>OY728147.1:757566089-762566089 GCA_963277665.1 Viscum album
TTTTGATATATAAATATGTGAATAACAAGTTGAGATATAAGAATTTACAGAACTGGAACTAGCAGCAAACTGTCCAGATTTTGGAATTAATCTATTTTTTGTGATCTGTCTCTGTCCAGGTTGATAGCCCAACCGAGTAGTATAATTTGGTGCTACTTTTTTTTGATAAGAATTCTAGTTCGAGTATTCTTTCCATTAGTAAATTTATCCAAATATTTATTGAGTTTCTCATTAGAAAATTTCAATTTAGTATTCTAACTGAGTAGTTGAGCATTCTTTTCCTTTTCTACTTCGAGTGCTGATTTGACAGTGCTAGTTAGTGCATACTGCTTTTTTAAAGCTTTATACTTATCTTTCAGCTCATTGTAAGTATCTTCTATCAAGTTACAATATTCATATAAATCTTCATCAGACATATTTTCAGAATCAGAATCAGAATCATCTCCAGAATAAGAATTTAAAATAGGAGTATCCAATGTTACCTCAGATGTATTTTTCATGAAACACATATTAGCTTTTTGAGATTTTTCATCCTGAGTGGAATCAAAATCACTATAACTGTCTTCGG
Organism: Viscum album; assembly: GCA_963277665.1. Classification (NCBI taxonomy): domain Eukaryota; kingdom Viridiplantae; phylum Streptophyta; class Magnoliopsida; order Santalales; family Viscaceae; genus Viscum; species Viscum album. The sequence goes on from OY728147.1 coordinate 757,566,658, forward strand.
AATCACTCCAAGTTTCTTTCATAGCTTTCTTATATTTTTTTCCTTGTACTCATATTTCTTCTTGAACTTTAACTTCAAGTAGTTATCTTTCACATGTCCCTTCTTCTTGCATTTATAGCAGACTATGTCATCACCCTTATCAGTCCTTTTCCAATCTTTCTTCCAATGAACTTTGTTGTCATAATTTCCCTTATAGTTCAATTTTTTGAAAATCTTCTTCTTCCTATATAACTTCTTAAATCACATGGCTATCTGAGCCATTTCTACATCACTGTCAGATCCACTTTCTTCACTACTTGAATTATCAATTGGAACTTGAGTTTTCTCTTTGTGCTTGATTTTTAAAGAAGAGGTCTTGAAGGCTACTGATTTATTTCTTGGTTCATCATCTTTTTCTCTATTTTCCTTCATCTTATCTTCATACATCATTAAATTACCAATAAGTTCTTTAACATGTAGTGAACTTATGTCACACGATTCTCTTATTGATACTGATGTTCCTCTCCACCTTTCTGGAAGACATCTGAGTAACCTCATGATTTTCTCTTCTGCTGGAACAACCTTTCCCAGTGATCTCATTATATTAACTATCTCATTAAACCTGAGATACATGTCAGAAATAGGTTCATCAGGTTTCATTTTAAAATTATCATACTTAATAGTGTATGTATTTAGTCTCATTTCCTTAACGTTGGTTGTTCCCTCATGAGAAACACCCAAAGTATCCCAAATTTCATAAGAAGTTTTACAAGAAGATATTCAATTAAATGCCTCATCACTTAAATCATAATACAGGGAATTCATTACTTTACAATTATTATTGTAAGCAGTTTTCGTAGGTTCATCCCAAGTAGTTCTATCAGTTTCTGGAATCTTATACTGAGTCTCTATAGCAGTCCAAATGTCAAATCCCATGCTTTCTAAATGAATTTTCATTTTTAGTTTCCATTGGGTATAATTAACACCTTTAAAGAAGGGCGGCCTATTGGTAGATACACCTTATAATCTATTGTCCATAATACTTATGTTTTAGAAAGTTATATAAAGACATAAAAATTTAGAATTAACAGAAATTTTGATATCTTTAAGACACAACTGAAATCACAGTTGAAAACGTTTCAAAACCAGAGTGTTTTGAAAAACTTTTAGCTAAACAATCCTTTTAAACAAAATGTTCGTCGGAGCGGATACTCAGGGGGGGGGGGGTGAATTGAGTTCCAATTAAAAATTTCGATTTAACAGATTTGTATTAAAATCCCCCAATTCATAAAACAAGTTAAACTGTAGTGAATTTATAAAGACTGTAAATGTTCAATTAGTTTCTGAAAGATTGATTACTTCTCAGTTAACTTAATCTGAAGATTAAGTTAGCTTTTGAAACTAACTTACTGGTTCACAATGAATAAAAACACTTTCTAGTTCAACTATTAGAGTTACTCTAAAACGAATTTATATTTAAAGTACATAGCAGTAGAATATTCAAAATAGTTTTAATAAAGGTAAAAAGCACATTAGTTGTAAAACAAGATGTTCAGTCTCAAGCCAAGACTTAGTCCTCTCAAGAAGTTTTTATAAACTTTGATACACACTCTAGATCGGGGAAAAAAATAGTACTCAGACTGTCCTGGTCCTCAGACCTCTTCCACAATTCTACATGGGTAAACAACAACAACAACAACAGTAAGGCTGTCTAGGTCACACATGACCTCTTCCACAATTCATGGTGGGATACAATAAGGTGGAAAAAGTTTTATTGTAAGGATTTAGTATCCTCCAGTTTAGCCCAAGAGTTAGTGTGAGTCTAAATAGGAAAATTCACACACACCACTCAAAATGTTAAGTACAAGTATACTACATGGTAAATAAATGGATAATGAGTTTAGAATGATCTGAGTGAATGCAGATGAGCTTTGGACTCGTTTCGATGTTTCAGATACTATTTGAGTCCTTTCTTATGAGGATGACACAAATAGAGTATCGTTGTTCTTCTCCAAAACATTTATTCAGACTTGTGCATATGATGTTCAGTAAGGCACAACAACTCGACTTCAGTGTTTGTTCCGTGAATGATCTTCTTGAATCTCTCTGCTTTTCACAGGTGTTCTTCAAGATCTTCTTTTTCTTTTCATAGCTCTTCACACACACGTATGATCTCTTATTCTATGTGTCTCTATCTATGTATTTTTGTGTCTCGTTTTCCTCTACCTTTTACTACAGATAGATCTTCATTTTTATTCCTTGAGATCTGGTAAAAGGAATTATTACTCGTTGATAGGTATGAGGTACAATTCCCTGACATTAAACAACCAACATTAATTAATAGTAGGTGCATTAAATTTATCAAATATGACCTTTGGAATTAAATAAGAGTTAATAAAAATTCAAAAAAATTTCATGACTATCGGCGAGTCATGAGATCGGTAGGTTATTTGGTCAGCATTGGCTTCAGTATGTCATTTGATCAGCATCGACTTCGGTAGGTCATTTGATCAGTATCGGCTTCAGCAGGTCATGTGATCAGCATCAGCTTCGGTAGGTCATTTGATCAGTATCGGCTTTGGTAGGTCAGTTGATCAGCATCAGTGAGACAATTGTATCATTGGTGTGATCATTGTCATGGGTGCGACCGTTGTCTTCGATGTGACTGTTGTCATTGGTGCGACTGTTGTCCACGGTGCGATGGTTGTCATCAGTGCAGCCGTTGTCATAGGTGCGACCATTGTCATCTGTGCGACCGTTGTCATCAGTGTGACCATTGTTATTGGTGCGACCATTATCATCGGTGCGACGATTGTCATCGGTGTGACCATTGTCATTGGTGTGACCGTTGTCATCGGTGCGACCGTTGTCATTAGTGCGATCGTTGTCATCGGTCCGACGGTTGTCATCGGTGCGACCATTGTCATGGGTGGGACCATTTTCATCGGTGCAACCGTTGTCATCAGTGTGACCATTGTCATCAGTGAGAGGGTTGTCATCGGTGTGACCGTTGTTATCCCTTTAACTAATGGTGACCCAAGAATGTAACTAATGGTGAGTCAGAAACATAAAACTTGCATAGAGTGTCTGTATAAACCAGAATACATCCAGGGCAATAATAGACCATAAATAATCATATATAATCTTATGTAGGCATGTTTAGCCATATATACACATATTTATAAAAGATGGAATAATTTACTAAATTTAATTATAAACAAAAACAACAATGATTTGTGGTTATTAAAAAAACCATCTCATAGAGGGTTCAACGAATACTTTCTTGGTAACCTAGGAAAAAGTAAAACATAATAAAGGGTGAGATAACATATTAAGGGAAAGTGTACAATAGAAGTTATCATAGGATGAATTAACTATGACTAATATAGATGAGATAAACAATAATGAAATATTCTATATAAATAATTTTTTAAAGAATAGAATAAATACATAGATAAAATAGAAATATAAATAATCACATGGATAAAAATAAAAAGTTTCATAATGATGTAATTCATATTTTCATACATCAAAGTATTAAAATCAAAGCCTCATGCCAAAACATCCCACATTAATAGGTAAGTTTGATGGAAAATAACAACTCTAGTATATCTCATGAGATCAAATGATGTATCAAGGGTCTATAAAGTGGTTTTAATTTCAAATTCTAATTAAAATTAATTATTCTTTAGAAATATATGAATAAAAATTCAATAAATAATCAACATAAACATTTATATTGGAAAAACATTATATGAAGAGTTAATATTTTCTCTTTTAAATCACTTGAGCCATATAATCATAAACCTACAAGAGTAATATAGTAGAATATATCATTTGATTATTCCCCCATATAAAGCATATGTTTTCTCAATAGATTTTTACGTAGATTAAAATACTTCTAAATGATTCCTAGAATATTTATCAGGGAAAATAACTTTTTAATTTTGAAATCAATTACATAAAAATGTTCAAAAATTTCATAAAATTTAGGGATATAATTTATTTGAAAGAACTATAGAAAAATATAACAAAATATTCATTTTAATGTAAATTAATTATGGTAGGAAAGTTTATTTTTGCAGTAAATATTAATAAAATTATTTCATTCAACCCATTGGTAAAAAGTATCACATTTGGTAAAGGACAAGCATATTCATTTGAATTTTTTTATAGAATATAAAAAAGGGTAAAAATGACTTTAATTAATCATTGTGTAATAGAGAAAATATTAATGAATACAATTTAATTAAAATGTGTACATGGAATAAAAATATTCCCCATAGAATAGAAAAAAAGTTAGTTTTCCATAAAAATAATATTTCAGACTATATAGTACTTAGAGAAAGAAAAATGAGAGGAAAATTCTTAATTAATATATATAATCAAAGTATAATAAAATAAAAAATATAAATGAGGTATTTATTATATAATATCATTATTTGAAAATTTATGCATAAACTATCCTGATAAAAATTGAGATTGCAACATAAAACACTTACCTCGCACTTCCCCTTTCAAAGAAACCTTTTATCCTACTAAATAATCAATTTATATTTTTATACATATATTATATAAACATTTTAATTCTTATTAAATAATATATAATCCACTTATAACATATTATAACCATTTAATTAACAATTCTGTGTTAAAATCACTATTTCGAGAGATAATTATTTCATTTTTCACTTATGATTCAGTTAGGAATTAATTATCCTTGAAAATTAATCATGATTCCAAAATCCTGAAAATGTTATTAATTTATTTTATATCTTTCTATTACATAATATCACCAGTATTCCACTTCTTTAATCATTCATGTTCTATACATTATAACATAACTCATGTTGGTGGTAAAACTGACCTAAACAGTAGCATGTCATACGAAATGAGTTAGTATAAACAAGATAAGTTATTTGATTAATAAAAAATAACAAAAATATTATTTTTGAAATAATTATTATATATAGTAATTATATTCAATTTTTGAACAACTTATAGAATTAGGGAATTAAAAATGTAATATATCGCTTATAGAGATGGTAATATTTACATCTATATAAATGATACTTCTATTTTCCTATAAAAATAAAAATAAATAATATAATATTTTATCATTATAGAATAATTATTATATCATAAATATCATATATATTTATTAAATGCATCATTTCAACTAGTCATGAGAGGTAGTGATGGAAAATGAATCACATCGCTATATGGAGGAGGTAGTTCGCACGTACTCACCAGTGATACTTCCTCTTCCTATTTAATGGAAATGATATGAAAACACATTATCGTTATCGTATTTAAATAAAGCATATAAGAAATTTTATAAACCCTTGGAAAACACAAAGAAATATATTTAAAGTTAATACTAATTATAACATGGAAATACTCTATGATAAGTATAAAAAATATCAAAAAATTTAAATCCCACATTATGGTTATCGTATATAGATATATTAGGATAGGAAATGAATCTTAAAAAACCTTCACATTATAAACCATGACATAAAGGAATCACACAAAAAGACATAATTTAATTCAATTGGAAACCAATCATCTTTGTTGGAAGATGATAAACCAAGGAGGAAGACAATACACACTGTAAATAAAAAACCATGGCTCAATGGTTAATTCAACAAAATATATATATTCAACACTTTTATCCACTAGGGATTATAAGATAAGGTAAAACATATAGTAAATAGTGGTATGAAGAATATTATGGAAGAATGATAGAAAATGCGATAATTAACTCTTAAAATCACATGAAATTAAAGGATAATGGGATTGAAACCATGGATGGATAAGGGGTAGAGGTTCCATCTCTTAATTTTTTTGTCTAAACAAAATAATGTAATTATGTAGGCCAAATAATAAAAATTGATCAATGGAATGATAAAGAACTTATTTTTCATTTAATATAGTCATATAACATAGTTTTTCCATATTATTTAAAAACCCACATTCTAACCATGAAACCCTCATTGAATTTGAGATAAAACATTTCATGGTTTGGTTACATTATTTATATATCTATGAACAAAACATGAAACTCCAATTATTACAAGTAGTGGAACAACACATGGATACCTAATATGATTCTCAATGATTTTGCATAAAACATTCATGAATACTCAAAGAATAAATATAAAATTTTTATTTTTTCATAAAACATTAGATTTTTTTTATTTTTTTACTTTAAACCATATTTTATACATAAAAACTAGCCATACACTAAAAAATGAATTATTAATCCACTACATAAGTGATTACACATGGTTTTCCTAAAACCATGCATACTAAACATGGGTTATCAGGAACCAATATATAAGAGTCATCTATACGGTTCTTCCAAATTCATAGTTACCATGTGGTAACCATGAAATAGATGAAAAATAACCCAATTTCAAACTAAAATTTCAAAAAACTCTCAAAAAATTAATATAATACAAAATAGTATAAAACAGAAAAAAATAGTAACACAGGTGAATCACATTGTAAGAGATATTTTTTTATGTATTCCTCAAAATTGGATCATCTAACATTGTTGGGGAATTTTATATGGTTCATGATATTTATTTAAAAAGTTATTACCCTTTGATTTTACACCCATTTTTTATGATAATCATTGGCCTTATGATGCACCTCTTACTATAGTATTTATTATTTTATTTTTCCCATGAAAATAATTTAGATTAAATATTAATATTTTTAATATGATTTAATATGAATAATGAAAATAAAATTTATTTATTGCGGTTATTATTAGAGAAATGTTTTATAATACCAAAAATTTAACAAATCTTTTAAGGAAGAAAATATAAATTCATGATAAATTTTTTAAATAACCTGATTTTATGTTGTAATATGTTCATACTCAAAGAAAATATTTGTAAATATGAATTATTATTTTAATGATCATTGAGGGATATTTTTAATGCACTATTTATAAAAGTTATAATAAATTTCAATTGGAGTTAAATACTTTGTAAATGATATACCTTCGAATAAAAAATATTATAATGAGTACAATATAATCAGGATAATGATGACATAAGATATATATTTTATGATAATATATATATAATTTTCCTTGATTTATATAATCTCTTTAACATTTTAAGGATTCAATTATTGATTTATGTATTTAAGCATACATTTATATAATCATCACAATTAGAATAAATTTATTTTAGAAATTAAAATTAAAATTCAACGTTAAATCAATAGGATACCGTTGTGGGTAGTGGAGAAATATGATAGTGTTATAGTGTATGATGAAATTGAGGGTGTCTAATTTTTCATAATATATAGGTGAAATGGCCTAATGGATAGGTCCCTTGTTGATGAGGCATAAATCCTACCTCAATAACTATGTGAAGTATAGGTTTCTAATCTACATGATTGAATTAAAATTATTGGATAATATTTGAAAAAATAAGCTATATTAGTCCACATAGATGTATTTTATCTATTATTTAGATCATGAAAATAAAATAAAAATATTGATCCAATGATGAGAGGCATATGGATTTCATAAGGTGCATGACTTAGGCATTTAGGGGTGCCACATGGAACCCCTTGATTGTTAATGATGTTTTAATGTGTTTGGGTGTGTGTGACATTTTTATTTTTTATACAAAAAGTTTCACCTGACCCATTTTAACCTATCACACATTATAGAATATTGTTTGGATGAATTTTCTAATTTATTATACCCTAATATATCTAAATATTATTTTAAATGACTTTTGAGCTCTAGTATAAATTCACTCATGCAAATCATCAATGAAACACTTTGTTTCATGTATTCTTTCACCGTATTTCTAAACTAATAATCTTATAGTAAAGATTTTGAATAATTATGATGGTAAGATTAATTATAGTGAAATTAAAATAATTATTCATTATATTATAAATAAATATTTTTGAGGTTATTATTATTTTTTATCTCTAAATTATAAGGTGACATGTGTATTCTATGAAAACATAGATTTCTTGAGTGTAATATAAATTATTTTTACTAATGAATATGAATAATAATGTTGATATATTGAATAATATTTTTAATTAATGATAATAATCATTATATTTATAATAATATAAAATGATTAAATTTTGTTAACTTAAGTTACCAAAAATGTCATTTGTTTACACTGATTGTGAGGAATACAATAGGAGTCCATAAGTTAATGACAAAATTTATAATAATTATTTAGGAGGGATTTTTGAAGTAATTAATGAGATTAAAGTTGTAATATTTTGAATATATTATAATTATATAAACATTTTATATTATTTATTCAAAATAATGTGAATGAAGAGGATGAATTATAAGAAGATAAGAATGGTTTTACTCAAGAGAGATTTTATATATATATATATGTGTGTGTGTGTGTGTGTGTGTGTGTGTTTAATAGTAAAAATGAAAAATAAGTCTCTTCAAAGTATGATGTGGATTAAAATGTAATGACATAATCCCAAAAAGAGAAAAAATGCCTTTTATTGATGATCAGGATGAGTAAGTGAATCATATAGTAATAAAATTATTGATATCAAGGATGATAAGTATCCTTAAAATTATGTAGTATCTTATAATGATTCTATAAATAATAATTGGATTTTATGAAGATAATGAATTATAATTATATCAAAAAAATCAACCATAATTATGAATTTCATTTAAGTAGTATGTTGGTAAAATATGGTCATGTTATGAAAATATTTTGATGATTTTTTTAATCACATATAATGATGTCAGTGATGAAATATCCAATAAAGTGATTTAGGGAACAAAAAATTTTATTCAATGATCAATAAATATCACATGATTTCATATATTTTGTATTTATAAATCTTAGAGACTTTTATGGTAGGCATAGGGTTATTACATGAATATTTCTTGTGATCGATACACTTCTTATTGATCAGGTAATGCGATTACTTGATTTACATACTCAGATCAATTTGTATGTGTTGTTCAATTTAGTGGTCCGTGGATACTAACAGAATGTTCATAAAATAGTGATTATTTTAATACTAATAAAATAACTTGGAATTGAGATAGAATCATGTTAAAACCTTATCTCCCATAAATTGTATACAACTTATAAAATATTAAATTAGTATAATATACAATGGATCATACCATGAAGGATAAATTATTTTTGGTAGTCCTAGGAGACTATATACATACATTTTCCCCATACTACATTGGAAAAATTTAACCTAGCATCATAAATCTTATTTCATCATTTAAGGCCATATAAATGTTCCTCCTTTAAATCATGGTGAAATTATTATTTAATAAAGGGTGATATTAAACAATCATTAATGGAATGTGTATGAAAAATGTATAATGATTATATTAGACATAAAATATATATAATATTGTATAATAAAAACATATCCTATTTAACAAAAAATATCATATTCAAAATGTATCAATGGAAAATATCAACAGAATTATCCCATAGATAATAATAATTAAAATTTTATCTAGGGAAATGTAAAACACTATATGTCATAATTTCCAATAAAAATGCAGTTGAGTGGTACAAGCTCCTCCATGCAATCCAAAATACCTTGGTTCAATTATTGGTAGAAGTATATTTTATAATTTATTGTAGAAATTATTATAACAGTTACAATATCGTAAGAACTATTCACCCAAATATGGCCAACATGACACATTTTTGTGCCTTTAGGCAAACAAAGGACTTCGGGCCAGGGGATTTTGGCCATCAATCGGAATTCAATGAATATGAACTTTGGGCCATGAAGCATCCAAGTCAAACCACAAAAAATCATTACCTATAGAAGGATTAAAATCCCTTTTTAGACATTCAATCATATCTAACTAGATTGGGAAAGAATAAAGGGACATCAACAACTACACCACTTTGTCCAGGAACCATACAACACTGACTCAAGAAATTCTATCTTATTCTCCATGAAAGATGGGGAGAGAGGAATTTTCAATGAAGAAAAATTTCAGGTTAGGTAGTTTTAGTGTAGTCTAGAGTCTGGTCCTTTAGTTCATGTATAAGTAATTATTTCTCTAGGCCTCCTGTCCCTGTATTATCTAGGCCACTAGTCCACATAAGGGTTCCCTCTCAACCAAATTTAAAAATATGGATTATCATAAATAAAAAAAATTATTCCAGATTTCATGATCTTTCTATAAATTATTTATAAGGCCCCAGCCTTAAACCTTACTTAATCTTGAGTTATTACAAGATTACACATTGAGGATCTTTTCGGGTTTAGAGTTTTAGAGAATTAGATCATAAAACTTGCATTACATTCCACATATAAACAAAGTGGTTACATAAAGATAGTATTCTTCATTCCCATAAATGGAAACATATTTAAAATAAACATGGATTCTTTCTTGACACTTCCTTGACACTATCATCATATCATGTACCTTTCCCTTGACCTGTGAAAAACATTTCAAAAAAACTTGGGATGAGCATAAAAAGCTCAGTATGGGTTATAAAAACATGGAAAGGAAACATGGGTACATATATACGTAAGAGTGAAATCGTACTTTACCCATAAAACTTAAGCACATTAACATACCTCATCAAATCATGAGTAAATCATTGAAAACATAAGACATAAAGGTAACTTGAGGCATTCATAACATTCTTACATAAGGAGTAACCCTCTTGGTTACGTTTGGAATACCCATAACAGTATATTCCCTAAAATCTATTCGGAGAAACCTTAACGTTTCACTCCTTTGCGTTACCCAATGCATTGGAGAGCTATATCGGGCTCACCCACCCTTAGTTTATCACGGAACCACCCGTTTTCATAATAATTCCCAAGAACCTCAACATAATCATATCACATAAAACATGCATAAAGGAAACATAACATTCCCACCTTTCAATCACAATATATCAATACAACACATTGATATAAAAAAATTATGAAAACCATTTTTGATACCAAAATAAAAGAAAAGTAAAACATGGTATTTATTTTTCTTTTAAAAAGAAGGTATGGCTTGTAGAGGAAGCCGAAACTCAAATAATGGTCACGACGGTGGAGAAGTCGTTGTCGCTATATACGTACGACAAAAACATTCCCTTTTGTTGTTTAGTAAACGCTTCGTATAAAAAAGATTCCTTTTGAATAAACATAAAAGTCAAAGGGGTTTATACACCGTATAAAAGAAGGTTGTGTATAAAACAAAATATGCCTCAATGAAAGGAGATTGAGACGAAGTCCCATACCTCGGGTCCGACTTGACTCAATCGTTCTTTAATCTCCTGAATAATAAACTTGAGTTAATATCTACTTTCTTAAGAACCTTTTTGAAGTTCATTATTCCTTTTATACCATGTTATGAACATCATGTAATCATTTAAGGTAATAATGTTCATTTTATCGGTATTTGGTTTTTAAGTCAAAAATAGACTTCTTACACTTACATGTTGTTAATTTGGTCAAAGGTTCATTATATCCAGAATGTTATTAATGATTTGGATAACATATATATCATATATATTCATCATATACATGTATTTATAATATTACATCACATTTATAGGTAAGAAATGAAATGCACCGTTCATGGAGACGGTAAGCCGTACGTACGCATGAACGCTACTTCCATTTCTATTTCGTATTTCTGGAATGGAATCATAATGATATAAGAGTATATTATAATTAAAGTATAATAACATATATAATATCATTAACTTTATCCTTTACACATCCCACATATGGTATTAACGAATCAAATCACTTTCAGGGGGCGGTAGTCTGCACTTCCTAAAATGAAGATATCGTGTTTACCCATAATGGAAACAATAATGGTATGACATAAATAAAAAATACAGAAGCTTAAAGAAATAATAAACATATTATATATCATATATAAAAATAGTGACATCATAATGGCCACCTTTGAAGGTGTTAAATGAGTATTGAACAATCATCGTTTCGGGAGGCAGAATTTCGCCATCCACGGAAACCGTATGTTCTTTAACCATTTGATGTAGTTGTGTGAGAGTGTAGCTCGAATAAATCTTATAACAACATCCTATTATATTGAAGATACTGGTGTTGTTACAAAAGAAATAAATAAAAAGAGTTTTATGGGGTTGGAGAAGAAAAATAAAACAAATGAACATGAGAGAATGAATTACATTTAAAAGTGTAACTCCTTTTTATTTGAGCCTAAAGGCTTCCTTTGAAAGGATTATGCCCAAAGGGAATCCTCTAAGATGAGGAGAGGGATGTGCAGAGAGTAAATGGGCAGGGTTTTGCCGAGGAAAAGGCTTGAGGAGTGTGTGAAATGAGGTAGAGGTGGGGGCCTTTTTTAAGAGAAGAGGAGGGGCACTTTTGGAAATCATGAAACTATTATTTTATTTTCAAAAGTGTTTCGAATTTCTAAGGTCCCACATTGATATATTCCGAATATAATATGATAAGGCTTCTAAATATTCCCATACAATAGTTTTTGGACAAGTGCAGGTCTTAGATATTACATTATCTTTCCATTTTATTTAAATCGTTAAATAATGAGGTCATCGCTGCATCATCATGATGTCATAAATAATTTAATTTATTTAATGTATAAAAATTATAAAACAAATAATATGATGTAGGAAATATTTTTAGCTTTCTAATTAATATTTATAGACAAAAATATGATTAGTATAACCCCATCTAAAAATTGTTTTAGTAAAACAATTTATGTTAGTGTCATTTTCACCTTTATTAAAAAAAGGCATTAGAGTCATTATCTCACCCAAGTGGCTCCATGGGGTCCCCTAAATCGACCCATGGGTTGTCTTGGTCGGCCATGACTCACCCAATAGGTGTAGGACAAGTTCCATGGTGTTTTAACATTTTTATAATATCATTTTTCCTTAAATTAGACTAATTACCTCTAATCGCGATTAATGAAAAAAAGTTACTATTCACCAAAAAAATTATTTTCATCCCATCGAACCACATTTTACATACTAATGAAAACCATGTATTTCGGATTTTCAAAATTCAATACACATTACTGGTAAACTTTCATTTAACTGAAAAATCAGTTTGCTTGATTACCACTTAGTGGTTTCACTATTTATCAAAAATTGGAGTTTTTCAGAAAAATACCAAAACTTCACCCTAAGCTATATTTGATATTCCAAATTCAAAAATGAAGTCTATTTTACAAAATTCAAAACATATAAGTCACATTAATTAATTTAATAATTAATTCCCGCTGTCAGAGCAAATAGCGTGTTTTTATGAAACATTAAGTATCAAAAGATTGACACCAGTTTAAGTCTAATTTCAAATTGAAATTGATTCCAATGACCACCATTGGATTAAATGGTAAAAATATATTCTAATTTCACTTCAAAACCAATTCAAAAGATAATATAATCATATAAATAAATTAGATTAAAAAGCAGTTTTGATGTAAAATGCAGTATTTTTCACTATTCATTAAAAAATGAACATTGTCAGAAAAATACCAAAAATTCATACAAAGTAAATTTTTATGTCCCAATCATAAATAATAAGTTTATTTTGACAAACATAGTTTATAAAATTGTAAAAAGATAGATTTAAAAAGGTTTTTCCATCATAAGGCAGTAAAACAATCTTTTAAGAATATTAGTGTATTCCATGCTTAAGATTGTATTTATTTTCATTTTAAGCCTCTAAAACACTATCTAATTCATTAATAGACATAGATAAAAATATATATTATTCATTACTTACTTGGGATGTTACATCCTTCCCCCTTTAGAAAATTGCGTCCCCACAATTTATTTACTTATCGAATAAATGGGGGTACTTATCCCTCATTGCATTTTCAGATTCCCATGTTGCCTCTTCCATCATGTGGTTTTTACACAAAACCTTTACCTGCTTAATCACCTTATTCCGTAACACTTGCTCCCTGTGGTCAAGAATCTGGACCGGTTGTTCCTCATAATATAGGTTCTCTTCCAGCTGAACTACCTCTGGACTCAAAACATGAGATGGATCTGGCATATACTTTCTCAACATCGAAACGTGAAAAACATTGTGTAACTGAGATAAACTCGGAGGTAAATCCACTCGGTAGGCAACTGATCCAACTCTCTCCATAATTTCATATGGTCCAATGAACCTTGGACTCAACTTTCCTTTCTTACCAAATCGCATCACACATTTCCATGTTGATACTTTGAGAAAAACATGATCACCTACCTCAAAAGAGAGATCCTTCCTTCTGTTGTCCGCATAACTCTTCTGCCTACTCTGAGCTGTTCTCATGTATTTCTGTATCAGCTGAACTTTTTCTGCCAACTCTTCTACCAATTCTGGTCCCATCAACTTCCTTTCACCCACTTCATCCCAGAAAGCTGGAGTTCGACACCGCTTCCCATATAATGCCTGAAATGGTGCCATCTGTATATTGGAATGAAAACTGTTATTATATGAAAATTCAACCAAAGAAAGATGTTGGTCCCAACTTCCCTGATAATCCATAGAGCAAGAACGTAGCATATCCTCCAAGTTCTGAATTGTTCATTCCTACTGCCCATCTGATTGAGGATGAAAAGCTGTACTAAAATTTAATTCAGTACCCAACGACTTCTGAAGGCCTTTCTAAAAGTTAGAAGTGAACCTGGGATCACGGTCAGATAAAATGGAGAGAGGAACTCCATGTAACCTAACTATCTCTTTAAGATACAAACAGAAAAGTTGATATAGGGAAAAAGTATCTCGTATAGCAAGGAAATGAGAAGACTTGGTCAAGCGATCAACAAAAACCGAGATTGCATTATTACCTCGAGATGTCTTTGGTAATCCCACAACAAAGTCCATGGATATATTCTCCCATTTCCACTCTGGCACTGGTAAAGGCTGAAGCATCCCTTTCGGTAACTGCCGCTCTGCTTTAACCTGTTGACATGTCAAACACTTCACAGTAAAATCAACAATATCTATTTTCATTCCATCCCACCAGTAACACTCCCGTAGATCTCTATACATCTTAGTACTGCCCGGATGAACTAAAAACGGAGAACTATGAGCTTCATATAACAACTCTCTCTTCAACTGTGAATCACAAGGCACACACAATCTCTTCCCAAATCTCAAAACACAATCATTATCAATGTTGAATTCAGGCAACTTACCTTTCTAAACTAGCTCTACCTTTTTCTACAACTCACAGTCTTGCTTCTGTGCTTGCTTGATTCTATCTGATAGAGAAGATCTCACTGATACCTGAAACAAAACATAAGAACATCCTGCACCAACAACTTCTATGCCAAAGTTCATCAAATCCTTAACCAAAGGATCACGTTCCAAACGCAACATTGCTAATGAAGCATTACTTTTTCAACTTAAAGCATCAGCCACTTTATTTGCTTTTCCCGGATGGTAATGAATTGTACAATCATAATCCTTGTTTAATTCTAGCCATCTCCTTTGTCTCATGTTCAATTCTTTCTGAGTGAATATATACTTTAAACTTTTGTGATCGGAATATATTTCACACTTTACTCCATACAAATGATGCCTCCAAATTTTTAAAGCAAAAACAACAGCAGCTAATTCCAAATCATGTGTAGGGTAATTTACCTCATGAGTTTTTAACTGTCATAAAGCATAAGCAATTACCTGATCATTCTGCATTAGGACGCAACCAAGTCCTTTCAATGAAGCATCACTGTAGATAACAAACTCACCATTCCTGGAAGGTAGTGCCAAAACTGGAGCATTCACCAATCTTCTTTTCAACTCCTGATACTACTTAATTCGATGGCCCAACATCTGCTGAAGTAGTTGCAAAGGATTTCAACACCCCTTTCTGCTTGTAGTCTAACTGCTTCCCATCACTCAAGCTCTTTGTCGGACACTCATTTGTATAGTGACCCATCTCATTGCACTTATAACATTTCACTAACTGTACATAAAATTTGGTCTTACCATCACCCTGATCTTTTCTAGTGCAATCACGAGCCTTATGTCCCATCTTACCACATCGGTAGCACTTTCTAGAATTCAGAAGACATTCCCCAGCATGCCTTTTGCCCCATTTATCACAAACTGGAAACTTAGTTCTCTTACCATCAGACTTTTTTGAAGAATTCTTACCTTTCTCATACCACCTCGGTCTCTTCTTCTACTGGTTGTTATAGAACACTTGGTCATCGGCAAACTCCATTTCCACCTTCTAAGCACATCGAACAAGCTTTTCATAACTTTTAAACTCACGAGAAGCTAATGCCCTTCGATATTTTGGCTTTAATCCTGAGTAAAAATGATTGATTTTACTATCAAGGTCTCGGATAAAATTTGGAGCATACCTTGCCAATCGAGTGAACCTTTCTTCATAGGCAGCCACTGAGTCTTCCTCTTGCCTCAATTCCAAGAATTGCTTTTCCATCCTAAGTCGAATAGCCTTAGGAAAATACTTCTCAAGAAACATACCTTTGAATTCATCCCAGTCAAGAGCATCAATCTCATCAGCATCCCTGATATTTTTAACCATCGACCACCACTAATCTGCCTCACCCTCCAAATGGTAAAAGGTAAGACTAACTTTTTGATTGTGTGAACACCCCATGACATCGAAAATATTCTCCAGTTTTTTAATCCACCCTTCAGCTAGCACAGGGTCAGATGATCCTCTGAATGATGGGGGATGTTGCCTCATGAAATGTTCCACCACTGACATGTTCCTCTGCGGTTGATCTGGCAGATCTCGTGTATGGATACCACCGCCATTTATTGCTTGAGTCAACTGCGCCATTACTGCAACAAACTGTTCAGTTCCAATTCCGACCATCTCAGGATGCTGATTCGGAAGGTTATTTCCTTCTGTATTCCTTCCTAGCACTGCTTCCCTGTTTCCTCTACAGAAAACCATTCTGAACAAACATTTCTTAGATGAAGCAACATGGTAATCTTTAAATTCTATATCATTTCAAAAAAAAATATTTTTGGATAATCATTTAATAGAATTCTAACTCCTAAAGTTATCTAAACCAAACATTGATACCAACTATAAGGCCCCAGCCTTAAACCTTACTTAATCTTGAGTTATTACAAGATTACACATTGAGGATCTTTTCGGGTTTAGAGTTTTAGAGAATTAGATCATAAAACTTTCATTACATTCCAAATATAAACAAAGTGGTTACATAAAGATAGTATTATTCATTCCCATTAATGGAAACATATTTAAAATAAACATGGATTCTTTCTTGACACTTCCTTGACACTATCATCATATCATGTAACTTTCCCTTGACCTGTGAAAAACATTTCAAAAAAACTTGGGATGAGCATAAAAAGCTAAGAATGGGTTATAAAAACATGGAAAGGAAACATGTGTACATATATACGTAAGATTGAAATCATAATTTACCCATAAAACATAAGCACATTAACATACCTCATCAAATCATGAGTAAATCATTGAAAACATAAGACATAAAGGTAACTTGAGGCATTCATAACATTCTTATGTAGGGAGTAACCCTCTTGGTTACGTTTGGAATACCCATCACAGTATATTCCCTAAAATCTCTTTGGAGAAACCTTAACGTTTCACTCCTTCGCGTTACCCAATGCATTGGAGAGCTATATCAGGCTCATCCGCCCTTAGTTTATCACGGAACCACCCGTTTTCATAATAATTATCAAGAACCTCAACATAATCATATCACATAAAACATGTATAAAGGAAACATAACATTCCCACCTTTCAATCACAAGATATCAATACAACACATTGATATAAAAACATTATGAAAACCATTTTCGATACCAAAATAAAAGAAAAGTAAAACATGGTATTTATTTTTCTTTTAAAAAGATGGTATGGCTTGTAGAGGAAGACGAAACTCAAATAACGGTCACGACGGCGGAGAAGTCATTGTCGCCGCATACGTACGACAAAAACATTCCCTTTTGTCGTTTAGTAAACGCTTCATATAAAAAATATTCCTTTTGAATAAACGTAAAAGTCAAAGGGGTTTATACACCGTATAAAAGAAGGTTGTGTATAAAACAAAATATGCCTCAATGAAAGGAGATTGAGACGAAGTCCCATACCTCGGGTCCGACTTGACTCGATCGTTCTTTAATCTCCTGAATAATAAACTTGAGTTAATCTCTACTTTCTTAAGAACCTTTTTCAAGTTCATTATTCCTTTTATACCATGTTATGAACATCATGTAATCATTTAAGTTAATAATGTTCATTTTTTTGGTATTTGGTTTTTAAGTCAAAAATAGACTTCTTACACTTACATGTTGTTAATTTGGTCAAAGGTTCGTTATATCCAGAATGATATTAATGATTTGGATAACATATATATCATATATATTCATCATATACATGTATTTATAATATTACATCACATTTAGAGGTAAGAAATGAAATGCACCGTTCATGGAGATGGTAAGCCGGACGTACGCATGAACGCTACTTCCATTCCTATTTCATATTTCTGGAATGGAATCATAATGATATAAGAGTATATTATAATTAAAGTATAATAACATATATAATATCATTAACTTTATCCTTTACACATCCCACATATGGTATTAACGAATCAAATCACTTTCAGGGGGCGGTAGTCCGCACTTCCTAAAATGAAGATATCGTGTTTACCCATAATGGAAACAATAATGGTATGAAATAAATGAAAAATACAGAAGCTTAAGGAAAGAATAAACATATTATATATCATATATAAAAATAGTGACATCATAATGGCCACATT
The DNA here is from genome assembly GCA_963277665.1 of Viscum album. NCBI lineage: Eukaryota > Viridiplantae > Streptophyta > Magnoliopsida > Santalales > Viscaceae > Viscum > Viscum album. The sequence continues at coordinate 757,585,407 of OY728147.1, forward strand.
TGAAGGTGTTAAATGAGTATTGAACAATCATCGTTTTGGGAGGCAGAATTTTGCCATCCACGGAAACCGTATGTTCTTTAACCATTTTATGTAGTTGTGTGAGAGTGTAGCTCGAATAAATCTTATAACAACATACTAGTATATTGAAGATACTGGTGTTGTTACAAAAGAAGTAAATAAAAAGAGTTTAGGGGGTTGGAGAAGCAAAATAAAACAAATGAACATGAGAGAATGAATTACCTTTAAAAGTGTAACTCCTTTTGATTTGAGCCTAAAGGCTTCATTTGAAAAAATTCTGCCCAAAGGAAATCCTATAGGATGAGGAGAGGGATGTAGAGAGAGTAAATGGGCAGGGGTTGGCTGAGAAAAAGGCTTGAGGAGTGTGTGAAATGAGGTAGAGGTGGGGGCCTTTTATAAGAGAAGAGGAGGGGCACTTTTTGGAAATCATGAAACTATTATTTTATTTTCAAAAGTGTTTCGATTTTCTAAGGTCCCACATTGATATATTTCAAAGATAAGATGCTAAGGCTTCACAATATTCCCATCCAATAGTTTTTGGACAAGTGTAGGTCTTAGATATTACATTATCTTTCCATTTTATTTAAATCGTTAAATAACGAGGTCATCGCTGCATCATCATGTTGTCATAAATAATTTAATTTATTTAATGTCTAAAAATTTTAAAAAAATAATATGATGTAGGAAATATTTTTAGATTTATAATTAATATTTATAGACAAAAATATGATTAGTATAACCCCTTCTAAAAATTGTTTTAGTAAAACAATTTATGTTAGTGTCATTTTCACCTTTATTTAAAAAAGGCATTAGAGTCATTATCTCACCCAAGTGGCTCCATGGGGTCCCCTAAATCGACCCATGGGTTGTATTGGTCGGCCATGACTCACCCAATAGGTGTAGGACAAGTGTCATGGTGTTTTCACATTTTTATAATATCATTTTTACCTTAAATTACACTAATTACCTCTAATCGCGATTAATGAAAAAAGAGTTACTATTCACCAAAAAAAAATATTTTCATCCCATCGAACCACATTTTACATACTAATGACAACCATGTATGTCGCATTTTCAAAATTCAATACACATTAGTGGTAAACTTTCATTTAACTGAAAAATCAGTTTGCTTGATTACCACTTAGTGGTTTCACTATTCATAAAAAATTGGAGTTTTTTCAGAAAAATACCAAAACTTCACCCTAAGATATATTTGATATTCTGAATTCAAAAATGAAGTCTATTTTTACAAAATTCAAAACATATAAGTCACATTAATTAATTTAATAATTAATTCCCACTGTCAAAGCAAATAGCGTGTTTTTATGAAACAATAAGTATCAAAAGATTGACTCCAGTTTAAGTCTAATTTCAAATTGAAATTGATTCCAATGACCACCATTGGATTAAATGGTAAAAATATATTCTAATTTCACTTCAAAACCAATTCAAAAGATAATCTAATCATATAAATAAATTAGATTAAAAAGCAGTTTTGATGTAAAATGCAGTATTTTTCACTATTCATTAAAAAATGAACATTGTCAGAAAAATACCAAAAATTCACACAAAGTAAATTTTGATGTCCCAATAATAAAAAATAAGTTTATTTTGACAAACATAGTTTATAAAATTTTCAAAAGATAGATTTAAAAAGGGTTTTCCATCATAAGGCAGTAAAACAATCTTTTAAGAATATTAGTGTATTCCATGCTTAAGATTGGATTTATTTTCATTTTAAGCCTCTAAAACACTATCTAATTCATTAATAGACATAGATAAAAATATCTATTATTCATTACTTACTTGGAATGTTACATTATTCATCCCAATACCTGATAAATATTATATTCAATACATCACCCAAGAAAATTTCATTATATGGGTAGGTATAAACCAATTACCCAACTAATGCGGCCATGTGTTCTCTCTGATTAATCCTACAAATGATTCGAGGGACCATATATAATAGGTCCCCTCCCATTAATTTTATATTTCCAATATATTTCTAAAAAACTGAATCAATAATATAATACATAATCAATATTCCTTATCAATGTATAAATATATGTATAGAACCAAGAATATGAAACATCAATATTTCCCAAGAAAATGAAATAACTTAATAAGATTCATTTATCTAACACTGTATATTGAAATGGTTTATTATTAAGACAATATTAATGAAATATAAATAAAAATAAATATATCCATGTTATATAAGATATATAAATGAGGGAGAAAACTGATATTTAAGAACTATAAGAGTGTGATAGAGAATATGATCAAAATAAAGTGCTTGATTACAAAATAAGTTATAATCCATATATAATTAACAATGATAGTAGGCCATTAATTCATAATAAATGAATATTTGAAATGATTTAATTTATTTTGATAATTATGGAGGAAAATAGAATAGAAATATTAAAAATAACATTCCTTTAATATTTTGTCACTTTTTTTTAAAAATAAGTTATAAATAGTTTCCATTTTTTAAATCTTTTAGAAAATAATTAATTTTTAATATAAAAACCAAAAATTAATTATATAATTAAAATGGGTTTAAAAAAAATAATAATAAAAACTTAAAGTGGATAAGAAATAGACAATAACAGTCATAATGGTCTCAAAATCATTTCATATCATATACATTAAAAAAGAACATTCCATTCACACTTATATAAAATGTAAAAAAATGAAAAGTTTAGAAAACATTAAATAGATTCATTTAAAAACTTTTTTAATAAATTAAAATTGTTTATAAAGGCCATTAAAAATAATATTAAATTATATAAAAATAATTAAATTAATAATTTGAATAATATGGATAGGGAAGAGAAATATTCTTGACTAAAAAAGATAAATAAGGTTGGTTTGAAATAAAAATCCTTTTAGACATTGAGTAACAAAAGAAGGGAATGTTATAATTAAAAATTAAAAACATATTAAATAACTAAAGGAGAATAAAATTGATGGGTTTTAAAAAAGACAAATATAATATATTTCTTCCAACATGAATTTCAACATGAACAATCATGAATAACAATGAGATGTTAAAGAAAATCTTTACCACTTCAACACCATTAGAATCAAAATACCTTAAAATAGAAAATTAAAATTAAAATTTTAAATGCAATGAAAAAATAATAGTTAATGATATAATATTATAGTTTTGTGGTATATACAAAATATAAAATAAAATATGTTTATGATTTAAAATATGCCTCAATATAGTGGAATTGAGAAGAAAACCCCTTACCTTGGAATCCGTCTTGGTCGTATGTGTCATATCCCCAATAACAATCAATTAAACTTTATTAAATACATTTCTTTGAAAATTTTATAAATACATTCTCTTTTTAATTTCATTTAAAAAAAATTAAACCCATTCATGGAATAGTTATATCTTAAATCTACTATTTAAGGTTGTTTTATTAAATTTCTCCAAAATTATTTTGGATTATTGACCATGATTATAGTTGTTATGAAATGGTTAATTAATGTTCAGTATTTTAGTAATAACATTTATATTATTTATAATTATAATAAACAATTTATAATAATCCATGAAAAATGGTAATATAAAAACGAATCTTATTTCATTACTGAGGTTGTATTCCATACGTATGCACGGTCGACGTTATCATTTTCTAAAAGATGGAAGGGTAATAAGGCAGATGAAATATTATATTTCCATAACCATATTTATTCCATAAATATTATTTATATTCATTATTTCCATCTTTATAATCATCAATGTTGGCTGGAGATGGAAAATGATACACAACACTTTGTGGAGCACATATTCAATACATATGCACAAGTGATATTTTTATTTTATATAGGAGAAAAATGATATATAAAACAGAAGTAATATTAACATAAAAATGTATAAGTATGATTAATATAATGATGAAATTAATTTAATATGGTTATTTAATATTTTGGGGGACCATTAATAATAACGCAAAATTAAAAGTTTTGGTAAGAACATACACCTTGTCTTTTGGTAACATCCTTTATCTTATACATTATGACTTCTTGAAGTGGCCCTTTGGTGAGAAAAGGGCCACTAAAATATTAAAGGGATGTTTATATGGTTTTTGGTCAAGGATTTATCAATATATGTTTCTCAAGAAGTGTGTATATGAGACGATAATAGGTTCTCTTTTATATGTTAATAGTTCTGGAAAACTTGTAAATATTAAGAACACTAAAATATAATAGTCACATTTTTTGTAAAGTGAATTAAAATGGGATAAATTTTTAATATAGGATGGTTTACTTTCAAAATACTTTCAATAAATATGATTTAAAATAATTAAGTTATTTTTAACCTTCTCTATTTAGTTTAATCACATCATTATTTGTTTTTAACCCTTAACACAGTTATAAGTTTTTACCATGATTGCCATTCATAATGAAAAAAATTTAAGTGGGAAATATTAAAAAATATTAATTATGATGATTCAAAATAATTAATATATTTTATATTATTAAATTATAATAAAAGGTAGAAATTAATTTTAATATAAGTTCACAAAATGCAAATAAGACTATTTGTAAAAATGCATGTTTTAACCATAAAAATGATTTAATGAAAACACAAATTATAATTTTTATTCACATGGAGTTAATTGTATTATGTTAAATATACTGAGTCTTAAATTAATTTCAAATAAATAGAAACTGAGATGAACCTTGTGATTACATGATTAAATGAGAAGAGGCAAAAATAGTTTTATATGAACAAAAACATCATTCGGATTTAAAAAATGTAAAACATAGATTTCTAGGTTTAGAATTATATTTTTAAATGAATTATAGAATTATTAAATAAATATTTTTTATGTAATTTATTTTTCATAAATATTCATGTTATTATTATATCATTTTAATTTCATAAAAGTGATATTACTTGTAAATTTAATATATTTTCACTATTAAACCAAAATCAGTTATTTCTAAAAATATATCTTTTCACAATAAGATATTTTTTTTATTAATTCTCTAAAACTTTATTATAATTTTTTAATTATTATTAATTGGTTAAAATATGTAAAAAAATCATTTTTAATACAATAATAATAGACTTTTATCTTTTAAATGAAACATTTAAGGAAATCCCACTTTTATTACAAAACGACCCACTTAAATATTAATTATTCCGAAACTTATATGATTTAATTCATATAAATCAATATTGAATAATTATTTACTAATAATAAACCAATATATTATGAAAACTTTTCTATATATATTTAAAATGTGACTGCTTTTATTCAAATCGATCAATTCAACAGCTATGTTATAATGATATAATTAAATTATAATATTTCAATAGTATAACATAGACCGTTTAAACTTCATGTTGAGTATATCAAATTATTCCCTAAATAATATTTATAAACTAAAATATTATGGTTTTACATCCACCCTTCCTTACATAAATTTTTCCTTCGTGATTTTAATTCATCATTTTAATTTTTTCATGAATTTGTTTTTGGATAGGATAAAGAAAATTATTACATATTTAATAAATATTTCATTAAAAAAATATATTTCTTTATACATATTCCACATCAAAATGTGATTTTCGAATCATAACAAGATATTTAAGTGATACATTCCACCTAAAAAATTATATATTATCTTCTGTTTCTTGGGGAATTTTTTAAAAATATACTTATACGATTTATCTATTGGTTTTAAATTATTTTTTTACCTCTGATTTACCTCATATCCAAAATAATGAAATAATAAGATGAATTTTTCATGATTAAAGCCCTTAAATCATATTTTTTGGGATCATGACATCCAATAAGGGATATTATTCTTCATTCAATGAAATATTTTTTGACTATAGGTTCCTCTCATTATTTTCTATTTACTAAAACTAAAAATGGTTCAAATAAGTAAAAATGATTTTTAATAATGTAAACCATCAAATATAGGAGTAATTTTTAAAATATTAATTATAACAAAAAATATTGAACATTAATTATTAAACATTAAAACTCTTTAAAATATTCTAGAAAAAATTTGAATACATCATAATTATATATTCACACACATTTACTATAATTACCTATTTTTGGAAAAAATAATAATCCTAATGTTTATATATGATGGTGAGGAGAATTCTTGTCTAAAAAATATAAAAATTAACCCATACATAGAGAAAATATTACTAATAAAATAAATGTTATGAATAAAATATTTATACATTCCAAATATCTCAAATAACATATTTACATATGGATTTCCATAAATGATTCACAATTTATTATCATGCCCATAAATTGTTTTAGTATACCAAGAAAACACTAATAAATGCCCTGAGGAATTTATCAAGGGAATCCTCTCTTATTGGGATATTGGTTTCAATGGTTCTATATATCCTTACAATTAAAACACTGAGTATCAATAATTTTATTCATTCCCTTACATTCATGATCTTTATGGATATTATATTCTCACTTTTAATAAACTAACATCACCTTTAAGGATTTACCTGAATGTTTCTTTTCATGATTATCGCATTTGGGAAATCCCATTATTCCTTTCTTCTTCTATAAACAATTTCATTTTCATTTGTGCACAACCAAACTATTATTTTCTTAACGTCCCTTCCAGATTTAATACCTAGAAAATTATGTTTATGTATTGATGGAACATGATACTATATCATCATATACTGAAAATGTTTGTGAAACAACTACCCTTCGAAGGATAGGATTTATCCCAAAAAAGAAACCATAAAAACTCAGGTAATTTTAAGATAAATCATTTTCAAGACAAATTAGTATACACGAATTATATTTTATAGATTTATATTCAATATACGAATAATAGGTAGTTTTTCAGTCAAAACCAAAAAAATCTTTATTTCTAAACAAATCGCGTTTTTATGAAATATATGGTTTTAATTAAAAGAAATATATTTAAAATTTTATTATTTTAATTTTTAAAAATTTAATTCATTTTTCAATTCATTATTTCTATATTTTTCTATGATTAATTTTCTATAATTTTTTAAAATTTAGGACTTTTCAATGAATCTTAAAAATACTACTTTTTATTGAAAAGTGCCTTCTCTTTTCATGCATTTACAAAGTCACATTTTATTTTGGATTAGTTATAAAATTTCATTAGTTAATTTCGATCATTCATAATTTAATAAATTTTATTGGAATAAAAATTATTCATGAATTTGGTATAAAAATATTTTTATTATTAAAAAAAAATTCAAAAAAACAATGTTTCTTCATTTTATTCAGGTTTAATGTAAAATAAAATTATTATAATTTAATATATTGAATTTATAAAATATATTACATATTTAGAATAAAAATAATTTATAATATTTAATAATTTTAACTTATTTTTTTTATAATTAATAGTAAAAGTAGGATATATATGTTATCATAGTTAAGGTTAAAATTAGTTTACCATGGGGTTAAGCTTAAGTGATATGGAATAAAATGACATAAAAGCATTAATAAATTCTATTTTCTGGAAATATTTTGACCCTATATCCGATAAAAATTGTAAGTGGTCCATTTTGGATCCATTTTTCTAGAACATAAAATTAATTAATTTTAATATTTTTAAAATTTTTCTATCCTATAAGTGTGTCCCATCCACCACTTATAAATGGACACCCCATATCCTCTTCACACTATATATAAAAATCCATCTAGATAAAAAAATATCAATCAATATACCTTTATTACATCCCTACCCATGTCCTAGAGTCCTTCGTTTGATTGGAAAATCATCCTAGATTGGATTTAGGTATAAACCTAAGAGGTTTTTTTAAGAAGAGGTATAGTTCTTAATAAAGAGTATTTATTTTATCTCTTTATCTATATCATTAAAATATAATTCAATAATTATAAATTATTAACATAATTATATTTCATATACAAATAATTTTTTTAAATTTCATATATCCACCTCCTTCTTCCATCAAATAGTAAATGAAACCATTGTTCAAGTGTATGGAAAACTATTACCTCATGAACATATAGAATTCGTTTTCCATCATTGATAGTCATGGTTGGTTATAATTATAAATTAATTGTATATATGTGATATTTATATAATATTTTTAATTATATAGAGATAATATATCATCTAATTTCTTACCTTTCCATCCATTGAAAAATTAAATTTTCATCTGTGCGTATGTGTGTATTACAACCTCCATGAAGTGATAAGGTTTTTTTGTGAACATATAAAATGGATGATATATATATATATATGTGTGTGTGTGTGTGTGTTTTAAAATAAATAATATTTTTTATGATAAAATTATAATTATGGGTATGTGAAATAATGCTTACCATCTTTCCAATGTGTTCTTTGAAAAATGGAAACATTACTCGTGTGTACATATGACCTATCATTTGTATGAATAAAATGTAATTCTTTCCAGAATAATATTTAATAGTTGTTTTAAAAAGTATATTTTATGAATAAAATTTATAATTATTTAATCATTATAATTTTTATATTATGGAATAATTTTTTATTTTACCATGTTCAACTTATTAAATTGAATTCAGACATATCAGTTCTATATTAGAAAAACATCTAACATGAAAAAATTGAATAATAAATTGTATATAACATGATAATAAAAAATGGTTTTATGAAAAAAGAAAAAGTAATGTTCAATTTTAAAATATACTACATCAACGATTTTCCCACTACAGTAAATATTATTTTATTTTTGGATTTATTTATAATAATCTATGTTCTCTTTAAATAAATACTCTCCTTCCCTATTTTGGGTATTTTTAAAAATGGATTTAATGGAATGGAGATTTCGATATCCAGAAATGTTTTTTAATGGATTAAGATAATGTTTTTTAATATGGTGATTAAAATGAAATATTTCATGTGTTATGAATATGTTATGGTTTTGATATATTTATTATTATTATTGATAAGTCTAATAAAGCTCATGATGATATATGAGCCTAATATAGATCTTCAATTTATTGGGTAAAGGGACAAGGTACATATGTTAGGTTTCTCTATATATATTATTGGAATTTACCATATAGATTTTTTCATTTGTAAGAGTAATTATAATTGTGATTTGAAAAATTATACCCCATGATTTCTATATGATTTATCTATGATTTCTATGTCTTTTTTAGGAAATATTATTATTCTACAAAGTAAAATAATAATAATTTCTTTAAAATTGAAATTAATGTTATTTATTACGAGTTAAAGGTATAAATTTTCTAAAAAATATTTCATGAATTTTTCATGATTTAAAAGAAACGTTTATGAGACTTTTTTACAATTATATTTCTTATAAAATGATTTATGAAAATATTTCACAATGTAGTTTATTTCGTGGATAGGAATAGATTTGTTTTGAGCTCAATGTTTATTTTAAAAAAGGCAAATTTTTATGATTATTAATGATATAACATGTTTCTTTATTTTTTATATGTCCCTTAATGAGAATTATTGATCATCACATGTTTTAAAAAATATTTAACATGGTTCTAAGGACAAAAATGGAAAAGGATGGTGTTAAGATAAAAATTATCAAGATATTTCATGAAAAGAAAACGTTTTATATCACAAAATATTTATATTTTGGAAATATAGGTAATGAGATGAAGTGATTATTATGTGATGTAATATATATTTATTTTTAAGTGATAAAATAATTCTCTTAAACTAAATAACTAAAATATATCCAAGAATTAAATAAAATTAACTCTTTTCTAGATATTCAAATTTATGTATTGATTATGGTTGGTACTTTATAGTTGTTATCAGATGAAAGGTTTATATAATTTTAAAGGTTGGGATAATGGTTATAATACCATGTAGAGATTATATTTTATGTTTATCATGATATATCATATGAACATTACCGTATTTCTTCATATAAAATGTGTTTTCTCAGAAAGGTTTTCCACAAAAGATATATGGAATCTTGAGTAGGAAGGAACCAACATGAAAATATCCTTCCTAATATATTACATAGAATTATTTTTATAGTAAATGAGTATTTATTTTGTGATAGATCAATTTAAACATGATATAATTGGTGATAGAATCCATACTAGAAAGAAACTAGATAATCCATTTGGTAACAAGTCTATAGTGAAACATTTTATGAGGGAGAACCCACTAATATTTTTTTTTGTCTTATAAATTACTGGTAGATAAGGTATTGATTAATGATCTTGAAGATATATTCTAAGTCATGGGTTATTTGAAATATTAATATGATATTCTTATTATTTGTTATTTTTATGGTAAATCTAAACAAAGATGAACAATACTGGTGAAAAAGAATAGATTTATCCCATGGAGTGGGTTATATTTTTTATTATTTTTCTCAAGAAATATTTTCCTGTGTTTTTTCAATGTAGGATGGAAAATAAATTAATGGAATTATGGGAGAAAAAGGATGATTTTTCTAGTGAAAATGAAGAAAACTTATCCTGATTGGAAGGGTATACACCCAACTGTATCTTGGATCATTATAGTAAACATTTTCTATTTTATATAGTATTAAAGCTATGATATCAAAAATATTTTTCCTCTTGTGAATTTAATTGTTATCAAACACTTTTTCAACATGCCAAGAAGGTTTAAATGGAGTTTTTAATTGACCCGATTTTTTAGGAAATATATTATAAAGAGAGGTCTATGTGGAAGGAAAATGGTAAGAATACATCATAGCAATTTAATGTAAATAAAAAATGTTTTTAGTTTATAATAGTTGTGGTAAAAAGTACCCCAAGGAATGCCTTATGAAATCCAGTGAGTTTATCTAATGTGGTAGTTTTAGGAATATGGATCATTATTTTAATGAAAAAGATATTGGTTTGGTAAGAAAAAATTGGATAAAAAGGTAATAAAGTGTTTCAAATTTAAGGATAAGGGTAATTATATGTATTCATGTATAAAGAAGATCATGAATGATAGGAAGAATGAAGAATATAAGCATAAGGGAGTGTTGAAATTCATTAAAACTACTACTATTGTATTTGGGATATTGAATAAAGCTATAATAGGTACATTATGTGTTTATTCAAATTGTACTAATTATTATTTTTTGATTTTGGGTGGAGCACCCTGACCCCAGTAAGGCCAAAGCTTGTGTATACTACCATTACATTGGTGTTATTACAAGGAATAAAATCATAAGAGACTAAAGATTTTAGTAGTCCTTTTAAACCAGATACATACATGATTCTTGTATTACAATTGAATACACTAATTACAACATAATTTTTTCATCTAAGTAAAACTTTATTCCCACTTAAAATATCATTTCATATCCTTCATAGTATACTTATTAGATTCATATGGAAAGGAAAAAAATAAAGGTAAACCCAAATGCTCGATAAGGTTTATGTATAGTGGAAAAAATAATGAATTAATGATAATAATAAATATGGTAAAGTAAATAACTAAACACAAATGTCATGCAACCAATAAGAGGGAGTGTGTAAACAATATAAAAATGTAAATAAATGACCACACACTCCACATGAATAAATGGATAATGCATAATCAATATGGAAATGTAAATAAGTGAAAATACATTCCATTTAGTAAATAAAATTAGAATTAAATGCATACCGATATTTTTTCCGATTGAAAATATCACGAATAAAAATAACTAAATCTAAATGAAAATAATTTTTAATCATTAGACTCCATGTTTCCTATGTACATGATACCTTTACCATTATTACCTTTCAAAATACAGTTTATGACATACTGAGTGAAAATACAACTAAGTCCATCCAATTGACTCATGTAATGAGACTATCAATGCATCGAGGGTCTATCTATAATCATGCCCCACCCAATTTATACCTATCTAAATAATTACCCATATATTGAATATTCGATATAATTCATGAACAATTTCTTATATCAAATATCCTCATTGAGTAAAAGTCACAGATTTATCAATAGTTCCCCAACTATCAAATATCTTTCAAAGTGGAAACCATATAAAAAATGGTATATGTTTTATGAAAGAATAATATCCATGATAAATTATGTGGATATTTGGGGAAAATTTAATGTTCAATGATCACTAGAAATTGAATATTTTAAGCAGAAAAAATGAATCAAGGTAGTGAATTTCAATAATACCCTTAGATAAAGAAATCACAAACCATACATAGGAAGAATAAGGATATTATAAATAAAAAATATCCCAAGTGGAGTAATGATAAAGGGTTGTTTTCATTGATGAATAGAAATACCATAAAATATCTTTAAAACATTCACGATGAAAATATCCTTTTCCCTTTGATTTTTTTTCAAAATCCATTTTCTTTTAAAATAACTATTTAAGACATTCTATTTAAAAAATATATTTGAAAAATTTAAGTGGAATATTCAATTAAATGAAGGAGGGTAATTTCGTGCATGCCACACAAGGTAAAAAAATATTCATTTTTCATGATAAAAATGTTGGAAAAGTGTCCTGTTTATAAATAGGACAGAAGATTCCATTGAAAAAACTATAAAAAACTATAAAAAAGAGAAAAAAATAATTTTTAAATGGTTAAAAACATTTTTAAAACATATTTACAAAAAATGGTTTTGAGACAAAAAAATTTCTGACCGAAGAGAGAAATGAAGTATGGTTTTCCGGAAAAACATTTATAAAAATTTTGAGTAGAAAAGAGTGTGAAAATGGTACTATTATTCAAAAAAGTATATTAATAACCACATGAGTTGAAAGTTAAATGGTTTATTGAATAATTATCTTATAAATTCATTTTATGGAATTTCAATAATAAGTAATCTCTATTTCAATGAGATTGTGAAAGATACCCTTAAAAAGACCCTAATGTTGAAGTTAGATCCAATCAATGAATAAATTATATGTATCAACTTTAAATCCACATATAATAAATTTAAAAACAAAAATTGATATTCATATTCATTATAAAAATAAGAATATAATGTTAAATACAATGAGGAAGTAATATAACCCAATGAAAAGTAATTGTGTTATGAAATTTCTATACCACTTGGCCACTTTACGTTTAAATCCCCTAGGTGAAATAATTCAAATTTTAACTCAAAATACCATGAATAATGAATTATTGATGATATTACATATCAAATGGCTGTATATACAACATATAAATGATATAATGCTTCAAAATGGTCTTCACCTCATAGAAGAAAAAGTGCGATAATAATCCCTTACCTTGTATTTCCTTTTTTGGTGAACATCTGCATTTAACTTATGTATAATGGTTTTGAGAATGTTATTAACTCATTAAAGAACCAAAATAATATTTATAATATCTTATATTATCTTTTTATAATATCTTATTTACTTTTTGTTAATAATCATTCATTATTTTTCACTATTTTGGGTGTTCATCACCCTTTTTTCGAGTATGTTTTGACTTGTTATTTTTGTTTCTATTATGTTGATTCTGATTACATCATCTCAATAATATAAATCATGATTTAAATATTATATATATTATATATATTACATATATATTTATTTATATTAATCCATAAATCTTATAGATTGGAAATGAAATGTATTGTTCATGGATATTGAAGTTTGTACATAGGCATGAATGCTACTTCCATTTCCATGCCATATTTAAAAGAATGATAATTAAATTATATATATATATATAAGTTTTTGTGTCTATGTGTGTATTATAATTATAGTATCATATTATGTCATATATTTCACATATGTTTATTAAAACCATCCTGTATACATTCCATGTTTACATTTAATGAATAACATCGATTTGAGGAGGCGGTAGTTCACACGCCCACAAACGATGTTATCATATTCAAACAAATTAAAAATCATGAAGTTATGTGATATGAAATAATTCCATAATATTAAATAAATTATAATTATCATATATGTATATATAATATAAACTATAAATACATGATTATTTTCTTCTTTGAAAGGTATTAATGGAAGAACGAACGGCATCGGTTAGTGAGGTTGTAGTCCACAGTACACATGAACAATGATTGTGTATCCCATTTGATAGATGTTTTTGGAAATGTAGGATGAAATATTATCATAAAAGATACATTTTATTAAATATACTGATTTTATTATATATTCTATATATTAAAATAATTTAAGAGATGGGGAGGTAAATGAAACAAAAGTGATTATTGAAGAACGTTGCCTCTTATTCAAGTAACTTATATTGGTTTACACCCAAAGAATTCCTTGGTTGGATTTCTAGACAAATTTATTCATATAATTTTATAGGATGTAATTTGGGTTCTTATTTGGGTAGGTTATGGGAAATAAAAAATGATTTAGAGGTGTGATGAAGTGAGGGGGTGTGTGCCTTTTAATAGTGAAGGAGGAGTGACATTCTTTTAAATATAAAAAGGTACAAAATATTGGGTGCTATACCTTGCATAATTCGCCTCAAATAATGTAAATAATTATATCCAAATGAGTATATGGTCTAAATTTTTCCATCCAATAAGTTTTAGACTTTTTTCTAGGTCATTTTGTGCTTTATGTTTAAGGTTTAGTCCCTTATTAAGCTAGTTTTTTCTCTTAATCACTGTAATTAATTTTAATTTATTTCACCAATAGTTTTTTTGAAAATAAGAATCATTAAAAATTATAAATTATCCTAATTCCAAATATAAAGTCCTTTTTCTAACTTTCTACTCACATATGTGGTAGAAATTAATTTAAAATTAATCTCTCATGCGGGATGAGAATGTGGGTATTTTAAGGAAAAATGTTCAAAAGTTTGAAATGTTTTTATATTCAATATCAATGTGAAATTGATTAAAATGAAAAAATGGATTAATAGATATAAAATTTATCAAATTAAACTTTAAAACCAATAAAAGTATAGTTTAAACTTACAAATATATTAGATGAAAAAGTAGTTTTCAAATAAAATTATGTATATTTCAGAAATCATCAAAAAATAAAACTCCTCGTAAAAATAAAAAAATCACGAAAGGATAATATTGATGTTATAATATCAAAAATAAATTATATTTTTTTATATAGAATTTATAAAAGTTTCATAATTTAGTTTCATGACAGATTCTTCATTAAAATGCGGCAAAACTACCTATAAAAAATATAGCTTTATATGTGTTTATTTGAGTTTGATCTCATCTTATGCATATAAAAATCCATTGGATGAATGTAAAACATATTTGATTGAATTTATAATATATATATATATATATATATATATTTCATTAATATCATTCAATTATAGTGATTTATTTATTTTATTAAGATAAATTTCCTTTGGTAGATAAAAATTATTTTCTACAGAAACGTATCATTTATATTCAATTGGTTTTTATATTCCTTTTAAATAAATTTAAACCTAATGAATTCAAATATATATTTCCATAAGTTAGTTAATATTATTAATAACCTCTAATTTAATTTCAATTTTATATCTTATTATATTAAATAATAATATTAATAGAATTTGGTAAAACTCAGTCTTGTGTGTAAGACAAGCTATCGAAGAAAGAATTTGTTGCGTGTAACCAAAGATAACTCACTATTTAATAAATGAAGGGATATAAAATCTATTAAACTTAATTTAAAATAGTTAATATGTTGTAAATTCTCAGGATTTTATATTCCCTTCTATGCCTGGTGTTGCATGTCATGAATGCTATCAGATACAATATTCTTACTTTATAATTATGGGGTGTTACATTCTCCCCACCTTAATTAAACTGAATCATAAAAATTTAAACATGATCTTAAACATATTGGGATTGATATTTGAAAATTATATTGTTTAAATCCCACATTTTGAGAAGAGTTACTAAAATATCTTCTTAATAAGTGGCAATGATAAGTATAAAGGGGACATGTAAAAACATATAACTAGGTATCTAGGTAAGAGAACATTAGTGTAATGTTATTATACGTTCTTGGAGGAAATGTGTAAATATTATTCGGGGTGATTGATTTCATTGATCACAAACAAGTGAATGATCAATGGAATTTTATGGCATCAATTCCATATATCTGTGATGATTTAAAAAACCAACAGTTGAACAAAAAATGAAGGTATTGGGATAACATTTTTATTTAAGATCTATTTCCTAATGTTGAGGAATTCTATTATTGACTAAGAAAATAATGAAATATAATTACTTAATACATTTAAATTTAAAGATAATAATTTAATATTCTGGTTTTCCTTCAATAAAATTCATCTCATACTCTATAAAATATATATCCTAAAATAAAAAAATTTATACTAAAGGACTAAAATTCACTTTTAATGGATCGTAAGAACCATTAAAAAAGTATATAAATTTTTCAATAACTATTTTAAAAAACTTACATTGTTAATACTTTAATCTATAAACCAGAAATATGATACCAATGGTTCATCATTAACATTTATTTATCAAATTTTTTTGTTAAAATAAATAAGACATTAAGTTAGGAAATCACTTAGGCTAGTGGTAGGTGTGAAACCCTTATCCTTATTCAGTCATGGGTTCAAGCCCTGACTCCATTTTGGATTTAATGGGTTTTCACCCAGCATAAAATCATTCCTTTTTCTGAAACCATATTCATATAATTCAATTAAAGTTTTGAAAAGTATGAAGAACATCCTTGAACTAAAATTAATCATTAAATGACCTTTTTACTAGTGTTTTCAATCCAACTCTTTTTTACAAAGTCTCATAATCTTATTTTTATATCTACCCTAATTTTTATCAATATATTTAAACTTATGTCTAATAAGATTTAATGCATTATTCCTCAAATAACACTCCCACTAAGACATGTTCTAAACTAATGGGATTTATTACCATAAATTTCTCACAAAATGTCTTTAATATTGATATAATATCATCACATAAAACTTAAAAGGAGGTTCTTAAGACACAAACATTATGATCAACCATAATCTAAAAATACTGTGATGGTATCTATAACTCTAAATTTAATGAATACATGTGTTATTCTATGTTAATCCTCAAAATATATCTTTGGGTTATGTTTTCTAATCTTTATTTTCCTAAATCTAGTTTCAAAGGACACTACTAAACTTCCTTTGATACCAACTGTAGATCCCTAACCCCAGTAATCTAGAAGTAGGCATTTAATACCATTACATTTTCATGATTACATGGAATCGAATCCTGAAGGACTAAATAGTTTATTATCCTTTGTAAATCTTATGCATACATGATTATTGTATTACAAATGAATACACTATTTACAATATAATTTTTTACATTAAAGGAAAAATTTATTCCCACATAGAATTTCTTTTTATATCATTCTTAGTATTCTTCTTAGATTCTTTATGAATGTAAAAAAAAATAAGTTATAGCTAAAATGCTAAGTAAGAGTTAAGTGTAGAGGAAACAATAATGATTTAATGAGAAAAATCAATAAGTAAAGGTATATAACTGAACACACATTCCATGTAACCAATAAGAGGGATTTCATAAACAATATAGAAAATTAAAACAAATAAACACACATTCCATTTAGTAAATGGATAAGGAATAACCAATATGTAAATGTAAATAAATGAACACACGTGTCATTTATTCAATAAAATGAGAATGAAATGCATCCATATAGTTTTTTCTTAGTGAAAATCTCATGGATATTAATAATTGAATCTAAATTATGTGAATTCTTAATTATTGGATGACATATTTCTTAGGTACATGATACCTTTTCCATCAAGACCTAACACGAGATAGTTTAAAACATAATGGGTGAAAACCTGACTAAGTCTAAAAAAATGACTCACCCTGTGAGATTGTTGATGCATTGAGGGGATATCTCTAACCATTCATCCCATGTGTGGTACTTTTCAAAAACATTCCTTATATATAAAAAAATCTATTTAATTCATGAACAATGTGCCTTATAAAATATCAGTATTTAGTAAAATATGCATATTTATGAATATTTCTCCATATATAAAATAAAATTCAAAGTATACACTGTATATAAAAATAGCATATAGTTTAGGCAACAATCATTTCCATGATTAATGATATGGATATTTTTGGGAAAATTTAATGTTCATTTTTCACTTGAAATTGAATATTTCAAGGGGACTACAAAATAAATAAAGGTAGTGAATTTCAATATTATCCATGGTCAATGAAATCATAAAAAAATCTGAGGAAGAATAAGGATGGTATCAATACAATATATCCCATGTAGAGTAGAGATAAAAGGTTATTATCGTTGATGAAAAGAAATATCATCAAATATCTTTAAAACATTCTTGAGGAAAATATCCTTTTAATTTTGGAAAAAAATTGAAAATAAAATTTAATTTAAAATTAATTTTAAAAACATTTTCCTTATAAATATCTTTGAAAAATTATTAAGTATGCTTCAAAGAAATGGTGACGGGTAATTTCATACATGTCGTACAATGTAAAAAGAACATTCCTTTAGCATTGTAAAAAGGTTAGAAAAGTTACATATTAGGAAAGAGACAAGAATATCCTTTTAAAACCACTGTAAAAGAATAAAAGGGGTAATAATTTATTTAATAAATCATTCTTAAAATTATAATTTTTTTTGATAACAGTTTTATTAGACATGGTTTTGATAGAAAATAGTTTCTGACTGAAGAGAGTAATGAAGTTCGGTTTTCTTAAAAGCATTTTCTAAAAAAAAATTAGAACCAAAGAGTGGTAAAATGGTAATATAAATTGAAATTGATAATTAATATCTAGATCATAATAAAATTAAAGGTTTTATTTAACAATGATAATATATATTTCTTTTATTTAAATTTAACAATAATAAAATCTTGCTTAGAATGAGTTTGTTAAATAACCATTGTAAAATACCCCAAATGTTGATATGATAACCAATAAATGAAAATATTATGTCTATAAAATTTAAGTCCAAATATTAGAAGTTAAAATAGAACAATATATAGTCAAATTAATTAACACATAATCATTGAATATTACTGACAATGAGGAACTAATATAACCCAATGAAAAAAATTGAGTTATGAAATCTCTTTACCACTTGGTAATATTAAGTTAAAATACCAATAGATGAAATAAATCAAATTAAAAGTAAAAATTACTTAAATAATGAATTATTACTTATATTTAATGTCAAATGGTAGTATAATCACAATATAAAATAAATAAATATTGAAAATGGTGTATGCCTCACTGAAAAAAATTTAAGACAAGTATGACATTCATTTTTTCCCTTTTGGGTAAACATCCGTTAACCTCATTTATAATGGTTTTAATAATATTATTAAATTTTTTATGAACCATAATCATATTTATAATATTATATATTAACTTCTTTATAATGTATTATTTACCATATCTTAATAATATTTCATTATTTTCACTATTTCAAGTGTTAATCACCTATCTTCTAGAGTATGTTTTGACCTATTATTTTTGTCCTTATTATGTAGATAACGATTTCGTCATCTAATTGATGTTATCCATGATTTAAATATTATATATTTTCATTATATATTTATTTATAGAAATCCATAGTGTTTGGATAGTGAAAATGAAATGCATCATTCATAGAGATATTAGGTCGTACGTAAGCATAAACGCTACTAACATTTCCTTATCATATTTAAAAGAATGAATAGTAAATGATATATATATATGTATGTATATTATAATAAATTTATAATATTTATGTCATATATGTTACTTATTTTTATTAAAACCTTCCATTATAAATTCCATGTATAGCGTGAATGAATCACATCGCTTTGAGGCAATACTTCACAGATCCAAAAACGATGTTATCGTATTCCCATGAAATGGAAAGAATGAAGATATGTGTTATGAAATAATTATAAAAGCATAAATTAATTTTAAATATAATATATAATATATAAACTATAAATAAATCATTATTTCTATCTTTTAATGATGGTAATGTATGAATGAATGATATCAATTCATGAGTTGGAAGTCCGTTGTACACATGAACGATGATTGTGTGTCCCATTTGATGGATGTGTTTGAAATATTAGGTATGAATAAGGTAATATAAATATAAAAATATATTTATTATATATATTAAATTATATAATCATGATATAAAAATAATTTAAGGGGTAGATAAGTAAATAAAACAAAAGTGGTTATTGAAGAACATTACCTCTTATTCGAGAAAAACCTTTTGGTTTATAACAAAAGACTTCCTTTTTGGAATTTTTCCAAAATAAAGGCTTATATTATGAAAGGATTTAAGTTGGTAGGTTATTTTGGCTGTTTTTGGGAGATCTAAATGGTTTTATTGGTGTGAATAGGTGAGGGGGTGAGTGCCTTTTTATAGTAGATGAGGATTGTAATTCTTGTAAATATAAAAAGATAAACAATATTTGGAGGTATGAATTACATCTTGTGCCTCCAATAATGTACCTAATTATATAAAATTGATTATTTGGTTGATATATGACCATCCAATATGTTTTTGACATGTTTTTAGGTCATTTTTTTATGTTTAGGTTTTTTTCCCTTATTAAGCTAGATTTTCTCTTAATTACTATAAATAATTTTAATTTCCTTCACTAATATTTTTGGACAAAAACTATGAATAAATAATTGTAAAATATAAATTATTAATATTCCAAATATTAAATCCATTTTTATAAATTCCAATCAGATATGTGATAGAATTTAATCTAACATTAATCTCATAGATGGGATGAGAAAGCAGGTGTTTTTTTAAAAAAGTAGGAAACAAGGCTCAATATTAAGAGAAAAGTAGTTTTACATCAGTCAAAAACAAGGAAGCTTAAATTTATCGCATTTAAGAAAGGTTATCACTTCATAAGGTATTTCTCGGTAGTGTTTGTTGTTCCCTTTGGAGGCCCCCTTGTTAGCAAGCCAGTCTACAAGTTGATTTTCCTCACGATATATGTGTGTGATGATGAAGTTCATTGACACTAGAATTCTTAGACATTTGTTCCATTTACTTGTGAGGTTCCAGGAAAGATGTATTTTCCCCATCCAAACTGTTTGCACAATTCCATCTGAGTCTCTTTCAAACCAGACCAAGCTCCAGTTTCTTTTCCGTGTAATGTCAACTGCTTTGATGAGGCCCAACATCTCTGCCTCAAGAGTTGTAGTGTATCCGCAAGTACCATGCTCCCCTCAAGAAAGTCACCATTTTGATCTTGGAAGATAACACCATATCCATCAGGTCTGGTATTATCCTATGAAGAGCCATCCATGTTGCATTTGATTAATATATGTAAAATTTATCTAATTAAACTTTAAAAAAAATAAAAAATATGGTTTTATCCTAAAAATAAATTAGATGAAAAAAATAATTTTTAATTAAAATTCATTATTTCTTATTATTCATCAAAAAAAGAAACTTTTCAAAAAAATAAAAAAAAATTTCCTAGGATAATTATTAGGTTACAATATCAAAAATAAAGTTTATTTTTATCATATATAATTTATAAAAGTGTCAAAATTTATTTTCAATATAGGTATGCACTTAAAATGCGGTAAAACTACCTTTATAATAATATATATATATATATATATTATGCATAAAATTGAGTGTGTTATTATCTTATGACTATCAAATTTATTATATGATTATAAAAAATATTTGATTGAATATATATAATATATATATAATTAATTTCATTCACAAATTGTGATTAATTTAATTTATTTAGACAAAACTCTTTTGGTTCATAAAATTGTTTTTTTATACAAATGTATCCTTTATATTCAATTTGTTTTTGTATCGATTTCCAATTAGTTGATACACAATGAATTAAACCATACAATTTAATAAGTTAGTTTATATTACTCATTACCACAAATTTATTAGCTAGGTAATATCTTATTATATTAAATAATGATATTAATAGTATTTGATAAAACTCGGTCTTTCTTGTAACTCTATCTATAACAAAAAGTATTTGTTGCGTGTATCGCAAGCTAACTCAATATAATTTTCATTTCAATATATAAAATATATTGATTTTTTGAATAGTTAATATATTTTAAAGTCCCGTTATTTCATATTCCCTTATATACTTGGTGTTGTGTGTCATACATGCTATCAGATACAATTTTCTTACTTCTGAATTTTGGGGTGTTACACATGGTCTACACATAAATTATTTTTTGATATATTTTATTGTAAAATGAGTATTTCACAAAAATAAATAATATAATGAAATTTGATAAAAAAAAATTTATGTAGTATTATGGAAAAAATAATTTCTAAAGTTATTAATGTTATCATCTGTGGAAGAGATTTCCAGGAAAACCATGTTTTCTATTCCATTGTCCAGTTTTCTATTATTCTTGGTATAAATGGGATTTTATTTTAACATGATAAGATTTATTGGAGATAAAAATTAGTTATTTTCCAATATATGTTTCCAATTGTATATAAGAATAAATTCACACCATTTATAACATATCAAGAATATGAGAAATGGATAAATGAGGGAAATAAATGTTATCTTACTCATATTGTAGAAAATAAGTGAACCATTCAGAATAATGATGGTCCAGTAGTCAAATAATATATTTATAATATTTATAATGAGTTTATTGGTACTATACCTAATTAGGTAGTTTAATTTACTATTAAATTAGTGCATCGTTCTTTGGTAATTTCAAAACCCCCTTATCAAATTCCTTAACTGGAACTTTTTGAATCGAATAACTAGTTAAAATAATTTTTTATAAATGTTTCATTCATCATAGAACCTCACTATGGGGTGATCCTATTTTATTTATAATATATAAAAATGGTTCCATGGTGGTTTTTATTTCATATATTGTATTGAATAACATTACTAATAAAAATGAGTATATTTTTCCTCATATCGATGACATGTTTGATCAACTATAGTGTGATAATTATTTTTCAATGGTAAATTGTTGGTCCATATAACATTAGTTGGAGGTGAAGGGTAATTCCATCCCTAGGATTTTTTTTACTAGTTGTGGAAATTATGAATTTTTGGTCATTCCCTTTGGTTAGATTAATTCCCCAAATTTAATCATGTATCCTATTATTATATTCATAGAAGGATATTTGAATGTTTTTATGGTTTTGTTTATTGATCATATTTTAGTTTATTCAAAAACATATAAGGATCTTGGAAAAATATAAGGATTATTATAAAAACATTGAATGAGAAGAATTTATATGGAAAATTTTGAGAACATGAGTTTTGGATATAATATATTCATTCCTTGAACTTATAATAAATAAATATGGAATAGTTTTTGATCCTATTAAAATTAAATTGGTTGAGGAATTAAAAATTACAATAAATGGCATATAAATTTGATGTTTTCTAGGATTATCATGTTATTATAGGAAGTTTGTTGAAAAAATTAAACTATTATCTATCCCATTATCCATGTTAACTCAAAAAGGTGTTAGTTTGATTTAGATAATGTAATGTGAAGAATCATTCTAGGAATTAAAAAAAGGATATTTAATTCGCTATTTTTGGCCCAAAAATCTAGAAATTGTGATTTCTTATCTACAATAATGATTCATTGAAGGGACTGGGATGTAATATAATCCATAATGATCAGGTCTTTTCTTATGATTAACATAAATTAAATTCTAATTTTTGATATTATCATACAATTGAGCTTGAACTAGTTATTATTGTGTTTTATTTACAAATTCGGATCCATGATTTATATGGATTGTTGTCTGAAATACATACTAATCAAAAAAACTTGATGTATATATTCACTCATAAAGAGTTGAACATGAGAAAAAGTAGACAAATATAATTTATAAAGGATAAAAGTTCACAATTAATTACCATCTAAGTAAATAAAATATAGTTTTTGAGGATTTGATTCAAATTGATAATTTTACAATAACTATAATTTGTTTGGAACATGATAATATGGTTAATTATTTAATGAATGTTAGATTAGAAATTTTTCAAGTAATAACTCCCTCATCATTATTTTTTGTGTTAGTACAATCATAATTTTTATACTGGATTGTGAAATCTCATAAAGAATACTGTGACTTATAAGAAAATATAAAATTGGTTTCAAAAATTAAGTAATGTGAATTTAATATTGACAAAGAATGTTTTTAAAATTCCTAAAAATGTTATGTGTTTCATGTAACCCCCAGTTGAAGAAATAAATTTTCAGTGAGTCTCATAATTCAATATATTTTTTTATCCTAGAAACAAAAAACTTATAGATACTTTTAGGAAAATTTGTATTTGTAAGGAAAGATGAAATATTTTTCTAATTTTACGATGAAAAATTTAACTTATCAATAGTTTATATCTAAATAGTGATGTCTAAAGGGGATGCTTCATTATTGTCCAATTCAAGAATAGAAATGGGAGAATTAATCCTTGTAATTTGTGGTGGGTTTATGAGATACATATCAAGTTAATAATTTAATTTTCTTAATTATGGATGGATTTACTAAATCTACTCATTTTATTCCCATTAGAGATTATATTTCATTGCGTAAATATTCTTGAAATTTTGTTATACGGAAAATTAGACTACATGGATTCCCTATTTTCATTATATATGATCATGATCCTAGATTCACCAATAGTTTCTAGGAAGGAAATTTTATAACTTTAGATATGTAATTTAATTTATATATTTCATTTCATCCAAAATCATATTTAGTGTCATAGAGAAAAATTTAAAATGTTGGAGGATATTCCTCAAGCTTGTTAAATTGATTATTAGGGAAGTAGGGATCAATATTTGAATTTTATTGAGTTTTCCAATAATAATAGTTTTCATTCCAAGATACATATGTCAACATTTGAGGCATTACCTAGAAATATTTTTTGGACTATATTTTTTGGGGATGGAGTAGGTGAAAGGAATTTTTGGGACTAGAATCATTATAATTAATCATCGAGAATGTGGAAATGATTCAGCAGAACATGAGTATATATTATAGTAGGAGGAAATGTTATTCTGATAACTGAAGTAAATATCATTCTTTCTAAGTTGGAGATCATGTTTTTATTAAAGTATCTATATGTAAAATTATTATGTATTTTGGTAAAAATGTAAATATAAGATCATGGTTTACAGGGATATGTGAAATTATTGAGAATATTTGATCTGGTACTTAATAAATATCCTTTCCAAATAATTTATCTCAAACATATGACATATTTAATTTTTTATTGTTATGAAAATATGGGTCAGATGCATCTTATGTTTTGATCCATGATGTAGTTTAGTTAGAAAGAAACATTTATTATGAAGAACAACCAACATTGATTCATGATTATATAGAGAATTATTTTTAGAATAAAGTGATTTTTTAGGATAATATTTTGTGGAAAACCCATATGGTTGAAGAAACAATGTGTGAATCAAAAAAATTATATAAAGTAGAAATACCGCTAGTTATTTTAGTAATGAATAAAATTGAAAGTATGAAATTTCAAAAAAAAAATGGATGAATATAACAACATAGGTAATGTTAATGTAACACCCCAAGCTTCCACGGTACGTTTCCCTTTGAATAATGCAATAGCTTTATTTGTACGCAATATCTATATTATAACACACCGCGACCAATCAAACTAGCTCTTATGAATAGTAATACCCACTTTTTGAAATATTATTAATTTTATATAATAAAATGGACTTCATTTTTGGATTTAGAATATAAAAATTATCTTAGGGTGAATTTTTGGTATTTTTCTGAAAACTTTCAATTTTTGATGAATAGTGAATAACACTGCGTTATTGGTTAAAACCAATTTTTTTATTAATTAATTAATTATTTTATTTAAATTTATTTTAGGTCAAAATAGATACATAATAAATATATATGTTTAATGTAATTCATTAAAGTCATTTTGTAATAAAATTATATATATAATTTTTTTTTGAATTTTTTGCCATCTTTTACCCACTTCCTAGGAGCATTTGCAAATTTTTATAAAACGTAATTATACCACTTTTTTGTGTTGAATTTAGAAAATCAGAGAGAAATTGTTGATATCAGTAAGTATAATGTGGTGTAATAAGATGAAAATAATTTTTTCTGAATAATAACTTTTTACTTTTATTTACCATGGTTAAAAGTAAGTCGGGTAAGAATGATATTATTATTACCCTAACACATGCCCTAATTCTATTGGATAAGTGTAATTCTACCAAAAAAAACCTTATTAATAAAATACGATCCTTTAGGTACACTTGGATTAGATTAAAACATTTATTATTATTTTATTTAAATAAGAGTTAAAAGAGTTAAATTCAAATTTTAATAACTAAACCATTCTTCATATAGGTTTATAAATAAGATAAATTCAACTATAAATATTAATTACAAATATAAAGAGATTTACTACATAATGGTGTTTTATTTATAATTTTTAGACATTAAATAATTAAATTTATTTATGATACAATGATGATGCAGTAATTACCTAATTAATGAAAGATTAAAATAATTGATATTATAAATATCCAAATAAATCTAATTTGAGAATTTTAATGAATTAAAATAATTTTTTGGGTTCATATGAAATGTTAGGGTTGATTAAATTATTTTTTTAGAAGTTATAATTCTTTTATAAATTTCACAAATACAAAATATCAAATAGTTTCAAAATTGACATAAAAGTGTTTTTAAAACAAATATTATACTATTAATTGATATTATATTCCAAAAAATATAAGGTTCAGCCAAAGGGATTAAATAATATTATATATGTCATTAATGTACCACTTTAGGTTCTCTTGGAAATTTATAGTATTTTTATTAACAATATAATATAAAAATACAAAGAGACATGATAAATGTCAAACTATTTAACTAAGGGTTAAATCTAAAAGATAAGGTTAATATGATAACCTAAACCTATCTAAAACCAATTTGATGAGATTTTTTCTACCCATACACACATTATACTATAATTAATTCAATTTAGAGTCATTATAAACTGAAAATTATTTTATTACAAAGTAATTTTTCATGATTTTCCTAAAGTGACCCTCACCTCTCTTATAAAAGGGAACATCCCCTTCTCTAAAATTCACACCTTCAAAGCCATTTGTCTTGGCCAAAACCTGCCCAAATATCCTTTCAAATTTCCTCCCTTCATTATAGAGGCCGTTCTTTAGTCATAAATCCAACCTAAAGAGACATTTTGATCAAATCAAATGGAAAAACCCGAAGAAGAGGTAAACATTTCATCACCCCTTTCAAGTTCTTTCCTTCTTCTACTTCATCTTTATTTGTTTTTGTTATTATAAAATAATAAATCCAGTATCTTCTATATACTATGATGTTATTATAAAAATGTTACAACCATAATAATTATTTTATCCATCCTATAAATGACAAAGTCACCATACGTGCGTACGTACAGATTATCGTCTCCACATCGTGGTGTAGTTTGTTATTCAAACAATTCATCATTTGGATGGGTATAATAATTAGTATAAATGATTTAAATAATAAATATAACATGATAATGATTATTTATATATGATATACCATCCAATTATATACGAATTTAACATAAAAAGAATGATATTGTCGCTCGTGCGTACGTACGGATTATCATCTCCACAAACGCGATGAGATTCATTCCCCATCATATCCATTAAAGGATAATTATCATTTGATGATTAAAAAAATAATGTTCAAATAATTAATGTCAATATAAATACGAATAAGATATATCCTATCCATAACAAATATTACTTACATAGCAAATCATATAAAGGAAAACGAATCAGTTAACACCTGAAACGATGACACTACTGAAATATCATTAACAAAGCAATAATAGAAGATCATATATGATATTTTATTAATGTATATGGTTATTGTGTAATTTTATAACAATTATTTAACCATTATATAGGAGGTTAACCTACCCTCGACCAAGGAAAATTACAAGGTAAGTGTTAATTTTACAATATCTTTATTATCTGAGGTTGTTTTTATGTAAGTATCTACTGGCACCTCTTTATAATCAACATATATGTTTTCTTAAAAATTTATTTGAAAAACTATTACTAGACAATGGGATAAAGTCATTTATACCCTTATTTGACAATATATTTTTTTGAAAGGAATCTTTCTGTCATTTTCCAAACAAGGTACTTTATGACCTTTTCGATAAAATTAATGTAAGAAGTTTTTTTAACTTATAAGGTGGGTGTGGCTATTTTCCTCCATTATAACATTGTAGAAACATCTCTTACAAGATTATAAGAATATTTTCAAAATGAATGTTTTGTTTTGTAATTACATGACTTTTAAATGATTTTAAAATATATAGAGATATTTCTCTAGAAAGAAAAAGTTTTGATTTCATCTATGTCAACATCCTTTGATGGATTTTAAGCTTATTTGAAGTTGATTTATTATGATACAAAACTTCCATATTTTATTGAAGTTTTTGTGATATGTTTGACTGTGGATGTGTTATTTTTACACCATTCATGATTAATAGATAAAGTATTTACATTTCTTATGCGAGTTTCAATACGAATTTTTATGTTTTGTTTAAACATTTTCATATAAGGAATGCACTAGACTTCGTAAGTGAGGGGTGGATCCCGCTATAACCCCTTTATTGCATCAGTAGGTCTAATTAGACAAACTAGTGTGTTGTCATAAGGCCTTGAAAAAATCTTATTTGTAGTCTTGGAATAAGGCCTTGACTATGTGGTTATGAAGTCTAGCATTATTCATTCCATCATTATGAAAGTGGCTATTGATGTTACATGTGATTATTCGACTAGTAGAATATCCATGTGAATAAGTAAATGGAATTTTTTGATTTTATCTTTTCCATATTATGCTGAAGTTCAAGTTTAAAAGGATTTTGTTTTAGTCTTATATTTCCTTAAATTTTTATGCTTATTTACGAAAGTTTCCACTATATTGTTATCCTTACTAAGTATCTGATCCCACCCCTTTTTATGTTTTATTTTCCCAGGATGTGAAGAAGTATATTATGATTGACCTACAAGGATAGTCTAAGGAATATGATTGTGTCCTACAGAGACTATGTTGTTATAGTTTTTAATTTTATAATGTAATGTAAAACTTATGAATGTATCTAGTATTTCAAAGGCTACTAAACTAATCAATCTTTCGAGACTTGATCTTTTTTTATCATTCCAATGTTATATAATAATTCACCTACTTTGGGTAACTAGGGTTGGGGCGTTATAATTGGTATCATAAGAATCTTAGTACAAACATTGGAAGCTTGATTTAGAAAAACTCTGATTAGAGAACATTACCCTAAGATAGACTTTGAGAATTAATGTAGAAGAACTTCCTAAAATTTTGGTACTGTAGAGATTTTGTGAGTTTTCGTAGAAATACATCCCTGTCTAGATACGAGCAGGTAGAGGTGGATTTGGCACATATGTACCTAGGGGTAAAACCTAATAACACCACTTTGAGCTAGACATGAACGGGAACTAGTGCACGACAATGAGCCTTGTTGCACTTTTGGTAAGGACACTCCCGAAGGATATGCTTAGGATGATTCTCATTTTCTTTACAAACCATTATGAACGGTTTATGAGTATATACATCCTCAAAGAAAACATTTTCATGATTATGAATTATATCCATAAACTGTTCAATTTATGTTAACTGTTTTACAAGTTTGGAATTATTTATTGTGATTAATAAACTAATCTAGTGTATTCTATTGTTTAGAAATGGCTTCTAGTAGAAGGAATGGAAACTGTATCAATTCACATAATCCATGTAGGGACTTCCTTCCTACTCGACATAATTACAGTGGAGCTGGTGAAGCCACTGGTGATAATCATCTTATCACCATAATGGGAAAACTCACCCAGGTTATGAATAATATCCTTACCTGTATGTAACACCCCGATCCACAATGTAGAGGATCAATGTTAGACCGTTTCATGAGGAAACAACCAAAAAAATTCAATGGTATTACAAATGAATTAGTACATTAGAAATGGATAAATTTCTTAGAAAAAATATTTCACGCTTTGGGTAGTAGTGAAAGGGAAAAATTTATCATGTCAGTTTATCGCCTCACAGGAGATGCAGATGAATGGTGGTCATTGATTCAAAATAAAATTGAAGATGATGCAGTATAAAATATAGAATGGAGGAAGTTTAAAGATATTTTCATAGAAAAATACTTTCCTTGTGATCATCTAGTAGATATGAAAATACAAATTATGATTCTGAGGCAAAAAGAGGATGAGAATGGAGCAAAGTATGAGGCTAACTTTACCAGGTTAGCAGGGCATGATTCAGATTATATACATAACCCAAAAAAGTAAGATTGATTGTTTTTTTGATGGGTTAAAACTATATATCTGTTGAGAATTAGTCTCATAATCCATCTTGTCATACGAAGATATTGTATCATGTGCTATAAAGACATAAAAGGAATTCTCTAAGTCTTACAACTTTAAAGTAAACGGAGAGAAGAAGAGATCTACTGAATACTCTAGAAATTGAAATAAGGGGAAGAAAGACAAAGTTGAATATCTATTCTGTAGTAAATGTGGGAAGTATCCCCTACCTCACATTGGTTATTTATTCGACCAATTTCATGGAGCTCAATATTTTTCAATGATTGACCTTCGATCTGGAGAACAACAGTTGTGCGTAAAGAAGGAAGACATTATGAAAATAGCATTTGAAACTTGGTACAGGAATTAAAAGTTTGTAGTAATGCCTTTTAGATTGAAAAATTCACCCTCTTTCTTCATGGATCTAATGAATAGAGTTTTCAAGTAATATCTTGATAACTTTGTAGTGGTATTTGTTGATGATATCCTGGTATAGCCCAAAATCTATGAAGATCATAAAAATCACTTGCGCACCATTCTAAAAACACTCAGAAGGAATGAATTATATGAGAATTTTAGCAAGTGTGAATTCTGGCTTCATGATATTTCTTTTCCTAGCCATATTTCCTCTAAGGATGGAATCTATGTGGATCCTTATAAGACAAGAGTAATACAAGAATGGTCAACATCAATGAGTATAACTGATGTAAGAAATCTTATTGGTTTAGTAGGTTATTATTGACATTTCGTCCAGAATCTTTCCCAGCTAGATAACCCATTAACCGAGCTAACACATAAAGGGGTTAAATTTCTTTGGACAAAAGAGTGTGAAGAATGTTTTGAAGAATAGAATAAAATATTAGTCATTGCTCCTATCTTGACTCGACCATCAGGGAACAAAGGGTTTGTTAATTATAGTGATGCATCAAAGAAAGGACTTGGTTGTGTCTTTATGTAGAATGATAGGGTTATTTCCGATGCATGATGAAAGATAAAAATTCATGAGCAAAACTATCCTACTCATGATCTTGAGTTAGCAGCTGTGATATTTTCTTTGAAGATATGGAGACATTATCTCTATGGTGAAAATGTGAGATATATACCGATCACATAAGTTTGAAGTATATTTTTTCATAGAAAGAACTCAACATGAGGAAAAGGATATGTCTTGAACTACTCAAGGATTATGATTATACAATACACTACCACCTGGGGATGGAAAATAAGGTGGAAGATGCTTTGAGAAGAAAGGATCAAGGAGTTTTGAACAAGATGAGAGTTGAAAGGTATCCTATTTTCATGGATGTAGTCAAAATTGATATAGGAATAATCATGGAAGGTGAAACATCAATAATTTTTAAACAGGTTTCCAAACCATCATTACTAGAAAGGATAAAAAGTTCTCTGGCTAATGATGAGGAGTTTCAAAATATG
Source organism: Viscum album (assembly GCA_963277665.1). Taxonomy (NCBI): domain Eukaryota; kingdom Viridiplantae; phylum Streptophyta; class Magnoliopsida; order Santalales; family Viscaceae; genus Viscum; species Viscum album. The sequence goes on from OY728147.1 coordinate 757,617,225, forward strand.
ATTAAAGCTGTGAATTATGGGTGGTTGAGTAACTTCATATATGAATATGGGATTTTGAAATTTGGAAAGTGACTTTGTGTTCTTGATATACCAGATCTAAAAATGGAATTGTTTGGTAATGATTATAGCTCCAATTTCTCTATACACCCTGGTAATACTAAGATGTATAAAGATTTGGAGGAACATTTTTGGTGGGACAACATGAAGAGGGAGATTACTGATTTTGTGTCCATATGTATGGTTTGTCAACAAGTGAAAGCTCGAAGGAAACAACCTGGAGTACTCATGCAAACTCAGACCATTAATGAGTGGAAATGGGATAATATTAAGATGGACCTTGTCATTGGGCTACCAAAGACTCCTAGAAGGAATGATGCAGTGTGGGTCATTGTTGATCATCTTACTAAGTCAGCACATTTTATTGCTATAAGAGAAGATTTTCCACTTTAATGTCTCGTAAGACTATATATTAATGAAGTTGTAAGACTTCATGGAGTACCCTTATCAATTTTTTTTGATCGTGATCCCTATTTTACATTAAGATTCTAGAAAAGTCTTAAACAATCCATGGATACAGAACTTCGTTTGATTACTGCCTACCCCCCTCAAACTAATGGACAATCAGAACGGAATATTCAAACCATAAAAGACATGTTTAGATCTTGCTCACATGTCTTTCAAGGTATGTGGGATCAATATTTACCTATGGTAGAATTTTCCTATAACAATAGCTCCCAATCAAGTATTCAGATGGAACCATATGAAGCATTATATGGAAATAGATGTCACACACCAACTTGTTGAGATGATGTTGGTGAGATAAAATTCGTTGGTCCAGAACTTGTTGAGGAAACATTGGAAAAGGTGAAGGTTATCCAAACCCACATCAAAGCATCCCAAAGTAGAAAAAAGACATATGCTGATAACCAAAGTAAGGATTTAGAATTTCAGGTAGGAGATCATGTTTTCTTGAAGATATCTCCATGGAAGGGAGTTATACAGTTTGGTAAGAAGGGTAAATTGAGTCCTAGGTACATTGGACCTTTCAAAATTCTAGAATGAATTGGAGTTGTAGCTTATCGTTTGGTAGTGCCTCCAAGTCTCTCCAAAGTTCACGATGTATTCCACATATCACTATTGAGAAAATACATGCCTAACCCAATGCATGTACTCACCTATGAGGAAATTGAACTGGAACTTGATCTGTCTTATTGTGAAGAGCCTGTCAAAATTCTTGATACCATAGAACAAGTGTTGAGAAACCGGATGACTCGTCTGTTGAAAGATCTATGGAGAAACCATAAGATGGAAGAGGAAACGTGGGAACCCGAGGAACTTATGATGAATAACTACCCGAATCTTTTTATACAGTAATATTCTAGAAATTTTGAGGAAAAAAATTATTTTAATGAGGGGAGAATGTAACACCCCAAGCTTCCATAGTATGTTTCTCTTTAAATAATGAAATAGCTTGCATTGTACACAACTTCGAGATTCTAACACACCGCGACCAATCAAACTAGCTATTATGAATAGTAACACCCAATTTTTAAAATATTATAAATTTTATCTTTTAAAATGGACTTCATTTTTGGATTCGTAATATCAAAATTAGCTTAAGGTGATTTTTTGGTATTTTTCGGAAAACTTTCAATTTTTGATGAATAGTGAAAACACTGTGTTATTGGTTAAAACCGAATTTTTTTATTAAATAATTTATTATTTTATTTAAATTTATTTTAGGTAAAAATAGATACATAATACCTGTATATGTTCAATGTAATTCATTGGAGTCATTTTGTAATAATGTTATTTATATAAACTTTTATTGAACTTTTTACAGTCTTTTACCTAACTCCTAAGAGCATTTTCAAATTGGTGTAAAACATAATTTTTTAGCTTCTGTGAGTTGAATTTCAAAAATCCAAGAGACATGGTTGATATCAGTAAGTAAATTGTGGTTCAATAATATGAAAATAATTTTTGGTGAATAGTAACTTTTTAATTTTATTTACCACGGTTAAAAGTAAATCGAGTAATTAAGGGTAAAAATGATATTATTATTATTACACTAACACATGTCCTAATTCTATTGGATAAGTTTAATTCGACCAAAAACAACCTTAGGAATAAAATATGATCCTTTGGGTCCACTTGGATTAGATTAAGACATTTATTATTATTTTATTTAAAGAAGAGTTAAAAGAGTTAAATTCAATGTTTAATAACTAAACCATTTTTAATATAGAGTTATACATAAGATAAATTCAACTATAAATATTCATTAGAAATATAAAAATATTTATTACTTAATTTTCTTTTATTTATAGTTTTTATACCTTAAATAATTAAATTTATTTATGACACAATGATGATCCAGTAATTACCTTATTAATGAAAGATTAAAATAATTGATATTATAAATATCCAAATAAATCCAATTTGAGATTTTTAATGAATTACATTAATTTAATAGGTTAATATGACATGTTAGGGTTAATTAAATGAATTTTCTTTGAAGTAATAATCTTTTTATAAATTTATCAAAAACAGAATATGAAATAGTTTCAAAATAGACATAAAAGAGTTTTTAAAACAAATATTATATTATTAATTTATATTCTATTCGTAAAAATCTAAGGTTTTGAAAAATGGATTAAATAATATTATATATGTCATTAATGAACTACTTGAGGTTCTCTTGGAAGTTTATAGTAAGTTTATTAACCATATAATATAAAAATATAAAGAGACATGGTAAATGTCCAACAATTTAACTAAGAGTTAAATCTAAAAGATAAGGTTAATATGATGACCTAAACATGTCTAAAATCTATTGATTGAGAGGTTTCAGACTAATACCCACCTTTTCTTTCAAATAATTTATTTTTTATCCATTTGAAATGGAAAATGATTTTATTATAAAATAATATTTCAAGGTTTTCCTAAAGTGGCCCTCACTTATCTTTTAAAATGGAACATCCCGTTCTCTCAAATTCACACCTTCAAAGCCATTCGGCTCTGCCAAACCCTACCGAAATATCCTATTTACTATCGTACCTTCATACTGGAGGCCTTCTTTTAGTCATAAAGCCAACCTAAGGAGCCCTTTTGATCAAATCAAAAGGAATAATTCGAAGAAGAGGAAAATATTTCATCACCCCTTTCAAGTTATTTTCTTCTTCCACTTCCTCTTTCTCTGTTGTTTACATTCTAAAATAATAACTTAAGTATATTATATAAAATGTGATATTATTATAAAAATGGTACAACCATATAAATTATTTTATCCATCCTATAAATGACAATGTCAACATACGTACATACGTACGGATTACCGTCTCCACATCGTGGTGTAGTTTGTTATTCAAACACTTCATCATTTGGATGGGTATAATAATGAGTATAAATGATGTAAATAATAACTATAAAATTATAATTATTCTATATAAATGATATTTCATACAATTATATATGATATTAATATCAAAATAATGATATTTTCATTCGTGCGTACGTACGAATTACCATCTCCACGAATGCGATGAGATTTATTCCCCATCGTATCTATTCAAGACTAATTTTCATTTGATGATTAAAAAAATGATGTTTAAAGACATAATATAATTCTGAATATGAATAATATACATCCTATCCATAAAAAAAATTACTTATGTAACAAATCATAAAATGGAAAATGAACTAGTTAACACCTGAAACGATGATACTACTGAAATATCATTAACAAAGCAATATTAGAAGATCATATATGATATAATATTAATTTATATGGTTCTTTTATAATTTAATAACAATTATTTTACAATTATACATGAGGTTAACCTATCCTTGTCTAAGGAAAATTACAAGGTAAGGGTTAATTTCACAATCTCTTTATTATCGGAGGTTGTTTTTACATAAGTATCTACTGAGACCTCTTTATCATCCACATTTGTGTTTTCTTAAAAATGAATTTCAAAACATTTTTACTGGAAAATGGGTTAAATTAATTTATACCCATATTTGATCTTACATGTTTTGAAAGGATTCTTTCCATTGTTTTCCAAACAATATACTTTTTGACCTTTTCGACAAAATTAAGGTAAGAATGTTTTTTTTAACTTATACAGGGGGTGCATCTATTTTCTGCCATTATAACGCCATCGAAGCTTCCCTTACAAGAATATAAGAATATTTTCAAAATAATTTTTTTATTTTGTAAATATATGACTTTTAAATTATTTCAAAATAGAAAGAGATATTTCTTTAAAAAGAAGAAGTTTTGATTTCGTCTATGCCAAAATCCTTTGTTGTATTTTAAGATTATTTAAAGTTGATTTATTATGATATAAAAATTCCATATTGTATTGAATTTTTGGTGATATTTTTTGCTCTGGATGTGTTATTTTTTCACCATTCATGGTTTATGGATAAATTATTGTTATTTCATACGCAATTTTTAATATGAATGTTCATGTTATGTCTAAAACTTTTCATATGAGGAATGCACTGGACTTAGTAAGTGACGGGTGGAGCCCGATATAGCTCCTCAATGCATCGGTAGGTCTCATGAGAAAAACTAGTGTCTTGGTACAAGGCCTTGACAAAATCATATTTTTAGTCTTGGTACAAGGCCTTAACTATGTGGTTATGAAAGTCTGGCATTATGCACCCCATAATTATGAAAGTGGCTATTGATATTGCATGTGATTATTCGACTAGTAGAATATCCATGTGAATAAATAAATAAAATTATTAAAATTTATCATTTCCATATTATGTTTAAGTTCAATTCTAAAAGTATTTTTTAGTCTTATACATTTCCTTAATTTTTTTTTATTTATGAAATTTTTTCTATATTCTTATCCTTACTGAGAATCTGATCTCACCCTTTTCTATGTTTTATTTTTCCTAGGATGCGAAGAAGTATATTATGACTGATCTAAAGGGATTGTCTAAGGGACATGAGTGTGGCCTATAGAGACTATGTTTTTGTAGTTATTACTTTTATAATATAATGTAAAACTTATGAATGTATCTAGAATTTCCAAGGCTACTAAACTAATCGGTCTTTCAAGACTTGATCTTTTGTGATCATGCTAATGGTATGTAATAATGCACTGACTCTGGGTAACTGGGGTTGGGGATTCATAGTTAAAATAAATCATTTTCATGTATTAGTAATATCAATTAAATATATTTTATTTATTTATATTCACTATAATAATATTTTGTAATTTTTCAGTCAAATGAAAAAAAGATTTATTTTTATCCAATTTAGGTTTTTATATATTATATGATTTTAATAAAAATATTATTTATAAATTTTATAATTTTTATTTGAAAGAATTAACTTCTTTTATGAATTCTGTATATAAAAATTAAGATATGATAATGTTTTATGTATTTTCTAAAAAAAACATTTTTCAATGAATATTTCAAAATATAGATTTTTATTGAGAAATGTCTTTTATTTTCAATTATTTACAAAAAAATTGGATTTCAGATTTTTTTTAAAAATTATTTATATTCTTTTTATTAAACATTATTCAATAATTTTTTAGAATAAACATTATACTTGAGTTTGGTATAAAAAAATTTTATACTTAAAAAGGTATTTTTATAAAAAGTTATTATTTATTTTTTATTATGGGTTTAATTTTAAATTAAACTTTTACACTTATGTAAATTGAATTTTATAAATTAGATTCTATATTTTGAATTATCATAATTAATATTTTTTAATAAGGTCAACTAAATTTTTTGGTAATAATGAACAGTAAAAATAGTAATAATTTGTTACCACTATTAAGGTTAAAACATGTTTTTTTGGCATTAAACATAATTTATAATGGGTTGAATGACATTTAAACTTTTCTAAATTATATTTTATTTCCATATTTTTACCATATATAATATAATATTTTTAAATATTCAATTTTTTATCTTTTTTCATTTAGTAATAAAATAATATATTTTAATTTTTTTGAACATTCTAAGTGTGTACTCTCCCAAACTTATAAAAGGATACTTTATATCCCATTGTTTCACACAAAAATTGAAATTTACCCCCCAAAACATCCCAAATACATTCCTTATATACATAGCCATTTCATAGGATCCTTGGTTTGACAAAAAAGCAACCATTGGAAGGATTTAAGTATAAACATAAAGAGGTTGTTTAAAGAAGAGGTATTGTTCCTAACTGAGCGTTATTATTTTATTTATTTGTATACAATCATTAAATATTCATTAAAAATGATAAAAAAATAAATCCATTATTTTACATATAATTAGATTTTATTATGTAAATTTAATAACTCATATCCATCTCCCTCTTCTACCAAATGGGAAATGAAACTATCATTTATGTGTATGGAAGACTACCACCTCCCGGACATATGTAGTTTTTTTCATCATTGAATCTCAAGAATGGTTAAAATTGTGGATTTAATGTATATATAATATATTCATAAAAAAATTATAATTATTTAAATATAATACATCATTTAATTACATAACATTCCATCCATTGAAAAATGATAAGCCCATCTGTGTTTACTTTTGGATTACCACATCCACAAAGCGATGTGATTCATTTCCCTGGACCACATTACATAGATGATATATATTAAATAAGTGTATTTAAATAAAATATATTAAAATTGAAATATAATTATAATTCTATAAATATAAAATAATACATTATTTCCTTTTATCATGTTCATTGAATAATGTAGATGTTACTCATGTGTTTGTACGGTCCACCGTCTCCATGATTTCAATGTAAATTTTTTTTTCATAAAAATAATTCATTTTAAGAATTAAATTCATAATTTTTGCATAAATTTTATATTTTTTTCATGATTATTATTCTATAGATCTTGGAACAATGAACTCTTTGACCATAGTAAACATTATAATGTAATTTAAGACATGTGAACCAAATGTCACCGAAGCAGACCCCATGAACTTAACTAATTATGTAATTGAATATAATATGTAAAAAATAAAATAAAAGTAATAATTAACATGATTAAGGTTATTAATATATTTAATAATTAATATAAAATTATTATTTATAATTATAATGAATTTAGGTTATGAGTATGAAATAAGGTTTGGGACACTTAACCATAAAAACCTCATTTAAAATGTTTTTAATATTTCATTTCCAAACCTTTTTATTCCATTTAAATATTTTTAAAATAATTTTATTAACATATATATATATAAATGAATTATAAATTAAGTTTTATGTCACTTTTTATTTTGTTTCAAAGGTTTTTAGAGGAATATTTTTATATATTTTATATGGAATATTTTGATAAAAAATAAAAAAAATGAACTATTTTAACATATACAGAATCAATTATTTTACCACTACCATAATTGTAATTTAATGTTTGGATTTATTCATAATAATCCATGTTTTATTTAATGTAAAACCCTATATCTCTTTTTTTTGGTTACTTTAAAAAGGTTTACACTGAATGGATATTTAAATATCCAAAATTGTTTTTATTATGGGTGAAAAGAATATTTTTATTATTATGGTGATGAAAATAGAAGCCTTCATATGTTATTTTTAAGTTATATTTCTTGGTAAATGTTTATTGTTTTGGTAGATCCATATAAATATCATAATTATGGGTGAACCTAATGCATCTCTCCAATGAATTTGTTAAATAAATGGAGTTAATCTCTTGGGTATCACCTAAGAGATTATTGGAATTTACCAGTTCTATTATTTTATTTGTAAGAGTGATTTTAAGAATGATATGAATATTATTTCCCGTGATTACAGTATAATTTATCAATTTATCTTATGATATTTTATAAAAAAAATTATTATTTCATAAGTTAATATAATGATCTTATGTTTAAATAGAAGTTTATGCTACATTTAAGTATTACATGTATAATTATTTTGAAAATGGTTTCATGAGATTCTCATGATCTCAAAGAAACTTTTATGATTTTTTTTCATTTAAGAAATATTATGAGTGGTTTTATGTAGATATTTGGGAAGATTCTTTTATTTCTGTTGTCGGAAAATGATTATTTTGGAAACAATTTTTTTTTTAAAAGTAAATTTTTAGAGTATTCATGGACGAATGAGATAATTTATTTATTTTTATGTTTAAATAACTGAGATTTATTTCATCACAAAAAATTTTAAAATGCTTTTCATAGTGTTTTAAGTATTATTATATACAAGCATGAGTTCAAAATGAATATTGTGAAGATATTTCATGAAATTAAAACTTGTTATATCTAAAAAGTTTTCTATTATGGGAAATTAAATACTAAGTGTAAGTGTCTACTTTTTGATGTAATATATATTTATATAATGGTGATTTAATAGTTATACAAAACTATAAAACTAACTGATCTATAGGAATGTAATTAAATGAAATATTTTCTAAATAATCAAATTTAATGATTTTTTATGGATGAGTCCTTATAAAAACTTTCAATCATACTTTATAGATTACCTTTGTAGTATATTATATACCATTATAATCTAGTATATTTTAGTCATATTTAGAAACAATTTCATCTTCATTCTACTTTTGGTAGGGGGAATTTCTCTACATTACATCTCACTACACCCGGTGAATATATTTATTGAATAAATTCACCTAAAAGGTTTTTGATTCCATTATCTCTATATCATCATCTTATTTAATATTTTAAATCATTTAACACCACTTATCAACATATACATTTAAATGATATACTTCAATAATATACTCTTACTTTTAAATATTTTCTAAATCTATAAATTTATTTTTAAGGGACATAAACCACTGATTAGCTAACAATAGATTAGTATTTTAATTAAAGGATAGAGGATTTTGTGGAATGATGTGATCCAAAATTGGTGTATCATGATGTAGTATAAAAGGTTTCTTTATATGGTAAAAGTAATTTTTTATGATCTAGCTTAGATTTTAAATATTTATAGGGTTTTATTACATCAAAAAACTGCTTTATATACATTCTCATGAAGGAAATCCCCACATCAACTAGGGGTGTTTATTTGATTTTCCTTTCTTCCACTAGGAATATTTTTTTAACAATTTAACACATTTAATTATCCCATAACATTATAAATATTGATTTAAGGAAAATAAATCCCTAAGGAGTCCTCAAATATTCTATGGGATTATAAAAATGTTAATGTTGGCTTTGTTCTTCTAAAATATTGTTCTTAAGGATCCTACTAAAATTCCTTTGATACTAATTTTTTATATTGGCACAAGATAAAAGGGATCACGCCTTGAATGGTCTATTAGTTTTTCTATCTTGAAATACTAGATAAATACATGATTTTAATATTTTGTTGGAAAAATGAAACATGATATGATAACATTATTTCATCCCTGAATATCATTCAAATATTTTTTCTGCATATCCTATGGAATATAAAACATAACAAAATCTGATCTTATATTATTAGAAAGGGAATATGTACAACTAAAGATATCATGTGTAGACATGGAATTAATAATATGGTAATATGGATAATAAAATCATAATCAATTATTTCAAAAACATGAGACTAAAAATGTACCCCTGGAAAATATCAACATAACAATCACATGTAAGAATAATTAATAAAATCTTACTAAAGGAAATATATAATTTAAGACATCATGATATTACCACCAATTCCTCATTCATTCTAATCTGGAATTTTATAAACAATGCATTGTCCAAGCAATGTTCTTTATACTAGTTGTTATAAATCAATTAACCAAATAATTTGGACACATATTTTGTATCATGAGACCTATCAATGTGTCAAATAGATATCAATAACTAGTCCTCACCCATTACTTACATATTTAAAATCCATTCATCATATATTTAATCAATATTATAGAAAATAATTAGTATTCCCTATGAAAAAATATTTATCTTTATTGAATCACGAATACCAAACATCAATATTTCGTCAATAAATGAAAAACAATTAATAATATTTCTCCAAATAGAAATGTATATTGAATTGGTATATAGCAAAGATAATATCAAATTATTATAAATGATATTAAATATATTCATGTCATTGAAAATATATACATGAATGGGGGAAATAATATCCAGTGACTAATGGACAGTGATAGAGAACACAATCATAAGAAACTGAATGATTACACATTATGGTATAAATAATAAAATGTTAAAGGATGATAGGGGAATATTAATTAATTATAAAAGAATATTTGAAATAAGGAAAATTATTTAGAGAATTATAGAGGAAAATGGAAGTTAAAATTTAATATTAACTTTCCCTTATTCTTTTTTAACTTTGTTTTAAAAATGATGTCATAAATGATATATAGAACTATGTTCAACCATTTCAAAAATAATGCATTATTATTTTAATATTAAATAAAAAAATATAATAATGATAAAATATTTTCCATAAAACACTGTAACAACTTTTTGAGGAATCTAAATAGTGAATAACGCTCATATAGGTTTGAAATTTGTTTCATTCTACATATTTTAAATAGAACACTCCTTTCAATGTTTTCAAAAAACTATCAAAAATGACTACTTCAGAATTTTTTTTAAAAAAAACCATTGTTAAGAAATTAATATTTAATAGAAAACTTCCTTTAGAAGTCATTTAAAATTATATAAAAACATCCATAAAATAATTTTATGAATATATACATGGAATAGAATGATTCATAATCAAAAAAGAAATAACATCAGTTTTGTCTAAAAACATTCCTTTGGTCTTTAAGTATTGAATATATGAAAGGTAGGAAGGAAAAAATTGAAACCAATGAAATAACTATATGATAATAAAATTTATGTTGTTTAAATATAGAATGATAATTTAATTATATGATCAAGAATTTAAATGTGAACACTCCTGAATAATATTGATATTGTAAAATAAATCAATACGCCTTTAACAAATTTTGAATAATAATCCCTTAAAATAGAAAACCATAATTAAAACTTTAAATACTGTATATAAAGATTAATTCATGATATAATATTTAAAAGGGTCCATATATACTCCATATAAGAAAAATTTTGTGCATAATATAAAATATGACTCAATAGAGTGTAATTGAGAGGAAAAACCCTTACCTTGGTTTCCTTATTAGTCAAATGCATTATATCCTCCCAAATAATCATTTTAAATTTATTTAATAAGAGAAGGTTAGATTTTTGTTACTCATATAGGCACAACCATTAAGAAGAAACATGATTATATAAGTTTGAAGGATTTAATTTCATAATTATCTTTTTGGAAAGGAGACATCATTTCCTTTTGTAAAACATTATAGAAAATGAGATACTCATAACTCAACCATTTTTTTGAAAGTGTGGAAGCTAGGAAATTATGTTCAACGTATGAATTTGTGACAAAATAGCTCATTGATGAAATGAGATCCAAGAATTTGATTCACCAAGCATTTATATTCCTATATATATAGATATTTTTAGTTATAGTAGATTGAATGATGATAATATATTTTCATCCTAACCATAAATTATTCCCTATTTTTCTTCATTTCAATGGATTTAATAATGATAATACTTTTTGTCCCAAAAGATGATCTAATTCCACAGGGACCACAATTACATCCCATTATATCACTATTAAGATCTCTAAGGACCACTAAAAAACCCATTCGATAAAGATTCCCACTAGCTTCCCCCTCAGTGTTTCATTGGATCCATCAAAGAAATGATGAATTCAATATATCTTTAATAGTTCTAGTTTGAGGAAATAAGCTACCCTGAATTCCAATATATTTAATAACTAACAACTATTGTAAATATTTATCACATTGACCATGCTGAATAGAGTAAACATTACTCATAAAACCATAATTTGTGCAATATAAGTTTGAATATTGGTGGTGGGGTACTCATGTTTCCCCTTGTTTCAACTATACCAAATGATATGAATAAATTCATCATTTTCCATATAAAATGTTGAATAAATACTAGGAAAGAGAAATTTTATGTCCTTCATTGAGTTTCTCACAGAAAAGAATATGTCTGAGAGGGTTGGTCTTCAATGATTTCAAAAAAACATGTTAAAATTGTGTGGTAGTGGGAAAACTCAAGAAAAAATGATTAATATCCTCACTATGTTGGTGATGTAAGATACATCTGGATAATAACATAATAAAAAAATATTTATGCTAAGAATACACTAGGATTTTTGAATGTAACACCCCAAGATTTTATAGTGTGTTATTTCTTCAAAATAATTCAATAACTTTCACTACAAGCAACACCAAGTTCAATCGCACCATGACTTACCAAACAGGCTGTTCAAAAGAGGTTATGAATAGTGTTAACTAAATTTTAAACTTTATATAATCCTTATAATTTTAGAATCCATATTATGAGTTTCTTAGACATAATGTAAGAACAAATTCATTTTCAATATTGCACTTTTACCAAATTTTAATAGTGAACCCTTTTTAGATACAATATTTTAAACCTTTTGACTAAATGGGGACATCAAAAAATTTAAAATAAAACATTCCAAGCTTCCACGGTACGCTTTCCTTTGAATAAAACAGTAGCGTGTGTTGTACGCAACTTCGAGTTTTAACACACACCACAACCGATCAAACTAGTCGTTATGAATAGTAATACTTAATTTTTGAAATTATATATATTTTAAAATGGACTTCATTTTTGGATTCGGAATATCAAATTTAGCCTAAGGTGAAATTTTGGTACTTTTCGGATAACTTTAATATTTTGATGAATAGTAAAAATTACTAAATTTTAATTAAAAACAACTTTTTTAATCAAAATAATTAATAGTGATAAATTATGAATTTGAGTGGTTTTAAAGTATATTTAGAATATATTTTTACCATTTAATATAATTTTGGTCATTGGACATAATTTTACAATTAAACTGAACATAAACAAGTGTCAATCTTTTGATAGTTATTATCTCTTAAAAACACGCTTTTTGTTTTGAAAGCGGGAATTAATTTTAAAATTAATTTCTTCCACTTCTGTGTTTTGAATTTAGAAAAATGGATTCCATATTTGGAATCAGGATGTTCAAATTGTGTAAATAGGTAACTTTTATTTTTAGACATTTTGAATAATTACTGCGGTAAATATTTTATTTACCATGGTTAAGGGTAAATCCGGTAAATAAGGGTTAAAAAATAATATTATAATAATACTAAATTACCCTAAAACGTGTCTTAACCCTATTGGTTGATACATGGTCGACCATGGGCATCTTTGGGTCTGTTTTGGGACCCCATGGATCCACTTGTAAGTGATAATGACACATTATATTAATAAAGTTAAAATAAAAATAAAAATGGCATAAGCTTACATCTTTTAGAAGAACAATTTTTACATAGGGTTATAAATGTTGGATTTTAGATTATGAATATTCATTAGAAATCTAAAAATATTTCCTACATAATGATATTTTATTTATAATTTTTAGACATCAAATAATTTAAATTATTAATGACACAATAATGATGCAACGTTTACCTCATTAATAAATCATTTAAATAAATAAGATTATAATGATTAAAATATTATCTAAAACCTGTCCAATTCTTATTGGTTGATGTTATTTAGAATATGAGTCATCTTATCTTCGACCTCAATGATTTTTGGACCATTATAAACCGAATACAAATATATTATAAAGTAATACTTTCACACTTTCCTAAAGAGCCCCTCCTCTCCCTTATAAAAGGAGACCACTTCTACTCATTCCTCACACCTCTCAAGCCACTTGGCTCGTCCAAACTCTGCCCACTAAGCTCCCCACATCCCTCTCCTCCTCCTTGAAGCTTCCCCTTAGGCAGAAAGCATTTCAAGAAGTCCTTTGGTTCCAACCAAAGTGAGTTACCTAAATTAAAGGTAACAATTTCTCTTAAAGTATTTTCATTTATTTTGCTTCTCCAACCCCCAAAATCTTTTTATTTCCCTTCTTTTGTAACAACAACAGTATCCTCAATATACTAGGATGTTTTTATAAGAAGTATTCAAACTACAAATTCACACAACTCCATCTAATGGATGATGAACATAATGTTTCTGTGGATGGCAAACTAACGCCTCACGAAACGATGATTGTTCAAATACATCTTACCGCCTCTCATGGTGGCCATTAGGATGGCACTGTAATTAAATATGATATTAATGATATATATTTTATATATAAGCTTCTGTAATTCCATTTTATTTCATACCATTATTTGTTTCATGTTGTATATACATACGATAATTTCATTTGAGGAAGTGCGGACTACCGCCCCCTTAAAATGATATGACTCGTTCATACCACACATGGAACGTATAAAGGATGGTGTAAATGAACTTAAGTAACATATATAAAATATTATATTATACTGGAATAGTAATATACCTATGTATAATTTGGATTCGATTCTTTTAAAATAACAATTAAATGGAAGTAGCGTTCGTGCGTACGTACAGACTACCGTCTCCACGAACGCGATGAGATTCATTCTCCATCGTATCCATTCAAGTATAATTATCATTTGATGATTTAAAAATGATGTTTAAGAACTTGATACCATTCTGGATATGAATAATATACATCCCATTAATAACGAATATGTCTCACATAACAAAGAATATAAAGTAAAATGAACCCGTTAACACCCGAAATGACGATAATTCTAAAATATTATTAACAAATCAATGATAAAAGATCATATATGATATCATATTAAAGTAAATGATTCTTTTATTATTCAATAACAATTATTTCACCATTATACAGGAGGTAAACCTACCATCGACTAATGAAAAAGTACAATGTAAGGGATTCTCTTATCTCACTTTCAATTCCGTGAGATTTCCATTGTTCGCTACTAAATTATTGAAAGTGGTGTATCGTGTACTTCCATTTGATATATATTATCATGATTCACTTTATATTCATGTTATTCTGTAAATCATTTGGTGGTTATTAACTTTTGCCAATGCGACTCAGTTGATTAACGTGGTAAGGGTTTTCTTATCTCACTTTTAATTCCGTGAGAATTCCATTGATCACCACTTAATTATTGCATGTGGTGTATGTGTACTGCCCATGATCGTATTCATTGTGTAATATACTTTAATTTATGGGTATTTACATCATCATGGTATGATACTTCTTTCATGGGTGTATGTTTCGTAAGTTACCTAATCGATAAGGGAATTTGAGATTTCAATTTCCACTCATTTGGCTTTACACATATTTCATTGATTATATTACCCCAAGATTATGTGTGGAATCACTATTCATTTGATTATGTCATAATTTCCACTCCCCTTCCTGTGGATAGAAGTTTGGTACACATAATCACTCTATTGGTAATTCTCAAGTCATTGATATGAATTTGATAAGAGTAATTTTAACTCATTCTCCATTTGTTGAGTTAAACATCCAATTCATTGGTATTGTTTTTACAAGAATATGTGTGAATGTCCTTTGATTGTTTTACACTGAATATCCAATCATATTTAGTGTATTTATATTTGTCACACATAATTATGTCATTGATTTATCCTTAACCTAAGGATACAACCTTTTTGAGAAATTTCATCTCAATTTACATTCCATTGAGACTTCTTTGATGATATACACCAAATCACTTTTATGTGGTGTATATAATGTACTTTGACATAGTATATCATGAATTCGTTTATTCTCATGATATTACAATGTTTTGATTACCTCAATTATTTGTATTCAAGTGTCTCTCTTTTGGTTAGAAACTCTAACCAAAATACCATTTTAAAATGTTTTAAAGAATTATTCTTCTAAATCATGCTCATTAATGTCCATATTTTAAAAATGGTTTTAAGGATTTATTTATATGGACATTAAAGTTTTAAAATTAAAACTCCTTTTAAAAGTTTCAAAGTGGTATGGGACACTTTGATTCAAAAATATACTTTTAAATGGCTTCTTGACAAATAGTGTGACTTTTAAATGTTTTCAAGAAAAGGGGGATATTTCTCTCAAATAGTTTTGATGATTATTTTCATCTGTGTCAACATCCTTCATTATTATTGATTGAGGTTAATGTGATACAATACAATCTTACATATTGTATCGAATGAATTATGTTTGACTGTGGATGTGCTATTTTTATACCATTCATGGTTTGTGGTGAAAGTATTGACATTTCGTATGCTAGTTTAATACGAATGTTTACGTTATGTTTAAACCTTTTCATATGGGAATGCATTGGACTTAATAAGTGACGGGTGGAGCCCGCTATAGCTCCTCGATGCATCGGTAGGTCTCATGAGACAAACTAGTGTCTAGGCACAAGGCCTTGGCAAAATCTTATTTGTAGTCTTGGCACGAGGCCTTGGCTATGTGGTTATGATAGTCTGGCATTATGCATTCCATCATTATGAAAGTGGTTATTGATATTGCATGTGATCATTCGACTAGTAGAATATCCATGTGAGTAAGTAAATGGCATTATTTCAATTTACCTTTGCCATTTTATGCTGAAGTTCAAGTTTAAAAGGCTTTTGTTTTAGTTATAAATTGCCTTAAGTGTTTATGCTTATTTATGAAAGCTTCTGCTATAATGTTATCCTTACTGAGCATCCGAGCTCACCCCTTTCAATGTTTTATTTTTTTTCCAGGATTATGAAGAAGTAATTTATGAATGACCTGCAGGGATAGTATGAGGGGATATGAAGACAAGATGTTTTTTTTATGATATAATGTAAAAATTTATGGATGTATCTAGTTATTCCAAGGCTACTAAACTAATCGGTCTTTCGAGACTTGATCTTTCTCATGATCATGCCAATGTTATGTAATTAATGCACCAACTCTGGGTAGCTGGGGTCGGGGCGTTACAGTTGGTATCAGAGGAAGTTTAGTACAAACCTTGGTAGCTAGATTTAGATAAACTCTGATTAGAGCACGTAGACCTAAGATGAACTTTGAGGATTAGTATAAAAGAACTTCCTAGAATTTTGGTATTGTAGAGATTTTGTGAGTTTTCCGAGCAATACATCCCTGTCTGGATACGAGCAGGTAGAGGCGGCTCTGGCACAGATGTACCTAGGGGTAAAACCCGAAAACACCGCTTTGAGCTAGACTCGAACGGGAACTGGTGCACGACAACGGGCCTTGCTGCACTCTTGGTTACGACACTCCCGGGGGATATGCTTAGGATAATTTACATTTTCTTTACAAACCGATTTAAGTAATATATACATAAGATGAGAGTAAATGACCTTGGTTAATCCTAATATGTTTCAAATTGAGAATATGGTGACATTTTAATCTCTAAATGATTTTACGACTACTATTACTCACACAATGCTTTCTGGTTTTAGTCAATGGCTGGATTCCAAGGAAGTCATAGTGACTTTGAGAATGATGTACAAGTTGGGAACAGTGGTGGCAATGAGCAACAAAATGGAATGTTGATAGGCGTAAAAGATATTGTCTTTATGCCAAATCAGTTTTCCAAAAATATGATCAACAACATATATATTAACCAACTCCCAGACTCAACAAGGAAGAGAAAGGTGATAAATGATAAGATCTCCAGCAATGGAGACCATGGAGAAAAGAAACCTCAATTTTCATCATGCAGGAATTGTGGAAAGAGACACCCAGGAAAGTGTCTCAATGGGACAACGAAATGTTTTACGTGCGGGAAAGAAGGACATAAAGTGAAGAATTGCCGAAGAAAAATGAAGAGTACTATGGAAGAAGATAAAAATGGTCCCAAGAGTCCATTTACAGTCATTTGCCGTAAATGTAGGGGACCTGGCCATTACCCGAGTGAATGTCCTATTCTATAGGATATTTTCTTGGTCAAAGAAGAAGCTATGTGGAAATAAATGGTTGGAGAAAAATTATCACTACTTGTTGATGGGTTTACATTAGAATAATTTTCTCTTGTATTTGTAACCCCACAGTTTGCCATGTGAGAATGATCTTTGAGGAAGAATTGTCTCTTCTCTTGTGGATATAGGTATAAATAACCATTTGGTTTTATATGATCATTGGGGTCTGAGAAAATGATAAGTTATTATAATTTGGGATGAAAATGCAAAGTATGATATAACATTTGTGGTTAAATTATGTTATTTTTAGGAATTTATCTCATTTTGGTAATATTATAAAATATAGTTTTGAAAAAGGACAACACGTAGACCGTGTGACAACCCGTCGCGTCGGACAAAGCTGTGGGAATCGAACCCACAACCAAAGTGCGATTGGGATTTATCGCCTACCACTGGACTACGTGAAGTCCCTGGTTAGTATGACTATTTTTTTGTTAAATGATTTTATTGATCAATAATAAGATGATTTGGGTTCTTATGTCTTATCAAATGAATACCCTTGGTATAGGAAAATGATTTGGTGATTAAGTGATAAATGTTATTTTGGAAGATGTTCATTTTGTTAGGAACACTATATGCCCAAGGAAAATAGAATACAATGAGGTTTCATTTGTAGAGTAATAGTGGATTTTTATCTACATTTTTATTGTTGATTTATAGTGATTTGGGTTATTTATGGAAATGATTAACCTATAACAGAGAATATGTGATGATGTTGATTACATTTAAGTATGTGACTTTAAGAGTATTTGATGTAATTTGGAGATACAATGTAACATGGGAGACTACATAATCAAATTCTTCTATGTTTTCGGTTTCAATATTAGTTTGGATTATATTAAAGGATTTTAAGGACAATTGGTTATTGAATGGTATCTATTTAACTTTGGGGTATTGTTGGTTTAATTTTAGAAATTAAGATTAGTGCATATTTATCTCAATGAATATCCTTTTGGGGGATAATTAGATCATTCACTAACCATTTTGGTTTTGATTAATCTTCAAAGACAATGTAAATATATGGTTTATCCTGCATGGATCATGTGATTCTATAGAAGTTTATTCTAGCTCTCCCAGTGTGACCAAGTCTTCTTGAATACTCATCGTTTAAAAAAAAAATTGAGTTAGTGGTGGAAATTTATTAAAGAATGAAAATCTACTTAAAATTTAAGTATATCTCATAATGTTCTTAGTCAATATCATAAATGAATTCCTCTTCCTTATGTAATGTAACTTTAAAAAAAATGTTGTCCTAGATGGTACCTTAAATCATCACTAATTTATGGCTTTGGGATTGTTGACCTATTCATAGCCATGTTCTCTACCACTCTCCATCAGATAATTGATGGTTAGATTTCTCCTCCATATCCATATTTTCCTACATGGAACCCTAGTATGTGTTAATTTCGGTAATCTTCATACTTTCCACTCTTTATTTTAAATAGAGGCCTCATTAATTCATTTTTCGATGTGGGATTTCAACTAAGTTATTTTGAAATGTCAAAAATGTGTGATCCCAATACCCTATATTTTGTTGAACCGATGGTACTTCAAATCATCATAGATTGATGAGTTTAAGGACCTCAATTTTATACTTGTTTGTGATTGATGACCTCAACCACTACCTATAAATATTTACGTTTTTCCTACAATTATATGTCTCTAATTGCCCCCAATGTTCTCATAATCGAGATCATAATTTGGTGGTGACCCTTTAATTTCTCTTTTCCTCATATTAAGACTAAATTTTAGTAAACCAATTTCCGATGTGGGTTTTCCCACAAATATATTTTCTATTTTCAACCTTTTATTTTTGAAGAACAATTTCAAATTGCGAGGACGCAATTTATTGAAGGAGGGGAGAATGTAACACCCCAAGATTTTATAGTGTGTTATTTCTTCAAAATAATTCAATAACTTTCACTACACGCAACACCAAGTTCAATCGCACCATGACTTACCAAACAGGCTGTTCAAAAGAGGTTATGAATAGTGTTAACTAAATTTTAAACTTTATATAATCCTTATAATTTTAGAATCCATATTATGAGTTTCTTAGACATAATGTAAGAACAAATTCATTTTCAATATTGCACTTTTACCAAATTTTAATAGTGAACCCTTTTTAGATACAATATTTTAAACCTTTTGACTAAATGGGGACATCAAAAAATTTAAAATAAAACATTCCAAGCTTCCACAGTACGCTTTCCTTTGAATAAAACAGTAGCGTGTGTTGTACGCAACTTCGAGTTTTAACACACACCACAACCGATCAAACTAGTCGTTATGAATAGTAATACTTAATTTTTGAAATTATATATATTTTAAAATGGACTTCATTTTTGGATTCGGAATATCAAATTTAGCCTAAGGTGAAATTTTGGTACTTTTCGGATAACTTTAATATTTTGATGAATAGTAAAAATTACTAAATTTTAATTAAAAACAACTTTTTTAATCAAAATAATTAATAGTGATAAATTATGAATTTGAGTGGTTTTAAAGTTTATTTAGAATATATTTTTACCATTTAATATAATTTTGGTCATTGGACATAATTTTACAATTAAACCGAACATAAACAAGTGTCAATCTTTTGATAGTTATTACCTCTTAAAAACACGCTTTTTGTTTTGACAGCGGGAATTAATTTTAAAATTAATTTCTTCCACTTCTGTGTTTTGAATTTAGAAAAATGGATTCCATATTTGGAATCAGGATGTTCAAATTGTGTAAATAGGTAACTTTTATTTTTAGACATTTTGAATAATTACTGCGGTAAATATTTTATTTACCATGGTTAAGGGTAAATCCGGTAAATAAGGGTTAAAAAATAATATTATAATAATACTAAATTACCCTAAAACGTGTCTTAACCCTATTGGTTGATACATGGTCGACCATGGTCATCTTTGGGTCTGTTTTGGGACCCCATGGATCCACTTGTAAGTGATAATGACACATTATATTAATAAAGTTAAAATAAAAATAAAAATGGCATAAGCTTACATCTTTTAGAAGAACAATTTTTACATAGGGTTATACATGTTGGATTTTAGATTATGAATATTCATTAGAAATCTAAAAAGATTTCCTACATAATGATATTTTATTTATAATTTTTAGACATCAAATAATTTAAATTATTAATGACACAATAATGATGCAACGTTTACCTCATTAATAAATCATTTAAATAAATAAGATTATAATGATTAAAATATTATCTAAAACCTGTCCAATTCTTATTGGTTGATGTTATTTAGAATGTGAGTCATCTTATCTTCGACCTCAATGATTTTTGGACCATTATAAACCGAATACAAATATATTATAAAGTAATACTTTCACACTTTCCTAAAGAGCCCCTCCTCTCCCTTATAAAAGGAGACCACTTCTACTCATTCCTCACACCTCTCAAGCCACTTGGCTCGTCCAAACTCTGCCCAACTAAGCTCCCCACATCCCTCTCCTCCTCCTTGAAGCTTCCCCTTAGGCAGAAAGCATTTCAAGAAGTCCTTTGGTTCCAACCAAAGTGAGTTACCTAAATTAAAGGTAACAATTTCTCTTAAAGTATTTTCATTTATTTTGCTTCTCCAACCCCCAAAATCTTTTTATTTCCCTTCTTTTGTAACAACAACAGTATCCTCAATATACTAGGATGTTTTTATAAGAAGGATTCAAACTACAAATTCACACAACTCCATCTAATGGATGATGAACATAATGTTTCTGTGGATGGCAAACTAACGCCTCACGAAACGATGATTGTTCAAATACATCTTACCGCCTCTCATGGTGGCCATTAGGATGGCACTGTAATTAAATATGATATTAATGATATATATTTTATATATAAGCTTCTGTAATTCCATTTTATTTCATACCATTATTCGTTTCATGTTGTATATACATACGATAATTTCATTTGAGGAAGTGCGGACTACCGCCCCCTTAAAATGATATGACTCGTTCATACCACACATGGAACGTATAAAGGATGGTGTAAATGAACTTAAGTAACATATATAAAATATTATATTATACTGGAATAGTAATATACCTATGTATAATTTGGATTCGATTCTTTTAAAATAACAATTAAATGGAAGTAGCGTTCGTGCGTACGTACGGACTACCGTCTCCACGAACGCGATGAGATTCATTCTCCATCGTATCCATTCAAGTATAATTATCATTTGATGATTTAAAAATGATGTTTAAGAACTTGATACCATTCTGGATATGAATAATATACATCCCATTAATAACGAATATGTCTCACATAACAAAGAATATAAAGTAAAATGAACCCGTTAACACCCGAAATGATGATAATTCTAAAATATTATTAACAAATCAATGATAAAAGATCATATATGATATCATATTAAAGTAAATGATTCTTTTATTATTCAATAACAATTATTTCACCATTATACAGGAGGTAAACCTACCATCGACCAATGAAAAAGTACAATGTAAGGGATTCTCTTATCTCACTTTCAATTCCGTGAGATTTCCATTGTTCGCTACTAAATTATTGAAAGTGGTGTATCGTGTACTTCCATTTGATATATATTATCATGATTCACTTTATATTCATGTTATTCTGTAAATCATTTGGTGGTTATTAACTTTTGCCCATGCGACTCAGTTGATTAACGTGGTAAGGGTTTTCTTATCTCACTTTTAATTCCGTGAGAATTCCATTGATCACCACTTAATTATTGCATGTGGTGTATGTGTACTGCCCATGATCGTATTCATTGTGTAATATACTTTAATTTATGGGTATTTACATCATCATGGTATGATACTTCTTTCATGGGTGTATGTTTCGTAAGTTACCTAATCGATAAGGGAATTTGAGATTTCAATTTCCACTCATTTGGCTTTACACATATTTCATTGATTATATTACCCCAAGATTATGTGTGGAATCACTATTCATTTGATTATGTCATAATTTCCACTCCCCTTCCTGTGGATAGAAGTTTGGTACACATAATCACTCTATTGGTAATTCTCAAGTCATTGATATGAATTTGATAAGAGTAATTTTAACTCATTCTCCATTTGTTGAGTTAAACATCCAATTCATTGGTATTGTTTTTACAAGAATATGTGTGAATGTCCTTTGATTGTTTTACACTGAATATCCAATCATATTTAGTGTATTTATATTTGTCACACATAATTATGTCATTGATTTATCCTTAACCTAATGATACAACCTTTTTGAGAAATTTCATCTCAATTTACATTCCATTGAGACTTCTTTGATGATATACACCAAATCACTTTTATGTGGTGTATATAATGTACTTTGACATAGTATATCATGAATTCCTTTATTCTCATGATATTACAATGTTTTGATTACCTCAATTATTTGTATTCAAGTGTCTCTCTTTTGGTTAGAAACTCTAACCAAAATACCATTTTAAAATGTTTTAAAGAATTATTCTTCTAAATCATGCTCATTAATGTCCATATTTTAAAAATGGTTTTAAGGATTTATTTATATGGACATTAAAGTTTTAAAATTAAAACTCCTTTTAAAAGTTTCAAAGTGGTATGGGACACTTTGATTCAAAAATATACTTTTAAATGGCTTCTTGACAAATAGTGTGACTTTTAAATGTTTTCAAGAAAAGGGGGATATTTCTCTCAAATAGTTTTGATGATTATTTTCATCTGTGTCAACATCCTTCATTATTATTGATTGAGGTTAATGTGATACAATACAATCTTCCATATTGTATCGAATGAATTATGTTTGACTGTGGATGTGCTATTTTTATACCATTCATGGTTTGTGGTGAAAGTATTGACATTTCGTATGCTAGTTTAATAAGAATGTTTACGTTATGTTTAAACCTTTTCATATGGGAATGCATTGGACTTAATAAGTGACGGGTGGAGCCCGCTATAGCTCCTCGATGCATCGGTAGGTCTCATGAGACAAACTAGTGTCTAGGCACAAGGCCTTGGCAAAATCTTATTTGTAGTCTTGGCACGAGGCCTTGGCTATGTGGTTATGATAGTCTGGCATTATGCATTCCATCATTATGAAAGTGGTTATTGATATTGCATGTGATCATTCGACTAGTAGAATATCCATGTGAGTAAGTAAATGGCATTATTTCAATTTACCTTTTCCATTTTATGCTGAAGTTCAAGTTTAAAAGGCTTTTGTTTTAGTTATAAATTGCCTTAAGTGTTTATGCTTATTTATGAAAGCTTCTGCTATAATGTTATCCTTACTGAGCATCCGAGCTCACCCCTTTCAATGTTTTATTTTTTTTCCAGGATTATGAAGAAGTAATTTATGAATGACCTGCAGGGATAGTATGAGGGGATATGAAGACAAGATGTTTTTTTATGATATAATGTAAAAATTTATGGATGTATCTAGTTATTCCAAGGCTACTAAACTAATCGGTCTTTCGAGACTTGATCTTTCTCATGATCATGCCAATATTATGTAATTAATGCACCGACTCTGGGTAGCTGGGGTCGGGGCGTTACATTGAAAGTATCAACCTCTATCAAAATGTAAATCAGGAATATGTAATATTTTTTTCATCATTCCAATATTTCTATAATCATTCCCATCATTTTTTTGTGATTGTGTAATCAATAGGTGTGCATACCATTCACATTTGGTTCCAATATAATGATTTCAACATTATTAATGAAATTTCAATTTCTTACAACTAAATTTTGGCCTATATTCGGTCAGAAATCAATGTTCCCTAAAAAAATGTTTTCTAAAAAGGGTTTCGAAGAATATTATATTATTATTCTAAAATCATTGGAAGAATTTTTTTTACTTTTTCCTTTTAATAATGTTTTCAAAGGAAACTTCTTATCAGTTTCGGAAAAAATGAATTTTTCTACAATTTTTACCATGAAAAAGAAATGTTCTTTTTACCTCGTATGTCATGTATAGATTTACCCAACATCATTTCTATGAAGCTTCATTTTTATGTTTAAAAGGTTAATTCTTAAGAATTTTTTTTAAAACTGTTTTCAAAGAAATCATTTTCAAAACGTTTTCAAGCTACTTTTATAATTTTTCAAGTAAAGTGGTTTTCAAAATTTTCTCAAGACTTATTTTTATGTTTTCAAAGTATTTTAAAAAAAAATGGTTTTCAAAACATTTTCAATCTTCTTTCATGAGTTTTCAAGTAAAAAGGTTTTTAAAACATATTTAATCTTTATTTATAAGTTTTCAAATTTATTTTTATCGAAATGGTTTTCAAAACATTTTCAAGTTTCCTTTATATTTTTTCAATGTATTTTCAATGAAAAAGGTTTTAAAATGTTTTGAATATTGTTTTATAAGTTTTCAAATAAAAAGGTTTGCAAAATGTTTTCAATCTTATTTTACATTTTTTCAAGGAAAATGTTTTTCAAAATGATTTCAAGCTTTCTTTCTAAGTTTTCAATTTACTTTCAAAGAAAATGGATTTAAAAAAGGTTTTATGTTTTAAAAAGACTTTTCACAAAGAAGATAGTGTATTTTCAATAAAAAAATGTTTTCAAAATATCGTACCAAGTTATTTTCCATCTCATATGACATATTTTGATATTAATAAATACCTTCTAAAAAATTATCCAAATTTTCCATTCATATTATTTCTTAAATGGTTTATGTTTTGAAGGAATAATGCTTACGACACCAGTTTCACTTCCACAGGTTATATGGTTTTGAAACCCAATTCTCATCACGGGTTATGATTTGATAAATTGATTATGAAACCTATATATTTTCCATAGTTTATGATGAAATTAAATATTAATGATACTCATTTCATTTCACGGGTTATGATTTTACATTTATAAACCTCATCTATTTCCATGGGTCATGATATGATGAATGTTTTTTAGTAAAAACATATATGATTTCATTTTATGATGGTTGGTATCTATATATCCCTCCAATGCATTGGGTAATGATAAATGTTTTATGATCTCAAAGGGTACACAAGAGGTCATACCAAGCCTAAAATAATAGGGTACATGGGATGGAATCCCAAGCCCGAAACAATAGGGTATACGGGAGGATATCCCATGCTCGAAACAAGAGTATACATAAGAGGACATCCTATGACAGAAATAAGAGGGTAAGTGGGAGTACATACTAAGTCTGAAACAAGAGGGAACATGTGATGACATCCCAAGCCTGAAACAAGATGGTACAGACGAGGGAATTCCAAGCTCAAATAATTTTCATGAGTGATTAACCCAAGCCTAACATGCTACAAAGGCCTTGGTAGGCTTCCTTGACATAGAGTGTTTATATGATTATATGTATTCCAAAATTACATGTTTTATTCCTATGTTATGATTTCATAGATTATGTTCTTTATTTCAATATGATTCATATATTATGAACTTACAATAATTATTATGAACTCTAATTTTTTGGGTATGATCTTTAAATGTTATGAAAAAGTTCAATACCCTTTTGTTCATGTTATGCTTTCACATTTCCTTTATTTACCCATACTAAGCATTTGATTTAATTAATTTCTTATGTTTTCCTCCCCCATGTTATAAATAAAGGGTTTAGGTAGAAGTACTAAAGGTGATTATATTTATAGGATCTGTTCAAGATCTTTCTATAGGATAGAAGATTTGTTTTCTAAGTTTTCAAAGAGACTAAACTATTATGGTCCTCGGGCATGTATTTTTCTAATTTATTGAATATTCATATAAAATGATATAATATAAATTTATGTTAAGACTGGGTTTCAATAAATGGTATCAAACAAAAAATTTAGTCAACCTTTGGAAACTAGGATGTGAAAAACTTTCTTGATATCCTTAGGTATATTTCTAAGGATATGTCTTGTTATGTCTCTAAGGATAAGTATAAGGAAGAGTTAATGTTTATGAAAATTTCCTATAATTTTGATAAAGGATATAGTAAGTGGTTTAATAGAAATACATACATATCTAGATATTATAAGTAGATGTGGATCTGAAATAGATGTACCTAGAGGTAACAAATTTGACATGATGTCTCAGGACTAATTCAAGGTAATCTAGTGCATGACAAAAGGCCTTATTACACACCTAGTTTGACACTCTAGTGGGATATTATTTGGGAATTCAAAAACTCTTAATGAACCATCATGGAGGATTTATATTGGATATGAATAACCTCATATGAACCTAGGGTGTCATATATTAAAGAAGGTGTCATGATTTAGGCATCCTATAAGTAATTGTTTTCATGACTCTGTGGCTTTCTGCTATGATAAGTAATGATCACACTATGTTTCTGGTTTTAGTAAATGGTTGGAACTGGAAGAAACTAGATTATTGTTGAATGTGATGGATTATTTTTTAATGATCAGTCAAGTGGGATGATCACTGGAGTGAAAGTTGTTGTGATCATGCCTAATGAGTTTCCAATAAAATTGATTAATAACATGTACCTTAAGCAACATTCAGAATCACTAAGGAAGATAAAGAAGGAGTTCACAGAGGGTTCAGGTAATGGAAAAAATGGAGGAAAGAAGATCTTTTTTCCTTTGTATCAAGAATGTGGAAAGAATCTCCTAAGTGAATGTATTATAGGAACAAGAAGATGTTTTGACTGTGGAAAAGGACACAAAGCAAGTGACTGCAATAAAAAAAATGAAGAGTTAGATTAACAAAATGGATGAAATTTTTTTCATACCTAAGACATATTCAATGTTTAAGTGTTTTAAGTGTGGAATAAATGATCATTATATAACTCAATGTACCAATATGAAGGCTCCTCAAGAGAATCAGTAAGGTGGTGTGAGTAATGGTAACATTACTGATGATGAAGAGACTATAGATGAAATGTGATAATAAAGAGTTATTATGAAAGAGAATGAGGTAGCTTTATTAATGGCATAAGGATGAAGTGGAATAAATTTTTTTATTCAATAATTATGAATGGTTAAATATTTACGTATTGTTCAATTTATTTTTTTTCTCTATTGATTTACAAGAACACGATGAATGGTTTCGATGGAATAAAAATGATATAATAGAAAGGTGATGTCCATAGAAAACAAATGATTAAAGGAAAGATAAACCTTAATATGTTCTTTATGTTATAATAATGATTTTTGGATAGAGATATGTGGGATATAAATAAGTAAATTGGAAGTTACAGATTAACTTTGAACAACTTAAGGTCTCATTGACAGGTGGTTTATCCTATCATTGACGAAGTTTACAATGTTTTTGGATTTATGTATTTAATTAAATATACATTGAATAAGGAATAACACATGATTTCAATAATTATTTATAGTAATTCAGGTTATTACCATGTTTCAAGAGAATATATGATGAGGGTATTCACATGTTTGGAGTGTGACAACCAAGATATTTTTTGTGATATTCAGGGGTATCAAAGTTATGCCGATTTTGTGACTATTTCTAAAGTTTTGGATTTTCATCTTTCAAAAGGTTTATAATGTTAAAAATTCATGAAAAGTTTAATTTAAACTTCATAAGATGTATTTTTGTATTGATATTGTACTGAAAATCTTGGTTAAAAGGCTATTTAGTTATTAACCTTGTTTCAAGTATGTCCATCATATTTTGGAAATTATATTATTATGGTTTTAGAAAATGACATCATGTATATAGGGTGAAAACCAGTAAAGTCTGTAAAGGCCTTGATTCATGAATTAATTACCAAATTATGATAAGGGTTTCACGCCTACCACTGGCCTATATGATGTCCTAGTTAATGTATAATAATTTTTAATGAAAAATTACTCATGATGAAATTATAGTGCTTCTTTTTATTCTTAGAGATTAATGTATTAACTATGTTGTTTTTAAGGATATTTATAGACAAATAGTTATACTTTTCATTCTTTTATGGGAATTAAGATCTTCTAAACGTGTATTTTATCACTTCAGGAATCAAAGATAATTTCTGGACGTCCATTACATGAAGTAATGGATGAATTAGAAATTGATAAAATCACAACTAAAAAATGATTTTTTTATAGAAATATATCAAGTAATTAAATTTACTTATATTCTTGGTTAATAAAAGAATTAATAAACAGAGGATAAAGGTCAAAAGAAAGTGTGTTGTCCTAATACCAATTTTTTTAAAACCAATTTCCTTTTAAATCATCAAAGATTTATGACTTTGAGGACCTCAAAAAAATTTAATCATTCAATTGTTTATGTTTGATGACCTCAATAACTCCCTATAAATATTTATGCTTTACTGAATATACAATATTCACTCCTAACCTATGTTTTTAAATGTGGAAACCTAGTTATATTTTACTTTGGGTAACCGTTATGGTTCCAACTTTCCCTTTTGAGGGTAGTTTTAGTATCCATTTTTACGATGTAGGTTTCTAGGAATAAAAATTTCAAGTATTAAACCTTGGAAAACACAAATGAATTTCAAGGGTGAAATTAATTTTAAGGGTATATAATGTAACAACTTTATATTTTTTGAATTATTATTTTTTAAATTAATTTAACCTTTTTGATATTTTTCATTTCATGTAACACTAAAAATAGTTCATTTTATATTAAATCACTATGTTTGTCTTGCGTCATACGCAACACAAATTTAATCATGAACTATAAAAAATATATATATTAGATTTCTCTATATAGAACACCATGTTTATTTTCTGAATTTTCATACATTACACACTACACCAACTTCGCATACGCAATACGCAACATCGAGTTTCTACGAAAATTATTTTTATTGTTATAATTATTTAAATGATATAATTATAATATATCCATTAAAAAATAGTAATATGAATTGTGATAATTACGTGTCAAATATTGTTTATAATAGTTTTATATAAATAAAATATATTTATGGTGAAAGATACAATTTTTGGTAAAGTCCTTAAATGTTTAAATGTACTATTTTCTCAAATAAACTACTTTTCATTACCTTGTGTGAAAAAAATAAAATTAATTTTGAGAAACATTTAGAAATTTATTTTTTAAAATAATCATAATTTTTAAATTTATAATTTCATAATTTGATTAGGGTGAATTGTTGTGAGTTTTTTGAGAAACTTCATTTTTTGATGAATAGTGAAAAATACCGGATTTTAATTCAAAACAACCTTTTAGTCTAATTTATTTATAATGTTAAATTATATTTTAATTTAGTTTAAAAGTTCAATTATATTTTATTTTTATAAATTAATCCAATTTTTTTCATTTGAATCAATTTCACTTTGAAATTGGGTATAAAAACTTAGCAAAAGTTTGGATGTTTTAACATTAAAAACCCATAGTGTCATCCTGGCTGTGGGATTAATATTAAATTAATTTCTTCCAATTTTTTGATAATAATTTGGTAAAATGGATTAAATATTTTTAATAAGAATAATTTATAATTTCTCATATGGTCAAATTAGTTTTTTACCAGAAATATTAGTGAAAGTTATTAAAATTAATTATAATGGTTAAGAAATAAATTAGGTTGATAAAGTAATAAACCTTACATGTAAGACTCAAAAGGATATATAAACTTTTCCAACAGAAGTTTTAAATCCATTATTTTTCGATTAACCTTCCATTCTTGAGTTTGGTTGGTTTGGTGTGACTTTGTTTAGGTAAAAACATGGGTACACCTAACTTGTTCTCAAAAATGCCAAGTGTGTCATTTTCCTTCCCTATAAAAAGGCACCACCTCTCCCACTTTTTTACACCTCTAAAATCATATTGTTTCGAAAAATATATTCCCAATCCACTTCCAAAAATCCCTTCCTTACTCTTTGAAGCCTATCTTTGGATAGAAATAAATTCAAATAATCCTTTTGTCATAAGCCAAAAAGAGTTACCTGATTGAGAGGTAACGTCTTCTCTCCAGCTATTTTCTTTTATTATATTTCAACACCCCATCCACTATCTATTTTCCATGCTTGTATAACAAAACCAGTATCCTAAATATTCTAGGACGTTTTTTTCTAGGGGTCCGACTTATACTTTCACAAACCAAACTGGTTCGTCATCTGAACCGACACACAACTTAGTCTGTGGCATGACCCAAAAGGCATTCCCAATCCCCATGAGTTAGAAACAAGTTCTCTAGTATCAAAACAAAGCATCAAAATGATTTTACCCAATTTCATAAACAATATAACCAACAGTTTAATATAAAACCAAACTGAAAATTCCCAATCTAACAAGGCATAACAACTTACTAGAATTAAAGTTTACACTTTAAACAAAAACCCCAAAATACTAAAATTGAAAGAAAATAAAAAACTACCTCGAGCCTCCAAGTGATGAGCGGAGTGACATACTCAAGACACCTCTACCAAAATACACAAGAGGGAGACCACTAAGAACCCAACTGCTATCACAAATCACCAATCCTTTACCTAGAATATACAAATCACAGAATCTACATACACCTAAAGGTGTATGTAGGGTGTGAGACCAAGACCAGTAGGATTCCACCTAAGAAATAGGTTCCAAGAAACAACATTAAAAATATAATCTAACATGATCATTTAAACAAATACCTAAAAAATTCTAGAAAGTCATTTTTGAGAAAACATTTTTAAATAAAAGAAACCACTTGAAAAGCACACCAATACATAACCATTTTCTTAAATGAAAAAGGTATTTAAAAAGTTTATACACACACAGCCACACACAAGAGGTCCACCAAATACTAATAGATAGAACCCCATCATATAGGTTAGAGAACAATGGTTAGATCCCTAGGGTCAAACTATCTCAAGTGAGATTGTAATAACCTCGCATCATAGTGAAAAAGGTTATATATAAACCACAACCAACTGCAGTCTTGTGCACAAGCCACCAGTAGGGAACACACCCATAGCCTATTGCTCTTCAATCATCATCCATGTTTAGTTATAGTTTTAATCGTCAATCTCGAAAAGTGAAACTAGGCCATAGCCACTTCTGAATCGCTAGAAAGCTATTCTTAGTTCGTCCACCTAGTTACCTGGGATTCCCTTGTACTAAATTATGTCCCACATATCACATAATACATCATCATTACACTTATAGATCCAAAAAATGTAACAAAAAACATATAACACCACTTGGTTAACCCAAAAACTCATTTAAAACCAAAAACACACAAAAAATGCTTGAAATCATGATCTGCACCATTTTTACAATTTTAATAAACAAGATTCATGAATTATAAAACACTTTTGACATTCGACAGAAGATTTTACACTAGTAAATCACACAATTCCTTTTTGGAAAATCCCTTTTAAGTCACAAGCATAAAAAACCATTTACAAAGGGGTTTCTCACCACCCACTCATTTTATCAAATATCTTCAAGGTATAAAACACAAATCCACATGTGAAACACATGAGGAATATAGCCCATTTTCTCAAAGAATCCATTTTTTAATGTCAAGACACATTGAATATTTTACAAAATCAACTCACACCTTTCAAAAAACCCATAAGACCATTTTAGGAAACATTACATTAAAAAATGCACACAACATATCCATTTTCCTTTACAAAATCCAAACCCTTCAAAAATATATTTTGTATCACAAACAAATTTTTATAAAACATTTACAAAAACCAATTTCATGTCTAAAACAAGTTCTTCATTGTTTAAGCAATTCATTAAACACTTCCAATAGTTTCCTCAACAACACACATATAATAGAAAAGACTATTTTCTTTAGTAAATCTAATTTCACAATACATGTATGCTGAAACATTCTAAAAGATAGTTTTCACCACATAAATAAATCATAGAACATGTTAAAATTAATTAAAAAAATCATCTAAAAATTCTAGGGTATGAAACCACCAACCTCACATGAAGAACCTTCTAGAAAACATTGTAAAACCACAACCACACCTCAACCACACCCAAGGGAGGCTAGGACCAACCTCAAGGATCCTTAAGAAGGAAAAAATCCCAAAAACTAAGCAATATTAGCTAAGAAATTCAGCTAACATTCCCCCTAGGGTTAAGGAAGAAGAGTAAAATGGAAGTAAAGAGAGGAAAGGAAGAAAGTCCTAACCTTTTGATTTGGGTGAAGAATCACTAAGAAAACACATTGAATCCTACTTGGAGGTGCTTGGAGGTGCAAAAAACCTACATGGAAGGTGTCTGTGGTGGAGTAGTTTGAATGGGGGTCCAAGGGAAGAAACACCCAATTAAAAAGAATGAAAAACCCCAAAATACCCTTTCCCGAGTGGGTTACAAGGTTAGCTCACACAGTTTAAAAAACTATGCACAAACTGTGCGACTTCCCATTGTCTAGTACTAGATGGACTACATGTTTTTTTTGCATGGTTAGTTAAGCCATCCACAAACCATGCGACTCCCTATACACTTAATGTAAGGATAAACAAATCATGCACCCTAACCGTGCAACATGAAAGAACTCCAAAAAAAATCACTATTTTCACCTCAAAACTCATCTTACTGAAGGGGATAAACAATCCAAAAAACATAAAACATAAAAATGGTCCACTAAGAGTGTTACAAACTCATTTTATCAACCACATCCTCCTCATAGCTTTCACTCTAACCATGAATAGTTCTAAACAAAAGAACCCAAAACCTCTGAAACATAAAATTTAAATCTAGAACTCCTGGAACTCGAAAGAAAAACTAAGATCCAAATGATAATCCTATACAAAATAAAAAAACAAAAATTGAGGTTTGATAATTCACCCCACTATTAATGCTATCTGTCCTCATAAAGTCACAACATTTTCCCAGTTGATTGATCAATGACTAAGGATTCTAAAAACCACAAGATCCAACCCCTTGGTCTAAAAACATCCCAATATAGTCAATCATAAGGTATTCATATCATTTGAAATGGACCAATAAACTAGAACCAATTCCCAAGAATCAACGGGAAATTAAATCCAAAACATTCACAACTATACCTAGAACAAAACCGTTTGGGCACATCCCAAAATATTAATGTTTAACCAAACCCAAAAAAGGAAACTCAGGAATAAAACAACTTCAAAAAAAGCCACTTAAACCAGACTAACACAAAAACCAAACCAAAACATGTCACCAGTAAGGGAGGTTCAAATGAACTCCCCACTATTTGAAGCAACCTAGTACTGATTTCTCACGTAATAATTTTTTAATGAGACCCATAGTGTGTCTCCCCATCATTAAGAACTAATGAGACTGAACTAACTTGAAAAATTACTCACATGAACAAAAACCCCCTACCATAAGGGTAGGAGAGTAGATGGCCTAATGATTGGAACACTAAAACCAGAACTGACAACTATCCACGAATTATCGCTTCTGGATGACTTTAAATAAAACATTCAATCGATTCAAATGGGAATCCATGAAAGGACACTGATCAAGAATTTTCATCCAAGAAGGCACAATCATAGAAAATGCATGGGGTATAAGTCTATCACATATTTTTGAAAAAAAATAAAGAATTTTTAGTGATAGAGTGACCATAATTGAAACATGGAAACTATTTCACTACAATAGTGGAAACAAGAGCTTAACCAAACTTCCCACAACCCCGATATTCTTGAATATTTTCTAGCTTCACTCTAAGGTATTTGGCTGGAACCCTAGTGTTTGAAGCATCCACTTACTCACAGTTAGGAGATGATAATTCCAAATCTTTTTTGGTGACCCAAGCGTCCAGATGACAATCCTAGAAAAAATAGAAGATCAAGACATACCATGAAACTCGCTTCCTAAAAAAACACACTTTTACCTAAAATATGGACTTTTAAGATTCACACACAACTCTTTATCACTCTAAACAAGGAACATAACAACAAGGAACCTGATGAAACACACACAACACAATTAAGCACAACTGTTATAAACAATAGAAACACTAAAATAATATGACA
This sequence comes from Viscum album, assembly GCA_963277665.1. Lineage (NCBI taxonomy): Eukaryota > Viridiplantae > Streptophyta > Magnoliopsida > Santalales > Viscaceae > Viscum > Viscum album. Next base: position 757,651,994 of record OY728147.1, read on the forward strand.
CTTTAAATCAAGCCCAAACATAACTCTACTACAGAAAACGGGCTAGGGAATCCCTTGAAGAGGTTGATTTAACTTTTGAAACTCATGAAAAAAAATCCTTAGTTTTCTCAAATGTAAATATTTCTAATGGGGAACCACCCATAGGAAAAAACATGGTAAAAAGAAACCCAAGAGCTCTATAAAAACTATCTTATGGACCAAAAATAACATAAAACAAATACAAAAACAAAGGGAAACCGGCTTAAATATTCCCAAAACCTTTCTGGAGACCCACTAAACACTACTTCAAGACCAAACTACCAAAAAAATATCAAAACAAAATATAAGCATCACATCCAAATCACGAGGAAGCACACCAAATAAAAACACTTAAAAATCATAGAAATGTAATCCACATGACAACTGTCTTATAAAAACACCACAATTCCTATCTTAAAAAACGTTGGAAAAACAAAACAATCTTGATGGATTTTCAAACTCATCAATGGTATTCCTTAGAGTCTCACTCACATTCGCATTCTTGTACCACCTCGGCCAACCATCAACCATGCCTCACTATAAATAATCATCCCAAAACATCATCCATCAACTCTACACACATATATTTATGCATTTGAGAACTCAAGGAAGTACTAAAGGTCAAAACCAAAAATTTCTACTTTCCAAAAAACACTTTACACCAATGTTTTCAAAAATCCAACCCACTACACATCTCAAGATTTATAAAACATTCTAAAAACTTATTAACTACCAAGTCAAGAACCATTTTAAAATTCCACATTACAAACCATTGCATCATACTCAAAAACAAAATCCCATAAATTTCTATCTGAAAATATTTTACATCTCATGCAAAATATTTTTCTCCAACTCATCAAATTACATTTCCTCAAAAATCATTTTAACAAATCCCACTCTTTTTTATTTAATTTTTTTAAAACAAATAGCCACTTTCAAACAAACATTTTCCATGAACTCCTTATTTTCACATTTTTAAAACATAAGGGAATTGTTCAAGGTTAAGCCACACTATTTACCAAACTATCTTCAAATGGAACTCCCCTTACGAGAAAACCTAAAAACCTACACAATTTTGTTGAAAAGTTAAAAAAAATTGTACACCAACCATGTGATATGGTTCTTCCTCGATGCAGTGGCTTCCCGCATGCTTTAGACACAGTTTGGCTAACTGTGTGTAGGTCGTGAACCCTCATCCAAAATAAAACCAAAGTTCTCTTGGTTACCAAGAGCTAGCTATACAGTTTTTACAAAGAGTAAATTGATCATGAGTTAAGGGAAAACATCCAAAAACTCAAAATTTAAATCTGAATCGCAACAAACTCAAAATAAAACCCAAAAATATAATATGGAATCACTATAAAACAAAATACATATTATTAAAAACATTTCCACTAATTCCATAAATATTAATTCATCAAGAATCATTTGACTGAAAACTCATTTATTCTTGTTTGTAATGAATTCCAAAACTCTATTAAAAAAATCCATTTTTACAAACAACTGATTTCATAAACTTCATATTTAGGTTATATAAATCTAATCCCATTAAATCATTTTTGTTTCACCCAAAAAAACATTTTTCAAAAACCAACTTTCTAATCCTTCCTTAAATTAAGTTATAAAAATCCATTTTCCACTTTCCAATAAAAGTCATTACCACTTTAAATTATGGTTTTCACAATTCCAAAATAATATTTTTCAAGACAATTTTCAAAATCAAGGAATACCCAACACAACTCACAAGGGGAAACTAGTGTTGTTGGGTGACTTGTACATATGGTTGGAGGCTATATTCCAGTAATGCAACCACCATAAGGAGTCTTTTAGGACCATTTCCCTGGCTCCACATGGCTTTTCATTCCCTGCGAGCTCACAGGGGCCACTTTTCCAACTCCCTTTTCATTTCCCCACACCAAACAATCTACAAAGACCAAAGAAATCAAAAAGCAGACTTCTCCTAGAAACCCAAGGATAAGAACGAGTAAGGGTTCATGAAGTCCTACCCATTCATAGATCTCAAGTCCTGACAATCTTACTCCATCTACCTTGACATCCCCAAGTAATAAAGGGAGCTCTGAAAAGAAAGGCCCTCTAAATAGACAACCTGCTCTGATATCATTATTTCTCAAACCAAGTCAGGTCATCATATGAACCTGCACCTGAACCGGTATGTGGCTTGACCCGAAGGGCGTTCCCGATCCCCATGGAATGGAAATAAGTGCCCGAGTATCTAAATAAATAATGGGAATGATTTTACCCGATTTCATAAACTATAGAACCAACAATTAAAAAAACCCAAAACAAAAAATTCCCAACCAAAGCAGGCATAAAAACATACCAAAAAGGAATTTTAAACTTTAAAAAAACTCCAAAATACTACAATAATAACGAAACAACAAAACTAACCCAAGCCTATAGGTTACGAGAGGAGTGACATCCTCAAGCCACCTCCACCACAATCCACAAGAGGGAGACCATTAGGAACACAACTACCATCACAAAGCACCAAGCCTTTACCTGGAATATAGAAAGAACTAGACCTACAAACACCCAAAGGTGTATATAGGTTGTGAGACAAATCCAAGTATGATTCCACCCAAGAAAGAGGTTCTTTTCCATAACATTAATAATATAATATAACATGATCATTTATATAAATACATAAAAATCTTTTCTAGAAAATCATTTGTGAGAAAACATTTTGAAAGAAAAGAAACCACTTGCAAAGCACACAAACACATAACCATTTGATTCAAAGAAAAAGGGATTTATAAAGGTTCACACACACACATCCACATATAATAGGTCCACCATATGCTGATGGTTGACACCCCATAATATAGGGTAGAGCACCGTGGTTAGATCCCTAGGGTCAAACTAGCTCAAGTGGGATTCTAGGAACATTGAATCTTGGAGAAAATGTGGTATTGAAACCACAAAAAACTGCATTATCATGCACAATCCACTAGTAGAGAACACACCCATAATCTAGTGGTCTCCAATCATCATCCATGTTTAGTTAGAGTTGTAATCATTAATACCTCTAAGTGAATCTAGGTCGTATCCACTTCTGAACCCCTAAAAAGCTAGTCCTAGTCTATCCACCTAGTTACCCGGGATTCCCTTGTGCTCAATTATGTTCCACATATCACACAATACATCATAAATACACATCTAGAGCCAAACAATGTAACACACAACATATACTACCACTTGGTCAACCCAAAAACGCTTTTTAAACCAAACGCACACCAAAACTACTTCAAAACATGATCTCCACCACTTGTACAATTTTAATAAACATGATTCATGATCTATAAAACACTTTCGACATTCACCGCAAGATATTACTTTAGGAAATCACCCAATTACTTTTTTTAAAACCCCTTTTTAAGACACAATCATAAAAAAACCATTTCAAAATGGGTTTCTCACCACCCACACATTTTATCAAATACATTCAAGGCATAAAACACAAATCCACATGTGTAACACATAAGTAATATAACACTTTTTCTCAAAGAGTCCATTTTTCAATGACAAAACACTTTGAATATTTTCCAAACTAAACTCACACCTTTCAAACAACCCATAAGACCCTTTTTAGGAAACATCACATTAAAACACACACACACACACACAACATAGTAATTTTCCATTACAAAATCAAAACCCTTCAAAAAGATATTTCTCATCACTCACACAATTTAATAAATCAATTACAAGAATCAATTTCATGTCTAAAATAGGCTCTTTATTATTTAAACGATTCATTAAACACTTCCAAGAGTTTCCACAACAATGCACATATAAAAGAAAAGACAATTTTCTTTACGAAATCCAATTTCATTATAAATGTATGACAAAAAATTATAAAACATAGTTTTCACCACCCAATTAAATCATAGAACATGTTAAAATTAATTAAACAATTAAATTAAATTATCTAAAAAAATTAGGATATGGAACCAGCCACCTCACTTGAATAACCTTCTAGAAAACATTGTAAAACTGCAAATTCACCTCAAATGCACCAAAGGGAGGTTATGTACATCCTCAAGAATATCTAATATGGAAAAAACCCAAAAAACTAAGCAACCCTAGCTAAGAAAATCATCCAACATATCCCCTAGGGTTAGGGAAGAAGAGGAAAATAGAAGGAAAACAAGAGAGGAGAGGAAGAAAGACCTAACCTTTTGATATAGGTGATAAATCACCAATAAAACGCCTTAAATCCCACTTAGAGGGGCTTGGAGGTGATAAAACCACCATGGAAGGAGTCTAGGGTGGAGGAGTTTGAATGGGGTCTCCAAGGGGACAAACCCCAATTAAAAATAAGGAAAAAACTCTGAAATACCCTTTATGGAGTGGGTCACATAGTTAGCTCGCATGGTTTAACAAACCATGCACAAACCAGGTGACCATACACTGTCTAGTGTTGGATGAGATGTACACTTTATTTGCATAGTTAGTTAAACTATGCGCAAACTGTGTGACCCCCTGCACACTTACTTCAGGGTTAAACAAACTGGGCACCCTAACCATGTGACCGGAAAAAAGTCCCCAATAATCACTATTTTCACCCCTAAACTCATCTAACTCAAGGGGATAAATCATACAACAGACATAACCCATAAAAGGTTCCACTAGGAGTGTTACAAACTCATTTTTCAAACCTCCTCCTCATCATACCTTTCATGCTAACCATGAATAGGTCTAAAAAAGAGAACACAAAACCTCCAAAACATAAAATTTAAATCCCAAACAACTAGAACTTGGAATAAATCCAAATGATAAGCCAGTAAAAAGGATGAAAACAAAAAACCATGTGTGGAATATACTTACACACACCTCCATTAAATTGGTAACGAAGATATTATTTACGTGTACAATGAACTACCACCTCACAAAATGATGATTGATCATTTTTTCCTTACAGATTGTCATGGGAATTATGATGGAAACTCTATTTATATATTTTATATATTATATTTTTAACTTATTTAACCTTTTTTAATCTTTTTAAAACACATATCATTATACTTTCAATTTTTTTACTACGATAATTTTGTTTCAGCTAGTGTGGACTACCGCCCCTTAAAGCGATGTGATTCATTCATACACTGCATAAAATGTATAAAAGATAGGTTTAGTGAATATATATGATATATAAATTATATAATAAAGATACTTGAATAATGATATATACATATATTTCTTTTACATTCTTTCTTTTAACATGAAAATCAAATGGAAATAGTTTTTTTGCGTACGTACGTTTTACCATCTCCATGAACGATGTATTCAATTTTATACATATATTTTATATGGATTATTATAATAAAAATAACTACATATAAATTATATTTAAATCATGGTTTACATTATAGAAATCATGATATAAGTATAAGGACCAAAGATATAACAAAGTAAGATACATGCAAAAAACAATGTGGATATTACCCGAAGTGAAACCTTAACATAATACTGTTAACAAGTAGGAAATATAAATATATAATAAAACCCTTTATAGTATTATAAGTAAGAATATGGATTTTTGATAGATTTATAATAAATTTATATTTATTATACATTAGTTTTGAATGAGTATGACGAGAGTCAAGACACAAGGTAAGGGAATTTCGTCTTTCTTTTTATTTCTATGAGATACAAAATTTATTCACCACCCATTACTTTTATATGGTGTTTATATGAACCATGGATTTACTAAATTATTAATAGATTTAAATTTATGGTTATTTACATATCCATTATATTATCATTATTTCTGGGGTTAATGTTTCAAAGTCCACCAAATCAGTAAGATTGTTTAGTCTCAATTTTCCTTCTTTGAGACACATGTTTTATTATGAACCAGCATTCTTTTTTAGGTGTATATACTTCCATTTTAAAAGTTATATCTTGAATATAATTCATTTAATGATATTTTAATCTTAATTCTATTTCACTTTATTACATGAGAGTATGGTTCAAGCTACCAAGGGTTAAGAGTTTATTGATACAATCTCATCTCTTATCGTGGTTGTTTATGATCATGCTTCCTTCGATAAAATATTATGATACATCTCTCAAGAAATTTCATGAATTTTATTCTCATATATTTATACATGATTTATTCATGTAATGGTACCATTTTTCAACTCTTTGGCATATAATATAGTTTATAAAGTGTTTTTAAAAAAATCCAACTTAACCCTATATTCTGTTAGAAATCAATATTCCCTAAAAACTAATTTTTCTAAAAAGTGTTTCAAATAATATCATACTATTCTCCTGAAATCATTGAAATAAATTTTTACCCATTTTTTATATTAATATTTCTTTCAAATGAATATTATTGTCACTTTCCGAATAATGCATTTTTGACCCTTTTTACCATGAAAAAAGAATGTTCCTTTCACCTCATACGACATGTACAGATTTACCCGATGTCATTTATATGAATCTTCCTTTTCATGTTTGAAAGGTTAATTTTTAATATTTTTTTTTAAAAATATTTTCAAATAAATTGTTTTCAAAACATTTTCATGATTCTTTAATAGTTTTTTGAGGAAAATGTTTTTCAAAATGTATTCAAGCCTTATTTATAAGTTTTCAAATATTTTTAAAGAGATGGTTTTAAAAAAATTATCAAGATTCTTTCTTTATTTTGCATGTAAAATGGTTTTCATAAAAATCTGAATATTTATATTTCAAATTTATTTTCAATGAAATGGTTTCCAAAAATTTTCAAGATTTAATTATATGTTTTTAACATGATTTAAATGAAAAATGTATTTACAATCTCTTGAATCTTATTTTAAAAGTTGTCAAGGTAAACAGTTATCAAAATGTTTTCAATCATCTTTTACAATTTTTCAATTAAAAAGGTTTTCAAAATTATTTCAAGGGTTCTTTCTATGTTTTTAATGTATTTTCAAAGAAAAGGGATTTCAAAAGGGTTTTATGTTTTAGAAATAATTTTTTCAAAGAAGAATGGATATTTTACTTAAGAAATGTTTTCAAAATATATTTCCAAGTTATTTTCCATATAATATGATATTAGTTGATGTTAATCAAGCCTTCTAGGAAATTAACTATAGGTTCTATTTATATTATTTATTTAACGCTCTATGTTTTGACATAATAATCATTATGACACCTATTTCACTTCCATAGGTCATATGCTTTTGAAACCCGCTTCTCTTCACAGGTTATCCTTTGATGAAATGATTATAAAACCTATATCTTTTACATAGGTTATCATGTGGTGAAATTTTAATGATAAAAATTTAATTTCATGGGTTATTATTCGATTTTTATAAAAACCATCTCTTTTCATGGGTCATTATATGATGATTGTTTTGCGCAAGAATATATGATTTCATTATATGATCGGCTGGACCTAGATCTCCCTCAAATTAATTGGGTAATAATAAATGTTCTATGATCTAAAAGTGTGCAAGAGAGGGAATCCCAAGCCCAAAATAAGAGTGTACATGGGAGGTAATACCAAGCCTGAAACAAGATGGTATATGGGCGGACATTCCAAGTCCAAAACAAGTGGGTACAAAAAAGGACATCCAAAGACCTAAACAAGATGGAAAACAGGAAGGCATCCAAATCTCAAAACAAGATGGTACATGGGTGGACATCCCAAGCCCAAAACAAGATGGTGCATGTGAGGAAATCTCAAGCCCGAAGCTAGTACATGAGTGATTAACCCTATCCTACCATGTTATAAAGGCCTTGGTAGGATTCCTTGACATAGGGTTTTTATATGCTTATGTGTTTTCCACAATTCCATGTTTTATTCCTATGTTATGATTTCATGGAATACATTTTTTATTTCATTATAATTCATGTATTAGGAACTAACAATCTTTATTATGATCTCTAATATGTATGGTATGATCTTCAAATTTTATTCTCATGTTCCATACACTTTTTTTCATGTTATGCTTATCTATTTTCTTCATTTACCCTTAATAAGTATCTGAGTTCACACATTTATTAGGTTTCATTTCCCCTTGGTTATGAATAATGTTTTTAGGTTGAAGTACTAAAGGTGAAAATCTTTATGGGAGATGTTGAAGATATTTCGTCAAGATATATGATTTTGTTTCTAAGATTCCAATGACACTAAACTATTATGGTCCTCGTGTATGTATTTTTGTAATGTCCTGCATATTAATCTAAAATGATATAATATCCTTGTATGTAAATCCTGGGTCCCTATAGATATTTAATTGGTGGGAGGAATAGGATGTCAAATTTTCATATTTCAATACTACACAAACAAATACCATTTAAAAACATCAATAAATATCATAAATCATTTCAAACATATGGGTATTGTGAGAATATGTGAAATGATTAGCCTCTTATTCAACTCATTAAAGCTATCTCCACGTTCATCATTCTAAAAAAACATGACACCCTTCTAGTTTTTCTTGGTTACAGGGATTGACAATCATAATAAATTTCTCTCATATAGATAATAGTACCTAGGTAGTCCAAGGAAACTATAGATTTTCATAATAGATGTTGGTATTAACCATCCTTCAATTACCTTTTTTTGAAGGATCCAAATATATCTATTTGGTGTTGGTAACACTCTTGATGAATGTTATTGCTCTATTCGAAACTCACATTTAATGTAATTCAAAAATAAAATTTCTTTTCACAATGTATTCCGTATAGTATTCAAATATTCCTCTTGTTCTACCTTTATTTTATAGTATATAATAACATCATCTATAAATACTACCATTAATACAAATGAGGTAAACAATAAAGACTCTATTCATCGATTCCAAAAATATTTTTTAAGAATTAATGAGTTTGAATGGAATCACTAAGGACATGTATTTGTTGTATCTTCTAAGAAATGTAGTCTTGGATATATCCTGCTTTATCACAATTACATGAAAATATCTCAAATGAAGATCCAACATAGATAAGTATTGTGATCAATATAGATGATTGATCAAGTCATAAATCTAAGTCACTGTATACTTTTTCTTTATCATGATCTTTTGAGATCAAAATAAACAAAATAAAGGAACATTGGTCTATCCTTCTTCTTGATAAAAACTACCATTGAACCCCGTAGTGAATCACTTAGAAATATAAAACCTTTATCCAAATTCTTGGGTAATTATTTATCTATCTCCTCAAGTTCAAAAATGGAAATTCAATATGGAGTTTTAGATGTTTTCATGGATTCAGGTTTTCACTTGATTTAGAAATCAGCCTTTTAATTAGGAGGAATATGTGAAAATTATTTAGAAAACACCTTAGTTTAGTCATTTACATTGAGAATTTCTTTAAGTATATTATTCTCTTTAGTATAAATAATTTGAGAAAGATATGAAAACTCATAGGGAAATAATATCCAACATTGAGATAATGATACTAAAGGATATTCATTCTTTCTCTTTAACATGTATAGAATCTGATGAAAATTTATGATATGGATGGAGATTTACTTCTCCGAGAAATTTATATTGGCTATACATAAGGAATTACAACCCCTACCAAAAATTACATAAAATTACTCTAAATTTAGTATCATAAGATTAAATTGGAAGATAAACCCATAAATATGAATACTAGAAAATTTATATGAATGTGATGCAATAGTTACCCAATCTCCATCTTCACTAATAACTCATCTTACAAGATTGGAGGTGGTGTTTTAATAGTTCTATTAAACACTCATGACTTTAATATATTCATATAACTTGAATCTAAAAGTACATTTTATATTATTTAATGAATAGTATACTGACCTTTCAAAACTTTATTGTTGGGATCCACCTCAGTAGTTATGATAGTATAATATCACACTTTCTCTCTAGGTATTGGTGGTTATTATCTTCAGTTATCATTGAAACCCCATTTATTAGGGAAATTATTCATTGATTGTAATTTTTCCTTACATTTTAAACATTGTACAATCAGTTGGGTGTTGACTAGATAATTCCTTTCTTCATTCACATTGGTGGGTTTCTCCCATCAACAATAGCTTTCTAGGTTCCCTTCCTTCCAAAACAAAAATCATTTCATTGTCCCTTTATAAAAAGTTTAAATGATTCTTCCCACACTATTTAAAAGTGTGGTGTTTTAATTTATTTCTTTATGAGAATTTTCCATTGCAATGCCTGAATTTAATTATATTATCTTCGTCCTATCTCCAGACGCATGAGACCCTTGAGATTCATCGATCTCTATTTTGAAATTGATGTAACATCATAAAATTTCCTCATAGTTTCCAATGTCCCAAATGTCTAGGTATTTTCTTATACTAAGATTTATCCCACAAAATATGTTTTCTACTATATATTTAAATGAAATTAAATGGAAATATCCATATCATTTATAACTTCTGATGTTTTTCTCATGCATGTTTAAAGATTGAAAACAATTGTATTGGGGTTAAGGGTGTCTGTCTCCATTTTAAGTCCGAGTATGAGGGAAACATATTTCTTAAAAAATATATAATTACTTCCACTATATCACTTTGATCTCCTCCTTGGGTTTCATATTTTTGACCAAATTCCACTATTAACCAGCTTCTCAGTCCATATGATAAATAACTGACATGAACTTCTCTTACTCAAAGCATTGAAGGATAGGGGTGATATTTTCAATAAAGTTGATCCATTTTTCCACATTATAGGATAAGAAGATCCATATAAATCCATAGGCCTTTTCAAATAAGGTATTAATTGAAACATTCTCATTCATAGTGGTATTTTGGTGTTCCTACTAATTCATATTTCTCTTCAAAAAATTAGTCAAATGATAAATTATTATCACAATATTCATGATTCCTTCTATTATTAGGTTAGGAAACTCATTTGGGAAAAATCACATTGCCCCTCAAACTAATTATTAGATCAGTTTCTCATATTTCCATCCATTGACTAAAAATAAAAGGAATATTAGTGGTGATTTTTTAAAATATTGAAAAAAATGAAACAATTAACATTAATGAGATAGATCATAAATGAAATTTATTACTTAATATATGGATTTATAGGTTTTAATCTTTGTTATCCATGACCACTTTCTTAATACAAAATGTTACATTAATTTTATTCTTTGAATAATGGTTTGTAATGACCATGTGAATTTACAAAATCATACAGGTGTGTCAAATTAGGTGTTCTATAAGGTTCATTGTCATTCACTAGGTGACTATTGAGTATAACTCAATGTGCCCTTTTCATGGTTATTACCTCTAAGTACATATGTTACAAATCCACATCCAAATTTAGTATCATGAAAATTATTTATTAACTTGGAAACAATTAATATATAATTTACTAATATTTTTTAAATTATTTCCTATCTTTATTCTTATCCCTAAGTATTTCCCTATAGTTTTATCATCCTAATCCTAAAAATTATGGAAATTCCTATTATACCAACTATAAAAACATATATTGTATTACACATTCATTCATGATTTATTAAATAATGAAACATATTATAAAATTCTATAAGATCATGAGGCCAATTTTATTGGATTAATTAAGTATATTTCTTAACAAAATTCAACATAATTACAAAAACATTATTAAATACATCTTTATAAAGATACTAAAATTCCATTGTTATTTTAAAACAATACATGATAACCTAGGGAAATGTATAATAATTTGGTGAGATATAAAACTTAGTAAGGGGATAAACCAGTAACAGAATAAGGTAAAGTAATAAATGTGATTCAAGGTTCATTTCAAGGTAACATAAGAGGGGTGAGAATCATAATCTTGGACAATTAGGCAAGATATAACATGTTAACATAGAGGAAATAGGGGAATGTAGCAACAACTTAAAAATTAGCTTGTAATATACTCAAAAATGAGTTTGGATTGTGTTACATGAAATAGAATTTTTATATTTCATTACATGTAACACTATGGTCAACTTGTGTTACGCACAAATCTGAGAATAAAAAAATGTGACATATTATTAAAATATTATCATAATAATCACTTAGCCATTGGAATTTCACGTATGAAAAAGATAATCTAAATTATGAAAATTTGGTCTATTTATGTTTATAAAAGAAATTATTTAGAAACCAATTAATTATAAATAAAAGTAAGAACTATTTGAAAATAAAGAATTACATTTTTAGAAAAACTATTTTTCTATGCACGAACACTTTTATCTAGAAAAATTAAAAAAACACATTTTTGAATGATTTTAATGAAATATATATATCATGTATTAAATAATATATTTAACATTTAACTTATGTGTTTCATAGATAAATAACATAATAAATCAAATTTTATACATAAAAGATGTATTTTTCTAAAAGGCAGTTTCACAACCTTTTAATAGAACAATAATTATAAAACCAAATTTTGAAAGTTTTATTAATTATATTGAAAAAAATTTTATTATTGGGGGAAAATTAACATAATATTAGGGTAATTTGTTTTTACTTTTTTTTTAAAAAGATTCATTTTTGATTAATAGTGAAAAATACTGAATTTTAACTGGAAACTGCATTTACATTCAAATTATTTATATAGTTGAATTATAATTTAAAATGGTTTTAAAATAAAATTAGATAAATAATAAATATATTAATCCAATTAAGTTCATTGGAATCAATTTCATATTTAAATTTTACATAAAAACCATGTAAACATTTATACATTTTTATTTTAAAAAACCCCACTTTTTCATCATGTCTTCAGGATTAATTTGAAATCAAATTATGCCACTTATATTAATGAAATTTAGGAAACTTTATTCCATATTTGGAATAATAATAATTTATATTATCTAATATATAAACTTAATTTTTTACCATAATGATTATTGACAACAGTAAATATTAATTAACATGATTAAGGTTAAAGCAGGGTTTTGTGCATTACATGTGTTTGTATTAAAATTAATTTTACACATATATAGGATAATTATTTGATAAATTGGAAATAATATTTAGAATATGTGGGTATAAAATATCTAATAAATTTCTTATTAATTATAATATTAATGGATAAATTACCTAAGTAAGTAAAAAATACAACTACCTTGGTAAAATATTTGATGCTAGGATTGAGTAAACTTAAATTCAAATGAATAAATTGATAAAAATGTATTTATTTTCTATGTTGGGGGTATTTATCTTCCAATTAATCCCCCTAATCAATTATTTTTTAGTTTTTGAGGTGCATGAGGAAATGGATACCTTACAATAGTGAATATTTTTTGGGAATTTATAAGAATGACACTCCACATCCATCATAAAAGGGAATTCAATGTCTCCACTTCTTTGCACCTCTTAATCCATTTTTCTCGACCTAACCATCCCAAAATCACTTCAAAAAGTCCCTAATATCATCCTTGAATCTGTAATATGGGCATAAATACAAACAACAAATTCATTTGGTACAAACTAAAAGGAGATACCTGAAGAATTGTAATATTTATCAATAAATATTTTTGTTTTATTTATTCCTCAAACCCATTAAATTATTTTTATATAATTATTATATAATAAAATTAGTATCTTAATTATACTGATATTTTTTTATGGGTGTATACTAAAATTACACACACTTCTGTCAAATGGTCTACAAAATCATTGTTCATGTGTACAGCGGACAAACGCCTCACGAACTGATGTCATTCGATATTCCATTACCACATCTTAAGGGTGGGAATAATGATTAAAATGTTTTTTAAATATGATATAAACGATAATTATGGTGTATTTATTCTTATTTATTTAATATATAACACATTTCTTCATGATTTCCATTTTATGTGAATATGATAACGTTGTTTGTGTGTCTGGGAACCGCCGCCTCACGAAGCGATGTGATTCATCAACACCTTACAAGGAATTTATTTGGGATTGGTGTTATAGAAATATATGATATATATTAAATACTAATTATAATGTAATTTTAATATATATATATATATATCATTTACTTATCTTTCTCTCAATATGATAAGAAAATGGAAACAACATTCATGAGTACGTATGGTCTACCGTCTCTATGGACGATGTTTTTCATTTCCTATTTTTGAATTTTATAGATTATTATAAATACATTTATACTTAATATAGATGATATTTATTTCATGGTTTAAATTATTTAAATGATAAATCATGATTAATTTAATGGGAACAGAAATAACAAGTCAAAACATATACGAAAAAGCGGTTATTAACTGAAATGAAACTTTATCATGAAATTTTTGATAAATGGGTAATATAAATTCATAATAAATTCATATATGGTATGATATATATGAATATATTTTGGTGGTATATTTATAATAAACTTATATTCATTATATATGAATTTTTAATGTGTTTGAAGGAATTCAATACTTAATGTAATGGGTATCCATCTTTCTTTTTTTACTTTTGTAAGACACATGCAATATTCCCCAAATATTTATTATATATGGTGTATATACATCCCATTAATGTATTTTATGATTATTCTAATAAAATTTATTTTTATTTAAATATCTATTTTAGGATCTCCCTTTCATGGGGTTTACGGTTCAAAAGTTACTAAATCGGTATGATATTTTTGTCTCAATTTTCCTTCTTTGAAAAGTATGTTATGGTATGCACCTATATTTGTTCATGAGGTGTACATAAAGCCCATTTGAAACTTAATATAATTAATTTATTAATGGTAATGATATTTTAGGTTTCAATTTATGTTATTCCTTCGTGGAGATCAGGAATTAATGTTACCAAAGTGGTAATATTTTTATGTTACAATCTCATAGTTTATCTGGATTGTCTTTGATAATGTATCCAATATTAAAATATGAGGATCTACCTCCCAATAATTCTCATGAATTTTATTTTCATATAGTTATTATTGATATATTCATGTAATGTAACGATTTTTCACTTATCGGAACTTAAAATAATTATGAAAGTGTTTTTAAGAAAATCCAACATTATTTCTCTCTTCGATCAAAAATATGTTTTCATCCAAAACAATGTTTTCTACAAATGTTTTCCAAAATGTTTTAAAATGATATTTTAAACACTTATTCAATGAAAAATATTTTTTAAATTTATTATGTTTTAAAAATTATTTTAACTGATTTTTATAGATTAAATTATTAATTTTTAAATATTTTTTTAATGAAAATGGTTTTTAAATTTTTTAAATTTTTTTAAAATTTTTTTTCAAATCAGAATGGATTTTTCATAAATAAATGTTTTTAATTATCCTTTATAAATTATTTTACAACTATTATAAAATATATATGTGTTGCCTATTACTTATGGGGGTTATGATTCATGTTTACCATTCATATTATTTCCCTGAATGGTTTATGTTTTTAGGGAATGATGTTTATGGGGCATGTTTCATTTCCATGAGGCAATCATTATCCAATGTGATTGTTATAAAACCCATTTCATTAACTCAATTTAATCATATTTTAAATATATTTATTTAAAACCCATTTATTTTCCATATTTTAATCAAGTTATGAAATAAAATAGGTTTTTTTATGAGTTTCTATGATGATATACAGGATATTTATAATTTATTCATGTTATAGTTCTTGGTCATAGATTATACTGTGGGGAGTCTAGATAGCAATGCGTAGGAAAATTACAACTATTATTATGGGGTGTACTAGTTATCTTCAAGTAATCCCATTATAGCTTATATGATGGGGAGGCCTAAATAGTGTCGTGAAATCCACTTACAACTTATACGAAGGGGTGGACATGATAGCATCGGGTAATCCCACTACATCTTATATAATGGGGAAGATAGATAGAACTGGGTAATTTGGTAAAAAAATATATTATGGGGTGTCTAGATAGCATCTCATAATACCATTACATCTTATACAATGGGGTATCCCAGATTGCATTGGGTGAGCCCATTATAGATTACATGATGTATGTAACCAGATAGCACTGTGATGAATTGGGTAAAGATTTATATCTCATGAGATAGACATGGATGAAATGGGGAGTGAAACCTATTCATTAAGGTAATTTTTCTGCTAATATGGTCTTTGTTTTGAATCTTTGATACTAATATATTTTTTGGAGTGAACCCATTCCCATAAGATAGCCTTGGAATTGAGCCTTGACTACTATAGAAATCATTTTACATGTTTTTCTATTTTCCATAATTCCATGCCTTATACATATGTTATGCTGACATGTATTATTCTGTTTGACTTATTTATGATTCATGTATTATGACTACCGATATTTATTTCATGACTCAATATTATAGTATTTTATGTGAAGGGTAAAATATTCTAATGTTATTATCTTGTTCTCATACCCTTATATTCATTTTATGCTTACATATATCATTTATTTACCCTTACTGAGAATCTAAGCTCACCCTTATGTTTTCATTCCCCATGTTATGAATAATGGTTTTAAGTAGGAGTAATAAATGTGAATATCTTTATTGTAAACACTAAAGATCTTTAACTAGGTCAGAATATTGTGTTCCAAGTTTCCAAGTACACTAAAAAATATCGTCCTTAGGCATGTACTAGTGTATTGTGTTGAGTATACTTATATAATGATGTAGTATTAATGTATGATAATCCTAGGTCATTTTAGTTGGTATCAAGGGAGGGTTTTAGATATCCTTTGGGAACTAGGATTAGAAAACTCTTGTGATATACCTAGGGATATATCTAAGGATATTTCTATGGATATATCTAAGGATAAGTCTAAGGATGATTCAATGTTTAAGAAAAGGACTTATAATTTTAGTAAAGGATAGAGACATTAGTTTCCTAGAAATACATCCTTATCTCAATAATAAAAGTCAATGTGTCTCTGACATATAAGTACATTGGGCTAACAACCCCAAAAACACACTATTGAACAAGTATCAATTAGGAACTAGTGCATGAAAATGGGCTTTACTGCACACATGGTTTGAAACTTTCATAGGATATGATTTGGAAATTCACAAACTCTTTAAAAACCATAATTACGTATTTAAATAGATGATTACTATGAATGACCTATGATAAGCCTAATATTACATATATTAAAATATAAGATTCATTATTTTTAAATCTTATAAATGTTTTTTCATGATTATTTGGTTTTCCACCATGATTAGTGTTTCTGAAAATAATTTATGGTTTTAGTCAATGGATGGAACCTAATGTAACTGTATTAATGATGAATTCAATAGACAATACAATGATTGTTCTCTTAAGAAACCAAACTATATGGAATGTGATATTCATAATATTGTTGATATTATCAAATAACATCCTCATGCTATGAATAATGTTAATCATAAAAATGAGGATAGGGGGAAGTAATTTTCTATTAGGTATATCATGTGGAAACATACACCCATATTTAGTGGTCTCAATGATCCACAATTCTCTAAGAAAGGGATAAGTACCACTAAAAATATATTTTCTATTCCTCAATGTTTTGAGATTAAAAATTTCATTTTTCCTATTTATCATTTGGATCGTGAAGCAGATTAGTGGTCGACTCTTATTAAGAACATGAGGTAATAAGAAGAAATAGATTTTATGTAATGGTAATAGTTTAAGGGGATATTTTTTAGTAAGTACTTCCCTTGTATTCTACGAAGAATTATAGATGTACAATTACATCATATTATATAAATTAATTATGAGTCTATTGGTTCCTATGAAGAAAATTTTAAAAGACTAGTAGGGAAAAATTTGGATTAATCATCATCCCTAAAATAAAAATTGATCAATTCTTTAGTTTCCTGAAAACAAGTATATGAAATTACATGGCTATAAGTGACTATAGTATCTCTAAATAAGTTATTCTATGTGAACGGTAGGAAGATATGGAGATTAGATATTCCCGACATTCCTATGGTTTTAATAAGAAATGTCATATTGAGTCTCATGAAAACTGATGTGGTGGAAATAGAATATAAAAATCTTCATGCCTAAAGTGTGCGAAAAATAATCAAGGTAATTTATTGAGTGGAATTGGGAGTTGCATTAAATTGGAAAAATTGGGTCATAAACTCTATGATTATCAAAACAAAAATAATTTTTTTGGTTAATAAAATGAAGGAGAAGAGGGCACTAACAATGCACCACCCACACTACAGTGTTTCAAGTGCAAGGAGTTTTTTGATTATGTGAATAAATTCCCCAATTCATGGGATCATGTGTATTATTAGTCCTAAAAACCTATAAAGACAAAGTAAAAAAAATGAAATCTTAAGAAATCACAAAATATAAAGTTAATCATGATAATTACCACACACTACCCTACCCTCCTTGATTTGTAATTTCATGTTTTATTTTGTATGAGTGATCCCTATAAAAATATCATTATTTATTCTTTAGTTTAATTTCATGTGATTATCCCCCTCTACATGGATTCTGTATTAATGTAATCACATTTGATATTCTATCGGTAAAAGAATGTTCCCAATCGTTCAATTAAAATGATTTTCCATAAGATAAGATCTTATATAGTGAATAATATGATAAATCCTAGTAAATGGATTAGGGATGAGGTGGAATAAACAAAGTGTTTATGTATTTGAATTACCGAATTAGGTTACATAAGTCATGAAATGTAAAAGTATTATTAAGTATATGATTTTTAAAATGGATTTTAAAAAATAAGTTAAATGGTACTGATGGGTTAACAAATTTATTTCATGTAAATTTGATTAAGGGAATATAACCCCTTAATATTTTTAGTATGTTGAGATAATGATGTTAGGATAAAGGGATGTTAGGTGTGAATAATGTAAATTGGATAGTAATTATTACCTTGAAACCAATTAATCGATTTAAAAAAATGTATCTTATGTTATCATTAATAGATTTTACATCATTATTTAATTTATGGAATGTATTTATATTTATATTTATTCAATGAATAAGGATAGATTTCTTCTTTCAATAAGGTTTTCTTGTAATTATGGTTATTACTATGTTTCAAGATAAAACATGATGAAGGTATTCACATGTTTGATATGTGACAATCAATATATAATATCTGATATATAGGGGACCAATGTTAAATTGATTTTGAGAAATTTATTGACCATATTTCTAATGTTTTGGATTTTCATCTTTCAGAAGGTTCAAAAGGTTAAGACTAATTTATGTGCAACACTAATTTATAATTATGTTACACAAAACACTGAGTTTAGCTTGCAATATATGAAACATTGAATTTTTATTATACTGCATGAAATACCATGTTAATATTGTATTACATGCAACACCATGTTTATCTTACTTTACACAGAACACCGAGTTTAAATGAAACATGAATTATTAATAAAATATTATCATTTTTATTACCTTGTGGTTGAAATAGCGTGTAATGCCCCAACCATAGTTACCCAGAGTCGGTGAATTATTACATAACATTGGCATGTTATAAATAATCAAGTCCCAAAAGGCCGATCAGTTTAGTAGCCTTGGGAATACATTCATAAGGTTTACATTACATCATGAAATAAAAATATCAATAAACTTTTATCCCCTTTTGAACACACTTATATCCTTATCCTATCCCAATAGTTCAACCATAAAATAATTCTTCACATCCTAGGAAAAATAAACCATAGAAAGGGGTGACCTCAGATTCTTAGTAAGGATAAAAATATTGCGGAAAATTTCATAAATAAACATAAAAACAAACATTTAAGGAAATGAATAAGACTAAAGAAAAATCCTCTTAAACTTAAACTTTAGCATAATATGGAGAAGATAAAAAATAATAATTCCATTTATTTATTCACATGGATATTATACTAGTTGAAAAAATCACATGCAATATCAATATCCACTTTCATAATGATGGAATGCATAATGCCAAACTTCATAACCACATAGTCAAGGCCTTGTGTCAAGACTAAAAATAATATTTTTTCAACACCTTGTTTCAAGATACTAGTTTGTCTCATGAGACCTACAGATGCATCGAGGAGCTGTAGCGGGTTCCACCCGTCACTTACTAAGTCCAATGCATTCCTCATATAAAAAGGTTTAAATATAACATAAACATTCGTATTAAAACTAGAATATGAAATGTAAATAATTTATCCATAAAACATGAATGGTGTAAAAATAAAACATCCACAGTCAAACATATCAAAAAAACTTCAATAAAATATAAAAGTTTTGTATCACAATAAATCAACTTCAAACGAGCTTAAAATCCATCAAAGGATGTTGACATAGATGAAATCAAAACTTTTATAGAGAAATATCTCATTCTATTTTGAAATAATTTAAAAGTCATATAAATATAAAAGAAAATATTTATTTCTAAAATATACTTATAAGATTTTATGGGAAGCTTTGACGATTATATAACAGTGGAAAATATCCACACCCGCCATATAAGTTAAAAAACATTCTTACCTTAATTTTGTCGAAAAGGTCATAAAGTACCTTGTTTGGAAAATGATGGAAAGATTCATTTCCAAACATATATGGTTAAATAAGTTTATAAATGAATTTAACACATAGTATAGTAAATATTAAAAAAAAATTCAATTACATTTTTAAGAAAACACATATGTGGATGATAAAGAGGTCCCAGAAGATACTTACCTAAAAAAATCCTCGGATTATAAAGAGATTGCGGAATTAACCCTTAAATTGTATTTTTTCCTTTGTCTATTGAATTTTAAACTCCTGTATAATAGTTAAAACATTGTTATTAAATTATAAATAACTATATACATTAATATTATATCATATATGATCCTCTAATATCACTTTGTTAATAATATTTCAGTAGTATCATCGTTTCGGGGGTTAACTGATCTGTTTTCATTTATATGATCGATTACATAAGTCATGTTTGTTATGGATACGATGTATTTTATTTATATCTAGAATGATATTATGTTTTTAAACATTATTTTTAATCATAATATGAAATTTATTCTTGAATGATTACGACGGCGAATGAATCTCATCAAGTTCCTGGAGACAGTAATCCGTATGTACGCACAAGCGACAATATCATTATATTGATGGTGAAATTTTATGTAATTGGATGGTATATAATATATAAATAATCATTAACATGTTATATTTTTTATTTAAATCGGTTATATTCATTATTATACCCATCCAAAATAATGAAGTGTTTGAATAAAAATCTACACCACGACGTGGAGATGGTAAGCCGTCTGTACGCACGTTTGGTGACATTGTCATTTATATGATGGATAGAATAACGAATATGGTTGTACGATATTTATAATAACATTACAGTATAAAAAATATACTGGATTTTTTATTTTATGATGGAAACAATAAAGAAATAGGAAGTGGAAGAAGAAAATAACTTGAAAGAGGTGATGAAATATTTACCTCTTCTTCGGGTTCTTCTTTTGGATTTGATCAAAAGGACTCCTTAGGTTGGCTTTCTGACAAAAAGAAGGCCTCTATGATGTAGGGAGGAAGTTTGGGAGGATATTTGGTTTGGTTTTGGCTGATCCAAATTTCTTTGGAGGTGTGAAATTAAGATAAGGGGAAGTACCCTTTTATACGATATGTGAGGGTCACTTTAGTAAAAGCTTGAAATATTATTTTATAATAAAATCATTTTCGGTTTATAAAAGCTCCAAAATGATTAATTTCGAGGATAAGGTGTGTATGTGTCAAAAAACTCTGAACCAATAGGTTTTAGATATTTTTAGGTCACTATATTAACCTTATCTTTTAGATTTAAATCTTAGTTAAATAGTTTGACATTTACCATGTCTCTTTGTATTTTTGTATTATATAGTTAATAAACATATTATAAAATATTAAGAGAACCCCAAGTGGTTCATTATTAAAATATATAACCTTATCTAAGTGCTTTGGACAAACCTTATATTTTTAGGAATATTATATCAATTAATAATATAGTATTTTCTTTTAAATCCTAATTATGTCAATTTTGACACTATTTAGTATTTGGTTCTTGTGAAAATCATAACAGTATGATTACTTCAAAAAATTTATTTAATCGACCCTAACATGTCATATTAACCTATAAAATAAGTTTAATTCATCAAAAGTCTCAAAATACATTTATTTGGATATTTATAATATCAATTATTTTAATCGTTCATTAATAAGGTAATTACTATATCATCATTGTGTCATAAATAAATTAAATTATTTAATTTATAAAAATTATAAATAAAATACCATTATGTAGGAAGTTTTTTTATATTTATAATGAATATTTATATTTGAATTTATATTGTGTGTAACCTTATATTAAAAATGGTTTAGTTATGAAACTTTGAATTTAACTCTCCTAACTCTTCTTTAAATAAAATAATAATAAATGTCCTAATCTAATACAAGTGGACCAAAGGGGATCATATTTTATTCCTATGGTTTTCTTGGTCTAATTACACTTATCCAATAAAATTAGGACATGTTTTATGGTAATTATGATATCATTTTTACCCTTGATTACCCGATTTAATTTTAACTATGGTAAATAAAAGTTAAAAGTCATTATTCCCCAAAATTATTTTCATCTTATTGAACCACATTTTACATACTGATATCAACCCTGTCTCTCAAATTTTTGAAATTCAACTCACAGAAGTGGTAAAATTAAGTTTTATGAAAATTTACAAGTGCTTCTAGGAGGTGGGTAAAAGACGGCAAAAAGTTCAATTTTTTTTATATATCTAAACTTATTATAAAATGACTCCAATGAATTGCAATGAACTTATATCTGTATTATGTATCTATTTTGACCTAAAATAAATTTAAAATAAAATAAAAAATTATTTAAATAAAAAATTCGGTTCTAACCAATAACGAAGTGTTTTTCACTATTCAACAAAAATTGAAAGTTTTTAGAAAAATACCAAAAATTCACCCTAAGCTAATTTCGATATTCTGAATTCAAAAATGAAGTACATTTTGAAAAATAAAATTTATAAAATTTCAAAAAGTGGGTATTAATATTCATAACGGCTAGTTTGATTGGTCGTGATGTATTAGATACTCGAAGTTTCAAACAATGCAATCTATTGCATTATTCAAAGGGAAACATACCATGGAAGTTTGGGGTGTTACATTATCACCTCCTTAAAATAATTTTGTCCTAGAAATTTTTAGAATATTACTGCATAAAAAGATTCGGGTGGTTCTTCATAATAAGTTCCTTGGGTTCTCACATTACCTCTTGTATCTTATGTATTCTCTATAGAACTTTTACCATACGTGTCATCTATTTTCTCAGCACTTGTTCATTGGTATCAAGAATCTTTACAGGCTCTTCACAACAAGACAGATCAGGTTCCAGTTCAATTTCCACATAGGCGAGTACAAGTGCTGGGTCAGGCATGTATTTCCTCAACAGTGATACGTGGAACACATCATGAACTTTGGAGAGACTTGGAGGCATAGCCAAATTATAAGCTACAACTCCAATTTGTTATAGAATTTAAAAAGGTCTTTTGTACCTGGGACTCAATTTACCTTTCTTACCGAAATGTATAACACCCTTCCATGGAGATACCTTCAAGAAAACATGATATTTTACTTGAAATTCCAAATCCTTCCTTCAGTTTTCAATATATCTCTTTTTCCTACTTTGAGCTGCTTTGATGTGGGTTTGGATAATCTTCACTTTTTCCATTGTTTCCTCAACAAGTTCTGGGCCTACGAGTTTTCTTTCACCAACATCATCCCAATAAGTTGGTGTGTGACATCTCTTTCCATATAATGCTTCATATGGTGCCATCTAAATTCTTTATTGGAAGCTATTGTTATAGGAAAATTCTACCAAAGTTAAATATTGATCCCACATACCTTGAAAGTCAAGTGAGTAATATCTCAACATGTCTTTTAAGGATTGAATAGTCCATTCTGATTGTCCATCAGTTTGAGGGTAGTAGGCAATTGTCCAAAGAAGTTCATTATCTAGGGATTTATGAATACTTTTCTATAATCTTGATGTAAAATGGGGATCAGGATTAGAAACAATTGATAGGGGTACTCCATAAAGTCTTACAACTTCACTAACATATAGTCTTTCCATACGTTAAAGTGGTAAATCTTCTCTTATAGAAATAAAATGTACTGACTTGGTAAAACGATCAACAATGACCCATATTGCATCATTCCTTCTATGAGTCTTTGGTAGCCCCATGACAAAGTCCATTATAAAATTATCCCATTTCCACTCAGGTATGGGAATAGGTTGCATGTCTCCTCTGGGTTGTTGCCTTGAAGCTTTCACCTGTTGAAAAACCATACATCTCAACACAAAATCAGCAATCTCTCTCTTCATGTTGTCCCACCAAAACTTTTCATCAAATCTCTATACATCTTAGTGATACTAGGGTGTATAGAGAAATTGGAGCTATGACCATCATCCAACAATTCCCTTTTTAGATCAGGAATATCAGGAACACAAAATCTCTTCCCAAATTTCAAAATTCCATCTTTATATGTGAAGTCGTTCACTTGCCCATCGTCCACAGCTTTATTTTTTTTTCAAAATACCTCATCATCAGTCTAAGAACTTTTTATCCTTTCTAGTAAACATGGTTTGGAAATAATTTGAAAAATCATTGATGTTTCACCTTCCATGGTTATTCCCATATCTATCTTTACTAGATCAATGAAAATAGGATCCATTTCAGCTCTCATCTTGTTCAAAACTCCATGATCCTTTCTTCTCAAAGAATCTGCCACCTTATTTTCCTTCCTTGGGTGGTAGTGTATTGTGAAATCATAATATTTGAGTAGTTCAAGCCATCGCCTTTGCCTCATGTTGATTTCTTTTTGTGAGAAAATATAATTCAAACTCTTTTGATTAGTATAAATCTCACATTCTTCACCAAAAAGATAGTGTCTCCATATTTTCAGATCAAAGTTTATAGCTTCTAACTCATGATCATGAGTAGGATAGTTTTTCTCATGAATCTTTAGTTGTCGTGATGCATAGTAAATAAATCTATCATTCTGCATATGGACACAACCAAGTCCTTTCTTTGAAGCTTCTTTATAAATAACAAACACATTGTTCTCTGATGATAGAGTCAAGATAGGATCATTGACTAATGTTATCTTCATTTCTTCAAAACATCATTCACACAAATTTTTCCAAAAAAAATTTGACCCATTTATGTGTGAGATTGGTTAATGGGTTAGCCAACTAAGACAAATTCTAGATGAAACACTGATAATAACCACCTAAACCAATAAAATGACATACCTCAGTTATACTCATCGGTGTTGGCCATTCTTGGATTGCCATGGTCTTTAAAAGATCAAAAGAGATTCCATCCTTAGAGACAATATGGCCATGAAAAGAAATATTCTGAATCCAGAATTCACACTTTCTAAACTTCCCATATAATTCATTTCTTCTAAGTGTCTTTAGAATACTGCACAAGTGATTTTCATGATCTTCGTAGCTTTTAGAGTATACCAAGATATCATCAATACATAACACTAAAAAGTCATCAATATATTCATTGAAAACTATATTTGTTAGATCTATGAAGACAGAGGGTGCATTAGTCAATCCAGAAGGCATTACTATAAACTTTTAATGCCCGTACCTAGTTCAAAATGTTGTTTTCAGAATCTCTACCTTCATCACACACAACTGATGATATCCAGATCTAAGGTCAATCTTTGAAAAATATTGAGATTCATGAAGTTGGTTGAATAAATCATCAATGCGAGGTAGGGGATACTTGTTCTTCATTGTTATAGCATTGATCTCTCTATAGTCAATGCATAACCTCATAGATCCATCTTTATTCTTAACAAAAAGGACAGGGGCTTCCCATGGAGAAACACTAGGGTGAATAAATCCCTTGTTACTCAATTCCTCTAGTTGTTTCTTTAGTTCCACTAATTCAAAAGTGGCCATTCTATAAGGGGTCTTTGATATGGGCCTGAACCAAGAATTCAATCAATGGAAACTCAATTTCTCGTTCCAGAGGATGTCCATGTAAATCCTCTGGAAACACGTCAACATATTCTTACACAATAGGTATTTCCTCTATTCGAATATTATTTTCCTCACCCATAGTTATTTCATTCTCTTCCTCCATAATAATTGAATTTAGTAGAGCTATTGGGGTGGATCTAGATAAGAATCAGGTGGTGACGTTTCTTCTCAAAATATAAGGTGCTTCTTATCATCATCGAAAATTGTAACCTACTTCTTCTTATACTTCCCATTGTTTGAGGAATAAAATGTATTATTTAATTTGAGAGAGTTTAGGGTTGAGAGTGAGATTATGATGATAATGATCTTATGATCCTCATAACTTTTTTATCTCACCCATTATTTTGACTAGTCATGGGAACCTGTATATTAAGATGAGAATTCAAGATATATGCTTCACTAGAAGACTCACACTATTCTAGTGGATCTATAGAGAACATGAATGTTTCAGGCTATGTACATGTGTCTAGGAAAGCATGTGTTTGTGGAAATGGTTTACTTTTGACCTGTGAGACTATACGTAATCCCAAAAATTTTTCATGTTGTAATTTGATTAACTATTCTAAGTTGTACTCACTATCGTACCTTGGTATTAACCATGACATCCATATACTTGATCTCGATACATGACAACATTTTTTTCACCATTTGGCACCATATTTTTCTTGGTTTCTTCATTTATTGTTGTTATAAACCTTAACTCTATTATATTGATTCTTATTTATTATTACATGTCATATGCATATTCTAATTTTTCATGATTAACTAACTTTATCTTATGAAATGTTTCTCAAATGTTTTCAAGAATATTTCATGTTTTTAAATGAAGAAATGGAATGTTTTAGTTTTATAAATTATTTTTAAATGTTTAAAACTCTATTTTTAAACTAATCCTCTTACTATCTTTTTTGTATACAAATTTTGAAAAATTTGAATTACCTTATGATGTAACTGTATAAAAGCTTTAGTGGAATCCTACTGGCCTCTTTATATAACACCCTATTTATACCATTTAGTGTTTTCATCCCTTTATTGTCTTATAGATGGTGTTCGATCTCTCATATTTATTTGTGGGTTTGTGCTTTTGTGAACAAGGGTGGGTGACTTGGGACATGGTGGGTGGTCATGGGCCACCAAGAGGTGGGTTTTGGTGTTAATTTCCTCTTTTTAGTTTTCTTTGTTTTTATTTGTACATTGATATGTATCCATTTTTTGATATATATTTGATGTTGTTTCTTCATTGTACTCTATTTTTGTTTTATTTTGTGGAAAAAATCATTCCAAATAGTAATTTTTTTTTACACAGGTTCCTGTCGCCATCCTATGGAGATCGGGGATGCTCTTTGGATTTGTGGAGAATGGTCTTGGATACCGGATTAGATGGTATTCTGAGCTAGTTCCTTAAAAATGGTATAAGAGTAGGTAATTCCTTAAAGGGAAATACATAACCTTGAAATACTTATTTTATTTGGGGTGATTCATGGTATAAAGTAGACTAATAATATGTTGGGGATCAAGAGGTAGTTAGTGAGCTGGTGTTTGATCACCACCCCTTCATGGTGAGACTTGAATTACTAGGGATGTTGGTACTTGAGTCTTTATTTTGAGTTATTTTTTAATGATAAATTATATTTATATTCCCAATGAGAATATCTTTTATTTGGGTAATCTATTATGAATTTTTGAACCAGAATGGAATGATGACCACCATATCACCAAGTTTTCACGGTCTAGTGAAGTCTAAAGAATCAGTGTGGATGATTTGGAAATCCAACCTTGAAAAATTGTGAGGTTGGCGCATGGTTTTCCAACCAATACAAACAAGCCTTTTTAAGTTTTAACTTGGTTCTAATCATGAAACCTTATCCGTTTTCTTATATGTGACTTCACTTATGTGAGGTTGGTTATGTGGCTTATGGTTGTGGGTTGTTCCATGCTCTTTTTTAGTTTTTTAAAATTTAATCCCTTGTTAATAATTTTAAATCCTTTATGGAAAATAAATTTTTTCTTTAAAAAATTGGTTAATATATTGGATAAATGTTTTCAATGACTAAAAAGTGAGTTTTTTGAAATGTTTTGTTTGAAAAACTAATTATCAAAGACTCTTATGTGATGTGATAAAACAATGTTTTAATAAGTAATTTTCACTTTTAATGGATTTAAAATAATAATGGTTTTGGTAATTTGAAAATGGAATTAATGTTTTTGAAACCATGGAATAATTCACATGTACGGGTAAATGGTTTTTGAAATTGTGATTGATTTATAACAAGATTTAACCTTTTGAAAGGAAATAGTAATGTTTTATAAATGTTGAAATAATCCGTGTTATCAAATCAGTGATATTTTGATTAATTTGGGTTGTGAAATTTTTTAAAAACATTTGTGAAATGTTTGAGTGTTCCTTCATGATTGAGTTGATATGCCTATTTTTTATGATGTTCAAAAATTTCTCCCAGAAATTCCATTAATAAAGATATAATATTGGTCTAATAGTCTGGTCCTCAGAGTAGTACTTCACATTTTCCAAAAGTAGTATCACTTGTCAAAAAATCTACCCAAACACCATATCAAGTGTTGGATCTAGATACTTTTCAACATTTGAACCCCATCATTGAATTCCTGGATTTTCAACCATTTTCTTATGTGGGTGAATGATCTTCTATTGAGGTAGTGTAGTGTCTTGGAGAATTTGATGTGATCTTTGATACTCTCAAGACTCTTGAATCTATGATGTTCAAGTATATACACTCCATAGTCTAGGGACCTACCCAAGTGTGGTTTAAATTTTTTATTACCTCTCATATGAATTAAATAATATATTGGGAATTATTCAAGTCAGTCTTTATTCAATGGCAGTATCCTAAGGAAGTGAATAAGGAGAAAGTTTATAAGTTCTTGAGTTTCAATCAAGATGATCTATCAGTTGTGAAGTAAGCTAGGAAGTTTTCACATTTGGTATGATTCATACCTAATATTGTCAGTGATGAATTTAGTAAAGATATATCTTCTGGAAATTGTCTTATTCCTGTCCTTGTAACTGCCATGATCGTAGAATGGTTGATCTATTATCTGTAGATGATTGAAAGGGACATTTAAACTGAAGTGGAGATAGAAAAAACAAGAATGGCTAAATTCCCCATTCCCGATTGTATAAGAAGAGTCCCCTCAAGACAATAATAGGAGTACCATGTGGTTCCAGTGTAGAGAAACTGGTCCTTCTAAGAATTTATGTGCAAAATCTCTAAATGTTTATATATGGAGTGGCATTCGAGGTCACCTTCAGAGGTTTTGTAAGTTGTTATACTGAAAACAAAAAATTTGGTCAGAAATATCAGCTCCTAAATATTTGGAAAAAGATTCTTCATGATAATAGGGCTCTATCTACTAGCCTTAGAGTTAATGTTTTCAAACAGTTAAGGAGTTTATGGTTTTCGGCTATTAGATTCAAGATATGGTTAATATTGATCCAGCTTTTCTTCCTGATGTCTGAGTGGAAAATGATTGAGTTTTCCTTCTTATGGATTGTATATTTTTGGAAACCTTTTATTTTGGGGACATTTTTAATCATATCTTGTGAACCATTGTGGTGGTAATTTTTGGATTGGTGATATGACAATGGTTTCTTTTCTTGATATCCTGTTTGTAGTTCCTAGGTGTTCTTCTTCTTTTGACATGATGGTTAGAGATTGATTTTGATATATTGGATGATCTACCTCATGAGAGTATAGTTACATGTTGTTCACTGACCTGGATGTGTGATTTATTTCCATTTGGAATTGTATATAAATTAGGAATGTACACATGTAACTAGGATGATGTGTATTTTTTATAGACCAGACCCATGATTTGTATTGGCATTTGATTTGATGAGCTTATCAATGTATGAGGCTCAGTTTGAAAAATACTAGGTTACCGTTTAGTGGTTACCCAAGTTAGAAATCCTTTTTTGATCTTTACCTTTATTTTGTGTGTTTTATCTTCAATGTTTCTTCAGATTTATTGGTTGAAGTATCTCTTATTTGGCTCTATGGGATATAGTTTTCCTATGTTTCACTATTTTGGTGAATATTTAAACGGTGGGGAGACCTTTGCTAGGTCTCCAGTCTTTCTCTATTATGGTGATGTGTGATGATCATGGTGTTTTGATATTATAGATATGTATGTGTTGTTATAATTTGAATGAGTCAATATTCTGGACCACAGACCATTCTTTTCGCAAAATGAGTGATGAAATTCTTCTTGTATCATGTTGTCCTATCTTTCAGACTGGAAGATTTCTAGGGATAGAAAGTATTATGGTGGTGAGTTTTTAATATCCTGTTACTTTTTTTATGTGTTTGACCCATTAATTTTAGTACCCAATGTTTGGATCTCTTTCTGGGTCATTTTCTGTATTTTACTGAAACGTTTTGAAGGTTTCCTGGCATGTTAATGGTTTATTCATGTTTTTTGCATGGTTAAATAAAGTGTGCAACATGGGTTTGATGGTTTTGGCATGGTCTGTGCATAGTAAATATAATTTTGAAATTATCACATGGTTTTCACGTCGTTAAACTAAATATTCATCCTGATCACATGGGTTTCACATGGTTAAAATAAGTGTCCAGCCTAAGTGCGCAATGCTGAATGGTTAAGGTGCATGATTAGTACTGACTGTGCGACATGACGTATAAAACCATGCATGTGATAATTAAAGTTATGAAAATTGTAATTACAGTCCAAAAACCCCATATTTAACCCCAAATTCTTACCAATCAAACCAAATTAGATCCCTAGGATTTTGGGATCCTTTTAGATCCATTTTTTCTCCCTAAACATCATCTCTTAGTGGATCTAGGCACCAATCAAAATAGATATCTAGTCTTCTAGTCAGTTATTTTCTTCTTAATCTTGGATCTCCTTTATCGTCTTGATTCATTCTTCCAAAAGTTCTTGAAGACCTATTTTTTCTTGTATTTTTATTGATTGATGTGGAATTATAGATCTAAGATCTCCTCTATCTTCATTCAAGAACTATCTTCTTAGATATGGCGATCACCATCAATGGTGAAACATCTTGGATTCATTATGGTTGGATTCCTTATTTTCCCAAGTATGTGTTTCTATGATTTTCTATCATTTCATGATTAATTGTTTCTTGATAAATTCATGGATGTGTGTTTCTTGATTTCTAAAACATTTTCTATGATTTTTATCCATTTAATTCCACATAAAATATTCTTTGGACCTATCCTCTTTGAATTGAATATGCCATGAATTAAATGTCTATGAATTTTATTTCTCTAACCTTTTTTTAAATTAATATATGCAATGTTTGTTTGGATTTATTTTTAAAGAACCTCTAAAGGGATTTTTAGAGAAATTGAGGGCTTTGGACCATGTTTTGATTTTTCAAATTAACTTCATTGATTTAAATTAAATGAAATAAACTATTTGATATTTTGAAAATAGTTTTAAATTATTGAGTTTAATAAATTAAAAAGAAACCCTTTTAAATGATTTTACCCTTATTTTGGAATTTTTGTTCTTGGGTTATTTTGAGATAAATGATTTATCTTCATGGAAAGAGGGTGTAAAAACATTTTTTGAAATGTTTGTAATCATTTTAAAATTTTAAATATTACTTTAAATGATTTATGGATTCTTTGAACTAAATGATTATTTTTAAGGATTGTTTGGAATTTTAGTGATGAATTTTTTAAGGAAGCAGGTATTATTATCCTTTTGAATATTTAATTGTATAAAAGGTTTTGAATTGAAATTGATGATTCTTGACAGCCAGGTAGGCACATTATGATAATTCTCCCAAGTATAATCCCTTAATTTTAACTTGTTTCATTATTATAATTCCCATTTTTTGGGGATTTAAAAAAGGAATTATTTAATTTGAGAGAGTTTTGGGTATGATAATGAGATGTTGACGATAAGGATTACATGATCCTTGTAACATGTTTATCTTACACCTTCTTTTGACTAGTTATGGGAACTTTGATAGATAGATGTGATGACCTAGATATATGTTTCATTGGAATACTCACACCCTTATAGTGGATCTATAAATAATGTGAAGGGTCGGGAAATGGAATTTTATCTAGGAAAGAGGGTTTTAATGGGAACAATTTTCTTTAGACCCATGAGTCTATATGTAAGCACATAAAATGGTAGTGTTGTAATGTTATTATCTATTATATTGTGGACTCACTATCATACCTAGTTTGTACCCATGAAATCCTTATACTTGATATAGATAGATGATAGTGTTGGTTTTCACCATTTGGCACTGGAGTTTCCATTCTTGCTTCATTTTTGTTATTATGAACCTTGACTCTATTGTATTTATTCTCATTAATCTTTACATATCAGGTGCATATTCTCATCTTTTCATGATTATCTGACTTTATCATGTGATTTTTTTTAATTCTTTTCAAGAAAATGTTTAGTTTTTAAATAGTGAAATGGAATTTTTGATAGGTATAGTTAGATATTTTAAAATGTTTAAAACTCTATTTTTAAACCGATCCTCTTACTATGTTATTTGTACTCGTCATTTCGAATATTTTAATTACCTTCTAAAGTATCTATATAGAATCTTTGGTGGAAGACTACTAGTCACTTTATCTTGCACCCTTCTCATACCTTTGGGTGTTTTCTGCCCTTTATTATCTTATAAAGGGTGTTCATGCTCTCATATTCCTTTATGGGTTTGTTCTTGGGTGACCAAGAGTGGGTGACTTGGAACATGTTGGGTGGTCATGGGCCACTAGGAGGCGGTTCTTTGTTGTTATGTTTTTATTTTAGTATTCTTAGTGTGTTCTTATAACTTGAAATGTATGTATTGATTGATATATATCTGATGATGTGTCTGAATTGTAATCTGTTGTTGTTTTATTCTGTTGACAAAATCATTCCCAATAGATATTGATTGATGACTAGGTGCTTGTTTATAGCCCATGAAATTGAGAACACTCTTTGGGTTGGTGATTTATCAGCTTGGATACCAATTTAGATAGTATTCTTGGTAGGTTCGTTATAATACATTAAAATATAAAAATTTTATGTGTAGTTTTAACCCTTATATCCTAGTTTTAATCTATAATTAATAGTTATGATGATTACCGTGATATAAATGCTTTTAACTCATTAGTGGTCATAAAAGTTACTATAAAAGGAAATGTATCCAATATGTGGAAAATGGTTGATATTTATGACCATATCCACTAAAATATTTCAACAGCAGGATTTTTATATATTTTTAATCATTAAAAAAATATTATTTAATATAATATACCATTGAATTTGTTTTCAAGACTATTCATATATTTTTAAAATATAGACATTAAAATATAAATTTAATTAGATAAATAAATTTAACATATCAATAATATGTTAGATTTTTCTAAAACAATCATGGAACATAATAATTTATTCAAATAGTATTTATTTTAATATTTTTAACATTATTTTTTTTCTATTAGTTGAAAAAGAAATATATCAACTTTTTATAAGAAATTAATTTAATTATTACACATAAAAAATTAAAAATCAATTACCATGATTGAAAAAAAATCATATTTAAAATTAATATTTATAACTTTAAATAAATTCCATTTATCCCTATGAAATAATTTTATATTAATTAAAACAAAGAGAGTGACATTTTAGATTAATTTTCTACATTAAATAATACTATGTTCATTATGAAAGAAAAATGAAAACTAGTTTCCATATCCAAAAATATTTGATACTAAGATATTTTTTGGAGTAAACCCATTCCCCTAAGATAGCCTTGGAATTGATCCTTAACAACTATAGAAATTATTTTATATGTTTTTCTATTTTCCACAATTCCATGCCTTATACATATGTTATGCTCACATGTATTATTCTGTTTGATTTCTTTATGATTCATGTAATATGACTACCAATCTTTATTTCATGACTCAATATTATAGTATTTGATGTGAAGGGTATAATATTCTAATGTTATTATCTTGTTCTCATACCCTTATATTCATGTTATGCTTACATATCTCATTTATTTACCCTTACTGAGAATCTAAGATCACCCTTATGTTTTAATTCCCCATGTTATGAATAATGGTTTTATGTAGGATTAGTAAATGAGAAGATCTTTATTGGAAACACTAATGTTCTTTAACTAGGTTAGAATATCGTGTTCCAAGTTTCCAAATACACTAAAAAATACCATCCTTAGGCATGTAATTGTGTATTGTGTTGAATATTCTTATATAATGATGTAGTATTAATGTATGAGAATCCTAGGTCATTGTAGTTGGTATCAAGGGTGGGTTTTAGTTAACCTTTGGAAACTAGGATTAGAAAACTCTTGTGATATCCCTAGGGATATTTATAAGGATATTTATATGGTTATATCAAAGGATAAGTATAAGGATGATTCAATGTCTAAGAAAAGGCCTTATAATGTTGGTAATGGATAGAGACATTAGTTTCCTAGAAATACATCCTTATCTCAATAATAAAAGTCAATGTGTTTCTGACATATAAGTACATTTGTGTAACAACCCCAAAAACACTCTATTGAACAAGTATAAATTAGGAACTGGTGCATGAAAATGGGCTTTACTACACACATGGTTTGAAACTTTCACAGGATATGATTTGGAAATTCACAAACTCTTTAAAAACCATAATTAAATATTTAAATAGATGATGACTATGAATGACCTATGATAAGTCTAATATTACATATATTTAAATATAGGATTCATTATTTATAAATATTATATATGTTTTTTCATGATTATTGGGTTTTCCACCATGATTAGTGTTTCTGAAACTAATTTATGGTTTTAGTCAATGGATGAAACCTAATGTAACTGTATTAATGCTGAATTCAATAGACAATACAATGATTGTTCTCTTAAGAAACCAAACTATATGGAATGTGATATTCATAATATTGTTGATATTATCAAATAACTTCCTCATGATATGAATAATTTTAAACATAAAAATGAGGATAGGGGGAAGTAATTTTCTATTAGGTATATCATGTGGAAACGTACACCCATATTTAGTGGTCTCAATGATCCACAATTCGCTGAGAAAGGGATAAGTACAACTAAAAAAATATTTTCTATTCCTCAATGTTTAGAGAATGAATTTTTTTTCCTATTTATCATTTGGATGGTGAAACAGATCAGTGGTCGACTCTT
Source organism: Viscum album (assembly GCA_963277665.1). Taxonomy (NCBI): domain Eukaryota; kingdom Viridiplantae; phylum Streptophyta; class Magnoliopsida; order Santalales; family Viscaceae; genus Viscum; species Viscum album. Next base: position 757,687,205 of record OY728147.1, read on the forward strand.
ATTAAGAACATGGGGTAATAAGAAGAAATAGAATCTATGTAATGGTAATAGTTTAAGGGGATATTTTTTAGTAAGTACTTCCCTTGTATTCTACGAAGAATTATAGATATGAAATTACTTGATATTATATAAATTAATTATGAGTCTATTGGTTCCTATGAAGAAAATTTTAAAAGACTAGTAGGGCAAAATTTTGGTTTAATCACCATCCCTAAAATAAAAATTGATCAACTCTTTAGTTTCCTGAAAACAATTTTATGAAAGTCCTTCGCTATAAGAGACTTTAGTATCTTTAAATAAGTTATTCTATGTGTACTGTAGGATGATATGGATATTAGATATTCCCACCATTCCTATGGTTTCAATAAGAAATGTAATATTGAGTCTCATGAAAACTCATGTGGTGGAAATAGAATATAATAATCTTCATGCCAAAAGCATGGGAAAACTAATCAAGGTAATTTATTGAATGGAACTGGGAGTTGCATTAAATTGGAGAAATTGGTTCATAAACTCTATGAATATCAAAATAAAATAAATTTTTTGTTTAAGAAAATGAAGGATAAGAGGGCGCTAACTAATGCACCTCCCACACTACAATGTTTCAAGTGCAAGGAGTTTTTACATTATGTGAATAAATTCCCCAATCCGTGGGATCGTGTGTATTATTATCCACAAAAACCTATAAATACAATGTAAAAAAAAGGAAATCTTAAAAAATCACAAAATATGATGTTAATCATGATAATTACCACACACTACCCTACCCTCCTTGATTTGTAATTTCATGTTTTATTTTGTATGAGTGATCCCTATAAAAATATCATTATTTATTCTTTAGTGTAATTACATGTGATTATCCCCCTCTACATGAATTTAGTAATAATGTAATCACATTTGATATTCTATCGGTAAAACAATGTTCCCAATATTTAAATTAAAATGATTTTTCATAAGATAAGATCTTATATAGTGAATAATATGATAAATCCTAGTAAATGGATTAGGGATAAGGTGGAATAAATGAAGTGTTTATGTATTTGAATTACAGAATTAGGTTACATAAATCATGAAATGTAAAAGTATTATTAAGTATATGATTTTTAAAATGGATTTTAAAAAATAAGTTAAATGGTACTGTTGGGTTAAAAAATTTATTTCATGTAAATTTGATTAAGGGAATATAACCCCTTAATATTTTTAGTATGTTGAGATAATGATGTTAGGATAAAGGGATGTTAGGTGTGAATAATGTAAATTGGATAGTAATGATTACCTTGAAACCAATTAGTCGGTTTAAAAAAATTTATCTTATGTTATCATTAATGGATTTTACATCATTATTTAATTTAGGGAATGTATTTATATATATATTTATTCAATGAATAAGGATGGTTTTGTTCTTTCAATAAGGTTTTATTGTAATTCTGGTTATTACAATGTTTCAAGATAAAACATGATGAAGGTATTCACATGTTTGATATTTTAAAATCAAGATATAATATCTGATATATAGGGGACCAATGTTAAATTGATTTTGAGAAATTTATTGACCATATTTCTAATGTTTTGGATTTTCATCTTTCAGAAGGTTCAAAAGGTTAACCATTTTTAACTAGTCAATGTTTAACATTGAATGAGGTTTTATATATTTATTTATTACTTCGCCATATGAATATTTATGAATCTTTGAAAACCTATTTTATCCTTTTTTATGATAACTAAATATATATAGAATGGAATTTAGTTTTATTTATGGATCATATGATTTGTTAGTGCTTCAAAGATAACAAATTCAGCTTAATTTTACGGAGTATTGGATGAAGTGTAAATTGTTCAAGGAATGACCAAAGGGTGAAATTTTTCGTATGAAATATAATAAAATAATGTAATTATATCTTATTAAAAAAAATTATACTTTAGGAAAATGGTATTAAAATAAAAAAATTTCCAGTTGTTATCATTTTTTATTATATCAATGACCTTTAACTCCTATTTGGTCTATGTTGTTATTATTGAAAACCTTCTCTAGATTATGCATGTTATTTTGATCAATGATATCTATAACTTTCTAAAATTATTTTCTATTTTATTATAAGTCTAAATCAACACTTCCCACTTATTTTCTCTAATGTGGAAACCTAGTAATGAGTTACTTTGGATAACCAATATTTTTCCAACATTCCCTTTTTAAATGATATTTTTCTATTCATTTTTACAATGTGGGTTTCTATGAAAGGAGTTTCCAAGTATTAAAACATCGATGACTCAAATGAATTTTAAGGGTGAAATTAATTTTAAGGGTGGTATAATGTAACACCCTAGGTTTTTATGAATTATTATTTTCTTGAATAAATTAAAATATTTTGATGAATTTCATTGCACGAAATACCAAGTTAAGACTACTTTATATGCAACAATAATTTATAATTGTGGTACACAAAACATTGATTTTAGCTTGCAGTATATGAAACATTTAATTTTTATTCTACTGCATGAAATACCATGTTAATATTGTATTACATGCAACACCGTGTTTATCTTACTTTACACAGAACACCGAGTTTAAATGAAACATGAAATATTAATAAAATATTATAATTTTTATTACCTTGTGGTTGAAATAGCATGTAATGCCCCAACCATAGTTACCCAGATTCGGTGAATTATTACATAACATTGGCATGTTATAAAGAATCAAGTCCCAAAAGACCGATCATTTTAGTAGCCTTGGGAATACATTTATAAGTTTTACATTACATCATGAAATAAAAATATCAATAAACTTTTGTCCCATTTTGAACACACTTATATCCTCAGCCTATCCCAATAGGTCAACCATAAAATACATCTTCACATCATAGGAAAAATAAAACATAGAAAAGGGTAACCTTGGATGCTTAGTAATGATAAAAATATAGCGGAAACTTTGATAAATAAACATAAACACAAAAATTTAAGTCAATGTATAAGACTAAAGAAAAATCCTATTAAACTTAAACTTCAGCATAATATAGAAAAGATAAAAAAAATAATTCCATTTATTTATTCTCATGGATATTCTACTAGTTGAAAAAATCACATGCAATATCAATAGCCACATTCATAAAGATGGATTTCATAATGCCAAACTTCATAACCACATAGTCAAGGCCTTGTGTCAAGACTAAAAATAAGATTTTTTCAAGTCCTTGTTTCAAGACACAAGTTTGTCTCATGAGACCTACAGATACATCGAGGAGTTGTAGCGGGTTCCACCTGTCACTTACTAAGTCCAATGCATTCCTCATATAAAAAGGTTTAAATATAACATAAACGTTCGTATTAAAACTATCATACGAAATGTAAATAATTTATCCATAAAACATGAATGGTGTAAAAATAAAACATCCATAGTCAAACATATCAAAAAAACTTCAATAGAATATAAAAGTTTTGTATCATAATAAATCAACTTCAAACAAGCTTAAAATCCATCAAAGGATGCTGACATAGATGAAATCAAAACTTTTATAGAGAAATATCTCATTCTATTTTGAAATCTTTTAAAAGTCATATAATTATAAAAGAAAACATTTATTTTTAAAATATACTTATAAGATTTTATGGGAAACTTTGACGATTATATAACTGTGGAAAATATCCACACCCTCCATATACGTTAAAAAACATTCTTACCTTAATTTTGTCGAAAAGGTCATAAAGTACCTTGTTTGGAAAATGAAGGAAAGATTCATTTCCATACATGTATGTTCAAATATGTGTATAAATGAATTTAACACATAGTATAGTAAATATTAAAAAAAAATTCAATTACATTTTTAAGAAAACACAGATGTGGATGATAAAGAGGTCCCAGAAGATACTTACCTAAAAACATCCTCGGATTATAAAGAGATTGTGGAATTAACCCTTAAATTGTAGTTTTCCCTTTTTCTATTGTATTTTAAACTCCTGTATAATAGTTAAAACATTGTTTTTAAATTATAAAATAACTATATACGTTAATATGATATCATATATGATCCTCTAATATCGATTTGTTAATAATATTTCAGTAGTATCATCGTTTCGGGTGTTAACTGATCTATTTTCATTTATATGATCGATTACATAAGTCATGTTTGTTATGGAAAGGATGCATTTTATTTATATCCAGAATGATATTATGTTTTTAAACATTATTTTTAATCATAATATGCAATTTATTCTTGAATGATTACGATGGGGAATAAATCTCATCAAGTTCCTGGAGATAGTAATTCGTACATACGCATGAGCGACAATATCATTATATTGATGGTGAAATTTTATGTAATTGGATGGTATATCATATATAAATAATCATTAACATGTTATATTTTTTATTTAAATCAGTTATATTCATTATTATACCCATCTAAAATAATGAAGTGTTTGAATAAAAAACTACACCACGACGTGGAGACGGTAAGCCGTTTGTACGCACGTATGGTGACATTGTCATTTATAGGATGGATAGAATAATGAATATGGTTGTACCATATTTATAATAAAATCAAAATATAAAAAATATACTGTATTTTTTATTTTATGATGGAAACAACAAAGAAATAGGGAGTGGAAGAAGAAAAGAACTGGGAAGAGGTGATGAAATATTTACCTCTTCTTCGGGTTCTTCTTTTTGATTTGATCAAAAGGTCTCCTTAGGATGGATTTCTGACCAAAAGAAGGACTCTATGATGTAAGGAGGAAGGTTGGGAGGATATTTGGTTTGGTTTTGGCTGAGCCAAATGGCTTTGGAGGTGTGAAATTAAGATAAGGGGAAGTACCCTTTTATAAGATAGGTGCGGGTCACTTTAGTAAAAGATTGAAATATTATTTTATAATAAAATAATTTTCGGTTTCTAAAGGATACAAAATGATTAATTTCTAGGATAAGGTGTGTATGTGTCAAAAAACTCTCAACCAATAGGTTTTAGAAAGTTTTAGGTCACTATATTAACCTTATCTTTTAGATTTAAATCTTAGTTAAATAGTTTGACATTTACCATGTCTCTTTGTATTTTTATATTATATAGTTAATAAAAATATTATAAACTTTTAAGAGAACCCCAAGTGGTTCATTATTAAAATATATAACCTTATCTAAGTCCTTTAGACAAACATTATATTTTTAGGAATATTATATCAAATAACAATATAGAATTTTCTTTAAATACCTAATTATGTCAATTTTGAGACTATTTAGTATATGGTTTTTGTGAAAATCATAACAAAATGATTACTTCAAAAAACAATTATTTAATCAACCCTAACATGTCATATTAACCTATAAAATTAGTTTAATTTGTCAAAAGTCTCAAAATACATTTATTTGGATATTTATAATATCAATTAATTTAGTCGTTCATTAATAAGGTAATTACTATATCATCATTGTGTCATAAATAAATTAAATTATTTAATGTCTAAAAATTATAAATAAAATACCATTATATAGTAAGTATTTTTATATTTATAATGAATATTTATAGTTGAATTTATATTGTGTGTAACCTTATATTACAAATGGTTTAGTTATGAAACTTTGAATTTAACTCTTCTAACTCTTCTTTAAAAATAATAATAATAAATGTACTAATCTAATACAAGTGGACCAAAGGGGATCATATTTTATTACTAAGGTTTTTTTGGTCTAATTAAACTTACCCAATCAAATTAGGGCATGTTTTAGGGTAATTATTATATCAATTTTACCCCTAATTACCCGATTTAATTTTAACTGTGGTAAATAAAAGTTAAAAGTCACTATTCGCCAAAAATTATTTTCATCTTATTGAACCAAATATTAATTACTGATATCAACCGTGTCTCTCAGATTTTTGAAAATCAACTCACAAAAGTGGTAAAATTAAGTTTTATAGAAATTTACAAGTGCTTCTAGGAGGTGGGTAAAAGACGGTAAAACGTTCAATTTTTTATATATATCTAAACATATTATAAAATGACTCCAATGAATTGCATTGAACTTATATAGGTATTATGTATCTATTTTGACCTAAAATAAATTTAAAATAAAATAAAAAATTATTTAAATAAAAAATTTGGTTCTAACCAATAACGATGTGTTTTTCACTATTCAAAAAAATTGAAAGTGTTCAGAAAAATACAAAAAATTCACCCTAAGATAATTTCGATATTCCGAATTCAAAAATGAAGTACATTTTGAAAAATAAAATTTTTAGAATTTCAAAAATTGGGTATTACTATTCATAATGGCTATTTTGATTGGTCGCGGTGTGTTAGATACTCAAAGTTTCATACAATTCAAGCTATTAAATTATTCAAAGGGAAACATACCATGGAAGTTTGGGGTGTTACATTATCCCCTACTTAAAATAATTTCGTCCTAAAATTTTTTAGAATATTACTGCATAAAAAGATTCATGTGGTTCTTCATAATAAGTTCCTTGGGTTCCCACATTGCCTCTTGTATCTTTCGGCTTCTCCATAAAACATTTACCATACGTGTCATCCAGTTTCTCAGCACTTGTTCATTGATATCAATAATTTTTACAAGCTCTTCACAATAAGACAGTTCTGGTTCCAGTTCAATTTCCACATAGGTGAGTACAAGTGATGGGTCAGGTATGTATTTTCTCAACAGTATTACGTGGAACACATCATGGACTTTGGAGAGACTTGGAGGAATATCCAAACGATAAGCTACAACTCTAATTTGTTCTAGAATTTCAAAAGGTCTTATGTACCTGGGACTCAATTTACCTTTCTTACCGAAATGTATAACACCTTCCATGGAGATACCTTCAAGAAAACATGATCTTCTACTTGAAATTCCAAATCCTTCCATCAATTTTCAGCATAGCTCTTTTTCCTACTTTGAGCTTCTTTGATGCGGGTTTGGATAATCTTCACTTTTTCCATTGTTTCCTAAACAAGTTCCGGGTCTACGAGTTTTCTTTCACCAACATCAGCCCAACAAGTTGGTGTGCGACATATCTTTCCATATAACGCTTCATATGATGCCATCTGAATACTTTAATGGAAGATATTGTTATAGGAAAATTCTACCAAAGTTAAATATTGATCCCACATACCTTGAAAGTAAAGTGAGTAAGATCTCAACATGTCTTCTAAGGATTGAATAGCCCATTCTGATTGTCCATCAGTTTGAGGGTGGTAGGCAATGCTCAAAAGAAGTTCATTATCTATGGATTTATGAAAATTTTTCTAGAATCTTGATGTAAAATGGGGATCACGATCAGAAACAATCGACATGGGTACTCCATCAAGTCTTACAACTTCATTAATATATAGTCTTTCCATATGTTAAAGTGGTAAATCTTCTCTTATATAAAGAAAATGTACTGACTTGGTAAGATGATCAACAATGACCCATATTGCATCATTCCATCTAGGAGTCTTTGGTAGCCCCATGACAAAGTCCATTATAATATTATCCCATTTCCACTTAGGTATGGGAATAGGTTGCATGACTCCTATGGGTTGTTTCCTTCTAGATTTAACTTGTTGAAAAACCATACATCTCGACACAAAATCAGCAATCTCTCTCTTCATGTTGTCCCACCAAAATTTTTCTTTCAAATCTCTATACATATTAGTGCTACTTGGGTGTATAAAGAAATTAGGGCTATGACCATCAGCCAACAATTCCATTTTTAGATCAGGTATATCAGGAAAACAAAATCTCTTCCCAAATTTCAAAATTCCATCTTTATATATGAAGTCGTTCACTTTCTCATCGTCCACAGCTTTAATTTTCTTTTGAAATTCCTCATCATCAGTCTAAGAACTTTCTATCCTTTCTAGTAAACATGGTTTAACAATCATTTGAAAAATAATTGCTGTTTCACCTTCCATGGTTATTCCCATATCTATCTTTACTTGATCAATGAAAATAGGATCCATTTCAGCTCTCATCTTGTTCTAAACTCCATGATCCTTTCTTCTCAAGGAATCTGCAACCTTATTTTCCTTCCTTGGGTAGTAGTGTATTGTGAAATCATAATATTTGAGTAGTTCAAGCCATCACCTTTGCCTCATGTTGAGTTATTTTTGTGAGAAAATATACTTCAAACTCTTATGATCAGTATAAATATCACATTTTTCACCATAGAGATAGTGTCTCCATATTTTTAGAGAAAAGATTATAGATTCTAACTCATGATCATGAGTAGGATAGTTTTTCTCATGAATTTTTAGTTGTCGTGATGCATAGGAAATAACTCTATCATTCTGCATAAGGGCACAACCAAGTCCTTTCTTTGAAGCTTCCCTACAAATAACAAACACATTATTCCCTGATGGTAGAGTCAAGATAGAAGCATTGACTAATCTTCTCCTCATTTCTTTAAAACATCATTCACACTCTTTTTTCAAAAAAAAAAAAATAACCCATTTATGTGTGAGATTGGTTAATGGGTTAGCCAACTTGGAAAAATTCTGGATGAAACTTTGATAATAACCAACTAAACCAATAAAACGACATACCTCAGTTATACTCATCGGTGTTGTCCATTCTTGGATTGCCAGGGTCTTTACAAGATCAAAAGAGATTCCATCATTAGAGACAATATGGCCATGAAAAGAAATATTCTAAATCTAGAATTCACACTTGCTAAACTTCCCATATAATTCATATCTTCTAAGAGTCTTTAGAATACTGCACATGTGATTTTCATGATCTTCGTAGCTTTTAGAGTATACCAAGATATCACCAATAAATAACACTACAAAGTCATAAATATAGTCCTTGAAAACCCTATTTGTTAGATCTATGAAGATAGAGGGTGCATTAGTCAATCCAAAAGGAATTAATATAAACTCGTAATGCCCATACCTAGTTCGAAATGTTGTTTTCAGAATGTCTACCTTCATCACACACAACTGATGATATCCAGATCGAAGGTCAATCTTTGAAAAATATTGAGATTCATGAAGTTGGTTGAATAAATCATCAATGTGAGGTAGGGGATACTTGTTCTTTATTTTTATAGCATTGATCTCTCTATAGTCAATGTACAACTTCATAGATCCGTCTTTATTCTTAATAAAAAAGATAGGGGCTCTACATGGAGAAACACTAGGGTGAATAAATACCTTCTTACTCAATTACTCTAGTTGTTTCTTTAGTTCCACTAATTCAAAAGTGGCCATTCTATAAGGTGTCTTTGATATGGGCCTGAACCAAGAATTAAATCAATGGAAACTCTATTTGTCGTTCCAGAGAATGTCCATGTAAATCCTCTGGAAACACGTCAACATATTCTTACACAATAGGTATTTCCTCTATTCGAATATTATTTTCCTCACCCATAGTTATTTCATTCTCTTCCTCCCTAATAATTGAATTTAGTAGAGCTATTGAGGGTGGATCTAGATAAGAATCAGGTGGTGACGTTTCTTCTCTAAAGATAATGTGCTTCTTATCATTATCGAAAATTGTAACCTCCTTCTTCTTACAATAAATTTTCACATCATGGTACGAAATCCAATCCATTCCGAGGACTATATCCAATTCAATTATGGGTATGATGATGGGATCAGTAGTTAAAAGAGATTTATATTCCCTAATGGGAACTGATTCACAAAACTTTGCTACGATGATACTTCCCTTAGGTGTTTTGATTAACAACTCACCTGTTAAGTAATATTAAAAATATCTAATTTTCTTAGAAAACTGGAAAGATATGATACAATGTGATGATCCAGAATCAAATAAAGCATTGTTTAAACTTGAGGAAACCATTAAATTACCTTCCACTATATCTTTTGGAGCTTCAACCTTAGTATTAGTGATCACATAAGCTTAGCCTTACTCCCTTGGCCTTTTTTGAGGTAAGTTCTCTTGTCGCTAAGGATATTCATTTAAATAATTAAACTTTTCTATACAATTTTAGCATTCAACATTGACGGACTCTTTCTTGCCTTTACAATCATGATCTTGGTGGCCATTTTCACCAAACTTGTAGAAGACTCTCATTACCTTCAAGAAAGTACCGGGGTGTTTCTTCCCACATTTAACACATGATGGATATTCAAATTTTCCCTTCTTCCCTTTATTTACATTTCCAAAGTGTTCAGAAAATCTATTTTTCTCTTAGTTTGCATTAAAGTCGCAAGACTTCGAGAACTCATTTTCTGTCTTGATAGTGTATGAGACAATATCCTCATACAATGAGGGGGATTGTGAGACTAATGCTTGACAGATAAATGTTTTTAACCCATCAAATAATCGATCGATCTTACACCTTGGGTTACGTATATAATCTGCTGCATGCCTTGCCATCCTTGTAAAGTTAGCCTTATACTTTGCAACATTATCATCCTCCTTTTGCCTCAGACTCAGAAATTATCTTTCCATATCCACTCAATGGTCACAAGGAAATTATTTTTCCAAGAAAATCCCTTTAAAATCTCTCCATTACATGTTCGATACTTCTTTATCTTCATTTGTGTTTTGGATTAATAAACACCATTGATATGCATCTTCTGTGAGGTGATAAAGAGACATGAAAACTTTTTCCCTTTTGCTACTCCCCAAAGCCTGAAATATCTTCTCAGATTAATTTATCCATTTCTCAGATACTAATGGAATTGTGATCCCATTGAATGTTGGTGTTTTCTTCCTCATTAAGCGGTCTAACATTGATCATCCGCGTTGTCGATCAGGGTGCCTATATGGGTAAGATTATTATTCATAACCTGGGTGATTTGTCCTAGTATGGTGATAAACTGATCAGCAGTAGTTGATTTAATAGATCCACTATAATTATCTTGAGTAGGAGTAAAATCCCTATATGGATTACATGCATTGATATGGGTTCAATTACTTCCACTAGGCTCCATTTCTAAATAATGGTATACACTAGATTAGTTTATGAATCACAATACATAATTAAAAATTTGTAAATCACTTAACATAAATTGAATAGTTTATTGATATAATCCATAACCACAAAAATGTTTTTCTTTGATGAATTATATACTCATATACCCTTCATAATTGTTTGTAAAGAAAATGAGAATTATCCTAAGCATATCCCATGGGAGTGTCATAACCAAGAGTGCAGCAAAGCCCATTATCGTGCACCAGTTCCCATTCGAGTCTAGATCAAAGCGGTGTTTTCAGGTTTTACCCCTAGGTACATATGTTCCATATCTTCCTCCACCTTCTCGTATCTAGAAAGGTATGTATTGCTTGAAAAACTCACAAAATCTCTACAATACCAAAATTATATGAAGTTCTTCTATACTAATCCTCAAAGTCTATCTTAGGGTAATGTTCTCTAATCAGAGTTTTTCTAAATATAGCTTCCATGGTTTGTACTAAAATTCCTCTAATACAAATTGTAACACCCCAACCCCAGTTACCCAGATTCGGTGCATTTTTATATAACATTGGAATGATACAAAGAATCATGTCCCGAAAGACCGATCAGTTTAGTATCCTTGGAAGTGCTAGATACATTCATAAGTTTTACATTACATAATGAAATAAAAACATCAAAAACATTTTTCCCCTTTTGAACACACTTATATCCAAATCCTATCCTTGTAGTTCAACCATAAAAAACTTCTTCACATCCTGGTAAAATTAAAACATAGAAAGGGGTGTGGTCAGATTCTCAGTAAGGATAAAAATATAATTGAAACATTTATAAATAAACATACACATTAAAGGCTATGTATAAGACTAAAAAAACCCTTTTAAACTTAAATTTCAGTATAATATAGAGAAGATAAAATCAAATAATTCCATTTTCTTATTCACATGGATATTCTACTTGTCGAATAATCACATGCAATATCAATAGCCACTTTAATAATGATGGAACACATAATGCCAAACTTCATAACGACATAGTCAAGGACTTGTGCCAAGACTACAAATAAGATTTTGTCAAGGCCTTATTATTAGACACTAGTTTGTCTCATGAGGCCTACCGATGCATTGAAGAGCTATAGAGAGCTCCACCAATTACTTTCTAAGTCCAATGCATTCTTCATATGAATCATTTTAACAATAACATAAACATTCGTATTAAAACTTGCATACGAAATTTCAATAATTTATACATAAACCGTGAATGATGTAAAAATAACACATCCATAGTCAAACATATCAAAAAACTTTCAATAGAATATGGAAGTTTTGTATCATAATAAATCAAATTCAAACAAGCTTAAAATCCATCAAAGGATGTTGACATAGATGAAATCAATACCTTTTTAGAGAAATATCTATTTATATTTTGAAATCATTTAAAAGTCATATAATTATATAAGAAAACATTTATTTTAAAAATATTATTATATGCTTGTATGGGAAGCTTCGACGATGATATAACTACGGAAAATAGACACACCTGTCGTATAAGTTAAAAAAGGACATTGTTACTTTAATTTTGCAAAAAGGTCATAAAGTACCTTGTTTGGAAAATGACAGAAAGTTTCCTTTCAAAAAATATATGGTCAAATAAGGGTATAAATGACTTTAACCCATAGTATAGTAAATAGTAAAATTGTTTTGAATTACATTATTAAGAAAACACGGATGTGGATGATAAAGAGGTGCTAGTAGATACTTACGTAAAAACATCCTCGGATAATAAAGAGATTGTGAAATTAACCCTTACCTTATAGTTTTACTTAGTAAATGGTATTTTAACCTACTTTATAAGATTTAAAATGTTTTTATTATATTATACAATAACTATATACATAAATATGATGTCATATATGATCCTCTAATATGTCTTTGTTAATAATATTTCAATATTATCATCGTTTTGGGTGTTAACTGATCTGTTTTCCTTTATATGCTTGGTTACGTAAGCCATGTTTGTTATGAATAGGATGTATTTTATTCATATACAAAATGATATTATGTTTTTTTAAAAAAATTAATAAAAAATGATAATTATTCTTGATTGATTATAGTGGGGAATGAATCTCATCGTGTTCATGGAGACTGTAATCTGTACGTACGCACGAGCGACAATATCATTATATTGATGGTGAAATAGTATGTAATTGGATGGTATATCATATATTCAGAATAATTAACATGTTATATTTATTGTTTACATTAGTTGTATTTATTATTATACCCATCCTAAATAATGAAGTGTTTGAATAACAAAGTATACCATGACGTGGAGACGGTAAGTCGTACGTACACACGTATGGTGAATTTCTCATTTATAGGATGTATGTAATAACGAATATGGTTGTACCATATTTATAATAACATCACAGTATATAGAATATTTTTTATTTTTTATTTTATTATGGCAACAACAAAGAAAGAGGAAGTGGAAGAAGAAAAGAACTTGAAAGAGTTGATGAATTATTTACCTCTTCTTCGGTTTCTTCCTTTTGATTTGATCAAAATGACTCCTTAGGTGGGCTTGATGACCTAAGTTAGGTCTCTAGAATTAATGGAGGAAATTTTGGAGGAAATTTGGATAGGTTTTGGCTGATACAAATGGATTTGGAGAAGTGATATTAAGAGAAGGTGATGTACCCTTTTATAAGAGAGGTGAGAGTCACTTTAGGAAAATCTTGAAATATTATTTTATAATAAATTTATATTCGGTTTCTAATGGATCCAAAATGATTTATTTCAAGGATAAGGTGGGGATGGGTCTAAAACCTCTCAACCAATAGGTTTTATACAGGTTTAGGTCACTATAGTAACCTTATCTTTTAGATTTTACTCTTAGTTAAATAGTTTGACATTTACCATGTCTCTTTGTATTTTTATATTATATGATTAATAAACTTACTATAAACATACAAGAGAAATCCATGTGGTAAATTATTAATATATATGACCTTATATAAGTCCTTTGGCCAAAAATTATATTTTTAGTAATATTATATCAATTAATAATAGATTATTTGTTTTAAAAATTCAATTATGTCAATTTTGACACTATTTAGTATTTGTTTTTTTTCAAAATCATAACAGCATGATTACTTAAATAAAATTTATTTAATCAACTCTAAAATGTCATATTTACCTTTAAAATTATTTTAATTCATAAAAAGTCTCAAATTACATTTATTTTGATATTTATAATATCAATTATTTTAATATTTCATTAATAAGGTAATTACTACATCATCATTGTGTCAGAAATAAATTTAATTATTTAATGTATAAAATTTATAAACAAAATACCATTATATTGGAAATATTTTTATATTTCTAATTAATATTTATAGTAGAATTTATATTGTGTGTAACCCTATATTAAAAATGGTTTCGTTATTAAACTTTTAATTTAACTCGTTTAACTCTTCATTAAATAAAATAATAATAAATGCCCAAATCTAATCCAAGTGGACCAAAGGGTATCATGTTTTATTCATAAGTATTATTTGGAATAATTAAACTTATCTAATATAATTAGGACATGTGTTAGGGTAATTATGATATCATTTTTACCCGTAATTACCCTATTTACTTTTTACCGTGGTAAATAAAAGTCAAAAGTTACTATACACCAAAAATTATTTACATCTTATTGAACAAAATTTTACTTATTGAAATCAACCATGTATCTCATATTTTTAAAATTCAACTAATAGAAGCAGTAAAATTAGGTTTTATGCAAATTTGTAAATGCCCCTAGGAGGTGTGTAAAAGACTGTAAAAAGTGCAATAAATTTTTTATACATATAAACTTATTATAAAATGACTCCAATAAATTACATTGAACTTATATAGGTTTTATGTATCTATTTTGACAAAAAATATATTTAAAATAAAATCAAAAATTATTTAAATAAAAAATTTGGTTTTAACCTATAACGTAGTGTTTTTCACTATTCATCAAAAATTGAATGTTTTCAGAAAAATACCAAAAATTCACCCTAAGATAATTTTGATATTCTAAATTCAAAAATGAATACCAGTTTGAAAAATAAAATTTAAAAAATTTAAAAAAAGAGGGAATTAGTATTCATAACTCATAGTTTGATTGGTCGTGGTGTATTAGAACTCGAAGTTGCATACAATACAAGCTATTGCATTATACAAAGGGAAACGTACCATGGAATCTTGGGGTGTTACATATCAGTTATGAAATTTATTAACAAAATTATAAAAAATTGGTTTATAATTTTTTATAAAATTAATTCTTTGGAAAATAATTAATTATAAATGAATGTATAAACTATTTAAAAATAAGAAATTTCCTTTATTTAAAAAAATATTTTTCTATGCACACACATTTTGTATCTAAATAAATAAAAAAAAATAAATTTTGATGGGTTATATTAATTAAATTTATATACTATATATTAAATAAACTATATAATATTCATATTATGTGTTTCAGAAATAATAGATAACAATAAATCTAATTTTACACATAAAAAGATGTACTTTTTAAAAGAAAATTTTACCACCTTTTAATGGAGCAATAATTATGAAACTATTTTTTAAATTATTAAAAATAATATTTGTAAAAATAAAATTCATTTTTGAATCGGAATGTAAAAATTATCATAGGGTGAATTTTTTTAATTTTTTCTAAAAAGATTCGTTTTTGATTAATAATGAAAAATACTGAATTTCAACTGGAAAGTACATTTTTATCAAATTATTTATATAGTTAAATTTTATTTTAAAATGGTTTAAAAGTATAATTACATCAAATATACATCTATTAATCCAATTTAGTTCATTGGAATCAATTTCATATTGAAATTGCATTCAAAAAGCATGTAAAATTTTGAAAATTTCATTTTAAAAAAAGATGATTTATCATCGTTATAGTTACATTGGCTTAACATACATGGATATTAAATCATTTTACATAAATATTTAGAACATTACAAAAATACCTGCCCAAATACCATAATAGTTTTTTTTCTTTGGAAAATTGGAACCAAATATTCTAACATGATGATAGATGTTCAATGATTCCCACAAATATCTTCTCATTAGTAATTCTACTTAAAACCATTAATCATAACCTAGAGAAAGGAAACATAAGAAATGGGTGTGCTAAGAAGCTCAATAAGGGTAAAAAAGGAGATACATAAGCATAACATGAGCATAATGGTATGATATAATGAGAATAACATTTTTAGATCATACCATTCATATCAAAGATCATATACATGAGTCATGGAATAAATATTAGCATTCATAATACATTAATCATAAGGGAATCAAGAGAATAATACAAAGAAGCATAATGTAGGGATAAGACATATAATTTGCGAAAAAAACATAATAATATATAATGATTTCTATAGTTGTTATGAAATCTCTATCAAGGGCATATTAGTAGTATTGGTTCACTCTCATACCATATTAGTAGTCATGGTTCACTCTTATGACCATCGTAGTAGTCAAGGTTCACTCCCAAGACTATCTTGGTAGAAAATTTCCTTTATTGAACCAATTTCACTCCACATTCCATCCATTTCTATCTCATGCAATATAAATATTTAACCAAGTAATTGGAGGGATATATAGGCCCCACCCATATCATCATTAAATGATACATATGTATGCCACAAGATCATAATCATTCATCATGTCATTACCCTTGATATGAAATGGGTGTCACAAACATGTAATCATATCATAACATATGGAAAAGAAACGGGTTTTCATCGATGCAAAAACCATGAAAATAACAGGTTTTCATAATTATATAACCCATGAATTTTAAATGGGTTTCATAACCATATAACTCGTGAAATATAAACATGTTTCATCAAATTATAACCAATGGAAGAGAAATGGGTTTCATAAATATCATGCTATCAAAATATAAACCATTTTGATAAATAAGATGAATAGAACCCTTGTATCATATCCCCATTGTAACGCCCCGACCCCAGTTACCCAGAGTCAGTGCATTAATTACATAACATTGGTATGATCACAAGAAAGATCAAATCTCGAAAGACCGATTGGTTTAGTAGTATTGGAAACACTAGATATATTCATAAGTCTTACATTACATCATAAAATGAAAAACTACTAAAAAAACATATTGTCTCCATAATCCACACTCATATCCCCACATAATATCCCTGTAGGTCATTCATAATTTACTTCTTCACTTCCTGGAAAAAATAAAACATAGAAAAGGGGTGAGCTCAAATGCCCAGTAAGGATAACAATATAGCGGAAACTTTCATAAATAAGAATAAACATTTAAGGCAATGTATAACTAAAACAAAAGCCTTTTAAACTTGAACATTTAACATAGTATGGCATAAATAAAGTGAAATAATGCCATTTACTTATTCACATGGTTATTCTACTAATCAAATAATCACATGCAAAATCAATAACCACTTTCATAATGATGGAATGCATAATGCTGAACTTTAATTTCTTTGTCAAGGCCTCGTCCCAAGACCTTGGGGCTAACTGTAACCGGAACCCAACCCGGAGTGCCTCTAATAACCGGACACCAACCCGGAGTGCCTCTAATAACCGGACACTAACCCGGAGTTCCTCTAACAACCGGAGACCAAACCAGAGGGCTTACTTTTTCTAGTCCCTAACCTGGAGGGCTTACTTTTACCAGTCCCCAACCTGGAGGGCTTACTTTAACCAGTCCCCAACCTGGAACATACTTGTCCAACACATTCATATGAAGTAAAGGTTGAAATATAACATAAACATTCTTATTGGAAATAGCATACGAAATGTCAATACATTCACCATAAACCATGAATGGTATAAAAACAGAACATCCACAGTCAAACAAATCACAAAACCTTCAATATAATATAGAAGTTTTGTATCATAACAAATCAACTTTAAATAAGCGTAAAATCCATCAAAGGATGTTGACATAGATGAAATCAAAATTCTTTTTAAAGAAATATCTCCTTTTATTTTTGAAATCATTTAAGATCCATATAAAATAAAACATTTTCTTTGAAAATATTCTTATAAGCTTGTAAGGGAAGCATTGAAGATTTTATAACGGCGGAAAATAGCCGCACCCGCCGTATAAGTAAAAAAAAACATTCTTACCTTAATTCTGTCGAAAAGGTTAAAAAGGACCTTGTTTTGAAAACGACGGAAAGATTCCTTTATAAACCTCTTATGAAAAGTCAAACAAGGGTATAAATGACTTTAACCCATATTCTTGTAAATAATAAAAATGTTTTGAAATACATTTCGAAGAAACATGGATGTGGATGATAAAGAAATCCCAGTAGATTATTACATATAAACAACCTCGGATAATGAAGAGATTGTGAAATAAACCCTTACCAATTTGGTAACTTATGAAACATACAACCCATGAAAGATGTATCATAAAATGAATATGTAAATACACATAAATTAGAGTTTATTACACAAAGAATATAATTATGGGCAGTACATACACCACACAAAAGGTAATGGTGGCAATATGGCATGAATCTCACGGGAATAAGGAGTGAGATGAAAACCCCTTACCTTGTACTTTTCCTTGGTTGGGGTAGGTTAACCTCCTGTATAATGGTGAAATAATTGTTATTAAATTATACAAGAATCATATATATTAATATGATATCATATATGATCTTTTAACATTGATTTGTTAATAATATCTTAGAATTATTGTCGTTTCGGGTGTTAACTTACTCATTTTCTTTTATATGTTTTGTTACATAAGCCATTTTTGTTGTATCTTATTCATATAAAGAATGATATCAAGTCCTTAAACATCATTTTTAAATCATCAAATGATAATTATACTTGAATGGATACGATGGAGAATGAATCTCATCACGTTCGTGGAGACGGTAGTCCGTACGTACGCACAAGCGACAATATCGTTCTTTTGATATTAAAATAATATATAAATGGATGGTATATCATATATACAGAATCATTAACATGTTATATTTATTATTTACATGAGTTACACATCATTATTATACCCATCCAAATAATAATATATTGAATAACAATTACACCACGACGTGGAGACGGTAAGCCGTACGTACGCACGTATGGTGACATGTTATTCAAAGGGGGGATAGAATACTGAATATGGTTGTACCATATTTATAATAACATCACAGTATATGTGAGATACTGGATTTATTATTTTAGAATGTTAAGAACAAAGGAAGAAGAAGTGGAAGAAGAAAGGAACTTGAAAAGGGGTGGTGAAAACATTACCTCCTCTTCGGGTTCTTCCTTTTGATTTGATCAAAAGGGCTCCTTAGGTTGGCTTTCAGATCAAACTAAGGCCCCTAGGTTGTAGTGAGGGAGGTTGGGAGAGTATTTGGGCAGGGTTTGGATGAGCCAAGTGGCTTTAGAGGTGTGAGGAATGAGTAGAAGTTGTATCCTTTTATAAGGGAGAGGAGGGGCTCTTTAGGAAAGAGTGAAAGTATTACTTTATAATATAATTATATTCGGTTTATAATGGTCCAAAAATCATTGAGGTCGAAGATAAGATGACTAAGTTTCTAAATAACATCAACCAATAAGAATTGGACAGGTTTTAGATAATATTTTAATCATTATAATCTTATTTATTTAAATGATTTATTAATGAGGTAAACATTGAATCATTATTGTGTCATTAATAATTTAAATTATTTGATGTCTAAAAATTATAAATAAAATTTCATTATGTCGGAAATCTTTATATCTTTCTAATGAATATTTATAATCGAAAATCCAACATGTATAACCCTATGTAAAAATTGTTCTTCTAAAAGATGTAAGCTTATGCCATTTTTATTTTTATTTTAACTTTATTAATATAATGTGTCCCTACCACATAAAAGTGGCTCTAAGGGGTCCCCAAATCGACCCAAGGATGCTCATGGTCGGGTATGTGTCCACCAATAAGGCTAGGACACGTTTTAGGGTAATTTTGTATTATTATAATATTATTTTTTTAACCCTTATTTACCGGATTTACCCTTAACCATGGTAAATAAAATATTTACCACAGTAATTATTCAAAATGTCTAAAAATAATAGTTACCTATTTACACAATTTGGACATCCTGATTCCAAATATGGAATCCATTTTTCGAAATTCAAAACACAGAAGTGGCAGAAATTAATTTAAAATCAATTCCCGCTGTCAAAACAAAAAGCGTGTTTTTAAGAGATAATAACTATCAAAAGATTGACACTTGTTTATGTTCGGTTTAATTGTAAAATTATGTCCAATGACCAACATTATATTAAATGGTAAAAATATATTCTAAATATACTTTAAAACTAATAAAATTCATAATTTATCACTATTAATTATTTTGATTAAAAAAGTTGTTTTTAATTAAAATTTAGTAATTTTCACTATTCCTCAAAATATGAAAGTTATCCGAAAAGTACCAAAATTTCACCTTAGGCTAAATTCGATATTCCGAATCCAAAAATGAAGTCCATTTTAAAATATAAAATATATATAATTTCAAAATTTAGGTATTACTATTCAAAACGGCTAGTTTGATTGGTTATGGTGTGTAAGAACTCGGTGTTGCGTACAACACACGCTATCACATTATTCAATGAGAAGCGTACCGTAGAAGCTTCGGATGTTTCATTTTAAATTTTTTGATGTCCCCATTCAGTCAAAAAGTTTAAAATATTGTATTTAAAAATGTTTCACTATTAAAAGTTGATAAAAGTGCAATACTGAAAATGAATCTGTTCTTGCATTATGTCTAAGAAACTCATAATATGGATTCTAAAATTATAAGGATTATATTAAGTTTAAAATTTAGTGAATACTATTCATAACCTCTTTTGAATGTATTTTTTTTGTAAGTCATGGTGTGATTGAACTCGGTGTTGTGTGTAGTGCAAGTTATTGAATTATTTTTAAGAAATAACACACTATAAAATCTTGGGGTGTTACATTCTACCCTCCTTCAATAAATTGCGTCCTCGCAATTTGAAATTGTTCTTCGAAAATAAAAGGTTGAAAATAGAAAATATATTTGTGGGAAAACCCACATCGGAAATTGGGTTACTAAAATTTAGTCTTAAAATGAGGAAAAGAGAAATGAAAGGGTCACCACGAAATTATGATCTCGATTAGGAGAACATTGGTGGCAATTAGAGACATATAATTGGAGGAAAAACGTAAATATTTATAGGTAGTGATTGAGGTCATCAATCACAAACAAGTATAAAATTGAGGTCCTTAAACTCATCAATCTATGATGATTTGAAATACCATCGGTTCAACAAAACATAGGGTATCAGGATAACACATTTTTGACGTTTCAAAATATCTTAGTTGAAATCCCACATCGAAAAATGAATTAATGAGGCCTCCATTTAAAATAAAGAGGCGAAAGTATGAAGATTACCGAAAATAACACATACTAGGGTTCCATGTAGGAAAATATGGATATGGAAGAAAAATCTAACCATCAATTATCTGATGGAGAGTGGTAGAGAACATGGCTATGAAAAGGCCAACAATCCCAAAGCCATAAATTAGTGATGATTTAAGGTACCATCTAGGAAAACATTTTTGTGGAATTTATTTATGAGATTGGCTAAGATCATAAGGAGATATACTTACTTTATAATTAGAGTTTTATCCATTAATAAATTTCTACCACAAAATCAACTTTCACTCTAAAAGATAATAGAATGTAAAAAAAATTCTATTTACACTATTCGTATAGGGTTCCAAAATAAACAAATTTATAATTCATCTACAAGATCCTTTAATAAAAACTACATTATTTAATCCAGGAAATCTCGTGGGCCAGTGGTAGGTGATACACCCTTGTCGCCCTTCGGTTACGGGTTCAAGTCTCGCAGCCTTATCGGACGCGACGGGTTGTCACCCGACCTCCGGGTTGTCCTTTTATGGTAATCCAAAATAATCCAAACTAGAACTATCCAAAATACTTCTGTCCAAACTCACAGTCCAACATTTATAAGGAAGGTAAACATAATATAGATCCTTTTTACCCCGTAATAGCATATGAATACCTTCATCTTGTATTCTTTTAATACACTGAAACATCCTGAATTACCATATTCCTTATTGATTACATTCATGCTCCCTTATTCCATATAGAATGCTGGATATACTTCATCAATCCAAAAATGTTTTAAACCCCAAAAATGATGGAATATACAAATCATTAATCAGTTTCAAGGTAGTCAAGAATATCCAATATAATTTATCCAAATCAATCACGTATTATTCTAAAATCACTAACTCGGTATCAGAACCATATTATGGTTAATCTTTCTCTCAACCATATATTTTCCAAAATTTTATCCTAATATTGAGTCACTTTTCTTTGTTCCACACAATCTCAAGTCCTTAATGAAATAGTACTGCAGTACAATCCTTATATACTCCATAATTATTATAATAAGTACATTGTTGATACAACACTCAATTGACATAATCAACATAAGAACTCTAATCATTCCTCTTCATCTGTGGTAGTATCATAACTTGATTATTATCCAATAGCATCATTTGCGGCATAGTCTGATTACTGGGACATAGGTTCGCGTAGTGTCCAAACTCCTTGAAAATGAAGCATTGTACATTTGAAACCATTTTCTTACCCTTGCAGTCACGTACTTTGTGCCCTTTTCCTCCACACTTATAACAAACTTCCATTGCTTTCAGGCAAGTTCCAGGGTGTTTCTTTCCATAGTTTCCACATATGGGAAAATTCTTCTTTTCCCTCTTCCCTTTATCCATCTTTCTCTCTTCCATCCTTTTCTTCTCTTGCTTCCCTTCAAAGCCATAGGACTCAGTAAACTCTTTACTTATCTTATCAACACATGATATTATTTCTTCATATGATGATAATACATGGGAGACTATTTCTCTTATAAATTCTAGCTTAAGACCATGAAAGATATGATCCTTCCTTCTCTTTGGATCATGTGCATTTCTGGAGTTCTCATTCCTTCTACTGGGCGCCATTTCCAAACAATGGCATACACTAGATCAGTTTATGAATCAAAATACATAATCCCATACTTATAAAACACTTAACATAAATTGAACTATTTATGGATATAATCCATAATCATAAGAATGTTTTCTTTGAGGAAGTATATACTCATAAACCCTTCATAATGATTTGTAAAGAAAATGAGAGTTATCCTAAGCATATCCCCCGGGAGTGTCGTAACCAAGAGTGCAGCAAGGCCCGTTTTCGTGCACCAGTTCCCATTCGAGTCTAGCTCAAAGCGGTGTTTTCGGGTTTTACCCCTAGGAACATCTGTGCCAGAGCCGCCTCTACCTGCTCGTATCCAGGTAGGGATGTATTTCTCGGAAAACTCAAAAAATCTCTACAATACCAAAATTCTAGGAAGTTCTTCTATACTAATCCTCAAAGTTCATCTTAGGTCTACGTGCTCTAATCAGAGTTTATCTAAATCTAGCTTCCAAGGTTTGTACTAAACTTCCTCTGATACCAACTGTAACGCCCTGACCCCAGTTACCCAGAGTCGGTGCATTAATTACATAACATTGGTATGATCACAAGAAAGATCAAATCTCGAAAGACCGATTGGTTTAGTAGTCTTGGAAACACTAGATATATTCATAAGTCTTACATTACATCATAAAATGAAAAACTACTACAAAAACATATTGTCTCCATAATCCGCACTCATATCCCCACATTATATCCCTGTAGGTCATTCATAATTTACTTCTTCACTTCCTGGGAAAAATAAAACATAGAAAAGGGGTGAGCTCAAATACCCAGTAAGGATAACAATATAGCGGAAACTTTCATAAATAAGAATAAACATTTAAGGCAATGTATAACTAAAACAAAAGCCTTTTAAACTTGAACATTTAACATAGTATGGCATAAATAAAGTGAAATAATGCCATTTACTTATTCACATGGTTATTATACTAATCGAATAATCACATGCAAAATCAATAACCACTTTCATAATGATGGAATTCATAATGCTGAAATTTAATTTCTTTCTCAAGGCCTCATCCCAAGACCTTGGGGCTAACTGTAACCGGAACCCGACCCGGAGTGCCTCTAATAACCGGACACCAACCCGGAGTGTCTCTAATAACCGGACACCAACCCGGAGTTCCTCTAATAACCGGAGACCAAACCGGAGGGCTTACTTTTACCAGTCCCTAACCTGGAGGGCTTACTTTTACCAGTCCCCAACCTGGAGGGCTTACTTTAACCAGTCCCCAACCTGGAACATACTTGTCCAACACATTCATATGAAGTAAAGGTTGAAATATAACATAAACATTCTTATTGGAACTAGCATACGAAATGTCAATACATTAACCATAAACCATGAATGGTATAAAAACAGAACATCCATAGTCAAACAAATCACAAAACCTTCAATATAATATAGAAGTTTTGTATCATAACAAATCAACTTTAAATAAGCGTAAAATCCATCAAAGGATGTTGACATAGATGAAATCAAAATTCTTTTTAAAGAAATATCTCCTTTTATTTTTGAAATCATTTAAGATCCATATAAAATAAAACATTTTCTTTGAAAATATTCTTATAAGTTTGTAAGAGAAGATTTGAGGATTTTATAACGGCGGAAAATAGCCGCACCCGCCGTATAAGTAAAAAAAACCTTCTTACCTTAATTTTGTCGAAAAGGTTAAAAAGGACCTTGTTTTGAAAACAACGGAAAGATTCCTTTATAAACCTCTTATTAAAAGTCAAACAAGGGTATAAATGACTTTAACCCATATTCTTGTAAATAATAAATTTTTTTTGAAATACATATAGAAGAAACATGAATGTGGATGATAAAGAAATCCCAGTAGATTATTACATATAAACAACCTCGGATAATGAAGAGATTGTGAAATAAACCCTTACCAATTTGGTAACTTATGAAACATACAACCCATGAAAGATGTATCATAAAATGAATATGTAAATACACATATATTAGAGTGTATTACACAAAGAATATAATTATGGGCAGTACATACACCACACAAAAGGTAATGGTGGCAATATGGCATGAATCTCACGGGAATAAAGAGTGAGATGAAAACCCCTTACCTTGTACTTTTCCTTGGTTGGGGTAGGTTAACCTCCTGTATAATGGTGAAATAATTGTTATTAAATTATACAAGAATCATATATATTAATATGATATCATATATGATCTTTTAACATTGATTTGTTAATAATATCTTAGAATTATCGTCGTTTCGGGTGTTAACTTACTCATTTTCTTTTATATGTTTTGTTACATAAGCCATGTTTGTTGTATCTTATTCATATCCAGAATGATATCAAGTCCTTAAACATCATTTTTAAATCATCAAATGATAATTATACTTGAATGGATACGATGGAGAATGAATCTCATCGCGTTCGTGGAGACGGTAGTCTGTACGTACGCACGAGCGACAATATCATTCTTTTGATATTAAAATAATATATAAATGGATGGTATATCATATATACAGAATCATTAACATGTTATATTTATTATTTACATGAGTTACACATCATTATTATACCCATCCAAATAATAATATATTGAATAACAATCACACCACGACGTGGAGACGGTAAGCCGTACGTACGCACGTATGGTGACATGTTATTCAAAGGGGGGATAGAATACTGAATATGGTTGTACCATATTTATAATAACATCACAGTATATGTGAGATAATGGAGTTAATATTTTAGAATGGTAATAACAAAGGAAGAAGAAGTGGAAGAAGAAAGGAACTTGAAAAGGGGTGGTGAAAACATTACCTCCTCTTCGGGTTCTTCCTTTTGATTTGATCAAAAGGGCTCCTTAGGTTGGCTTTCTGATCAAACTAAGGCCCCTAGGTTGTAGTGACGGAGGTTGGGAGAGTATTTGGGCAGGGTTTGGACGAGCCAAGTGTCTTGAGAGGTGTGAGGAATGAGTAGAAGTTGTCTCCTTTTATAAGGGAGAGGAGGGGCTCTTTAGGAAAGAGTGAAAGTATTACTTTATTATATAATTATATTCGGTTTATAATGGTCCAAAAATCATTGAGGTCGAAGATAAGATGACTAATTTTCTAAATAACATCAACCAATAAGAATTGGACAGGTTTTAGATAATATTTTAATCATTATAATCTTATTTATTTAAATAATTTATTAATGAGGTAAACATTGAATCATTATTGTGTCATTAATAATTTAAATTACTTGATGTCTAAAAATTATAAATAAAATATAATTATTTAGGAAATCTTTTTATCTTTCTAATTAATATTTATAATCGAAAATCCAACATGTATAACCCTATGTAAAAATTGTTTTTCTAAAAGATGTAAGCTTATGCCATTTTTATTTTTATTTTAACTTTATTAATATAATGTGTCCCTACCACATACAAGTGGCTCTAAGGGGTCCCCAAATCGACCCAAGGATGCTAATGGTCAGGTATGTGTCCACCAATAAGGTTAGGACACGTTTTAGGTTAATTTTGTATTATTATAATATTATTTTGTTTAACCCTTATTTACCGGATTTACCCTTAACCATGGTAAATAAAATATTTACCACAGTAATTATTCAAAATGTCTAAAAATAATAGTTACCTATTTACACAATTTGGACATCCTGATTCCAACTATGGAATCCATTTTTCTAAATTCAAAACACAGAAGTGGCAGAAATTAATTTAAAATCAATTCCCGCTGTCAAAACAAAAGGCGTGTTTTTAAGAGATAATAACTATCAAAAGATTGACACTTGTTTATGTTCGGTTTAATTGTAAAATTATGTACAATGACCAACATTATATTAAATGGTAAAAATATATTATAAATATAATTTAAAACTACTAAAATTCATAATTTATCACTATTAATTATTTTGATTAAAAAAGTTGTTTTTAATTAAAATTTAGTAATTTTCACTATTCATCAAAATATGAAAGTTATCCGAAAAGTACCAAAATTTCACCTTAGGCTAAATTCAATATTCCGAATCCAAAAATGAAGTCCATTTTAAAATATAAAATATATGTAATTTCAAAATTTAGGTATTACTATTCAAAACAGCTAGTTTGATTGGTTATGGTGTGTTAGAACTCGGTGTTGCGTACAACACACGCTATCACATTATTCAATGAGAAGCGTACCGTAGAAGCTTGGGATGTTTCATTTTAAATTTTTTGATGTCTCCATTTAGTCAAAAAGTTTAAAACATTGTATTTAAAAATGTTTCACTATTAAAAGTTGATAAAAGTGCAATACTGAAAATGAATCTGTTCTTGCATTATGTCTAAGAAACTCATAATATGGATTCTAAAATTATAAGGATTATATAAAGTTTAAAATTTAGTTAATACTATTCATAACCTCTTTTGAATGGATTTTTTTTGTAAGTCATGGTGTGATTGAACTAGGTGTTGCGTGTAGTGCAAGTTATTGAATTATTTTTAGGAAATAACACACTATAAAATCTTGGGGTGTTACACCCATAAATTCATGATTAACACCAATGGACTTCATCATAGATGGAAAATAATTTTTAAATGTCTTTAAAAACTTTTCTTGATGAAGATATCCTTTCTTCTTTGAAAAAATATTTTTAAACCCTTAAACCTTTGGAAAACCATTTTCTTCTAAAATTACCTTGAAATATTATAATGGAATCTTGAAAAAACAATTGTTTGAAAAAACTTTGAAAAAATATAAATAAAAATTTTAAGTCATTGAAATATATTTCTTTGAAAACAACCATTTAGAAAATATAAATGAAGCTAAGAAAATCATTTAAGAAACTTTTTAAACATAAATATTTTTTTGGAAAACATTTTTCATTGAAAATCACAACAAAATAAATTAATTTCTAGAATATTAGGAACATATTTTCAATAGAAAGTAATATTTTAATCTTGCAATGAAAGATTCAAAGGAAGATCGATCATTATGGTGGATAAATCCATACATGCCGAACATTCCTTTTGCACGGTAAAATGTTCAGTAAAGTGCCTCATTAGGAAAAAAAGTTTTTCTTATTAAAATCCGTTTTTTAAAAAATTTAATACATGGGAAAATTATTTTAAATATAATAGGATAATATTTTAATATATTTGAAAAAATTGTTAGAAAACATGGGTTTTAAGGAACATAGATTTTGTACTAAAGAAAGAGATAAATTAATAGTTTCTTAAAAAAACGTTCTTAATTATATTAAGTACCAAAGAGTTTTAAAATGGTACTAATATATGAAAATATCATGACTAAAAATATGATTACAAATTCATTAGTATTCTTGGTCAATGGATAATAATATTTCGTCAATGAAAACATAATCATAATCAATCATGATAAATGATAAGATTTTCGTAATAAACTATTATAACATGGTAACATTGAATAATACTCCCCATGTTAAGTAATGAAATTACATTACGCATAAAATAAAATAGAAATAATTAGATTAATTATGTTACCTTTCATATGAAAGTATATAAACCTCTAAAATAATATAGGTTCATAACAAAACGTTTTTATTAAAGAAGAAAAATTGATACAAAAAGATCTTTCTGATTTGGTAAATTTTGAACCATAAAACCCCATGAAATCTAGATCATATAATGGTTGTTTATATACCCATAAAATTAATTATAATAATAATATAATATATCCATGGTTAGTATATACACTACATATAACAATTAAGAGGTGAACATGACTTGTGTCTCATAGAAAAATAAGTTAGACAAAAATACCATTTTGACTTGAGTAACTTTAGAATCATAATTTACATGAAAAAATAACATGAAATAAATATTTTAAAATAATTAAATAAATTAAATTAATAATATAAAATGGAATTTTGTAGTATATACTCCACACAAAATAAGTGAGTGGTGAATATGTCATCTATCTCACCTAAAAAAAGATAGATGAAATTCCCTTACCTTATGTCTTGACTCTCATCGTACTTGTACATAACTCCAATATAATTAATATAACTTAATTATATATATAACATAGAACCATATTATTATATCTAATACCACATATTATTTAATTATTACTTTATATTACCTACTTATTAATAATTTCATTTTAACATTATGTTTCATGTTATATCTTTGTTGTTTTTCGTATATGTATTGGCTTGTTATTATTGATCCTATTACATAGATATTTATTTACATAATTAAAATTTTAAAATAATTACTCAAATATTATACATATTCATTATATAGATATTTTTAATAATATATGAAATATATAAGTATGAAATGGAATATACCGTTTATGGATACAGTAGTTGGTACATACGCATGAATGATGTTTTTGTTTTATTGTTCTATTGACGAGATTAAAGTAGATAAAATATATGTGTATATATAATATAATTCTAGTAGAATTATTATTTCATATATATTTTATATTATTACTAAACCCATCCTTAATATATTCCATGTAAAGTGTGAACAAATCACATCGATTTGAGGAGGCGGTAGTCCACATATCCACAAACGAAGTAATCATTTTTCTAAAAAATAAATATCATGAAGTTATGTGTTATATAATAATTAAAAAGAATAAATAAATATTAAATATAATATATATCATATAAAATATATTTTATATCACAATTCCTAACCATGAGAAGTATTAAAGGAAAAATAAGTATTGTTTTGTGAGGCAGTAGTTCTCCCTACATAATATCTGTAAGTTCGTTACCCATTTTATGGAAGTGTGTGTAGGTGTAGATAAAACCAATATAATAAAAAAATCAGTGTAATTATTATACTAATTTATTATATAATAATTTAATAATACAATTTTATGGGGTGTATAATGAAAATAAAAAAAGGAGCTTGAGGAAGGATGTTACCTCTTCATTGGGTAACTCTTTTTGGTTTGCACCAAAGGGATTCCATGGTTAGATTTCTACACAATGTGAGGCTTATAGGATTAATAAAGGGGTGTTTTTATATTATTTTAGTATATTTTGGTTTATCAAAAGTGTTTTATATTTTTTAATAAGTGGGAGGGGTGAGTACCTTTTTATAGTGGAGGAGGAGAGGAATTCTTGTAAATTTTTAAAAAGTGAATTCCACAAATATTTTAGCTATGGAACATGGATCCAATAATATAAAAATCATATTAAAGGGAATAAAATATCAAAATATGAACATAAAATGTTTTTTTAAAAGTTTCTAGGTCATTTTGTGCCTTATGCTTACAGTTTAATCCTTTGTTAAGATAATTTTTCTCTTAATCATTGTAATTAATTTCAACCTCATTCACTAATATTTCTATTCAAAAACCAATTTTAACCTATTTGAAATTATAAATTATACTTATTTAAAATATAAAATCCATTTTTTCAAATTACAATCACATAAGTCGTATAAATTAATTTTAAATTAATCCCAAAGACGCGACAACAATGATGGTTTTAAAGGAAAAAGGTCCAAAATCTTGAAATCTCATTATATCAAATTCCAATGTGAAATTGGTTCCAATGACCTAAATTTTATTAATTGATATATAACTTATCTAATTATACTTTAAATCCCAATTAAAACATAATTTTATGATATAAATTAATTAGATGAAAAATCAATTTTGAATTAAAAATTGAGCGTTTTTCACAATTCATCAAAACACGAAACTTATCATAAAAATACCAAATATTCACCCAAAGTAAATCTTTATATTCTGATTTAAAAAGTAAATTTTATTTTTTTAAATAAGAATAATAAAAGTTTCAAAAATCATATTTAAAATGGGTTCACCATTAAAAGACGGTAAAATACTTTTTTCAAACAACAGATCTTTTTATTCATAAAATTGGATTTATTTCTATTTTATACCTCTAAAATATATTGGATGAGTTTGAAAAATATTTATTGAATATATAATATATATAAAATTTATTTAAACATTAATAAAAATTGTTTTGTTTAATTTATTGAGATAAAATTGGGTTTGTATAGAGAAATAGTTTTCTTAGAAATGTAATTTCTTTATTTTTAATTTGTTATTTAATTTACTTATACTAATTGATCACTGAAGGATTAATTTTATATACATGTGTAAATCATATTTTTCACAATTTAGTTAATATTATCTATAAATTCAATTCCAAAAGCTAGGTGTTAGAAATAATAATATTTTAGTAATAATAATAGTAGTATATTGTAGTTCAGTAAAACTCCGCCTTGTGTGTAATGAAAGTTTTTGAAGGGAATTGGTATTACTTGAAAAATAATCCAAACATATATTTAAATGTATATAAATCTTATATAATTGTTTAGTGTAGTGAAATATTAATTTTTTTTGTGTGTATACCACAATAAAAACTTAGTGATTTTATATATAAAAAACTATACTCAGTGTTGTGTGAAATGAAAAATATCAAAAAGATTAAATTATTTCGAAAAAAAAATTCAAAAAATATTAGGGTGTTCTATTCTACCCTCCCAACCCCCTTAAAATGAATTTCTCCCTTAAAATTCAGTTGGTATTTTAATGTTTTAATACTTGAAAGTCCTTTTCATATAAACCCACATTGTAAATACGAATACTAAATCATCATTTAAAAAGGAAATTTGTAACCATAATTGTTACCCAAAGTAACATATAATTAGGTTTCCACATAGGATGAAATAGGATTAAAGTGAAAACATAGTCATGGAAGAGATATCTAACTATTTTGTTCTGATGGATATTTATAAAGAACATAGTTAAGAGAGAGTTAACAATCACAAAACCACAACCTAAAGAGGCTTGAAATAGGTCATTGATGACATAAAAAATGATCATAACATGACAAAATTCTATTATATGGCCCGTTTACCTAATTTTGATGAATTTTCATAAAAATATATACTTACATGACTTTAAGACAACCATACCCTTTATTGTGCCTTGATGAAGTTCCACTCAATCCCTTATTCTAAGAAATAAAGGTAAATTTGTCATTCTTAAATAATTAACAAATCATTAGATAATAAATAGAATGATAGTTCATTCAATCTATCTTTATCATTAAAAAAATGGTATCCAAATTTATCAAGCGTGCATAAATTCTTATATGGCATGATAATACTTTAATCTCTAAAATAACATATGAAGTTTGACATAAACCATTGTATAAATGGTTAACATTATAAACCTTATAAAATATATATGTATAAACATTAGAAATAAGGTCACTAAATCTCTCAAAAAAATATTATCATTGATCCCCCATATATCAAAAAGTATCTATTTGTTGTTGCATAAAAAACATATGAATACCTTTATCATGTATTCTCTTGAAACATGATAATAACCTAAATTACCAAATATCCTTATTTAAAACATTCATGTTTTCTTATTCCAAATTTTATTGAATATATTACATAAATACAAAAAAAAATAAACTTCATTAATAATATCATAAACCACTTGTCAAAAAATCCTTAATATCTTCCAAGGTAATTAGCACTAACCAATTTACTTATTCATATCCAACATATCTTTATCCAAACATTATTATCTTAACATTAGGAAAATATTAAGGTTTATCTTTACCTTAATAATTTTTTCCCATGATCATCACATTTCTGTTAAATCAGTTATCCCGTCCATCAGAACAATTCAACATATTCTTATAAATCTTTAGTTGAAAAAACATGATCTAAACAATCCATACATGTATTTAACTATTAATATAACATAATTCTGGGATCCAATTATAAAAAAATCAATTATTCCACTTAATCCTTAATCTATTAACAAGGCCACCTCATACTATTACTTAATACGTTTTTCCTTTTATATTTCACCTTTAGTCTCATCCTCATCAATAATATAACCAATACTCCTCCCACATTGTTGATTCTCTTCATGATATTTACACTTTGGACATTGATTTCCAAAATGAACATTTATTCCAAACTTAAATAATTCAACCTTTGATGGCGTATTATCAAGGAAAATATTACCGTCCATTACGTTAATAGAACCCTTCATTTTTACTTTGTAGTTACCTTCTTTGTTTCCTTCTTTTCCATAGTCAAAGCATCTTCTTCTTCCTCTAATAAATTCAATTGGGTGATTATTTCCACATTATTGACACAAAGGAAATAAAATATTCTTTCATCCATGGTCTCCATTACCCAAAACCTCAGTTAACTCCTTCCATGTCTTCTTTGGTGAGTCCTTGAGTTGGTTATGGTACATGTTGTTAATCGTGTTCTGTGAAAACTAATTTGTCATGATCATAACATCCTTAACTACAATGATCATCCCATTTTATTGATTATCATAAAATTTTCCTCCGCATTAATCATTAATCCAGAAATCATAGTGGTAGAATTACTTATCATAGTATAAAACCACATAATTATGAAAAATCACATCTAGGATGTCAAAATTTATTACACATTTTTATGACACTGTATGCTTATCCTTAGAGACATCACTAGACATTTACTTATAAATATTTATTGGGATATCACTAAGGACTTATCATCCTAGTTTCAAAATGTTGACTAAACCAACCCTTTGATACTAACTATAGAGACCCAAGCTTAATATAAATGGATATTACATCATTTAAGATGAATATTTAGAACATTAAAAAATGCATACCCGAGGACTGTAATAGTTCAGTGTCTTTGGAAACTTGGAACCAAATCTTATAACATATTGAGTGGTCTTAAATGTTTCCTATAAATATCTTCCCCAATATTACTTATACTTAAAACCTTTTTTTATATCCTAGCTAAATGAAACATATGAAAGGGGTGAGCTCAAATTCTCAATAAGGATGAATAAATGAGATACATAAGCATAACAAAAGAATAAGTGTGTGATAACACCATAATAAAATTTTATGATCATACCTTTCACATCAAAGATCATATACATGAGTTGTATCATAAATATTGGTATATCATAAGACATTATTCACAAGGTAATCAAGAGAATAATCCATGAAATCAGAACACAGTAATATGACATAGAATTTGTAGTGGACACATAAGAATATATGATGATTTACATAGTATAAAAGGAATCAATGCCAAATCCGTATTAGTAGTATGGGTTCACTCCCCATACCTTCTTGGTAGTCATGGTTCACTCCAATGGCCATCTTTGTTTTCATGGTTCACTCCCAACACCATCTTAGCAGAAAAATTCATTTACTAACAAAGTTCACTCCCCGTTCCATCCATATATATCTCATGAGATATAAATCATTATAAAATGGATTATAAGGAGATAGAGGCCCCAACCATATAATAATTAAATCATATATATTTATGCCACTATATTATAATCATTCATCATACAATAACCCATGAAATTAAATGGGTTCCATAAACATGTAATCATATCATAACCTATCGAAAATTAGTAGTATTCATAATCATTTAATCAAATAATAACCTATGAAAATAAGTGGGTTTCATAACCATATAACCCATGAACATGAATTGGGTTTCATAAACATATAATCCATGAAATAGAAATGGGTTTAATAAGTATATAACATTTTAAAGGGAAACATTCTTCATAAATATCATGTCATCAAAACATAAACCATTCAGAGAATGAATATGAATGGAACCCTTGGATCATATCCCCATAACTGAATGAGTAACACCAATCGATGTCATATTATATGTAAAATTATTTTAAAATATCATTAAAAACATTTCTTGAGGAATATATTCATTCTCCTTTGAAAAATGATTTTTAAAACATAAAACATTATGAAAAACATTTTTTTAAATATAACCTCAAAACTGTATAATGTAATAATTAAAACATTTTGAATTTTTTTTCAATGATAATACTTTTAAAACTTATAAAATAAGCTTTTAAATAATTGAAATCATTTTTATTGAAAATAATATTTTGAAAACATATAAAGGAAACATTGAAAATAATTTAAAACTCTTTTTAAACATAAAACATTTTTTTGAAAACATTTTTTGTAAATGATCACATTAAAAAAATTAATCTCTAGAATATTGGAGAAAAAATTTCGTAAAAAGGAATCATATAAAATTTAAAAGGATTCTTCAAAGGATGGATGGTCATGAAGGTGGATAAATCCATACATATCGAACATTCGTTTTATATTGTAAAAGTTTAAAAAAGTTCATATATTAGAAAAAAACTAGAAGATTCCTTTTTAAGAAATCATTTTAATTAAAAGGTAAGACATGTTTAAAAAAAATCTTTTAAATATCATCAGTGAATACTATAACAATTTTTAAAACATTTTTATAAAATAAGGTTTTTAAGGATCACATATTTTCGACCGAAGAGGAAGATAAATTCAGACTATCTTAAAAACATATTATCGATTATCTTAAGAACCAAAGAGTGAAAACTTTTTAATAATACTAGAAAATATCCTGAGTAACATAGAATAATAAAATTAATTGGTATTATTAAATATGGAACATAATATTTCATCATTGAAAACATTACCATAAACAATCCTGAAAAACGATGAGATTGTAATAATAAACTCTAACCACTTGGTAACATTGAATAAAACTTTACATATATGAAAATTAAATTACATGAAGCTTATAATATCATGAAAATAATTGTATTATTATATACAAATTAAAATTTTAGTATAAACACCTTGTAAAAGAATATAGATTCATAATAAAACATGTGTCTTAAAGAAGACAAATTGAGACAAACCTACCTTACTGATTTGGTAACTATTGAACATTGAAACCCCATGAAATATATATCATAAAATGGGTATGTAAATACCCATAAATGTAATTATAATAATAATGTAATTAATAAATGGTCAGTATACATACCACATATAATAAATAAGAGGTAAACATGAGTTATGTCTCAAGGAAAATAAAAGTTTGATGAGAAAACACTTATTACATGAGTAAATTTAGAATAATGATCCCCATAAAAAAAATACATCAAATAATTATTTTAAAATAATTAAATAAATAATATTTATGATATATCATGTCATATGGAAGTATGTATCCCACAAAAAATTAGTGAGTGGGGAATATGTCTTGTATCTCACGGAAATAAAAAGTGAGATGAAATTCTATTACCTTATGTATTGACTCTCTTCGTACACATAAAAACCTCCTGTATAATAAATATAAGTTTATTATAATTATATCAAAGAGAAATATTCATATATATAATACCTATATTATATTTTTATGACTTTATATTTCTTACATATTAACAATTTCATGTAAACATTATACTCTGGGTAATATCTGCATTGTTTTTCCTATATGTTTTGTGTTATTATTATTGATCCTCTTACATAGATGAATATTTTTCATAATTAAAAAAATTATATAAATATATTATATATTTAGTATATAAATATTTATTATAAACTGTGAAATATTTAAGTATGAAATGGAATACTCCATTCATGGAGATGGTAGTTCGTACGTACGTATCAACACTATTTACCTTCTATTATCATATTAAAAGAAAGAAATTAAATGAAATATATATATATATATATAATATCATTATAGTATAATTATTATGTCTTATATATCAATTAATTTCACTAATATAATCCTTAATACATTCTATGTAAATTGTGAACGAATCACATCACTTTGAGAAGGTTGGAGTCCACACATCCACAAATGAAGTTATCATATTTAAAAAAATGGAAAGAATGAAGGTATATGTTATATAATAACTCCAGAAGAATAAATAAATAATATATATCATATAAAAATATATTTTCCATCATAATTCTCATCCATGATATGTGGTAAAGGAAAAAACAAACAACATCGTTTCTTGTGGCACTAGTTTGTCATACACAGGAATGGTAAGTTCATTATCCATTTGATGGAAGTGTGTGTAGGTGTAGGTTGAACCCTTATAATAAAAATATAAGAATATTTATGATACTCATTTTATTATATAATCATTTAATAAGAAATTTTTAGGTTATGGCGAATGAAAAAAAATAAAAGATCTTGAGGAAGGATGTTACCTCTTCTTTGGGTAACTCCTCTTAGTTTTCATCAAAGGGAATCAACTGTTGGATTTGTGCCCAAAATCAGGATTATAGGATGATGTTAGGGGTTTTGGGATATTATTTGAGAAGATATTTGGTCAGTAAAAGGTTATGATATGTTTTAATAAGTGGGAGGAGTGAGTACCTTTTTTTAGTGGAAGCAGAGTGGCATTCTTGTAAATTCTTGAAAAGGAAATTCTACCCACATTTTCCCATTTAAAGTGAAACAAATATTGGTCTAAATTAGTTAAAATGGAGTATAGGGTATTAATATGAACATAAAATGGATTTTTGACATTTTTATAGGACATTTTGTTCCTTAATTTTGTGGTTTAATTATTTTGTTAACCTAATTTTTCTCATCACCATAATAATTAATTTTAATCAATTTCACTTATATTTTTGGTCACAAAGAATATGAACTATTAATAAATAATAAATTATTATTATTCCAAATGTGGAACCAATTTTTCAAAATTAAAATTACATAAGTTCTAGAAATTAATTTAAAGACGGGACGACAATGCGGGTTTTTAAAATGAAAATGTCCAAAAGTTTAAAATGTGTTTATATCCTATTTCATTGTTAAATTAGATACAATGAACTAAATTGTATTAAATGATTTATAATTTATTTAATTATACTTTATGACCAAATTAAAACATAATTTAACTATATAAATAAATTATATGAAAAATATGCTTTGAATTAAAATTTAGTGTTTCACTATTCATCAAAAAAAGATAATTTCCAGAAAAATATGAAAAATTCACCCAAATTAAATTTTGATATGATTCATTAAAAAATGAAGTTAATTATTTCAAATTAAAATTATTAAAGTGTCAAAAATCACATTTAAAATTGTTTTTCAGTTAAAAGGCTAAAAAAATCACTTTTAGAAAAATACATATTTTTATTCATAAAATTGGATTTATTATTATATTTTATCTATATAATCTATTGGATGAGTATATAAAATATTTATTTAATATATAATATATAAATTTTATTAATGCATTAATCAAGTTTTTTTTGTTTAATTTATTGAGATAAAATTGCGTTTGTACGCAGAAGAAATATTTTTCTTAGAAAAGTAATTTATTTATTTTCAAATAGTTATTTCATTTACTTTTGTTAATTGATAACCAAAGGATTCATTTTATATACAGGTATAAATAATATTATACCAATTTAGTTAATCTTATTTTTAACTTTAATTTAATCATATATAAAGTATCTAGGAGAATATTTTAATAAATTACTAATAGTATGTTGTAGTTCGTTAAAACTCGACCTTATGTGTAATGCAAGCTATCAAAGGGATTCGTTATTGTGTATAATAGAAGCCAAATATAGTGTTTCAGGTATCGTAATATAATATAAGTTTTGCATGTAGTGAAAGATTAAATTTATGTTTTCTATTATACAATAAAAACATATTTATTTTATATAAAAAACTATACTCATTGTTGCATGAAATGAAAAATATAAAAAATAATTAATTAATTTAAAAAAATATAGTTAAAAAAATCACATGGTGTCACATTCTGCCTTCAGGATTAATTATAAATTTAATTATTACACTTCTATGAATGTAATTTGATAAAATTTATTCCATAGTTATAATAAGAACAATTTGTTTTATCTAAAAAGATCAAATTAATTTTTGTCCAAAAATTAGTAGTGAAAAAAGATAAAATTAATTGACATGAATACTGTTAAATGGGGTTTTTGCGCATTACATGTGCCTCTATTAAAATTAATTTTACACACACATAAGATTTTTATTTATTAAATTTTATATAATATTTATAATCCTTGGGTAAAAATTATCTAATAAATCCCTTTTTAATTAAAATATTAATGTATAAATTTCCTAGTTAAATTAAAAGATACAAGTAAACTTGATAAAACTAAAAAAGATAAATTCGAGTGAACATAAATTCTAAGAAATAAAATGATAAAAATGTATTTAATTTGAGTGATAGAAGTATTTATCTACCAATTCATCCCTAAACTCTATTATTGTATAATGTTTGAGGCATATGAGATAAGGGAGACCTTCCAATAGTGAATACTTTTGGGTATTTATAAGAATGTCACTCTTCTTCCATTATAAAAGGGAATTCACTCTTCCATATTCTTAACACCTCTCAAACCATTTCTCTCAACAAAAACCTACCAAAATAACTTCCCAAAATTTTTCCTATAATTCTTGAATTATTAATTTTAGAATAAAGTTAAACAAGGAAGTCCTTTGGTTCAAATTAAAATGACATACCATATAAAGAGGTCATGTTCATCAATGAACATTTCTGTTTTATTTCTTCCTCAGCCCGCTACGATTTTTTTATACCATGTGTATATCATAACCTAAGTATCTATAATATACTAATATGTATTTATGTTATGTTTAAGATGTAAAATCACACACACTTTCATCAAATTGGATGCAAAATCATCATTCGTGTGTACGGAGAACTACCACCTCATGAACCGATGTCATTCGTTTTTCCATTACCACATATTATGGTTGGGAATAATGATTTAATAATGGTTTATATATGATATTTATGATATATATATATGATTATTTAATTATTATATAACACATAACTTCATTATTTATATTTTTTTAGAATGTGATAATGTCGTTCGTGTGTACGACAGACTACCGCCTCACAAAGAGATGTGATTAGTTCACACTTTACATTAAATTTATTAAGGATGGGTGTAATGGAAATATGTGATATATATGAAATAATAATTATTATTGAATTATAATATATATATATATATATATTATTTACTTTTATTTATTTTAATATGATAAGAAAATGCAGAGAATGTTCATGCATAGTACGATCTACCATCTTTATGAATTGTGTATTTTATTTCCTATTTATATTTTATATAAATTATTATAAATACATATATACTGAATATATATGTTATTTATATCATTATTTACATTATTTAATTGAGTAAATCATGATTAATTCTATATAACCAAAAATAATAAGTCAAAACATATACGAAAAACAAAACAGTTATTACCCGAAACATAACTTTAACATGGATTTTTTTAATAATTTGGTAATATAAATGAATAATAAAATCATATGTGGTATTATATATATATCGATGTTTCTATTTTTTAGATCTATACAAAATTTATATTTATTATAAATTAATTTTGAATGTGTATTAAGGGATTCATGACTTAAGGTAAGGGGTTTCCATCTCACTTTTTTCTTTTTGTGAGACACATGCTATATTCACCACCTCTTTCTTCTATGTGGTTTATATACATCACATGAATGTATTTTATAGTTCCTAAAATAAAATATATTTTTATTTAAATATCCATTTTAGGATATATATTTAATATGGTTTATGATTCAAAAGTAACCAAATAGGTAAAATATTTTTATATCAATTTGCCTTCTTTGGAAAGTATGTTATGTTATGAACCTATATTAATTAAATATGTTTATATGTAGCACTTTTTAAATTTAATATCACGAATTTATTAATATTAATGATATTATAAGTTTAAATTTATTTTATTATTTCATGGTTTTTGGATTAAATTTTACCAAATGTGTAAGAGTTTTATGTTATAATCTAATAATTTATGAGGATTGTCTATGATCAAATATCCATGGTTAAAATATGAATATATACCTATCAAGAATACTCAGGAAATTTCTTCCCCTCATATTATTCATGATATCTTTATGTAATGGAAAAATATTTCAACTCTTTTTTACATAGGATAAATAAGATTTATTTTAATAAAATACAAATTTATTTCTCTCATCGATCAGAAATCTTTTTTCTTCCAATACAATGCTTTTTAAATATATTTTAAACAAATTAAGGATATTTTGAGCCCATATTAAAGGAATCATATTTTTTGCATTTTTGATGTTTTTAAATGTTTTTAAATGATTTTTAAATCTTTTTTTATTTCAATGTTATTTTTGAAGAAAAAGGTTTTCAAAATGTTTAATATTCTAAAAAGAATTTTTCAAAGAAGAAAGGATATTTACCTCAACAAATGTTTTAAATGATCCTTTAAAAATTATTTTTCATCTAAGATGAAATACTTCGGTGTTTCCTATTCCTTACATGGAATATTATCCAAATATAACATTCATATTATTTCCCTAAATGGTTTATGTTTTGATGGCATCATGTTTATGGAACCTGTTTCCTTTCTACGGGTCAATCACATTCCTTAGAGATTTTTATGAAAAAATTTTATTTTAAATGTGTTAATCATGTTTCAAAGAGATTAAAATGAAACCCATTTACCTTCCATGGTTTAATGAGGTTATGAAT
This sequence comes from Viscum album, assembly GCA_963277665.1. NCBI lineage: Eukaryota > Viridiplantae > Streptophyta > Magnoliopsida > Santalales > Viscaceae > Viscum > Viscum album. Next base: position 757,728,563 of record OY728147.1, read on the forward strand.
GAATGATGGTTGTTTTAATGAGTTTTTATGATGATATTAATTCTCTTTATACATTATTCATTTTGTGGTTCCTAGAAATAATGTATATGATGGGATGACCTAGATAGCATTAGGTATGACTGATATAGTTTATGTGATGTGAATACTAGATTACTACAAGTAATACTATTATATCTAATACTATGGGGTGTCCCAGATAGAATCGGATATGCCTACACATATTATAAGATGGGGAAGCTCAGATAAAACTAGGTAATCCCATTACAAATTATATAATGGGGCAGCCCAGATAGAACTTGGTAATCCCGTTACATCTTATATGATGGGGTGAGATAGATATAACTAGGTATGCTGGGTACAGATTATATGATGGGGTTATCCAAATAGCATCAGGTGATCCCATTATAGATTACATGATGGATGTGCCAAGATAGCATTCTAATTAATTAGTTAAATATTTATATATAACAAGATAGACATGGATGGAATATGGAGTTAACCTTGTTTAGTAAGGGAATCTTTCTACCTTTATGGTCTTGGGAGTGAACATTAACAACTAATATAGTTTAGAGAGTGAAAAATATTCACTAATATATCATTGGCAGGGAGACTTGACGATTTTGGAAATAATTTTATATGATGATGTATTTTCTATAATTCCATGTCTTATACATATATTATTCTCAAATGGATTATTCTTTTTGATTCATTTATGATTCATGTATTATTACTATCAATTTTTTTCCATGACTCAAGATTTTGATATTTGATATATTTGGTATGATCTCATAATTTAATTATAATGTTCTCAAACACTCATGTTCATGTTATTATTATATATCACCCTTATTTACCCATATTAAGAATTTTAGATACCCTTTATTATATTTCCATTCCCTTGGTCATTAAGAATATTTTTAAGTAGGATTACTAAATGGGAACATATTTGTGGGAGAAATTGAATATCCTTCAACAGGTTAGATGATTGTGTTCAAAGTTTCCAAATACATAAAACTATTATGATCCTCATCCATGTACTTTTGTATTGTGCTGAATATTCATCTAAAATTATGTAATATCCATTTATCAGAAGTCTTGGTCAAAATAATTATGGTTTTATTAGGATAACATCCCATGCACTATACATGGAACCTCATGGGAATAGAACATTTTTCAACGAATTGAAGGGATATATAATTATGATCCCACCCACTATATTCATATCTTATACATGAATAAGTGTTCCAAATAGATCATACAACATAAGTATGTCCTTAATAAATTTTAATCCGAGGTTTAAAGAGTTTGATATGTATCCATGTAAGTCCCAAAAAATGAAGGATATGTATATCTAGGTGAATTACCTTGATTGTAAATGGGTATAAGTATTCACAATATAAATGTTTTTAAGGGAAATTGTGGGATAATTTCTATAGCATAACGAGGGTAAATAATGATTCATGGGAGAAATTAATGAGAGTGAAATAGATATCCCATAACTTGTAAATTATAATAGAACTAATAGGGGTCTGTAAATTCATATCCTAATATGAAAAATTAGAAATCCAAATACATTATTTGAAGAAGGTTCTTGAATAAACAGGATAAGGAGAGGATCCCTTACTTTGGCATTGTAACGAACTATGTAAATGCATTAAATATATGGGATAAATAATATTTGATTCATAGAAAATAAATTTAAGATTAAATGGATATTTTTATATAAATTAAAACATAATAAATTGAGATTCAAAAGTCTAAATATAGAGAAGGTTCTTGTTTGTAAATGATAAGAGAGAGATCCATTACCTTGATAGGAAACTTTGAAAATATTCATAGGATATTATTAATATATTGGGGGAATATTTAGAGGGATATAGAGAGGTAAAAGAAGATTAATTTCTTACTATAAGTAGTTTAAGTGGATTTGAAGGGTAGTTTAGGTGAGTTTATATATCAAAAGACAGGATAATTATTTATTAATTTCCAAAAATTAGTTTTGGACTATATGACAAAGTTACAAAAACAAAACAAAATCCTTTTTTTTCTACGGTTTGTACCAAAAAAGACTATTTTTCATTATTTTATTTTGATAAGAACCAAACACATGATAACATTAACCTTGATGGTGTGGAATTGAGTCATGTCTGTTAAGAATTGATTTTAAAACATTAAAATAAAATATAGTTTTTCGATAATGCATTATGGATTTATAAAATTTATAAGATAACATAAAAATAACAATATTTTAAAGGAAATAAAAAAATTGGTTTTGGATATGTTTTTCATCATTTATTACATCACTATGGTGATCTTATGATGTCATAATACACATCGTATATTTATACAGTTTGTAATTTTGACCCAATAATTGAATTATCCCCAAAAATTATGAAAAACTCAACATTCAATAATTTCATCATTTTAAATTCAAAATAATATTTATTTTATCTAAATAAATTTCAATGTATGGTAATTTTCAATTTTAAATAAAAAATTCACCTTTAATGAAAAATATTGGTTTTTTAACCTTAAATTTATTTTGACCCTTATAAAAAATATTTTTGACTTAACAATTTTATATTATCATTTATATTTAATAAATATTATTAAATAATAATATTTTATTCAAATATATTTTATTTAATAAAATCATGAATGGAAAAAATGTTTTTCTTTATTGAAATTATATATTTCCCAAAAAATTAAATTTTTTTTCATCGTATAAAAATATAATTTTTCCCAAAATCATTATCAACTCATTGAAAAGGTAATAAAAAATTGAAAAAAATTAATAATAATTTTTTTGAAAAATTAAAAAAATCATAATATTAGTTTCTCAGTAGATATCCCTTTATTACACTAATGAATACCCTTAGAGTAAGGTGTGTGATGGTGAAATTTTTATGGGGTGGTTCGATGAACATGGATCATGTCATGCTATCAATGTTATTAAACTTCTCCTCTAAATGGTTTTGATCATGATTTAGTAATTGAGTCATTAATTAGGCTTGAAAAATAGAAATTCATTGGGATTTTATCTCCCTTATAATCTCTAATAAATTGTATTTATAGAGTATTATCCTATTGGTCGAGGTCATCGATCCTTATATATATAATATATATATGAATTTGATTTTTAATAACCATTAATGTATAATAATCATAATGGTCACTGTAAATTTGATATTTTATCAATATTTAGGATTCTTAATGGACATTTAGGTTTGACAGGATATAACTTATAATTATAAAAAATAACTAAAGTTGCGCCTGTGCATTTTTATAACATCATTTCTTAATAATGAATTTACTCATTTAAAAAGTGAATTTAATTTATAAAATATTTTTTCATTAAATTTAAGACCTGGGTATGGATGGTAAGATTTTAATAAGGGAGTTCTTGGTGGATATTGGAGGCTAGAAGTTTCTAAATAAGGGAGAACAAGACTTTCCCTTTTATAAATTAGGGTAGTGGAACCCTTGGAATTACATAAAATTTTAAATTAATATAAATTAATTTTATTTTTTATGTTGCCCCAAACTATTATATTTCTAATCTATTATGTGTATGAGTTGAAATAATATCATCCATGTAAAATCTCCTTACCTTTTTTATGTTTTTTGACCCATTGATTTGAGTAATCAATGTTTGGATCACTTTGAAGGTTGTTTTCTATATTTTACCGAAACCTTTTTGATTGTTTATAGGACCTTATATGGTTTTCACATGGTTAAAAAATGCGTGAAAAATGGATTTTATGGATTGTGCATGGTTTTCAATTGTTTGAACTAAGTGTTCAGCCTGGTCGCATGGTTTTTGCATGGTTTAACTAAGTGTGTAGCCTATTTGTGCAACATTTCATGGTTAAGGATCATTATTAGTACTAACCATGTAATTTGGCCTAGAAAATTATTCACTTGATAATTAAAATTATTAAAAATGTAATTAAAGTCCAAAAACCACTTAATTAACTCTAAACTCCTCCCACTCAAACCAAATTAGATCCTTAGGATTTTGGGAGCACTCTAGAGCCATTTTTTCTCCCAAAACATCATCTCTTGGTGGATCAAAGATCCAATCAAAGAAGCTATCCTCTCTTTTGATGAGTTATTTTCTTATTAATCTTGGACATTACATCTCCTCTTGATTCTTTCTTCCTAAAGTTCATTATGGCCTCTTTTTTTGTTGGATCCTGATTGATTGATGTGGAATTTTTAGATCTGGGATCTCTTCTCTCTTCATCAACGAGATATTATATTAGATTCAATTATCTCCATCGAAGGAGAAACATCTCATATTCATTTTGATTGGATTCATTGTTTTCCCAAGTAGGAATTTCTATGATTTTCCATGGTTTTTTGATTAATTATTTCTTGATAAATTCATGGATGTGTGTTTCTTGATTTCTAACACTTTTTCTATGTTTTGTATTTATATAATTCCTTATAAAATATTCTTTGACCCTATCCACTGAAAACTGAATATTTAATGAATTAAATGGATATGGAATTTATTTATATCCCTATTTTTTAAATTAATAAATTCCATGTTTGTTTGGATTTATTTTCAAATATCCTTTAAAGGGTGTTTTGGATAAATTGAGGGCTTTGTCTAGGGTTTTGATTTATTAAATGAACTTTATTTATTTGAATTAAATGAATTTAAATATTTTATGTTTTCAAAATAGATTCAAATGATTGAATTTATTAAATGGATAAGAACCCCATTTAAAATATTTTACCCTTGTTTTAGAATTGGTGTTCTTTGGTAATTTAAAATAAATGATTCATCCTCATGGAATGTGGATGTAAATACATGTTTTGAAATGTATTCAATACTTTTAAAATTGTAAATCTTACTTTAAATGATTTAGGTGTTCTTTGAAATAAATATTTGTTTTAAAGGTCTGTTTTTCATTTTAATGATGAATTGTGAAAGGAAGCATGTATTATTACCCTTTTGAATATTGAATTATATAAAATGTTTTGAATTGAAATTTATGATATTTGACCACGTGGATAGAACTTTTTCATAATTATCCCATATAATAATCCCTTAATTTTTACTTGTTTTATTGTTATACTTCACATTGTTTGAGGCTGAAAATGTATTATTTAATTTGAGAGAGTTTCGGTTTGAGAGTGAGATTATGATGATAATGATCTTATGATCCTCACAACTTTTTTACCTCACCCATTATTTTGACTAGTCATGGGAACCTGTATATTAAGATGAGAAGTTCAAGATATATGCTTCACTAGAAGACTCACACTATTCTAGTGGATCTATAGAGAACATGAATGTTTCAGGCTATGTACATGTGTCCAGGAAAGCAGGTGTTTGTGGAAATGGTTTACTTTTGACCTGTGAGACTATATATAATCCCAAAAATTATTCATGTTGTAATTTGATTAACTATTCTATGTTATAATCACTATCATTCCTAGGTTATAACCATGAAATCCATATACTTTATCTCGATACATGAAAACATTTGTTTTCACCATTGGGCACTAGATTTTTCTTGGTTTCTTCATTTATTGTTATTATGAACCTTAACTCTATTATATTGATTCTTATTTATCATTACATGTCATGTGCATATTCTCATCTTTTCATGATTAACTAACTTTATCTTATGAAATGTTTCTCAAATGTTTTCAAGAATATTTCTAGTTTTTAAATGAAGAAATGGAATATTTTAGTTTCATAAATTATTTTTAAATGTTTAAAACTCTATTTTTAAAATAATCCTCTTACTCTATTTTTTGTACACAAATTTTGTAAAATTTGAATTACCTTATGATTTAATTGTGTAATAGCTTTAGTGGAATCTTACTGGACTCTTTATATAACAACCTACTTATACCTTTTGGTGTTTGCATCCCTTTATTGTCTTATAGATGATGTTCGATCTCTCATATTTCATTGTGGGTTTGTGCTTTAGTGAACAAGGGTGGGTGACTTGGGACACGGTGGGTGGTCATGGGCCACCAAGAGGTGGGTTTTGTTTTCAATTTCCTCTTTCTAGTTTTCTTTGTTTTTATTTTTACATTGATTTGTATGCATTTTTTGATATATATTCGATGTTATTTCTTCATTGTACTCTATTTTTGTTGTATTTTGTGGAAAAAATCATTCCAAATAGTTATTTTTTTGTACATAGGTTTCTGTCGCCATCCTATGGAGATCGAGGATGCTCTTTTGGTTTGTGGCAAATCGTCCTGGATACCGGATTAGATGGTATTCTGAGATAGTTCCTTAAAAATGTTATTAGAGTAGGTAATTACTTAAAGGTAAATACATAACCTTGAAATCCTTATGTTATTTGGGGTGATTCATGGTATAAAGTATACTAATAATGTGATGGGGCTCAAGAGGTAGTCAGTGAGCCGATGTTTGATCACCACCCCTTCATGGTGAGACTTGAATTACTAGGGATGTTGGTACTTGAGTTTTTATTTTGAGTTATTTTTTAATGATAAATTATATTTATATTCCCAATGAGAATATCTTTTATTTGGGTAATCTATAATGCATTTTTGAACCATAATGGAATGATGACCACCATGTCACCAAGTTTTAACTGTCTATTGAAATTTTAGGAATCAGTGTGGATGATTTGGAAATCCAACCTTGAAATATTGTGAGGTTGGCGTGTGGTTTTCGAACTAATACAAACTAGACTTTTTAAGTTTTAACTGGGTTCTAATCATGAAACCTTATCCATTTTCTTATATGCAACTTCACTTATGTGAGGTTGGTTATGTGGGTTATGGTTGTGGGTTGTTTCATGCTGTTTTTTAGTTTTTAAAATTTAATCCCATGTTAATAATTTGAAATCCTTTATGGAAAATAAATTTTTTCGTAAAAAAATTGGATAATATATTGGATAAATGTTTTCAATGACTAAAAAGTGAGTTTTTTGAAATGTTTTGTTTGAAAAACTAATTATCAAATACTCTTATGTGATATGATAAAACAATGTTTTAATAAGTAATTTTCACTTGTAATGGTTTTAAAATAGTAATGGTTTTGGTAATTTGAAAATGGAATTAATATTTTTTAAACCATGGAATAATTCACATGTACGGGTAAATGGTTTTTGAAGTTGTGATTGATTTATAACAAGATTTATCCTTTTGAAAGGAAATAGTAATGTTTTATAATGGTTGAAATCATCTGTGTAATCAAATTAGTGATATTTTGATTAAGTTGGGTTGTGAAATTGTTTAAAAACATTTGTGAAATGATTGAGTGTTTCTTCATGATTGAGTTGATATGCCTATTTTTTATGATGTTCAAAAATTTCTCCAAGAAATTCTATTAATAAAGATATAATATTGGTCTAATAGTCTGGTCCTCAGAGTAGTACTTCACATTTTCCAAAAGTAGAATCCCTTGTCAAATAATCTACCCAACCACCATATCAAGTGTTGGATCTAGATACTTTTCAACATTTGAACCCCATCATTGAATTCCTGGATTTTCAACCATTTTCTTATAAGGGTGAATGATCTTATATTGAGGTAGTGTAGTGTCTTGGAGAATTTGATGTGATCTTTGATACTCTCAAGACTCTTGAATCTCTGATGTTCAAGTCTATACACTCCATAGTTTAGGGACCTAGACAAGTGTGGTGTAAATTTTTTATTACCTCTCGTTTGTATTAAACAATATATTGGGAATTATTCAAGTCAGTCTTCATTCAATGGAAGTATCCTAAGGAAGTGAATAAGGAGAAAGTTTCTATGTTCTTGAGTTTCAATCAAGACGATCTATCAGTTGTGAAGTAAGACCAGAAGTTTTCACATTTTGTATGATTCATACCTAATATTTTCAGTAATGAATTTAGTAAAGATGTATCTTCTGGAAAAGGTCTTATCCCTGGCCTTGTGACTCCCATGGTCGTAGAATGGTTGATCTATTATCTATAGATGATTGAAAAGACCATTTAAAATGAATTGGAGATAGAAAAAAATAGGAATGTCTAAATTCCACCTTCCCTATTGTATAAGCAGAGTCCCCTCAAGACAATAAGAGCACTACCATGTGGTTACAGTGTAGAAAAACTGGTCCTTCTAAAAATTTATGTGCAAAATCTCTAAAAGTTTATATACGGAGTGGCATTCGAGGTCACCTTCAGAGGTTTTGTAAGTTGTTATACTGAAAACAAAAAATTTGGTCAGAAATATCAGCACCTAAATATTTGGAAAAAGATTATTCCTGATAATAGGGCTCCATCCACTAGCCTTAGAGTTAATGTTTTCAAACAGTTAAGGAGTTTTTGGTTTTCGTCTATTAGATTCAAGATATAGTTAATGTTGATCCAGCTTTTCTTCCTGATGTCTGATTGGAAAATGTTTAGGTTTTCCTTCTTATGGATTGTATATTTTTGGAAACCTTTTATTTTGGGGTCTTTTTTAATCGTATCTTAAGAACCATTGTGGTGGTCATTTTTCAATTAGTGATATGAAAATGGTTTCTTTTCTTGATATCCTGTTTGTAGTTCCTAGGTGTTCTTCTCCTTTTGACATGATGGTTAGAGATTGATTTTGATATATTGGATGATCTACCTCTTGAGAGTATAGTTACATGTTGTTCACTAACCTGGTTGTGTGATTTATTTCCTTTTGGAATTGTATATAAATTAGGAATGTACACATGTAACTAGGATGATGTGTATTTTTTATAGACCAGACCCATGATTTTTATTGTCATTTGATTTGATGAGCTCATCAATGTATGAGGATCAGTTTGAAAAATACTAGGTTACCGTTTAATGCTTACCCAAGTTAGAAATCCCTTTTCGATCTTTACCTTTTTTTGTGTGTTTTATCTTCAATGTTTCTTCAGATTGATTGGTTGAAGTATCTCTTATTCGGGTCTATGGGATATAGTTTTCCTTTGTTTCACCATTTTGGTGAATATTTAAACGGTGGGGAGACCTATGCTAGTTCCCCAGTCTTTCTCTATTATGGTGATGTGTGATGATCATGGTGTTTTTATCTTTTAGATATGTATGTGTTGTTATAATTTGAATGAGTCATTATTCTGGACCACAGACCATTATCCTCACAAAATGAGTAATGGAGTTCTTCTTTTATCATCTTTTCCTATCTTTCATACTGGAAGATTTCTAGGGATAAAAAGTCTTATGGTCGTGAGGTTGTAATATCCTATTACATTTTTTTATGTGTTTTGACCCATTAATTATAATACCCAATGTTTGGATCTCTTTCTAGGTCATTTTCAGTATTTTACTGAAACGTTTTGAAGGTTTCTTGGCATGTTCATTGTTTGTTCATGTTTTGTGCATGGTTAAACAAAGTGTGCAACATGGGTTTGATAGTTTCTTCATGGTTTTTTCATAGTTAAACTAATTTTGAAATTATCACATGGTTTTCACATCATTAAACTAAATATTCATCCTGGTCGCATGGGTTTCACATGGTTAAACTAAGTGTCCATCCTAAGTGCGCAATGCTGAACGATTAAGGTGCATGGTTAGTACTGACTGTGCGAATTGACATATAAAACCATGGATGTGATAATTAAAGTTATGAAAATTGTAATTAAAGTCCAAAAAACCCCTATTTAACCCTAAATTCATACCAATCAAACCAAATTAGATCCCTAGGATTTTGGGATCCTTTTAGATCCATTTTTTCTCCCTAAACATCATCTCTTGGTGGATCTAAGCACCATTCAAAATAGAGATCTGGTCTTCTAGTCAGTTATTTTCTTCTTAATCTTGGATCTCTCTTATCCTCTTGATTCATTCTTCCTAAAGTTCTTGAAGACCTATTTTTTCTTGTATTTTTATTGACTGATGTGGAGTTGTAGATCTAAGATCTCCTCTATCTTCATTCAAGAACTATCTTCTTAGATCTGGTGATCACCATCGATGGTGAAACATCTTGGATTCATTATGGTTGGATTCCTTATTTTCCCAAGTATGCGTTTCTATGATTTTCTATCATTTCACGATTAATTGTTTCTTGATAAATTCATGGATGTGTGTTTCTTGATTTCTAAAACATGTTTTATGATTTTTATCCATTTAATTCCACATAAAATATTATTTGGGCCTATCCTCTTCGAATTGAATATTCCATGAATTAAATGTCTATGAATTTGATTTCTCTAACCTTTTTTTAAATTAATATATGCAGTGTTTATTGGGATTTATTTTCAATGAACCTCTAAAGGGATTTTTTGAGAAATTGACGGCTTCAGACCATGTTTTGATTTATTAAATTAACTTCATTGATTTAAATTAAACGAATTAAAATATTTTATATTTTCAAAATAGTTTTAAATTGTTGAGTTTAATATATTAAAAAGAAACCCTTTTAAATGATTTTACCCTTATTTTGGAATTTTTGTTCTTGGGTTATTTTGAAATAAATGATTTATCTTCATGGAAAGAGGGTGTAAACACATTTTTTGTAATGTTTGTAATCATTTTAAAATTTTAAAACTTCCTTTAAATGATTTAGGGATTCTTTGAAAAAATAATTATTTTGAAGGATTTTTTGGAATTTTAGTGATGAATTTTGAAAGGAAGCGGGTATTAATAACCTTTTGATTATTTAATTGTATAAAAGGTTTTGAATTGAAATTGATGATTCTTGATAGCCAGGTAGGAACATTATGATAATTTTCCAATGTATAGTCCCTTAATTTTAACTTGTTTCATTATTATAATTCTCATTTGTTGGGGATTTAAAAAATGAATTATTTACTTTGAGAGAGTTTTGGGTATGATAATGAGATGTTGATGATAAGGATTATATGATCCTTTTAACTTGTTTATCTAACACATTCTTTTGACTAGTTATGGGAACTTTGATAGATAGATGTGATGACCTAGATATATGTTTTATTGGAATAATCACACCCTTATAGTGGATCTATAAAGAATGTGAAGGGTCGTGAAATGGAATTTTATCTAGGAAAGAGGGTGTACATGGGAACAATTTTCTTTAGACCCGTGAGACTATATGTAAGCCCAGAAAATGGTAATGTTGTAATTTTATTATTTATTCTAATGTGGACTCACTATCAAACCTAGTTTGTACCCATGAAATTTTTATACTTAATCTAGATAGATTATAGTGTTGGTTTTCACCATTTGGAACTGGAGTTTCCATTCTTGCTTCATTTTTGTTACTATGAACCTTGACTCTATTGTATTGATTCTCATTCATCTTTACATATCAGGTGCATATTCTCATCTTTTCATGATTATCTAACTTTAGCTTGTGATATTTTTTAATGCTTTTCAAGAAAATTTTTAGTTTTTAAATAGTGAAATGGAATTTTTTCTAGGTATAGTCAGATATTTTAAAATGTTTAAAACTCTATTGTAAAACCGATCCTCTTACTATGTTATTTGTACTCCTCATTTCGAATATTTCAATTACCTTCTAAAGTATCTACTTAGAAACTTTGGTGGAAGGCTACTAGTCACTTTATCTCGCACCCTTCTGATACCTTTGGGTGTTTTCTGCCCTTTATTATCTTATAGAGGGTGTCCATGCTCTCATATTCCTTTGTGGGTTTGTTCTTGGGAGACCAAGGGTGGGTGACTTGGAACATGTTGGGTGGTCATGGGCCAGTAGGAGGTGGTTTTTTATTGTTTTGTTTTTATTTTAGTATTCTTAGTGTCTCCTTATAACTTGATATGTATGTATTGATTGATATATATCTGATGATGTGTCTGAATTGTACTATATTGTTGTTGTATTCTGTTGACAAAATCATTCCCAATGGATATTTCTTGATGACTAGGTGCTTGTTTACAGCCCATGAGATTGAGAACACTCTTTGGGTTGGTGATTAATCATCTTGGGTACCAGTTTAGATGGTATTCTTGGTAGGTTCGTTATAATACATTAAAATATAGAAATTTTATGTGTAGTTTTAACCCTTATATCCTAGTTTAAATCTATAATTAATAGTTATGATGATTACCGTGATATCAGTGCTTTTAACTCATTAGTGGTCATAAAAGTTACTATAAAAGGAAATGTATCCAATATGTGGAAAATGGTTGATATTCATGACCATATCCACTAAAATATTTCAACAGCAGAATTTTTATATATTTTTAATCGTTAAAAAAATATTATTTAATATAAGATACCGTTGAGTTTGTTTTCAAGACTATTCTAATATTTTGAAAATATATAGATTAAAATATAAATTGAATTAGATAAATAAATTTAACATATCAATAATATGTTAGATTTTTCTAAAACAATCATGGAACATAATAATTTATTCAAATAGTATTTATTTTAATATTTTTAACATTATTATTTTCTTTCAGTTGAAAAATAAATATATCAACTTTTTATAAGAAATTAATATAATTATTACACATAAAAAATTAAAAATCAATCACCATGATTGAAAAAAAAATCATATTTAAAATTATCATTTATAACTATAAATAAACTCCAGTTATCCCAATTAAATAATATTATATTAATTAAAACAAAGAGAGTGACATTTTAGATTAATTCGCTACATTAAATAATACTAATTTCATTATGACAGAAAAATGGAAACTAGTTTCCATATCCAAAAATATTTGATATGAATGGTTAGAATAAACTCATATAGTAGAAATAAGAAAGTTTATATATATATATATATATATATATATATATTTAAGCCCTATCAAAATATTTTTGAACTTAATTATCTGATTTACCCTTACCAAGGTGGAAAATATTTACCAAGGTTACTATTTATAATGACAAATTTTTTTTCCTATTTACCATATTTTGAAATGTAGATTAAAAATATGAAATCCATTTTTCAAGTTTAAATTTAAAGAAGTGGTAGAAATCCATTTTTAAATAAGCAAGAAAAACACAATGAAAACTATTTTTAGAAAATGTGTTTTAAGTCTAAAACTGTATTAATTTTTTTCTTATTCCTATTAAAAAATAATAGATGAATGTTAAAAAAAATTATTTATAAAATCTATAAATTTAATTAAAATCATTCATAAAAAAGTTATTAATTTAATTTATTTTGACAAAAATATATCTCATGAATGAAAACAGGTTTTCATAAAAATATATCATTTTTTACATTCAAAATATTTTATCTACTAATTATTAATGTATTCATTTAATTAATGTATAAATAATATTCCTTATAATATAGATAGTGATATTCAAACCCAAAAATCCAATAAATGAGAAATAACTATAACATTAAATAATGATAGTTCAATAGTTTATGGAATTTCATATAAACTATATGTTTCATGTAAAAAAATTTATTGAATTATTAATGTCTATTTAAAAATAAATAAATAAAAAATCATGTGTTATTACATTATACCCCCATTAAAATGATTTTTTCTTTGGAAATTTCAACACTTCAATACAAAAAAAGGACATCATTGTTTCATCACATCCTCGGGTCCCCAGGTAGCTTCTTATAATTTATGATCCCTCACAAGATATTTAACTAGTGGATTAGTCTTTTTTCATAGAACATTATCTTTATGATCCAATATCTCTATAAGTATCATGTCATAGGAAATTCCATGCTTTAGTGATACAACCTCTTCTTTGAGTACATGGGAAGGATTATGTACGTACCTCCTCAGGAGAGATACATAGAGTACATTGTGAAATTGATAGTTTTTTGGTTGAATATCAAAGTGAAAATCTAAAATCCCTTGTTGATCAATAATATCAAGGGGATTAATACACCTAGGTCTCAACATCCCCTTACTTCCAAATCTTATAACCTTATTCTATAAATAAATTCCCAAAAAATACTATCCCATAAACTTTAAATTCATTATCATGTTGATGATTGTCACTATAACTCTTTTATTAACTATGAGCTATAAATATCTAATGAAAAATATCTTTGACATTCATTATTATTTCCATATCTTGTTCAGGTACTAATAGATTTTTTCTCCGACTTTGTTATTTCATATCATATTTATACTCTTATTTCCATAGATGGATTCATAAGGATCCATATAAATGCTCAAGTAAAATATATTTTTATTGTAAAAAATGAATAAAGGAATGTGTTGATCTAAAACAAAATTGAAATATAGATAATTGGATCTAATTTATCCAATAGTTTTTTACTGTTTCCCTCATAATGGGCATCTTTTTTAGGATTATTGGTAGTTATAACACACAACTCTATATCTAGATCATACTAAATTCATCACAGAAACATTAATGTAAACCTCATATATCAACCAAATATAATAAAATTCATTTTACCTTTCAACCTTTTAAATTCATTAATGTATTTTTTTGGTAATCTGATCAATATGGAAATCATCCTTGATGTAAATGAAATGTGATGATTTCATAAAATGATCAACTACAACCCAAATAGCATTATAGACATATATTTTTGGGAGTCCAAAAATAGAATCATTGGTGATGTTTTCCCATATCCATTTTAGTATGTCTAATATTTGTAATATTCCTTTAGACCATGGTCTCTCAACCTTAACCTTTGAACATTCCAATCAACGAGATACAAACTTTGTAATATCTCCCTTCATGTTGTCCAACTATAAAAACTCTTTCAGATCATTACACATCTTTATACATATAATAACAATAGAAAATTTTGATTTATAGTATTTATTTGATATATCCTTCCAAAATTATGATATTTATGGGACACATAATGGGTTTCTGACCCCTATTATTCCCTCACAATCAAGGCTTATCTCAATAAACTTTCATACCTTATTTTGTAACAATACATATTCCTTATGTGCCTCTTTAATCTTCACAGTGATAGAGGGTTGAACACTCATTTTAACATGATAATATTTCCCCTCTTCCAACAATATTTTCAGATATATCCTTTTCAAATAAAAAATTTTGGATCTTTTTTAATATTCATCAAAGATAAGCTTGCATGATCCTTTCGAATCAAAGCATCACAAAACATGTTCACCTTCCCATAATGGTAATGTATTGAGCAGTTATAATCATTAATCAACTAAAACCATCTTATTGGGTACATATTAAAATATTTATTTGTGAATATAAATATTAGTATTTTATGATCATTATATTTGTCACACCATTCTACATAATTATAATTCATTAGGATCGTTAATGTAAAAAATTAAAATAACTCCAAATCAAGATTTGGGTAATTTTTCTCATGAACCTTTAATTAGAATGATTCATAATCTATCACCATATGAGTATTAATATTATCCCATTATTCTATGCATCAAAATATAGTGAAAACCCATCTCCACTGTAGGGTAGTTTAAGAACAGGTTCACTGACCAACATTCTATTTAGTTCCTTGATATTTTCAACCCACTAATATATCTATAATAACAAAAAACCCTTTGTAGTTAACATGGTGAGTGGATTATATAGTCATGATAAATTATTCACAAAACATAGATAATATTTATCTAAACCAAGAAAATTATTGATCTTGGTCATCATGATTGGTCGGGGATAATGTTCAATAACTTTTTTTCTTTTATGGATCTACTGATATGCTCTCACATGATATTATATGATCCAAAAATTAAACCTCATGTAGCCAAAATTTATTATTGGAAAAAAATTTATACATATTATACTTTCTTATAGTCTTTAGTGTCGTTGAAAAGTGGTCTATGTAATCTACATTTCCCATGAAATATATAAGTGTATATTCTATAAATACTAAAAAAATATAATCAAGGTAATCTATAAAGACACTATTTGTTGAATCCCGGATGATAGTAGGGACATTAGTAAGACCAAATGAAATCACTATAAATCCATAGGGTATTTACCTTGTAAAATTATATTTCTTGTGTATGTATTCACTTTTGAACCCCCAATTAAAACTTTTTAGATTTAAGGTTAATCTTGGAAAAATATTGAGCTCCTTGTAATTGATCAAATAACCAATCCATAAAGTGTATAAGATAATTATATTTATTATGATCATTTTTAGTTCCTGATTATCCATGAAGAGTAAAATTTATTTACCACTCTTATTAATAAAAAAAATAGGTGCACCCCTAGTGATACACTTGGCTGAATAAATCCCTTATTAAGATTATATTGGAGTTTCTTCTTCAATTATTGAAACTTAATTAGGGTTACTCTATATATAGTATTTAGAATAAAGTAATTTCTAGGTATTAGTTCTATTGAAAACTAAAATTATTTATTTGGAGGAAAACATAGAAACTTTTCTAGAAATGAATCAAAAAACTATCGTAAAACATGCATTTATTTGATTTTGATTTCATTTCCATTCATTTGAGTTAAATACCTCATTTGAATATGAATTAAGACAAATATATTGGATGTAGTTTAAATTGGAAGATCGTATTCATACTTGAACTGATAAACAATAATATTTTGTTTAATAATATCTAATGTGGCTTCCCTTGATCTAAAATTGATATGGGAAATTTATAAATAAATCATATCCATGCCGAAAAATAAATGTGATTTTAACATAAATCTCATAACTCAAGTATCATATTTCTTATTCAGTGTTATAAAATATTATATAATAAATATATATTTAACATACATAAATTATTGAACCATAATCATATATAACAAAACATATATGATTTATTTATAACATTTTATCACTATTTTAATTATAATTCAATATTAAAATCAATATTTCATGTGATAACAACTTCAATTTTTATTCATGTTTTTATTCTGTTATCTCTGTCCTTGAACTTTGATCATAGTCCCATCATCTATAGAATTTTAACCATGTAATTAGTATCATATTTAATCCTCATATACATTTTCATAATTATTCATATAAAGTGGTGTTTAAAATTAATTACCTTGTGACATGGGTATGGTAGTCTATACATACACACAAATGAATATTCCATTTTTTTTATGGACAGAACAAAAGAAAATTAAATAATAAATTATCATTATAGAAATATAATAATATAATAAATATCATATATATTCATTAAATACATCATTATAACCATAAATTTAAAGTGGTGAGAAAAACAAATACATAGATTTATGGAGGTGGCAGTCCACACATATGCAAGAGTGATGTTTCATTTACCCATTGGATGGATAGAATGTGGATAATTATTGTTACGTAATCAAAATAATTAATTCTATTTAATATAAAGAATTTTTTATTTTATAATGGATACCATATATTTATAGGAGGTACAATAAAAAATAAAATTGAATGTACTTGGTTAAGATTTATACCTTAGTATTGAGATACCTCCTTTGGCTTAATCCTTAATCCTTGATAGGATGGTATTTTGGATATAAAAGAAGATCTATGATGTGGTGAACTATAATAGGATGAATTTAGGGTAGGAAGTGTCCATGATATATTTAACACCCCAAAATTATAAAATATTAACATTGTATTGAATATCGTATGTGACACGCAACACTCAACTTATACAAACCATGAAATATATTTCTTTAAATTTAATCTCTTCGATAGGTTATGAAACATAAAACCATGTGTTGATGGGAATTTTAATATATTATACCTAGTATTTAAATTTTTGGGTATGAATATTAATTACTAAATTAAGATAATTATGGTTATCAATTTATTATAAATAAATAAGAATAATTTAAAAGAAAAAAAATATGAAAATCTGTATTTTTCTAAAATATGGAATAGTCATGCTTTGTGTGAATAATTTAAAATACATTTTTACCAATTTTATAAAATTTATATTAAATAATAGACTTAATATCTGAAATCATAAAATAAAAATTATCTTAGGGTGATTTTTTGGTATTTTTCTGAAATATTTACTTTTTCGATGAATAGTGGAAAATACTGAATTTGAATTAACTAGTTCCTTTTTGTTCAAATTATTAATAAAGTTAAATTATATAATGATTTATTTTAAAATTAAATTTAATTAAATTATATATTAATTAATCCAATTTATTTCGTTGTAATCATTTTCATATTTAATTTTGTATAAACAACATTATGAACTTTTGAACATTTTATCTTCGTAAAACCACTTTCTCAACGTGTCTGCGGGATTAAATTTAAATTCAAAATTTCTACGTCTATAAATAGTATTTTTTTAAAATTTATTCCATATTTTGAAAAAAAATAATTTAAATTTTCTAATAAGTTCAACATAAATTTGGACCAAAATTAATAGTGAAAATGGTAAAAAGTAATTTTCATGATTAAGGTAAAAATAGATTTATTAGGGGTTATACTAAGAAGATAAGGTTTATAAATTTCATAAAAACATGTAAAAATATTATTATTTATACATATATCCACATTATATTTACACTTTTCTAATATAGGTTCATTTGGAATATTTTATCTTGTGAATGAATTTATCATTTTGGATTCTTTTTCTAAATTTCCAATAAAATTCTGAGAGGTTTCCCTTTCCCCACATATTAATGGGAACTCACTACCCTAAATTATTCACACATAAAAAGTTATTTAGCTTAAAAAATACATGAAATAGTCTCTCACCGACAACCTTAGTTATATTATACATCTTTTTATCCTGCCAAAAAGACTATTCCTAGGGTCCTTTAGAGGAGATATAAAGGATGTTTCTTTTAGATAAGGTAATTTTCTAAACAATGATATTTCATTTTCATTATTATTTTTTAACCTTTAGTAGTTTATTAAAGAATAAAATATAATAAAAAAAGTATATAGACTATAAAAAAAATTTAATATATTTATTTAATAACAATTATTTATATCCACTTCCATCAAATGGAACACAAAATCATCGATCATGTGTAAGGCGGGCTATTGTCTAATGAACTGATGTAGTTATTTTTCCATAACCATTTTTCAAGGTTGGAGATAATGATGAATTTAAGTCATTTATATGATATTTATGATATTGTTATACTTATTTAATTTTAATATAACATATTCCTTTTTATGTTCCATTATATTTTAAATGCAATAGCGTCACTTGTGTGCATGGAAGACTAGCACCTTGTGAAGCGATGTGATTCTTTTTTCAATTACACTTCACATGGAATGTAATAAAGATAAAATTAACTAATATATATGATATATATGATATTATATTTATTCTTTAAAATTAATATATCTCCCACTTCCTTACTCATTCACTCATTAAGGGAAGGATATCGTCAGTCGTATATACGTATAGTCTGCCATCTCAATGAAGCGATGTGACTCGTTTTCAATTACAAACATTTAAGTGTGATTAAAATAATATATCTAATGATTAAATATGATATTAATAATATTAATATCGTTATGTAGATTATGTTTCTATATCATATACCCAAGAATCAGAACATTCATCATAAATCATGAAAGATAAAACAATGTAATTAACCTTCCAAATAATGAAAAAAATTAAATATTATAAACGAAAGGGTAATAATATGATATAAAAGGATAATATATGATATTATAATATGAATGTTGTCCATGTATAATTTAATAACATGTTTAAAACCACTATACCAGAGATTAAATCACATTCAACCAAAAGGAAGAGTGAGGTAAGTAATTCTGTCTAAATCTCCTTTTATTGAGGTATATTTACATGTTATGCACCAATTTAATTTATATGGTGTATAAAAATACTATTTAACAATTAATATCATGAATAATTCATATTTAATGGTATATTAAGTTTTAATTTTAATTATTTCATCCACATGGATTTCACATGAATATTACCAAGTGGTAAGGGACTTTGTCTCAATTTCCCTTCATTGAGGCATATTTTATTATTGTGCACCTAATTTATTTAATATGTTGTACATACTTCCCATTTGAGATGTAATATCATGATTCATTCATAATTCATGTAATTTTATGTTTAAATTATAATTATTTTGTCCAAGGGTATTTTACTTGAAAATCACTAAGTGGTAAAAATTTATTTTACAATCACACATTATTTTATGATTTTTAATGTTCTCATTAAAAAATAACTTTATTCTGATCATTTTTCATTAGAAATTAAATTTATATTAAATATAAATATTCTTTAATTATTTTTATGGTTATTTCCTCAACCTCATATCATTATTACATACATTTTTTACTTTAAAACTTATTCGATTAACTGTGGAAAAATTGATAAATTTGTATTATTTACTGCATATGTGTATTTTATGGTAAGGAATATTGATTAATTAATTAAATAAATAATTCTATATGTGAATAATTATTTGGACATATAGTGATAGGTGAGCCCGGTACAGTATAGCTCATCGATGCATTGTTAGGTCTCATGAGACAAATCAGTAAGATTGAATTAAATGGGGTTTTAACTATAGTTTTAAACCATATTGCAAAATTCCATGAAGTTAGAGGTATCATGATGCCTAAGATCATATCATCTAATAATTTATAATTTCCTTAATTATGAATTCAGTTATAATTATCCATGATATTTTTATAATGATATTATATCTAGATTCATTTCTCTCTCTGTTTATTGATTGAATGATATTTGTTTTCAATTATTTACCTTTCCATATTTATTACCCCTTATCTTATCATGATATTCAAGTTATTAAAATAGAATTGGGGTTTAATTATCTATATTTACATATTGATAATGTTTACTAATTGATGATAAATTACTCTTTACTTAACCATTACTAATAATTTGATCTCACCCTTATTTTTTTACCTTCCCTATGAATCCATGAGGTTTACTAGGATTAATATTTAAGGAGATGCAAGTGGGAATAATTTTATTCTTAAAAAAAATGTGTCCTAATTTTTTATTCAAATGAAAAAACTAAAGTATGTATCTTGTTTAGTAAAATAACTAAATTATTTTCCTCTTCGGGGTGCAATTCTTTGTATCTTATTTCAATATAATAAAGCGAACACTGACACTGAGTTACTGGAGTAAGAGTTGCAAAAATATAAATTTCAAACATTTTGGAAAAAAGAGAATATGTGGTTCCCTTTTTAATTGAGGTAAGGGGAAACCTTGGAATTACCAAAAATATTATTTAATTTTCATGTTCAAGTGGCTGCAAATTATTATGTCACGAATCGAGCTTATAGATGAGATTAAATGATATTATCAAAAAAATATATGAAGGATTGGGTTTTAATTAACCCTTATCTCTTAGTTTTAACCCCTATTAAAACTTTTGACTATTACCATGATATAAATGTTTTTTACTCTTTATTTTTCATAATAGTAACTATATAATTAAAAGTAAAAAATAAGTAAAAAATAGTTTATAGTTTCAAAAATATCCCATTTTATAGACCAAATATATTTTTTTTTACGAAATTAAAATCATATAATAAAATATTATTTAATATAAGAAACCCTTAAAGTCGTTTTCATGACTATTAAAATAGTATAGCTCTAATGACATCAATGTATAAATAGAATTCAAATAAAAACTTTTAACAGATCAATAATATGTTATTTTTATCTTAATAATTTTTGTAACACAATAATGCATCCAAATCTTATTACTTATACTATTTTAATAATTTTTATTTGGTTTTTCAAATACCTTAACGAGTATGGTGTTGACATTGCATAAGTATTTGTGGTAATTATTTGATAACTAAAATTTAAAAATAAACTACCATGATCAAAAAGATTTATTTATATTTAAATTAAATAATTAGAATAGAACATAAACTTCTTTTATCACTATGAAAAAATATTATAGTTATTAAAAAAAAGAGTGACACATTGGATTGATTCCTTACATAAGATAATTTTAAGCTCATTATCAATGAAAAATGGAACCATGTTTTCATATATATGAATATTGATTGATAATGGTTAAAATTAACTCATCCAATATAATTATGGATGGTGTTATGTATATTTTTAAATCCCCATCACACTATTTTTAAACTTAATTACATGATTTACTCTTACCTAGGTGAATTTTGTTTTACCATAGATACTATTTATAACGATTCAAATAATTTTTACCTGTTTACCAAAATTGGAAATGATGACTAAAAATATGAAATCCATTTCTAAATATTAAATTTCTAGAAGTGGTAAAAATACATTTTAATATAAGAATTAAAAATGAAATGAAACATGTTTAAAAAAAATATTTTTTAAAGAAAAAATTGATTTATTCTTATCTCTTGTATATTAAAAACCATTATATGAAGGCTGAAAACTTTCATTGGATATATAATCTATAAATTTCATTATAATCATTTTAAACAGTGATTCGTTTAATTTATTATGATAAAAATACATTTCCTGGATAAATACAGTTATTTAGAAAAACATCCCTATTTCACTTTCAAATGATTTTATATATTGATAACTAATGAATGTATACTATAAATTTTCAAAAAAATATTTTTTATAATTTAGTTAGTCTTATTCATATCCACGAATACAATGTGTAGGATATAGATATCACGTTAAATAGGAACAATTCAATTGTATAACATATTTCATTAAAACTTAATTTTTTATGTAAATCAATCTATCGAATAATTCAAGTTTATTTCAAAAGAAATACATATAATATCATGGGATATTATATTTTTCACCCGTTAAAATGATTTTTTCCATTGAAATTTCATCACTTGAATATAAAAAAATGAGGATATCTTTGTTTTATCACATCCTTTAGTTCCCATACAGCTTCTTAAAATTTGTCATTCCTTTAGAGAACTTTAAATTTGTGAGTAGTCTTGTTCTATAGATCATTATCTCTATAATAAAAGATGTACACTAGTTTTTATTCATAGTAATGACCATTTTATGGTAGATAAACCTTTATGGTTTGTATATATGAAGGATTCTGTATGTACTTCCTTATGAGAGGATACAGAACACATGATGATCAAGAGAGAGGTTCAGTGGAATAGACAAGTGATAAGGTATAGTCCATACTTGATCAATAATCTTAAAGTGACCAATATATATTGGGATCATATTCTCCATATTTCTAAATCACATAACCATTTTTAATTATGTGATTACCAATAAATTCTCACCTATATAAAATTTAAAATATCACAAGTGTTTTTTTAGCATAAATCATCTATAAACTTAGATATTCTTTGATGTATAGCTGAATAATTGTATCCTACTCTATTGTTTCCTCATCTATAAAAGTTCATAAAATATTTTTTTCTCTAACTTCATCCAAACATTTGGGTGTTTTTTGCTTCTATCCATAGAGGGATTAATAATGAGTCATCTGATTACTCGAGTGAAATCTATTTCAATAATAAAACTTGACTAGATGAATGTGTTTATCCAAAACACATTTAAAATCAAGTGAACAAGATCTTGACATATAATCTAGTATTTTAATGGTTCTCTTAGACTAAATATCTATCGGACAATGATATAAATTAATGAAACACAATATTACATCCAGATCATGATAAAGACTTCAATAAAACATTGAGGTAAACCAATGATCTCAATTAGATACAATTGAATGTGATACTCCAAGAAACCTTAAGACTATCTTAATTTATAATCTAGAAAGCTAACCAAGAATAAAATATTCCCTAATGAAAATAAAATGCATTGATTTTATATGTATAGTGACCCAAGATTCTTATACATGTATATTATAACTTTTTAGATGAATATTAATTACATCACACAAAAAAACTGGAGGACCATAATAGTTTATTTACTTTGGAAATATATAACACAATATTCTTAATTCATGAAATATATTCAATGTCCCCCATAAAAAAATCCCCTTTATTACACATATTTATAACATTTCTTTATAACCTAGGGAATAGAAATAAAAGAAAGGGTGATCTCAGATTATTAGTAAGGGTACACAATAGAGATACATAAGAATAATATGAGCATAAGGATATGAGAACATGAAAATAACATATAAAAACTATACCCTATAATTTTTTTATCATAATCTTGATTCATGGCATAATGATTAGTATTTTATATGAAATAAATCATAAGGAAATAAAATATCATGATCCATGAGAGAAAAAAATTGGAATAAGAAATGGAATGTGGCATACACACAAGTATGGAAAATATTATGTCAAGGAAATCTATAAAGACATTCAAAGAATGCTAGGATTAGGATAATAACCCATGTACCTAATTTGGTATTTTCATAAACTCCCATGTGTAATCTTTTTTCAATCTTGGGATACCATACTATGCTACCTATTGTTTTAGGCATGGTATAACCTCCTATGCACCCTATTGTTTCAGGATTAGGATAACCTCATATGGACCCTCTTGTTTCTAGAATGCGATAACCTCCATTATACCCATTGAGATCATATAACATTAATCATGTTGGAAAAAATCCCTCAATGCATCCTCTTAGTATGTTTTGGGTATGATTGTTTTTGTTGACAAATATATTTTACTGCAAATGAGAATGGTTGGTGTTTGATGAAGACATGTTTTTAAGGTGGTGCAGTTTCCCAGTGTTTTCCAAACATTGGGGCCTCAAAATCAGGAATTAGTGTAAATAATGGCGAATGAAATTGGAAAAGGAATAGGAATGAGGAACCCGTGACATAGATTCTAGGGAGGGTATGTGGTCGCATACCAGGCAATAGGAATGGTACGTGGATGCCATTCGTGGAACCAAAAATAGTTTGTGGTGGAGTGGGAGTGTGGTACGTAGATGGGCTAAAGTCAGCAAAGAAAGTTGATCGCATAGGAGAAAAGACGATACACGAAGTGCATAAGAAAATGGTTTGTGGATGGTTTGTGTTTCACAGTGGATGAAGAATCGGTAAGAGGTGGTGGATGGATTAAAGATTTAGTAAATATCAATTTAGTGGATTAAGCGGGTATCTTTTCATCTATAAGAAACAATTATCCCTCTGATTACTGTGGAGATTGAACATAATTAGAAAGCATATTTTTCTTTGGGGTTTTGGAAAATGATGAAGGAAGTTCACGAAGGCTTAAGTGGTTCGCAAAGGATGAAGTGGTTCGCATGCAATCAATTCTGTGAAGGTGTCTGTGGGGTTTTTTAACCAACAAAGAATGTTTGGTTCATGGAAGAGGATGTATGGTATGAGGAAGGAGTTTTCTCGGTACGCGGAGGAGGAATCTCCTGTACGTGAGAGAGAGAGTTCCGTAAATCGTACACAGAGGGAGAACTCTGGTGTGCGGAAGTAAAGGCAGTCTGCAAACAACGAATAGTTCGTGCACAAGAGGGGTTTTGCAGAGGAGGCTCATGGAGTTAGTACATGGTAGCTGTATGTGATAGAGAAGGAAAAGTTAGTCCATGGATAGAGGAGGTTCATGGAAGAGATAGTCCGCAGATAGAATAAGTTTGCAGAAGAGGCAGTAGTACACGAAGTAGGTGGTTCGCGTACCAAACTTGGTACTCAGTACACAAGAGATACAAGGTGGTTCATGATTTGAACAGGAAGCTTGTGAAAGATTCAATTCAGTTTGTCAAAGTATTTTCTGGTACCTAACAGTACTCAGAAAGGTGGAATTAATCTACGGGTGAAAACAAAACTTCAACAGAGAATCTACCTATAGTTGATGATGTATGAAATCAAGAAAATTAGGGGACATACATGTCTATAAACTGTGGTTGACCTAAAAGTTGATAAATTGTGAGTGGATTCCTTTCCAAGAGCAGTGAGAGAAGTAAGTGGAAGAGGGTGACCCTTTCCACCGGCAGTGATCCAGAGAAAGAGGCATAGGGAGTGACCCTTGGGAATGTATTGAGCAGACCCTAAACCTTTTAAAGGTAGTGAGCCTGGGTATAGAATATCTATCCTGAACATTGTACTCGTTATTGTCAGTGATACTTGGTGAATATGGTACATCGGCACATTGTCATTTTATTCTCCTTTTATGTAGCCTAGTGAGGGTGAACTGAGTAAAAATCAATGTGTCATGTGCATGATTTCATATCTATTTTTATATTTCTACCGGAGGAAGAGAGAATTGATTTTTGTCTAATAGAAAAACAAGATCCAAAAAGGATAAAGTTTTAATCTACCATACCCTGATTCACCCCCCCCACATGGTATTCAACCTAGTGGACCCGACAAGTTGTATCAGAGGGAAGGTTTCTTTTATTAGGATTTTATGTTCACCAACATGGTTCAGTTAATTTCTAATGTCAAAGATTCAGTTCACTCTTATATTGGTGAGCCATGACAAAGACAAGAACTATAAATAATCAGAAGTCAAGCGGTATCCTTCAGTGTGGAAGTGTCTATGGAAAATGTGTGATTGAATTTAAGGAATACAAAATTTTACTGAATAATTGTTTGGATGAATCAGACATTAAATAGATAGACTCACTCAATTATGTTTCAGGAATGAATGATGAACTTGAAATACCATGTGAGGATGAAACTACTGATGATGGAGAAACTTTAAGAAGTCTAGACGAGAAAGATCTCCATGAAACAAACGAATTAGATCAGAAATTTTGTGAATAAATTAAGCCTAATGATATCTGAATCCAAGCATTGAAGATTGAGATCAATAAGCAAAGAGGTTTAAATCAAAGGCTCATTGAATTGGATACTGACCTTAGGGGGAATAAAAATTTTCAAGGTGAAGAGCTAAAATATATTTATTCAATGATAGAAAAACTCAAAGCTGATGAAAAGGGAAAGAATATGAACTCAAAATAAATTGAGAATCTAAAAGTTAGAACTAATGATCTTGGTACACAAATATATAAACTAGATCAGAAGAGTCAAAGGCTACAAAAAGTAAATGTGTCCTTCTCTAAATATTTTGTTCATGAAAAATTTAAAATAATGGAAAAAGGTGATATTGTTGACAAGCTCACACAAGAACTGGAATATGAGATGAGTAGCAGAAATAATCTCAGAAGAGAGCTCAATGATCAACTTTAATTAAAGGATAAGAAGATTCAACAACTGGAGGAAGAGATAGAATCAATCAAGAAAGAAATGGAGAAATCAAATGACAAAAGAAATCCTAAGTTAAAAGATGCACTACACTTATTATTCTATATTCCTTTGGCAAGTGATAATGAAATAAAAGCCAAATATGCTACTTCATAGGAGAAGCATGAAAGTATAATGTTATCCCAAAGGCCATCCATTTTGGGAAAATATATAATTGGATAAGATGATCCCACTCATAATCATGATAGGAAGAGAGTAGTGAAGAGCTCCAGATATAAGAAAAACCTTGTAGGTGCTGAAGATAGAACTATAAAGGCTTTGATAATAATTAATGAAAATATATGATATTTCTGTTGGATTCATGGTGATACATCAAGATTTTGTTCAGAGGCTCAGAAATAAATTTCAAGCTATGAAGATAGATGTTTTACTAAAGCTAAGAATAATAAAAAGTTTCATGAGAAATTAGAAAGAGAAGTCTCTCAGAAGAAGTCATTCATCAGATGTTATTACTATGGAAGAATGGGACACCCCATGCGTATGTGTCAGGAAGCTCAGGGGATCAGTGATAGAAAAATAACTCAAGTTTCATCAAAATCTCGACTGAGAAATTATGAAATGTGGTATGGCTTTGGTGGAAAATGTTTTATATGTTCTGATTATGGGAATTTAGCAAGACATTGCAGAATGAAGAATGTAGGAACGGAAAAGGAACTCTAAAAGAGATTCTCAACTCCGGTGGTATATAATGATAAATCCTACACTAAAAGACAAGGTGGTAAATTGAAGATTTGGTTTACTAACTCAGGGGAATCACAAGGAGATAAAAAAAGGTGTATCAATAACCTTATCTATCACACTCACAACAGATCTCATGGAGAGACTGTGAAAAAACCTAGAAGATTAAGGGGAGATCTACTCCAACTATTATTATGATGAATGCACGTTCAATGGAGGATTCACCACCAATGAAAAACGGTATGGTAGATCATGTATTTGATAAAATAAATATGAACAAAGAATGTATAAAAAATTTGCTTGTTGTGTGAAATAGAGAGAAGTGGGGGAAAGAGAAATATCCTTGCAATGGTGGAAAAAGGAAGGGAAGATGACAAGACGGGAGATTCTTACTCAGAGAAGGAATCAAGGGAAGTGGAATATTGGTGGATCATCAAAGAAAGAAACTTGTACCATTGGGCTTAAACCCCAAATTGTGAGAAAGTCCAAGCCTCCAGAATATGCATGTTAGAAAAGGACTCATCATGTTGGTAATGAATTCCTAGTCATATGGCCACATTAGTTGGATGGGAAGCTAGAAGAAGCAAGGAATTCCTGAATGTTGGAATTCATCTACTGGTGAAAACAGAACTTCAACAAAGCATCTAGCAATAGTTGAGGATGCGTGAATTCATGAAAATGAAGGGAACTACCTTTCCATAAACGATGTTTGACCTACAAGTCGATAAACTGTGAGTGATTTCATTTACAAGAGTAGTGAGCAAAGGAAGAGGAATACGGTGACCCTTTACACCTATAGTGAGGTAGATAAAAAAGAATAGGGAGTGACCTTTGGGAATGCAGTGGGAAGACACTAAACCTTGTAAAGGAAATGAGCTTGTGTATAGAATATTTAGCCCAAACATTATACTCATTATTGGCTTTGAACCGTAGTGAATTTGGTACATCCATATATTAACATTATATTCTCCTTGGACGTATCCCAGTGAGGGTGAACCAAGTAAAAATCATTGTGTCTTGTGCATGATTTCATGTCTGTTTGTATATTGTTACAGGAGAATGAGCGAATATAGTTTTTTAAACAATAAAACAAGATCCAAAAAGGATAAATTTTTAATTTAACATACCCTAATTCACCCCTCCCCCCTCATGTATTAGACCTAGTGGACCCAACAAATCATTACCCAAATAATTATAGGAAGATATAGGCCCCACCCATCATATAATGAAAGTCATAAATATGTGTTACAAAAGGTTATAAAAAATTAATCATATTATAATGCTTGAAATGAAATATTTCTCATATAAATTTTATCATATCATAACATAATTATAAGATTCCGGATTCATAATCATTTCATCATTTTATCATAACATAACCCATGGTGAAGAGGTGGGCTTCAAAATAATTTTATCATTGTATAACCCATGGATGAGAAATAGGTTTCATAAACATATTATCATGATTAACCATTTAGATAAAGAATATTAATCGTATCCTAGATTCATATCCCCATAAAATAATAAGTTACATAAAAGGGTATCATCATAGATGGAGAATTATTTTCAAGGATCACTTGGAACAATTCTTGGTGAAAACAAACATTCATTGAAAATTAATTTTTAAAACTAAAATATTATAAAACATTAAGAAAATACATTTCATAAAAAATAACCATTAAAAGAAGTAAATTAATATTCAATTAAAATAATGGTCATGACAGTGGAAAATTTAATTCAATTCATATATTAAAAAAATATTCTTCTCACATTTTCAGTAAAATAAAAACAGGCATTGTTTAGGAAACGATATGAATATTTCACTAAAAATACAAAAAATTAAAACATTGGTAAAATTTTATTTAATAAATAATTTCAATAATGTTAACAAAAAATTTGAAAACCATTTTAGAAAAAATGGGTTTTTAGGAAAATTGTTTTTCAAGCAATGATAAAAATAAAAATATATTTTCTTACAAACATTATTATTAAATTTTGAGTACATAATGGGGGAAACGAAGGGAAAAACATATTATCATGAAAGAATCATATGAGAAAAAAGTCATGATTTTTTTGAGAGGTTGATCATAATATTTTATCATCAAAAACATAATCATAAATAATTACTATAAACGATGAGATTAAATCATAAAACTTATACCACATTGGTAACATTGAACTATAACCCAGTGATAGAATTAAATTAAATTAAACTTAAAAAAGCATGATAATAAATAAATTTAAGATATTACATTTAAATGGAATGCTCATACACCTTATAAAAGAAGATAGGTTCATAACATAACATATGTCTCAAAATATAAAATTGAGATAAAAATCACATACCAGTTTGGTAACTTTTAACCATAAAACCCATGAAATATATATCCAAAATTAATATGTAAATCTCTATAATTTTTAGGATAATAATCATAAAATACATTAATGGATAGTTTATAGAAAACATAAATGAAATATATGGTGAATATGGAATGTGTCTCATTGATGTAAAAATTGAGATGGAAATCCCTTTCCACTTTAATACTATTTTGAATTATAATAACCCTAAATGAATATCATAAAATTAACAATTAATTATAATTAAAATAATTATATTAATGACAGAAAATTTCAAAGTATAAGTATATACATCCTACAATATAAAATTATGGTGAATTTTCATATGTCTCCTAGAAATAAGAGAGGCTAAAAACCCATTACCATAGGTCTCAAATTATTTCAAACTTGATTAAACATCATGTATAATAAATATAAGTTTAATATTGATATATAAAAGACAAAAAATTACATATATAATAAGATATTTGATTTATGTATTTATTTTTATTACCTATTTATTTATAATTCCATGTTAAAGTCATATTTTGGGTAAACCCCACTTTGTTTTTAGAATATGTTTTGATTTGTTATATTTTTCCTCTTTCAATAATAATGGTTTCATAATATCCATAACAATAGAAATGACATAATTATCAAATTTATGCATCAATTATACTTTTAATACTAATATATAATTTTGGTTTTTAGAAATGATGTATGTTGAAATCATAGAGATTGTATGTCGTGCGTATGCCTGAGTAACATTTCCATTTTTCACCGATCATTATAGAAAAGAGGCAAGTAATTTTTTTATATTAAAATAGTTATAATAATATAATAATTAAAATATTATTTATTTAAATATACTTATACATATCATCCATTTGGTTTAGTGATGAAATGCGAGTCACATACCTTTATGAAGGTGGGAGTCCATACACATATGAATGACGTTATCATCTTTCAGAGAGTGAAAAGGTAAGAATAAAAATGATATATTAACTTTTAATCATGATAAATATTTAATTAATATCATTATTATTTCATTTATATCATATATATTCATTAAATTGTTCCTTATTATCATCCATGAAAAGGGTTAGGGAAAATGAATCACATGACTTCTCAAGGCGGTAGTCTACTGTACACACAAGCGACATTATTGTATCTCCAATAGAATGTAAAGAAAAAATGTTATATAAATATATAATGACTAAAGATTTATAATTATTTTTTAAATAACATATATATAATTTATATCCTTCATAAAACCCAACTATTAGTGACAGTAATAGAAAAAACGAATGACATTGGTTCGTGAGGAGGTAGTCCTCTATAAAAATTAATGGCGAATTTTTAAACCATTTGATGGAATTAGAGACAGTTTCACATAATGAAATTAAAATAAAAAAAATATAATTATAATTAATATACTAAATTTATTATATAATAATTGCTTAAAAATAATTTAAGGATGTGGAGGATGAAATGAAATAAAAACACAGGTTGATAAACGTTACCTCTTCTTTAGGTAACCTCTTAATATTTGCACAAAAATCCTTCTTAGGTTGGATTTATTCCAAAAACATTTCCTCTAGGATTAGATGAGGTATTTTAGGAAGTTATTTGGTCAGTTTAGGGACCAAACAAAAGGTTTTTTTTCTGTTAAGAAGAGAGTATATGAGGGTTTTTATAAGTGAGGTGAGTGGCACACTTGTAAGCTTTAAAAATAGAAAGGTGTACCCACATTTTTATCATTATAAAAGAATATAAAATAAAATATTACTGATAATTATATATTTTTATTTTTAAATACGTCCATTGAATATAATTTATGCAAGTTTTTATTTCCTTTAATCCCCTATCTTTTCATTTTGATCCCCAGTAAACCCATTTTGACCATAATCGTGGTAATTATTTTTTACAGTTTTCACTATCTAATATATAAAAAATTAAGTTTAACTTATTGGATAATATAAATTATTATGATTTAAAATATAAAATCCATTTTTACAAATTAAATTCAATTAAGTGAAAAAAAATTATTTAAGATTAATCTCGCTAACGTAATGGGAAACCGAGTTTTCAAAGTGAAAATGTTTAAAAGTTTATAAAGTTTTTATATCCAATTTCAATATGAATATGACTAAAATATCCTAAATTATATTAATATATATATATATATTAACTAATTTTACTTTAAAACAAATTTTTAATTAAATTTCACTTTATAAATAATTTAAATGAAAATGATGTTTTTAATTAAAAGTTGGTATTTTTAACTATTCGTCAGAAAATTATTGTTTCTAGAAAATTATCAAAAATTCACCCATATATAGTTCTGAAAAGATGATTTCAAAAATTGAAATAATTTTTTAAAATAAATTTTCTAAAATTTTAAATAATTATTTACAAAATAAGTTCACAAAATCCGATAAAACTAGTTTTTAGAAAAATATAGTTTTAATCGTAAAATTTGATTTATTCTTATCTCTTGTATAGAAATCACATAATTTGAATTTTAAACATTTTAATAAATTTATATAATATATATTAAAATATATTAAATTTATAAAAGTGTTTTATTATATTTATTTAGGTAAAATGTGTTTGTTTGTAATAAAATATTTTTCCAGAAAAAAATTATTTATTTGAAAATATTTTTCATTTTCATTTTTAATTAATTTGTTACCAAATAAAAAAATTATATAAATATAAAAACAACATTTTTTTATAATTATTTAATATTATTCATACCCTCTATTCCAACTACTAGGTGAAAACTATCATATAAAAATATTTCAATAATATGGCATGTTTTATTTGAATTCAATGTGGAGTGTAATGTAAGATAAACTTGGTGTTGTGTATAACACAATCGAAACACATTGTTTTTGGTAACTTAATAAAAACTTAATTTTACATTTAATTCAATATAAAATCCTTTTTTCATTTAATTCTAGATAAATTCAATGTTGTGTGTAATGAAAACTATTGAAAAGATACAATTTTATTGAAAAAAAATCAGAAAATCTTAGAGAGTTACTTTCTACCCAATTAGAATGAATTTATCCATATAAATTCATCAAATTGGAACAAAAAACTAAGGATTCTTATACCTAATTATATCATTAGGTTCCCAAATATCTTTTTTAAGATTGAGGTTTTGGTACAAAACATTGAACTTGTAAGTGTTCTTGTTTTTTTGAACATTCTCAATTTGATCCAGAATCTCCAAAGATTATTCCTAAAAAATAATATGATACTCTAGTGGTATGACCTATGAGTTTAGTACATGTTATATAATTGGTATTTTTTTCTTCAGGAGATATATATATAACATATCGTGAACTTGAGAGAGGTTTGATAGGTGTTTCAATCGATATGATACTTTCCTGATACAATCAATAATTTTGAAGGTACCGGTATACCTAGGGCTTAGATTTTATTTACATCATAATAATAATTTCATCCTTTGGTCATTATTTGATAAATTTTGACTTCATCTATTAATCCAATAAATTAAGAAGATTTTTCTATGTTTAAATTACTAATGGATCATAAGATCTATAAAATAATGATAAGTGATTCTTCAATATCTATTTAAGAAATTTTAACATTGGTTATCCAATATCTTTAAATCAACATATGATGAATTAATAAATTAATATCTGAAACCAAATCCAATGCTCAACATAAACCATTCCATTAATGATTAACATTATAACACATCCAAAATTCAAAATTTATAAAGTTTTCTAAAATTCTCAAAAAAAAACATAACAGTAATCCCCCAAATATCATAAAGTGCATCTTGATTTCCACATACTAGATATTTGAATAAATACATAATTTATTCTCTTGAAACATGGTAATAGCCTAAATTACTATAAAACCATATTTAAAATATCAATTATTCCTCATTCCTTACATAAACCACATGTTATTGGATATATTATTTAAATCCAAAAATTCTCTAAATTTTATCAACAATAGCATAAACCACTTTGTCAATAAATCATTAGTCAGTTCCAAGTAAATCATTACTATCAAATTTACTTTATCTATGTCAATTATCTATTTATCCCAACATCATTATCTCAACATCAACAAAATATTGAGGGTTATGATTCTCTTAATCATGTTCCATACATGAATATCACTTTCCCATTAAATCACTTTATTAGGTCATCAACACCATTAAACATATTATTTCAAATCATTAATGAAAATATTATATTGAACTATACTTATATATTTCATAATTATTAAATTCCAATACATAAACTCTTCAGTCATTCTACATGATTCTTAAACCATTTAATAGGATTAATCATCTTATTCCATAATACCTCTTTCCTTTCATATGTCATTTTTAGTCTCTCCATCATCAATAATAAAACTATTACTCATAAAAACTTTTTGATTGTCTTCATGATCATTACCATTAAGACATTGATTTTGATAATTCTAATACTTTCCACATTTAAAACATTAAACAGTTGATGATACCTTAGGGATACCATTATTCATATCCATTGTGTTAGCTGAACTTTTCTTTTTCCCTTTGCAGTTACTTGATTTTTATCATTCATTTCATTACCAAGACATCTTCTTATCCCTTTGATACATTCACTTGAGTTCTTATTCCCACATTCTCAATATATAGAAAACTAAATCTTATTTCCTCTATGGTATCCACTACCCGAACTATTAGAGAACTCTATCTCTCTCTTATTTGGTGATTCCAAGAGTTGGTTAAGGTGAATATTTTTAATCATGTTTCATGATATATAACTAGGCATAATCCTTTCATCCTTCAATTAATCAATATTCCCATTTGAATTAATGTCATCAAATTTTCCATCAAATTCAATGTCAACCCATTTTCTTCTGGTTCCTACCATTACCTAAAACAAAAAATCATTGTTTCAGAAACCCTAATCATTGTAGAGAATCATATAATAAGGTAAAATCACTTATATTATGTCTAAATCATGACAACAAATTTTTAATAGATGACACCCTAGTTTTTTCCTAGTCCATTCATAATAATAACTTATTTAAATCCTTAATGATGGTTCATAAAGAGTTTTTAAATTTTTGAAGCATATCCCCCAAGAGTGTCAAACCAAATGTGAAAAAAAGACCATTACCATACACTAGGTGAAAATTAATTCTACCTAAATTCTTCTTTTTTGAGTTGTTATCCCTAATTACTTCTATGATAGATCCATATCTACTTGTGGTATCTACACAGGGATGTAATTTCATGGAAACCACTTTCTCTATCCTTTACCAAAATTCCAATACATTTTTCTATACAGTGAATAATACATAGAATTATCCTTAAAGACATTACTATACATATTCTTAGAAATATACCTAGCTAACTCACTTAGGTTTTCTCATCCTAGTTTGGAAATGATAACTATACCTTTCTAATAATACCAACTATAGTAACCCAATCCTCTCATACATAGATATTACATATTTTTAGATGAATATATATTATATTACACAAACACACATGAGAGGACCATACTAGTTTAGTTCTATGGGAAACAAACAAACAAATATTCTTAATTCATGAAAGATCATAAAAGTATCCCATAAATATCTTCCCCTTTAATACCCACACATAAAAAGTTTCTTCAAAACCTGTGGAAAGGAAACATAATAATGGTTGAGATAAAATTCTTATTACTAGTAAATAAGGGGGATAGATATTCATAACAGGAGCAGAAGGGTATGATAACATGAGTATAACATTTAAAAATTTTTCCTTATAAATAAAAGATCATAATCTTAATTTATTGCATAAATATTATCAGTTCATAAAATATGAATCATAAGGAAATAAAATAACATGATCCATGAGATAATAAACATAGTATAAGACATATAATTGTTTCATACACACAAACATAGAAAATATTACATCAATGTTATATACCAAGACATTCATAACATGTTAGGCTTGGGATAATCACATGCTCCCCTACATCAGGATCACGATATCATCTTGTGTACCCTCTTATTTCAGGATTGAAATAACCTCCCATGTACCCTATTATTTTATGCTTGGGATGACCTCCCATAAATACTTTTGTTTTGTGATTAAGATAATCTACTGTGTAACAAATTTTTTAGGCTGGGATAACTTACCATTTAGCCTTTGAACTTTTATAATATTAATGATTACCCAATGCATTGGTGGGAGATATAGGTCAGACGCATCACATAATTAAAATCATACTTATGTGTTCCATAAGATCATAAAATAATTTTCATATCATAACCCATTAAATAAAACGGGTTTTATAAAAATTTCATCATAGTATAACCTATGGAATAGAGGTATTTTTCATAATCATTTCTCTATTTCATCATAGCATAACTTAGTGAAAAGAATTTTGTTTCATATGAATTTTATCATGGTTTAACCCATAGAATAGAAATGGGTTTCATAAAAATCCTATAATGATAAAACATTTAGTCATGGAATAATAATGGTATCTTTGGTTCACATCCCCCTAAAATGCTAGATTACATCAAAGGATATCATCATGATTTGTAGAATGATTTTGAATGATCACAAGGATCATTTCTTGAGGAAAATAAATTTTCGTTGAAAATCACATTTTAAAACTAAATATTAATTGAAAAAATTTGAAAATCATTTTATTTGATAATAAACTTTAATATATATAATGTACTTAAATATAAATAATTTTCATGATGTTGGAAAATTCTGTTCATGCAGTATATATTAAAATAAATATTCCATTCACATTTTCGATAAAATCCAAATGAGTATTTTTTTAGAAAACTACATGAAGACTATTTTAAAAAAATTATCAAAAATTCCAACATGGGTCAAAATTTATTTAATAAATAATATTATCAATGTTAAAAAATCTCTTGAAAATAGTTTTATAAATCATGGTTTTAAAAGAAAAAGGGGGTTCGGCAGATGAGAGAAATAATGGCGTTTTTTCAAAAAAATATATTTTGAAATTTTGAGTACATAAAGAGGTAAAAATGAAGGAGAAACATATTTTCTCATAGCATAAAAAAAGGATATAAAAAATCATTTTTTTCTATAGTTATTGAGAACATGATTTCATTATTAGAAACATAATCATAAACAATTCAGATAAAAAATGACATTGTATTATAAAACCCTTACCACTTTAGTAACATTTAATCAAAATCCCAGTGAAGTAATATCATTAATTGAAACTTATAATATCATGATAACAAATAAATTCCTGATATTACATGTAAAATGGTATTTATTTACACTATATAAAAGAATATAGGTGCATAACATAACATATGTTCCCAAAAGAAAATTGAGACAAAAATCGCTTACCACTTTGGAAGATTTTGAACCATAAACCTAAAGAACGGGAGATCATAAATGTGATATGTAAATAATTATTATTTTCATTAAAATAATTATAAAATACATTAATGAAAATTATATAATCACATAAAATAAATAGGTTGTGAATATGGAATGTGTCTCACAATAGTAAAAAGTGAGACATGAATCCCTCACTACTTTTGGTAATATTCTGAATCATAGGCCCCAATAAATAATACCATAAATTAAAATGTTAAATATCCTGAAAATAATTATATTAATGAAATAAAATTTTAACGCTTAATTATATACACCACACAATAGGAATGAGTGCTGAATTTTCATATGTCTCTTGGAAAAAAAAGTGAGATTAGAAATCCCTTACTGTAAGTCTTGACTTCCTTAATAATTGTTCAAAGAAACAATAAAAAATATATTTAAGTTTATTAAAAATATATTAATGATAAAAAATTACATATATAATACCATATTTTTTCTATGTTCTTTTATTACCCATTTGTTATAAATTCCTTGTTAAAGTCATGTTTCTGGTGATGACCGCTTTGTTTTTCATATATTTTTTGATTTTTTATTTTTTATCCTCGTACATTGATAATGGTTAATTTATATCAATAATAATAAATATAAAATAATAATAATATTTATAAATAAATTTTAATTTTAATACCTTTAATGAAGGACAGTTTTGGGAAATTATATACATTATGATCCTGGAGATGGTAGGGCATACGTACGTATGAGTAATGTTTCCATTTTTTAATGATCAATTTGGAAAAGATGTAAATAATATATAAAATTTATATAATGATTATATTTTACTAAATAAAATATTATTTATTTATATATACATATACATATCATCCTTTGGTGTGGTTATGGTAAGAAAGTCACATCGCTTTAGGAATGTGATAGTCAATACATACACGAATGATGTTATCATCTTTCAATGAGTGAAACAGTCAGAAAAGAAATGATATATTATATTTTTAGAATGATATATAATTCATGAATATAATAATTTTTTAATTTATATCACATATATTAATTAAATTTATAGTTATTATCTTCAATATAAAAAGTTATTGAAAATGAATCAAATCACTTTGTGAGGTGGTAGTCCATTGTATACACGAGT
This sequence comes from Viscum album, assembly GCA_963277665.1. NCBI lineage: Eukaryota > Viridiplantae > Streptophyta > Magnoliopsida > Santalales > Viscaceae > Viscum > Viscum album. The sequence continues at coordinate 757,767,053 of OY728147.1, forward strand.
GACGTTATTGTATAACCTACTGAATGGAATGTAAAAAACTTTATATAGGATATAATGAGTATGAATGTATAAATATGTTATAAATATCATATGTATACTTTATATCCATTATCATACCCAACCGTGAGATGTGGTAATAGAAAAATGAATGACATCAGTTCTTGTAATAGTAGTTCATCGTACACACTAACATTGATTTCATAATCCATTTGATAGAAGAAGATTTAGTTTGAGGTAATGTAATTAACATAAAAAAAAATATCATTTTATGTATTATAATTATTTATTATATCATCATGGTTTAATAATAATTTATGGAGGTAGAGGAAGAAATAAAATAAAAATGCTTGTTGAAGAACATTACCTCTAGTTTGGGTAACCACCTCAGGTTTGCAACAAATTATTTCCCTGGTTATATTATGACCAAAATAAGAAATGTAGGATTATATTAGGGATTTTGGGAATTGATTTTGGCATGTATCTTCTAAACCAAAATGGTTTAAGGTGTTCAAAAAAATATAGGATATTGGGTGGTCATTTATAAGTGAGGTGAGCGGCACACTTGTAATTTTTGAAGAAAAAAAGATGTATCTAGGTTTTTCTCAAACAAAAAGTATTCAAAAAAGAGTATCCTTTATATTTATACATTATATTGTATAAATATATCCATAAAATGGATTTTACATAATTTTCAGTTATTTTATTCCTAACCAAAATAGTTTATCACCCCGGTAAACCCATTTTTTCAATAAATGTAGTAATTAATTTTTTACAACTTACATTATTAATTTTCGTAAAAAATTATTTTAAGAAAATTAGATAATATAAATTATTATTATTTAAAATATAGAATCCGTTTTTTAAATTCAATTTACATAAGTGGAAAATGGTTGTTTAGAATTAATCCTGTAAGTGCGGCGATTAATTGAGTTTTAAAAGATAATATGTTCAAAAATTTACAATGTTTTTATATCTAATTTCAATATGAAATTGATTCCATTTAACTAAATTAGAGTAATAAAAATATGTTTTTAATAATTTTACTTTAAAAAAATAAAAAAATAATTTAACATTATAAATAATATAAATAAAAAAGAAGTTTTCAATTAAAGTTCACTATATTAAATATTCACTAAAATATTTATTATTTCATAACAGTCCAAAAAATTTACCCTAAGATAATTTTCAAATGATGATTTCAGAAAAGAAAGTTTTTTTAAAAAAAAATGTTTCTAAAAGTTTCAAAAATTATTTTTAAAATATGTGGGCAAAAGGAGACAAAACAGTTTTTTAGAAAAATATAGTTTTTAAGTGTAAAATTGGATTTATTATTACATATTTACTAGAAAACACATAAGTTTAATGTTAAATATTTGACTAAATATATAATATATAAATTTCATTAAAATAATTCACTAATTTTTTTTTTAATTTATTGATTTAAAACATGTCTGTTTCCATAAAAATAGTTTTCCAGAAAAGGATTTCTTTATTTTAAAATAGTTTTTATTTTTATTTTTAATTAATTAGTTACCAAAGAATTAATTTTATATACATGTGTAAACCATATATTTTAATAATATAGTAAATCTAATTCATACATTCCATTCCAATTGCTAGTTGATAACTATCATATAATTATATTTTAATAATATAAAACGTTTTGTTTAAGCACCATGTTGAATGTAATGCAAGATAAACTCAGAGTTGCAAGTAATGTAAGATTAACATTGTTTTGTGTGTAATGCAATCCAAACTCATTTTTTCTTATAACAAAATCTAAACTAATTGTTTCATGTAATTAAATGTAAACTCAGTGTTATGTGTGATGAAAATTATCAAAAACAACAAATTTAATTAAACACATATATATATATATCTTAAAATATTAGGGTGTTACAATAAAACTATCAAAAACATCCCAAATATCATTTTTAAAAATTTTATGTTTCGGGGAGTCTAATGATGAAATCCATGGCTATATTTTCCCACTCATATTACGGTGTAGGTAATGGTGCTAAGATCCTCTTTGACTTCTATCTCTCACCCTTAACTTGGTGACATACTAAGAACTATAATACATACTATGAAATATCTCCCTTCATGTAGTCCCATGAAAAATAATCTATCATATATGTTTATGAAATCATACATCCAAGATGAATATATAATGATGATCTATGGGATTCTTCCAAGTGCTCCTTCTTTATGTCTGGTATTGGTTAGAAACCTACTCTATTCATCAAAATTATCATTTTATCACAATCAAGGATTCACTTAGGAACATTTATCACCTAATTTTATAGCTCAACACATTCCTTTTATGTATCTTTAATATTCACTTGGATATATGGTTGAACAAGCAGTTTAACAAGATAATATATATCCCCTTCATTCAAGATTTTTATAAACATTCTTTTCAAATCAAAAAATTTTATTTATTTTCTGATCCTCGTCATATATTAGCTATACTGATCCTTTTAACTCATAGAATTAGCAACCACATTCACATTCCTAGGGAGGTAATGTTTTGGGAAGTAATAATCCTTAGTCAACTCCAACCAACGTTTTATGGACCATATTCAACTCTTTTAAGTAAATTTATGCATTTTAATTTTATGATCAGTATGTATGCATCACCTTTCTAGGGTATTAAAATACCTCTAGATATTTAATGAAAAACATTACACAATCTATCTCAAAATAATGTGTCAGGTAATTTTTCCCATGAACTATATCTTTTTTTGAGGCATAATTTATCACTATATCATTATACATTATGATTCATCTCATTACCTTCTTCAACACATCATTATGATAATTAACCCTTATCTACTATAGGGTAGTTTGAGAAAAGATTTACTAAATCATGTCTTACTCTTTTCCTTATAAATTTTCTAACATTCATCAGTCCCTAGGAATTTAAGTTCATTCAATTTTATTGTAGTCAGTGGATTTGATATCCATGATAAATTCTTCACAATGAATAAAAAATCTTCACCTAAACCATGAAAATTTTGGATCTCAGTAACCAAGGTTATTATTGTCTAATTATAAAAACATAATTCTTTTATGGATCCACTTATATACCCCCTCTTGAGATTATATGGCTGAAAAAGGAATCCTTCTATATCAAAAATTCACACTTATTAAATTGTCCAAACATTTTATACTTTCATAGGTACTTTAGTAATGTTTTAAAGTTATCTTAATTATCTTACTTTTTGTCGGAATATATAATAATATCACATTAAAAGACTAACAAAAATAGATCCATGCAACATCTAATAACTCTTTATTAAATCCCTGATCATAACGGGGTGTTATAAGACTAAATGGCATCACTATAAAATTAAATTATGTATACCTCATAGGGAATGTTTTTTTATATGTATCTACTTATTACCTCAATCGAAAGTATCCAAATCAAATATAAATATTGGAAAATTATTGGCCTCCTCGTAATTTATTGAACAAATCATCAATAAATAGTAGAAAACACTATTTATTGATTGTGATTTTATTTAGTTCCCAATAATCAATGCTAAGTTGCATTTATCCATCTTCCTTATTAAAAAATAATAGGTGCAATCCATGTTTATGAATTTAAATGAATTAATAATTTATCAATATTCTCAAAGTGTTTCCACTTCAATTCTACCAACTCAATAACGTCAATTCTTTATAAAGTTTTTTTAAATATGTGTAGTAATATGTATGAGTTATTTTGAAAACTCAACATAAATATTTAGAAGAATACTAGGAAAATATTTAAGAAATTAAAAAAAAAACTAACAGTAAATAGGTATCTAGTAAATTTTGAGTTTCTCTCTAACTATTTAAGATAAATACCCCTTTTATTTGTAATGATGTCCCATATAATTGATGTAATTTTTATTGGAATATTTTATTCAACCTCGCACTTTCTTATGATCGTATTATGGTAGAGAATATGTCACGTTACTTCCCTTACTTACCAATTGATTTTGGATTTACATAACAAACCCCATTTCATGCCCAATATATCTTCAAATTCAATAAGATGGAGAATAATGAAACTAATAAGATGCACATTCCAAGAAACTTCAATGGGAGAAGAATCATAGATGTGAGATGTGGTCATTTTACCATTATGAGTATTCACTACTAAATCAACATATAATAAATTATGTAGTATTCTAATACCCATAGGAAATTATTTATATTTTAAAAAAAATTATATCCAAAATAAATTAAGGCAATATCAGTTCTAGAGTGTATAGTAAGTATGACTTTCACCACATTATTATAGTACTCCGCATCAATAATAGTTATCACTTGAGATTTCCCTTTGTATCATATAATAAGATTTTACTAACATAGATCGTCATCATTAACCCTTAAATTTAAAAAAGGTTAGAATAATTCCCATAATCCTTGTATTCGAAACACTAGAGTGTGTGTGTTTTATTCTGTGGTGTGTTCTCTCTATTTGTATCACTAACTATCTTATTCCCGTCACTTTGGAATTTGGCTATCTGATGACCTTCATTTTCACACTTAAAGAATATACTATTATCCATACGATAATTTCATCCATGATTCCTTCCACAATTCTATAATAATGGAAGAATGAACTTCTTCCCTCTATGGTTATTTGTTATGGGAATTACATTTGAATTCCATCTTTGTTTTCATATCAAAACCACGAGATTCATGGGTAACTCCAGTCTATATCTCTACCTTGGTAGATTATATAATAATTTATACATATCTAATGATGTTCATTATGGATAACATCCAACAAATACTAGGTTTTAAGCCACTAAATATTCAATAAATTTTTCATTCAAGTTCAATGATAATACAAGAAGTGTTCCCCCCAATGATTTTATGATTTTCCTCATAAGTACTATTAGATTCACTGTCCTTCTACTTTATCTCAAAAAAATCATTCTCTATATTCATATAAATAATATAAGTATTTTACTTATTATAAATTATCCTAATAAACTCATCGCACTATATAGATTCAATTCCTCCATGTTGTATCATGTCTTGATGAGATACCACCACTTATTTGCTTCACCGTCCAAATGATAAACAAAAAATAATAATGTTTGCATGCTCTGGATAATGGAGAATGGAAAATATCATTTTAATGGTAATAATATATTTCTTAGAAACTATTAGATCAACTAAACCACTAAAATGAATTTTATGTTTCCTCATGAAGGACATAATATAATGTTATTCCCTTTGTTGCTCGTTTGGAAGCTCAAAATAATTTGTAGAATGAGAAAAATTCATAACAATACCAATGAGGTTTCCATTCCTACTACCAAAAAACTTTTTTATCAGGAGGAAAATCATTTCATTTTCAACCACATTATGCATTAACATAGTTCATTTGGATTCTATTGATTTACTAAAACCAAAAAGTACAATATGAGAAACAAAAAACATAGTGATAAAATACATAATAATAAATGATCATTTATAGGATGTCTAAATCATGAATACTTCTTCTCAATATATTAGTCCTTAGGATTAAACTAGGCCATATATGCTCATCATATATCAAAAAAATTCATAGTGGTTCTAAAATATAATGTTAATTAATCCATGCATGTCCACCCAGATTGTATTTCCTGGTGTGCATTATTAGGCCCACTCATCATGCACTACTGAAGATTGAGATAATACCCAATACACCCCATTTAGAGTTTTTACCCCTATATGAATTTGTTCTAAATTTGTATCCACTTTTTATTTTCCATACATTGATTTATTTTATAGAAGTCTAAAATACATTATTGAAAGTTACATTTGATGTTTTCTTATGCATAGGTTTATCCTAAGTTTTCTCAGTAATATTTTTTAATCCTATTTTCAAATAAAAAACTAAACATTTATCTGATATAAACATCGGTGACCCAAACATTTCATACATAAATTTTTAATCTTATTAAATTAATATTCATTACATATCATTAAGTTCTACACTAGAAACATAAAAGTTTAGTGTCTGAAACTTTGGATACATGAAAAAAATGGAACATAAAATATCTACATAATATCCCACTATGTTATTCACAAAAAAGCACACATAATAGGCATTTTATACATAAAACATTTCTTTAAATCCTATTTAAAAGAAAATATAATAATGTGTGAGATTAACAGATCATTAAGGGTTAAAAAGTGATATAGTAATGATCATTTAATCACAACAAGAGCATAAGGGTATGAAAACATGAGAATTACATCTGAAAACCATTACAAGTAATTCATAGATCGTAATCGCGAGTCATAGAATAGACCTTGGTAATTTATAATAAATGAATCATAAAGGAATAAATGAAAATGAGTCATGATATAATAACATTTGTATAAGTTATTTTCATAATAGAGTGGAATAATGAATGGAATAATCATAAAATAGATTTTTTTCAGGGATACCAACCAAGATATTCATCTCATTTTATTCTTTGGATAACCACATATGAACTTTATATGGGCTTGATAAAACCCCCCACATACCCTATTTTGGGCTTGGGATAACCTCTCATATACCCTATTTTTGGAGCTTTGGATAACCTCCAGTGTACCCACTTTTGGCATTGGGATAACCTATCATGTGCCATTTGATCTCATAAGAAATTATTATTTACTAAATGAATTTGAATAATATAATGGACCCACCCATCACATAATCCAAATCCATTTATATGTATGTCATAAGATCAAGAACACATTTATCATTCCATCATAACCTAACCCCCGCCTTTAAAAATAAAATGGTTTTTAGAAATATTTTATCATCATAGTAATAAAACATATAAATAAAGAATAAGGATTGTATCATAGAATCATACCCTTATTTGTGAATATGTAATAGTAAGATATGTTATCATATATAAAAATGAATTTTAGTCATCATTGGAACATTTCTTGAAGAAAATTCCATTTTCATTTTGAAATAACAAATTTAAATTATAAAAACTTCCAAAGTATTATGTAAAACATTTTCTATAAATAGAACCATGAAAATATGAATTGAAGATTCAATGTATTGAGTAGTCATGATGGTGGTAAATTCAGTTCAAGTCATGTATGTTAAAACAGATATTCCTTTATAATTTTTAATAAAAAATAACCCTTTGGAAAAATGAAAATAATATTGATTTTAATAAAATTTAAAAAATGTCAAAAATGGGTAAAATGAAATTAAAAAATAATATAAGAATAATAGAAAAATTCTCAAATACATTTTAATGAAGATATAGACAAGGAATAAAAAGATACCTTACCAAATAGTAAAACAAATACGAATTTCCTTAAAAACATTCTTTTGATATCTTGAATAATTATAAAGAGGAAAAAGATTAAAAACTAATTAATCCCCATAAAATAAAGAAAAAATATAAATGGTTTAATGGATAAGATATATATAATTTTATTCAATTATAAATTAACATAGGAAATACCAAAATGAAATGAGATTGTAACATAAATATCTTACCATAAGCCTTGTATATCTTTATATGAGTTTGAACCTATTGTATAATAAATATATATTTATTATAAATATACTAAAAACCCAAAATAATATATATCATAGCATATATTATTTTCCTATAACATTTTAACACTCTTTTATTAATAATTATTTATTGAAATCATACTTCCGAGTGATAACTCCTTCATTTTTCTTGCTTGTTTCAGTTTGGTAGTCCTGAAAATTGTACTATGGTCATATTAAAATCAAATATAGAATTTTAATCATGTCATTATTATCATATTTAATCATTATATAAACTTTTATAACTATTCATATAAATCTATTATGAAAAATGAATTGCATTACTTCATGGAGATGGTAGTTCATATGTATGCAAGAGTGATGTTTCCACTTTCCGATGGATGGAAATAAAGAAATTAAATAATAATTCACATTATATGGAACTATAATAATATGATAAATATCATATATATTTAATAAATATATCATTATACCCACCAATGTTAATTGTTGATAAAAAATGAAACTCATCGCTTCATGGAGGAAGAATTCAACACATATGAATGATTGATATTTTTTCAAAGGATGGAAAAGAGGTGGATAATGTTTTTTACATAATCATAATAAAAATTAAGTATATTTTAGGTATTGAATTAATTATTTTATAGTGTATAATATATATTTAAATGAGCTTCAGGTTTATAAGTGAGAGGTAAACACCTGGTATTACATAAAGTATCAAAATAATAAAAATTAAGTACCATGTTAAAGTGGAACCAAATTGATATATTTAGAATCTAGGATGGGAATGATCCAAAATAAAATCATAAAATAAAATTTATAATAATTTTGGTGTTTTTTAACCATTTACTATTAGATTTAATCATGTTAATACTTTTGATGATTATCAAAATATCAATGTTTTTACACTTTAGTTTCCATGGCTATTTTTATAAAAGGAAAATATCCTCATAAGATGACATGGTTGATATGATTGACTATATCCCCATTCACAAAGACTATGTTAATATTTATAATAATTTTAAATCATTTGACAAAATATTATTTAATATAAGTTATCATTAATTTCATTTTCAGTTCTATCTGTTATATTATTAATGTTGTTCCAACGTATCCCATGTAAATTAGGTTTTAATGGTCACAAATATAATTTCATATATTAATGATAATATTATTTATATGATTGTTCATCAAGTTTCATCTTTTTTAGGTGTTTCTGTAGTTAAATTCATAAAATTTTTAATTACAAATTCTTTGGTAGAAATCTACCTGTCTCTAGAAAAATTGGCTACACTAAGCATTCAGCTACATTAATTTCCTATATAAATCATTTTTCAACAAAAATATTCTACTTCGGGAAATAGAATATGTGGAAATCACCTATGTGATCAATCAGATACCTTGATAAAATGACTATATAAATGGATTATGTGGAGTAATCAGTTATGTTATTTTTATATATGGTGAAATCAACTACGTGGATCAAAATGATATGTAATTTTAATTTGGATATATCGAGTATGGATACATGAGTAAAAATCCTTCTTGGGTCAGTTTGGTTATGTGATGATTTTAAAATATGTGGAAAATTGTCTATATCATTAATTTTGGTTACGTTAATCATTTTAGCTACATAGATAGTTATCTATGTGAAAAATTGCTTCATCAAACAATTCAACTATGTGGATTCAAATATAATGAATCTAGATATGCATTGATATATAATCATCTAAATTGTGCTAAAACCTTTATTTATTACGATTTAAATACTTGAGCAGGATTTCAATTATATCATGTAACCATTAAATTAAATATGGCCACTTTATTGTATAAATGATTATAATAATATACATGTATCGAGAATGGGAAAAATTACATGGATAACTTATTTGTCTTTAATATTTATATGGTATTTTCAAGAAAATGACTTGTGTTTTTAAATTAAGATCCAAGGTTTTATAGATCTATGTTGTGTGATTAAAATGGAGGTTTTTTTAATTCATATAATAGTATCTTCAAAGTAAACATATATATATTGATAGTAATAGAATTTCCTAACATGATTACAAGAACTCTCTCAATCTCTCTCAAAGCTCATGGGTGCTACTCTATTCTAAACAAAAATAGAAGCTTTATGATATATAGTTGTGCTATCTTGTTCATTATTAATATCATTTTACAAGACTCTCTTAAAGATATAATATATTCTTATAATCTCTCCTAGAGTTATATTCCTTCTATCTGTTGTATTTTACAATTGTGTGTTCAATATGTAAAAACACTATTTTCTCTCTTTAAATATAAAAGGTTCCTAGGAAAAGAACCTTGAAGGTTGTTTGTTGTAAATATTTGATGGGGTCCGGTTAAAATATCATGTTTAGTGGTAACATGTATCATCTTCTTGAACTCAGTCATGTAGTTACGAGAAAAAGTGATGGTAGTCCTAGAAAAAGGACTGGTGTATTGAAAGTCATCAAACACATAGATAAGAGCGATTGTGGAATGGAGTAGTGAATTTTTGTTCCCCAAAGAACTATAATTCTCAAAGTCTGACTCTTTTCTTTGGGATTTTATTTTCACTACTATATGTGATAGATAAAATATAAGATGTCAGTCATATCTAAACAAGAGTTGTTTTTTAGGAAATAAAATTTTAAAGAACTCAATTCACCCCCACACATAATTCATAGTGAAGTCCTTTCCAAAAAAATATATTCATACGGTTTTCATTTAAAGATATAAAAATTGAAATTTAATTTTAATAAAATCATTTTACCCATCACTATTATGTTATATTTATCAAAAAAAATCATATAAGACAATAATTCATCCAAATTGTATTACATTAAATATTTTCTAAATTATTTATTTTATTTTTCAATTAATTGAACAATTACTATGTTGGAATTGATTAAGAAATTAGGGTAATTATTTTATCACAAAAATCTGAAAATAAATTACCATGATAAAAATAAACCATTTATTATAAAATTATTTATTTTGAAGTAATAATTTACACATTTTATCCTTATAAAAAATATTAGACTTATTAAAACAAAGAGAGTGAACTTTTGGGTTTATTTTATATATAAATTTTTTTTATGGTCTTTATAAAATAAAAATGGAACCAAGTTTCCATATAATCTAATATTGTATGAGGACAATCTAAAAAAAATCGTTTAATAGAAATAAAAATGGATTTATATATATTTTTAAAGCCTTATCACAATATTTTTAACATTAATTACCTGATTTTCCCTTACCAAGGTGAAAAATATTTATCACAGTTACTATTCATAATGATAAGAAATAAAGTTGAAATATTTATAAAATTTGGAATTATAATTATAAATATATATTTCATTTCTCAAGATGTTTTTTTTAAGTGGAATAAATCCATTTGAAACTCAATTTTAGAAAAAAAATGTGTTTTAAGCATAAAACTGGGAATAATTTTTCTCATTACTACTAACAATAATATTATTAATTTGAAAACATTTGAATGAATATATAATATTAAAATTTCATTAAATTAATTCATTAATATTGATTAATTTTATTTATTAAGATAAAAACACAATTCTCTTATAAAAACATTTTTTTAGAAAAACAACTCTTTTTAATTTCAAAAGATTTTATCAATTGATAACCATTGAATTCATTTTACACATGTGTGAAAAATAATTTTTATAATTCAGTTATTCATATTCATACCAGTTAAACTAAAGTACATGAGATAAATTTCAAATTAAATAACAATAATTTAATAGTATAACATGGTTCATATAAACTATGTATTGAGTGTTGAGAAAGCTATCGAATACTTCATGTTTATTTTAATAGAAATTCATATAAAATATTATGTGGTTATATCATCAAACCCAACCTACGTTGACATAAATAAATAATTTATTATTGTGTTTAATATTCCATGTCACTTCATTCAATCCTCAAAATTTATGGCCCCAAAACTAGTAGAAGTAGAGGAATAAAATAATGAAACATAATCCCCCCAAAACCGGTAGATAAAAATATGTTAAACCACCTCCATTATTTGTTAGTACCCAACAAGACCATGGATTCCCCACACATTGATACCCTCATAATGCCACCATATTTTTTGGTCTTTATTTCATTATTTCTAATACACCAAGGCCAAAACCATGATGTAGATGATCTTACCTCATTGTTTCCATCCCACATATGCTACTCAATATTGAATCAAAATAGAATCATCGTGCCAAAAAAAGTGTTGTTTAGGCCTCTACATTTCCTAGTGAAAAAACACTCTAAGAACCAGTCCCTCAAATTGGGTGTTTCACCCTTTTCAGTCTAAATTTGGGAAAACAAAAAAAACACCACTCCCTGAAAAATAAAATTTTCACGCTTCAGATTCACCAAGAACCAAAAACACCAACTCCCATGACCAAAACACCAAAAAGGCCTCTATATTGGCCATAAACTTGGGTGTTTCACACCTATGGTTCACAGTTACAAAAATAATCATTCCCCATAACTTCATCACTTAAATAACATCCATTATGTCATACACGATAGATATTTTTCCACTATAGAGACAAAACTAAACTATACACCTCCAAACACTATATAATAACCTAAAGGACTGATAAAATGAAAAATGGGTTATAAATACTATAAAATTACATAAAATACATTTTAAACTATTCTCATTCTAATTAATCAAAACAAATCTCAGAATGTAAAGAAGTGGGTAAAAACATAACATCATCCTCGCATGATACCGCTCCAATAATGATCTCATTATAATATTAAGCTAGGAAACACATCATATGGGATGAGAATATAATCATAATATCTCAATAATCTCATATATCAACCAATGTTTTACATATCATCTTAAAATATAAAACATAAAAGAACTTAAGATACTCAGTGTGCATCTATGACTCTCATTCCCATATTGTTTACACTAATCCACCTTATATTTATAATACATGAACCAAAAGGTTAACATTTCCTTGTAAAACATTATCAAAAAAATCCTAAATCTCAAAATTCCACCTTAAGAATGTCACATAATCTTAAAATCCCAACTCACTATAATCAATGACATGGTAATTATCATGAAGATACTAATGAAGCTATGATACATAGAATATGTCATTGATATTTTCCATCAAGGGGGTAGTGTTGGATGATATGTAACTTCACCAATATAATACATCACCCAAAAAGGACTAAAAAATTCAAAGATAAATTTTTATCCCATGAAAAAATATTCATTATCCCTTACAATGACCCAAGACTAATACACATATTATTTTATAACTCATAACATATTTAAACAAAAAAACAAGGATTGAGTGGTGTAGTGTCATTGGATGATTGTACACATAAATATATTATCAGAAACATAGAAAAATCATATTTATCACATTGATATTCTAAAACATTATAGGATATGTTGGGGAAATTTTATATGAAAATGTTTGAGCTAGAAAGATCCCTAATGGAATAAACATGAAAATAAATTATAACATGGGAGTTAAAATGAATAACCATAATTCACACATTGGAATAACATATGAATGGAAATATGATATAATGAAATAATATCAAAAGATCATGGAATCTTAAACATGAAATAATAATATAAAATATGATATCATAAACATAATTCAAGGGACCTTCACAATACCATCATCATAATGTGTAAAAATCCCCCAAATGGATTATGTTAACTCCCTATTCCCTCACATAATATCTCATGATATATAAATATTTAAATAATGTGTTAGAGGGATATATAATTCCAATACCACCTATCACATAAATGAAAGTCATAAATATTGGTACTATATGAGAAAAATAAATCATATATAAATCCAAAGCATGAAAAAAACCAAGGGAATTAAATGGGATTAAAAAATTTGATTCAAGGAATGTTTGTAATAACCTAGCCTCAAAAAATCTATAGCTAGTAGTTATATTAAATTATTGGTACATAATACAAGATTTCCCATTTGATTGAATATCTTAGTAATCTTGGAATATTGGATACATACATAAATTACTTTTGAAAACAGAAGATAAAGTATGAAACAATTATGAGTACATAATTATCCCTTCCATCACATCAATGAAAATTACACATATCATTCCTCTAGGTTTCTTGGATAATAAAAAAATTAGGGTTAGGTCAGATCCACAGTAAGGAGTATCATTTAATAGAATCTTTCATATCATAAGCATGACATTAGTAATATGGTATGATATGGGGAACAACATGAATCCATAATCAAATGAAACTAAGATAATTTTATATCAATGATAATAAACAAAAATATGGATAACAATAATCATTAAAATAATATGGATGGAATGTCTAATTTTGGAAATCATAAAATGTTTTCAAGGACTTTTTCTAAGTCATTATCCTATTATGGGAAGAGGTATACACCAAAACCCATCCTATTTTTTCTCATCAGTCCTATCGATGAATTTAGGGGTTTTATAACTATGGGACCCACCCTTAACCAAATTAAGTCTAATTAATTTGAAATAAATTAAAACAACACATTTAATATCATTACCTAAGGAAAATCTTATTAAATAAATACATGGATATCTGTATATTTGGAAATAATGAAATCAAATACTTCCAAATTGAATTTAATAATCTTAATGACTAGGAGAACATCATTCAATCATCATTAAAGTCATTGGGTATAAAAGTTGCATGATGTACCCTTATCAATGAAATATAATGATAAGGTTACATTGAATGTTTTGGGTTATGCATAGAATATTTTAATTGGGTTCAATTGTATGAATTGATAGGAGACATAGGAAATGGTAGGAAAAATCATTCATCATGGTTTATAAAGAGTGTGGAAATATTCTTAATAATACCCCTTGGGAGTGTCTGGATGGGTGTACAGTCTTACTTCCACATGAATCAAGGTGATGATTGGGTTAATGGTCATCCAAAATATTTCAGGGTGATTACTTCTAGTTGAATCCATTCCTCAACCACATTGTCATATATGTGGTGTTATTTTAAGGCATTTTCTCTTTTATTTTTAGACTCATATTTATTATTTGGTTTTCATGGGATTTCTTTAAAAAAAATTGATGGTTTTTAGGTCATATATAAGGAGGCACATGATTGGAACTTGGTTAGTAAAAACCATAAACCATCATAGTGAAAACCATGTTCCCTAGACTGTGGCACTGTACAGGATACACAGATAGGTGCATGATCATGAACCCCCCATTGGTAAATCATGTGGCTTATATTCCTCTTATAAATAGGTTCCTCATTGTTGGCACATGGTCTCGAAGACTGTGCGAGAAAACCATTCAGCCTACCATATCTTTAAAAATTTTGAAATTCCTAAACTACCCTCCCCCATTTTAACCCTGAAACCCCATTCCTCTCCCCATTTGACCCTCTCATATATAGTCACACCTCTCTCCCCTCCCCTCCTTCCAGGGTCTCCAATTTTTTCCCCTAAAATCTTCAAGAAATATTTAAGTAAGATTCTCCTCTACTATTTGCTTCTGTTTTATTGGCCTCTCCTCTCTTATTTATTATGTTATAATATCATTAGTAGTTATATTGACCCAGTTTGTGTTCAATATATATTATTTGGGTTAAATATTGTTGTATTTGGTGTTGGATTTCCTATATAGGGTCTCTCCTTGGTACAGTTGGTTGTTTCCACCTGGATTTGTGAAGGTTTCAATAAAGAGGTCGATGGTTCCAAGACTTGAAATTATTTTATGATTTTATTATGATTGATATGTTTTTAAAGTGCGTTTTATAAATTTTGTAGGTGGTATAAATGATTTTTTCAATGTATTTTGGTGTGATTTAAAGGTTTTATGGTGGTTTTTCATTTATAAATGGTTGTTGTCAAATGTAGTTTCAATTATTAGGATTATGATTATACAATGATGGACTTTGCTTGATATAGGCATTGTAATAGATAACATTGGATTCCTTGGTATTTAGGTGGAAGACCAGGTCTTTTTCCCTAGGAAATTCATAATTTACAAGGCCTGGTCTCCCTAGATATATTTTGTTTAAAATATAATTAAACATTTATGATGGGGATTAGTTGGTTCATGAAGGAGATGCACCTTCATGTCCAAGATTTGATGACCAAGAGTACGAGGATCCTAATACCCTAATAACCCAAGTTACATTGATATTTCTCATTTTTCTCAATCTATACTTTTGTTTCATCTAGTTTTTATAAGTATTATCCTATTTTATGGAAAATAAATCTTTTAATTAAATGGTGTTCTTCATTTTTGTAAAATCTAGCATGTAATTTTTTTGTTTAATTTCAATTCATGGAATATTTTTTGTTGTATCCTACTGAAAACTTATATCAGACCTAGCATAAACCCTTGTATATATTTATACCTTGTTATGTTTGACTCGGGTAAAGGAAAGGCCATCCATGGTGGTGATGGTGGTTATATTTTCAAGTGGTTCCTTTGATGATGGTGTTGATGGTGGTGGTATGGTGCATCTACCCACATTCTGCTTTGATATTTTGTTCTTTTAGTGGATCCCCTTCCCTTTTTGATTATTTTTAATTTTTATTATAAATTTTAAATGGTCAAATAATGTTTTAGAATTTTAACTTAATCTCTTATATTATGGAGTTTTGTTATGATATTGTAGAACTATTTTTCATTGTTGGTTAATTAAATAATTGTCTATACTATTCTAAAATGTACTACTTGATCCCTAAGAACTAGTTTCCAGCCTGTGGGGATTGTTAATTCCATTTAAGCCTTGCCACATGATGGGTTGGGTGTCAGGTTGGATGGAAACCAGTGATGGTTTGTGAAAAATGGTATCAAATCTAGTTTTCCCTTCCATTGGGACATATAATTTGGAAGAGTTTGGATAGATAGGGGTAAGGATTTTGGAGGGGTTGAGGTTCTGGTTGTTGTACCTCTCGTACCCCTCGTGGTTTAATTTTCATGATCACAATCACTCTCTTATTTATCTAATTTTGTTTTCAAGTGTTTTTGTTAATAGGCATGTTTCCAGGAGCAAGAAGTGGAAAACGAAGAAAAGTGGACTGTTTTCATATCCACCGGCCAACCGGTGGCTTTACCACCGGCCAGCCGATGGAACCCAGACAGAAGGCTGAGCCACTGCCTCAGCACCGGCCAACCGGTGGCTTTACCACCGGCCGGCCGGTGGTACCCAGCCAGAACAGTGGTTGCTACTGCCTCAGCACCGGCCAACCGGTGGCCTCATCACCGGCCAGCCGGTGGTGTCTGAGCTCGAAGGCCTCTCCTTTTTGCAAGCACCGGCCAACCGGTGGCTCTGCACCGGTCAGCCGGTGGAGCCCGTCAAACTAGCCGTTGGGCCTTTGACCAGACTTGTCCACTTGCCTCCCAACGGCTCCGAAGCCCCTTCCAACGGCTCCGAAGACCTCCAACGGCCATATGAGGGTTCCCCCTCTATAAATAAAGGACTAGGAACCCCCGGAAGTCTAAGGATTAATACCGGAACAAAAAGGAAGCCCACCGGACACATTTTGATCATTTGGCGAACCTCCGGTGGATTCTTCCAAGGAACTCCCATTTGCTCCAACTCACTTCCACATCCAAGGAGCACCACCAAAGAAGCTTGGGAGCGCCCTTCATCAACTCCATCAATCCTTTGGCGCCCAAGGCTTCTCCCATTACGGTTTTTCATTGTTTTATCATTTTGAGCTTTATTTTGGGTTTGTACCTACAAACCCCATCTTTTTCTCTCATCCTCTCTTTTGGGTTTTCACACCACCTTCAAGGTGTGAAGAGGTTAGTCAAGCCTTACCTTTCAAAAGGCTTGAATCAAAGGTGAGCTAGCCTTCACCTGTAAGAAGGCTAGTGGGTTCTTGCTCAACCAATAAAAGCAAGCTGTAATAGGTTCTAGACTAACCTTAAAGTCTAGTGGGTTTATTGCTAAAACCATTAAAAAGAAAGCGGTAGTAAAATCTCTCAACGGTTGAGTTGGGAGCGGAGACGTAGGCTTGGGTTTAAGCCGAACTCCGTTATCAAGTTTTGTGTTTTGCCTCATTTATTTCCGCTGCACTTTCAACTTTGTTTTTAATTGTTAATTAATTTTTAAAAGGCAATTCACCCCCCCTTCTTGCCATCACTCTCCGACCAACAGTTGGTATCAGAGGGAAAATTTGAGTAATACCTTCACCGGTTTCAAATTCAAAGATCCATTGTGATGGCTTCAACCTCTTTCGCCCCCGAAGGCTATTCTTTGGGTCGTGCTCCATTTTTTGATGGAACCGACTATACTTATTGGAAAACCCGTATGACCACATTTCTTAGAAGCATTGGATATCCCATTTATAAAATTGTCATGCATGGTTATTCTCTCTCTTCCCCCGATGAATCCAAATGGAGTCAAGCCGACATTAAAAATTTCGAGCTTGATGGCAAAGCCATGAACGCTCTTCATTGCGGCCTTGATCGTAATGAGTTCAATCGAGTTTCCACATGCACCTCATCACATGAAATCTGGAAACTTTTGGAAGTTACCCATGAGGGGACCAACAAAGTTAAGGATACTCGATTGGACATGTATCGTCAAGATTTTGAGTCTTTTACTATGCACCCACAGGAAAATATTTCTGATATGTTTACTCGATTTACTGACGTTTGCAATGGAAAAAATCTCTAGGAGATAATATTTCTGCAGAAACAATGGTCAAGAAGATCCTTTGGATCCTACCAAGCACATGGGCACCGAAAGTCACGGCAATCCAAGAAGCAAAAGACATCATGAACATGCCGGTCGAAGAGCTCATCGGATCCCTCATGACATATGAGATCACCATGAGGAGGCAAGCTGAAAAGGAAGGCAAACCGATCAAAGTTCCAAAGAACATCGCCTTCAAAGCTCAAAAAGAAGAAAGCTCCTCCTCCTCATCATCTTCCTCTTCAAGCGGCAATTCAGAAATAGAGAATCTTGCCCGCAAAATGCACAAGTTCATGAAGAAGCACAAGAAGAAGAAATCCTGCAAGGCTCAACCCAACGAAAAATCCGAGCCCAAGGTAACATGTTACGGGTGTGGCGAGAAAGGCCATTACAAGCCCGATTGTCCACTCAACAAGAAAAAGGCCAAGCAAAAGGAAAAGAAGAAGGCATTCAAAGCCACTTGGAGTGATAGCTCCTCATCCTCCTCCTCTTCAAGTGACAACGGTAACAAATTTCTAATGGCATTTCACGAGGTAACATCTTCCGACTCCTCATCCTCTTGTTCTTCTAATTCTTTTAATCATTTATCCTATGAGGATCTCGAACATGCAAGAGATCAATGGGAGGAAGGTTTTCACGAACTTTCTTCCAAATTTGTTGCTTTAAAAAAGAATTTCAAAAAACTCTCTTCCGAAAAGGAACAACTTCTCAAAGAAAAGGAGGAGTTGTCCCTCATGATTCAAAACCTTCCCGATGTTGAGTCTATGGAATCAACAATAAAGGATTTAAGGGAATCCCTAGCCAAGTTCACCCAAGGTGAACAAAATTTAACCAATTTACATGGTTCCCAACACATATTTAGAACCACCCAAGGGCTTGGCTATTCCAAGCGAGCTTCCTCTTCCCATGCACCTACTATTTTTGTAAGGGGGAGCTCCCAATTTAAATTTTGCAATTATTGTAAAAAACCCGGGCACTTAATTTATGAGTGTGATTGCAAAAATGCCCGGTATGGTAGGCCCAAAACTTTTTCCTTTAATGATGAATTTTATAGGAGAAGACTCGCCACTAGACAAGTATGGATTGAAAAATCCCTTTTAGCGAGTCTCTCCGGGCCAAAATTTGTCTCGGTTTCAAAAACATCTCCCCGGTGATTTGTTGTTTTTATTTAGGGGGAGTTAGGATTGTTTAAGTCTTTTCAATTCAATTTTTTCAATTCAATTTTTCATTTCAAACCTTGATTCAAAACTTTCAATTCAAACTGTTATTCAATTTTTCATTTCAAACTTTGATTCAAAACTTTCAATTCAAACTGTTGTTCAATTTTTCATTTCAAACTTTGATTCAAAACTTTCAATTCAAATTTCAAAAATTTCAATTGATTTTAAATCTCTATCTTGTTTTTCAAACATTTCCCTCAATCAAGTTTTATGCCCCGTGCTATTTTGATAATCACAAAGGGGGAGAAATTCTTGGTTGATTGGGGGAGAAATCTAGGGGAAATTTTTCTCTCATTCTTTGCTTACATTTCAATCTTTTACATTGTTTGTTTTAGTGATTGTGATCATCAAAATAGGGGGAGATTGTTGTACCTCTCGTACCCCTCGTGGTTTAATTTTCATGATCACAATCACTCTCTTATTTATCTAATCTTGTTTTCAAGTGTTTTTGTTAATAGACATGTTTTCAGGAGCAAGAAGTGGCAAAGGAAGAAAAGTGGACTGTTTTCATATCCACCGGCCAACCGGTGGCTTTACCACCGGCCAGCCGATGGAACCCAGACAGAAGGCTGAGCCACTGCCTCAGCACCGGCCAACCGGTGGCTTTACCACCGGCCAGCCGGTGGCACCCAGCCAGAACAGTGGTTGCTACTGCCTCAGCACCGGCCAACCGGTGGCCTCATCACCGGCCAGTCGGTGGTGTCTGAGCTCGAAGGACTCTCCTTTTTGCAAGCACCAGCCAACCGGTGGCTCTGCACCGGTCAACCGGTGGAGCCAGTCAAACTAGCCGTTGGGCCTTTGACCAGACTTGTCCACTTGCCTCCCAACGGCTCCGAAGCCCCTTCCAACGGCTCCGAAGACGTCCAACGGCCATATGAGGGTTCCCCCTCTATAAATAAAGGACTAGGAACCCCCAGAAGTCTAAGGATTAATACCGAAACAAAAAGGAAGCCCACGGGACAGATTTTGATCATTTGGCGAACCTCCGGCGGATTCTTCCAAGGAACTCCCATTTGCTCCAACTCACTTCCACATCCAAGGAGCACCACCAAAGAAGCTTGGGAGCGCCCTTCATCAACTCCATCAATCCTTTGGCACCCAAGGCTTCTCCCATTACAGTTTTTCATTGTTTTATCATTTTGAGCTTTATTTTGGGTTTGTACCTACAAACCCCATCTCTTTCTCTCATCCTCTCTTTTGGGTTTTCACACCACCTTCAAGGTGTGAAGAGGTTAGTCAAGCCTTACCTTTCAAAAGGCTTGAATCAAAGGTGAGTTAGCCTTAACCTGTAAGAAGGCTAGTGGGTTCTTTCTCAACCCATAAAAGCAAGCTGTAATAGGTTCTAGACTAACCTTAAAGTCTAGTGGGTTTCTTGCTAAAACCATTAAAAAGAAAGCGGTAGTAAAATCTCTCAACGGTTGAGTTGGGAGCGGAGACGTAGGCTTGGGTTTAAGCCGAACTCCGTTATCAAGTTTTGTGTTTTGCCTCATTTATTTCCGCTGCACTTTCAACTTTGTTTTTAATTGTTAATTAATTTTTAAAAGGCAATTCACCCCCCCCCCCCCTTCTTGACATCACTCTCCGACCAACACTGGTTATGAGTGGGGTTTTTTGCCAACACACCTCTCAAAAGGCCTTGGGTCACCATGTAATGTTTGGTATTTTTTGGCTCCTCCTTTAGTTGTGATGCATATGCTACAGATAGTGCATGGACACTAAGGTGGGGTGTAGTGGTTTAGTCCACTGCTTATGTTTTTTACATTTTTATTTTGAGTCATGTGTATGATTGAATCATTTTATTGTTGAAAACCCATATGAGTGATATATTGATGGTTTATTTTACTTATAAATTAAAGTACCATCATTCCTCCATAGAGACCTCTCGTACAACCATGAAAAGATGCCCTAGATAGGGGATGATTGGGTGGAAAATATTGAGAGGGCCTTCAGGTTCCATGATAAATATAAATAAATCAAGGTGAAATGATCTTTTTTCATTTTGGAAGACCCCAAACATAGGTGGTGGGACTCAATCGTACAGGCTAGGAAGCATGAGAAGATGGGTTGGAATGACTTTGAGGTTGTATTTAATTAGAAATACTTCCTTGAGACCTTGGCCCTCACTAAGACTTATGAGTTTTTAGATCTCTATTAGGGGTATTGGACCATGTTGGATTATGTCAACCATTTGTAAGAACTAATCGGTTTTACACCCATGTTGGTTTCAAATGAGTAATTAAAGGCTTAGTGTTTTGAAATTGGGTTATGATAGGACATTTGATCTTAGTTCTTCTTGTTTAATCTAAAGAAATATTATAAGTTGGTTGATCAATCCCTAATAGTGTAAATTGATCCTGTAGGTATGTTGTATTTTTCTAGGATGACTCTAACTATAGGCCAGGGTGGTAGTGGCGTGTCTAAAAAAATAATTATGATGATAAGGTTAATAAAGGAGGTGGTTGCTATGGAAACCCATATAAACCACCATTTCCTGCAACCATTGGGGTGGTTAAGTCATGTTCTATCAATATGGAAGGTTGGGGCACATGTAGATAGTGTTTCAAATTGCACCTATACCCTGACAGCATTGTAGGAACTTTTATCTCTTGTAGTGATTCTGTAAGAGTGGTGTTTCGACTAAGAGTGGTGTGGGATCCTCAATAAACAAAGATTTAATAGCACATTTAGGGGCATAAATGTAAATGGGATTTTGTCATATTGGGTGAGGTTGAAAAGCTGGATCCTCTTATAGACCAAGTCAACTCAAAGCTAGTCCACTATTTAGTAATAAATCATAGGTATTGGTGGAAATGAAGAACCATCAAGTTATGGGTCTGGCTGTAACGACCCAGACCCGGCCAGCCACCCGAACAGTGCCGAACGGGTCGGTTGTCACTACCTTAGGCGCACCTCCCCAGAACGCCAAAGGCTGCCGACTAGTAGCGAGGTTCTGTTAGGTATAGTTTGGAGGCTATACCCTCTTGGAGGATCATAATAAGGGTACTGGTCTAAGTATAACAGTGAAGATGTAGTGCAAATAAAGGCTCAGCAGACTCGAACCAGATCCACAGAGCGGAAGCATAAGCAATATAGATAAAGAGTGAAAGCAATAAATATAACAACAGAAGAAGAAATAAACACAAAACCATGCTAATAACATGTAACTAATAATAAATCGTAAAACAAGCACCAAAGAAGGTCATTATCAACTGAATATAAAAAGGGCGCCAATGGATAACCAACAGTAGCTACAACAAGTAAGCATGCCGATACAGAAAAGTAAACAAAAGAATGTAAACCCAGCTAGGCATGACCTCAAGGTTCATACCATCACCATGCAACAACTAACACAACCCATATCCTAAAGCTGGACTATTTCCTGCATGTAAATCCATAAAATCTGCACGTGTCCCGAAGGGCCCGTGCAGGGTGTGAGACAAATCTCAGTAGGATACCACCTAATGGTGTGCACCAAATATAAGTTTTTAAGTAGTCATACATTCTCAGAAAAAGAAGTAAACGGTACAATGCAAAATTAAACACAAACTCCACTACTGCTCAACAGCCACCATGGAGTGTCACCTATTTCGGCCAATGCCGGAATCTCTGTCGTGTAACCCGACACCATGTGCCACCTGACAGCTCGTGTCTCAAGTACCGATGTCCCGAAGGCACACCCCAAAAATAGTAACCCGACACCAAGTGCCTCATGACACCTCGTGTCTCAAGTACCGACGTCCTGAGGGCATGCCCAAAAATAGTAACCCGACACCAAGTGCCCCCGGACACCTCGTGTCCCAAGTAACGACATCCCAAAGGCACGCCCAAAAATAGTAACCCAGCACCAAGTTCCTCATGACACCTCGGGTCTCAAATACCGACGTCTCGAAGGAACACCCATCCCCTGAAGGCTCCTAACCTCCCACGTGGCTTTCTACGACAAGTACCCCCAACCAGAAAACCTAACCGCAACTACGGGGGGCCTCTACCCACACGAGTGGTCAAAACCACCTCATCACGGAGTATCTCTATGTGCACACTACTTAATGTCCCGGTGAGTGGTAATAACCAAAATAGTCCTAAGCCACCAAAATATCTGACACTTCATGTCCCTGCGACCATGTCGCTCAAGTCCGATGGCCTCGCCATCCAAGTAACCCGGGCCATGCCCAACCTGACAGCCGTACTGCCTCAAGCCGGCATCCATGACGCACAATCCCATGGTAAAAACCACCCAAAGTAACCCGGGCAAAGCCCCAACCTGTGATTCGCATCACTCAAGCGTAACTGGGCCAATCCCAACATAACACAAGAGGTCCAGCAGATGCAATTCAGTAATTTCATATATAAAACACGTAAACAGAAAACATAACCAGGAAAAACAAACTAAACATTTGAATTGCACTATGAAAGGTGCTATCCCATACTAGCACTAAGGTCTTGAATGCCCCTAGCAATTTATATAAGAATTTATTAAATTAAACTAACAGTTTAACACATTAATATTTTAATTAAAACCATTTTGGCATTCCCCAGCCAAAATGCCCCGACGAGAAATGACCCCTCACCCGGCCCCGCTCACGTAAACTGGTAACAGGGCATACCCAAAGGAATCCCATAAGTCCAACAAGAAAAACTATATGAAACAATAGATAAAATGGGTCCCACTCAAAATACCCAAAAACGCACCAAAGGTAGCGTCACCCATACAACCACGAAAACACAAAATGAGGTATGCACCACCTACCTGAGACTCGCATGATGCTACTCCTCCGGTAACACCCGCCAATTCGGTCTAAAACGTGGTAAATCTACAAAAGATTCAACACTTTTCAAATGCCTCTAACTCACTCTAGAATGAAAATCAGACAAAATGGCCAAAGGGGAATCGAGGCCTTACCAAGGGGGTTCCAACGCATCAAACCAAGGTCGGATCTGACTTCGGACACAGAACCAGGAAGCAATTGAAGGTTTTGCCGACTTGAGGCACTTCAAGGATGGATTACGACACGCCATTCGGGTCCAGGTGAACATCTTCAGGCAAGGTTCTTTTTATGAGGCGGTGAACCAGGCACTCATAGCTGAGGATGGCTTACAACAAGCCATTCTGGTCCAGGTGAACATCTTCGGGCTGGGTTCTTTCTCTGAGGCGGTGAACCAGGCACTCATAGCCGACATGCCATCCCGCTCATACCTAAATATAGAATATATCGCGCACCAGATATGGTTCCAATCCCACTGACTAGAATCTAGTCACTCCATATAGATCTTGTGCACCATGTTCACTCAAAACAGACATGCATTTATAGGTAATTACAAAAAGGAGACATGGAGATCACGACCACACCGCGGTGTACCTCTAACTGTCGTTGGCTCACCAGCCTGCACAGTCTCTGGCAGCTCCACGGTGTGCACCTGGCTGGAAACACGACTACTTGATGCATGACCTTCTGATGCTGCTCCAGTCACCGGCCACTGACCACTCAACTGGGTCCCACCGTCTCTGGAACGACCTTCGCGCACAGCTGAACCCCAACTACCCTCTCCGGGTACCAAACCTGAACCAACTCCAGACGATACAGTCTGTCCTGGCCCCTGCCTACAGGCTATCTGAGAATGCTGCCTGCAAAACCTCTCTAGATGCCCGTCCTGTTCACATGCCCGGCACTCCTTCGGAGGCATATCACACTGAGCCCGAACATTCCCCGACTGTCCACATTGGAAGAAAATCACCGAAGAACCCAGACCCGGACAGCCACCCGAATAGTGTCAGGCGGGTCGGGTGTCACTACCTTATGCGCACCTCCCCTGAACGCCAAAGGCTACCAACTAGTAGCGAGGGTCTTCTAGGTATAGTGGGGAGGCTATACACTCTCAGAGGATCATAATAAGGGTACTAGTCCTAGTATAACAGTGAAGATGCCACGGAAAGAAAGTCTCAGCAGACTCGAACTAGACCCACAGAGCGGAAGCATAAGCAATATAGATAAACAGCGGAAGCAATAAAGATAACAAAAATAGCAGAAATAAACACAACAACATGATGATAACATGTAACTGCTGCTGAACAGTAAAAAATCATCCAAAGCAGGTCATACTCAACTGAATATAAAAAGGGTGACAATGGCTAACTAGAAGTAGCTAAAACAAGTAAGCATGCCGATATAGAAAATTAAACAAAACAAAGTAAACCCAGCTAGGCATGACCTCATGGTCCATACCATCTCTATGAAATATCTAACATAGCCCAGCTCCTGAAGCTGGCCTCTTTCCTACACTTAAATCCATAAATTCTACACGCATCCTGAAGGGCCCGTGCAGGGTGCGAGACAAATCTCAGTAGGATACCACCCAACAGTGCGTACCAAATATAAGAGTTTAAGCAGTCATGCATTTCTCAGAAAAATCAGTAAACGGTACAATACAAAATTAAACACAAACTCCACTGGTTCTTAATAGCCCCCATGGAGTGTCACCTGCTTCGGCCAACACTGGAATCTCTGTTGTGTAACCCGACACCATGTGCCACCTGACAGCTTGTGTCTCAAGTACCGACGTCCCGAAGGCACACCCAAAAATTTGTAACCCGAAACCAAGTGCCTCCTGACACCTCATGTCTCAAGTACCGACGTCCTGAGGGCATGCCCAAAAATAGTAACCCGGGACCAAGTGCCCCCTGACACCTCGTGTCTCAAGTACCGATGTCCCGAAGGCACGCCCAAAAATAGTAACTCGGCACTAAGTGCCTCCTGACACCTCGTGTCTCAAGTACCGACGTCCGAAAGGCACGCCCATCCCCTGAAGGCTCCTCACCTCCCACATGGATTTCTATGGCAAGCACCCCCAACCAGAAAACCTAACCACAACTACAGGGGCCTCTGCCCACACGAGTGGTCAAAACCACCTCATCACGAAGTATCTCTGTGTGCGCACCACTCAAAGTCCCGGTGATCGGTAATCACTATAATAGTCCTAAGGCACTAAAATATCTGACTCCTCTTGTCCCTGTGACCATGTCGCTCAAGTCCGATGGCCTCTCCATCAAAGTAACCCGGGCTATGCCCCAACCTGACAGTCGTACTTCCTCAAGCCGACGCCCATGACGCCCAATCCCGTGGTCAAAACCACCCAAAGTAACCCGAGAAAAGCCCCAACCTGTGATTCACATCACTCAAGCATAACCGGGACAAGCCCAACACAACCCAAGGGGTCCAGCAGATGCAATTCAGCAATTTCATATATAACACACGTAAACAGAAAACATAACTAGGAAAAACAAACTAAACAGTTGAATTGCACTATGCAAGGTGATGTCCCATACCAGCACTAAGGTATTGAATTCCTCAAGCAATTTATATCAGACTTTAATAAATTAAAATAATAGTTTAACACATTAATATTTTAATTAAAACCATTTTGGTGTTCCCCGAACAAAATTCCCCAATGAGAAACGACCCCTCACTCAGCCCCACTCATGTAAACTGGTAACAGGGCATACCCAAAGGCATCCCATAAGTCCAACAAGAAAAACCATATGAAACAGTAGATAAAATGGGTCCTGCTCAAAATACCCGAAAACGCACCAAAGGCCGCGTCACCCAAACAACCACGAAAACACAAAATGAGTTATGCACCACCTACCTGAGACTCACACGATGCTACTCCTTCGGTAACACCCGCCAATTCGGTCTAAAACGTGGTAAATCTACAAAAGATTCAATAACGTTTGAATGCCACTAACTCACTCTAGAACAAAAATAAGACAAAACGGCCAAAGAGGAATCGAGGCCTTGCCGAGGGGGTTCCAACGCATCCAACCGAGGTCAGATCTGACTTCAGACAAAAAACTGGGAAGTAATCGAAGGTTCGGCCAACTTGGTTCACGTATCCGGGCGGAGGGTATGAGGTTCTGCCTCAATACGAGGCTACTGCCTATTTTAAGAGAGAAAAAGAAGGTACACGGCATGTACTTTATGAGTACACACCCTCTATAGTTCAACAAAGCATACGTGAAATTATGAAATTGAAATACCCAAAAATGTGCTTATCAAAGCCAAGAAACCAAACCTTACCATACCGGGACAAGGTCCAATTGTCCCTTACCATAACGGGTCAAGGGTCACATATCACAATCACGAACATCAAACCTCAAGTGATCCACCGAGGTGGAAATCATATCAACTATAATCTGAGAAAAACAAATAGCAGTTCCCACCCACGACAACTAGATCCATCCCTCGTACCTGGGGCTGTAGGCACCCAAACACAGGATAGAAACCCAGTCCCTGTACAAACTATCTCCAGTCTACCATATCCCAAATAGTAAAACCAGAAGAAAGAAACAAGAAGCCTTAAACTCATTAGTAGTCTAAAAACACTGCTATTGAATCCCTATCAAGAACTCCCCTGATACCACTTTGTAACGACCGAGACCCGGCCAGCCACCCGAACAGTGCCGAACGAGTCGGGTGTCACTACCTTAAGCGCACCTCCCCTGAACGCCAAAGGCTACTGACTAGCAGTGAGGGTCTGTTGGGTATTGTGGGGAGGCTATACCATCTCGGAGGATCATAATAAGGGTACTAGTCTAAGTATAACAATGAAGATGCAGCGGAAAGAAAGACTCAGCAGACTCGAACCAGACCCGCAGAGCGGAAGCATAAGAAATATAGATAAACAGCAGAAGCAATAAATATAACAACAGCAGCAGAAATAAACACAACATCATGTTGATAACATGTAACTACTACTAAACCATAAAACAAGCATCCAAAGTAGGTCATAATCAACTGAATATAAAAAGGGCGCCAACGGATAACCAACAGTAGCTACAACAAGTAAGCATGCCGACACAGAAAAGTAAACAAAACAATGTAAACCCAGCTAGGCATGACCTCAAGGTCCATAATTTCTCCATGAAATAACTAACGCATCCCAACTCCTGAAGCTGGCCTCTTTCCTGCACGTAAATCCATAATGTCTGCACACGTCCCGAAGGGCTCGTGAATGGTGTGAGACAAAGCTTAGTAGGATACCACCCAACGGTGCGTACCAAATATAAGTGTTTAAGCAGTCATGTATTTATCAGAAAGAGAACTAAATGTTACAGTGAACAATTAAACACAAACTCCACTGGTGCTCAACAACCACCATGGAGTGTCACCTGCTTCAGCTAATGCCGGAATCTCTGTTTTGTAACTCGGCACCATGTGCCACCTGACAGCTCATGTCTCAAGTACAAACGTCCTGAAGAAATGCCCAAAAAATAGTAACCCGACACCAAGTGCCTCCTGACACCTCGGGTCTCATGTATCGATGTCCCGAGTGCATGCCCAAAAATAGTAACCCTGCACCAAGTGCCCCCGGACACCTCGTGTCTCAACTACCGACGTCCCGAAGGCACGCCCAAAAGTAGTTACCCGGCACCAAGTGCCTCCTGACACCTCGTGTCTCAAGTACCGATGTCCCGAAGGCACGCCCATCCCTTGAAGGATCCTCACATCCCACATGGATTTCTACGGCAAGCACCCCAACCAGAAAACCTAACCGCAACTACGGGGGCCTCTACCCACACGATTGGTCAAAACCACCTCATCACAGAGTATCTTTGTGTGCACAATACTCAAAGTCCTGGTGAGCGGTAATCACCAAAACAGTCCTATGGCACCAAAATATCTGACACCTCATGTCCCTGCGACCATGTCGCTCAAGTCCCATGGCCTCGCCATCCAAGTAACCTGGGCCATGCCCCAACCTAACAGTCTTACTACCTCAAGCCGACGTCCATGACGCCCAATCCCGTGGTCAAAACCACCCAAAGTAACCCAGGAAAAGCCCCAACCTATGATTCGCATCAGTCAAGTGTAACTGGGCCAAGCCCAACACAACCCAAGGGGTCCAACAGATGCAATTCAGCTATTGCACATATAACACACGTAAACAGAAAACATAACCAGGAAAAACAAACTAAATAGTTGAATTGCACTATACAAGGTGTTGTCCCATACCAGCACTAAGGTATTGAATGCCTCTAGCAAAGCCAAGCAACCAACCTATTTTCCAGATGCATAGTCCTCCCATACTAACCTGTTTTCCGGATGCATAGTCCTCCCGTGATGCACCGTCACCCCTACACCTCATTGGTGCTCACGTGTACTCCCAACGTATCCTGCACCGCATCGCCGTCCGCCTCTATGATGTCCTGGTGCCTAGCACCTCAAGTAACCTGCATCCACGATGCCCCGATGTCCCGATGCCCACGACACCTCAAGTAACACGCATCTGTGATGCCACGATGCCCCCGGTAACTCAAGTAACCCGTATCATCGATGCCCCGATGCTGTGCATATCATACATATATATAGAATATATCATGCACCCGATATGGTTCCAATCCCACTAACTACCATCTAGTTAGTCCACATAGATCCTGTCCACCACGTGGACTAAAAATAGACATGCCTCTAAAGGTCATGCCAAAAAGGAGACAAGGAGATCACGGCCACACCGTGGTGTACCTCTAACTATCGTCAGCTCACCAGCCTATTTAGCCTCTTGCAGCTCCACGGTGTGCACCTGGCCTAAAACACGGTTGCCTAATGCCTGACCTCCCGATGCTGCTCCAGTAACTAGTCGGGTCTCAAGTACCGACTTCCCGAGGGCACGCCCAAAAATAGTAACCCGGCACCAAGTGCCCCCTGACACCTCATGTCTCAAGTACTGATGTCCCGAAGGCACGCCCAAAAATAGTAACCTGGCACCAAGTTCCTCCTGACACCTCGTGTCTCAAGTACCGACATCCCGAAGGAACACCCATCCCCTGAAGGCTCCTCACCTCCCACATGGCTTTCTACGACAAGAACCCCCAACCAGAAAACCTAACTGCAACTACGGGGGCCTATATCCACACGAGTGGTCAAAATCACCTCATCACGGAGTATCTCTTTGTTGACACTACTCAAATTCACAGTGAGCGGTAATCATCAAAACAGTCCTATGCCAGCAAAATATCTGACACATCGTGTCCCTGCGACCATGTCGCTCAAGTCCGATGGCCTCGCCATCCAAGTAACCCGGGCCATGCCCCAACCTGACAGTCATACTGCCTCAAGCCGATGTCCATGACGCCCATTCCCATGGTCAAAACCACCCAATGTAAACCAGGAAAAGACCCAACCTATGATTCGCATCACTCAAGCATAACCGAACCAAGCCCAACACAACCCAAGGGGTCCAACAAATGCAATTCAGCAATTTCATATATAACACATGTAAACAGAAAACATAACCAAGAAAAACAAACTAAAAGGTTGAATTGCACTATTCAAGGTGTTGTCCCATACCAGCACTAAGGTCTTGAATGCCTCCAAAAATTTATATCAGACTTTAATAAATTAAACTAACATCTTAACACATTAATATTTTAATTAAAACCATTTTGGCATTCCCCGACCAAAATTCCCCGATGAGCAACGACCCCTCACCCGGCCCCGCTCACACAAACTGGTAACATGGCATACCCAAAGGCATCCCATAAGTCCAACAAGAAAAACCATATGAAACAACAGATAAAATGGGTCCCACTCAAAATACCTAAAATCGCGCCAAAGGCCGAGTCACCCAAACATCCACGAAAATAAGAAATGAGTTATGGACCACCTACCTGAGACTTTCATGATGATACTCCTCCAGTAACAGCCACCAATTCGGTCTAAAACACAGTAAATCTACAAAAGATTCAATACCATTCAAACGCCTATAACACACTCTAGAACGAAAATCAGACAAAACGGCCAAAGAGGAATAGAGGCCTTACTGAGGGGGTTCCAACACATCCAACCCGAGGTCAGATCGGACTTCGGACGAAGAACTGGGAAGCAATTGATGGTTCGCCCGACTTGGTAAGCATATTAGGGCAGAGGGTATGAGGTTCTGCCTCAATATGAGGCTACTACCCATTTTAAGCGAAAAAATAAAGTACACGATCTGTACTTTAGGACTACACGCCATGTATAGTTCATTTAACTGTTTATAAAATAGCTGATTCTACTGAATTACTTTCTGAACCTGCTGACATGAGTACACCACGTGTACCTAGGGGTAAACGGTGTATACTTGGTTCCTCTTCCTTTCCTCACTGACGTACTCACATGCTATGTGTTTCCCTTACACACGGCTAGACTACACGGCGTGTTCAAAGGAAACACGATGTGCCCCTGGTTCTACCCATCCAACAGGCCTACACGCCATGTACGACCTCACACGGTCAGGTTACACACTGCGTGTTCAAAACTACATGTCAGGTAGTAAGAAACTACTACACGGTCATCACATGGAATATACTCGGCGAGCACACGACCAGTTACCTGCCTACACATACACGGCGTGTACATAAAGTACACAGCGTGTAGTTTGGAAATTTAAAGAACTTCGCATTTTCTCCAGTTTCCTCAGAAACCAGTCAAATATTTAAATAGGGTCGGGATTTTGACCCATTCCAAAACTCGGGTTCTTACACTGGCACCAGTGGAATTTTATGATGGAAATATAACAGTTCAAGGTACTATTATTATTGAATTTTCTATATCCACTGTCTTATTTTATAAGGGTGATTCAAACTGTTTTATTTATATCTGTCTTGTGGAAGTATTAAAATTACCAGCCAATATTATGCCTCTTTCCATGAATTTGGTTATGCCACTGGGAAATTATATGAAATAGGGTTCCAAATGTTCATTCTACACTCTCACTCTAATGGGAGTAAAATTATAATGGGACTTATTAGTTCTAGAAATGTAATTTTTTGCGTGATCTTGGGCATGGACTATATGGTGTGTTTTTTGGTGCACATCAATTTTCATCATCGGTGAGTAACCTTCATGGAACTTGATGGGAGTACTCTAGTATTTCAAGGTGAATGGTATTGTCATGACCCATCCCTCTAATGATACGTTAATGAGGGGAGAGAGATAATGACCCCCAAAGTCCTGCCTTCATTAGGCCCTAGGTTAGCAACTAGTACTGAGGGTATAAAAATCTGATGAATGGGAGACATTACCCTTTATAATATAAATAGGATCAGGAGATATTGTGAACCATCCACAATAAAATCCCTGAAATAATATAAAAATAAACCCAAACCATCCCACAATTCAGGTATAAATATAACTGATACAATAAAAGTCTCCAAAGTAAATACCAAAAAATTAAATCTAAAGCATTACCACAATAATTATCAAGGATCTGAGCTAGAAATGTCTAGAATGGTCTATACAACTCTCCTTAAAAACTTGAAAACATTTTTATACATATAAGGTGAGCATACATGTATACTCATTAGGAAAACCAATGTCCCTCATGCACATGGGAAATAATCATACTAATGGACTGATGAGAAAATAGTAGAAACAAATAGCACCTATAAAGGTATACTATCCATCACATCCTCACCAAGGAATTATCAAAAAAATAATGCAAGCCAAGTAATATAATATAACAAGAATCACATCAATAATGGTACCCCACACCACTTTCCCACTGGTATACCACTTTCACACCCCCAACATCGTATGTCCCAGCGCTCCCATATCTTCTATATATCACACTTTCCCACAAGAACAGTCACAACACACCTCACCCGAGGACACCCGAGCTTGACACCCCGCAAGCATGACCACATCACATCTCACCCAAATACACCCGATCCACAACACAACCACTAACATAACAAGATTAGTAGGGTATCATGAACATGCAGTACATCACCCTCTTTCCCTCATCCTAGCATGAACGACCCCCACCAGAATATACCTCATAATCATAGTTATATCACATCTTTTCTAAAAACACCTAGGCCACCACCCCACAAGCACGGTCACATCTCATCCAAGAACACCTAGGATTTTAGAACAATCATCTAATACACTAACAGAACTTTGGGCATCATAGCCTATGCAATACCTACCTCTACTAGAAGAGAGGGAGGGAAAGAGCGGGTACCCAGCCATCTGTACTCTTCACTGGATGTCTGGAAAAACACCCTTTTGTGACTATGCGGGTGTTGGCACATAGTTCTCTATATGGGTGGGTGTGTATAGAAATCAAAATTATAGTAAAGTATATATATATATATAGTATCAAAAACTCAATCCCAACCTATAAATTCATAAAACTAACTAGCCAACACACAACACCATCAATTTTTCTTCCACCTCTAAATGCATAACACCACACAAAAATCCACAGTCCACATTCACATTTCCACCTAATTTCATTTAATCATATCATTCTTTTAATTTTTTAACATCAACCACATTTAACCACACAACTCACCGTTTAATTATTCATTATCCATTTTCACCCCATTAACCAAACCAACCCATGTTATTTCAATAATTTTTAATAATTTCATTGAATCACTACTTGGACATCTATCATAGAGAAACCACCACCTCGCCACCCAAAAATCATGTCCCACAACCACCTCACCACCCAAAAAACATGGATGAAAAATCACCACTCCAAAAAAAAAGCACATCCTACAAACAATCTTCCCCACATTCCCCAACAACACATCAATGTACTAAAAATACAGGTAAACATCACAATAAATCAAGATCATTTTATAGATTTAAAAAGGGGATTTTAGCACATTCGAATTTATTTTAGGGGAATTATCACAGAAGCCATAATCTGGGGGAAACCATTTCATTAGACAAATATAAGTAATTAGTAAATTTCCCTTTTGGGGTGATATCACAAAAATTAAAATAGTCATAGCAGTCACAACACATATCATCCAGCACAAAAAAAATCCCCCAAAAACTATAGTTTTTAGTAGGACATCAGGTCCGTACAATCCACAATATCAAAAATAATATAAAAGTAGTATAATCATGTGAATAAAACCCTTTTCCTCCTTACAAATTCTATGTAACCAATTATTTATCTTCAATTAATCCATTGAAACTATAACCCATATATAAAGAAAAGAAAACTCCTCCCGCACAATACACAATAATGATAAATGAGGGAATCTCTACCTCAAAGAAGCTTACCACTCGCTGTACATATCAGGGTGAAGAAGAACACCTACAAACTACAATCCCACCATGAGAAAACATTGATAAACCTACACCCTAACCAAATACCATCAAATCAAAAACCAACACATATACTTAACCATAAAAACATCTTTTTAGTGAATCACTAGGATAAGAACATTAGAAACCCTATCAAGAAGAAGGAAGGGATTACCATGGATTTCCAACGAACAACCACTAAGACCAACTAATAAAATATGGAAGAATGTGTCATGAATAAATCTTTGGTCACCTAGGGTTTTCCCAAAATGAGAGGAAGATGAATACATGGATGAATTAATGAAAATTTAGATGTAAAAATAACATTTAAAACTACACTAC
The DNA here is from genome assembly GCA_963277665.1 of Viscum album. Classification (NCBI taxonomy): domain Eukaryota; kingdom Viridiplantae; phylum Streptophyta; class Magnoliopsida; order Santalales; family Viscaceae; genus Viscum; species Viscum album. The sequence continues at coordinate 757,801,931 of OY728147.1, forward strand.
ATTGAATATTTACATGACATGTAATCCCTTTCATGTCATGAAATCCTCAGGGTTTGGTATCATTGAAAAAAGTGGCACCTTTTTATTATTTAACCTACAAAATCCACACATCATGAACCAACCTCACACAAGCCATGAACCACCCTTATACGTCGTGTAATGCACTTACACGGTGTCATGACCCATCCCCTAGGGCTCGTGTCATGACTACTCTAATCCCACCTTCCATTGGTCGGGGCGGGAAACTAGCACCGAATAAGAATATCACAAAAAAGGGGAGGAATTTACCTTTAAACCTATACACATGAAAAAATCACAAACTACGGAAATTAAACACAAAGTAAACTAAAATTGTCACTAAGACTACTACTAAAAGTATAATAAAAATTAAAAGTACAAAGGGGTCAGAATACAAGCCCAAAACTAAAAAGGAAAGTACAACCACCACATCTCGTCCGCTCGAGACCCCACCTAAAGGGTAGGTGAAGGGTAACTGCCTATAGTCATAGAAGTATTCCCATTTGTCTTATCTCACTGAGAACCACCTGGTCCCGAACGATCAAGGTCTCAGTCAAAGCATTCATCCATCCCTTCTAACTGAGCACCACCTTGTCCCAAACCACCAAGGTCTCTGTAAAAGCATCGATCACCTGCATGGGACACGACACATGTGGGCGAAGCCCGTGGAGGGGTGAGTAACTAAATAGTTTGTAGGGACCCCAAAACATAATATAAATACCACAAAATAAGATATGCTCAAGGTATTGTTAGCTCACGCTGGTATAATCTAATGTATGGAAAGAAAGACTACCAATTGTAACACTGAATGCCTTGGACTACTGAGGTACTCATCACTGATGAGTACCATGGGTCTGTTGGGTCACAAAGAGCCACTCCCCACTGTGGGTCTTCTGGGTCACACAAATCCACTCCCCACTTGGGTTATCATTTCTAGTCCACATAGTGATTCTTATAGCTGGCCTACACAGGGCAGCTTATAGCTGGTCCACACTGGGCCACTTATAGCTTTTTCACACAGAGCCTCTTATATATAGTTCACATAGAGCCTCTTGTAGCTGGTCCACATAGGTCTAATTATCATCTAGGAATGCAGGGTCACTTAGACCCACTCATCATTAGTCTTCAGGTCTCAGTCAGTCGAAGGATTTATACACATAGCATGCTATATTATGGGAGAATATAATCCTCAAGCCATTAGTCACATCTAAAATTTCATGAAATATCACTTAGAGTATTCCCAAAGGATTTTCTCATCTCAAGGGTCCCAACACCACAGACAGCACATCAATCATATGCCTAGTTTGAAAGTTATTGATGTTTCACTAAACATGAGCTGGTTGTGTCCGGGCCCAGTCCAACATGGTCGGACCAACCCGACCAACCTAGCCTAGGGGGTCCCATATGACCCGACCCGATTCGTCCTTCCCGACATGACTCGGTTGGGTATGGGTCGGCCCGGTTCGGACTGGCCACTAGGCTAGGCCCATTGGGCCTTGGTGGACCCGACCTGGTTTGGTTGTGGGTCCAGCCCGACGAGTTGCCTAGCCACCCGGATTCATCCGGCCCGACCCGCAACTAGCGAGCTGGTTCTTTCCCAGCTCATGCCACCCAATGGCCCAATTTTTCTTATTAGCCTGGTCCGCATTGGAAAGCCGCCTCTTCTCTATCCTAGACCACCCAATGGCCTGGTTCATGCCACCAACCCAGCCCATATGGTGGGCTAGTTTCCCCCCCTTCCTGGATGCCTGTGGGGCATCCGGTTCGCATAGCACATGGCCAGCTAAGGTCGGACGACTCCCCAACATGTGGTCGAGGACCTAATGACATCTCCTACCGTGGGCCACTCCTCCAACGTGACACCACCAGTCTACACTGGTCTGCTCATTGATACTGATTTCCCCCTATGGCATGCAACTTTTTCGTGGGTCCAGCTCATTGTCGCGATCTGCAGGTCACGGCTCTCCACCGCATGTGCCTCTGATGCAGATGAGTGTTCGGGTCCACCGGCCCCTGTTCTGGTAGCTCCTGTCACCGCCATAGTATGATGCCAGCGTGCCACCTGCCGCCATTGCTCGGGTGCCACAACCTGGTGTCACCACTACTACCCAGTGTTGCCACCAAAGCCTGGTACTGTGGTCTCTTTTCGGTGTTGCGGCCTGCTTGGCAACAACCCTTCTACCTGGAACTTCTATAGCTAATGTGTCGTCTTCTATTATTCCATGAAGAATAGGGAGAGAGAGATAAAGGGAATGACAAAGAACACCCATGTGAACAACCTTCCTTTGTTCGTGTTGATCTGAAAATGTTTGTATTAGCCGGATCATGACGTATAGAATATAAATTGCTAATATTTAATCCTGATATCAACCGGTAATTATATTTCCCAACCCTGTAAAGAAAATCCATCTGCAGATGTACTTGTTAGAGAGTTGATCTACATTCTTTATTTAGATGGGGAGAGAGGGGAAAATAATTCATTATGAATTTAAACCCCTACTTGGGAAAGAAAATTGCTTGAGGATGATTGTTCATCATCGTTCGTCAATCTCCGATCTTGAATCCACTCTCCAAGGGTGTCTCTATCATCATCTGATTCACTGGAATTTTTCACTAGAGAGGCTATCCTTCTTCGTTCATCATCGCTACCCACCAAATCCTTATAGCAATTCCAAGATTGTGCCCATAATCCTGCATTTCTTGTTTGGTTATTAATTGATGAAACATGAATCAACGTTTATGTTATGTTGTGTTGCTGCATCATTACACTGAGTCATAATGGGGTTCACTAATAAGATTCATCATTACCTCATCACAGAACCACAATGATGATGTGTGACTCCTCAACAATAAATAAAACAATTAAAATAAATTTTTTAGTTATTTTATTTTCCTTTAAAAAAAGTCTGAAAATTAATTTTTTAGTCAACCGACATCGGTTGAGGTTATGTTTTTCTTAAGGAGAACATCTCATTTCAAACTGAACCGTGGTCTCAGATTTTTAATCTGAGCTACCATTTGTGAGTTGTGAGGATTTTAAAATAAAATAACTTTTATTTAAATTAATTTATTTACAGTCATGTCCCAAAAACCAACTTTCATAGCCAACCCATGCCGGCCGATGTTATCCTCCACCTAAGAGAATCATACCCTCATGAACTCAGTGGTGCTCTCGGATTTCTAATATGAGTTAGAGTTTATGAGTTATAAGGATTTGAAAATAAGATAACCTTATTCAGTTATTTTATTTGTGGCCAAAAACTACTTTTCTCTGTTGACCCACACCGGCCAATGTGAGGCTCTGCCTAAGAGAATCATACCCTCATGAGTTCAACAGTGGTCTCAAATTTTCAATCTGTGTCACCGTTTTTGAGTTATAAGGATTTTAAAAATAAAATAATTTTTTTAATTATTTTATTTACGGTTATTCCAATTTCAGGTTTTCTCACAAGAGGCCTGCTCCGACTAAACATAATTGACGCATAGGGTAAACCTGCCATCATTAACACAACGGTGCCCTTGGATTTATGATCGAGGAAACCGTTTAAGAGTTATTCCAATTTTTTAAGAAAACTAATCACAAGTGCTATTTAAAACATAATATTTTTTGATGGATCATATCGGGAACTCTGGGCCTCGGAATTGCACACCGTCTTAGTTCCTGGTCTAAAAATAATCCCATTTAATTTTAAAGAAAATCATGGAATTATGGGGTATTACATTATTCCCCCCTTTATGGATTTACATCCTCGTAAGACAAATGAAGGGTTAATCAAACAAAAGGGTAAGATGAGCATGAATCTAAGCCTCCCACTCCCACATGACCTCCTTTTGATTCCTATGCTTCCAACAAACATGCACCAGAGGAATCAACCATCCATGAAGGATCCTATCCTATCGATCCTCTCTCTCTATCGAGTACTCCATGAATGTCGCCCCATATTTCATCTCAATATCACCATGGTTGATGAAGTTAGAAGGGTTGTGTGTGTATCTCCTCAGCTGGGATATGTGTAAGATTTCATCCACCCTCTATAACTGCAATGGTAGAGCCAAGCGGTACATCACCTCTACCACTCTATTCAGTATCAGAAAAGGTCTGATGAATCTCAGAGATAACTTGCGCCCTATAAAAATCTATGTATCCCTCATCAAGGAGAGACCTGTAGGAATATGTGTCCCCCCTCTTCGAACTCTAAGGGTATCCATCACATATTAGCATAGGATTTTTTCGGATTTGTGTATCCTTCATCCACTCTTGAAATACCTACACCTTCTCGGTGGTAGCATGTACCATCTCTAGACCCATGAGTGCTGACTCCCCTGGGTTTGTACAACATATTGGTTACTTGCATGGTCATTCGTACAATTCCTAGAACGATGTCATACCGATGGTGGAGTGGTAGGTGTTTTTTATGAAAACTTCACCAGTGGTAGGTGGTCCTCCCAACTATGACCAAAATCAAGAATTCAAGCACAAAGACTGTCCTCCAAGGTCTGTATGGTTTTCTCTTTCAGGCCATCCATCTATGGGTGAAAGGATATGCTCAAATGCAGTTGAGTCCCAAATACATCTTGTAATTCCTTCCACATCCAGGATGTAAAGAGTGCATCGTGATCTGATAATATCGTATATGGGACTCCATGGAGTCGAACTATCTCCTACATATAGAGGCATACAATGTTCTCTACTGAGCCCTATTCTTGAATGGGTAGGAAGTGTGATGACTTGGTGAGTCGGTCTACAATCCCCCAGATGATATCATGCCCCCTGTATGTATGTGGTAATCCCATCACAAAGTCCACATATATTCCATCCCACTTCCACTTTGGTACCTCGAGGGGTTATATCAAACCTGTTGGAACCTAGTGCTTTTCCTTCACTTGCTGAAAAGTGAGGCATCTTGAGAAAAACTATGCCACGACCTTCTTTATCCCTGGCCACCAGTACTAACATCGTAGGTCCTAGTACATCTTCTCTACACTTTGATGTACTGCCAAAGGGGATGTATGAAACTCCCTCAACACCTCCTCCTGCAACACAAACTCCTGCAACACCACTGGTACTATGGTGCTTCCTCTGGAAATGATGACGTTCTCCCCACCATTCAAATATCCAACAGGGACATGACCTATAGACATCTGGGCATGTGTAGTCTCACAACTTGAATCTACAAGTTGTGCCTCCCTGAATCTCTATAAGAGTGGAGGGGAAAATACCATCGAATGAAGATAATCATCCTCATATCTATCCACAAAGGATATTTGATGTGAGGCCAACTACTCTGAGGCCTCATTTAGTAATTGTGAACTCGATCTCCTGATGAGACCATCTTCCACCACGTTCTCTTCCCAAGAGTATAGACTATCTCAAAGTCATAGTCTTAGATGAAATCTAGCCAAAATATCTATCTCATATTCAGATCATTATAAGAAAAGATATATTTGAGACTCTTGTGGTCAGAGTAGATGTTGAATAATTTTCCCATAAGGTAGTGTCACCACATCTTTAGTGAAAATAATACCACTACTGACTCAAGGTTCTTAGTCGCATAGTTCTGTTCATGAGGTCTCAACTGTCATGAGCCATAAGCAATCACTACTTACACCGGAATTAGGACACAAACATGCCCACTTCCTGATGCATCATACTATACCATGTATTTGGTGCCCTCCTTTGGAAAACTCAAGATAGAAGCACACGTCAAGCTCTACCTCAAAAGCTGAAAGCACTGTTGGAATACTTCTGTCTATATGAAGGGTTTTCCCTTATTCATCAATGCCTTCATGGGTTCTTCCACTCTGGATAAGTTGGGTACAAACCTCTGATAGTATCCAACCAACCCAAGGAAACTCCCCACCGTGGTAACTCTCTTAGGTGGTTCCAATGAAAGCACTACCTCGGTCTTCCCTAGATCCACTGAAACTACAACCTCTAATATGACATGTCCTTGGAAATGGACCTTTCATATCCAGAACTCACACTTAGAGAGATTTCTGTAAACCTAGTTCTCTCAGAGTGTGTCCAGAATGATCCTCAAGAGTACCACGTACTCCTCCTCAGATGTTGAATACACGAAGATTTCATCAATTAAGAACACTAAAAATTGGTCTAAGTATGGATAGAATATCCTATTCACGAGTACCTAGAACACTGTTGGGGTGTTCATTATTCCAAACAACATAACTATGTACTTTTAGTGGCCATAGTGACATCTGAAAGTCATCATCGAGATGCACTCATCTCTTACTCGAAGTTGGTGATAGCCTGATCTGAGTTATATCTTCGAGAACTATCTCACTCACTTTAGTTGGTCGAAGAGGTCATCAATTCTTGGTAGAGGATAATTATTCTTCACATTCACCTGATTCAAGTGTCGTAATTCCACGCATTACCTAAAGCTTCTCTCTTCATTCTTGGTAAACAACATTGGGGCTTCCCATGGTGGAACGTTGGGCCTTACAAACCCCTTCCTCTGCAAATCATCCAACTGTACCCTCAGCTCCGGGAGCTCTTCAAGATCCATTCGATGTGTAGGTGTAGATATCAGTGTCATCCTTGGGTAAAGATCAATGATGATGTCTACCCCTCTGTGAGTTGGTAGTTCTGGAATACCCTCTAGAAAGATATACTTGTACTCCTCCACCACTATAGGGAACTGAAAACTCAAAACATCTACTGATACCCCTTCCCCTATCCTCCATCTCCCTGAGGATGGTGTGGACCAGATTGGGGTGGTGTTTGTAACATTTCAAAATATATACCACCTCCTACTACTCTCCCAGCTCCTTTTCCACATCTTCTACCCTGTAGAAGGCTCAAGACTAGAACTACCATCTGGTCAAGTGGAATCCACACTAATTATAAGACTCATGTCACCGCCTCCATCCAATCCTCAGTGACTTGAGGATCTATCTCTCCCATAAACCTGGGAGGTCCCTATCGCTAGAAATCATGTAAGGCACAGAGCCTACGTGCATCATCTACCAATAGTAAAGGTAGTAATTTCTGACCAATGGGCGGTGGTATTGCTGGGACACTGCCCGAACGTGCCATCTCAAGAAATGGTCCATGTACTAATGCCTCATCACTCTGTAGACCATCCTTATGGTCACACACTGAAATTCTGGGTGGTTACCTGCATGGAGGCATCTCAAAAGAGAATCAACATGAACCATGGTCAATTTATTATACCTAGTGAGCTGACTCTGACTCAAAAGATCATGGGAAAACACTCAAGGATGCATGAAACCAGTGTTTTCATGTACTGAGTCATAAAATAGAATTCAGGGTCTTCGTGTATGGATACTTCGGTCATCGCACCAACACTGGACTCTCTATCCTAAAAGTCAATCTTGAAACACTTAACACTGTTTTCCCAACAAAATTTACAGACTCTCAGTTCTTTTGGTTGAACCGACCTCCTTTGATAACACTTTTTCACAACCAGTCCGCCATGGCCCGTGTCATGACTACCCCAAGCCCACCTTCCAAAGTCAGGGGTTGGAGACTAGCATCGAATAGGCATATCCCAAAAAAGGGAAGGCATTTTCCGTTAAACCTGTACACATGCACAAAGATAAAACTATGTAAAGTGAACACAAAGTAAACCACAATTTTCACTAAGACAACTACTAAGAGTAAAGAACAAACTTAAACTACAAAGGGGCCAAAATAAAAGCCCAAAACCACAAAGGAAAGTACAACTGCCACGTTCCATCCGCTCGAGACCCAACCTGAAGGTTAGGTGAAAGGTAACTTTATATAGCCATAGAAGTATGCTCGTTTGTCCAGTCTCACGAAGCACCACCTGGTCCCAAACCATGAAGGTCTCCATAAACGTTTTTATTTGTTCTGTATCACTGAGCACCACCTCGTCTTGGACCACTAAGGTTAACATTGATACATCGATCGCCTGCATGGGACATGACACGTGTGGGTGAAGCCCGTGAAGGGGTTAGTGACACAATACTCAGTAGGGTCCCTGAAACACAAGGGAATGACCACAAAATAAGATATGGTCAAGGTAATATCATCTCACGTCGGTGTAATCTAAAGTATGGAAAGCATGACTATCAATCGTAACACTGAACACCTTGGACTTCTGAGGCACTCATCCTTGATGAGTATCGTGGGTCTGCTAGGTCACATAGAGCCTCTCCCCACCATGGGTCTACCGAGTCACACGGAGCTGCTCCCCACTTAGTCCATCATAGTTGGTTATCATAGGGCCACTCATAGCTGTTCCACACGGGGCCACTTATAGATGGTCCACACAGGGACTGTTAGAGTTGGTTCACACAGAGCCACTGGTATCTGGTTCACATAGAGCCAATTTTAGTTTGTCCACATAGGGCCGCTTATCATCTAGCCCTATAAGGTCACTTAGACACTCTCATTAGCAATCTTCGGATCTCATCCAACCGTAGGATTTCTGCACATACCATACTTGATTCTGGGAGAATATACTCCTCAAGCCATTAGTCACATATCAACTACCATGAAATCTCACTTAGAGTATTACCAAAGGACCGTCTTATTACAAGGGTCCCAACACCATAGACTATTAATCAATTGGACACACAACCTAAAAGATATTGATGTTTTATTAACAGGGGTCAATTGTGTCAAGGCCCGGTCTGACCTGGTTGGACCAACCTGACCAACCCAGCTCGAGGGTCCCGTGTGACCCAACCCAACTCGGTTGGGTATGGGTCGGCCTATTCATGCCTGGCTGCTGGGCCCGGTCCATCTTGGCTGCTGAACCAGGACCATTAGGCCTTGGTGGACCTGGCCCGGTTCAGTCATGGGTCTAGCCCACCGGGTTGCCCTGCGACCATGTTTCATCTAGCTCGACCCGCAACTAGCGGACCAGTTCTTGTCCAGCCCACGCCGCCCATTGTCCCGGTTTGTCCCGTCAGCCTGGCCAGCATCGGTGAGCCAGATCTTCTCCATCCAGGCCCTCCCAGTGGCCCAGTTCATGCCACTGACCCAGCCCACATGGTGGGTAGGTTTCCCCCCTACCTAGATGCCTACAGGGCATCCGGATTGCTCCGCACGCAGTCGGCTAAGGTCGGCTGCCAGCACAAGCCAATCCTCCAATGCAGAACCCGAGCAACACCGCCTGTTTATGCCAATCCACTCACGTGGAATGATCTCTCCCTGTGGCCAAAAACTTTTCCGCGAATCCAGCTCACCATCACGGCTTTATGCTGTGTGCGCCTCTAATGATGTCGGGTGGCCACATCTGCCTGCTGCCAGCTAGTGGATCGTGTCATCATCGTGCCCCAGTGTTATTGTCGTGAGCTTCTTCCACAGTCTCTTGCCGATGTCATGGCCCGCTTGGTCATACCCTTCCACCTATACCTTCTACAGTTGATGCACCGCGGTCCGTTACACCATGAAGAATGGGGAGAGAGAGATGGAGGGAATCACAAAGAACACCCATATAAACAACCAACCTTTATTCGTATTGGTCCAGAATTGTTTGTGTTATTTGGATCACAATGTATAAATTATAAATCACTAAGATTTAATCCTGATATCAACCTATAATTATATTTCCCAACCCCTCAAGGAAAATCCATCCACGAATCTACTTGTTAGAGAGTTGATCTGCGTTCTTCGTTTAGAGGCTGAGAGCGGGGAAAAAAATTCATTAATAATTTAAACCCGTACCTAGGAAAGAAGATTTCTCAAGGTTTATCATTCATCTTCATTCATAGATCTCTATTCCTGAATCCGCTCTACAATGGTTTCATCATCATCATCTGATTCTTCGGCATTAGCTATTGGAGAGGTTTTCCTTCGTCGTTCGTCATCACCACCCACCAAATCCTAAGAGTAATTCTAGGATTGTGGCCAAAATCCTGCATTTCTTGTTAGGATATAAATTGATGAAACACAAATCATCATTTCTGTGATGCTAAATTGTAGCATCATTATGCTGACTCATTAATGTGGTCTATTAATCTGATTCATCATTTCCTCATCACTGCATCATAGTGCTGACATTTCACTGCTCAACGATGAAGAAAATAATTAAAATTTATTTTTAAGTTATTTTATTTTTCTTCCAAAAAGACTAAAAATTAAATTTTTCCCTCAACCAACACCATTCGAGGTTAAGTTCTTTTTAAGGATAACATCTCATTAAAAACTCAATAGTGGTCTCAAATTTTTCATCTGAGTTACCGTTTGTGAGTTATGAGGATATGAAAATAAAATAACTTTTATTTAAATTATTTTATTTATAGTCACATCCCAAAACCCAACTTTCACAATCAGCCCACGCTGGCCAATGTTAGGCTCCACCTAAGGGAAGCATACCCTCATGAAATCAATGGTACTCTTGGATTTTCAATCTGAGTTACTATTTATGAGTTAAAAGGATTTTAAAGTAAAATAACTTTATTCAATTATTTTATTTATAGCCAAAAACTACTTTTCATTGTTGAACTGTGCCAGCCAATGTTAGGATATTCCTAAGGAAATCATATCCTCATGAATTCAACAGTGGTCTAATATTTTCAATCTGAGTCACCATTTTTGAGTTATAAAGATTTGAAAAATAAAATAATTTTATTTAATAATTTTATTAATGATTAATTAATTTTCAGGTTTTCTCACTAGAGACCCATGATGACTAAACTTAAGTCACACTTAGGGTAGACCCACCATCCTAAACCCAACAGTTCCCTCGAAATTTCTGATTTGGGAACCCATTTAATAGTTATTCCACTTTTTCTGGAAAACTCCTCATGAGTGCTATTTAAAACATAACATTTTTTTACAGATCATTCTGAGCACTCTAGCCCTCGGAATCGCATGTCGTCTCAGAACATGGTCTCAAAAGAATCCCATTTAATTTAAAAAAACATGGAATTATGAGGTATTACACATGGAATGTATTACCTACAGTAGATCTGTGGCACCTCCATCTTCCACTAAAAACTCTTGGAAACTCCCCCAAACAGATCCAACAACCAAAACTGGAAAAGTAATGGATTTGGAGGGAACAAGAAATTACATTAGATACCTATCAAATGATTCTCTCCCTCAAGAATCCAAAACCATGGCCAGAATAAAATGGGTCCAAACAACCACACTATGAGATACCTTTCAAGGATCTCATCATACCTCAAACACTACCACATGTCAAACACACCAAAACAAATGACCAAAAAACACATTGCACAACCACATCACCATAACCACATGCCACCTCCTCTCACAAAACCATACTTCCATATTTCCACTACACAACTATCTCAACCTCCACATTACGCAAACCAACAATCACCATAAGCAACAAAATTCATCTTTGGGAACACATTAATCATGTAATTCCATCCTCTATGTTAAGATAAAATTTTCTTTGGGTAACACTCACTCACTTGCATGGGATTAATCACATCATGGTTAATGTGTCTCAATTTGGAATAAGGTCCTACCCTTTTCATATGTTAGGATTTTTTCAAAATTCGCACCACACACATCACAAACCCTGGAAAACAGATCATGTTATAAAATAAAAGGATCAAAACCCCACCTCATAAAGAAAAAAAAAGAAAAACAACTCAAAAAACTTTGGGTAATAGGGAGGAATTTGTGTCTCTTTCTCCCATGTATTCTCCTCCAGGAAACTATGTCTCCACAACACACAAACCAATGAAATGGTCCATCCACATAGTTCCTTCTTTTGTTGATCCTAGATCTATACTAGTCATTCCACCAATTCTGCTTCATCGTCGATATCCAACACTCCGCATTTAATGGCATGTGATTCATAATAAAGATACCGGGGAATCTTAGATATGTGTAAGAAATCGTGGATGCTTTCTAACTAATGTGGTAATGCTAACTGATACACCACCTTTCTAAACCACCCCAACACCTCAAAGGGCCCAACAAACCTGGGATAAATATTACCCCCTCTACCAAACCTCCACTGCCCACATCGAGTGGAAACCTTTAAGAATACATGACCCCAAACCTTAAACAAAAATGGACACCATCTATGATTGGCATGAGACTTCTTCTAGTCATGTGCTTCTTTCATTCTCTCACGAACAAGCTAAACATCTTTTATAATCATTGGGACCACATAAATACCCAAAAAGATTGTATCCCTAACCTCCTTCCAACATAACAGTGAATGAAAAGGTCTCCCATACAAAGCCTCAAATTCAGCCATGACAATGGTAGAGTGATAGATTTTATTATAATTACACTCTACAAAAGTATGGTTTCATACCCAAGATCCACCAAAGTCCAAGATGAATGCCCACAATATATCCTCCAATGTCTGGAAAGTCCATTCTGTCTTCCCATATATCAATGGGTGGGAAGTAGTGCTAAGTTTTAATAGAGTGCCAAAAACATGCTACAATCCCATACAGACTCGTGAGGTAAAACATGTGTCATGATATGAGATATTGGACCTCAGAACTCCATGAAACCACACCACATCATCCATCTACCTCTTATCCAAATCATCCACTATGATCAACTCCTTTATCTCTTAGAAGATGGGTAATTTTATCAATCGATCGATGACCACCCATATAACATCCCACCTCCCTAATCTATGGGTAAAAATGTGATGAAATACATTAACATTTCATCCCATTTCCACTTGGGAATTTAAAATTCTGTCAATAACCCACTAGGAACATGATGCAGGTGTTTACCTATTGAAAAAATATACACTAAGCCACAAACTCTGCCACTTCCCATTTCATCCAAGGTCACCAAAAATATTTCCTCAACCCATGGTACATTTTGGAAACTCCTAGTTGTATGGAAAAAGGTGAGAAATGAAACTCATGAAGGAATCTATCTCACATTAATACTGAAATAAAATACTTCCCACAAAGCAACAGATGGTTCTGACCATCCTTCGACCATCACTCTAGGGAATCACCATGACCAACAAGATTTTGCATCTCCTTTTCCTTATAGTCTCCCCACTAAGAATCCTCCAAATATTGCATCATAGAAGACTGCACCATAATATGAAACAAATATCCTCTACCACCATCACCTTTGAATCTAAGTGAAAGGCTATCACACCCTCTATTTCCCTCCAAGTATCCCCAGATTCATGAACAACACCCCTCTACGAATTACAGCTCCAAGCGTCGACCACAACATTCTATTTTCATGAGGTGTAGTAGATCTCAAAATTATAATCCTAAAGAAACTGGAGCACTAAACAACTTCCCCATCAGGTAACTGAATGTTTCCTAGAACAGATCACTCCACACAAAATCTTCATCATTCTTCATCAAATATATCAATGAGGATACAAATAGAGATAAATCTGGTACAAACCACTGATAATGTCATGAAACTCCAAGAAATATATGAACCTCTACCGCATTATTGGGAGATTCACAAGAAACAACTACTTCATCCTTCAATGGGTCTACTTCAAAACCTTTATAAGACACCACATGCCTGAGGAAATACATCTCTCGTGTCCAAAAAATAGTCTTGGGTAGCTTTCCATATAGCTTTTGGCATCAAAGAATGTGAAAGATAGTTCTGAGATGCTCAACATGCTCCTCCACAAACATCGAGTAGATTAAGATGTCATCGATGAATATAATGGAGAACTGATCCCAAAACTCATGGAACACAGATTTCATAAGCCCTATAAACATGTATGGTGTGTTCATAACACAAAATGGAATGAATAGAAACTCTAAGTTTACGTGCCTATATCTGAAGGCAGTCTATGAGATATCTCCCTCTTTCACCGTCAACTAGTGATATCCAAACTGCAGATCAATATTAGATAACCAACTCAACCCTCTTAGATAGTCGAATGGATCATCTATCCTTTGAAGAGGGTAATGGTATTTGACTATCACCTGATTCAACCTCTAGTAGTCTATACCCAACCATATAATATTATCATCCTTATTGGTGAACAAAATTGGAGCACTCCACAATGAAACAATGGGCCAGATAAAAACCTTTTGTATTATATCATCTATCTGAAGTCTAAATTCCTGCAACTCAGAAGGTTCCATTTAATAAGGATCCATCAAAATCTGATAAGCATTGGGCTGTAAGTCTATACCAAAATCAAAATCATGTCGAGGGGTTATCATAATAACCTCCTTGGGATATAATTTGAGAACTCCCCAACAACCTTGGGAACCTCTACAATCTCAGAATCCCCTAATTCCATTGAAAACTTGTCCAATAAGGAAATAAGGGGATCCAAACACTGAATACCCACCTGAAAACCCTACACTCCAATGAAAACTACACTTTGTCCATCCACACCTGGAAACAAAAATCTCCTTCGGAAGTAGTTAATAACAACACATATGTAATACAACCATTTTATGTTGAGGATTACATTGTATGGCTGTATCTTTAGTAAGAAAATATCCCCACAGGATGGATATGACCCTATCATCAGTCTACACCCCCGACACACATAAAACAACCTGGTCTGGCCTCCAACATGCATAGTCAAAACCAGGGGCACGGTAAGCCTCTCTATGTTAGTTCCAGATAATGGACTAGATCAGGTTTAATAAAGGAGTGTGATGCTCTTGAATCAAAAAGGGAATAAACAAAAGTACTAAATAGACTAATCATACCCCCAACAATCTTTGGACCTTTTAAAACTACTAACTCCACTATGTGAAACTGACCACACCAAGATCCTCTAACTCTCTTTTGGTGGCTACCGCCATAGCCATGATTAGGTCATGGTCCCTGGAAATGAGGAACATCCTAAGGTAGGCCTCTACCTGCTACATCTCCCTTGGTGGAGAAATACCTGATGTCCTAAATTCTGAAATGGTATCACTAGAAAATTTTTATGATACTAGCATTGAACGTATCCAACTCTACCAAAATGATCTTGAGTAACCACTAGGTACTTTTTCTAGTGATGGCCATGAACCCTGCAACCAGAATAAATTATAAAAAACTTCTAGAAAAATCATGGAAACAACTACCCCCAGAAGTCTAAAAAGGAAGCTGCTGAGGTTGAATCCCTACTGGTTGAAATATAGAAGGTCTTGGTATCTAAGACCATCCACCGAAAACTCAGATCCTTGAGGATCTCTTATGGTTCCCCTCCCATGGAAAACCTCCTCATGAGTGCATCCGCTTGATTAGCTCTGTCTTCTTTTGAACCTCTAGATACATTAAAAATGTAAAAGGAGTAATTTCATACTAGATTGAAGGATATAGGTCCTCCTAAATACATATTGTATGTGACTCCTCATTTGGAAACTTATCTGGGGAAAAATGTAAAATGTCCGTGAACTTGATTCCCATCTCCCACATAAACATGCTCCCCTACTGAAGAGAAATAATTTACTGCCACTTTTATACCGTCATGGTCAATGAAAAGAACTATGTCGTGAACTCCTTCAAGAATTAAACCCATAAAACATCTTCCTCCTTCTCTCCCAGATACAGTGTCCACAACTGACATATGGATCCATGCATCTGACGGACTACCAAAGGGACCCAGTACTGCGTGAGGTTCCAGATCAAACTGAAATTGGTCTCAATCTCCTCCAATAATATCTATATCACAACATCTAAAACACTACCCTTGTAACGACCCAACGTTTTTTATGGAAATTCCCTTATTATATTTATGTCATAAAATAACATGAAATCACAACATAATGAACTACTAAGTGATAAGTGACCTTTAAACATAAGTTTGTCACTTCTGTGTTTGGAATTTCAAAAATCCGACATACGCGGTTGTATTCAAGACGATTTTTGGAGTCTAATGAAACGAAAATATTTTTTGGTGAATAGTGACCTGCCATTATGAATAGTAACATGACCTTATGAATATTAATATGAACCTTATGAATATTAAATCATCCAACATAAGAGTAACATTACCTATGAATAATTAAATAAAATTTAGACATCTTAGAAAGTGACAATTTGACCTTAGTAAACGTTTTGGTATTTTGTAAGTCATAAATAAATAATTGTAATTAATTAATTAATTTAAAAGAAAATTTATTTTATTAAAATTTATTAATTATTTATCAAATCAATTTATTATATATTTTAGAATATTTTATAAGACCCTACGTAATTTTTGAAAGCACTATAAAAATAGTTTTAATCTTAAAAACTGTTTTTTAAGTAAATTATGATTTTAATTCAATATTAAATTAATAATATTTAGAAAATTATTTTTGAAAAAATTGACTTTATTTTTGGATTCTACACTTAAAAAAATGGTTTGGGTAAATATTTGGGATTTTTTTCAGATACTTGAATTTTTGATGAATAGTAAAATCCAATAATTTATAATAAATGCTAAATAATGGATTAATTGAGTAATCGATGATGCTCTGCTGATATAAGCACAAAATTTTTGGTATCACATGATAAAATTACTATTCTTGGTCATTCAAGACTCACTATTTCTTGTCTTAGGGGAAATTAATAAACTAATGAATTTTATATTAAGGAAGCCCATCGCCCCGCCACTATAAAAGCCACCCTTCACACCCTCATTTCCTCACACCTCTCAAGCTCCAATCCCTCTCTAAACTGTTCCCAAACACCTTTCCTAGCCCCTCCCCAACGTCCTAGAGCCTCTGGTATCATCAAAATACCAAGCTTAGGCCCTTAAGGAGGTTCTCAAGAGAAGGATTCAAGAGGTAATTTCTCTCCCTCTTCTCCTTTAATTTCCTTTCAAGTTCAAGTTCATTTCTTGATCTCTCCCCACCTATCTTCATCTGAATTATATTGTAACTACAGTATTATACATCTAATGGAATTTTATGATGCTAATCGGATATTATATTATCTAACCCTCTTTCCCTCTTCCTTTTATTTTATTAAAGAGAACGTTGTTCGTGAGGTGTTAATTTTTCACCTTCAAGAAGAACATGCTTTCTTCTTCCATTTCTACCCTCAGATATGGCCATGAAACCATTTATATGGTTGAAACAGAATATTTAATATGTATTATGTTCTATTTAAAGTTCTATAAATATCCTATGTCCATATTACTAAGTGATAAGTTAAAACAAGTTCGTTGTGATCCAAAAACCCCCCAAATTGACCCAAATAACCATTATTTAATTCTTATCTAGTGATTCGTCCACATGGATCTAATATAATTAATTATAAAATAATTAAATCCCTTTTAAGATCATTAATAACATGTAATATTGGTTCTGGATGTTTACCCATGTTCTACCCAAAGCTCAATTTAATAACACAAGTGAACCACCCAAGAAAAACCATAAAAACGAACATCCCCGATCAATGTTTTTATACTCTATAAGTCATCCAAAGGAACATAAAATGACATAGTGAAACCAGAATGAACCCTATTACTGTAAAAATGGTTCTATATTTGTAATTAATGAATATAATTTCATTATATAGTACATTAATGAGAAGGAAGTATTCGGGTACAAGGTAAGGGGAAATTCTCGAACCCAACTTTCATCCTTCGGGTTCTCCCTCTTTCACTCCATTATTTTTTATATGGTTACTACATAAGGATAATTTGTTCATCTTTGTCTTTCCTTTTCTAGGATATACATGTTTACCACTACTTTTTATGTCAAACAAAATTTTTTCCAAAAGAACTCTTCTTTTAGGAACTCACCTTTTCTTCTCATTTAAGATTTGTGGTTCTTGTATCAAGAAAGTTATTCCCTCTTTATTTTGGGAACCCAAAGTTTATGAATGTGTTCTTATTATATGAAACCCTTAATCTTTAATGGGTTAGTTATGTTCATTTATTCTATATTTTTATTGTGGAATTCATGATAAATGATAATGTTATGATGTGACGGGTGCGCCCAGAATTATATGGCGCAATATGAATGTTTCAAAGTGATGGGTGTGACCAGAATTATACAGCACTCCAATGCATTGGGTAAAGTGATGAATCTCATGAGTAAATGTGAAATGATGTGTGAAAAAGATGCTATCTTGGCTCACAAGTATGTGGGGTAGTTAACCACTAATACATGATGTTTCATTTTTATGCATTGCCACATTTCAAGTCTTATATTTATGATTCCTCTCATGTTCATGTTCTTTTTCCCATGTTATGATTATGCTCACCCCATGCTATATTGTTCTTATCTATCCTCTTACTTGGATTCTAGCTCACCCCTTTGGATGTATATCCTCAGATGGATACATGTACTGAGGAGAGTAAAATTACCAATAAGAATCTAGAAAAGAGGAAATTAAATAAATGTTTATGCTTGATGTTGTATTTGTTACGTACGGTCCTAGTTTTCCCAAGATACTAAACATTTGGATCCTCTATTTGTAATAATATTATGTTTTTATCTTTGAAATTATGTAATAGTAATGTAAGAAAAGGTAGGGTCTATATAGTTGGTATTAGAGGCAAGGTTTAGTTAATTTGGGAATTAGGATTACTGAACCCAAGAGAAAACCTCTAGCATGAGACTAAGTGAAAATATGAACACAAGAATATTTACATAAGGATCATATATGTTATGTTTTTTGTATAAATAATTTAAATGAATAAGTTATTCATGAACTGTTTACTGATGTTTTGTTCTACCCTCTTCTATTTTAGAAAATGGTGGGAACCAGGAGAAATCAGACCAACAACTCGTGCAAGGGTAAATGCAACGATTGCCCGAACGACATCCCCCATGATTTGAGAGTTGGAGTTAAAACCTTCATGGAGATTCTTACCCAATTATCATAGGTTATGAACAATAACCATAATAATGGGGGACATCCTCCTTCACCAAAGAGGGAGCAACTAGCTATCGAATGTTTTATGCAGCAACGCCCATCGATGTTTAGTGGATCTTCCGATCAAATAGTTGCGGAACAATGGGTCAACTCCCTGGAGAAGATATTTTCTGTTCTTCACTGTTCCGAGACAGGTAAGGTGACCCTATTCATTTATCGTCTAGATGGAGAAGCCGGTCAATGGTTGGATTTGATTAAGAACACCAAGACAAGGGAGGAAATTGAAGAGATGGAATGGGAAGACTTTAAGATAATGTTTCTTAATAAGTATTTCCCATGAACTCTTCACACGAAGATGGAGATAGAATTATATAGCTCAAGAAAAAAGAAGGAGAATCTGTCACAACCTATGAAGAGAATTTCACAAGTCTTTCATGGTATGCTTCGGGTTTTGTTATCAACAATGATAGAAAAATTAATAGATTTCTTAGTGGAGTGAAACCACACCAATGAAAGGCTCTTTCAATTCGAGACTTTGGAAGTTATGAATAAGTTTTTTAGTGTTCTCTCAAAGTGGAGATAGAGTTTGGATAATGCTCCCATGGCTATGGTGATAATAAGAGAAATATGGAGTTTCAAGTTGGTGGATCTAATGATAAATGTTGGAAGAAAAATCTACGACCCACATGCCAAAAATGTGGGAAGTTGCACAATGGGAACATCCTCAAAGGGACAGGGAAATGCTTAAAGTGTGGGAAATAAGGAAACCATGATCAATAGTGTCGAAAAGTCACGAAAAGGAAGGATAATGTAGCTGATGAAAGGAGAGAACCACTCACGGTTCAATGCTACAACTGTAAGGAGTTAGGGAACTATGCAAACTAGTGCACTAAACCTCGAGTTCTTGGGGGTAATCAGTGTCAGTAGCCACCAAATCCAAAGGAACAAGGGAAGGATTATGCCATCACTTCTGCGGAGGTGGAGCATGATAATGAAGTCATAAAAGGTACACTTCCAATTCACTCAAGAATGGAAAAATTATTATTTGATTCGGGTTTCACGCATTCCTTTATATATTGAAAGTTTTCTAGAACTATAGAATCGAAGCCCCGAAACCTTGAAGTAGAGATATTTGTAAAAACACCAAGTGTTGTAATTAATGCAACCCAAGTTTTTGACTCTTCTCCTGTTGGCGTATGTGGGAAGATTCTTCCGGAAAATCTCATAATACGTCACTTGGTGGAATTCGACGCTATAATGGGAATTGACTGGCTCTCATTATATGGAGCGTATATCAACTGTTGGGAAAAGGAAATATATTTTCATATTCTGAACCATCCCATGCTCCTCTACAAATTCAAGGAAGATCATGAATCTCCATTGAAAAATCCTTCAATGGTGTGGGTGTTGATTACCTATGAAGAAGCATACCTCGCCCAAATGGTTGAGTCGAACGATAGTTCCAAACTTGAGTAAATTCCCATCGTGAGGGAATACAGTGATGTATTTCTTGAAGAGTTACACGGAATTCCCCCAGATCATGAGGTTGAGTTCTCAACTGAACTCATACCCGGAGCTACTCTTATCTCAAAGTGCCCCTATAGGATGGCTCCTATTGAACTGGAAGAGTTAAATAAGCAGCTGCAAGAGGATCGGGACAAAGGGTTCATATGCCATAGTGCATCGCTTTGGGGTGCGCCAGTAATCTTTGTGAAGAAGATGGATGGAACAATGAGTCTATGTATCGATTATCGGGAACTCAACAAGATCACCATAAAGAAAAAGTATCCTCTCCCAAGGATTGATGGCTTGTTCGACTAGTTAAGAGGAGATCAATACTTCTCAAAGGTGGATCTTTGTTCTGGATATCATAAGGTAAAGTTGAAGAAGGAAGATATTCATAAGACTGCCTACCATACAAGGTATGGGCACTATGAGTTTTTGGTGATGCCCTTTGGACTTACTAATGCCCCTAAAATCTTCATGGATTTGATGAATAGAGTCTTTAGACATTACCTCAACAAATTTGTGGTAGTGTTTATTGACGATATTCACATCTACTCCAAGAGAAAGGAGGAACATGACGAACATCTATGACTTGTGTTGGCGACATTGAGAAAGGAGAAGTTGTACGCCAAGAAAGTGTGACTTTTGGATGAAGCAAGTCATGTTCTTGGGACATGTGATCACAAGTGAGGGAATTTATGTGGATCCTTCAAAGACAAAGGTGATTGAGGATTGGCACCATCCCTCTAGTGTCGTAGAAATCTGTAATTTTCTTGGATTAGCTAGGTACTACCGACGTTTTGTGAGAAACTTCTCATGATTGTCAAACCCACTAACTAAGTTCACAAGGAAAGGGTTAAAGTATGTCTGGATGGAAGAATGTGAGGGAATCTTGAAGGAGATAAAGAGAATGCTGATCACTGCACCTGTTCTCACACTACCGAAAAGTGGAAAAAGTTTTGTGATATACAGTGATGATTCAAAGAAAGGCTTGGTTTTTCTACTCCTGAAAAATGACAATGTGATAGCCTATGACTCACAACAGTTGAAGATCCATGAGAAGAACTACCCAACGCATGATCTAGGCTGGAAGCCGTGATTTTTTCCTTGAAAATATGGCGGCACTACCTTTACGGTGAGAAGTGTGACATATACACCGACCACAAGATCATAAAGTATATATTCACATAAAAGGAGATCAACATGAGTCAAAAGAGATTGTTAGAACTAATCAAGGATTATGATTGCTCTATTAACTATCATCCTAGAAAGGTGAACAATGTAGATGATTCTCTAAGTAGAAAATAACCTTCTACCCTATCCATGTTGCGGATTGAGAAAGACCCTATCTTCTTAGATATTCAAAGGATGGATTTGAAAATCATAAGGGTAGTGGATACATCCTACCTTTCCCAAATGATTGTCAAACCATCCATCCAGGAGAAGATTAAGGAAGCACAAAGGGATGATGTGGAGATACAAAAGAGGGTGAATTCAATAAAGGAAGGGAAGTTACAAGAGTTCCATATCGACGATGCTGGTGTGATTCGGTTTGGGACACAGCTTTGTGTGCCTTCATCACCTGGGATAAAGAAGGAGCTATTGGAAAATGCACATATCTCAACTTTCTCTATCCATCATGGGAGTACCAAGATGTATCGTGATCTCCGAGAAAACTTCTAGTGGGATAACATGAAGAAGGATATTGCGGAATATATATCAAGGTGCTTGGAATGTCTGCAAGTTAATGTTGAACGACAAAAGTCCAAGGGTATGATGCAGCCATTGCTTATACCCATGTAATAATGGGAAAACCTTACTATGAAATTTTTCACGGTTCTCCTAAAGACGTAAAATATAAATAATGTGATATGGGTTGTGGTTGACTGACTCACCAAGACTGCCCATTTTATCGCCATTCGAGAAGACCTCTTGCGTAATCTAGTTGCAAAGATATATGTGCAGGAAGTGGTGAGATTGCACGGTGTTCCACTCTCAATTGACTCTGACCGTGATCCAAGGTTCACATATATATTCTGGAGGAGCCTTCAACATGCTTTGAGTACTGAATTAAATTTCAGCATGGCCTATCACCCACAAACCAATGGTCAATCTAAGAGGACTATTCAGACACTTGAAGATATGCTAAGAGCCTGCTCTCTTTAATTCAACGGTGGTTGGGATCAACATCTCCCATTTGTTGAGTTCTCATACAACAATAGCTTCCACTCGAGTATCCAGATGGCTCCATATGAATCTCTGTATGGAAAGCGATGTAGAACTCCAACCTGTTGGGTGAAGTTGGAGAAAGAAAGCCACTTGGACCCGATCTTGTTCAAGAGATGACAGAGAAGGTTCAAGTCATCCAGAAACAAATCAAAGCTTCTCAAAGTCGGAAAAAGATCTATGCTGACAACCGTCGAAGGAACTTGGAGTTTGATGTTGGAGATAAAGTCTTCTTTTGAATATCTCCATGGAAGAGATTCATACGATTCGGGAAGAAAGGGAAGCTAAGCCCATGGTATATTGACCCCTTTGAAATCCTTGACTACATAGGAGTTGTGGCCTATCGGCTTTCACTTCCACCAAATATGGCTCAAGTACATGATTTTGTTCATGTATCACCACTGAGGAAGTACATACCAGACCCCTCACAAGTACTCAACTCAGAGGTGGTGCAGTTGGAAGATGATCTTTTCTATGAGGAGCAGCTAGTAAAGATTCTGGATCAGAGAGATAAAGTTCTACGCAACAATACAATCCATCTTGTCAAAGTGTTATGGAGGAAACATAAGTTTGAGGAAGATATTTGGTAACCAGAAGAGGCAATGAAGGAGAAGTACCCCCACCTATTTGTGTAAAGTGAAATTTCAGGGGTCAAATTTCTTAAGGGGGGGAGAATGTAACGACCCAAAGTTTTTCAATGGAAATTCCCTTCTTATATTTATGTCATAAAATAACATGAAATAACAACATAATGAAATATTAAGTGATAAGTGACCTTTAAACATAATTTTTCACTTTTGTGTTTGGAATTTTGAAAATCCGACATATGTGGTTGTGTTCAAGATGATTTTTGGAGTCTAATGAAAAATAATAATTTTTGGTGAATAGTGACCTACCCTTATGAATAGTAACATACCTTATGAATAGTAATATGAATTTTATTAATAGTATATCATCCGACATAAGAGTAACATTACATATTAATAATTAAATAAAATTTAGACATCTTAGATAGTGACAATTTGACCTCAGTTAACGTTTTTGGTATTTTGTAAGTCATAAATAATTAATTAATTTAAAATAAAATTTATTTTCTTAAAATTTATTCATTATTTATCAAATCAATGTCTTATAGTTTTTAGATAATTTTATAAGACCCTACGTAATTTTTGAAAGCACTATAAAATCTGTTTTAATCTTAAAAACTGTTTTTTTAGTAAATTATGATTTTAAATAAATATTAAATTAATATTATTTGAATTTTTTTTTTAAAATGGACTTTATTTTCGGATTATACACATTGAAAAATGTTTGGGGTAAATTTTTTGGATTTTTCTGAGATACTTGAAAGTTTGATGAATAGTAGAATCTGATAATTTACAATAAATGCTAAATAATGGATTAATTGTGTCATCGATGATGCTATACTGATGTAATCCCACTTGGTTCAGGATCACATGATAAAATTACTATTCTTGGTCATTAAAGACTCACTATTCCTTGTCTTAGGGGAAATTAATAAACTAATGAATTTTATATTAAGGAAACCCCACTCCCCTCCACTATAAAAACCACCCTTCACACCCTCATTTCCTCACACCTCTCAAGCTCCAAGCCTTATCTAAACTCTACCCAAACACCTTAAATAGCCCCTCCCCCACGTCCAAGAGCTTATGGTCTCATCAAAAGACAAAGCTTAGGCCCTTCATTTGGTTCTCAAGAGAAGGATTCAAGAGGCAATTTCTCTCCCTCTTCTCCTTTAATTTTTTTTCAAGTTCAACTTCATTTCTTGATCTCTCCCCAACAATATTCATCTGAATTGTATTCTAACGCCAGTATTATACATCTTATGTAATGTTATGATGATAATTAGATATTATATTATTTGTCACCCTTTCCCTCTTCCTTTTGTTTTATTAAAGTGAACGTTGTTCGTGAGGTGTTAATTTTTCACCTTCAAGAACGACATGCTTTCTTCTTCCATTTCTACCATTAGATCTGGTAATGAAACCATTTTTATGGTTGAACCAAAATATGTTATATGTATTATGTTCTATTTAATGTTCTGGAAATAACCTATGGCCATATTATTAAGTGATAAGTTAAAACAAGTTCGTTGTGATCCCAAAACCACCCAAATTGACCCAAATAACCATCATTTAATTATTATATAATGATTCATCCACATGGATCTACTATAATTAATTATAAAATCATTAAATTACTTGTATTATCATTAATAACATGTAATATCAGTTTTTTATGTTTACCCATGTTCTACCCAAACATCAATTTAAGAATACATGTGAACCAGCGAAGAAAAACCATAAAAACGAACATCCCTGAACAATGTTTTTAAAATCTATAAGTCATACAAAGGAACATAATATAAAATAATGAAACCAGAATGAACCCTATTACTTTACACATGGTTATGTATTTCTAATTAATTAATATAGATTAATTATACAAGACATTAAAGAGAAGTAATCATTCTGGTACAAGGTAAGGGGAAATTCTCCAACCCAACTTTCATCCTTCGGGTTCTCCCTCTTTCACTCCATTATTTTTTATATGGTTACTCCTTAAGGATAATTTGTTCATATTTGTCTTCAATTTTCTGGGATATTCATGTTTACCACTACTTTTTATGTCAAACAAAATGTTTTTCAAAAAAACTCTTCTTTTAAGAACTCACCTTTTACTTCTCATTCAAGATTTGTGGTTCTTGTATCAAGGATGTTATTCCCTCTTTATTTTGGGAAACAAAAGTTTATGAATGTGTTCTTATGAGATAAAATCCATTACATTTCACAGGTTAGTTATTTTCATTTATTATATATGTTCATTGTGGCATTCATGATAATTGATAATGTTATGATGTGACGGGTGTGCCCGGAATTATACAGAGCAATATGAATGTTTCAAATTGACGGGTGCACCTGGAATTATACATTGCTCCAATGCATTGGGTAAAGTGATGAATCTCATGAGTAAATGTGAAATGATGTGTGAACAAGATGATATATTGGTTCACAAGTATGTGTGGTAGTAAACCACTAAGACATGATGTTTCATTTTTTTTCATTGCCACATTTCAAGTCTTATATTTATGATTCCTCTCATGATCATGATCTTTTTCCCATGTTGTGATTATGATCACCCCATGATATATTGTTCTTATATATCCTCTTACTAGGCTTCTAGATCAACCCTTTTTATGTATATCCTCAGGTGTCTTTATGTACTAAGGAGAGGACAAGTTCCTATAAGATTATAGAGAAGAAGAAATTAAATAAATGTTTATCCTTGATGTTGTATTTGTTATGTACGGTCCTAGTTTCCCCAAGACACTAAACCTTTGGATCCTCTATGTATAATAATATTATGTTGTTTATCTTTTCAATGATGTAATAGTAATTTAGGAGAAGGCAGGGATGTTATAACCCTCGTGCATTCCCAAAGTCTACCATTGTATGGCACACAATTCCCTTTACCAAGCCTCATCATCGTCTTTCGAATCAACCCTTCGATGGTCAACTAGATTAGCCTACTGAACCTCAAATACCTAAGGTAAACACAAATGACCATTCAGATTTTTATTTAAATTTATTTTTATTCAATTTATTCATTTTAACTTCCCAAAAACAACCTAATTCATACAAGAACACAAGTCACCAATATGCATGTACCTTTCCTATGTCCCTCCCTTTCAAGTAGGTATATCTCACTTGGATGTTCAATAAGCTCAGAGTTTGTGCACTAGATCACAGGGGGACCTAAAATCCAATTTCCTAGCTGGTGTCCCTAACCTATGTCATGCACCATGGTCAACTCAAACTTTTTCCTTACCAACCCATGAAATCATCACTATGCCTAACTCCAAAAATCATCCTATCTCTCAACCATGAACTCTCATACCACTCTGTCAGGACCCCCTCCCTCTAAAGATACCATAACGAGGGGATAGAGATAATGACCACTGATTCCTGCCTTCTATAGGCCCTAGGTTGGAGGCTATCACTGAGGGTATAAAAATATCATGTAAGGGAGGGATTTCCCTCTATAATGTAAAGAGGATAGAGAGATTAAATGAATCATCCCCAATAAACTCTATCACATGATATAAAATGAAACCCAACCCATCTCACAATGAATGTATAAATAGAACTAATATAATAAAATTCTACAATGTAAATACCCAAAAGTAAAGATAAAGTAATGACACATAAACTGTCAAGGATCTGAGTAAGAAATGTCTAGAACAGATTATGTAACCATCTGGGAAACCTGAAAATTGTTTTAGATACATAGGGTGAGAATACATGTATACTCAGTAGGAAAACTAAAGTCTCTCATGCACATGTTAAATAAGTATACTAATTCACCCATGAGAAAATAGTAGAACTAAACAACACATATAAAGTTATAATAACCAACCCAACCTCACTAAGGTACACTCACCAAATAATGAAATCCAGGTAATATAATATAACAATAATAACATCGATAAGGTTACCCCACACCATTTTCCCACTCGTATACCGCTCTCACACACCATATCAATATGTCCTAGGACTCTCATATCTTCTATAAATCACACTGTTGCATAGGCACGATCACAACACACCTCACCTGAATAAACTTGGGCTCACCACCCCACAAGCACAACCACATCACATCTCACCTGATAACACCTGGTCCACAACACAACCACTTCCAAAACTAGAGTAGTAATGTATCAAGAACATGTAAGGAATAAACCTTGTGACCACCTCCTACCATGAAAGACACACACCCGAATCTTCCTTACAAGCACAGTCATATCATATCTTTCTCGAAAACACCTAGGCCACCGACCCACAAGCACAGTCACATCTCACCTAAAAACACATGGTCTATCACAACCACTATCAAATTCACTAACAGGCCTTCGACCATCACATCCTATGTAATACCAAACTCACCTAGAAGAGATACCAAGAATGAACGGGTACCCATCCATCCGTAATCCTCACCGGATTTCTGAAAAAACACCCTCGCATGACTATGCGGGTGTCAGTACATAGTGCTTGATGTGGGTGGTGTGTATATAGAAATCAAATTAATATAAAAGTATATATATATAGTATCAAAAATTCAATCCCAACCTATGGGTTTAAAAAAACATAACCAACTCACAACACCATCACTTTTGCTGCCACCTCTAAATGCATTACACCGCATAATAATCCTTTGTCCACATTCAAATTTCCAACCAATTTGATTTTATCATCCCATTAATTTCATTATTTATCATGAAGAACATTTAACCACAAAACACATCATTTAATTATTCATTAACCATTTTCATCCCATTAACCAAACCAACCCATATCATTTCAATCATTTTTAATCATTTATTCCATCATTACATAGGCATCTGGTGCAAGGAAATTACCACCTCTCTACCCCAATAGACTGCCACATAACAACCTCGTCGACCCAAAATCATAACCTGCAAACCACCTCCCCTCCGCAAAGCACTTCCCACAAACCATTATCCACACATTCCCCAACCATAAATCACCATTCCAAAAGCATGTCCAAATAACACAACACATAAAGATCATTTTATAGATTTATAAAGGAGGTTTTATCAAATTAAACGATATTTTAGGGGTTTTATCACACAATACATAATCATGGGGAAACCATTTCATTAGAAAAATATAAGTGATTAATCAATTTACATTTTGGGGTGATATTATAGCAATAACAACATTCATAGCAGTTAAAAAACATTCATCCAGCACAAAAAAAGTCCCCAACGACCTCAATTTTCAATAGGACATCAAGTCCACACAATCTATAATATCACAAATAATATCAAAACTACAAAAGCATACAAATTAAAACCTTTTTTACAATTTCAATTTCAATTTAACCAATTATCTATCTTTAATTAATCTATAACAACCATAATACATATATTAACAAAAGAAAACCCCTCCTGTGAGATACATAATAAAGAGAAATGAGGGAATCCCTACCTCAAAAAATCTTTCCACTTTTTGTGCCCCACAGGGTGAAGATGAATTCCCTAAAAACACAACCGCACCATGAGAAAACAATGATCAACCTACACTGAAACCAAACACCATCAAACTAAAAACCAACACACACCCCAAACCATAACAAAATTACTGAATAAAATCCTAAGAAAATAACACAAGAAAACATACCAAGAATAAGGAAGGGCTTTCCATGAATTTTCAATGAAGAACCACTCGGACCAATGGATCAAAGAGGTAAGAGGAGGGATTGAAAAAAAAATCTACTCGGGTGCCCAGGGTTTTCCCATAAGAAGATGAAGAATAAATCTTGGTTGAATGACTGAAAATTTGGTCAAAAAAAATTTTAAAACTATACTACATCAGGGATTTACATGACGTGTAATCCCATTTCACATCATGTAACCCTTGGGGTTTAGTTTCTTCAAAAAACACATAACCTTTTTATTATTTAACCCCAAAAAATACACACATCATGAACTTGTCTCTCACAATTCATGAACCACCTCTATCTTCCACCGAAAACACCTAAAAACTCCCTTGAACACCTCCAACAAACAAAAATAGAAATGTAACAGACTAGGAAGGTGCGGACCATTACATTAGATACCTCTCAAATTATTATATCCCTTGATAATATATAACCAAGACTAGAAGAAAAGGGTTATGAAAAACCACCTCGTGAGATACCTCTCAAGGGTCTCTTCATACCTTAAATGCTACCAATAGCCAAACACAAAAACCCAAATGACCAAAAAACAAACTGAACAACCACATCAACACAACCACAAGCCAGCTCCTCTCATACAACCATACTACCAAAGATCTACTAAAAAACTATATCAACCTCCATGTAGTCGAAACCAACAACCACCATAGCTAACAAACTACTCCATCTCAAACACACAAATCAGGGAATTTTATCCTCTATGTCAAGATACTATCCACTCTGGGAAGTACTAACTTATCTATATGGGTTTAATCGCATCCTAGTTAATCAATATCTATTAATAATTAGGTCCTACCATTTTCATATGTCAAGAATTTATCACAAATCACACCACACGAATCACAAACTAAGGAAAACAACTTATCCCAGAAAAGAAAAGGATCGAAACACCACATCACAAAGAAAAAACAACTCAAAACAACTCTGAGTACTATGCACACATCTGTATCTCTCAATACAATATAATATCCTATATTCCCTATGCCTCCACAACACATGAACCAATGAAATGGTCTATCCACATAGTGCCTTCTCTTGGTGTTCCTAGATCTCTACTAGTCCTTCCACAAACATCACCCCATCCTCGATATCCATGTATCCATAGTCAATTTCATGGGATTCATCATGAAGATATTAAAGAAGCTAAGAGACGTGGAAAATTTCGTGGATCATTTCCATCCATGATTGTAGCATTAACATATATGACATCTCTCAATCTCTCCACAATACCTAAATGTGCCCAAGAAATCTGGGAGAAATCCTACTCCCTCTACCAAACCTCCATTACCCACATCAAGTGGAAACCCTTAAGAACACATGGTCCCAAAACTCTAATGAAAAGGTACATATTATATAATCAGCATGAGACTTATGTCGGTCTTACACTAATTTCATCCTATCACAAATACGATGAACATTCTTTATCATGCTCTGAACCACATCGTGACTAAGGACAATTGTCTCCCCAACATTTGTCCAGCAAAATAATTAATGAAATGTTCTCCCATAAAAAGCCATAAATGGATAAATGATAATTGAAGAGTAATAGATATTATTATATCCTTGCTCTACCAAAGGAATGTTTCTTTCCCAAGATCCACCAAAGTCCAAGACACATACTCGGAACATATCCTCTAATGTCTGGATAGTTTTTTCTCTCTGCCCATCTGTCTGAGGGTGGAAAGCAGTGCTGAGGCGTAACATAGTGCCAAAAGAATGATGCAATCCCCTCCAGAATCATAATGAAAAATGTGTGTCTCAATATGAGACAATGGACCTTATAACTCCATGAATCCACAACACCTCATCCACATAACTCTTAGCCAATGAATCCAATACGCGTGACTACTTGATCACTAAAAAGTGGGATGATTTCATCAATCGATCCATGACCACCCAGATAACATCACAACATCCTCGAGATCTAGGTAAACTTGTGAAAAAATCAACTAATATGTCATCCCATTTCCACTTTGGAACATCCAAGGGCTGCAACTAACCACTAAGAACACGATTCTCAGCCTTTACTTGCTAGGAAACTAGACACTGAGCCACAAACCCTTCAACTAATTGTTTCATCATAGATCACCGAAACTATGTCCTCACTCAATGGTACATTTAAAAACTCTCGGGTGTACTACCAAAGGTGAGCTATGAAAATCATAGAGGACCCCATCGTGCATTACTACCGGAACAAACATCCCCCCAAAAAATAACACCCAGTTTTGAACATCCTATGACCAACACTATGAAGAATCTCTATGGCCAACACAATCACGCATCACCTCTGCCACTTAGTCTCCCCACTGAGACTCCTCCACCTACTACATCAGATAAGACTACACCATAATCCAAAACAAACAAATTCTACCCCTATCCACATTTGTATCTAAGCATAAGGATGAAGGCTCCTCCATTTCTCTCCAAGCATCCACATATTCTCAAACAACACCCCTCCATGACTTCCTTCTCAAAGCTTCATCCATAGAATTTCATTTTCTTGAGGAGTTGGAGATATCAAAATCATAATCCTGATGAAACTCTATCCACCACCACTACCAAAAGTTAAAATCACACTGAGAAAAGGAATACCTCCAGAACTTATGATATTTGAAGTCCAAAAAGTTCTCCATAATGAGGTAATTCTGCCCCAACATCATCGCAAACAAAACTACTACTAGCTCTCGATTGTGTGTGGAATAGGTACACTCATGTGGATGTAACTATCTAGACCCATAAGAGATAACTTTATACTCTTGCATTAGAACTCATCCTTAGACCAGGTGAGAAACATTACAAAACACCTCCAACATCACCACTTCCTTAGGAAACCAAATCACTAGAGTACTAACCATCTTCCCTTTCAAGTAACCAAATGTTTTCTCGCACTGATAACTCCATAAAAACACTTGGTATTTCCTGGTCAAATCTATCGATGTGGCTTCAAATCGAGATAAATCAGGTACAAACCTCTGATAATATCCTATAATATCAAGAAAACTACGAACCCCTACCATGTTCTTGAGTGCTTCCCATGAAAAAATTTCTTCAACCTTTGATGGATCTACTGTCAAACCTTGATGAGAAAAAAATTACTAATGAAACACACCTCTCACATTCAGAACATACGCTTGGACAACTTTCCATAGAGCTGGTGGCATCAAAAAACATGAAAGATAGTTCTGAGATGTTCACCATGATCCTCCTATGACTTTGAGTAGATTAAGATGTAATTGATGAACATGAAAATGAACTAATACAGTAACTCATGGAACACAGATTTCATAATCCCCATGAACATAGCTGGTGTGTTTGTAACACTGAATGGAATGACTATAAAATTGAAGTTCTTATACATACATCTGAAGTTATTATTCCAGATATCACCCTCCTTCACCCTCAAATAGTGATATACAAACCATAGATCTATCTTAGAAACTCAACTTTCCTCTCTTAGCTTGTCAAAAGGATCTTATATATTTAGAATAGGGTAATAGTTTTTTACTGTGACCTTATTTAACCTCTGGTAGTCTATACACAACCTTACACTACCACCCTCCTTGGAAAAAACACTAGAGCACCCCACGATGACACACTATGACAGATACAACATTTCTTTATTATATCATCTATATAAATCCTCATTTCTCACAACTTATAAGGGTCCATTTAATAATAATCCATTGAAATTGGAGAATCCTCGAGTTGTAATTCTATCCAAAACTCAACATCGCATCAAGGGGGTAGTGTCACAACCTCCTAGGAAAAAACATCCAAGAACTCCCTAATGACCCTAGGAACCTCTACCATATTAGCATCCACTAATTCCATTGACCACTCAATCAATAAGGAATGAAGGGGATCCACACGCTGACTTCCCACCTAACAACCCCTATCTCTAATGAATGCCACATGTTGGCCATCCACATCTAAAAAAACAACTCTCCTCCAAAATGATTCAATAACAGAAGGTACAGAATACAACTAGTCGGTGATAAGGATGAAATTTTATGGCCATATCTTTAGCATGAAGAGATCCCCATGGGACTGATGTGGCCCCATCATCATTCTACACCCCTAACACACATCAAACAACCTAGTCTGTCCTCTGACTAGCGTATTTATCTTTCGGTGAATGGGAAGCCTCTCTACATCTGGTCATAGAGAATAAGCTAGAGAAATTGCAACAAAGAAGTTCGATGTTCCTGAATCGAACAAGGCACAAACAGGAGTGTTAAACAAATTGATCATACCTATGATGATCTCAGGCCTCTCTTGAAAGGCTACCTCCGTTGTGTGAAACTGACCACACCCAGATCCTCTACACGAATATTGAAGGCCGCCTCCCTGACCGTGCTTGAATAATGGTCCCTAAACATGAGTAACATCCTAAGGTCATCCTCTACGTATTCTATCTCCCCTTGGAGGAGCAAAAACCTACTACCCCTACTGCTGAAATGATCTCACTAGAAAAATCTATTGAGATTGTCGCTGAACCTATCCACTTCCACCAAACTGAGATCAGGGAACCATTGGGAACAAGTTCTTGTGATTTCAATGAACCCTACAACCAAAACACATTGGCAAAAAAATCCCTTAGAATAAATGGAAACCACTATCCCCAAAAGACCATGAAGAAAGCTATTGATTCTAAATCTCGGTTGGTGGAAACCTCAAAGGTCTTCATACCTGATAACTACCACTAAAAACTCTACTACTTGAGGAAACCTATTAGTTTCCCTCCCATTGAAAACCTCCTCAAGAGTGCATTTTCTCGATCACCTCTACCATTTTCTAAACCTCCAGATATATCGACAATGTAAAAGGAGTAACTACATACTGGATAGAAGGATAAAGGGCCTCCTCAAGAGGTCTTGTACAAGAATCCTTATCTATAAAAAGATCTAGGAAAAAATGAATAAGGACATTGAACTTTATTCCTAACTCCTGCAATGACATGATCCCCTCCTAATGAGAAAGAAGCTCCGAACTCTTTTTATCCTTCATGGTCTATGAAAGGAAATCTTCTAATAAATCCTTGAAGAATTCAACCCAAAAAAAATCTTCCACCTTCTTCTATCATAGATATAGCATCCACCACTGACACACAGGTACAAGTATCTGACAGACTTTTTTAAAGGGACCCATTACTCCTTCAAGTCCAAAATCAAACTACAAGCGATCTCGAGCTCCTCTAGTCATCTCTCTATCAAAACATCTAAAACAATACCCTTATAAATTCCAAAATCCTATCATTGGAAGGTACAAAATTCCCTTTTCAAATCCTTATCCTCCTCTGTAGGATCAACCCTATGGAGATCAGCTAGATAAGCCTACTGAACCACAACTGCCTGATCCAAACATTGAAGATGAACATGATCCATAACTATAATGAAAACAAATAACTTCCTAATCCTAATAGTATAGAATTTTTATTTATATTAATTTTTATACACTTTATTCATTTTAACATTCCCAAAATAACCCTATTAAAATAAGAACACAAGTCATCATGATGCATGTACCTTTCCTAGGTCTCTACCATGCTAGTATGTAGATCTCACTTGGATATTCAATAAACTTAGATACTTTCACTAGATCATAGGGGACCCTAAAATCTCCTGTCCTAGATGGTCTCCCCAACCTAGGTCACACACTAGGGTCAACTGAATATATTTCCATACCAATCCATGAAATCCTTATTGTGCTTAACTCCAAACATCATCATATCTCTCAACCATCAGATCTGATACCACTCTTTCATGACCCCCTCACTCCAAAGATACCACAATGAGGGGAAATGATAATAAACCATTGGTTCTTTCCTCTAGTAGGACCTTGGTTGGAAACTAGCACCGAGGGTATAAAAACCTCATGTGTGGGAGGCATTACACTCTATAATATATATAGGATTATGAGATAAGATAAATCATCCATATTAAATTCCATGACATAATATTAAAATAAACCCAAATCATCCCACAATGCATGTATAAATAGAAATGATACAAAAAGATTCTCCAATGTAAATACCCAAAAGTAAAGATAAATAAGCGACACAGAAACTATCAAGGATCCAAGCTAGAAATGTCTAGAAAGGTCCACATAACCGTCCTTGAAACCTGAAAATAGTTTTAAATACATAGGGTGATCATACAAGTATACTCAGTAGGAAAACCAAATTCTCAAGTAAACATGTGAAAGAAACATTCTAATACAACTGTGAGAAAATAGTAGAACCAAATGGCTCCTATAAAGGTATACTAACAATCCCAACCTCACCAAGGCATGCTCACCAAATAATACAATCCATGTAATATAATATAACCAGAATCACAATGATAAGGGTACCTCATAGGACTTTCCCACTTTTATTTTGCTGGCACACCCCAATGTTGTATGTCATAGATCTATCATTTATTCCATATATCATATTGTACCACAGGCACAGTCACAACACACCTCACCTGAAGACCCTTGGTATCGCTATCCCCCAAGCATAGCCACATCACATCTCTCCGAAAAATACTTGGTTCACAACACAACAACTGCCATAACCAGAGTAGTAATGTATCATCAACCTGTAGGACATCAACCACGTGTCCTCCTCCTGCCATGAATGACCCCCACTAGAATCTTCCTCACAAGAATGGTCATATCACATCTCGCCTTAAAACACCTGGGCCACCACCCCACAAGCACGATCATGTATCACCCAAAAACATTTAGGTTATCACAACCACCATTTAATGCCTTGATAGACCATCGACCATCACTGCATGTGTAATAACTACCTCACCATGAAGAGAGAATGGGAAATAATGGGTTACCATACATCCGTACTCCCCAATGGATATCGGGACCCCCCCGTGTGACTATATTGGTGTCATCATGCAGTGATCGACATGGGTGGGGTGAGTATAGAAATCACAAGTATATACAAGTATATATATAGTGTCAAACACTCACGACCAACCTATGGGTTCAAAAACAAACAAAAAAACTCAGAAAACCTTCACTTTTGTTTCCACCTCTAAATTCGTAACACATACAATAAGCCATGAGCCACATTAATGTTTCCAACCAATTTCAGTTAATCATATCATTATTTTAATTATTTATCATCAACCACATTTCACCATGCAACTCTCCATTTAATTATACATTAACCATTTTCATCCCATTAACAAAAACAACCCATGTCATTTCAATAATTTTTAGTCATTTATTCCATCATTGCATGGGAATCTAGCACAAAGTAACCACCAACTCACCACCACAAAAGCACGGCCCAAAACCATCTCACTGCCCCAAAATAAGGGACCACAAACCACCCCGTCAACCCAAAATTATTACTCACAAACCATCATCCCCACATGCCACAACCTCACGTCATCATTCCAAAATCACGACCAAATGTCACAACACATAAAGTTTGTTTTACAAATTTACAAAGGGGATTTTAGAACATTCCACATTTTTCATAGGGGTGTTATCACACCAGCCATAATCACAGGGAAAACATTTCATTAGAAAAATATAATTGATTAATAAATATCCATTTTGGTGTGATATCATAGTAATCAGAACAGTCACAACAGTCACAACCCTTATCATCTAGCACAAAAAAACCCCCAATGGCTATAATTTTCAATGGGACATCAAGTATGTACAATCCACATTATCAAAAATTATATCAAATCTGTAAAAGTATGAGAATCAAATCCTTTTTCCCCTTTTAATTTAAATTTAACCATTTATTTATCTTTAATTAATCCAGCAGAACCATTACCCGTAGATAAAAAAAGAAAACCCCTCCTGCATGATACACAATAATGATAAATGAGGGACTACCTACCTCAAAGAAGATATCCACTCGATGTGAACCATAGGGTGAAGAAGAAAAATTCAATCCCCAACTATACCATGAGAAAACACTCTTCAAACTACACCCCAACCAGATAACATCAAAATTAAAACCAATACATATCCCAAACCATAACAACATATCCGTAGTGAATCCTTGGTAGAAGAATAGAAGAAATCCTACCAAGAAGAAGGAATAGATTACCATGGATTTCCAATTAACAACCATCAGGACTAATGGATCAAAGAGGGAGGAAGTGTTCTTGAAGAACTCCTCAGGGAGCATAGTTTTTTCCCAAAATGAGATGAAGAAGAATCCACGCATGAATGAATTAATATTTTTCCATAAAATAACTTTTAAAACTACATTGCATTAGGGATTTATACAACGTTCAATAACCTTTCACATTTTTTAATCCTCAGGGTTTTGTTTCACCGAAAAATGCGTCGCCTTCTTATTATTTAACCCCAAAAATCCACACGTCGTGAACCGACCGCGTACAAGTCATGAACCACCATTACATGTCCTGTAATACACTTTCATGGTGTGTATTTTTGGCAGTATTTTCAAAACCTCTAGATTCCACCAAAAAACATGTAACCTCCCCTAAACACCTCCAAAAATCAAAATTGGGTCATAGTGCCACTATCTTTGCAAAAGGTGGTGATGAGGGATAACCACCCGTCAAAGTGGTCAATTTTTTCTATGACCAAAAAGATGTATAATGAAACGTGACTTAAGTTATAGTGGCTTGGTATGAGATGGTATATATCTGACTTCGTATCTAGGTACAATAAATTTCAATAGGTTAAAGAAGATCATTAGTGGTGCTCAGGTTTTCTCGAACCACTCCCTATTCAGACCTGGAGGTGGGAAGAGGCCACTGTCAACTTCATCATTATATTTCCTCTCAAAACTCGGGGAAGGAACACCATTTGGTTGGTTATTAATATTTTGAACATGTCCTCCCATTTCATTCAAATAAAGGATTGGAAAAGGGGGAATTAGTTGGGATGATTGAATGTTCAAGAAATTGTGAGGATTTAAGGTGTTACATCAGATATTGTTTTAGATAGTAACCCCCACATTACCTCATGGTCTTGTGAAGGGATTTAGAAGGAAATGGGGTCATAGATCAATCTGAGTATGGTATACCATCCTCAAATATATTGTTAGACAGAATGGGATTTTTTTTTTGGAAGATATGCTACAAGCATGCATGTTAGATTTTGGAGGCTCATGAGATACCATATAGGATTGGTGTAATTTTTATATAATAAATGTTTCAAATACTCAATCAAAATGGATCTATTTGAGGCACTATATGGTTTTCCATGTCAGTCACCCCTCTGTTGGATAGAAGTGGGATACACCTATTTTCAAGAACGAAACCTTGTGCAAGAGTCATCTAAAAAAGTTCAATTGATCAAGAAGAAGTTTTTGATAGAACAGAATCACCACAAGTCTTATGAGGATCAGTGACGCCAATCCATGTAAGTATCAATGGGTGATTGGTTATTTTTTAAGGTGACACCTCACTTGGTTCACCGTCATCATGGTAAGTAGGGGAAACTGACGTTATGGTATGTCACACTATTCTTGATTACCAAAAGAATTTTTTATTTGGCATACTAGTTAGATTTACCAACCAATTTTACATCGATCCATACTATATTCCATGCCTAAAAACTAAAGAGGTATAACCCGAACCCATATCTTGTGGTGAATTGGGAGGAATTTGTGATAAAATCCGATTTGTCTCTATTCAAACAACCACTAAGGACTGTCAAATCCTAAGATAATGTGATTTGAGGGGAATCAAATCCATTGATTTGAGTTATTTGTAATCATTTTTATGATGGTCATGAGACATTGGAACAAAAGTCTTGGATTGAGGAGTGGTATCCACATTTATCCTTTGATCGTACTTTAGTTTGACTTTATGGGGTGGAATGTTTTTATAGTGGGGAAATTTGTCACATCCATGGAATTATTTTGAGGTATTTTCTCATTTATTTTTATCCTATATTTATTATTTGATTTTATTGAGAGTTTTTGTGAAAAATGATGGTTTTCATGCCAAATAAGAGGAGGTTCATAGTTGGTGCATTCTTTGTATAAATTGTGCTCCATCCTAGTGAAAATTTAACGCCAAGATAGTGGCACTATCCAGGACACAAATCATAGTGAAAAAGCATGTGGCCATCATATAATAATTGTGATAATATAACCGAGGCACTATCATAACCGCAAAACTAGGCACATGAGCATGTTCCCCTCCAAAAAAACTATACAACCTATTTTCGTCTTGGACAGAGGTTCTGCATGGTTTTTGCATAGTCCGGATTACCATGAGGCCTTCTAGATTATTAAAAATTTTGAAATTCCTAAATAACACACCTTGATTTTTACACTAAATCCCCCTTTCTCTCCCTATTTATTCCTTTCAGCCCGTTTTGGCCCTACCTCTCCTCATATCCTCCCTTGGGCTTGAATTTTTGGGTGTCGTTGCTTGGAATTTTCAAGAAATCATCATGTAAGATTATAATATCCTCTTTATTATATTTTCATGGTCTATATTATCTTATTTATTGTGCATTAATTTATAAAGTGGTTATATTGAATTAGGTTTGGATTAATCTCATTTATTTACATCAAATCTTGTTTGATTTGCTGAGCTCATGCCTTTATAGGGTGTCTCCTTACTGTGATTGGTGGCTTCCACACATATTTTTGAGGTCTTCAAGGAAGAGGTAGGTGGTTTTATTCCTTACACTACTAGAAAATTGGGCTTTGGATCCCCCTTACGGCGGTCACTAGGTTTTCCCAAAAAAAGGGGGGGCTTCGACCCCCCCCGAACCCTCCTCTCCCTTATCTCGCCTCGCGGCTTCGGCACCCCCCGAACCCTCCTCCTCCCTATCCTCACTGCACTCCCTCCCCCATCGTCGCATTCCCTCCCTCACCGCCCTCCCCCGTCGTCGTGCGCCCTACCCCGTTTCTGTGCGCCCTCCCTCGCCGCCGTCCCCCATCACCCTGTCAGCCTCTGCCCTTCGCTGTCTTCTCTCCGCCCACCCACCACCCTACCCTCCACTCCTTCGGCCTTCCTCCGCCTCCGGCCGCCCTCTGCCATGAGGATTCCCTCCGGCCTCCCTCTGCCCTCAGGCCTCCCACCACCCGCCTCCGGCAGCCCTCCGGCCTCCCTCTTCCCTCTGGCCTCCTGCCACCCACCTCCAACCTCCAACCCCTCCGGCCTCCGACAACTCTGCCCTCCGGCCTCTACCCCCTGCCCTCCGCCCCCACCCCTTGCACCCCAGAAACCCCCCAGACCCCACCAACCCCCGTCCCCTCAGTCTTCGTCCCCTCCCTCACCACACCACCGCTGCTCATCCCCTACCTCACTGTCCTCTCCCTTGTCGCACCGCCGCCGCCTGGTCCCCTCCCTCCCCGCATGGCCGCTACTCATCCCCTCGCCGCTGATACCTGTCCACTCCAGCTCCCCTATCCGTGGTCCCCTCCCTCATCGTCCCACCCTCGTAGCACCGTCACCACCTCACCGCCTCCTCTCCTCTGGCTCCCCGTCGTCGCCTCCGCCCATCTCCTCCCTCGCCACACCACCTCCAGCTCCGGCTCTCCTCCGATGCCTCTCCTCTCCCTCGCAGCACCACCTTCGGCTCCCCTCCCTTCCAGGATTGTAGCTCAATCAGGTATGACATGGGCTTTCACTTACATGATTATTTTATAAATGGTTCACAAACAATTAATTAGTATTTATTTTAAATATATTTGATATAAAAAATTCAAATTTAATAAGTCTTGTGTAAATGTTTGTTATAGGGATCATATTATGGATAATATCTGGATTAATCATCCAAATCAAACGTCTAGAGAATATTTCAATGGAATTATACAGTTTTTTTGACTTTAATAGAGTATTTTAAAGTAAATATATTAGTTTTCCAGGTAGAAAATGTGCTAACAGATATCAATTCACACGATATACTGTGAGGGAGCACCTATTCTTTAATAGATTTCTAAAAAATTATAAGAGTTGAACTCATCATGGAGAAGAATATGTTCGTTGTCAAAATAAGGATGTAGTTCAGATGGATGTTGATGCAAGGATGAATGATCCAATGCATGAAATGATTTCTGAAATGGTTCGTGTGATGGATCCTGAAGGCATTGAAATCCAGAATCTTGATACCGGTGAGATATATCTTCGCTCTAGTGAAAATCGTGATTCGAGGAAGTTTTATGAATCACTTGATGATGAAAAAATAGAATTATGTCCTGGATGTACTTATTATAATAAATTGTCATTTATCGTGGAGTTGTTTCATTTGAAGAATTTGAATCGTTGGTCAGACACATCATTCGACATGTTGTTGGTGTTATTGACAAAGGTTCTTCCTATCGACACTAATATTCCCGAGTCGTATTACCGTGCTCGTAAGTTGAAAAAGAACTTAGGTTTTACATATGAGACCATAGATGCATGTGAAAACAACTGTATGTTGTTTATAAAGGAAACTTCCCATTTGGATATTTGTACGGTTTGTTGTGCTTCCAGGAGGAAAGAGAATAGGGGAAATCAGACTCATCAAAGTCATATTGCGATACAGGGTAAATCGATTGTCGTAAAAAAAAATGTGT
The DNA here is from genome assembly GCA_963277665.1 of Viscum album. NCBI lineage: Eukaryota > Viridiplantae > Streptophyta > Magnoliopsida > Santalales > Viscaceae > Viscum > Viscum album. Next base: position 757,843,198 of record OY728147.1, read on the forward strand.
TACTTTCCCCTTAAACCGAGGTTGAAAAGATTTTTTATGTCATCTAAAGTTTCTAATTTAATGAGATGTCATGCAGAAAGAGTTAATGAAAGTGATATGTTAACCCACCAGGTAGAATATCATGTATAGAAGGATTTCGATAAGAGACATCCTGAATTTGCTAAAGATGTTCGTAATGTCCTATTGGGATTGGCAGTAGATGGTTTTAATCAATTAAAATCTATGGTTGGTGCAACTCATAGCACATGGCCCGTGGTGTTGGTTTCGTATAATCTTCCTCTGTGGCTTTGTATGAAGCAACAATTTATATTACTTTCCACTCTTATTGATGGACCTAAAAGTCTGGGGGATAAGATTGATGTTTATCTTGAGCCATTTATTGATGAGTTGAATGAATTTGGGGGCGATGGTGTGATGACTTATGACTGTTAAACGAATAAAATGTTTAAACTGCAGGCTGCTTTATTATGGACAATCAATGACTTTCCAGCTTATGAAAATTTATCAGGCTGGAGTATGAAAAGGTAATTTTCTTTCCCTTGTTGCAACAAAAGTAAAAAATCTGTATGGATTAAGCATTCCAAAAAATGGCCATACATGGGTCGCAGACATTTTCTCCCCCCTCAACATAGGTTCAGAAAGGACAGAGTGACATTTGATGGTTCTAGAGAGTTTAGCCTAGCACAAAAGATCATGATAGGAGTCGAAATGTTATCACAAATTGAGGAAGAAAAAATACGCACGATATATGTTATTCAGGATTTAGTGGCTCCTCCAGTACTTAATATTCATGCTGTGGGTAGGCAGCGTAGTCACAATTGGAAAAAGAAAAGCATTTTTTATATTCTTCCGTATTGGAAAACTAACATGCTGAGGCATAATTTGGATTTCATGCACATTTAAAAAAATATTTGTGATATCATATTGTAGACCATTTGAGGTGTCAGTGGAAAATCAAAGGACAATGTTAATGCACACCGTGATTCGGAAGAAATGGGTTTAAGGAAACAATTGAATTTATAGTTAGTTGAGGGAAGCAAGGCATATATGCCTGCTGCACAGTATACGATGACTACAAAGGAGAAAGAGACATTTATTTCCATTTTGTAGATTCTCAAGGTGCCTGATGGTTACTCTTATAAAATTTCAAAGTGTGTGAATCTAACGAGAAAGACATTACAGGGGTTGAAAAGTCATGAAAATCAAATAATACTTCAGTAGTTGATTCCAATCGCAATTTGTGATTGTTTATCCCCCAATGTTGTTTAGCCATTGATTGAGATGAGTAATTTTTTTAGATAGCTTTGTTAAGAAATCAACTAATGAGTGATTTAAAAAGTTTACAGGACCGAATTGTACTTACGCTTTGTCACTTTGGGAAACTATTTCCCCACTCATTTTTTGATGGTATGGTCCACTTGAAAGTGCACCTAACTGATGAAGTAATGGTTGATGGTCCAGTGCAATTTAGGTTGATGCATCCTATTGAGCGGTATTTGAGTATATTGAAATGATTTGTACGCAACAGAGCTCATCCGGAGGCATCAATAGCCAATGGTTATTTGATGGATGAGTGTACTAATATTTGTGCAGAATATCTTATGAATGTTGAAACAAATTTAGATAATACCTCTCGGATTCATGATGGTCTAGTTGGAGAAGGAACCACATATGATATAGACAACATTGAGTGGATACAATCGCATCGATATATCTTGTTCAATACTCCATCAGTTTCACCATTAATGCAGTAAGTATCTTATCACTTTTATTGTTTAACTTTTACATGTTTTGTTTGCATAAGTTGATCATTTAAACATCGTGTTATCATTTTCAGGAAACACATTAATGAGATAAAATAAGAGATGTATCGTGCGACTGAGTTTTAAATTCCACAATCTCATTATGAATCATTTCAGGATTTGTTCAAGGATTATGTACATATAAATTGATTTTCATTATGAGGGAAGTATTATACTAATTTCTTTGTGCATATATCATTATTTAATCCTATGAATTATGTAGGTTCATAAGATGTGGGAGTTAGGGGACCCCACGCTAACTGAAGAATTTATCCAACTGGATGAGGGTCCATCTATAACGGCTCGTCGTTATAAATCTATATATGCTATTGGTTTTCGATTTCACATTAAAGATGTTGATGAAAAATGAGAAACAAAAACCAGTGGCATCTTTTGTCCATTTTTCGATTCTGGTTATTACTATGGTCAATTGATAGACATCATTGAAGTTGTATACACACACGGGTTGAAGTATATATTGTTAAAGTGTAATTGGGTTGATCCAGTGCGTGGATGTGAAGTCTATGAATATCAGTTTTCATTAGTGAATTTTAACTATATTTTATACAGAAATGAACTAGTTGATAATGAACCTTTCATTTTGACATCACAAGCGGAACAAGCATTCCTTGTTACTTTTCCTTCGAATCCAAGTTGGCAAGTTGTTGTCAAAATGTCTCGGCGAGGAGTGTTTGTATTTGAACAAGATGAACCCGAGACTGCTCCTTTTGTTTCCCAACAGCTTGATCAACAGACCATAGTTCAATAAGAAGAATATATTTATTGGGTCAGAGCGGCTGTTGATGGAGAAACGGTCGATTTTCATGCTTAATAAAAGGTATAATTGTTTTCCCACTATTCAACCTAGGATATCATAAATTATCTAACCATTTTATAAATCCTTGTAAATTTTAATCCTCACTTTTGGAAGTTTATTCAGTTATAAATATTTAGGGTGATTTAACTCATGTTATATTGATGTTATTGTCGGTGTATCTTACCATTGAGGTATTCTTCATTTGGTTCATGTACTACTTGAATTTTTAATAATTCAATTTGAAATTTGGCTATGCATTAGTTGGTTTTGTACATAATTTTTATATTTGTTTTGTTAACTTTCTGATTTTTTAAAATTCATTCACAAAAAATTATTCAATCCCTTTTTGTATGATTAACAAGTTTACAAGTTTGATTTTTTTTAAACAATACAATTTATCATTTGGACACTTTGGATAGTCCCCTTATTAATGTTTTCCATTACTGCAAGCATGTCAGGGGAAGAGGCAGCAGATCCACATCATCCATCGGAGGCATCTATGTCTCAGGGTCGAGGTATGTTTGAATGTCATTGTCTCTATTATTTATGTAATTGATAAAAATATATACATATATATTTATAACATCTGTCAATTTATATATAAAATGGTTTTCAACAGGATCAGACTCGACTGCTTCTTCGTCTCGCAAGAGAGGCCCTGGTCGTGGCATATTATCATGGAATTCTGACACGACTTTTGATGTATCATTTGATGAGGTATTTCATCCTGTGGGATGAAATTTCCCTACATTTATTTTCTAGATGGGTCTTATCATATGTGACCCACATCGATTTCCATTGACCACGTGTGATTGGGCTTCTATCTCTCAGGACACATTAGATCATCCTTGGAGGGAGGTTCAGGTAAGAAGACCATTTTACTTTATTCCCTATGTATAAAAAATAATAACATATGTGATTTTTTTATTTAATAGAAAAATTTGAAAGTATGTCCCGATGAGTTTCGGCCAGTGTGTGTGGAAATGTCGTAAGATGTGGAAATACTATAAATGAAAAGTCAAGAGGGACCACGAGGTACCAAATTTGGGTGCCCCAGACATTCTGGAAAAAGTCCCGAGAGGTGTCCTCCCAGCTCAGTGGTGTGATTTAGTTGCATATTGGTCTACAGAGGGTGTTTCGGTTTGTATATTTATTTTGGTATATATATTTTCAATAATGTGTGATTTTTTTCAAATTTGAATGAATTGAATGTAGGAGGTGTCAACACGCCATTTTGAGAATCGAGCATTGTAGGGACCACCTCACAGGCTCAGGACTTGTCATGTGTCTCAGATACGACATGAGTTATTTATTATTCATTTATTAATATATTAATTAATATTTATTTGTGTTTATATTCTATTCATATACAGTTGCGGGAGCAAGGTGCACCGACTGATAAAATGTCGGTGTGGATGAGGACTCGTGATCGCAATGATCTAGTGGCTACAACATTGATAGTAAGTGCTTGTACTCATTACCAATACTTAGATAAAATATGTATATTAATATATGTATATATAATTAAATATTTCACAGGATCAATTTGAAGCTGAGTTAGAACATCTACCAGAGGACCAGTGACAACTTCCCATGTGAAGGGATGAGATATTTCATTGCATTTTTTGGTCGGGACGGGCATGGATATAGTTTGACCTATGGAACAAGGATTCCTCATTCTATAGTGTCACGTGCTGCGGTTGTCGGTCCTGCTGTTTCTCAAATGACACAGCAGTTGTCAGATTTCGAGGCATGGTTGTGTGCTTCTGAGGAGGTAAATGCGCAATTGATCGCTGAGGTTAGAGAACTGTGGCAATATGTGCGTCCAGGTGATGGTATAGGGGATCAGAAGATGCAGTTTTATACTATATTTATTTATTTAATTTATATTATTTTTGTTATGAAAATATTCATAACGTTTTTTTGTTGTAGGCCCCTTACCCACCTGATGGAGGTAGTAGTCATTACCAAGCATGAAGCATCATATTCACGAGGTGTGTTTCTGTTTTTAATGGTGGGGTTGTTATTGATATTTAGGTTGGGTTTCTAGTGATATTTTTTGTGATTTGGGGGTATCATGTGTGTTTTGGCCTGATGCAATGTTTGTGTGCACGAATTGAGAAGTAACCATGAAACTGATTAATGGAGTGGATATTTTTTGTTCATTTAATTTTTCAATGTATGCAATTGCATGTTCTGTAATATTTTTGAAAAAACCATGTGATTCCTAATATAAACCATTAAACTTGTTTTTTGATGAATGAGCTGAGGTTCACTATTTGTAGTCCCCGTTCCACCCCAGACAGCTCTCCCCGCACCCCGGACAACCCTCCCCGCACCCCGGACAGCCCCCCCTCACCCCAGGCAGCCCTCCCAGCACTCCGGGCAGCCCTCCCCGCACCCTGTACAGCCCTCCCCGCACTTCGGATAACCCTCCCCGCACCCCGGACAGGCCCCCCGCACCCCGGATAGCCCGCCCCACACCCCGGAAAACCCCTCCTCGCACTAAAAATAGCCCCCACACCCCGCACCCCGGACATCCCCCCACACCACGGACAGGCCCCCCGCACCACGGACAGGCCTCCCTGCACACCGGACAGCCCTCCCCGCACCCTAGACAGCCCTCCCCGCACCCCGAACAGCCCCCCCGCACCCCGGACAGGCTCCCCGCACCCTAAACAGCCCCCCCACCCTGGACAACCCTCCCCGCACGCCAGACAGCCCCTCCCTGCACCCCAGATAGCCCCCCCCCCCGCACCACGAATAACCCTCCCCGCACCCCAGATAACCCCCCCGCACCCCGGACATCCCGCCCCGCACCCCAGACAGCCCCCCCGGATAGCCCTCCCCACACCCAGGACAGCCCCCTGCACCCCAGACAGCCCTCCCCGCACCCCGTACATCCCCTCCGCACCCCGGACAGCCCACCCCACTCCCCGGACAGCCCCCCCGCACCGGAACACCCCCCCCACACACCCCAGACAGCCCCCCCCCCCGCACTGGAACACCCCCCCCACACCCCAGACAGCCCCCCCGCACCCCAGACATCCCTCGCCGCAACGAGGACAGCCCACCCGGACAGTCCGCCGCGCCCCCCAGACAGCCCCCCCCCCCCCCCCCCCCCGCACCCCGGACAGCCCCCCCCCCCGCACTCCAGACAGCCCCCCCCCCACCCACACCCCATACACCCCCCGCACACCAGACAGCCCCCCCCCCCATATGACAACAGCCGTTGTGTGAGTTTTGAAATGGTTGGGCAAACGACACGTCAATCGGATGTGTCGTTTGACCGCGGTGACCGGAAACGCGTTTACGAAGTCATAAAACACCAAAATGGCGTGAGACGGTTGAATTTGGAGAAAACGTGCTCCAAATGACCTAAAACCACACGAAAACAATAGGAATATTATTCGTGGTATGTAGGAGGAGACAACACACCCTTCAAACTTGCGGTACGACCGATTGTGTCATTTTCAACAGCTCGACGCCCGCTAAATGGGTGTGTTGGGAGGTTGAAACCACCAGAACGACCTTGTAATGACATTAAATCGTACGAGAATAGTAGTTGTGTTAATTTTGAATTGGTCGGGCAGACGGCATGTCAATCGAAGGTGTCGTTTGACCGCGGTGATCGGAAACACGTTTACGGAGTCATAAAACACCAAAATAGCGTGAGATGGTCAAATTTGGAGCAAACGTGCTCCGAATGACCTGAAACCACACGTAAATAATAGTAATATTATTTGTGACATGTAAGAGGAGACGACACACCCATCGGACATGCGGTGCGTGCGGTACGACCGATTGTGTCGTTTTCAGCAGCTCGACGCACACTAAAAGGGCGCGTTGGGGGGTAAAAACCACCCGAACAACCTCAGAATTCCATGAAATCATATGACAATAGCCGATGTGTGAATTGTGAAATGGTTGGGTAGACAGCACGTTAATCGGAGGTGTCGTTTGACCACGGTGACCAGAAACGCGTTTAAGAAGTCATAAAACACCGAAACGGCGTGAGACAGTCGAATTCGAAGAAAACATGCTCTGAATGACCTGAAACAACACAAAAACAATAGGAATAATATTAGTGACATGTAGGAGGAGACATAATGCCCATCGGACGTGCGGTACGCGCGGTACGACCGATTGTGTCATTTTCAGCAGCTCGGCCCGCGCTAAAAGGGCACGTTGGGGGGTCAAAACCACCCGAACGACCTTGGAATGCCCTGAAATCATTCAACAATAGCCTTTTTTGAATTTTTAAATGGTTGGGAAGACGACACGTCAATAGGAGGTATCGTTTGACCATAGTGACCGGGAACGCGTTTACGGAGTCATAAAACACCAAAACGGCGTGAGACGGTCGAATTCGGAGAAAACGTGCTCCGAATGACCCGAAACCACACGAAAACAATAGGAATATTATCCATGATGTGTAAGAGGAGACATCACCCCCATTGGACATGCGGTGTGCGTGGTATGACTGATTGTGTCGTTTTCAGCAGCTTGACGCGCGCTAAAAGGGTGCTTTGGGGGGTCAAAACCACCCGAACGACCTCGGGATGCCATGAAATCATACGAAAATAGCCGTTGTGTGAATTGTGAAATGTTTGGGCAGACGGCACATCAATCAGAGGTGTCGTTTAACCGCGGTGACTGGAAACGCATTTACAGAGTCATAAAACACCAAAACGGCGTGAGACGGTCGAATTCGGAGCAAACGTGCTCTGAATGACCTAAAACCACCCGAAAACAATAGAAATATTATTTTTGATGTGTAGGAGAAAAAATCACGCCCATCGGACGTGCATTGCATGCGGTACGACCGTTTGTGTCGTTTTTAGTAGCTCGACGCGCGCTAAAAGGGTGCGTTGGGGGGTCAAAACCACCCGAACGACATCAGAATGCCATAAAATCATACGACAGTAGTAATTGTGTGAATTTTGAAATGGTCGGGTTGATGACACGTCAATCGGAGGTGTCGTTTGACTGTGGTGACCAGAAACACGTTTACGGAGTCATAAAACACCAAAACGGCGTGAGACAGTCAAATTAGAAGCAAACGTACTCTGAATGACCAGAAACCACACGAAAACAATAAAAATATTATTCATGACGTGTAAGAGGAGAAGGCAAGCCCATCAGATCTGCGGTGCGTGCGGTACGACCGATTGTGTCGTTTTCAGCAGCTCGGTGCGCGCAAAAGGGCACACTGGGGGGTCGAAACACTCGAATGACCTCAGAATGCCATGAAATCATCGGAAAACAACTGTTGTGTGAATTGTGAAATGGTTGGGAAGACGACACATCAATCGGAGGTGTCGTTTGACCGCGGTGACCGGAAACGCATTTCTGGAGTCATAAAACACCAAAACGGCGTGAGACGGTCCGGTTTGGAGCAAACATGCTCTGAATGACATGAAACCACATGAAAAAATAGGAATATTATTCATGACATGTTGAAGGAGATGACACGCCCATCAGACTTGCGGTGCGTGCAGTACGACCAATTGTGTCATTTTTAGCAGCTCGGTGTATTCTAAAAAGGAGCGTTGGGGGGTCAAAACCACTCGAATGACCTCATAATGACATGAAATCGTACGAAAACAGTCGTTGTGTGAATTGTGAAATGGTCAGGCAGACGATACATGAATCCGATATGTCGTTTGACCGCGGTGACTGGAAACGCGTTTCCAAAGTCATAAAACACCAAAAAGGCGTGGGATGGTCAAATTTGGACCAAATGTGCTCCGAATGACCTAAAACCACACAAAAACAATAGGAATATTATTTGTGATGTGTAGGAGGAGACGACACGCCCATCAGATGTGCGGTGTGCATGGTACGACCGATTGTGTCATTTTCAGTAGCTCAGAGCATGCTAAAAGGGCGTGTTGGGGAATGAAAACCACTCAAACGACCTCGGAATTCCATGAAATCGTAAGACAACAGCCGTTGTGTGAATTGTGAAATGGTCGGGTAGACGGAACATCAATCGGAAGTATCGTTTGACCGCGGTGACCGGAAACGCGTTTACGGAGTCATAAAACACCAAAACGGTGTGAGACAGTCTAATTTGGAGAAATCTTGCTCCGAATGACCTGAAACCACACAAAAAAAATAGGAATATTATTTGTGACATGTAGGAGGAGACGACATGCCCATAAACCATGCGGTGTGCCCGGTATGACCGATTGTGTCCTTTTCAGCAGCTCGGGCGCGCTTAAAGGGTGTGTTGGGGGGTTAAAACCACCCAACCGACCTTGGAATGCCATGAAATCGTACGAAAACAGCCATTTTGTGAATTTTGAAAAGGTTGAGGAGACGTAATGTCAATCAGAGGTGTTGTTTGACTGCAGTGACCAGAAACGTGTTTACGGAATCATAAAACACCAAAACAGAATGAGACGGTCGAATTCGGAGCAAACTTGCTCCGAATGACATGAAACAACATGAAAACAATATCAATATTATTCATGATGTGTAGGAGGAGACGACACGCCCATCAGATGTGCGGTGCACGCTATACGACCGATTGTATCATTTTCAGCAGCTCAGCACGCGCTAAAAGGGCGCGTTGGGGGGTCAAAACCACCTGAATGACCTCAGAATGCCATGAAATCGTACGAAAATAGTAGTTCTGTGAATTATGAAATAGTCGTGTAGAAAGAACGTCAATCAGAGGTGTAGTTTGACCGCGGTGACTGGAAACGCGTTTACGGGGTCATAAAACACCAAAACGGCGTGAGACGGTAAAATTCAAAGAAAACATGCTATGAATGACCTGAAACCACATGAAAACAATGGAAATATTATTTTTGTTGTGTTGGAGGAGACTACATGACCATTAGACATGCAGTGCATGTGGTACGATTGATTGTGTCATTTTCAGCAGCTCGGCGCGCGCTAAAAGGGCGCGTTAGGGGGTCAAAACAACCTGAACGACCTCAGAATGCCAGGAAATCGTACGACAATAGCCATTGTGTGAACTTTAAAATGGTCAGATAGACTTTACGTCAATCGGAGGCGTCGTTTGACCGTGTTGACCAGAAACGCGTTTACGGTGTCATAAAACACCAAAACGTCGTGAGATGGTCGAATTCGGAGAAAATGCACTTCGAATGACCTGAAACCACACGAAATCAATAGGAATATTATTCGGGACGTTTAGAAGGAGATGAAATGCCCATCAGATGTACGGTTCACACAATACAACCGATTGTGTCGTTTTCAGCAGCTCAGCCCGCACTAAAAGGGTGTGTTGGGGGGGTCAAAACCAACCGAACGACCTCGGAATGCCATGAAATCGTACGACAACAGCCGATGTGTGAATTGTGAAATGGTCGGGCAAAAGGAACTTCAATCAGAGGTGTCGTTTGATAGTGGTGACTAGAAACGCATTTCCAGAGTCATAAAACCTCAAAATGGCATGAGATGGACGAATTCGGGGAAAACGTGCTCCGAATGACCAGAAACCAAAAGAAAAAATAGGAATATTATTCGTAACATGTAGGAGGAGACGACATGCCCATCAGACGTGTGGTGCACGCGTTACAACCGATTGTGTCGTTTTTAGCAGCTCGGCGCGCGCTAAAAGGGTGCGTTGGGGGGGTCAAAACCACCTGAATGGCCTTAGAATGCCATGAAATCGTACGACAATATCCGCTGTGTAAATTAAGAAATGGTCGGGTAGACGACACATCAATCGGAGGTGTCATTTGACCGCGGTGACCAGAAACGCGTTTACAGAGTCATAAAACACAAAAACGGCGTGAGACGGTCGAATTTGGAGGAAATGTGCTCCGAATGACCTGAATCCACCCGAAAACAATAGGAATATTATTCGTGATGTTTAAGAGGAGATGACATGCCCATCGGACGTGTTGTGCATGCGGTACGACCGATTGTGTCATTTTCAGCAGCTCGGTGCGCGCTAAAAGGGCGCGTTGGGGGGGTCAAAACCACCCGAATGACCTCGGAATGCCCTGAAATCATACGAAAACAGCCATTGTGTGAATTTTGAAATGGTTGTGTAGAAGGCACATCAATCAGAGGTGTATTTTGACCACGGTGACTAGAAACACATTTACGGATTCATAAAACACCAAAATGGCGTGAGATGGTCGAATTCAGAGAAAACGTGCTCCAAATGACCTGAAACCACATGAAAAAATATTAATATTATTCGTGACGTGTAGGAGGAGACAACAAGCCCATCAGACATGCAATGCGCGTGGTATGACCGATTGTGTCATTTTCAACAGCTCGTCGCGCGCTAAAAGGGCGCATTGGGGGGGGGGGGGGGTCAAAACCACCCGAACGACCTTAGAATGACATGAAATCATACGACAATAGTTGTTGTGTGAATTTTGAAATGTTCAGGCAGAGAGCACGTCAATCGGAGGTGTCGTTTGATCGCGGTGACCAGAAACGCGTTTCCAGAGTCAAAAAACACCAAAATGGCATGAGATGATCGAATTCGGAGAAAATGCGCTCTGAATGACCTGAAAACACATGAAAACAATAGGAATATTATTCGTGACATGTAGGAGGAGATGACACGCCCATCAGACATGTGGTGCGCATGGTACGACCGATTATGTTTTTTTCAGCAGCTCGGCGTGCGCTAAAAGGGCGCGTTGGGGGGTCAAAACCACCTGAACGACCTTGGAATGCCATGAAATCATACAAAAACATCCGTTATGTGAATCATGAAATGTTTAGGTAGACGGAACATCAATCAGAGGTGTCGTTTGACCATGGTGACCGGAAACGTGTTTCCAGAGTCATAATAACCAAAACGGCGTGAGACGGTCGAATTCTGGGAAAACGTGTTCCGAATGACTGGAAACCACACAAAAACAATAGTAATATTATTCGTGATATGTAGGAGGAGATGAAACTCCCATCAGACATGCAGTGCGCGTGGTACGACTGATTGTGTCATTTTCAGCAGGTCGGCAAGCGCTAAAAGGGCGCGTTGGGGGGTCAAAACCACTCAAACGACTTCATAATGCCATGAAATCATATGAAAACAACTGTTGTGGGAATTGTTAAATGGTCGGGTATAAGACACGTCAATCGAATGTGTCGTTTGACCGTGGTGACCGAAAATGCATTTACAAAGTCATAAACACCAAAATGGCGTAAGACGGTCGCATTTGGAGCAAACGTTCTCCGAATGACCTGAAACCACACAAAAAAATTAAGAATAATATTCATGACATGTAGGAGGAGACAACATGCCAATCGGACGTGCGGTGCGTGCGAAGAACATTCCTTTTTAGACAACAAAACAATTTCACAAACTAATCCAAATAAGAAAAATAATCCTGAAATGATAGCATTTCTTAAATTGGGGGTTTTAAATTATTATTTCACCGTGATTTGATGTCAGATTTAAATTTATTATATGTATATAATAACTGAATAAATATGACTAATTTACGTTTGTTTTTTAGTTGTTTTTTTGTCCTATTGTTGGTTTATTGAAGCAGAAGATTGAAATGGATGGACTTGCTCAGATCGTTGAAGCACGTTTATCATTTATTGTTTATGAAGATATTGATGTTTATGCTGTTTGAAATTGTTTTTCATTTTTTATGATTTTACCTTGTTTTATCTCTTATTTTTCACCGTGAATTAAAAAAAACACAATTTGTACATTTCATTAAAAAATTGAAAATCCACAAAAAATACCACAAATTAACCCTAAAACATTTTTGTGTTAAGTTTTTAATAAGATAAGTTTATATTGAAATAAAAAATTTATAAATGTTCTAGAATTTATATTTAAAATAGGCTCTCCATTAAGAGGTAGTAAAATTTCCTTTTTAGAGAAATACAAATTTTAATCATAAAATTTGATTTATTATTAACATATGCTTAACAAACCTATTAGATGAATAAGAAAAATATTTTATTTAATATTATATATATATTTCTTTCACTAATAACCTTAAATAAATGTATTTTATTTGTTTTCAATTATAATAAAACACATTTTAAATCTTAAAAATATTTCATTTATATGCACTGATTTTTTTTTAAAAAAAATTTCCCAGACTAGCGGCCGCCTATGGCTGTCACTATAGGCTGCCTGTCGGGTCAACAAAAGCGACCGCCAATGGCGGTCGCTGTAGGCCAGAATTTTGGAAACCTAAAGCAACCGCCATTGGCGGTCGGTGTTGGGCTATTGCGATGAGGCTAAAGAGACCACTAATGGCTGTCACTATAGCCCGAATTTTTAGTAGTGTTAACATTATTTTATGATATTATTATGTGTTATTTGGTTTCCAGATGGGTTTTATAAATTGTTTGGGTGGTTCAAATGGTGTTTTCCTTGGATTCTACTGCAATTTCAAGGGGTGATGGTGGTTTTCCCTTTGTAAACAATTGTTGTCAAGTGTTGTTTCAAATATTGGGATTGTGATTTTAAAAAATAGGGATTTCACTTGATATAGGTATTGGAATAATTAACATGGTAATCTTTGGTATCTAGTTGGGAAGACTATATCTATTATGCTAGAAAAGTCGACAGGGGCAAGGCTAGTTTCCCTTGCAGGATTTCGTTACAACCCTAACTAAACATTTATGATGGGGTTGGTTAGTCGAAGCAAGAGATGGACCATCTAGTTGAAGAGTTGATCACTGATATTATGTGGAAACTTGGACCCACTAACCATAGTTTCTTATGGATTTCCTATGGTTCTCATGTTGTTCTTCTATTTTAGATTGTTTTCAAAATATTTTCCTCTTTTATAGAAAATATAAATTAAAATTAAAATGTATTCTTCCTTTTCTAAAATCCATCATGGTAATTTTTCATTTAATTTCATTTCATGAAATATTTTTGGAGGTATAATACTAGGAAATTTAACTCACGTCCTACATAAACCCTTAGGTGTATACACCATCAGGTGTGTGAAGAACTTTTTATCTTTAAGTCAGGTAAAGTAAAGGCATTCTATGGTGGTGATGGTGGTTTGATGTTCTAGAAGTTCCTTCAAATTAGGTGATGATGGTGGTGGTATGGGGTGTCGACCAAAAATTTACATGGTTATTTTATTCATTTAGTTGAACCCCTCCCCATTTTCATTATTTTGGTATTTGATTGTAAATGTTAAATTCTTAGCTCATATAGTAATGGTTTCCCTTTAAAACTTGTATTATATATATCGGTTATGATGTGATATAATTATTTTTTATTTTTGGTTAATTAATTCATGTAATAAACCATTCCAAAAGGTGTTACTCGATTCCCAGGAACTAGTTTCCAACCAATGGGAATTGGGAAGTCCCTTTGGGCCATGCCACGAGTCGGGTCAGGTATCGGGTAAGATGTATACACGGGCTAGTTTCAACAACATAAATATTCCATTATCCTGATAGGTATTTACCTATTAGTAAACTAAACACACTTTTACTTTACCGAAATATAGTATGGTTGTTCCACTATGGGAACATTGATATTTACAACAGATGTGTTAACTCTTGAATCAAACGAATATGTGGGAGGGATAATAATATAGACTTTATGATTTATTACATTCCATGAGTAATATGGTAATATTATTCTATTTAAATGTATGCATTATAAAAAATGAAATAGGTGGGGAATATAACATGAGTCCTACATAATAAAAATTGAGATAAAAAACCACACTTATGGATTGGGTAACAATTCAATCAAAACCTATTGAAATATAGGGATTAAAATTGATCTGTAAATACCATGAATAATTTTATTCCATGATATATCATATAAAATAGGAAGTATATAAACCACATAATGGAAATTTGGTACATAATACAAAACATGTCTCAAAGTGATGAATTTTAGACGAAAAACCCTTACATATTTTCCTGGCTTCCAAAAACATAATTTAACCTAAATTATTACAAACATATATATCATTTTCACTTAATTTATATTTATAATAATATCCATTTCCATTTATACTCTTTATAAATAGTAATTTTCTTGATCAATTTTACCTATTTTCACAACGGTTGTTTATAGTTTTGATTGTTTTTATTAGTTTCATAATAGTGGTGTTATTCATTATTTTCAAAAGTTATTCATTATTAGGTAAGTAATTATAATTTTGGGGATTTTTTATAATCATTTATTATGTTTATAATTCCTTTAATGAGTTTTTAGTCTTTTTTGAAAGTGAAATCTATAGAAATCATGTTTCCTTGATTCATGGCGATTGAATGGTGTTTTCTTAATTTGTGAATAAAACAAAGATATAACATATCTAGAATAAAAAATCATTATTCACACATTTATATTATGTTATTATATTAGTTATGTTCAAATATTCATTCATGATATAAATTCAAATTATTTTTCATGTTTGTAGTTAAACCAACCCAAACGAGAACATACCCTGATTTAATAAATGATTATGAGGTGGTTTAGTTGTAACATTGTCATAAAAGAAGAATAATGATTATATTTATTATTTATTAGTTTAAAATATCATAATTATAGTGGATGAATATTATGAATAGTATTCAATTTTTTTGAAAATATTGTAAAATGTGAATAAAGTATTTTCCTATTAGTAAGCTTGTTTTAAATAATTGATTTAGTGAAGATTGTTTGTTGACCATATCATTCTTAGGTTCTCCGATTTTCCATACCAGAACCTTGATGATATCATAAGAATTATATTACCTCATTAAATCATTTTATAAACCATCAATAATGGGTTGTGATGAAAAACATATTTTGTTTCTCGTAGTGGTTGTAGTCTTCACATATGAATGAATGATGATTTATTTATTAATGGATTTTATAAATGAATAGAAAAAATAATACCCTAAATAAATTGAAATTATTGTATATAAATGATACTAATATCATTATAATGGAGTGGATTGAATAAATTTGATAGAATATTACTAAGAGAAAATTCTATGTTGTTGATAATACTCAGGTCAGGGGATGAATGTTTCATATCAATATCCTTGGAAATGAAGTACTTATGCTAAATAATGGTCATCAACACCTTTTTAATGTCATTGGGAGTTTTAATCATGGAAAAGTGTAAGAGTTTCAAGCCTAATTTAAAAGGTTACGTGGGTCTTTTTGTTCTATAGATGTTACTCTTTTATAAGTTAAGAGAAGTATAGTTTTGAGAGTAACCCTTACATATGCAATAATGCAAGGTTATTATTCAAGTGTTAATGAACAATAAAAGGAAAAAATAATATTTGATAGTGAGCCTTGGTTGAAACTCAGATAAAACACTCTATTTTAGGAGAAATTTGATTATATTATGTAATTTTTTATATTTTTAACTTTTTTATTTTTTACTTTTACCTTAGTAAATAATTTTTAACTATTGAAATCAATTGTAATGGAAAAAATTTGATTTCCTCCTTTTATATAATTTTATACTTCAAATTTAAAATTTGAAAATCATTTTTTGAAAGAAAATTTCTAAATATGTGAATTTGATTTAAAATTAAACAAAACGTAATCACATAAACATAGTTTTTTGAAAACTTAGTTTTCTAATATTTGAATTTATATATAAGATAAAATTATCTTAGATAATAATTTTAATGATGTAAATTGATTTATTATAAAAAATAATGTATATGATGATTTTATGGAAATTGAAAACCAAATCTCACTAGGAAAATACTTGATTCAATGAAATGCTTGAAAACATTTTTTATATTAAATCAAAATTTTTATTAGTTATAATAATGTTTAAAGTGGTTTTTCTAATTTCAATGACTATTTTATGTGGAATTTTATTTTTCAATAATTTAAAATTTGGTTACATAAGTGTTTTTGCAATCATTTCGCTGATTATTATATAATGAAAATGTCATAAAAAGTTAAAATTTACATGAAAACTATATTTTTGGAATAAAATCATCTTTTTCAGAAAAAAGATCAAAAATTCATACTATGTTAATTTTGATATGATGAATTCAAAATTAAAGTTAATTGGTAAGTTTAAAATTATAATATTTATCATTTATATAACGTATTGAATAAAGTATCTTTAGAGTGTGATAGTCTAGGTTATGGGGTTTACATACTACACTAGGGTGTCAGGTATTATATCCCCCACCCCTTAAATAATTTCATTCTTGAAATTGGGCTATATATTAGTTATTAAGAAATGTGGATATTATATCCTCATTTATTCTTTAGGATCCCAGGTTTCCTATTCTATTTTGTGACTTCTCCCATGTATTTTAACCAATAGAGTAGTCTGATTACACAACACTTTCTATCTAGTTCTAAAATTCTTGATAGGAACCTCATTATAATAAAATGTTGGCTTCAACTATGTTCCCTCATATGTGAGAAAATGCATTTGATTTGGCATGGAATTTCCTAATACTAAAACCCAGAAGATTTTGTGTACTTTAGAACAGTTTGGAGGAATATTCAATTAGTAAGATATAGATTCAATTCTTTCTAGGATATCAAAAGCCCCAATTTACCTAGGGATTAACTCACACTATTAAAAAATCGTAACACTATTCCATGGCGAAACCATCATGAATACATGATACCCAACTTGAAATTCCTATCCTTTTCATAGAATATCAACATATAAATTTTCAATTATTCTGTATACATTAATATGATCGTAAATATTTCGTACTTTAATGGTCATCTCCTATAAAAGTAATTGTCTGATAAGCTTTCTTTCTATAACTTATTACCAAATGGTTGAATTATGACACCACTTTCTATAAAACTCCTCATATGGTTCCATCATGATGAGCAAATGGAAGATATTATTATATTAAAATCCAACCAAAGGTAGATATTGATCCCACGTACCGTGTAAGTCAAGATAATATGATCTCAACATGATTTTAAATGTTTGGATAATCCTTTTAGACTACCCATTAGTCTTGGGATGATAGGCAGTTCATACATTTTTCTTAATGTTGTGAACCATTTGAAGACTATTATAGAATTTCAATGTGAACTGAGGGTCAGGATATGACACTATCAATTGAGGTACCCCTTAAATCCTTGTTATTTCATTGATATATAGTTAGTGAATTCATTCAAGGGGCACATATTCTCTTATCACTAGGAAATTATATGAATCAGTGAGACAATAAAAGATTATCTATATAAAATCATTCTCCATAGAGTTTTGGAAGTCTAGTGAAAATGAACATTTTAAAATTGTCCCGCAGCTATATAGGTACATGAAAATGTTTCGTGACTCCCATATGATATTATCTTTTAGCATTCACCTATTTCTATACTAATCATCTGGACACATAGTCTATAATTTTCCACTTCAAACCATCCTTATAGAAATTTACATCCCTATTTATCTTTGTGCTACTAGGGTGTATAAAAAAATTAACACAATATGATTCATCTAACAATTACTTATTCAACCCCAGTATGGGAGGAACACGTAACCTCTTTGAAAACATCCACAATCCATCTCTATAGATTTTGTCTCTTAATTTATCACTATTTATTGCATTAACCTTCTTTTTAAATTCCTTATAATATTATTCGGACCTCTCTATCTATTCTTGTGAGGATGGTTTAACAATTACTCGGAAAAGTAAAGATGGATCCCCTTTCCTAAAACTCACCATATCCATATTTACTAAATCTATATATATATGATCATTTTTAATCCTCATGATGGTCAGAAGTCCATGGTCCCTTCTACTCAATGCATCAATTATCTTGTTTTCCCTCCCCTGGTGGAAATGTATTGAGCTATCATAAGAGTTTTTTCATCCATTTTCGTAAAATCATGTTTACCTCCTTCTGAGAGAAGATATACTGTTAACTCTTTTAATCTATATATATTTATATATTACATATTTCTCCATAATGGTAGTTTGTCAACATTTTGAAAGAAAATATTGCATCATCTAGCATAAGGCTAGGAGTTGGATAGTTATGTTCATGGATTTTTAATTTCTTGGATTCAAAGGAAAACACTCTATCATTATGCATAAGGACACAACCTAGTCCACTATTCAGTGCATCACTATATATTTACAATCCTTATTTACATGATGGTTGTGTTAATATTGGTGAATCAATCAATCTCAACTTCTTATCCTAAAATCATTCCTCATATTCCCTTGATCATGTGAATGTAACTAATTTTTGTGTTAACTTGGTTAACGGGATGGCCGACCAGGTCAAATCTTGGATAAACTAGAAATAGTAACCCGCTAAACCTAAGAAACTTCTAATCTCAGTTATGTTCATCAGTATAGAAAATTATTTGACTACCATAATCCTTGAATGGTCAATAGATATTCCATCCTTGGAGACAGTATGTCCATGAAAAGAATCATTAATGAGATGAAATTAACATATACTATATTTCACATATAATCCCTTTTTCAAGGTTCTCAGGAATAATTTCTAAATGACTCTAATTATATTCAAATATCTTAAATTATATAATGATATCATTAATTAATAGCACAAAAAATTATGAATCTCTGTAAACACACCATTTATCATATCTATAAAGACAAAGGGTGCATTATTCAATATAAAAGTAATTATTGTAAAATCACAATTCTCATAACTTGTTCAAAATTCCATCATGGGTATATCATACATATTCAACCTTAACTAATGATTACCGGTTCAAAGATAGATAATTAAAAATATTGGGCTCCTTCAATTTGATCAAATAAATCAAAAATTCATGGTTAATGATAATTATTCTCTATATTAATGGCATTTATCTATATATAATTGATGCATGGTCTTATAGACTTATCCACCTTTTTCATAAATAAAAAAGGGTCTCCACACAGTGAATCACTATAGCATATAAATCTTTTTTCACACAACTCATGTAGTTATCTCTTTAACATCACCAACACCTTTGGATCCATTCTATAAGGATTTTTGGATATATGCATTGAATTGAAAATTTATTCAATGGAGAACTAAACATCAAATTCTAGTGAATGGCTGGGTAATTATTTTGGAAACAAATCAATGATTTTTAACTAAAGGTGAATAATCTATTCATAGGATATGTTTCTTATCCATAGATCACACATTATCTTCTTCTATTACCATAATTTCATTACGAAATGATAGTTTAGGAGGTTACAAACATGATTTAGATAACCATGTATCCCCTTGAAAGATATGAGGTTCCCCCACACCATTGTGAATCATAATCTCCTTCTCTGGGAAATAAATTTTATCATTATACTTTAGAATTCAATCCATGAATATGATTAAATAAAATTCATCTTTATGTATAATAAACTTGTTTTTGAATAGGTTACACCCATGCATCATAAGTGGATCTTCCTAACACATCATTATTGAAATAAGATTTTAACTTGGTGTCTAAATTGACAACTCCCATAATATGGTGTTAGGGAACTGTCTATTGTTTTTGGAAACATGGAAGATATAAAAGAGTTTAATGACACATAATCAAATAAAACATTAGTTCACATAGATCCAATGAACATAGTACCTTCCACCATGTCATTATAAACTTGGACATTAGTTGTGGCAATGATATAAGGTTGGCCTTTCTGCCATGGATATTTTAGAGGTAAACTCTAGTGACATTTGGGGAATTGGTTCGCATAATGTCCCTTATCCCTATAGTAAAACCATTGAACATCACTTGCTTCATCATTTTCCTTACATTATTGAGCTTGATTGAAATTTTATATAGACATTTAATAATCTTATGTTCCCTTCTTGCATTCCCTTGGGCATTTGTTCCCACAATTATCACATGTCATAAATCAAATCCATCCTTTCATCCTGTTTTCCAAATTTATCACCCCATGATACTCATCCAACCTATTTTAAACGGATTTACTATGAAAACATATATTTTAGAGGACCCCATTTCTATATTAATGGTTCTCGAGACTATATCCTCATATGAGGAAATGGTTTGGGAGACGAATTCCCTTTTAAGGCTCTTCTTTAACCTATCAAAGAAATACTCAATATTTCTTTAAAGTATATATACATACTCTAGATGTTCTCTAGTTAACCTTATAATGTTATCCTCATACTCAGTAACATTTTTATCCTTCTTTTGTCTACGATTAAGGAATTTCCATTCCCTTTATCTCATCTTTCACTTTTGTGATTTGAATTAGTTACAAGTATTGATCTGAATATCCTTTCAGTTAATAGACTTCCATGATGAATTTTTCATGTTCACTACTTCCCAAATAAAGAAAGATATTCCCTAGGGACATGATCTATTGTTTATCCACCAATACATTAGTAGTTGCTCTATTTTCTGGAGGTTTTTTTCACATTTATTACTACAACATATTTCCACTATATAGAAAATCAATAGGTTTCTTTAAGTGGGTGAGATTATCTTTCATAACATAGGCTAACTTCCCTAATATGATCTTGAACCAATTGTTCTCAAATCTAGATTTGTTAACTCGTTCAAGGGTAACACACATGCATTTACTAAGGGTGTTGATACTTTTCCCATTCCTCCCGT
Organism: Viscum album; assembly: GCA_963277665.1. Lineage (NCBI taxonomy): Eukaryota > Viridiplantae > Streptophyta > Magnoliopsida > Santalales > Viscaceae > Viscum > Viscum album. The sequence goes on from OY728147.1 coordinate 757,864,314, forward strand.
TTGTCTCAATCTTTTGAAAAATCCATCTACATAACTACCTCATGATATTAAATTGTAAAATACAATTCCTAAAACGTTTTATAGAGTGTCCCCTAGATATCTTTAATGTTTTTTATAGTACTTTACCTATCACACATGGTTTATCTAAATATGGACCATGTATTTCCTACATAACATTCTGTATAGAAACTGTAACAACTAAGATTCCATAATCCTAGAGATGGTAGTTATATTAAATTACTGGTACAAAATACAATACTTCCTGGAGGATCAAATATCTTAGTAGTCTTGGAATACTAGATACATATATACAATACATTTTAAAACATAAGATACAACATGAATGCATTGTGAGAAAATAATTATCTCTTCCATCATATCTTTCAAAATTGTATATAGTTTTCCTCTAGGAATATGGGTGAAAGGGAAAAAATAAAGGTGAGAATAGATGCTCAATAATGAGTATAATACAGTGGAATATTTTATAATATAAATATATAATAAGTGATATAGTGGGAATAAGTTAAAACATGAGGTTATAAACTCCAACTGAGTTCTTGTTATATCCACGATAATAAATGAAAACATGAATAACAATAATCATTGATCTCATAAAAATGGAATGCATATTGTAATATATCAAACATGTTCTTAAGGAATTGTTCCAATACACTATCTTGTTATGGTAATAGGTATAAAGAAAAACCCAACATGATTTTTCTCATGAGACCTATCAATGCATTGAAGGGCTATATCATTTTGGGCCCCACCCATCACCAGATTAAGTCCAATGCATTCACCAAATAATCCAATAAGACTTCACGTCATTATCTAAGGAATCACTTGTTGAAAAAAGTATATAGTTATCCTAAAAATGAGAAATACATAAATTAATACTTCCCAAAAAAAAGAATAATTTTTATGTGTAGGATAACATCCCCCATGAGGTACCCTTATCAATGAAATATAATGGTGATGGAACATTCAATATATTGTGTCATCCGTGGAATATTTTAATTGGTTTTAATAGTATGGATTTGTAGGAAGCCAAGGTAATGGTTGGAAAAATATTTCAATAGCATGTGAATATTCTGAAGCATATCCCCTAGGAGTGTCTAGCCAGGTGTGTAGTCTTAGAACCATTGATCATGGATCCGGGTGACGATTGATTTAATGCACAAAAAAACCATTTTTAGGGTGATTAAACCTAGGTAAATTTATGTCATAGTCACATCTATATTCTAAAATCCATATAAGGATATATTTTATAGAAATGTACACCTACTTTTACATCACCAAAACATAGTATTATTTTTCGAACATGGAAAAGATTGAGTTGTACAATTGTTCTGGTGACTCTTTAATGAAAAATAATATTAGGGGGAGATTAAAATATATACCCATAAATTCCTTAAATTCAATTTGTAATGTGCTAAAAGTATCCATGTAATTTTATGAACCACGCAAAAAGAAATTATAGCCGAATAAAAGACGAGTCTCAATGAATGAAAATTGAGATAGAAAACCCCCACTTATGGTTTGGGTTACAACTCAATCACAACCTTTTAGAAGATAGGGGTCTAAATTTCTCTTAAAATACTAATAATAAAGGAATTTCATGATATAAAATCTCAAATAGGTATTATATACATCACATAACAAAAATTATGAGCATAACAAAATACATGTCTCAAAGAGAGAAATTTGAGACGGAAAACCATCACCTCTTTTCTTAAATTGCATGAATGTACTTTAACCTCCCATACCATAAGAATTTTTATCATAATAACTTAACTAAAAACTATACTAATATCTATTTTTATTTAAACTTCATAAATATTCATTCTATATACAAATTCTAGATATTTCTCATGTCAGGTGTTAATTGTTTTTTTCATTAAATTATCTTCAACTTATAACTCTTCATTTTTTTAACAAATTATTCATATTAATGAGACACCAAATTCAACCTTAAAAAAATATAAGTCATGGTGGATGAAAAAAATTAATACTCAAAGCATCTCCAATAATAAACCACTTACACAGTCGTAGAAGACTTCCAGGCGATGAAATTTTATTCATATTAGAAATCGATTGGATATACACATTATTAGAGTCAGCCATTATATATCATTCTATTCTAGTGTGGATAAAGGTGGTTCCCTCATCAATTTATAAGGCATAGGCCCACATATTATATATGATAGACCAGTGGGGAAATTTTTTATTCATAAAAAATTTAACAATGATAAAAGCATACAATTTAACCCCAGTTAGGTGAATATATAATTGCTGGAAAAAACTAAGACCAAAACCATGATCTTATAGTAGAAAAGAATTCCATAGATCAACCTCCCACTCAATTTTAGTAATGATTTGATCTAAAGACATTAAATAGTGGTAATTAAAACACATGAACATAGAGTATATAATGACACCTATCCTTGGATAGTGTGTTCAGTTGGGAGATCAGTCATTTTAATCTGAAAAAAAACTCATTTTTATAGGGAATAAACTATACTAAATGAAATTACCCCACCATTTCATTATTCTTGGATTAATTTAGGCATCAAAAAATACAGATGCAAAGAAGAGACTATTATTATAAGGAAAATACACTATAATGATTTGGAGAAGTTGAAATTGTAATAGAACTGACCAAAGTAGTACATAATTCCTTAAGCACTGCACCAAGGAAATTTAGATATGAAGAATACCTTTTTACTATTATGTCTATGGTATGGTAACCCAGGAAGTAAAAATGTGAATCATGAACCAGGACATGAATCATGGGTTCCCCAAGGTATTCTAAGAAAAAAACTCTCCTATTAATACAAGAAAACCTTTCAAGAATATTATTTATCTATCCAGATATATTACGAGAGATCAACAACATGAATTTATTAGAGTTAATTTTTTAGCCACTCCACAATCCATAGAATTATGAGCATTTTCATTTAGATGGACACTGATTTCTTCTTACCATTCACAAATACCAGTAGATCATCTCCAAATGGAAGATGTGAATGACTAGAGAGCCCATACTAGCCAATAAACCACAAAAAATACCTTTATCCCTACATTCATTCCAATTATTACTTAGTGAGTCTTGGTAAATAATAAAAATAGTCGATGAAATAAGGTCCAAGAGTTGGAATCTTGTAAGTGACATTAAGAATCCATAATTACATCCCATAAGAGATAAAGAAATCTATGGAGAATAAAAAACATTAAATAAAAAACATGAGTATTAAAACCCATATTTCTCAAAGAAAGAGGAATTAATCTCCATTCCATTTTATCATAACCTTTATCCATGTCAATTTCAATCATCACATTAACCCCTCGGCCATTATGATCAAGATCTTTAGTCATTTATTAGGAATGTAAAATGTGTGGTGCACCCAGTTCAAGCGGTGAAAGGTATCATGTTTCGGCTTTGATAATTTTGAGGAGTGTTTTGGTGTTCTTTAGTGGCATCAGTGAACGGATTCTGGAGGGTTATCAATGGTGAGGTGATGATGATGATGGTGAGCTTGTTCATCAGGGGGCGCAGCTCGAGGCGAATGCAGATAGGAACCGTGAAGCCTAGATTTTGAAATTTGAATTTTCATTATGTTGATGTCTTCAGTCCGACAAGAATTTCATGACATGATGAGCTATTTTCAGGCTCCAATCCAGGAAGTTGAGGGTTTTTAATGGTTTGATTTTGTGAGGTTTATCACTTAACCTTAAAAGATATCATAAAATATCAAAAAATATGGATTTTAAGGGAAAGCTAAATTTCCCCTAGAATTCATTTTCCCAGGAAAAAAACATGTTGTTCACATGAAATAATAGATAGGATGATATGTCAAAACATGTTATTGAGAGTATTAGAAATCAATTTATAGGAAAAATTTCACAAACTAATCTACTGGAATTGTTGAAAAAGATATTTTTTATTAGATTTTGCGATGGAAACCAAATTAATAGCTTCTAGAGCTTTTGTAATCAGCCAACCACTGAAAGTGTATTTAATAAAATTAATGAAATAATTTTTTATAATATACAATGAATATAGAAAGAAAGTTCCTGGGAAACTATAAGGCCCATGTGCACTATCCACTCACATACATTTGGCACCTTTAGAAAACCCGTATTCCCTAGGTAAGATGATGATAAACCATTATGTTATTCCTAAATTCTATTATAGATATTTCGAAAAAAGATTTTCCCTCATTATTTTGATCAAATGGGTAAGACTCGCATATTGGTTTTGTGAGTTCAATTGAAAAATGATTAATAGACAACCCATCCATAATGTTCACATCTGACTCATAGGATTCATCATCTTTTTAAGGTTGAATTTTTCAAAAAAATATCTCTCCATGAAACATGTATGAAAATGTGAAATATTATGATCACCTTCTTTATTCAGTAAGGATATAGATTTCTACCTCACCTCCACTAATTCCTTAAACAGTAAAGAATTCAATATATTTTTTCCCTTAGAAAACTCCTCATGATTCTGATGATTCAATATCATGATCATGTTTCCATCAATAGACTCTATATCCTTTATTAATAATTTTAACCCACACTGATTTTATCGTGTTATTTAATCCATTTCTGCAGTTTATACTTTAACTTCCTTATATTACCTTTAAATCGGGACAAGGGAGGACCATCAATCTATTCATTCTAAGAAAATCAGACTAAAAATAAAAAACCATCATCTCTAGTCCATGATTGAGAGAATTGAAATATCATTTTAAGAAAAGAGAAATAACTAAACTTTATAAGCATTCTGGATTGATATAATAAATATCAAGGAATATGGGATAATTTCCAACAACCAAACACATTAACCAAACACATATTGTCCATACATATATCAAGGTGATTCCATACCCTCTTCTCGGCCTTATGATCACTTTACCGCATGAAAGGATCACCAGAAAAAGAAAAAACTGTTAATTTAGAATATTTCATGAAGGAGTGGAATCCATCCATTGAACTTCTATAGAAAACAGGTCATTATTTCTTCCTTAATATACTTTCTATATTGTTAAAATATCCACTCAAAAGGCAGGGCAACAAACCAAGATTAAAAGTAACTAGATTTATCCATAATCATGACACATCGTCCACATCACATAGTGAATACATAACAGTGAAGATGAATTACTTATTTAGAATATAATCCTTTTATAGGATATGTTGGACTAACACATATTCCACAAACAAGACAACTGTTTCCTTCCATAGAATCTAGATATACCCATTCCTTGGGGATCCTTTCATGAAATTCCAAAAGTCGATTTTATTTGAAAACCCACTGATTTCTTCATCCTTATGATTTATTTTAAATTATATAAGAATATAATAGTTATGATACTCCACTTGTTTAATAATATATTCAAATTTTGATCCACTCATAATTCCCCTAATATTTCAAAGAAGCGCAACCATTATATAGATTTATTGTTGTTTTAGATATCGATATCCTCTCCACCTTCGTCATCAGAGGAACTATTGAGATACTTCCATATCACATCATCCTTATACTTAAAATGGGAATGGATACTGTAATAAAACCTATCTCAAGTCAAGAAACAATTTCTTGTGGGAATATTTCTGTTCCCTCACATAAAATAATACATTTCATAATTATCTTCCCCCTAAAAATATAAAAACCATTGTAGGTCACCACTACCACAGGAGATTTAGAGACCACAACCCTCCAATCATCCAAAACATATTCCCTCTCAATCACCCCTAGGAGATGATAAAGTGTATGGTTTATGTAATGATAGGGCCATAAAATTGGCATCACCACAACCCACATAGATGTTGGAAGTCAGCTCATCAAATAGTTCAAAAATTCAAATTCTTTGGAAAGAGATCACCCATCCACTTTTAGAACTGAGAAAATACTAGGAATTTATTGAGGAAAATACTTTTAATTAGTCAATGCCAATAGAATACGCCTTATTCAACTGATAATTATCATTGATCAAAGGAAAAGTAACTATCAGTATCTTTTCATCAAGATGAGAATCCATGAGAAAATCAATTGAGGCGTCACCCCTCTTGTTTTGAGACAGTGAAAATTCCGGGTAAAAAACCACAGTTTAAGATGAGACTAAAGGAATGGAGGGGGGAAGACACAATAATGGACTAGGATTTACCTCATTTCAGGGAACTAAGCTACCAATAAGAGGCCATAGAAGAGGACACAAAGACCTGATCCTTCGTAACGATAGTTGGCATATTCCCTTAAGCGTGGGAAAAAAAATTTAACTATAAAAGTTGAAATGTTAATCATTAATAAGTCATTAATGTTACTGTTATATATTTTCTTTAATTATTTATGATGTCTTAAATTCCTTTCATGAGTGTTTCGGTCTTTATCCTTGATGATGAAATCGATAGTAATCGCATTTTGGTGATTCTTGATGGTCAAACAGTGTTTTATTAATTAATGAATTAAATATTTATACAACATCTTCATAATAAAAAATCAAATATTTATATTATATAAACCAGTAATTGTATTTTCATATAAATTCAAGTCCTTCTGCTGGTGTTGCTTCAGCCCTCATTGCTCCCTCTATAGCTTGGGTTCCCAATGGTTTTCCATCCCTGCAGAAGAATCCCAATTTGATGATCAAGCTATTGATACAACCCTTGTTGTGGTTTTGGGAAGGCAGAATGGTTCCATGGATGATAAGGCTGGAGTTGCGAAGGAAATACAAGATCGTATCATAGTTACAACTGCAGATGAGGCTTCCCTAGTTAATGTTGTTAATGATGTTGATGATGTGTGGGTGATTCATGTCTAGGACAAAGTTGTTGCAACAAGTGTTACATGAGCTGACAAATAATAAGAGATGAGGGGGATTTTCAATGATTAGAAGATTATTGATGATTTGGTCTCAAGTAAAATAAAATAAAAATGACTGTCAATGAAGGATTCACACTTTTTCAAAAGAAGAAGCCTCGTCAGCAAAAGGTTCTCATTCCCCTTCCATTAGACACTCCGAGGACTATTCTTATGGGAATGAAAATCTAACCCTTTCCTGCAAATATGACTTTGATAATGTTGAAATCTATGGCTGTTTCGGTTACTTCACATGAGAGGATTGTAAGAACACTTTCAAGACTAAAGTGTCTTTGTCTGAAGAGGAAAAAAATAAATTGTATGAAATAGATCACAACCCACTATAGAAGTTCTTGGAGGAACAATGAGATTGGATTTTAAAACAGGATGCTGTAATTTATGAGTGTATGTCACATGGTTCTATAGATGAATACATTTGAGTTTTAGACATCATCATTCAAAATATGGAAGAACATGTGATTGAAAATCCTTCTACAAAGCTTTTGGGCCTTAAATGAAAATAATTTTCTTCAAGGTCGACACATTATTTGGATTTGGGGCCTGTAAGTTGTCTTTTTCTTGGTTTTGACTTTAATGTCTCAAGGGTTTACTCTACCATAAGCGAGGTTTTATCTCAATCACTCATTATACCAAGCATTAAAATTTAAGTTTTCATCATTTTTGATTATCATGTTTGCTCTATCTACCATACAGACCATAATCCATATGGGTCTCCATAATCCTAAAATGGAAATAGGACGCTGGAAGATGCAGAACTCGGTAGTCTCTGACCTTCCGGTTCACACAAAAACTGTTCTATTTTAATGTAGGTCTCAATCCTCTGAACGATCAAATCCAGTTCAAGAGTTTTCTGGCTTCTCAGCACATGCACAAAGTCACGTGAAACGATCTTTAGTATCTTTTTGAACATGGATTTTTACCTCCAGTGGAGAGAGAATCCAGTCGTCTACACGAACTAACATCATCATGTTGGGTGCCTTCCTGGTTGGCGCACCTGGTAACGCCTCCTCAAATGGTGTCCATGCAGTTTCTCTTTTAATGTGGTGTTTTTAATGCGGTCCAAGACTGAGTTAATTAATTCATGCAGTGAAACTCTTTTGACACGACGACATTATTTGACACTGTTTCTTTTTTCTATATAAGGAGGTAGAGGCAAAGAATTGCAACATCACCAGCAGCAACAACAATGAGAGAAAATCCCATTTGGTGATCTCCTTTCTTCGACGATCATCTTTACTGCTATCCATCTTTTGATCCACACCTTTATTATTGAGTATTAATTTTGAGATCCCTTCTATTTTGGGGGAGTCTCTACCCTGTACCTCTTGATTTTAGTGGATTCCTCTTTCTGGACTAGGTCCCATGGTTTTTCCCATTCAGGTTTTCCATGTAAAAATTTTAGGTGTCAACGTTATTTTTCTGCACACTTAATTTTGTCGCTGCACATCTGCTTTTATTCGGGGGAAAGATTTTTTCCGTTGCACGTTCACTTTTCAATTGTTTGCACATTTTTCGCTTTCCCATCTTTCCAAACATCTGGTATCAGAGGGTTTGGTTCCTTTTTTCATATTTATTATGGAGGCCAATTAGAGTCAGATGATTTTGTTAAATGGTACCAACTACCATATGTGGTGACTTAAAATGAGGGATCTTCTTTTCGTCAAGTGAATGAATCTTCCAGTGTTAATTACCAAAAAGCCAATAAGGATGTCAGATAAAGAATGGGAATTCGAGCATGAGATGGTTTTCTACTTCATTCTCCAATGGGTCGAAGACAACGTGATGAACCACATTATCAACATATATCATGCCAGAACTTTGTGGGAGAAGATTGAGACAACCTATGCTTCCAAGATGGGAAACAACAAACTGTTTCTTCTCAAGATAATTATGAACTTGAGGTGCAGAGAAGGTATGTCTATTTTTGATTATTTAAGTGAATATCAAGGATGTTTTGATCAGTTTTCTGGCATGGGTATCAATTTTGCAGATGAGGTTTTAGCTCTTTTTCTACTTAACACTTTACCCGATTCATGGGAGAATTTACATGTTACTCTAACCGGTTCTGCTACTATTGGGGCTGTGACATTTAGTTTTATCAAGTTTGATATTTTAAATGAAGAGGTCAGGAGATGCACTCAAGAGAAATCTTCTTCAGAGCTTTTAGTTACAGAGAACAGGGGGAGAAGCCAGGACCTGGGGTAGAGTAGTCAAGGTAAGAGTAGAGGCAGAAGAAAATTCAAACCGAAGAAGATAGATTTCGAATTTCATCATTATAGTAAGAAGGGTCATGTTAAGAAGTTTTGTTATCAGCTAAAAAGATAGAACAGGTTAAAGGAAAATCCATAGAAGAAAAATGGAGATGGAGATGATCATGTTGCCACTACTATAGGGGGTGATCTTGTTATTATTTATGACTCCATTAACATTGCTTCTGATGATTCTTGGTGGGTTGTTGACAGTGGTGCTTGTTTTCACATGACATCGAAGAAGGAGTTATTTTAATCTTAAAACCTAGGTAATTTTGGGATTTTGAAGATTGGAAATGATGGTCATGGTAACGTTGAAGGCATCATGACAGTATGTTTAAAGACCAGTACAGGAAGTAAGCTGATTATGAAGAATGTTCGACATGCACCCGAGGTTTGCTTGAATATCATTTCTTCCAGCATTCTTGATGATGTAGGGTTTATTAGTACTTTTGGTGATTTCCAATGGAGACTTTCCAAAGGCTCTTTGATTGTGACTCGAGGGAAGAAGCAATCTGGTTTTTTCTAGACTAGAGCTTCTATTTCTTGTGATACTGCTTGCGTTGTTGAGTGTAGTGTTTCATCCAAGTTGTGGCATAAGAGGCCCACTCCCATCCGTGAGAAAGTTCTTTATTGTTTGGCAGAGATAAATCTTCTTCCAGATTTTAAGAGTGTCAAATTGGACACATGTGATCATTGCATGGCTGGGAAATATAGAAGAGTGAGTTTCAGCTGTCATCCTCCACACCGGAAGTCACAGGTACTTGAATGGGTACATTCTGATGTTTTTGATCCTTTGAAATTGAAGACCTTTAGTGGTAGTCCTTATTTTGTTACATTTATTGATGAATACTCACGAAAGCTCTGGGTTTATGTTTTGAAAGCCAAAAGTCATGTGCTCAGTGTTTTTCAGAAATTTCATATTTCTACTGAGAGAGAATCGGGCACGAAAATGAAATGTATTTTCACTGACAATGAGGGAGAGTATTTTGGTCCATTTGATCAGTATTGGAGGAAGGAAGGTATTAAGCATCAGAAGAAGCCACCCAATACACCTCAGCTGAATGGTGTAGTTGAGAGGTTGAACATGACTTTATTGGAAAGATTTCGTTGTTTTATTTAGGAAGCAAAGTTGCCTGGACATTTTTGGGGTGAGGATTTACTTATTACAGCTTATATTATAAATTTATCACCTACGGTTGCTTTGCAGACAGACACTCCTGAAAAATTTTGGTATGGAAAAGAGATCAGGTATGATCACTTGCATGTCTTTGGTTACAAGGATTTTGTTCATGTTCCTAGAGATGAGAGATCCAAGTTGGATGGTAAGACACGCCAGTGTATTTTTATTGGCTATGGAAACGATGAGTTTGGGTACAGGTTCTGTGATCCTCTTTTGAAGAAACTTGTCAGAAGTCGTGATGTGGTGTTTAATGAGGATCAGACTATCGCAGACATTGATAAGGGAGAAAAATATGCTTCTCCAACTTATGATGGTTTTGTCAGTCTTGAGCTAGGTTCTGATTCACATTTACCTCATATTGTTGATTCTGATGATCATGTTGATGTACATAATGATGATCAAGGTGAACAGGTTGGATTTGATGTTTCTGATGCACCTTTTTTTTATGATGATCTGATTCCAATGGTTATTAATGAACCCGCAGTTCGATTCTAGAGGTCATCTCGGCATCACACCATTTCTACTCGATATTCACCTAATGATTATGTGCTTCTCGCTGAAGGGGGAGAACCATAATATTTTTATGAGGCAATGGAGAGTGAACAGAAGGATATATGAGTTGCAGCAATGGATGACAAGATGACATCATTTCATGACAACCACAATTTTGAGCTGGTGAAGTTACCGACAGGGAAGAGAGCTTTGAAAAATCGGTGGATTTATCGGATTAAGAATGAAGAATCCAGTTCTAGTCCACAATACAATGCAAGGTTAGTTGTCAATGGCTTCTATCAGAATAAAGGTATTGATTTTAATGAGACTTTCTCACCTGTTGTCAAAATTTCTTCCATTCGGCTTGTTCTGGGTTTGGCTGCCAGTTTAGATCTGTAGATTGAGTAGATGGATGTGAAGACAACTTTCCTCCATATAGGTTTAGAATAGGAGATTTATATGGCGTAACCAAAGGGTTTTTTTGAAACAGGTAAAGAAAATCATGTCTGCAGGTTGAAAAAATGTTTGTACGGTTTGAAGAAAGCTTTGAGGCAGTGGTATAAAAAGTTCTAATCTGTCATTTCTCATCAGGGTTTCCGGAAGACATCTTCTGATCATTGTGTTTTTGTTCAGAGATTTACTAATGATTATTTTTTATACTTTTGCTTTATGTTGATGGTATTATCATTTTGGGCCATGATACTTCTAGAATTGACAGATTGAAGAAGGATCTTTGTCAGTCTTTTGCGATGAAAGACTTGGGGCCAGCACGACGAATTTTTGGCATGAAGATCTCCCATGACAGGAAGGCCAAGAAATTGTGGTTATCTCAGGAGAGATACATTGAGAAGGTTATTCAGATATTTTCTATGGATAGAGCGAAATTGGTTATTACTCCTCTTGATTTACATTTTAAGCTCAACACCAATCATCCACCTTCTAATGATGAAGAGAGAAAGGATATGCATCATATACCTTATTCATCTGTCATGGGTTGTTTGATGTATCCAATGGTATGTACTAGACCTGATATAGCTCATGCAGTTGGTGTGGTAAGTCATTTTATATCAAATCCAGGTAGAGCGCATTGGAGAGCAGTGAAGTACATTTTTATTATCTTCGTGGTACTTCTGATCTGAGATTGTCTTTTAGAAAAGGGTAACCTATGCATTGTGGATTTGAAGATTTAGATATTTTAAGAGATATTGACTCGAGGAAGTCTACTTCAGGATATTTGATCACTTTTGTAGGGGGAGATGTATCTTGGCAGACTAGATTGTAGAGATGTGTTGCTTTATCTACCACAGTGTCAGATTTTATTGCAGCTACTGAGGCGTGCAAAGAATTTTTGTGGATTAAAACATTTATTTGAAAGCTCAATTTAAATTAGGACATGTATGTTTTATTTTGTGATTGTCAGAGTGATATTTTTTGGGAAATAATTGCACTTTTCATGGAAGGTCGAAACATATCGATGTTCGATATCATTGTATCCACAATGTCCTTGATTCAAGATAGTTAGAGCTTGAGAAGATCTGGACTGATGAAAATAGGTCAAACATGTTGACCAAGAGTTTAACAAGATGAAAAATTTGAGACTTTTCGACTGATTTCTTGGTTGGCGGTGATCCCCACTTGAGTCGTAGGGGGAGTTTGTTGGGCACCTTCCTGGTTGGTGTACCGGGTAACGCCTCCTCAAATGGTGCCCATGGAGTTTCTCTTTTAATGTGGTGTTTTTAATGCAGGCCAAGACCGCGTGAATGAATTCCCGAAGTGACACTCTTTTGACGTGGTGACAATATTTGATGCTATTTATTTTTCATATATAAGGAGGTAGAGGCAAGGCATTTCAACATCACCAGTAACAACAAAAACGAGAGCAAATCCCATTTGGTGATCACCTTTCTTCGATGATCATCTTTACTTCTATCCATCTTTTGATCCACACCTTTATTATTGAGTAATAATTTTGAGATCCCTTCCATTTTTGGGGAGTCTCTACCGTGTACCTATTGATTTTAGTGGATTCCTCTTTATCGACTCGGTCCCGTGGTTTTTCCCGTTCGGGTTTTCCACGTAAAAATTTTCGGTGTCAACTTTATTTTTCTGCACAGTTAATTTTTGTTGCTACACATTTGATTTTATTTGGGGAAAATATTTTTTCCGCTGTGCATTCGCTTTTCAATTGTTTGTGTGTTCCTCGCTTTCCCGTCTTTCCCAACACATGAGATGAAAATTGAACTTGTAAATGGTCACAATCTATTTGAACTAGACTTGAAAGGTACTTAATTTGACTTCAATTTTTGTAGCAGGCCTGAACTGAGTAGTGTACTATATCAACAAGACACAATTATACTCGTAAGAAAAACTACCAAAAGAAAAAAAAAAGGCATGAGATCAATTGTGTAGGAAACCTGCCTTCAAAAAACACCTCCAATGATACTGATGTATAAATATTTGGTGGGAGGGCATAGAGATACCTCGAAATCCATGCCTAGCCCTCTTTCAGGCCATGGAAGTTGTTGATGCCATCAATTTCTTTCTGGGTTACTACTCTATATAATCTCATGTGTGATTCCAGTCATTCCAAATACTTCTCCCTTCTTTCAAGTTTCCCATCTTCTTCCCAGAAAATGAGAACATTCCAATATGCATCCCTTGTCTCAAATTTAGTCTATGACCAGCTGATATATTTTGGCACAGTGTAGATGCATGCTCGATAGAACTCTATAAGAATAAGGTACATTGTCGGTGCAAACTTTGATGTAACAAGAATAATGACATGGTCTGAAGAAAAGGCCATCGTGCCACAGTTCTCACAAACGAAGATGACCTTTCCTGCAAACACCACAATAATGATAGATTTTGGAAAGATGGGATTGTTGAAAATATTAATGATCTTGTTTTCCTTTTCTATAATAACTTCTTTTATGCTACCTGTCTTTTTCATCACCTATGATATTGTTTGCCCATAGCTTTTGAAATCCATGCCGGATTTTGATCTCAGTTCTTGATTTCTTTTATCTAATTACTTGTATTGTTGGATTCTATTTTCTTCTAACTTCAGCGCATTCTACAATGACAGGACTAAGCAACCTGCAATTTTCAGTGGCTCTGACTCCTGAGGCGCAGATGCAGTGAAAACATTACAAGTGGAATCTATATTTTGTTGGGGTTTTGTTCTGGCAGCTTCAAAAGAACAAAGCTATAACGTTTTGGATTCAATCTTCTCTTCTGCAACATTTTCATTTTTATTGGCTTCCTAGATTGCATTCTTTGCTTCTTTAGATTTCATTTTTGCTGCTAAAAGATGGGCCTCTTCTTCTGCTTTGGCTTTTTCTTGTTATTAGAGCAGTTTTTCTTCTTGGATGGACCTTTCTTTTCATTTGGCATCTTCAATAAAAGCATCATTTATAAATTTCCTTTCTTCAATTTGCAACAATTGTTCATGGTCCCTATGAATTGTGTTCAAGTGACCATCATGTGCCTCGGCCATCTCATGTTGATGTTGCGAGTTAAGCTTTCTATCCATTTCACGTCTTAATTCAGTATAATTTTTAACCTGACCAAGAGAAGAAGCGAGTTTCTCACTTTCATTGATTAAATCTAACTCCAGTGCCAAGATATGGTCCCTAATTTCATCCTCGACTCCAAGATAATATTCATAAGATAGCTAAACATGAGCACCTTATACTAAATTAGTTCTTTCCATTAGGCAAGATTCACCCGATCCATCCCCATAGTCTACATCCTCCTGCTCATCATCAGAGGTGCGCATCATAAAGGCACCCTTGCATTTATCAATCTTCATAACAGGTGAAAACTCCCATAGTCTTGATTTGGTGAAGGTTAAGGGAGAGGGTGAAGATGCATTCATCTTGATCTCCAATGAATTTATTTCTGATAAGATGGCATCCAAACTTCAGTCTGGGCCGGGTTCTGCCACAATCCTGTGAACAGCTTGGGGGCAGCGGAGTTCCAATTGGATAGTTCCCATCCTTAATAGACAATATCTGGATTTTCAGAACACCAATGTCATAACTGAGAGAAGAAAAACTCTCAAATTTCTATTCACAAAGTCAATAGTTAAGGAGATGAAATTAGTGGATGTCAAATCATGAAACACAGCTAGCGCCAAGTATGAATTAAAAACACTAATGCCATCCTCGACGCGTTTTAATGGCTAGTTTGGTAGGATGATAGAGAGGTAAAAGAAATGATATTGAGAATAGAAATTTTTTATCATGTTTGGCGAGATAATTTTAAAAGAATAGAAATTATAAGAGAATAAATTGAGAGAAATAGATTTCCCTCATGGTATTGTTCTTAAATCCCCCCAAAATTGGGAAGATTTGAAATGAAATGATAGGGGAGGGGTGTTAATATTTTAAAATTACAATTTTATCCTTATTTTCTACAAGTATTACAAAATAATTTCTTTTCTTTTCCTTTAAAAAGATTTACCAAACATTTTGGAGAGAAATACAAATCATTTCATTTCTTTTATTAGGTTATTGATCCAAACACAAGGAGAAAAATCGCAATCATTTCATTTCTTTTCTTTTATTTTATAAAATATCAAATAATTTATTTTCTTTTACTAAAATATCACCAAACACAGTGTAAAACTACCATAGGACCTGGATTACATGATTTTTGATCCTGACAAGTTTTGAGCATATCTCCCAAACCATGATGCCATCCTCGGGTTTTTTATATGTGGCCTGGTATGTATCCCGCCCGACCCGATTATGTTTTATTGTAAGAATATTTTTTTAAAGAACTATAATATTTTGTATTTATTATTTCAAATTAATGATAATTATATATAAATATTATTTGATTTGATGATATTTTAAGGTCCAACAAGTCACAAAAATTTAACTCAAGATTCTTTTTTCAAGACCTGATTGATAAATTGATTGGGATCGAGTCAGTATAGTCAGACTCGATTAATAAAGGGGTCGGGTTTTTTTTCAATCCGAATCAGATAGGCTCGACCCTTGTATAGATCTGATCTAAACCTAACATAGGGAATGATCTAACCGGCTATTTAAGAATCTAGATATAATGTTCAAGTTCATATTTGCAACATTGAAATATAAATATATCTATTTATTCTTATAAATCCTATCATCTTCCATGAAATGTGTCCCCTCATCCATTTCATTCCCTCCTATTCTATCTTGTTTCTATATCTCCCCAACCATCCTGGTCCACACTCCCTCCCTCGATCCCCTCTCAATTCCCTCGAATTCCCTCCAAAATCCTCCTCAAAATTTTCTATAAACCCCAAATTCTAATTTCTCTCAATCTCCTCCACCTTTTATTCTGTCTATTCTCTTCAAATCATCGTCTCCTTGTTTCCATTATTGAAATCCTTCAACAATCATCATTCATCAACTATCATGGATTGATCACATCTCCTCTGATATATCATATCATCATCGATCTTCGCCCCTCTTTTGAAATATTTTGTGTCCTAGAACCAATTGTTTATAATTTTATTACAAGATTATTTAATGCATTTAAATATTAAAAATATTATTACATGTTTTTCAATGTTCTATATTACTATAATGTAATAATGTCTTGGAGTATTTGTCGCATTTACAAGGTCATAGTAGTTCTCTGCTATGATGAGAATCTTGAAGTGCTATGACAATATTCTTAAATATAGTTATGTTGTTGGATGACATACTATGAAGAGACAAATATTATATAGAATGTCATGTGAAAATATTCGGAAGAATATGAAATTTATTCTAATGAAGTTCTTAGTTGGTAATCTCTAACACTAGAGATTATGATAACAAACCTATCAGTAAGAATTATGCATGTTTTTGTGTCATCATATATTCTTATATACGAGTGTGTGTAATGGTTGTTAAACTTTAAGTTTGTCAATAATACATGTCATGACTCGCTCACTTTGATTTACGGACAAAAACTATCACGCAGGCAGTTGGCGGGAAGTAGGGCACATTGAGTGCATCCTGAATGACATGTTATTAATGGATTAGTTGAGGAAGAATTTGTCCCTTCTATTTATGAAAGTTGATATCTCGACCCTTAGATTGAAATAGAACTGTCTCATGAAATTCTATGACCATGGTGTAACAATGAGTTTATTTCAGGTATTCAAAAAATGACATATTAAGCATAAAGGTTGATGACACTATCATGAAACCAGCTTGATGAGATATTCATATAAAGAGACTATATTACACAGTAAGTGTTCGTATGTAGATGTCGTTGTTGTGGATTTATGTTCTTTCTCTTGGGTTCCTTGACATGTTGCAAGAATATACTCTTAGAATTAAAGGCATGTTCGTTGAATTCCAATGAGAAAAATCCTAAAGGGACACACACTAAGTGTTTCTGGTGATCTTGATTAAATTCTATTTTAATTTAAAAAATAAATATTATTCTTAAGACAGTGGAATAATTTTATTTAAGTTAAAATGATTATATAAATTAAATAAATATTTAATCATGGGATTGTGAATAAAAATATATTTATTTATTTTATTGAATATTTAATAAATATTTATTTTAGAGAATAAATTACTTATTTATTTAATCGAGTGTTTAAAAAATGAAAGTGGACTTTGAACGGACCAAGGTTGGTGCGGTAATAAAAAAATTATTTGCAAGATGGAAAATAATTATTTAACTAGTTGACAAAAAATGAAATAATAATAACACTGTTATAATTATGTGGCATGAGATTTCATTTATGATTCCCTTTTTCACAAGTTGGCGCACCACAAATAATGACGCGGTTGTTATTATTATTAAGGATGAGTTTTCTCGAAGGTTATGAATGTATTTAATTATTGTTATACAATTAAATATTATAACTGAATCCTCGTGTCAATAAATAGATAGGTATGTCTATTGTGCCACGTACAGGAAATCGGTGACGCAAGAGCAATTCCAAGTCTGGAATTTTCTCTCGACTCCTCTCATCTCTCCCTCTCAAGAACGAGAGACGTTCTTCAAGATTGATGAACAAATGATCAATATCGATCAACGCAAGACATCTGTTTCACCGTGCTATCACCTGGAAAGAGAGTGGCGTCAATCAAAGACCATTGGAGCACATGTGGATCACTACAAAAGGGATTCTGGTTTGGATCCTCGCAAGCACAACAAGACAATCTTAAATGGTCATCCCGGACAATCAACATCATCAATGAAGAAAATACAAGAGAGTCAGGGATTTTATTTCTTTAGAAATTAAATTAAAATTATTTTTAAGGGTGATGTGAAAGATCCTCACTAAAGGTTTTGAGCCTCATCCTTATTTATCTAAATCTTTGATTCTATTCTGTGGAGACTAACATTCATCATCATATTCATGACGGAATAATCATTGAACATGGTAAAAATTAAAGTTGGGTGTCAGCCCAACCACGCTTCAACTGCGCCTGGAACCTTCAAGTGGTATCAGAGCGAGGTCATCATAGTTTATAATTATTTAAATAACTCATTAATGTTTTTTGGTTTAATAATTTAGTTTGTTAATTTAAGGTTAATTGTTCTTCTAATATGGATTTTGAGATTTGTTGTCCCTCTTTTCGTTTCTCACAGATTTCAACAGAATTGAATGATTCTTTGATTAAAATTAAAATGGTTAAATTATCAGGAGGCGCCGGTGATTCTGCCCCGGTGACATGAAAGTACACATTGTGTGTTTGGACTTACACATTGTGTTCTCTGCCATACACGCCATGTAATCCGAACTACACACAGTGTAGTCGTGTTCAACGCATCAAGAGTATTTTAGAAATTAATCAAGCTGGGTTCATTTATTACATGTGGTGTAGTTAATTCTACACCACGTGTTGACCGGGATAGATAGACACACAATTACCAGACTACACGTCATGTGGCCCACTGCACACGGTGTATTGTCCATTTAGGTCAGGGGCTAAACCATGTATATCATACACGACTAAGCCGATCGGTAACCATGTAACGTAGAGACAACATGACGTGTAGCCCACTGTACACACTGTGTACTCTAAAATTTATGAAGTACGCTTCACACGCTGAGTCCCTAGGCGTGTACTTTGGGACAGACGGTGTAGGTAGTACACGTCGTATAGTAGGAACTACACACTATGCACTTTACCAAATTACACAAAGTTAAAATTTTAATGTTTGTGTAATGTTTAGAACTACATATCATGTATAAATCCTACTATAGGTTGTTACTCTATGCATTAAAACAACTTTCATGCCATATGTTATAAGAATAAAAAATTATGAAAATACAATACATGTTGGTTAGATTCGAATAGGTATTCTCCATGATACCTCCAAGATGCATTTATGTACTAGGATGAGAATCTCAATTAAATTCAGAAAAGGATTAAAATAAAAGGATTGATTAATTAAAGATGATAATTAATTGATTCGAGCATAATTTATCTTAATAAGAATGATTAAATAATTGCATGCTAGTTTTATTAAATGTTTAACTTGTTGAATGTATGTGGGTGATCATGAGATAGAATAAGACATTTTTATTTGATTGGTTTATTTTTAATTAATTTATTAAATTAATTATTGGCCTACAGGCCATCACTCCTCATTAATATGTAGGGCATGTGTGCCCATGGTTTGTTTTATGTAAACCCCCTTTTAACCCTCACCTGCATGTAAGTTAAAAAAGAATATGTAATGGATGGAGCTCCCAAGATGGTAGAGGAGGTCCAAGTCATGAGCTGAGGTGAAACCAAACCAATGAGATACAAAGGTGGACATGTGGAATGTTGTAAACACAAAGGTGTTTCTCCCATAGGTCAGGGTTAGTTTATCAAATGCTAGATAAACTAACCATTAGAAAAAAAGATCGTTATCATGACCTTTACTTTATTTTATTTCTATCAGTTGTATGGTTTTCCATTATGGATGCGTTGTCGCGATCACATAATTAATGCACTAACAAGCATGCCAGATGAAACTAAAATAAACCAGGATTGTGCATAAATATTATCACAACATGGTTAATCACTTAAGTAAGTTCCACTTAATATTAATAATCACATGATAAAGATAATAAGGCAATTTATGTATAAGAGATAAAAATCTCTCAACAAAATATTAAATCAGACTAAGCCTTCCGTTACTTGATTAAGGGAAAGACTCAATAAAACTATGTGTTTGACCAACCCTTGTTGGGACACTTACTTTTATAAAAAAATCAATTTTGAAAGGTTTTGGGTTGACTTAACAACATTACATAAAGAGGAGTAGCCCTTGCTAGACATGGTGTAATATTGGGGGCAAGTGTTGAGGAAATCCAAGTCAGGATTTTGGGATTGGGGAGTCCACTCAGTGGATTAAGGAACTGCTAGCCCGCAGTTGGAAAAGACCTACCTACCTAAATACCTTTAAATAGTATGACCAACCCTTTTTGGGGTTATGTGAAGGGGAATATGGATCCTTTCCACTAGAATTTCATGACAACTGGACTTTTTGAGTTCAATGGTGAGGGTCATTGGTACTTGATAAAATAGTAGGAGACTTAATAAAATTAATTTATTATTTTTCATAAGATGTAATCAAGACTGTCCTAATCATCATCTCTTTTAATTGCAGAATAAAATGACAAGCTCTTCAATCACACTATCACTGTGATCAGTTTTGGATAAAGACAACATCCTCACCGACAGTAAATTCCATGAATGGTTTAGACACCTTCGGGTTATTCTACGCTATGAAGGGAAGTCTTACGTGTTGTAGTTAGCATTACCTGATCCACATACCCAAGAGGTGAGTGACAAAGATTTCTTAGTCTACGAGAAACATATGAATGTTGTGGTCGACGTTCAATTTTTGATACAATCATCAATGTCTAGTGAGCTCATGAAGTCTCACAAAAACAAGGATGCCTATAGCATGATCAATCACCTTCGTGGTCTTTACTAAGAGAGATCAAGAGAAGAAAAGTTTGAGATCTCCAAGGCACTCTTCGAAAGTAATCTTGCAGAGCGTACCCCAGTTGGGCCTCGTGTAGTCAAGCTCATTGCCTACATTGAGTGCCTGTTGGTTCTAGGGTTTAAACTCCCCAAATAACTGAGCACCATTCTCATTCTTCCATAACTCACTCAGAGATTTTCTAGATTTGTTGTCAAATTCAATATGAACAACATTGGGAAGTCTCTATCTGATCTTCTTATCCTCATTCACCATGTGGATAAAGATATGAAGTGTGAAAAACCTTCTGTCTTTATAGTGAATAAGAGGAAAGGGAAGGTGAAGAACATTAAGCCCAATGTTTCTTCATGACCTTCCAAGAAAAGGAAGATCAAAGGGGGGGAAAGGGAATAAGAAGCTATTTGTTTCGCATGTGGCACGAAGGGCCACTGGAAGAAGAACTATACACAATTTAAGAAGCAAGGGGAAGCTTCAAGTTAATTTGTTATCAAATGTAATCTATCTGTCTCTAAAAATTGGGTATTAAATATAGCTTGTGGTTCTCACAAATGTATCCCAATACATGGACCAAGTAGATTCAGAAATATTAACCAAGGGGAGGTAGATCTACGAGCAGCTAATGGAGCCAGACTTATTGTTGTAGCTGTCGGGGACTACCACCTCACACTGCCAACTGGGATGATCTTGGTGTTAAAGGGTTGTTATTATGTGTTGTCTGTTACTAAAAACATTATATCTGTATCCAGATTAGATAAAGATGGATTTTTTGTCAAGTTTGGAAATGAATGTTGATTCTTTTACAAAAATAACATTTGTTTTGGTAGGGCACATTTATATAATGGTCTTTACAAGTTGGATTACACAAACCATGTAATGACAATCGACAACAAAGATACTTCACATGGCTCATACCACACCCAACTTTGGCATCACCGGCTAGGTCATGTAAATGAGAAATGCTTAACAAAGTTACATTAAGATGAATATTTAGATTCTTTCGAACTAAAACCACTTGGCGTATGTCACACATGTTTACAAGGCAAAACAACCAATGCCTCATTTAGTGGGAAGGTGAAAGTGCCAAAGAGATTCTTGAATTAGTTTATACCAATGTGTGTGGACCATTTCCAGTTGAAGCAATGGGTGGGTACTTTTATGTCATAACTTTAACTGATGATTTTACACTACAGGAAAAATAGTTTTTTTTGACGGGCTATTTGCGACAGAAATTAATCCCGTAGAAAATAGCACATCCGAGAGGTTATTTGCGACGATAGAATTTACCTGTCGCAATTTATTGCTTATTTGTGACGTGATTTGGCATCCCGTCACAACATGTTAGGCATGGTTTGGCACGGTTTGTGTGCGAAACCGTGGGAAGGTTATTTGCGACGGGGGATCCCTCCGTCGCAAATAGTGCGTCGGTCCTAGAGTATTTACGACGGGTCCCGTCAAAAATACCTGACAGCGGTAAATAGGTTATTGCGACAGGATGTTGTCCCGTCGCAAAAAGTGTATTGGTAGGAACTTTTTGCGACGGGTCCTGTCGCAAATACCCGGCGATAGTAAATAGGTAATTGTGACGGGATGCTGTCCAACCCCAAAAAGTGTGTCGGAAGGAACTTTTTGCAATGGGTCCCGTTGCAGATACCTTTTTAACCGCTGACAGTAATTAATGCGGGCGAAGGTATTTGCGATGGGTCACCTGTCGCAAGTAGTCTCGTCGCAACTAATCTAACTTATATATACCCCAATCTGTTTTTTCTATTCCTCCTCCCAATTCTCACTTTCTTTCTCTCTGAACTCTATTTTCAGAGTGTAAGTTTTTTTTGAGTTAGTTTTTTTACGAAGACGATGTGAAGCCTTCTAAATCAATAAGAGATCAGGTTTAAAAGTATTTATATTTTATTTAATTTAGTATTTATTTCATTTTTTATATTAATTTTAATTATTATTAATTAATTGTAATTAAATTAGATTTAAATTGTTTTGTTAATAGTATTTATTTGTAATAATAAATTGAAATTATTAGTACAAATTCTTAATAATTAGTAATAATAAATAGTTATTAATGATAATTAGTATCTTATAGAAATAATTAGCGGTAATTGGTAATTAGTAGCTGTAATTTGTAGTTATTAGTATTAATTAACGTTAATTAGTAATAATTAGGGGTAATTAGTAATAATTTGGTCTAATTAGTAATAATTAGTGGCAAATAATAATAATTAGGAAAAAATAGTAATAATAAATAAAAAATCGTATTAATTAAAAATAATTAGCAATAAATAGAAATAATTAGTAAAAAATAGGAATAATTAGTAATAAATAGGAATAATTAGTAATAAATTGGAATAATAAGTAATCAATAGGAATAATTAGTTATAATTAGGAATAATTAGTAATAAATATTAATTATTAGTAATAAATAGGAATAATTAGTAATAAATAGTAATAAATAGGAATAAATAGGAATAATTAGGAATAAATAGGAATAATTAGTAATAAATAGGAATAATTAGTAATAATTAGGAATAAATAGGAATAAATAGTAATAATTATGAATAATTAGTAATAAATAGGAATAATTAGTAATAAATAAGAATAATTAGTAATAATTAGTAATAATTAGTAATAAATAGGAATAATTAGGAATAATTAGGAATAATTAGGAATAATTTGTAATAATTAAGAATAATTTGTAATAATTAGGAATAATTAGTAATAATTAGGAATAATTAGTAATAATTAGGAATAATTAGTAATAATTAGGAATAATTACAAATAATTAGGAATTTATTATTAGTAAATATGAATAATTAGCAGTAAATAGGAATAATTAGTAGTAAATAAGAATAATTAGTAGTAAATAAGAATACATAGTAATAAATAGAAATAAATAGAAATAAATAGGAATAAATATTAATAAATAGGAATAAATAGTAATAAATAAGAAGAAAGAGTAATAAATAGGAATAAATAGTAATAAATAGGAATAATTAGTAATAAACTGGAATAATTTGCAATAAATAGAAATAATTAGTAATAAATAAGAATAAATAGTAATAAACAGTAATAATTGGGAATAAATAGTAATAATTGGGAATAAATAGTAATAATTGGGAATAAATTGTAATAATTGGGAATAAATAGTAATAATTGGGAATAAATAGTAATAATTGAGAATAAATAGTAATAATTGGGAATAATTAGTAATAATTGGGAATAATTAGTAATAATTGGGAATAATTAGTAATAAATAGTAATAATTAGTAATAATTGGTAATAAATAGTAAAAATTGTTAATAAATAGTAATAATTGGGGATAAATAGTAATAATTGGTAATAAATAGTAATAATTGGAAATAAATAGTAATAATTGGTAATAAATATTAATAACTGGTAATAAATAGTTATAATTGGTAATAAATAGTAATAATTGGTAATAAATAGTAATAATTTGTAATAATTAGTAATAATTGGTAATAATTAGTAATAATTTGTAATAATTTGTAATAATTTGTAATAATTTGTAATAATTGGTAATAATTAGGAATAATTGCTAATAATTAGGAATAATTGGTAATAATTAGGAATAATTGGTAACAATTAGTAATAATTGGTAATAATTCATAATATGTAGGAATAATTTGTAATAAATAGTAATAATTAGTAAGAAATAGTAATCACTTTGAATAATTAGAAATAATTAGTAATAATTAGGAATAATTAGTAATAATTCGGAATAAATAGTAATAAATAGTAATAAATAGTAATAAATAGGAATAAATAGGAAAAAATAAAAATAAATAGGAAATAATAGTAATAAATGAAAATAAATAGTAATAAATAGTTATAATTAGTAATAAATAGTACTAAATAGTAATAAATAGGAGTAATTAGTAATAAATATGAGTAATTAGTTATAAATAGTAATAAATAGTAACAAATAGTAATAATTAGTAATAATTAGTAATAAATAGTAATAATAGGTAATAAATACTAATAATTTGTAATAAATATTAATAATAGGTAATAAATAGTAAAAATTGGTAATAAATAGTAATAATTGGTAATAAATAGTAATACTTAGGAATAAAATGAATTGTAATAAATTGTAATAAATTGTAATAACTTGTGACAACGTGGCACAATTTCTAGTGGATTGATGACACTCCTTTTGCTGAAAGACTCTTCTCCTTCCAACTTTCACCGACTCAAAACATTATGAAATGTATGCTTCTACGTATGCATATCCAATATCGTATGCACGAGTTTGAATATATATTCCCATGACCACATTTTTTATAATTTTTTCCAGTGATGATAGTTGCAAGAAGATGATTCATCGACGAAAAGGGGGATCTTTTGTCCGACGACTCATTTACTTGTAAATTTGTCACACTAAAATCACAATGAAGAATCTTCTCAAAGGTAGGCATATAAATTATCATGTATATATGAGAATTTATATGTGTACCTCTGATCAGATTCTTCATTGTGATTTCAGTGTGAGAAATTTGCAAGTAAATGAGTCGTCGGAAAAAAGAGTAGCCATCAATCCACTGGAAGTTATGTCACCGAAAATTAATGGTAATTATTAAAAATTAGTTGTAATTATTTATCTTATTTTTTCAGATAGTGTTTTTTATAATTTCAAATTATTCAAAAAAAGAAATGATTTTATATTTTGAAGAAAAATATGGAATAAGGATGTCGACAACAATCATTATTAGATGATTATGCTTGGATAAATCAGTGCAGAAATTCAAACGGTTCTGATTTAAATCCTGTATTTATTGAGGGTGTTGAAGATTTGTTTTCATTTGCATTATCAAAACTAGAATTTTTTCAGAAGGCAAAATTAAGTGTCCTTGTAAAAAATATGCTCTGAGAATGTTTGACACATTTGAAAAGGTTGGGGGACCTCTCATGCAGTTTGGTTTTCAACTGGATTATTTTTTTTTGGTATCAAAACAGTGAATGTAGTTCTAGAGAAGATACTAATAACCTGATTCTGGATCCATCACGATTTCAAAATTTAGTAAATGATATTGTAGGTCCATCCGTTCAACAAAATGAAACTCTAGATGATATTGATTTAACTCTTGAGTTGGCACCGTCTGAATTTTATGAGTTGTTGAGGTCTGCTCAGGATGCATTATATCCTAGTTGCAAGATAAGAAAATTAGAAGTGGTTGAAAAATTTATAGCTATTAAATCAGATAATTCAATGTCAAAAAACTATTTTTATTAGATATTTTCTTTGGTTAAAACACTGTTACCTAAAAGAAATGTGTTGCCTGCAAATTACTATAAGAGCAAGAGGCTGGTTCGTAATCTGGACTATAGTTATCGGAAGATTCATGCATGTGAAAATGATTGCATCTTATATTCTGGTGAAAATGAGTCGTTGGATAGTTGTCTCCTATGTGGAAAATCAAGGTATAAATAAGATCAATCAGAAAAGGCTAGATCGATTCCTGTAAAACGACTGAGATATTTCCCCCTTACACCCAGGCTGTAGTGTTTATTTATGTCTCAGAACAAAATGCCAATGATTTCATGACACAAAACCAAGATTTCAACTGATAAAAGATTGAATCATCCATCTTATTGTGATTCAAGGAAACATTTTGACAATCTGCATTCGTCTTTGGCTTTAGAAGCCCAAAACGTGCGATTGGGTCTTTCTACTAACTGTTTATGTCCATGTGGTTCTTATAGTAGTTAGTATTCATGTTGGCCTATCTTTATAACTCCATACAATTTACCTCTATGGATGTTGATGAAGGATCCCTATATCTTTTTGACCTTATTAATCCTAGGAAATCTGAAAAATAATACTGATGTTTATTTGAAACCATTGATTGAAGAGTTAAATGCATTGTGGAGTAATGGTGTTAGTACATATGATGTTGCTATGAAACAACATTTCATATTAAAAGCTACATTGATATGGATGATTAGTGATTTCCTGACATATAACAAATTATCTAGATGGAGTACACATGGTCCTAAATCATGTCCTTACTGTATGAAAGAAAACAAAGCCTTATGCTCGTCAATGGAAAAAAAACCTTGCTATTTTGACTGTCATCGCAGATTTCATCCAACTGATCACCCTTTTCGGAGATACAAATCTGATTTCAAAAAAGGCACAATTGGGAGGGATAAACCTCCAAAAAATGATCTCAGGTACATATTTAATTCAGTTTTATTTTCATTCCCTCCCATCACATTTGGACCAACAGTAAACCAACAGAAAATTCACGGCTTTGGGAAATAACATAATTGGATAAAACATAGAATTATTTGGGATATTCTATATTGGTCTGATTTATTGGTCCACCACATGTTAGATGTCATGCATATTGAGAATAACCATTTTGATAATTTATTTCATACAGTTTTGGATACACCAGGTAACACCAAAGATACTGTAACACCCCGAGATTTTATGAAAAATATTCTTTTTAATTTCATTAATGTCTTGTGTTCTACGCTACACCAAAAGGAGATTGCACAACAAGAATCCTTGAATTGCCTTGCATTACACGCAATCGCGACCTTCCTCAATAGCATGTGTAGCACACAATACCGAGTTTCACTAAACAACGATATTCAATTAAAATATTATTAAAACTAGCCGTTATGAATAGTAATAACCACTTTTTGAAATTTTGTAAATTTTATTTTTCAAAATGGACATAATTTTTGGATTTGGAATATTGAAATTTTCTTAGGGTGAAATTTTGGTACTTTTCGGATAACTTTCATTTTCTGATGAATAGTGAAAATTACTAAATTTTAATTAAAAACAACCTTTTTAATCAAAATAATTAATAGTGATAAGTTATTAATATTAGTGGTTTTAAAGTATATTTAGAATATATTTTTAAAATTTAATACAATGTTGTTCATTGGATGTAATTTAACATTTAAACAAGACATAAACAAGTGTCAATCTTTTGATAGTTATTATCTCTTAAAAACACGTTATTTGTTTTGACAACGGGAATTAATTTTTAAATTAATTAATGCAACTGATATGTTTTGAATTTGGTAAAATAGACATTATTTTTGAGTTCATAATATCAAATATATCTTAGGCCTAATTTTTGGTATATTTCTGTAAACTTTCATTTTTTTATGAATAGTGAAACCACTAAGTGGTAGTTAAAAAAATTATTTTTTCATAAAACATAATTTTATCGCTTCTGTGAGTGGAATTTCAAAAATCCGAGAGACACTGTTGATGTCATTAAGTAAATGTAGTTCAATGAGATGAAAATAATTTTTGGTGAATAGTAACTTTTTACTTTTTTTTACCACGGTTAAAAGTAAATAGGGTAATTATGGGTACAAATGATATTATTATTACCTTAAAACATGTCCTAATTCTATTGGATAAGTGTAATTCGACTACATACAACCTTAGGAATAAAATATGACCATTTAGGCCCACTTGGATTAGATTAGGACATTTATTATTATTTAATTCAAAGAAGAGTTAAAAGAGTTAAAATCAAAGTTTATTTACTAAAACATTTTTAATATAGGGTTATACATAATATAAATTCGATTGTAAATATTAATTAGAAAGATAATAATATTTAATACATAATTATATTTTATTTATAATTTTTAAACATTAAATAATTTAATTTATTAATGACACAATGATGATGCAGTAATTACCATAATAGTGAAAAATTAGAATAATTATTATTATAAATACCCAAATAAATATAATTTGAGACTTTTTATGAATTAAACTAATTTTATAGGTTTATATGACATGTTATGATTGATTTAATTATCTTTGGTCGAAGTAATAATTCTGTTATGAGTTTCACAAATATCAATTACTAAATAGTGTCAAAATTGACATAAAATAGTTTTTAAAACAAATATTATATTATTGATTGTTATTTTATTCCTAAAAATCTATGGTTCATCCAAGATACTTATATAATGATAGGTGTATCATTAATGGACCACTTGGGGGTCGCTTGGATGTATATGGTAAGTTTATTAACTATATCATATAAAAATACAAAGTGACATGTTAAATGTCAATCTAATTAACAGAGAGTTAAAACTAAAAGATACGGTTAATATAATGACCTAAACTTGTCTAAATTTTATTGGATGAGAGGATTTAGACCCATCCCCACCTTATCTTCGAAATAACTCAATTTGGAGCTATTAAAAACCGAATATGACTTTATAATAAAATAATATTTTTAGTTATTCCAAAGGTACCCCTCTCCTCCATTATAAAAGGCTACCTCCTCCCTCTCTTCCTCACACCACTTTGAGCTTTCAAGATCGGCCAACCCCTGCCAAATTCTCTTCTCCACTTCTCTAGAAACATCCTAGAGGTCCTGGTATTCTTCAAAGACCCATTTTAGTGCCCTAAGAGGAGGACTCAAAGAGGTGCTTCCAAGAAGAGGTAATGTCCGTTACCGATTATTTCAACTTTATTTCTTCTTCCACTTCTTCTTCTTAGGTTGTTCCATTATGAAGTAATAACATCAGTATCACTCATATAATGATATTTTATTATAAGTATGAAACAAACCCTATTTCACCATCTATCCATCCTACGGAAAACGAAATCACCGCACGTGCGTACGTACAGAATACCATCTCCACGCCGCGGTGTAATCTATTTACCACCACCACCTTACTTGGATGGATATAATGGTGTACATAATAACTATATATGATTATTTTAAAGTGATATTGATTCTGAAATAGTATACATACACTCTAATACAATTCCACGATCATGAGAACGATATCATCGCTCGTGCGTACATACGGACTACAGTCTCCACGACGCGATGAGATTCATTCTCCACATTAACCATTCATGAATGATTTTAAAGTATATAAAATAAGTAATCATGAAATATATGACATAATAATGATACTGGATTTATGTGTATATATATGTATGTCATCTACTTAAGTCCATTCAACTCAATAAGGAAACGAAAACAACGTTCATGCGTACGTACGACCTACAGTCTCTATGAATGGTGTATTTCTTTCCATTTACTGATCTATTATATATATGTATATTAAGAATATATATTATATATAAATCATATTTTATATTCTAGAATTAATTAATCATGATCTAAGTAATCATATGAATAATTACAAGTCAAAACACGGACGACAAATGAAACGATTTTACCCAAAACACTCTTTAACATGGAATTTACAAAAGAACGGGTAAAATAAAGTCATAAGTGAACCATATATGATATCATAACAATGAGTATGATTATGGAATAAGTCAATGACATTATTTAAATTATTATACAGGAGGTTCGGTCACTTACGAAGCAAATCGGACCTAAGGTAAGGGAAAATATCACAATCTCATTTTTATCCGAGATTGTTTATACTTTGGTATTTACTGGGGTGTATTTTATCATCCACATCCATGTTTCCTCAATATGTAATATTATTTCCATCCACCTAAAATTTTTTAAATCCAATTTTACCCTTCGATGAGTTTTTAGTAAAAGATATGAAAGGAATCTTTTGTCGTTTTTCGTACGAGGTACTTTTTGACTTTTCTGACAAAAGTACGAGAAGAATGTTTTTTAACTTATACGACATGAATGGATTTTTAAAAAATTATTTCCAAGAAGCTTCCTTTACAAGTTTTCAGGTTTATTTTTAATCAACTTCTTTTAGTTTATAATTGTATGACATGTTAAGAAAGGAAAAATGTTTTTGAAGTAGAAAGGATATTTTCCTCAAAAATGGAGTTCAAGTGTTTTATCAAAATTATTTTCCATCAAAGATAATATAGGGTTTTGTTTCTATCCCTATTATTACATTGATTTTATTATGTTGTGATGGAATTATTTTTATGAATTCCTTTATCTTATATGAATTGTTTTATGATGTCATGTTGTTTAAGAATCCCATTTTTATTACATGGGTTATGCAATGATGTATGATTTATGATTTTGTGGCACACATAAGAATGGTATCATTATGAGATGGGTGGGACCTATATCTCACTCCAATGCATTGGGTAAAGATTTTATATCTCATGAGATAGACATGGCTGGAACGGCAGGTTAAATCGGTTCAGTGAAACGGGGCTGAAACGAGGAGTGAACTCGGTTCAGAAATGGACTTTGTCCACTAAGATAGTCTTGGCCATGAGTCTTGACTAATAAGAAATGATTCTCTATGATTATGTGTGTATGCCACAAAGTTTCATGTTTTAAGTTATGATTATTGGGATTTCATTTCACTACTATGATTTATCCGATGTTATGAAATTATGATCTCTTTTGCAGGTTACGATTTCCAAAAGTTATGTTCTTATGAATATGATGTGATTGATATTTCTTTTGTTTACCCTTAATGAGAATTTGAGCTCACCCTTTTATGTTTTCTTTTCCCCATGATATAAAGAAATGTTTTAGGTAAGAAAAAAAAGGTAAGATCTTTATGGGAGATGTTGAAGATCTTTCACCATGATTAGAAGATTATGTTCCGAGTTTCCAAAGACACTAAACTATTACAGTCCTTGTGTGTGTGTTTTTATTATGTACTAAGTATTCCAAAAAAGTAATGTAATGTCCATGTATGTCAGGTTTTAGGTCTCTACAGTTGGTATTAGAGGAAATGTTTAGTCAACCTTTGGAAACATGGATGCGAGAACTTTAGTGAGATCCCTAGAGATATTTCTAAGGTATATCTAGGGATGTCCCTAAGGTTAAGTATAAGTATAGGTTATAGTACAAGAATTACGATAACCCAAGATGTTAGATATTGAAGGTACTCCCCCTTTATTGTGTTTTTTTCCCTAGCATGATTTTTGCCTCTCACACTATTCTTTTTGGGTTTTAGACAATGGCTGGAACCCGAAGGAACTGTGTTGATCAATGCAATGGAAAATGCTATAATTGTCCTCCTAAAAAAACAAATATTATGGGAGATGGAGTGCAGAATCTTATTTCTATACTTACACAATCTATGAATCATTCTGGACTTCCAAATGAGCAGATAAGGGAACAATATTCTATTGTGTCCTTCATGAGGCAACGTCCACCTTCTTTCAGTGGGTCTTCTGATCCACTTGTTGCTGAACAATGGATCAGTACCACTAAAGAGATATTTTTAGTTCTTCAATGTTCTGAACAAGATAAATTCATCTTAGCAGTATATCGTTTGGAAGGTGAAGCTGATCAATGGTGGAATCTTATCAAGAATACGAGGCAAAGTGATGAAATTGAGTCCATGGAATGGTACGAGTTCAAGAACTTATTTTTCAATAAGTAATTCCCTCGTATTCTTCGAACAAATATGGAGAAGGAGTTTCTTGAACTAAAGAAAAAGGATGATGAATCGGTTGGTATATACGAAGTGAATTTTACAATGCTTGCAAGGTATGCATCTAGATTTATCATCCAACCTGAAAGTAAAGTTGATCGATTCTTCGGTGGCTTAAAACCAAATATTCGAAGGGAATTAGCTATAAGAGACTTCTGTAGCTATGAAGAAATTGTGCGTTGTGCTATCAAGGTAGAAATGGAAGTTGGTGTTACTTATCCATCTCATAGTTTTGACAAGAAACGAAAGATAGAGTTCAAGGAGAAATCTCAGAATAATGGTGAAAAGAAGATGAATGTTTCCTCATGCTCCATGTGTGGAAAGAAGCATGGTGGAGATTGTATTAAAGGGACTAGAAAATGTTTTATGTGTGGAAAAGAAGTTCCTTGATAAGATGAGTGTCGAAGTAATGGAAAAAGGGTTTCTAATGATGAGAATAAAGAAAAGACTACAGAGAACTCTCCACTGACACTTAAATGCTTCAAGTGCAAAGAAATGGGTCATTATGCTAATAAATGCCCTAATCCACGGGTTAATGATGATCAACATGAGCAACCTCTTAAGGAAAAGGATAAAGGGAAGTTTCATGCGATCATTATTTGTGATGTTGAGTATAAAAATGATGTTGTGTAGTGATTAAGTGTTTATGTAATGGGATTTCAAAATAGTATCATGGAATCTCATGTATGGTATTGTGGAATATTGGAATATCTATGTATCATTTTCAATAATTATATGGTACTGGTAACCATGAAAAGGTGATTGAAATATTTTTGGAACGTAGATGATATGTGCATAATGAAGGGATAAAAAGATAATGAGATGTTTGATTGTATTCATGAGCTCATGAATGTTATAAGGACTAAGTGATATCATGGTTTGTGTATACAGAATTTTGGGATTTTGGTATGTGGAAAGAGTTATCTTTTGATAGGACTCATGTCTTCACTAAGGTTTAATGGGTATTCATTTTTCAAGAGAATACCTGATTAAGGCCTTCGAATGTTTGGAATGTGACCAACAAGACATATCTCATGATATATGGGGATCAACAATTATACTAACATGCTAGTTGTATGAACTCTTTGGTAATAGTTTTCACTATAATATGAGATTAGATAGCATTATTTTAGATAAGACTAAAGATTTGAATGGATTATGTTGGACATAAGTTAGTATTGTTTAAGGATGGAAGTTTTTTCGATATTATTTATGGGATGTTATAGTAATGTAGTTTTAGAAAAATGACAACCTGCAGGATGGGTGACAGCCCATCGCGTCGGACAAGGCTGTGGGAATCGAACCCACAACTGAAGTGCGACTAGCCTTTATTTCCTACCACTGGCCTACAAGAAGTCCCTGTTTAATAGAAACTAGTTTTATTATATTAAGCAGTATGATATATGAAGTATAAGTCCATTTTAAGAACCATATATGATTAATCTCACTATAGATGGACTTATGTATTTTTTGATAACTTTTCTAACCTTTTGTTTGAGACAGATGGAATGACCCATCATTCTATCACATGATCTGCTAACACATCATGAATGACAAATTCAAATTCATTTCTTTAAGAGATGAAGTGGAAATTGTCCAAAGAATGACCAACAGTGAGACTATACCAAAATCACGAAAGTATTTCTTCTAATTTCATCAACTTTAGGGAAATGATCTTGAAAACCAAAAATGTTGTCCTAGTGCTCTTATATCTGATGAATCAGATGGTACCTTAGATCATCACAAATCTATGGCTTTATGAAAACTGGATTTTCCATAGCATGTTCTCTATCACTCTCCATCAGAACATGACGGTTAGATTTCTCTTCCATAACCATATTTTCACCTAGGTGGAAACCCAATGATTAGTTTATTTGGGAAACCGTTATGTTTCATACTTTTGTTTTTAAAGATTGGTTTTGGTATTCCTTTTTATGATGTGGGTTTCTATTAAAGAAACTTTCGAGTAGTAAAACATTTATAACCCCGACGAATTTTGAGGGCGAAATTCATTTTAAGGGGGGTAGGATGTAACACCCCGAGATTTTATGAAAAATATTCTTTTTAATTTCATTAATGTCTTGTGTTGTACGCTACACCAAAAGGATCTTGCACAACACGCATCCTTCACTTGCCTTGCATTACACACAATTGCGACCTTCCTCAATAGCATGTGTAGTACGCAATACCGAGTTTTACTAAACAATGATATGCTATTAAAATATTATTAAAACTAGCCGTTATGAATAGGAATAACCACTTTTTGAAATTTAGTAAATTTTATTTTTCAAAATGGACATAATTTTTGGATTCGGAATATCAAAATTAGCTTAGGGTGAAATTTTGGTACTTTTCGGAAAACTTTCATTTTCTGATGAATAGTGAAATTACTAAATTTTATTTAATAACAACCTTTTCAATTGAAATAATTAATAGTGATACATTATTAATTTTTGTGGGTTTAAAGTATATTTAGAATATATTTTTACAATTTAATAAAATGTTTTTCATTGGATGTAATTTCACATTTAAACGAGACATAAACAAGTGTTAATCTTTTGATAGTTATTATCTCTTAAGAACACACTATTTGTTTTGAAAATGAGAATTAATTTTTAAATTAATTAATGAATCTAATATGTTTTTAATTTGGTAAGATATACATCATTTTTTAGTTCATAATATTAAATATAGCTTAGGCCTAATTTTTGGTATTTTTCTGGAAACTTTCATTTTTTTGATGAATAATGAAACCACTAAGTGGTAGTTAAAAAAATAAATTTTTCATAAAACTTTATTTTACTGCTTCTGTGAGTGGAATTTCAAAAATCAGAGAGTCACGGTTGATGTCAGTAAGTAAAATGTTGTTCAATGAGATGAAAATAATTTTTGGTGGATAATAACTTTTTAATTTTTTTACCACGGTTAAAAGTAAATAGGGTAATTAAGTGTAAAAATGATATTATTATTACCCTAACACATTTCCTAATTCTATTTGATAAGTGTAATTCGACCAAAGACAACCTTAGGAATAAAATATGACCATTTAGGCCCACTTGGATTAGATTAGGACATTTATTAGTATTTAATTCAAAGAAGAGTTAAAAGAGCTAAAATCAATGTTTATTATTAAAACATTTTTAATATAGGGTTATACATAATATAAATTCGATTGTAAATATTAATTAGAAATATATAAAGATTTCATACATAATTATATTTTATTTATAATTTTTAGACATTAAATAATTTAATTTATATATGACACAATGATGATGCATTAATTACCATAATAGTGAACAATTAGATTAATTGATATTATAAATACCCAAATAAATATAATTTGAGACTTTTTATGAATTAAACTAATTTTATAGCTTAATATGACATGTTATGAGTGATTTAATTAACTTTGGTCGATGTAATACTTCTGTTATGAGTTTCACAAAAATCAATTACTAAATAGTGTCAAAATTGACATAAAATAGTTTCTAAAAAAAATATTATATTATTGATTGTTATGTTATTCCTAAAAATATAAGGTTCATCTAAGATACTTATATAATGATAGGTGTATCATTAATGGACCACTTGGGGGTCTCTTGGATGTATATGGTAAGTTTATTAACTATATAATATAAAAATACAAAGTGACATGGTAAATGTCAATCTAATTAACTAAGAGTTAAAACTAAAAGATAAGGTTTATATAATGACCTAAACTTGTCTAAATTCTATTGGATGAGTGGATTTCGACCCATCCCCACCTTATCTTCTAAATAAATCAATTTTGAGCTATTAAAAACCGAATATGACTTTATAATAAAATAATATTTTTAGTTATTCCAAAGGTGCCCCTCTCCTCCATTATAAAGGCCACCTCCTCCCTCTCTTCCTCACACCACTTTGAGCATTCAAGCTCTCCCAACCCCCATAAAATTCTCTTCTCCACGTCCCTAGAAGCATCCTAGAGGTCCTGGTCTTCTTAAAAGACCAATTTTAGTGCCCTTAGAGGAGGAGTTAAAGAGGTGCTTCAAAGAAGAGGTAATGTCCGTTACCGATTCTTTCAACTTTATTTCTTCTTCCAATTATTCTTATTAGGTTGTTACATTATGAAGTAATAACATCAGTATCACTCATATACTGATATGTTATTATAAGTATGAAACAACCCTATTTCACAATCTATCCATCCTACGGAAAACGAAATCACCGCGCGTGTGTACATACAGAATACCGTCTCCACGCCGTGGTGTAATCTATTTTCCACCACCACCTTACTTGGATGGATATAATGGTGTAAATAATAACTAAATATGATTATTGTAAAGTGATATTGATTCTGAAATAGTATACATACACTCCAATATAATTCCACGATCATGAGAACGATATCATCGCTCGTGCGTACGTACGGACTACCGTCTCCACGACACGATGAGATTCATTCTCCACGTTAAACATTCATGAATGATTATAAAGTATATATAATAAGTAATCATGAAATATATTACATAATAATGATACTGGATTTATGTTTATATATATGTACATCATCTACTTAAGTCCATTCAACTCAATAAGGAAACGAAAACAGCGTTCATGCGTACGTACGGCCTACCGTCTCCATGAATAGTGTATTTATTTCCATTTAATGATCCATTATATATATGTATATTATGAATATATATTATATATAAATGAAGTCTTATATTTTGGAATTAATTAATCATGATCTAAGTAATCATATGAATAATTACAAGTCAAAACACGGACGACAAATGAAAAGATTTTACCCAAAACGCTCTTTAACATTGAATTTACAAAAGAACGGGTAAAATAAAGTCATAAGTGAACCATATATGATATCATAACAATGAATATGATTCTGGAATAAGTCAATGACATTATTTAAATCATTATACATGAGGTTTGGACACTTACGAAGCGAATCAGACCTAAGGTAAGGGAAAATATCACAATCTCATTTTTATCCGAGATTGTTTATACTTTGGTATTTACTGGGGTATATTTTATCATCCACATCCATGTTTCCTCAATATGTAATATTATTTCCATCCACCTAAAAATTTTTAAATCCAATTTTACCCTTCGATGAGTTTTTATTAAAAGATATGAAAGGAATCTTTTGTCGTTTTTTGTACGAGGTACTTTTTGACTTCTCCGACAAAAGTATGAGAAGAATGTTTTTTTAACTTATACAGAATGAATTGATTTTTAAAACATTATTTCAAAGAATATTCCTTTACAAGTTTTCAAGTTTATTTTTAATCAACTTCTTTTATTTTATAATTGTATGACATGTTAAGAAAGGAAAAGTGTTTTTGAAGTAGAAAGGATATTTTCCTCAAGGATGGAGTTCAAGTGTTTTATCAAAATTATTTTCCATATAAGATAATAGAGGGTTTTGTTTATATCCCTATTATTACATTGATTTGATTATGTTGTGATGGAATTATTTTTATGAATTCCTTTATCTTATATGAATTGTTTTATGATGTCATGTTGTTTAAGAATCCCATTTTTATTACATGGGTTATGCAATGATGTATGATTTATGATTTTGTGGCACACATAAGAATGGTATAATTATGAGATGGGTGGGACCTATATCTCCCTCCAATGCATTGGGTAACGATTTTAGATCTCATGAGATAGACATGGCTGGAACGGCAGGTTAAACTGGTTCAGTGGAACATGACTGAAATGAGGAGTGAACACAGTTCAGAAATGGACTTTGTCTACTAAGATAGTCTTGGCCATGAGTCTTGACTAATAAGAAATGATTCTCTATGATTATGTGTGTATGCCACAAAGCTTCATGTTTTAAGTTATGATTATTGGGATTTCATTTCACTACTATGATTTATCCGATGTTATGAAATTATGATCTCTTTTGCAGGTTAAGATTTCCAAAAGTTATGTTCTTATGTATATGATGTCATTGATATTTCTTTCGTTTACCTTTACTGAGCATTTGAGCTCACCCTTTTATGTTTTCTATTCCCCAGGATATAAAGAAAGGTTTTAGGTAAGAAAAAAAAGGTAATATCTTTATGGGAGATGTTGAAGATCTTTCACCATGATTAGAAGATTACGTTCCGAGTTTCCAAAGACACTAAACTATTACGGTCCTTGTGTGTGTGTTTTTATTATGTACTAGGTATTCCAAAAAAGTAATGTAATATCCATGTACGTCAGGCTTCGGGTCTCTACAGATACTGTAAATGTATGATTAGATCTTGTCCAAATTTGTAGGCGACCAAAACTTGAACTATTTGAAAATGTTAGATCACAGAGGTTAATGAAGAAAAAAGAATATTATACACTGTCCAAAAAGAGTCGCTTATTATTTTTTGAGTGGATTGCAGATTTGAGACTTCCAAATAGATATGATTCCAATTTGGGATGATGTGTTAAGAATGGCCATATTACTAGATTAAAAGGTCATGATTTTCATGTTATAATGGAAAGACTTATGCCAATTGGATTAAGAGGTTTGTTAAATTCTGTGATTTGGGATTACATAACAGACATATCATATTTTTTTCGAGACATTTGTGTAGTAACAACAGACTACGATGCGCTAAGAAAACTGGAAGAAGATGTTGCTGTAATTATATGTAAACTGGAAAAAATATTCCCACTAGCTTTATTTGAATCAATGGAACATATGATATTACATTTGACACATGAAGCTAAATTTGGAGGTCCAGTACAGTTTCGATGGATGTACCCATTTGAGAGATGCAGCAGAAATTGATGAAAAAAGTACATAACCAAGAATCCGTTGAAGGCTCAATTTCTGAATCTTATCTATAAGAGGAAATTGCTTTTTTCTTCTCTTATTATTTTGAATATGAATATCCTTAAAAACTAAACCGCATGGGATGGAACGAGGGGAAGGTTGAAAATGAAATAGAAAATCAATTATTAGTTTTTAATCAGCCAAATCTTGGCTTTGGTGGAGTTCGTGATCGATGGCATTCAGATGATGAACATCACAGAGCACATACATATGTTCTGCTCAACTGTGAGAAAATGACACCATTTGAACTGTGAGTGCTTCTATCACTTATTCTATAATTTATGTTTAAATATGTAAACTTATTTTATTTGTATGTTATATGATAATCATATCAAGAAACAACTTCCACAAATTACAGCAACTTCTCTTGAAGAACACAGACAATTTTTTTTCTCAATAGTTTCAAAAACTGGTAACATAAATTATTGATGGTTAAACATATCAATTTAGTTTATTATTTATTATATTGATAATTGTTTTAAAAAATTTCAAGTTTCTCAACATGCTAATAAAATTGTTAAGATAATGTGTATATTGAGTAACCCACCATCCAAAATGGTTAAATATTATAATGCATATGTGGTGAATGGTTTTTTATTTCAAACCCATGAATACGGGGAATAAAAAAACAATTAAAAATTGAGTTTTCTTGAGAGGATCGCATCATAGAGAAACTGATGCTAACTTTTACGGAATTCAGGATGAAATTATTGAGCTGTGTTATCTAGGACAGAATTACATAATGATGTTTAAATGTCGTTGGTTGGATACTGAGAGAGGCTTGTGTGTTCATCTGACTCATGTAATTGTCGATATTAAATATAAAAGTCTTCTTTCATTAAATGAATAATTTTTACTGGACCAACATGCACATAAAATTTATCACGAAAATTACTATGTTACTTCAAGAGACCTGAGTGATTAGTGGAGCATAATAAAAATGAAATCTTGAGAAAATCAGTTTACTCAAACAGAATGTGGTTCCACTGAACTGGAAGGAATTGAAATTTTTCAAGAGACTACTCTAAATCCATATTTTTCACAAAGAGACGTGAATATCGATGATGACACCCCACAATTAAGGGTCGATGATGACGAAGAAGTTAATGATGTTACCAATGAATTTGAAATGACAAGAGATGATGGAACTGAAACTCATATGGATATTGATGATGCCAAGGACGAATATGAAGACATTAACATCGTCAGATATGAAGATGATGATGAAGGTGAACATTGATTCAGTTAAATGGTGGTTATAATCAGAACTAATATATATCTATATATAATAGTTATTTTCAACTATCTGCTAACAAAAATCATTTTGTGTTTGATATGGACTCTGATCTATTTCATGAGTTAGAGGAGGAGGAGATACCTTTAGATGGGGGGATTTGGGATCATCTGACCCTCAGCCTACTGGCGGTTCAGGGGGTATGCGGAGGGGGTGCAGTCATGCGCGACTGATGATTCCTAACCCTCTCCCCAAACGACATCCAAATGTTGGATTTGATCCACACACATAGAGGTATGATAACCTATGTATTTTAGTTATCTTTTATTAATTTATTTATATACTAATTGTTTGATTTTGTTTTTCACAACTATGCGCATGTAGCTGTTGGATAGGGAAGTGCTATATTGCACAATTATTTTTCTCATCCATGGATCACATGGGAATAGATTACCGTTGATATGCAGCTCGACATGTTCAACCATTGGTTGGTATATAAATAAATAATTTTTATTTTGAAATTTATTTTTTTAATAACTTGATATTATAAATTATTTATAGGGTTTATGGTATCCCATTGATGATAGCTTGCATGACGCTATCCACACCACATGAGAGGTTTCTATGCATGATAGTTTCCATCAGTTTTTGCACAATTTGAGAAGGACATCCATTAAGAAAGCAGGAGTGATGGTATTTGATGAGTCGTGTAGAGACCACCGACCAGAGTACATTTCATATCACGTTTGGGATGGATTATGTTCACACAGGTTGGGTGGTGGATTTTAGAGGAGATCTTTATTGGGTCAGCATAATCAGGGGAGATAGGAGGTGACACATCAAGCTGGTAGTTGTACATTCAGTACACATAAAGAGCATCTAGTAAGTATCATTTTTAAATATTTTATATAACTGTAAATGTAAACAGTTCGTTTTATATTTCTATAGGCAGTAGAGCATCCCGATATTATGGAGTAAGATGTTTATTGGAGGATGTATAGTCATCCAGCCATTAGAGAGATTAGAGGTGATCGCCAGTGTCAGATTGTGGTGAATATTTTTTTTTCAGTTTGACAATTAACTGCATATAATATTTTCAAAATTTGAATTTTAAATTGGAATTATAGGAGCCATATGAGGCTGCGACCTCTCAAACACAGGATGTGAGTCAGGACGAGAGGACTAATCAGACCAGTGCCCACCATTTTGATAAGGCAACATGGATGCAGGCGAATCAGTATGGCTTTAAGAAGGGCTGAGTAGTTGGTATCGACTCTTATATGACTCATGATACTTATTATGGTACTGCTGCGATGTCGGCGTCCAGCTCGAGAGGATCTCATGGAGAGGCATCATCTTCTGGGTCACAGTATCAAGAGAAATTGCAAGCTCAGACTGAGCTTATAGAGAGTTTGTAGAAGTAGCATGAAGAGATGCATCAGTAGAAGTAGTAGCAACCGCAATGCAAGGAGGAGATGCGTCAATGGCAGCAGAAACATCATGAACAGATGGTGTACATTTGTCATCTGACTCGTAGTTTAGGGATGGAGTTTCCTCCACCATCTCCTATAGCTCCTCCACCTCCTCCATAAGACGATCCCCCTCGGTGATTTTTTTATGTTAAAAATATTTTAATTCAAGATTTATTGTAATATGAACTATTTACAGTATTTGTCTTTTATATTGGTGCAAATATTGCATAATTTAATTTTTTTTATTTTTAATATTTTAATATTTATTATTAGTATTATATTTTTTTAATGTTTGTTTATTTTTCTAATAATAATAATAATAGTAATAGTAATAATATTTTATGATATTTTATATTTTTTTGTGAATATTGAGAATTTTAATATTTTTTAATATTTTATTATTTTAATAATATTAACATTATTTGTTCATTAATCATATTTTTATTAAATATATATTTATTAGTATTATTTTTTTAATGTATTTTTTTATTTTATTTACAATAATAATAAAAATATTTTATGATTTTTTTATATTTTTTTTGTGAATATTGAGAATTTTATTATTATTATTTTTTATTATCTTAATAATATTAATATTATTTTTTCATTAATCATAATTTTATTATATATATATATATATTACTTTATTTAGTATTTGCAATGGGACCTGTTGCGACGGGATCCCGTCACAAATAGTTTAAATATATATTTTTAAAAGGTATTTGTGACAGGCCTATTGCAAAAGGTTTATTTATATATAATGTATATAATCAAAGACTTATTTGTGATGATGCTTTCTACAATGGGCTATTTGTGATGGGACCCCATCGCTAAAGCTTAATTGCGATGGGATCCCGTCACAAATAGCCCATCACAAATACCTCAAATTCCAATAGTTTTAGTAGATATGGATATATCTACTTAATGAGGTATAAGTCGGATTCATTTGATAGTTTATAGAATACAAGAATGAAGTTGAGAACCAACTTGGTAAGAAGGTTAAGAAATTGCACTTAGTCTGAGGTAGAGAATATCTTAATAAAGACTTTATTGATTACTTACAAGAGTTTGGGATCCTATCCCAACTCAATCCTCATTACACACCCCAGTGGAATGTTGTGAGAGAAAGGAGGAAGCACCCCTTGTTGGACATGGTGAGATCAATGATGAGTCATGCAAGTCTGAAGGTTCCGGGCGTAGCGGAAGCATGTGGGTGGATGTACACACTTGGATTTTTGTCATTAGAAATCATCAATCTGAGATCAATATGACGATGAACTCCAGTCTCCACAGATCGATTCAAAGAAGTAGACAAAGAAGAAGAAAGATCCCGGAGCCACCAAAGTGGATCATCACAGGCTGATTATAATTAATTTAATTAATTGACTAGAAGTACCTTTTCGGTGTTCCTTTTTAATTGATATTCTTGATCACATTCCGATGTGATTCGTCGTTGCGTCGCAGAATCCAAGTGTAGAATTCCTCTAGCGGTGATCCACACATGCACCTCGTATCTCTATACGTCGCCAAAGGAGTCTTCGGGGGCTAGTGTGGAGAAACATTTTATTGTGTTGTCTGCCTTATATC
Source organism: Viscum album (assembly GCA_963277665.1). Classification (NCBI taxonomy): domain Eukaryota; kingdom Viridiplantae; phylum Streptophyta; class Magnoliopsida; order Santalales; family Viscaceae; genus Viscum; species Viscum album. The sequence goes on from OY728147.1 coordinate 757,907,573, forward strand.
ATCTTGATCCGATAGAAGAGGATCTCTCTCGATCTTAACAGTGTTATTTAAGGAAGAGGATCTTTTATCCTTGAAAGAATTATCTAGAATTGTTCTGCACAACGATTCTCTTGTAGGAAAATAGTTGGGGTTGTGAGGATAATTATAATCGGGTTTGAGGTTGTAGAGTTATGATAATAAATAAACACATTACACACTTTATTTATTTCATTGACTCTAATTTAAGACCCCCATGTCTAATAATTAATTCCTTGACATGCTCCCATGCTAATTATAATAAATATCATTTAATAAAACAATATTATATCTTCAAAATCCCGACTGGAAAACTACACGGCATGTACTTGTTTTCCATAAAACTACACGGTGCTTAATCATTAATACACGCCGTGTACTTGTCTTTAATTTCATTTACAAAATGAAAACTTCATGGCGTGTAATCATTAATACACAATGTGTACTTATTTTCCATGAAAAACTACATGGCATGTAATCATTAATACACGACTTGTATATCTTTTTTTTCATTTCCTTATTCCTCCATCATTAAAACGATTTAGGCATCCTTGAATAATTATTAAACCATGTACAAGAATAATCTTTATTCTACTTGAGATACTTGGATACACTTAGTGTCTGACCCTGTAGGCCTCTTTCTCATTGGTATTAGGCGGGCTTGCCTAAAGTCCAAAATTACTATCTAGCATTGGGTCAAGGCACCCAAGTGAAAGAAGTTGATGTAACATTGATGTGTCACCTCATACGAACACTTACTGTGTCATTTAATCCCTTTGTCTCAATATCTCATCAAACAAGTTTCGTGGTAGTGTCATAAACCTATATGCTTGATCTGTCATTTTTTGACTTCCAGAAACAAACTCATCGTGTCACCATGGCCATGGAATTTTTTCGACAGTTCTATTTCAATCAAAGGTCCCGAGATATCTACCTCCATAAATACGGAAGGGACAAGTCCTTCCTCTACTTATCCATTAACAACATGTCATTTGTGATGCACCCAACGTACCATACTTCCCCCCAAATGTCTTCATGATGGTTTTCATCAGCAAATCTAAGTGCGCGAGTCAGGACCTGAGTTAATGATAATCTTCTAGTCTAAGGACCATTAGAAACGCTCACAGATAGAAATATCTGATGACTCCAAAACATGCAGAATTACTACTGGAAGGCCGGTTCTCATAATCTCCCATCTTGGAGATTATCAAGTTTAAACTCCATGAGAGGGAGTCTCGTCTTCTTACGAGTACTCGCACATGACGGTCTGTATACTATGTGTCATATCATAGTATGTCATCCAACTACATAACAATTTTTAAGAATATTTGTTATAGAATTTCAAGGTTCTCATCATAGCGGGGATCTACCATTACCTTATAAATGCAACAAATATTCTAGGACATTATTATATTATAGTCATGCAAAACAATGAACAATATAAAATAAGTGAACATTCATGTAATCAAATTACAAAATAGTTGGTTCTCAGGACACCAACCCTATCAAACTCCCACTTGGACTAGAGCCAACTTCCTATGACTTTTAGTCTGCTAGACCTCACATAATGATCATGTTTCTACTGAGTCAAGGCTTTAGTAAAGGGGCCTGCCACATTGTCTTCTGTGGAAATACTGCTCACTGAAACTTCACCTCTCTGAGAAAAATCCCTCAAGAGATGATACTTCCAAAGTATGTGCTTTATCTGCTGATGTGACCCTGGATCTTTCGCAAGTGCCACCGCTGCAGTATTATCACAATAGGGTGTGATAGGATCTTTAATTTTAGGTACTGCATACATATCTTGGATGAAGCTTCACATCCATACTGCTTCTTTAGCTGCCTTAGATGCTGGGATATACTTGGATTCCTCTGTAGAATCTACCACCAGAATTTGCTTTGAGCTCTTCCAGCTCAATGCACCTCCATTCAAACTGAATATGTAAGCAGTATGCGACTTCATTTCTTCTTGATCAGTCCGGAAACTAGCATCTACATGTCCTGTGATGAATATTTCCTCATCTCCTCCATAAACAAGAAGCATATCCTTAGTATGCCTCAAATACTTAAGGATAGTCTTGAATTCTATCCAATGGTGGCCTTCTATGCCATCTTGATATCTTCCTACCGTATTTAATGTGTAAGAAACATCAAGCCTTTTACATAGCATAACATACATGACTGACCCAATCACAGATGCATAAGGGATCCTTGCCATTTTCTCTCTTTCCTCATGTGTCTGAGGATACATTTTCTTGGAATGATGAATGCCATGTGACACTAGAAACAATCCCCTCTTGGACTATTCCATACTAAATCTCTTCAGTATCTTGTCAATGTATGTACATTGACTCAGGCCTAACATTCTCTTGGATCTATCACGATGGATCTTGATCCCAAGAATATATGCTGCCTCGCCCAAGTCTTTTATAGAGAATCATTTATCTAACCATGCCTTAACTGACTGTAAGACAGGTACTTCGTTTCTAATTAGTAATATTTCATCAACATATACTATTAGGAAAATGACATAACTTCCACTAAACCTCTTGTAGACACAAGGCTCACATTCATTCTTAACAAAGCCAAATTCCGCTCTAGCTTCATCAAAATGAATGTTCCATGGCCTTGATGCTTTCTTTAATCCATAAATATATTTCTGCAACTTGAATACCTTGTTGGCATCCTTTGGAGTCACAAACCCTTCAGGTTGTTTCATGTAGACATCTTACTGGAGGTTCCCATTAAGTAATGTCGTTTTGACATCCATTTTCAAAATTTCTAACTCATGGTAAGAGACAATGGCCAATAGGATTCTAATGGATTTCAGCATAGAAACTAGTGAAAATGTTTTATCATAGTCAATTCCTTGATGCTGTCTAAAACCATTTGCAACCAGTCGTGCCTTATTGGTGCTGACTTGCCCCTCTATATCCAGTTTCTTCTTGAATACCCATTTATTACCAATAGGCTTTACATAAACTGGAGGGTCTACCAAAATCCAAACTTGGTATTGGTATGTGGAATCCATTTTAGAATTCATGGATTATTGCCACTTGGCAACGTTTGTGCCTTTAACTGCTTCCTTGTAGGTAAAAGGATCATTACTGTCAACCAATAATGAGTCACCATCCTCGGTGACAAGAAAACCATATCATTCTGGTTCTCTCACCTCTCTCATTCTCCTACGTAGTTCTTGTGTCTCTGGAATAGATTGTTCTTCCATGGGGCTTTGTAGAATCTGTTCTTGTACCAACTCCTATGTATCTTGAGCCTTGACTTCATCGAAGACTATCTCACTCCCACTATCTCTTTTGAAGATTTTCACAATCTCAAGGAATATGGTGTGTCTTTCCACTGTAACCTTTTTGTCTAAGGGGTTGTATAGGTAATATCCCCTTGTTTCCTTGGAATATCCTATAATGATACACTTTAGGACTTGGTGTGTAAGTTTGTTTCCTAAAGAGGCCTTAACAAATGCTTCACTACCCCACACATGTAAATTTGATAACATGGCTTTGCATCCACACCATAACTCGTATAGAATAACATTTATCGATTTAGTTGGTCCTTGGTTTATTATGTGTGCTACTGTTTGTAATGCATACCCCCAAAAGGATAACGGAAGACTCACATGACTCATCATTGATCTCACCATGTACAACAGGGTGAGGTTCCTCCTTTCACTTACACCATTCCACTCTGGTGTGTAAGGAGGATTGAGTATAGATAGAATCCCAAACTCCCGTAAGAAATAAATGAAGTCCTGATTAAGATATTATCCTCCTCTATCTGAGTGGAGTTTCTTAATCTTCTTAAAAATCTGGTTCTCAACTTCATTCTTGTATTCTTTGAACTGATCAAAAGAATATGACATATACCTCATTAAGTAAATATATCCATATCTACTAAAATCATCAGTAAAAGTTTTGAAGCATGAAAAACCACCCCTTCCTTTAACTAGAAATGGTCCACACACATCTGTGTGAACTAATTCTAGATGCTATTTAGCCCTTTCACCTTTCCCACTAAATGGGGCTTTGGTCATTTTTCCTTTTAGACATGCATGACATACACCAAGTGGAATTAGTTCGAAGATATCTAAATACCAATCTTGATGTATTTTTTTCAAATGTTTCTCATTGACATGACCTAAACGGTGATTCCAAAGTTGGGTGTGGTATGAGTCATGTGAATTAACACTATCATCGATTTCCATTACTTGGTTTGTGTAGTCTAACACATAAAAGCCGTTATATAAATGTGCACTAACAAAACAAATGTTATCTTTATAAAAGTAACAACATCTATTTCCAATCTTGAAGATGAATCCATAGGTATCTGATCTGGATTCTGAAATAATGTTTTTGGTTACAAAGGGTACATAATAACATCCTTTCAAAACCAAGACCATCCCAACAGGCAATGTGATATAGTAGCCTACAATAGCTACAACAGCGAGTCTGTCTCCATTGGCTGCTTGTAGATCCACCTCACCTCGGTCAATCTTTCTGAACCTACTTGGTTCCTATATTTTGATACGGATGTGAGCACCACATGCAGTATCTAAGACCCAATTGGTAGAAACATATAGATTTCATTCCATAACAAACTCACCTAAAGCCTCCCCTTGCTTCCTTGGCTGGGTGCAGTTTTTCTTCATGTGGCCCTTCTTGTCACATGCGAAACAAACAACCTCCTATTCTCTTTCCATTCCTTTGATCTTCTTTTTGTTGGAAGGCCTTGAAGATGATTTGGGATTAAATCTCTTCGCCTTCCCTTTCCTTTTATTCACCATGAGGACATAAGTCTTTTCACGCTTTATGTCATTGTGCACTTGGTGAATGAGGATAAAAAGATCAGATAGAGACTTCTCAATGTCTGTTCATGTTGAAATTCACAACAAAGTTTGAGAAGCTTTGGGGGAGTGATGCAAGAATGAGATCGATACCCAGTTCTTCATAGAGTTTAAACCGTTGAACCTCTAAGCGCTCAATATAGCCAATGATCTTGAATACATGAGGAACGGCTAGGGCACCCTCTCCAAGATTGATATGAAATATATCCTTGGAGATATCAAACCTTTCCTATGTTTCTCTCTCCTGTTATATACCACGGAAGTGCTCGAGAATTATATAGGCATCCATGTCCTCATGAGACTTCATGAGATCACATGACATAGATGATAGCATCAAACATTGAACATCAAGTGCATCGCTCAAATGTTGATCGTAGACCATGAAATCTTCATCAATCACCCCTTGGACAGGAGAATCAAGAAGTGAGGACTCCCGCACGTAATACTTTCTTTCATGGTGTAGGATAACCCGAAGGCGCCTAAACCATTCCTGAAATTTACTTCCGGTGAAGATATTGTCTTTTTCCAGAATTGATCACAAAGAAAATGTGGTTGACGAGTATTTCATATTGATTCTAAAAATTAAAAGAGAATATTTATCAGTACCTTTTGATTAAATTTTATGAAAAATAATAAATGAATTTATTAATTCTCCCACTATTTTATTAAGTCCCAAAAGAACTCACCATTGAACCCAGAATGTCTAGTTGCTTTGACATTCTAGTGGCAAGGATCCATATTCCCCTTCACATAACCCAAACAAGGGTTGGTCAAGCTATTTGAATGTATTTAGGTATGTAGGTCTTTGCCAACCGTGAGCTTACAGTTCCTTCATATGTTGAGTGGACTCCCAAATCCTGAAACCGTGACTTGTATTTCATCAACTCTTGCCTCCAATATTACATCTAGTCTTGAATGGGCTACTCCTCTTGATTTAATATGTTTAAGTCAACCTGAAACATTTCATATGGGCTGCCTTTATAAAAGTAAGTGTCCCAACAAGGGTTGGTCAAACACATAGTTTTATTGTGTCTTAATGGAAGGCTTGGTCTGACTTAATATGGTATTGAGGTATTTTAATCCTTTATGCATAGTTTCGCATTATCACATGCTTGTTATTATTAAGTGATGCTTTCTTAAGTGATTAACCATGTTCCGATAATGTTCACGCATAGTCCTGTTTTTATTTTATTCCATCTTTGCATGATTGTTCATTTTATTAACTATGTGATCGTGACAACACATACATAACAAATAAACCATGCAATTAGATACAAATAAAATATGATGGCATGATCACGAGATTTTATTGGTTAGCTTATCTAGCTGTTTGATAAGCTAACACTGACCTAGGGAAAAAAACCTTTAACTGATGGTTCATGTTTTGCAGCTCCCACCTATCCACCTTTGTATCTTCTTGGGTTGGTTTCTCCTTAGATTTGGGTTTTGAACCGTCTCCTCCGGCTTGGGAGATCCTACATTACAAGGGGTTTACATTAAAGAAACCATGGGAATTCATGCCCTACATTTTATTGGAAGAAGGCTCACAGGCCAATGAATTTAAATTAAAGAAATTTAAATGAAACTAAACACACATACAAAGGGTCTTTGGTATAGCTCATGATTATCCATAGCATGCAACAACATTTATGCAGATTTATAATTCAAATTATTTTAATCGTTCTATTATTTATGATAAGTCGTGCTTGAAATTAATTAATTATGATCTTATAATTAATCAATTCTTTATCTTAAATTCCTTTATGAATTTCCATGATATTATTCTCATCCATATCCCTTGTACAAGTCATTGTACTTTTGGAGGAAACCTGGTGAAATTCCATTTCTGGAAAGTACACGACATGTAGTTTATATTTACATGGTGTGTATTTATTTTCACCCTTTATCCAAAGTACACGCCGGGGGATTTGGCATTTTTTCTCTACTTTGTAAATTTTGGAGTACACGATGTGTTGATTAATCTAACATGGCGTGTACTTCCTTTTTACGTGGTTACTGTCCTAGAAATCCCATGTACGAGGAACATGGCTTCTCCATATACACGGTTTCACTTGGGCTAGATCGGACTACACGACATGTTGACTCAACATACATGTCGTGTATTCCAGTTCCACGGGCTGTTCATTTCGGGTCAACATGGTGTAATAAAACTTAGGTATACTCAATTCACACAACATGGCTTAGCGGAAAAGTACCGGTTCGTTGAACCTAAGTATACGGCGTGTATTTTTCATTACACGTAGTGTATTCACGTGTTGTACAGACAGAAAGAGCTGCTCCTTCGGATGAGTTCCTCATTTTTTATTTTAATCAAAATTAATTTTAATAGGTCATTTCCATGTTGTGAATCGAGAAACAAAGGAGGAAGAATATATCTCGTTCATTCAGTTTAATAGAAAAATTTATCCTGAATTGATTCAAATATAAATGCATAAATTATCAATGAAAATTAAATAACTATAATCAACGTTGTAACCTCGCTCTGATACCAATTGAAGGTTCTGGGCATAGTGGAAGCACGTGGGTGGATATGCCCACTTGGATTTTTTTTCATTAGAAATGATCAATCTGGGATCAATACGACGATGAACACCAGTCTCCACAGATCGATTCAAAGAAATAGACAAAGAAGAAGAAAGGTCCCGGAACCACAAAAGTGGATCATCATGGGTTGATAATAATTAATTTAATTAATTGAAAAGAAGTAACTTTTGGGTGTTATTTATTCATTGATATTATTGATCATGTTCTGATGTGATTCATTGTTGCGTCGTAGTAGCCATGTGTAGAATTCCTCTAGTGGTGATCCACATGTGCACCTCGTATCTCTGGACGTCGCCAAAGGAGTCTCCAAGTGCTAGCGTGGAGAAACCTTTTCTTGAATTTTCCACCTTAGATTATCTTGATCCGATAGAAGAGGATCTATCTCAGTCTTGAGAGCGTTCTTAGAGGAATATTTTCTTTTGTCCTTGAAATAATTCTCCAAAATTTTTGTGCACAACGATTCTCTTGTAGGAAAAGAGTTGGGTTTGTGAGGATACTTATAATCAGGTTTGTGGTTGTAGAGTTATGACAATAAATAAATGCGTTATGCATTTAATTTATTTCATTGAATCTTATTGAAAACCTCTATGTCGAATAATTAATTCATTGACATGTTCCCACACTGATTATAATAAATATCATTTAATAAAAAAAATTATATCCTCAAAATCATGACTGGAAAACTACACGGCATGTAATCATTAATACACGGCGTGTACTAGTTTTCTATCAAACTACACAACATGTAATCATTAATACACGACGTGTACTTTTCCTTCATTTCCTTTCCAAAATGAAAACTACATGGCTTGTAATCATTAATACACGGCGTGTACTTGTTTTCCATGAAAAACTGTGCGGCGTGTAATCATTAATACATGGTTTGTATGTCATATTTTTCATTTCCTTCTTCCTCCATCATTAAAACAAATTAGGATTCCTTGAATAATTACTAAATCAAGTATGGGAATAATCTTTATTCTACTTGATATACTTGGATACACTTAGAGTGTGACCCTGAAGGCCTCTTTCACATTGGCATTAGGTGGGCTTGCCTAAATTCCAAGATTATTGTCTAGCAACGGGTCAAGGAACCCAAGAGAAAGAAGTTGAAGCCTCATTGACGTGTCACCTCATACAAATGCTTACTATGTAATTTAATCCCATTGTCTCAATATCTAATCATGTAGGTTTCATGGAAGTGTCATAAATCTATATGCTTGATATGTCATTCTTTGACTTCTTGAAATAAACTCGTCATGTCACCATGGACATGGAATTTGTTCGACATTTCTATTTCAATCAAAAGGGCCCGAGATATCTACATCTATAAATATGGAAGGGAAAAATCCTCACCCGACTTATCCATTAAAAACATGTCATTCATGACACACCCAACATACCCTACATCCCGCTAACTGTCTTCGTGATGGTTTTCATCAGCAAATATAAGTGCACGAGTCATGACATGAGTTAATGATAATCTTCCAATCTAAGGATCATTACACACACTCATAGATAGCAATATCTGATGACACAAAAACATGCGGAATTACTACTGGTGGGTCTGTTCTCATAATCTCCCATCATAGAGATTACCAAGTGCGAACTCCATGAGAGAGAGTCTCATCTTTTTACGAGTACCCGCACATGACAGACTGCATACTATGTGTCCTATAATAGTATGCCATCCAACTGCAGAAATTTATTCAAGAATATTTGTTATATAATTTCAAGGTTATCATCATAGCGGGGATTTTCCATGACCTTATTAATGCAATAAATATTTCAGGAAATTATTATATTATAGTCATGCAGAACATTGAAAAATATTTAATAAGTGAACATTCAAGTAATCAAAGTACAAAACAGTTAATCAAGACTTTATTGATTACTTACAAGAGTTTGGGATCTTATTCCAACTCACTCCTCGTTACAAACCCCAGTGGAATGTTGTGAGTGAAACGAGGAAGCACCCCTTATTGGACATGGTGAGATTAATGATGAGTCATGTAAGTCTTCTATTAATGTTTTGGGGATATGTGTTACAAACAATGAATATACTAAACCAAGTACGAACTAAATCGATAAATGGTATTCCATATGAGTTCTCGAGTGAAAAAAATCCATGTTATCGAATTTACATGTATGGGTAAGTGAATCATATTTTAACGTCTCTTCAGGTAACAAACTTTCACCCCAAAGCACAAAGTTTACCTTTATTGGATACCCCAAGGAAATAAGGGGATATTACCTATATAACCCCTCAGACAAAAAGGTTATAGTGGAAATACATGCCATATTCCTTGAGAGGGAGCACATCTACAAAAGAGATAATGGGAGTGAGATAGAATTTTATAAAGTCAAGGACCAAGGTACACAAGAGTTTGTATAGGAATAGATTTCAAAAATCCTGGTGGAAGAAAGAACTATTTGAGAGAAAAAATAACAATATAAGAGTACAAGAGAGGTTAGAGAACTAGAACGATACGGTTTTCTAGTTACCATGGATAGTGAATCATTATTATTTGATAATAATGATACTCTAACCTATAAGGAAGCAATAAGTGGAACAAACGTTTCCAAGTGGCAAGAATCCATGAATTCTGAAATGAATTGCATGTACCAAAACAAAGTCTGTATTTTGGTAGATCCTCTAGTTTATTTAAAGGATGTTGGTTTCAAATGGGTATTCAAAAAGAAACTGGACATGGAGGTACAAGTCAGTACCTATAAGTCATGACTGCTTGTAAAAGGGTTCAAATAGCGTCAAGGAATTGACAATGAAGAAAACTTTTCACCAATTGAAATGCTGAAATCCATCTGAATTCTATTTGTCATTATGTCTTACCATGACTATAAGGTTTGGAAAATGGATGTCAAAACATACTTCCTTAATGGGAACCTTCAGGAAGATGTCTACATGACACAACCTAAAGGGTTTATGACTCTAAAAGATACTAATAAGGTATGAAAGTTCTAGAAATCCGTTTATGATTAAAGAAAGCAAACAGGTCATGGAGAATTCATTTTGGTGAAGGCATAACAAAATATGATTTAATATAAAATTAATGTGAGCCTTGTATCTACAAACAGTTTAGTGGGAGTGAAATTGTTTTTTTAATAGTATATGTTAATGACATATTACTTATAGGAAATGAGATACCAATCTTACAGTATGTCAATGCATGGTTGACTAAATGCATCTCCATGAAGGATTTGGGAGAGGCATCATATATTCTTGGTATTAAGATCTATTGTGATAGATCCAAGAGATTGCTGAGCCTAAGTTAAAGTACATACATTGATAAGATACTAAAGAGATTCAGTATGGAACAATCCAATAGGGTATTATTGGCAACATCACATGGCATTCATCTTTCCAATAAAATATGTCCTATGAAATAGGAGGAAAGATAGAGAATGGAAAGGACTCCATATGCATCAGTGATTGGGTCAATCATGTATGCTATGATATGCACTAGGATAGATGTTGTCTACACATTGAGTGATGTAGGAAGATATCAAGCTGAACCAGGTGACCGCCATTGGATGACAGTCAAGAATATCCTATAATATGTGAGGCGTACTAAGGATATGTTCCTAGTTAATAGGGGAGATGAGAAACTAGTCATCAGAGGATATGCATATGCAAGTTTCCAGACTGATCAAGATGATATGAAGTCACAAATGGGTTGCATCTTCAATTTTAATGGAGGTGTAGTGAGCTAAAAGAGATCAATGAAATGTGTAGTCACATATTTTATAATAGAGTCTGAGTATATCATAGCTTCTGGGGTAGCTAAAAAAGTAGTTTGGATGTGGAACTTCATCTAGAAGAAGGATGTGATACCTAGCAGTAAAGATCCCATCACACTGTACTGCGATAATACTATTGTGGTGGCTCTCACAAAAGAGCTAAGGTCACATTAGCAGACAAAACACATTCTTTAGAAGCATCATCTCTTGAGGGATTTTTCTCAGAGAGGTAAAGTTACAGTGAGGAGAACTTCCACTGAAGACAACGTGGAAAACCCCTTGACCAAATCCTTAACTAAGTAGAAACATGATCATCATGTGGGGTCTACCGCACTGAAAGTCATAGGTAGTTGGATCTAGTCCAAGTGAGATTTTGTAAGAATTGGTGTCCTAGAACCAACTATTTTTACTTTTATTACATGAATATTTAATGTGTTTAAATATTAAATGTCTTATTTCATATTGTTCCATGTTATTCATGACTATAGTGTAACAATGTCATGGAGTATTTGTTACATTAACAAGGTAACATCAGTTCCCCATTATGATGAGAACTTTTAAGTGACATGAAAATATTATTAAATATAGTTCTGCGGTTGGATGACATACTATTATAGGACACATAGTATACAGATCGTCAGGTGCGAGTACTCGTAAGTAGATCAGACTTCTTCTCATGAAGTTTTCACTTGGTAATCTCCAAGACAAGAGATTATGAGAATATACCCACCAATATGAATTCAACATATTTTAGTGTCATCAGATATTTCTATCTATTAGCATGTGTAATGGTCCATAGTCTTTAAGATTATCACTAATACATGTCATGACTCACACACTTTGATTTACTAACGAAAACTGTCATGCAGACAGTTGGAAGGAGGTAGAGTACATTGGGTGCATCATGAATGACATGTTATTAATGGATAAGTCAAGTAAGGATTTGTCCCTTCCATTTATGAATGTTTATATCTCTGCTCTTTAATTGAAATAGAACCATCACACGAAATTCCATGGCCATGGTGCAATGACGAGTTTATTTCAGGTATTCAAAGAATAGAATATCAAGGATAAAAGTTTATGACACTATAATGAAACAAGCTGTATGATATATAGAGATAAATGGACTATATTACATAGTGAGCGTTCATATGTAGATTTCGTTGTTGTGACATTAAGTTCATTATCTTGGGTGCTTTGACCTGTTACTAGATATTACTCTTGGACTTTAGGCAATTCCACTTAATACCAATGAAAAAGAATCCAATAGGGCCACACACTAAGTGTTTTGGGTGGTCTCAATTAAATTCTATTTGAATTTAATAAATAAATAGTATTCTCAAGAGAGTGGAATAATTTTATTTAAGTTAAAATGACTACATAAATTAAATAAATATTTATTCGTAGGATGGTGAATAAAAATATATTTATTTATTAGATTGAACATTTAATAAATATGTATTTACTAGTTTGTAAATAAAATATTTATTTAAGAGAATAATTTATTTATTTATTTATTCAGGTGTTCAATAAATGGAAGTAGAGATCGATTGGACCAAGGTCGGTCTGGTAGTAAAATAATTTTTTTAAAGATGGTAAATAATTATTTATCTAGTTGAAACAAAACAAAATAATAATAACAACCTTATAATTATGTGGCACATGACTTCATTTATGATTCTATTTTTCATAAGTTGGTGCACCAAAAATAATGACGTAGTTATTTTTATTATAAATCATGGGTTTTATCTAAGGTTGTGATTGTATTTAATTGTTGTTATGCAATTAAATATTATAATTGAATGCCCATGTCAATAAATAGAAAGGTATGTCAATTGTGCCATGTACGGGAAACTCGTGGCGTAAAAGAAATTACAAGTCATGAATTTTCTCTCAACTCCTCTCCTCTCACCCTCTCAAGAACAAAAGACATTCCTCAAGATTAAATAATAGGTGATCAAGATCAATCAACACAAGACATTCGCTTTTCCGTGATAGCACTTAGAAAGTGAGTGACATTAATCAGAGACCATTGGAGCATGTGTGGATCACCACTAGATTAATTCTTGTTCAGATCCTCGCCAGCGAAACGATACAATCTGAAATGGTCATCCCAGATGATCAACATCATCAATGAAGAAAATACCGAAGAATGAGGTATTTTATTTCTTTAGTAATCAAATTTAAATTAATTTTAAACATGATGTGCATGATCATCTCTAAAGGTTTCATGCCTCTTCATTCTTTATCTAAATCTTTGATTCTATTCTATGGAGACTAGAATTCATTATTGTATTGATCCTGGAATAATCATTGATCATGGTAAAAATTAATGTTGGGCACTGATCCAATCGTGCTTCCGCTGCACCCAGAACCTTAATCTTCTATGTCAATCACAAGCTCATTAACCATACATATTCTATTATCACTATAAAAACCTTGTATCCAATTTATCTCCCCATACCTTCAACATTCAATTACTATGTTTCTTCGCATCCATGGCCTCCCTCTCACATCAATATCTAGCTCACATCTATAATCTTTCATTGATTTGTGGCCACTTTCACAACTACCCGATTTTCACCGATCTTCACTTTTTGCCTTCAAATTTACTATGGTATTATTATTTATATCACAATTTGTTAATCAAGAAGTTGAATAACAAGTCAAGGTTACATGTTTCAAACTTTGGTTTTAATTCTAAAATTTGTTCCACTAAATTGATTTTTATTTTGGTATGATATGTATTTGGAAAAACCCTCAACTGTATTGATTGTATGAAGTTAAAATTTTCATCTTTTTCCTAATGCAATAACTGATTCACACATAAATTTTAATTATGCACAATTAAATCCTTTTATACATAAATTTGATTCATACATATTTTTTAGGGAACATTTTAAATATATGATCATAAAACATTTATAAATTTAATTCATATAACTTTTTAGTTCTCACATATTTATAAATTTGATTCATATAGATTTGTTCTGATGCACAAACTACATAAGTTAATTATTTTTTTGTCGTATGATAGTTTTCATGTATTTTTGATAATTTTCTAAGGATCTATAATCGCTTTGTTTTATACTAAATCATACTATAATATTTATTTTCCATAATATGAAATTTTCCTCATCTAATAATTTAGTATTTTTGGGTATGGTTTTTTATTTACCAGGCTACATAGAAATATTTTAATTCCCTGATTTATGTTGCACAAGAAAGACCATAGTTTGATCATCACATGACCTCATACATGCCTCCCCATATGCCAGAGGATATTGACTAGCAATGAGAGTCTATGCACAACATGAGGAGACTATACTCTCAGTACCATCACATACAATAACAATCAATAACATAATCATCATATTATGCAATAAAGTAAGCATAAGGAATCACAACTAAATACTAACCATCAATAATAGATAATAACATACATAACATAAATATGTTTTTGGCATGATTATATGTTACAAATTAAATTTTTACCATTTAGTTTGTTGATGCCAGGCTGAATATTTCCATATTTCATGTTTAATTCACATGAATTTTATTAGTTTTGCTTTATTACAATATAATGTTATTGTAGGTGGCATGTTGTTATTATTACGTGAATTTTGGGCTGGTTCATTATTATGTGTGGGGGTTTTGAATCTAACATGGTTGAGTAACCGAACCTTATTTGGGTGTTGTGTGTCACATGACATAGCACTTTTGATTTAGTGGACCTTTTTTGACACAATAGTTGTTTAATGTAATGTTTGGTGTCTGGGACGTTAATCTTACACCACTTGTTGGATGATTTGTTCTTTCAAATATCTAGTTTAAACAGTCATCTAAGGCGTTTTGTGTGTTTTTTGATGTGTTTCTTCACCCTCATAGATTTCCATGATAAAAAACTTTTCCTCAGTGTCTATTATTTTTCCGCATGTCCATATAAGATGTGAAGTTTGTTATATTAGACAATAGTCTCAATTCTTATGGTCTCTCTCAATCGTCCAAACGTCCCTATGTCACCTGTCATGAAATCATTGCTTCACCTATTCATTCCTTGAGGTGGATTCATCATCTCAATTAACATTTTGGGGAGACATCCATCCTTGAACATGTGAGAGAGAATTTAGGGTGAAACTTTGAGAGAGGATGAGTATGGAATGGTCTGGAGCAGAAAACCACTATTACCTTTCTTGTGTTCTAGTGGAGAGTTAGAATCTTGCGATCTCAGAGGTGGAACATGACACCATGTAGAGAAGTCTCAACAACAACAGTTTTGATCACCCATTTTGATGACCACCTCCAGGTTCTTTGTATAGTCTTGTGGTAGAGCTAATATTTCCATTATTTTTATGTGATTTTAGATGATTTAATCCCTCTTAATTTAACAAGATGAACTGATTTTCATCATTTTCGATTTTTGGTGAGTTTTGGGTTAAAATGTGAAAAATTCTTAATTATGAAATTTAACTTATTTTTATCACTTTGGAATTTTGAGCGTAGCTTTTTCAATATTGATCCAAACAGATTAATTCTTTTTTATAGATTTCCTTTTTTCACGGGGTTCAACTTTTTTTCTATACCCAGAGCTCATCCAAATATAAAAAGTCTCAAAAAAATCAATCAATTTGAAAAGTATCCCTAGGTAAGGCTATAATTATGGCCTGATGGTCCGAAAACCCAACACGCCTGACCCAAAAGCCTGAGCAGCCCGGCCCAGCAAAGGCCGCTTCGGGCCAGGCCGAGCTCAGGCAGTAGGTAAATAATGTTAGGCCTCAGCCTATCCAAGAAGGCATGCAGGCCAGGATGTGCTGACCCAAAAAATCCCAGCCCGCAGGCCCGCGTGAAGCCCATCCCATGCGAATCCCGTCTATAAAAAAATAAAACAGGAAATTGCTGGTAGGGAGATTTGATCCCCCTATGCTTGGACCAACTCATCCAAGTGATGCACCTGTTATGTTATCTCCAGACTTTATATATATATATATATCAACAATATATGTATATATATATCATTATATATTAAAATAATAATATATATAATATATATATAATAATGCATATATATACATATATTTATTATTATATTTAATTATTATGTGCCTGTGTGTGTGTGTGTGTATAATATACAATGATATATAAATATATAAATATATATATATATAATGTATATATATTAACAAAGCCATTAATAATATATATCAATTAAGTGTGGATTTTAAAAATCCATTAATAATATATATATATATATATGATATAATATAATATATATATAAACAAAGCTATTAATATATATATATATATCAATGATTTAATATTATATATATATATAATAACTTATTGTATATTAATAAAAAAATAACACACTCACCTAATGATGTTCGTGTATGTCCCTCAACCTCCTTAATTTTTTTAAGTATGTTGCAACTTGTATATATTATATATACTATTCATATATAAATCTATTTAAAAAAAATTAACCCACCCACTACGACGCACCCCCCAACCCATAATTATTATTTTTACAATTTTCTTATATTATATTTATATATATCAATTATTTTAAATTATATATATATAATAACTTATTATATATTAACAAAAAATAACACACTCACCAAATGATATTTGTGCAAACCACCAAACCACATTAATTTTTTTTAAATATGATGAAACTTACATATTATATATATATATATATAGATATATAAACAAATATATTAATAATATATATATCAATGATACGATAATATATATATATATATAAACAAATAAATTAATAATATATATAAATATATTAATAATATATATCAATTAAGTGTGACTTTTAAAAATAAATATTTATATATATAAATGATATAATATAATATATATATAAACAAAGGTATTAATAATATATATATATATAACAATGATTTAATACTATATATATAATAACTTATTATATATTAACAAAAAAACACACTCATCTAATGATGTTCGTGCACGTCTCCCAAGATCATTAATTTTTTTTAAGTATGTTAGAACTTGCATATATTATATATAAATATATTTAAAAAAAATTAACTCGCCCACTACGACGCACCCCAGCCCCTAATTATTATTTTTACAATTTTTTCATATTATATATATATATATATATATATATATCAATCATTTAACATTATATATATCTGTGTAAAATAACTTGTTATATATTAACAATAAAAATAACTACCCACCCAATGATGTTCGCACACCCCCAAACTCATTTTTTTAAAAAATTTTATGAAACTTGCATATATTATATATACTATATACACATATATAAATCTATTTAGAAAAAAAATTAAATCACCCACTACTGTGCACCCCCCAACTTCTCATTATTTATTTGCACATAATATATAGAGATTCACATATATAAATCTATTTAGAAAAAAAATATCCACCCACTGTAAAATGTCAATAAACTAGAAAACAAACATTTTTAAAATAAAAAGATGTTTATCTTTTAATAAAAATACATATAAAAACCTGTGTTTAAAAAACATTTAAAAAAATGTTTTAAATTAAACAAACGCTTAAAAATACATTTAATAAATACTTGTAAAAAATAAATATTTTAAATAAATGATAAAAAAATATTTTAATAACAATGCTTTTAATCCACTCACTGTTGCGCACCCCTAATCCTTCATTTTTTTCAATTTGTGCATAATATATATAAATTCATAGGCATATATAAATGTATTTAGAAAAAAATAACATATCCACCCACTATAAAATGTTAATAATTTTTTTTTACATAAAACATGTTAAATTTTTAAAAAAAATGCGTTCAAAAAAATGTTTTAAATTAAACATCTAAAAATAAATATTTTTTTAAACAAGTGTTATGAAATGGTTTAAAAAAATGTTTAAATAAAAATGGTTTAAACAAATTTTTTAAAAAATGTTTTTTAAAACAAATATTTAATTTTTTTTAAAACTAACACTTAAGAAAACCTTTTACCTTAAAATTTGAAAAAAAGTTGAATGTTTTTAAAAAATACTTGTAAAAAGAATGTGTTTAAAAATATTAAAAAACATTTTAAATTAATCATTTAAAAATAAATGTAAAAAAATGTTTGAATGTGATATTGAAAAACGGTTTAAATAAAAAAATTAAATAATGCTTAAAAAAATTATAAATAATTTAGAAAAAATTAATGTAAAAAAATGTTTTAGAAAAATGTTAAAAAAAATTTAAATAATAATTCTTTAAACTCACCCACTGTTGCACACCCCCAACCTGTCATTAATTTTTTTTTACAATTTTCAAATAATATATTTAAATTCAAAAAATATATATCAATTTAGAAAAAAAAACATATACACCCACTGTGAAATGTTAATAAAAAACAAAATAAATGTTTTTAAAAAAATGAATTTAAAAATGAATTAATTTTTTTTTTTAAATAAATGTTAAAAAAATATTTTAAAAAAATGTTTAATTTTCTTAAAACAAACATTTATTTTAGAAATAATAAAATCCCACCAGGGCTCGACTCAAAAAAGCTCATCCGAGCCCAAAAAGGTTCGGCCCACCCTGATGGATTGGGCCAACCCATAGTCAGGCTCGGGCCACCTCATGGGGTTTTTCGAGCCAGCCCTACCCAGGCCAAAATTACACCCTTATCTCTAGCTGATAGAATGGACCCCACCTTAGTAAATGAGGCATAAATCAGGCTACAAAGATCTAAATGAGGCGATTCCAACTATAAATGAAAGAGTAATCAACAACACATGAGAAAAATTAAATTTCATGAGATATTCTCTCATTAATATATCCATTAAATGTGCCTAAGTGGAGGAAGATGAAGGGTATCTTCATCTAGAAAAAGTGTTATTAAGTAATTTGGGTATATCTTTTTATAGATGTGTCTAAATGTAGTGAAACCTGGAGGGTTTATAGAAAACTCAATTTAGAACAACTTTGAAGAAGACATTTGGGTAATTTTTTTCCTGATTGTTGGTATAATAGGACTAATCCTCTGGTAGACAGATTCTAAAAGAGAATTTTTTTTATTCTTCCTTTTCCCTATTTTCTTCTTCATTGTTTTTTTTTGGATTAGTATTCCACATTCATCATGGATAAAATTCAAATGTAGGTGTAATATTATGAGTGATTGAAGAAGGGGAGTTTTTATTTTTTTAATGCTTTAGTTCTTGAACATCATGGTATAAATTTCTTTCTCTCTTATGCGAAGTTGATTTCAATTTCTAATAGAAGTTTTTATTATCAAGTACAATCATATTTGGTTTTAGATAATTTTGTAAATTTTTATTTGGTTAGTTATCATTATCTCCATTTGATAGGTTCTATTTTATATATTATGGAATAGATCAGGCCTTGGTGGTGAAGTACATAGTGATCGTTGGTATGTGTGGGATGGGTAGTGGATGTTCTTGATTATTTGGGATAAACAAGACCTGATCGGGTATTTCCTAAGTTAATTAAGGGTATTTGCTGCAAATATATCACATATATGAATTAGAGTAGATCGAGCTGAGATCTTGGAAATGATTACTCACACTATTCCCATTTGACCAAGGGAGTGAGAGAAAGCGACTGTGGAATCTCACTTTAATCGACATAGTGGAAGAGGATTAGATAAATTAGAATTAGAACAACATTAAAATTGGAAAACCAGACCTGACCTAATCACCCAAATCATATCACTATTTTCAATCACTTTCATTATCAATTTGCTTTCAATATTTTTGCTTAATTTCTTTCTTTTCTTTTGTTTTCTAAAATCAAACAATTTAAAAAACAACCACTTTTTCTTCTAATTCAAAGTGAAAAATGTGATTATTGTGTGCTCCTCTCCGAGGATAACCAAGGTTAACCACTATACTGAATTTCAACATAGGAAATATTTTTTTAACCACACCCCATGACATGAATGTTTAAAAACATGGAACCATTGTCAGGGAGGCAATTCCTACAATCTAATTATAAATTTTTGACTATTTTCAAATATAAAAAAATAAGAAAATTATAACTCACCTTGGTCTATAGAGGATAATGTTTCTATATTTGATAAATAGATCAGGGGAGCTCTAATCCAAATCATCATGTAGGAGGAATTCATGTAGATCATCCAAGACATTAAATATTACCTCGAATACTCAATATTTGAGGGATTGATAAGAGAATTAATTTAACAATAGGGGTACTTACTATGATTTTATCAAGAAATAGCCAGGGTGCAACATCATGTACAAGTGGATGGAAACAGTAAAAAATACCAAATGCAAGGACATACAGAATAAATACAAGACCTAGAGAGAAAAATGGAAATCTTGATTGAATATTTCCATACATCCGAAGATCAACCCAAACATAAACATGTGTTAGTAATGAAAGTTTATTCCCCAATAATATATGCTTTTTAATAACCTAGGGAGACCAAGATAGAATTCGAAGAAGATCCATTCATCCCATATCAATCAATGTTGGGGGAGATTGATGTAGAATATTTTCATAATAAAGTTTGTATAAGAAATCAAAAATATTTGGATGAAATATAGAATAAATATGAGGTGCAATATGATCTAACCATTTTTGAAAAAGTAGAAGAGCCAACACCTTTGTATCTCTCCCTAGATTTGGAAGATGATGAAAACACCAAAGTGGTAGAATTTTAAGAGAAGATGGAGGCGTCTGACTACTTACCTCTATCTGGTGAAGTTCAACTCCAAGAGGCATTTTCTACTAAAGAAGCAATTGAATCCAAACAAACTCCAGGAGATGATCTTTTATTTAGCTTAAAGTTAGTTGTGTATCACCACCCCTTGCTTGAAATTTTTAGATTCGGTCAAATTATTTTTGGCCTTGGAGGAATATGAATAAAAAGAATATACTCCTATTGAGTAATATATGGAGCTCCTCAAACATTTTGATCATTTGTTGGAGGGAGTGCATAAGGATGTTCAAGATGATTTTCCATAAGAGATAAAGACACAATATGTTTACATTGAAGGGGAATAATTTGATATTGATTCTTCATGAATTGATTTTGTTCAAATAAAATTACACTTTGATATCCCCTTTGATTATTCCATCGATGTAGAAAACCAAAATAAAGTACAAGAGAATGAAAAATAGGTTATGCAAGTGGAAAAAAAAGAAAGAGGAGGACTCATTCATGGTCATACCACCACCTTGAAAACCGTATCCCATTATCATGGGGGTGGATTTTCTATACTCTATCTATGTAGTCCTCAAAAAAAAGGAAGAAGTTAAATCAAGAAAGAAAAGGTGATGGGGGTTCATCTCAAAGAACTTCCACCCACCATTAGATTGGGGATAACCAACTAGAACTACCCATCTTAAGGTAGTAAAAACCCAGGACCCACTTGGGGGGATTAAATAAAGATTCATCCTTCTATTATCATTATATTTATAATTTATTTTCTTGTTATGTTTTATTTTCTTATTTTGGTTTTATGTTTTCAATGTGTAATACGTATGAGATTAAATCAATGTTACACTACCAATAAGTATGGTTGTACCTCTCCTTAAAACTTTTTTTCTAAAATAAAATTAAAAATATTCTTATATGTTAAATATACTTTAAATAATTTAGGACACTGAATCACTTAAGTGTGGGTGAGGTAACCTTTATATTTTCGGATTTTCAAAATTATTTTTTTCTATTTTTTTAAAAAAAACTATGTATTTTTCAAATTTGTGTGTGTTTCTTTTTCAATGTTTGTGTGTTTTTGAAATTTTTGAGATACAATGATTATCATAAACATTTTTGAAACTCATGTCAATGAGTAAATATATTTATCTGAAGAAACCATGCTTAAATGAATGATGAAAATGATTTTCTTTCAAGTTCAAATCTTTGGGAATTTCATAAAACGTCCTTTGGTTTTTGAATCCCATGACACATCTCACTGTCTTTACCATTGAAATCACTTTCCTATGAGGCTTTTTAACTCTTTTTTTCTAGTTTATTTACATTCACCTAATTTATGGAGAGAAACAATCCATGCTTTCTTTAACTAGAATTTGATTTATCCTTGTCAAAACATTAGGGTTTGTGGTATATTTATTTTTAATGAATGAGATATTTCATTGGTTTTAAATCACATTTTTTAATAGAATAATTTTTTTCGGTATTAACTTGTATATTTAATCCTTGTATCCCTTGGAATACATGAATAAATGTTAGGTTAGCTACATTACAAACCAAATTTCCCTATACAATATTCTCTTGAAGTGAAATTTCATGATCTAGTTGAACATAAGTATATGGGAAGCTATTTTATGTTATGATACATCATTTGGTGATACTTTCGGTGAAAAATAAAATGATGAAGATATGTTTTTTCTGATGAAAATAAATTCATTTTGTAAAAAATTATGCTTTTATAGATCTTTCATGACAAAATAAATTATTTCTTTCTTGGGCTTCTAAAGGAGAAAGAAAGTTATGCCTATTTTGTGCTTTCATAAAAAGAATGTAGAAGAGAAATGTTATTTTTTATACTAAAATATAGATGGTGTGGGATTTCTATGATATTTCAAAGATTCTTGGAGTTAGGTTTTTTTCTAATGGAAGTGAAGAGGAGATCGTACATGAGTGAAAATTAGAATCATGAAATTTTTCTTCAAAAAGAGATAGACCCACCCTATTTAGTCTCTAAATTTTGGTTGTCTAAATCCTACCAACCAAAATCCACTAAAAGAACCTAAAAATTACTCATGATAAAAACATTTCCATGATTCACATTTGGTGGATATGTAGGAATTTTCAATCCTATGGTGACTCTTTCGTGGATTTCGATGAGAAAAGCCTTATTGAAAATTGAAATTTGTGTGATGAGAGAAAATTCAAGTGAGATATGTGTCTTATGTGCATGTAAGGAGAAATGAAATGGAAATTTATTGAATTATATGAATGGATAACATTAAATAATGGTTTTTGAGGATCCATTATATTGTTTCTTTTTTTTCAAATTGGTGGATCTCATGAGCATGTGTTTTGAATTTTGTTTGATTTGATTTTGAGGCTTACTTGTCTAGGAGTATAAGTTATAAGTGTGGGAGAATTGATAAATCTAATATTTACGTTATTCTTCATGTGTATTTAAATGATTTAATTCCTTCCAATCTAATAATTTGAATTTATTTGCATCATTTTTGTATTTTTGGTGAGTCTGGGCTAAAATGTGAAAATTTCTTAATTATGGGATTTTAATAGATTTGTATCACTTTGGTATATTGAGAATAAATTTTTAAATATTGATCCAAATGGAGTGATAATTTTTTTTCTAGTCTTCATTTTTTAGGGGATTCGACTTTTTCTTTTGTATCTAGAGACAATTTGAGCTTTAATAGGCCCTAAAATCAATCAAGTTGAAAAGTATCTCTGGACAATAGAATGGAACCCACCTTAGAAAATGAGGCATAACTGAGGATATAGACATAAAAAATTAGGTTATAATAAATGGAAATGAAATATAACCTAATGTATCATGATAAAATTAAATTTCATGAAAAAATTAACTCACTAAGGTAGTCATTAATCACTCCAAAGTGGAGAAAGATAAAGGCTCACTTTTTCTATAAAATTTATTCTTAACTAATTCAGGAATAAAATTTTATAAATGTGTCCAAAAGAATTTAAAATTTTAGGGTATATCGAAAACTCAATTTATAATAACTTTTAATAAAACACCTTGGGTATTTTCTACTATATTGTGGGAATAATAGGAAAAATATATTGGTGGATATATTCTACAGGAGAAATTTTATATTATTCATTTTCCATATTTTATTCTTCTTAGTTTTGTAATGATTTCCTCTTCACCATTCTTCATGGATAACATTAACATAGAGGGGTAAAATTATTTGTGATTGGGGAAGGAGATGCTTTCTTTTTTAATACTTGAGTTCTTGAACATCACAGTATAAATTTATTTCTCTCTTATATAAAGTTTATTTGAAATTCAAATAGCATTTTTTATTATCATGTACGATCATATTTAGTTTTAGATTATTTATATTATTTTTATTGGTTCAATGACAGTTATCTCCCACCTCTAATATTTGGTTTATATTCAACGGAATAGACCAGGTCTTAGTGGTGAAGTACATGAAGATCATCAATACATGTGTGAGGGGCAGTGGATATTCTTGATTGTTTAGTATAAAAAAACCTTATTAGGAATTACTTAAGTAAATTGAGGGTATTAAATGAAACTCTATCACACATAAAAAAATATATTACATTGATATGATATCTTGGCAAGGTTTACTTTCACTATCACTATTTGACAAAGGGAGTGAGAGAAATCGACTGTGAAATCTCATTTTAATTGGATTAGAAAAATAATATTGGATAAATTAGAACTAGGATAGAATTATAATTTAAAAACCAAACCTAACATAATCACCAATCTCATATTACTATTTTCAATCACTTTCTTTGTCAATTTGTTTTCAATCTTTCACTTAATTTCTTTATTTTGTTTCATTGCTTTGTTTGTTTTCAAAATCAAATAATTTTAAAAATAATTGCTTTTTCCTATACTTTAAAGTGACAAACATGATTTTCACATGATCCTATCTGAAAAAACCTAGGTTGATCACTATAATACATTTTATCATTGTAAATAATTGTTTTTCTACACTCCACAATAGGCACCTGTCATCCCGAATCTATAAGAATATTCTATTTTTGTTCTTTGGTTCTGTGTTCTATCCACTTTCTATTTTAGTTCACTTGTGGGTTGTGTGTGAGTTTATACAACATGGATTTCAACACCAAGTCCTCATGATCTTGTTCACTTTGAACATGTAGTTTGGTGAGCATAGTACAACAAATAATTTCTACACTCCTATTTATTTTTGTATTTTATTTGTCACCTCTATTTTAATCTTGTTTTGGGATTTATTTATTGAATAAAAATATTGTGGAGTGGTGTTATTTTCATGCATGTAGGTCCAAAATAGGCTTAATTGACCGTTTCAGTTGTGCCTTTTGCTTTACCTTGGATGAAGATGTCCTAATAGGCCATCTTCACTTTTCCGCATGTTATTTCATTGAGTTATATCGCCGCGGTGAATTTATAGATCTTTAATTATTTTTAATTAAATTTATGGGTGTTTTACACCATTTCTTAGCTATTATGCCCAATTTAGAGTTGAGAATTCTTATAATGTTGTTGGAAAACGTTTGGTCATGTTGTTAGAGAACGTTTGGTATGTTCTTGATTCATATTGATCCATTCTTCATGATTTATTCTCTTGATAAAGTTATCGAGGGTTGAGCGTTTTTGGTCATTTTGTAGAACTACCCCATTCTAGGATGAATTAGAGGATGATGCTGGGCGAGGAGTGTCGTATGAGTATGAGGTAGGTGGTGTATACCTTATTTTGTGTTTTTGTGGACATTTGGGGGTTATGGGTTTGAAGCGTAATGATGGGTATTGAGTGAGACCCCTATTTATTCATATTGAATTGACTGTATGCCTCATGGGAAGTTGTTGGGAATTCCACTACCTCGATTATGAGAGCAAGGTTAGGTTAGAGGTTATCGCTCCATTGGACATTTTGGCTAGAGGTTCCAAAATGGTTATAATTGTTTTTTTTGATTTAAACTGTTCAGTTTAAATTGTTAAAAATTTATTATGCTGTTTAGAGGCATTAAATACCTCTGTGATATTGTGTTATAGTTGGTTGCTAGTGTAATTAAATATTTTTAAATTGAATTTTCTGTTTAAAGTGATATATTGTGATTTATATTTTTGTAATTCTTGATATTACATATGCTGAGATCCTTTGGTTGTGACGGTCTTGACCCAAGGTTGGGATGACATGGCCCTCAGGATTGAGTGATGCTGATCATTGGTTAGTCTTAGCCTAGATTTTCTTGGGTGGTTTTGACCATGAGATTGGGCATCATAGACATCATTTTTAGGTAGCGTGATAGTCAGGTTGGGCATGACCCGGGAAACTTGGATGACATGACCATCGGATTTGAGTGACATGGTCATAGGGGCATGAGGTTC
This sequence comes from Viscum album, assembly GCA_963277665.1. Lineage (NCBI taxonomy): Eukaryota > Viridiplantae > Streptophyta > Magnoliopsida > Santalales > Viscaceae > Viscum > Viscum album. Next base: position 757,933,824 of record OY728147.1, read on the forward strand.
CAGAGATGTTATGTCTTTATATTCTTTATTTGGTGATTTCCACTCACCCTTGATGGAAAAAGTGCCAATTGCGTCATGTACACATAGGTAAACTCTGTTATGATGTGGTTTTGAACACTAGTGTGGGTAGAGGACCCGAATATTTGTGGTTTGGGTCATATTGGTTTAGGGGTTATTGCCGTTAAAATCCAGTGGAAGGTGAGGAGCCTTCAGTTGACAGCGGTGATGCTACCAATTGGGGGATGAGGCTTCACCTGATTGAGATTGTGAGCCTAAATATTTATTTGAGGACATACATCATTATTCCTCTTGTTATTGTGCCATGGGATGATATGAGATTATGAGCAGCAGTCCTTGGGACTGGAATACTATTGATCGACGTGCCATCGGGACATCGGTACATTGAGACTCGCGGTGTAAGGAGGAAAATGGTGCTGGGCTATGTGATTGGGGTGGAATATAAGGGTTCACTTGGACTCTATGACTACATGAGTACCTTGGTCAGTGGGCCAAGGACTCTCCTTGCTTCTGAGATTCTGGCATTGGCCAAAATAGGTGACACTCCATGGTGGCTTTTAGGTACTAGTGGAGGTGGTATTTATTATTGCATTGAATTGTTTACCTTTCTTAGTGTTATGATCTACTTAAACATTTATACTAGATATGAACCATTGGGTGGTATCCTACTGAGATTTGTCTCACACCCTACACAGGCCCTTCGGGACACTTGTAGACTTTATGGTTTTATGTACAAGTAAGGTATCAACCTCAGGAGCTGGATCATAGTACTATTTGGCATGGAGATTGATATGGACCTTGAGGACATTCCAAACTGAAGTTTTACTTTTTTTTATCTTTCATTCCTATATCATAATTCTTATTTATATATAGCTATAGTGATTAGCCAGGGGCACCCTTTTGTATATTGATATGCATGACCTGCTATGGATTGATGCTTAGTTTTCTTAGTGGTTACAATTGGTGTTTAGCATGCTATTCTGTTTACTTTACACTGCTTCTATTTATTTATCGCTTTCTCTATTTATATGATATTATTGTGCTTCTACTCTGTGGGTCTGGTTCGACTCTTCTGAGTCATTTATTTTAACTATATATGCTATGATTGTACTCGAACCAATGTATTATCTATTCCCAGAGGGTATAGCCTCCCCACTATACTTGTTTACACCCCCGATCCAAGTCGGTATCCTTTGGAATTCGTGGAGGTGTGCCTAAGGTCAGCGACACCCAACCCAATAGCACTGTTTGGGTGTAAGATGTTACAAAGTGGTATCATTGGAGGTTCTTGACTAAGATTTAGTAGAAGTGTTTCCCTGGCTACTATTGAGATTGAGACATCCTTTATTTTCTATTGGTCCTAGTATTTGGGATATGGTATACTAGAGAAAGGTTGTGATTGGAGTTGGGTTTCTAGCTTGTTCTTGGGTGCCTGGAGACCCAGGTATGAGGGAAGGACAATGTTTCCTTGGGGGGGGGGGAATTGTTTTTTTCCTTTTCTCATATTAAAATTTATATGGTTTCCACCTTGGTGTATGACTTTGTTTGTGATGGTTATTTATTGTGACATGTGACACTTGACCTGGTATGGCAAGGGAAAATTGGACCTTGGCCCGGTAAGTTAGGGCATGTTTTCTTAGTTTTTAATAAGAACAATTTTCAGGGTATTTCAGTTTCATACATTCACATATGTTTTTTGTAGTGATAATACCATGGGATATATGTCAATTTTATGTGAAAAAAGGTTAAATTCCTGATAGAATTACTAATTTTATTCATTGTGATATGCCATGCTTTAAATTTATGTGAAATTTCATGTGGGAGAGAACTTGGGCCCGAATCTTATAGGAGAAGGCATGTACTATGGTTTAGGTGGTTTTGATCACCAGGATTGGGAAAATTGGTCATCATATTGAGGAAATGGTGGTTATTAGGATGGGCATAGCCCATGGATTTTGTGATAATTGGCTCTATTGAGGGTGATTAAGGAGGAAATAAGTCCAGGTTTCCATGGGGCATGGTTATGATGGGGGAGAGTAAGGGTAGATATTATGAACTACCACTTTACTGCTTTCCCTATCTATATTATATATATTGTTATATATGTGGGCTATCAGACCATTAATGGAATTCAATAGGTTCCTCTTAGACGGATCAGTGGAGATTCAGGTGGGTGATGGTACAGTTCTAAAGGAGCACAATAAGGTTCATACCCTTTAGGCAAAGCATGAGCCGTAGGTACAGGCAGGAATACAATTGGGTTTGACAGCTTTCAGGTCGTGTCTTTATGAGTAGCTCTTAACTAGCATAGTACTTGTCTTTTAGAGAATCGATAAAAGTTCATAGGGAATAGATCCATCTATGGCGTATCTTTCTGGGGATTTTTAGTCATAGAACTTTCCACTTTTTTAGGGTGAGGGTGGTCCACATGCAGCTAAGAACTAGATAGAGAGTATGTAGATTATCTTCAGGTAGCTAGATATGTCTCCAAGGTGGAGGGTCAATATGGTGACTTATATTATCATAGAATCGGTGAAGCACTAGAGGGATGTGTAGGTTTAGTCTCACATACATGAGGGACAGACCTGGAAGGACTTTGAGGATAGATTATTTGAGCACCTTTTCCTAGAAATGGTTAGGGTAGAGAGAGCTTGAGAGTTCTCGAGTCTTCAGTAGGGTGACATGTCTTCCGGAAACTATGTAGCTACTTTCACTGACCTATATCACTTTTCACCAATTACGGTAAGCGGTGACACATTGAGGATTTGGTACTTCGAAGACAGATTACGACACACCATCCGAGTGTAGGTAAACATCTTTAGGTTGGACTCATTCTCATAGGTGGCAAATAATGTGCTCATAGCTGAGGGGAACCTAACAGATAAGTCTAACTTAGGTTGGCGACAGCTTCAGGTGATGGTTTAGATGGCAGGAAATGAGTTCGGGATGAGTTCCACCATGTTGGTCTGGCCAAGGACTCAACAAAACCACCTCGTGGAAGACGGCTTACGACACACCATCTGAGTGTAGGTAATCATATTTAGGCTGGAATCATTCTCATAGGTGGTGAATCATGTTCTCATAGGTGAGGGAAACCTTATAGATATGTCTCACTTAGGTTAGAGGCAACTTTAGGTGATGGTTTAGATGGCCGGAAATGAGTTCGAGATGAGTTCCAGTATGGTGGTCAGGCCAAGGACTCAACTAAACCACCTTGTGGAAGTTCAATAGTGGATTGATTTCAGTGTGGGTAGCCTGGTCATGTCTAGACTTAGTGTAATAGGCCTCAAAAATAATGCAAGGTATGTAGACAGGTTGGTCTTCTCAAGAGGTTCTATAGGCATCCTTCTAAAATAGCTGGCAGGCAGGGACCAGGGCAGACAGTGGTGTCTAGGGTAAGATCAGGATAGATATCCAGTTGCACGTGGGGGACATGGAAATGAAAGTAGTGGCTGGTGAATGGTGTAACAATGTAGAGAGGATAAGATTCGGGTAATCATGTGTTAGGAAAAGTGCATGCCATAGAGTTGATAGAGGCTGAGCAGGCTGGTGAGCCGATGAAGGTTAGAGGTACACCGTGGGTGTGGCCATAGTTATTTTTGATTTTGTTTGGAATAACCTATTGAGGCATGTCCATTTTGAGGGCATGAGGTGAACAAGATTTATATGTACTAACAAAATGCTGTTTAGTGGGTTGGAACCATCTCAGGTGTGTGATTATATATATATATATGAGGTGCTTGGCATCAGGATCATTGTAGGATGTAGGTTACTAGAGGTGCCTTGGGCATTGGGGCATCGAGGATGCGGTTGCGATTGACGTTCAAGGAACTTGGTTGTATTGAGAATCCATGGGATATGATAACTCATTATTACAAGGGTGCCATGGGCTTGAGGTAGGCACTGATGTGGTGCGGGATATGATTGGCTGTCGGAAGCGGCACAAGAGTACCTGATGATGTGCAGGGGTGGCGATGCATTACAAGGGGACCATGGGTCCGGAAATGGGTCGACAGACCTTTTTTTGATTTGGGATTTGGGACAGAGTTGTTCTAGAATGTTTCTTCACCAAATTTTTAAGGTAAATTCCGGTTAAATTTCTTTTAGGGGGGGGGGGGGATTTGTAATAACATGGCTCTTCCTTTGAGGTAGAGTCCCTTTTTTTTCAGGCCATTTTTTTAGAAAAATGAGGAAAATAGCCTGAGTACTAGCTTAATACCTAATTTAGGGTTACACACCATGTACTCCAAGTAAACTCTTTGTAGTGTATATCCAAGTAATTTCCATACATGGAATGTAGGTATGCCATCAAGGAATATAGAACCATCCCTGTACATGCTTTGTACTTTCTAGTGCACACCGTGTAATCATGTCAGCAACACATTTTAATGACCTTGAAAGGATGTTGTAAAATTTGTCCAAACAAAACATATACATGGTGTGTATATTTAAGCACACACCATGTACTGTTTTTTTGTTAAAATGGGAATTAGACTCATCTTCTCAAACCAGATAGTGCCCTCCTCACTTGGTTTTCAAACAACAGTGCCGAAGGAACAAATCCTTCCCGATTCTTTATCTGAACATAGATTTGAACACCGTCAGATCCATTTGAACCTCATAGGTAATCCCTTGACTCCTTTTGATCCATTATTCATGATTTATTATATCTAACAAGTTATCAAGGGTTTAGTGTTTTTGTTCATTTTTTAGATCTACCCCATTCTAGGCCGAATTAGAGGCCAACGCTGGATGAGGAGTGTCATATGAGTATGAGGTAGGTGGTGCATACCTTGTTTTATGTTTTTGTGGAAATTTTGGGGTTTCAATTTTTTAGTGCAATGATGGGTATTGAGAGACACCCCTTTTTTATTCATATTGAATTGACCATATTCCTCGTGGGAAGCTTTTGGGCATTCCCTTACCTTGATTATGTGATCGAGGTCAGGTTAGAGGTCGTCGCTCCATGATAAATTTTTGCCGGGTGTGAGAAAATGGTTATAATTTTTTTTTGATTTAAACAATTTATCTTAAATTATTAAATATTGATTACACTATTTAGAGGAATTGAAAATTGTCATGCTATTGTGTTATAGCTGGTAGCTAGTGTAATTCTATCTGTTTAAGTTGAATTATTTTTCAAAAGAGTTTTTTTTGTGATTTATATTTATGTAATGCTTGAGATTACAAATGTTGAGACCCTTGGGGTTGTGATGGGTTTTAACCGAGGTTGGGATGAAATGACCATTGGGAATGAGTTTTGCTGATCACTGGTTGGGCTTGGCCCAAATATTCTTGGGTGGTTTTGACCATGATATTGGGTATCATGGATGCCAGTTTGAGTAAGTGTGATTATTAGGTTAGGCATGGCCTGGGATACTTGGATGGCATGGCCAATATATTTGAGCGACATGGTTGCAGGGGCATGAGGTTCCATTGATGTTGTGGCTTATGTTCTATATTTGGTGATTATCGGTCTCCCATGATGGCCAAAGCACCAATTGAGTCATGTTCACAAAGGTAGACTTCGTGATGGGGTGTTTTGAACACTCATGTGGGTAGATTCCCCCAATATTTTTGGTTCAGGAGATATTGGTTTGGGGGTTCTTATCGTAGAAAGCCATTGGAAGGTGAGGAGTCTTTGGTTGATAGCGATGATGTTATCGGGTTGGGGGATAAGGCTCACTGTGATTGAGGTTGTGAGCCTGGATATTTATTTGTGGATAGATGTCAATGTTCCTACAGTTTTCATGCCATGGCCTGACATGAGCTTACGAGTAGGGGTCCTTAGGACTGGGATGCTCTTGATTGGCATGCCTTTGAGATGTCAGTACTTCCAGACATGCAGTTTCAAGAGACACATGGTGTTGAGCTATGCGATTGGGGTGGAATCTAAGGGTTCAATGAGACTCTGTGACTATAGGAGTACCTTAGGCCATGCTCCAAGTACCCTCCTTGATTATGAGATTCTGGCATTATCCGAAGCTGATGACGTTCTGTGGTTTCTGCTGAGCACCAGTGGAGGTGGTATTTATTATTGCATCGAACTGTTTACATTTATTATTGTTGTTGTCTGATTAAACACTTATAATAGGTATTCACCATCAGGTGCTACCCTAAATAGATTCATCTCACACCCTACATGGGCCCTTTGGGACACATGCCGACTTTATGGTTTTACGTACAGGTAAGGGATTGGCCTCAGGAGCTATATCATAGTACTATTTTACATAGAGATTGCTATAGACCTCGAGGTCATTCCTAGATGGAGTTTTACTTTTGTTTATATTTCATTCTAGTATAAGAATTATTATTTATATGTGTCTATAGTGGTTATCCATGGGCTTAGTTTTGTATATTGATATGTATGACATGCTATAGATGCATGCTTGGTTTGTTTAGTGGTTACAAGTGGTGTTTAGCATGTTTTTCTATTTAGTTTCCATTTCTACATTTTATTTATCACTTCCTCTATTTATATGAAAATTTTGTTCTTCTGCTATGTGGGTCTGGTTTGAGTTTGCTGAGTCATTTATTTCTATTGCATGTGTTATGATTATACTCAGACCAATGTATTATCTATTCCCTAATGGTATAGCCTCCCCAATATACCTGTTTACACCCTCACTACTAGTCAAGAGCCTTTGGTATTTGGGGAGGTGCGTATAAGTTCAGTGACACCTATCCCAATTACACTACTTGGGTGGTTGTTTGGATCTGGGATGTTACAAAGTGGTATCAGAGGAGGTTCTTGACAAGGGTTTAGTACCAATGTTTCACTGGCTACTAATGATATTATGACTACCTTTATTTTCTACTAGTCTTATTATTTGGGATATGGTAGTCTATAGATATGTTGTGATTGGAACTGGGTTTCCAGCTTATTCTTGGGTGCCTGGAGCCCTAGGTATGAGGGACAAACCAAGTTTCCCTAGGTGGGAATTTCTATTTTTCTTTTTCTCAGATTATAGTTTATATGGTTTCCACCTTTGTGGATCACTTTGTTTGTGATGGTTATTGATTGTGACTCATAACCATTGACCCTATATGGTAAGGGAGCATTGGACCATGGCCCGGTAAGGCAAGACATGCTTTCGTGGATATTTATAGGCATATTTTTTTGGGTATTTCAATTTCATATATGCACATATTCTTTGTCAAGTGATGATACCATGTGATATATGTGAATTTACCTATGAAACAAATGTGAAATGCCTAATATAATTGCTTGTTTTATGCAATGTGATATGCCATGCTTTAAATTTATTTGAAATTGCATGTGGAAGGGAACTTGGGCCTGGCTCTTATAGAAGCAGTCTGGTACTATGGTTGAGGTTATTTTGATCACCAAGATTGGGAAACTCAGTCGTTGGATTGGGGTAATGGTGGTTGCCAGGATGGGTGTGGACCAGGGATTTTGAGATACTTGGCTCCATTGAGTGTGGGTAAGGATGCCATGAGGCCGGGATGCTATGGAGAATAGTTGCAATGAGGGAGATTAAGGGTAGTTGTTATGTTCCACCTCTTTACTACTATCCCTATATGCATTGTATATATTATTATATATGTGGGATGTCTACCCATTAATGGTATTCAATGGGTTCCTCTTAGATGAATCAGATGGAGCATCAAGCAGGTAATGGTATAGTGCCACAAAATCACGATCAGGTTCAAACCCCTAAGGGTCGAGCAGAGCATGAGCTGCAAGGAGAGGCTTAGGGACAAGATCATGTTCATGATCTAGTGGAGGCAGGACAACTACCAGGTTTGACAGATTTTGGTTCATGGCTTGATGGGAAGCTCTAAACTATCATAGTATGTGTCTTGTAGGGAATTGACAGAGGTGATTAGGGAACAAAGCCCTCTATGGCGTATCTTACATGGTAGTTTCAGTCATATCACCCTCTACTTTTTTAGGGTGAGGGTGGTCCATAGGCAGTGGATAATTGGATAGAGATCATGCAGATGATCTTCGAGTTGCTGGAGATGCCTCCAGGGTGGAGGCTCAAGATGACGACTTATATGAACAGAGGACCGATGAAGTGCTGGTGGGATATTTAGTTTTAGGATCACAGACACAAGGGACTGGCCTAGAAGGACTTTGGGGATAATTTCTTTGAGAAATTTTTCCTAGAGATTCTGAGTGCAGAAAGATATCAGGAGTTCTTACGCCTTCAGTAGGGTGACATGTCTAACATGGACTATGAAACTACTTTTACTGAGCTATCTTGATTTTCACCAGGTATGGTAAAAGATGACACCTCTAGGGTTAGGTTCTTTGAATATGGATTACGGCACACCGAGTGCAGGTAAACATATTTAGGTTGTCCTCGTTCTCATAGGTGGTGAATTAGGTGCTCATAGTTTAGGGAAAATTGACAGATAAGTCTCACTTGGGTCAGGTGGTAGCTTCAGGTGATGGTTCTGATGGCAGGAAATGAGGTCGGGATGATTTACAACATGGCAGTTAGGCCAAGGACTCACCTAGTCAACCCTGTGGAAGTTCAGCAGTGGTTTGCATTCAGTGTGGGAAGCCAGGTCATGTCCGAACTCAGTGTGATATGCCTCCAAAGGAGAGTCAGGCATGTGGATAGGTTAGTCATCTCGAGAGGTTCTACAGGAAGCCTTCTTAAACAATTATTAGGTAGGGAACATGGTAGATAGTGGCATCTGGGGTCGGATCAGGATTGATACCAAGTGTGGGTAATCGAGGTTCAGCTGTATGCTGGGGACATGGTAGAGATAGTGGGACCCAACCGCGGGGTCAGTGGCTGGTGAATGGTGCATCACTGTAGGGAGGGAAGGCTTCAAGAAGTCATGTGTCAGGCCAAGTGCACACCATAGAGCTTCCAAGGGCTGAGTAGGATGGTGAGCTGACGACAGTTAGAGGTATGTCAAAGGTGTGACCATATTTATTTTTTCTTTTGTTTGGAATGTCCTATAGAGGCATGTCTATTTTGAGTGCACGAGGTGCAAGGGATTTATATGGACTTACCAGATGCTATTTAATGGGTTGGAACCATCTCAGGTGCATGATTATATATATATATATGAGGTTCTTGTCATGAGGAACATTATGGGATTTAAGTTACATGAGGTGTCTTGGGCATTAGGGCATTTAGGATGCGGTTGTGATTGAGGATCAAGGCACCAGGTTGTTTTGAGTATCCACAGGATGCAGGACCTCATTGTGCCATGGGTTCCAAGGGCTCGAGGTTGGTGTTGATGCAGTGCGGGATTTGATTGTGTGTTAGAACCTACACGGGGGTACCTGTTGAGGTGTAGGTGTGACAACGCATCACAAGAGGACCATGGGTCTAGAAATGGGTCGATGGACCTTTTCTTGATTTGATATTTGGTCCAGAGTTGTTCTGGAATGTTTCTTTACCACCGTTGGAAGATAAATTTGGGGACAAATTGCTTTAAGGGGGGAATTTTGTAAGAACTCAGTTCTTCCTTTAAGGTATGAGTCCTTTTTTTCTGGTTGTTTTTGAGAAAAAGGAAGAAAAAATGCCGAGTACTGGTTTCATACCTATTTTAAGGTTACACACCATGTACTCTATGTACACACTATGTAGTGTCTAGACATGTAATATCCATACATGGCGTGTATGGATGTCAACAAGTAAGAGAGAACCAACCTAGTACACGCCATATACTTTCTATCTCACATCGTGTAATCATGTCGGCAATACATTTTAATGACTTGGAAAGGATGTCAGAAAAATTGTCCAAACCAACCATATACACAATGTTTATCTATAAGTACATGCTGTGTACTTTTTTTTGTTAAAATGGGCAGTAGCATCATCTTCTCAAATTGGACAGTGGACTCCTTGCCTGGTTTTTATACTACAGTTCCAGAGAAACAAATATCTTCTGATCCTTCATCTGAACTCTGATTTGAATGATGTAAGATTCTTTTGAACCCCATCGATAAGATTTTGATTCCCCTTTATCCATTATTCATGATTTCTTCTCTCAACCAATTCTTCATGATTTCTTCTCTAAACCAAATTATCAAGGGTTGAAATTTTTGGTTGTTTTGTACTCCATTCTGGGCCGAATTAGAGGCCGACGCTGGATGAGGAGTGTCGTACGGGTACAAGGTAGGTGTTTAATACCTTGTTTTGTGTTTTTGTGAACATTTGGGGGTTGAAACATTTTAGCACAATGACGAGTATTGAGAGAGACCCCTATTTCTTCATATTTAATTGATCATATGCCTCATGGGAAGTCGTTGGTCATTCCCTTACCTTGATTACGTGAGTGAGGTCTGGTTAGAGGACGTCACTCCAAAGGAAATTTTAGTCGGGGTGCCATAATAGTTATAAGGGTTTTGTTTTGATTTAAGCTATTCAGTTTAAATTGTTAAAGCTTGATTATGCTGTTTAGAGGCATTTAAGACCTCCATGGTATTCTGTAATAGCTGGTAGCTAGTGTAATTAAGTTTTTTTAAATTGAATTATTTGATTAAAGTGATTTATTATGACTTATATTTATGTATTTCTTGAGATTAAATATGTTAATACCCTTGGGGTTGTGATGGGATTGCCCCAAATTTGGGATGGTGTGGCCATATGGATTGAGTGATGCTGATAACTGGTTGGGATGCGCCCAGATTTTCTTGGGTGGTTTTGACCACATGATTGGGCATCATGGACATCAGTTTGAGGCAGTGTGACTTTCAGGTTGGACATAGCATGGGATAATTAGATGACACGACCATTGGATTTGAGCGACATAGTCGTAGGGGCGCGGGGTGTTTGAGAAGTTGTGGTTTAGGTTCTTTATTTGGTGATTACTACTCACCCGTGATGGACAACATGCCAATTGAGTCATGTGCACACAGGTAGAATCTGTGATGAGGTGGTTTTGACCACTCGTGTGGGTAGAGGCCTCTGATAGTTGTGGTTTATGTGATATTGGTTTGGGGTGCTTGTTGTAGAAAGACGATGGAAGGTGAGGAGCCTTCAATTGATAGCGATGATGCTATCCGATTGGTGGATAATGCTTGTCGTGATTGAGGCTATGATCCTAGATATTTATTTGAGGATAAAAAACATTGTTCCTCTAGTTATCATGCCTTGGGATGATGTGAGCTTAATATTATGGGTCCTTGGGACTGGGATACTTCTAATTGGCATGCCTTTAGGACGTCGGTACTTTGAGACACGCAGTGTCATGTGGCACATGGTGACATGCTATGTGTTTTGGGATGGAATCTGTGGGTTCATCAGGACTCTGTGACTATAGGTGTACCATGGGACATGGGGAAATGAATATCCTTTCTTATGAAATTTTGGTGTTGGCCAAAGAAGGTGACGCTCCCTGGTGGATACTAAGCACTAGTGGAGGTGGTATTTATTATTGCATTTAACTTTATTTACATTGCTTAATGTTATTGTCTACTTAAAAACTTATATTAGGTACACACAATTAGGTGGTATCATACTGAGATTCATATCGCACCCTACATGGTCCCTCCAGGACACATGTAGATTTTATGGTTTTATGTAAATGTAAGGGATCAGCCTCAGGAGATAGATCATAGCACTATTTGGAATTGAGATTGGTATGGACCATGAGGTCATGCCTAGCTGGAGTTTTAATTTTGTTTAGATTTCATTACTGTATCATCATGCTTATTTGAATGTAGCTATAGTGGTTAGCCATGGGTTCCCTTTTTTATATTGATATGTATGACCTACTATGGATGCATGCTTGGTTTGTTTAGTGGTTGCAAGTGGTGTTTAACATGCTGTTGTATTTACTTTCCATTTCTTCTGTTTATTTATTGCTTCCTCTATTTATATGATATTTTTGTGATTCTTCTCTACAGATCTGGTTTGATTCTATTGAGTCATTTATTTCCTATGTATGTGTTATGATTATACTCGAAGTAGTGTATTATCTATTCCAATAGGGTATATCTTCCCACTATACCTGTTTTCACCCACACTGCTAGTCGACAACCTTTGGTATTTGGGGAAGTGTGCCTAAGGTCAGCGACACCCAACCCAATAGCACTGTTCAGGTGGCTCTTTGGGTCTTGGACATTACATAAAATCAGGTGGAAATTGATTTTTTTGGATTCAAAATAGGTGAATTTGACATCATGGATTTAGGTTCCAGAATATAGGTCCATTGATGATTTTTTAGAAATAACAATCATTGTACCATTGGGATAAATTAGAAACTTCAAGTCCATACCTATTAAAAACATGTATTTATCTAATTTGGTGATTGAATCTTCTATTAAAAAAGAACCAAATCTGTTGAGAGATTTTGAAAATGAAATTGAGTTAGATTCAAAGCCCCATCCTGTTTCTGAAAGTGTTAGTCAATCGAATCTCAAATTTAAAGTCTATACACCCCCTGTAAAATTTTAATTTATAAGGGATAATAAAAAACATTCTTCCATCATTTAATCCCCCCTTGATGATAATAAAGATAAAGTTCTCCTCGATGTCTTAATCAAGATTAGGAAAGTAATTGGATGGAACCTTTTTTATATTCATGGGATTATACTATTAATTAGGACCTATAATATTTTTTGTGAATCAATTTCAAAACATTATTATCAACCCCATTGGAGACTCAATCTCAAAATAATAGAAGTGGTAAAAAATTAAATCCTAAAAATTTTGAATGTTGGTATTGGGTAAGTTGGGGAGTTCAAGTCGAGCTAATGACTTTAAACTAAGCACTTTTTGGGAGTCCACTCAACTCCATCATGACTTTTATTTTCTTTCATTTGATTATATTTTTGTGAATTTCTATGTTTAATTTTTTTTAAAAGTATATTTTTATTATTGTTGTTGTTGTTGTTGTTCTTCTTCTTCTTCTTTTTTCCTTTTAAATTTGCCTTTCTTCTGTGTAATGTATGTTTTATTTTATGTTTTTGTGTGGGTATATGCATATATTTCTTTACTTTTAGAAGTGAATTTTTTTTAAAAAATAATGTGTAAATATATATATATATATATATATATCTGTACAAAAGCATGCCTCACATGCCAAAGGTGGGCATGGTGGGACTAGATCCCGCAACATTTGGGAAAGAGTCTCACGTGCCTTACACTGACCAATGAGGCATGCTGATTCCCCCTTCTTATTTTTAAATATATATACTAAAAAATGAATAATAACCATAATAATATTGTATATACATATATATATATATATATTCGAAAAAGGGAAAGACGTGGTTTAAGTCGAAAAAACCCCCCACGAGACTAAAATTTGCAACCTATGGGGGATAGTGGAGTGAAACTTAAACTAACATAAAATATCCCATATTATCAATATCCGTAATATATATATATATATATATATATAGCTATCTTTAATAAGTGATCTGATATCCTGCCTGACTCCATTATGTTTTATTATAAGGATATTTTTCAAAAACCAATAATATTATGCATTTTTTATTTTAAATTAATGATTATTATATATAAATTTTATTTTATTTGATAATATTTTAAGGCCCAAAATGATAAAAAAAATTAGGCCTTTAATCGGGATTATTTTTTTCAAGACTCGATTAGTAAAGGGTCTGGGATTGGGTTAGTATGGTTAGACCTGGTTAATAAATGGGACAATTTGTTTCTAATTCAAAACTAATAAACTCAAACCTTGAATATATATGGTCCAAACATTGATCAAGGAATGATCTAACACACCCTTTAATAATTTAGTTGTAATATTTATGTTCAGCTTTTCCAACATTGAAATATCAATATATCTATTTATTCTTATAAATCCTATCATATTCCATAAAACGCCACCCCTCATATATTTCTTCCCTCCTATTATATATTGTTTTCATATCTCCCCAACACTCCCAGTCGATGCTCCCTCCCTTTATCCCCTCTCAATTCCTAATAATTTCCTCCAAAATCTCCCATAAATTTCCTTGTATTTCCCAAATTATGATTTCAATCAATATCCTATACTATTTATTTGATCTATTAACTTTAGAAAATCACATAATTGTTCCAGTAATTAATATCCATGGACCATCATAATCCATAAAATCTAATGAATTGATCACATCTCCTCAATGTATTACCTCATCATCGACTTGAGCCTCTCTTCTATGTCGATCAAAGGCTCACCAACCACCCACACCCTCTCTATGATCAATATATACACTATGTTTCCATGTTATCTCCCCTTACCTTCACCATTCAATTCCCATTTTTCTCTCCATCCATGAACTCCATCACACATCAATATATAGCTCTTATCCATAAATTTTCATCAATTTTTGGCTACCTCCCACAACTACCCAATTTTTGTCGGCAGATTTTTTCCTGGACAATGGAATCCCCCCCATGATTCATCAAAGGGGGAAGGTATGGTTGATGTGGTTGGTGGTACAAACCCACCAAAACCACTAACGGAGTAATATGAAGTAGGGTGAGAGGAAACCTATAAATGGGGTTCTCTCCCAGCATTTCCAGCATCAGTTTCACAGAAAATCTCATCACTAGTTCATCATTTATGTGAGGCATTTTTTTGTGGTTTCACCACATATTAAAGAGAGATATTTATGATGGATTTTAACTTATAATAGTGAGGTAATGTGTACCCACTTTTACCCGTAGTGATACTTTTATTTTTCCATGGGTTTTTAAACCTTTCATTTGGGGAGGGGGGTTCCACATTACATCTGGTGTCCATTTATTTCCACATTTTTTCAATTTATTTTATCTCATGATTATTATTGAACTTTTTGGAAAATGATTTATGGTCCCAACAAGTAGTATCAGATGAAGTTTACGGCCCGATGTTGTTCACATTTTCAAGTATTAATAATTCTCGTAAATTTGAGTATGCTCTGTGATTGTCACTCCGGTTGATCTTTCACATAAAAAAACTTAAAATGATTATTAAATAAAAAATTTTGAAATAGAGGAGGTTCTAGATTAATGACATGTCCAGATGGTAGTGAAATTTGAGATTGAAAAATTCAACAGGTTTACTTTTTTGTTGCGGGAAATGAAGATGTAGGAAGTGCCGTAGAATGATAATTGTAGACTAGAAAATTGACAAAATACTAGCAGATGCACTAATGGAGTCTGGTTCAAGTGGGAACCAAAATCATGACATGGAAAAAATGTGGTGATTACTTGTTTAAGTGTAGATATACTAGTTAGTAAAGCCGTGATAATAGCTGGAAGCAGGAAGCATCTCAACAATGCATGGATAATCGACCTAGGAGAAACATGGAACACAACGTCTCAACAAGAACGGTTTGATTAACATAAAACCACCCCGGAAGAACTTTTTTAGATGAGTAATTATCACACCTTGAATATCATTGGAGTAGGTACTATCAAATTTAATATGCATGATGTCATGGTACAAACTGTCCAAGGAGTATTTCATGTAAAGGGATTGAAGAATAACATATTATCTTTGTGAAAATTTGATGATATCAGATAAAAGAATCACATCGATAAAGGAGTGATGATAATTTTTAAGGGTGTTCTTATGGAAATTAAGGAAGAGGATATATCAAAGAACATGTATATGGTTATAGGTGAAATTCACAAGGAGTAAGAGATAGTTGTTGCATAAACTACCTCGATGGAAGCGTTGACGATGTTAAAGTATTAGAAGCTTGTCAATATTTAAGAAAAAGTCCTGGAGATTCTTGAGGATTAGAAGTTTTTTCCTAGGATTATATAGGTATCCTTACCATTTTTTGAGCATTGTGTTTTTATAAAGCAACACAATTTATAGTTCAGGATGTCAATAGTTAGAAGTACGAAGATCTTTGAATTGATCCATTTTGTCATTTGGAATCCACAGGTTATATCCCTGGGAAGAGAAAGGTACATTGTATCCTTCATTGATGATTATTCTCAGATATGATGGGTGTACCTAATCAAGAGGAAAGATGATATTTTTTAAGTATTCAAAACATTAAAATCTTTGAAGGAACTTGAATATGGAAATAAGATCAAGTGTTTGAGGAATGACAATGGGAGAGAATATAAAAACAACAAATTCAATACTTTTTGTCAATAGGAAGGAATAATGTTACATTTCATAGTGAAATACACTCCTCAATAGAATAGAGTGGAAGAGTAGATGAACAAAACTATGTTGGATAGAACAAGGGTGATGTTGAATACTGTAGGAATTTCCAATTTTTATGGGCCGAAGCAATGAATAATGCGTGTTATGTGATCAACAGGTCTTCTTTACTGGCGATTGATTTGAAGACACCAATGTATATATGGAATGGTATACCTGGTGACTATTCTCGATTAAATACTTTTGGAACTCCTATATATGAAATGTTTAATGACCAGGAAAGATCGAAGTTGGATTCAAGGTCCAGAAAATATTTCTTCTTAGGATATGCTGATGGAGTGAAAGGGTATCATTTGTAGTACCCCACTACCCGTAAACTTATCATCAACATAGACGTCATTTTTGAAAGAACACAATGTGTAAATTAAAATTTATGGATACATGGAGAAAGAGAATATATAAACTAAAATTGTCAAAGTAGAGGATAAATACATGGAAGAACTAGTTTCCTCTAAGGCATTACTAGAGCAAGATGATCAAGTAACGATTGAGTCTAGACCATGATAGTAAACATGGGAGAAAAGAGCACCAATATGAAAATAATACTATGTCACTGAGAGAAATATTTCATACTGCTTATTGATGGAGGATAGAGATCCATATTCTTTTGTGGAGGTGTCCCATATTCCAAATGTATCCTCATGGATGGCAGCGATACAAGAGGAACTTGAAGCCCTGCACAAGAACAAGACTTGAGATCTTGTTCTATTACCTCATGGAAGGAAGGATATTAGAAAAAATGGGTATTTAAAATCAATTGGGATGGAAAGGACCATGTGGAAATATATCATTCAAGACTGGTGGTCAAAGTATATGCTCATAAGTAAGGTATTGATTTCAATGAAATATTTTCTCATATTGTTAGACTAATGACTGTTCAGATAGTTCTGGAAATGTATTCTATATAAAATTTATATCTAGAATATATAGATGGGAAGACTAATTTTATACATGGTAATATGGATGAATATGTCTATACGATCTAGCCAGAAGGTCTTTTAGAAGAAGGAAAAAATAATTTGGTTTCTAGGTTGATTTTTTTGTATGGTATCAAGAAGGAACTATGGTTTTTGGAAAAGCGATTCAATTACTATATCACGAGTCTTGGATACAATATACTTTATTCAAATCCTTGTGCATATTTTAGGGTTCCTATGGAAATTATTTCATCATTATTCTATTGTACATGGATGACATGTTGGATGCAGGCCCCAAAAATGATCAGATCTAGGAGAAAAAAGGCACAATTGGATAGTGATTTTGATGTAAAGGACTTGGGACCAAAAAATAAGATTCTTGGGATGCAGAGTGATAGATAAAAAGATAATGATAATATTTGCCTATCATATAAGAATTACTTATGGAAAGTCTTAAAATTCTTCAACATGAAATACTATAAGCCAATATCAACCCCACTTTCAATTAATTTCATGTTATCCTCTATAATGAGTCCTAAAAGTGAATCATATATGACAGAGTTGTATCAAGTACTATATGCATCAGTAGTGGGCAGTCAGATGTTTTCTATGGTTTTTACTAGACCATAATTTGCACATGAGGTGACATTAGTTAGTAAGTACATGAAGAATCTAGGATCAGAGCATTGGAGAATAGTGAAGAGGATCTTGAGATATATTAAGGAGACCTTAGAGGATGCATTATGTTATGGAGGATCAGATTTTAACATCAAAGGCTATGTTGATTCAAATTTTTTAGGTGATTCTGATCGGAGGAAATCCATTACTTGTTATGTTTATTCTCTTATAAGAGGAGCTGTGAGCTGGATTTTGAAGTTATAATCAATTGTTTCTTTATCCATGATAGAGGAGGAGTGCATAGTAGCTACAAAGGCTAGTAAAGAGGTTACTTAGATGAGAAAGTTTTTGTAGGACCTCGGGCACAAATATGATGAGATTTCATTATTTTGTGATAGTTATATCACCTTTCACATTAAAACGAATCCATATTTTCATTCTAGTACAAAACATATTGGGGTACAATATCATTAGGTCCGGGATGTGGTGGAGGAAGGAAGTGTGGACATACAGAAAATTCACATGAAAGAAAATATGTTATATTTATTGATAAAGTTAGTTGACTATGATAAGTTTAGATGGTTTAGATCATCGAGTGACCTCACAGAGACATGAGAAACATTTTTTGAAGATAGAAAGTATGTGTGGAGATGTGATTAGTAATCAATAAAATATCTAAGTGGGAGATGTCTTAGTATTTTTTTCCAAGATAGTGGTTTCCCCTTTCTTTGTCAAAGGGGTTAGGCATGGTTGATGTGGTTGGTGGGTAAAACCCATTAAACCCACCAGCGGAGGAAGAGGAGGCAGGGGGAGAGGAAACCTATAAATTGGGCTCTCTCCTAGTGTTTCCAGCATCGACTTCACGAGAAATCTCATCACTGGTTCATCATTTATATGCGGAATTTGTGAGGTGGTTTCCCAATATATTCAAGGGAGATATTTATGAGGGTTTCCCCCTTGTAATATTGAGGGAGTGTGTAACGACTTTTACCTATAACGATCCTTCTATTTATCCATGATTTTTTACCCATTTTATTTTGGTGGGTTTTCCACATTACATCTGGTGTCCATTTATTTTCAAATTTTTACACTTTATTGTATCTCATTATTATTGTTTCAAAAGTGGGACAATCATTTACGGTCCTAATAATTTTCACTGGTCTTCACTTTTTTTCCTTCAAATTTACTGTGGTCTTATTACTTATGTCATAGTTTTTTCATTGAGAAGTTGAATACCAAAGTAAGGTTACATGTTTCCAAATTGTGTTTTAATTTTAATATTTGTTCCTCTAAAATAATTTTTATTCTATTAAGGTATGTATTTGGCTAGTCCCCCAATTGTATTGATTGTATGAATTTAAATTTTTTAGCTTTTCCTAAATGAAATAACTGATTCACACTTAAATTTGATTAATAAAAAGTTAAATCCCTTTATACATAAATTTGATTCATACATTTTTTAGAGAACATTTTAAATATACGAGCACAAAAAAATTATAAATTTGACTCATATAGATTTGCAGTGCTCACATATTTTTAAAATTTATTCATATAACTTTTCTATAATGCCCACACAAAATAAATTAATTATTTTTTAAATATGATATTTTCATGTATTGTTGATAATTTTCTAAGCCTATTTAATTGATTTACATTATATTAACTCATATTAAAATATTACTTCTTCTATGTTATGAAATTTTCCTTATCTCATAACTCAATATTTTTGGGCATAAATTTTTATTAACCAGGTATCATAGCAGTATTATAATGCCCCGATTAACGTTTCCTGAGTGACACCCTAGTTGGAGCATCACATGTCCTCAAATGTGCCTCTCTATATGATAGATATTATTGAATGGAAATGAGAGTCTATGAGAAATGTAAGGAGACTACACTGTCACTAATATCACATACAATAACGATCAAAACAAAATCATCATATAATAAAAAGTGTAAGCGTAAGGAGTCATAACTAAATACCAATAATCAATATCAAATAAAAACAACACACATAACCAAAATTATTGTTTTTTTTCATGCTTTTATATTACAAATTAAATTGTTACCATTTAGTTTATTGATACCATGATGAAAATTTCCTTGTTGCATGTTTAACTCACATGTATTTTATTAGTTTTTCTTTATTATAATATAATTATATTAAAGGTGGCTTTATATTATTATTATATGAATTTTGTGCTGATTTATTCTTATGTGTAGGGGTTTTGAATCTAACATGGTCGAGGAACCTAATATTATGCGGTTTCTGTGTTTTACACGACATAACACTTTTGATTTGGTGTACCTATTGTAATGTAATACTTTATTAATGTGACATGAGGTGTCTGTGACATTAATATTATGCACTTTCTTGGATGTTCTGTGTTTTCTATTAGCTAGGTCGAATGATCCTAGAGGGAGTTTTTTGTGTTTTTATGTGTTTCTTCACCCTCACAAATTTCCATGATCCAAAATTTTACCTCCGTGTCTAGTATTTTTCTACATGTCTATCCACGCTATGAATTTTGTTATATTGGACCATATTATCAATTCATTCAGGATCTCTCAATCATCCACACATCCCTATGTCATATGGCTTCCAATCTTTGCTTCACCTATTCATTTCATGTGGTGGCTTCATCATCTCAATTAACATTTTAAGGAGATTTCCATCCTTGTACACAAAAGATAGGATTTAAAGAGAAAATTTGAGAGAGGAGGAGGATGAAATTGTCTATATCTCAACACTAATATTCCCTTTATTGTGTTTTAGTGGAGAGTTAAGACTCTTGTGGGCTCAGATTTGGACCGTGACACTATACAGAGGAGTTTCAACCACAATAGTTTTGATCACCCCTTTTGATGACCACCACAAGGTTCTTTTTATAGCCTATGATATAGATACTATTTAAATTATTTTTAATGTGTATTTATATTATAAACCCCTAAAATTTAAAAATTTGAATTGATTTTCCTCATTTTGGTATTTTGGGTGAGTTTTGTGATAATATATGAAAATTGCTTAATTCTTAAATTTTAACAATTTTTTATCACTCTGGTATTTAGAGTATAACTTTTTCAATATTGATCTAAATAGAGTGATTTTTTTTTAAATCATTCCCTTATTCATTGGATTCAAATTATTTTTTTTTACCCAAATCTCAATCAAATTTAAATAGACAAAAAAAATCGATTTGAAAAGTATCTCTGGATGACAGATTGAACCCCACCTTAGTAAGTGAGACATAAATCAAGGTACAGAGATATAAATGAGGTTATCACAACTGGAAACGAAATTTAATTAGAAGTATCATGAGAAAATTAAATTTAATATTGAAATTCGCTCCTTAAATAGCCATTAAATGTGCCAAAGTGGAGGAAGATGAATGATATCTTCATCAAAAAAAAAATCATCTCGATTAATTTAAGAATAAATTTTTATAAATATGTTTAAATGAATTTAAATTTTCATGTATGAATGAAATTATAATTTAGAACAACTTTTAAGAAGACACCGTTGTGATTTTCATTCATATGGTAGGAAGAACATGATAAATCCAATAGAGAACAAATTCTAGAGGGGAAATTTGTTGTTCTTTCCTTTCCCTCTTTTATTCTTATTAGTTTTGTAATGGATTAATATTACAGCTTATTAATGGATACCCTTTACATGAGGGGTAAACTTATAAGTGATTGGGTAATGGTAGGTTTTCTATTTGTAATGATTTACCTGATGAACATCATGGTATAAACTTTTATCTCTATTCTACAAATTCAATTTCAATTTCTTATAGCGGTTTTTATTATCAAGTATGATTATATTTGGTTTTATATTATTTTGTTGTTTTTTATTTTTTCAATGATCATTATCTCATTCTTCTAGGTTCTAGTTTTTATGCAATGTAATAGATCAGATCATAGTGGTGAAGTACTCAGTGATCATTAGTACGTGTGGGAGTGGTAGTGGATATTCTTGATTATTTGAGATAAAAAAGACCCAATCATGTATTTCCTAATTCAATTGATGGTATTTTCTAAAGCTCTATCAAACATAGTATGGAGAGTATTTTGATCTAATATCTTGGAAAGGTTTACTCTTACCATCACCACTTGACCAAGGGAGTGAGGGAAAGTCATTGTGGAATCTCACTATAAACGAATTAGCATAAGTGGATTATATAAATTGTAACTAAGATACCATTACAATTGGAAAACCGACTATGATCTCATCACCCAACTCATATCACTATTTTGAATAAATTTCTGTGTATTTTTTTTCAATATTTTTCTTAATTACTTTCTATTTTTTTGATTCTTTAATTTGTTAAAAAAATGAAACTATTTAAAAAACAACCACTTTTTCCTCTAATTCAAAGTGAAAATTGTAATTGTTGTGCGCTCCACTCTAGAGACAACCTACGTTGGAAACTAAATTGAATTTTAACTTTGGAAATAATTTTTTTCCATACCCTATGATAGGAACATGTCAAAACTTAGATTCATTGCTGGGGTGGTAGTGCCAACAATCTAATTATAAATTTTTGATTGTTTTCAAATATAAATAAATATAAAAAAGGTTTAACTCACCTTGGTCTACATAGGATAGTGTTTCATTCTTTTATAAAATGATAAGGGGATCTCAAATATAAATCATCAAGAATGATGAATTTAAAGAGCTCATCAAGGAACTTAAATATTCCCTTGAATACCTAGTGTTGGAGTGATTGTCAATAAAAGTAATTGAACTCTAGGAGTACTTCCTAAAATTTTATCAAGAAATAGTTGTGGCATAACATCAAGTACTATTGAATTAAAATAGTAAAAAAGATCAGTTGCAAGGAATTATAGAATAAATATTGTTCCTAGAGAGGAAAATGGAATGACTAATTGAATATGTACACACATCCCAAGAGTAACCCAAACCTAAACCTGAGCCGATGGTGGAAGTGGATTCCCCACTCATCTTTTATGTTGAAGAACCTTGGGAGACTTGTTGGAGTTGGTTCCCTGGAAACAGATCCTTTATACTTTATGATAACATGTATTCATTGTATTTAATATTAATAAAACTTCTTGTCACATCATCATTGTTCTTATGTGTAACATAATATGTGATAATTTCCTAAGAGTAGTCGTCGCACTAAAAGGTCATAATAGTTTCCCCGTTAGGATGAGAACCCAGAAGTGTCACAATAATATTCTTAAATATATGTTATATAGTGAGATGAAATCATTTAAAAGACAAAAATTATACATGATATCATGGGTGGAGACTCATAAGACTTTGAGGCACTCTCTCATGGTGTATGCCTTTAGTAATATCTAGTGTAAAATATTGATTGCACAAGACCTACCGGTAGGAAATCCACATTTATATGTGTCATTGGATGTTCCTATCCGTGAACTTGTTTATTGATCCATATAATTTAATATTATTATGAATGATTATTATATTTCATATACATTTATGTATTTATGAAAACCATGATGACATATGTTTGTGATGAGTTTGGATACATTGGGTGTGTTACTAGTAATATTGTATCAATAAATAACTTGAGAAAGGATTTGTCATTTCTATTCTTTAACAGAAGTTGTTATCTTAGGACCTTTGATTAAATTGAAATAGCCAAAATAAATCCATGACCATAGTGTTCAATATGAATGTTTAATTTTTGAGAATTCAAAGAAAGAGGCATCACGCACATTGGTTGATGACACAAGTTTGCAACCTGCTTGATTAGAGATATCATGATAAGGAGATTATATTACATAGTAAGAATTTGTATGAGGAATTATATCATTTTGGTTTTAACTTCATTCTATATATGTGACTTAGAGTGTTACTAGATGATAACCATTGAATTTAGGATTTTTCACCTAATTCCACTGAGAAGGAGGTCTATAGGGTCACACACTAAGTGTATCCATAATCTGAGTTAAATAATATATTATTATTTATTATTTAACAATTTGAATAAATATTATTCTCTTATATGTTTTAATAATCATTCTTGTTTTCTTGATCTCATATATTATGTCATCAGTAATTTGATATAATATTATGCGAGCAGAATATATAATAAATATTTATTTTTTATTTAGTGAATATAATATATATTTATTTATTGGTGAATAATGAAATGATATTTATTTATTAAATAAATAGTTATTATTCAAGACCCGATACATATTTTGATGAAATGGTGGACCATGTATAATGGACTTGTGAGAAAAAATATATATATTGAATATTATTTGTTTGAATAATATTTAATTTAAATTCATGAGTTGAGAGCATGTTGAGAAATAATAATATTATTATTATGGACATGGGGTTCCATAGGGATTGAATAAATAATAAAGGGCACTTATGAAATTATTTATTTCTAAACCTAGTGGTATATAATCCGAATTATATTATTTTTCAATGAGAACCAATTCATTGGTTTTTAGTTGTGGACAATGCATTTGAAGAATACTCTAGAAGACCTATAAAGCTCCCTTATCCAAGAACGTTAAAAATAATAGAGGGATATTTTCTTCCACCTCCCACTCCAAAGTCAACAGAGATCAAAGACATTATTTTGTAAGTGATTATCATGGTGATCAAAGGTGAACAACATAAGCTATAGGATCTTTCATTCCATCACATAGAGATTCCTATGATGATGTTCAAAGATTTGTGGAACATGTTTGAATCACTTCTAGAGGGAATATGATATTGATTCCTACAACACAATGATGTTACAATGTAGATCTATTGTCAGATCCATAATTTCTCACAAGGTAATTCTTTAATTGATTAAATTAATTATAAATAATATGTTATTATCTTATACTTGGTTTTATCATTATATCCCTTTTTTGTTTTCATTGATTCAATTTCATTGATCACAGATTTCATCATCATATAAATATCACATTAATCATCGATCATGAAAAAAAGGAATGTTGTACATGACCCACCACATACTTCTACTGTGCCCAGAACCTTCATGTTGTTTCAGAGTAGTCACATAATCATTTGAAATTATTTAAATATTGTTGATTGATTTATTAATTTGTAATTTAATATTTCAATTAATGTTTAATAATTTTTAAATATGAATTGTGAGATCTGATTCTTCCAATTATTTTCTCATAAATATAATCAATTCAATTAATTTTATGAATGAAATGAAATAAATGATCTTGTAGAGACCCAAAGCTTGACGTACATGGAAATTACATTACTTTTGTGGAATAATTTATACATAATAAGAACCAACAATCATGGACCGTAATAGTTTAGTGTCTTTGGAAACTCGGAATATAATCTTCTAATCGTGGTGAAAGATCTTCAAAATCACCCATAAAGATCTTCCCCTTTTGTTTTCTTACCTAAAACCTTTCTTTAAATCCTGAGGAAAATAAAACATATAAAGGGTGAGCTCAAATTCTCAGTAATGGTAAGCATGGATAAAATAAAACAAATCATATACATTTGAACTTAAAAACATGAACATAATGTTTAAACATCAAATCTAGAGCAATGACATAAAACATGGCAGTACATAAGGCATAGATAATAAAGAAACATCAATAATGATATAATAGAATGTGAATAAAACATGCAATTGTGGAAAAAAATTAGCCACATGATATGATTTCCATAGTAGCCAAGGCATTGTTGCCAAGACCATCTTAGTGGACAAAGTCCCTTTCTAAATCGAGTTCACTCCTCGTTCCAGTCCTGTATCACTGAACCAGATTAACTTACCATTCCAGCCATGTGTATCTCATGAGATATAAATCATTACCCAATTTATTGGAAGGAAATATAGGTCCCACCCATCTCATAATGAAATAATTCTTACTTGTTCCACAACATAAACATAAATCATTCTTTATAACCCGAAGAATAAAATGGGTTTCAAAAACATCATCCCATCATAACATAATCCATATAAAACAACTGGATATCATTTCATCATAAGAAAAATGAAACCATTTAAATCATAGAGACATTATACTTCAAACATACACATATGAAATAATGTCATCTTAGATGGAAAATGGTTTTGATAAAACACTTGAAATGAATTCTTGAGGAAAATGTAATTTCTTTTTCAAAATCATTTTCTTTCATAAAATGCCATGTAATTTTAAAAGAAAAGTATTTGGTTGAAAATAATCATGAAATCATGTAGAGTATGATTTACGTAAATAAGTAATTATGAAACCGTAAATATCCGTTAATGCCATATAAGTTAAAAAAACATTATTCTTGTACTTTTGCCGGAAAAGTAAAAAGTTACCTCGTATGGTAAACAAAAGAAAGATTCATTAAATACCATGTGGTAAAAGTCCAAAAAGGGTAAAAATGACTCTCAACATACTTAGAAGAATAGTAAAAATTTTATGAAAACATTTTTAGAAAACATGGACATGGATGATAAACATAACCCCAGTAAATACTTACGAATAAACTATCTCAGATAAGAACAAGATTGGAAAAATTATCCCTTACCTTATGTCCAATTTCTTCCATATGTGTCGAATACTCCAGTATATTGGGTATAATCATATTATTAACTTGTAACAGAACCATAATAATATCTATGATATCATATATTATTCACTTAGGACATTATATTATCCTTTCATTTGTCAATTCCATGTTAAAGCAGCGTTTTGGGTAAAATTGTTTCATTTATCATCCGTGTTTTAACTTGTAATTATTAATATGTTTACTTAGATCATGATTACTTAATTACAGAATATAAAACATGATTTATATATATAATATATATTTAGAATATACATATATATAATAGATTGATAAATGGAAAGAAATACACCGTTCATAGTGACGATAGGCCGTACGTACACTTGAACGCTGTCTTCGTTTCCTTATTGAATTGAATGGAATTAATTAGATGAAATACAAATATATATATATACATAAATACAGTAGCATTATTATGTCATATATTTCATGATTACTTATTATATATACTTTATAATCATTCTTGAACTGTTAACATGGAAAATGAATCTCATCGCGCCGTGGGGACGGTAATCCGTACGTACGCACGAGTGATGATACCATTCCCATATTTATTGAATGGAATTGGAGTGAATGATATAATATCTTAGAATCAGTAGAAAGTTATAAAAATCATATGTAGTTATCCTTTACACCATTATACCCATCCAAGTAAGGTGGTGGTGGAAAAACAGATTACACCACGGCGTGGAGACGGTTTTCCGTACATACACACACATGGTGATTTCATTTTCCTTAGGATGGATAGAAGGGGAAATAGGGTTTTTTAATATTTATAATGACATATAATTATATTACTGATACTTATGTTATTAATTAATAATGAAACAACTAAATAAGAAGAAGTAGAAGAAGAAATAAATTTGAAAGAATCTGTAACGGATATTACCTCTTCTTTGACATGCCTCTTTGAAACCTCCTGTTTGGGCACTAAACATGGTCTTTTAAGAAGACCATGACCTCTGGAATTTGTATAAGGAGGTTTATAAGGGAAATTTTCAGGGTTTGGAAAATCTTGAAGGCTCAAAAATGTGTGAGGAGGAGAGGGAGGAGGTGCCCTTTTATAAGGAAGGATAGGGGCACCTTTGGAATCCTAAACAATATTGGTTTAATATAAATTTAAAACCCACATAAAAACGTCCAAAAATGGCTCAATTCGAAGATTATATGATATAGGGTTGTAATCACATCAACCAATCAAATTTAGACATGTTTTGTTCTTATTTTAAACCTTATCATTTTGATTTATCCTTATTTAATCTATTTAATTTTATTTGTGGTAATAAAATTCTATATTTTAAATGGTTATAAATAATCATTTATGTGTTGTTAATTTTCCATAATTGGATACATTATGGCATTTTACACTATATAAATTTCAATTTATAATTTTTAAATATTTTTGTTATTTTTAAACAATTTAATAATATGTTATTTTTATAAAATGACAATAGTGTCAATTTTGACACTATTCATTTATTTGAATTTAAATAAAATTAACACAGAGGATATATTCGAATTAAAATATTTAATAGGTTAATAACATGTCATATTAATTTTTAAAATTCGTTGAGCACATTAAATAGTTCATATAATATTTATTTTACTATTTGTAAAACCATTTATTTGATACTTCTCTTAATTAAAATAATTTCTTCAACATTTTTGTATAATTATTAAATATAATTATTTGTTGCATAAAAATTAAACATAAAATACTAGGATAAAGATAAATCTTAAATATTTCAAAAGAATAATTTTAGTAGGATTTATATTCTAAAAAACGCAACTTTTAAAATGTTATATTTATTAAATTATGAATGTGACAACTTTGACATCATTTAAAATAAAATAATATAAGTGTCATAATCACTTTATAAGACTCCAAACGGTAATATATTCAGTAATTGGATGTTTATGGTGTATATATACACTAAAAATATGTTTGGGTAAGGTTTTTGAGCCTTTTAATGGGTATTATTATTTCAATAAAAACTATATTAGTTATTTTTCACTAAATAAATAATTTCTGCATCATTAATGTATAAGCTTTTAAGGTAATTAAATATATCTTAAAAATTATAAATAAATTACCATGATAAAGAAAATAATTTTAACTTTTAAAATGAGTATTTATAACCGATTTTATATTCTGTATAAAATTATATTAAAAATACTTTAATTATTAAAGTTGAGTGAGACATATTTCACTTTCCTTTAAATAAAATAAACTGATGGTCTTGGTCACCTCCATGTGGGTTCCAATGGATTCCATTTCGACCCAAATATGACTTAGGACAAAATATAAGCATCCAATTATATTAAGACAAGTGTTAGGGTAATTTTATAATATTATATTTACCCTTAATTACCCGATTTACCTTTTACTATGGTAAATAAAATATACCGTAGTTACTATTCATAATGGCCAAAAATAAAAAGTAGCCTATTAAAATAATTTTGTCCCACTGATTCCAAATATGGAATCCATTTTTATAAATTAGATACACAAAAGTTACAGAAATTAATTTAAAAATAATCCCATTGTTAAGAAAACGAGTTTTAAAAGTTAAAACATTACAAAATATTGAAATGATTTTATCTATGAAATTAATGCAAAATCAATGACAACGACATAAATTATATTAAATGTTAAAAATATATTCTATTTATACTTTAAAACCATTCAATATTATAATTTAACCATATAAATTATTATGATGAAAAATGTTGTTTTTAATTAAAATATAGTGTGTTTTTACTATTCATCAAAATATGAAAGTTATCAGAAAAATATCAAAAATTTATCTAATCTAAAGTTTTATATCCTGATTCAAAATAAGAAGTTTTTTTGTAAAATTTAACTTATAAACTGGTAAAAAATTGTATTTTAAATGTGTGTGCCATCAAAAGGTGGGAAAACTGCATTTTTTGGAAAATACTTATTTTACCCCAAACATTTATTTTGTTCTCATACCATGTTCTATAAAATGTGTAAGATGAATTATAATGTCATAAAATTAATTTTTTTACTAATATTCATAACGGTTAGTTTATAATAATATTATAACCATATAACATTGTTTAGTGAAACCCGATATTGAGTACAACACACGCTATCGAGGATGGTTGCGATTGTGTGTAATGCAAGCCATGTCAGGGTTGTGTGTAGTGCAAGACTCCTTTGTTGTTGTGTATAAAAAAATCCAACCATATTACATTTATACATTGAATATATATATATATACACTCAATGTTTCTTAGAATAATTACTATCAAACAAACTTGAAATTGTGTGTAACACGATCCAAGATTAGTGTTGCGTATACTGCAAGCTAATACGGTGTTGCGTATAGCGCAAGATAATCTTGGTGTAGCGTACAACAGAAGATATGAAAGAAATTCAAAATATTATATCTTATAAAATCTTGGGTTCTTACATTCTACCCCCCTTAAAATGAATTTCGCCCTCGAAATTCGTCGGGGTTATAAATCCTTTACTATTCATAGAAACCCACATTGTAAAAAGGAATACTAAAACATAATTTTAAAAACTAAAGTATGAAACGTAACGGTTACCCAAATTAACTAATCATTGGGTTTCCACATAGGAGAACATAGGTGAAAATATGGATATGGAAGAGAAATTTAACCATCAAGTTCTGATTGAGAGTGGTAGAGAACATGGATTTGAAAAATCCAACAATCACAATGCCATAAATTTGTGATGATCTAAGGTACCATATGATTCATCAGATATGAGGGAAATAGGACAACATTTTTGGTTTTGAAGGTCATTTCCCTAAATTTGATAAATTAAAAGAAGTACTTGCATGATTTTGGTTCAATCTCATTGTTGTTCGTGCCTTGAAAAATTTCCACTTCAACAATTAAAGAAATGAAGTTGAATTTGTTATTCGTGAAGTGTTAGTAGATCATGTGATATAATGATGGGTCATTCCATCTATCTGAAACAAAAGGGTAGCAAAAGTTATTAAATATACATAAGTCGATTAATCGTACATGGTTCCTAAAATGGACTTATACTTCATATCTAATACCACTTAATAAATTAAAACCAATTTATACTAACCAATGACTTCCTGTAGGCCAGTGGTATGCGATAAAGGTCTGTCGCACTTCGGTTGTGGGTTCAATTCCCACAACCTTGTCTGACGCGACGGGTTATTGCCTGTCCTGCTGGTTGTCCTTTTTCTACAATTACATTATTATAACATCCCATAAAAAATATCCAAAAAAAGTTGTAGCCTTAAATAATTCTGAATTATGTCCAACATAATCCATTCCAATCTTTAGGCTTATCAAAAATACCTCTATCCAAGCTCATAATATAAAGAAAACAATTACTAGAAATGTCATCTACCGAGTAAGTTAATACCATCATTTATCCCCCATATATCATAAGATAAAACTTGTTGGTCACATTCCAAATATGTGAATACCTTAATCATGTATTCTCTTGAAAAATGAATATCCATTGACCTTTAGTGAAAACATGAATGATGTCAAAAGTTAACTCTTTCAACATACCAAAATCCCAAAATTTTGATATACTCAAACCATGATATCACTTTGTCCTTATATCATTCATGAGCTCATGAATTCTATCATACATATTATTTTCTCCTAATCCCTTCGTTATGCACATATCATCTACTTTCCAAAAATATCCGAATAACCATTCATGGTTACTGGTACCATTCAATATATAATATCAAATACTTAGAATAAACAATAGTGTAACAATCCTTAGATGTGTCTTTATTCCATAGTACCATTACCTATACAACATAACTCTTGATATATATAAATCATTCCACTACTTTTTTAAACCATTGACTGAGCATCATCCATGTATTCGTCAACACTTCTTTCATCACATATACCATTTGTAGTATCTTCATCATCATCAATATAGATACTACCCATACGACCATGCTGGCTCTCTTCATGAGATTTTCTCTTTGGTAATTGGTTTTCATAATGACCATACATTCCACATTTAAAAAATTTAACCATTGTTGATGTCTTATTAATACCATTATCCTTGTCCATGGTGTTAACTGAACCTTTTCCTTTGCAATTACTGGCTTTGTGTTCTTTTTTTACACACCCAAAGGATCTTCCAGTTCCTTTGAAACATTCCCCTTGATGTCTCTTCCAACATGATTTATATGATGAAAATTGAACTTTCTTTCCTCTATGATCATCATCAAGCTCATTCTTTCT
Organism: Viscum album; assembly: GCA_963277665.1. NCBI lineage: Eukaryota > Viridiplantae > Streptophyta > Magnoliopsida > Santalales > Viscaceae > Viscum > Viscum album. The sequence continues at coordinate 757,965,294 of OY728147.1, forward strand.
CTTATTAACCAAGTCCAGAAACTTACCAAAGTTTAGATTATTGATCATATTATGAGATTTCTGATTAGACAAAATAAAGTTATTTCGTATTCTATATCCCATTTCATTTTCTTGATCAGGAAGAATACCATTCTATTGTCCATCATATTCTCCATTAACATGAATCTTCCAGTTTCCGGCCATTTTCCAAAACCCAAAAAGAATAGTGTGAGAGGCAAAAATCACGCTAGGAAAACAACATAATCAAGGGGAGTACATTCAATCTCTAACATCATTGGTTTAATCCTAGGTTATTCATGATCGTTATCATAATTCTAGGATTATAACCTATACTTATACTTAACCTTAGGTACATCCCTAGAGATACCTTAGAAATATCTCTAGGGATCTCACTAAAGGTTTCACATCCTAGTTTCCAAAGGTTGACTAAACCTTTCCTCTGATACCAACTGTAGAGACCCAAATATTGACGTACATGGAAATTACATTACTATTGTGGAATACTTTATACATAATTAGAACCAAAACTCAAGGACCATGATAGTTTAATGTCTTTGGAAACTCAAAATATAATTTTCTAATCGTGGTGAAAGTTCTTCAACATCTCCCGTAAAGATCTTCCCCTTTTTTTCCTACCTAAAACCTTTCTTTAAATCCTGGGGAAAAGAAAACATATAGACGGTGAGCTCAAATTCTTAGTAAGGGTAATAATGGATAAAATAAAACAAATCATATACATTTGAACTTAGAAACATGAACATAATGTTTAAACATCAAAATCTTGAGCAATGACATAAAACATGGCAGTATGTAAGGCATAGATCATAAAGAAACATTAATCATGATATAATAGAATGGGAATAAAACATGTAATTTTGGAAAAAAATTAAGCACATGATATTATTTCCATAGTAGCCATGACATTGCTGCCAAGACCATCTTAGTGGACAAAGTCCCTTTCTGAATCGAGTTCACTCCTCATTCCAGTCAGGTATCACTGAACTAAATTAACTTACCATTCCATCCATGTCTATCTCATGAGATATAAATCTTTACCCAATGAATTGGAGGGAGATATAGGTCCCACCCATATCATATTGAAATCATTCTTACTTATTCCACAACATAAAATTAAATCATTCATCATAACCCAAAGAATAAAATGGGTTTCATAAACATCATCCCATCATAAAATAATCCATATAAAACAAATAGATATCATTTCATAATAATAAAAATAAAACCATTTAAATAATAGAGACATTATACTTGAAATATACACATATGAAATAATTTCATCTTAGATGGAAAATGGTTTTGATAAAACACATGAAATGAATTCTTGAGGAAAATATCCTTTCTTTTTCAAAATCATTTTCTTTCACAAAATGCCATGTAATTTTAAAAGAAAAGTATTTGGTTGAAAATAATAATGAAATCATGTAGAGTATTCTTTATATAAATAATGCGTTATGAAACCTTAAAAATCCATTCATGTCGTATAATTTAAAAAAACATTTTTCTCGTACTTTTTCCAGAAAAGTCAAAAAGTACCTCATATGGTAAACAAAAGAAATATTCCTTAAATACCATGTGGTAAAAGTAAAAAATGGCAAAAATGACTTTGAAAATACATGTTAGAATAGTAAAAAAATTTATGATAACATTTTTAGAAACCATGGACATGGATGATAAACATAACCCCAGTAAATACTTATGAATAAACAATATCAGATAAGAACGAGATTGGAATAATTATCCCTTACCTTATGTCCAATTTCTTCCGTATGTGTCCGAGAGTCTTGTATAGTGGGTTTAAAAATATTATTAACTTTTAAAAGAACCATAATAATATTTATGATATCATATATGATTCACTTATGACTTTATATTATCCGTTCATTTGTCAATTCTATGTTAAAGCAGCATTTTGAGTAAAATAGTTTCATTTATCATTCATGTTTTGAATTGAAATTATTAATATGATTAATTAGATCTTTATTACTTAATTCAAAAATATAAAACATGATTTATATATATAATATATATTCATAATATACATATATACAATAGATCGATAAATGGAAAGGAATACATCGTTCATGGAGACGGTAGGTCGTACGTACGCATGAACGCTGTTATCTTTTCCTTATTGAATTGAATGGAATTAAGTAGATGACGTAAATACATATATATATATATATATAAATAAATACAGTAGAATTATTATGTCATATATTTTAGAATTACTTATTATAAATACTTTATAATCATTTTTGAAATGTTAACATGGAAAATGAATCTCATCGTGTCGTGGAGACGGTAATCCGTACTTACGCACAATTGATGATATCGTTCCCATATTTATTTAATGGAATTGGAGTGAATGATATAATATCTTAGAATAAGTATGATGTTATAATAATCATAGGTAGTTATTCTTTACAACATTATACCCATCCATGTAAGGTGGTTGTGGAAAAACAGATTACACCACGACGTGGAGATGGTATTCTGTACGTACGCATGCGTGGTGATTTCGTTTTACTTAGGATGGATAGAAGGTGAAATAGTGTTAATTAATATTTATAATAACATATCAGTATATTACTGATAATGATGATATTAATTTACAATGAAACAACTAAAGAAGAATAAGTAGAAGAAGAAATACATTTGAAAGAATTGGTAACGAATATTACCTCTTCTTCGACATGCCTCTTTGAATCCTCCTCTTAGGGAACTAAAATTGGTCTTTGAAGAAGAGAAGGACCTCTAGAATGTTTCTAAGGAGGTTGATAAGGGAAATGGTCAGGGGTTGGCCGAACTTGAAGGATCAAAAAGGTGTGAGAAGGAGAGGGAGGAGGTGCCCTTTTATAAGGGAGGAGAGGGGCACCTTTGGAATCCTCAAAAATATTAGTTTAATATAAATTTAAACCCCACATAAAAACTTCCAAAAACGACTAAATTAGAATACTATATGAGATAGGGTTGTAATATCATCAACCAATTAAATTTATAAACGTTTTGATCTTATTTTGAACCTTATCATTTTGATTTATCCTTATTTAATCTATTTAATTTTATTTGTGGTAATAAAATTCTAAATAATAAATGGATATAAATAATCACTTATGTGTTGTTAATTTTCAATAATTGGATACTTTATGACATTTTCAACTATATAAATTTCAGTTTATAATTTTTAAATATTTCTTCGATTTTTAAAAAATTTAATAATATGTTATTTTTATAAAATAATAATAGTGTCTATTTTGACACAATTCATTTATTTGAATTTAAATAAAATTAACACAGAGGATATATTCGAATTAAAATATTTAATAGGTTTATAAGATGTCATATTAATATATAAAATTATTGGAGCACATTAAATATTTCATATAATATTTATTTTACTATTTGTAAAACCATTTATTTGATACTTCTCTTAATAAAATAATTTCTACAGCATTTTTGTATAATTAATAAATATAATTATTTGTTGCATAAAAAATAAATATAAAATACTTGGATGAAGATAAATCTTATAGATTTTATAAGAATATTTTTAGTTGGATTTATATTCTAAAAAACCCAACTTTTAAAATGTTATATTTATTAAATTATGAAGATGAAAACTTTGACATCATTTAAAATAAAATAAAATAAGTGTCATAATCACTTTTATAAGACACAAAACGGTCATATATTCGGTCATTGTATGATTACGGTGTATATATACACTACCAATAAGTTTTGGTCAGTTTTTTGAGCTTTTTAATGAGTATTATTATTTCAATAAAAACTATATTACTTATTTTTCACTAAATAAATAATTTCTGCATCATTAATGTATAAGCTATTAAGGTAATTAAATATCTCTTAAAAATTAAAAATAAAATACCATGATAAAGAAAAACATATTATATTTCAAATTAGTATTTATAATCTAATTTATATTCTGTATAAACTTATATTAAAAATACTTTAATTATTAAAGTTGAGTGAGACATATTTCACTTTCCTTTAAAAAAAATAAACTAAAGATCTTAATCATGTCCAAGTGGGTTCCAATGGATTCCATTTCGACCCAAATATGCCTTAGGACGTAATAATAGCATCAAATTATATTAAGAAAAGTTTTAGGATAATTTTATAATATTATATTTATCCTTAATTTCCCAATTTACCTTTTACTATGGTAAATAAAATTTACCGTAGTTACTATTAATAATGGCCAAAAATTAAACGTAGCCTATTAACATATTTTGGACCCACTTATTCCAAATATGAAATCCATTTTTATAAATTCAATACACAAAAGTTTCATAAATTAATTTAAAATTAATTCTATTGTTAAGAAAACGAGTTTTAAAAGTTAAAACATTGCAAAGGATTGAAATGATTTTACATATGAATTCAATGTAAAATCAATGATAATGACATAAATTATATTAAATGGTAAAAATATATTATTTTTATAAATTAAAACCAATCAATATTATAATTTAACCATATATATTATTACTATGAAAAAAGTTGTTTTTAATTAAAATACAGCGTGTTTTTACTATTCATTAAAATATGAAAGTTATCAGAAAAATATCAAAACATTATCTAATGTAAATTTTTATATCCTGATTCAAAAGAAGAAGTTTATTTCTTAAAATTTAACTTATAAACTTGTAAAAAATTATATTTAAAATGGGTGCGCCATCAAAAGGCGGCAAAACTCCATTTTTTGAAAAATAAATATTTTACCTGAAAAATTTATTTTGTTCTAATACCAAGTTCTATAAAATGTGTAAGATGAATTATAATGTCATAAAATTAAAAATAAATTTACTAATATTCATAATGGCTAGTTTATAATAAAATTATAACCATATATCGTTGTTTAGTGAAACCCTGTATCGCGTACAACACATGCTACCGAGGAAGGTTGCGATTACGTGTAATGCAAGACAAGTTAGAGTTGCGTGTAGTGAAAGACTCCTTTTTTGTTGTGTATAACAAAATACAACCATATTTCATTTATAAATTGAATATATATATATATACTCAATGTTGATTAGAATAACTATTATCAAACAAACTTGAAATTGTGTGTAACACGATCCAAGATTAGTGGTGCGTATACTGCAAGCTAATACAATGTTGCGTATAGCGCATGATAATCTTACTGTAGCGTACAACAGAAGATATGAAATAAATTTAAAAGATTATATCTTATAAAATCTTGGGTTGTTACAGATCACATCTGAAGGCGCTAATGATTCTATTTGGATAACACAAGAGTACACACTATGTCACCCGAAGGTACATAACATGTAATAGAGTTCAATGCACAATGAATTAATTAAAGGAGTGTTTATTCAATACATACAATGAATATAATTATACTCCTTGTGTTGACCGGGCCATCCTAGTGCATAATTAGGTGAAGTACACATTGTTTAACCACTGTACATGATGTGTAGTCCCTTAGTCATAGATGTGTCATGTATCTTCTTACACGACCTACCTGACTGGTGGTCATGTAACTCGAAGACCACATGTCGTTTTTCCCATCTACATTCCATGTACTTCAATATTTTTCATCTAATTTTTTACACACTGATCCCCTAGGCATGTGCCTTGGTTAAATGGTGAGAATAGTACACATTGTGTAGCAAGATTGTACATGAAATATAATTTTACAAATTACTAAGAATTATAATTAATTTATTATGCCATGAAACCCTTATCAACATGTTCTTGAGAGTGGTCATTAAGTTGATAAGACACACCATGTTAAAAATTTTAATATATATAATTGTTTAATTAATTTATGAATAATATTTGGATCATCATATCATGTATGAGTCATATTATAGTAATTAATCTATGTGCATTAAATCATAAAACATGATAAAAAAATCATGTAATTTTTGTAATCATTAAGTTGAAAACACACATCCTAAAAGAATGTGATAAGTCGGGTATGAAAAATTGGACATGTGTAAAAAATATATTAGAATAATACATGTTGGGTATTTTGGATGGTTACTCACTATGTTTCCTCTAAGGTACATTTTATTTATTATATCCATTATGATGGATGAGAATATCAAGGAAATTAGATGATAATTAAGGTAAAATAATTGATTAATTAAATAAGATAATTAATTTATTTAAGAGTGATTTGTCTAAAATAAGAATGATTAGAATTGAATGTTAATTTTATTAAATATGCAATTCATTGCCTGCATGTGGATGATCACGAGCTTAGACTAGACCTTTGTATGTGATTGGTTTCATTTAATTTACTATTAAAATAAATTTCTGGCCTATATTCCATCTCTCCTCTTATTATTTAAGAGCCTTTGTTCCCATGGTTTCATTTATGTAAACCCCTTACCCTGACCTATGTGTAGGATCAAAATAGTGTATATAGATTCTCAATTAAAAGAGGGGTGGGGTTTAATTACAAGTTTAAAAACTTTCATTTTCAATCTTATGGAAAAACCTATGTTTAAAAAATTTAAACAAGGTAAATTCAAAAACCTTATTTTAGTTATTAACTATGAAAAAAACTTTCTTAGGGTCTGGAAATATGGATCTGGACTATAAACCTAAGAATAAATTACTTATATATAGATACTACCTTAAAGCGTATAGAATCTTAATTATCAGAGTAAATAAAAGTACAATAAAGTATAAGAAAGTTATACTTTCCTTCTTTATCAAAATACAGTGGAAATGAAACGTGAAAAAAAACAAGTAACGAGTCAGAAATATTCTAAACCAAAGAGTAGGGTATCAAATAACCTTGGATAAAGTTCCCTTGATTTATACTTTCAAGAAAGACTATCTTACCCACACCAAGGTATGCCCTCGATAGAAATATTGGAATCTGTCTTACTATCCCCACAAGACCTCGATCTTTAAGGTTGTTTGAACCTCTATCTTCCTATCCCCGAAAGCCCTCAATTTCACTCAGAAACAATCAGAGTCACACGAGGAAAGCTGAACAAGATGATCAAGGATGAACAAGATGTTCATGAAACACAAAAGGCATGACATTATCTCTCTATAAATCACTTCACAACATCACATCAGGTAATCTCTAGATCACTAATGAGCTCATTCAAATGAGATCCTATTTATAGGAAATGATTCAATGGTTGGACCCTTCCTCCAATGGTCATATTTTCCTTGAATCTTGGAGGTAACTGTACACGTGTCACTCAACCAATAATTAGACAGAAACAAATTGTATGGAATCATTTTATATAGGAGAAACATGTGTAAGGAAAATGAAGTATCTTAATAAAATATGAATATCTGGAATATAAGGAAAAATAGTTTTCAGAATTTAAATGTACAAACAATCAGATTCTAGAAAACTTGGTTATTCAGATTATGCTTTATAAATAATTCAGAGTCTTAATTCTAAGGATTTCAGAGTCTGAATTTTGAGGAATTTAGAGTCTGAATTCAGAGGAATTTGATGTTTAAATTTTGAGGAATTCAGAGTCTGAATTCTGAGGAATTCGGAGTCTGAATTTCAGAGAACTCAGAGTTTAAATTTCAAAGAATTCAGAGTCTGAATTTAAGAGAATTTAGAGTCTGAATTTCAAATAGTTTGGATTATAATAAATATAAGACTCTATATCTAAGGGACTTTAAGATATCTAGGTTTTAGATAAGGATCAGAATTTTTGACTTAGTAATAAAATGAGTTTGGTTTTGAGAGGACATAAAATGAGGCAATGAAAACCAGGGTAATGATAAAAATTTCCTTATAGAAGGGAAATTTTCCTTAAGAAAATAGTCCTTATAGAAAGATAATTTTCATTAATTAAATGTTTTTGTTATTTTCAAAACATAGAGGAATGGAAAATTCATAAGGAAAACTTATTGACTCAACAATCTCCCTATTTTTGGAAAGCAAAAAAAACCTTTCGAAAAATAATATAAGGAATAAGAATTTGCTTTATAAACATTAAGAGAAAAACTTATCTCCCTTTACTTATGAAATCCATAAGTATTGTATTCTTATCTTTCTTAGATAAGTTACGTTTTCTTGTATAATAGAGTATTCTTTATGTAAAAACCCCTTACTTAAACTCCCCCTTACATAGGGTATTCTCTTCTCTATACTTACAATTGATTTGATCATTTTTTCTCCCCCATTTTGATTTTCAAAAAGGAATGGAGGGAATGAAAAAAATGGTACCTAAAATATTTGAACTATACAAAATAAAACAATTGAAATATAACAAAATTTTCATTAATATAGGAAAAATTAAGACAGGGTAATACTACAAAAAATATCAAAATGGCATGAAAATCATTCATCATTCTTTTCCTTCAACATGATTTTCCTCAAAGTAGCATTTAAATTCATGAGCTCCTTATAATCTTCTTCAAACGTCTTGAGCAACTATTCCTGATCCTGATTATTCTTTTCAAGAGCCCTGATCTTTTCATCTTGAGATTTTAGGATTTATACATGATACTTCACTACATATTCTTACTGATTGAACTTTTCTTTAAACTCTTCCCTAAGTCCCCTTTATCTATTTAAATTTAAACGAATAGAATTTATCTTCCCATTATGATATTTATTCTCTTTCTTTTGGGATATTTTCTCAAGATTTATCTTCTCTATAAAATGTGTTGAATGATTTTTGATTCTATCATCTGACTAATCAAAAGCATATTTAATAGAATCTTGGAAGTCATCAATAATTCTCAGGTCTTCAATTGTTCTTTTGTACCACTTTGTTATTTCCTTACATGATCTTTTATAAGCATCATAACCAATAAAGAATGTCTGGAAATCTACCTCAAGATGAATAAATTTTTCCTTGAGAATGATTACTGAATATGACTTCTGATTGAAAGAGTTTTGAAGCAGTTGGCATCTCAAAAAAGTAACAGTAATCATGGGTAATGTGTTTTCTAAATTCTTCAAAGACATCACCATGAAATCTTGACCCATCAAAGATGAAGATTGAAAAGATTATTCTTTTATAGGAAAAGATTTTTTATCTAGATCTTCAGTTTTACTCTTGGATGATCAACCACCATCCTTCTTATCCTTGATAACCACATCCTTCTTAGGTGTATCGGAAAACACATATTTTCTTTTGTTTACTTTGAAAGTAACAATATTAGCCCTCAGAGACACATGCTTACTATCTAAAATTTAAATTATTTTGTCTTCATCGAACTCTTCTTTCACAACATGTTTCTTAACATCATCAGGTTGAATGAAATCATGGCTTCTAATCTCATCATTACAAGGTTTATCAACCTCTTCCTATCCATTATATCTTTTTCTTGAGAAATAATTTTGGTCATGTCAACCAGGGAAGTCTAGATTGAAATCTTGTCTGAAGGGGTTTCCTTCTCATGCTATTATTCTACTTGATTTTTCACATTATCACTATCATCATCATCTTCTTCTTGTTATTCTTCTAATTCTTCTTCCTGAACTATCTCTTCTTCCACTTCAGTTGTTGGAATTGAAAATTTATTTCCTGGATTCTCTACTGGTACTGATTCTTTAAGAAATGATTCCGGTACCTGAATCTATTCAGAGGATTTATTAGTATCCTTGATATGTGCTTAAATGATATCGGCTTTAGAAATTGTCTTCTTCAACTTTTTTTTCCTTTCAATCTCTTCAGAAAATTAAATTTTCAAGACCTTTTCCTCAGTAGGATCTAACCCAATACTCGGATCTCATTATTTCTTCTACTTCTTCTTCTCCCTCAACTTTTCTACCACTTCACGAGGGAATTGTTTTTGCATTTTTGGATTTAGAGGAGCTGACTGACATTCCAGAAGTATAGATTTTTCTTTAGTCTCTAGTTATTTTTATTTTCTCTTCTTTTGATATTTTTTGGAAGTTTATCCTACTTACACTTAGGTAAAGATTCTATCTCACTTTCAACAAGATCATAAAACTATCTGGACTTGGTATTGAACCATCTTTCATTCTACTCAAGGTATCATCACTTAGAAACTAGATCTCAAAATTTATTGGTTTATAATAGCAGTGAATGTTGAATGATTCTAAGCATATCACTATGATCTTAGACAATATAGCCGAATACATGAAAATTTAATACTATAGATTTCCATTCTTGCTGTTGGTGATTTTCAAGAGGATTTACATCACTAGGTTTACCTTTCTGAGGTTAACCAAAAAATACAGAATTAAGATATCACTTTTTTAAGGATTCCCCATCTCCTTTTCTTATAATGTGAAAACCTTTTACCCATGAGGCTAACATCCTTAGATTTTTTGAAATATGGTTTATTTTTGGTGAATTTAGTTCTTTCAGTCCAAGGGACTCAATTTCCTTTTCCTTCTCAAAACTACCTAACTGATCTAGTAACTTCTGAGTGTAGGAAATTCGCCCACCTTTATAAGGTATTATAAGAATGCTTTATACCATATTTAATGATAGGGAATAGGTTTTACCATAGCTCTTGAATTAAAATTTCTCTCTTCCACCTTCGTTAAAAAAACCTACTGTCTCATAGAATTCAATAAGAAAACTCAGGATAAACTGGATCCTGAGTCTTCGGTTTTGAAATACAAAAATTCTTCCATCGATTCAGCTTAATATTTTTCATAATCAAGGAATTATATTTAAAAAAGAAATTTGGGTCAACCAAACTTTCTCTATATATTTTCCAATCCATGATTTCCTTGGTTGAAGAGATTTTTTTGCAGGGAATATTCCAGCAACATTCAGAGTCTAAGAAAACATGGAAAACTGAATGGTATTTTTGAGGAGGCGAAGGGCTTCGACAAAGAAAGACTTGAAAACTGATGTGGGATAAGAAATAGGGGGGCCTTTATATAGGTGTTGAAGAAATAGTTAGAATTCCCAAAATGATTCAACGGTTGAAAAAATCAAGATCTGATTTAATAGCTTATATGAAAGTTGAAGAAATATTTGGTAGGTTCCAATCATTTTAGGATTTAAGAAAAAAATCAAATTTAAGGAAAGTGAATCTGATAAATTTTTTAAAAACAAGATAATAATACAAACAATTGAAACTGATTACGAATGTTTTTAGTGAGGAATCATACATTCCATATTTCCTGAAACAAATTTTAGTAAAGAAAAATATTCTTCTTGAAGAACTTTTGATTCCAGAAAATTAATGTTCCGAAAATATTTTGAGAGAGAAAAAATTTGGTTATGAAAAATTTAATTAAAAAAACAAAAAAAGTTTCCAAATTAATTCATTAAGAAAATTTGGTTAAGAAAAATTATTGATTAAGAAAATTTGGTTACAAAAAAATTTGATTAAGAAAATTTGGTAAATAAGAAATTGTATTTCCCCTCTGAAAAAGAGTTTTTTAATATAAGGAGATTGGTTTTGACAAAAATTTAATATGGAAGATTATCTTATGGTTATCATTTTTAACATTTGTTTAATTTATTAAAATCTATCAAAGGGTAAATATTTTTTAAAAATATCAGAAAGTTGATCTTATGTTTCAATAAATTATAGAATAATAACTCTTTTATGTGTGTGATCCATAAGAAAGTGATGCCTAATACCTATGTGTTTTTCATGAGAGTGATGTGCTAGGTTTTTACTTAGGGAAATGACACTTGTATTATCACACAATATCTGTGTTTTGGTAAAAACACATTATATAGTCTATGATTATGTGTTGCACCCACAATACTTGAGCACAACAACTTCCAGCTGCTACATATTCAGCTTCAGCAGTGGAAAGTATTACTAAGTGTTGATTCATACATGACCAAGAAACTAATGAATCTTCTAAGAAATGAAATGTTTTAGATGTACTTTTTCTACCCATTCTACATCCACAAAAATTTTCATCTGAAAAACTTTAAAAAAAATATCATTTCGAGAAATATAGAAAAGTCCTAAATCCATGGTTCCCTTTAAATAATGAAAAACTCTTTTCACTTCATTTAAATGAGATTATTTTGGATTATATTTATATCTTTCATATAATCATATTGAAAACATTTATTCTGGACGACTAGCTATCAAGTATAGTAAACTTCTTATCATACCTCTAAAAGATGTTTGATCTACTTGTTTCCCTTTAATTTACTTATGTTTAGATATATAAGTTCCTTCTGGTTTTTGAGAAATTTTAAAACCTAGAAAAAATGTTAACTCCACCATCATACTAATTTCAATCTCAGATTTCTTAAGATTCACAAAGAAATTAGTTAAATATTATTGAGTTGATCCGAATATAATTTAATCAACATAAATTTGAACAATCAAAATATTTTTCTTATATTTATTTATAAAAAGAGTTGGATTAGTAGTTCCATTAACATAATTGTTTTGTAACAAAAATCCTATGAGTCTATCATACTAGGATTTAGTGGCTTGTTTTAGTACATATAAGGCTTTGGTATGTTTGAAAACATGTTCAAGATGTTTTGTATCTTCAAATACAGAAGGTTGTTCAACATAAACTTCCTCTTGAACATATTCGTTAAAGAAAGTACACTTTACTTCCATTTGAAAAATTTTAAAATTAAAGAATGCTTAAAAGTCATTTAAAATACGAATAGATTCATGTAGAGCTACTGGATCATAGGGTTTTTATAGTATATTACTTCTTGTTGATTATAGCCTTTAGCAAATAATATTTATTTATTTATTACTATGATTATAACTTCATCACATTTATTTCTGAAGACCCATTTTACATTAATTACAAAATTTTTCGTACGTCTTTCAACTAAGGCCTAGAATTTCTTCATTTAAAATTCATTTAGTTCATCATGGATAGATTTAATCCAATCATCATCACCTAAAGCTTCATCAATGATTTTTGGTTCTAATTGGAAAAGGAATGATAGGTGTTCTACTTCATTTCTTATGGAACTTCTAGTTATTATAGGTTTATTTACATTACCAATAATACAATCACTGGGATGATTCTTAAGAAACAACTGATTTGGGTTTTGTAAAACCTCTTCATCAACATATGGTAGAAAATATTCTAGGGTAAATTATTTAGATATATTTTCTTGAGAATTTTACTTATTAGAAGAATCTTCTATCAAATGTTGATAATTAGTTTTGGAAAATACATATGTGGATGTAGGATGGGGTTGTTTAACAACAAAAGGATCTATTTCATCAAATTTAACAGGCAATGTTTCTTCAATAATACAAGAATTTTTGTTAAACTCTCCATAAGACTTAAAAGTAGTGGAGTATCATAGGAAAATTCCATCCCCAGATTTAGGTGAAAACTTATGTAAGTTATCATTAGTATTAAGAATGAATAATTTGCAACCAAATACTTTAAAGTAATAAATTATAGGTTTTACACTAGTCCACAATTCATAAGGTGTTTTTTAAGAAAATTTCTAATTAAAACTCAATTTATAGTATAACAAGTAATAATAATAGCTTCTGAAAAAAAATGGTTAGCAATGGAATATTCACTCAACATGGTTCTTATTATCTCTTTAAGAATTCAATTTATTTTTTCAAAAACACCATTTTGTTGATGAGTTCTTAGATATGAGAAGTTATGATTATTTCCTTTCTTACTACATAAAGTTTCAAAATCATAATTTTGAAATTCTCCACCTTGATCACTATGAATAGTTAACAATGGATGGTTTTTCTAATTTTTAACTTGGGCTCTAAACATTTTGAAATAATAAGAATATTTATATTTATTTTCTAAAAAATAAACCCATGTAAATCTAGTGTAATAATAAACTAAAACAAATGCATAGTATTTGCCTCCAATACTTCCAGTTTGTGTTGGACCAAAAAGATTCATTTGAACTAATTGAAATGAATTATAAGTTGAGACATCATTTATTTATTTAAAACTTGATTTATTTTACTTTCCATATTAGCAAGGATCACAACCTTTTGAAGAATCAAATCTTTGATCCGGTAGATCCTTAACGCGTATTTTCTTTGAGAGTTTGCATAGGTTCCTAATGTTACAGTGTCCTATCCTTTTATTCCATAACCAATATTGATCTTCCATTGCACTATGGAAAGGTAGATCTTGAATCCTAAGGTTTTCTATGTTTCGTGTATACACATTCTCATGCCTATGGGCATAAAGAATAAAATCTTCCTTGGAATTTTGTAATAAGCATTTATGATTCCTAAAATTCACATGGTAACCTTCATCACATAATTGACTTATGCTAACAAGGTTATGCTTAATATCTTTGACAGATAATACATTTGAAATCAATGTTTTGTCAAGAAGAACAATGTTACCAATAATAATTAATCCCTGAGCATTATCTTTGAAATTTACTTTTCCTCCTTTAGTTTTCATAATCTTTTAAAAGATTCTTTTGTTACCAGTCACATTCTAGGAACATCCACTATCCATGTACCATGTATTTTTTTTGGTACTTTCTTTATTTTCCTCAAAATAAAAATGCTAGAGTTTTGGAATCCAAACTTTCTTGGATCCTAAAATTTCAGAAAGTAAAATTTTAGGAATCCACATTTTCTTAGAAAAATAGAATTTATGAAAACATAATGATAGGATTTTATTTAAAGAATAATTTCTCTCCCATTTTCCTCCATAGTGACCTTTGGTGCAAAATAGATCACTTTATGGAACAAAATAATTATTACTAAACATATGTTTTTTCTAAGTATAACCAATTACTGAACTATTATTTTGAGAAAGAATTTGAGAATACATTTTATCAAATTCTTTCTTTGCTGAAGTAAAATTTGATAAAAGTTTCTTTAATGAAAAAATTTCAGATTTTAGTGTAATGTCTATATTCTTATCCTCAAAGTCATTAGTTTTAGAACTTGAGTTAGCCTATAAAACATTTTTCGTAGAAATAAAATTTTCAAGATCCATAGAAAGTTTATCCTTCTCAGAATTAACTTCCTTATGGATTTTTGAAAAACTTTAGAAATCAAAATCTTTCTGATCAATATCCTTGTAAAGATATGATACTTAAATAGTTAAAAAAATTCTTGAGTTTTTTTCTCTAAATTTTTTTATCTTACAATTTTCATTCTCAAAAAGTTTGGAAAATCTAGAAACTTCTTCAAATAAAGGTAAAGTATTATCTTCTAATGAATAAGATTCATCATCCAAAGATTCATAATATTTTTCATTTGGAAAATTATCATTTAAATAAATATTGGTTAATGATTCATCATTTTGTACCTTATCTATAAGACAATGACTTTCAATAGGTACTTTGGCTATACGACCAATATTCTTCTAACAAGAAGATTCATAATCTGAAGATTCATCTGAAGAATAACCACCACTGGCACTCTAGGTGTCATTTTCTTTTAAGAATTTTTTATACTTGGACTTGTAATAATTCTTTCTATTTCTCTCAGAATGATTTTCCTTCCTATATTTTATTTTCATCAGAAGAAAATCATGTCTGATATGTCCAACCTTTTTGAGATCATAACAAGTTACTTCAGAATCATTCTTGTACTTTCTATCTTTATTCTTATATCTGTACTAAAAATCATTCTCTCCCACAATCTTGTTCATACTTAGAGCAAGACTGGCTAATTAATTTTCCGAATGATCACTGTCACGTGATTCAGATATAACAACAACTTTCACTACTTTAGATCTAGTTACCATTTCTAAAGTCTTGGTTTTATATGTATTACTGAAAGATACACATCCATTACCATTCTTATTTTTTTTTGAAATCACCATCTTTCTTCATTCTAGTTTCATGCTAAAGAAGAGTTCCAAATAACTTATCAAGAGTAATGTTAGATACTTTTTTATTCTCATCAATAGCTATCCTTTTTGATTCCCACTCATTGGGCATGATGTCAATTATATATCTAAAATAAATTAATCATCAAGACCTTTCTCTCCCATATATTGAAGACTATTGAAAATGGTCTTGAATCTTTGTTGTACTTTTCAAACAGGTTCTCCATAAGGAAATAAGAATCCATGATATTCATCTCTTAACATAGCTCTTCTAGTTTCTATCACTTTAGAAGTCCCAAAGTGTGTAACGTCAAGTTTCATCCATATTTAGTTGGAAGCTTTATAATAAGATATTTGAGTATATATATTCCTGGTCATAGAACACAGCAAAGTATTGAGTACTTTGTAATTTAGTTGATATTCTAATTTCTCATGGTTGGTGAAAGTTACGACTTCTTTGTCTAGAATTTTGTAATCTCGAGTGAGCACAACAAAATTTTCTACTCCAGTATTTATGAAAAAAGTCTCCATTAATTCGGTCCAGTACTCATAATCATTACCATCAAATATAGCTGGTTTAGTAGGTTTTAGATTGTCAATGGAACCAACATTTATACCTTCCATTCTATAAGAAAATATATTTTCCAAAAAATTTGTTAATAGTAAAAGTTTATAAAATAAGACAAAAATATTTAAACAAAACATAAATAAGAAAAGTTCAAAAAGAAAATAAAACTTGAGCATGAAAACATATATATCATTATATTTATTTTAGAGACCTCCTCTGACACCAATTGCAGGATCAAAATAGTGTATGTATATGCTCAATTACAAGAGGGGGTGGGGGTGAATTTTAAGTTTACAAACTTTTTTTTAACCTTAAGGAAAAAAATATGTTTAAAAAAGCTAAACAAGGTAAATTTACAAACCTTATTTTAGTTATTAACTATGAAACAAACTTTCTTAGGGTCTGGGAATATAGATCCAGGAAAGAAACCTAAGAAAAAATTACATTGAGATTGATTCTACCTTAAAGCATACACAATCTTAATTATCAGAGAAAATTAAAGTACAAGAAAGTATAAGAAAGTTATACTTTATTTATTTATCAAAATATAATGGAAATAAAACTTGAAACAAAAAAAATTAACAAGTCAGAAATCTTGTAACCCAAAGAGTTGGGTATCCAACAACCTTGGATAAAGGTGTCTTAACTTATGCTTTTATGAAATTCTGTCTTACCCACACCAGGGTAATCCCTCGATAGGAATATCGAAATTTGTCTTGATATCCCCACAATCACTCAATCTTTAAGGTATTCAATACCTTTGTTTTCTTATCCCCAGAAGCCCTTGATTGTACTCAGAAACAATTGGAGTCACCTGAAGCAAGCAGATCAAGATATTCATGGATGGACAAGATGATCATGAAACACACAAGGAATGATAGTCCCTCTCTAGAAATCTCTTCATAGTATCACAAAATATAATCTATCAATCAATAATGAGCTCGTTCGAATGATATTCTATTCATAGGCAAAGCTTCAATGGTCAGATCCCTCCTCCAATGGTCATATTTTTTCTTGAATTTTGAAGGGACCTGTACACGTGTCATTCAACCAATGATTAGTTAGAAAAAAATTGAATGACATTGTTTCATATAGAAAAAACATGTGTAAGGAAAATGAAGTAGCTAAACTAAATATGAATATCTAGAATCTAAGGAAAAATATATTTCAGAATCTAATTGTATAAACAATCGGATTCTAGAAAACATGGATATTCAGAATCTTTTTTACAAAGAACTTGGAATCTGGATTCTAAGGATTTCATTATCTAAATTCTGAGGAATTCAAAGTCTGAATTATGAAGAATTCTGAGTCTGAATTATAAAAAAATTAGAGTCTGAATTATGAGGAATTCAGAGTAAGGAAATCTTATTGAGTCAACACTATGTGTGAGTAAAATCATATATAATGGATGAACCTCCAAATCTAGTGGTGATGGTTCAAGTTTGGAGCTAAGGCAAAGCCAATCCAAGAGAGATGTTCAGACATAGCTGATAAAAAATATAATCACATTCAGGTGTTTTTTTTGTTATCAACAAAATGTTATAAAGAAGATATCACCTCACTTTGTATATGGTCAAATCAGACTATCCATCAATTTTAGAATATCAGATTCATAATTCTTAAGAAAGTTCATCATAACTGGAAGAAGTTTTCTGGAAGAAAATACCCATTAGACTCACCTTTGTTCTGGAATGAGGTTCTAATCATAATAGGGGAAAGAATCATATTTTTTATGAATCCAATGAAAATATAATGATTCTTTGTTGTTTTATATTTCTCAAAAAACATAAGTAAGTTGTAAAACTTGTAATGCTAGCTTGATGAAGGAAAGTGAGAGTAAAGGTGATACCAATCATATTCAAGGTTTGTTGGAAACATGAAAATATGAAGATAATGGTTTTCATTAGTCCAATAAGGAAAATGATTTAAATATTTGTAGAAATAAGTTATTTAGAATCATAAACTTAAATGAAAATAAGTTAAGTGATGAAAGTTCCTTGTTATATTATTTAGAGAAGGAAATAAGTTCTTGAAGTCGAAGCTACTGACACCGATCGATCAGACTCAGTATGACATCGTAATCATGTGAGGAAATATTGTTTTTAGGAAATTCATTGGGATTGATGAATGAAAAGAAGAAGAAAATCATAGATTAATCAATAATGTAGTCAACCATTTCCATTAATATGAATTATTGATTATTTTTCATGTGGGGACATTGTTTTCCTTTTCAATTGGGTTAATAGAAAATAAATATTTTGATTTGGTCTCAAGTGGGTCAAGAGAAAAGAAGAAGATGAATTTAATTTACATATTATTGGATGTATTATTAAAGGGGTACTAAAATATTTCTTAAAGAGTTTAAAGAAGATAAAAAAGTGTTTAAGAATATGTTTTCTCTTTTTTTCAATAGTTTGTATGGAACATCATGTTGAGATGATATATGTTTTACATTTATCACATTTGGTACAAAGAAAAACATTGAAGAGTCTTCCATCATCATCATAATGAGTAAATTGGAATGGGAAAATTATTTTTTCAATTGATGCAGAGAAAACTAATGAGATGTATTTAGTTATGACTTGTTTGTATGTGGGTATGAAAATCATATTGATAATATATCTATTTCTATATATGTGTAAGTGGGATGGAGCATCATAATAATGAAATCATAATGAAGAAATCTGAATGAAGAATTGGAATCATACTGAAGAATTCTAATAATTTATAAGTGAGTTTAAGTTGTAATAAGATTCTAGAAGTTTCAATAAGAATCATGAAGAGTTAAATAAGTCATAAATTTATCCAAAATTCAAGGGGAATAGAGATTTTTGGGAATTTTTATAAGTAGGAAAAGATTTCAGAATCCCGAAAAAAACATTTTGGTTCACCTAAAAAATTATAAAGTACTTTTTACTTTCTAACACAAGTATTATTCATGAGTGAAGAGAGATAAGATATAAATTTCTAGGGATAATAAGCTTACAAATTGGGATTAATTAAGGAAGTTTACCAGACAGAAGAAGGAAAAGAAGATTGTATTTAGCTGATCATTGTATCAGGATGGATAATCCGACTAGGAAATCAGATATGGTTCAAGGAAATAAGTTCCCACTATTTCATGGATTCTGTAAATCAGATGTTTGAGAGAGTATGAATTTTTCCATCAGTATCAGGCCCATTTTTTTGGCGCAAGACATCTAGCCATGCTGCGATGAGACTGTGGAATCTAGTTTTAAATGTATTTTATTGATGGGAGAGCTGATCTCTTATTGGGAGGGTCTTTTTTGATCTTGAGTTTTGGTCTGTTGGGACTTGGTTTGTTGTTTAAGTCTTGATATCATGGGTTTTCCCCCTTCTTCCCTTAAAAGGGGTTTTTTTTCAAAATAAATATTTGAAGTCCTTCGGGCCGTTGGAAGATAATGAAAGATAGTTTTTAAGGGTTAAGGGTGTTTCCACAACCAATGGTATATGAGATAAGTTGAAAAACATATATGAAGGTAATACAAAAGTGAAGAAGGAAAAATTGAAAATTTATAGGATGAAGTATGAAGATCTAAAAATGGGTGAGTATGAATCTATTGGGGACTTTTTTAGCAGTGTAAATGAAATTTTCATCACTATCAGATGTCTTAGTTAAAATTTTAAGAATTCTATAGTTATTGAAAATATCTTAAGATTTATTCTCGATAAGTTTGATGCAAAAGTCTCCTAATTAGAATATAGAGATCTAAAAACTCTATCTCTGGATTATATTCATATTACTCTCATTAATTAAGAAATGATAAGGGAGAAATCCATGAAGGAAAAAACAGAAGCTGATAGATAAATATATTTCAAGGAATCTAAGAAAGAAAAGTCCTAAAAGGTTCTTGGAGGAGTTGATGTCACTAAATTTAATTAAAAAAGTAATGTAAGTACATTTTATTTTGAAACATTATCCTTATCTTTTTAAAATGTGAAAATTGATATAGGTTAATATACGGGAAGACTATAATAGAAATGTTTTGAATCTGGATTCGTTGGGTATTTTGTGACATGTTTTCCTCAAAGAAATAAATAATTATATAGTGATGAAGATAAAATAAAGTCAAGAATATGGTAGAATAAACATGGTGATAAGGCTAAATACAATTCCATAGGAAAGCATAGAAAATTATTCAAATCCAAAAGAAGAATTTTCTTAACTAAAGATGATGAATAAGAAGATAGTAAAGCTGAATCCCAAAAAAAATCTTGAGATGGAAGGAGAGATTATTTTCATTGGCATAGTTAAAAATAAATAATTCAGAAGTAGCCACTCTATGGAAGAAGAAACTCGATTAGAATTTCATCTGAAAGAAGAATCAAAAGAATGTCTAAGGAAGATTGGAGGGCTTGAGAAAGATATCAAGAAGATGAAAAGTAAAAACTATTCAAAAAATAAACTAGAAGGTTTTCTTGACGAGAAATTCAAGCTATTAAAAGAGATTGATGATTTTAATGAATCTATTAAGAAAGATAATAATTGTAATGAACATATGGAAGGATAAAATTTGGGTAATTTTACCATTCCCCCATTAAGTTAAGTTTAATTCAACACCTTTTCTCTTTCTCATTTCCAGCGGACAACCCCTCCCATTTTCCTCCCTTTGAATACAAAAATCCATCTATTCTAGGAATCAACCTCGAGCATCCATCCAGTGTCTGATCGAAGAGTTGTTTATCTCATTGGATCTGTACCGGTATGTACTCAATTCCTTTGTAATATTTCTTCATTCTTCTTCCGATCAATGACACTATTTAGATACAGGCTTATATGCCTTATTTTAAGGCATTGATCCTTTCTTAAGATCTACTCCAATCTAGGCCCAAACAGTGGATGATACTGGTTTAAATATATGTATAAATATATATATCCATTTATTAATACACACACAAATGTATATATAGACATTATATACCCATTTATGTAAGTATATAAATATACACATATTTTTATAATATAAAAAGAATGGTTAGATATTTTTTTATATATATACACACATATTCACATATAATTTTATATATATTTAAATATATATTTTAATAATTTATTTATAAATATTTACTATTAATATATTTATAAATACTATATTTAATGATAATGATAATGATATATATATATATATATATATGACATATTTACATGGTACTGATACAAACACACACATGTACATATTTATACACAGACGTACACATTTATATTTTGCACATATACACACAAATAATTACATATATGTGTTTATTTACATATATTAGAATATAAAAATACATATATATTTGTTTATTCTTAGACGCATGTTTATATATAAACATTATTTGTATAGGTATAAATATACATATTAATGCATTTTTATAAGGTAAATAAAATGTATAATATTTTACTTAAAATAAAATGAATTATAAATATTTATTTTATATATTTAAAAATAAATTTTTACATAAATATGTTTATTATATGTATTTATATAAGTGATTTATTATAAGTAAATATAAGAAAATATGCATATATTAAATTATAAAGAAAACTACATTATGAAAAAATTATAAAATTTCAAAGCCATAAGAACAATATGAATGTAATCCATGGGAATAAATTCAGTCTTTACTAAAAATGGGAAAATAGACCCCCGTAAATGAGGCTTAAATTTCATCCAATGTTAAAAAATTGGGATACCCTGACTAAAAAATCAGTTTCAAAGGCCTTCTGGGCCTTTTTTGGCCTAAAAATATGATAGGGTGTTCCCTCAAGTCACTAGTGCATTGAAATCATTGCAAACATTGATTTGATACGTGGTAGAACTCAAATAGACGCCCAAATCAAAAGTTATGCTTGTTTGAAGTTCAAGACATATTTTCAACTTATCTTACCCCATTCATTAATTTGTTTAATTTTTAGGTCATCTAATTGTTAATAAATGACTATTACTCGATAATAATTAGAAAATTATTAATTAATAATAATTATTAATTATTTTATAAGTCATTTTAACTAAATATCTTATATACTAAGTGTGAATTAATATTTATCCTTATATAAAACATATTTAACAAATATATATTATATTTATATAAACATTAAAATATTAATATATTATTTTTAATTTTTTTTAATAAAATAAAATATTTATCAGTACGAGTAAAAAACACTGATAAAGGGGGACCATTATCAGCACTTCATTTAGCAATGATAAAGGGGGATCTTTATCAGTGATTTTTTTACTGCTGATAAAGAAGCCCCCTTTATCAAAGCTTTTTAGTTCTGATAAAGGCTAACACTGGATAAACCCAGTTTTGTAGCAATGACATGTGATCTTGTTGGATTTATTCCTATGGAAGGTAATATAATGTGTTGAAGTGGATTTATCATATGGTTACTTGTAGAAATGTATATGGGTTGGTCCTATTGAGTTTGGATTGAAAAACAACCAACACATTAATTAATAGAGTCTTGTTGGATTGACCCTAACCTTACCCATTTATTAATTTGGCCTTGAAAAAAAATCCCAGTTAATGCTCTATTTAAAGTTTTTTCACTGGTTTATTTATCAAACCGCAAAATATTATTAAATTAATAAATTATATAAATAATAATCATTAATTTGAAAAATTAAATATATGATATTATAATTTAAATATATAAATATATATACTTATAACATAGCTTAATAGGGTCAGAAGTGTCACATACCGGGTCACTTATCAATGCCTATGCCCAATCCTATTATTAATCAGGCTTAAAAATTATACTTTTTTGTAATAAAACCTATAAATATTAGGTCATATTAATACTTTTTATCAGATCATGGTTATCAAGTTGGTAGGATCTCCTAACCCATTTATAGGTATAGTTTCTAGAGTTGAATCAATGAGATGAAGGGATACTGTTATTAAGGATTTGATTTTGTGGGGATGAGAATCTTTAGTTAATTAATGGAGCCTAGATGTGATTTTTTTGTTTATTATTATTATTTTATGATGTAATGAAGTTATAGGTGAACCCACCTTGTATGATCAATTTTAGGGGTCACCCATACCAATTGAGTTGGATTCATACTCTACTCATGTGTAGTAGAGACATGACATTAGATGATAAGATATGAGTTACTAAACTAATGGTCATTCACATGAGAGGTGTAATTCTCGATGTAGTAAATAACTATATTATCCCCATGGGTATAAGAGGAATGATATAAAATATTAGGATAGGATTTATACTTGATGGGTATATCCTTAAGTGATGAATGGTGAGATTACTTTCATTTTAGGTGATTATTTCCTCGCCATGGGTGGTGAAGTTATTAAATAATCCCTTGAATGGAGAACTTAACACCTCCAAATGGAGTTCTTGCCTCCACCAAATATTCCTTCTATTTTTATTTATTTCACCACATAGTCTATCCTATAATGGCCTACTCAGACAAAAATGTTTCAAATCTAGCATCAATATTCTCTCTCTCATCGGTAAGAAATTTTCCAAAGGTTCATCCATGTATAGGTGTAGTGAGATTCTCTCTTAAACTCAAAGGTTTCTTAGACTATAGTAGAGATAATTTAAAAATCAAAGTTTTTCATTAGATGTAAACATGAGAACAAGTTCTACCAATTATGGATACAGGGTCCATGGAAGATTCAAGGATATTGAATGGTTAAACAGAAATGGTCTTTCTTCACTCATAAACTTTAATTGTATAGTTTTGTTGGTTTGGATCAAAATGGTCGGACTAACTATTCATCTATTTTAGGTTAAGGCCTCTATACCATTTCTAGTGTAATGAAATCACCCATTAAGATTGATGTTGCAATGAGGAACCTCTCTTATCCATTGATTGCTCAGATTTATATCAAACTCAATGTTTTGAATTTGTAATTGCAATAGATTTGGATTCTGAAAGAATTAGTTGGTGGGGGGGGGGGGGGGTTCTAATCCATTCACTAGGATGATCTCACTCAACCATTCTCTCAATGTAGGATCATTAGACATTCTAGATCATGTTCCTCTGCTAGTGTTGTGTCGACCCTTGTTTCTCCCTCCATAGCAAGGGTTCCCAATAGTTTTTTATCCCTACATAATAATCCCACTTTAACTGGTCAGACTATTGATACAATACTTATTGTAGTTTTGGGAAGGCAGACTAGTTCCAAGGATTTTAAGAGCGGAGTTGCGAAGGAAATAGAAAATCATATCACTATTACAATAATAGATGAAGCCTCGTCGCCTTTGTTTGGAGTTGATTCATCTATTTTTTTCTAAAGAGATTATTGCAGTGATGAAATGTGATGTTGATGAATTGATCGTGGATAGAATATAGATCCTTTAAACCATGAAAATAGTACCCATGGTTGTTGATGTCGTCCAAGATGCTTCACTTGATTTTTCCTTTGGAAGCCCCTCATTGGTTAAAATAGTCACATGATCCGCAGTGGAGGATAAGGATGTCCTGGTTAATGTTGTTAATGATGTTGATGATGTGTGGGTTCTTCATTTCTAGGAAGAAGTTATTTCAACAAGTGATACATGAGATAACATATAGAAAGAGACAAGGTGGAGTTTCAATGATTAGAATATTGTTGATGATTTGGTCTCAACTCCACCAGATGTAAACTAAATTATAAATGACTGGAAATGAAGGATTCACACCTTTTCTAGAGAAGAAGCCTCATCAGTAAAAGATTCTCATTCCCCTTCAATCAGCCACTCTGAGGACTATGATTACAGGAAATAATAGAAAACCCTTTCTTGAAAATATGATTTTGACGATGTTGAAAGCTTATGGGTGTTTCGATTACTTCGCATAAGAGGATTGCAAGAAGTATTTCAAGACTAAAGTGTTTGTCAGAAGAGGAAAAAAATAAATTGTATGAAACAGATCACGAACCACTCTAGAATTTCTTAGAGGAACAGTGGGATTGGATTTTAAATAAAGATGCTATAATTTATGAGGGTATGTCACATGGTTTGATAGATTAATAAATTAGAGTTTTTGAAATCATCTTTTTTATATGAAAGAACAGGTGATTGAAAATCCTTCTGAAAATCCTTTTGGTCTTAAATGAAAATAATTTTCTTCCATGTTGACACATTATTTGGATTTGGGGCCTCTAATTTGGCATCATCTTGGTTTTGACTTTAATTTATCAAGGTTTTACTCTACCATAAGTGATGTTTTATCTCAAACACTCAACATACCAAACATTAAAATTACATTTTTCATCATATTTACCTTGTCATGTTTTCTATCTCTACCAAAAAGACCATAATACATATGGGTATATATAATCATAAAATGGAAACAAGATTCTAGAAAATGTAGAACCTGACACAAAGTCCCGTGAAACAATCTTTAATATCATTCTGAATTGGGTTTTGTACCTCTGGTGGAGAGAGAATCCAACAGTCTGCACAAAATAACATCATCAGATGGAACTTTAACTTGTAAATGGTTCCAATATAATTGAACTTGACTTTAAAGGTACTTAATTTGAATCTAATTTAGGTAAAAGGCCCAATATAATTAGTTTACTATATCAACAAGACTAAATTATAATCCTCAGAAAAACAAATAAAAGAAAACCAAAAGGCATAAGATCAAATTGGTAGGAAACTTGACTTCAAAAATTCCCCCAATGTCACTACTATATAAATATTTGGTGGGAGATCATTGAGAAACCACACGTTCCATGAACAACCCTATTTAATACCATAGAAGTTGTGGATGACTTCAATTTATTTATAGATTACCGCTCTATATAATCTCATGTGTGGTTGTAGTTGTTCCAAATTCTTCTCCCCACTTTCAAGCTTCACATCTTCTTCCTAGAAACTGAGAACTTTCTCATATGCATCCCTTGTATTGAATTAAGTCTCCCAGTAACTGATATATTTTGGCACAATGTAGATGCATGATCGATGGAACTCAAAAAGAATAAAATCCATTTCTAGTGGGAACTTGGATGTAATAAGAACAATGAAATGGCCTAAAGAAAAGGTTTTCGTTACATAGTTCTCACAAATAGAGATGACCTTCCCTAAAAACACTACAATTCTAATAGATTATGGACAGATGGGATTATTGAAAATATTAATGATCATGTTTTCCTTTTCTCTAATATCTTCATTTGTGACACTTGTTTGTTTCATCTATCGTGATATTGTTTGTTCATAGCTTTAGAAATCCATTCCAAATTATGATCTCAATTCTTGGTTTTATTTATCTAATTCCTTGTATTGTTGGATTTTATTTCCTTCCAAATTTAGAACATTCTACATAGAGAGGAATAACCAACCTGCAATTTTTAGTGGCTCTTACCCCTTAGGTTCAAATGTAGTGAAAACATTCAAAGTGGAATCTATCTTCTGTTTATGGGTTTTTGTTCTAGCATCTTCAAGAGAATAAAGATGTAAAGTTTTGGATTAACTCTTCTCTTCACCAAATATTTCTTTTTTATTGGCTTCCAAGCATGTATCATTTTCTTTTTTAGTTTTCTTTTTTGTAGCCAAAATCTAGGCCTCTGCTTCTGCTTTGGATTTTTCTTGTTCTTTGGACAATTTTTATTCTTGGATGTCCCTTTATATTCTTTTGTCAACTTCAATGAAAAAATCATTTCTCATCTTCATTTCTACAATTTTTCATCCAGTGTTCATGGTCCCTCTGGACTGTGGTCAAGTGACTATCATGTGCCTCTACCAATTTGATATTGTGAGTCAATATTTCTATCCATTTCTCATCTTGATTCAATATCTTTTTTGACTTGACCAAGAGAAGAAGTGAGTTTCTCACATTCATTCATTAATTCTGGATCTAGTGAAAATATATGGCTCCAAATTTCATCATCGACTCCAAGATGATGTTCATGAGACAGATCAACAAGTAAACATTATACAAAATCAGTTCTATCCATTAGGAAAGATTCACTTGATCCATCCCCATTGTCACCATCATTTCTTGAAGAAGGTTTATCATAAGAAATCACTTCACTATGAATATTTTATTGAAAACCATTTCACTATCAACATATACATCCTCCTATTCATCATTAGAGAAACACATCACAAATGCACCCTTGCGTTTATCAATCTTCTTAATAAGTGAGAACTCCCAAGGTCTTGACTTTGTGAAGGTTAAGGGAGAGGGTGAAGATGCATTCACCTTGAGCTCCAAAGAATTTATTTCCGATAAGAGGGTGTCAAAACATAAATTAGGACCAGGTTCCCCCACAATCCCATGAAGAACATGGGGGAAGCAGAGTTCCTATTGGCTAGTTCCCATCCTTAATGGCCAATATCTGGATTTTCAAAACACTACTGTCGGAAATGAGAGAAGAAAAACTCTATGTTTCTAGTTAGAATGTCAACATTTTAATGAGATGAAAGTGTATTTTTCATTCATATGTATTGTTCAATGTTCATGAAATAAAATATTTTTTTTGTTATGTCGGGTACGTTATTTCTAATATGCATCATACTCAAATACACCACATATATTTAGATAAGTCACTTTATTTTTGAAAAGTTTCGATGATGACATAATACATCTACCACATGTGCATGTGAAGAGTATGATGCTTGGTTGGGTGCCTTCGTGTCCCCATTCCCATGTTTTTGGATGATTTAATCAATAAAATCCCTCAAAACACATGTAACAATAATCTCAACAATCATGGGTTGACCATGACTCTTCTAGGGAATGGGTGGTTAATGGAGGTGTAAGTTATTATTATAAACTAGAAATTGGGGCCCTGATAGATAATATAATGTTTCATTGAATCATAGTGAGTCCCACACTACTTTAAGGCTGACAATAGAGTCATAACTTGGATCTTGGGAAATGACCCATAGCCAATTTGTATTCAAGGAAACTAATCCAAAGTGTTCAACACATTGCATTAATGAAATAAAAATAATTTAGGCATAATACAATCAATTAGTCATAATAAGAATTGCAACATATAATATTGTGAATAATTATCTAATTTCCATCCTGAGTCAAAATAGTTCACTATTTTACATTGGTATAACAATGCATCACAATAGATATGTACAAAGATTGTGTCATTTTATTACAACACCAAACATGGAAATATAGGACATGAAAAGGCCTTTACCACCTCTGAGACGTGCCTGCACAACTGTATAATCCATCCATACCCAGGGCTGATTCTCCCAAGGGTAGCCCTGATCTCACCACAACCAACTGTGATACAAATGCTTCTTCCAACCCACCAACCCAAACATGAACTCCCATGGAAGGACTCCCCAAGGATACACCCACCTAACCACACACCAATTCTGTTAATATTCAACAATTTCAAGGTTACCAAAGCATCTAGAAAAAATATTACACATACTTAAATATTTTTTTTTCACATTTTACCGGTTCAAACAGCTCACGTCAACACTCACAACTCCCTTCCTTCCATCCTTGTAATCAATGAAACAAAGATCAAGATGATGTTTCTCCACTAAAAATTAAAAAATTAGGCCCAAGAAACAAATTTACCTTTTAATCATAGCTGTAACAGAACATGAGAAATTGTGGTGCACACAACAAAAAAATGGGGTGTGCTGTATGGATCAAAGACTATATTTTCATTCAAACCATTAATACCAAAATAATTTTTGGAAAATAGATATGGTGTCCCTTTTTATCTTTCTCTACTTCGCATAATTTATTTATCACTATGCTTACCCCGTTAATAGATGCATGCATTGGTCTTCTTTGCGAAAAAACTGGATTGGCTCTAGTTGATGGAAAGATGACCGATAAGACAAAAGATGTTACAAAAATTTCCCTTCAAATGCAATTACAAAATTTTACTGGTTCAAGAAGTTCATGGACATGCTATAAAATTTTCCCTTAAATTTCTAAGAAATTTTATAGTCACAAAGATTACCTTGAACATTTCTCAAATTTAACCATATCCCTTACCACTCATAATCAATGTACTACTCTATTTAATGAACAAAATAATGGATAATTCTAAATCAATCATGAATGATAATGTCTGTATGATGCAAAAGTTATGAAAGGATCTAAATGATGTTCAGGAACCAATTGAAAATACTGTGGCTGGGCATATTATGTACTGGGGGGGGGGGTGCATGTGTGACGAGGTTAATGGATTAAAAGGGAAATATTATGGCTATGTATAAGAATGTGACTAATCATGTAGACCTAGATCTTGTAGTTCCCAAACATTATAAATAGTGAACAAATATGGGACCTTTCAAGTATTGAAAGTATGGTTCAAGAGCATGTTATTCTTTGAATACATGCTCAAATTACACTATTAATGAGTAATGGACAGATAAGACACATCAAGGGAGACCAAGTTCTTGGGTTAGATTATTTATAGTGGAAGTTGGTGGCTGATAGGTTATAGGATCATTATCTACAGTATATCCTGAAAAACATCAGTTCAATTTTAATGTTTAAAGTGAGAAGGCATGTGAATGGCCATTTTAAAAAAATACTGGTATAGTTGGACCCAATCAGGATAGGCCATGCCCCAGAATCATGTGTTAGAGAAGATTCATCTATTAGAGTCCCAAATTGAATTTCTTCTGAGAAGTATCCCATAGATCTATTTATAAAAAACTGTTCATCCTATCATTGAAGTACGCGATCTCACCTTACATGGTATCAATGCACATATATTCTTAAATTTTGACTTCATCCCACATCCATTAATCATATTCTTCAATTTTTTCTTCAATACTGCTTTTTAGGAGGCTCCATGAATTGAAGTCACTAGCCTCTACTGTGTTGTGAAGTTGATATCCCTTCTAATTATTCTTGTTGCTATTTTCCTCACACAAACTCTTTTTTCTAGTTTGTTAGTTCTTTTTTTCCTGTTCCCAACATCTTACTTCATCTAAACATATCATCAAGAAATCCTTTGTCACACTTTGAAACTTTCAATGGATGAGTTGGAGATTCTATATTTTCATTGGGTCGCCTCCATACCTACTCATTAGCTTACCTAGTGCAGAACGATGGTCCTAGTGCATGCGGATTTACCGGTATTCGTGATGCAACACATCAGATAAGAACCAAGTCCGTTGTCCAAGAAAGTTAGGGAAACACAGGGACGACACCCTCAAAGGAGATAACACTCTAGAATTTACCGTAAGCTGACTATTTATAGGCTAGACTACTAAACATTAAGACTAAACTACCCTTGAAAATATCTTAATCTAGAAGACACAGTAAAATTAATTTAAATAAATAAGACTTAAACAAAACTAAAAAGTCACGTGGGTATTGCTTCTACACTAGATGAGCCCAAAATTAGTGCTGCATCAATTCAACCACTTGGGTGTTGGATTATAGCGCTTCTGATCATATCATTGGTGATGTCAGTCTACTTGGTACCTATCATCCTTACAATGAAACTATTGCTATCACATTTATTAATGAATCCACCATTATTATCGTGTGGTTTCTAACTTATAATCAGAGGGTCATGTTCCTTGTAGCCCCTTCAACCACCTGTCTATCTGCAAACTTTCACATGAGTAGAACTATATTTTACTTTTCTCATCCTCTGATGTTGTTTTTGAAGTGTGTTATAAGAATTGTGAGCTTGGAAGAGGAAACCAATCTAAAGGAGTTTACATTGTCGATGCACTAACATCCATTGTCTATCCTTACTGTTCCATGTGTGATTCAGAACATCATTTTAGTTATGGTTATCCATCCTCAAGGTTTTATAAAATCTTTACCTAACCCAAATTAAACCTCTTTCTTTAAATTGTAAATCATGTCAATTCACCAATCATAATCGAATGTCTTATATTCCTCGGTAGTTGGTGTGTGGATTATAACCTTTTGAGTTAATTCATTCTGATGTGTGGGGTTCTAGTGCGATTCTAAGTAAATTAGGAAATTATTATTACTTTCTTTTACTGAATATTTTTTTTCATGACATGGGTATTGATTTTTTTAATTATTCTAGAGTATATAATCTTTTCATGTCATTTTATCATTAAATTCATACTCAGTTTGTAACTTCTCATGTCCCTGATGATCTAATTTAAAGGTAATTTTGTTTTTTCTTAAGGATTTAAAGTGATGAGACCAAAGGTTGCTTTGGTTTTTTGGTTTTGAAAGAGAATACATTTTTTAATTTGAGGATAAAATTCTATTTGTTTTTTAATGTGGTTTGAGATTTTGTATGGGGTTTAAGAACCCAAGTTTAGGTTTGGGTGTATTTGGTGGAGAAATATCAAAGTGGGGGTGGTAGTAGTAGGCCACTAGAGTTCCAATGTATACCAACAAAAGCCCAAAGGTCCATATAATGGCTCACTAGTATACCACCAAGAGTCTGGTGGAGTGTCCCATGGTAAGCATAACCCCGCTAAAGTTCTAGTGGATTCCAAACTAGTTTTTTTAAAAGGAGGAAAACAGTCTTTTCCCATAATGTTTTGAAAACCTCATATAGGGATACTTGGCCCTCATTTTTTCCCTATTCACATGATTCAACATTGATCCAAGGGGATTTTCATGCCAAAACATGGGTAATCCTCCTATAACTTCCTCTCATTCCCTTGTTTTTTATTTTTTCCCAATTTATCATCTCATAGGGTAGGTATTGAGAATTATTTCCATCAAAGAATAGTGGAATTCATATGAATAAATGAGGCTACTCTTCTCTTGTTTAAAGGGGGAATATTTGAATTGTTTGACACTCATATATCAATGTTTTTAAATGAATCAGTTGAGGTGTGAGTTTTTATAGGGTTTCTAGGGTTTTAGGGGGAAATTTGAAGATGAGAAGGTTGTTCTATTTAGGGCTTAGAGATTTGACACTCTGAGGTTTATTTTTGGAGTCATCTTCCCATGACCTCTTTGATGTTTATATAATTTTGATTACGGTGATTGATTTATTGGATTCATTTATTTGTGGAATTTTTTCTAATGTTTCTTAGAAACTCTTTGGGGGCCTTTGGGATGAACTTTATGATCATTTAGATTGAAAAATACTTTTTTGGTTTTGGTGTGAGAACTGGTTCCTAATTGAGTGGTGGAACTTCCAGAACATAACTTCTAAAAGTAACCTTGGCGGAACTAGGATGAATCATTTGATCTTCACTAGGGATGTCCAATTTCAGGTGAGAAAAAAAAACAATAATAGTGGTGACCAGGTTTGGAAATGTGAAAGGAAAAAAGTCTGGACACATGTTCTTGGTGGATAATACATTCTGAGGGATAGAGTGACCCTAAAGGGCAGTTTTAGATGTGGCCCGAATGCTCCAGAGGAAGTAGAGATGTTGGTATAAATTTTTTTCGGGTGACGGTAGTGTGGAAGTAAACCTTGCATAGTAATCACTCTAAAATACTTGATTAAGATTTTCTATTAGTTTGTTAGGGCTACATAATAATCATCAGAAGGTTGAATAAGAAGATCTTGTGCTCTTCAACAAAAGGGCTAGTTGAGGTGGTGACTCTTAGTCAGTTTCCTTGGATAATTTTTGGGAAAACCACAACGTGTAGAAGGCAGTGCAATTAGAACAACTGGTTGGAAGTTGAAGTGCACCTAAATAAATAGAGGGTGTTGGCTCATTTTTTCTAGGATTAGAAGGAAACGACATCAAGTGGGATATGACCCAGAAGAAGATGAGATAACTTATTTTCCTATGGGGGGATTTTCCATGAAGTTAATGGTCAAAAAGAGATTTATGGTTAAGGGAATATGTTCTAAAGCCTTGTTATGTTATTTGGTTTTATATGACATATCATAGAGTGCAAAATACATTTCACAAAAGGCTTATTTTAATCCTAGTCATGTATCCTATTTTACGATATATGGATATCATATGGAGGCTGCTTGAGCAAGTCATATTTCATGACATAGGTGAATCATGGTTCCATGAATCATATATTATGAATAGATGTGCCATGAATCATATAGTATGATTAATTTTACACTACCATGAATCATATGGTATGATTCATTCAGTTATCATTGATAAAAATTCTTGGGATAATGCATTTCTAGGATGAATGAATCAAGGACCGAAACGTTACTCATGTTTTGTAACACATGATTAAATATTGTGATTATTCAAGAACATCACAAGGACTATATTAAGGAGGTTTGACCATGATTCCTATGTGTGGTAAAAATTATCAAGCAAGTTATTGGGCATCTGTCTCTCCCTCTCGAATCTATCTTCATCATTTTTGAAGATCTTTTCGTATGTTTTTGTAATGAGTTTTGTAATTTTTGTCAACATATATTGTTGGGAATGTTTTTGTAATATAGGTGAGAAGGAGTTGCTGGATTTGATGGAAATTTTATTCTTATGAAGCACTAAAAGAGGATAGAAAGTTTCTTTAACTAGCTTACGAAAATTTCCTTTAAAAATAGATGATGTTATGTTAATATTCAAGTATCTAACATCATGAATATTCTCAGGATCCAAGCAGAGCTTGCACGAATTCATAAGTGAGAAATTTCCAAAGAGGGAAGATGAACACAATACAAAAAGATAGAGTTAGAATGAAGTTGTACAAACAAAAATGTGGAGAGATCATAGTTTGATCCACGATATGATGAAGTTGAAACAGTGATAATACATGCATGGTTGAAATCTAATGAATCATGTTTATTGAACAAAGGTATACATTATTTCCAATTAAAAAGGTTGTGGAAAGTTTAAGGAGCCTTCAATATAAATTTTCAAGATATCAATTTATATAGAATGATATTGTATGAAGGCCATTGGATTAAGTCCATTGGAAAAAGATCCATCGGCCTGATTCCATCAAAAAAGTTGCATCATATTGAGTCTTTTCAATCTAGATGAAGTCGAGTTCTTACAAAAATTTACAAGGATCATCGGATACACAAGTTAAATGGAATATCAGATGAACTTGTGTCTGTCATAAGAAATGGTTGGTTGATGATGTTGTTAGGGTGAGTTTTTCAAGTAAGGATGACCAGCTGAAGATCCATCAGATGAATGATTCCATGAATTTATGTATTCCTAAGTGTTGAAATCCAATATCTGCATGAATATTGTGCTGAGGAATAATAAACCAGTTGAAGACTTTCCTACACATCAATCAATGTTTACCAGATGAAATTTTGTGCAGTCCATTGGTTAGATGAAGCATATAAATAGCAACAATTTAAGAGGTGTTGAGTTCACTAAATCAAGTCAATCTATTGTATCATTTTGAAGAGATTTAAAGAGCCATATCAGTCAAAAAATAACTTGGCATATGAGTTCCTAAATAAACCAAGGATATTTTTTCACCAAATGGAGTTTTGAGAATCTTTACATAAAATTTAAAATGTTGATGTTGATGCTTCAATGTTTGTTATCTATCTGGGTTCAAGAGGATCGAATAAAGTTACAAGAGTTTTCATAAAGCTTCAAGAACTTTCTAGGAGAGTTGGGAAGTGTGCAGAGAATTTGAGATGAGCAGGGGAATTTGAATTTGGAATTTGTGTTTGGTGGGAAAAACATTAGAGTTCCCTTATTTTTCTCCTAGGAGCATGTCTATAGAAAGGGGTACAAGTGTAGTAGTGGAGTGTGGTTATTGTTCATATGTGCATGTGAGCAGAAGTGCTGATGATTTCAAGCAGGGTGATCTTCCTACAAAGGAAGCCTTTGATTAAAGAAGTAGAAACATCAAATAGAGTTTTTGGTTAGATCTATCAGGCATAGGTATTAGTCAGAGGTACAAAAGTTAAAGTTTCCAGATATGGGTTCCAAACAGTGTTTGTGAGGAATGATGTTTTGTTCATCAAACAAATAACCAATTAGAGGTGTGGTGGTTGAGGTGGATCGAATAAAGGTAGAAGGTGAACCATACAGAGTCATACTAAAAAAATACATTAGATGGATAATTTACATATGAATTTCAGTGAGCTATTAAGAAAGGTTTCTTATCTTGTTTTGGATCAATTGCATAACAGAAATTTTCAACTGATGAAAGTCAATATAGTTTTCTATTAGGAGATAAAAGGAGTCAAATATAAGTTGACTCAAATTGTAATCACTTCATATTATAGTTGTTTTTATAGGCCTATGAGTGTCTCCATGGAAAGGATGCAGTCATCCATACTGTGGGATAACCATGTAAATCTTGTATGATCTGCTTTACATTCCTAATATAACATAAAAAGTGCGGTTAAGTTTTATAAAGTTGGAAAGTATAGAAAACTCTAACAATTTTAATGGGTTAATTTTAAAAAGGTAAGAAATTGTATAATATTTCCACTGATTCAACTCCCTTTCTTAGTGGTTCTTACAATCCTAAGGATCTTTAGGTGGTATTAGAGAAGTGTTATCCTATTTGATCCTTATCATGGATAATCTCCACTCAGTTAACAATATTGGTATTTATACATTTGATGGAAACAAATTTCATGGTTGGAAAACTAGAATGATATCATATTTTCTATCTCATAGCGCGGAGGTAATTGATATAGCTACAATTAGAATTTCACCCATTAATAAAGATGCTTCTATGGAGTTTTTTGAAAAAAAGAATCATGTGGTTGATGGGAAATCTTGAAATGTTATTTTAATGTATTTGTTAGAAAATGTTTATATGAAGATGATGGGTCTCAAGACAACTAATGAAAAATGGGACAAAATCTAAAGTATATTCGAGGGAAATACCAAGGTGGAGACAAAGCAAAAAAATCTGGTGAAGAAAGTTTGAAGATATCAAAATGATAGATGATGAAACTATTGATGATTATTTCAATAGATTTAATGAGATTGTTAGCAACATGAAGGGATTAAAATATTTCTTGAAAGATTCTACCATTGATATGAAACTTATGAGAAACTTTCCAGTGATGTTTGATACTAAAATTTCTGCATTAGAATTTAAAGATGATATATCTCTTTATGAATTACATAAATTTATTATTGCATATAAATGAGGAAAGTTTCATCATTTGAAAAGGATATTAAGGTAGAAATGGGGTTTTCATGCTCCGATGTAGCTGATTTTTTGTGAACGAAAACACAAGTTAGTGGGACTTAGTGAATCAGAAGTTAATAAAGTTAATTCAAAAATAAATGATAGAATTATGACTAATATCTCTAAATATTACTATAAATATAGAGGTAATTATAAAGGAATAATTTTAGTTAAAATGTTTCTAGTGTGAAGGCATTGAAAATTTAGCTATAAATTTACCAAAGAAGAAAGTTATAGAATATGATGATGATTCTGAAGAAACGGATCAGAGGAAGAAGTGGATAAAAACATCCAACAAGGATAATAAATCCAATGGATGTAAGAAAAATTTCATTGAGAAGAATATAAAAAATATGCTAAATAAGAAAATTTGAGTACGACTCTACTGAAAATAGTTCTTCAGAAGTCTAAAATCTAGATAACATCATAAAACACTTTGTTAATGTTGATATAAATGAATAATATTCTAATATTAAAGAGGAAGGTGAATAAACCTATAGCATATCAGCCGAGATTAGGTTTTGTGGCATGTTTTGAGAAAAACATAACACTTAATAAATAAATTAGAATATTGATGAAATAAAAGTGAGAAAAGAGTGTATGAAGAAAACTTATTAAAAATGAAAATGTGTACATTAAGAAGATTAATGACTTCAAGATTAAAATTTCTAAATAAGGAAGGATATTGGAATATCTTGGTAAGAAACTTGATATTAAGGAAAATAAGCTTTGCAAGACCCAATAGAGATTCCTAGAGGTAGAAAGTAACTTAAAGAAGATGAGTGAGAATTTCAACAATGATTCAATGGTAAAAGCTAAATCTCAATCTACTAAATGATCTCATCCTAATAACTAAGTTAAATATACACCAAATAAACATAAAATTTCATTTGATTGTACTAACCATGGAGGTAGTGGAAAAAACATTGGGAAAGTCTTGGATTCAGAAAGGATGTGAGAAACACATAACATCTACAAAAGTTGAAAATTAATCCAAATAGAAAGATTCCCCACACCTAGAAAATTCAAGGGTTAAAAGTTATATTGAACCTCAACAACCTTATTATAAGGAATGATCATATTTCAACAAAAGATCGAGGTTTAATGGATTTTTTTGGTGTTGTGTTTTATATGGGAACAAGGAATATAATTATTGGTACAACATGAATCTACCAAAAATTTAGAGTTAATTAATGGGAAGTAATAGTGGAAGATAAGAAAGTAACTTTCTTAAGTTACAAAAAGAAAGAAAAGAGAATTCATCATCAGATGTTAGAAAGCTACCAAACAAAACCTGATTTGATTATCTGGAGGAAATTTGTGTAAGGTGTGACCAATAAGGTCACTATGCTAAATAATTTATGAAAACACTTTCGGGACCAGTTTCCTATGCTAGAAAAGAAAAGGATGTTTTGAAGAAGAAAATTGAAGAAATATATTTTTGTTATTAAGATTGCTCTAAGAGCTATCGAATCGAACAAGACATGAATTCTTGATGGTTGATGTTACTTACATATAGTAGGTGATATAATGATCTTAAAAGATGATGAAGAATGAAAAGGAGTAGAAATTAATTTTGGAAACAATAGTTCCTTAAAAATTAGAGAAATATGAATGATGGAAATTGAATCTTAGAAACTAAAATCGAAGGTTGTTCTATTAGTTGGCTATCTTAAGCACAAATTGATGAGTGTTAGCGAAATTTGTGATGATGGTAAGCAATTTATCTTCAAAAAAATTTCTTATATCATCAAAAGCTTGAAAGACAAAAAATTCATTACTAACAGAGAAAGAATGAATGACAACCTATTCCAAATTGGAGATATTTGTAACTCATGTTACTTAAGTGTTGAGATGAAAATAAATTTTGGCATTAAAAACATGGAAATCTTATCGAGAAATGTATGAGCACACTTTCTAAGAAATATTTTTCATGAAACATACCAAAACTGAAAAAGAAAGATGATGCAATTTGTACAAATTTTTCTGAAAAGAAGGATGGTTAGTGGCATGCATAATAAAGTTGAAATCCAATCCACTGGACCTCTTAGGCTCATACACTCTGATCTTTGTTGGTTGATGAGATATAAATATACAAAAAGTTATTTTTACTTTATTACATTTATTGATTATTTCACTCTAATGACCACTATCATTTTTATGAAACATAAATAAGAGGCTGTAAAGATGTTTAAATGTTTTAGAAGAGAAGTATATAGAGATATGGGTGTTTACATACTGATGTAGAGAACTGAAAATGGAAATGAGTACATAAGCGATGCTTTTTAATCCTATCTGAAGAAACATGTAATCAAACACCAATACAGTGCTCCCTACATTACTCAACAAAATTGAGGGGCAGAATGAAAGAACAGAAGTATGATTTAAATGGTGAGAAGTATGTTCACCAAATATTAACTTTCTAAATATGTTTGGAGAAAAGTTGTATGTATAGTTGTTCGTGTTCAAAACATATGTTTGTTATGGCTAGAATCAAAGATCACTCCTTATGAGATGTGGTATAAGAAAAGGTCAATGGTGAAATAATTCAACTTTTTTAGGAGTATTTTCTCAATAAAAATCAGAAATTGAATTCTTTAAAAGCTTTATGAAAATATAGAGGAAAGAACTATCATGTGTTACTCAATGAATAAAATTAGTTAAAAAATGTTGGAATAAATAGCTTCATAAGTTGGATGATTCTTACGATGTGAATTTTTTTGAGAATCTAACTTCATTAATTTTTTTAAATATTTTATAGAAAATATATTGAATACTTCTAATGAAGATAAAAAGGGGAAGATAAATGTGAGCCCAAATGTGTATAAGATGATTCAAAGATGTCTTATGATGAAAAAATTTATATTGGAAGAAATTTTCTTAAATTTCATACTTTAGAAAAACATGTTGAATATAAAAATATCTTTGGAAATTAGAAATATCTAGTTCATACCTGAAGGAAATTGTGGTTCGAAAATAAGACATCACTTATCTCATAAGTAGAACCAGAGTCAATTTCAGAGGTAGTTGAACATAAATAGTGGGTAGATTCTATAAAGAAAGAGTTAGATCAAATTGAGAAAAATAACACTTAGGAGCTTGTTCAATGATAGGTAGGAAAGAATTTTATAGGGACAATGTCTATGTCCATAAATAAGCTTAATGAACATAGTGGAATTTCAATAAACAAATATCATCTTGATTGAAAAGGATACTCATGAGAGTAAAGTGTAGATTTTGAACAAAATTTTATTTACTCTATTGCAAGACTTTAAACTATAAGAATGTTTTTGGAAATTACTTCACATCGAAATTACAATGTTTATCAAATATATGTTAAGATAAAATTATTAAATGGAGAAATTAAAGAATTTTATGTTAAGAAACCCAACGGGTTCATACTTAATAAATATTGAAACATGGTGTATTAACTAAATAAATCTCTATACAAGTTTAAAAAGGCCCCTCAAGCCTGGTAAGCTAAACTTGATAGTTGCTTAAAATAGTTAAACTCTTCTAAAGTAAAATTTGATAGAAAATTTTATGTGAAATATGTGATAATAGGTACCCTAATCTTCATTGTTTATGTTCATGATATATTTTTTATCGGGATATAACTTTTGAAAATTTTTCTAAAAAAATAAAAAAACTTTGAAATTTTAATGATTTGAAAATTATGTTTCTTCCTGTGTTTAAAAGTTCAAAAAAAGGAGATATATCTTCCAATCACAAAAACAAATATCTATTGGAATGAAGTTGAGTAAA
Organism: Viscum album; assembly: GCA_963277665.1. Lineage (NCBI taxonomy): Eukaryota > Viridiplantae > Streptophyta > Magnoliopsida > Santalales > Viscaceae > Viscum > Viscum album. The sequence goes on from OY728147.1 coordinate 758,005,324, forward strand.
CATGAAGCTAGAAAAAAATATGAATAAGAAAAGCTTCCAAAATTTGATATGAAGTTTACTCTATCTTACGACATCAAGACCAGGCTCTGTATATGTCGTTACATTGTGTGCAAAATATTAGAGTGATACAAATGAATCACATATTATGGATACTAAAACAATACCTAGGTATGTTAAAAGAACATCATCTTATGGAATTCTGAATAAAATAATTTTTATATAAAACTTCTTGGATACAATGATGTTGATTGAGCTTAAGATTGTAATTATAAATAATCAACACCATGTGGGACTTTATTCTTAAGGGAAAATTGTGTGAGTTGACATAGTAATAAATAAAATTTTGTTACTATGAGGATAATGAATGTATAATATGTTTCCACTACCCAATCTTGTAAAAACAAATGTTGTTGATAAAATTTCAACTTGAATATTTGAGACTGCATGTAAGTAAACCATTTAAGATTCTTTATGATAATCAAAGTGTTATTAATATTTTCAAAAATCATGTACAAAATTCAATATCAATGAAAATTGATATTAAGTATCATTTCATTAAAGATAAATTTTTTATTTAACATGTTATGCTTGAGTAAATTTTAACAAAATATCAAATTCCTGATGTTTTCATCAAGGTTACATCAAGGGAATTATTTAAGAAATTGACATTGTGACTACAGGTTCCGCCTCCATCAATTACTTCCTAATGTTTGTAAAGAAGTTTTCTCCCATGATCCTTTAGATTCCATTGTCAAAAGGGGGAAAATAAAAAACTCTTTACAAAAATATTTTGTGAATATTAAGCTTGTGTTATCATAAAAAGGGAATATGGAATTGATTGTGTGTGTGTGTGTGGGGGGGGGGGGGTTATCCTACATTTTTTACAAAATTGTTTGTCACTGAGGAATGAAATTTATTCTAAAAAATTGTTTTATCAAGTAGTGTGGTGTAAGTACAATATTAATGAGAAAAGTTGTTTTCAATATAAAATTCAGAAAAGTGTTGTTAATTTTTTTTAAAAATGTTGTAAATGTTGCTGTCAGACCCGATTAAGTGTATTTTTTGGTTAAGTGTATTTTTGTGTCCCACATATGTTTCCTCATACTTGTATTTAGTTTCCCCTATCTATAAATGGAAGTTTCAACCTATCTTTTGAGGCATGAATTGTATCATTCTACATGGTATCAGTGCGAAAATTTTGATAATTGTTTCCCACATCGGTTGTGGCCCACTGTCGACTGCAACCCGTGTGAAGTCTCCTACATCCAATCTCTAACCATCCCCTACACTTCTATTCTCCATCATCCATATCCCCCAATGGTACACACACTCCAAATATTCCTTCTCCCATCGGCCACGACCACCACATTCTGACATCCCTACGCATTTTCCTCTTCCACCTGCACCCCTACGCGACCACCCTACGGGAGTGCCATTTTCCTGAAGCACCACCCTCCACCAGCACCACCCTTTTCATGCATAAGAATTATATTATTAGAGGAAGAAATGAGAAATTTATGATCCATTTCTCAAATCCAATTCCAAGTCCTTTTCTGTTAGCAAGAAGATAACGTGAACTAAAAATAATTTCCCTCTCTCTAACTATTTCCCTACTAGTATTTATTATTCCCCAAACAACCTATAACTTAGGTAACTACTATTCAATTCTATTTGAAATACTACCCCCATTAGTTTTACCACCTAACATTGACACCTGATAATCCCAAACACCCTTACACAACCCAAGAGGACTTCTTTCAGACATGACCTACACAAAACTTCAATAGACTTCACTTATGATTCAACCTCCTATCTAAGAGGGAGTAATGAAGAGAATATTGAGAATTAATATTCTAGAATGGGAATTGACATGTGGACTTGGGTAGAAATCACCCAAGAGTCTTCCAATCTTCTTCTTCATCCTCTTATATAAGTAATTTTGATATATTATTTTATTAATACAAGTGTTAGTCCTCTGTATTTATAAATTGGTCCGACCTTCCATTTATACTTCCTTCCCAAGAATCCTATCATTGTGTATTTTCCTGGCATCGATAGAGGCACCCACTATTCTTCTTCTTTAGCGTTCAGTCTCATAGAGTTGCATCCACTTCCTATTGTCTTCCACTAGATAAAGTGTCACGTCTCTCCGTATCATTCTCATTGTGAGAGGTGTGCAATGTAGGTGGATACACCTGATTACCATCAGATCCTTTATCTCCCTAGAATTCACACTAATTTTTGTTTTACGACACAATTACTTCCACAACATATTGAATTATTACTCAAATGAATCATTTCCAGCATGAAGATGTCTTCCCTGAACCACTCCATTGAAGAACAAATGACTAGCAAATGAGCCCTGCCCGATGCCTGGATGAGCACACTACGACACTCAGACCAGCATCCCAATCCCACACACCCTGCTCACAGTTTGCTACCCAAGCCCTACCAGATATCCTAATGGAAACTTGTAAGTAAACTCACCAAGACTAAGTTGACCATCAACTTAGTCAACTCAAAGATTTATTAGAATCCTGGGGATGAGAGCAGGTTATATTCAAATAGCCTCAGGCTCACAACATTACTGAACTCACCAAGACAATTTATAGCTTTGTCCACTTCTTATATATAGCCACGCAACTAGATGAGATGAGCCTGTCAATTAATACGGTGGTAGTTTCATCCTCATACATACAATAGTCAAACATCCCCCTTTCACTTGACTAGGAGGTTGGTGTAGCTACAATCACTATCCACACCAGATCAAGGAAGTAGTATCCTACTCGGTGGGTAGAGCTCCATGTTATCACTAACATTGATCCACAAGGTTGGATTGTGTGCACTAGGATGTTTTTTTGTATCCAATAGACCATCAAATATAATAAAATCATTTTGGATTAGTTAAGTATAGAGGTAATTTCTATTCATTGGTTTACAATTTTGATCAAGGTGTACCTAAATTTAATGTGGACGATGTTTAAAGAGGATACAATCAAATGTTTCAATGATTTAGATATTCAAAACGCATATGAAGAGATTGAAACCCTCTAGTAGTTGGGACCAATCTAGGATTATATTGAGTAGTTTAAGTATCTGACATCTTTGCTACCCTGCCAACCCAAGGCCCAGTATGTCAGTTATTTCATGCATGTCCTGGGTGATGAAATTTCTGATTGGGATCAAATTTATAACCCACCAACCTAGTTGCATGACATGTGCTTATCTAGAAATGTGAATCTTTCTATAACAAGAAAAAAGAGTTATCAATTACATGGTGGAGGGTCCCACAAATTTACTAAGGTTCATGACTCTAAACCATGTCATCCTCCAATCTGCTCGGGGCTGAACCAACCAAATTAGACATTTATCCAACCAACCAAACATAGAGAGGCCACCAGGAAGGGAGATCCCCTTGAGCCTCCTACTCATTACACCCCTAATAAGTGTGGTGTTCAGCACTTTACCACCCAAGAGTGGGAGGACTGACATTGTAAGGGCCATTGTTTCTAATGCGGTCTTCTCAAAAGGCCTTTGCACACGTGTCCCCATCCACACTTGAGGGTGATATTACAAGGAGAAGATGTAACAAGAAATTAAAAGGCAGTAATGTGGGGCTTGAGGTAGCCCTCCGTGATGAGAAACCTATTCCCCACATCTATAATTGAGGTCAATGTTGTTTTCAAGGGGTGGTGAGAGATTAGAACCTATGAACTTGAGGCAGTTAAGGGGTATATTTGTCTTTGTAAGGGGTTAGTTTTTTGGTGGAATTTTGATTCTATTATGTGTGTGTGTATTGGGGGGGGGGATATTAGTTTTTATAGGGGGACCACATGGATGTGGGATATGTTATAAATTATAATGCATGAGGGAGAGGGTGTAGTGAAGAGAATATTTGGAATCAACCTTCTGGCTTGGGAATTAGAATACGGCCTTGGGCAGAACTCTCTCGAGAATGTTCAAATATTCTTTATCCTCCTCTTCTACATGTAATTATTTTAGATTATCTTCTAAATACAAGTGTTAGTCCAATGAATTTATAAGGATCCCTCTTATGGAACTCTAAAAATGGTAAGGAGAAGAAAAGTTTAGATCATTAAATTATTAAGACCCTTTTATTTTTTGTTACTGTTGTTAGGAATTATATTAAATTATTTTGTGGATGAACAAGAAAATATATTTTTCATCACAAATTTCATTTAAATAAGATCAAACCATTTTCCCTCAGTTATTAAGAACTCAAAAACTATATGATATTTTCAAAATTGTATTTCCATTTTCAATTAACAACATGGGTTAAAAAAATTACAATTTTAAATCATAAACCCTTAACCAAAAAAATTATAATTAAAATCTAAAATCTAAAATCATAAAATCTAAAAATTAAAAACCCCAATATTCTAAATTTTAATACATAAAATTCAAAGTCTGAATTGTCTCAGGTAATGGAACACACTAGTTCTTCCACTCTCCAAGATGTTTCGACACTCACCAATATTGGATGAGAAACAGTTCACCAAAAGTTTTGTAATTAAAACTGATGAACAAATGGTAAAAAACTGAATGGCAGTGGATGATCCCATGGAAGAATCATTACCTAATGAAGCACAACCTCCACCCTCTCATTAAAATACAAGTTTATACATTGTGTTTTTCCCTCCATGATGGATAAAAAAGATATCAACCTCAATGAAGGTGAAACAGATTTTGTTGTAGGACCAAAACCGTTCTATCACATTATTATAACCATCTGTGTTCAATTTATAACTTGAGGGAGGAGGTTTCCAACAGACCCAATGGCCGTGAGGGATACTATTAGTAGAGATGGTAAAAATAGCCGGGCGTAGAACATTGTAACGCGGCCATTATGAGGGGAGGAAAAGTGGTTTGCGACCTTCAGGGATTCTTTGTGTTCGCTTTCACTGTCTACTTGGGCATAGGTTCTTCTTTACAGGCAGAAGCTCTCAATTTTCTTTCAGGACATTCCCTTTATAGGCATGGTGGTATTTTCATCATAGAAGTGGAAAAGACTCTCTTGTCTGTCTCAAATCACTACTCGACACTGGTAATTACCCCTGGTCAATTTCATACTCCATCAGGAAGTGTAGATATATCATCCATGACAACGTTCTATTGAGACATAGTTTTTGTGAGGGTGACAAAGTGGATGCTCATCTGGTGAAGCTTCTGCCTCATGGATCAGATAAGACATGTTTCTAAAATCCAATATATTTGACACATGAGTTAGTTAATTTGGTTATAGGGTCGCCCTTGGCCTTTATTATTTCCTCCCCCCTAGATCTTTTCTTTCATTGTGGTCCTTTTCCCCTAATTTTTAAATAAAGAATGATGATGATGATCTATCACATTCCTGGAAAGGGTCCACCAAATTTTCAATGAGAATATGATACTTTTATAACTAGTAGAGATCCTTGGTAGAATGATTTGTTACCAAACTCAATACAAGATTTTCCAACCATTGGAATATTTTCATCCAATCACAACTCATTGAACTATATAAATGTTTATTAATTTTTAATTTCAATAAGAACATTAACTATAGAAATAACAAAAAAAAGTTAGTGTGTGTTAAAGAGTATAAATATTTTTAGGTATTTTAAATATTCTTATCCCACATCGATATGGGTTATCTTTTTTACTCCTTGTATCATCTATAAATAAATCAAACTAGCTCATTGTGAGGAACAATTTTTATTTCAACATGGTATCATAGTTGGTTTAGCCCGTCCCTTACCGTCACCATTCCCTACACCTCTCATGGGATGACCCCTCCCTACATGGTGAAACTGCTTTCCATCACCCCTCTCTATGTGACACAACCCCCAAACCCACACCCCTCTCCATGCGATCTCCTCTCCCTGTGTGTCATCCCCACTAGTCCATTAATTCTCTATTGTCCCTATGCAATTCCAAATTATACATAACCTCACCCCACCAAAATCCATGACACTCATATGACCTAATTGATACCAGGATTCTCTATCTATGTACTTTAAACAAATATTTTCTACCTTCTGTGCACTTTTAGCACCTTGTCCTTGGGTTGTGCACCTTCAACACTCCATAATTGTCTTTTGATATTCAGGACGATCTATGGTAATGTCATCACCTTTATTGAATACTATCACTACTTCCACATGTCTTCTAGATAAACATCTTGTTTCATCCAATTTTATTATGTAGAAGAAGACTAATATTTTTGATTTTAAGGGAATGGGTTACTGTTATCAATATGTTTGATCCGCTCTTAATCCAAAATATGTCATGTTCATATAATGGGAACACCGAGACAACAAGATATTTTATATTTTGCTTAACTTCATAGACTTTACACATGTTTTCAAGACTAGTAGTACCTTCAAGGAATTGTGGGATTATTTATTTGCTTATGTTTTCTAAGACAATCACTCTCACTCATATATTTGAGCATTTCAACTGATTTTCACTCTTAAATAGGAAAGTCACTTGATTCCTCATTATTACAATGAGTGGAAGTCAATTGTAGATGATATCAATGACTTGTAAATCATTCTACAGACTTCGGATCATGCCTACACTCAACATGAATAATTATTGTTGCTATCTAATTCCTTGATTCTCTTAACCTGCACAGGTTATCATACCTACCCTAGTGCCTCTAGATGACACTCATCAAACTATTGATCTCTATAAAGATGAGCATCAATATCTCCAGTCTTAATGTGCTCACAATTCATCAAATGTTATTATTTCTCATGGTGATGTAACTACTGCTTATTTTTCTAAGTGATCTACCCCCTGGGTTCTTGATTCTAGCACTTTAGATCATATCATTGGGAATGCAGGTATTCTTCAGTCCAATAGATCAAATTCAACTGGAGGTGATGCCCTTAAAAGAAATGATCCAAATTTTCTATTCATATTATTTCTTGAATGGTTTATGTTTTTATGGAATGATTACTATGTCACACATTTCTCATCCACAAGTTATATTCTATTGAAACCCTGATATTTTCATGGGTTATGATTTTGATGAAATGATTACAAAACCAATATTTTTCCACAGGTTAAGATATGATTACATTTTTATGACACACATTTCATTTAATGGGCTATGATATGATTGTTTATGAATTGGTGGAAAATGTATGTATGATTTCATTATGATATGTATGGGAACTATATCTCCCAAAAATTCATTGGGTAATGATTTATATCCCATGAGATAGACATAGATGGAATGAGAAATGAACTCAGTTTAGTATTACAGGGTCGGAACAATGAGTGAACTCAGTTCAGTAATACAAGGCTGGAATGGGGTGTGAAACTAGTTCAATAGTGGAATATATCCACTAAGATGTCCTTGTAATTGATGTCTTGAATACTATGTAAATAATTTTATATGATTATGTGTCTGCCAAATTTCCATGTATTATTTATATGTTATGATTTCATTGATTATGTTCTTTATTTTCTTATGATTCATGTCTTATGAACTTATAATATTTATTCCGTGATTCATGTAGATGATCTTTGATATGCAGGGTAAGATCTTTTATTTTCATTATCATGTTTCCATAACCCTATGCTCATATTTATGCTTACGTGTCTTCCTTACTGAGCATCTGAGTTCACCCTTTTAACGTTTCCTTACCCAGGTTATGAAGATCTATCTCTTGTATGGTATATATAATAGGGGTTCTAGTATTGGAGAACCTATTTGGAGTTAATTGAGCTCACTCATATACCAGTGTTTACATTTACATGTTTCCAAATGCACTAAACTAATACGATCTTTGGGAATCCATTTGTATAATGTGTTAAGTATTCCTAATATGGGATATAATATTAATTTATAAAAATCAAGGGTCGTTATATAGATTATAAACAACCTTCATTGCTGTTCCATGAATCCTAAGATACTTTTTTTTAAGAATTACTATCTAATTAGTAGGTTCATGGGTATAGAAGACAACCCAATAAAATTCTTATTCTAATACATATCTTTTTGAGGTTTAGGAATTACATGAATCTTGGTTGGTATCTTTTGAAAATTCTCATGAAAAATATTATCTAACATGAATCCACATCCCAACACACAATACTAATAATATAACTAATGTAAACAGTAACATCTTACCACATAGAAAGCAGAGGTTATACTACTTGAATGGTATGAAGGCCTTCTTTTTTATTCATTTTTTTTGATAAAAACCCTTTTAGGGGATTAGGGGGAACACTTACCAGGCCCGTAGGCTTAGAGATTAAAATTACCATAGGCTTGGAGACATTACAAGACCCGTATCTATTAATAAAATAAAACAGACTATCGCTACTAGAAATCTACCCTCCCCAGCATCTACATCGTGATCAACTCTCCACCGTTGCATGGATATTAGACTACTTGTCATGTGCAGAGATTCACATGACCAGTACTGATGGAAATGCCATACCCTCTCATTCTTCCCAATTTGTTCTCCCTACTCTAGTGAATGTGTCTTGCTCTTCCTCCCATGGGGATGGTTCCTTTGTAGAATCTGTCTAGGAATCTACAGATCAAGTGGCCCCAAAGGCCTTTGAGGTGGCCCGAAGGCCTTAAAGGTGGTCTGAAAGCCTTACTAACCCAAAGGCCAGGGTGGCTCGAAGGACATAAGGACACCAAGCCCATACCTGTGGCCCAAGGTGAATAGTTCTGACTGCTAAAGTACCAAACAATACCTTCTACAGTACTGCTATAGTACCTGTTACCATATCTCATGATCATGGTTGACTATTTTTGTGGAAATGTACAATAATTATGAAGACAATCCATAGTTAATAAATCATATCTAAGAGAGATGAATCAATAAGGAAATTGAATTCTATGAACAATTCTTATATAATTCATATCTTATTGAAGTCCCCCTCAACTATTTTCTCATTGTATGTTGTAAAAAAAAAGATTATCATATTCCTATAGAATGGATATGATGGTTTTCCTACCATAATTGGGATCCCTAGCTTAAAATATAATCATAAGACCCTTTAAAACTATTTGTGTTTTTTTAAAAGAAAACATTTACAAGAAAAATAATCCCAAATATATCCCTTGGAAAAAACCCAATTTTATACCACTCTAAAAGGGATCGACACTTTAGAACCCCTCCTGAGAGGAGACTATTTAGGTGGTCCACACCAAGCCCTCCTCATATTGGCAAGGGGTTATTTAGTTGTATAAGTTTGGAATATCTCTCATAATGGGAGGAAAGAGTAAAATGAACCTTTAAACCTTGTACACCTCCATAGGAGATATAATAATAGAGGATACAAAATATAAAAAATTTATTTATATGTAAAATATATGTGATAAACTTTATGATTCATAAAGATAATTGAGTATTATGAACCATAATTTAAAAAATGGGAATGATACACACTAAAAAAATGAATGAAAGATAGAACGAGTCAACTGATGTGATAGGGTCCCCATAATAATTAGGAAACATGCATAAAAACCATTTACAACTACCACCCCCAGGTACCCATTTTCACCACTAACACCATACTGACCATGATTGCCATCAAACTATACATCACTTGTATAAAAAATTTAATGTGAATTCAAATTAACCCAATAATTTTTGATTATATCATACCTATTAATAAACCCCAATAACAATAACGTAATAAAAATGATAGTTGGAATCAAATAACAATTTATGGTAGAAAGAATAACCCACCATAAAGACCCAAATATGATTTAGGAGAGATAACATGATACATATAAGGAAGTTATTCTCTAAATAAAACAACCATAGGTGAAACTATGAACTATAATCAATTATCCAAAATACCCAACTAAAAACCCATGTAACTTCAATTTAATTATATCGGGGAAATCACACCTCACTAAAAGATATGTATTAGTCAAGGGAGTACAAACCCCAACAGAGGATCTATGCCCCACCAGGTCCCTTAGTCTAAGGAGTGTCAAATTTATAAAAATGGAATCATTCCCTAGGTGTGTGTATGGGATTACTAAACCCTATATAATATATAGTTGACTTGTATCCTAGTATAAAAAACCCAAAAAGGTAGTACCAACCTATACAATGCTCTAATCACCTTGTATTAATGCCCATCATTTTCTCTTCAATGATAATGAAAATAAAATTCATGAATAACCTCATGTCTCATTTTTAATTCCATAGAGATGTGAACCACCATATTCTATGTGGGAAAATGCTCAGGATAAACAAATAACATGCCAAGTTCCATGTCTTAGTAAAAATGATTTTAGGAGCTATAATGGGTAGATAAAGTACATGATATGTACTATGAGGTATATAATGTGTATCCAGCATGTAGTAGTCTGACTATGTTGCATCAGAACCTATGCTGTAATAATAATAATTAAATTGTATGTTTGACAAATGGTATACAATTTCATGATCTAATTGAATTACATAAGATTCATTACTACAGGAATCCAACACATGTACAATTAATAGTATACAATGTGTGGTCTTAACCCACAAAACATGTAAAACCAAAAAGCATTAAGTGTGTTTATTCGATGTATATGTTAATATGGTTTTATAGGGGATATGGGTAATTTTAATTAATCTATATGGAATGTAATATTTTACATCAACTAAGGATGATACATGAAGAGTTTTCTCCCATACTAAATGTTTTCCAATCAGTTTTCTCTCCCAAATATATAGATCTACTGTTATTTTATGATACCACCACATGAATCTACCATTATTTCATTCACTATTCCACGTATCATTATGTGAAACCCCAAAAAGATTATTTTTCTTCCACCCCATATTAAAATAGGATTTATTATTTACCATTATGAAGTCTCATTACCTCATTCATCTTTGTCTGGTATGGGAGAATACTTGTGTACCGTTAGTTGTATAAAATCCAATAATGTTCCATCTAATTTACTTAGCCAACACTATTAAACCAAAACCAATCATTCATTGTCTTGGAATATGACCACACATTGATCGAGACAATAATTCTTGAATCACCAAACAAACCACAAACCAATAATGAAAACATGAATAACATAGACTGAAAAACAATGAATTATCCTAGGTAAAAATAATCATCAATGGACATTGAATATCCTAACCATAAATTAGAAATAGATAAATATATAGGATAGAAAAATGATATGAAATATCAAGAATTTTAGGGTCATTAGAGAAAATGACTAAATTATCAAGACCATTCTTATGGTTAACAATTGAAGATTAACTTTATCATTTTCTAAAAAAGAATACTAGAGTATCCTAAAAATAAAAAATCCTTAAATTTCTAATTGATTGATTGCTGATGAAGAATACATACTCTTGTGGAAGTTAATCTGAATCCAAAAGAACATCCTCCATAGGAACTAAAATTATATTTTTTAAAACTCTAATTATATTTAACAAATATAATTATATAACATGTTGATTAATATTTATAGAGTTGAAAAAACTAACCAGTTCCTTAATTAATTAGTTCAAATAATCTAATCTTTTAATTTCACAAGAAATTTCCTAAAACTAGGGATCTGGTATTAAATTAAAATTATACAAAACCTAGGGAAAAATCCCTGTTTTATATGCATATGTGGTATCCAATTTACCATATGATACTCAAGTTATGGGGTAATTACATTTTCACAAGGGTGTGAATGAATGGACTAAATTAATATAATATTTTTAATATATTATTTTTGTGGTCCCATAACTCAAAAATTGATAAAATAGATCATTATAATCCTTGTTAATATTAATTAAATTATTATAAATGGTAAATATAAGAAAATTTGTTCCATTAAAATGATATTTGGATAGAGTATTTTTCTCATAATTGAAAATAAACCCATATGAATAGTGGGAAATCTTTGTGATAAGGATGAATTAATGATATAAATTTCTCTTATATTTCTTTTAAAACAATCTTCACCATTGGGAAAAATATTTAATTGATTTCTACCAACCATATCCAAGAATATAAAAGAACACACACACACACAAAGAGAATACATAATATATTAGAATGGTTTACCTATTAAAATGAGAAGTCCAATCCATGGAACGATATAAATTTACCTAAGAACATAAAACCCACTAACATTAACATGTGGATTTCAACGAATATGGATTATAATTTTACACATATGACACAAAACTCTCCCTAATTTTCAGAATTCCCCAACCTAATCATAAATATTGAATATTATTTGAAAGGAATAATATTATTTACCTTTAAAACAGAAGACCATTAAGTTTTTGTTGTGATGTTCCTTCATTATCTCAATCTGAATACATTGTAGAAATTGAAATCTTACAATTATTTTATATTTCATTGATAATTTCTATATAATTATTTTTTTATTATTATAATCCATAATATTTTCACAACCAAAAAAATTATATCAAGAAGAAGTGATTTTTCCCACTTTAAAATTAAGATTTCCAATTTGATATTCAGAAAAATAATTGCCTTAAACTAATATGTACATCTTATCCCATTTTTTTCATTAGTAAAAGAAATTTTCTTATAGAAATTAAGAATAAATTTAAGTGAAACTCAATGCATTAATGTGTGTCCAAATAGTTTTATAAAAAATGAAACAAAATAATTATTCCTTTATAACAAAATGACTTTATTCATAGAACAAACAACAAACCAAATATCTCATAGAATATGAAGACAAAACTTATTTTTTATATGTATATTAATGATAAAAAAATTACATCCAGTAATTTAATTTTTAAAAACATTCCTTTAGTTTTTTAAATAATTATTTTAAAAAAATATCTGGTAATTCTTTAAAATATAATCTAAAAACTACCAGACATATTAATTTTCCTTAGGAAAAAACAATACATATCTTTTAATAATGTTATAATCATTTAATACATATATATATATATATATATATGTATGTATGTATATATAAGACATATGAACCCTATAACTGATGAATTTTCTATTTTTATGATCACCTAAAAAATATTTATATATCCTAATATATATTTTACTTAGCACATTATATATATAGACTTATGTTTCGTCTAAATTAAAATATATATATATATATAGTACTACCCCTACCTTTTCCACATTTTTGAACCTGATAAATATTTTATTTATTGAACCTGAAAAAATTATGTATTTAGAACCTTTATGATTTTTATTAATCCTCATAGAAAATATATTTTCCATGCATCAAGGATATTATGTATTACCCGGTGGTACAATAATTTTAATTTTTTCTACTTATAGACAAAATAATTTACATACTAAAAATAAAAACATACATATTATTGTTTGTTTTTTCTTGACTAATAATTCACCCCTTCTAAATAAAAAATATATGTATCATAAAAAATATATTTTGTATCATTTTACTATAAGAAATTAAAAATTGATCTTATGTAAAAAACCTAAATGTGGATTCAAATATTATACACATATATTCATCCTTTAGTACTTTTTATAATTTAGTTTTGAGAAAAAACATACATTTGAATCTAGTTTTTGGAAGATTTTCTAGAATACCTCCATATATCACTTAACAGATTACAAAAATCATTAAACACTGAAGAAACATGTAATATACTTCACATCACATTAGAAACCATATTCTATTTGACTACAAATATTATTTAGTCATTGAAGTAAATAAAAATAAAATAATAATATCCACCCCAAATATTTTTACATTTTTCTTCAATAGGCATAGATCAGATTATAGAGGAGACTAGTTCAAAAAAAATCATAAAAGTGTCAACTAGGGTTTTCATCAATTTCCCTAAAGACTCATAATCTTTTAAATAAACTCTAAGTATCAACAATAATGAAATGTAAATTTAGAGGAATTATTTTCATTGTGAAATTTTTAAGGGATAATAGGAAAGTGAAATCTTTTGTTGGATAAGTCAACTAGTATATATTCTCATATTTTTAGATTAGCAGAACCTACGAAGTGTGTTGGGGTACTTCTCATTCAGGATGTGACTATTTTTTGTTGTGCAATAGAGTAATAATTTAGATTTATATATATTTATAACCATGTTGTTGATGAATAAATGAGTAATGATAATTTTTATGACAGAACTATATGGATAGCAATTCACTAAAAGAATGATAGATAATGATTTCATTAATTTATTTTTATTTATGTTATCATTTTGATGTAGTTAATCATGAATTACAGATTTTGAGTTTGAATTAATACCAGATTTGTAATTATGTTGTTATTAAAATAAAAAAATCTATCCTTCTGTGTAAAACTTTACTCTAACATGAGACACCAACACCTAGAATATTATCATAACATGATTAGGAGTTTTTTTGATTACTCAATGGTGGTTCTATTTCACTATATATGGAACTCAAATATAATACATGTTCATTAAAATTTATATGAATATTTTTTATTTTAGTCATAATAGTGTCTTACTGGTTTTATTTTCTATTAGTTTGGTTTTAATACAGGAAAGAGCATGGGAATGAATACATATACATGGTAAAACACTTTATAATTGGTGGTAGGGTTCTCTAATAGGTTGTTAACCATTTTTATAATATTTAATGTATATATTATTATTCTTATAAGTTATAATATCATCACTATAGTTAATTTTAAATAAGAGATGATGATTTGAATGATAGATTTTATGGTTGATGAAATATCAACTCACTAATGTCAGAAGTAATTAGTAGAATACTGGGTTATTAATGTATAAAATTAGCATGAAATAATAGGTTATTGATATTTTTATAAAAATAGTCTAATGAGAAAATGATTTTTATGATTTCCTTTAGTGAGTAGGTTTTGAAATGTTTCTTTGATATTTATAAAAAATTAATATGAGTAACTATAATTATATTAATGAAAATTATATTCCATGATGCAATTATTATATGTATATGAGCATAATTCACTATTAGTAAATGGTAATGTGACATAATTGATGGGTAATTACTTAGTAAGGAATTATACCCTGAGTTTTTGGATTTAATTCATGGTTATGATGAAAATATAAGTTAATTTTTTCTACTAGTTTGAGTGATATTCAATGGAATGAGAAAATAATTACATGGTGAACAGTGGTAGTGATGAAATGGGAGTGACTATCACATATTTTTTTATTTATCATCTCTATATAGAATTATGGTCTTTTTCAATATTTTTATAAATTATTAATAATTAAAACAAATTTATTGGTTTCAATATCAAGATCCATTCATTAAATTCATTTTGATGATATGTGATATCTATTATCACTTTAAATAAGTAACCTTGAAGTGATAAAAAATGGGATGAATGAACATATTTGATACTTAGCATAATTATAGTCTTATAAATTTTCAATTAGTGGTTTTGTTATTTAAATTGAATGCCAAATTATTTTGTAAAGTGTTTTTATGTTTAGATTTTTTATTTTTCTCATAGTTGTGATTGTTTGGTTTTACTAAGTTATGGTGCAATAAGTTATATTGATTAAAATTTTGTGTTCTGAATTATTGTTAAATTTAAAGGATGTGATTTGAGATAATATTTATTCTTGGAAAAAATTCATTGAGGTTTATTCTTAATAGTGTAGATCCTAAAACTCCTTTCAAAAAGATAAATATTTTAATTTAATGAACTATGAGAGAAGATTTATAAATAGTATCACACATTTTTATGGCGACACATTCAATTTTGTGAATACATATATTCCAAAATTTGAAAAATTATTCTATTATAAATTTTTTACAGGATGGAATATTTAAAATTGGATCATTATAAATCATGATGAATTTTGAACTATAAGGTCGTCTAGGATTGGAATGTCACATTTGAAATAAATAACATAAATAAAGTGTTGTTGTAATTTTTTTTCCAAACAACTTGCATGATCTTGAAGATACATTGATAGTTAAGGGGAAATTGATTAGGATTTATTATTATTATTTTTTAATGGGATATCTGAAATATGATATTTGGTTTTTTTATATCTATGAAGTTTTATTAACATATAATGTAGTTTACATTTATTCAAATGAAATTCATAAAAGAGTCTTATGGTTATGGTTAAATAAAGGAATCATATTTGTATTCTTACATATTTGCTTCAAGACAAATTGTCTTAAATGGTGGCATGTGGATTATTATATCACATTGGATAATGTTTTATTTTTTTGAATGAAATTTATAATTTTAATGATGGAAGGATTCATGGGAATATAGACATGGTTGAGTCTTGTGGTAAGCATGTATTCTATTGTATGTATTAACTTTGAAAAAATTATCTTACTTGTTTATTCCATAGTGAGTTTATTTTTATCTTCAATGGAATAATTATGATGTTCCATGATATGAAGCACCCCTAACATAGATTCATATTACATATTTTTATATGAATATTTGTTACATAGAAGACTAAATAACACCTTATAATATAAAGCTGTATTGAATTTAAAGATTAGCTATATTAATTTTTTATTTTATAGTATTTTATGAAAATATGTCACACAATTATACACACATGATATAATTTGAGAATTATTACACATAATAATACTCTTTATATTCTTTGGAATGGAAAAATAATAAAAGGGTGAGATCAAAAACTTAGTAAGGGTAAACATAAAAGATAACAATAAAAGATCCCAAGTGAGAATAATATGTAAATTTTTTTAGAACATAATCATGGTGCATGAACATAACATAAGTATATAATATCAAATAAAACATAAAAAATATATCATGAATCATGAAATATGTATTTTTATATAACATTTTAAGTGAAGTATATGAAGTCTGAATCATGATACAATTATCATAATAAAAGGAAGTATAACATAAGTATATGAAATAACATTGAAATGTGGCATAATAATGTTGCACATACATAATCATAGAAAATAATTTCATATATCAAGGCTCATTCCCTAAAAAATCATCACATTGTAGATAGACTTCATTAACATAATATATTTTTTTCACTGCTACTTCTCATAAACATAGTGGACAGGGTCTTATAGTAAGTTGAGTTCACTATCTCATACATTAGATGTTATACCAAGAGATATAAACCTATTCCCATTCCATTATAGGTATATATAATAATTTTTTAACCCATCACATAGTGATTGAAAATATTTATATGTGCCACACAAATATGAGAACATTCATAATTCCAAAATATTTTAATTAACTCATGGAAAAATGAGTTTCATGAATATTTTCATAAGAAATGATCATAAGAAATTAATATAAAGAATGTGTGAAGTATCATTAAATAATATCCTCAATGAAACATAATAAATATTAAAATATGTTGACATATATGAAAATAATATTATAATATTATAATAGAATTATAAAATTTATTTTTTAAAAAATACATATTATTTTGTAGATAACCTTTATTTTAAAAGGAAATAATTTATAAAATAGTATTTTGTATAAAATAATGAGTATATAAAAATATTCTTTGTAAAACCATTACAACATTAAAAAGTAATATTTGTAATGAATGTCGAAGTAAAAATATGGAAGAATGTGACCATGTATAAAATAATAAAAAATAATCCTTTAAAATTTATAAATAAAATAAAACCCAGGAAAAAATGACTTCATGATATTATAGAATTATCAATAAGGTTTTCTATAAAACAATATGAAGAAAAAGGAAATGGAAGAGAAATATTCTATATAATAATAAGATATAACATGAACATAAATTACAAGTATCCTTTAGGTTTAATTGAAAACTAAGGGAGATACAATTGTGTTGAGATATTTGAACCTTAGAAATAACTATATGTATATAAAATGAATGATTTTTAGAGAGATAATATAGAAATTTTCTTATTATAGATATTTTAATATAAATAATCTTGATTGAAATGTGGTATTGGAAAAAATACACTTACCAATATTTTTTGCATGGTAAGATGAACTTTATGTGATGTACTGAACCCATATGCCACTTAGAGGTCCCTTGACCCTTGTTGTCCACATGGACTCAATGGAATATCTTGAATGCCAGAGGCTACCGACTAGAATCGAGGTTCTAAGGTGTGTCCATGGTGAGACTATTCCCTCATTACTAGAGTGAACAATATGGAACTATATAATAAAACATATAAAAATAAGAGATAAATATTGGAAGCAATGAAAGTAAATAGATGGAAAAATAAAAGCTAACTGAACAACTAATCAAAATATACCAAAGCTGATGATGATTTATTTAATGTCTCTATATAGATGTAAAACATGGATACAATCATTATATAGTCATTATATACAAAAGTAGAAAAAAGAAATAAAAACTATACTTAGAATTCTGAGATCCAGCTAGGTTATCTACTACCAGCTCCATCCTAAGAAACAAGCAATCATGTGTTCAAGGTGACACACCTTCCTTTGTCTAGGCCTTCATACATATTATCTACCATAGTACCAATGGAACTCAGATTGGGTGTGAGATAAATCTCGATAGGCCACCACCAATGTTGCCTATAACATCCTGTCCATGTAATATAAAGTGGTCCAATGTGAAAGAATGAATATATAAGTATAAAGAATTAAAGTAATGTAAAGACCCAAGTCCATACTTCATCCCTTGGCTAGTGTATGAACATGTAACTAGTTCATTAATTAATTATTTTTTAGTTTATATATATTTAAGTCACGTGTGGCATATCCAGAACTGACATCACCTCGTTATAGTAATAATAAGGTTCTATGATATAACCAGGAAACCTAAAATTTGATTTAATAATTAAAGGGTTATGAGGTAATGACTAAGGAAACCTATACCTCAAGGGTCACCACATTAGTAGTAACTGAATACTAGGTAATGGGAAATAGTCTAGTCTAAGGATAATGTTCTAAGGAATTCCATAATATCATGATTTAATAGAGTCCATGAAATACATCCAAGGTAAAATGGGATAAGCTATGGCTTGGCCAAAGGATATAACAAGGGGACCTCAGGTTTGTAAAAGACATGCTATATCTAAAGAGTGTATTGAAGGAATCATGTAATAGTAAATTATGGTTCCTAAGGTGTCATATCGAGCATCCAATGATAGATTAGGATTGCATTACATGGTGGGTATCAACCAAGGCAACCGAAATCCTTGAATCAGAATGGCATCCTAGAATTCTCATGGCATTCCATCAAAAATTCAAGGGGACATTGAGTCAAACCACTTCCAATAATGATTTCAAGGTCCATATTTATAATCATGCACCTTACATTTAATTAATTTAATCAATTAGGCCATATTATAATTATGAAATTTTAATATTTCTTGTGGTTCAATACATTTCATTTCATTAATTTTACATGGCCATGGGGAATGAAACTATCTCATTAATTCATTTAATCCATAATTATTTATCTTGGTTCAATACACTACCTTCCACCATGGGTTTCAAGAGGTTCTATGGTATGAAAAAAAACATTCATTTCATTCAAGAAGGACTAGTCATTTATATACAACATACTTTCCATCTCGTTTTCACATTTATTTTTCAAGGTTTAATAACTTACCCTTGGTGGGTTAAGTTTAGTTCAACATGGTACTATCCATTATAAAAATCAATTTCCATTTAATATAAGGAGGATTACTATTAGATTTTCCAAGCTCAATCACACCCGAATAGTAGCTCAAATGTGTCAGAACACTAAAAACCCAAATATGGAAATTCACAATACATGGGGTGGATGATGTTGTGGATGTAATCAAAAAAAGAATATCATATATGGAATTGGACTTAGAACATAGTCCTAATGACTACAATATAGACATATAAATTCAACTGATGATGCCAGATGAAATTATCATGACAACACAAAAATTTATAAAATGATGAATCTTAAGGAGTGAGTTATTAACCAACTTATATAGGCTCTTATGACTCTCCTCATCCAATATCAACCTTTATTTTGTATTGGATTAGATTAAATATAAATAATGGATCAATACCCTGAAATTAGGGCATATGAGCCTGCATCTAAATAGCATCACTGAGAGGAAGAATAAACACGAATTACTAAAAATAAATTGAGAACGTATCAGTGCAGATCCAAAAAGATGAACGATAGTCGATTCAGACTTTGGAAGGTTGTTCAATCTCAAATACTAGTTTATTCTTCAAGAAAGAAATTTTGGGTGTTCTGTTTGAAAAAATGAGGCCCCTGCCTCTCTTTTAAAAAAAATGTGTGGGCCTTTACACAATATGTAAATTTCTTACACAAGGTGTAAATCTCAAGGACATTATCCATGTGAAAACCTCTACATGACGTTAAAGGTCACATCCAGGACATTACATGTTGTTTAATGATTAAAATCTATGTGATAAGATTATCCATCATGTAATTGGCATGCAGAATCCCTTAAAACCTCTTGTTCCCTTGCTTTCCAAAAACTACCCAACTGAAACACATCCTAACTTTAGGATCAATGATAAAATAGAACATGATAACTATTTAAAGAAAAAATTGAAAGGATCCATACCTAAGAAAAAAATTAGGTTCTTGTAGTCTCCCCCTTAAAGGAACTCGTTCCCATGTTTACCATCCAAGGGAGATGAAACACTGTCTACGAAGAACTCTGGCCACTGGGAACATACATCGGCCTCCCACTCACAAGTCTTATCATATATCCATTCATGATTCCATAGTACCAATACTAATGGGATAGACCAGCCTTGGAGGGCCTTTATGATCTGGGGAATGATGCGTATATGATACTCCACAAATGAAGAATTGACACCAAGCACAACATTTTTAGGATAAAAAGTATGAGATGGGTCGACATGGTGACGATGAAGCAATGAATAATGGAATACATCATGCATGGAATATTACCTATGAGGTATAAACAACTGATGAGCTACTATAATGACTCTTTACAAAATATAAAATGGCCCAGTAAAGTGTGGCGATATCTTCTCTTACCTCGGTATCCATCAATTACTTAGATTGGGTGATACTATCAAGAAAACATCATCCCCAAACTTGAACTCTAGAGGTTGTTTATAGAGATTGAAATAATATTTCTGTCTAAATTGAGTTATATACATACACTTCTTGATCAACTAAACCTGCTCTGAAGTGTCATGAATGAGATGAGGACCTAGTTGGGATGCCTCTCCTGCATCTAAGCAACACAAGGTTGAACAGAACAAACTTCCATATAAGGCCTCAAAAAGAGAAATCTAAATCATCTTCTGAATGATATTATTATAGGCTAACTCGACTAGAGGGATATGATTCTCCCATGAATCATAAAAATCAAGGACAAAAGACTAGATGATATCCTCTATAACCTGTATCATTTGTTCTAATTTTCCATCAACCTGAGGGTGAAATTCCATTAATAGAAGCACTTGTATACCCATATCATTATGAGACCCCTTATTGAACCGTACCATAAAATGATCATCCCTATCTATGAAAATTACAAGGGACCCCATGTAGTCATATGATCTCACAAACATAATGTATTCCAAGATCATCAATTGTGAATGTCTCTTAGATAATAATGAACTGGGATAGTTTCTTATATCTATCAATGAAAACCCATAATACCTTGATACCTCCATGTGACCTAGGTAAAATAACTACAAAGTCCACAGAAAAATACTCCCATTTCCATTCTGGGAATGGAAGTGGTTGTAACAAGTATGTAGGTCTTAGGTGCTCTGCCTTCACTTATATATAGGTGGAACACCTAGTGATGAAGCCTAATATCTGAAGTTACGTATGAGTACACCAATACTAGCGCCAAATATCTCGATACATTTTGGATATTCTTGGATAAAACATTCACTGAGAAGTATTGGAATCACCCATCAACTCCTCTCTCATATCTGTAGGAATAAAGACATGCCCATTTATATATAAGATGTTGTCTCTATTCAGAGACCAATCTGGAGGTGGGTCAGCTCCTGAAATACTCCAAAAAATAACCAAGACCTCATGATATGAAAATTTCATACTCTTCAACATCTCAAGGAGGGAAGAGGTAACTACCAAGTCTAAGAAGAAATTATGATTAGGAATTTCAGGAAACTTTATATGAAACTCATAAATGAGGGCCAACAATTTATATTCATCACAAGATTCTTGTGTGGCTTCTTCCTGAGTCTTCCGACACATCACATAAGCTACTAAATTTACATTCTTTGGTGTGAAGTTAAGCTAAAAATACAAGGAATGAAGATATTCAACCCCTCTTCACTATTTTGGGATTCAATTAATGTTGTGTAAATATATATTTGAGGTTCTTGTGTTCCTTATAAACCACAAATATCCCACCCAATAGACAGTTTCTCTAGCAATATAAGTCATGTACAGATGCAACTAGATCACGGTTGTGCATCGAGTAATTCCTCTCATGATTTCTCAGCAGCTGAGATCCATAAGAAACGAATCTATCCTCATACATTAAAACTAATCCTAATACAATTACTGAGGGATCAAAAAATATTTCATAACCTTTTCTACTCTTTGGTAGAATCTGTATTGGTTCTGAGACAAGCCTCACTTTTAGCTCTTAAAAGGATTTGTCACACTCTTCTAACCGCATGAACTTAAAACCCTTCTTTGTGATACCACTAAGAGGTAAATAAAGCATGATAAGTCTTTTATGAAATGAATGTAGTAACCATACATCCCCAAAAAACTCTATATATCATACACAATATTAGTATTCTCCTAGGAAACCACAGGACTCACCTTCTCTGGGTGAACAGAAAACTCTTTATTCCAAGAAAATATGACCCAAGAAGTGAATTTTTTATTCTAAAGTAGAAATTATCAAGATTTTAATAAAGACAATGTTCTCCCAGTTTACTCATAATGATCTTAAGGTTCTTATCATAGTCTCTAGGAGTGTAATAATACACTAACATTTCATCCATAAAGACAATAAAAAAAGAATATATATAGGGATGGAACACCCTATTCATTAGATTCATGAAAATGGTGGGAATGCTCTTTATAATAAATGGCATAATGAGGTACTCTTATAGAAAATACCTACTACAGAAAGTTGTACGAGTTATTTATAGTGTCCTGACCAACACCTGATGACATCCCAATCTCAGGTTGATCTTTGTGAAGACCCTTGATCCTCATAGTTGGTTAAAGAGATTATATATTTGAGGCTATGGATACCATTTATTGATCATAATATGGTTCAATCATATATAATCCATGCATAGACAAAGGTTCCCATCCAACTTGTTGGTGAAAAGCATAGGAGAACCCCAAGTGGAAGTTCTAAGATGAAAAAAAAATTTGGCCTCCAAGTCCTCTAACAACCACTTGAGTTAATGGAGCTCTTTTGGTTCTATCCTATATGGAGGAATGGAAACTAGATCCCCTCCTGAAAAAAGATAAATCATAAAATCTATCTCTCTCTAAGGAGGTAATCTAGAAAATTCATCCGGAAATATGTCCCTGAAATGATCTACCACTGGAGGGAATTCAACCTAAAGTAAAACTTGATCCTCCATGAAGAGATTGGAAATATGGGTGATCACTCCACCTATCCCATGATTCATTGGTCCATATATATTATTATGTACATCCAACTCAGCCTTTTTTAGATAACGGCTACCCTCCGGTGATGTAAATGAAACCTTGTGGTGATGGTACTCTATAAAGGCATGATACTGAACCAACCAATCCATCCCGAGAAAGATATAAAATCCCATCATCTCAAGAACAATCATGTCACATAATAAAGGGAAACTTCCTACCACTAGGGGATAGTTCCTACATTGGCATATTCCCTCTAACTGTACTTCCAACGGTGTATCCAAGGTCATTACACTATAGTTATGTTGTATTTCTAGACCAAGGATCTCCATGATAGATAAATAGATGAAATAATATGAGTCAAATGTATCATATAAAGAATATAGTATAGTGGAGGATACTATAATTTTACCTAATTATTAAGATGGTCCTTCTACCTGATCCTCGGGTATTTATTTTAATGCATGCAACAAATATGATCCACATCCCTATGTAACAGTTGGACTACCAAGATAAAAACCACTCTGCTAGCGTTGTTGGTGATCAAGGGTCTAGCTACCAGGGACTCGACCTCCTCCATGGACTTTACTACTAGTGCTACTTTAAATACCCACCTGACACGACATAAAATAAACTTCTCTTGAAGGTGAAGCTGGTGTAGAACCTCTTCCACTAGAATATAAGGGAAATGTTTGACATAATCTCTGTAGATTCCCTATATAGCCGCAAGACCATCACTTAAAAGGTTCTCTATAACACTGAGGTTTTAAGTTTTCCTCTCTTCTACATTGGTGACACGCTATTGAGATACTATCGTAGGTACTATGGCTACCACTACCCTTATGAGAAACATCAAGGGAACATTTCTGGCTTTTGGAAGAACCATTGGCCTGATGTGACACTGGTCTTCTACGACTAGTACTATAACCATCCCTATGGTTATTATTTGTGATAAGATCATGATTTACTATTTTCAAAAAAGGTAGGCAGGTGAAATACATTAAACAGAGTCTAGATGGAATACTTAATACCATCCTTGAATAATATAGCTCTTGTAAGCTCATTATGGGATAGAGTGGGGTGAAGTTATATAACATATTGAAATTCCCTAAATATTCCTTTACCAAATTAAAACATTGCTCAGGATTTTGGAACTCTATATCTTTGTTAGCTCTCAGTGTTTGAGGAAAGAACTGCTCATAGAAAGAAGTCTTAAAATCATCACATACCATGCCCTGATGGTGACCAGCCTAGGTAACTACAACCAACCAGTTCTTGGATGAATCATGAAATATGTATGGAGTAAGCTTAACCATATACTCTGGATGTGTCTCCAGATGCTCAAAGATATACAAGGTTTCCTCTACCCAAGACACAATATCCTATGGACCACCATCCCTTAAGAAGGTGGGAGGATGATGCAATTGGAACTTATGAGTTAGATCATCCATCATAGGTGCAAGACATAGAGAACCATTCGTAGACTACATTAGATATAGGAAACTATCTTGAACTTGAGCATTGGTGTCCAAATTTGGTACAATAGGTGATGCCTCAAGAGGCACTATTGAAGGTAAGAATAGCAGCACAGGGCCCACCATATCTGAAGCATGTTCGTCACCACCCTCATGGAACATGACATAAAAAACACAATGGAATAATTGGTCTAAAAATTCCATGTACATGCCTCATAATAATATTTAAGCTGATAAATAGCAACTCAAGTGTAAGGTGAACATAAGAAAATCTTACTACCCAAGGAATTCTACCCCAACTAGCCGCTTAGAAGGCTAGGTATCGGTACATGCTCAAGTATAAACAGCATGGGTCCAGTATATGAAGGGTCAATAATACCTTGCCAAATAATTTAATGAAATCCATTTCATTCATTTCAGGTTTACTTTCGAGGTTCACTACTCTTCCTTTTATAAGCATGAAAAGGAGAGATAAGGATTTGAAGCATTTTCATATTAATAGTCAAGATTCACTATCAAGTTGCATTTTCTTATTTATATATACCAAGGTTTGTATATAAAGGGTATCTATCCTTGTAAATCAGGCCCCATACTCCTTATCACTGAAATAAACACCCATTATATTTTAATCAAATGGACTGACTCGGTAAATTGCCTATCCCAACCAATAATGGACCATGACACCCCATGAATTGAAACTAAAAATAACTCAATCGCAACCTAGTAAAAGAAAAAGAACACTACAACTACCACTACATCACTCAATAATCATAAAAACCTCAAGAAATATAAGTAGTCAAATGCAGGTATATAACACATAAATATGCATGAAAAGTGAATTCTAGGTTCATATAATGATGCATGTTATAATGATCCTTGAACTCCTGTCATTGTTCCAAGGGTGAAGTGAAATATCAATGAGAATAATAAAGCACAACTCTACATAACACGTGTGTAACCGAATGGTGAAATTATATCAACTGCAATTTGAAGAAACATAACAATGATTTTAATTTAGGAAACTCAGTATTTATTACAAAAATAGGTTTGGGATGCCCATCTGTGGCTTCTTACCAAGTTCCAATAATTTCCAATATCCAATATATTATCTTTAAATAGTAAAGTAAGAAAGGAATCTATGATACCACTTTGTGTCATCCTTGAACTGGATTCCACTTAGAGGTTCCCCAAGCTTGGTTTCCCACATTTCCACAAGGGCATATCCCAGAATGCCAGAGGCTTCCGTCTATAAATGAGGTATTGGGTTGTGTTTATGGGGATACTATTCCCCCATAGATAGAGGTAATAATGTCATATTAGTATAATAAAACAAGTAAAAAATAAATGGATAAGTAGAAAAATCAATGAAAGTAAACATTTGGAACAAAAAATTATAATTGAACAACTGATCAATTTATACGAAAGCTGATGATGATATATGTCATGTCACTATAAAGATAGAAAAAATGGATATGAAGAAGCAGACATGTATTATATACATAATTAGAAAAAATTAATAAAAAACTATCTCATGCATCCTGATATTTAGCTTGGTTATCTGCTACTAGTTTCATCCAAAGAAATAAGAAATCAAGTGTCTAAAGTGTCACACTTCTCTTTGTCAACACCTGCATACATATGATATGATTGGGTAACAATGATACTTGGATAGGGTGTGAGATAATTATTAATAGGCCACCACCAATGGTGTTTATAAAATCCTATATATGTAATATAAACTGGACCAGTGTGAAAGAATGCATATATATAATTGAAGCATTACAATAATGTAAATACCCACGTACTTGATTTATCCCTATGCTAGTGTCTAAACATGTAACCAGATCATTAATTAATTAGGTTCTAGTTTGTATATTTAAATCACATGAGGCATATCTAGAACTAACTTCACCTCGTGATAGTAATAGTATGGTTCCAAGATATAACAGGGAAGGCTGAAATGTGTTTTAATAATGAAATTAATCCATGTTAATTAACAATGAAACATAAACCTCAAGGGTCATCAAATAAGTATTAAATGTAGTATGGATAAGTGTTAAGAGTGTAATCTAAGGATCATCATCCAAGGCATTCCATAATAGTAGGATCTTACCAATTTTAAGGAATACATCCAAGGTAAAACGAGATAAGGTATGGATAGGACCAATGATATAACCAAGGAACCTCGAGTCCATAGAAGCCTTTCTTAATCCAAGGAGTGTACCCAAGGAATCATGTAATAGTAATGTTGGGATCCTATTACATCATATCAACAATCCATTGATAGGAAAGGATCGATTAACAAGGTGAATATCAACCAAGGAAACTAACATCCCTGAATTGGAATGGCTTCCTTGAGTGCTTAAGGAATTCCCTCAGGAATCTAAGGAGAGATTGAGTCAAACCACTTCCTATAATGATGTCAAGGTCCATATTTATAATTACAAACCTTACATTCAATTCATTTAATCAATTAATCCATATTATAACTCTACCATTTTAACATTTCATAATGTTTAGACATTTCATTTCATTACTTTGACAAGGAAAATAGGCATACAACCATCAAATTAATTCATTTATACCACAATAATTAATCTTATTTCAATCCCCTACCTTTTATCATGAGTGGAAAGGGGTGATAAAACATTCAATAAACATTCCTTTCATTCAAGAAGGATAATTCATTTATAGACAATATACATTATATCTCATTTAACATTTATTTATCAATATTTTATCACTTACCTTTGGAAGGTCAAGTGTAGATCGATATGGTACTATCCATTCAACAATTCAATATCCATTTAATATAAGGATTATTAACAATATATTGGTTAATCTCAATCACACCTGAACAGTGAATCAAATGCATCAAAACACAAAAAACCCAAATATGGAAATTCACCCTACATGGGATGGATGGATTTGTGGACGTAACCACCAAAAATTAATATCATATATACTAAGGCTCTTAGAAAATATTCCTAATGACTACACCTAGGGCACAAAAATTCTACTGATGATGTCCGATGAAATTGGCTTGACTACAAAAAAATTTATAAAATTAATAATATTGATGAGTGAGTTATAGACTGCATACCTTAGGCTCGTATAACTCTGCTCATATATTATTATCCTTTAGTTCAGGCAGTATTGGAGTAGACATGAAGAATAGATCAATGCCTTTAAATTGGGGCATATGAGACTACATGTAAATAACACCGTCAAGAGGAAGAATAAACAAAAATATCTAAAATGTAATTTTGAATGTACCAGTGTAGATCCAATTAGATGAATGATGATGGATTCACACATCAGATGAATGATCGATCTCAAACCCTAGATTAAGATTTATAAAGGGTGATTTTTGGTGTTATGTCCAAAAAAATGCATTTGAAAAAAGTTCTTAGGCACTAACGCAACATGTAAATTCATTACATGTCGAGTAAGGCTCGAGGTCCTTCCACCTGGGAAATCCCTATACATGATGTGAAAGGTCTTGAACAAGCCATTAATTGTCATGAAATGATTACATGTCATGTAATCCAATTATAAATCATGTGATTGGCCTATAGCCTACCTTCAACCCTCCTGTTCCCTTCCCAAAACTACCCAATTGGCCCACCTCCCGACTTTAGGCTCAAATCCAAAATAGATCTTTTGAAGATAATAAAGTGAAAATTGAAAGTATATATACCCAAGAAAGAAAACCAGGTTCTTAGATTATAAATCCATGTTTAATAAATTACGTTTATTATTTAATTTTTAATATTTTTTATATAATACCATCAGTTTTTAATTTCTTATTACATATATATTAATTTATTATTTTTAAAATTTATATTTTGGTGTCAAATATTCTATTTTCTAATGAATAATTCAGTTTAGTGTTTCTGATCATTTCTCCTTGATAATATTTTCATCACAAATATAATTTTCATGATGATTTAGAAAATGGGTTTGATATATTTATATAGACCCATGGTAATTTTATGAAACTGATGGGGAAGGTTCACATGGAATGCTTAAAAATTATTTTCCAGTGATTATCAAATTAATAAAATAATAGAATTTATTGGTGAATATAATTTGTAATAATACACTTATGAAATTATTAAAACACCATAAATAAATAAATATAAAATTACATTACTATTATTTGAGTTATATTAGTAATTAATTTTTCATACATTACAACATCATTCATGTAAGTGGTAAAATTGACCCAAAAAATCACATGTAATATTAAATGAATGTGTAAGAACATGTTATTGTAGAGTAATAATGTCACTTTTTTAAAAAATAATTATTTTAAAAGAATTTTATTAAAGTGTAAAAAAATATTAAGTCTATTTTTAACAATAAGATAAATAAGAATGAATAATTATAGGATAACACATATGTTGAAGACTTCAATATTCTCTTTGAGAGACTCATGGAAATGAGGGATTTGTGGATCCTTTTGAATATAGGATCCAAAATATGGTAATGTATTTATATGGGTATAATATGGGGTAGCTATTGAATAGAAAACCAGAGGAAATTTGTGGGTTTTATTAGGGAGAGGTGGGTTTCTTTAACGTATATTAAGGGGTGGAATATTTTTAAATACTCATTATATAATATAAAATGAATAACATATCCAAAGAAAGTGGATCTAAAGTGTTAAAATAATGTAAAAGGGATAAAGTTATGTTGATCATTACCTAATTTAGGCATTTATAGATTTTTTTGTGAGCTTTTATTACGTTTTCCCTTATCATAAATCTTTTATATTCTTTTACCTTTATTGAAGACACCAAATTTTACCTTGGTAACATATTTTAATGCGCCCACATAAAATCAACCTTTATACCTAATTTTGACACGATGATTAAAAATTATAAAATTATTTAGTCTAATTCAATTTATAAATTTAATAAATATAAATTTAAAATAAAATCATAAAATATGAAAAAAAATAAAAAATATATTTTTATTAAGAGATGTCTTCAAACTCTAAGTCTTCTTAATATAAAATCATATAAATTAAAAATTAAATTATCATCAATTTATTATTTTATAAATCAAAAAAAACATTTAATAAAAATAATCCTTTAAAAGTTATAATATTAATATATTTGGAGAAAAAAAAACAACAATAAGAAAAAATTTCATTGAAAAAAATCACTATTTAAAATTTAATTTTTTAATCATATTCCATAAAAAATAATTATTTATCTGTTAATCATTTAATTTTTTCAATACATTGATATAATAATATTTATTTTAAATATATAAAAACATATTAATAATAATAATAATATGTATTGAATGAACAATATTTTTTGTTATTTAATAATTTTAATTAATTATTATCTTATTAATTTATTTTAATGTTTTTTATTATTTATGAATTTTAGTTTTTTCAGTTTGATTCCAATAATTACACATCATTATTGTACCTCTTAAATATTGTTATGTCCATTGAAAACATATCCAATAACAATATATTCAACAAACATATCTCTAACAATAGTATATATAACAATCATAGTACGCTGCCATATATAGGATTCCATATATCCATAAAATTATTTATAATATTATCTAATTTATTTTTGAATATGTTTATCATATTTTTACTGATTTATATCCTTTATATAGTTATAATTAGTGGTATGTTTTTTATGGTAGATCATGATGATTATAATTTCAATATTGTAGTTGTTTTATTTAATTATTATTTCATTCCTTTAGTAATTATTCTAATTAATATTCATTTATTTATCTATTAATTTGTTTTTTTCTCGTAATATTATACTATAATGAAATAAATAATTTTTCATTTTAGTTTGGCGATAAGTGTATCAAAATCTATCAAATAAAAAATATTACTATAAATGTAAATGTATACTATAATTATGTGGCATTCCATTCTAGTTAACTTAAAAGAATTTAAATGTCAAAATCTCAATAAAATTAAGGAAAAAAATGAGGTTACATTATCAGAATAACAAATTCATTATGCCAAGTTATTTACCAGAAATGGATTATTTCTCTAAAAAACATAAACTAGGTTAGTGGTCTTATTACCTAGTTCTTTATATATGAAATCCATTATTTGTACGTTTTTCTCATCATTAGAGATATAATTTTTTCACTGAACAACTTATGAGTTTATTACATGTGATGTGTGATATATGTATATTCCAAAAAGTGATAACTATAACACATAATTAACTTGGGAGAGGTTTGGTGGAAGTGTGATATGATAAGATACAACCCCCATGAATAAATATTTTAAAGGGACAACATATTTTTGTCTTGGAACTCCCTTTGTCCAGAATCTCATAACCCTATTTTATTATGGTACTCAAAGGAATGCATTATATGTAGCTTCAAAAACAATGTCTCACTGATAATTAGAATATATATTATGTTATATTTGTGTTGGTTTAATTAACTAAAAAATGGTTTGAATATACTCTAATATTCATTGTGAAATATCTGATCCTAGAATATTTCTCTACTCAACTTTACCTCAATAGGTTAGAGGTATACTTCTCCTCTTATATAGATCCTCATATGGTGCCATTTGAATAATTGAGAGGATTTATTTATATTAGAACAATACAAGGTGAAAGTTTTGATACAAACCTCCTTTGAAATCCACTGAATATGATCTTATCATATCCACTTATTTTTTATTATTTTTTTAGATTTACCATCATTCTAAGGATGATAATAAGTGATATATTACAAATATATATTCAATTCCTGTTGAATAATTCTCTATAAATACAAGTTAAAACTCATATACTAATTAAATAAAATGTAAATAGGTACTCTTTTTAGCTTTACTAAATTATTTATTTATATTTTGGAATGTTTATCAAGTGGAGAATATTTTTAAATAACAATAAAATGTGTTAACTTTGTAATATGATCAAATATAACCTAAATAATACTATAGAATTTAAAAGACTTATGAAGTCCTATTATTAAATTCACGGTGTTTTTATTTAACTTTGACATCGGTATGGGTAATGGTTTGAATATCTACTTACAATTCTATCATTACGCCTTACTTTATTTACATACCAAGTAATAAGATATACACTCAACAATATCCCTTCTCATGTTGTCCTAACCAAAATGATTCCTGATATATCTATACATAATTTTGATTATAGGATTGATAGAGAATAATGAATTATGTGAATAATAAAATAGCTTCTTTAATCATGGTATTAGTATAACACATATTAATTTCTTGAGTCTAATAGTTCCATCTATATTTATGTTGAATTTTGTAATATTCATTACCATATTTTATAGCTTAATATCCTCATTATACTCGTCCTTGATCATCACATGGTTCATTGGTGGACCAATCACTTAATGAAGAGAGGATTTCTTCCCATACCTTATGATTCTATATCCCATTATTTCAAAATCCATGAGTATTGGTTCTCTTTAAATCCTCATCATGGATAAGTTAGTAGAAACATCATTCCTAGAGCATTATACACCTTGTTTTACTTCCATGGGTGATAATTCAATGATCTATATTAGTCTTGATCAACTCGAAATATTTCCATTGAGCTATGTTCAAATCCTTTTATGTATATATATATAATTTATTCTCTTGTGATCAATATATATTTCCAATTTTCAAGGTATATATAATTTATCCAAATCCTTAATGAAAATGTTACATTTTCTAGATCCAAGTCCTGGATAAAGTATTTTTTTACTGACCTCTAGTTACAATGATTTTTAGGATACCACCTTATCATTTTTCATAATTACATACCCCAATAACTATTTTTATTCATTATTATATCAAAAAAATTTCTTTTATAGGGCAGTGTGAGTTCATGTGTTGTGACCAAACATCTCTTGATATCCCTGAAATTTTCTTTATTTTAATTTATCCAAAATTGATTGACCGCACTATGACATAACATCACCATTGTAATTTATAGTCATAAGAAATCTATCTCAAAGAATCAATAGTATCTGTTCATTCTATGAAAACTATAGATCTCTGTAATAGTGGTTGGTATAGAAGATTCATTAATCAGTGTTGCCTATAAAGGATCAACACACACACACACATATATGTATATATATATATATATGATTTTATGTGATTACAAGTCCAAAGAAAGAATGTTTTTCTAGAAATCACACCTTCTAAATATGTCATGCAATTTCTCATTTCTCATGGTGTTGAAAAGAATCTATAAATGATCTTTATAAGCTTCTATTATCTTAGAATATCTAATAAAAACATTAATAAGTACAACCAAAAATTGAATAATGCAATTTATAAAGGTTCTACTCATCATATCCTTAAGATAACAAGAAAATTTGTAAATATGGATGGCATCAATATGTATTCAGAGCATCCATATCTTATATGGAACGATTTCTTACGTATATTCCATATTTTTAGCCATAATTAATGTTATCTAAGTCCATGGCTAATCATTGTGAAGTGTTGAGTCCCTCATTGTTGATAAAATGAGTAATAAATATAGGGTATATGATACAACCTCTTGATCATGAAGAGGTTAAGTTCATGATTACCAATGTATACATACATTAATATATATTTATTCTTAACAAATACATATTTTATACCCCATGGAAATGTAATTGGACATATAAAACCATTATAGAAATTCTCTTGGGGTTTCTTTTTCAATTCCTCAAATTCGTTCATAGTCATCCTTTAAGTACCTTTTGATATATGCCTAAAACGTGGTATAGGTTCCATTAAAATATTAACCTCATAATCTAAGGATAACCATGTAACACTTTGTAAGTACATAAAAATAATCTCATAAAATAAGAATATCATCAATAATGTTCTTTTCCCAAAACCTTTTGATCCAAATATCTTTCATTATTGGGTATTGAGACAAATATAAAGGAAGCAGCCATATAGAGTTCATAGTAATCTATATACTGATTAAGGATCATGGTATGATAAAGGATATAATGTTTTACTTCTATATCCAAGAAATTACTATGGTATCCATGTGAAGGAATTTATTATATGCCCAAAATCACACCAAATTTTAGTAAAATAGTATAATAAGATTTAATGTAAGTAAATTCTCAAACAATTATACTATAGAGGAGTTAAAGATTAAAAATTTTATAATTTAAAACTATAAATTTATATTTTCAATTTACCATATAATTTCTGGAATGATAATTTAACTCAATTATAAAACAATCTAGATTTGAATTATTAGAAAGAATGAGAATTAAATAATAATTTTTTTTTTATTTTTTAGTGGATGATGAGTGTACATTCCAACATTTTGTTTTTATAACACACATTGGTAGTTATGATTCCACAATATTTCCATTTATCTCTTTTATATAGAGGATGTTGTTTGTAATTATCATTATTTACCCCTATATTGGTTCATTCACTACCATAATATATATACACCTTATAATTGAATCATTTTATTATGTGTGGCTTTTTAGGCTGATATTTATTTTAACACATTTAATTGATTATTCACTTATTATATATCAAGAATTCATGTGCTTGATAACCTTTACCTCCACATAAGAAGTATTTATCTATCCCTTTAAAACAAATTTCCTAATTCTTGTTCCTTAATATTTAACATGTAGGATGTTGAATTTTGTATTATCCTTGGGTTCTATCACATGAGATTCTATGGATTAATAATTTTCTATTTCAATCCCCTTAATCATGATATTAATGAGATTATCCAATTTCCATTTACACAATGATAGAATATAAAAAACTAATCATAGAAACTAAATTACCTTCTCAATAATGCTTTTCAAAGCCTTGGTTTTAAACGAACAATTTTATAGTTTATTTTTTATTTAGAGTTAAATTAAAAAAATAAAAAACATACCTTTTAAGCCGTTTTATATTTAATTCAACTGTACAAATTTATTCAAACTCTTTGTTTCTCCAGATCAATGAATTATCTTTATATTATCATGGAAATAGTCGAGGTAAAATATTTAATGAATGATATATTCTTTTGCTACTCACATTCCATGGAGTCAACTACTTAATATTACATTGTATTCTTATTAAGATTTCACCATTAATAAACATCATAATCTAGGTTATGAATAAAACGAAAATCATTTTTTTGATAACTATATACATAACAAATATATTTTTTACATTAATCAAATTCTTGGAATATTTAGATTGGAAGACTAACTAAAGGATGGTGGAAAAATTCATATGAATAAATTAATGCAGAGGTTTTTAGTCATTAATATATTTGAGAGTTTGGAATGGTTATTATTATTTTACATTTCAGGATAAAGTTATATGGGTATCACCATGATATTTTGAGCTCCCACCCCATCTAGTTTTTTCACATGTTTGGATAATCATAGTAATCTCCATCACACTCATTGTCAAATTTATTCCTCTCAGTTATATCCACTAAATAAAATAAAAATTGTTAATGAGAGTATTAAGAGATAATTACTAGAGTAATAAATCATATGATAAGGAAATTAAATCCCAAAATACCCTAAATTATTACATGTTTTTTCTATCCTATGAAATTTTTTGGTCAATCCTATATATCCTTTAGTTCATCATAGTTTGTTTTATGTACCATCATTTTATTCTTAATTATCCAATCATTGAAATTACTGTAAATGTTCCTTGATACCAACTAGGATGTCCCAACCACAACATACTTTAATATTACATTATTTTATATGAATATTCAGTACATATCACAATAAATCAGACTCAGGAACCTAGAGGATTAGTTTCATTGATGATTAGTTACATGAACTTATTATTTTCCAATAAGAATTCACATATCTCATAAAATTATCCACACATTATATAATTTAATATATATTAAAATTAATTACAATCTTTATATTAGATGAAATATAAATATAAGGAAATAGTGAGATCAGACCCATAATAAGTGCAAACATAAGAGATACTAATTGAATTTCATGAGTAGGTATATGAGTAACTTTAGGATATGTGAAAATATTAAAGGGACATTAAAATTAAAAAAAAATCAAGAAAAACAGTACAAATAATATAAATAATGAATCATGACATTAATATTTCTACATAACATGTGAAATGATTCATGATAATGTGAAATCAGGACATAATTATCATAATTAATGGAAACATGAATTAATAATATGGTATAAATTATAAATTTTGAAGAAATGTGTGGCACATGCATAAGAAATGTAAACCATTTCATTTTTCAAGTCTTTCTTATAATACCATCATCACATATAAAATGGAGTCCCATAACATATTAGATTGGATTTAGCCCATATTTTTATAAATATAATCAAATTAATAAAATAGTCAACTAGGTTCCATCCCAAGTCACATAATTATAATATAATGGGATATAAATATTTAAAACATATATTTTTGGTCAATATAATTCCATCAAAAGACATCATATAATGAAAAATAATATTTATACTTGCAACATGAAGATGAAAATATGCATTATTCCATTTATATATTAATTAAAACACGTGAAAGAAATAGATTTCATCAAAATTTCCATAAGGCATGATCATAATCCTTCAAAATAAATAAGGTGGATATAATTTTTAAATCATATCCTAGTAAAGTTCTAGGGACTCTAATGAATGTTTAAATAAATGAAAAACACTTTATAAGAGCATTAAAAAATTTCTTTGAAAAATCTGGAGAAATATCATTTTATTTTTGATAAATTTAATTTTACAAATAAATACAATAAAATATAGTATTTTTTTAAAATATAAAGATAAATTAAATATATTAATTTTAAAAATCATGAATATATTGAAAAAAAATATCCATAAAGAAAACTAATGAAAATTAAGGGAGAAATAGAGTGTAAAGAAATCACAAAAAACATATCCATTCACTATTTTGTAATTAAAAATAAATTTAATATAAATTGAACATAATAAATCATAAAATTAGATATATGTTCATATATAAAATAATATTAACAACATGGACATAGATAATGAATACTCTCGATCAAAAAATAAGAAATAAAGTCATCTCTAATTATAAGAATTGATTTTATTGAATTATGAACCAATTAAAAGTGAAATGGTAAAGAGATATGAAAATTATGAAAATATATAGTAAACCAATATAAATAGGTTTTTATATATATTGTACATGAAATTTTCCTTAATATAACTTTTAACATAAACAGTCTCAACTTTAATGTTAGATTCATAAATAAACCCTTATCTTAAATTTTAACTTAATGAGACTAACTCAAACTCCATAAATAATAATAACTTTATTTTTTTAATATTTTAAAGAACTTTATTAATATTTTTTTTATTTAATAAAATTAATTTATAATTACCTGTTATCCATATTTTAATTTTTTATTATTAAAAATAATATTTGGATGTCTAGTGTTTTGTTACTCTATGCATACTTGGAGTTTAAGGTTTTGGTCCTTGCTCATTTATCATGAGTTGATCACAGATGAAATATCAATAAAGATATAATATATTTGTTTGAGATATTTATGGATTCATAAGGTCGTTCCATAGAACTTATGATGATGTTTTTCATAGAAATATTAAAAATAATATTTTTATGATTATTGAGTTAACAAAAGTATAGAATTTATTATGGAATACATATTGGAATATTACCACCAAAGTAATATTATATCATATTAAATTAATAATTTTTATAATATATTACTGTAATTTGGGTTTTATTAGTCCTTTTTGATGTAAAATTCATAACATTGGTCATTAAGGTGGTAAAACCAACCTAAATAAAACACATTAAAATGACCGAATGAGTAAAAATTTGTTATTTTTTATAAATAATATCAAATTAACAAAATTATATTGATTTAGAAACATGTCATTAATGAATTAAATAAAACTTTATAAGATATAGATTAATAATGCAATGAATAACGATTAATGAGAGTATAATGCTTATGATGTAGACTTCAATCTTCTCTTAGAGAGCCTCTTCTCAATGAGGGATTTGAGAATGCTTATTGTTACTATAGATTTCCAAACATGGGAGATAATTGATATAGATAGAATAAAAAAAATCATTTTAGAGGAAAATTAAGGGAAGGTTTTGTTTAAATTTGGGAGAGGAGGGGTCCTTTTATAGATGAAAAGGAGTGACATTTTTTGTAAAAAATAATTCTATAATATAAAAGGAATGTTCTTTTTAAAGAATGTGGACACGAAGAGGAAAAATAATCAAACATGGAAGATAAAAGGTCAATAATTTCATCACACAAACATTTAGGGATAATTATTTGTGATATTTTATGACTTCATCCTTTATCTTATCACTTTTTCCTCATATTACCTTTATCACCCTGTCTCACTTTTAACACGGTAACTTATTTTTATGACTAAAAATAAAAATGTAATTCATAGCTAATATTAGTGTAATTATTATTATTTTTGTCTCTATTTAATCTTATTTAATTTTAAAATATTAGAAATTAATCTTTGAAATGAAAAATTAAAAATTTATAAAAATAATCTATTTATAAGTAAAATGGTTTTTAAAATATTAACTTTTATTAATATTTTTTCCTATTAATTAGAAATTAAATGAACAAAAGTAGATTAGGTAAAAAATAAAAACATTTAATTTAATCAAAATAAAATTTTAAAAGTGATCAATTTAATTTATTATGATAAAATAAAAACCACTTATAATTTTTTTTCAAGAATATATCTTAGCATTAATTTATTTTTATCGCATATTAGTAAAGTAATTATTTATTTTTATAACCATTAAATTTTTCAATCCATTGGAATTATAATCATTCATTTAATTTTATAAACTCTTTAAAATAATAATAATTCCACTATGTAACAAATAGTAAGGCATAGTTTTATATTATATAATTTTATTTATATATTATCTATTTATTTAATTTTAGAAATATTTTTTATTTTTGAATTATATGAATCTTAATTTTATGCTAAAAATTATTCAAATTATGTATACCTATTGTATATAAGTATATCTAATGAACCTATATTCAACAACCATATATCTAATTTCCCTAAAATCATTCATCATATTTGAATAATTTCACCTTTACAATGTTTAACATTTTTTTATTTTTATAATATTTACAGTTATCATATGTAACATGATCCTTATGGAAGATAGTGGTGATAAAAAATTTTCCTTGTTTTATTTTGATTTAATGGAAATTTCATTTCATCCAAAATTATTCTAATTACGCTTCATTTAGTTATATCATAATGATTTTATATTATATTATAATATTCTACCATAATAAAATTAATCATTTATCATTCAAATTTGATGTTTTTTGTATCACACGCTATCAAAGACAAAATATTTATTTAAAATTAAATACACACTATAATAATCTTGGGTCATATTCCATATAATTTGGCTGATGGAACAATGTTTTCACTTTTGAAATAAATTTTTTAAAGGAAAAGTGAATATGATATGAGAATATGTATAAAATATTTTCTTCTCAAGGATAAAAAGTTTTAAATGTATGTATTATATAGTTTTTTGGGGTCCATTTATAAATAGTATATCCTACACTTTAAATTTACCCTACTTCTAAATTTATTGGAATTATTATTATTCATATTTATACTTTTTGATATTGGAATAGGAATAACTAGAAATTTTGAGAGAGAAATTTCTTTTGAAAAAAAGGGTAAAATAAATTTTTTTAAATAATAGCTTTTTATATTATGAAATAGTTTTGATAATTTTTTCAGTAAATAAATACTTTTTTGAGTCCTTCACTCACATTACTTTATTTGTACACTAGACAATACTTTATTAAATGATAGATCAAAGAATGTTTGTTTGTCTATCATTGATGTGTTCAATATAGATATAACCATCTAAGAAAATTATCATATCTTAAAGACAAATGAATTACTAATATAATTTATTTATGAAAATTAAATAACCTAAAGAATTTCATAATACTAAAAATTATACATGTCCATTAGAAAATTAATAGGGGACTTCCACAGATATGTTTATAACTGACCATGAGTTTTCCAAAATTCAACTATTCGAAGATTTTATATAAATATAACTAAACCTACTGTATTAGAATACCTAAATTAACAAATTTATAATTTTTCTATGGGAGTATTCTAATTTTTTTGAGCATCATGAATAATTAAAATTTCTTATTACTTGAGTGCTTCTATTTTATGTAATATATTTCTTTATAAGGATTTCTCTAAGAGATACCATTGTTGAGGATAACCTTGTAAAGATATTAATATTATTTTTTTATTAATTTCTTAATGAGATATAGATTTTAGTAGTGGAAATCCAATTTAATGGGTATGTATCAGATAAAATAAAGCTACTAGTTATTATAGAATATTTACCAAGCCACTAGTTGTCATAGAAGAAACACTTAGATTTTAGTCACTATTGTGGGGAAAACTGATTTATTGGCTATGTTATGGGGTAAACTAATATTCAATTTTTTGTAGTGGGGAAATTTAGTTATTTATATTTGAGGGCTTCCATGGTATGTAATACAGAGTCAAACATCATATTTTTAGGATCAGAGACATTTCAACAATATTATAGTCGAGGATACCTAAAATTAGGTTTACAAATAAATCATTCACTTTTGTTTTAAATACGTGGTTTTATAATATCCTCTTAAAACAATATTTTGGTATTATTTTAATATCTATTTTTAGTGTCTTAAAACTGTATTTACATTTAGATAATGTTTAATTTTATTTATGTAATTTTTTTTAAATTTACACTACCTTATGTAATATCGTTGATATTTTTTAAAAACTGATTACTGTTTTTAAAATTCTTTTGGGAATGTTATATAAATTAGTAATATAAAATACTAGTACATAAACATTATAACATCAATTTTTGTTTTTAATGATTTTAAATTTCTTGAAATATATTTAAATTTATTTTTAGGCTGATCAATTTTCATAATTTTGGTAGTTTTATTTCTTGAGGATAATGATAATATATAGTATTTTTCAAAACTAAAATTCACCTCCACTTGTAGTATTATTTTCTTTAAGTAACATAAAATTTTTATCCTACATTTTTAATAAAAGAAGGTTTTTACATTTGAAAATGAATTTAATATTTCTATTTCAAGATTTTCAGTTTTTATCATATTTTTTAATTTCAGTTTCATACCACCAAACAGTGTATAAATAATTTTTTAAATAATTTAAGGTTTACATGTTGGAACTATTGATAATATGAATCCTAAATAATCACCATTTTTTATGGAAATGAATATACATACCAGAGATATATAAGCAGAACTTATGTTATCAACACATAAGATGATAAATTTCTTATTCTTACTAGATAGTATAAAGTACCCAAACAACAATTTTTTAGTTTTATAAAAGAAGTGAAAAATTAAATACAATTCAATTTTAGAGTTATAAAAACTCTTATATGTTCTATTAAATGAAATATTCATATACAAATCTCTTCTTATCAAACTATATGTGGAATCTAAAAGAAGACAGAAGTTACAAATTTTGAATCATTCAATGTTTTTGGAATAAAGGCAGTTATGTTGAGAGAATAATATCATATAGTTGATTTTATAATTGGTGAAATAGTTTCTAAATTTCATGGAAGATTTCTGATAATTGTAAATATCTTATAATTTCATGAAGAAAAATTTCTATCACATGATCATCTGGGTGAGAAATTATTGAAATCCGATGAAAATTACGTGAATAAAAAAGAAATAAAATTGATGATACATTTAATATTACTATGTTATTTATAAGTGGTTTAATTATTATTGGAAGAAGTATGAAATACACTTAGTGATAGATGAATAAAAAGGTATAATGAAAATTGTAGGTTATTTTAAAAGAACTAGAACATCAAACCCCAAAAATTGATAAAACAATTTCATTAAATAAAAATTCATGAATAATTTCTGAAGAAATAGATTGTGAACCTATTGATATAGAATTTTCTAATATAGAAATAATTATGTTCAAATAGAAGTTTCATATATAGAACTATCCTAATGAACATAATGTAAAAAGTAACTCTTTATAACTAATATGTTATGAATAATTAAAAAATAAAAAATTAGACCCGATTATCTTGATATGAAAAAGATTAATAAGAATTATTCTAGAAATTATTTTAATAATATAATTACGAATAATATAAAATCTTTTGACAGTTATAGTGATAGTGAAAGTGAATATACTATATATAGTTCATCTAAATAAAGTAATAATAGGATAATGTTCAATAGATTATCTTTCAATTTTCCTAATTCAAAAAATATATCATGGGAGGAAATATTTCTAAAGCTCTAACAAATCAATATTTAGATTCTCAATTCTTTTTTAGATATAATTGTGAATGTGAATGTGATGATAAAAACTGTTGTATTTCTGATGTGTGAAGAACTACTAAAAATATTGAATAAATGAGAGATTATATTTTCGAATGTGAAACTATATATCAAAACATTTGTAGGAAGTATACAGATCAAAGTAAAGAATATACTGAAAAAATTTAAAGTTTCAAAAAATTTGAGGATAAAGTTTATAAGATAATAAAGGAAAATGAAAAAATATATTTTAAAAATAGAAACTTTAAAATAAAATGTTTCAAAAACTAAGAGATGATCAAAATAGAAAAAATAAATTTGTAACATCTGAAGACAAAAAATTAGATC
The DNA here is from genome assembly GCA_963277665.1 of Viscum album. Taxonomy (NCBI): domain Eukaryota; kingdom Viridiplantae; phylum Streptophyta; class Magnoliopsida; order Santalales; family Viscaceae; genus Viscum; species Viscum album. The sequence continues at coordinate 758,048,098 of OY728147.1, forward strand.
ATCAGAATAAGGAGAGAGAAATGTATAAAAATGTAACTTTTCTCATGATAAGTATGGGATTATAAAACATAAATGTATGATTAGAATATTTAGAAATATCCTGACTAAGTTTACTATTGGAAGAAATGTGTTTTAAACAATGTACAGATAGATAATACCCATCAAAACTACATCTAAATTCGGAAGTAAAATGATAGAAAGTCCAATCTATAATAAAATTCACCTTTTACAAAGAAAAACTCATTCTGTACTCATTAAAAAGGATATAATAAAAGAAATTATTCCCTCAATATAATTCATTATTTTTGATAACACACATCCTTTATAACATCAAAACTTAATTTTTATGATCAAAGATTATTTACTCATGTTTTTTTGTCAATAATTATATTTTCTAAATATTCTAGGAATAAGAAGGTCTGTCTACCCAGAAAATAATTATGAAGATATATTTATTATTCTTATTGACAATAAAATACTTATGACTAATGAATCATTATATTTATTATTTAAATTTATTTTAATCCATTACATTAAATTTTTAAATTTTATTTCATTTTTTAATTTCATTTATGGGATAATTTGTTTAAATTTTTATTGAAAAAATTAAAAAATAATTTTCAAAACAACTATATATATATAAGTTGGAAAACATTTCTAGAATATATGATCAACTTACACTAACAATATAAGATATCATCCAAACTGGTTTACATAATATTTTATTTTATTTCATTTAGTTGTTTTATATGTTTACCATATTTTCAAGATATTTTATACCTACCAGAATATTATTTTCCCTATATTTTATTTTCATTAATTTCAAAATTCTTCCCATTTAAAAATATTTTAAAATTAATCTTATTTCATGTCTATCTATACTTCATGTTTATATGAAGTTCATATTCATCTAAATTTCTAAATATTTTGCATTCTCCTATATTTTATAATTCCACTAAAATAATTATATCATTATAAATTTAAAAATCAATGAAACCATAAATTATATATATGAAATCATGTTGTTTTTTCGTGATTTTATCTAAGAAATTAGATTAATAAAATTTATAGTGAACTATCACCATCCCAATGTTCTGTTATAAAATAGGTTGACATTAGATTTGTATTACACATTCACTATAGATAAAAGTGAATCCACTAATTTTTTTGGAGATTTCCAACCAACATCCAAAGTTTTTTTCCATATTATAATTATAAAATGTTCCAATATTTATATATTTTTCCTAGTTATACTATTATATAAGGTCTTATAGATTATGATCACCTAGAGAAGTAAATAATTCATTTTGAATGATATTATTTCTTTTAAAGTATAGAGGAAGTTTTCATATAATTCATAATTACATGAGTGGAATTATACCCCTTTGTTCAAATAATTTTGTGGTCCATCAAGGTTTATAAAAGGGTAAGGATTCAATAAATTTTTTTAATTATTTTCTAGAATATCTCAATGTACATAAGGAATTTTACTAAATATCTTGAAGTAACAATCAAATGAGAGTCCCTTTATGTCTCTCATAAAAATCCTATTTTTTTGGAATATTTATAATATATGATGTTGATAAAAATAATTTCATAATCATTAAAAATGTATATAATACTGGACACATAAATATGAAAGTGAGTACTGTGTCTTAATAGATCTTTCAATTTCTTTTTTCAAGAAAATGTGGAAAAGATAAAATTAAAATCCAGGATTTGTATCTATTGTATTTCCTCATGATGTTTAAGAAGATCAAATTGGAAATGTTTCTATTTTAATACATCAAATCTATAAAAATTATTATAATAAATATAAAAATATTACTATATATGATAATATTGAATTAGGGATTAGATGAGTTTATAAAAGAGGATGATGATGAAAAGGGAGAACACCCTAAAAGTTGAAAGAAAAACATGATAAATACGAAAAAATCTATTTAATGAGATTGTTTTATGATTATAAGGATAAAATTTTCATCAAGGAACAATCTATAGTTTCTTATAATTAATTTCAAAAATCAATAAAAGGTGAAGATATTGTTCATCATGATAAATTTTATATAAAATGAAAAGATTATTAAATTTTTAATTCAGACATGGCTCCTCTGAGGAAGCCTAAAATAGATTGGAATATTTTTATTGAATAAGATAATATATCCATTGAGAAGGATAAATAGAAGTTAGATAAATTAAAATATAGTAAGAAATATGTGTATTTAAAAAACATAATCAGTTCAGATGATTGGATTGAGAAGATAATATATATATATAATGTGATATTGAAGGAAAATTCTATGGAATATAATAAAATGAAATAGGAAAGAGAAAATGGAAAAACCCTTTTTTGGATTGATTAAATTTGAAGAAAATTCACTGAAATAATATGTTCAAGATATGTTGATAGAGGCGAAGAAGAAAAAAAGTATATCTTGGAGCTGATACTATTATAGACTGTAAAAAATATTCTACTATGAGTAACCATCAAAGAGAATTATATTTTAGAATTTCTAATGAAGAGGAAATTTGAAAGTAATCGAAATATAAAAGTTGTAGTATAATAATATTTCTAAAATTCATCTTCACTGATTTCATCACAAAGAATAACTAGAAGTATTTTTTAGAAGGTTTAGGATGTTAAAAAATTAGTTTTAAAAAACATATGTTTATCCAGCAAAAGTTCAATTCTTATATATTCCTTTATCTCAATAGAAAGATGATGTTTCACAAGAAGTTTATCAAGAATAAGCTTCTATGAAAGATGTTTGAAAATTTTATTAGAAAAATGTTGATGCTCAAATAAACAAAATTAATATTATAAGAATTTCCTCCTCTTGATTCTTCAATATAAACATCTTCATCAATTACTTCTTCACATTAATAGAAAAAATATAAAATTCTAACTCATCAGAAGAAATATCAATATCTAACTAATGTGTTTCTTCAGAATGTTCTTCTAGAAGTATAACTGGAGATAGAAATTATTTCAATGATGAATATGTAAGTATTCAAGATTCTTCCTCTATGAATTACAATGAATCAGATGATCATATGATTATTTCAAAATAAATAAATAAATAAAGTTAATCAAAATCCAAAGATTCAATAATAGATATATCATTTTATTATAAATTATATGTTATTATTATCATTTAGATATGGATAAAATATATTATTAGCATGACAAATGAGATTAATTGAATAATGGGAGTTTATAAAAATTTGATGCAACATGTTCAGAATCATGATTCTCAAATCTAGTTAATATATTTTATAGAAAAAGTAAATTAAATACCAAAGATGGTAAGACTATAATCATACCATTGTGAATATAAATTTAAAAATTTTATAAATTATTTTTGAGATCAAGTGAGACATGTGAATACTATTAGTGAGTAAAAAATTTCACTTCATTAGAACTATGATACTCATTGTGATGAATTTAATGTTTTTTAAGATGTTATAAAATATTTTGGAAATAATAGTTGAATGTATCATTTCATTAATTAATGATCAGAAATAACTTACTGTACATTAGAATTTACAGTTAAAAAATATAATCTGATATTGATTGAGAAAAATCAGAAATCCGAATAATAGAATAAAAAAATTATTTTATTCATTAAAATTTTTGAAGAATACGATTAGTGGTTGAAAGATAAATAATGAATATTTTTAGAAAATATATTTTAGTTTTAATAGTAGTTCAACACTCATGATGAGATACTGAGAGAGAAACAAATGAACCTCAAGAACCAAAAAAACATTATTGGGAAATATATAATGAGGGATTTTTTTTGAATTTATGATTCCATATATTATTGATCCTTGTAATGTGAAAATTTATAATATAAAATTTTCTCAATAAGGAATTGATATTTTAAACTCTATAATTTATTCTTTAATTAATTCTATGTAATTTACATTTTACTAATTTCATATTCATTCTAAAATGTTCTCTATCTCTATTTCATAAGTAAATTTTTTTCCAGTTTTTTTAAAAATTACTCTTCTCTTCTTTTCTAAGACCATAAAATCTAATAAATACATTAAAAGTTAATATATCTAAAATTATAAACACATAGGTTGAGAAATAATTTTAATTAATGGCGATAATGCTAAAATATTCTAGAGACTTTAAAATGTGTAGATTTCCCCTGAAATGTTCTGAATATTTTTTTACAAAGATTAATAAAATATTTATGTAGGGGTGAATTTTTTATGTAAAAATTATTTAAAGGGAATAATTAAAGGAAGAAAATATTGATATATTAATATGAATATAATCATAGAGTAATACAAAAAGTTATTTTATATCATTTTAATTTTTAATATTTTTTTTGTTTATCAAAAAAGGGGATTTTTTTACTCCTTGACTCACATCACATGTTTTTAAAACAAAAAAATATTAATTAAATATTTGATAAAACATATGTTTGTTTAAGTGTTCAATATATATATATATATGTTTAATGAAATACCAATTACATGAAGTTGAATGAAATACTTATGGAACAAATCTCATAAAATCATACAACTAATGGAATTTTTCAATAAAAAAAGTATAATTTTTTCATCATAAGCACTGTAATGGTGTTGAACCAACCAATCAGTAGATAAGGATAGAATCTAACTACATAAAATAATGTATGGTTTGCTACTACATATATCATAATGAAAAACCATGAGTTTTTTTGAATTTCACCATTTAAGAATTTTATATAAGTAGAATAAAACCTTGTGTATTAGAATACATTAATTCTTATAGTTAATATTGTAATATAAGAGTATTCCAAATGTTGTGGATCAAGTTGAGGTTTTAAAATTTGTTTTTTATTGAGATATTCTATTAAGTTTAATCATTTTATTTTATAATGATTATGTTAAAAGACACCATTGTATGAGGATATCCTTGTAATGATCTTGGTATTTTTTATTGTATTTTTTCAATCCAGCATCAAATTTCTAGTATTTGGATACTTAACTACTAGTAATGTATTGGAAAAAACCATGATACCATTATTGTAGTGTATGTATGGACATACTAGTTGTTGTACCCGATGAACTGGGATACCAACCCCTATATTATGGAAAATTGATCTACCTACTATGTAGTAGGGAAAAATTATATTCCATTTATTATTGTAGGGAAATTATGATCTAGATGATAAAGGGTATATAGGGTAAGGAAGACAAAGTTTATATTTAAAATTTAAGAAGCGATTACCTTTCAATAGGAGTATAGTTAAGGATACCATTGATCTAGTTTAAAGATATAAATTTTACGTTCGTCTAAAAATGAGGTTTAATTATATCATTTTAAAAGGTGTATATATGTTTTTAACCATTAGTCCATGTTTTGATTCTAAATCTATAAGTACCATTTAGATAATTTTCTCTTTAGTTTCTATAATTCAGTTTATTTTAATTTTCCCTATAATATGTAACTTCATTGATATTTCTTAATACCAATTGATATTTTTATAATTCTTTTGTGAATGTTATGTTCATCATTAATAAAACATATGGATATATAAACATTATCACTCTATTATTTCAGGATTTTATCTATTATTTTTAATAATGATATATTTTGTTTTGGACTAATTGGATTTTTATAATTTTGATACATTTATCTATTAATGAGGTTGAAAATAAAAAGTTTTTTTAAAGTAAAATTTACCCACTATTATAGTATTTTTATATGCCATATCTTTAAATATTAGTCCTATTATCTTTTTTGGTGGTGTTTTTTTATTTGGGAGACACAATTATTGCTTTTATTTTATGTGGAATATTTTTAAATAAATAATATTTTTTTAAAACCATATTTTAAACTAAAAAATTTTATATAAGATTATTTATGTATTTTTAATGTAAAAAACTATCATAATTCATCATAATTTGTCACCTGACTTAGCTCTCCATAAATCCTAATAACATTGTCGATCAACAAAGGCTGAATACAAGCATAATAGTATTTCAACATAAACTAGTGGGAATTAATTCTCCCTTACATAATAATAAATATACAGTGGAAACATTATATTGAATCAAACATCGTATGTCCATAAATTGGACTACCACATATATATAATATTTCAAAATAAATAATATTTTTTTAAAACAATATTTTGATATAAAAAATTCTACATATAAGATTATTTATGTATTTTTATGTAAAAAACAATCTTAATTCATCCTAACATGTCACCTGACTTAGCTCTCTATAAAGCCTGATCACATTGTCTATCAACAGTGGTTGAATACAAGAACAAGATTATTACAACATAAACTAGTGGGAATTAATTCACCATTATATAATAATAAATATATAGTGGAAACATTATGTATAATTAAACATGGTATGTCCATACATTGGACTACCATGTATATAGAAAATTTATTTATAAATAAGCAATCAATCTGAATGGGGTATCATCAAAAGAAATAATTGGGTGGGTAATTGTTGATAAAAGTGGTTACTCTCATTCTAACATCATGAAAATAAAAACATTTAACACTTATACAATACCTAGTATAAATAAATACATATAATAAAATAAAAATATAAAAGATCAAAAATAGAAGTACATTGACCAAATTGACTGATTCATAAAAATCTATTAAAATAAATCAACTTGAATAACTAAGATCAACTCCATGTGAAGTGGGGTCACACACCATACTCCAAACCATACATAAATAGACAAAAAAAAACATAAATAACAATGATTAGAACCAAGGAACCTAAAAGAAAAACTTATGAATTAAAAATACATGCATTGGTGTATATGTATGGTGTTATAAAACACACAAAGAGGCATTAAAAAATTATTTTTTAATTACTTTTAATAAATATTTGACAAAGGCGATATTTTAGTACATTATAGAATTATTTTTTAATTTTATACAGCTGTAAGGGAAACAATTTATAATAATGTAATCTTTATAGGAAAAAACAAATAATCTATTTTTAAATTTTTTATAGCACCAATTAGTGAAAAAAAATTAAACCCTTCAATGATGACGTTTGAGTTTATAAAATAAAAAATAATTTTTCTTACTCATTTTAAAAACCATTCTTATTTCTCATTTTAAAAAAATTTCAATAAAATTTAAAACCATTATTTCTAGTTAACTTATTTAAACCAAAAAAATTCCATCTACTCTCTTTCAAAAACATTTTACAAAATACTCTTTTCAAAATATGTTAGAAAATAAAGAATACCATGGGATAATGGATTGAAGGTATAACATCCATCGTCACGACTATATCAAAAACATATTTTCACATACAAACCTAGATAAACCATGTAACATGATGGTCTATATCACACCATGCCATCGCCAATATTCCACATCCTCTATATCTTATACCTGATTTCAATAAGTGGAACCTTTACATTACATGTAACATAAAAAATAGGTTCTATATATACCAAATTCTATGTATAAGATGCGAGGAAAACAACCCATTTTGGATCCCACCATGTTTTCTATAAGTAAGCATTAATAAATAAACCATCTATTTCAGACCCTCATGTTACATAGTTTAAAATGTGTCATCATCATAAAAAATTCAAAAATTTCAATTTGGTTATCTCAAAAAAATATACAGTTCATTAATTATAAAACATTGAACCAAAAAACCATTTTTACATTATTTCCGATTTCAATTCAAATTTTTTTTCAAGGAAATGTAATTCAAATATTTTAATCATCGAAAACCAAACTCATGAAAACTTACATTTTTGAAAACAATTTAGGGTAGAACATTAAAATATGTGAAAACCCCACCATTTTATATATAAATCCTAACACGGGGAACCAACTACCTCATTGGTCACATTACGAATGTAAACACACCTGATTAAAAAAACCCAAATTGTATCTACCTCTCCTTCGACTAACTTATAAGAATTTATATTAGATCATAATAAAATCATTACATATAATCAATAAATTCTATATATATCATTCCATTCATGTATATAAGATAAGATATAAAATCATTATGATGAATAACTGAAGAAAAAACATCAAACTTTAATTTCCAAGATCCAAAACCCTCGAAATCAATGGAATCACTCTTTAGAGAGGATGAAATTACAAAAGACATCAAGGGAGATCCTTAGGTTGGATACCCTAAGACATAGGAGAATAAATGGGGGGTTCATGTGTAAATTTATATTAATATTATATTTTTTTATTATTAAAACCAATCATTAATGTTTGGCTACATGTTTAGACAAATCATACACCAATCATGCGAGGCATACTATCTCTTAAGAGACCCATGTAGTTTAGTCAAATGGTTTGAATTTTTTTTCCAACCATGATACATGAAACTCTCCAATGATTAATTTTTTATAGAAGAATTCATGTTTATCCCAAAACTTATGCTAAGTTCACCCCTCTCTTGGAAACCTCAAATGTCAATATAGTTTCCTAGGAAATGTGCACTATTACTACTAATTATGCACTAACCACAAACCACATCAATCATTCTTAAAGAATAAAAATAAACCAAGAATATAATGAATAATTATACGAGAAAAAATTAGTCAAATGAAAGTTACAAGAGGGTATAACTATTCTCCCCACCATATCACTTTTTACTATAACAAAGTCATATCTTAGAAGGATGACTCTCAAAAATATGAGGCCATTACCCCTCATCATTTATTTAAATTCCATATTTCTGTTAGAACCCATCCAATTTTTATAAAATCAAATGAACCAATGGAATAATATTCTCCTATAGTATTTATTCTTTAAAATCAAATATGTGAACATGATGATCAATCATCGATACATATAGTTCAAATATGTTCTCCTCCTAACTCAAAATGTAATATGGGTCTGAATAATACAACTTGATCTGAGATACATTGAACACATTATGAGTTTTAGTCAACTAATATTGTTATTCTAGAAAATATACCACCATTCCAATATACTCAATGATATCAAAAGGTCCCATGGTTCTTGGAGCCAACAATCCTTATATTCCCAGCCATTAATGTCCCAAATTAAATTTTGCACCGATGATATGAATGATTCCTATGTTGAATATGAGATAAAAACATAAATGTATGTTTGACATGAATCATTTATAACATATCAATAATTATTATGGACCCAATTATGTATAGTTTACCCATATTTGTCCAAAAAGTGTTGATTTGTTAGACCATCTATACAAAACTTCAATGGGATCCATTTTTTTGGTTTATTGGTAACGATTATTATAAAAAAACAAAAACATTCCAAAATGGATATCAAATTATCATCTAAATTATAAAATGTATCAATAGATACTGTTATCTAATTTGAATAGCTCACTCCATCTTTCCATTCATATAGGAATGATACTCTATGATCATCCTAACATGAGGTTTCATTACCTTTTAAAGAACCTTACAGAACTGGGAGGTAAAACTATGACCCATTTCTAATAAAATTACTGGCGGATCTATTTGAAGCCATAAAATGTCTTCAATGTATAAAATTCTAAACAATTCAACTCATTTTGTGTATGGAATCAGAAGGTGAGGCAAATTACTATGTTGGTAAATCACCACCCATATACCATTACTCCCTCTTGGAGTCCATGGAAGTCCATTGATAAAATCCATGGAAACATTATCCTAATTACTTATTGAAATATAGATAGGTTTAAGTAACCTAAATGGTTATTAGTGTTATAACATGATTATTCTATTGGTATAGGAATGAGCCTCGAATTTAAATATATCTCATCTCAAAATCTTCCACCAGAACTAACTTCTCACAACATATTACATTTTTATAGTATCCGAGTTAATGTCCCACTAAGAGTAATTTAATTACTAAAACATAATACATTTATCCAATGATAGAAATAACCACTGAATCATGAACCAAAGAACTCCTTCTTGGGAGAGTAGCCGTTCTAAGATAGTATCCCCTATATAAATATTCCCTAATACATCAAAAATTATTATAAATTTTTTTTTCTTAGGAAACAATGTTATGGAGATATATCATTTACCAAATTATTATAAAAAAGATACGCAATCCTTCCTTTTTTCATCCAAGGGAATTATATAAAATTGATTCACGAGATTATACTCTTATATGGATTCTTTTACACCCCATGATAGATACTTCCTACTGAGACCATTTTCAACAGTATTTATTTACCCAATGTATAAGTGATGTCAAAATCAAATGAAGTAAGATACTATATCCATCACCTCTATTTTAGATTTAGTTATTTTAATAAATTAGGTAACTCAAACTCTTATTATTTTCGTAAACACTAATCCTTTCCTAAAAAAGGTAGTGTCATTAAAACATTATGTAAAGTATAAATTCTGGAATTTCTAAATAAAGAGTGAGGGAACTATTCTCATGTGGTAAAATTTAACAAAAAACATAAACCACCGAAAATTAAACCAACATAATTAGAAAATGTTACCCATGGTCGAAGCATCAAAATAGACCTCATAACATTAAATAGACTCTAGGAAAATTAAGATAGGTTTCAAGTCAGATGTCATGTCAACTAATCAAAAGACGTTTGACACATTCAGTCTGTGATATAATTACTCCAATTTACTTAAGAGAAATAAATGTAAATCGACTCTTAGTGAAATTGATTAAAAATCACCAATTGTATCCTTCCAATCACTAGACACATTTAATATAAAAGAAAATATGTAGATCCCTTATGGACATGAAAACCTCAAACTTATCATAATTTACTGAGATATCTTATTAAAATTATATGTGTACCAAGTACATAACTTATTTTATCCATAAATATAGTTTCAATAAATATTCATAAAGTAAATATTTTTTAGGATTCCCAAAAAATTTCCCTAAGATGAAAATCATGTTCATACATGGCTCTTAGGTTGATTGAAATTTCATCCATAAATACCACAAGAACAGAATCAAGGTATTAGAATAATATCTATTTCAACATACCCATTAAAACTAAGGGAGATTTAGTCATTCAAAAAAAAAGAGGATATTCAAAATTCCCATACATAATTCTGACATCTATCATTAGGGTTTCAAATTCCATAAATCTGATTTAGTGATGCCCTAATCAAAGGTTTATTTTTGAGAGACATTGTTAAACATTAAAATAATCAATAAAATTATTGATATAAAGTGTGAGAACTTATTATTATTACTCACTGCATTATGCCTTCAATAATTGACATATAAAATGTGAACCCTATTAGTGATAATCACATATAGTATCAGTGATTTCCAAAGAAACATAATTGGATGAATAAAAAAATTGGTTTTTAAATCATGCAATCATATCTTCAAACCATTTCACTACACCTATTCTATGTTTCAAAAATACATAAATATAGGTTTTGATCCCGACACCATATATTTACATAACACTACCTCCCTCTATATAAGAAGACCGAAGAAGTCATCTTGAGAAATTTTATGACATTTCATGATAATCAAGGAAATTACACAAACTAAATATTACTCTTCATAGTCAACTAAAAAATAGTATATTTATTTCCAAGTATTTGGTAAAAAAGGTCCCTCTTGTCTTGACCTCAGATACCATTCCACTTGAAACACCCAATATCTCACATCATGGGAAGTAATTGACACCCATCGATGTTAATAATAAATCTGATCCTGATGATTAACTTACTAGTCCATACCAAGTATAAAATCAAAGATATACATATTGGGGACTAAAAAATACCAAATTAGCTCTACATCAAATATATATAATGTGCAAGGAAATCAAAATCCATATTCCATCCTATTTTTAAGAGGGGTTTCTAGTTCTATAACTTGAGGAATGAGTTCTACTGAGAGGTTCAAGGAATTAAAAAAATGTGTCAATATAAAAGATTAAAAGTAATCCATATCAAACAATGAAATATCTATTTATGAAGAAATAAAAATAGTGCATCTTATAGTTTTAGGACCCATGGGAACTACCACCAGATATTCTACTACCATACACAAATGATTTATCATATAAGTATCTCGTGTCCCACTATTTTTATGTGGTTGAAAAAATAATTAATTTGTGTAAATAATCTATAATATATACCCTATTTGTGCTGATGTAACTTTGTCTCCATGTGAAGCTGAGTGTATTTGACAAAACATATAAAAAATATATTGATTTCGACATAAATGTAGTTTTTTCAGGGGTGTCATACAGTTTCATTTCACATCCCTTCTATTCTACACTAGTATAAATTTATGGTTCACATAATAGTTAGGGAATATATGCGATACAACCACTATTAGTCACCACTTACACTTCATTTATTAAAATCACTATACTCTCTTTCGTTACGTAAGATACACTGTAATTGGAACCGAGTATAGGAGGAAAACAATTTACTAACTGGTAGAAATCTTCCATCAATGACCTATCTACAATCTTATCATATGTGGAAAGATTCATCTTTAATAACTAAGAATGGATGTTTGGTTTTTTGACCTTCATAATCCTTAGATCCATCAGTTATTTATTCGATAAAATATCTAGCGAACAACATGAATGTTTAGAAAAGAGTTTGGCATACTTAATCACCTTATAATAGTTTTTTTGAAATGGTTAGGAACTCCATGGACCATTGCAATGATAATATATATATGAAAAATATTGATATAAGATTGAATTGAAGTCTTTAAATTCTATGACCTCTTGTTGTTTTTCTAAATCTATAGTATACCTCTATCTCCTTCTAAGAACATAAAATTAAAAAATAATTCAATTTAAAATTAACGAGTCTAGGTCCCCAAGAAATCCATGAAACTTTCAGTTTTTTGGATAAATCCTCTACAATTTTATGGTTATTAAACCTTTCTAAGGAAGGTTATTTCTTTAATAGAAACTCAAAGACTTGGTCTATTCATCCTTAAACTTGTGTCTCTTATTTTATAGATAAAACTATAATGGGTTTGGTTTCTTGGTCTATAGCACGATATCCATTCACCAAAATGAAAAAAATATTATAATATACTAGGGTATTATTTAATAGAAAATTTTGCAGTGAATCCCCATGAAATTTTTGATATGTTTTATATGAGGCATGGAAATACACAAAATATTTGAAAAAATGATAGAAAATAAAAAATAATAAACTCTATTGAATTAAAAGACACCCTTAATGGTGTATTTTTAAATAAGGAGACGAAATTCACATCATGATAGTATATATGTTTTGTTGACTACTCTTGATAACTTAAGGCTTATTATAATAAGATATTGCAAGGAACTCAATTTTAAAATTTGACTCAAGAACCAGTAACACGATCTTATTTCTACTAGGAACTAATACCAAGAAAGAATGTACTTATAACTAGATACCAAATTTTCATAAAGAAATATAAATCAATCATCAAATTAGGCACCTAAAATGACTCACAATATGGCCTGAAGGTCATCACCAATCCCCATGGGCTAATAATTAGTTCTTAGGAATTGAGGAACTCCTTTTGTAACAAGTATTACTTTATTTTTCAATAGATATCAAATATCCTTATAACATATAACATTACTAAGAATAAAAAATATAGGGGTATGCGATAAGACATGTAAAAACTATAAAAATAGATAAAATAGAAGTGGGTCAAATGAAACCCCCAATAATACAATTTAAAATCCGTACTCTATGTGACATGAGGGTGTATATCCCACCATACCATCAACATCCCACACTCTCTATCATGTATTCCCATCGTCACCATCTAGTTTCTTTATGTGATCTATAATATATAAATAATATTTATATATACCCAATGTTATATAAAATGTGTGAGGTTTATAATACTTTTTTGATACCGCCAAGTTTTCCATAATAAATCTTTAATAAAGAATTTCTTTCTCACTTTTAGGAAATAAATACAAAGAAAACATAATTTCCATAATTACATATAAGACATAAAAAACAGCTTTTTTCATATCATTTATAGAAACATGTATCACAGAATCATTTACAAACCCATGAATGGATAAATAATGTGAATATAATATTAAAATATTAATTTCAAGACAAAATACATAATCAATTTATAAAGGAATTAATATTAATTAAATTCAAGATAACACCATAAGGAAAATCCAAAGGGTAAGTTATGTCTATTACAACTAGGATACTAAACAATTAGTGATCAGTGGCATATAAATTGTTTTTGTTAACCCCCTAAGGTGATCACCATCAAGGACTATGAAATAATACCATGAGCTAGTGGCTTCCCATTATATCTAAAAAATTATGGGTTAATGTTGTAGAATAAAATACATTTCTAGGTATATATAATCCATCATAGCATGCTTTTCCATGGATTACCACCTAAATAACCAAGTTCAAATGTGATATCATCTATCCAAATTCAATCATTTCAATTGGGTAATTTCAACAAAGACATATAGTTAATTATCATAAAAAATGACCCCAAAACCATTTTCACTTGCCTTTATATTTAAATTCAAAAAAAATCAAGGAAAAATTATTTAAATATTTTATCTTTAAGAACCAATATCATTGAAGAATAAAATAATTCTATATTACTTTTAGTATAGAATATTAAATCATGGACATTTACCATAGGTTTATAGAGAAAATCCAACTCACAAAACCACTTACCTCAATAGCCATGCTCCTAAAATAAAAACACTCAATCAAAGAAAACCTATATTGTATCTCTATTTCATGTGATATACCTAAATTAATATCCATTATATTATACCTAAAAAAATAAATCTAGTCATGGAATTCCAGATCTTATATTCCATTCAAGAAGATAATGTAACACCCTGACCCCTGAAGCTCAAAGATGATGCAATACATTATTACATTGACCTGATTATAAGGAATCAAATCCCAAAGGACTGATCTATTAACCAGTCTTGGAAAACTATATTACATACAATTTTCAAATAATTAATTGATAGATAGAAAATTAAATCATTATACATAATAAAATGAAATAAATATCATCCTTGAAACTCAT
Source organism: Viscum album (assembly GCA_963277665.1). Taxonomy (NCBI): domain Eukaryota; kingdom Viridiplantae; phylum Streptophyta; class Magnoliopsida; order Santalales; family Viscaceae; genus Viscum; species Viscum album. The sequence goes on from OY728147.1 coordinate 758,063,110, forward strand.
TCAAATGACTCCTCTTCATAACATGGGGAAAGGAAAAATAATAAGTGCGATCTTAAACGCTCAGTAAGGGTATGTAAAGTAGAAGAATTAATTAATTGAAGAGAATAAATAAATATGGAAAGGTAAATAACTAATAAAACATTTCATTCAGATAAATAGACAAGGCACAATCAAAATAGAATAATAAGAAACTGAAACACATGAAATTTAATCAGTAAACTATGAATAAAATGAATCCATAGATATGCCAACAAAAAATATCATGGATAAAAAATATCTGATTATAAAATAGGGGTATTCTTAATTATTGGAAATAATATAAAATTATCAGGAAAACCTATACCATCAAGACCATTGAAAAGATTTTTTAAAACTACGAATTGAAACTTGTCTAATTTTTCCAACTTATTCGTCTCATCAGAACCAATCGTTGAATTAAAGGGACATATAATTTTTGGTCCACAAACATCATTTTTAATGAAAATAATTACTCATATAGAATAATCATAATAAATAATATAACTTATCAAATATCTATATTAAATAAATAGTATGTATTTATCAATAATTCCCAAATAAATCAAATAACTATCAAAGTGAACACATTATTTAAAAATTTTATATAGTTTAGGAAATAATAATAACAATTTTATTTGAATATGGATAGTCAAGGAAATTTACAATGAAAAATGATTACAATAATGTGATTGTATTAATTGAAATTTAACAATTGAAAAAGGAAGTGAGTTTGATAAGATAATCATTAAGAACATTCTTGTGGGAAGTAATCTTTAAACATTCCAAAGTCTCCCATACCCCTTATAAACATTTGAATCATAATACCCATGAAGTAATAACATTAAATTAAACTTATAAAATCATTATAATCAGTATATTCATGATATATAATGTTAATTAGTAGTATATACACCATATAAATGTGATATGGTGTAAAACAACAAATAAGACTCAATGGAATGTAAATTGAAATGAAATCTCATACCTTGAGTCCAACTTTTCACATGTATATTTATATTACTAAATAATAAACATAATTTAATTATTTAATTTTTTCTGAAACGTTTTCATATTTATCATTACATTTATTTCACTTAACATATTTTATGTTTGGTGTTTTGACCATATTTGGTTTATGTGTCAAAAATGTATTTGGTAGGTCAACTATGATAAATGGGTCATTATATAAAACAATATAGAATAATAATAATAACATAATTATTGTATTGATACAAAAATTATACTTTCAATGTCATCCATTGAAAATGGGTTTGAAAAATGAACCAATATTTCAATCATAGAGATGGTAGGCCGTACGTACGCATGGGTAACATTACCATTTTCAATGATTATTATGAAAATAGGGTAAGTAAACATCATATATCTCAATAATGATAATTATATAATAAATTCCATGTTATTTAATCATATATACTTATATATATAATTTTTTTTGATGTAAAAGGAATCACATCCTGTCGAGGGGGCAGTAGTCCATACATCCACAATCGACGTTATCACTTTTTAGTGTGTGAAAATAGTAATAAAAATTATATATTTTATTTAAATAAATGTAATTATGTCCTTAATATCATATATATTTCATTTATGTCACATAGTTTTAATTAAAACCACCCTTTAAATGTTCCATGTATAGCGTGAGCAGATCAAGTCACTTTAAGAAGGAGGCAGTCTACACTTCTACAAATGATGTAATCATATTTGCACAAAATTGAAAGTATAAAAATATGTGTTGTAACAAAAATAAATAAGAATATGAAATATTAATTATCATATATATCATATATAAACATCGTGTCCATCATAATTTCCAACCATGAAAGGTGGTAAAGGAAAAATGAATGACATCATTTCGTGAGGCGGTAGTTAACCATACACATAAATGGTAAGTTCATCACCCATTAGATGGAAGTGCATGTAATTGTACATATAAACATAAATATAAAAACATATCATCATATTTATGATACATTTATATTATATAATAATGGAATAAGAATAATTGAATGAGTGTAGAATGAAATAAAACTAAAGAGCATAAGGAAGGATGTTACCTCTTATTCAGGTGACTCCATTTAGTTTTCAACAAAGGGATTAATGTGATGGATTTATTCGAAAAGGTAAAATTATAGGATTAGGGGATGGATTTTTAGGATCTATTAGGGTATATATTGGTTGAGACAAAGTGTCTTGAAGGGTGTGAGGAAGTTTGAGGGATGTGTGCCTTTTTATTTTAGAAGAGTGAAATTTTTGTAAATAAAAAGGTATACATTATTTGGAGGTCTCCCTTTCCTAATGTGACTCCAAAATGGAAAAATAATTTATTAAATGTAATATATGGTTTATAAAAACCCCCACCACACAAAAATAATTGAATTTTTATAATTTTGTTCCTTAACATCTATGTTTCCCCAATTTTATCATTTTGGTTTTTATTAAAGTTACTATATTTCTGACCTAATTAATTTTACAATTAAGACTAAATTAAATGAGATTTATTATAAAATATAGACCCAGTTAAATCTAAATTTTATATCTAATTTATAAAATATAGATCTCATGTTTTTTGGAAATTAATTTTAAAATAAGCACATGAAACACACAAAAGCACTACTTTAACATGTACTGTTCATTTTTTTAATATCTATAGGTAAATATGTAATTATAAAAGATAATTTGGTCCATTAATAATACGTATTTAATATTTAATTTCATATAATAATCACATGGCTTAATATATTATTTTTATACATTTTATTTTACTTAATAAAATATCATATATTGTAAAGTAACATTAATGTCTATTTATTTAATTTTATTTTAAAAATATCAAAACAATATTTTAATTAAAATTTATTAAGTTCATAGATTTTTAATATGATATATTAATCTAAAAATATAATGGGAAACAATAATTCATTAAATTTACTTAACTTTTAATGTTTTTAGAATCATTTATTTTATTTAATTATTAATGAAATAGTCAATGTGTTATAGTTTGTTAAGTGTTTAAATTAACTAATTGATCACTTAAAATTATATTTAAATTACCATGATAAAAAAATATATTTATCTTTCAATTTAATGTTTATAACTGAAAATATGTAGCTTCTTCCATACTCTAAATCTTTATTAATATTAAATGAAAAGAAGGTACTTTTTTGGCCTTTTCCCTTACTTATCTTATTATATAGGTCGATTTTAGTAACATGTGTCCCAATAACTTATAAAATTCAATCCAAAAGATGATAAATTCAAAATATTTGAATCCAATAACTTTTGGAAAAGTCTCTATGTCCTTTTCATCCTTATGATTAATGTTTAGTCCCTTGTTAAGCTTAATTTTACCATAATCGTTGTAATTAATTTTAATTACATTTACTAATCTTTGTCGTCAAAAATTAAATTTATCTTATTAGACTAAAGATAAAATACGAATTACAACCATGCTTGTATGTTTTTCCAAATTCAATTTATATAAGTTTCTAAATTATGTTTAATGCTAATCCCACAGACATGGCAATAAAGTGAGTTTTTAAAGTAAAAACATTTAAAATTTCAATAAGTCTTTATATCAAATTTCAATATAAAATGATTACAATGACTAAAAATGTATTAATACATATAAAATTTATCTACTGAGACTTTAATAACGAATTTTAAATATAATTTAACATTTATAATTATTTAAAAAAAGGATGTTTTTAACTAAAATGTAGTATTTTTCACTATACATATAAAAATAAACTTCTCAGAAAAATACCAAAAATTTAACCTAAGGTTATTATGATATTTTGAATTATAAAAAGAAGTTGATTTTGACAAATTAAATTTAAAAAATTTAAAAAATTTATTTTTAAAATAGGTGCTCCATTAAAAGGCGTTAAAACTCAATCTTACATTTAATGAAACCTAAATCAATGTTGTGTATATCTTAAGATTAATGTGGTGTTGTGTATAAAGAAATATAGAATTTTTTTTTATAAAATAGAAAATATTGTAAATTCATGGGGTTTTACATTCTCCCAACATTAAATATGGTGATTCCTCACAATTCAAAAATTATCTTTGTAATAAATTGATTTATATTTGAAAATAATATTGTTTAAAAACCCAAATCATAAATAGGGTTAACAAAAAAACTTCTTAGTTAGAGGAAATTATTAAATGTTAATTTCACCAGAAAACTAGGATTTTGAACAGGTGAACAATAGTGAAAACCTAGATATAGTAGATAAATCTAACCATCATGATCTGATGGAGATTGATAAAGAACATGTTCTGTTGAATGGTGTAGAACACAAAACAATAAACCATAGGAATGAATAAAGGCCATTTATATCATAAAAAATTATGATTACAAGACAAATTTTTTATTTCAAGACCCTTTTCCCTAGAGTTGATAAATTATTTCACAATATTTTCCATTCATTGCACCCTAAACTGTTTCCACTTAATCTCTTAGCATAGGATGCGTAATATATTTAAATAATAAATATATTACCTATATCACAAACTAAGTCGGGTCATCATCTAAATCAGTGCCTGAACATGTCTGTGGCAAGGCCTGAAGGGAATTCCAGATCCCATAGGACAACACAAGTTCTCGGGTATCAAATAAAACATGTGGGAATGATTTACCCATAGTTAGAATAATAAATGGACAAAAATATAAACAAACCAAAATTGAAAATATGAATCCAAACATGGAATAAAAAAAATTTAGAATTAACTTTATGATTTTAAACAAGACTAAAGAAGAAACAACAAAGGGGTAAACGACAATACAATCCCAAACCCCCATGTAATAGAAAGACCAATTTCCTTAAGCCACAACCACCATGACCCACAAAGGAAACCACGAGAACCCAAACTGCTACTATATAATATCTTACCTCTACCTGGAACAAACAGAAAATAGGATCTACATACACCCAAAGGAACATATAGGGTGTGATCCAAAGCTCAGTAAGATGCACCTAGAATAGGATTCCATGATATATACATTAAATTCAAAATAACATGAAATTTTTATAAATGAAGGAAATTCTAGGAAAATTTCGAAGGAAACAACTTTAAATAAATAAACATTAAAATAACAAAATAATAAATAAAAACAACCATGATTTTTAAGTAATCAATATGCCTTTCCAAATTAAAATGATAAAGAAAAACATAGCCAAGGAGAACTAATCATGGGAGAGGCCCTATAGGTACTAGTTTTTAATGAAACCCTAGAACCTCACGTCTCAATGAAATGTTTCTTAGTAATCACGACCATCAAATTTATTGTGAATGAGCCACTATTAGGGGACACCCCATAACATAGTGGTCTCCAATAATCCTTCAGGTTTAGTTAGAGTTGTCATCATAAATCATTCTAAGTGAAATTCAGCTTAATCCAATTCAATATCACGAGTATACTAGTCATATTACACCCACCAAGATACCCGAGCATCTCTCTTTTTATGCTCATTCAAGTTACAATTTCACATAATATCACTTAAACATCTAAATTCAATTAAAAAATTATATTCCCACCAAATTTGTTTCTAAACACATTTCAAACTTTTTCAAAAATTTGATAAACCATTAAAACAATTTTAAAAACAATTTCATTAAACACCCCAAAGATTTCTCACCAAAAATGCAACAAAAACCCTCTTTAAAAATTAACCACACATCAATGGCATATAAAAACATAATTTTCATCCCATTTATAATTTAATAAACTATTGCACCATCCATAAAATATTAACAAGTGACACAAAAAGGGTTTCCACATGAAAAACACCCAATTTCACATAAAAATTCCACATTAAAATTAATTCATGTTCAACCCTATCAAATAAAACTTTCACATTACACATATTATTTAATAAATAAATAAAACACTTAACAAAACATTTCCAAGAAGCACAACAAGGATTTACCGCAAAACACCCTAAAATTATTCTCTTTAAAACCAGAAGCACGCTAAAAAAATATTCCAAACACCATTCACATAATTTATACAATTTAAAAAATCATTTATTATAGTGACCGTAGCCTTTTACATATAACATTTCATGATTCTAAGAATAATTATACATTATTTTACACTCAAAGGATCATAAAGTCTAGTGTATTGGAAGACTAGGTATATAAAAATGAAAACATGAAACTAAAAAAACACTTCTTTATTTAATATTCACAAAGAGATTCTAACTTCCTTTATGCCATTAAATCTGTATAGGGTACCCTATGTAAGAACTCAGACCTTCTTTTCATGTATGTTTTTTCTTTTCTGGTCATTTTTGTGAAAAATAGGAAATTTCTAAAAAAAATTCTAAGTACACGCCCTGTAGTTTATGAGTACATTCTATGTACTTCCTTACCGCAACAAACCGTGTAGTAGCCACACACATGACCGTGTGGGAGTGACTTAGAGGCCATCTAATGCAGAGTACAAAAATAGAAAGTACATGTCGTGTACTCCAAAAGTACACACCGTGTATTTTGTTTTTATCATTAAACACATCGGGGTCTCGTATGACGGACAGAACACCATTCTTCTAGGTCCCGTTCATCCAAGAGATCCTGTACGACCATGGATCTTCGATGAGCCCCTGATCCTTCGTCCATCCTCCAAATCGAACACCGTTAGTTGCGTTGGAATCCCATCGGTGATTTCTCTCTTGTGCGAGAGCCTCTTTTCATGATTTGTTCTTTCTGGTGAGATATCATGGGTTGAACGTTTTAGAAATATTTATAGGTCTTAGAAATTCTAAATAGATTCAAGATTTGAGTTTCACATATACCAATCTCCTAACACCGAGGTAGGTTGTTTGTGCGTTTTCGTTCGAAGTCTTGGAGTATTATATGCAAATTCCACCAATACCCCAGAATGGGGAATTGCTTGTTTACCATTTTACCCTGCTATTTGCTGCCATGTTTGTATTCCTATGAAGAAGTTATTTAGATATGAATAGAGATAATTGCTATGATTTGGATTTTTTGCCCATACATGTTTTGTTTATGACCGTTTGGTTCTTTTTAGACAGTTTGGCTGCCTTTCCTGTTTTCCATGCCTGTTGCTATAGGATGGAGAGTTTATATATTGACATGCTTGTTATGATATAGAATGGTTATTCAAGTAGTTCTATAGGTTTACTTTGTCCATATTTCACTGCTATGCTCATTGACCTACACTGGGCTGTGATAACCTGGTGTAGTAGACTATAAGGTGAATTGACCGAGAGAGCTTTCTCAGGGAGTCTTTGATCACATAGGCTATAAGGGGGATTGAACGAGTTAGAATACTTAGAGATCCTAAACCACTTAGGTCTATAAGGGGAATTTACTGAGTGATCATCCTTAGAGAGTCCTTGATTACTATAGAATATAAGGGTATTGACCGCGTGAGCTTTCTCAGAGAGTCTTTGTTTGAATTGTATGAACTGGGCTATAAGGGGAATTGACCGAGTGAGCTTTCTTGGAGAGTTCTAGACTTTGGGGATATAAGGGGGATTGACAAGGTGAGATTCCTCAGAGAGTCCTTGACTACCCTAGACTATAAATGGAATGGATTGTGTGAGCATCCTCAGAGAGTCTTGCTTTACCTTTGACTATAAGAGGAATGGACTGTTAGTGGTTCCTTAGAGAGTTTTATTATATACTTATGACTGAACAATAGGGGTTATGATGAGTGTACTTCCTAGAGGGTTTTTTTTAATTCTTAGGTAGGACCAGAGGGGATGGCTCTGAGTACTTACCAAAGGGTAACCTATTTGAGGTTTGGTTGTTTGTTTCACTATTGCTTTATTTGAATTGTGGGTAGTTTACTGCTGAGCACTTTCTTGATTACTTTTTTTTTGTACTTTTACCTTCCATATATTCACTGACTATTAGGAATAGATCTTTGGGAGAGTTCCTTCTGGTATTTAGTCGCACACCCTATTTGGGTCATGCTTTTAGTTCCAAATAGATTATATTGTTGCAGGTATAGATAATGGCAAGCACCCTTCTCCTTTAGGTACAAGATTTTCTGTGGAGCTGGAGATCATGGTACCAAGATATGGCTTGAGATTCTGAGGATTTTATCTAATTTCTTTTACACTTTGGTTTAGCACTGTGGTATGCCAGCATTATGACTTGTTTGGCTATTTTCCTAGACATATGTACCATGCATCATTTTATATATGTTCTCCAATTTAGACTTTCAGTTTTCTGCTCTTACTGTTATATGACATTAATACTACTTCCACTCTTGTATGTATTTATTTACTTCCTCTATGTAATCTTCCAATGAGGGTATAATTTTCCCACTGTCACATCCAAGGCCCTCACTGCAAGTCAACAACCTTTAGCGTTCATGGAAATGGGCTTGAGGCCATGTGACTAACCGGGTACGAGGCACCTCTGGGTGGCTTTCGGAACCGGAATGTTACAAAGTGGTATCGTAGGATTTCTTTTCTCTTGACTTACTATTTGGAGCCTTTTGCCAGGGATAGGATAGAATGGGTTCTTGGTATTAAGTTGTGCCTGGGAGTAGCTAACCCGTGTACTGGGAAAACCAATCTACCTCGTTTAATTTCAATTTTTATGGTTTTGAAATTATTATGGTTGATTTGATTTTACCTTGGGTGATTCACATGACTTGTGCTATTGTTGTTGATATTATTGAGGTTCTATTTCTATTGCAACCCAATGAGATGAGGGTATGCTATCTCATTCATCATATATGCACTTATTAGAAATCACATGTCATGCATTTTTTCCATGATGTCTATGATGCATTAGTGATTTCATGTTGTTGTTAAAGGTGATGTGTAAAATATGCATGTTGTTGTGATAGTTTCCTTGATAGAAATACCTTCTTTTTGATAGGGTATTGTTTGTGTAGAGGTATTATTCAATGAACTCCAAACGTTGGTTCTTAAGGTGTTATGGGCCCTAATGGACCAGAATATGGTAGATAATTGCCTTGTTTATCATGTTATAATGTGTATAAGATTCCAAACATTGATTTTCGGGGAGTATGGGCCCTCACGGAGAGGAATTTGGCACTTTCAATGCTCATTTCAGTGTTTTCTAGGTTCTAGAGTAGTTTCTGGGGCTTATTATCTCGAAAAACCCAGAATACTTGCTGTGTATTGTTAAGTACACACCGTTTGTTCTTATGTTCAACAAGAAATTTTTTTTCTTAAGTACACGCCGTTTACTTTATGCACACTCCTTGTAGTCTCGAACTGTGTCATAGGCCGTGCGGGCAGAGATAGGGGATGGGGAAAGTCTACTGGGAACATGCCGTGTACCTGTCGAACACGCAGTTTAGTGTCAACCTTGTTCCCACCCATGTCACTAACAACACAAGTTGGTTGGGCCTTGTCAAATACACACTGTGTCCGCCTTGAACATGACATGTAGTTTGACCCAGGTACCCAGACATGTCACAAACAACACGGGTTGGTGATATCCCTTCACATACATGCCGTGTCAGTCAGGAACATGCCGTGTAGTGTGAGTCGTATGTCTGGATGTCTCAATAACAATATAAGCCAAGTGAAGCTTTTCTAGTACACCCTATGTACCAATTATACACGTCGTGTAGTCTTGCCTTAGGAGTGTTCTGTGGCTTAACCATGTAGAAGGACTCAGGAAGGAGAATAGGATTCAAGTACATGCCATGTGTTACAATAATATGCTGTGTGTTTGGGGTGTTACACGACCCGTTTAGGCAAGAGTACACAACCATGTAAATGAATTCAGGGAACACGCAGTGTAGGAAATGTACACGCAATGCAGTCATATTTTGTAAAACATGAATTCTTTCTTTATCTTGTTCCCTTCTTACACTCCATATTTTCAGTCCTTGATAATCTTGATCTAAGGTTGCACTTAACCTTGCAGATTCTTGCAACAAAGACGTCCTCTGGTTGCACGCCAATTGCCAGAAGGTGATCAGACACTAGACATGGCCGATTAGGGACCACCTACAGATCCTCTCATTGTTCCAGCCTTGGAACCATCCATTGTACCTAGCATAGGTGCTGATGCACAGTTCAGGGAATGATTTCTGAATATGATGTAGACCTTTCAAGAATCACAGCCTCCTGCCATGACGATGGCTAACTTTACGTGGGTCTTCCAACAGAATCATCATCCCATTTTTCTCAGGGGATGGAGGACCCTAGGCTTCAGAGTCATTTCTAGATACCACACTGATGATTTTCTAGCATTTGGAGATACCTCCAGAGAAGAGAGTGAATCTCGCTATCTACATGCTCTGAGAATCCTCCAAGAGGTAGTGGGATGTGATCTCACATGTGAAATGCCATCAGAATATGCCTTGGGATGAGTTGCAGCGCATCTTCTTTGATTAATTCTATCTGGAAAGCTTGAGGGCTGATCGAGCCCAAGAGTTCATGAGTCTGGAGCAGGGTACTCTTTCTGTTATGGAGTATTTCTCTCGCTTCACAGATCTACATCATTTCATGCCTATTCTAGGGGGTGATGAGTTGTTCCTTGCACAAAAACTTGAGGATGGTATGAGGCACGACATCTGATCTCAGGTGAGCATCATCAGGTTGACTTTGATATCTTCTATCGTCAACCAAGTGCTGATATTAGAGTGAAATCTGATGGATTCTAGAGCTATGAGATATGGTGGTTTAGCATCCAAAGTTAGTGCTCCGCCAGATGATAGCAGGAAGCACCGTAGGGATATTTCCTGAGGAGATCAGAGCAGGCAGGATGCATCTTTCGGTAGCAAGGTGGTGTGCTACCAGTGTGGGATAAGCGGGCATATGAGGCCCCATTGCCCGAGGGACCCTGTGGAGTGTCAATCTTGCAGAAATATGGGTCATCTTCAGAGTTTCTATCAGTTCTTTTCACCAGCAGCTGGTGACAGGGGTTCTTCTATGACTCCTCATTCAGTAGCAGTGCCATCCGTTTCTTACTAGTCTAGGAACTAGAGTTTTTCTAGCCATTCAAGTCGAGGGGGAGGTCATGGCCATGGTTTCCAGTCACCCAGTTTTCAACGACATCAGGGTGGATCAGCTCAGAGTAGTCAGGAAGGGTCACAGGGCCACGGTACTGGTCGTACATTTGTAGTGGAGCAGACCCACCAGGAGTAGGATCTCAGACCTTCTACCGTTCAAGGTAAGATCTTAGTAGCCTTAGTTTTAACATTTTCTCTTTTTGATACAGGGGATTCCCAAATCTTTATATATGTTACTGTCTTGGAGAGCCTTGGTCTCTGTATCTTTTCTTCTATATATATCTTGATGCTAGAAACTCCGTTGGGGACTAGAATGGCTAGTGTACATCAGTGCAAAGAGTTCCCTCTACAGGTTGGTGGATGTCACTTTCTGTGGGACCTCTATGCCCTAGAGATGATAGAATATGATGTAATTCTCAGGATGGACTGGTTTGTTCCATTCCAGGAAGTCTTTGACTGTTATCACCACATGGTGAGTTTCATATCACCAAAGGGTGGATCTTTTCTTCATAGGGTTGAATGGGATGTCCAGGCGAGCAGAGCGGGTCTAGAGCATCATTGGTTGGGAGGAGTTACAACCTAGATTTCTAGTATATATCTGGATGAACAAAAAAATTAAAAGCTAGACTTTCCTCCAGTGTTGGATCGTTTAAGAGATGTCTTTCCAGAGGACTTTTCAGGTTTTCCTCCAGAGCCTGAGGTAGACTTCTCGATTGATCTTGTGCCAGGAGTGGCACCGGTGTCCATTCCTTCTTATATGATAGATGCACCTGAGTTGAAGGAGGTCAAGAAGCAGTAGGAGGAGTTGCAGGGAAAGGGTTTCATCCAACCCAGTACTTCTCCTTGGGGTTCGCCTATCTTATTTGCAAAGAATGTCGACATCACCCTCAGGCTTTGTGTGGACTATCAGAAGTTGAATCAGTTGAAGGTCAAGAACTAATATCCCTTTACAAGAATTGATGATATCTTTGATTAGCTTCGAGGAGCCCGGGTGTTCTTGAAATTGACTTGAGGTCCGTTTACCATCAGTTACGCGTTAGACCATCAGATATACCTCTTACAACCTTTAGAAGAAGGTATGGTCTATATGAGTATTTGGTTATGACATTCGGTCTCATGAATGTGCCTACATTTTTCATGGCATTGATGAACCGAGTGTTCCATCCATACATGGATTCCTTCGTGGTGGTCTTCATGGATGATATATTGGTGCACTCTCACACTCTACGTGACCATGCTACCCATATTGATATCATTTTGAGTATACTGAGTGAGAATTAGTTATATGCTAACATTTGAAAGTTCCACTATTGGATGGATCATATTCACTTCTTGGGTCATGTTATCTCAGAGGTAGGACAATCAGTAGACCCAGAAAAAGTGAGGACATTAGTTTTGTAGGAGCATTCGAAGAATGTCATTGAGGTGGGAAGTTTTCTAGGGATGGATGGATATTATAGATATTTCATACACGACTTTTCATGATTAGCAACACCACTGGCAGGTCTGACTAAGAAGGGTGCGATGTTCTTATGGTCAGATTCTTGTGATTAAGCCTTTCATGAGATGAAATGGAGGTTGACTTCAACACCGATACTAGTCTTGCCAGAACCGGGCAAGAGTTATACTGTTTACAATGATGCATCAGGTATCATTATGGGAGATTTTCTTATGTAGGTTGTTGTAGTCATTGCATATGGGTCTTGGCAGTTGAGACCACATGATAAGAGTAACCTGACACACGATCTGGAGTTGGAAGCTGTTGTTCATGCCTTACGCTATTGGAGTCATTATCTTCCTAGAGATCACTTTGTGGTTTTCACCAACCACAAGAGTCTAAAATACATATTCAATCAGCATGATCTGAATTTGAGATAGCACAGGTGGGTTGAAGACCTTCAATCCTTTAACTTTGAGCTTTTCTATACATCTGGGAAAGGCAACACAGTGTTTGATGCGTTGAGAAGGAGGGCTCAAATACAGGCAGTTCAGGAGGCCAGAAGTGAGTGGAATCTTGTGGCTCTGTTCTTTGAGATTCATTTGGAGGTGAAAAAGATACAAGGGAAAACTTTTATATATTCTATAGCTGTTACCTCTACTCTACTTGATCAAGTTTGAATGAGGAAGCTATCAGATTATGAAGGCCTAGTCCTAAGGGAGAGTGTGTCAGGAGAGGACCCTGTTCTTGGATGTGCCATAGGTGAGGATGAGATCTTGTGTTTCTAGGGGTTTTTATGGGTGATAGAATACATACGTGAGGAGCTGATGTGGGATTTTCATTCCTATGTTTGGGCAGTTCATCCTGGCATCACCATGATGTATCGTGATCTACACTGTTAGTATTGGTGGACATGTATTAAGAGGGAAGTTGTTGTTTTTGTCATGAGGTGTTCCACTTTTCAGTAGGTGAAGGCAGAGCATCATCAACCAGTAGGGATTTTACAGTAGTTACCCATTCCCATGTAGAAGTGGAATGATGTCCTGATGGACTTCGTGACCAGTTTTTCGAGGTCTCCTCAAAGAAATGATGCAATTTGTGTTTTCATTGACTGGCTTACGAAGGTTTTTCTCTTATTTTCGATCATGCAGACCTTCAGTGTTGATGATCTAGAATGAATGTACATCTGTGAGATTGTACGTCTGTATGGAGTCCCACACTCCATTGTTTCAGACAGGAATGCACGTTTTACCTCTTGTGCCTAGTAGGGGCTTTAGAAGGCATTGGGTACACATGTACTTTTGAGTTCAACTTACCTCCCTGAGACAGATGGACAGTCTGAGAGTAGGATTTAGGTTCTTGAGGACATGATCCGAGCATGCATCCTGGATTTTGGAGGTTCTTGGGAGAAGCACATACCTCTTGTGAAGTTTGCCTATAATAATAGTTTTCAAGCAACTATTCAGATGACACCTTATGAGGCTTTTTAAGGTAGGCCATGCCGATCACCTTTATATTGGCTAGAGGTAGGCTAGGTAGCAATGTTGGGACCTCATCTTGTTCAGGAGACCACAGGGAAAATGGAGTTGATTCGGAAGAGGATGGGTACGGTGCAGTATCGATAGAAGTCTTATGTTGATCTGCAAAGACGACCTCTGGAGTTCAAGGTCGGGGATCAGGTTTTCCTACGTGTCACACCGAGGTAGGGACACAAGAGGATTAGGATATAGGGTATACTTTAACTGAGGTACATCGGGCCATTTGAGGTGTTGAAGAGAGTTGGGCCAGTTGCATATCGGTTTCAGTTACCTTATAGGTACCGAGCTATGCACGACATCTTCTATATTTCTCAGCTTCGACATAACTTTTCAGACCCATCTCATGTCTTTCGAACCAAGTAGGTTGATCTTGAAGTGGATGCATCATTTGAAGAACATCCTATTCGGATTAAGGATCGTATTACAAAGGTTCTCCGTGGATCGTCTTTTCCTCTAGTACGAGTGCTATGGCAGCACGGGCGGGTTCATGATGAGACTTGGGAGAGGGAGGCCGATGTACGAGCATAATGGCCGGAACTGTTTGGGGTTTCTTCTTCTACGCCGTGCTAGGGAAATTCAGGGACGAATTTCTTTAAGGGGGGAATTTTGTAAGAACCTTGACCTTCTTTTCAGGCATGTTTTTCTTTTTTTGGTTGTTTTTGAGAAAAAGAGGAAACTTTGGAAATTTTCTAAGTACATACCGTGTACTTTATGAGTACACACAGTGTACTTCCTTGCCACAACAGGTCGTGTGCTAGCCATGTAGTATCCACACACACGGCCATGTGGGAGTGACTTGGAGGCCGCCTATTGCAGAGTACAGAAATGTAAATTACATGCTCTGTAATCCAAAAGTACACACCGTGTGTTTTGTTTTTTTATTAAATGCACCAAGGTTTTGTTTGATTGACAGAACACCATTCTTTTAGGTATAATTCATCCGAGATAGCCCATACGGTCATGGATCTTTGACAAGCCTGTGAGCCTCCTTCAGTCCTCTGAATCGAACACCGTCGGCAGCGTTGGAATCACATCAGTGAGTTGTCTCTTCTACAGGAGGCTCGCTTCATGATTTATCATTTCTCATGAGATATTGTGGGTTGAATTTTTTATACATTTTTGTAAATATTCAATGTTCTAAGGAGATTCTAGCTTCAAGGTTCACATATACCGATCTCTTAATGCCTAGGTATGTGGTTTGTTCCTTTCCAATCAAATTCATTGAGTATTATGTGAAAATTACACTAATACCCTTGAACGAGGTATTGCGTGTTTACCATTTTACCCTAATGTTTTCCTGCCATGTTTTTACACCTATGAAGAGGTGATTTGGATATGAATTCGGCTAATTTCTATGCTTTGGATGTTTTTTCCATGCATGTTCTGTTTATGACCGTTTGGTCCTGTTTACCCAATTTGGCTGCCTTGCCTGTTTTCTATGCCAGTTGCTGTAGGATGGAGAGTTTGTATTCTGACATGATTCTTATGTTGTAGACTAGTTATCCGAGTATTTATATATGTTTAATTTTTCCATATTACAATGCTATTCTCATTGACATACATAGGACCGTGAGAACCTAATGTAGTAGACTATAAAGGGAATTGACCAAGTGAGCTTCCTCAGAGAGTCTTTGATCACTTTGGATATAAGAGAGACTGACCGAGTGAGCATCATTAGTGAGCCTACAACCACTTAGGTCTATAAGGGGAACTGGCTGAGTGAGATTCCTGAGAGAGTCATTAAATGCTTTAGACTATAAGGGGATTGATGATGTGAGCTTCCTTAGAGAGTCTTTGTTGGAATTGTATGACCTCATCTATAAGGGGAATTGACCGAGTGATCTTCCTCAGAGAGTCCTAGAACATGGAGATATAAAATGAATTGACCATCTAAGCTTCCTCAGAGAGTCCTTGACTACCCTAGACTATACGAGGAATGAACTATGTGATCTTCCTTAGCGAGTCCTACTTTAACTTTGACTATAAGGGGAATGGACTGTGAGAGTTTCCTCAGAGAGTATTATTATATCCTTTTGACTGAACTAGAGGGGTTAGGATGAGTGTGCTGCCCAAAGGGTTGTTTGTAATTATTAGGTATGAATAGAGGGGATGGCTGTGAGTACTTCCTAGAGGGTTACCAGTTTGAGGTTTAGCTGTTTGTTTCACTGTTGCTTGATTTGAACTATGGATTATTTACTGCTAAGAACTTTCCTGTTTACTGTTTTATGTACTTTTACCTGCCATATATTAACTGACTGTTAGGCACATATCTTCGGGTGGGTTTCTACTAGGATTTAGTTTCACACCCTATTTGGGTCATGCTTTTGGGCCCAAACTGATTATATTGTTGCAGGTTTAGATAAGGGAAAGTGCCCATCTACTTCAGGTACGTGATTTTCTATGGAGCCAGAGAGAATGAGACCAAGATATGGCTTGGGATGCTGAGGATTTTATCTTCTTTCTTTTACACTTTGGTTTAGCACTGTTGTATTACAGTATTGTGACTTGTTTGGCTATTTTCGTAGACATATGTACCATGCGTCATTTTATATATGTTCTCCAGTTTATACTTTCAGTTTTATGCTATTACTACTATATAGAATTATTAATTATTCCACTCTTGTATGTATTTATTTACTTCTGTTTTGTACTCTACCAATGAAGGAATAGTTTCCCCACTATCACACCCAAGGCCCTCACTGCTAGTCCAAAGCATCTGGTGTAACACCCCGAGATTTTATGAAAAATATTCTTTTTAATTTCATTAATGTCATGTGTTGTACGCTACACCAAAAAGAGCTTGCACAACACGCATCCTTGACTTGCCCTGCATTACACTCAATCGCGACCTTCCTCGATAGTGGGTGTAGTATGCAGTACCGAGTTTCACTAAACGAGATATTATTATAATATTATTATGAACTAACCGTTATGAATAGTAATACCCAGTTTTTGAAATTTTATAAATTTTATCTTTTAAAATGCACCTCATTTTTGGATTCGGAATATCGAAATTAGCTTAGGGTGAAATTTCGGTACTTTTCGGATAACTTTCATTTTCTAATGAATAGTGAAAATTACTAAATTTTAATTAAAAACAACCTTTTTAATCGAAATAATTAATAGTGATAAATTATTAATTTGAGTGGTTTTAAAGTATATTTAGAATATATTCTTACAATTTAATACAATATTGTTCATTGTATGTAATTTCACATTTAAACCAGACATAAACAAGTGTCAATCTTTTGATAATTATTACCTCTAAAAAACACACTATTTGTTTTAACGACGGGAATTAATTTTTAAATTAGTTAATGTAACTGATATGTTTTGAATTTGGTAAAATAAACATTATTTTTGAATTCATAATATCAAATATATCTTAGGCCTAATTTTTGGTATTTTTCTGGAAACTTTCATTTTTTGATGAATAGTGAAACCACTAAGTGGTAGTTAAAAAACTAAATGTTTTCATAAAACTTAATTTTACCGCTTTATTGAGTGGAATTTCAAAAATATGAGAGACACTGATGATGTAAGTAAGTAAAATGTGGTTAAATGAGATAAAAATAATTTTTGGTGAATAGTAACTTTTTACTTTTATTTACCACGGATAAAAGTAAACAGGGTAGTTAAGGGTAAAAATGATATTATTATTACCATAAAACATGGCCTAATTATATTAGATAAGTGTAATTCGACCGAAAACAACCTTAGGAATAAAATATGACCATTTAGGCCCACTTGGATTAGATTATGACATTTATTATCAATTTATTTAATGAAGGGTTAAAATAGTTAAAATCAAAGTTTAATAAATAAAGAATTTTTAATATAGGGTTATACATAAGATAAATTCGACTATAAATATTAATTAGAAAGCTAAAAATATTTCCTACATAATTTTATTTTATTTGTAATTTTTAGACTTAAGATAATTTATTTTATTTATGATACAATGATGATGCAGTAATTATCTTATTAATGAAATATTGACATAATTGATGTTATAAAAACCCAAATAAATGTAATTTGAGACTTTTTATGAATTACAATAATTTTATATGTTAATATTACATGTTAATATTGCTTTAATTAAATATTTTAGAACTAATCATTCTGTTATGATTTTCACAAAAATCAATTACCAAATATTGTCAAAATTGTCATAAAATAGTTTTTAAAACAAATACTATATTAATAATTGTTATTTTATTCCTAAAAATCTAAGGTTCGGCCAAATGACTTAGATAAGATTATATATATTAATAATAAACAACTTGGGGTTCGTTTGGCTTTATATAGTAAGTTTATTAACCTTATAGTGTAAGAAAACAAGAAGACACGGTAAAAGTTAAATTATCTAACTTAAAGTTAAATCTAAATGATAAGGTTACAATTGATACCTAAACTTGTCTAAATTATATTTGATGAGAGGATTTAGACCCATACTTACCTTAGATTCTAAATATATAAATTTGGAGCTATTAAAAATCTAATTTGATTTTATAATAACATAATATGTTTGGTTATTCCAAAGGTGCCCCTCTCCTCCCTTATAAAAGGGTACCTCCTCTCTCTCCTCCTCACACCAATTTGAGCCTTCATGCTCGGAAAAACCCTTCAAAATTATTTTCTCCACATCCCTAGAAACATCCTAGAGGTCCTGGTCATCTTCAAAGACCAATTTTAATGCCCTAAGAGGAGGTCTCAAAGAGGCGCTTCAAAGAAGAGGTAATGTTCGTTACCGATTCTTTCAACTTTATTTCTTCTTGCACTTATTCTTCTTTAGTTGTTTAATTATGAAGTAATAAAATAAGTATCACTCATATACTGATATGTTATTATAATTATGAAACAACCCTATTTCACCATTTATCAACCCCACAGAAAATGAAATCACCGCGTGTGCGTACGTACGGAATACCGTCTCCACGCCGTGGTGTAATCTATTTTCCACCACCACCTTATTTGGATGGGTATAATGGTGTAAATAATGACTATATATGAATATTGTAAAGTTATATTGATTCCTAAATATTATACATACACTTCAATACAATTCCATGATCATGGGAATGATATCATCGCTCGTGCGTACGTAGGGACTACCTTCTCCACGACGCGATGAGATTCATTCTCAATGATTAACCATTCATGAATGATTATAAAGTATATATATATAATAAGTAATCATGAAATATTTGACATAATAATGATACTGTATTTATGTATATATATATTTATGTCATCTACTTAATTCCATTCAATTCAATATGGAAACGAAAACAACGTTCATGCGTACGTATGGCCTACCGTCTCCATGAACGGTGTATTTCTTTCCATTTATCGATCCATTATATATAAATGTATATTCTGAATATATATTATATATAAATCATGTTTTACATTCTGGATGTAAGTAATCATGAACTAAGTAATCATATGAATAATTACAAGTTAAAACAAGAACGACAAATGAGACGATTTTACCCAAAATGGCACTTTAACATGAATTTACAAAAGAACGGGTAATATAAAGTCATAAGTGAACCATATATGATATAATAAAAATGAATATGATTCTATAATAATTTAATGACATTATTTAAATCATTATACAGGAGGTTTGGATACGTACGGAGCATATCAGACCTAAGGTAAGTGATAATTTTGAAAATATCATTTTTATCTAAGATTGCTTATTCGTAAGTATTTACTGGGGTTATTTCTATCATCAATGTCCATGTTTCATAAAAGTGTTTTCACGTATGTTTAAAGTCATTTCTACCCATTTTTGAATTTTACTACATGGTATGTAAGGAATATTTCTTTTGATTACATTACGAGGTACTTTTTTGACTTTTCTGGCAAAAGTATGAGAAGAATATTTTTTTAACTTATACGGCGTGAACTGATTTTTACGGTTTCATAACGCCTCATTTTCAAGAAGCTTCCTCTACAATATTGCATGATTATTTTCAACAAAACCCTTATCTTTTAAAATTGCATGGAATTTTGTGAAAAGAAAATGATTTTAAAAAAAGAAAGGATATTTTCCTCAAGAATTCATTTCAAGTGTTTTGTCAAAGCTATTTTCCATCTAAGATGACATTATTTCATATGTGTATGTTTCAAGTAGAATGTCTCTATAATTTAAATGGTTTCAATTTTCTTATGATGAAATGATATCAATTGTTTATGGATTATGTTATGATGGCATGATGTTTAAGAATCCCATTTTATTACATGGGTTATGCTATGATGTGCGATTTATGATTTTGTGGCACACGAAAGAAAGATTTCATTATGAGATGGGTGGGACCTATATCTCCATCCAATGCATTGGGTAAATATTTATATCTCATGAGATAAACATGGTTGGAATGGTAAGTTAAACGGGTTCAGTAATACAGGACTGAAACGAGGAGTGAACTCGATTTAGAAAGGGACTTTGTTCACTAAGATGGTCTTGGCAGCAATGCCTTGGCTACTATGGAAATCATATCATGTGATTAATGGTTTCCAAAATTACATGTTTTATTCCCATGCTATTCTATCATTCTTAATGTTGCTTTATGATCTATTCCTTACGTACTTCCATGTTTTATGTCATTGCACAAGCTTTTAATGTTTAAACATTATGTTCATGTTTTTATGTTCAAATGTATATGGTATGTTTTATTTTATACATGCTTACCCTTACTGAGCATTTGAGCTCACCCTTTTTATGTTTTCTTTTTCCCTGGTTATAAATAAAGGTTTTAGGTAAGAAAAAAAAGGAAGATCTTTATGGGAGATGTTGAAGATCTTTCACCACGATTAGAAGATTATGTTCCAAGTTTCCAAAGCCACTAAAATATTTTGATCCTTGTGTGTTTGTTTTTGTTATGTATTATGTATTCTACAAAAGTAATGTAATGTCCATGTATGTCATGCTTCGGGTCACTACAGTTGGTATCAGAGGAAAGGTTTAGTCAACCTTTGGAAACTAGGATGCGAAAATGATAGTGAGATCCCTAGAGATATTTATAAGGAATGTCTAGGGATGTCCCTAATGATAAGTATACGTATAGGATATAGTCCAAGAAATATGATAACAACCTTATAATTTAACTTAAGATGTTAGATATTGAAGGTACTCCCCCTTTATTGTGTTGTTTTCCCTACCATGATTTTTGTCTCTCACACTATTCTTTTTGGGTTTTAGATGATGGCTGGAACCTGAAGGAACCGTGTTGATCAATGTAATGTACAATACTATGATTGTACTCTTGAACAAACAAATGTTATGGGAGATGGAGTGCAAAATCATATTGCTATACTTACAAAAGCTATGAATCATTCTGGACATCCAAATGAGCAGAGAAGGGAACAGTATTCTATTGAGTCCTTCATGAGGCCACGTCCACCTTCTTTCAGTCGGTCTTCTGATCCACTTGTTGCTGAACAATGGATCAGTACCAATGAAAAGATATTTTATGTTCGTCAATGTTCTGAACATGATAAAATAATCTTAGCAGTATATCGTTTGGAAGGTGAAGCTGATTAATGGTGGAATCGTATCAAGAATATGAGGCCAAGAGATGAAATAGAGTCCATGGAATGGGACGAGTTAAAGAACTTATTTTTCCATAAGTACTTCCCTCGTATTCTTCGAACAAAGATGGAGAAGGAGTTTCTTGAACTAAAGAAAAATGATGATGAATCTGTTGGTATATACGAAGTGAATTTTACAAGGCTTTCAAGGTAGGCATCTGGCTTTATCATCCAACCTGAAAGTAAAATTGATTGATTCTTCAGTGGCTTAAAACCAAATATTCAAAGGGCATTAGCTATAAGAGACTTCAGTAGCTATGAAGAAATTGTGCGTTGTGCTATCAGGGTGGAAATGGAAGTTGGTGTTACATATCCATCTCATGGTTTTTACAAGAAACGAAAGATGGAGTTCAAGGAGAAATCTCAGAATAATGGTGAAAAGAAGATGAATGTTTCCTTATGCTCAAAGTGTGGAAAGAAGCATGGTGGAGATTGTCTTAAAGGGACTAGAAAATGTTTTAAGTGTGGAAATGAAGGTCATCGAGCAGTTGAGTGTTGAAGTAATGGAAAAAGGGTTGCTAATGGTGTGAATAAAGAAAAGACTGCAGAGAACGCACCAACAACACTTCAATGCTTCAAGTGCAATGAAATGGGGCATTATGCTAATCAATGCCCTAATCCAAGGGTTAATGATGATCGAAATGAGAAACCAATTAAGGAAAAGGACAAAGGGAAGTCAAATGAGATCTCTATTAGCGACGATGAATATGACAACGATGTGGTGGAATGATTAAGAGTTTATGAAATGGGATTCCAAAATAATGATGTATATAGTATCGTGGAATATTGGAATATTTATGTATTTGTCAATCATGGTTTTCAATAATTTTATGGTACCGGTAACCATGGAAACTGATTGAGAAATTTTGGTAAGAAGATGATATGCGCATAATGAAGGGATAATAAGATAATGAGATGTTTGATTGTATTCATGAGCTCATGATTGATATAAGGACTAAGTGATATCTTGGTTTGAGTATAAAGAATTTTTAGGATTTTGGTATGTGGAAAGTGTTAACTTTTAACTGCATTCATGTTTTCATTAAGGTTTAATGGGTATTCATTCTTCCAGAGAATACATGATTAAGGTATTCACATGTTAGTAATTTGACCAACAAGATATATCTTTTGATATACGGGGGATAAATGTTGGCATTCATGTGATTGTTATGTGACATTTCAAGTAATCATTTTCATTATACTATGAGCTTGGACTGAAGTATTTTAGATAAGCCAAACGATTGGAATGAATTATGTTGGACATAAGTTAGTATTGTTTAAGGATAGAACTATTATTGATGGGATGTTATACTAATATAGTTTGAGAAAAAGGAAAACCTACAGGACGGGCGACATCCCACCACGTCGGACAAGGTTGTGGGAATCGAACCCACAACTGAAGTGCGACTGGCCTTTATTTCCTACCACTGGCCTACAGGAAGTCCCTGGTTAGTAGAAACTAGTTTTATTATATTAAGCAGAATGATATATAATGTATAAGTCCATTTTAGGAACCATATATGATTAATCTCATTATAGATGGACTTATGTATTTTTTTGATTACTTTTCTAACCTTTTGTTTGAGACAGATGGAATGACCCATCATTCTATCACATGATTTGATAACACATCACGAATGAAAAATTCAACTTCATTTATTTAAGAGATGAAGTGGAAGTTGTTCAAAGAACGACCAATGGTGATACTGTACCAAAATCACGAAAGTATTTATTCTAATTCCAATTTCATCAACTTTAGGGAAATGATCTTGAAAACCAAAAATGTTGTCCTAGTGCTCTTATATCTGATGAATCAGATGGTACCTTAGATCTTCACAAATTTACGGCTTTGTGATTGTTGGCTTTTGCATAGCCATGTTCTCTACCACTCTCCATCATAACTTGATGGTTATATTTTTCTTCCATATCCATATTTTCACCTATGTTCTCCTACATGGAAACCCAGTGATGAGTTAATTTGGGTAACCGTTACGTTTCATACTTTATTTTTTAAAGCCAAGTTTTGGTATTCCTTTTTACGATGTGGGTTTCTATTAAAGAAACTTCCGAGTCTTAAACAATTTATAACCCCAACGAATTTTGAGGGCGAAATTAATTTTAAGGGGGGTAGAATGTAACACCCTGAGATTTTATGAAAAATATTCTTTTTAATTTCATTAATGTCATGTGTTTTACGCTACACCAAAAGGATCTTGCACAACATGCATCCTTAACTTGCCTTTCATTACATGCAATCACGACCTTCCTCGATAGCGTGTGTAGTACACAATACCGAGTTTCACTAAATGATATATTATTATAATATTATTATGAAATAGCCTTTATAAATAGTAATACCCACTTTTTGAAACTTCATAAATTTTATCTTTTAAAATGCACCTCATTTTTCGATTCAGAATATCAAAATTAGCTTAGGGTGAAATTTTGGTACTTTTCGGATAACTTTCATTTTCTGATGAATAGTGAAAATTACTAAATTTTAATTAAAAACAACCTTTTTAATCAAAATAATTAAAAGTGATAAATTATTAATTTTAGTGGTTTTAAAGTATATTTAGAATATGTTTTTACAATTTAATAAAATGTTGTTCATTGGATGTAATTTCACATTTAAACCAGACATAAAAAAGTGTCAATCTTTTGATAGTTATTATCTCTTAAAAACACGCTATTTGTTTTGACGACGGTAATTAATTTTTAAATTAGTTAATTTAACTAATATGTTTTGAATTTGGTAAAATAAACATCATTTTTGAATTCATAATATCAAATATAGCTTAGGCCTAATTTTTGGTATTTTTCTGGAAACTTTCATTTTTTGATGAATAGTGAAACCACTATGTGGTAGTTAAAAAAATGAATGTTTTCATAAAACATAATTTTAACGCTTCTGTGAGTGGAATTTCGAATATCCGAGAGACACTGTTGATGTTAGTAAGTAAAATATGGTTCTATGAGAAGAAAATAGCTTTTCGTGAATAGTAACTTTTTACTTTTATTTACCACAGTTAAAAGTAAATAGGGTAGTTAAGGGTAAAAATGATATTATTATTACCATAAAACATGTCCTAATTCTATTAGATAAGTTTAATTCGACGAAAAAAACCCTTAGGAATAAAATATGACCATTTAGGCCCACTTGGATTAGATTAGGACATTTATTATCAATTTATTTAAAGAAGGGTTAAAATAGTTAAAATCAATGTTTAATAACTAAAGGATTTTTAATATAGGGTTATACATAAGATAAATTCGACTATAAATATTCATTAGAAATATAAATATATTTCCTACATAATATTATTTTATTTGTAATTTTTAGACTTAAAATAATTTAATTTATTTATGATACAATGATGATACAGTAATTATCTTATTAATGAAATATTGACATAATTGATGTTATAAATACCCAAATAAATGTAATTTGAGACTTTTTATGAATTACAATAATTTAATATGTTAATATGACATGTTAGTATTTATTTAATTAAATTTTTTCGAACTAATAATTCCATTATGATTTCCAAAAAAATCAATTACCAAATAGTGTCAAAATTGACATAAAATAGTTTTTAAACCTAACACTATATTATTAATTGTTATTTTATTCTTAAAAATCTATGGTTCGGCCAAATGACTTTGATAAGGTTATATATATTAATAATAAACAACTTGGGATTCGTTTTGATTGATATAGTAAGTCTATTAACCTTATAGTGTAAGAAAACAAGATGACACAGTAAAAGTTAAATTATCTAACTTAAAGTTAAATCTAACTGATAAGGTTAAAATTGATACCTAAACTTGTCTAAATTCTATTGTATTAGAAGAGTTCGACCCATAACCACCTTAGCTTCAAAATATATCAATTTTTAGCTATTAAAAATCGAATTTGACTTTATAATAAAATAATATATTTAGTTATTCCAAAGGTGCCCCTCTCCTCCCTTATAAAAGGGAACCTCCTCTCTATCCTCCTCACACCAATTTGAGCCTTCATGATCTGCCAAACCCTGAAAAATTCTCTTCTACACTTCCCTAGAAACATCCTAAAGGTGTTGGTATTCTTCAAAGACCAATGTTAGTTCCCTAAGATGAGGTCTCAAAGAGGCGCTTCAAAGAAGAGGTAATGTTCGTTACCGATTCTTTCAACTTTATTTCATCTTCCACTTCTTCTTCTTTAGTTGTTTCATTATGAAGTAATAACATCAGTATCACTCATATACTGATATGTTATTATATGTATTAAAAAACCCTATTTTACCATTTATCCACCCTATGGAAAACAAAATCACCGCGCGTGGGTACGTACGGAATACCGTCTCCACGCCGTGGTGTAATCAATTTTGCACCACCACCTTACTTGGATGGGTATAATGGTGTAAATAATGACTATATATGATTATTTTAAAGTGATATTGATTCTTAAATATTATACATACACTTTAATACAATTCCACGATCATGGGAATGATATCATCGCTCGTGCGTACGTACGGACTACCGTCTCCACGACACGATGAGATTCATTCTCAATGATTAACCATTCATGAATGATTATAAAGTATATATATAATAAGTAATCATGAAATACATGACATAATAATGATAATGGATTTATGTATATATATATATTTATGTCATCTACTTAATTCCATTCAATTCAATATGGAAACGAAAACAGCGTTCTTGCGTACGTACGACCTACCGTCTCCATGATCGGTGTATTTCTTTCCATTTATCGATCCATTATATATATGTATATTCTGAATATATATTATATATAAATCATGTTTTACATTCTGGATGTAAGTAATCATGATCTAAGTAATCATATTAATAATTACAAGTTAAAACACGAACGAAAAATGAGACGATTTTTCCCAAAACGGTATTTTAACATGAATTTACAAAAGAACGTGTAATATAATGTAACAAGTGAACCATATATGATATAATAACAATGAATATGATTTTTTAATAAGTCAATGAAATTATTTAAATCATTATACAGGAGGTTTGGATACGTACGAATCATATCGGACCTAAGGTAAGGGATAATTTTGCAAATCTCATTTTTATCCGAGATTTCTTATTCATAAGTATTTACTGGGGTTATTTCTATCATCCATGTCCCTGTTTTATAAAAGTGTTTTCACGTATTTTTAAAGCCATTTATACCCATTTTTGACTTTTAATACATGGTATGTAAGGAATATTTCTTTTGATTACATTACGAGGTACTCTTTTGTCTTTTCCAGCAAAAGTACGAGAAGAATGTTTTTTTAATTTATATGGCGTGAACAGATTTTTACAGTTTCATAACGCCTCATTTTCAAGAAGCTTACTCTACAAGATTGCATGATTATTTTCAACAAAACCCTTATCTTTTAAAATTGCAAAAAATTTTGTGAAAATAAAATGATTTTAAAAAAAGAAAGGATATTTTCTTCAAGAATTCATATCAAGTGTTTTGTCAAAACTATTTTCCATCTAAGATGACATTATTTCATATGTGTATGTTTCAAGTATAGTGTATCTATGATTTAATTGGTTTCAATTTTCTTATGATGAAATGATATCAATTGTTTATGGATTATGTTATGATGGCATGATGTTTAAGAATCTCATTTTATTACATGGGTTATGCTTTGATGTACGATTTATGATTTTGTGGCACACGAAAGAATGATTTCATTATTAGATGGGTGGGACCTATATCTCCCTCCAATGCATTGGGTAGAGATTTATATCTCATGAGATAAACATGGCTGGAACGACAAGTAAAACCGGTTCAGTAATACAGGACTAAAACGAGGAGTGAACTCGATTCAGAAAGGGACTCTGTCCACTAAGATGGTCTTGGCAGCAATGCCTTGGCTACTATAGAAATCAAATCATGTGCTTAATGGTTGCCAGAATTACATGTTTTTTTACCATGCTATTCTATCATTCATAATGTTTCTTTATGATCTATGCCTTACGTACTTCCATGTTTTATGTCATTGCTCAAGCTTTTAATGTTTAAACATTATGTTCATGTTTTTAAGTTCAAATGTTTATAGAATGTTTTATTTTATACATTATTACCCTTACTGAGCATTTGAGAACACCCTTTTTTATGTTTTGTTTTCCCCAAGATATAAATAAAGGTTTTAGGTAAGAAAAAAAAGGAAGATCTTTATGGGAGATGTTGAAGATCTTTCACCACGATTAGAAGATTACGTTCCAAGTTTCCAAAGACACTAAACTATTACGATCCTTGTGTGTTTGTTTTTGTTATGTATTAAGTATTCCGCAAAAGTAATGTAATGTACATGTATGTCAAGCTTCAGGTCTCTAAATCTAGCATTTTGGGAAATGCACTTGAGGCCATGTGACCAACTGGGTATGGGGTACCTCCGAGGGTTTCTGGAACAGGGATGTTACACCCTAGTGATCACATGAATGTAGGGATGAGATAAAATCCCAGTAAGTAAATAAACATAAGAATAAGGCTTAAGCACAAGGGTTAGAGATCATGGCATAATGATATAAAATGGAATATAGAATCACAACATATAAACATGGGATCATATAAATATGAATTCATAGTAATGTGGAAGAAACATAAATCATGACTTTAGCATTAGTCAGGGCTCGTTGCACAAAGAAGAGCACAAGTCAAGGTTAAACACCAAGACTGTTGCACATGGTAGCACAAGTCAAGGCTAACCGCCAAGACTGTTGCACATAACATCTCATGAGAGTAAACTTTACCCAATATATTAGAGTTATGTTTGGGTGCACCCATCATAACATGTTCATGAATATTATTTCCACCAAAATAATTATACATAATCAATCATACATAAACATAATGGAACCCATGGAGATAAATGGGTATCACATTCATATCATAAATCATAATGAATGGGCATATTATAAAAGTATCCATGAGAGAAAGGAATTAAAACATACATGGAAATTAATAAGGTAGAATAGGCACATATCATAGTATGTGGTTTCAAATAGAAGTGACAATATGTAAGAAGAGTATTTAGGAAATTCTTTGCATTAATACATTTTAGTGTGATTTTAAGGAAAATACTAAAGAGATTTTAAAATCAAAAAGGGAATAATATTTTATATAAAAACAGAAGTTAAATAAGAATGTTTTCATAATAAAAGACTAATGTTATAAAAATAATGGTGGATTAAAAAATTATATAGTGCACTTGAAATTGGATAAAAACTTGGGAAGTTCCCTTAAAATTAGTTTTCTTATTGGGATGTATCGAGGATGGAATCACATAAAATCATGTATATCCCCAAAATAGAATGAGGTATGGATATTAAAAAATGTGTTTAGAGCATATAAACAATATTTTTAATTTGTACATAAAAAATAAAAAAAATTCATTTGGGTAAAAGGAAATATAAAGCAACCTGAATGAATAATGGCAGTTCGGGTATAATCCCTTACGGAATATCGGCATGGTATTTGGTGTACTTAGGATGTCTTAATGAGAGAGAAAGGAATTTATAAAATTTTATACATCATGATGGAGGCATGGGGATGGTGATAAATCTTACCTTATCAATATGTATTATATGAAAAATGATATAACAAAGAGAAGATTCTTGAGTAAATGCGGGAAAGAGAGGATCCCTTTACTTAAGTCTGATAGTGTTCTCCCCTTGACATTAATGCCATGAATAATCAAATTATATTAATTAATTTATAACTAAATAACATACATTACATATAAATGATTTATTATAATCCTTTTTAGTTCATTCATAGTATTTTAAATTGGTTACGAGGTTCAATTTCATTGTTCAGGTCAGTTTGTTTCCTTGGGTTTAATGATCGGGTCACTTATATTAATATTCAGATACACATGTATGATGGGAGTGGTTGTCCAAAATTAAAGTTATATTTTATTATTTATCATACAGAAGGTTACATGGTTATAAAATTCATTTGGTTATTGGTGTTAAGGTGAATCATTATATAAAACAATGACGATAAACACTTGGATTAACATGGCGATTTTTCTCTCAATTAACTTGTTTTGTATTATTATTTTACATCATGAATTTATAAGGATAAGAGATCATTAGAAAAGATAAAATACATATATTATGATCTAGTTCAACCATTAAAATGATTTCTTGACCAGTCTTGAAGACGGTAATGAAAATTGAAAAACTGTCGTCCTGGAATGTGATAAATCAACACATCTCAAATGACGTTTTCATTTATAGTATAAAAGTTGAGGTAAAGAGATATTATGATAAACTATCACATTATCATAATATAATTATATTATATTAATTTTACTGGAGTTATCATACCATTTGGGTGAAGGGAGGTGAATAAATAAAATGGAAAAGAAAAAACTTGAAAGAAAATAAAACAATAGGAAAGGGGAATTTACCTCTTGAGTTTATCTCTTTTGAGAGCCTCTTAAGGGGAGTGGATTTGGTATTTTGGGGAGACCAAGGGATGATATATGTGGGGGAGGTGATTGGGGAGTGATTTGGCCATTATTTTGGGAAGTCACAAGGCTTGAGAGGACTAAAGAGAAGAGGGGACTGTGGGTGATTTGCATAGTGGAGGCGAGGCGGGTTTTCATAATATTTTAATCATCAGATTTTTATTTTTCCATAAGACAATAAATTATAATGATTATTGTGACAAAGAATAGTAATATGTGCATTTTATTTCTAACCAATGGCCATTTAAATCATCCATGACTCCAGTATGATGTAGAAATTCAGGTTTTAGCATTTATTGTGAATTATCATATTTTACTATTAATAAAAAATTCATGTATTTTAGAAAAGTCCCAAAAGTTCACCCTAACCATTTTTCAACATTTTGAATCCAAAAATGAACTCCATTTTTCAAAAATAATTTTCTAAATATGAATAATTTAATTTTTAATTAAAATAATAAATTACTTAAAAATAAAAATTTTAAAACTATAATTGATTTTATAATGATTTAAAAAAATACATTAGGTCTTATAAAATTAACTTAAAAATAGAAGAAATGAAATTTATAATTTATGAAAACAATTTAGGAAAATAAAATTTCTTTTAAATTAATTAATTAATTTTAATTAACTATTTATGACTTACAAAAATACCAATGCTTTTACTATTGTCATATTATGACTTATATAATTCCTAAATTATATTTATACATTCATGGTTGAGGTTACTATTCTTTTGAACCAATTACTACTCATAAGGGTTATATTACTATTCATATTGGTAGGTTACTATTCACCAAAAAATATGTTTGTTCTATTAGATTCCAAACATATTACTAATCGCAAGTGTGTATGTCATATTTTTGAAATTCAAATCACAGAAGTGACAATATTATGATTAAATGTCACATAATACTTAGTACTTCCTTATGTTGTTATTTCATGTGATTATATGACATATTTATAAGAATTTCTTTTCATTGGTAAAGCATTGGTTCGTTACATTATTCCCCCCTTATGAAATTTCACCTTCGAAATTTCTTTTTTTATATTCTAAACCATAAATAGGTGCAGGTACTTTTTCTTCATTGCCTCCTCCAGTTCCCATGTTGCCTATTTTTACTTATGTTTCCTCCATAGTACATTTACTAGGTGAGTAGTCTTGTTATGTAGAAATTTATCTCTTCAATTCAAGATCATCACTCCCTACTCCTTGTAATAACGATCATCCTCCAACTATACCACCTCTAAAGATAGTACATGTGAATGATCGGGTATGTAATTCCTTAAGAGGGATAGATGAAGGACATCATGTAATTTGGACATGGTAGGTGGAAGTTCCAGTCGATAGGCCATAGCCACGACATGGTTAAGAATCTTGAAGGGGCCGATGTACTTGGGACTTAGATTTCCTTTCATCCTAAATCTCACGACCTTCTTCCATGGAGATATGCAGAGAAATAGCATGTCTCCAACATTGAACTCAATGTCTCATCAATGATTGTATGCATAACTCTTTTGTTGACTTTGTTCTTCCTTGATGTGTTTCTAAATGGTTTTCACCTTCTCCAACATTTCTTCAACCATTTATTGTCCTAGAAGCTTATGCTCACCAACTTCATCCCAACACACCGGTGTTCTACACCTTTTCCCCTAAACAGATTCTAATGGTGCTATTCAGATGCTTGAGTGGAAACTGTTGTTGTAGGAGAATTAAACCAGTGGACGATGTTGGTCCCATCATCCTTTTAATTAAATAGAACATCCTCTCAATATATCTTCCAATTTTTGAATAATCTTCTCATAGTGGCCATCTGTTTGAGGATGACATGCCATACTAAAGTTCAGTTCAGTGCTTAAGGAATTTTAAAGACTTTTCTAGAACTTTTTGGTGAAACTCGGATCTCTATCAGATACAATAGATAGTGGTACTCCATAAATTCTTACCAATTATTTGATATATATCCATGAAATTTGATCCAATGTAAAGTCATCTCTAATGGAGATAAAGTGAGCTGTCTCTGTAAGACAATGCACAATGACCCATACAACATTGTTTCCAATGGATGTCCTTGGATGTCTAGTGACAATGTCCATAGTGTTGTTATCCCACTTCCATATTGGTATGGGTAGTGGATGCATCATCCCCTTGGAATTCTGTATTTCAACCATAAATTTTTGACATACCAGGAACTATTATGTATACTCAGAAATCTCCTTCTTCATATTGTCCCATCAAATGTTCTCTTAGTGATCTCGATACATCTATATGCCCCCTAGGTGGATAAAGAAGTTTGATCTTTGTGATTCATTCATATGATCCTTATTTATATCTATATTTAATGATACACATAATCGTTACCCAAATATTACAACTCCTTAATCATCAATTATGAAATATGAGGATTTCCCATTTTTAATGGCTTCCACCCTTTTCTGAATTTCCACATATTTTCTTTGAGCATCATTTATTTTCTCCATGAGAAGGATGTTTGACTGATCATTTGAGAAATAATTGATGATGTTCCTCCATTAATTATCCCCACATAAATCCTCTTCAAATATATAATGATTGGATCCTTTTCAATTCTCATTATTAACAAAGATGTAGGTTCCTTTCTACATAGAGCATCTGTCACCCTGTTTGCCTTACCAGGATGGTAGTAGATTGAGAAATCCTAATCCATGATGAGCTCTATATATCTTTTATGGTGCATATTAAGATATTTTTGTATGAATATATATTTTATACTCTTTTGATCAGTTTATATTTCACACTTCTCCCCATAGAGATAATGCCACCATATTTTCAACACAAAGATCACAGTCACCAACTCCACATCATGCATAAGATAGTTTTTCTGATAGATTTTTATCTGCATTGAGGCGTAGGCTATCACTTTATCATTTTTCATCGAGACATATCCTAAGACCTTCTTTGATGCATCACTGTATACCATAAAGAGTACTCCACTTTTTGGGAGTGTGAGTACTGTCACAATGATAAACCTATTTTTCAACTCCTAAAAACAGTCTTTACATTCCTGAGTCCAGAAAATCATTACTCAATTATATGTCATCTTGGTCATTGGGAATGAAAATTGTGATAATTTCTTCATAAATTTTCAGTAATACCTGGTTAGACCCAAAAAACTGTAGATCTATGTTACAAATGTTTGCCTAGGAGACTCTTTAATCACCTTTATCGTGGAAGGTTCCACCGACATACCTTTTCCAGTGATAACATACCACAATAATGATACTCCCTCTATCTATTACTCAAATTTACTATAATTTAAATTTATCTTCTCCCTTCACAATGTCTTTCAAAAAGTATTCAAATGCTCCTCATGTTCCCCATTTATCATAGAGTATATCAGAGTATCGTCAATAAAGACCACCAGAAATTTGTCAAGGTAATATCTAAAGACTCTATTCATTAAATCCATGAAATGTTTTGCAGCATTAGGAGTCTAAAGGGAATCACTTTGAACTCATAGTGTACATACCTCGTTTGAATGGTAGAAGTGGGAATATTTCCTTCATCACCTTTAATTTGTGATATCCTGATCGAAGGTCCACCTTAGAGAAATAACAAGCCCCACAAAGCTGATTGAACACGTCATCTATCTATGGAAGGGGAAACTTGTTCTTTATTGTGATTTTATTAAGCACAAGATAATCAACATAGAGGAACATTGATCCACCCTTTTTCTTGAAAAATAGGATTGCTGCACCCCATGGTGAAGCACACGAGCATATAAAACCCTTCTCCAGATTCTTCTATAGCTTCTTCTTCAGCTCTTCCATCTCTACAGTGGCCATTCTATAATATTTATTTGATATTGGTAGAGGTATAAGAATATGTTAAATTGAGAAATCAACCTCTCGATCAATATGAATACAAGGAAAATATTCACGGAATACATATGTGTAATCCCTCACAATTGGTATGTATTCAAGAATAATTCTCTCCTTTATCTCAGTCATTTGAGCTAGAAATGATTTCTCATAAGGAATTAATGTCCACACTTGAGACAATGATTATAAAGTATATTCATATTACTCATTACACTTTTAATGAATTGGAGTATTTATTGGGATATAAAGAGTGATCTCCCTTTACCGAGAGTTGTTGTCGTCTTTGTATAAAGATAGCCCATCCATTCCAAAGATAGCATCAAACTCCAATAAATGAAGTATAAAGAGATTTTTAGGGAGGTTAAATCCAAAAATGTTAACTAGGGAGTGGTTATAAACCGTGGATGAAATAATTGTCCCATTCATTGTGCTCACAGATAACTTATCCTCCAAATTTTGAGGTGGTGTTTGAATAGTTATACTATCCTTGTAAGATATAAAAGAATGTGTAGAACCAGAATCAAATAGTATGTTAACTATTCTTTAATTAATTACTAGAATACCATTCACAATATAGTTTTCTGGATCCACCTCAGCCATAGTGATAACATAAGACCATCCTTGTAGACTTGGAGGATGTGGTTGATTGCATACTATAACCCTCTACATAGCAAAATTGTTTGAATAAGGACCGTGATTCTTGCAGTTGTAACACTGAACTATAGGCGGAGTGTTGATCTGAACCTTCCTTTCTTCTTCCACATTTGTGGGATTATTCATATCTTATCAGAAATTTTTAGTGAGATGTCCCAAATTTCCCCATTTGAAGCAATTCCTGACTCCCTTTAAATAGTTACAAGGATGATTCTTCCCACATTTTTTACATGTGGGGTGGTCAAGTTTCTTTACATTATGGAATTTATTTATGGGATCACCCAAATTAGGCTTCATTTTCTTATTTTTGACACCAGGCCCACAATACCACTATGAGTCTCTGATATCCATTTCATCCTTGAGGGCACAACGGAAAATCTCCTCATAGATTTCAATGTCTAGGATTTACAACTCTTTTTAGGGACTTGGATTTATTATGTAAAAGAATTGATCCACCTTGATTTCAGTGTTCAAGAATAATACAGAGGTGTACCTTACAAGCCTTGTGAAGTTTGATTCATAAGCCCTGATGGACTCATCTTCCTTATGCTTGAGTCTGAAAAACTCTCTTTCCATCTTGAGATGGAGGGTTCAAAGAAAATGTTTATTTCAAAACATTCTCTTGAATTCCTTGTTTTTTCTGAAAATGGATGATTCTTTGTCCCAAAACAACCAAAGAACAATTAATATCAAAATAAAGTTTTCAAGAGTCTAAAATATGGGATCATATTATAATATTTTTCATGTAAAGAAATAAGATCATTGGGGAGGTATTAAGACCAGGTGATGCCTTGATTTACGCCCATGTTGGCCAGGCCATCTGTAATTATGTTTGATTCTCGATAAAATTGTGTGATGATATTGTTGATGTCAATAAGAAAATGGGTTCATTCTATCCAATGGGTAGTAATCAACCAAGAAATATGTGTCACGCCATTCCAAATTGCTTGCGCGATGGTCGTCGAGTAACATTCAATCCAGAGGTTGTTCCAACAAAAGTGTTTGGAGAAGGTAATAGAGTGTATTAAACTCATCATCTCAGATTCAAGGGTGGTGTCCGTGACACATCTTCCCATGAAACATCCATGTATTTGACCGAGGTGATTCCTAAAGATAAAACCACTTCCCACAGGGCCCAGATTTCCTTTAAAGGCTCCATCAATATTAATTTGGATCCAACCAAGAATATGAGCTCTCCAGAAAACCTCTAGAGTGTGGCCCAGTTGACAGAAATTTCCACTAATCTTCAGACATTACAGAATTCCAAAATCTGGTATAGTGTTGTGGAAATGTCTCTTTTTCATCAATTAAGCTTCATGTATGGAAAATAGGATCCGCATCCGATCTACATTTTGATTAAGTGAGTAATTTTTATGAATTATAGAATTCCAATCGTACCAGATCACATGATGTTTCTCAGCAACTACAACTAGAATTTTTTTTTTGATTTGATGATAGCCTTCAATTTATGCACATTTCTGTAGTTGAATTTTGACAGAGTCAATAATTAAACTTCTATAGTAAAAAATTTCAAGAATATAGTTCCAAAGAGTAGAAGAAATAACACAATAAAAAATAGGTGTTTTTCATCTTCTCTATATTTATTACAGATTCTGGACTTAGATCAGAGTTAGATTCCAAAAGACTAAAGGCAGGTCTCTATGAGAACTCTTTTGTGAGAAAGTATCTAGATGAGATTGAATCTCGAGGGCTTTATCCAAGGCTTGTTAAAACGTTTTATCCAATTTTAATCATTTTTAGAGTTACAAAAATAATTATTATAGAAATTTTTATAGTTAAGCATATGATTGTGAGAAGTTTCCCAAATTATGAAATCATTAGTATAGGCGTGTAGAGACCCGAGTCCTGACATACATGGAAAAAACATTACATTTTCGGAATACATAATACATAACAAAAAAAACACTTAAGGATTGTAATAGTTTAGTGTCTTTGGAAACTCGGGAAAAAATCTTCTAATCGTGGTGAATGATCTTCAACATCTCCCAATAAAGATCTTCGCATTTTTTTTCTAACCTAAAACCTACTTTATATACTGGGGAAAAGAAAAAAATAAAAGGGGTGAGCTCAAATGACCAGTAAGGGTAAACATAGATAACCTAAAACAATCTATAAATATTTGAATGCAAAAACATGAACATAAAATCGAAATATCAAAATCTTGAGCAAAGACATGAATCTTGGAAGTATTTAAGGCGCATATCATAAGGGAACATCAATCGTGATAAAATAGAATGGGAACAAAACATGTAATTGTGGAAACCATTAAGAACATGTTAGGATTTCCATAGTATCCAAGGCTTTGCTGCCAAGACCATCTTAGTGGACAAAGTCCCTTTCTGAATCGAGTTCACTCCTCGTTCTAGTCCTGTATCACTGAACCGGTTTAACTTGCCGTTCCAGCCATGTCTATCTCATGAGATATAAATCTCTACAGAATGCATTGGAGGGAGATATAAGTCCCACCCATCTCATATTGAAATCATTTTTCGTGTGCCACAATATAAACAAAAATCATTCATCATAACCCAAGAATAAAGTGGATTTCATAAACATCATTCCATCATAATGTAATCCATAGAAAAAAAATTGGATATCATTTAATCATTAGAAAAGTGAAACCATGTAAATCATAGAGACATGATACTTGAAACATACACATGTGAAATAATTCCATCTTAGATGAAAATGGTTTTGATAAAACAGTTGAAATGAATTCTTGGGGAAAATATCCTTTTTTTCTTCAAAATAATTTTTTTTCACAAAATTTCATGCAATTTTAAACGAAAAGGATTTTGTTGAAAATAGTACTGAAATGTTTTTGAGGAATCTTCATAAAAATAAGGCTTTATAAAACCCTAAAAATCCTTTCATGCCGTATAAGTTAAAAAAACATTCTTCTTGTACTTTTGTCGGAAAAGTCAAAAAGTACCTTGTAGGGTAAATAAAAGAAAGATTCCTTCCATTCCATGGGGTAAAAGTAAAAATGGGTAAAAAGGACATTAAACATACATGAATACAATTTTATAAAACATGGACATGGATGATAGCAATAACCCCAGTAAATACTTACGAATAAGCAATCTCGGATAAAAATGAGATTTGCAAAATTATCCCTTACCTTAGGTCCGATATGCTTCGTATGTATCCAAACCTCCTGTATAATGATTTAAATAATTTCATTTACTTATTGAATAATCATATTCATTGTTATGATATCATATATATTTCACTTATGACTTTATATTACCTGTTCTTTTGTAAATTCCATGTTAAAGCAGTGTTTTGGGTTAAATCATTTCATTTATCGTATGTGTTTTGACTTGTCGTCCTTGATATTAATAATTATATCCTGATTTACATGATTACAGAATATAAAACATTATTTATATATAATATATATTCGTAATATACATATATATAAATTATAGATCGATAAAATGAATGAAATACACCGTTCATGGAGACGGTAGGCCGTATGTACGCATGAACGCTGTTTTCGTTTCCTTATTGAATTGAATGAAACTAAATAGATGACATAAATATATATATACATAAATAAAGTATAATTATTATTTCATATATTTCATTATTATTCATTATATAAACTTTATGATCATTCATGGATGGGTAACATGGAGAATGAATCTCATCGCGTCGTGGAGACTGTAGTCCGTACATACGCACGAGCGATGATATCATTCCCATAATTATTGAATAGAATTGGAGTGGATGGTATAATATATCAGAATTAGTATGATGTTATAATAACCATATATAGTTATTCTTTACACCATTATACCCATCCATGTAAGGTGTTGGTGGAAAAACAGATTTCACCACGGCGTGGAGACGATATTCCATACGTACGCACGTGTGGTGATTTTATTTTCTGTAGGATGGATAGATTGTGAAATAGGGTTGTTTCATACTTATAATAACATATCAGTATATGAGTTATACTGATGTTATTACTTCATAATGAAACAATTAAATAAGAATAAGTATAAGAAGAAATAATGT
Source organism: Viscum album (assembly GCA_963277665.1). Taxonomy (NCBI): domain Eukaryota; kingdom Viridiplantae; phylum Streptophyta; class Magnoliopsida; order Santalales; family Viscaceae; genus Viscum; species Viscum album. The sequence continues at coordinate 758,101,774 of OY728147.1, forward strand.
TGAAATAATCGGTAACAAACATTACCTCTTCTTTGAAGCGCCTCTTTGAGACCTGCTCTTAGGGCACTAAAATTGGTCTTTGAAGAAGACCAGAACCTCTAAGATGTTTCTATGGAAGTGGAGAAGAGAAATTGTTGGGGGTTTGCCGAGGATGAAGGTTCAAAGTGGTGTGAATAATAGAGGGAGGAGGTTCCCTTTTATAAGGGAGGAGAGGGGCACCTTTGGAAAAACTAAAAAAATTATTTTATTATAAAGTCATATTCTATTTTTAATAGCTCCAAATTGATTTATTTAGACGATAAGGTGGGGATGGGTCGAAATAATATCATTTAATATAATTTATACAAGTTTAGGTTTCTATTTTAACCTTATCATTTATATTTAACCTTAAGTTAAATAATTTTACTTTTTCCGTGTCTTCTTGTTTTCTTACACTACAATGTTAATAAACTTAATATAACAATCCAAACGAACCCAAAGTTGTTTATTATTAACATATATTACCTTATCTAAGAAATTTAGCCGAAACTTAGATTTTTAGGAATAAAATAACAATTTATAATATAATATTTGTTTTAAAAACTATTTTATGTCAATTTTGACACTATTTGGTAATTGATTTTTTTGAAAATCATAACAGAATGATTAGTTCGAAAAGAGTTACCTAAGTCAATACTAACAAGTCATATTCACCTAGAAATTTAATGTAATTCCTAAAAAGTCTCAAATTACATTTATTTGGGTATTTATAACATCAATTATGTCAATATTTCATTAATAAGATAATTACTGCATCATCTTTGTGTCATAAATAATGAAAATTATTTAATGTCTAAAAATTATAAATAAAATACCATAATTTAGGAAATATTTTTATATTTCTAATGAATATTTATAGACGAATTTATCTTATGTATGAACCTATATTAAAAATTATTTCATTATTAAACTTTGATTTAAGCTATTTTAACCCTTCTTTAAATAAATTAATATTAAATGTCCTAATCTAATCCAAGTGAGCCTAAATGGTCATATTTTATTCCAAAGGTTGTTTTTGGTCGAATTACACTTATCCAATAGAATTAGGACATGTGTTATGGTAATAATAATAATATCATTTTTACCCTTAATTATCCTATTTACTTTTAAACGTGGTAAATAAAAGTAAAAAGTTACTATTCACCAAAAAATATTTTCATCTCATTGAACCACAATTTTGTCCTTGATATTAACTGTTTCTCTTAGATTTTCGAAATTCCACTCACAGAAGCGGTAAAATTATGTTTTATGAAAAATTCAGTTTTTTAACTACCACTTAGTGGTTTCACTATTTACCAAAAAATGAAAGTTTCCAGAAAAATACCAAAAATTAGGCCTAAGATATATTTGATATTATGAATTTAAAAATGATGTCTATTTTACCAAATTCAAGACATATTAGTTGAATTAATTAATTTAAAAATCAATTCCCGTCGTCAAAACAAATAGCTTGTTTTTAAGAGATAATAACTATCAAAAGAGTGACACTTGTTTATGTCTTGTTTAAATGTGAAATTACATCAAATGAAAAAAATTGTATTAAATGGTAAAAATATATTCTAAATATACTTTTAAACCACACAAATTAATAATTTATCACTATTAATTATTTCAATTAAAAAAGTTGTTTTTAATTAAAATTTAGTTATTTTCACTATTCATCAGAATATGAAAGTTATCCGAAAAGAACCAAAATTTCACCCTAATCTAATTCCGATATTCTGAATCCAAAAAAGTCCATTTTGAAAGATAAAATTTATAAAATTTCAAAATTTGGGTATTACTATTCATAACGGCTAGTTCATAATAATATTATAATAATATCTCGTTTAGTGAAACTCGGTTTTGCGTACAACACACGCTATCGAGGAAGGTCTTTATTGCGTGTAATGCAAGCCAAGTCAGGGATGCATGTTATGCAACCTCCTTTTAGTGTAGCGTACAACACAAGACATTAATGAAATTAAAAAGAATATTTTTCATAAAATCTCGGGGTGTTACATTCTACCCCCCCTTAAAATGAATTTCGCCCTCGAAATTCGTCGGGGTTATAAATGGTATATTACTCAAAAGTTTCTTTAATAGAAACCCACATCGTAAAAAGGAATACCAAAACTTGGCTTTAAAAACTAATGTATGAAACGTAACGGTTACCCAAATTAACTCATCACTAGGTTTCCACGTAGGAGAACATAGGTGAAAATATGGATATGGAAGAAAATTCTAACCGTCAAGTTCTGATGGAGAGTAGTAGAGAACATGGATATGAAAAAGCCAACAATCACAAAGCCATAAATTTGTGACGATCTAAGTTACCATATGATTCATCAGATATAAGAGCACTAGGACAACATTTTTGGTTTTCAAGATCATTTCCCTAAAGTTGAAGAAAATGGAATTGGAAGAAATACTTTCGTGATTTTGGTAAAGTCTCACTATTGGTTGTTCTTTGGACAATTTCCACTTCATCTATTAAAGAAATGAAGTTGAATTTTTCATTCTTGATGTGTTAGCAGATCATGTGATAGAATGATAGGTCATTCCATCTGTCTCAAACAAAAGGTTAGAAAAAGTTATTAAATATACATAAGTCGATCTATAGTGAGATTAATCATATATGGTTCCTAAAATGGACTTATACCTCATATATCATACTGCTTAATATAATAAACTAGTTTCTACTAAATAGGGAATTCTTGTAGGCCAGTGGTAGGCGATAAAGTTCAGTCGCACTTCGGTTGTGGGTTCGATTCCCACAGCCTTGTCCGACGCGATGGGTTGTCGCCCATCCTGCAGGTTGTCCTTTTTCTAAAACTACATTAATATAACATCCCATCAATAATATCGAAAAAACTTCTATCCTTAAACAATACTAACTTATGTCCAACATAATCCATTCCAATCTTTAGGCTTATCCAAAATACTGTTGTCCAATCTCATATTATAGTGAAAATGATTACCAAAGTGTTCATATAACAAGCATGTTAATACCATCATTGATCCCCATAGATCATGAGATATGTCTTGTTGGTCACATTCCATACATTCTAAGGCCTTAATCATGTATTCTCTTGAAAAATTAATAACCATTGAATCCTAGTGAAAACATGAGTGCTGTCATAAGTTAAATCTTTTCACAAACCAAAACCTCAAACCATGATATAACTATTTCCTTATATCAGTCATGAGCTCATGAATACTGTCAAACATTTCATTTTCTCCTTATCCCTTCATTATTCACATATCATCTTTTTTCCAAAAATATTTCAATCACTTTCCATGGTTACCGGTACCATAAAATTATTGAAAACCATAATAGACCAATACATAAATATTCCAATATTCCACGATACTATATACAACATTATTTTGGAATCCAATTACATAAACACTTAATCATTCCACCACATTGTTGTCATATTCAACATCACCAATAATGATCGCATGTGACTTCCCTTTATCCTTTGCCTTAAGTGGTTGCTCATGTCGATCATCACTAACCCTTGGATTAGGGAGTTTATTAGCATAATGCCCCATTTCCTTGCACTTGAAGCATTGAAGTGTTGGTGGTGCGTTCTCTACAGTATTTTCTTTATTAACATCATTAGAAACCCTTTTTCCATTAATTCGACACTCAGCTACTCGGTGACATTCTTTTCCGCACATAAAACATTTTATAGTCCCTTTAAGACAATCTCCACCATGCTTCTTTCCACAATTTGAGCATAAGGAAACATTAATCTTCTTTTCACCATTATTATGAGATTTCTCCTTGAACTCCATCTTGCGTTTCTTGTCAAAACTATGAGATGGATAAGCAACACCAACTTACATTTCTACCTTGATAGCACAACCCACAATTTCTTCATAGCTACTGAAGTCTCTTATAGCTAATGCCCTTCGAAGATTTGGTTTTAAGCCACTGAAGAATCGATCAAATTTACTTTCTGGTTGGATGATAAAGCCAGATGCATACCTTGCCAACCTTATAAAATTCGCTTTGTATACACCAACAGATTCATCATCCTTTTTCTTTAGTTTAAGAAACTCCTTCTTCATCTTTGTACGAAGAATACAAGGGAAGTACTTATTGAAAAATAAGTTCTTGAACTCGTCCTATTCCATGGACTCAATTTCATCTCTTGGAATCGTATTCTTGATAAGATTCCACCATTGATCAGCTTCACCTTCCAAATGATATACTGCTAAGATGACTTTATCATGTTCAGAACATTGAAAAACTGAAAATATCTCTTCAGTGGTACTGATCCATTGTTCAACAACAAGTGGATCAGAAGACCCACTGAAAGAAGGTGGATGTTGCCTCATGAAGTTCTCAATAGAATATTGTTCCCTTCTCTGCTCATTTGGAAGTCCAGAATGATTCATATCTTGTGTAAGTATAGCAAAAAGATTTTGCACTCCAACTCCCATAACATTTGTTTTTTCAGTAGGACAATCATTGCATTGTCCATTGCATTGATCTATATGGTTCCTTCTGGTTCTAGCCATCGTCTAAAACCCAAAAAGAATAGTGTGAGAGGTAAAAATCATGCCAGGGAAAACAACATAATAAAGGGGGAGTACCTTCAATATCTAACATCCTGGGTTTAATTCTATGATCGTTACCATAATTCTATGACTATAACCTATAATTATACTTAACCTTAGGGACATCCCTAGACATACCTTAGAAATATATCTAGGGATCTCACTAAAGTTCTCGCATCCTAGTTTCCAAAGGTTAACTAAACCTTTCCTCTGATACCAACTGTAGAGACCTGAAGCATGACGTACATATACAATACATTACATTTGAGGAATACTAAATACATAAAAAAACAGACACACAAGGATCGTAATAGTTTAGTGTCTTTGGAAATTCGGAATAAAATATTCTAATCGTGGTGAAAGATCTTCAACATCTTCCAATAAAGATCTTCCCCTTTTTTTCTAACCTAAAACCATTCTTTATATCCCGGGGAAAAGAAAACATAAAAGGGGTGAGCTCAAATTCCCAGTAAGGGTAAACATAGAGAACCAAAAACAATCTATAAATATTTGAATACAAAAACTTGAACATAAAATCTAAACATCAAAATCTTGAGCAAAGACATGAATCTTGGAAGTACATAAGGAGTATATCATAAGGGAACATCAATCATGATAAAATAGAATGGGAATAAAACACATAATTGTGGCAACCATTAAGCACATTATATTATTTCTATAGTATCAAAGGCATTTCTTCCAAGAACATCTTAGTGGACAAAGTCCCTTTCTGAATCGAGTTCACTCCTTGTTCCAGTCCTGTATTACTGAACCGGTTTAACTTGTCGTTCCAGCCATGTCTATCTCATGATAAATAAATCTTTACCCAATGAATTTAAGGGAGATATAGGTCCCACCCATCTCATATTGAAATCATTATTTCATGTGCCACAATATAAACATAAATCATTCATCATAACCCAAGAATAAAATTGTTTTCATAAACATCATTCCATCATAACGTAATCCATACAAAACAAATTGGATATCATTTCATCATTAGAAAAGTGAAACCATGTAAATCATAGAGACATGATACTTTAAGCATAAACATGTGAAATAATGCCTTCTTAGATGAAAATGGTTTTGATAAAACACTTGAAATGAATTCTTGGGGAAAATATCCTTTTTTTCTTCAAAATCAATTTCTTTCACAAAATGTCATGCAATTTTAAAAGAAAAAGATTTTGTTGAAAATAGTCCTGAAATGTTTTGGAGGAAGCATTATGAAAATAAGGCTTCATAAAACCATAAAAATCCTTTCATGCCGTATACGTTAAAAAAACATTCTTCTCGTACTTTTGTCGGAAAAGTCAAAAAGTACCTTGTAGGGTAAATAAAAAAAAGATTCCTTCCATACCATGGGGTAAAAGTTAAAATGGGTAAAAGACCATTGAACATACATGAATACACTTTTATAAAACATGTACATGGATGATAGCAATAACCCCAGTAAATACTTACGAATAAGCAATCTCGGATAAAAATGAGATTTCCAAAATTATCCCTTACCTTAGGTCTGGTATGCTTCGTACATATCCGAAACTCCTATATAATGATTTAAATAATGTCATTGACTTATTACATAATCATAGTCATTGTTATGGTATCATATACATTACACTTATGACTTTACATTACCCGTTATTTTGTAAATTCCATGCTAAATCATCGTTTTGGGTAAAATGATTTCATTTATCGTATGTGTTTCGACTTGTCGTTTTTGATATTAATACTTATATCCTGATTTACATAATTCCAGAATGTAAAACATGATTTATATATAATATATATTCATAATATACATATATATATTATAGATCGATAAAAGGAATGAAATACACTGTTCATGGAGACGGTAGGTCGTACGCACGCATGAACGCTGGTTTCGTTTCCTTATTGAATTGAATGAAACTAAATAGATGACATACATATATATATATACATAAATCTAGTAGAATTATTATTTCATATATTTCATTATTATTCATTATATAAAATTTATGATCATTCATGTATGGTTAACATGCAGAATGAATCTCATCGCGTCGGGGAGACGGTAGTCCGTACGTACGCACGAGCGATGATATCATTCCCATAATTATTGAATAGAACTGGAGTGGATGATATAATATATCAGAATCAGTATGATAATATAATAACCATATATTGTTATTCTTTACACCATTACACCCATCCATGTAAGGTGTTGGTGGAAAAACAGATTTCTCCACGGCGTGGAGACGATATTCCGTACGTACGCACGCATGGTGATTTCATTTTCTGTAGGATGGATAAATGGTGAAATAGGGTTTTTTCATGCATATAATAACATATAAGTATAATAGTTATACTGATGTTATTACTTTATAATGAAACAACTAAAGAAGAAGAAGTGGAAGTAGAAATAAAGTTGAAAGAATCGGTAACGGACATTACCTCTTCTTTGAAGCGCCTCTTTGAGACCTCCTCTTAGGGCACTAAAACTGGTCTTTGAAGAATACCAGAACCTCTAGGATGTTTCTATGGAAGTTGAGAATAGAATTTGGCATGGGTTGTCCGAGGTTGAAGGCTCAAAGTGGTGTGAGGAAGAGAGGGAGGAGGTGCCCTTTTATAAGGGAGGAGAGGGGCACCTTTGGAAAAACTAAAAATATTATTTTATTATAAAGTCATATTCGGTTTTTAATAGCTCCAAATTGAGTTATTTCGTAGATAAAGTGAGTATGGATCGCAATACTCTCATCCAATTGAATTTAGACAAGTTTAGGTTTCTATTTTAACCTTTTCATTTAGATTTAACCTTAAGTTAAATAATTTTACTTTTACCGTGTCTTCTTATTTGCTTAGAATATAAGTTTAGTAAACATAATATTACAAGACAAACGAACATTAAGTTGTTCATTATTAATATATATAACTTTATCTAAGTCATTTGGCCGAACCTTAGATTTTTATGAATAAAATAACAATTAATAATATAATATTTGTTTTAAAAACTATTTTATGTCAATTTTGACACTATTTGGTAATTGATTTTTGTGAAAATCATAACAGAATGATTAGTTCTAAAAAAGTTAACTAAATCAATACTAACATGTCATATTAACCTAGAAAATTATTGTAATTCTTAAAAAGTCTCAAATTACATTTATTTGGGTATTTATAACATCAATTATGTCAATATTTCATTAATAAGATAATTACTGCATCATCTTTGTCTCATAAATAAAGAAACTTATTTAATGTATAAAAATTATAAATAAACTTCCATTATGTAGGAAGTTTTTTTATCTTTCTAATGAATATTTATAGTCGAATTTATCTTATGTATAAACCTATATTAAAAATGATTTACTTATTAAACTTTGATTTTAGCTATTTTAACCCTTCATTAAATAAATTAATATTAAATGTCCTAATCTAATAAAAGTGAGCCTAAATGGTCATATTTTATTCCTAAGGTTGTTTTTGGTCGAATTACACTTATCCAATAGAATTAGGACATGTGTTAGGGTAATAATAATACCATTTTTACCGTTAAATATCCTATTTACTTTTAACCGTGGTAAATAGAAGTAAAAAGTTACTATTCACCAAAAAATATTTTCATCTCATTGAAACACATTTTAGTCCATGATATTAACCATGTCTCTCAGATTTTCGAAATTCCACTCACAGAAGCGGTAAAATTATGTTTTATGAAAAATTCAGTTTTTTAACTACCACTTAGTGGTTTCACTATTCATCAAAAAATGAAAGTTTCCAGAAAAGACCAAAAATTAGGCCTAATATATATTTGATATTATGAATTCAAAAATGATTTCTATTTTAACAATTTCAAAACATATTAGTTGCATTAATTAATTTAAAAATTAATTTCCGTCGTCAAAACAAATAGCGTGTTTTTAAGAGATAATAACTATCAAAAGAGTGACACTTGTTTATGTCTTGTTTAAATGTGAAATTACATCAAATGTCCAAAATTGTATTAAATGGTAAAAATATATTCTAAATATACTTTTAAACCATTCAAATTAATAATTTATCACTATTAATTATTTCGATTAAAAATGTTGTTTTTAATTAAAATTTAGTAATTTTCACTATTCATCGGAATATGAAAGTTATCCGAAAAGTTCCAAAATTTCACCCTAAGCTAATTTCAATATTCCGAATCCAAAAAAAGTCCATTTTGGAATATAAAATTTATAAAATTTTAAAAAGTGGGTATTACTATTCATAACCGCTAGTTCATAATAATATTATAATAATATCTCGTTTAGTGAAACTCGGTATTGCGTACTACACACCCTATCGAGGAAGGTCTTTATTGTGTGTAATGCAAGCCAAGTCAGGGATGCGTGTTGTGCAAGCTCATTTTGGTGTAGCATACAACACAAGACATTAATGAAATTAAAGAGAATATTTTTCATAAAATCTCCGGGTGTTACAAGGCGAAAGAGAAGTTTTCAATGACATTCAGAATAGTATCAAGGAGGCAATCATTATGAGAGTTTATAATTTATATAATTGAGTAGTTATCACTCATAGGGATTTTATTATAAGTAATAATAGAAATTAAAGATGTTCTACATCAGTTATCCGACCATAATTTCATGGAGGAGTCTCTAAAGACCATCCTTCTGGAATTATTCACAATATTAGAGACAAATTGTTTGATTGATGGCCATATGGAAGAGTTAATGAAATTGGACTTTCCCATCTTAAGTTTGTTAAGAAATATATTTTCGAGGAAGGTAATAGAATCATAAGAATTGTGAAAAAGGTTCCAATTAAGTATAGCTTGAAGGTCTTGATTAAAGTAATTTATATTTTTAATGCCAATACCACCTTTCTCAATAGGCCAGCAATAAGTTGAACAAGGGACTGTCACGAGATTCCTTTCTAGAGTACTACTAGTCAAAATGAAATTCTTTATAGGGGTGTTTATTTTTTTTAATCACACCAAGATTCCATTTATAGACCATCATAGAGTAAACCATCTTAGAGACAATAGTATATTTAAAAGGCATGTCCTACCAGCCATAGAGAGTGATTTACCTTTCCAAGAAGAAAAATGCTTTAGGACTTGGTCAACTATAGTCATAAAGTATCAAGACTCGGGACTGACCCAAAATATGGGAACACCTAGATAATTGAAATGGAACAGACCTTATTTCAGACCTAAGTCACTGATAATGTTACATTTTCTACTGGTAGGAAAGTTATTCCCCATGTAGATGCATGATTTTTTCCAATTTATGGTCTGACCAGAAACCTACTCATAGTGAGAGAGCACAATTTTGAGGTTAAGAATGTTTCTTTTATCACCTTGAAGGAAAATGATGATGTCATAAGCATAAAAGAGTTGTGTAGGAGAATTCATGTTCCTAGAGACATGGATTGGTTTCATCTTATTCTGGTGCACGAGCTGGGTGATCAAATGACTAAGATTATCTTTCGCAATCGAGAAGAGAATGGAAGATATGGGGTCACTTTACCTGACACCATTAGTGCATTTAAAATATTTTTTAGGAGAGCCATTTATCAAAATTAAAATAGACGCTGAGTTGAACAAAGTTCTGATTGCAGTGATAAAAGAAGAATTAAAACCAAAACCTTGAAGAACCTTGAAGATAAAGTTCCAATCCATGGTGTCAAAAGATTTTCTAATGTCATGTTTAATGGAAATATTGCCTCATTTTTTAGCTTTGTTCATGTTATTGAAACACTTTGAGGCAAGACAGATGCAGTATTGAATGGATCTACCTTTAATAAAACCAAATTGGTTCCAAGAGACAATTTTTTCTATGATAGTTGAATGTCTATTTGCAATGATTTTAGTGATGATTTTATAAAGAGTATTAATAAGAGAAATGGTTCTATACATGTCAATCTCATATGTATTTTCCACTTTTGGGATCAAGGTAAGAAATTTGACATTAAGAGAATGAAGAATCACACAATTGGTAAAAGAGGATTTAATAAGATTACGTATGTCGACATGAATCACATCCAAATAATGTTAGAAGAAACAATTATTAAAACCATCAAGACCCGGAGCACAATCCAGATTCATACTAAATACAATGTCTTTGATTTCATGCTCTAGTGGAGTATTGAGAAGGAAAGTGTTGTTATAATTAGTGATCACTATCATAATGACCTAAGGAAGGAGGTCTTTGTTGATATCTAGACCATTGAAGATGGATTCATAGTTGGAGACAATACGATGAGCAATTTTATCTTCATTGTCAAGAAGTTTGTACCCATACTTTAGAAAGGTTAACGACCTGAAATCCTTCCTAATTCTTTAAATAGAATTATAGAACTTAGTATTTATTTCACCATCTGATAACCATTTAACATTAAATGCTTGATTCCTCATATTTTCTTTAAAAGTGAGCAAAGAGTTGAGTTTAACCGCAAGGATTATTTCTTGAGTTGGTTCTATGATGAGGTTAGAGCAGGTGTCTTTATATTGAAAATCATTAAGTTATTCCTCAAGAAGAAGGATTTCATTGTTAATTTGTTTTTCTTTGGAGATTCACCATGTTTTGAGTGTCTGTTTGAGATATTTTAATTTGACATTACAGGAAAAGGCATCCTTGTTGTGTGAAATATTCACATTTCCTATCACATTATTTCTTGTAATGTGTTCTTATATTTCCCACAATTATCAAAGAAAAAGTTCGTACGATTAGAGGTCTTGAATACTTAGCTATTAAGCATAAAAAGGAAACTTTTGATCATCAGCGGGTAAACTTTTAAATGAGAATTTTCTCCTAACTTGTGATTCCCTATGTTTAAATCTAGGTTATCCTTGATCTATTTCTTAACATTATATTTTTATGAGCTTTTTTCACTCCCTTAATAATGTTTTGTACCAATCTCATGAATTTAACAAATCATATCCCTTGAGAGTGTCAAACCAAGAGTGAAACAAGTCCTGTTGTTGTGCACCAGTTCCCATTCAAGTCTAGCTCAAAGTGGTGTTTTTGGGTTTTACACCTAGATACAACAATACTAGATCCACCTCTCTTTATTTGTCTTCAGATATGAATATATTTTATTGATAAACCACTTAATCTATTCTATCAAAAATTGAGGGGTGTTTTATTAAACTTATTATCATCCTTAAGGTTCTTACTAGTGTTCTCTATTCCTAATCTCTAAAAATAAATAGACCATCATCTGATACCAACTATAGAGACCCTATCCATTTACATATAACATTACATGATTTTAAGCATAATTATACACCAGAATACAAGCCAAGGATCATAAAATCTAGTATCTTGGAACACTAGGTACATAAAACTGAAAACATTTAACTAAAAAAATACTTCTTTATTTAATCTTCATAAAGAGCCACAAACTTCTTTTGAGCCCTTACATTTACATAGGGTTCCCTTGGGATCACATTAATGAAGCATTGAGCTAAAATCCTTGTATGTAAATAAACATAAGAATAAGGCTTAAGGACAAGGGTCAAGGATCATGATATAATGATATAAAATGGCATATAGAATCATAACATATAAACATGAGATCATATAAATATGAATTAATAGTAATGTAGAAACAACAAAAATCACTACTTTAGCATGATTCAAGGCTGTTTGCACATAAAGGATCACAAGTCAAGGTTAAACACCAAGACCGTTACACATGGTAGCACGAGTCAAGGCTAACCGCCAGGACCGTTGCACAAAACGTCTCATGAGGCTAAAATTTACCAAATTCATTGGAGTGCTGTCTGGGAGCACCCATATGAACATGATCATTAATATACTAGCAACATAAATAAACATACATAACCAATCATACATAAACATACGGTAACCCATGGAGAGAAATGTGTATTACATTCATGTCATAAAGCATAATGAATGGGAGTATCATAAAAGTATCCATGAGAGAGAGGAATTAAAACATAAATGGAAATTAATAGGGTAAAATAAAAATATATAATGGTAAGTGATTTCAATAAAAAGTTACAACATGTAATAATATTATTTAGGAAATTCTTAGCGTTAAAAGATTTTAGTGAGGTTTTAAGGAAAATACTAAAGAAAATTTAAAATAGAAAAGGGGATAATATTTTATATAAAAAAAGTGAAAAACAATTTAATAATAAAAATTTTGATTTTATAGAAACAATGGTGGATTAAAACAAATAGTAGAGTGCACTTGAAATTGGGTAAAAAATTGGGAAGTTCCCTTAAAACAAGTTTGCTTATTGGGAAGCATCGAGGAGGGAATCACTTAAAAGCATGTATATCCCTGAAAGAGAATGAGGTATGGATCTTGAAACATGTTTTTGGAGCATATAAATATTAATTATAATTTTTATATAAAAATAAAATATAACTTCATTTGGGTAAAAAGAATGATAGAACAACCTGAATGAATAAAGGCGGTTCAGGTAGAATCCCTTACGGAATATCCACATGGTATCAAGTGTACATATGAGGTATTAATGAGAGAGAAATGGATTTATCATATTTTATAAATAATGAGGTAAGTATGGGAAAGATTAAAAATCATACCCCACCATTATGGATTATAAATAAAAGGTCATAACATAGAGAATATTTTTGAATAAATGTGAGAAATAGAGGATCCCTTACCTTAAGTCTGATGGTGTTATCCACTTAATATTAATGACCTTAATAATAAAATTAAGATCATTAATTAATAATATCAGAACCTATTTTACATTTAATTTATTTATTTTAACCTTTTTTAGTTCATTCATAACCTTTTGGACTGGTTATGAGGTTCAATTTCATTATTCAGGTCTGCTTGTTTCCTTGGTTTTAATGATCAGTTCACTGATATTCATGTTCAGATACACATGAATGATGAGAGTGGTTGTCAAAAATTTAAGTTATATTTTATTATTTAACATCCATAAGTTTTAATGGTTTTAAAATTAATTTTGTTATATGGAGTGATGGTGACTCATTATATAAAACATTAATGATAAACGTTTGGATTAACTTGGTGATTTTTCTCATAATTAACTTGTTTTGAATTATTATTTTAAATAATAAATTTATAAGGATTCCATAACATTAAATAAGATAAAATACATATATTTTTATATTTTTAAACCATTAAAATGATTTCATGACCAATCTAGAAGACGGTAATGTAAATTGAAAACCCGTCATCCTTGAATGTGATAAATCCACACATCTCAGATGATGTTTTCATTTATAGTATAGAAGGATGGGGAATGAGAGATTATGATAAAATATACCATTAGAATAATATAATTCCATTTCATTTATTTTACTATATTTATGATAGCATTTGGTTGATGTTAGGTGAGGAAAGAACAAACAAAAGTAAAGAACTTGAAAGAAAATAAAATAATCATAAAGAGGAATTTACCTCTTGAGTTTATCTCCTTTGAGAGCCTCTTAAAGGGAGAGGATTTGGTCTTTTGAAGATATAAAAGGCTTCTAGACGTAGGGTAAAATCTTTGGGAAATATTTGGGCAGAATTTAGGGAAGGCAGAAGGCTTGAGTAGAGTGAAGATAAGAGGGGAGTGTTGGTCTTTTTTATAGTGGAGGGGAGGAGGGTTTTCTTAATATTTTAATCACTATTTTATTATTTTTCCATAAGAAAAGAAATAATAATGATTAATGTGACAAAAAATAGTAATATTTTTTTGTTATTTCAAACCAATGGCAATTTACATCATCGATGACTCAAGTATGATGTAGAAATTTAGGTTTTAGCATTTATAGTGAATTATCGTATTTTACTATTCATAAAATTCAAGTATTTTAGAAAAATACCAAATATTCATCCTAAACATTTTTTGATGTTTAGAATCCAAAACTGAAATCCATTTTTTAAAAACAAAATTTTAAATTTGATTAATTGAAATTTTAATTAAAATCATAATTTACATGAAATATACAAATTTAAAAACTATATCAAATTTTATAATAGTTTCAAAAATTACATAAGGTATTATAAAATTGTTTTAAAACCAAAAGACAAAAAATCTATAATTTATGAAATCCTTTTAGGAAAATAAATTTTCTTAAATTAATTAATTAATTTTAATTAATTATTTTTGACTTACAAAAATACCAATGTATTTAGTACGGTTATATTATCACATATAAGAATCCTAAATTTTATTTATACATTCATGGGTGTGGTTACTGTTCTTTTGGATCATTTATTATTCATAAGGGTCATATTACTATTAATAAGGGTAGGTTATAATTCATAAAAAATTAAGTTTGTTCCATTAAACTCCAAACATCTTGCTAATCGCAACTGTGTATGTTCGATTTTTGAAATTGAAATCCCAGAAGTGACGATATTATGCCTAAAGGCCACCTAGTACTTAGTAGTTCATTGTGTTGTGATTTCATGTGATTATATGGCATAATTGTAAGAAGGGATTTTCAATTGATAAATCATTTGGTCATTACATTTATACACTTAATAAAATATTTTCAAGATCCACCATAAGAGTTTACACCATAAACACACCCATTTACATTATGTAAAAAACCACTTTGAACCCAAAATTATCTCAATTCCTTTCAAAGACCATTTTTTCACCACACAAGATAATCATTGAACATGAAAAAACACTCAATCAAGCATAAAAATTCATCAATTAATGGTTAATCACATAATCACCTTACTTAAGTAGAGAAAACCCTTAAATTTGATGTGAATATTCAGCCACACCATAGTCACATCTCATGGAGCCAACATCGAACCCTAACTAAGAAGATTAAACCCAAATGACCCAAAATTAAAACCATAAAACACAACCCTACCTGTTGGAGGACCAAAGCCCTATAGAAAATGATCCAGCAACCTAAATCGGATGAGGGACTTACCAGTGGTAGATTACATCCATGGAAGAGGGAGAGGAGGAGTGGCGAGCGGCCTAGAAGTCCAAATGTGTGAGGAGGTGCCACTGGAGTGGATCCCCATGTGTGAAAGGAGAGCGTGGTGCCGATGGGGTTGCATGAGGGAGAGAGGGGCGTCGAGAGGGTCACATGAGGGAGAGAAGGGGTGGAGGGAGGGAGGTTTTTAGAGGGAACTCAGAAGCAGGGGGCATACTATAAGAGAGGGAAGGGGGGAGATGGAGGGTGGTGCGTGAGAGGAGGGGGAAGGGTAGAGAGGGAGGGTTGAAACCCTAAAAATAATAATATTAACTTAATAATAATAATTATTATGATTATACGATTAATAATAATGATAATAATAATAATAAATTTAGTAATAATAATTGTAAAAATAAGAATAACAATAATAATAATAATAATAATAATTTTTTTAATAATAATATTATAATTATCATTATTATTAAAACAATTATTTAAATTTTTTATCTAATTTTGTTATATTTATTTCATATTTCATGTATTATTATTCTCTTATTTTTTTATTTATTTGAACACCAGGAAGGCCGCATGGTGTTCGGGGTGAAGGTGCACAGTTTCCAATCCATGATC
The DNA here is from genome assembly GCA_963277665.1 of Viscum album. Taxonomy (NCBI): domain Eukaryota; kingdom Viridiplantae; phylum Streptophyta; class Magnoliopsida; order Santalales; family Viscaceae; genus Viscum; species Viscum album. Next base: position 758,117,868 of record OY728147.1, read on the forward strand.
TGCCTATGTGCTAGATGCTACAAAGCCCTAAAAACTTCTTACTCAATAAAAATCAAGAAATTTAAACCAGGTCTCAACCCAAACCCCGTCAAGAATATCCTAAAACTTCAAATTTGTCACACATGGTTCCGGATAAAAACAACCGAGAACCCAAACTGAGTTTAAACCAAGGTAAAATTAAAAACCCAAGTGTGAAAATTCTCCCCACCACAACAATTTTCATCCCCATAAAGTCGTAACAAGGTTGAACCCCAAAATAGAAACTGTTACTCTTTTACAGTTCAAGGAGATTCCCAATGCACGACAAACAAGAATACTCAAGAACACTATCAAAAAATAAAAGGACATAAAAATTGAACACAGAAGACCCAAAATGGAATACCAGCTAAGTTTCACCTTCCCCAATAATCCAAGAAACCTCCATTTGATTGATAATAGGAAATAAACTCTCACGCTACAATCCAGACTATTAAACCAAAATTCCTCAGACATTACCAAACAAAAAACTATACCACTAGATTGAAAAAGAAAAAAAGATCAAACCAAATCCCAATGAATACTCCCATAATCCCAATTCAATAAAACCTTTTGGTCCACTCCATTACCAATGTTTACTCTAGAGAGGAACTTGGGGTTAGATGGCTCCTAATGAGACCACCTACCTCCAGGCCAATCACTAGGAACAAAATCGAATGACTAACATGGGGAGGCTCAAATAGACTCCCCACCAAAAAAATATACTAAATCAATTCAATCAAGATGAATTATCAATGAGACAGATGGTGGGTATCCCCACCATAAATATCCACTAACATAACTGATCGATAGAGACTGAAAAACGAATCCCGACATGGCTAACTTTTGAATTTCCCACACAGCCGATTCCCTCACCTCAAGGGAACGGATTTACAAAAATAAAAAATGACATAAAACAATAAGTGGTTTACTAATCCAATTGGAATTACAATCCCCAGATGAGCCCAAACCGAAACTGAAGTTGACTCATGAGGATGGCAATACATGGAAAACCACAAAAAGATCCATATCCTAAAGGGAACAAACACTAAAGTTCAAGAGAATGAGATAGAACTACCTCCTTATAACCTAGTAAGAACTCTTTCAACCACACATTTCATATCAAATAAATAGGGTCCTTATAAACCCTCCATCTAATAGAACCGTTCATGAAGGAATGACTGCACATAAGGCATTAAATTTATCAATTTTCCAAACTGAAGGCATACCCTAGAACAAAGTACTATACATCCCCTAGGGGTTCCCAAATATGGTCCAGATTCACTCTAGGACCTATAGTTGGAGCTCTAGTGATTGAAGCATCTCTTTCCTCGCAGTTAAGTACTAAAAATCCCCAATTAGGACTTCTCCAACTAGTTCCTTAAACAACCACACCAAATCTCTGGCAAAACCAACAGATTACAACACACCTCGATGCCCACTTAATCTCAAAAAATAATTTCACCAAAATTGGGGCTTAAAAGATGAATATTCCTTATACCTTTCACTTTTAATAAGAAACAAGAGAAGAAAAACACACCAGAGGTACCTTCACTCAAAAAAAAGAAATTTAGATTTCCCCAAAAGGAAGACATGCTTCCATTAAATCAGAGGATCTTGAATGGTCCCATACATCCTAATTCACATTTAATAGGGAACAAAACATTGAAATAATTCATCTAAAATGAAACTTTCCACAGATATAAAAATTATAATGAGTGGGACCTTAAATTGAGTCCCCACAAACACATGAGTCCTAAAAAGGGACTTAACGACCTCTTATGACTGAACCTGCCACACTGGTGGCCTAGAACGATCCTTTTCTTAGATTAAACCGATGAAAGACCCAAAGGACCATTAAAATAGAATACATCATAGAAAACTCTGAACTCTTTCCACCTTTACTCATTGTAATTCCTTCCACCACAACTAGATAGGATCTTCAGACACACCGGTGTCAGACATCACCTTCGATAACTTTGGAAAATAAAGAAACAAAAGTCACTTTCAACATTTTACATCCACTCTCTTTCCATGAGAGGGTTATCTCAATTGAAAAATAAGATGGGTACAGTAAATATATGAATCTTAATAAGGAATTTATTCCATTGATCAACAAGGGGATTTTCTAATGGTGAATTTCCCATGGTCACACATTAATTATGTATTAACTCTTTATGGGGGACTACACTAGCCAACAAGGAACACCAAGGAACCAACCAAGATGGTATATTTGTCAAAAAACACCATTAATAAATTTCAAACGCATAAAGAGAACCACAAAAGTGCCTCTAAAACTATCAATAAGAACAAACTAACCATTATTTACAAATCCAACCTACCAAAAAAATACCAACTGGAAAAATCAGTCAAGTATGAGGGGACTTAAAAATCAAAACACCCAACAACAACACTCCAAAAATTCAAGAATACATCCCATGTCATTTATCTAAAAACACTATTGAAAATAAAATAGGATTAGTGGGTTGTAACCACATCAATGTCATCTCATGGAGTACCATGCATGCATGTTTTCATGCCAACTAGGAACTCATACACATCCCATGCAGATCCTATGAATGTGGGGACTCCAGAGAGTACCATAGGCCAAGACAAAACCTTTTTCACTTTCCAAAATGAAACATTCAACCCACATCCTGTAGTTTCCTAATTTACATCCCATTTCTAAACAATTCATGTTTAAAAAAATGCCCCATTTCATATATGACCATTTAATTAAAAAAACCTCTCCTTATTCAAAACGAGTTTCCAAAACCCTTTAAAAAATTATCTTCAATTTTCCAAAAAACCATTTTTTTGATAAACCACAATTTTTTATTATAAAAACTCAATATCATTGAAATATTTCTTGTTTTATGAAATTAATATTTCATGTAAATCTACCATTTTAAGAATTCATTCAAAATCACCCTAAAAACCCGTTTTCCACCCCTTTTTAAAATCAAACCATTTCTAATTTAAAATATAGGATTATTAAATTTTAAAACAATTGTTTTTAGATTAATTTTTAAAACTTAAGGAGACATTAGATGATGTGAGAGAAAACTAGTGATGATGGGTGACTCTGACATATAATTGGTGGCTATACGCTAGTCACCCCACCATTATAGAGAGTGTTCTACGGCAATGTCTCTGGCTTCACATGGCTTTCCAGGACATGTGAGATGACTGAGACTAATGACCCATCTCTCTTTTCATTTTACAAACATTAACGAACCATAATAACCAAATGAATTAGATAAAACTCGACATCCCCTTGTTACTTGAGTCATGTTACGTGGTGTACTAGCCAGACACCCTACTTGTAATCGAAATATCAAGTCTTGAAAATCCTAGTTCTAGTCTATCCAGAATCTTCTCCAAGGGGAAATATAAAAAAAATGTAACCTGGCTCTAATACGATTTTGTCATGAACCAAGATGAGTCTTCATCTGAACTGCCACCCAACCCTATATGTGGCAAGGATCAAAGGTAATTCATGATCCCCATTAGCTGACATAAGTTCCTGAGTATCAAATAAAACACATGGGGACAATTTACCTGAATTCATAATAATAAATGACTAACAAGATAAAAAAACCAAAAAGGAAAATAGAAAAAAAACATGGCATAACCAACTTTTCAGAATTAAATTTACAATTTTAAATTAAACTAAAGAAGCTATAACAAAGGGGGAAACAACAATACTATCCCAAGCCCTCATGCAATGATAGGACTAACTTCATAAATCCACCACCAGAAATACCCAAAAAGGAGATGATGAGAACCCAAACATCCACTACCAAACACATTTCCTCTACCTAGAACAAATAGATAACAAGATCTACTTACACCCAAATGTGTGTGTAGGGTGTGAGCTAAAGCCTTGTAGAATTCCACCCAAAACAAGATTCCATTCTATAATCATTAAATGTACAATAACACTAAATTTTTATAAATGAAATATATAATAGGATGATTTTATATGAAAAAAAGTTAAATAAAAACCACTTTAAAGGAAGGAAAAAATATATAAAAAAACCCATGCATTTGAAGAAACCAATATGACTTATGGTATAAGAATGGTAAGGGAAAGAAAGACAAAGATCACTAATCATAGGAGATTACCTATAGGTACTAGTTTGTAATGGGACCCTAGAAACCCGCATCTTAGTGAAACATATCTTAGTAACCATGACTATCACCTTTCTTGTGCATGAGCCTCTAGTAAGAGACACCCCCATAACCTAGTGGTCTCCATTCATCATTCATGTTAGTTAGAGTTTTCATCATCAATATCACTAAGTGAACATTGGTCAAAAAAACTTCTGTATCACTAGAACAATTGTCCTAGTTCTCCCACTTAGTTACTCGTGGTAGACCTCACTCGTAGCGATGTGAGAGGAGGAGCAGTGAGCAATTCAAAATATCGGTCGCGCGAGGAGGTGTTTCCAGAGTAGAGCCCCGTGTGTAGAAGGAGAGAAGGGTGGCGGCAAGATTATGCAAGGGAGAGCATGTCACCGGTAGGGTTACACTAGGGAGAGAAGGGTGGATAGAGGGAGTTTTTTCAGAGGCATCTCACCAGCAGGGGGAGTACGATAGGAGAGGTAATGTGGCAAAGGGATGGTGGTGCGTGAGAGGAGGGAGAAGGGGAGAATGTGAGTGTGGTAACCCTAAAAATATTGATATTAACATAATAATAATAATAATAATAATAATGATAAGAATCTTAATAATATTGATAATAATAATAATAACTACAATAATAATAATCTTAATCATAATAATAATATTTTTTATAATAATATTATCATTATCATTATTACTAAAATAATTCTTTTAATTTTTAATTTACTTTTGTTATTTTTATTTCATCATTAATTTATTATTATTCTCTTAATTTATTATATATTTGAACATCAAAATGGCTGTATGGTGACCTGGCCCAAGATTAATAGTTTCTAAACCATGGTCTACCTATACGCTAGATGCTACCATGCCTGAAACGCTTGTTTTTCATTAAAAATTGAAAAATTTAATCCATTACTGAACCTTAATCCCAACAAAAATATCTGAAATCTTCAAACCCATCACACCCTATTTTCGATAAAAACAAACTAGAATCCAACATAAGATGGAACAAAGGAAAAATTCAAGACCCAAGAGTGATAATTATCCCCACCATAATGCTTTTCTCCCCTAGAAAGCCACAACAAGGCCGAACATCAAAACATACACTCATACTCCTTTACATTTGAAGGATATTCCCAATGCATGACAAATGAGAAGAGGAAAGAACACTATAACCAAATAAAAGGACTTACAAATTAAACTCAGTGGACCCAAAATTGAATCCCTGCTAAGTGTAACCTACCCCTATTAGCTAATACACCTCCAATTGATCGATCATAGGAAAGAAACTCTCACGCTAAAATCCAACCTATTAAACCAAAATGCCTCATAAATTACCAAACAAAAAACATACCACTAGATTTAACAAGAAAACAAGATAAAACTATATCCCAATGATCACTCCCATAATCATAATTCAATGACACCATTGGGTGCACCCTAATACCAACATTTACTTTAGAGAGGAGCTTGGGGTTAGATGGCTCCGAACAAGACCACCTACCGACAATCCAATCACCAGGAAAGATATTGAATTAATAACATGGGGAGGCACAAATGAAATCTAACACCATAATAAATAGACTAAATAAATTCACTCTAGTTGAATTTTCAATGAGACTGATGATGGGTCTTCCTACAATAAAGATCAACTAACATAACTGATTAAGGCAAACTAAAAAAGGAAGACCGACATGGATATCTTAGGAACTTCCCACACAACCTAATCCCCCATCCCAAGGGACTCGTTTAATGAAAATCTGAACCTGATAGAAAACACTAAGCGGTTCAATACTCCCAGAGGTATTAACATCCTCAGATGAGGCTGAACATACATTGACAACCACACAAAGATCCATATCCACAAGGGCATAAGCACTAAAGTTAGAGAGAATGATACAACCTTACCTCCTTATAACCAAGGAGTAACTCTTTCAACCACACAATTCATAGCAGAGAAACAAGGTACTCACGAACCCTCTATTTAATAAGACCGTTTGGGATGGAACGACTACACAGAAGGCTTAAAATGAATCGATTTTCCAAACTGAAGGCATGCACTAGAACACGATCCTTTACTTCCCTTGGGGGTTCTTAAATATGGGAAAAATTCACTCCAGGACCTATAGATAGAGCTCTGGTGATTGAATCATATCCTGCCTGATAGTTAGGTATAAAAAATCCTCAATTCAGAATTCAACTACTAGTGCCATAAGCAACCACACTGCGTCCCCAACAAGACCAACAGAACATTGTACACCTCGATACCCACTTACTACCAAATGACTCTTTCACTAAAATAGGGGCATACAATATGTATATGCACAATCCATTCCACTCTTAATAAGAAAAAATAGAATAAAGAACACACGAGATGTACCTTCAGTCAGAACAAAGAAATTCATAATTCCCTGAAAGGAAGACACAATTACATTAAATTAGTGTCTCTTGAAAGGTCCCATACATCCACCTTAACTTTTAAGAGGGAACATAACACTAAAAGAAGACTTTGAACATGAACCTTTCCACTTATAGAAACATTATATTGAGTGGGAAATTAAACTAAGTCCCCACCAATACACAATTTCTTAAAAGGGACTTAATGGCCTGTTATAATGGGACTTGCCACACTAGTTCCCTAAAACAATCATTTTCTTAGAAAAATCCAATAAAAGTCCCAAAGAACCTTTAAAACAGAATCCAACATAGAAAAACTCAATCTACTTTCACTTTTATCATTGTAATTCCTTCCACCACTTCTAGACAGGACCTTCATACACACCAGTGTCAGACCTCACCTTCGATAGCTTAGGAAACTCAAAAAACCAAATCACTTTCAACTTTCCACATCCAGTCTCTTACTACGAAAGGGTTTTATTAATTAAAAAATAATAGGGGTAGACTCAATATCTTAATCTTAATTATGAAGTTATTATATTGGTCAATTGTAGGATTTTCCAATGGTAAATTACTCATGGTGATGCTTCAACTGTCCATTAACTCTTTATGGGGGCCTACACTAGATAATAAGGAAAACCAAGAACCTAACCAAGATGGTATATTGGTTAAAAAATACCATGAAAAATTTCTTTACGCATAATGGGAACCACCAGAAGGTCTTCAAAACCAATCAATAATAATACAATAACCATTATTTATAAATCTAACCTATAAATAAAATCACAAACATGAAACATCAATCAAGAAAGATGGGTTTTCAAAATGAAAACACCATTAAAAAATAATCCAAAAATACAAGAATACATCCCATGTCATTTATTTAAAACAAATTTTGAAAATGAAATAAGATTGGTGGGTTGAACCCTCACAAATGGCATCTCATGGAGTCCCACACATGAATGTTTTTGTGCCAAATTGGAACTCATACACTTTCCATGCATATCCTATGCATGTGGGGACTCATGAGAGTAACATAGGCCAATAAAAAACCTTTTTAACTTTCCAAAATGAAACATTTAACCCACATCTTCACGTTTCCCAATTTACATTCCATTTCAAAACACATCAAGTTTCACAACATGCACTATTTTATTAATAAAAATTTAATTTAAAAAATACCTCCTCATTCAAAATGACTTTCCAAAACCATTTCAAAAATCATCCTCCATTTTCTAAACAACCAATTGTTTTTGATAAACCACAATTTTTTATTATAAGAAATCAATCTCATTGAAATCCTTCTTGTTTTATAAAAAAACTATTTCATGTAAATCCACCTTTTTAATAATTCATTCAAAATCAATCTAAAAACCCATTTTCCACCACTTTTGAAAGTTAAAACATTTACATATTAGAGTATAGGTTTCTTAAATTTTCAAATAATGGTTTTTATATTAATTTTCTGTACCTAAGGAGATATATGATGATGCGAGAGAAATCTAGTATCGATGGGTGACTCAGACATATTGTTGGCGGCCATACTCCAGTCACACCACCGTTACAGAGAGTGTTCTAAGGCAATGTCTTTGGATATACATGGCTTTCAAGGCCATGATAGATCACTGATACTAATGACCCAACTCTATTTTTATTTTCCAAACATCAAGGAACCATAATAACAAAATGACTTAGATGAAACCCAACTTTCCCTAGTTACTTGAGTCCCATCACAGGGTCTGATAATCAGGGACCCTACTCGTAATTAGAATATAAACTCCCAAAAACACTCTAAATAGTTTATCTAGACTCTACTCCAAGGGGAAAGATCCAAAAGAGTGTAACCTGGCTCTGATACCATTTTGTAATGAACCAAGTCGAGTCTTCATCCGAACCGGCACCCAACATAATCTGTGGAAAGGCTCTAAGGGTATTTCTGATCCCCACAGGATTGAACACATGTCCAAGTATCAAATAAAACACATGGGAACGATATACCTGAATTTTTAATAATTAATGACTAACAAGTTAAACAAACCAAAATATAAAATAGACAAAAAAACATGGCATAAACAGCTTTTCATAATTAACATTAAAATGTTAAACAAGAATAATGAAGATACAACAAAGGGGGAAACAAAAACACTATCTCAATGTTTCGTGAAATAATAGGACTAACCTCATCAAGCCATCGACATCAAGACCCATAAAGAAAACACCGAGAACCCAAACTACCACTACTGAACACCTTGCCTCTACCTAGAACAAACAGACAATAGGATCTATATATACCCAAAAGGTGTATGTATGTTGTGATAAAAATCCTTGTAGAATGACACCCAAAACAAGATTGCACGCTATAAAAAATAAAAGTGAAATAACATGAAAGTTTTATAAATGAAATAAATTATAGGACTATTAAAGAGGAAACAACATTAAAGGAAAACCACTTTAAAGGAAGGAAATAATCAATAAAAAACCCATGAATTTTAAGTACCCAATATTCCATAAGTTATGCTGACAGTAATGGAAACATATCCATGTAGCACTAATCATAGGAGAGGCCCTGTAGGTACTAGTTAGTAATAGAACCCTAGAACCCCATGTCTCATTGAAACATGGCTTGGTAACCACAAATATCAGCTTTCTCATACATGAGACACTAGTAGGGGAAACCTCCATAACCTAGTGATCTCCAATCAGCACTCTAGTTTTGTTAGTGTTGTCATCATCAATATCTATAAGTGAAACCGGGCCAAAAACACTTCTTGGTCACTAGCACACTAGTCATAGTCCTCCCACCTAGTTACCTAGGCCTCTGAATGTTTTTTGTGCTAATTCAAGTTCCAAATTCACCTAATACAAATTTCACATCCAAATTCTATTTAAAAATAATATTCACAACAAAAAATATCCCAAACACATTTCAAACCTATTATATAATTTGATAAATCATTACAAATATTTACAAAACAGTTTCATTAAACACCCCAATGATTTTTCACCATAAATTCACTCAAAAATCCCTTTAAAAAATAACCTCACATTAATGCCATATCAAAACATAATTTTCAGCCTATAAATAATTTAATAAACCAATTTCATGATTCATAAAATATTAACAAGTGACACAACAAGGGTTTACACATAAAAGCACCCAATTTTAAATAAAAATGCCACTTTCAAATTAATGCATGTTTAACCCTATCAAATACCACTTTCACACAACACATATAATTTAATAAATCAATAAAACACTTAATAAAATAGTTCCAAGATTCAAAAAAAGGATTTACCCCCAAAACACACTCAAATTCTTCTCTTTAAAATCAAACACATGCTAAATTTTTTTACAAACACTGTTCTCATCATTTATAAAATTTAAAATATCATTTATTCACTTAATAAAATATTTTAATGATGCACCATAATTTTTTCCACTACAAATACACTGATTTACATTATGTAAAAAAACCACTTTGAACCCAAAAATCATCTCAATTTCTTTCACAAAACATCTTTTCAACACAAAAAATAGTCATCAAAAATGAAGAAACGCTCATGAAAGCATAAAAATTCTTCAATCAATGGTTAAGCATGTAATCACTTACATCGGGTGGAGAAAACCCTTAAATTTTGTGCAAATATTCAACCACACCTTGGTCGCACCTCAAGCAACCAACGTGAAACCCTAACCAAGAAGACTAAACCCAAATGAACCAAAATTAAAACCCTAAAACACAACCCTACCCATGGGAGGATAAAAATACCAAATAAAATGAGTGAAAAACCTAGATCAGAAGATGGTGTTGCCTAGGGTAGACCACACCCTCGATGGAGTGAGAGGAGGAGCGACGAGTGGCTTAGGAGGATGATCATGCAAGTAAGGGATTCTGTAGGGTATCCATGCATATAAAAGGAGAGTGGGGCACTGGCGGGGTCATGAAAGGGAGAGAGGGGCACCAAAAGGGTTTCTCGAGGGAGAATGGGGTGACCAGAGGGAGGCTTGCCAGAAGGAGGTCGTCAGAGGGAGCTTTCCAGCAGGGGTACACGACAGGAGAGAGAAGGGGGGAGAGGGAGTGTGGTGCATGACATGAGGGGGAAGGGCGATAGAGAGGGGGAAACCCTAAAAAAATTAATATTCATTTGATAATAATTATTATTATGATAATAAAATTAATTATAATGATGATAATAATTATAATAATTATAATAATAATCTTAATAATAAATATAATAATGGTTTTAATAATAATAATATCATTATAATTATTATTAAAAAAATTCTTTTAAATTTTAATTTACTTTTATTATTTTTAGTTCATATTTCATTTATTATTATTTGCACAATTTTTTATTTATTTAGAACACCAGGAAGGCTACACGATGACCTGGACAAAGTCGTACAGTTTCCAAACCATGCTATGCTCGCACACCAGATGCTACCAAGCACAAACACTTATTTTTCTATAAAAACTCAAAAATTTAAATCAGGACTCCAAACAAACCCCTAAAATAATATCCAAAAACTTCAATCCCATCACACCTGATTCTCAGGAAGAACAACCGAGAACTTGACCCAATCCGAAACCAAGGAAAAATTAAAAACCCAAGTGTGAAACTCTAGAACCTATTCCAAATTTCAACGTAAACTATCTCATAAATGGATAACTTTTAGAAAACATTATGATCCAACATTTTAGAAGGAAGGTCAATGATTGTCCAAAATAAACTTATCATATAAACTGAAGTGGCGTTTAATCATCAAATACCAAACATATGAATATAGTAATAACATGAATTACAATAAAAAATTATTGAAAACCTGAATTATTATAATTCTTTAAATAGAACATAGATTATTGGATACATTACATAAATAAAAAAAATGATGTAACCTCCATCAATGATATCATAAACCACTTTATTAAATCATTAAACAGTTCCAATGTTGTCAGCACTTATCTAATTAAAGTTATACAAACCAATAATTTATTTATCCAGACATCATTTTATTAATATTAGAAACATATTAAGGGTTATAATTCCAAAACAACATGTTTTTCAATAATGTTGTACTTTCTACTGAATAAAGTTTCTTGGTACCCTTTAGTATATGATCTCAAACCTCAAAGAAAAAGTACTACAGTAAAGTCCTTATATATTCTATAATTCTTATAACAAGTACATCATTTATAAAATTATCAAATGAAATAATTCCTGAATCATATTACAATCAAATTAGTCACTCCTATTCATTATTGGTAGTAGCATAATCATGAACATGATCAATTGGCCTCTTTTGGGGTATATTCTTTTGACACATGAGACATTGATTTTCAAAGCGTCCCATATCCTTATAGTGGAAGCATTACACATTATAATTTTCTTTATTTCCCTTGAAATCACAAACATGGTGGCATTTTTCTATACACTTATAACAAATTTCCATTCTCTTCAATCAATTACTAGGTATTTTATTTCCTAAATTATCACATGTGGGAAAATAATTCTTTCCCTTCTTCACTTTATACATATTTTAACCTTACATTCTCTTATTTCATCCATTCATTAGAATCCATTGGAGTTGGATAACTATTTACCATTCTAATTATCACATGGTACTACTTCCTCATACAATGATTTTTCTAGGGAGACTATTTACCATTAAAATAATGGCTTTAGCTAAAAAAAGATAACATCCTTTCTACTCATTGGATCATCCACATTGGTGAGGTTAATGTTTCTACTCCTAGGTTCTACTTATAAATGATGAATTAAAATAAATTAATTCATGTCATTATAAAACATAATTTACAATCCCAAAATTTTAAAATACATAAAAAGTAGAAATTTTTTATATATCTAATCTAACATTCATAATCATAATTTATATTTTGAAAATTTCAGTTTTAAATTATTCTTAATAGTTATAAATAAAATGTGAATTATCCTATGTTTATCTCCCATGAGTGTCAAACCAGGTGCATATTAGGTACCGTTGCCATATACCAGGTCACGTCGAGTTAGGGCTGAAAAAACATTTCAAAGTTTTTACCCTTAAGTACATCTGGGCCAGAACCCCTATACTTGCAGTATCCATGCCGGATGTATAGCTAGGAAGACCCACATAATCTCTACCATACCAAAATTCTAGGAAATTATTCTATACTTATCCTAAATAAATACTATATATTTATTCTACATAATCTATGTTTTATAAATCATGTTTCCAAGGATGTTTCTAAACTTTATTTGATACAAGCAGTAACACCCCGACATAGAATCCTAGAGTCGGTTCATTAATTTATTACATTAGCCTGATTACAAAGAATAAAATCCCAAGAGGCGATTGATATAAGTATATTAGAATAATAAAATACATATATGATACCCATAATACAATGGTAAATATAAAAACCAAACATAATACATAATAAAATGAAATAAACAACATCCTTGAAACTAATTCAAAATATTCCTCTTCATAATCTTGGTAAAGGAAACATACTAATGGTGAGATCAAATGCTCAGTTAGGGTACAAAAATAGTAATAAATAATGAATTTAAGAAAGTAAATAAATATTATAAAATAAATAACTGATGACACATTCCATTCAAATTACTAGATAAGGTATAATTAATATGACAAGGTAAGAAATAGAAACACGTTTCATTTAATCAGTAAACTGAGAATGAAATTCATCCATAAATATGTCAATGAAAAATATCATGGATAAATAATAACTGAGCCTAAATGAGGTAAATTATTAATTATTGGGCATTATGTCCGAGTCAAATGAAAACATGTACCATCAAGACCTGCCACAAGATTTTTTAAAACTATAGATAGAAACCCGTTTAATTTAGAAACTTATTTATCTCATGAGAACCTGTCAATGCCTCGAGAGGCTATATGAAGTATGGGAACCCAATTCATTTAAAATATACATAAATACTCATATATAATAATAAAAATAAATAATATTCCTTATCAAATATCTATATTGAATACATATCACGATTTTGTCAATAATTCCCCAGTTAATCAAATAACTGCCAAAGTGAACACGGTTTGTGAACATGAAATATGGTTTAGGCAATAATAATATAAATTGTATGAGAATATGGATATTTAATGAAGTTTAAAATGAAAAATTATTACAATAATTTGATTTTATCAAGATAAAGTTAACAATAATAAATGCAAGTGATATTGAAAAGATTACCATTAAGAACATTTTTTAGGTATGTAATCCTTAAAAATTCCAAAATGTCCCAAACCACTTCAAAACACTTCAATCATAATCCCCATGAAGTAATAAAATTAAATGAAACTTATAACTTATTTAGAGTAAATATACTCATGATATAACAAGTCAAAGGGAAGTATATACATCATATAATTGTGAATTGGTGAAAAATAACAAATAAGTCTTAATGGAACATAAATTAAGATGAAATCTCTTACCTTGAGACCAACATGGCACGTGTGTCTTTAAATTTCAGAATAATAAAATTATATTAATTATTTACTTGATTAAATCATTTTTTCATATTTTTCATTACTTTTATTTCACTTATTACTAATTTTTATACAACCACTTAAATAATTAAGTTTACGTCTGGTTTTTTGACCGTATTTTGTTTATGTGTCAAAAATGACATTAATAGGTCATCTATGGTCAATAATGTCATTATATAAACACATAAAGAATAATAATAATGAAATGATAATAATATTTATACACCAATTATACTTTTAAAACTAACCATGAAATATGGGTATGAAAAATGAACCAACGTTACAATCTTGGAGATGGTAGGCCGTACGTACACATGAGTAACATTCCAATTTTTCAAAGATCATTATAAAAAGAGGGTAAATAACATTATATCATTCCATAATGATAATTATATTATAAATAAAAAGTTATTTATTCATATATTATTTTATATATAATTCCTGTTATGTAAAATGAACCCCATTATGTCGAGGAGGCGGTAGTCCACACATCCACGACCGATATTATCACTTTTTAGTGTGTGAAAAAGGTAATAAAGAAAAATGATATATTTTATTTATAGAAAGGTAATTATTTCAATAATTTCATATATTTATTTAATTTATTTCAAATATGTCTAAATATAACCATATTTTATAAATTCCATGTATAGCATGATCGAATCACATCGCTTTGAGGAGGCAGTGGTCTATAGTTTCACAAACGATGTTATTATATTTATTAAAAAATATAATGAATAAAGGCATGTGTTATAAATTAATTAAATAATAATAATGAAATATTATGTATCATATATATATATATATTATAAATATCATGTCCATCATAATTCCTAACCATGAAAATTGGTAGAGGAAAAAATGAATGATTTCATTTCATGAGGCGGTAGTTTGCCATACTCATAAATGGTAAGTTCATTACCAATTATATGGATGTGTGTGTAAGTGTAGGTAAAAAAATTAATACAAAAACATCTAAATGTATGTTTTATACTTGTTTTATTATAGAATTTTTGAATAAGAATAATAGAAAGAGTGGATAAAGAAATAAAACTAAAGATCTTAAAAAAGGATGTTTCCTTTTATTCGGGTAACTCATTTTTGTTTGCACCAAAGGGATTGCTTAGATGGATTCTTTCTCAAATGGTGGATTATAGTATTATTTGAGATATTTTTAAGATATATTTGGGCAGATATCAGTCAAGAAAAATTGGTTTGAGAGGTGTGAGGATGTGGGAGTTATAAGTGCTTTTTTATAATGTAGGAGGAGTTACAGTCTTGGAAATACCAAAACACTTTACATTATTGGCAGGTCTCCATTAGGTAATGTGACTCAAAAAAGTAAAATAATAGATTAAATAGTAATTATGTTCTAGATAAACCTCAAACACAAAAAAATATGTTCATTTTTATAATTTTGTTCCTTAACATCTATGTGACCCCAATTTTATCATTTTGGTTTTTATAAAAGTAACTACATTTATAACCTATGTAATTTAACCATTAAAAATAAATTAAAGTAAAATTTATTATAAAATATAGACCCAATAAAATATAAATATTATATATAATTTACGAAATATAACTCCCATGTGTTTTGGAAATTAATTTTAAAACAAGTGCATGTAACGTGCAAAAACAATACTTTAACCCAGACCTTGCAAATAATGTTTTTACTCTCTATGGGTCAATATGTTAATTATAAAATACTAATTGGTCCATTTATATAAAATATTTAATATTTTTTGACACTCAAAAATCACATATCTGAATATAATATTTTTAGTAATTTTAATTTATTTAATAAAATAACATTTATTGTAAAATAACATTAATGTTAATTTATTTACTTTTAATTTAAAAAAATCAAAAAATATTGGAAATAATATTAATTAATTTCACAACTATGTATAATGATATTTTCATCAAAAAATTAATTTAACATAATAATTAATTAAATCTACTTTACATTTAATGTTTTTGGAATCATTTATTCTATTTAATTATTAACTAAATAGTCTATATGTTGCATTTGTTAAGTTTTTAATGTAACTAATTCTTTTCTAAAAATTATAGTAAAATTACCATGATAAACAAACTCACATACCTTTAAAAATAATCATTATAACTTAAAATATGTGTCTTCCTCCATACTCAAAATCTTTATAAATTTTATTGGTAAGGAAGGTTCCTTTTTTTATTTTCTTTACTTAACTTAGTATATGGGTCAAGTTCATGACCATGTACCATACTAACTCATAAAAATAGAAAAAAAAGAGAAGATATGGGTGAAATATTGTCATAAAATTTCCTTTTTTACAAGTATCTATGTCATTTTTTCCATTATATATAAGATTTAGTCCCTTTTTAAGATTATTTTTACCTTAATAGCTGAAATTAGTTATAATTACATTTAAAAATATTTTTGGTAAAAACATAAGTTGATATTATTAGAATAAAATTTCATATTGATTAAAATTTGTATTTACTTTTTTACAAATTCTATTTACATAAGTGGATATGATAAATTTAAGGCTAATCCCACAGAAGTGGTGAGAAATAAGGTTTTTAATGTAAAACAATTCGAAATTTTAATAATTAATTATATCAAATTTCAATATAAAAATCATCCTAATGACCAAAATTGGATTAATATATGTATACTTGATCTATTTTGAATTTAAGAACTGATTTATTTTTTTCATTAATAATTATTTAAATGACGAGGAAGTGTTTCATAAAAATGCAATTTTTTCAATATTAATCAAAAAATGATAGTTGTTAATGAAAACAAATTACACCTAATCTAATTTTGACATAATAAATAAAAAAATAAATATTATTTTGAAAAATAAAATTTATTAAATTTTCTTATTTTATTTTTAAAATAGGTGCACCATTAAAAGGCGGTAAAACTCGATCTTAAGAGTAGAAAAACCAAAATCAGTGGTGTGTGTAGAGTAAGCTTAACATGGTGTTGCATATAAATAAATATAGCATCAAAATTCATTTTATGCGAAAATGAAAATATTTTAAGGTATTGGGTTGTTATATTCTCCCCGAATTAAACAAATTGTATCTTCACAATTCAAAATTTATCTTATTAATCAAGGGATTGATATTAGAAAATACTATTATGGAAGTACCAACATTATAATAGGTTTAATAACAAATATTTATAATAAGATGAATAAATTAATATTTTATGTTCAGCACAATAATAGACTTTCATATAGAAATACATTAGTGAAAAATTCGACATGGAGGAGAAATACAACCATCTTGTTCTGATGGAGAGTGATAGAGAACATATTCATTTGAATTTTTTAGACCACAAAACCATAAACCATAGCTGTGAATGAAGATCATTAATATCTTAAAAAATATTGATAACTGGAAAAAAAATTGTTTCAAGCTGCTTTTTCCTAGAGTTGAGAAATTCTTTCACAATATTTTCCATTGATTACACCATGAACCATTTGTACTTCATCTCTTAGTATAAGATGCATCATATAGCGATTTAATACAATAATCTCTAAAAACTCATCCAAAATTTATCATAAACCATCTAATAAATTGTAAAAATTTATAAAATATTATGATCGAACATTTTTGAAGGAAGGTCACTGTTTTTACAAAATAAACTTATCAAATTACATGAAGTGGATTTTAATCATCAAATACCAGACATGTGAATATGGTAATAACATGATTTACCATAAAACCTTATTGACAACATGAATGCTTATTATTTCTTAAAGTGGACATAGATTATTTTATATATTACCTCAATCAAAATATGATATAAACTCCATCAATGATAGCGTAAACCACTTTAATAAATCATTACTCAATTCCAAGGTAGTCATCATGTATTTGATTTACATTATCTATGATAATAATTTCATTATCCAAACATAATTATCATAACCTAATAACATATTAAGGGTTATCTTTCCCTAAACCATTTATTTTTCATAATGTTTTAATTTATAATATATAAATTTTCTTTGTATGATATAGCATATGATCTAAAAACCTTAACGAAAAAGTACTGCAGTACAATCCTCATATATTCCATGAAATTTAACAAGTATATCATTGATAAAATAATAAAATGAGATAATTCATGAATCCAAACATAATAACATTAATCATTCCTCTTCATCACTAGTATTATTATAATCTTGACCATGATCCATTATCCTCTTTTAGGATATATTCCTTAGACACACGAGACATTGGTTTTCATAGTGTCTTATCACGTTCGAGTGGAAGCATTACACATTCTAATTTTCTTTATTTCCCTTGAAATCATGAACATGCTGGAAATTTTCAATACACTTATAATAATCTTCCATTCCCTTCAATCAAGTATCGTGATGTTTTTCCCTAATTAACATTTTTGTGAAAAATACTTCTTTCCCTTCATCCCATTATAAATATTTTGACCAGCCATCCGCTCCTTTTCTTGCTTTCCTTCAAAGACATAGGACATGAAGAATTATTTGACCATATTATTATTAGATGATACTATGTACTCATACAATGAGAATGATATGAAGACTATTTACCTTATAAATATTGGTCTAAGGGCATCAAAGAAATGATATTACTTACTAATTGGACCATGTACATTAGTGAGGTTTACATTCCTTCTGCTAGGAGCCATTCTAAAAAACTACATACACTAAATTAGTGAATGTCATTATAAAACATAATTTTTAGTCCCAATCTAGTAAAATATTTAACATAAGTTGAAAAATGTATCCGTTTCTAATCTAATAATCATAAACATAGTTTCTTTGGGGAAATTTTTGATTTTAAATCATTCATAATAGTTTATATAGAAAATGTGATTTATCCTCATTTTGTCCCCCATGAGTGTCAAAACAGTTTCTCAATAAGGGTCATTTTCATGTTTCAGCTTACATCGAGTCCAGACCAACGCACCTTTTCAGATTTATAAAACCTTAATACATCAGTACCAGAACCAATCCCACTTGTAGTATCCAAACACTGATGTATTTCTAGGAAGACCCATATAATATCCACCATAACAAAATTATAGGACATTCTTCTATACTTATTTTCAATATATACCTTAGTTTTTTGATCACCAATCTATGTTTTCTAAATATAGTTTCCAATGTTGATGCTAAACTTCATTTTATACCAACTGTAATTCCCCGACCTCAGAAGTCAAGAACTAGTGAATTACATTATTACATTTTCATGATTTCATGGAATCAAATCCTGCAAGACCGATTAGTATAATATTATTTGAAAAAAATATTACATACATGATACCCATAATACATTGGGACATAGACAATAACAACATGATACATAATAAAATGAAATAAACAGCATGATTAAAACTCATTCAAATGATTAATCTTCATAACTTGGGGAAATGAAACATAATAATGGTGAGATAAAATGCACTATAAGGGTAAGAAAAGTGGAAGTAATAATTAATTTATGTGAATAAATCAATATTTAAAGGTAAATAAATGATAGCATACTCCATTTAAATAACTAGATAATGTATAATCAATATGTAATTGTATGAAACTGAAACACAAGTCATTTAATCAATAATATAATAATAAAATGCATCCATATATACATTAATGAAAATTATCATGGATAATAATTGAGTGTAAATGAGGAAAATTATTAATTATTTCATTTCATGTCTGAGGTACATGAAAATATATACCATAAATACCTTTCATAAGATAGTTTAATGCTATAGATAAAAACCCATTTAATTTGGACAAATTATTCCTCTCATGAGAAGTTGTCGACACTTAGAGGGGAAATATAACGTTCAGGCCCCACCATTTACGACCAGTACAAATAATTCCTCATATAAAATATTTAAAATAAATAATATGACTTATCAAATATCTATATTGAATAAATAACATTGTTTTATCAATAATTCCCATGTTAATCGAATAACATTCGAAGTGAACAGCATATGTAAAAATGATATATAGTTTAGGAAATAAAAATATAAATTTCATTAGAATATGAATATTAAAGTAATTTTATAATGAATAATAATTACAATAATGTTATTATGTCAATATAATATTAATAATCAAAAAAGTGATATTGAAAATATAATTATTAAGAACATTATTGAGGGAAGCAAACTATAAACATTACAAAGTGTCCCATACTATTTCGAAACATTTGAATCATAATCACCATGAAATAATAAAATTAATTGAAATTTATAGAATCATAAGAATAAGTATATTAATGATATAACATGTCAAATTTAAATATATACAACATGTAAATGTGAATTGGTTCAAAACAACAAATAAGGCTCAATGTAATGTAAATTCAGACAAAATATCTTACTTTGATTCCAAAATGTCACGTGTATCTTTATATTATAGAATAATAAAAATATGACAATTATTTAATTTATTCATAACATTTCTCTTGTTTATAATTACTTTAATTTCACTTATTTCAACTTTGTAAAAACTACGTAAACAATTCTGTTTATGTTAGTTGTTTTGACAATATTTGGTTTATGTATTAAAAATGACATTGATAGGTCAACTATTATCAAAGGGGTCATTATATAAACACATAATGAATACTAATAATGTCATAATATATATATTTATACATAAATTAAACTTTTAAAACAAAAAACAAATGATGGGTAAGAAAATTGAACCAATGTTACAATCCTGGAGATGGTAGGCTGTACGTATGCATGGGTAACTTTCATGTTTTTAATGATCATTATAAAAAGGAGATAAGTCACATTATATATCTCCAAAATTTTCATTATATAATAAATTACATGTTATTAAATCATATATAATTATATATATAATTCTTGTTATGTAAATGGAATCACATCTTGTCGAGGTGGTGATATTCCACACATCCACGACCGACGTTATCAATTTTTAGTGTGTGAAAAGGTTGATAAAGATATATTGTATTTAAATAAATTTAATTATGTATTTAATATAATATATATTTAATTTTTGTCACATATGGTTAATAAAAACCAATATTTATACATTCCATGTAAAGCGTGAACGAATCACATTGCTTTGAGGAGGTGGTTGTCCATAATTCCACAAACGATGTTATTGTATTTACAAAAATGGAATGTATAAAGGTATGTGTTATAAAATAATTAAAGAAGAATAAAAACATATTAAGTATCATATATATCTTATCTAATTAGTGTTTCTATCATAATTAACAACCATGAAATGTGATAAGGGAAAAAATGATGGACGTCATTTTGTGATGCAGTAGTTCACCAACACATAAACTGTAAATTCATTACCGATTAGATAGAAGCGTGTGTGAGTTTATTTTGAACCATTAATATTAAAAAATCTTAGTATATTTATAATAATGGTTTTATTATATAATAATATAATAATAATAATTGAATGAGTGGCGAATGAAATAAAACTAATGATTTTGAGGAAGGATGTTACCTCTTATTCGAGTAACTCCTTACGGTTTGCACTAAAAGGATTCCTTGTATAGATTTATTACTCAATTTATTATTATAGGATGATGGAAGGTATTTTTAAGGGATATTTAAGAAGATATGGGTCCATCCAATTTTTCTTGAGAAGTGTGAGGATGTGGGAGAGATGAGTTCCTTTTATAATGGAGGAGGAGTGACACTCTTGTAAATAACAAAATGTATACATTACTTGGAGGTCTCCCTTACCTAATATAACTAAAAAATTAGAATAATAATGTATTAAAGGTTAATTATGGTCGATAAAAATCTCCAACTTAAAAAATAAGTGCATTTTTATAATTTTTTTCCTTAACATCTAAGTTTCCCTAATTTTATCATTTTCATTTTTGTTAATGTATCTATATATGTAACCTAATTAATTTATCCATTAAGGCTAAATTAAAGAGATATTTATGAAAAAATATATTCAAACTAATATATATATATATATATATATATATATATTATAATTTATAAAATATAAATCTCATGTGTTTTGGAAAATAATTATAAAACAAGCACATGGAACGTTCAAAACCATTCATTTAACCCAGTTTGTGTAAATAATATTTTTACTATTTATAGGTCAATTTTTTAATTATAAAACATTAATTGGTCCATTAATAGAACATATTTTATATTTATTGACACTTAAAAATATCATAGCATAATATAGGATTTTTCTTAATTTTAATTTATTACATTAAATATCATTTATTGTAAAATAACATTAATGCCAATTTATTTAATTTTAATATAAATATATCAAAAAATTGGAATTAAAATATATTAAATTAAGATAAGTTTAAAATGATATTATATTCTAATAAAATAATGTAAAACCACAATTCATTAAATTTAGTTTAATTTTAATGTATTTAGAACCATTTATTTTATTTAATTATTAATTTTATTATCCATGCACTAGCAATTGTTAAGTGTTTAATGTAACTAATTAATCTCTAAAATTTATAGTCAAATTAATATGATTAAAAAATATTTAGATTTAAGTGTGATGTTTATAACTGAATATATGTACCTTCTCCCATAATCTAAAGATTTATAAATGTTAAAGGTAAGGAAAGTTACTTTTTTTTTATCTTTTTTCATTAAATTATTATATAGGTCACATTCTTGAACATGAATCCCAATATATAAAAAAATAAAAAAACATAGAGGATATTTTTGAACTATTGGTATAAAATATCTTTTGTACATGTTTATAGGTAATTTGTTTCATTATTCTTATGGTTTAGTCCCTTGGTAACCTTAATTTTACCTTATTCACTGTAATTAATTTTATTTACTTTTACAAATATTTTTAGTCAAAAAATATGTTGATCATATTATATTAAAAATATCATACTGATTAAAAAATTTTATATCCAATTTTCTATATTCAATTTGTGTATTTGGCTAAATTATGTTTAATTCTAATCCCGCAGATGTGGCAATAATATATGTTTTAAAGTAAAAATATTCAAAAGTTCAATTAGTATTTATACCTATTTTCAATATAAAAATGATTCCAATGACATAAATTGGATTAACATATGTATAATTTGTATAATTTGACTTTAAAAACCAATTTAAAATATAATTTAACAGTAAATATTATCTAAATTAAAAGATAGTTTTTCACTAAAATGCTGCATTTTCACTATTCATCATAAAAAGAAATTTATCAGGAAAATTACGAAAAATAACCCTATGTTAATTTTTACATTTTGAATTCAAAACTAAAGTTTATTTTAAAAAATTAATTTTTTTAAATTCCAAAAAATTTAGTTTTAAAATAGTTGCGCCATTAAAAGGCGTTAAAAAACAGTCTTGCGTGTAACACAAGCTAACTTAGTGTTGTGTGTAGTGTAAGCATAAAATAGTGTTTCATATGATGAAATCTAGAAATTAAATAATGTTTATTATAAAAGTAAAATATTTTAATGTCTTTTGGTGTTATAGATAAGAGGAGATCTAGAAGCATGATGAAAAAATAGTGAATAAAAAAACACATGCCTTCTATTTCCTTAATCCGCTACACTCAGAATCAAAAAAATCAAACTCCAAAGAAGAATAAATCACAAAAATCATCATTGTAGAGACTTAGGTTTTAGTCTCTATTAAATGGGATAAAATGAGGGATTTGGGTTAAAATTATGATAAAATTTATAATTTTATGATAATTAAAAATCTTCAACATCATTTTTTCATATGGCGAAGCTAAACCACGAACCAATTATGTGAGGCATAGATTCTCTCAAGAGACCCACTTGGTTTAGACACATGATTATAAATATATTGAACCACCATTTATCATTCCACCATCTCAATAGGAATGGTTTTCTAGATATGGTCACACTTTTACCCAAAACGTACACTACCCATGAGACCCTCTCTTGGAAACATCAAACCAATACATGATTTACTTGGAAAGACACAAAGTTTCAACTAAATGTTCACCAATCATGATCCTTTCCAAATAGTATCAATAACAAAACAAACTACCTAACAAGATCCATGATTGCCTAGCAACAATTTTTTGTCCAAAAAAGGTCACATGTACTAGAAATTGACACTAGGGTGTGGCAAGAGTGCATATAAGCAGGCAAAAAGAGGAATATGGTGCCAAAATAAAAATGAGACAAAGTGGATAGAAATAATGTGAACAACGAAAATAAATATGTTAAAATTGACATAAAATAGATATAAATTATGGGAAACTCACTAGGTCCTCTTGAATAGAGTTTTTATAGATATACTACAGAAATAAATTAACATACTATGTTGTCTCCCTATATGATATCAAAATCTAAGCCAATTTCCTCAAGACCCCTATAATAGGATGATTTTATCCTATAAAAGGGCCACTAGCTAGATATAAATCTAAACTAGTAGGGAACATAATGCATACTGAAATTTATCAACCTAAGTTACCATGATAAATTCAAAGATAATTTGATAAAATAAATGATATGCATGATCATCATATATTGATCAATAATAAATTTAATAAATAAATCCCACATCACTTATAACACCTAGTCAAGAAACAAACACTTTTTCTGTATATACACAAGCATAAAATAATAACAATAATTCAATCCCTCACATAAATTAAAACCATTTATACATGATTTAACATAAAGATATATAAAAAAATGGTACCAAATTATTAGTTAAATAAATTTTATAATGTTCTAAATGAAAAATCGAAACAAACATGGACTTCCAAATCCTTTTACCCATTTTTGAAAAATATGTTATAAAAAACATCCTATGAAAGAAACTTGAAAACAAATTCCTTTTAAAATTACATCAAAAATTTCAATGATATATAATTATTGAAACAATTTTACAATGTTTAATCACATCCCTTTTGTGTAAAAACACAATGAAAAAAATTTCAACCTCACTTATGAGATGATAGAAATAAAAAAACATTTCATACTTCGAAAAAAACCATTGAATAATAGGATGACCTACATTAGAAAAAAGGGACCAAAACCTCGTTTAAACTCAAATTCATTTAATGAGACCCCATTAGGAATTTTGACACCACTTAATATACAAGAAACAATTTATTCTAAGTGAATACTTTATATAACTTATAAATAATATATACTATATATAAAAATAATAATAAAATATTAAAAATCCCCACAGAGGGACCATACAATGATATATCTTGACAAAAAAAGAATATAGAAAACAAAAACACTTCCTAAAATTTCAAATAATTGTATTTCACATAGGTACCAAATCAAATCCAATAAAAAAACGATTCTTCCATTGAAGAAGACAAAAGGAGGAAGATGGAAATTAACTACCAAAGAAAAACCATAACCCATGTTTAGGTCATCCCAAATCCTATATTTTAATGTCATATTCCCTAGGGTTTATATGATAAAGGAAAACCATAGAGAAATGGAGGTTGGGTGAAGATTCATGGTATAATGATGGAAAAAGGGATATTTACCTTAAAATACTTCTTAAAATCCAAGTGGGGGGGGGGGGCTTCAAACCATAGGGGAATGATGGAGAGTCTCTATTAAGCTATCCAATGCATATAATGAATTGAATAAGGGAATTATGGATTCCAAAATACTATAAATCAAGCATGAACATGATGGTAAATTAATATTTTAATGAATTTGTGAAGCTCGTAGGGTTTTTTTTGAATAATTTACCAAAATTTTCTCCAAATATATACTCATCATTATAATTGAGCTATGTACTCACTGGTTTTGGACATAGATATCACCAAACCATGCACCAATATATAATATTAAACTATTAAAATATTGAAACCCAACTCTCATACACATATTTTAATAAAATTATATTATACCATACTGCTATATTAATATCCTTCAAAAACATTATTAAATGTCATGTGAGTAAATAAAATAGTTTCTCCTTCGAATTTCAAACCATGTGTGAAATTATGGATATTTTTTGTGCATTGAATTATGATTCTAGTAATACAAAACAAACCATATTAGGGTAATTAAGCCTATCTATATCCGAGTTGGATCTTGCATCCACTTGTACTATCTAAAAATGAATTTCATTTCATTGAAACCATAACCCCTTTCATTTATCAATTTTCTTGATGTTTTCTTACACATACTCATACATTATATTCAATATAAAAATACATAAGAAATAAGGGATATTTATCTCTAGTCTCTCAGGGAGACGAGATACACAATACATCTACTTAAACATAAAATAGATAACAATTATATCATTCTTTATAATGTTCTCATAAGTCCCTTTTATCATCAATTATTATATAGGGTACCCTAGAGAAGTATATAAAGGAAAGGTTTGTTCTTTAATTCCCATAATGTGTATAACCACTGTAAGTCATGGTGTTAAAGAATTCTTACAATTTTAGAGGGACATTACTATATTATAAACTGAAGGATTTAATAATAAAATCATGGAATAACATAAATAATATCATATTATCATGGAATCCTAAATTAATGTAAATAATATAAAAAATTCATTATATGTATAAGTTAAGGATATCTACCATTAAATTAAAACATAATTCTCTAGGATAACTGTATATGAACCATACATGGTGTCTCGTGAGAGAAAAAATTACCCAATGCATTGGAAGATATATAATTCCATTCCCACCCATCATATCATAACATGTAAATGTACATGCGTTTTATTTAAAGAAATTATACATATGGTATAAGTATAAGAAATTATACATCCCTATTATGGATTACACCTTGGGAGTGGGGTGAATCAAGGTAATGATATTTGAGTCTCAATTTTATATGTTGAGTAGATCTTGTTCTCTCACCTTGAGGAATGGTTCAATTTCTCTATATGATTCCTATGAAGATCACTGAATTTATTTAATGACATGTGGTATATTTTCATTATTTACACATATTGGGAAAGTCTAAGGAGAATGAATCATAAAGTGTTTGTTCACTAAATTATTAATGATCACTGTGTAGAAATTTAGAGCAGTCTCGCTTACTGTCCTTATTCACTACAAGGAAAAATTGAATAATTCACCACTTTACTTAAATATGGAACTCACTGATCAATCTGTATACACCTTCCTTCTTCACATAATTATACTAGGCACTTACACCATTTCAAAAATTAGTGAAACTCCTAGAAGGAATACTTTTATTTACTTCAACCTTCTTTATTAAATATGGAAAAATCCTATGAACAACTTCTCCTTAAAAATATTCTATTTTTTCTTTATCAATTCATAGTATAATTATTTTACTTTTCATATCAACAAAATTTTTACGATTTATTCTCATATTTCCAAGACTATTTGAAGTGTATCCCATGCTTATTGGGGTAATTATCCCTCATATATTCTGAATTAAAAAATATGTCTTTCAACCAATAACACCCTCTGATTTAAAATAGTGAGAATCCTGAAAATGGAATGAATTCTATATTTCCATATGATAATTTACAAATTACCAATCGTTTTACATATAATATAGTGTGGAATTATTTACTCTAGTGCATGCATATCTTCCTTTGAAAATCCTTCTATGTGGTCATCAGTTCTATGATGTGGAGTCCTGATATTGACCAAATCCCATTTTACCAGATAATTTAATCCTATTAACTAAAAATCATAACTAAATTACATGTTTTTTATTTTTTTAATGGAAATATGTTATGTGGATTATATTATATGATTATGGTGTGGGAAACTATATAAACAAAAGAGATAAATTCTATACTTTTTCCCAATTTAGGACCCTCCATGTCACAATCAGTAACTTAGTTGTAGACACCATCAAACCCAAAAGGATTATGATGTAGCATTTATTTATTTGTTTATGGGTACCATTATATTTTGATAGGCCCTTAAAATCTCAAAAATCTATCCACATTATGGACTCTATAAACCTGATGTAGAATACTTATGCAAGATTTCGTTACAACATTGCCCTGGTGACCATGGCTTGGACCCAGGAGACATAGTCCTCCATGATGTGGAGTATGGGCTACCACATAGCCTCTAATTCAACTAAATTATTCACCTTTTCAACAGACACAAATCTTTTTCCCTCAAAAGGATTTTTTATATCAATAATAACACAATAAAATAAATTGGGTCACATATTCATGTCTCAAAACATAAAAAATTATGTCTCAAAGACATTCTTAAGATAAGTAGGAATTAATTCATTTTATATGATCATATATGGATAAATAATCATGCAATATAAATGTATATTTATAATGGAGAAAATTATTAAAGAATAAAGGAATAATTAGGCATAAAGAGTGACCTTATAAGCGTTGTTTTATGTAAGGGGTAAATAATCATTGAATAAGTAATGAACATTGGGTTTTCCTTGAAATAGAATTAAACTAGGTTGGATTTCCATAAATTGGTTATTATTTTTGAAATATTTAATGGGAAAATAGAATTAAATAATTACACATGAAATGTATTAAGGGATAGAAAAGTTCAATTTAATTGGGTTTGATTTAATGAATTTAATTTAAAATGGTACATAAAACTTGTATTATTAATAAAAATAAAGGGATATTAATCTAGGCAAGTATTTAAGAGATATGTATTGAAAAACAATTACATATTCATGAGAATAATATAGAGATAATTTGAAGTATAGAGAGATAATGCATAACCTAATAGTGAATCATGTGGTTTATATGTTTCATACTTCTTGTCTTGAATTTCTTATTTCATGAATATATCCTACTCAATAATGAAATTAAATTCATTAAATAATTTCATAAGATAATTTTTCATCTATATTTTTTTTTTAATTAAATTTATTGTCATACATCATTCATTTATTATATTGTTGTCTTTTGTATCTTCCATTTAGTGTTTTCCAGTCAATTTTCCAAAACCTCTTTGATATTTATATCATCACCAAAGGTATTATCTAATTGTTCCATATTATCTATAATTACAAAGTGATTTATTATTTATAATTTTATAGAAAAAACATATATAGTTTAATGGGTTGTGCAAATTAGATTCAAACTAAGAAGTGTGTCTTACTATGATCATTTTGGATAGTTAAAATTATTATGAACATTTTTTTGTGGTTATCAAGAAATTGATTCCAAATTTAAATTTCTATTACATTATGAATTTACAAAAATATTATATTTATTCATTTAATATATTTTTAAAATAATCGTTTTATGGAACTAATAAAAATAATATATTTTTTCTATAGAAGTTTTGAAACCAATTGAATATAGATGTGTTTTAACCATAGATTAATAAAAGGGAGGATGTTATATAATGTATATTCAATAAGTATTGATAGTTATAGTTAATATGTGGAAAAAACCATAGATTGGGGGTATGGGTAAAATAATTTGTCGTAAAAAACATTTTTGAAAATTCAAATCTTCATTTATTCATTAACTATTTTTTGGTTTTGAACCTTTATAGCTAGTTAAGACAAATGGATTTTTTATAACATAACTAATAATGACCCTATATGAAATTAAACTAAGTTAGTAATTTATGAATTAATGTTCTTAAAAGTATTGGTTCTAATATGATCCTACTACTTTCTATAACCAGTTACAAATTAGATCTACATATTTTACACTATAAATATAATTATCAATATTATAGTGGTATTGGGATATTTTAATCCAAAACCATGGTGAATCATACACTATATTTAGTCCCACTACTATTACTACCACAATCCATATTTCTTCCCACATTTTCTAATAATACTTATAAAGAAAAATTGTGAACCTTAACAAAGTTCCACCCAGATAAAATTTTCATGAAAAACCCACCACAACCCACAACCCTCCTACAAAACTGTGCCATAAAATGAATTACTAGATTACAAATTTCAAATGAACTCGAATATATAATTTCACCACTAAAATAACCATTTCAAAATTTGGAAATCAAAATGAAGTCAGACCATCATCAAACCTTTGTCACTGTTGCCTCAAGACACACACATTGACACCAAAGACTCAGTTATCATATCATTGTCTCCACCAAAAAACCCCATAATTCCATATATCACCATCATTATCACCACAGAGCACCACCATAATCCATCATCAGCACCGATATCACTATTGAGAGACAGCATCAGACACCGATCATCATCTCAAATCTCTTTGAACTAGATACTTGAACTCACATTACAAAGAACCATGAAGACCACCACGCTGCTTCACCTCAGAGAGAACTGATGAATCCCATAACTAGAGTATATAATCAAGAAAATATATTCATGATGAATCACTGGTGATACCACATCTCAGTACCATTTGGTCACCTTTTCCTTCTTCACATCATCTCGAGAATCCCCGACTTATAATAATCATCATTAGCCACAACACTATTGAACATCAATATAATGAAGAAATTTATCTACAGAATTGATAATCTCAACTTCTTTCAAAAATTAAACAGTACTAGAAAATGAGACCACTAATAAAAATAGAAAATTCCATTGACAAATAAGACCATAAAGGGAAACATGAAACCAAGGAAAACCTCATAAGAAGGACAATAATGAAACCCTGAAGAAGGTTGGGGATGAAACACTAAATAATTCTATAATCCTAATTTATTTTTTTGGATAATTATTAAATTTTAAAAAAAAGATAAAATTTTTGATAGGTTAAAAAATTGAAAATCCATAGTTTCACCTAACAAGATCTCATTTTTTTTCAATGTTTGTCCCAAATTAAATGATAGAACTTCCCTTATTTTAATTTCACATATTTTTTTTCTTTCCAAATATGTATCAAAGTTTACTTTAGTGGAAATATCAATTTATTCTTCCTAAAAAAAATCTCAAAGTATCTATAATAATTCATTCTTTACTGACATTAAAAGAAATTATAGTAATTAACACCAGTATCTTAAAAAAAATCATTCTTCTCTTATTTTTTTCTTTCCTCTTGACAAAATATTTCCTCTTCTACATATGATTTTATATTAATCAAAAAAATATATGGGATCATGGATTAAAAAACCTTAATGATGTATTAAATATTATCAAATAGAACAAGGATAATTCATGTTGGTTTACTTATTCAGATACTAAATCTAAAAGAATTAATTTTTTATCTACATAAATCCTAAATCTTCTTTAATTCTAAATTTCATGAACATTAATAAAGTCATAAAAGGTTTCAAAGACTTAAAATAGCCTAGGAAGGAAGTCATAAATTTAAACTATAACATATTTTTTTAAGTCGTTGAAGTCTTATAAATTATACAAACCTATTTTTTATGGATTTGAATGTCTTATGAAATTTTGAACCCTTAAGAGATTCCACTAAAAGTATATTGAAATATTCCATTAACTTATGAAATTATATAAATTTGAAAAAAACTATATAAATATTATATAATCTATAAAAGTAATACACATGGAATTCACAAATTTATATATTTCCCAATGTCATACTAAATGAAATACATAGTCATACACCAGAATATTTTTCAATTTTCTCAATTTGAACAGTATTTGAAAACCACATTATAATCAGACCATAATCTTATGAACTAATCTTTAATATCTTTTTTCTCATTCCAAAACATCATCAAAGTGTTATATAACACAAAATAAATAAATCTTCAATAAAAATTACTCTGAAATTGGTTCTCTTTTTATTCACATCTTCTATTTTCTTTTTAGAAAACTTTGATGTTAATTAATTTTTACGTAAATATCTATATGCCAAAACTATATTCTAAACATGTTTTTACATTTTATGGAAAATACATACTAATCCATCATAATTTTCATTAACATGAGGTTCATCTCTCCAATCATTAGATATCATGTGTTTATCCCCAAATAACAAAATTCATTCTCCTTTACCCAAATATATGGGAAAAATTTTGACTTCATTTTCCAACATGATATACGATATCCTTTGTATATAAATTTTTATCCACTCCATTATTCATTATCTTATATTTAATTTCATAATTTTGATGATAAATACAGCTCAAGCTTCCTCAAACCTAAGGCCACTTCATATTAAATAATATTTTTTTATATTTATTATAATGATTTAATTATATTTTCTTGTACATAATATACATGGGGGGGTAGAAGAATAAATTTTTTTAAAACAAATTCGGTTGAGAATGATGCCTCTATCATTGGGTGTTCTCTTTTTTAGGTTACACATTAATTTTCTTTATAATGATCCTTTAGTGAGAACATAACTTTTGGGATATGGAAAATAGTGACTCGGATAAAGTTTGGCTGATATCTTTTGATCTAATGAGTATAAAATGTGTGGTGAACTAGGGTGGTGAAGGGTGGTATTTATTTAGAAGAAGAGGGGGGTTTTAGAGTAAAATATAATATCTTTAAATAGTGACCCATCATGTGACTCAATAGTAAGGGACTTGTCACTAAAATATAAAGGAGTTTTTAAAATATCCATCTATATTCTACAAACCTCAAAAATCCATTCATATATACTATTATAAAAGAAAGTACCAAGATGGTACTTATACGATATTTTTTGTAACCTCCATATTTTAAATTTTTATAAAACATAAAAAACTTCACCCAAAACATTTTTCAGAATGATGATTAAGAAAATTACATAAATTTTATCAACATGATTTTCTAAATATGTAAAATTTATTTATTAAATAATATCCTTGTTTAGTGAAAAGTAGAATTTTTTTGTGACATGATAAAATTTATTGACCTATGAAAAATTACATGAGATATCATAATAATTATGTTATGGTTTTTATAATGATATATATTGTGTCAACAAATTATTTTATAAAAATAAAATAAAATTTATGTTTTCAAATTTCACATAATTTTTTTAAAGAAAATAAAACATATTTTTTTTAACAAAAATATAATTATGATTTATTTATGTGAAACATTTATTTTATCATTTTTAAAATGGTTCTTTCATTGTATTATGATATATATTCAATATATATTTTATTAATTATTATACATTAAGGTCGTAATATTATTTTAACCAAAAAATACAAGATTTCACCCTTGGCTAATTATGAACTTCTGATTTATAATACACAATCTGTTATAAAATGATGTTTATAATTAAAAACTATTATATTTATAAATTAATTTACACTTAAATTCTACATATAATCTAGATACATATCTCCTTATAACATAATTATAATCCCTAAGGGCATGGATTATAATTATGGTACATTAATTTGGTAGTTCTGACAACATGGATCTAGTGGTGATCTCAACTAATTTGAACTTCTAATATAGCCATTTCCACTTGATCCTTTAATTTTTAAGTTATTCTTGTTATTAGTCAAGTTAGAAAACAAATGATGCAACCTCCTCTATAATATATGAAAGGTGAAATTTATAAATTATTCTCTTACTTTTTATTATACGGTTTCTCCCTCATACATCAATTAGATATCATCAATACACTTCATCTACAAAAATTATAATAGTTACCTTATAATAGATACATCACCAAAAATTATACTTCCCAGTTGTTATAATTACCAAATCTCATTTTATGTCTATATTGCTTCTCAAAATGTTGTGCTCCAAATTAATAATAATGTATTTTTGTTTTTCATTTTTAGTTACATGTGTTTATATCATACTTGATTTCTAAATATGAAATACATATATGTATATATAAATTTGGAAGGAAAATTCCATTTATAAAAGTCCTGTTAATTAAATTCATTCCCAATTCAAAAAATTAATCTCTAAAATATCATGTAAATGATTTAGGTTTGGTGGGACCTGTAATATCCCATGTTTTCCTATGAGGTACAAATATTTTTTGTTTACAGTTTAACTCCTTGATTTTGACCTAATTTGAGTGAATTATGAGATCACATAAATTTATGGGGGGTGTCTCTGGCTTGTTCAGAGCCCTCAAGCCTTATATTAGGAAACTTCAGCAGGGAATCATGGTTTGTATAAACCATGTAGCCCGAGCTGCGTAGTTTGTTGGAACCATTCAAGGTGGTTTAGGCTTCTTTCTGGAGGCACACGGTTTAAGGAAACCATGTTTCCATGGGAGTATTCCCAAGTAGGCTATACAAAGTTTTTAGAACCCTCGTAAAATAATATTTTCACA
Organism: Viscum album; assembly: GCA_963277665.1. Classification (NCBI taxonomy): domain Eukaryota; kingdom Viridiplantae; phylum Streptophyta; class Magnoliopsida; order Santalales; family Viscaceae; genus Viscum; species Viscum album. The sequence goes on from OY728147.1 coordinate 758,152,082, forward strand.
TAGTTTCCCAAACCATGGACATGAAATCATGTGGCCCCTCCGTGACACAGTGAAGGGTGCACGGTTGGAAGACTATTTCACAAGCCGTGTGTCAAAACCGTGAAACCCAGTATTTCTTTGGAAAATTACTTTTTTACAAATAAAATTATTATAACGTAAAATAAATTTCCTTCTTCATCTATTGAAAAAACCCTAACCTTTGGAGCTCTCCTTTGAATCCTATAATAGTAATTGTGAGATATTGACTATAAAGATGTGGAATCGATTACTATCAGTCTCATTGGATATGCACCTATGTGTTATTCATTCATAATGTGTTATTCTTAGTTTATATTTATATCAATAATGTTGTTTCAGTGAAACCTAATATTCCATATTTTCATGAGTTTATTATTTTCTTCATTTTTTTTGATTTGGAATGAATAAGAGGTTGATTCTGAATGAGTACTCTACCATGTGTATATGATAGGTGGTAAATACATCTACCTAAAGATTTAGTTTTTCACATGCATAGTTTCAATTGTTTTGAATGTTGAAATTTATGGATCTTCACCTAAAATGAACTTTATTGTTGATTTAAGTTATTTAGAACCTGTTGAGTTTCCCCCTGAGTTCTATTTTATGGTTTGATGTCATTTGGCCTCAAATTATTCCACCCATGGGGTTCACCATTGATTTTTTATCAATATTATATGACCTCATTGAGTGTGTGTTAGCTCAACACTAATTTGGGATCTTATTTATCTGAATGATTTGTTTTTGAATTGATTAGGAGATAGTTTATTCTTTCTTTTCTATTATTTGAAGTGATGTGAATTGATTTAAATTTTTAAATGGATTTAATAGAAATTGTGAAAATTATTTATATGAACTCAAGAAATTGTTAATGTTATTAATTGATGAATGAAATGATATTATGATTTGATTATTTTAGTAGATTCCTCAATTATTATACCAGAGATCTTGATTCTATATAATTCCATGTAAATTTATCTTATGGATCTTGTTTATGGTAGTGAATACCTTAGAATTGTCTACACCTTGATTTAAATTCTATAGGATCTGTTTGGCCTTGCTACCCCATGGAACTTGCTTTCTTGGAATCATAGTGGAAATGGTCTATTGACATGATCCTTGGACTATAACCAAATCATTATTGAGTTTCAATCGAGATTGGCTTGGGAAATGATGTGGATGGATCACTCTTCTATACCTTGGATCTTACTCTTCACGGTATGAAACTATTGATTACACAGTGTGACCATTTTGGATGAATATTATTATACGATGTGGCCATGTGGAATGTTATATACTGAATTATATGATGTGGTGAATATAAATATTATAAATGTGGTTATACGACATGGATGTGGTGGATTTTTTTGATATATTTATAGAGATACTAGGTACGATTACTGGATATCAGTCTTTATAATCGACAGTATCACTTGATTATTTCTATTTTACAGCTTCCCTTGTTTTAATGAGATTTAATATTTTTATAGAGAGCCTTGATTGAATGGATATTTTCCCTTTAATTTTATCAAATATTCCTTGGTAACATTAATTTCATTACTGATATACATGTTGTAAACATTTACACTACTTTTATACACACACTGGATTTTTTATAGACACTATTGGTGGTGGCATACATAGTATTATCTCACACCGTATTTGGGATGCCATTGGGTACTCAGACATACTTCATTGATATATGTAGAGACCAAGGTAAATACACATTGTATGATGATTTATTTTCTTATTTCTTAGGACCAGGGGTGAACATGACTGAGAAAGTCTCATGAAGATAGATGAGATAGTTCTTTTTGGTCTTTTTAAAATTTTGATAGATTTATTTTAAAAGATTTGTATATAATTATTTTAAAATTTTATAGAGATATAAAATGACATATCATCTTGTATATGATATAACTTCTAAAATTTTTCATTTATTCTTATCTTGTATTTTTATCTTATGTCTTGTTGATATACAACTTCCAATACTATTTTTTGTATAATGCCGAAATGATACACTCTAAAAAGAAGGAATAATGTTGTAATAAACACACCTTGTGCTCTTTCTGATAGTTAGTATCCTCTTTCATATGTGGAGGCACGCTTGAGGCCATGTGACCCATTAGCTTAAAGAACCATTTAGTGGGTCCTGGGTCAGACTTTACAATGTGGTATCAGAGGGTTTTTCCTTTTATGGTTTATAATCTATTTTGAGACAATATATATGGATTAGAAAGGTACTATAATTTGTTAATTAATTATACGTAGGATTATCTAACCCACATATAAGAAAAGACAAACCGCCTAAAATAGAACAATACTTTATAGATTTTTCTTATTGTAGTTGATTTGATTCCACCATTGGGTGATGTACATCATGTTTAATGTGCCTTATGGTTATGGATCGTATTGTAACTAGATGAGAATAGGGTATTCATATAATTCATTATTTTAGGAACCTTATATGAATCAAATTCCATGAATTATTCCATTCTATATAGGATTCATTTATTGACTACATTAAATTGTTATGTGTGCCATGAGTGATATATCTAGGTTTTTGTAAATGATTTATGTAGGGAATTGAGAAAAATAGTTGGTACACAGAGTGCCTACCATAAATAAAAAAGCGAATTCATGATTAGGCTATTGTAGACACCATAAACATTCAACTATAGAATGTCGAGTCATGGACCATTGGTGACATGGACTGTAATGTGTAATGATTTGGATTAAGTGGATGCCAAATTTCAGTTCATGTGGTGTATGGGATCTTATGGTTCCACAATGGTGAAACATTTGGTTCAACCATTTTATTATAATTGTGAATTAATGTGACTTTGAATGAAATTAAATTTTAGGAAAATAGAGAACATAACATTGACCCAGATTTAGAGTGGGAAGTAGGTAGTATCTCTAGTGGTTTTATGAGTATTTATTTTTACTTAGTATTAGATTTAGGGGTAGAAAGAGAGATATTTATTATTTATAGGAATATTTTGACATGGAATATATTTTTAAATAGTGATACTTTTTTGTTGATATTTTATGAGGTGTGTATTTGGAGATGTAGAGACATGCCACCAAAACAACCTAAAGTTGTATGCCAAAATGGTGGTGAAGACCATGCTCTGAAGGTGATGGGCCAAGGGTTACAAGTAGATCCTCCTATAGTGACAAATAAGCAACCAGATATAGTATAGTAAATAGGTGCTATGGTATAGTTTCATTATAGTATTATGATCTTTATGAAAACTATTCATGGAGCACTGCAACCTGCCTCATCTATAGAAAAGATGACGTGTGTGTTCCATTAGTAGCATCTACTACAAACACGGCCTTTATCAGCGCTAAAAATGGCCTTTATCAGTGCTAGAAAAGCACTGATAAAGCCAACGTAGATAAAGGGGGGTCCCCTTTATCAGCGCTCCGAAAAGTACTGATATAGGACCCCTTTATCAGCCCTAAAAAAAGCGCTGATAAAATGGGTCTTTTATAAGCGCTAAAAAAAGCGCTCATAAAAGTATCCCTTTATCAGCACTTTTTTTAGCGCTGATAAAGGGGTCCTATATCAGCGCTTCCTTTTTCAGCGCTCTCGTTTTAGCACTGATAAAGGACCCTTTTATCAGCGCTTTTTAAAAAAGCGCTGATAAAAGTTAAAAAAAATTAAAAAAAAGTTTAAAAATTTAAAAAAATTTAATTTTTTTTTAAAAATACTGCCAATCGGGGGGGGGGGCTTTTATAGCACTTTAACCCCCCCTTTTACAGTGCTTTTCGGCCCCTATAAAACACCCCACACACACCACGAACCCCCCTCCACCCTTTAACAGTGCCTGCTCCAATATTACCCATGCGCGCGCACCCCTGCCTCCACCAGGATTTGAACTCGAGACCTCCCCCCTGCGCGCCTAAGCCCTTACCACTACTCTATTTTGATTTGCTTTCCAATTCATGATATCTCTATATATATATATTTATATATTTAGTTATATTTATTCGTATAGTAATATATATATTTATATTAATATATATATATAGTTATATTATAATATATATATATATAGTTATATTATAATATATATATATATAGTTATATTATAATATATATAGTAATATTAATATATATATAGTGGTATTAATATATATCTATATCTATATATATATATAGTTATATTTATTCATATTGTAATATATATTTATATTAATATATATATATAGTTATATGAACATATATATAGTTATATTAACATATATATAGTTATATTAACATATATATAGTTATATGAATATATATTTATATAGTTATATTAATATATATATAGTGATATTAATATATATATTTATGGTGATATTAATATATATATATTTATAGTAATACTAATATATATATATATATGTAGTTATATTAATATATATATAGTTATTAGATTAATATATATATAGTTAGATTAATATATATATATATAGTTAGATTAATATATATATATAGTTAGATTAATATATAGGTATATAAATATTCATATATTGGTATTCTAAATAAAATGGATATTAGTTATTATTTAGATAAAGCTAATATATTTTATATGTAAATATGTTTAATTATTTATTTAAAAAATTTAATTTTTAGGTGCGAATATATAAAAAATATGTACATATAGTTATATATTTGATTATAAATAGCAGTTCATTATAAAAAAGGATGAAATTTCAAATACATAATATCAATATGAATGTAATACCTTGGAATAAATTGAGTCCCCACCATGAAAAGCCAATAATACCCCCTTAAACGAGTTTGAAAATCCACAAAATATTAAAAAATCTGGGTACCCCGACAAAAAACTCAGTTTTGGAGGCATTTTAGGCCTCATTTAGCCTCGAAAAATGCTTGACTTGGGTTCTCCCAAGTCACAATGACGTAGAGCTCATCGTAGGCTTCGATTTGATATGTGGTAGAGCTCAAACGGACACCTGGATCAAAAGGTATGGCGTTTTGAAGTTTGAGTGGCGTTTTCAACATATTTTGTACCTTTTTTTAATTTTATTAATTTTTTTTAGTCCTCAAATTGTTATTAAATGACTATTACTCCATAATGATTATCAAAATATTAATTAAAAATATTTTTTTAATTTTTTAAGAAGTCATTTTCACTAAATATCTTAAATATTATGTATAATAAGTGTACGTATATTTATATTTATATAAAATATATTTAAAAATTATATACTATATTTATATAACAATATAACTATATTTATATATTAATATATTTTTAATTTTTTTTGAAACCGACCCTTTATCAGCGCTACAAAAAGCGCTGATAAAAGCCCCCCTTTATCAGCGCTGCTAAGCAAGCGCTGATAAATGCCCCCCTTTATCAGCGCTCCTAAGCAAGCATTGATAAAGGGGGCCCTTTATCAGCGCTACTAAGCAAGCTCTGATAAAGGGGGGCCCTTTATCAGCGCTACTAAGCAAGCGCTGATAAAGGGACCCCCTTTATCAGCGCTTTTTCGTTAGCACTCATAAAGGGGGTGCTGCGAAAAACAATTTTAGTGACCATGTTTTCAAAGGAATGGTCTATAGGTTTCTGAGATATTTCTTAAAACAAATTTTTTTTATTATATATAATATAGAGACACATCTTGAGTGGAGAGTAAAGTAAACATCACATATTCTTTGTGGAGAAACCATGCACTAGTATGATGTTTTTAACTAGGTTGATAGGCTAACTGATATAGTTTTGAGGTATTTCAAATACAAGTTTTATGACTACTTTTTCCTGATACATTGAGAGATTAATGGGATAGTGATTTCATGCATATGAAGAATGGTGTGATGATTATTATGGAATATTAGAAACAATTTATTTATTTTTAGTGTTTTGTGTCGATTTATCTTGCAGATGATTTATCGAGGGTGAGATGCATCGAAGAAGGTCTAAAGCATGTTGCTAGATCATATTTCAAAATGATATGCTAGAATACTATTACTGAAATAGTAAATTAGGGGTTGATTACATAGTAGAACCTAAGGAATGTTGGGGGGAATAGAGTAAGGAAATATAGTATCTCAACCTAGTGGTCTGACTTCTAGTGGTTGGAAGTATCATTTTCAGGCTTCTCATGAGATGAGTACCGACCAAGATATGAGTGTTGGAAGCTTTAGTTTCTATATTCAGTGTTGAATAATGAAATGTATGATAAATCAATGGGATCTAGACTTAGTTGAGTGATAATATTCTAGGAGGTTGATCCGTGTACAAAGTTTCTATAGGAACACCCATCTAATTGTGTGTGGAAGGGGTTAGCTCCGACTCATTAATTAGGAGTGGGTTTCACAGCTTCACATCAAATGGGAGGAAAGGGAGTACTGGTCGTTCAAGATTTTGTGGTGGTCATGGATGAGGATTATAAGAACAAGTTGAACTTATAAAGTAGAGTGGGCCTATACTAGGTATTGAGGATGTTTTGTATGGCTGCAATTCAGGCTAGATATATCCTATATAGCCTACCCCAAAGAAGTGGAGCACCAATCTATCCACGGTGTGATGTATGATATTATTTTACTCAACTTTTGTATCTATAAATTTTGATACAAGTGCATCACATTGTTTATTACTTGTACCAATTGTGCATATCCTTGGGACCATTGTTTAGTTTTCGAATGGCGTTATGACATTGGATACACCATTGGGGACCAGAATAGTGGGTGTACTCTAGTGTGTGGAGTCCCCCTTAAGAGAGGTTGATGTCACTTTGTATAGGATCTATTTTTCATTGATATGACATGGTTTGAAAACATAATCATGATGTACCCAAAATTTTATTATCGAGCCTACGTTGATTTCAATCATAGGATAGTGACCTTCACACCAATAGAAGGAAGAGCATTTATTCAGAAGGGTGAATGGGATATGAAAGAGAGAAGTTATGTACTAGATAATCCTTGAATTCTCATTATGACTACCTAGATTACTATTTTATTCCTGGGTGATCATGGAATGAATTAGGAATATTTTCTTCGAGTGGATGATCATTTTAGGAATGTTTTACTATAACGAAAAAAAATTTTCAATGGAAAATTCCCCTCTTATATTTATCTCATTAAATAACATGAAAACATGAAATAATGAACTACTATGTGATAAGTTGTAACATCCCAAGTAATTAATTAATAATAGATATTTTTATCTATGTCTATTAGTATATTAGATAGTGTTTTAGAGGCTTAAAATGAAAATAAATCCAATCATAAGCATGGAATACACTAATATTTTTAAAAGATTGTTTTACGGCCTTTTGATGGCAAACCAATTTTTAAATCTATATTTTGACAATCTTATAAGCTATTTTTGTCAAAATAAACTTATTATTTATGATTGGGACATCAAAATTTACTTTGTGTGAATTTTTGGTATTTTTCTGATAAAGTTCATTTTTTAATGAATAGTGAAAATGTTGTATTTAAAATGAAAACCACTTTTTAATCTAATTTATTTATATGATTAGATTATCTTTTGAATTGGTTTTTAAGTGAAATTAGAATATATTTTTACCATTTGATCCAATGGTGGTCATTGGAATCAATTTCACTTTGAAATTGGACTTAAACTGGTGTTAATCTTTTGATACTTATTGTTTCATAAAAACACGCTATTTGTCATGACAACGGGAATTAATTATTAAATTAATTAATTTAACTTATATGATATGAATTTTGTAAAATAGACATCATTTTTTAATTCAGAATATCAAATATAGCTTAGGGTGAAGTTTTGGTATTTTTCTGAAAAACTTCAATTTTTGATGAATAGTGAAACCACTAAGTGGTAGTTAAAGAAAATGATTTTTTGTTTAAATGAAACTTTTCCACTTCTGTGATTTGATTTTCAAAAATCCGACATATATGGTTGCCATTAAGAAGTAAAATGTGGTTTAATGAGATTAAAATATTTTTTTTGGTGAATAGTAACTTTTATGTTTTTAATCGCGATTAGAGGAAATTAGTGTAGTTTAAGGTAAAAATAATGTTTTAATAATATGAGATTAGCTTGACACATGTCCTACCCTCTTTTTATGTGTCATGGCCGACCATGAAAATCCATGGGTCAACTTTGGGACCCCATGGAGCCACTTTGGTTGGGAAATGACATAAATAACTTTTTATTTAATGTTAAAGTAAAAATGACACAAACATGAGTTATTTTACTAAAACTATTTTTACATGGGGTTATACAAGTCAGATGTTTGATTATAAATAGACATTGGTAATCTAAAAATATTTCCTACATCATGATATTTTTTTTTATAATTTTTAGACATTAAATATATTAAATTATTTATGACATCATGATGATGCAGCGATTACCTCATTAATTAAGGATTTAAATAAAATGAAATGATAATGTAACATATATGACCTACACATGTTAAAAACCTATTTTATGGGTATATTTCGAACCCTTATCACCTTAGCCTATAATTATATCAATTTGAGATCTTTTTAATCCAAAATCCATTTTAAAATAAAGTAACATTTCTTTACTTTCCAAGAGTGCCCCTACTCTCCTCTTATAAAAGGCCCCCACCTCTACCTCCTTACCCACACTTCCAAAGCCTTTTTCTCGGCCAACCCATGCCCATTTTGTCTCTCCACATCCCTCTCTTACTCCTTGAAGCCTCACTTTGGGCAGAAGTCTTCCCAAGGAAGCCAGTGAGCTCAAACCAAAGAGAGTTACCCGATTTTAAGGTAATGTCTTCACTTGAGTCCTTTTGTTTTATTTTACTTCTCGAACCCCCTAAACTCTTTTTATTCATTTCTTTTGTAAAAACTACAGTATCTTAAATATACTAGGATTTTGTTATAAGAAGCATTTGAGATACACTTACACACACCTACATCTAATGGGTAAAGAACATACTGTTTCCGTGGATGGCGAATTTCGGCCTCCCGAAACGATGATTGTTCAACATTCTTTTAACACCTTCAAAGGTGGACATTAAGATGAAACTATATTTATATATGATATATGATTTGTTTATGTTTTCCTTAAGCTACTTTATTTTTCATTTTGGGCATACATTTATGGTTTCCATTATGGGTAAACGCGATATCTTCATTTAAGGAAGTGCGGACTACCGCCCCCTCAAAGTGATTTGATTCGTTAAATACCATATATGGGACGTATAAAGGATGGAGTTATGATATTATATATGATATTACACTGGAATAATAATATACCTTTATATCATTATGATTCCATTCTATAAAATATGAAATAGAAATGAAAGTAGCGTTCATGCGTACGTACGGCTTACCGTCTCCATGAACGGTGCATTTCATTTCTTACCTATAAATGATTATGTAATATTATAAATGCATGTATATAGTAGATATATATGATATATATGATATATACATCATGATTATAATTCTGGATATAATGGATACATGAACAACTTGTAATTATAAAGGGTTTATTTTTGACTCAAGTACCAATGATCGTTAAAATGACCGTTATTAACTTAAATAATTACATAGTGTTCATGACATGGAAATAAGTGATATAAAAGAAATAATGAACTTGAAAAAGGTTCTTAAACAAGTAGAAATTAACTCAAGTTTATTATTCAGGAGATTAAAGAATGACCGAGTCAAGTCGGACCCGAGGTATGGGGACTTCGTCTCAATCTCCTTTCATTGAGGCATATTTTGTTTTATATACAACCATCTGTTATACAGTTTATAAACCCCTTTGACTTTTACGTTTATTCAAAAGGAATATTTTTTATAGGAAGCGTTTACTAAATGACAAAAGGGATTGTTTTTGTTGTACGTATGTGGCGACAACGACTTCTCCGCCGCCGTGACCATTATTTGAGTTTCGGCTTCCTCTACAAGCCATACATTTTTTTAAAAGAAAAATAAATACCATGTTTTACTTTTCTTTTATTTTGGTATTGAAAATGGTTTTCATAAAGTTTTTATATCAATGTGTTGTATTGATATATTATTATTGAAAGGTGGAAATGTTATGTTTCCTTTATGCATATTTTATGTGATATGATTATGTTGAGGTTCTTGGGCATTATTATGAAGACGGGTGGTTCCATGATAAACTAAGGGCGGGTGAGCCCGATATAGCTCTCCAATGCATTGGGTAACGTGTAGGAGTGAAATGTTAAGGTTTCTCTGAAGAGATTTAGGGAATATACTGTGATGGGTATTCCAAACGTAACCAAGTGGGTTACTCCTTACGTAAGAATGTTATGAATGCCTCCAGTTACCTTTATGTATTATGATTTCTATGATTTATTCATTATTTGATGAGGTATGTTAAAGTGCTTATGTTTTATGGGTAAAGAATGATTTCATTCATATGTATATATGAACTCATGTTTCCTTTCCATATTTTTATAAACCATATTGAGATTTTTATGCTCATCACAAGTTTTTTTAAATTTTTTTCACAAGTCAAGGGAAAGGTACATGATATGATGATATTGTCAAGGAAGTGTCAATAAAGAATCCATGTTTTATTTTAAATATGTTTCCATTTATGGGAAAAATTAATACTATCTTTTATGTAACCACTTTGTTTAAATGTGGAATGTAATGCAAGATTTATGTTCTAATTCTCTAAAACTCTAATCCTGAAAAGATCCTCAAGGTGTAATCTTGTAATAACTCAAGATTAAGTAAGGTTTAAGGCTGGAGACTTATAGTTGGTATCAAAGGTTGGTTTAGATAACATTAGGAGTTAAAATTATACTAAATGATTATGCAAAAATATATTTTTTAAATGATATAGAATTTGAAGATTACCATGTTGCTTCATATAAGACATGTTTGTTCAGAATGGTTTTCCACAGAGGAAACAGGGAAGCAGTGCTAGGAAGGCATATAGAATGAAATAACCTTCCGAATCAGCATCCTGAGATGGTCAGAATTGGAACTAAATAGTTTGTTGTAGTAATGGAGTAGTTGACTCAAGCGATAAATGGTGGTGGTATCCATGAACGAGATCAGCCAGATCAACTGCAGGGGAACATGTCAGTGGTGGAACATTTCATGAGGCAACATCCCCCATAATTCAGAGGATCATCTGACCCTGTGTTAGCTGAAGGGTTGATTAAAGCATTGGAGAAGATTTTCGATGTCATGGGGTGTTCAGACAATCAAAAGGTTAGTCTTTCTATTTACCATTTGTAGGGTTAAGCAGATCAGTGGTGGTCGATGGTTAAAAATATCAGGGACACTGATGAGATTGATTCTCTCGACTGGGATGAATTCAAATGTATGTTTCTTAAAAAGTATTTTCCTAAGGCTGTTCGACTTAGGGTGGAAAAACAATTCTTGGAATAGAGGCTAGAGGAAGACTTAGTGGCCACCTATGAACAAAGGTTCACTCGATTGGAAAGGTATGCTCCAAAATTTATCCGAGACCTTGATAGTAAAATAAATCGTTTTTACTCAGGATTAAAGCCAAAATATCGAAGGGCATTAGCTTCTCGTGAGTTTAAAAGTTATGAAAAGCTTGTTCGATGTGCTGAGAAGGTGGAAATGGAGTTTGCTGATGATCAAGTGTTCTATAACAACCAACAGAAGAAGAGACCGAGGTGGCAGGATAAAGGGAAGAATTCTTCAAAAAAGTCTGATGGTAAGAAAGCTAAGTTTCCAGTTTGTGATAAATGTGGAAAAAGGCATGTTGGGGAATGTCTTCTAAATTCTGGAAAATGCTACCGATGTGGTAAGATGGGAGATAAGGCTCATGATTGCACTGAAAATGATCAAGGTGATGGTAAGTTCAAATTTGATTTACAGTTAGTGAAATTTTTTAAGTGCAATGAGATGGGTCACTATTCAAACGAGTGTCGGACAAAGAGCTCGAGTGATGGGAAGCAGTTAGACTACAAGCAAAAAGGGGTGGTGAAATCCTTTTCAACTACTTCAGCAGATGTCGGGCCATCAAATGATGTTGTATCAGGTACTTTGTTTGTTTTTTCAGATTATGCCAGTGTGTTGTTTGATTCGGGGTCTACACATTCTTTCATCTCTGAAAGCTTTTCTAGTAAAATGGGAATACCATCTCAAGAAATGACTCCAGAACTTTTGGTAAAAACACCGGGGGGAAATGTTGAGGCAAAAATAATTTATAAGAATCTTCCTATCCTTATCTGTGGAAAGAACCTACTTGAAAAACTTATTGTTCTACCTCTAGTAGAGTTTGATGTTTTTCTGGGTATGGTTTTGATCTCTATTTACCATGCTAAGATTGACTATAGAGCTAAAGAAGTTTCTTTTCAGAAAGACTTTAATTTGTGTACAATAATAAACCCTTACTGTTGATAACATATCAAGAGGCCGAGAAACTTGTAAAAGATGGAAATGAATGTTACCTAACACATATCGTTGAAAATAAAGGAACTGTTCAGATTAATGATGTGCCAGTGGTAAATGAGTATCCTGATGTTTTTCATGATGAGTTTCCTGGAATAATACCAGATCAGGAAGTTGAGTTTACTATTGACTTAGTTCCTGATGCTAAGCCAATTTCAAAACCCCCTTATCTAATGGCTCAAATTGAACTTTTAGAGTTGAAGGAGTAATTTCAAGATTTATTAGAGAAAGGTTTCATTAAACCTAGCACGTCACCATGGGGTGCCCCTGTTTTATTTGTTAAAAAGAAAGATGGTTCTGTGAGACTTTGCATTGATTATAGAGCCTTGAATAACATCACTATTAAGAACAAATATCCTTTGCCTCATATCGATGATTTTTTTGATCAGATCCAGGGAGCTCAGTGTTTTTCAAAGATTGACCTGAGATCGGGGTACCATCAGCTGAAGGTAAAGGAAGCAGATGTTCCAAAGACTGCGTTTCGTACAAGATATGGCCATTATGAATTTGTAGTAATGCCTTTTGGGCTAACCAATGCACCTGCTGTATTCATGGACTTAATGAATAGAATTTTCCATGAGTTCGTGGATAAGTTTGTGGTGGTTTTCATTGATGATATTTTGGTGTTTTTTTAAAGTAAAGAGGAGCATGAAAGACATTTAAGGGTTATTTTTCAAACTTTAAAGAAAAGAAATTGTATGGGAAATTCAGCATGTGTAAGTTTTGGTTGCAACAAATTTCTTTCCTTGGTCACATTGTATCTAAAGATGGGATAACCGTTGATCCTACAAAAACGAAGGTTGTTGAAGAATGGCAAAGACCCACAAATGTAACAGAGATTCGTAGTTTCCTTGGTTTGGCAGGCTATTACCGAAGGTTTGTTAGAAATTTTTCATGTTCTAGTCCAATGACTAAGCTAACTCGGAAGGGTGTTAAGTTTATCTGGACAAAAGAATATGATGATTGTTTTCAGGAATTGAAAATAAGATTGGTGAATGCTCCAGTTTTGGAACTTCCTTCTAGGAATGGAGAGTTTTTTATCTACAGTGATTCTTCATTGAAAGGACTTGGTTGTGTCCTAATGAGAATGATCAGGTGATTTCTTATGCTTCACGACAGTTGAAAACTCATGAGGTAAATTACCCTACACATGATTTGAAATTAGCTGCTGTTGTTTTCGCTTTAAAAATTTGGAGGCATCATTTGTATGGAGTAAAGTGTGAAATATATACTGATCACAAAAGTTTAAAGTGCATATTCACTCAGAAGTAATTGAACATGAGACAAAGGAGATGGCTAGAATTAATCAAGGACTATGATTGTAAAATTAATTACCATCCGGGAAAATCAAATAAAGTGGCTGATGCTTTGAGTCGAAAAAGTAATGTTTCATTAACAATGTTGAATTTGGAACGTGACCCTTTGGTTAAGGATTTGATGAACTTTGGCATAGAAGTTTTTGGTGCAGGATGTTCTTCTATTTTGTTTTAGGTATCAGTGAAATCTTCTATATCAGAAAGAATCAAGCAAGCACTGAAGCAAGAAAATGAGTTGCAGAAAAAGGTAGAGTTGGTTCAGAACGGTAATTTGCCTGAATTCAACATTGATAATGATTGTGTTTTGAGATTTGGGAAGAGATTGTGTGTGACTTGTGATTCACAGTAGAAGAGAGAGTTGTTATGTGAAGCTCATAGTTCTCCGTTTTCAATTCATTCTGGCTGTACTAAGATGTAAAGAGATCTGCGGGATTATTATTGGTGGGATGGAATGAAAAGAGATATTGCTGATTTTACTGTGAAGTGTTTGACTTGTCAATAGGTTAAAGTAGAGAGGCAGTTACTGAAAGGGATGATTCAGCCTTTACCAGTGCCAGAGTGGAAATGGGAGAATATATCCATGGACTTTGTTGTGGGATTACCGAAGACATCTTGAGGTAATAATGCAATCTCGATTATTGTTGATCACTTGACTAAATATTCTCATTTCCTTGCTATATGATATACTTTCTCTCTAGATCAACTTTCCCGTTTGTATCTTAAAGAGATAGTCAGGTTACATGGAGTTCCTCTCTCCATTGTATCCGATCGTGATCCCAGGTTTACTTCTATCTTTTGGAAGGGCCTTCAGAAGACATTGGGTACTGAATTAAATATTAGTATAACATTTCATCCCCAATCAGATGGGCAGTCAGAACGAACAATTCATACATTGGAGTATATGCTACGTTCTTGCTATATGGATTATCAGGGAAGTTGGGACCAACATCGTTCTTTGGTTGAATTTTCATATAATAACAATTTTTATTCCAGTATACTGATGGCACCATTTGAGGTGTTATATGGGAAGCGGTATCGAACTCCAGCTTTCTGGGATGAAGTGGGTGAAAGGAAGTTAATGGGACCGGAATTGGTAGAAGAGTTGGCAGAAAAAGTTCAGCTGATACAGAAACACATGAGAACAGCTCAGAGTAGGCAGAAGAGTTATGCAGACAACAGGATGAATGATCTCTCTTTTTTGGTAGGTGATCATGTTTTTCTCAAGGTTTCTACATGGAAAAGTGTGATGAGATTTGGTAAGAAAGGAAATCTGAGTCCAAGGATCATTGGACCATATGAAATTCTAGAGCGAGTTGGATCAGTTGCTTACCAAGTGGCTTTACCTCCGAGTTTATCTCAGGTACACAATGTTTTTCATGATTCGATGTTGAGAAAATACATGCCAGATCCATCTCATGTTTTGATTCTAGAGGTAGTTCAGCTGGAAGAGAACCTATCATATGAGGAACAATCGGTCCAGATTCTTGACCATGGAGAGAAAGTGTTACGGAATAAGGTGATTAATCAGGTAAAGGTTTTATGGGAAAACCACATGATGGAAGAGGCAACATGAGAATCTGAAAATGCAATGAGGGATAAATACCCCCACCTATTCGATAAGTAAATAAATTGCGGGGAAACAATTTTCTAAAGGGGGGAAGGATGTAACATCCCAAGTAAGTAATGAATAATAGATATTTTTATCTATATCTATTAGTGAATTAGATAGTGTTTTAGAGGCTGAAAATGAAAATAAATCCAATCTTAAGCATGGAATACACTAATATTTTTAAAAGATTGTTTTACTGCCTTTTGATGGAAAACCATTTTATAAATCTATCTTTTGACAATCTTATAAGCTATGTTTGTCAAAATAAACTTTTTATTTATTATTGGGACATCAAAAGTTTCTTTGTGTTAATTTTTGGTATTTTTCAGATAAAGTTCATTTTTTAATGAACAATGAAAATGTTGTATTTTAATTCAAAAACACTTTTTAATCTAATTTATTTATATGATTAGATTATCTTTTTAATTGGTTTTGAAGTAAAATTAGAATATATTTGTACAATTTAATCCAATGGTGGACATTGAAATCAATTTTACTTTGAAATTGGACTTAAACTAGTGTCAATCTTTTGATACTTATTGTTTCTTAAAAACATGCTATTTGTCATGATATCAGGAATTAATTATTAAATTAATTAATGTAACATATATGATTTGAATTTTTTAAAATAGACATCATTTTTGAATTCAGAATATCAAATATAGCTTAGGGTGATGTTTTGGTATTTTTCCGAAAAACTTCAATTTTTGATGAATAGTGAAACCACTAAGTGGTAGTTAAAGAAACTGATTTTTCGTTTAAATGAAACTTTGCCACTTCTATGAACTAATTTTCAAAAATCCGACATACATGGTTGTCATTAAGAAGTAAAATGTGGTTCAATGAGGTTAAAATAATTTTTTGGTGAATAGTAACTTTTATGTTTTTAATTGCGATTAGAGGTAATTAGTGTAGTTTAAGGTAAAAATAATGTTTTAATAATATGAGATGAGCTTGACACATGTCCTACCCTCATTGGATGTGTCATGGCCGACCAAGAAAATCCATGGGTCAACTTGGGGACCCCATGGAGCCACTTTGGTTGGGGAATTTCATAAATAACGTTTTATTTAATACTAAAGTAAAAATGACACAAACATGAGTTATTTTACTAAAACAATTTTTACATGGGGTTATACAAGTCAGATGTTTGATTATAAATAGTCATTGGAAAGATAAAAATATTTATTACATCATGATATTTTTTTTATAATTTTTAGACATTAAATATATTAAATTATTTATGACATCATGATGATGCAGCGATTACCTCATTAATAAAGGATTTAAATAAAATGAAACGATAATGTAAACTCTATGACCTAAACATTTCCAAAACCTATTGTATGGGTATATTTAGAACCCTTATTACCTTATCCTAGAATTATATCAATGTGGGACCTTTTTAATCCGAAAATCATTTTAAAATAAAGTAACATTTCTTTACATTCCAAGAGTGCCCCTCCCCTCCTCTTATAAAAGGCCCCCACCTCTACCTCCTTACCCACACTTCCAAAGCCTTTGGCTTGGCCAAACCCTGCCCATTTTGTCTCTACACATCCCTTTATTACTCCTTGAAGCCTAACATTGGGCAGAAGGCTTCCCAAGGAAGCCTTTGAGCTCAAACAAAGGGAGTTACCCGATTTTAAGGTAATGTCTTCACTTGAGTCCTTTTGCTTTATTTTACTTCTCCGACCCCCTAAACTCTTTTTATTCATTTATTTTGTAAAAACTCCAGTATCTTCAATATACTACCATTTTTTTATAAGAATTATTCGAGCTACACTTACATAAACCTACATCTAATGGTTAAAGAACATACTGTTTCCGTTGATGGCGAGTTTCGGCCTCCCGAAACGATGATTGTTCAACATTCTTTTAACACCTTCAAAGGTGGACATTAATATGACACTATATTTATATATGATATATAATATGTTTATGTTTTCCTTAATCTTCTGTATTTTTCATTTTGGGCATACCTTTATGGTTTCCATTATGGGTAAACGTGATATCTTCATTTAAGGAAGTGCAGACTACCGCCCCCTCAAAGTGATTTGATTCGTTAAATACCATATGTGGGACGTATAAAGGATGAAGTTATGATATTATATATGATATTACACTGGAATTATAATATACCTTTATATCAATATGATTCCATTCTATAAAATATGAAATAGAAATGAATGTAGCGTCCATGCGTACGTACGGCTTACAGTCTCCATAAACGGTGTATTTCATTTCTTACCTCAAAATGATTATGTAATATTATAAATGGATGTATATACTGGATATATATATGATATATATTATATATACATCATGATTATAATTCTGGATATAATGGATACATGAACAACTTGTAATTATAAAGGGTTTATTTTTTACTCAAGTACCAATGATCGTTAAAACAACCGTTATTAACTTAAATAATTACATAGTGTTAATGACATGGAAATAAGTGATATAAAAAGAATAATGAGCTTGAAAAAGGTTCATAAACAAGTAGAAATTAATTGAAGTTTATTATTCAGGAGATTAAAGAACGACCGAGTCAAGTTGGACCCGAGGTATGGGGACTTCGTCTCAATCTCCTTTCATTGAGGCATATTTTGTTTTATACACAACCTTCTTTTATACGGTGTATAAACCCCTTTGACTTTTACGTTTATTCAAAAGGAATATTGAAAGTGCAGCCGATTGTCGCCTATCGACCGTTCAAGGTTCCGGTGCTCTGCTAATGTGTATAGCAGCACTCGGGTCGAATCCTCGACGATGACACTTTGTGATAGTCGTTTGTTTTTAGTTGATTGTATTTTGATTAGGGGGTTTGTTTGCAGAGCTTAATTGAAATGATTTATGGATGATGTTTGATTTACCAAATTGATAAATATTGGGGTGAGTTCATCATTAGGTTAGTTAAGCTTGTGATATCCTCGAGCTTCTCTTTATATTGCATTTAAATTAACACCCATGTCACAATATGATGTTGATTAGAATTCTTAAGTGTTAAGGCTTTAAACCAAGACTTAACTTAACTTAAGGTTATAATCTCAATCAGATCTTATTTATGGTTGTGTATTTATGGTTCCAATAATCCATGGAAACCACATGTTAAACAAAACAAGTCATTAATCCATGACATGTTAAGTCCAACATACACAATGTTAATTCAAAGAATATTCATCGAGAAGAAGCTCTCAATCACTATTTTAAGAACATTAATAATTAAAAACGAACTTTCGATTGAATGAGGAAGCTAAAGAAGGGAACCAGATTGAACTGAATTTAACCTATTTTAAGAACATTAATATTAAAATACAGAAGGTGGAAGAGAATAAGAGATATTGAAGAAATAACTTGCATTAAAACAGAATTACAAAGAAAGAGAATTACAAGATTACAAAAATGAAGAACACAAAAGTAAGTGAAAACAAAGAGAGGAGGAATGGTCTCTCAAGTGAAAACATGAGTATGTCAGGTCCTCCCAAGCCTTTGGAAAAGCTTTGGTCGTGCCAATATGATCTCCTCTCTTCTGAAATGCCAACCCCTCTCAAGGAGAGAAGGGGAGAGTTTTTATAGCCCAAGGAGTGGAATGTTTGCATTCCCAATCTGTCCCTCCACTTGCATCGCCAATTTGGCAATTCCGACGGCCGAATCTTCAAATATCTCCTTCTTAAAAGTTGTATAAAATACTGTTGGCCGACGACTCTCAAAATATGGAGTCATTTGGACGTAATTATAAAATGTTATGGCCGGTCGAATAAACAAACTTAA
Organism: Viscum album; assembly: GCA_963277665.1. Taxonomy (NCBI): domain Eukaryota; kingdom Viridiplantae; phylum Streptophyta; class Magnoliopsida; order Santalales; family Viscaceae; genus Viscum; species Viscum album. Next base: position 758,171,205 of record OY728147.1, read on the forward strand.
ACTGTCCATTTCAATCCAGTCTTTTTGAAGTTCATAATGTGAAAGGGTTTTTGAAAATTAATATGCCTTCAAATCCGAATGGTTTCTTCAAAAAAGTCGGCCGCCTACATCTCCTATGTCACACTGAAAAATCTCAGCTCTCTTGGATGACTACATCAGGAGATATGTCATGAATACTATACTGATTTTAATTCTCGGCCAGAATGGTGGGCTAGACTTCAAAGATTTATTTGGGCCCCTTGTACTTAGATTTGGGCCATGAAATTTTTATCCAAGATGACATGTAGTGTCCTTCGAATTATGGTGGAGAGTTAAGGTTTTTGGACTTCTGTATTGATCCCAGTAAATAAATCTTCAAGGCTGGTCCAGTTTGTTCACAGATTCTTTGGTCTTGTTTGTGAGGACCATATGACCCTTCAAATGGAAGAATTGGATCATGGTACCTTCTAATGAAATGTTGTATATTGAAAGGAGAATCCTAAAAAATAAGAACCAAACAATTTGGATCAGTATAGGGATAGTTATAATTAAAACATTAAACTGACTCAATTTGACTACTTCTAAAAATGCTCAAATATTACACTTAATATTAAAACATTAATATTTCACAAAAATTACGCACATTTCATATAAAATAAGTAAAGGGGGAATATAATAAGTCATGAAAATATTAATAACATCAAATATTTTTTATATGAAAAATTACTAAATGACAAAAGGGAATGTTTTCGTCGTATGTATGCGGCGACAACGACTTCTCCGCTGCCGTGACCATTATTTGAGTTTCGACTTCCTCTAGAAGCCATAAATTTTTTTAAAAGAAAAATAAATACCATGTTTTACTTTTCATTTATTTTGGTATTGAAAATTTTTTTCATAATATTTTTATATAAATGTGTTGTATTGATATCTTATGATTGAAAGGTGGAAATGTTATGTTTCCTTTATGCATGTTTTATGTGATACGATTATGTTGAGGTTCTTGGGAATTTTTATGAAGATGGGTGGTTCTGTGATAAACTAAGGGTAGGTGAGCCTGATATAGCTCTCCAATTCATTGGGTAACACGAAGGAGTGAAACGTTAAGGTTTCTCCGAAGAGATTTACGGAATATACTGTGATGGGTATTCCAAACGTAACCAAGATGGTTACTCCCTACGTAAGAATGTTATGAATGCCTCAAGTTACCTTTATGTCTTATGATTTATATGATTTATTCATGATTTGATGAGGTATGTTAAAGTTCTTATGTTTTATGGGTAAAGTATGATTTCATTCTTATGTATATATGAACTCATGTTTCCTTTCCATATTTTTAAAACCCATATTGAGCTTTTTATGCTCATCCCATGTTTTTTTAAATGTTTTTAACAGGTCAAGGGAAAGGTACATGATATGATGATAGTGTCAAGAAAGTGTCAAGAAAGAATCCATGTTTTATTTTAAATATGTTTCCATTGATGGGAAAAATGAATACTATCTTTTATGTAACCACTTTGTTTAAATGTGGAATGTAATGCAAGATTTATGTTATAATTCTCTAAAACTGTAAACCTGAAAATATCCTCATCGTGTAATCTTGTAATAACTCAAGATTAAGTAAGGTTTAAGGTTGGGTCCTTATATAAGTGACCTTTAAACATAATTTTGTCACCCCTATGTTTGGAATTTTGAAAATTCGACAAACACGGTTGTGTTCAAGATGATTTTTGGAGTCTAATGAAACAAAAATAATTTTTGATGAATAGTGACCTATGCTTATGAATAGTAATATGACCCTTATGAATAGTAAATCATTGAACATAAGAGTAACATTACCTATGAATAATTAAATAAAATTTAGAAATCTTAGAAAGTGACTGTTTGACCTTAGTAAACGCTTTGATATTTTGTAAGTCATAAATAAATAATTATAATTAATTAATTAATTTAAAAGAATATTTATTTCTCTAAAATGTATTCATAAATTATTGAATCAATGTATTATAGTTTTTTGATAATATTATAAGTCCCTACATAATTTTGGAAAGCACCATAAAATTAGTTTTAATCTTAAAAATAGTTTTTTAAGTAAATTTTGATTTTAATTAAATATTAAATTAATATTATTTATGAAATTATTCTTGAAAAATAGACTTTATTTTTGGATTCTACACGTCAAAAAATGGTTGGGGTAAATTTTCGGGATTTTTATGAAATACTTGAATTTTTTATGAATAGTAGAATCCGATAGTTCACAATAAATGCAAAATAATGTATTAATTGAGTCATCGATGATCTTCTTCTGATTTAATCCCAATTGGTCCGGGATTACATTATAAAATTAATATTCTTGGTCGATCAAGAATCACTATTCCTTGTCTTATGGGAAATTAAGAAACTAATCAATTTTCTATTAAGGAAACCCCTCTCCCCTCCACTATAAAAGCCACCCTTCACACCCTATTTTACTCACACCTCTCAAGCTACAAGCCTTCTCTAAACTCTACCCAAAAACCTTACATATCCCCTCCACCACATCCAAGAGCTTCTGGTCACATCAAAAGATCAAGCTTAGGCCCTCAAGGAGGTTCTCAAGAGGAGGAATCAAGAAGTAATTTCCCTCCCTATTTTCCCTTTAATTTCATTTCATGTTCAAGTTCATTTCTTGATCTCTACCCACCTATCATCATACAAATTGTATTGTAACTCCAGTATTATACACATACTATAATTTCATGATTCTAATGGTATCTTATATCATCCAACCCCCTTTCCCTTTCCCTTTTATTTTATTAAAGAGGACCTTGTTCGTGTGGTGTTAAGTCATCACCTTCAAGAATGACATACTTTCTTCTTCCATTTCCACCATAAGATCTGGTCATGAAACCATTTTTATGGTGTAACCAGAATAGTTTTTATGTATTATGTTCTATTTAAAGTTCTGGAAATAACCTATGGCCATATTACTAAGTGATAAGATAAAATAAGTTCGTTGTGATCAAAAAACCGCTCAAATTAACCTAAATAATCGTTTAATTGTTTTATAATGATTAATACACATGGATATAATATAAATCATTATAAAGTCATTCATTCTCCTGTAATATCATTTCTGTATGTTTACCCATGTTCTACCCAAACTTCAATTTGTGAATACAAGTAAACAACCCATGAAAACCCATAAAAACGAACATCCCCAAAACAATGTTTTTAAACTCTATAAGTCATCCAAAGGAACATAATATGACATAATGAAACCATAATGAATCCTATTAATGTACACATGGGTCTGGATTTCTAAATAATGAATATAATTTCATTATACAGGACATTAAAGAGAAGGAAGCATTCAGGTACAAGGTAAGGGGAAATCTCGAACCCAATTTTCTTCCTTCGCGTTCTCCTTATTTCACTCCATTTTTGAGATGGTTACTCCTTAAATATCATTTGTTCATAATTTACATTTATTTTCTGGCATATACATGTTTTTCACTGGTTTTTATGTCCAAAAAAATGTTTTCCAAAATAACTCTTCTTTTAAGAACACACTTCTACTTCTCACTCAAAGTGGACAGTTCTTGTAACATGTGTGTTATTCCCTCTTTCTTTTAGGAACCCAATTCTTATGAATGTGTTATTATGAGATGAAACAAATTCCTTTTCATGGGTTCATTATGTTGATTTATGTTATATGTTCATTGTGTCTTGCATTATAAATGATAATGTTATGATGTGACGAGTGCGGCTGGAATTATATAGCGCAATATGAATGTTTAAATGTGACAGGTGATCCCAGAATTATATACTGCTCCAATGCATTGAGTAAAGTGATGAATCTCATGAGTAAATGTGAAATGATGTGTGAACAAGATTCTAGCTTGGTTCAAAAGTATGTGTGGTAGTTAACCACTAATACATGATGTTTCATTTTTATGCATTGCCACATTTCAAGTCTTTTATTTATGCTCTTGTCATGTTCACGATCTTTTGCCTATGTTATGATTATGCTCACACCATGCTATATTGTTCTTATCTATCATCTTACTGGGCTACTAGGTCACCCATTTTCGTTGTATATCCTCAGTTTCCTACATGTACTAAGGATAGGACAAGTGCCACTAAGAAGCTAGAGAAGAAGAAATTAAATAAATGTTTATGCTAGATGTTGTATTTGTTATGTATGGTCCTAGTTTTCTCAAGACACTAATCCTTTGGATCCTATATGTGTAATACTATTTTTTTGTTTATCTTTGAAATGATGTAATAGTAATGTATGAAAGTGCTGGGTCACTATATTTACAGAAAACTTCTCAAGTTTATATCCTAAGAGAGAGGTAGAGTTCTCCATTGAGCTAGTTCTAATAAATGCACCAGTATCTGTTACACATTATTTGATGGATAATATATATTTTTAGGAGCCCAAGAGGAATTTATAGGACTTATAATTAAAGGCTTTTATATGATTTTATAATTTTTCATGGGGTTCATTGGTCTTTTTGTTAAAAAGGTTGATATTACACTCAAGCTATGAATGGATTACAGAAAAATGAACCAGTTTATAGTTTATAATAGAATCCCTTTCCACAGAAAGATAACCTATTTTTTTCTTCTACAAGGACCTCTGGTGTTCTTGAAAATTGATTTGTTGTTGGGATATCATGAGGTTTGTTTTTGAACTACAAATATACAACGTATATATTTTTATTGTAGGTATAGTCTATATGAATATTTGGTTATATCATTTGGTAATATGAACGTGCTAATAGTTTTCATGGAAATGATAAACCATGTTTTCCATATTTATATGGATTTCTTGGGAGTGGTATTCATTGAAAAAATATTTATGTATTCTAATAATTAACAAAACCATACCAAACATCATGAGATGGTTTTTGATACACTGATAAAGTAGCAGTTAAATTATATTCTCAAAAAGTGCCACTTATGGGTGGATATGATTCAATTACTATGTCTTATTATCTTATATTCATGAAGATTAATTGAAATAGAGAAGGAGAGATCTTTAGTTTCCTAGGATCATCCCAATAATGTCTTTGAAAAACAGAGTTTCATGGGGATATATAAATATTATAAGAAGTTTATATTGGAATTATCATGCTTAGAATTACCACTGACATGCCTAAATAAAAGGGGTGTGATGTTTTTATGGACATATAACTACTAGATTGCCTTTAAGAAGATTAAAGGGATATTGAATTTAGCACTGATATTGATTATTCAATAACCAAGAAAAATATACAATGTGTATTGCGATGCATTAGGTATTTATCTAGAAGTAGTTTTGATGTAGGTGGACAGAGTCATGGAATATAAGTCTCATTTTTTGAGGCCACACATGAGGAATTAATGGATGCATGATCTTGAGTTAGACACTATTGTACATGCTTTGTGCTATTGGAGGCACTATTTACTGGGATAGCATTTTTTGTTATATAAGGACCAAAAAAATCTCAAGTATATATTTAAACAGTGTGACTTGAATTTGAGGTAGAATAGGTTGGTTAATTACCTACAGTATTTACTCTTTGATCTTTACTACATGCCTTCAAATGGAAATTCATTTTTCGATGCACTAAGTAGGATGACATAGACACTTGAATTCTAGGAGGCGAGTAGCGAGTGGTAGATTATGGACATGTTTTTTATTATTCACTTGGAGGTGTAGTTTGGTTAAGGGGAGTATTTTTTCTCATCCATAATAATCACTTTTTGTGAGGGTGAAATTATACATATGCATAGTCACCTTTAGGTGTCAGTGGGAATATGTGTGGAGATGGCGTAAGAGTTTCATGCCTCATTTTGGGAAGAGTATCCAGACGTTACCAAGATGTATTGGGATTTACATCACCTATATTGGTGGATGTGGATAAAATGTGAGGTATGTAGTTTTTTCATGAGGTGTTCCACCAGTTAGTGGTGATGTTGGGACACCACAAACTAGATATCATTGTATAGTAGTTACCCACTCTTGATTGGAAATAGGAATATGTTTCTATGGATTTAATGATAGGGTTGAAAATGGTTCCTAATGGTAGTGACTCTATATGGCTTATTGTGGATTATCTAATGAATGTACCTCATTTATTACTGATTAATGAGACATTATATGTGGATAGTTTTGGAGGTTGTATATCTTGGAGATATTGAAACCACACTGGATTCCATAGACCATTGTATCAGATAGGTACACCCTGTTTATGTCTCATTTCTAGAAGAGTTTACTGAGGGAATTGGGTAGAAAGTTTCTTTTAAGTAAATCATACCACTATCAAACTAATAGACAACCACAATGCATGATTTTAGTTCTTGATGACATTATTAGAGAATACATCCTTGATTTTGAGGGATCTATGGAGATTTATATAACCATATTTGAGTTCTTATATAAAAATAAATATCAGTAGACTATACAGATGGAAACCTATGAGGGTTTGTATGATATTACATGCTGATCACCCCTGTGATGTTTAGAGGTTGGAGAGGCAATGATACTTGGACCAATTCTCATCCAAGAGACTTCAGAGATGGTCCAATTGATTCTGAAATAGATGAATACCAACAGTTGAGGAAGAAATATTATTCCAATCACCATAAATGACCTCTAGAGGTTGAGGTTGGGGATCTGTTTTTTTATATTTCATTGAGGCTATGACATATATGGATTAGGAGATAGGTAAATATTTCACCATGATATGTTGGGCCATTTGAGATTTGGTAGAGTTTCAGGTTGGTATCATATAGGTTGAGGTTACCTCAGAGGTACTAGTCTATGAAAAATATATTTTATGTATCTCAGATATACCACTACGACTCAAAGCCATCTCGCACTCCGTACCTAGATGAAGTGGAGTTATAGATAAATTATTCCTTTAAAGAAAATAATATTCTTATTGTTGACAGGAGCATGAAGGTTCTCTGAGGTGTGTTATTTTCTCTTGTATGGATGCTATGGAAGCACAAACGTTCACAGGATGAGACTTGGGAGTGGGATGATGATGTAAATTCTTGTTGGTCTTAGTTATTCTAAAATTTTACGTGGCCACCATTTGAATGAATATTCAGGGATGAATTGCATTAAGGTGGGAAGATTTTATGATCCATTGTTTTCTAATGAGGTGTAGATTTTTTGTTTTTTGGTTTAGATTCTTGGCTTTGACCTAGTGAGAATGACTTTTGAGATCACCATAGTTTTGGGGATTTCTATTTCTTGTTTAGAACCGGAAAGATTTTTTTTTTGAAAATGCAACTGGGATTCATGGTTGTTAGAAACCATACACCTCGGGTCAAATGGTTTGGTGAAACCGTGTGAGGTAGTTTATGACTCTATTACCAGGTGCATGGTTTGAGGAAACCGTACAGCTAGAGATTCATGCTAGTGAAAACCATCTATTTTTTAGTAGATTAATATAGAATGATATACACACGGTTTCCCAAAATATTATTCATGAAAGGGTGTGAGGCCACCCTTGAAACAGATAAGTGATCATGGTTGGTGCATGGTATGAAAAACCATATTACCAAACCATACAACCTAGTGTTTCTTGTGTAAATTAAATATTTTTTCCATTAATATATTTATAACATAAAATAATTTTTATTCTAACTTTATTGGATAGAACCCTCACCATTTGATATCTCCAATGAATCCTAATTTAGGAATTGGGAGATCTTAGCCATTTGAAATCCAAATCGAGCACCATCAGTCTCATTGGATCTATGCCAGTGACTTATTACTTCATATTTTATCATTCATCATTTTTCATGGTATTGATGATATTATTTAGCTGCAAGATAATATGATATATTTTTAGTCTTTTCAATTAATCTTATTTTTTCTTTATATTAGAACCTAATTAGAGGTTTATATTGGACCAGGACTCTACTAAGTGTATAGGGTTGGTGTTCTACACCTTTCCATTAGGGTTAAGTGTTTTATATGTCTATTTATAGTTTCAATTCATACTGGAAATTCTAGAGTTCCACCTAAAATAAATATAATGATTGAATTAAATGGTTTAGAACCTATAATATTTCCCCTTGAGTACCATTTTATGGTAGGAGGTTGTTTAGACTCATCCTAAGACACCCATGGGGTGCGACCTTGATTTCTCTGTATATTATGCCACATTGTTGGGTACGTTTTATTTCATCACTAATTTAGGAGCTTGTTATATTTAACTAATTATTTTTACTTTATTAGGAGAGTGTTCATGCCTCCTTTTCCATGTTCTTACATGATGTTAATTGATTAATAACTTTAAATTTAATAGCAACCGTGGAAATGAGTTAGACAAAATAACTAACTGTGAATGATATGAATTAATGAATGAAATGAGATGATTATTTGATTATGGTAGTGGATTCCTGGGTTGTTATACCATGGTTCATGATTCCATAAGATTCCTTCAATGTTTCAATGGTGGATATTTTTTATAGTAGTGTATTCCTTGGACCTGTTTATTACTTAGATTCTGATTCCTTAGGATGCCTTGGGAATTTCTACCATGTGGATCTGGATTACTTCGACATGCAATAGAAATGGTATATTAACATGATCCTTGGAATATAACTAACTCATCATAAAGTTTCCATTGATATGATCCTTGGAATTAATATGGATCTCTTTGCATTTTGTAGCATGGATCTAGACCTTTGTGTTATGAAACTTTTTATTACATGGTGAGGATGTTGTGAATGACACTAATTATATGGTGTGGTAATGATGAATGTTATATGGTGTTGTAGTGATTGATATTATACTATTGCTTATATGGAATGTCTTCTGTGGATGTTTTTTCTATTCTTATAGATATCCCCCGTATGGGTATCAGGTATCAGTAGTTACAATGCATAGTATCACTTAGTTATTTTTGTTTTATAGATTCCATTGTTTAAGGTATATTGAATATTTCATGAAGTCAGACTTGTTTGGTTGTATATTTTCAATTTACGTTTATCACACATGCCTTGGAAACTTACATTAATTACTTATATACTGTTGTATACTTTTTACACTTTTTAGATTGTTATACATAGACATGATTTGATATAGACATCATTGGTGGTGGCATACTAAATGTGATCTCACACCTTGCTTGGGTCACTGTTGGGTACCCTAATAGATATCTTGAATTCATGTAGGTATCTGGGAGAGATATTACTATACGATGCTTGATTTTCATATTGCTTAGTTTCATGGGAGCATGGGACTGAGTTTGTATCATGACGCTAGTTAGGATAGTTCATTTTAGCCTGCTTAGTATTTTTATACATTTGTTATACTAGATACTTGTATACTTGTTTTACTGTTTTAGAGAGACATGATATGACACATCATATTTTACATGAGATTACTTCTTGAATTATTTATTTATTCCTATCTTGGATATTTATCTTCTATATGGTTTATTTAATGCTTCCACTATTGACTGTTATGTATAATATCACTATGATAGACTCTAACATGAGTATATAGTCTACCCCTAGACACAAACTAGGCCCTCATAGATAGTTTAAAACCTCTAGCATATAGGGAGTCACATTTGAATCCATGTGACACACCAGCCTAGGTAACCATTTAGAGGCTCCCGATTTAGGGTGTTACAAGTATGAAAGTATAAATACCAAAGATGTAATGTGATCAAGAATCTCAAAGGGTCCAATGTATACAAGGCCTAGCTTTCCCTTCTTCCAAACCTTGTGACTTTTTATCATTGAGATTTATTTAGGAATAATTTATCTCTAACCTAAAACTCTAGGTCTCATCAACAATTATCTGCATGGCCCTTGTATCAACTCTTAGTTCCTCTAATATTCTATTTAATAGCCTTTATATTATTTATTAAATTATGGAAAAATTATGGTCCATGTTTCTTATCTTCTCCAACATCATCCTAACATGTTGGTATTTTTAATTTCTATCCATAGAGGTCTTCTTATGGTGCTTTATAAATGATTGAATAAATTATACACTTTTAAAATAACTTAACCAGAGGCAAATGATGATCATATTCTATTTTTATGGTCATATAGAAAGATCTAAACAATATATCATGTTATTTGATAGTTAATTTTATATTCTCCTTCACTTTGGGGGTGATAGGCTATACCAAATTTTTGTTTTATTCTTAAAACGTGTGGAATACATTTCTTGAATATTAACATAATCCAAATAACTCAATAAAATAAAATTTATAGTGGTGTTATAGGAAGACTCTCTATTTATCAGATATATATCTTAGCAATATGATCGAGTGATAAGTTAAGTCAAAATGTGATGAGTTAAGAAGTATTTCTAATACAGTTTAACATATCACATTTTCAATTGTTTCATTTGGATATATTTTCATAATCCATGGAAAATAAATGGTGATATTATTTCATTTTCATAGAGGTATGTGTAATGTTGGAAACATATATTTGGATCTTTATATTTCTACCCTCACTTACTAACATATAAAGCACTTTGGTGTATATTAATCAATCCACATCTTTATATTTCTTAGCTGTAGTGTTATCAATGATATATTTTAAAATTTGTAGTACATATGTGGATATGTATGGGAATAATTCAACATCTCCTTCCATATATCAGGATCTAATGGATCACCTTGTCATTTCATAAATAAAAAAAATCCTTTTTATCAATTTCGAACTCCATGTATTTTCCCTTTATTGTTGTTTATACCTTATTCTATATATATGATGAACCACTTTGAAATTCTTTAATATTATTTAGAATGGATGGTTTGGAAATCATTTTAGCAAGATATAATTTGGTTCCTTATTTTATGATTCCTTTTCCACCCTTTTCATGTATAAGAATATTGGATCCTTCTTTATCCTCACCATGGATAATGTTTCTGGATATTTTTCTACATATATCATCCGCCAAACTATTTTATTCCTAGGATATAAATGGATTGAGTAGTCTTAATAATTTCTCAACTCTAACCATATTCAATAGTTTATATTTATCCCCTTCTAAATCAATATATAATTCATGATCTTTTGATTTGAATATATATTACACTTCTTACTATATAGATAATGAATCTAAATCATCAATGTGAATAATATTATTTCCAATTTATGATCATACATTGGATAATTCTTCAAATTCAATATCAATTAGGATTTAGCATAGGGTATCACTTTATCATTTTTTATTATAAATCAACCCAAACCCTCATTTGAGGTGACACTATAGATCATAAATCCTTCCCCCCTGATGGGTAGTGTGATTGAATTTTTAACTATTAATATATTCTTAAACTCCATGAATTTATCTAATATTTATTTAGTGTGAAAACCCATTAATACATTTTATTGAATTTTGGTTAGAGGGTTTGAAAATTATGTGATTATTCTCATTAATCACCGATAATACCTAGAAAATATGAGGAAACTTTGGATAGTCTTATTACAAATGTTGGTCTTTGAAAATCCTCAATTCCATTTTTCTTCAAAAGAACCGCAAATATAATCTTACTAGTGATAATATTTTCCATTAATATTATCTTTCTTAAAAAACTAACATTTTCTATATGTTTCATATAAATTATATTTTCTCAAATTATTTCTTATAGTACTCAAATGATCCCCATTTTCCATTTTAATTTTAGATAATATGTGAATATCATCTATAACAAATATCGAAAAAAATTAAAGGTAATATCTAGAAATATTATTCATTATGTCCATAAAAAAATTCAAAGTATATGTTAATCTTATGATAATTTCTATTAACTCATGGTGTTCATACCATGTATGAAATAGTGGATTGGTAATATAATCCTTTTCACAATTTATTGATTATATCCATATAAAAGGTCTACATTAGAAATGTTTTAGGCCCTAGTTAGTTGATTGAACATGTCATCTATTCAAAAAAAGGGTACTTATTCTTTATTGTGATCTTGTTGACCTCTTCATAATAAATATATAGATACAATTACCCATCATTCTTCGTGAAAATGATAACTAATGTACCTTATGGTGAAGCACATAGGAAGATAAATCTTGAGTCTAGATACTATAGTATTTTATTCTTAAAATTCTCTAGTTCAATGGGGTACATCATATAGATTTACTCGTATATAATTATAAGTAAAGGTATAAGTTCAATATAGAGCTTTACCTTTTACCCATAATAACGACTAGGAAACTATTCAGAGAATTCAACAACATATTCTATCACAATATGTATATCCTCAAGAATGATTGTAAAATATTTCTTAATCATTTAATATTTATATTATTTCCTAAAAGGAAACAATATCCATTATTTATAATTAGTATTAAAAAAATATTCACTATCATCCTTAATCTTATAAAGAATTATGTGTTAATTTAAATAATGGACTAAAATTAAATTATCTTGATTTATTATTTTTGATATATATAATGATATCCAATTCATGTAAAATAAAAAATCAAATTACACTTGAGGGAGTATAAAAAGTCTTAGTAGGAAAATCAACCCATATATGTCAACTGAGGAAGAGTTTTTACTTTATATGAAATGAATTCAATATATTGTTTTCACTAACAACTCATCCTATATGCCTTGAGGTGGTGTTTGAATAGTTTTACAAAATATGAATGATAAGAATGAATGCATACAATCATAATCAAATAAGATATTTGATATGAGAGAATGAATTAAAAGTAAACATATCACCACTTCTTTATCATGATCTACCACATTAATATTGATAGAATATTATCACCATTGGTCACATGGCCTTGCATGTTATTTACATAAGCTATCCTCAGTTACCCTTCATGTATAGCATTGACAATAATGTTGTCCATGTTCAATAAATTTTAAACCTTGGACCATAGGTTGAGGACTAATAATAACATTATTTTACTCCCCCATATTAGTGGGAATATTCATCTTCCTTATACATTCATTATTTTTTCTCCCCTCTATTCCACATGTGGAAAATATAATTTTCACTGAGGGTAGATCCATGTATTCTTCCTCCTAAATAGTAAACATTTGTTGTGACACCGTAACACTAGGAACAAAAATTCTGTGGTTATTTTACTAAAATTAAAAAAACATTAATAGAAAACATCTATAAGGATCAAATAGTTTAGTAATCTAGGGATAATAAAAACATAAATTACACTCACATTATATTTAAAGTATTCAAAAAAAAATATTTTCTAGTGATTTTTTTTCATTTATTCGACTATATTATATAAATTATTCATAAATCTTTTCTTAGTAACCTAGGAAAAGGAAAACATAATAATGGGTGAGATCCGATATTAAGTAAGGGAAAGTGTATAATAGAAGTTATAATAGGATAAATTAACTGTGAATAATATAGTTGAGAGAAAAAATAGAGACATATTCCATATAAATAATCTCATAATGAATGTAATAAATACATGGATGGAATAGAAATATAAATAATGACATGGATAAAAATAAAAATTTTCATAATTATATAATTCATATTTCTATACATCATAATTTTATAATCAAAACCTCATGCCAAAACATCACAAATTAATAGGTAAGGATTATGCCAGATACCAAATCTAGTATATCTCATGTGATCAATTGATGAATCAAGGTTCAAAAAGGGGTCTTCCTGTCACATTATAAATAAAATTAATTCATCATATGAAAGATATGTATAAAAATTCAATACATAATCAACATAAAAAATTCATATTGGAAAACCATCATATGAATAGTTAATATTTTTTCATATCAATCACATGAGAAATATAATCATAAACCATTTGGAGTAATATAATAGAAGATATCATTAGATTATTCCCCCATATGAAGCATATGATTTCTCAAGGTATTTTTATATAGATGAAAATACATCTTAATTATTACTATAAAATATCTTAGAAAATATAACATTTTAATTTGAATATCAATTATGTAATTTTTTTAAAATTTCCAAAAAATTGAGAAAATACATTTTTTTGAAAGAACTATAGATTAATATAATTAAATGTTTACGTTAATGTAATGTAATGATGAAAGGAATGTTCATTTGGGTGGTATATGTTAATAAAATTATTTCATTATAACCATTTTTAAGAAGTACCACATTTGGGAAATGATAAGAGGATTCATCTGAAATATTTTAATGGAAAGTAAAAAAATAGGTAAAATTGAATTTCATTAATCATTATATAATAGAAAAAATGTTATTGAAATCAATTTTATGAAAATGTAAAAATGGATACAAAATATTCCAAATCGAATAAAAAAACAAACTTGGTCTTCCATAAAAATAATCTTTCAGACTTTGAAGTACATAGAGAAAGAAAAATGAATGGAAAAATTATAATTAATATAGATAACCACTGGATAATAAAACACATAATATAATTGAGGGATTGATTATGTAATTTCATTATTTTAAAATTTATGCATAAACCATCCTTTTAAAAATTGAGATTGTAACATAAAACTCTTACCTGGAACTTCACCTTTCGTAGAAACATTATATCATACTAAATAATAAATATATATTTTTATAACTAAATTTGACAAAATTTTTAACACTTTTTAAATCATATATTATTGAATTATTATATCTAATAACCCATTAATTAATAATTCTGTATTAAAATCACTATTTTGGGTGAATATTATTTCGTATTTCACTCATAATTCAGTTAGGAAGTTCTTGTCCCAGAACATTGATCAGGATTAAATCATACCCATAATGTTAATAATTTATTTTATATATTTTTATTACATAATATCAATAGTATTAAACTTCATTATCCATTCATTTTTTATTCATTATAACATAAATCATTCTTGTGGTTAAACCAACCTAGACAACAACATGTTATACAAAATGAGTTAGTATGAGCAAGATAAGGTATAAAATTAAAAAAAATTAAAAAAAAATATTATTTAGGACATAATTATAATATATATTAATTATATTAATTTTCTTAACAACCTATATAAATAGGGAATTTAAAATGTAATATATCGCTCATCGAGACTATAGTTTGTACGTTTATATAAATGATACGTTTATTTTCCTTTAAAAAAAGATAATATTTCATCGTTATATAATAATTATTATATCATAAATATCTTATATATTTAATAAATAAATCTTTTCAACCATCCATGGAAGGTATCTACAGAAAAGGAACCATATCGCTATATAGAGGAGGTAGTCTACACATACGCACCATTGATACAATCACTTACCATTTAATAAAAACGATGTGAAAAATGGTTGTCCCATAATCATAATATGATATCAGTATATTGAAGATAATATTTTAATTATATTAGGATCGATATAATGTATATAAACCATGTATAAGATGAAATAAATTTTGAAAAAGTCGGTAACAATGATTTCCTCTTCTTTGAGAGACCTCATTTTAATATTTATTAGTATTAAACTAGGATAAAAACAAAAAATAATGAACTATGGGAAGGAATATGTGCTGGTTCTTTGGAAGGTCTTGGTTAATATAGAGTGGTCATATTTTTGGATAATGGAGGAGAAGAAGTTCCATTTAATCAGGGAGAGGAGGTACATGAATGGAATTTCATAGAAGATATACATATTGAAAAGTAATTTTCATGTGCATGTAGAACCTCATCGACATGAATTCAATGGAAATAAAATATAAGGTCTAATTATTCTCAAATAAATAATATTTTGGAAAGATTCTGTTTAATTATTACCCTTATCACTTAGTTTAACATTTGAGACACTGACCCCAGTAACCAATAGCCAATGACTACTTTTTTAGTTTGGAATAATATAGAAGTAATCAAATCCTAAAGTTCTAAGTAGTTTATTAGTATAGGTACACTAGATATATATTTAAATTATCATTAAAATTGAAAACATAAATAATACAACGTGTTTTCTTTGAGAACTCTATTATTCATTATAGGGAATCCCTGAATATCAATCATAAAACACTTCTTGGTATCCTGTGCATAATAAAAGATAAGAAATGGGTGTTCTCAGATGCTCAGTAAGGCTAATTATATAGTGGAATATATAAATAAATAAGTCACAACCAATATATAATGTTAAATTACTGAAACACATTTCATTTAATCAATATCATCAGCATAATATGTATGGAATTGATGATGATAAAAAATTTACATATAAATAATCACATGACCATGAAACATAGCCACAAATATTATAACTAATCTATTAATAACATAGAAGACATTGTGAAAAAACTTCCATGGCCTCACCCCCAAGACTTCATTACATCAAGGGTTCACGCCAAAACATATTACATAAATGGGTAAGTCTTTGACTAAATACCCATGTTATTTTGTCTCATGGAACCTTCTGATGCAATAAAGGGTGATATAATTTCAGGCCTAAACCATCAATTAAGAATTTCGATGAGTTCCTAAAATCAAAGGGATGAAGAATAATCAACATAAAAATTAATATTGAAAAATTAACATAAATTGTTTTAATACATACACAAATCAAAAACATAATCATAAACCTTGCAGGGTTATATGCTGAATTTTAGTAAAAGTGTACATCCCCAGTCAAACTGATCTCAAAAAATCTAGAGAAATAATAATTATGGTATAAATACAACAAATCCATATTGTCTGATAATTAATATAAATGGTTTATGTCCTTGAAATATTGAAATTCCACAAAAATTTCATTAAAAACATTTTTGAGGAAAATAAGCATTTTACATTAAAAATAATATCTAAAATAAAAGTTCTCAAAATATTTTGAAAATAATTTTCATTGAAATAAACCTTTTAAATTTGTTTAAAATATTCTTTAAAATATAGAATGGGAATTATTGAATAAAATTCTATTCATTCCATACATGTGAAAACAAATATTCCTTCCACATTTTTGGTTAAATCCAAACATTCCTTATTTTGAAAAAGGCATGAAGATTCCTTTTAAAAAATTTAAATAATAAAAATTAGTAAAAATATATTTAATTGGAAATTTTTGAAATGATAATTTTATTAATACATTTATAGAAAACATAGATTTTGATGAAAAAATATTTTCTACCTAAGAGATAAATAAAGTTATATTTTCTAAAAACACTTTCTATGTAATTTTAATTAACAAATAATGGAATCATTGTGGTATTATGGGAAAAATTTCATTAATAAATAGATGAGTTTAAAATGTATTTATTTTAATATATAAATATTAAATAATTCCCCCATGGTAGACTTAAACAAAAACAATAAAAAAAATTTATATTGTGAAATAAACCCTTACCACTTTGGTAACTTTTGAATCATAATCCACATGAATCAAATAACATAAAATGAAACTTTAAATACCATTAATAGATATATATTCAGCACATAACATATCAAAAGGGACAGTATAAACACCAAAAAATGAATAAGTGGTGATTATGACGTATGTCTCTCGGAAGTAATTGAGAGATGAGAAACCCATACAACTTGTTCATATTCTTTAATATGTTTATGAACCTATTTTATAATAAATATAGGTATATTAAAAATACATTAAATTACCATAATCATGAATATTATACCATATATTATTTAATTATGACATTTTATCATAATTTTATTATAAAATATTTGTTAAAATTACTCTTTTGGGTGATAATTGTTTCTTTTTTCATGTATGTTTTGGTGTTATAATTTTGGTACATTTAATTTAATTATTGATAAATCATATCAATAGTGTTAATAATGATATAAATATCATATATATTAATTATATATTTATTTAGTATAATCTAAAAAATATATATAAAGAGAATAAATTTTACCGTTTATAGAGACAGTAGGTTATACGTACGCATGGATGATGTTTTAATTTTTCATGATAGATGTAATGAAAGGGAAAAATATTAATTTACCTTTAAGTAATAATTTTAATGATATATATATATATAATTTAGATAAGTAAAATCTAACATTTTTAACATCTATTTAAAAATTAAATGAAAAACATTTCACATCACTGTGTGATGGTGGTAGTCCACACGTAAACATGAGAGAAGTTATTATTTTGAAATGGATTGGAAAGTAAGAAGATAGATGTGATTTTATATTTAAAGAATTATTTTTATAAAAAATATAAAATGTAATCATCATGTTTAATCTATACTACCCTCCATGTAAATCATAAGTGAAAAATGTATGACATCACTTCGTGCGACGGTAGTCCGTCGGACATATGAGGGATGTTATCATATCACACAAGGAATGGAACATAGGAATGTATATATGATATGACTATTTAAAAATTAATAATATATAATAAATATAATATAAATAGGTTAAATTAATCATTAAAACTATCCTTGATGGTTGGTGATGGAAAACAAACTACATCAGTTCGTGGGAAGGTATTCTACCGTACACACAATCGATGGTTTTGTATTCCATTTTATGGAAGTGGAAGCAGATATAGGTTTTTACAGTAATAAAAAAAATATTAATATATATTATAAAATTTTGATATTGTTTTGTAATAGTTTTAAAATATCAGTAGTAATAATAATGTGTAAAAATAAAATGAAATGTTAAAAACAATACCTCTTCTTCGAAAAACCTCTTTAGATTTAACCTAAATACTTCTAATATTATATTTATAATATAAAAAATGACCCAAGTATTTGAAGAGGGATTTAAATAATAAATTTATTCATTTATTGGGTTATATAAATGAATTTGGGATTGTGAAGTGGGGTGTATAGGGGGTAGCATTTTATAAATGGGGGACATGAAAACTTAGTATTTTTGAAAAGAATCAATTACACTCACATTTTTATCATTAAAAAAGCCTCCAAAATGGATCCTTCTAAAAACAATAACCTTATATGGGAGAAATATTTCCTTAAAATGGATTTTAAACAATTTGGTTGGGTTTTAACCCTTGTTTTTTACATTAACCCCTTAGTAAACCCATTTTTACCTTAATTAGAGTAATTAATTTTTACTATTTTCAATATTTATAATGGAAGAAAATTAAGTTGATATTGTAAGATAATATAAATTATGATGATTATAAATATGTAATCCATTCTTCAAAATTTAACTCATAAAAGTGGAAGAATCCGTTTCAAAATTATACCAGCACACATGATGAAGAAAAGGGTTTCCAAAGAGAATATTCTCATATGAATAAAATGTAACAATATCAAAATTCAATATGAAAATTATTAAAAAGACCTCAAATAGTTAAATTATAATATTATTAAACTATATTTAATTTAAAAGCATTTTATAAAATAAATTATCTTTATATAAAATTTAAACAAAATGTATGTTTTTAATTAGAATTTAGTATTTTCACTTTTAATCAAAAAATTTAACTACTCTAAAACTTCTCAAAAATCCAAACAAAGATAATTTTTTCAATTATATTTGAATAAAGTATATTATTTTTAAAATAAATTTTCAAAAATATTATTAATTAAAAATTTAAATTATATGTGAAAAGTAGGACTAATCCATCATTCTGAACAATATTGGTTTTTAGAGAACAATTTATTTTTAATTCAAATGGATCTAATTGATTTATAATAAATATATAAAATTGAATTTATTTCATAAATGTTTAACACATATAATAAAAATAATTTATTCATTGTTATTAACACACTCTAACATAATGGTTAGGTTATAATGGTCGTGTTTAATGAATAATATTTTTAAAAGTGACTCGCATTTCATTTAATCCCACTATTGTGTGCATGACATGCTATCCAAGAGATTTTTTTTAAAATAAATATATGATAAATTATAGGGGTGTTATATTTTTTTAATCTTGTTTTTTATTCAATACACTATATCGATTATGATTTTCCTTTTTTAAAATATAAGTGTGTTACACTAACCTTCCATAATGTCATTTAACCTTAACCTATGTAACAATGTTTTACTATATATACTATTATTATTTTTCAGAAAATTAATTTTAACTCATTAAATAATATTAATTATTATTGTTAATAATAATGAATCAAGTGCATGATTAAATTTATTTATTTTGAATAAATTAATTTAAATATAAGTGTGAACAATCTAAGTTTAACATTATATTTTTGTATAAATTATATTGAATAAAAATTGAATATTTTATCATGAAATATATTTAGTAAAATTTTATGTTATTATCATATCATTATAATGTCATAAAAGTGAAAGAATATGTAAAATAAATATATTTCAATATTCGTCGAAAATAAACTATTTTTGAAAAATACAAAAAAATAACCATAAGCTATTTTTGTAATGATTCTTTCAAAAATGATATATATTTATGAAAATAAAATATTAAAAATAAGGTAGAAATAAATTCTTATTTTTTTAGATAATACACCAAAAAAAAACAATTTTCATGATGATTGTTTTCTTATGGAATAAGAAAGTATTCTTTTACTCGTCCTTGTAAAGATAATTAAATTAATGTAATTTTTTTAATTCATTTTCTTAAGGAAATATTTCATAAATATATTTTATGTCTTATTTATTCTTATTTATACCTTACTATAGAATGGTTGGATTACAATAGTAATATATAAACAAGATTATTTCACATTTTGTTTAAACTCAGGGTAGTGTGTGGTGTATGATATCGAATATTGTATTAATTTTAAAGGAAACTAAAATTATGGGGTGTTACACTCTACCCTCCTTATATAGATATTTACATCCCATTTTTTATTTATTTTGATAATATAATGAAATTTTAAAATATTTTATCCTGAATTTTAAATTATCTGTTGAGATTATGAATCTTATTATTTTGTAAACAATAAATATATGTACCTTTATAAGACTTCTAATTATGAATGTTCTTCCCAAAATTTACCTTACTAATTAATTGATATTTTCTACATAAAACATGATAGATTTATCTTTAATTTTCTGATTTTTTGTAATTGTTGAAATATATTATTACGTTATTTTGTTCAACATTCTACATTTTTTCTCTTATAATTGAGTATTTTAATTAGATTATACTTATTATTCTAAAAATTATTGACTAAGGATTTTTTTCATTCTTGATGAATTAATACTAGCCGTTAATAGATCTTATGATCAATAAGAGGAAGGAAATGTTATTTCACCCATCTAAAAATGATAAAATACTTTAACTAATAAATTATATTACCAATAGTTCAACATAGATTATTTCATGCTTCATATTCTATTTATTATATCATAAAAACTAATTAAAACCACTAAAAGGAAGAATATGTCAAGTACAAAAGTATATATAATAACCATTTTTTGACTGGGGGATAACTATTAATCATTATATAAAGCACAAGATATATTCAAATTATAAGATGATTCACACTATGTGTGTTGAATGACAATTTATTCCATAGAGTTTTATTGAATGATTCAATATCCATTACAAATATAACAATGTTTATTGATCTCGAGTCAAATAATGAATGACATAATGAGAATAGTACCTTCTATCACAACCTAAGTGATTTCAACTATAGATGTGGTAATTTATTAATCTTGGACTCACTCCCATAAACCTTTTTTGATTTAAATTCCATTGAATCTTGGTGAATTTCTTTTTACAGAGATCAATATTCTTATGGCTTTAACAATAGAAATTAGCATATTCCTTCATTCTCATAAATTCACATGTTTGAAATATTTTCTTTCCATATGATAAATAAATTCTTATTCCCTTCAAGTAAGTACCAGGGTGTTTTATTCCACAATTATCACATGATGGAAGTTCCATCCATTCCTTATTTTTCTTCATCAAATTTCATTTTTATTGATTCTCAGTTATCCTATTCTTCTATTGATTTCCTCTGAAAATGTATGAATTTGAAAATTATTTCTATATCCTCATTGTGATTTATACCATATAATAAAATGATTTAAACATTTGAGAGACTATTACCCTTTATAAAAACAGCATAATCCCATCAAATAAATGACCGATATTACATTATTGATAATGTATGTAGTCCAACACAAGCTTTGTTAATCTTGAAATTTTTGTCTCTTACTCAGCTATACATTCCTCCTCTATCTACATTAAATTATTAAATTTATTTTCAATAAAAACTAATTTCCCACAACAAAAATATTTATAAAATAATATTACATTTAAATAATTCTAATATAATATCTATATATCCCTTCCACCATATTATTTTGAATCAATGAATACTACTAATAATTTTCATCAATTTTATAATTCACTACCCAAATAAACTTCTCTAATTTATTACTTTTAAAATTCAGAAATATCTTTCGGAGGTGGATTATCCACTGTTCAACTATCAATGTGTAACTCCCAAACCCCAGAAGCCCAGATTCGGTGCATTTTTATGCATCATTGTTATGATCACAAAAGATAAAGTTTCTGATGACCGATTCGTTTAGTAGCCTTGAAAGTACTAGATACATTTATAAGGTTTACATCACATCATAAAATTGAAAGCTAAAACAATATTGTTTACAAAGAAAAAACTAATATCCCATAGACTATCCTTTCAGGTCAGTCATAATATACTTTTTTCGCATCCTGGAAAAAAATAAAACATAGAATGGGGTGTGCTCATATTCTCAGTAAGGATAATAATATAGCGGAAACTTTCATAAATAAGAATACACATTTAAGGTAATGTATAAGACTAAAACAAAGGCTTTTAAAATTGAACCTTATCATAATATGGAAAAGATAAAATCAAAATAATACCATTTACTTACCCACCTGGATATTCTAATAGTCAAATAATCACATGAAATATCAATAGACACTTTCATAATGATGGAATGCATAATTCCAGATATTCATAACCACATAGTCAAGGCCTTGTGCCAAAACTAAAAATAAGATTTTTTCAAGGCCTTATTCCAAGACACCAGTTTGTCTCATGAGACCTACCGATGTATCGAAGAGCTATAGCTGGCTCCACCTATCACTTACTAAGTTCAATGCATTCCTAATATGAAATGGTTTAAACATAACATAAACATTCATATTAAAACTGGAATACAAAATGTCAATACTTTATCCATAAACCATGATTGGTTTGAAATAAAAAATCAATAATCAAACATATCATAAAACCTTTAATAAAATATGGATGTTTTGTATTATAATAAATCAACATCAAACAAAATTAAAATCAATCAATGGATGTTGACATAGATGAAATCAAAACCTTTTTAGAGAAATATCTCTTTCTATTTTTAAATAATTTAATATTATCATAATTATAAAAGAAAACATTTATATTTTAATATATTGTTATAATCTTGTAAGGTAATCTTCGACAATGTTATAATGGAGAAAAATAGCCACACCTGTTGTATAATTTAAAAAAACAATCTTACCTTAAATTTGTCAAAAAGGTCAAAAAGCACCTTGTTTGGAAAATGATGATAAAATTCATTTAAAAACATATAAGGTAAAATAAGGGTATAAATGACCTTACCCCATTTTCTAGTACATAGTAATAATGTTGTGAAATACATTTTTAAGAAACATGGATGTATATGATAAAGAGGTCCCAATAAATACTTATGAAAAACCCTTGGATAATAAAGAGATTGTGAAATTAACCCTTACCTTGTAAATTTCCTTGGTAAACGGTAGGATAACATATTGTATAATTAGTAAATAATTTTTATTAAATTATACAACAATCATATACATTAGTATGATATCATATATGATCTTTTAACATTTCTTTGATAATAATATCTCACTATTATCGTTGTTTTGGTTGTAAACAAATTCGTTTTCCTTTATAATATTTGTTATGTGAGTCATATTTATTATGGATGGGATGTATCTTATTAATATCCATAATGATATAAAGTATCGAAATATTATTTTTAATCACAAAATGAAAATTAATCTGGAATGGATACGATGGGGAATTAATCTCATCGCGTTTGTGGAGACGATAATCCGTACGTACACACGAGCGACAATATCATTCATTTATATTAAAATAATATTTAATTGGATGTAATATCATATATACAGAATCATTATCATGTCATATTTATTATTTAAATCAATTAAACATCATTATTATACCCATCCAAATTATAATGTATTGAATAACAATTACACTATGACGTGGAGACGGTAAACCGTACGTACGCACATATAGTGACATGTCATTCAAAGGTTGGATAGAATAATGAATATGGTTGTAACATATTTATAATAACATAACAGTATATAGAAGATACCAGAGTTATTATTTTATAATGGAAACAAAAAGGAAAGAGGAAATGGAAGAAGAATGGAACTTGAAAGAGGTGATGAAATATTTACCTATTTTCGTGTTCTTCCTTTTGATTTGATAAAATGGGCTCCTTAGGTTGGATTTATGACTAAAGGAAGGCCTATAAGACGAAGGGAGGATAGTTTATAGGGTATTTGGATAGGGTTTGGCTGAGTAAAATGGATTTGAATGTGTTAATTAGAGATAAGGGGGAGTTCCCTTTTATAAGAGGGGTGAGGGGCACCTTAGGAAAAGCTCCAAATATTATTTTATAATAAAATAGTTTTCGATTTCTAATGGATCAAAAATGGATTATTTAGATGATAAGGTAGGGATGTGTCAAAAACCACTCAACCTATAGGTTTTAGACAGGTTTGGGTCACTATATTAACTTTATCTTATAGATTTAATTCTTAGTTAAATAGTTTGACATTTACCATGTCTCTCTGTATTTTTATATTATATGGTCAATAAACTTACTATATACTTCCAAGAAAACCCCAAGTAGTTCATTATTGATACTCGTAACATTATATAAGTCCTTTGGCTGAACTGTATATTTTTAAGAATTGAATATAAATTAATAATATAATATTTGTTTTAAAAACTCTTTAATGTCAATTTTGACACAATTTGGTATTTTGTATTTTTAATTCATAACAGCATTATTACTTTGAAAAAAATTCATTAACCAACTATACATAACATATCAAACTATAAAATTATTGGAATTCATAAAATGTCTCAAATTATATTTATTTGTATATTTATAATATCAATTATTTTAATATTTCATTAATTTGGTAACTACTGCATCATCATTGTGTCATAAATAAATCCAATTATTTAAAGTCTAAAAATTATAAATAAAATACCATTATATAGAAAATATTTTTATATTTCTAATGAATATTTATAGTAGAATTTATCTTTTTTGTAAGCTTATATTAAAAATGATTTATTTATTAAACATTGATTTTAGCTCTTTTAACTCTTCTTTAAATAAAATAATAATAAGTGTCTTAATCTAATCCAAGTGGGCCTAAAGTATGATATTTTAGTCCTAAGTTTTTTTTGGGTCTAATTAAAATTATTTTATAGAATTAGGACATGTTTTAGGGTAATAATAATATCATTTTTACCCTGGATTACCCTCTTTACGTTTAACCGTGGTAAATAAAAGTAAAAAAGTTACTATTCAACATAAATTATTTTCATCTTATTGAACCTAAATTTTCATATTGATATCAAATGTGTTTCTTAGATTTTTTAAATTCCACTCACATAAGCAATAAAATTAAGTTTTTTGTGAATTTTCTAATTCTTCTATGAGGTGGGTAAAAGATGGTGAAAAGTTCAATAAAATTTTTATATATCTAAAATTATTATAAACTGAATCTAATGAATTAAAATGAACTAATATAGGTATTATATATCTATTTTGACCTAAAATAAATTTAAATAAAATAAATAATTATTTAAAAAAATAGTTTTAAACTATAACTTAGTATTTTTTACTATTCATTAAATATTTAATGTATTCTGAAAAATACCAAAAATTCACCCAAAGCTAATATTGGTATTCTGAATCCAAAAATGAAGTCCATTTTGAAAGATAAAATTTAGAAAATTTAAAAAACTGGGCATTACTATTCATAACAGTTAGTTTGATTGGTTGTGGTGTGTTAGATCTCAAAGTTGCGTACAACACACGCTACTGTTTTATTCAAAGAGAAACGTACCGTTGAAGATTGGGGTGTTAGAAAATGGATTTTTAGTTCCATTAAAGAATGAATATTCCCTCATTATATTTTATCCAAATATTAGTGAATCATGATTTGATTCGATAGTTTATTCCATACAATAAAAGTTATTGGCCATGACCATAGTAAACTATCATAATATAGACTCAATATCCTCACCTACAATCTCAGTTATGTTGAATTTGTCACAAGGTAAATCCCTACATTAATTATGGGATTTGACTTGTTATCCATTCCTTCTGTTAGGCACCATTTTTTAACAATGGAATAAAATTTATCATCTCATACTATTATGAATCATAATATATAATTCCCAATATTGTACAATCCCAATCATAAATTGATTATTTATATGTAGTTAATCTCAAAATCATAAAAATAATTTTAATTGGAATATCATTAAACGAATAAAATATTATCAAATAATTAATAATGTTTCATTAATAGTCTATAATTTAGAAAAACCATATCCCTTGAGAGTTTCTTGGAGTTGTGTATCCTTAGGCCCACTAATCATGCACCAGTGATGATCGAGCTAATACCCAATACACCCATTTCATAATTATGAACCCTAGGTGCATTAGTTCCACAACTGTATTTGACATTTAGTTTCCCCAAAGGTATTTATTTTATTGGATAACTATAGAATATTTAGTTTACTAGAATTTTTTGATATTATCTTATACTTGGACTTAACCTCAGAGTCTATCAGGGGGTTATGTTTTTTAATCATTGATTTCATAAATATAATTCCTATGGTTTATAATAGACTTAATTTGAAACAATTTTTAACACTGTGAGTATAGTAACCTAGTGTCTACAGTCATTTTACTATATTGTTTCAAAGTACAAGAGATTGCATCCCAATGAACTAAATTATTTATTAGTCTTGGGTGACTAGTTATATATATGAATATCATATTGAATTTGAAAAATCAAATATAACATAATATTATAGTGATAAATTTATCATTTTTTGTACTATATTATATAAATCATTCATAAATCCATTATTTGTAGAACGAGGAAAGGAAAAAATAATAAAGGGTGATCTGAGATTCTCACTAAGGGAATACATACAATAAAATCTACCACCTGATAAATAATTTATGATTAATATGGAAGAGATAAAAAATTATATATCACTAATATCATAAATAGGGACCAAATCCATGGATAACTTAACAACATATATAATAACATGGGTAACTATTACTTGTTTCATAATAATTTAAAGAATAATGTCAGGCAATATTATTATACTATAAAGACATCATTACTAGTCATCATAAATAAATATTTAAGGTGTATGCCAAATAATCAAACTAGATTATCTCATGAGACCTACCTATAAATCAAGGGACTATAATAGTCTCCACACATAACATAATAATTCTAATTCATTCACCATATAAATGAAATGAATAACAATTCAATAAATTATAAACATAATCATTTATTTTCAAAAAAATAGTATCTGAAATGTTAGTATCTTACCTAATTAGTCAAAACATAAAGATAATCATAAAACATCAAGAGAAATATATTTTATGGTATCATAAATTTGTATCCATATTAAATAATAATAATCATCAAAGGATATTAATATATTTGAAAATACTTTTAAAAGATCACTGAAACCATTATTTTTTAAAATACATCTTAATTTTTAAATCCATTATTAAAAAATATAAAAATGACTGATATATTATCAAATTAATTTTAATTAAAGATAACTTTGTAAAATTATAATGGAAACATTAAGGAAAATATTAGTCGTTATAGAAGGAAAGGTAGTTCGTGTGGTAAACATTAAAATAAATATTTCATTCACACCTTTGGTAAAAATTCCACATTTAAATAATAATAAAAATACAACTATTAAGACTTTTTATATAAATTTAATCATGGGTTAATTTCAATTTAACAAATTTTTGGAAAATAGTTAACACTTTCTTGAAAACATTTTAATGAAAATATGGACTTTGAAGAAAAATATCTATAACAGAATAGATAAACAAAGTATATTTTTCTTAAAAATTTCCCTTTGGACATTTGAGTAAATAGAGAGTGAAAAATGAAATGAAAAATTATAATTTATATTGAAAACAAGTTTATAAGAAAAATAATTTTTTTAATGAATATATCGTAAAATTTCATAATTATTAATTTAATTCATAAATAACTTGATTAGAAAGTTATATTGTAACATAAAACCCTTTTTTCAGACTTCTGATTTATTGGCCTCTTTATATCCTCATGAATAATCAATTTTCATTTATTATAATTTTATTTTGGAGACATATTAATTCCTATAATATCATATATGACAAACTTATAACATATTATCACCATTTTATGAATATTTAATTATTCAAATCAATGTTTTTTGGATAATTATTTCATTTTTCATGCATGGTTTTGTTTGCTAGTTCTAGTATATAAATTTTTATTATCATTCTATCATCTAAAAAATTATAATCACATAATTTTTATGTTATTATTACATACTATCAATAGTAATTAACATTCATTAAACATATTATCTTAATCATGGAAGCATTATATGTGTAGTTAGTAAAATTAACCTAAATAAGAGCATGTTATAACGTCTAAATGTGTACGAACATGATAAGGTATAATATTATTATAATAATTAAAAAATATTATTTATGTCATATTTATTCAATATATTCGTTACATATAATTTTAGATCCATCTATAATATGTATACATTAAAATTGAAATATAGTGCTCATGGAGATGATAGTCTATACGTACAATTATAAAATACTTCTATTTTCTAATGAGATAGATAAAATTAAATAATAATATTTAGGATCATTAAATAATCATTAATATCATAAATATTCAGTAAATCCTCCATTAAAACCATCCTTGATATGTAGGGATGCAAAATGAATCATATCGCTATGTGGAGGTGGCAGTCCACACTTACATATGAGTGATACTTTCATTTCACATTATGTAGAATGGAGTTGAAAAATCGTTATCCCATAATAGAAAATAAATCATAATATGTTTATGATATTATATTAATCATCTTAACATGAATAGAAAATATTTATAGGAATTATATGAAGAAATAAACATTAAAAGAGAAGGTAAATGTGATTACCTCTTCTTGAGTAATCTCTGCTGGATTACACCTTTAGATTTATTTGAAAGGTTTTAGGAGAATAAAATAAGATAAAAAATGAATGGATGGATTCTAAGAATGTTTTGGGTAATAATTAATTGATATATAATGTCAATTTTTGTAAAAATGGAAGAGAATATGTGATCTTCTTTAAGTAGGTGTGCGTCACCCATGAAATTATATAAAATATATAAATAATAAAAGTAATTTTCTTGTGAAAGTTGAACCAAATAAAAAATAATTAGAATTTAATATATTATAAGTTTTAAATACCATCATCCAATAATATTAGATAGGATTAAGTTAAACAACGTGATGTTTTATATATGAAATTCTCTTTTCAAATGAATAAATACCCTATTAAATAATGAAGTTATAGAAAACACATGCATAACATTGGTTATATTGGACTGTTATATGTTATATCCTATTATATTTAACGGAATGTTATGTTTTGTAACCATTGATAACATAGTCTTCATATAATAACTATTATTCTTACTATATAATAAGGTTCAACATAAAAGTCACCTGAAATAGAAAGAAGAAATGATTGGCCCAAGCTGTATGTATTATACCATATTAATCCCATTTATTAGATATTTTTAGGGATAATTAATCACTAATATTTACCCTTGACCTATCGCTAGTTGAGATCCAGAAACCACAATGTTATTAAAGCTATTTACGGGAGAAGTTCAAGCTTATCAACATCACAACCAATACCATGTTTTTTCAAACAACCCTAAGAAAGTGTAACCATAAAACACCTTACCCTTTGGGATTTTGGTCTCATAATATTGTGTTATATATCTAGACCCTAATAATACAACTTTTTATATTTTCTTTTTACTAAAATAATTATAAAATTTATCTCTTTTTATCATTACTTTAATAATTGTTTTATAATGAGTTCAACAGAAATTAGATTTTTACATCAAAAAATCATAATTCTATTTTTTGGAAATATATAGTTTCAAATAAGACATACTTTTGATATATTAATGTATTTTCAAATATATGATATTTAAATTAAATATTCTTATTAGATAAAAATTATTCAATCAAAAATGGTAAAATCATTTAATGAATCCCAATGTAATTTTAATAATGTTGGGAAAGGGTTAAGATCATAGAAACCAGTTTCATCAGTAAATAATGTGTTTTATTTGAATGTGAAAATTATCATATTTAAGAAATTATATTGATAAAATAAATATTATTTTGGAAATCAGCATATCAATGACATCAAATAGTGAATTTTTCTTAATTTACAAAGACATCCATTTTTTTATTAATTAAATTTGTAATAAATAGATGGTTTATATTATGGCTTCATAATAGACCATAATTGATGTAATAAATTTCATAAAAGACAACCAAGAAAAAAAATTATTTAGAATAATTCTTTTTTATGTTATTTAATTAATTTTATAAACCCTTTATGAATTCTAAAAACCTATATTATATTTTAATGATTTAAAATGATTTTGTTAAAAACATGAAAAACATCAAAATATACATGGGTATAATTTTAATGAATTTGTTTAACCGAATTATATTATATTGTAAATCACTCTTGTTTTGTAGAAACCATTATAAAAAACCTCGGTAAGGTTTTTAATTTTCATTATTTTATAAAATAGTTTTCAAATCATATGTTTAGGAATTAATAATGAGTCCCCCCCACTTTTGATATAAATAATAACCAATTATCCCAATCCTCTTATATAAAAAACCATTAATATTGAATTTAATATCCTTATACCTCTTTAAATCCCCCAAGGTGTTTGCATGCTCTTAAGAAGCTCCTCACAATATTTTAGTATCACACTCTCCAGGTAAGGGATCCTCTCCTCTACCTATTATTTTGAGTACTATCATTGTAACAATCCTTTCAATTTTGACGTGTTGTTGTTGTACTGTATTCATACACATGCTTATTTATCTCCTTATAGTTCCCATTCACTGACAGAACAATTTTCATTCTCATTAACCACTTCCTTGATCCATTATGTACACTTGTTATGTTGATGAAATTTCCCCCTGATTTTTTATTCCAAACATGTGTATTTAATTCACATCCCCATTTCCACTCAATGGTATTCACATAGATGGATCCATCATTCCCTAATTGGTGAATTCTAATTATGTTAACCACAAACCTTTATTATTGGATGAAAATTGTTGAAATACTTTGTTACGAGGTATGATTTATGTGTCACACTTAAAAATGTACTTGATATAAATTTTATTGGTTGTCCTAGAATTATATATCCCTATATTTCAATATATAATGTATTTATATAATGAAATAAAGTGTAATGTGTATGATGGGTTATCATAATAACACTATGATGTTATCTATTGATAGTCAGACTCAACTTATTCTTATGATGTCAAGTTTTATTTTTTCCCTACATTTCTATATTTACAAAATTCATCATATTATAAAATTCTTTGATGGTAATACTTATGATTAACAACCATTTTATTTCAACTTGATATGACTCTTTAATAGCATTTATTACTTTAATCATGTATTTCTCATATTATTTCCTTACTAGGTACTATATCACATTCTTTTCTTATACACAACCCTACGTTATCCTATATAGATTTACATGATCAATGGATGTTTTTAGAATGTTTTGGAGATTTTGAATAATTTAAATATATCTATGTTTCATTTTATTATGTTATATAGAAAATTTCAAAAAGAAACTAGGCCTCTCAATCCTTTAGGATTTTATTAATAATGAGTTTATATAATTTATCATAAACTAAGGCGTATTGAATATTTCAGTTTTCATAGTTTGCATCAAAGTAAATTTTAGTTATTTTAGTTAATAGGATTTAAAAAAATTAGTGCAAGCTGTGTGAATAATAATAAATGAAGGAAAAGATCACTATATATTTATAATATATAGAGTAAGTTTTTTTCAGAATTCAAAAACTTGTTTAGACAATATAAGTGGATATTGATCTAGCATTTTTGTGCATCGAGGTCATACCTCTAAAAAGGGAACATTGTCCCTAACCTGATAATTACATGGTTCATGGAAAAGATACCTTTTACACACTAGTTTTGACACTCCTCTGGTATATGCTAATTTATATTCACATTATCTTCAAAAAATAGTTTTTAAGGGAACTAAAATTCTAATAAAAATTAATTCATTGAAACCAATCATCAATAACTTAGATTGAAACCAATAAATTCATAGGTTATAGAATATATTTAATTTATGAGTTAT
This sequence comes from Viscum album, assembly GCA_963277665.1. Classification (NCBI taxonomy): domain Eukaryota; kingdom Viridiplantae; phylum Streptophyta; class Magnoliopsida; order Santalales; family Viscaceae; genus Viscum; species Viscum album. The sequence goes on from OY728147.1 coordinate 758,203,649, forward strand.
CCCATTATTTTCAATGTTTTTCCATTTTTTGTTTGATAGTTTACAAATTACGATCCCTAATTTTCTCATTATTTTAGATAATGTCTTCAAGTAGGAGGAATTGATTTAACAACCAATGTGAGGGGCAATGTGATGACTTAACAAATGAGATGTCCAACCTGAAGGGAGTATGAAATGATCACCTCATTACAATACCATATAAATTAAATAATGTTTTGATAAGAAGCATGAATTAGGGAGAAACCTACACCCCCAATAAAAGTTATATCTATAATCATAGCCTTTATGTGACAAAGGCCTCCAAATTTTAGTGAAACTTCAGATGATTTAATCATAGAAAAATGGATTCACTTCATTTAAAAGATCTTCTCCATACTGAAATCCTTTAATCATGTAAAGGTAATTCCGTATATTTTTTTTATGGATGGAGAAGATGTTCAATAGACGATATTGATAAAAAAATTGAATCTTGAGGAATAGATCAAAGGGATGGAGTGGAAAAAATTCATGAAATTTTTGGATAATTAATTTCCATAAACTCTTAAACAGGAAATGTAGAGTCATTTCCTTTGCCTCATGAAATATTATAATGGATACATTAGGTTGTATGAGGTGAACTTCACACGAATTGTGTAATACACCTTCGTCCTTGTCAACCCCCCCCCCCAAATGTAAAGATAACCATTTATTTAGTGGGCTAATGTATATTTCTTGAAAAAACAATATTGATTAAAGACCTTGAAAACATCATTGAAATTTCTTGATGCTCCCTAAAATATGAAGTGGATATCATTGAATCATAAGAGTATCATAGGACTATAGATATGAAATGGAGAATGAATATTAACACATGTGGTTAAATAGAAAAATATAAATGGGAAATAAAGTCAAACATCCCACTTTTAGAGTGTGTGGGAAAAAGAATCCTGAAAATTGGCCGAAGGGTACAAGAATAAAATTTAGGAATGAGAAGTAAAGAACCTAGATAATGAATTCCAATGGGTGAAACACAATAATGTCATGAAATAAAGGAATTATTTATTAAACCGTCATCCTATAGTCTAATATTTCATATGTAATGAAAATGAAAACTATTTGAATTAATGTAATAAGATGAAAATTTTCAATGATAACATATTAAAAAATATATAAGGACTATTGATCAAGGGATATATTATTCCATCACAACTATTGATTTTTATATTGGAAATTATGTGGTGATAGGAACAAAAGTTATTCACTGAAGTATAATAAAAATACTATATGATTCAAGTTATATTAATTCTTTCATATCATAAATGTTTAGTAGAAATATTATAACACCACCACAGGACATGGAAGAAAAAAAATATATGAAAAAAAATCTATCCATTATCAAATTCTATATATATAACTTCTACACTATATATATTTTCATATTAAACATCTCAATGAACGTTTTGATACTATATTTAGTGTAATTCATTAGAATTATTGGTATTTAATTTCTTTCCTTATATAGAGACAACATAAATTATTTGGTGAAATAAATCACCCCCATATCATGAATCAGTCTCCGATTCTATACAAGCTCAAGGGGGGGGGGGATGAATCTCCTTGGATATCATCATCTCAATATTGGATATTATTTCCTTATGATAATGTGTATCTAGATGATATTATTGAGACTTAAGAAAATATAATCCTTGATTTCATACCCATTATAAAGAAATATGTTGATGTGTTCCTCTAATAATTTTCTATTCTTCCTCAAATCTTTGAGGGTGACTTCTTAATCGAGAACATACCGAAAGCTATTCCAAATTTCCAAGAGTCTACATAGAATTACCACTTTTTGGGATTAAATGCTTCAGAGGAAATTACAGTCGAATCTAGATAATGGTTTTATATGCCCAAGAACTTCACCATGGGGTGCACTGGTCCTCTTCATCATGAAGTGGGATGAGTCAATGTGTGTCTTCATTGATTAATGTGACCACAAAAGAGCTTGATAAAGAACAAGTATCCTATACCATATATTAGTGTATTATTATATCAACTATATAGATCCCTATTCTTATACAAGGAATATCTTTAGTATGGATATTATCAATTAATAGTGAATAAGAAGGATGTACCAAAGAATATTTTTTTTGTAAAAGTTATGGGAACAACATGTTAAGAGTGAATAGATTTGGACTCATTAAAGATCCAATTATCTTCTTGGAATTATTGAATATTGTATTTAGGGATCACATAATTTTTTTGGTATAATTTATAGATTATATTCTTATCTACTCAAAAAAATACGATGAACATGAAGGGTACTTTAATATTGTACAAAAAATATTTTCATAAGAAAGGTTGCTTGAAAATTATATTAAATTTGATTTCTGGATAGATAATACAACATTATTGTGGTATTTTATCAAAATAAAATAAATATCAATGTATCCATAAAAATAGAGGTAATTGATGGATGGTCAAGAAAAATATATAATAGAGATACGTAGATTCCATGGATTAGTTTGGGGAAATTGTTTATTTATGAGAAAAATATCATGATTTTCATTACTAATAACTAATATAACTCAAATGAGGGTGAATTTTATCTATAATTTTAAATGAAAAGAGAAATTTAATGAGTTATAATTGAAGATAATATTTTCAACTATGATCAAAATACCCACATGTAGGGAATGATTTGTAATCTATGGAGCCTTTTAATGAAAAGGATTTGGTCTTTTACTCATGAAATATGAAAAGGTGACATGTTATACCTCATAATAATTAAATATCATTGATAATAACTATCCAATGAATTCTAAGCAATTAGATACATTAGTCATTCTATAAATGATTTGGATAAATTATCCTTACATGGTGAAATATGATAAATATACAGATTATAAATTTTTAAATAATATATTTAAAAAAATAACTCAATATGATACAATAAATGTGGATATAGAAGATTATGGATTTTGATATTTTAATCTATTACCGTCTTAGGATTCCAAATATTGTAATAGATTCTCTGAGCAGAAAGGATCCTGCTACGCAATATATAATGAGGATTGATAGGGATCTAATCTTCTTAGAGATCTAAAGGGATGACATTGGAATAATAAAATGATATTAATCCTAACTCACTTAGATAAATTCCCAACCATCCATTCATGAGAGGATCAATGAGGCCTAAAAAGATTATGTGGAGCTATAAAATATGGTAATGAGTAATCTCGAGTTCAAAATTTCTATTTATGAATCTATAAATATTGGAACACATTTATGTTTCCAATAAAAAATAGTGCTAAATAATGATATTCTTGATGATATGAATAGATATTTCATCTCTATTCATCCAGGATTCACTCTGAGGCATAGATATCTGTAGAAAAACTTCTATTGGGAGATCATAAAAAGGGATATTTCAACATTTTTATTTTGATGTATATATGAAAGAAGTGATGGATGAATGACATAATTTTAAGGGTGTGATAAAACCATTACCCATAATAGTATGAAAATGATAAAAAATATCCATTGATTTCATCAGGCTTCACATGACATCTAAAGGTAATAAAAATATCTGGGTAGTAGCCTATCTCTTTATAAATTCATCCCGTTTCTTTACTATCAAGGAATATTTCATTATTGACCAACATTCAATGATATACAAAATGGATGTGGTAAATATGCATGTAGGTCCACTCTCCATTATATTTGATCAAGATCCATGTTTTACCACAATGTTCTAGGGAATCCTTAAATAATAATTGAATACAAAGATGTGTTTAGTACTTCTTATCACCCCCATACATATGGTCACTCTAAGAGAACCATTAAAACTCTAGATTATATTCTAAGATCACGTTAAATGGATTTTAAAGGATGTTTGGATCAAAACCATCCCCTATTAGAGTTCCTACATAAAACAATTTCCATTATATTATTCAAAATGAACCTTATTAGGCTTTGTATGGGAATATGTTTCATTCATCAACATCTTAGATGATTTTTGGGAGAAGAATATTATGGGAGTTGGTATTATCAATGTTATGACAGTGAAGGTTAAAACCATTTTGTGTCAAATAAAATCCTCATAAAGTTGACATATAAGCTATGTATAAAATTTTCAATGAGACCTAGAGTTTGAGGTCAAAGAAAAGGAATTACATTATATATAATGTTGTAAGAATGTATTGAAGTGTGGGAATAATGGTAATCTTAGTCCAAGATACATCAACCCCTTTGAGATACTTGATCACAATAGACCTATGGCCCGTAGACTTGAACTCTCACCAAAATTTTCTAAGAAACATGATATGTTCAATCTTTACCTCTTGATAAGGTTCATTCTTGCCCCATCACATAAAATAAATCCATAAGTATTACCCTTGTAGAATGAAAATTCATGCAAGGAGTAGATGATTAATATCTTAGATAATAGAGAATTTTTTTAACGAAATAACGCAACTCACATGGTCAAATGTATATGGAAGAACCAAAAGTTTGAAGAATAATCTAGGTTACTCAAAGAATGAGATGAAATAGAATTAGAACCATCTATTTTAGTTTGTGAAATGAAATATTTTGAGAAACATTTCTATATGGGGGAAGAATGTAATGAACAAAAGTTCAATAAATAAAATTCCTTATCCAAATGATTAAATTTCTTATTAATTAAAGAAGACATAGAAAATTGATGAACTACATTGAATATTTTGTATGATTGTATGATATATCATTTTATATTTAAAAGGACATTAAGCATTGTAACCACAGATAATGTATACATTATACAATGACTTTTATGATTACTCAATATTATGGGTTATGATAAAATCCAATTTAAATAGATGGAAGAAATGATGACCTCAACCAGTTAGATCGCACTCTATGAAGCCAATTTATTTGTGATTTCACAAGATATTTAATCAATATGATTTTACCTTTAATAATACCCAGATGATATCACAAAATTTAAAGATAATAGAAACCTTTTGTAGGATATTTTCAAGACTATTAATATTACAAACCGAGCAATATTATCTGAACCAACTCAATATAGTGTCAACATCGCATGCCTTACCATTTGGGTATACACTAGTGTAATAAGGGGTCATGTTTCTAAGCCCTAATAATATGAATTTGAATATTTTATTTATAATTAAATAATGGTTATATTTATCTCTTTTCATCTTTACATTACCAATAATTATATAATGAGTTTTATAAAAAAATTATTCTCACATTAAGACATCAAAATTTAATTTTTAGGAAATTTATAGTTTAAAATAAGAAACAATTTTAAAAAATTAAACTATATATGAAATAATTTACATGTTAGTAAAATATTATTATTAGAAAAAAATTATTTAAATACAAATGATAAAATAATATAACAACGACCAATGAAATTTTTATAATGGTAATATACTGTTAAATATGATAATCTAGTATTTTTCCATATATAACTTTTTTTATTTAGAACTAAAAATTTTCATATTTAGAAATATATTTTGATAAAATAGTTATTATTTTTCAAATCAACACATTAAAATTAGAAATTTTTTAATATTCTACAATTTACTGAGATAATCAAATTATTTGGTAAAAATTACATACTGTATAAAAAAATTATTTGTATTATGACATCATAATGGACCAAAATTTATGTAATAAATTTCATAAAGGGAATCCAATTCCAAATATATATTTTCCATTTAAATAATGTTATTTTTGATGTTATTTGATCAATTTTAAGTAACCGTAACAAATCCTCCATAAGCTATATTTAAATTTTTATGTTTTAAATTAAAATATTTAAAAATATGACTCTCTTCCACATCACCAATCGTATTATTTTAAGTATCTTAGTTCATGGAATTATGAAATATTTAAAACCACTACTCTATAGAGGTTAAAATGTTCAAAAACCATGGGAATGTTTGTGGATTTTATCATTTTATCATATATAGTCTAAAACCTCGGTTTAAAATTAAATAATTTAATATCCTTTATGATGTTATTGAATATATTTTATTTATTTATTAATAGTATAATATTATTGGATTTTTTTATAAATAGCTTTGAAATTTTTTCTATATATTGAGAAATATTTTCAAAATGTCTGTTTAGACACTATTTCAAGAATGTTTTATAAAAAATTATTTTTATAAAGATTTTGGAGGAATTGAGAATGTTTGGAAGTTCCCATAACATTGTTAGGAAACATTCATTACCAAATAATCATGTGAAATGATGATATAAGAGTTATTAAAAAAATGAAAAATCATGATTCTAGAATTTATAAAAAGAGGGAGTTTGATAACTGAATGAACAAAGTCTATTTTCTAGAAAAAGAACATGATCTGAATATTGAATGTTCCATCCTCATAAATAAGGTCATTAGATGATGTTTTCTCATATATAGAAGAATTTTTATCTAAGAATGATATAAATAAAAATAATTATAGATGATAATTAATGAATGTATATTATGAAGATCACAAAAAATTGATATTTTTTTAACAAATGGGAGTGCACCTTAATGAAGAGTGTACATGGGAATCAACCATACAAGTTCAAGAGTATCCAAAGCTGACCTCCTAGATTTAATTTATCTTGTTATTTTACACATAAAAACTGGGTGTACCACATATTTATCTCTAGGAAAACTGATTGGATGATGTTTTGATATGAAAACGAGGAAAATAAATTTTTAAAGTTTACACAATGGGATGTTTTCACATATTCACTAGGAGGACCATCCTTAGATCATAAAACGAAGATAATATGAATGATGTAATGATAAAAATGATGTAAATTTTTATCATATTTTACTAGTTAAAATCAATGGACATACACTTAAGATGGACTTTAGGGAAATTTAGTGAAGATTAAAATGTGGAGTTTGTACACTCTTGAGGAAATGGATGAATATATACAAAATAGGGGAATGTTAATGTTTCAAAGTGGCTATGAAAATAAAAAGGGGGATAATTTTAATACTAGAATAAAATCTTTTCAAAGGAAGATCTTGAAATAGTCCAGTCAACTATCTTTAGTGGTTCAAGATCAAAGGGCACAAAAAGTATAGGTTTGTAAAAAAATTGTCTATATGATGTTTGAAGATAATAATTTTGTTACATTATGAATGTGTTGTCAGTTAGTGCACTAGAACTAACTCATTTATCTAATTTTATTACCATTTAATGTATATGGTTTAATATATACATATTTTTATTCTTACTATAGTATTGTTTATACTTCTGCATCCACTCTTTATATGGTAATGTTGATATATTTCTAGTCATATTAAACGTTTATTGTAACATCCCAAGTAAATAAAGAATATTAAATTTTCATATTTATTAATATTTGTGAATTAAAAATTAAATTTACTTTAAATGGGATTCTAGGTCTAATAGCTTCCTCAACATGCAACAACACATCTCTCTGAAATCAGACGTTGCACACAACGTTGAGTTATACTGAAAAATAATAAAACAATATTATTATTTTAAATGGTAGTTAACACATAGACGTTTTATTGGCAGGAATGAAAATAACTAACTAAAATACGATTATACATTTTTGTTATATGTATTTAAATTTATCCAATAAAATTTTAAAGGCTTAAAATAAGAATGAATTTTATTTTAAGCATGAAATACTCTAATATTCTTTAAAAGGTAATTTTACTACCTTTTGATGGTGAAATCTTTTTAAATATAGTTTTTTCAATTTAATATGTTCTATTTGACAATGTAAAATCATTATTTAGAAGAAGAACATCAAAATTTAATTTATATGGAATTTTTTTATTTTTATGATAAAGTTAATGTTTAATGAATAGTGAAAAATGCTGCATTATAATTCAAAACTGACTATTAATATAATTTATTTATATACATTAATTGTAATTTTAATAGGTTTTAAAGTTTAATTGAATTATATTTTTATAATTTAACCAAATTATGGTAATTTTAATTAATTTATCTTTGAAATTTGACACAATCACTTTTCAATATTTTGGTAGTTTTTACATCTTAACAATACTTTTTTTGGTTTTGACAATGGGAAATTATTTTAAATTAATTTAGGAAACATTTATGTTTTGAAATTTTGAAAAATAGATTCTATATTTGAAATCAAGAGGTCCAAATTTTGTAAATAGGCAACTTTTATTTTTTGACATTTTGAATAGTAACATCAGTAAATATTTTATTTACCATGGTTGAAGGATAAATATGGAAAATAAGGGTAAAAAATAAAATTATAATAATATTAATTACACTTAAAACATTTTTTAATCATATTGGATGTGATATTTACGACCATGGAAATCCTTGTTTCAATTTTAGGACCCCCTAGAGCCACTTGTGTGTGAAAATGACATTTAATTACTTTTAGTTTAATGTTAAGAAAAATATAAAATAAACCTATATCTTTAACTAATTTTTTATATGAGTTTATATAAGAGATATATTAGAATATAAATATTAACTATAAAGCTAAAAATATTTATACATCATGGTATTTTATTTATAATTTTCAGACATCAAATAAATAAATTTATTCATGAAACAATGATTAAGTAGTGATTATCTTATTAATGAATTTTTTAAATAAATGATATTATAAAAATCAAAATAAATTTATTTTGAAACCTTTATGCCATAAAAGAATATTAGGGATAATTATGACTTGTTTTCTTTTAATTAATTATGTTTTTTAGAAATAATAAAGTTGTTACGGTTTTTTTAAAAGTTATGATATGAATAGTATATAAATTGACATAAATGAGTTTTTAAATCAAATACTATTTTGTTAAACGATATAATGGACCTAATAATCTAATATTTGGAAAAATAACTTAGATATTTTTTAACATGTCATTAATGAACCACTTTAGGATCTATTGGCATTTTTTAGTTACTATATTAACAATATAGTTTGAATATACAAGAAGATGTAGTAAGAGTCAAATAAGTTAACTAAGTGTTAAAGCTAAATGATAAGGTTAAATTTGAAAAAAAATTGCATAAAAACTATTGGTTGAAAGGATTTATAAAAATACTCATCTTATCTTTGAATTAAATGATTTTTGGCCATTTTTAAAATCTAAATTCAGTTTATAATAAAACAATTTTTCAAACTTTTCTAAAGTAACTCTCCCCCTCTTATAAAAGGCCACCACCTATAACCCTTTCTCACACATCTCAAGCTCTCTTGGATCGTCCAAAATCTCACAAAATAAGCTCTCAAAATCCCTATATTCCTCTTATTATCCTTAAATTGGGAATAAGGAAATTCAAGAAGGCCTTTTACCTTAAATCAAAAGGAGTTACCCAATTTCAGGTAATGTCTTCTCACAAGCTTCTTCCATTTATTTTCCTACTCCAACCCCCCTAAACTATATTTATTCGATTATTTTATAAAAAAAGAATATTAATTATACTATGGTGTTTTTATGATAATTATTCTACCTGTACTCACACACGCCTCCATCTAATGGATTTAGAACATATTGTTTCTGTGGACGAAAAACTACTGCCTCACGAAACAATGATTGTTCAATTATCTCCTACCGCCTCTCATAGTGGCCATTATGAAGGAAATATATTTATATATTATATATATTGTATTTAAATTGTCTCTATTATTAGGTATTTTTAATTTATATCATACCTTTATGATTTCCATAAAGCGTAAATACAATAATTTCATTTGAGGAAGTGCGGACTACCGCCCCCTCAAAATGATATGACTCATTCATGCTATACATTCCATGTATAAAGGACTGAATTAATGAAATTATGTAAAATATATAACATATTATAATATACCTATTTATAATTTACTTTTCATTCCTTTAAATATGAAAAAAAAATGAAAGTAGCTTTCATGTGTACGTATGACTTACCGTCTTCATGAACGGTGTATTTCATTTCTTATATCCAAATATTATGGACTATTCTAAATATATATATACTGAATATATATACATATATACTGGATGTATATTATATTTAAATTATGAATAAAATTCTGGTGATAATATATTTTTGACCACATGGACAATTTGTAATTATAACAAGTTCATTTTTGAATCAAGTACCGAACATCGACAAAACGACCAATATGATCTTGAATGGTTATAATTGTTATAGCAAGGTAATATATCATATAAAAGGAATAATAAACTTTAAAAAGGTTCTTAATAAAGTAGAAATTATCTTGAGTTTATTATTCAAGATGAACAAGGTACATACGTGATGAGTCAAACTCATGGTAAGGGACTTCGTCTCAATCCCTTTTAATTGAGGCATATTTTTATTTATAAATGATATTTTTTTATACGGTGTATAAACCCATTTGACTAGTATTTTAATTTAAAGGGAATATTTTTATATGAATAGTTTTACTAAACAACAAAAATAATTTTTTTTAAATGTACGTGGTGACAATAACATTTCCGCCGCCGCGAGCGTTATTTGATATTTAGATTCCTTTGCATGACACAATGTTTTTAAAAGGAAAATAAATACCATATACCTTTTTTACATATTTTGTTATTAAAAATGGTTTTGATAAGGTATTTATTGTGTCAATATATTGGAATGATATATTTTTATTTCAATGTTGAAATGTTAACTTTTCTTTATACTTGTTTTATGTGTTATGAATATGTTATGGTTTTGGGAATTATTCACGTATACAGGTGGTTCTGTGATAAACTGAGGGTGGGTGAGTCCATGATATCTCTCCAACTCATTGGGTTATGTGAAATAGGTAAACATTAATGTTTCTCTTAAGATATTTAGGGAATATACTATGATGGTTATTCCAAATGTAACTCTCTATGTAGTTGTGAATGCTACAATGTATGTATGATATGGATGCCAAAAGTTAACTTTATGATTTATGATTTTTATATGTTATTCATAAATCTTTTTATTTCATGAGGTATGTTAAAGAACTTAAGTTTTATGATTTATATATAGGATTTCATTTATTTATATGTATTTATGAACTAAGGTTTACTTTCCTTATTTTATAACCCTTAATGAACTTTTTATACTGATCCCAAGTTTTTGAAATATTTTTCACAATGTATAAATAAGGGTAATAGAATGTAAGAATTCAAGAAGATTTATATCAAGAGAAAAATTCTTGTTTTTTAAGGAGTTGAATATTTTTGAAAAAAATTAGGATAGAGATTAAGTGTCTACTTTATAATGTTTGAGATGTAATGTAATAGTTATGGCCTAATTACATAAAAATCAAAACCTAAGAAGATCCTTAATGTGAATTCTTGACTTAAATCAAGTTTATGTAATGTTTAAGGTGGGGCCTTATATTTATAGTGGTTCCCAACTATAATGAAAACATCAAGATATTATGACTATAATATAAATATACTCTATATGGTCTACATATATCATATTGGAAGTGCAATAATGATGTGTAACTAATAGGTGTTAGGGGATCATAAGAACTATTACTTCTTCTCATGAAGTTCACACTTGGTGATCTTGAGTAGATGAGATCAGGTGGACTGACCCACCAATTTAAACACTATATAATTTAGTTTTCATTGGTTTTCTGATCTATAAACATGTGTATTGGAATCTGGACCTAAGATCATTATCAATGTGTAATATTTGATTTCATACTTTGATGAAAGGAAAAAACCATGAAATTGATGTTATGGAGAGGTATATTATGTTGGGAATATCATTGGTGTTATGAAATTGGTTTAATGATAAAGATAGAATCGATCACAAACTTATTAAGGGAGAGATATCTTGTGGGACCATGTTGACCAATATGGTAGTTCTTTATCAAATCAATTGTCATTGTACAAGAAGGTATTAATATCCTATAAGATCATGAAATATATAAATCAAAAAAATTAGTTTGACATGTGTGTGCATCCTACTTTATGATATATCATGAGATGAATATATTATATTACAAAGAATTATTTTTGAGGTATTCATATATATGAAATTTTATATCTCCTTAGGGGCACTAAGGGGTTGAAATAATTTACTCTTAGTATATATGATTGACTAACTACTATCAATAAAAGGAACAATAGGGTCACACACTAAGTCTATACAAATGTTCCACCTATTCAGTTGGATATGAGTTTATGAAAAAGTGGTCCCCACTAGTAGGGGCCGGTGAATGTCCAAATATGATTGATAACAAGTGAAAATAAATCAATTATATTATTCAATTTTTGAATAAGGATTATTGAATATATTTCTTGAGTAATACATATGTGGTTTGATAATAAATGTGAATGCAAGAAAATATATTTTTTAAAACAAATAAAACCCATTCATGGTTCATTAAATTTTTTGGGGAGTTTTTGAGATGAGTTAATAGTTCTTAATTTACCAGGTAATGTGTTTTTATTTTCCATGTGAGTGATCATTTTTTTTTAATTTTTTGACTACTTTATTAAGGCATAATGGTGCATAAATGTAAAACAACGAAGTTTATTACTTTTCAAGGTACAAATTAAAATTTTGGAAAGTACTAACTATGTATAAAATCTATTTTTAACCAATTTAATAGGGTGTGTAACCATATAGAATAATTTAGAGATTGAATCTCTCATATAAACCCCTCTCAACACCCTTGTGAGAGATTCTTAAGAAAGAACATGTTCAAAATTATCTCATCTTCTTGATCGAGTTTGAGTTCATTATACTAGCAATGGGATGTCATAAAGCTATTTGATTTACCATTATACCACCCATGAATCATATATCGGTGATCTAGATGTTTTTGTTCATACATGTATAATATATATTATTCCGAGCTTGGTGCATTTTTTCCTCGACACACCGAAGGTGAGTAAATAAAACTTTTGATTTCAAACAAACATGGTATCATTTACTCATTCATTCAATTTAATTTTTTATGAATAATTTGAATTGGACAAAATAAATTAAGAAATAAATGGGATGAATACTATGGTTTCTATTTAATTAACATGAATCTAAATCCACAATTTTAAATTGGAAGTTTTTCATGCTTTCAATGCGGCCTGAGTTTCTTTAGTTGGTATCAGTGGGAATAAAAAATTATTTAAATTTAAAATGTTGAAATTTCAATTTAATTTATTGTAATTATAAAATATGGATTCAATATAGTCATGAATAAAATGAAAATACATCAATATAAAATAATATCTCTAGGAAAAGGTTTATCTATAAGTGAATTTGTTTCATAAAAATTGTGAAGGGAATTTATTTTTTAATTTTGTTTGTAATTTAATGGAAATGAGAATAATGAATTTTTTATTGGAATGGAATGTGAGAATATTGAACGTTAGATGGATATAACAAAATAAATTTGTGTTCTTCCATTCACTATATAATTTTATTGGGAATGAATAATTTAGTTTCCAAAACTCAAAAATAAAGAAAAGTAAAACATCCATTGGATGTTTGTTTAAAAAAGGTATTTTTCCGCACCCAAATGAGTGTGGATGTATTATCCTTTCACTTTATGGGGAAGGGATATTTTTCCACCCTATTTCTTTGGGTGGCCCCACCATACATGTATATATATATATATTATTATATATAAAATAATAATTTTATATAATAAAATTTTTATATAAATGATGTATATATTTATACCCTTAAACGGATGCACCAATTAAACTTGTGATGAACCAATTTCATCTAGATTCAACATTTCTAGTCTGTTAACCCAATTACAAGTCCTACATTTATTTCTAGAGATCTTATATAAGTAAAAATGGACCAAAAAAAGTTTAAAAAAGTTTAGAAATTTTTTATTGTATCTTATTTGATAAAATAACATTGAATGATGTGGGGTGTATTAATAATTAATTAAAATTATATTAATTTAAAATAATGATTTAAAACCCTCCAAGTTGAGTTTTAAAAATTTAATTTATCTTATAAATTATAATTTCATTCTTGATTATCATAATCCATGATGGAACCGTCCTTGTTTTATATTTATTAAATATAATTATATTGTTTTAGTTTTTAAAATGTTATAATTTATTTATTTTGAAAATATGTGAATTATTCCTCAATATTTATTTTTTACAAGAGTATGTGTCTAAAAGTAAGTGATTAAATTTATGTTCATGCCCCAATTTCCCCTCACCTACATGTAAGTATACATTTTAATGATCGAAGGAGTTTGTGACATAGTGGTTCGAGTTATGGGTCACCCATAATCCAAACAAGTGAAGTGAATGGGTGTAGTAGCTACTAAAAATTAAGTAATATATTAACTTAAGGAATTCCCCTAGGGTATCTATTAATCAATTATTAACTCAATGGATTAACCAACCGTTTATGGCTCCTGATGAGATCATTATTTATTTATTTTTATCTTGTGTATGGATTATTATTTTGTGGAAGTGTTTTTATTACATGAGATCACATAAAAAATAATAAAAATCACGTAAAGATAAAATTAATATGAGTGGTGCATTTTTTATATTTAAATAATGGGTATGTTGTAAGTGAATTCAAAAATAAAAATCATGTTAAGTAGAAAAGGATTTAATTCCCCATGATAAATTATCAAATCCTTAAAAAAAATACTAAGCCATAAAATTCTTTATATTGAATGAAATTGGATAAAATAAATTGGCCAATGTGCTCATTATCCCTAGTTGAGGGTGACTCTTACTACCCTGGAGTTCATATGAGAGTAGTGGTTCAACTTAACAATAGTTGTTACCAAATTCATAGCCGTATCTATCTTTTTTTATGTTTAAGATAAGTTCATTGAGAAATGTAATTAATCCTTTATAGAATATGGGACTCAAATCAATATATCAAGGTGCCCCAAGTTAATGTTTCTAGAATTTAAATAAAATAACTTATATTCTCCATATAGTGATGATTCCATAGCTCAGTCTAAGAATACAAGTTTATATATCATTTCCACTATAATAATCAAGTGACCGAGTATTCTAAATCTAGTAGTCGAGGTCAAATAATATTTATTAAAATAGTGGGATACATTTAAATATAAACATATAAAATTTACATTAGTAATCAATAAAAATTAATAACATATTATGTTTTTTTCTTTTTGATCAAATTTAATCTTCAATAAAATCAATTTCACTACAAACCATATTTGATAAACAGAATATCCTAACTGGCCATAACTTCTATGAATGGTAGACACACTTGTGCATAGTACTATGCCAAGAGAGGAATACTTCAGTGTTGGAATAGAAAATTCCTTATGACCCCTTAAGGGTCAATAAAGTCACATAATGATAAATACAAGAGGACTATGAATGATCAAAATGATTTTCAATGTTTCACATTGGCATCTATATCCAATGACATATAGAAAATGCA
Organism: Viscum album; assembly: GCA_963277665.1. NCBI lineage: Eukaryota > Viridiplantae > Streptophyta > Magnoliopsida > Santalales > Viscaceae > Viscum > Viscum album. The sequence continues at coordinate 758,219,023 of OY728147.1, forward strand.
TGAGGACAATGATGATTTTCAAATTCTATCTTATCTCTAGTAGTTATACCCAGTTGGATGTCAGCAAGAAATATTTGAGATATCTTTTGTACTATATAGATTTTTGAAATTAGATAGAAATCATGTAGGATATTATTTACTCAAGAGGATTGGGTACATTGAGATACTGGAGACCCTTAGGTTCAAACTCAACTACAAACTAGAAACTGATCTCATTCATCCCTGTATACTAAATATATTCATGACTTTAAATATAAAATATAATACGAATAACATGAATAATTCACTAATATATTTATTATATTTTTTTTCTAGTAGACTCAGATATTAATAATTTCAACTCAACATTCCTTATAGTGAAAAAAAGAGGAATGTCATGGTTAATATATTAAGGGAATAGTCTAAGTCAACAACAAGAATTTTCCACCCTTCTAAGAACCCACAGATACAAATGCAGAGAAATGAGTAGGGGGAAGTCTAAATTTACATTAGAATGAGTGGCCACTATAATATGAGCTTCACATGTGTTAATAAGACGCAAGTTGATGCTTATGCTTTATGTATATTTCTCCCTAAATGAAATCAATCTGTTTCTAGATGGTGGTAAATAGATACTATATGTGGGTCACATATTTTTATTCAAAAATAAGAACCAAGTAAATTGAATAAAATTAAAAAGGAAATGTAGATCTCTTAGTGGAAAATGGTGAAAGACTAGAACCATTAGCAATGAGAGATTTTAATCTTACATTTCATAGTGGAATGGTTCTTATAATAAATTATTATTAATATGTACCATATGTTATTGGAAACATAATATTAATGTTGAGTATAAACACACTGATATATTTTTTATTGTTTTGGAATAAAACTTCTCTTGTGAATAAGAATAATATATGTTATCATAAGGAACATTTTGAAAATGGGTTATTTATACTTGAACTAGAAATTCCAGTTTTTAAATCAATGAAAAATCCAGGGAGAATAAATCATATCATACCTGCCTATAGTACATATATAAAGGACATGTAAATGATAATAATTTAAGAAAACTACATCAAGAAGGGTATGAATACTCTACTGATTTAAATCCCATGGATATATTACATGCTTGTTTATAAGTAAAAATGACAAAAGAATATTTTATTTCTAATGGAGAAAGATCCAAAGAAATATTATAATTTGTTTATATTGATGTATGTTTTCCATTTAAAGTAGAGGAAATGGGTGTTTTTTTACTTAATTACTGTTACAGATGACTATAGTAGCTATGTATATATATACTTAATGATGTATAAGTCATATTCCTTTGACATGTTTAAGAAATATTAGAATTAAGTGGATAATTGAATTAGTATGAAGATCAAGAAACATTTCCCTGAACATAATGGAGAATAACACATCTAAGATTTCACTAATCATTTAATGGGGTATGACATAGTTTCGCAAATCAACTATCCTTGTACGCCTCAGTGGAATAGGTTTAATGATTGAAGGAGTCATACCCCTTTTATCATGTTCAGTTTGATGATGAGTCATGCTTCTCTACCATTATACTTTCAGGGATATGCTCAATAGAATGTGAAATATACACCAAATAGAGTACAAACTAAATTAGTATATAGGATTCCATATGCATGGTGGTGTCAAGATAAACCCAATCTGGTACATATACATGTATGGATATTTTATTTTTTTATTCAAGAATATACCTTGTGATAAATTAGAAATTTAGATAACATAGTGACTCTTTATAGGTTATCCTAAGGAAGAAAAAAGTTATTAATAATGTAACCATTGTGATAGAAATGTTATTATTTAAAAAATTATACATTTCTAGAATGGTAACAAATTTTCAATGGAAATAGTGGGAGTATTATTTACAATGATGAAGTAGAAGCTCTAGATGTACAAGAGTGGGTACTGGAACAATCGACATAATAGAGAGTGTGAGTGGAAGATATTCACAAGGCACAAGTAATAATTAAGTAAATAAGAGAGGCTATAGAAGTAGATAGATATGGTTTTCTTGTCAGCGAGTCAGGTGAAACATTAATTGTAGAGAGTAATGAACCTCTAACCTATAAGGATGTAGTATATAGAACGTATGGTACTAAATTTCAAGAAACCATGCATTGTAAAATGGATTTCATGTACCAAAATATATTTTTTATTTTGGAAGACCCATTAATTGATGTAAAAATATTTTTTTCAAATGTTTATTCAAATACAAATCTGGAAAAGGATGGTATTGTAAGAATCTATATGGCATGTCTAGTTGAAAAGGGTTTAAGAAATCTTATAGGCATAAAATATGACCAAAAATTCTTGCTAGTTGAAATTCACAAATCCTTAAAAATATTACATGTAATAAAAGTCTTAAAAAATTATGAAATTTTGGAAATGGATGTCGAAACTAATTTTAAAAATGGGTTGTTAATTAAATATGACTATATGATACAAACTAGAAGGTTATTTATGTAAAATGGAGATAATAAATTATTCAAGCTATGGAATTTAATTTATGGATTGATGATGGAATACTAGTCATGGAATGTTTATTTGGATGAGGTCATAATAGATTTGTTTTCATTAAGAATGAAATTTATCCATAAGTCAATACAAATGTTAGTTGAAGTGACATCATTTCACTAGTAGTGTAGGTTGATGAAATATTTTTAATTGAAAAAAGTGCACATCATACAATTATTGAGTAATTGGTTAAATGATACACCTCTATGAAAGACATAGGTGAATAAGCCTATATTTAAGGGAGCAAGATCTACCAGATTTATCATAGTTGTTTCATGGGATATGTTAATATACATATAGGGACATGGTTCCCAAAAAGTATAATATGAAAAAATCTATGTGTGCATTGTTTCTACTGTCACATGAAATTAATATCTCTAAAATGACGTGTCCAAAGGCACACGGGGAGACTAAAATAATGAGAAGAATACCCCTTGATTTAGTGGTAGGATCTATCGTTTATATAATGAAATGTACTTGGATTGATGCTTCCTATTCATTAGGCATAACAGAAAAATAAAAATTCAATCTTGGATAGGGGAATTCTGAAGCTATAAAAACTATCCTAAAGTACATGAAGAATATATAGAAATTGTTCCTAGTGTATTGAGAGGTGAGGAGATAGTTGTGAGGAGATACACTGATCCCGAATTTCAGATATATCAAAATGATTTATTTTTTTTGTCAGGATATGTATTTTCCCTTACTAGTGGTGTAACATGATGAAGGAGCTCGAAAAAATATATGGTTGTCAATTCTATAATAGAATTTGAGTAGATAGTGCCTTCTGATGCGGTTAAGGAAGTATCTTAGATATGAAACCATTTTTTCAAGAATGGAATTATACCTATATGTGGTAAAATTATTATTATATACTATGATAACAATAAATTAATGGTTCTATCTAAGGACCGCTGGTCACACCAATAGAAAAAGAATATAATTTGAATGTTTAATCATTTGAGATATTTTACTCATAGAGGTTACATCAAGTTTAGTGGAGTTTTCACAGAAGATAAAATTACTTACTAAATAACTAAGTATAAATCTTAGTTGAAGCACGATACTTATCTAATAGCCGGTGAGTATATAATAATTAGTAGTTGGATATAGTGAAAGTGGAATTTTTATGAGTGGGTTCCCTAGATACAACTCATTCATAAACATTGATTACCATTTCTTGTATATGGATTGATATGTACATGTGTTTTTTCTTACCATAACAGTGTTTATACCTTTGAATATACTATTTATATGTTAATGTATGTATATTACATGTCATATAAAAAGGTTATATTCATTCCAAGCTGTTATAAGAGAATTAAGATACTATGATAGTAACCTAAAATATATATCATATAGTCTAGATACATCATACTGATAGGAAATTGATGAAAAATGACCATCAGGTATAGGGGTATTATAACTAGTGAGACTTATTCTCATGAAGATCTCCCTTGGTGATCTAAACGAGATGATATTCCTAGGACTAACCTGCCAATGGGAACACCACATGTTTTAGGTTTCATTTTTTGTCCTTATCTACGAAAACATGTATTGGTCTCAATAATTGAGATTACTATCAATGTATACCATTTTATCAGGTTTGTTGATGAAATTAAAAAACCAGGACATTGATTTTAGGGTGAGGTACCTTGTGTTGAGAGTATATTTAGTGGTATGAAATTTTTGTAATGATCAAGATAGAATTTTTCACTTCTGAGTTGAGGAAGAGATATCTCATGGGGCTGGGAGGACCAAGATGGAAGTACCTTAATTAAACCCATGTGTATGATGCAAGAAGGTATGCATGTCAAGTAAGGTCATGGAATATATAAATCATTAAAATTATCATGACTTGAGTGTACATTATACTTTATGAGATATCGTGAGACAATGATATTATATTTCATAGAACATATTCATACAAGGTATTCATAGATATAAAAGGACTTATCTCATTATGTTCAATGATGGGTTTCTATAATCCACTCTTTTTCTGTGTGTTGGAGTCACTACTATTGGGATATGAACTATATAGTTACATACTAATGGTATCAACATGTTCCACATTTTTAGATGAATATGATTTTAGGATAAATTGGCCTCCGCCTATGGGGGCCAGTGAAAATCTAAGTGTGATTGATCACTATTAAAAATAATTCAATAATATTATTCATGTATAAAATAATAATGTTTGAATTTATTTCTCATGGTTTTCAAAAGTTATTTGATAAAAAAAGTGAATGTGAGAAAATATAATTTTTCGAATGATCATAACACATTCAAGGTTTATAAAATTTTTTGGGGAGCATACCAGTCGAGTTAATGTTATATATTTTATCATGTAACATTTTTTAGTGTTATATGTGAGTGGTAAAATATTTTTGACATTTATGACATGTTTATTAAGTAATTTATGTTCATAATTTTCTAAAATGAAGGTCATTAAATTCTAGGGAGCAGAAATAACTTATGGAAAGTATATCCTAATTATAAAATCATATTTTATCTTCATCAATAGAGAGATACACTATTTGGAAAAATTTAAATAGATAAGAGTTCCAATAATCACCTCTAACGATATTTGAGGGTGATTCTAACAAATGAAAAACATTTGATTGATCCCATATTCTCGATCAAGCCCACAATTTTCTGTTAATTGAATAGATTTCATAATGATCATTAATTTCTTATTCTAGAACCTGGGAATCATATATCAATTTTAATTATTTATGGTACATGTTTTTCAAATCTATAGGATTCCTATCTTGGTGCCACTAAGCCATGACATTCCAATTTTGATTAAATCAAACTATTGATTTCAAATGAACAAGGTACCTCTTATAAAATGGTTTGATATTATTTTTCTTTCTTAATTTGAATTTCATGTGATACTTTAAGAAATCTAAGAAATGGGTTGTGTTGATTTATTTTTTTATGTGAATATAAATTGAAAATTGAAAATTGATTTTTTTAATATTCTATTTCACTATAGGTTTATTTTGAATGATGTTCAAAATTGATAATTTTATAAGTTTTTAGCTGATGAAATTCCATTATATGATCTTTTTGTGAGTAATTACATTGAATAAACACTTTTGAGAAAGTTGTATATAAAGGTTGAGATCAATTAAACTAACTAGATTGAAATACTGATCAGTTGGATTAAATTTTCTTATGAAGAATATTGGTGGAATAGGACCTGATGAAGAATGATCATAGAAAGTAATAAGTAGATACAATTTTTTTAATGAAGCTATTAAATAACCTTTTAGTTGAACATTATTTTTTCTATGAAATTTTATATAACCTTTTAATTTACCACAATTTATTGTGCATATCTATTTATTTCAACTAGATTGATATTAAATAAAACGATAATAATTTGGATATGTTCCTTGAGGAATGAAGTAAATTATATTTTAGAATGTTTTTAATTGATTAATAATTTTACAATGTTCATGTATATTCATTGGAACTTTATAAACCTATAAAAGTATCTAATTAATTTCAAATATACCAGTTATTCAATTTTCGAATTTTAGTGAGTGGTAAAAAACGTGTTTTCCAATCATTAATATATGTGAGCTCATATATAAATGGGGGGAAATTAAATTGTAGTTTAAATTTTCTATATATATATAAATATGAATCACAAAAAATTGTGTTAGTCTACATTTCCAAGAAAAGACTAGTTTCAGTTTGAATAAAAGTTCCTCACAGAGAATATTTTCGATCAGAATAATTGGAATGAGTTTTAATTTAGTGAAAATAGAATGAGATATTAGACAGAGTTTCTATGATGATTTTTGATTCATTTAGTTCTTACAAATAAGACAAAACATTTTTTTAAAGAGGCACAATTTCTAAGGAGGCTCAATCAGTGAAATTTAACCGAATATTGAAAGGGAAAAATTGATAAACATTTTAATATAGATGAAATTGGGAAAACATTCCAGATGAAACTCTTGAAAGTGGATGTTACGAAGTTTCATACTTATATTATGGCTTAGTTTTGTTTGAAAATCCTTTTAAACAGATAGGAGTCTGTATAATGAAAAATATCGGGAGATATAAGATGACTAATAAGAGTTGGATCAATGTTTTTATCACTTGTTTTTAATACTAAATTTACATGGACCCACACAATTGAATACAGAAAGGATATATGTTCTAACATAGTGGCGAAAACCTGTAAATTTGTCCTTAATCGGTTTACTTTATCATTTATTCATACCATTGAGATTGATATAAAATTTGATAATGACAATAAATATTATAATTTATTGTGGTGATATTTCATAATGATTTATATTTTAAAGAAATAACCACTAATTCTCCCCCACCAATGGTTCAATGATCCTTAAGAATATTAATTTGTATAGGAGCAAGGTTACCTTGTTTAATCCTAATCATAGAAAATATAAACTCAGTGAATAATAGAGGTATTGTTCCTTTAGAGGAGAAAATTATCATAGATAGAAAAAAATGATACCCTATCTTATACCTACTTGATTTTATGTAATTTATGGATTCAAACTTGGGTTTCCACATATTTGGAAAGATACCATTATGATTTTTTTGATAATAAAAAAATATTGGTTAATTGGATAGCTATAAATTCTATAATATTTCGTTTTCCAGAGAATATTTTTATGAAGGTGATGGGACTAAAAAATTATAAGGAAACCTGAGAAAATGTGAAATTTATCCTTGAGGTAAACAACAAAGTGAAATAGATAAAGTAAAAAATATAGAGAAGAATGATTTAAGATATCAAGATGAGTGATAAATAATTTGTCGATGAGTATTTCACCATAGTTAATGAAGTTGTGTGAATCATCATATGATTAGAAGAAATATTAGAATATTATACCATAATTAAGAAACTCTTGAGAAACTTTTTTGATAGAGTTGATATTAAAATTTCATCCTTAGAATATAAATTTATTAATCTACTGATGAATTAAATTTCTTTCTTATTTATTATGAAATATGGAAATATCAATAATTTAAAACAAATATGTAGGTTGAAATCGATTTTGATCCTACAAGAATGTTAAAAATACAAGATAATAGGAATTCTGGCCTTAATGGTTTGGATGATAAAGAATAATATGAATGAATAAACAGATCTTGTCACTTATCTCTAAAATCTATTAGAGGGGAAGATGAAATTATATAGGAAAATTTTCACTCAAATGTTTCAATTCTCTAGGAATTGGGTACTTTTTGATGAATTTCTCTATAATAAATTTGATGAAAATTTATATAATTCTAAAAAAACTCAATTGAATAATTTTTCAAAAATATCATTTGAATATAATAAGTACAAAGGTGTTTAATATAATAAATATGTTGAGTAAGAATGTTGAATATGAGTATAAAGAATTCTATTATCCATAAGAATAATTATTTGAAAATTTTAGAACCTTGTTTGAAAATTTAGATAAAAGAAAACATTTTTCGAATAATGTAGAAGAATAAGGTGGTTTTGAAATTTTTCAAGACTAATACCATAGATCAAAACTTTCGGGATGTATTGATAAGAATAGTAAACTAAATAAATAAATCATAATGATGAAGAAGTAAAATTTGAAATAATGATTATAGAAGGAAATATGTTCTTTAATATAAATATGTGTATATTTAATAGATTATAAAACTCAAATTTAATATTTCTAAATAGGCAATGATTACGGAAGATCATTGTATAAAAATTAATATTAAGAAATATGAGGTTTTTAAATATCAATTTATACTTATAAAGCTTTGATGTACCTATGGAAAAAATAAAAAATATATCATCAAATATTAAGGGATGAAATTTGAATAATCCCAAGTTTCTGAGAAATATCACTCCAAGAATCTGGTGAAACCCTCACCCACTAAATGATAATGTTTATCTAATATTTCATACAATGTAGGTTTTATAATAATTTTTTGGAAATATTGGATTGATAAATTATATGAAAATATTTTAATTCTATAATTTTTTAGTACATAATTGATAAGAAATTTTCCCAACATTAGAAGGGATCCAAAACATAATGATGTTATTAAAATTGATGAATGGATTACAGAGAAAGATCATATTTCAATAAAAGTTTTAGATTCAGTGGATACTTTTAGTGTTTTGGTATATTTGTACATAAATCATATAATTTTTTCAAAAAATTTCTCTTCTTATAAGTAGGTAGGAAATGAGGTGTAGAAAGATCATAAAATAATTAATTATCTTTTCTAAGACTCTGTAAGATGGAAAACTACAATCCCAAGATGTTAGAAAACTCACCTCACAAATTCAATTTGGTTTTCTAAAGGGATTTTATTAATGATATGGCCAACTAGGTCACTATACCAAACAATTCATGACTAATATTCTGAAATAAAGTACTTATTCTATAAACGAAAAATAATATAGAAAGAAAAAAGTCAAATAAAGAGCCCTTGTTTTTGATATAGATCTAAAAGATAGAAAAATAAAGACAGAATGGATTATTGATAGTTTTTCCTCCTAAAACAAGAGATGATATATTAAAATATTAAAATATGTTGAAAATTCTGAAGGAGAAGTTGTTACTTTCATAAATCATAGTTGTATTAAGATTGGTGGAATATGAACAAATAAGATTGAAATTGAGAAAATGAAATATAAGGAAATATTATATGCTGATGGGCTCAAACCAAAATTTTCATTGGGTGATAAACCATTTGGATATTGTAAAAGGTGTTACAATATAGAAATATTCATGTATCATAATAAATGTGAAATATGGTAAATTTGTTACTAGGGGAGAATGAACAAGTGGACATACCTTCTTAAGTAGAGAATATAGTAACTCAATATACATATGTGTTGATGATGAAAATATGTTGTGTCATAAAAGATGTGGGATCAATGGTTAGAATAGTATGAGTAATGTATCCAATGTTCATGTATTTAGAAGCTTCCCATGCTGAATAGGAAAGATGACATTGTTTTCACAACATGTTAGAAAGGAAATATGGTTATTGGAAAACACAAGAAAGTTTTAATTAAATATTCTAAAATTGTTGAGCTTATTCAATCCAATATCTATGGGTCTATGATACAATAATAAAAAAAATTGAATTTTACTTTTTCACTTTCATTGTTGATTTCAACTAGATTACCATCATTATATTTGTGAATCATAAAGTAGAGGTTACATAAATTTTCTAATTTTTACAGAAGGGAAATTGAGAATAAAATCGGTGTATATATAATAAAGATGAGAAAAAATAATGGAGAAGAGTAAAAAAGTAATTATTTTGATTCATATTTTAACAAACCTAGAATCTAACATCATTACAGTGCTCTACATACTATACAGAAAAAGGGAGTGGAAGAATGACAAAATATGAGTTTAATACAAATTGTAATATGTTTTTTCGCTATGTATAAAATATCTATGTTTTCTAGAAATAATATAATTATATTACCATGGTTATACAAAATATTGGACTTTTTATTTCAAGAATTAAACATTAATTCCTATGAAATGAGGTATAAAATAACTTTAAGGGAAATATTTTAATTTTTTTTGGAATTCTCCTCTTGCTAATGATTAAAAAACTAGATAGTGGATTTTTTTTGAAAGATGCGAGTAGAGTTTTAATGGGATATTCATCCAAAAAATAAGTTATAAATGTTGTCGAAAAATTTAAAAATATTGGTAGATTACAAGTAAGTGAATGTTTTTTAAAATATAATATCCTTAAAAATGTTTCATGAAAATGTTGGGTATGATAAATTAAAGTCTTCCAACAATATTAAAAAAAGTGAAGATGAAAGTGATTGAAAATTGGTGGCTGAATATTAAAAAAATAATTTGGGTATTAATGTGAGATTGGTAGAGAATCACTTAAAATTTATACACGTGATACAAAATTTGAATATGCGAACATTATTATAAATCATAAATCAAAATTTTAAATTAGAATAAATCTACGATTAGAAAACTAAACATAATTTATCTCACTATTTTAAATTGAATATTTTTTAGAATAAGTTTGATGTAAATAAAGTATTGAATCTAGGAATGATTATTTTGATAATGCTTGAGAAAAATCACACCTGGGAACATGTTCCACATCCAGTATGAAATAATATTATTAGGATGAAGGGGATGTACATAAAAAAAATTTAATGAAAATAGAAAGGTTTAAAAATATAATTCATGAATCATTTGTATAGTTAATTATAATTTAAATGGTATGTATTTTTTTTGAAAATTTCCCCATTGTGATATTATTATTTTTCAAAATGTTATTATAAGTTTCTAGACATCGATGTCACAATGTTTAGTAGATGTATGCAAATAAATTATTCGTAAATGGGGAGATTTAGGAAGAAATTTATATTGATCAACCTTGTAGTATCCTATTGGAAAAATATATATCTATGGTTTATAGGTTAAGGAAAGACTTTTTGAGTTGAAACAAGATCCAAAAGTAAGGTTCTTTAAATGTCATAGTTTCTTGAAAAAGATGAATTTTAATATTGGTAAAGTTGAAAAAAAACTTATATGTAAAGGAAATGAACTTAGTTTCTTACTTTTTTACTTTTTATATTGATGAAATAATTTTTATACAGGATAGAAACATTGATTTCAAAGAGCTTTAAAAATAAATGATGAAGATTTTTTAAATACCAATTCTCAGAGAATAAACTTTATTCTAGTTTTTTCAAGGTCATCAAAAACATATTTAAAATTTTCTATCTCTTGAAATAGATACCAAAGTGTTATTACCAAAGTTTTTCATCAAATATTTTAGAGAAGTTTCCACTCTTATTTTAGTTGGTATGAATATAAGATAACATGAAGTTGAGATAAATGTGAATCCAAATGATATTAAAAATTTGATAAGAGGTTTTATTACCTTATAACATAAAGTCCCAACAAAATTTGTGATGTTAATTTGTGTGAATCATATTATATTGATACAAAACAATGAAATATATTGCAAGTAATGATAATTCTTGGATATTTTAAAGGTATATATTTTTATGGGATATTTTATGAAATAATTTATTATATAAACTCTCATGATTATACTAATGCTGATTGGGATAGATATTTTAATAATAGATAACCAAATTTAGGAGGAACCTTTATAATGGGTGAATGTTTTGTAATCTATCCTAGTAAAAAAGGTTTTAGTTAACCTGAGCACAATAGGAGTAGAATATGTTACATCCTCCAACATTTGTACCCATATGATACAGATGAATGTTCTGCTATAAAATTTAAGTGTTAATATTTTTAAACCATTGAAAATAATTTGTGATAATTAGATTCCCATTGATCTTTCCAAAATACTGTACAAAATTTTAGAGAAATTCACACCGATATTATGTAACTTTTCATTAAATAAAATGTTTCTATAAGATATTTTATGATGAAGTACATTTCCCAAAAATATATAATTGCATTTTTTTCACCAAAGCTATGAAAAAGTGAGATTTAAAAAATTTATTTTATAACATCATTTTAATCATTCACTAAAGACATTAATTTTTTTAACAAATTCTCCAATCATGAATGAAATTATGTTTAAAAATGGGGAGTGATTTTACAATTGTTTCCTATAATTTTCACTATAAAATATCTTATAAAAAATTGGATGGAAAGTAAAAATATTTTAAAAAATGAATATTAATATGTGGTTATCATAATATTTCTAATAATAAAATTTTAGAGAATAAATGTGAGGGTGATTTTATCTTAAAAGTAGAAAAAATTTTATTTTCACTGAGAGATGGAATTCCATACAAACTTAATTTATATTATAATTTTGTTCTAGGACCCTCTATATGAGAATGGATGTGTTTTGGTAAATTTTTTTATAAAAAATGTGTTGTTAAAAAAATTATTTGTGAAAAAATTGTACGTTGAAAAATAATGAGTTGAAAAAGTTGTTAATGGAATTCATCAAAAAATAAAATGGGTTAGATTGAATATTATTTTTGATTTTTTCAAAAAAGTATTTTATTTGATGAAAAAAACATTTATGTGGAATGTTTTTATAAATAGGCGTAGAAATTTTCCTAAATGTTGAGAAACAGTTGGAAATTTTTTGTTAAGAATCATTGTTAAGAAATGTTGATATGAATGTTTTCTAATGAAGATTATGAAGTAAATGAAGAAGTGATAGAGTTTCCACAACACTATTAAGAAATATTCATTACAAAATCATATCATTATATGATGATCTCAATGTTTCAAAACATTGTGAAAATATAATGATTCCAGAAATTATACAAATAGAGAGGTTGAGTTCCAGATGAACAATTAATGTATTTTATAAAAAAGACTTTCTATGAAGATAAAATGTTATATCCCCCAAAATAATTTCATTAGATGATGTTTTTCTGAAATGTAAATGAATCCAGACTGAAGAACCATTTCTAGAAAAATGAATTTTAGAAGAAAATTTCTAAACATACAGTATATTTATCACAAAATAGAGATATTTTATGAAATATGGGAGTGAAATTTTGTTAATGTTTGTATATGGGTATCATCTAGAAAATTGAACGATTTTCCAAATCCATGTTTTTGGATGTACATGTGATGGGAATTTCTCATAGTAAAATCATATGTACCAAATATAGATAATCAAAAAATTATAACAAAAGAGGTTTTGGTAATAAAATCAGAAGAATAATGTTGATGATGTTTACACAAATGGAATATTTCAAAATTTCATCAGAAATAGAAGCTATATATCATTGGACAAACATGATCAGATGGAAGGACTAAGCCAACAAATGTAAATTTCCATCTGATGTACCAAACCAAAATTATCAGATGAAAACATCAAATGAAATTTTCCAAGGATGATAAATTCTAAAATACTGAGTTTGAAAACACTAAAAATATTTAAATAAGTACAAAAGAGGAGAATGTTAATGTTTCATCGACATAATGAAAATAAAATGGGGTAATTCAAAGAGTTGAAGCCAATGTTTTTGATATGAAGATGTTTTAGTGATGTATTCAACCATATTTAATGGGTCAATAGAAACAAAAATAGAAAATATAGGATTGCATAAAAATTGTTTTTATAAAGATTAATGTGAATAGATTTGTTATATGCTAAATGATGTTCAAATGTTGGGTTGTTTTTAAGTTCAATACTAAAATAAGTCCATTATTGTATCATTTTGTGAGGAATTCCATAAAACTAATGTTTCTATGATTGTAATGTATAATGTTTAATCTAAGGTAAAATAACATGATAGAAATAGTGATCACTGAGATAGAATTTTCTTATAATGAATGTTCATTTAATGGAAGATGAGGAAGAATAATTAGAGGAAACAATAATTAGATGATGTATTTTTAATGATATCATCATAAAAACATTCCACTCAATGTATTATTTTCTATGAAACATTACATAACACTCTAATGTAACAAAATTTGATTTTTTCTTTTTTTTTCTTTCAATTTTAATGATTTTATTATGAAGAAATATAAATTGTATATGTTTCCTAACATATGAAGTTAAGGACATTTGAGGAAGGTTTGAATTATTGGAGAATTCATGAAGCTTCTAGTATATTCAAGAACACTTTATAGTCATTTAGAATAATTTTTTGAATTAATATTATGCATGATATTTGGTTTATGAATTTTAGTGAGTAGGAGGAAAAAATGGTTTCCCACATTTTTATTTTTGGATAACCTATATAAAAAGGTTAAATGTAAATTTTTCATACCACTACCCATAAGTGAAAAATAATTTTTTTTGAAGAAGTTGTTTTAGTTTCAGTTTCCAGACAAAGATTAGTTTCAAGTTAAGGAACATCTTTGGATTGAGAAATTTTAGATCAGAAGAATTATATGTGGATTTAGTTCAAAAAAACCTAACAATTATATTAGGTAGATATTTTATTTAGAGTGTTGAGGCAATATTTTTTTTATTCATAAATATATTATTTTTTAAATATGAACTATTTTTAGGGAGGTGAAATGGATTAAATTTCACCAAACATAGAAAAGTTGTATTGAAATAAAAATTCTAGATAGAGGACATGAGACAAACATTTAGAATGTACCCTTAGGGTGCTATAGTTTCAAATTTTCTTACTTTTTTGTTACCCAATTTCTAAAGATTTATTTAATATTATGTGCTTAATTATATTCACAACTATTCATAGATAGAATGTGTCTAATAGGAGTTGGATCAATGTTTTAATCACTTCATTCTAATAGTGAATTTTTATAGACCCATATAATTTTTTAATGGAAATGATGTAGGTTCTCACAATGTGATTGAACCGTGTAAATATTCCATACCTCTGTTTATTTTTGTAAAATTATCATTCTTGTGATATTGTTATAATAAATGACACAAAAAACATGTAACATGTTTTAGGTGTGAAGATTCATAAATAATGAAAATTTTAAATTTCTAAATCTAATTAAACACCCCCACTGGTTCAATTAACCTCAAGAGAATAAATCTGGGATCCCCCCCATTTTCTATAAATACTCACATATCCTCCCACTTCGCTTCACTAAAAACCCATTGATCATGAAGTTACTATCCCTCTTTAAATTCTTCCCAAGTTTTTCCCATGATCTTAATAATCTCTAAAAATGCTTTTAGGAGCACCCTCTCATGGTATGGGATCCTCCCCTCTCTTTTATTTTGAGTACTATCTCTAAACAATTCCTTTTTAATTCGAGTTGTCTAGGTTGTAAGGTGTTTTCAAATATCCATTTTACTAGCCTTATTATTACCATATAATAAGGAACAACATTTACTCTCATTAAACCTTTACATGAACCTTTATATACACCCACTATGGTGTAAATAATCATCCCCTGATTTTTCTTGCTGAATATTTTTATTGTGAATACCCTTTCCCATTTTCAATATATGTTATTCACTTATATGGAACTGTAATTCATTAATTTGGGACATCCATGTATGTAACCAATATTCCTTAATTTTAGGATTTATAGTGATGTAATACATTCATATGTTGTATGATTGTAATGACCCGGATTTTCCTAGGCCACTTCTTTGTGAAGATCCAGTGTTTAGTGATTTTTGGGAGGCAATGGTAGATCATTTTCCAGAGTTATCCAAATTTCTAGTTTTTCCATCAATGGGTCGAAGGTGTTGGTATCCGCATATCAGTGCATCAGCATGTAAGTGCATCAACATGTATGTACATTGACATTGATGAGTTATGGGTGTCGACATCAGTGTGGCCGGGGCATTGGAATTAGTCAGTCTGGGGCGTCAGTATCGGTAGGTTACGACAGTAGCTTAGTGTCTATAGGTTATGTCTATAGCTTAGCATCGGTAGGTCATGTCTATATCTCGACATCATCAGGTCATTTTGGTAACTCATCATTGGTAGGTCGCATCAGTAGCTCACTCATCGGTGGATTAGTGTCGGTGACTCACCCATTAGTTACTCATTTCTAGTTTTCTAGTTTTTCCCAGTTTTCCAGTTTCACCCTTATAAAGTCTTATTTGATGAAAACTAAGTTTAATGCCTTGTTTGGGTATTTTTAAGGGTGTTTCAAAGGATATTAAGTGTATATTTATTATAATAACACTCCATGGATTTTGAAATACACAAAACACATGATCTTGTCTATGATCCCATGATTAATGGCTTTTAAAACCATTCTTCCTTTAATATAAGATCTGGATCATCAAAGTCGTAATCTTCCCTTCCTAGTGTGTTTTTTATTCCCTCTGGGTGCACCTAAAGTGTTCCTCTCTATATGAGCCGTTCTCCTTTGTCAGAATCCTCTCTTACTCAGTTTTCTTGGAGTTATTTCATGCTAATGTGATCTACTATTCTTAGCGCAAAGACAAGCTATGGCCGCTAGTGGTTCCAAGTAGGGATTTATTCTTCCTCTCATTAATTATGTATCATGCGAGGTGGGTGTAATAATGATTATTTTTGAATAAAGTATGAATAAGTTTCTTAAAAATAAAATAAATAAGAATGGAATATGATTAAAAGATGACGGGGTAATGAAATAACAGACTTGGATGGGTTTGATGTTTGATCACCTATTTTATTTTGTTGTATTAGTTTCCTTTTGGATTTTTGTGACTATATGCCTTCTGAAAATCATGGCCATCAGTGGTCTTTTCTTGTGCACTGATGGAGTTCTATTTCTTTGTTATGATGTTTGATAATTGTCCAAACATGAAATCTTTTTAATCGTGTATACTTGGTTAATTAAATGGAATCCCCATGATCAAACCTATTATGTGATCACCCCTATTAACAAAGTATAATTAAAGAACTTCTGTTGGCTAAATATGAATACACTTGGCTTTATAGTTGTGGATGTGTGCTGTGTTTTCTGGCTGGGTTTTTGGGCATTGTGTACGGGGTGGTATAGGAGGTGTGTTGGTATCGCAGTTTGAGAGATTGATTGAATATGGAATGGATATACTTATAGGTAGTGGGACTTATTTTGTTGTGTTGTGGATATTGAGAGATGTTTTGTAGTATGACTGTAATCTGGTGTTGTGATTATGTTGTAGTGGGACCCCATCTGGTAAATGTTTGGGTAGTGGGGCCACCGGTTTTGTTACGAAGGAAGGATTGTGCGGTATAACATTGAAGAATGATAGTTGGCAGTGGGATGGTTGTTGTGTGTTTAGTTAATCAGACTTTTTAAATTTTTAGATGGTTGCAGATGTTGTGCTTGGTTGTTTCCTTGGGCAGTGAAGGAATAATTTAAATTGGACCCATAATAAATAAATGGTAAATGGTTGGATGAAAAGGGGGTTTGTTTTTATGCTTTAAGAGTGACTGTTTGTGTGGTTGTGTGTATATGGGTAACAAAAATAATGGTTATGTGTGGGTTGGTTGTTTATTTTAGGACCCATAGGTTGGGTTGAGTGTTTGTTTACTTATATGTTTAAATTATAGTTCATTATTATTTCATTAAGGGTATTTGTGGATGAGGGGCTTAGGTGTTTGTGAGCTAGGATTTTTCTCATGTGTCTTCAGGATGATGCCCATGTGTCTTCGGGCATGATGTATGGTGTGGTTGTGGCCTAGTTGTCTGCGGGACAGATTTCTATGTGGTTTGAGGACTAGGTGTGTGCAGCGAGGTTGTAGAATTGGGACTACATTATAGAATAATGGTAGTGTTAGGACGTTATCCTTTAAGAATAAGTAGTTAACCAGTGGTAAAGTAGTGTAGGGTACCCAAATTTTGATGTGATTAAACTACTAATTTACTTGATTTGCATTATTTGGTGAGTGTTTATTAATGAGGTTGGGATGGTAGTATTCCTTGGTAGGTTCTTTGAGGTTCTACTATTTTCTCACAGGGGCATTAGTATGTTTCCCCACTTGTGTACGGGTGTCATTGGTTTTCCTACTGGGTATACTGGTATACTCACCCAACATTTGTAAAACTGTTTTCAGGTTTTCAAGAGGACTTTGATGACCATACTGGACTTTACGAGCTTGGGCATCAGGATAGTTGTTGTGATGCTTCTTAAATTCTTTTTTTTGGTACTTGTTTTTAGTAATTTAATTATACTTTTATCATAGTTTACATTTAAATCATGCATGGTATGGATTTGAGTTCTCTTATATATTTTTTTGGAGTTGTTTTGTATTTTACCATCTTATATCGTGATCCTATTTTCATTAAAAAGGGTAATAAATTCCACATTGTGTGAGAGTCTATACCCTTGGTGCTAGTTTCCACTCTGAGGACTATTGAAAGTGGGAATCAGGGGTCATTATCTCTACTTCATCTTGAATAAGGAAGGTCTTGGCACCTTTCCTTCCCTTCCTTCATCTTGATGATGGCGGGTCGTGATAGAATGGCATCAGAGGAAGGTTGAGGGATATGTTAGATTTTAGAGTTAGGAATAAGGAGGATTGCATGGATAGGTAGGGAAACAATGTTTGGAAATCTTTGTGTGTGAAATAGGCTAGGTATGAATGGCTACAACACTAGATTTTAGGGCACCCATGATCTGATACAAGGACTCTGTACCTATTGAAGAACCAAGTGAGGCTACACTAATTGAAGGGTAGTGACAATGGCGAAGGTACATTCTTCATGATGACTTGTGTTCTAGTCTGTCTTTGAAGTTTTGAGGATTTAATTTAAACAAAGGGTAGAAATGACTCTTAAAATAAAACTTCCATACTACTGAGGCTTTTGTGTTACTTGTTTACCTTTTAAGCTATGGCACCCAGACATATCCCATGTGTAGTACAAGTAGTTGAGACCCAACAGGCTGAATTTGTTGATCAACGAAGGAATGATCGAGAGGAGGAACATGACTTGTGAAAAATATTCCCATCATTCTTTGTAATGACAGACCCTGGGGAAGTATAAAGGTGTCATTTTAGAATTATAGATGGAGGAATGTATGAAGAGCTTACAATCACCTTTACCTTGATCCATGCTCCGAGGTAGTAATGGGTTCCTCTAGTAGTGAGCCAGATGAGAGGAGCACTACGTCAGCAGTGGATGCTTTTTCTCAGGGATAAGAAAGAGACTGATGTCTCATGGGATGACTTTGATAAGGAGTTTTGGGAACATTTTCGTTCCTCAATGATAATGGATGAGAAGAGGCAGGAGATACACTCTCCCCATTAGGGGAGTATGTCGGTGAGGGAGCTAGGGATCATGTTCTAGGATCTCCAACACTTTGCTTCAGATCTCTTTCTAGATGAGGAGTTGTGGGAATGACGCTTGGACGAGGCACTCCAACCTTCTCTTTAGTATATCATTACTCCCTTTACTCTACCGACATAATAAGAAGTTTAGAATAAGAGAAAATTAGTGCATAGTATGAACTCATAGGGTGGTGTACCATGATAGGGGAGCTAGTCGAGTTTGTCGAATGGGATAGAATTCAGTAGCAGGTCTTCGACGTCAGAACCTTCTAGTTTTCAGGTAGTGAGGATTAGGCCTCAACAGTTCCAGTTCAGATCTCTTGGTCCTCTACCTTTCCCCAAAGGCTCAGGACTGAGGTTATTTTTCTGTGGAGTTCATGGACATCATTGAAAATAGTTTCCAATTTGAGATCGGTACAGTGGGGGTGGGAAGGTCCTGTCCCCACCCCAGAAGCAACAGTTATTGGTCAGGCCCTTCCAAAAGAATGGATGGAAAGTTCCTACCCCACCGATGGTAGACAGTTCTCAGGGAGGCCGACCATAGGGTTTCCTTTAAGGACCTTAACCAAGGCATGGTCAGGGAGGCGGTCGATAGCAGATGGGTAGAGGAGCTGGGTGTGGGTAGTTGTACATTTCCAAGGCTGCAGTTCCAATAGGGATGAAGATTGTTCGAGGTATGATCGGTCTATTTTTTTCACTTGTGTGATATTTTTTTTTTAATTTAGGAGCTTCAAAATCCATTATTTCACCTATCTTAGAGACCATTCCTTGGGACTAGAATTAGAGATACTTTATATTCCCTCAGTCTTAAGCACAACTATTGGAGGTTAGACAAGTCCGTTCGATGTTTTCCGAGGATGTAGAATGATTTTGGGACCACATTAATCTAGTGGGGATCTTCTTTTTCAATAGATGAAACAATACGATGTCATCCTAGGCATAAAATGGTTTTTTCTATGCACAATATTATATAATGCTTCTGGAGTAGAGTCATGTTTTTTATTATGGATGGCCAACATTCAGTTTTCATTGGTGATTAGGGCTTTTAGTTGGGCAGTCAGTGTGTGGAGCCTCTTCTCCTTTTGTCGGACGAGCTGCTAGTGGGATCATTATACATAGAGATGGGGGAGGTTCAAGTGGTTGTGAGGGATTTTCTGGTTGTCTTCCTAGATGAGGTCATGACCCTACCCCCCTCACCATGATGTTGCATTTGAAATAGGCTTGCATCCTGATGCCCATATGATATCGATGTCTCCCTATCGGATGACGCCTTCTGAGTTGAAAGAGTTGTAGATCCAAGATCAAGACCTAATGAAGAAGGGTTTTATCCAAACAAGTGTGTCATTGTGGGGTTATCTAGTCTTATTCTCAAATAAGGAAGATGGTGGTATGAGGCTATATATAGACTACCAAAGACTGAATTAGCTAATAGTCATGAACCGTTACCCCCTCCCAAGAATGGAAAAATCATTCGACCATCTAAATAGAGATGGTTGGTTCTATAAGATTAATCTATGGTCTAGATATCACCATTTGAGGGTAAATAAGGGTGACATACTGAAGACAGCTTTTAGGTGGCGGTATGGACACTTTGAGTTTGTGGCCATGCCATTCTGTGTTACAAATGCACGAACTGTGTTCATTGGGATCATGAAATCTATCTTCCTTGAGTTGATGGACTAGTTCGTCATCGTGTTCATCGAAGACATCCTGATGTACTCAAGGTCATAAGAGGACCACACTGAGCATCTAAGGGCTACCTTTGAGGTCCACCGACACCATCATCTCTATGCGAAGTTCTCTAAGTACATGTTCTGGATGTGATAGGGGATCTCCCTTGGATACATGGTATCACAACATGGGACATATGTGGACCCATAAAAGGTTAACAAAGTTGTTTCTTTGGAACCACCCAAGAATTTTGTGGAGGTTCATTGCTTCCTGGGCCTGGTAGAATATTTCTAGAGGTTCATGCCCAAATTATCTTGAGTCGTATCTCCGTTAAAGACTTTGACTAGAAACTACCAGGAATTCATAGGGAGTGATCAGGGTCATGTAGATTTCATCTACTTGAAGGGGTGGTGGGTCAGTTCCCTAGTCCATTGGTTTCTTGAGGAAGGGGTAGTGTTCGAGGTTTTTTTGACGCTTCCCATCCATGCTTAGGATGTGTGATGATGAAGTAGTGGGGAGTGATCTCTTATAGTTCTAGGAATTTGTGTCTGCATGAATGTAACTATGCCACCCATGATCTTGATATTTAAATGGTTGTTTTCACACTGAAGTTTCAGAGAAATTAACTCATTGAGGTGCAATTTGTGGTCTTCATGGATCACCATATCTTTAGGTATATCCTCTCCCAGTGAGTCCTGAACTTATAAAAGTGACGGTGGATGTACTATTTATAAGACTATGATTTTTTGATCTCTTAAACCCTTGGAAATGGGAAAATGGTGGATGATTCCTTAATAATGAAGTCACAGAAGGATGTAGTTTGAGAATCCAAAAATTCTTGGAAGGAAATGGAGGAGTTGGATGCTTTGTATCTTTATGAGAGAGTGAATGGTGGTAGAGGATATCTATTTCAGATGATAGTCTAGTCTTACATAATGTGGTAGGTGTAGGAGTCTCAATGGAGAGACTCATAGACTGATTTAATGCTTGTTTTAACTATCCAAGGTGATGATATAGAGGGATGGTCGGAGGATAGTCAAAATCAGATGTTGTTCCATAGGAAGCTATTTGTCCCAGTGGAAATGCCCAAGGGAGTTCTCTGTGAGTTCTATATTTCAACCCTTAAGGTTCATGTAGGAGTTTATAAGATTTACCAAGGCTTGAAGGGAATGTTCTGGTGGCCTGGGTTGAAGCAGGAAGTGGCTGAGCTTGTAGTAGGGTCCCTAGTGTGTCAATAGGTAATGTCTGAGCATCATGGTCCCGATACTCTATTAGTGCCCTTATATGTTCCTGAGTGGTAGTGATATGAGATATTGATGGATTTTGTTATAGTATTACCGATGAATCAGGGAGGATGTGATGATCTTTGGGTAATAATGGATCTGTTGATTAAATCATCTCACATATTGGTGATCAAAGAGTCAGGCACAACAGATTCTTTAACACAAAGGTATATGGATGAGGTGGTGCATATTCATAGAGTTCCAAGATCCATTAATGTTGATTAGGATATATATTTTATATTGCATGTATGGAGGGAATTAAAACATGCTTTTGGAAACCAGTTACATCATAACACTGCTTTCCACCCTCAAACGGATGGGAAGATAGAGAAGACCATGCATAAATTGGAGGACATGTTATGGGCATGTGTTTTGGACTTCAGAGGGTCTTGGGTGCGACATTTTCGTTTATTATACTTTTATTAAAATAATAGCTATCACTCATACATTGGTATGTATCTATTAGAAATCTATAAGGGAGGTCATTTCATTTACTCTTATGTTGTATAGAGGTTGGGGAAATAGCTGTTCTTGGTCCGAACATGGTGAAATGTATGATAAAGAAGGTGTAACTCGTATGTGGGAGGATGAAGGCAGAACAGGACCGTCATAAGTCATATATAGATAATATGAGGAGCCATTTAGAGTTAGAGGTTGGGGGCCATGTCTTCTTAATGGTTTCCCCTTGACGTGGGTAGAATAGGTTTGGCAGAGGGAGAAAGATTTGTCCTTGGTTCATCGGACCTTTAGAGGTGTTGGGATGAGTTTTCAATAAGTTTTATCATTTGGAATTTCCACCATGGTTGGATAGGGTCCATGATATCATCCATGTCTCTAGGATCTTTCAATATATACACGATGGATACAACGTCATTGACTAGGGGGAGTTGGATATCAAAGACGATGTGTCGTTCATGGAGCTGTGAGTAAGAATTGATGATTGTGAGGAGAAGGTGATGCGTG
Organism: Viscum album; assembly: GCA_963277665.1. NCBI lineage: Eukaryota > Viridiplantae > Streptophyta > Magnoliopsida > Santalales > Viscaceae > Viscum > Viscum album. Next base: position 758,242,141 of record OY728147.1, read on the forward strand.
GATAAACCATTTAATTGGTTTGTGTGTTATAGAGGCATGGTGTCCTTGAAAAGAGTACTTGAGAGTGGGAGGAACATATGCATGCCCACTACCCGATCTGTTCTATGTTTTTTTATGTGTTTAACTTATGCTTCCTTTTAGGATGTAATGCTTGACCTTGTTTTTTATTAGATGCGTTGTTAACTTGTACTTAGATTTTTTTTGGAAATCCCCAACACATAGAGAGGGTAGGACCTAATCCCTAATAAAGATTTATTAATTTGGATATGATTAAACATGAGAGAGAGATTTAGTGACACCCAAAATGAATAGTATCTTGACATGGAAGATGTTGCTCCCTAATCTATGTGATTGGATGGTGTGACTTTGATTTTTGCATAGTTGTTTAGGGAAAATGGGACTCAATGCTTTTAATGTTTTTAGGAGATATATGACAAGAATTTTTCCTTGGATGTCATGTATTTTACCCCAGTTTTCAAATAACACAGGGTGGTTTGTCCATGAGAGGTATCTTAAGGGGATGGTTGTTCAGACCTCTTTTCTTCTGGGTTAGTTTTGAATTCTCTAGGAAGAGAATATTTTGATAGGTATCAATGTTATGAATTGGATTTTACTGGGACATTACTTTGTAAAAATCAATGTTTTGGGTGTTCTGGGAGGAAATGGTAGATCATTTTCAAGAGTTTTCCAAATTTCTAGTTTTTTCCATCAGTGAGTTGAGGGTATAGGAATTGGAATATCAACGCGTTGGCATGTCAGGGAGTTGGCATGTTAGTACATTGGTAATGGTGATTCAGGCGCATAGAAATCAGTGAGTCAGGGGTGTCGATATCGGTGAGTCAAGGGAATCAACATCGGTGAGTTAGGGGTGTTGGCATCAGTAGGTTGCGTTAGTAGCACAACGTCGGTTGGTCACGTCGATAGATCTTCATTAGTAGGTCATGTCAGTAACTCATCATCGATATGTCACGTTCATAGCTCAACATTATTAGGTCATGATGGTAGATCACCCATCAATGGATCAGTGTCGGTGACACACCAATCGATGACTCATTTCAAGGTTTTCAAATTTTTTCTAGTTTTCCAATTTCGCCCATTTTACATCTTATTTGACGTAAACTAATTTTAAAGAATTATTTGCGAATTTTTCATGGAATTAAAAAAGATATTAAGTTTATATTAAATATAATAATGCTCCAATGATTTTGAGATACTCAAAATGTGTGGTCTTGACCACGATCCCATGATTAATGGCTTTTGAAACTATTCTTCCTTTAATATAGGATCTGGCTCTTCAAAGACAAGATATTCATTTCCAAGTGTGTTTTTTATTCCTTCTTAGTGTGCCTAAAGTGTTACTCTCTAGGAGAGTCATGTGGATATGTTAGATCCCCCTCATTCTTAGTTTTATAATAGTTATTTCATACTCACGTGATATCCTCTTCATGGCTCAAAGAGAAGATTTGGTCGCTGGTGGTTTCAGGTAGGGATTTATTTTACCTACCTTTATTTATGAATCATGTGGGGTTGGTGTACTAATGATTATTTATGTAGAAAAAATGAATAATTTTCTTAAAATAATAAATAAATACGAAGGGAATATGATCAAAAGATGACGGGGTAATGATATAATGGGATGAGAGTGGTTTGATGTTTGATCACCTATTATATTTTTTTATCTTTGTTTCCTTATGGATTTTTGTGCCTACATGACTTCTAAAAATCATGGCCATTGGTGGTGTTTTTTTATTCACTGGTGGTGTTATGTTTTTTTTTCATTATGATGTTTGAAAATTGGTCGTGCCATGAAATCTGGTTAATCTCATATACTTGGTTAATTAAATAGATTCCCGAAGATCAAACCTATTCTATGATCAACCATGTTAACAAAGTGTAATTAAATAACCTATGTTGGATAAATTTGAATACACTTGTCTTGATAAGTTTGGATGTGTGCTATGTTTTCTAGTTGCGTTTGTGGGATTTGTGTATGATGTGGTATATGAGGTGTTTTGGAATCCCAATTTGAGAGATTATTTGATTATTAAATGGATGGAATTGTAGGTAGTTGAAATGAATTTTTTGTTTTTTGGCTATCAAGTGAAATTGGGATGTGGGACTGCAATGTGGTTATGGGCTTATTTTGCAGTGGGATTGCATCTGTGAAATTCTTGGATAGTTGGGTTGCATGTTTAGTTGTGAGGGAAGGATTGTGCAGTGTAACTTTGAAGAATTATAGTTGGAAGTGGGTTGGTCGCTGTGTGTTTAGTTAATTAGACTTTTCACATTCTGAGATGGCTGCAGATGTTTTTCTTGTTAGTTTCATTAGGTAGTGCCTGAATAAATTAAAGTGGACCCTTAATAAATAAATGGATAATGGTTGGGTGAAAAGGGGGGTTGGGTTTATGTGTTGGAAGTGGTTTTTTGTGTGGCTATACATATAGGGGTAACAACAAGTATGGTTCGGTGTGATTTGGTAGTTTTTTTTAGGACCCATAAGTTTGGTTAAGTGTTAGTTTAGTTATATATATAAATTATAGTTCCTTGTGATTTATATACTCACCCCACCCTGGGTTAGCACCATGTTCTGAAAACACCCATTCATGGGAGAGGGTGTTTTTCCCAAAATCATGGTAGGAGGATGGATGACTCGTTACTGACTTTATTCATCTCACCCTCTTCTGCATTCTTACTACTCAAGTGTATCCGGTCAGGCTATAATGGATTGAGGCTTACAATAGTCCAAGATCCTTCGAGATGGTTTTCTGTGGATGAGGGTATCAAGTGTTTACGATCTAGGATTGTTTTCCCAAGTGGCTTCGAGATGAGGCCCAAGTGTCTTCTGGAGAGATATATGGTGCGGTTGCGGCCCAGGTGTCTGCTGGCAGTATTTGTGTATGGTTTGAGGCCCAGGTGTGTGTAGATAGGTTGCGGTACTAGGACTATGTTTTGGAACAATGGTAAGTTTAATACATTATCTATTAGGAATGAGAAATTAACCAGTGGGAAAGGGGTGGTGGTACACAAATGATGATGTTCTTATACTACTACTTTACATAAGTAGCGTTATTTAGTGAGTATGCCTTGGTGAGGTTGTGCTAGTTGGTTTTCCTTGGTAATTGATTTGAGGTTCTACTGTTTTCTCACAGGGGAATTAGTTTATTCTCCCACTCGTGCATCTGGGGATTTGGTTTTCCTAATATATATACTTTTATACTCATGATATGTTTGTAAAACTATTTTCAGCTTTCCAGGAGGACATTGAGGTCTATAATGGACTTTATGAGCTCAAGCATCAGGATAATTTCTATTTTTCTACTTAGATTCTTTATTTTGGTAAATTTTTAGTACTTTGGTTGCACTTTTTCCACAATTTACATTAAAATCATTCATGTTATGGATTTGGGTTCTATTATATAAATATTTGGTGTTCTTTGGGAGTTTACTATCTTATCTTCTAATCCTTCTTTAATTAAGAAAGTTAATAAAATACATTTTTTGTGAGATTCTATACCCGTGGTTCTAGTAATAACTCTAGGGCCTATTGAAGTTGGAACTTAGGCGTCATTTTCTATCCTTAATCTTGGAGAATGAAGGTCTTAGCACCTTTTCATCCATTCCCTAATCTTGAGGAAGGTGGTTCGTAACAATGATTTCTGTGGAACACTTATGTGTTTACATGATATGAATGTGACGAGTGGGCCTGGTATTATATTTCCATCCAATGCTTGAGTAATTATTTTGTCTCATGAGATACCATGTATAGTTCAAGGTGGTTACCCTAGACACACTATTTAATGATTTACTAGAGTTTCTCTTTGACACATCATTATGATTTCTTGATACATGTTGTTTCCACATTCCAATATTTCCTTGATTATATCATCTTATGTCATGATAAAACATTCATATTTATGAGTCTCTCCCCTTTTATGTCACCTTTATATGCCTCATGTGTAACTTTTTTTTCTTTCATCATGTTATGATTTTATTATTTGCTTATTGGGATTTATATGAAAACCCATTTTTTGTACGTCCCTAGGTTATATCGTGTAGTTTTGGATGATCAATGGATATTGAGGGCATGCTATTCCATTTCTAAATAACATTATTGTATCCCCATTTCAATATATAATATTATTCATCTATTTTACCAAATACACTATGCACATATATCTGTGCGGATATTATTATGTGTTTCCCTATATAAAGAATAAAAAATAAAAGTTCATTAAATTTATTGGTTTTTAAATCCCGTGGAACGTATAACCTTATCTCTTAGATTAGCATATTGATATACTCATTTTTAAATTAACCATGCATATAAATGATTCCAATTTTACTATTCATTATCAGAAAAAATTAAGTTGAATTTACTAACTAATTTTAATTATGATTATTCCATATAAGGAATAAAATAAAATTATTCATTTTGTTTATGTGGAAAAAATTATGTTTAATGTAATTTTAAAAAAATTCAATGAAAACAATTTTTAGAAAAATATTTTCTTAAAAAAAATCATTTTACAACTGAATAAATTATAATGTTCATTAAATTGGAATTATTTAGACTATATTGAATCAAAATATTCTTATTTTTTGTAAATAAAAATGAAAACTGAAATAATCCTTGTAAATACTTGGTTAAGAGAGAAGATATAAAAACATTTTTTATTAGAATTAATAAATTGATTATATTTCTAAAATATTAAAAATATATTTATATATAAAATATTATTTTCTTAAATGAATTATATTATATAATATATATATATTCTATAAAATAGTTTTAATAAACTTTAAAATTATTCATAATTGAATATAATGTCGTAAATGTGATTGTATTTTTATAATTTGTATTTTTCACTAATCACCCAAAACTCAACTATCTCCTAAAAATATCAAAAATATCACAAAAATATATTTTTTAAATTCTTGTTTCATAAGTAATGTACATTTTTTAAAATAAAATTTATAAAAATAGAAGATAAATATTCTAATTATTCACCCATAGAAAACAAAAAAAAGTTTTAATGAATAATTTATTTTGATGGCATGAAATATACTTATTCTTAAACATTTTAAGTTAAGAAAATATTATATTGTTGTAAAATTTTATTTATTTAATAAATTATATTTTATAAAGAAATAATATATATATTCCATAACTCGATTATTATTGCTCAGACCCTCCAACCTAATGTCTATGTTATAACTATCATATTTAAATAATATTACTCCGTGGTTCATTTTTGCTATGGGTTGTGTGTGGTTCATGCTATATAACATAGTATTAAATTTAATATAATATAAAATAATATGGTGTTGCATGTGCCCAGTTGTATTTTATTCCCTCTATAATATTTATCTATTGGTCCTATATAATTAAACCCCAATATTTGTTTTATCTCCATCCCCATGGGACCATTGATAATAACCTATATCCTTCTCAACTATTAAGGGAACATCAAACTATTCCATTATAATTATTATAGATATGAATCTATAAAATTTTTCAAGGAATCAACTTTAATATACTAAAGATGTGGTTCTACTTACTTTGTGAGTCAATGATATTTTTTTTGGTGTACATTGGATGTATTGCGAAGCACCCATTATAATACTTTATTGAATCATCCTCCATTTTTTGGAGACCAAGAAACTTCCTCTCCATTTTAATGTGATAGTGTGAGGAAATATTTGTTGATTTATTTTAAATCATTCCACATAATGAATTTGATATCTTCTTTTGTATTCATATTCTTGATCAAGGTCTATCATTGATCAGATTCTACCTCAAAATGATAAACAACCAATATGAATTTCTATTTCTTAGATATTCAAAGGAAATATAATATATTCTAAATAAAATGAATACAATATTATATGATTATGTGATCATAAGATCCATTAAATTTTTGAGGCTTTTTTTGTATATTGACTCAAATATACCTTATTACCTCTTTGGATAAGTTGGGTGTTTGGCACGATTCATATTATTATTCATATCATTTGTCATTTTTTATATACTAAAATGATGTTATTAACTCCTTCAAACATTATATTAGGCGTCTTATTGGGAAATAGTTATTTTACCCAACACATTAGTTAATTACATGATTCCTCCTATTTAAGAAAATCTAGAAGATGAAGGAATGTTTGGGATAATATATCATTAATTAACAGATAAAAAACTCTAAAATAATAATAAATAACCCATTCCTTAAATTTTAATTAAAATTATGAATTTATACGTTTCAATATATGTTAGTCAATTTATAATTACTATTTGATATTTTATCCTAATCCCAAATATAACTATACCTGTCTTTGAAACCAACTATAGAAACTCAAGCCTCATGCACATATTGTTATAAAATTAACTAATACCATAATGATATTGTCAATTCCTTCATAATGGTTTGTAATTATTATGTGAACCAACTAAAAAATATTTAACAAGAGTCTTAGTCCAACTGTTTGGTTAGACCCACTTTTTCAGCATCGATTTAAGATTGATTTAATACCCAACCATCTGTTTTTTGCGTAATTAACTATAGGTGAATTTGATAAAGACCAAACATCTACATGTTATATGTATACAAGGATGTAGTTTCTAAAAAACACACATTTTTTAATTAAATATAATTTTTATATTCCTTCTAACACAGAATTACATATAATTTAAAACATTAAAAATCATTAAAACAAAAACCAATGATTTACAGGTATAGTGTATTTGGTAGATTATATACACAATAAAATAACAAATATATAATAGAAATAATCCTTATTTTGATCTTATTAATTTTATATTAAGTACCTTTGATTAACTACTACTATATATGGTACCCTAGGAAAATAAATATTGGAAAAGGGTGAGCTATAAAGACTAGAAACATAATAATTTTATTAAATCATGATGATGAAGTATACATACGAGTCAAAAGGGATATAATAGTATCATTAAAATAAAGATTTTAGGAATGGAATAATTATATAATGGAAACAATATCATAAAATATTGGAATCATAAAATTTTGGCAACAAAGTAATAGATGAAATCATAATCCATGATGAGGCTCATTACTAATACACGAAAATATAATTTTCCATGTTAACTGCATGTATACCATACATTGTATATAATGAGATGCAAACACTACCAAATTCATTACAGGGATATATAAATTTTGGGCCACTTGTCACATCCTAACATGTACATTAATATGACTTCCTTAAAAATAAATCATAGATAAGGCATAATAATAACAAAAACCCATGAAAATAAAATCCATTACATATTCATGTCTCAATGAAAACATTATTATATTTTATATAAATTACCAGGAGTAAATATATAAAAAAAATATTTATTTTAAAATTTTAATAATTAATCATTAGACTTAAACATTGATTTCTTATGAGTAAAATTAATAATAAATCATTGAATTATCCTGTGTAAAGAGGAACTATTTATGGTATGTTTTATGTAAGGAGTAATAAAATATTTAAACAATGTAAAAATATTGGTATTTACATAAAAATATAATTAAATTATTGTTATTTACATAAAATATTATTATTTATGAAAATTAATAATGATAAAATACATTTAATTAAAGATACATCATTAGTATTAATGGATAAAAAAGTTGTCTTTGATAAATTTTGATTAAAAATAAATTGATAAGAAAACATAAAACATGTATAACCCCAAAAAATAAAAGGATCATAAATTAGTAATATATGTAAGGTACATATACAAAAAATAAAGAATAATTATAGGAATTTTTTAGGGAATGAAGGTAAGGTATAGAGAGAAGTCATAACGCAAAAGAAAAGTGGATAGTTCATAAGTTCTCTTACATCGGGTCCCAAACCATTTGGTTCATGCATATAATATAAAAAAATAATGATATTAAATTAATTAAATATTTTATAAAGAACCATTTATATCTATATTTTATTTTTAAATCATATTTATTTTCATATAAACTTTATTTCATATAGTTTTTTCTTGAATTAGCCACTTGGGGTTGTTCTGTCAATATGTCAAAAATCGCATTAATATTTGTATCATGATCAAATTTATTTTCAAATAGTTATATATTCTCTAAAACATTATATTTCTATATTATTTATCATTAAAATGAAAAAAATACTTTTCAATTTTCTCTACAAAAAATAGATTAAAACTAGTTTTCTTAATATTCATGTTTTGGATAGTAAAAATTACATTAACTTTTATTTTATATTATCTTTAATATAATTCATAATTTATCATTCTAGGATAAAAAAATGTTATTAATATTTTATTTATTACTTGAATCTATTTTTATAACTATTAATGTATGATGGTAATTAAAATGTAATAAATCATCTATGGAGGTGTTGATCCGACCATAATATGGGATAAGTTTTCCCTTTAGAATAATAGATGTGATGAAGTTAGATAATAGATATTTCATATGTCTAATAAAATATTATTATCTAAATTATAGTTATTTCATTGTATAATCATGGATACAAAATAATTGAGTATATATAAGAATATAGTTTTTAAAATTACTCAATTGACAATGTAACATATTCGTTTGGATGTTCCCTACTAGGATACACATTAATGCTCATTATATTGATCTTTTGGTGATACTGGGGATTATAAGATGCTGAAAAGGGGATTGGTGAATTATTTTCCTATATATATTTGGTGAGATAGTTTTATTATTATATATGGAGAAGTGGGGTGGTGAAAAGTGGTATTTATAAGAGGTAGAGAGAGGTGTTTTAGAATAAACTATGATAATAAAATATTATATCCTTAAATAACAGCCCCTCTTGTCATTAATTAGTAAGGTATTTATGGATCAATTGTAAATTTTTCAATAAAATATTCATATGACATATAAAATCCTCAAACACAAATTTCATATATATAATTACAACACATGACACTTATACAAAACTTATAGGGTAATATAATACTCACCACCTAGTTTTTTTAAAAAAAATTAATTAGAAATTTCAACCTTATGATTTATAATAATCATAATTATAAAAATAAAATCTAGCTTATCTAACAAATTTTCTATGCATAAAAAATTTCATTTTTAAATAAAGTCCAGATTTATTGAAAAATATTAGTTTTTATGAAACAACCAAATATTTTAATCTTAGATAAAATACATCGGGTTTAATAAAAACGTGTCATTTTTATTAAAAATGTATATATTGGTTTTGACACAATTTTATGGATATAAGATTTTGTTTATATTACAAAATTTACTAAAAAATATATTTTCTTATATAAAATAAATATTTTTTTACTAAAATTGAATTTATGCATTCTTTGTGTAAAAAAATTAGATTATAATATTTAAAATTTTTATTTGACTTTATTGGTATATAAATTACTTCTTATATATATATTAATATTCATAAACATTATTTTACTCTTTTATCCCCAAAAAACAAATTTGTTCCTTTGCAAAATTAAAAAAAAACCTGATTTCAAATGCCCAATTTAGTAAAAATAATTTATATTTTCAAAAAATCCATTTCATTTCTAAAATAATTATCAATTAAATAATAAATATCCCTTAAAAAATAACATATTATCACATCATTATAATATATATGGGTAAAGTTTGAAATTTATTTACTTTCATTAGGTTGTTTAGAAAATATTAATCTAGTGGTGATATATAAGAACTTGAAATTATCATATAAAAAATTCTACTCGATCTTAAATTGTTTATGTTCTACTAGGTATTGGTCAAATATGAAACCCAATGATGCCACATTATTCTTAATTTGTGAAAAATAAACTATATAATGGATTCTTCCCTTAGTTACAGACATGTTTTCTTTCTTCTACATCAATTTTATCTCATCATTACTCTTTATATATAGTAATTCTAATAGTCACCTTATAATGGATACGTCATTAATTGCTATGACACCCAATATTCATAGAACACGATGGTAATATTATGGCCATATATATTCTCTAGATATAAATTTTTTAATTGACTTTTTAGTTTTATTTTTTTTATTTGGTTGATATGTTTTATATCATACTACATTACTAAATATAACACAGATATATATATTCAGTGGGGAAATTTCATTTATAAATTTCCTTGTCACTACAAACAAGATAAAAAATACATATAGTTTCCTCATATGGTTCTTACTATCCAGGTGAAAACTGTATGCCAACACCATAAGATATTCCTCAAGTTTTCAAAAAATCTTTTTCACAGTTTATACATCATAGGGAAACCATAGGTAAGAGGCATCCAAAAGGTTACTTTAGACATGTGGTGACCATTCAGTATCCATGTAATAGTATAAAAACTATATAAAAATTATAACAATAGATAAAAACATCCGAAAATACTATGTAAATTAAAAATATTATAAAATTCCACATAAATATTACACATGGGGTATCACAATTCTCCCTAGTATGCCACTTTTTACCCCTATAATTCATTTGGTAAAATTAGAATGTAATTGTAAATAAAGCTAAAAAACCTAATTTTATATAGTGGGTGGGTTATGGAATGCTATAGAAAATTATAATGAAAAAGATCCACTAAAATTTAAAGATATTTTTTAAAAAAATCAATAAAATAAGTCCTCAATCCCCACTAAACATCATTAACAACAAATCATTCTCAATCATGAGATATAAGATCTAAGAAGAAGGATTCCTACACAAGGAATACCCACCATTTGGAATTCATCTAGGATGTTGAGATAGAGGTTAAACAAACTACTAATGGAAGCATCAACACATTAAGAACAAGTCACAAAATTACCAAAAGAAATGATAACTTTCCCACCAACCAAAAACAATCATTCAAGAAAACAAAATTCAAATAATATACAAGATGAAACACGATAATCAACAGATAAAATGAATCAAATAATTGATCAAAACCTCATGAATAATGATAAAAATGATATATAAACCACTAAAATATTCCTAGATAAGAAAAAACATGGGATCTATCCATGGGTTATATATATAGATGAGAAGGTAACATGAGAAATCCAACTTGGAACATAAATTCATAGTGAATCCATAAACATTAAAATAATGTGCCAGCAAATTCTTAATATAAACCTATAATGAACTCATTATAAATATCCAAAAACATACCCAAGTCTCCCCTATATTAAATCTATCAAAAATACAACCAATTTAAATCCAAAAGAACACATAAAACTCAATGATAGAAATTTTTTGAACTAGGTAATGAATATACCCTATAAGTATCATAATATATGAGTAAAACCAAATAGGAACCTAAGGAAATAGCTCTAACAAGAATTACCTTGAAAGATATATCAACTATAAACCCAATATAGATTAGCCTCCTAATACCAGTTACACAAATTATTATTTTTTTGATATTCAAGGTTATATAATTTATGATGAATAATAGGGTAGACATATAAAATATAGGTCCCATTATATTTAAAATAGATAGGTTTGTAATTCACATGATATTTATAATAGAATCACAAAAGATATCCCTTATTATTATGGGAATAAAAAATACTCTAAGGAGAATGAATCTCTTCAATAAGACTTCTAATAGTGGTATCATCTAAAATCATATTGTTAGATTCAACTAACATATCACTTTAAAAAAATTTCATATAAGAGGTTAGGTTAGATTAAAATCAAATCGATCTAAGGCCTAGGAAAAAGACAAATTCAAAGATATTATCTTATATATAGTTTTGAATAAATTTCTTTGGATAATATATTAATAACTCTAAGAAATATAAGGCATACACTTTCTCCTTCCACACACCCTGGTGATATCTCATGAATTCAATGTATTTCTATTCATTCCCATTATTTTTATAATTACATTAAATAAATATAATCATGAAAAATTACTCAGATATGATGTCACCAAACTGAGAAGGGGCTACAATATCCCACCACAATAAACTAGGTCCATTATAGAAACCAACAGAGGCTCCCACCATTGAATCCATAAGATTTTATAGTGAATTAAAGATTCCCTTAATTGTAAATAACCACCCCATCAATCCAATCAGAACATGATCATAGTAGAAAGAATATTGATGATTATTTAAGTAGTCCTGATAAGTATATTGAAGGTTCATGGTAGACAGCTATATTCTAAGCCTTGGTAGAGTCAATTAATATATGATTCATTCTTAATCGACAAGTGGGATCACTTTTTTGAACATCCATAGAATAATCCTATCAAATTTTCATCAGTACCGTTCTTAGATGAAAAATCTAAACAACACAAAACAATAGGAAAATTAAATAATTTTTTAAAAATAAAATCTCACACTCTTATATAAACATTATATCAATTGAAAAAAAATTCAACAAAATAAAACACATAATAAAATATTTAATTTTTAGAACACCACACTAGATAAATGCAGAAAACCCATTTTATAGAAGTAGTTACCCTTGTGAAACACTATCCTTCATTTAGAAAACAAATAGCCTTATCTAAAAAACTAATGAAACTCACTCTACAAATCTTTCAATTTTTGGAAATATAAAACTACCTACTAGAAAATTTAAAAAATTTAAATTAGCGATGAAATATACCACTTTCTTTTAAATAGAATGAAACTCTAATATAAAAAATATTCCTTATATTCAAAATTGTTCGAAAACTCTATATTAAAATCATTTATAATGAAAACACATGTCAAGATTCACATATTTTAATAAAAATATAATGAATATATTTTTATAAACAAAAAATACAGCATTAAATTTTCCTTGTATAACATAAAAAAGACATTTAGCATAATTTTTTTAAAGAAAAGAGTTATGTTCGATAGTATATACAACAAACAACATCAAGCCTAAACAAACCATGAAATATTATAATTTGAATATGACCATTATAAATAGTATTTTAAATAAGATAGTCTGAATTTCATTCCATACTTTATGAAATATATATATATATATATATAAGTCCTAAATAATATACATTTACTGATTAATTATTAGTAAATTTTTACTTAAATTTTATTAAATACATGTTATTCTTCAAAAAATTTTATTTTATAAAAATTTAATTTAATACATTTCATGATAAAATATAATAATTAAAATATGAATCTTTTACAAATATTAATTGATCAAAAAATATAATTTTTGAAATGAGGACATGAAAATTAAAATATGGTGAAATTTGATTTTTTTTGAAAAGTTTGAATTTTCATTGATTAGTGAAGGATACTGATTCTCAAATACTATCATTTCATTATATCATGAAATTTAAAAGTTGTATTATATAATAAATTTTTTATTTCATATTAAATCTATTTATGAATTTTTTTTTCTAATAATATAATTAATTTTAATTGAATCATAAATTTTCATTATTTTTGTATAAGTTCATTTTTATATTGAAAATATTTTTTTTCTAAAACCTATTTTTATTTATATAATATTAATACATTTAAATTTACTAAAGTAACCCATAATAATTATATATTTAAATTAAATATATTATTTATATATAAAATTATATTAATTTAATATCAAAAAAATAAATATTTCTAGTAATATATTTAATATAAGATCATCTATTCCTTAAAAATAAATTTTTCTGAAAAATAGTTTTGAACCAATTTTTATGATTTAATATTAAAATAAATTATAAAAATTTTGTGTATTGATTCTTGAAAAATAGAACACATATTTGAAATGGTGATGTGTAAATTTTGTGAGTAGTCCCCTTTTATTTTTTGTCCATGTTAATTGTAACCGTAGTAAATATTTGTTTCCACAATAAAGGTAAAATGAGTTAAATAAGGGTAAAATTAAATTGATAAGGAGTAAAAAGAAACCAAAACATGTGAATAATATTTTTTGGATTATTAAATTTCATCTGTAATCATCCAAAATTCAAATATATTACCTTTTTGTTCCATATTTCAATGATTCGAACCATTAGAATACTTTATGTAATAAAATTATAAAATTCCAAATTTTTTCATTTAATTAATATAATATATTTAAATAGGGATAAAAATAACCTATTTTGGGATATACATATTCATTTGAAATATAGAATATTTTTTTATCATGTCCATTTATTTATAATATTTAGTCATGAAATAATTACCTTAAATGTATACGGAATGCTGACACAGTAATTATTTAATTAAAAGGAAAATAAAATATATTGTTTTAAAAATATTAAAAGTAATATAATTTTAATGAATCCTTGTTTTTAAGAAACATTTAAGATAAATTTAACAATTTAGGTATTTTTTTTAACTCCTTATATTCGGATTCCATCTTTATCTTGACATTTGAAATGAAAAATTAAATAAATTGAATCAAAATCGTAATTACTAATATTTTATAATAAATAAGGTTTAATTAAATGAATAAAAATTAATAAAAATGATATCATCATTCAAGTGACTATTTTTTTAATAATACCACCCATAGTAATTCTCATTTTATAGTAACTATATTGACCCTTAAAGCATCAAAATTTTATTACATCAATAATTATCAAAAAAGGGTAACACTAGATTAAAAATGATAATGGAGAAAAAATCCACAAAATTTGTAAATTTTTTATTATATGAGATTATTATTACTCTATAATATCTTATATTTTAAATTTACCATTCATTATATAAAAATTAATATCAATTAATTTAACAATTAAAGATATTTCAAGAGTGCTCCTCCCCTATAATATAAAAAGACACCACTTCTCATATTTTATTCAAACATAAAGAGCAATTTTCTCATCCATTACCTTCTCAAATCTATTAATAACAGACATAACCATTTCATAGAGGCCCTGGTGTGATTTTAAAATTATCCAAGGAAAAATGTTTGTGTAAACCTTAAGTGGTTTTCTAAAGAATAGGTATAGTTCATAATCAAGAACATTCATTTTATTTCTTGTTTTTTAAAAACAAATATTATTCAACAATGGTGAAATTATAAAACCATTATGTTTAATATACTATTATATTATAATTTTAATTTAATAACTAGATATAACTTATCTTTCATCAAATGGTAAGTGACACCAGCATTCGTGTGTACGATAGACTACCTCCTCATGAATAAATGTCAGTCATTTTCCATCACCTTATCTTAAAGAAGGTATTAAATATTTTTTTAATATATATATATATATGATACTAAGGAAATATTTATCTGAATAAAATTATATCATATCATTTACTCTCTTACATTTCCATTAACTAAATAAGAATAACTTCGTTCATGTGTACCTGTGGACTACCACCTCCGTGATGTGATTTGATTATTTTATCATCACCACACCAAATGGATAGTATATATAATTATATTTCAAAAAATAATATTGTATTTATGATATAATTATCATTATTTAAATATTAAATAATTCAGACAATCTATCCATCTTGATTCTTGAAAAAATTGAAACATTAATCATGTGTATGTATAACCAAGAATCACCATGATTAAAATGCATATAATTTTTCTTAAAAATAATTAAGTAAATGTTATAAAAATATAATTGATGAAATAAAATGAGAATTATATAATTATTATTATTATGGATATGATGGTACAGTTATTCTTCAACCATATTCAACCTCAAAATTTATTTTTGACATATGAAATGAATATTTTCAAAACATCTGATTTGAAATTAATTGAGTAATTTTCTATATATATAATCATAATAATTATAATTAAAGGAATAATAAACATGAAATATTTTATTATGAAATTACATAATTAATATAAGTTTATTATCCATGATGATAAAGTCTGTATATGACACATTGAACATGATGAAGGGGAATTCATCTCAATTTAACTTCATTGAGGAAAATTTTAATGTTATATACCAAATATATTTTATATGATGTATATGATTCACATATTGTAAATTATATATTTAATTATCTATAATTCATGTTATTTAATGTCAGAGCTCATTTTATATCATCCATGTGAACTTCATTCGAATGTTTCCAAAGTCGTAAAGGCCTTAAGTTACAATCTCCTTTTTTTTACATTGCTTATGTTTAGGGTTTATTTGGGAGAAATCATAGAAAATTATTTTATTAAACCACATATATTTTATTCCATAATATTCATTAATTTTTTTACATTTTTGGTCCCTATTTACTCCTTTAATAAATAAATAATAATCTTGAATGTATTTTTAAGAAATACCGATCTTGAATCTTCCTATAAATATGGACGCTTTATCTGTTATGTATATATTTTCCTTCAAATATTTTATGTAATTTTTTTAATACTCTATAATGTATTACCAAATATTTTTTTCCCATTCGAGAAATTTTTAGGTAATTTTTTTTATGTAATCTTCCTATTGGTTTCCAAAAAAGGTTTTTTTTTGAATTTTTTCAAAGATTGAAATGTATATTTTCTTTTAAAATATATGGAATGGAAATAATTTAGAATAATCACTAACACTCAATTATTTGATATTTCCTTTTAAAGTTTCCATTTTTAATTTAAAATAAATGTTTTTCTAAATTATGTTGGACGTTTTATGATTTGTAAAAATTAATTTCAATGTTGAAGGGGTATTTTCTATAAAAAAATATTCCATGGGATCTTTTAAAGAAATTTTAATCAACGGTGACTTCCTTTTATATAAAAATTTTCATTATAATTCATTATATATGTCTCTTACATTTATGAATATCACTTTATCCCTTAATTTTATGCAGTAACACAAGATTTTAGTTCATTAATCAAATGCCTTTTTTATGAAATCTCTATTGATTATGCTATGATGTAAGATTATGCGACCCATTTATTTCCAAGGGTTATTATTATGTGTATAACTAATTATTAATTTCATTTTTTGGAACAAAAAAGTATGTACATATTACTATGGTTTCTTCAAGATATTGTTCTAATGAATTGTTAAATGTTTTTGGTCTCATGAGTCATTATTTTTGTGATTAGGGAGTAAACCTAATCCATTATGGGACTTTGTCTATCATATGATGTTTTCTTGATAGTTAGCCCTAATTTATTCTTATGTCTTGTTTTTTTGTTTGTTATAAATTTCCATTATTTCCAATAAATTTTGATACCATGTTATTTATGTTATGATCCCATTTTATTACTCATAATCCTCCCCTATTGGGATATCAAGTTATGCGTCATAATATTGTTTACTCCCTTAGTGGGCTTTATTGATCACCCATTTCTATTATATATTTTCCCCTTTTATCCTATTAATTTTTAAGATCTCAAAGGTATTTTGGATCTCACAAAAGAGAATGTAAATAAATATGCTATTTTTTGTTTCATTTTGATGTTTTATTTATTTAGTCTTACAGAGAAATTGGGCCTCATAGTCTTTGGGTTGTAATTATTTAATATTTTTATTACAAATCACTTAGTGATATGTTTAAAAGGCTTGGGTTGTTATAATTGGTACTAGATCAATTTATAGATAATATTTTTGATATTATTATTAGATAAAATTATTAAAATAACCTTGGGTATAATTAATCTAATTGGATGAAATTATAATGATTTAATAAGTAAGAGATTATAAGGTTTTACTAGTAAAAAATATCTAACTATTAACTAATTGTGTTAATGGTCTTAAAAGATATGCATATATAGTTAATAAACTTGAAAATAATTGGTTGATTATATCTCAACGATAAATATGATTCATGATGAGTGTTTCCTTGCTTATCACCAGGTTTGACACTACGAGGGGATATGATTATGTTAGTTCATATTTTATTTATAAACCACAATAAAGGATTTGAATAAATTATAATCATGGATGACCTAGGTTAAACTTAAGGTTTTATATATTGAAAACAATGTTTCATGATTTTTATATCCTATCAATTATTTTTTATGACTATTATTATTGTACCTTACACCATGTTTTTTTTGTTTTAGTGAATAATTAGAAAGAAGATGATTGATGTTAACACTAAATGTGATGGAAATTGAGGTGATTCTATGAAACCAAATGGGATGATGTCAGAATATAAATATATTATAAATATTTATAATTAGTTATCATGAAATATGATTAAAAAAGAGTGCTTTGACTAACTCTAAAAATCCCCAATGAAGAGATAGATTGAGTCTCATAAGATCTCAGGTGGAGGAGACCAATGAGGAAAAATAGAGAAATTTCAATCATCTTAGAAAAGTGGAAAGATACTATTAGGATAATGTCTCAAAGGAATGGGAAATTTATTATGTGTGGAATATAAGGGAATACACCAATGAATTTATGAAGAAAAAACTGATAAGATCATTTGAGTGAAATAAAATTAATCATAGATATCCATTTATATTTCATTGTCCTAAATTTTGGGAACATGGTAAATATATGAGTCAATTCCCTCATTCAAGGTTAAATCATAGACCAAGTTTGGACCGATGTTATTACAATCGTGGAGGTGAATGTATTTATCAAATTGAAATCATGAATTATTTTTGTATAATTATTCTTATAAATGGCCTTTTCTTTATAATAATCGTGATATATTTAAGGATTGTGTAAAATTTTGGAAGAATATAGGATTTTATTATTGATTTATAATGAATTAGGTTATTTATTTAAATGAATATCATAGATGATTAAGGAATATAAATTTATCTATGAGAATTTAATAGTGATTTATTTTATTTAGAGTTAAATGTTAAATTTATCTTGGATGAATATGTGATAAAATCATTATAATCAATGGGTTTAAATCTTAGTTGACAGTATATTTATAATTTTTAAGGATAGATACTTATTGTGTAATCTATGTTGAAATTTTAGTTTCTCTAATAATGTTTTTCTGGTTTATGTTGTTTTTCTTCATATGATTGTTTATTAGTTTTTAGAAATTTCTTATGAAAACTACTTTTGTTTTGGATTATTTCAAAATACAAGAGGAAGAGTCATTCATTCTTTTGTTATGTGATCCATTTGAAGATAATTTTAGTACTTTAGTATTAAAAAATCTATCTTAAATACTCAATTTTTGGAAAATAATATGGGATTTTGGTGGTAATTGATTAAAATATTAAATTAAACTTATCAAGTAGGTAAATTTTCTCATTTTTGCTATCTAGATGGTAAAGAAATTCCTCAAAATATTAGAATATGATATTTCAAAAAATTATACGTTTACATTCATTTCTAAAGAATTGATAGTATTTTCATACCTCATCAATATATGGGTTTTTGGTCATTAACATTCACTTGGGAATTTAATTTCTTTTGGCGAGTGATCATTATCACTCTCCATATTTATTAGACATTATGTTTTTTATCTATGTTCATATTTTCACATCCCATAAATGTTATCCTATTTGGTAACCTAGTTACGTGTTCTTCTAGATTACCATCACATTTACCTTTGTATCATATCTAGAAGAAGTTCTGGTAACTATTTATATGATTTGGGTTTTCATGAAAGGTATTTTAAATATAAAACCATAGATTATGAAAATCAATTTCAAATTAAGAGGATTAAATTAATTAATATGATATAGAATGTAACAACTGAATATTTTTTACCAAATAAAATTATCTTTGATAGTGTGTACATTAGAAAACACTAATCCTAAACAAGCCATAGAATATTTTTATTAAAATATGAACATTATAACGTAACTATGAAATTTGATTGTATAAATATGAATAATTTCTTCAAAAAATATATATAGTTCCTACTCAATATAAAATTACTAATAAATTCTTCATAAATAATCACTAAAACATTTAGTAAATATATTGTATTCTTAAATAATATATTTTCTTCAAAAATGATTTTTGTTTCTTATTTCGGGAAAATATTACAAATAATTTATGAAAAATTAAAAAATATTATATGATAAAAGGATATTAATTTTGAATTTAACATATCAAAATAATATTATGGTGAAGTATTGAGCTTTTTCATAAATTTGCGATCTTTCATTGAATAGTGAAAAACACTGATTTTTCAAATACCATCATTTCTTTAACTGAATATTTTTAAAAGTTCCATTATATTTTAAATTTTAGATTTTGTATTTAAATAAAATTTTTAATATTTTATTTATTATAATCTAATTCATTTAATTTAAATCGTCAATATACTTGATTTTTTATAATTTTATTTTTTATACTTAAAACAATGTTATCTGAAAATTGTTTTAAGTGCATAAAATTATAAAATTTAATTAATTATAATATCCCAAAATAATAAAATATATCGAATAAATTTAAATATTATATATATATTAATATTAATTAAAATTCATATAATGATAATTTTTTATTATAGAGTTAATGTAAGATCATCTAATTCTTGAAAAACTCATTCTTCTTAATAATATGTTTCACCAAGTTTTTATAGTTTAATCTTAAATAAAATTCAAGAGAATATTTGTTTTTAATATTGTAAAATGGATTCCATATTTGGAATCAGTAGGTGATTTTTTTAAATAGTTATGTTTTATGTTTTTTCATTTTGAATAGTAACTTTAGTAAATATTTTTTACCACGGTAATGGTAAAATTGGTTAAGGTTAAAAATAATTTTATAAGGACTAAAAATTAACCCAAACACGTCCATTATTTTCATTATTTGAGTATATTTAATCCATAATTATCCAAAATTAGAAAATATTACCTTTTTTTGCTATAGACAAGATTATGACCATTATAATACTTTATTTAATTAAATGAGAAAACTACCACTTTTTTCTTTTAGTTACTATCATATTTTTTTACCAGGATAAAAAACATATTTTTTTTCAAAATATTTAATTGAAATAAAAATTATTTTTTATCATGGTAATTTTTTTATAACTTTTATTAACTAAATAACTACATTAAATAACTATGAAACACTATCATTGTAATTATTTACAAAAAATGGATTAAAATATAAAGGATTTTGAAAATATTAAAATTAATATAATTTGAATGAATTATGATATTATAATTTTTTTGAGATAAATATAAAATTTTAGCGGGGTTTTAAACATATAATTATAAATTATATATTTTTCATGATGTTTTTAATGTCAAATTAGATGAATAGTTCTAGAGTTGGCATTAAAGGCATTTTATAGTATTTTTTTATTAAATGATTAAAAATTATAAAAATCATATGATCATCGTTGTGATTTTAATTTATTTTAAAATATTTTCTACAGTCAATTTATGGACTAGTTTTACATTTATAGTATTTATATTGACCCATAATGAGTAAAAACATCATAACCAAAAAAATTGTTAAAAAGGGGTAATAATGGATAAAGAAAAATGATAAACATGAAAACATCACTTATAATTGTAAAATTATTATTGTATTATATTATTTAGACTCATGTATATCTTATAAAATAATCTTATAATTTTGGATCCATTTTTATATAAAAAATAATTTATATTAAAATAATACATTAAAAAATTTCAAGAGTGCCCCTCCCCTCTCATATAAAATGGAACCTATTCTTTTTTATTCTTCAAATGTCATGAACCTTCAGGTTCATAAATTTTATAAGGAACCATCCTTAAACATATCTTATTCTTGTGTTTTTGAACTAGACATCACATTATAGGTTATTTTTAGTTTATTTTTTTATAATTAGGAAAAACTCATACAAATTAGACCCATACATTACAATGTGGCACTTATACTTAGTATCCATTTTTTCCACCAAAGGAAACCCTTTAAAAAATTGTTTTTTTCTTGAAACATATTAAATTATTTCATCATGAAATATTCTATTACCTTACCAATCTTAAGATATGTGATTTTTTTAAAACATGGGAGGATAATAATAATATTAGTATTGGATATAAAAATAAAGTAAACTATTATTCTAGTAAAAACCTATAACAAATTCCTTAAAAACATACATTTTTACTCGAAAAAATGATCATCATTTTAAAAAGATCATTATCTTACCTTTTTAAAATAAAATAATTTTCATGAAAAGTCATAATCAAGCATATAAAAGATATTTTGGTATCTTGGGACATAATTAAACTAAAATGTAATAATAATGTGGTAAATGTCCATACATGTCACTCTTAAAAATAGAATAAACATATGGTCGACTTGCATGCATGGCACTCTTACAAATTGTACATACATAAAGATGAATTCCATAAAAAAATAAAAAAATTTCATTTCATTTAATTAAATAGGAAATATTGAAATGGAAAACAATAATAAAATAACAGCAACTAATGAGGAGAAGTCAATTTTACAATTTATGTTAAGAATAGAACATTTTTTTTTCATTTTAAAAATGTTTTGAAAAAAATGTAAAAATATTACTTCTTTGAAACCATTGAATGAAATTAAAAATAGATATATAATTTATTTTGTAATAATTTTATATCCATATTATTAAATATGTAAAACAATATCAAGAATATTGACATGGAGAAAAATATTTGATAATTAAATCTTTAATCATTTTATGTGTTCCATACCACCTTGAAAATTTAAATCCTAATCTCCATGAAACAATAAATTTTACAATAAATTTTATAAAATGAGTATAGAAAAAATATTTATATTAAATGTAATATTATCTATATATACACCTTATAAAACAATAAAGGTTCAAATCATCATGAAATGCCTCAAGGAATAGAGATTGAGATGAAATCCCTTACCCAGAGTCTGACTCATCACATATAATAATTATCTTCATGAATAATAAATATAGGTTAATTATTTACTTTGTTTATAACATTTTTAATGTTTTTTCCTTTCATATCACTTATTATCTTATTATAACAATTACTTAATTATTTATGTTCATGTGATATGTTTTGATAATATTCAGAACCTGTGTCCAAAATGACTTTGGTATGATATCATAGTCAGAGTGGTCATGATTACATCATCTTCAGAATAATATTCA
The DNA here is from genome assembly GCA_963277665.1 of Viscum album. Taxonomy (NCBI): domain Eukaryota; kingdom Viridiplantae; phylum Streptophyta; class Magnoliopsida; order Santalales; family Viscaceae; genus Viscum; species Viscum album. The sequence goes on from OY728147.1 coordinate 758,265,082, forward strand.
TTATTTAATAATAACATATTTATAAAAATTATAAATTTAAATCAAACCATTTTTTATTGATATGAAAAATGAAATATGTTATAATAATGGAGATGGTAAGCTGTACGTACACATGAGTATCATTTCCATTTTTCAATGATCATTATGGAAACATGATTAGTGTTATTTAATTTTTCCAAAATGATAATAATATCATTAAAATAAAATTAATAATATATATATATATATATATATATATATATATTATCCATTGTATGTGCATATTAAAAACGAATTACATCACTTTGTGGAGGTGATCGATCACACGTACACATGAATGTCATTATCATTTTTATGTGCATGGATAATAAGGATATAATTTATATATTATTAAACTATAATGATAAATATTTTATGAATATCATATATAATAGTTAATTCCATTATTATAACCAGTCTTGAGAGACGTAGATGGAAAATGAGTTATATCGGTTCTTGGAGGTTATAGTTCACAAGTACACACGAACAAATAATTCTTTTCCCATTTCATAAAAAAGGATATAGACACAAGTATTGATATTAAAATAATAAAATTTAAGTATATTAAGTATAATGGAGTTATTATTTAATCATGGTGGAATAATATTTGAAGGAATAGGAAGAAGAAATAAAATAGAAACACTTAAATAAAAATGATACCTTCTTTTTGGATGATCTCCTTTGATTAACACCTTAACACCTATAGGGAGGGTGTTATGCCTAAAATAAGGCCTCTATAATGTTTATTGGGATTCTAGAAATGTATTTGGATATATATTGTCTGAACCAAATAGGGTTTTATGTGTGAAGAATATAGAATAATGAATGACCTTTTATAAAAGAGACGAGGGGTGCTCTTGGATTTTTCAAAGTATTAAATTAATATAAATTAATTTTATAATATAAATGACTATAAACTAATTTATTTAAAAAATATGAGGAATTTGGATTGAATAAAATTCATCCAATAAAAATGATATATGTTTTGTCTATTTTTTAATCCTTATCTTTTTTAACCCTTATTAATTTGTAATGTGATATCATGTAATTTTAAAATTAAGGGTCAATATAATTACAATAAAATACAAAAAGACTACTAAATTAGTCATTTATAAAAGTATATGACTTATAAAAATAAGTTTCATGATATTTATATGTTTATGAATTTTATACAATTTTATACAATATTATTTATTTTAAAATATCACTAGTGTCAATTTTAACACTATTAATTACTTGAGTTTTTTAAATTATCCTAAAAAAATGATAACATAGAACCAACACCTTGAGTACATAAATAATATGTCTATTTCACCATGAAAATATATGTATGATAATAATTATATAAATTTATATATTTTTTAATATTTTTATTATCATTTATTTGATATTTTCATTATTCAAAGAATTACTTCATAATCATTATGCGACTATTTAAGGTGATTATATTATTACTATAAATTATAAATAAATTACCATAATTTAGATATTTTTTTTAACTTATAAATACTACTTATACTCAAATATATCTCTTATATAGCCCCATATTAAATATATTTCTCTTGTAAAAAATAAAAGTGTTACAAAATTGACTTTTCATTGAATAAAACACTATAAATGGATTAAAGTCATACCTGTGGCTCGAAGTGGTCCTAAAATCTACCCAAATATTAATTTTTTATAAAAACATCCATAAAAATAAATTAGGACAAGAGATAGGGTAATTTTCTAATGCTTATAATATTATTTTTACCCTTAATTACCCAATTTACACTTTAACAGGGTTAAAAAAAACCTAAAGCTAAGATTAACCAAAAATTAAGTTGATAATATTTGAGTGTAAATATAAAACTGATTAAAACCATGTATATAAATTATTCTAAATTCAATTCATATAAGTTTAACATATTAATTTTAAATTAATCTCGTTAACAGATCGATAAAACATTTTTTAAAGTAAAATATTCAAAAGTTCACAATGGGTTTATATCCAATATCAAATGTTAAATTGATTAAAATTTCCTACATTGGATCATTTGATAAAAATTTATTTAATTAAACTTTAATACCATTCAAATAAATTAATTAATCAATAATAATAAATTTGATGAAAACATTGTTTTCATTTGAAATACGGTATTTTTTTCAGCACTCATCAAAAAATGAACTTATCAGAAAACTAACAAAACATAAACCAACGTAAATTTTGATAGTAAAATTTAAAATAAAAAGTTTATTTTTTCAAATATAACTTGTCAATGTGTCAAATATTATATTAAAATAAGTATTCCATCACAAGGACGCAAACCTACTTTTTTTTAAAAAATACTTCTTTTATGTGTGAAATTAGATTTAGTATTATATCATGTTTATAAAAAACATAATATTAATGTTAAATATTATATTTAATACAATAAATATATATTTAATTAATATAATCCAAAAATATTGATTTTTTATTTATTGGTATAAACCATACATTTTTACATTTAAATAGTTTGAGAAGAACATTTCTTTTTTATTTGAAACAGGGTTTTACATTCATTTATAATTAATTGGACAATAATTAATTAATTATATATACATGTTTATACAATATTTTCATAAATTTGTTAATAATTTTCATTCCTTACATTCAAACAACAAGGTTTTAATGGTTACATTTAAATATTATTTTGTAGTTTGTTTATGCTTGATGCGTCTTATCATGTATGTTTTCAAATGTAGTGTTTCCTTTTAAAAAGTTGGGATTCTACATTCCTATTTTTAATAATTTTTGTATTTTCAATTTAAACTTTTGAATGGTAACTGTCATTCAAATATTCATTTTATATTTATTGATATCCCACTTCGAAAAAAGAATAAATGTTATCACCACTTTAAAATAAAGAAATGGTTGAACAAAGGTCACCTCAGAGAATAACTAATTGGATTCTATATATGAAAAAATGGACATTGAGGAGAAAAATAACCCATTGACTAATATAAAGTGATAAAGAGAATGATCATGAGAATGTTAACCATCGAAAAACCATAAATACGTGATGGGTCAACAAATTATTGATAAAATTAAATGGATAATGTATTTATTTAAAGATACTTTTCATAGAGTGGATGGATTCTTTTACTACTATGAATATTAAAAAATGTATTATACTTACTTAGTAGGTATATATTCATCCTCTAATCAGCTTCCACCAGAAAATCATCTTTTTCTCCCAACGATGAGCATTCGAGATGAATCAACTTCTATATAATCACATAATACACAAAAAGATTAATTATCTATTTCTCTTGTCTTTAAATAGTAAAAAAACCAATATTGTTAGTATAAGAAAATATAAGTCAATTACCAAAAAATATTAAACCATTGTATGATGAAAAACTACTTTTAATCTCCAAAACTCAATGGTAATACCAAAATTTAACATATACCATTCATAAAATAACTGTCTATAAAATTCCTCAAAATAATCTAAACTAATATTGAAATCCAAAATTTTGAAGGATTAGATAAAAAAATCTTCCACGATAAAATTTAGCAATTATATCCAAATAAAATCAATAAATTTTAATGTATTATACCAAAAATAAAATTTCCAAAATCACATAATCACCATGATATGCTAATTATTTCCATAAATAAACTAAATCACCACAATCCCAAAATAAAATCACATATTCTTACAAAATAGAATTCAAACTTTTCTTCTAAAATAAAATACAACATTTTACTTTTTACCTTGATCATACTGGGTTCCCAAAATAATCACCATCTTCTAAAATAACATTAATCAATTAATTATAAAATCATTTTCCAAACCCATAGTTATCGATTTGATAAAAATATGTTCCCAAAATCAACTTATTTTTCATCCATAAAATTGTTTAACTAAAATGAAAAAGTTATACTAACTGGGACATAATATATGACAGTAGTAGGTGATGTACCCCCTTCACCCTTCCATTGTGGGTTCGATTCCCAAGGCCTTTCGAGACACAATGGGTTGTCACCCATCCTGTTAATTTTTATTTTTCTAAAACTATATAATTATTATAACACTAAAAAATATTATAATGACATAAAAAATAATCATAAAATGTTTTAACCTCAAATGTTATCTCATACATTTCATTTTTTCATTCAAAAAGAGTCACAACCCATAATTACCTCAAAACTAAATGTCTCTAAAAATATCATTAGTCACTTTAAAATTTCATAACATAAATCCTAAAAATGGTTTCTATGAAATTCAACTTAGGATAAAACCTAAAATTCTAAAATCATGATGATATCCTTAAATTTTAATAAAATATCATAATCTCTAAAGTTATCTTAACCATCATTTGATGCCAACTATAAGGAACCAACATTAAACAAAACTTATTAATTGGGTTTTTAACATGAATATACATTTGAGATTTTTTTAGTTTATTTTTTAGATAAATAGTACGAAATAAGAAAAATTAAACATATACATTACAAGTGGGCACTTATACTCAGTATCCATTCCATTCACAATATAAAATTCTATAAAAAACATGATTTATCCTTATGAAAAATTATCACAATTTTCTTATTTCTCATCATTGTATCTATTCCCCCTTAACCCCAATGAAATATATATTAAAACATGGGTGAACAAAAAATATATTTAAGGGATATATAAATAAGGGAAACCATTAGTCCAGTAAAAACCAATAAAATATTTCCTTAAAAGACACAAATTTTTTACTTTGAAAAAGTTATCATCATTTCAAAAAGATAATTATGTTTTCTCAAGAAAATAAAATTATTTGCATTAAAACTCATAATAACTCATATAAAAGAAAAGTTTGTAACTTGGGACATAATAAAACTAAAATTGAATAATCACTCATACAAGTGAAATAAACATACATTTGACATCCATATGTGTCCCTCTTACAAATGGAATAGGCATATGACCAAATTATATACCCAAAATAATAAATAGTGTTTTTAATTTTAAGAAACATGAAATATTGAAAATCTAAAAGAAAATAAAACAATGAAAACTATGTCTGGAAAGTCATTTCCTCTGTATAAGTTAAGAATATAACATTATTTTCATCAATTGTCAATATGTTCCATAAAAAACACGTAAAAAGATTATTTTTTGAAAACCATTGAACGTAATTAAAAATAGGACTCCAATTTTTTTATAAAACTATTATATCCATATAAATAAATTTGTACAATAATTTCATAATATTGATATTGAGAAATGATTGGATGATTAAATATTTAAACGTTAAAGGTGTACTAATTAATGACCTAGGTATTTATAGAATAATACTTTTTCATATTTGTGAATAATATATTAATTTTATATTAAAGAGGACAATTTTTTTTATATCATACGTAACTCACAACAATGATTTTTTTTGAAATCTTACATTTCACACAAATTTGAGTTATACTGAAAGATAATATAATATTATTATAGTTTTAAATGTTAGTTAATGCATTACCATTTTATTTCTGGGGATAAATATAAAAAAATAAATTATTATTAAACATTTTTTTAAATGTATTTACATTCATCAAATAATTTTTAGAGGTTGAAAATATGAATGAATCTGATTTTAAGTCTGAAATACTCTAATTTTCTTTAAAAGTTTAATTTAACACCTTTTGATGGTGAACCCTTTCAAAATCCAGTTTTGTAACATTTATATGTATAATTTTACAAAATAAACTTATTATTTAGAAGTGTGACATAAAAATATACTTTGGGTAAATTTTTGGTATTTTTCTAATAAAGTACATTTTTAAATGAATAGTTAAAAATACTGCATTTTAATTCAAAAATTACTTTTAATATAATTTATTTATATAGTTATTTTTTAAATATAATTGGTTTTAAGGTTTATTTTTATTATTTTTTTACCATTTAATACAATTTTGGTAATTTTATGTAATTCCAATTTTAAATTGGACATAAATGCATGTCAATCTTTTGGTAGATTTTACTTCTTAAAAACACGCTTTTTGGTTTTGACAACTAGACTTAATTTTAAATTAATTTTTGATCCTTATCTGTTTTTAATTTTTAATAATGGATTCCATAATTGTAATTATAAGGCCCAAAATATGTAAATAGGTAACGTTTAATTTTTAGAAATTTTGAATAGTAACTTTACTAATTTTTTTTGAACATGGTTAAATTGTAGATCTAGTAAATAAGGGTAAAACAAATTATTTTATAAATTTTTTTAAATATCCTAACACATGTTATAACCCTATTTGTTGAGATATTTCCAACCATGGGCATCCTTGGGTCTATTTTAGGACCTCATAGAGGCACTTTTGTGTGAAAATTACACTTAGTAACTATTAATTTAAAGTTATGGAAAATATAACCTAATCATATATATTTAACTAAATAATTTTTATATGGGGTTATATAATTGATATAGTTTAATATAAATAGTAATTAGAATGATAAAATAATTTCCTACATCATGTTATTTTATTTATAATTTTTAGAAATCAAATATATAAATTTATTTATGAAACCATTTTAATTTAGTGAATACCTTATTAATGAAAGATTTAAATAAATGAGATTATAAATATTAAAATAAATTTATTTTAAAATATTTATTCCATAAACTAATTTTATGGATGATTATAACTTGTTTTCTTTGAATTAATGAACTTTTTTTAGTTAATCATGTTGTTTTGGATTTTTAAAATTCATGACATGAATAGTATAAAAATTGAGATAAATGAGTTTTTAAATCAATAAATATTTTATTAAATGATATAATAGTTATAAAAATCTATTATTCGAAAAATTGACATATATGATGTTACAAATGTCATTAATGATCTATTCTGGGTCTATTGGTATTTTATATTATCTATATTTACAATATAGTATAATTATACAAGAAGACATGGTAATTGTTAAATTAGTTAACTAAGGGTTAAAGATAAAATATAAGGTTAATTTTATGACCTAAACTTGTATAAAACCAATTGTATGAGATTATTTTGAACCATTCTCGTCTGATCTTAAAAGTATATAACTTTGGTGTTATTATAATTCAAAAATCAATTAACAATAAAATAATACTTTCAAACATTCCTAAATTGTCTATCCCCCCTATTATAGAAGGAAACCACCTATAACCCATTACTCAATCCTCTCAAGCCCCTTGTATCATCAAAACTCTACCAAAATAATCTTCAAATATCCCTACTTTCATCCTATAAGAATCACACTGGTCATAAGGTAATTCAAGAAAGTACTTTGTTTTAAACCAAAGGGATTTACCGGATTTAGAGGTAATGTCTTCTCTCAAGTTCCTTTCCATTATTTTTCCTTCTCCACTCAATATGATCTTATTATTTTTTATATAAAAAAACAGTATAATATATACACTATGTTTTTTTTATGAGAAGGATTTGAACTACACATTCACACACCTCCTTCTAATGGGTATAGAATATACTATTTCTATAGATGATGAACTACAGCCTCAGAAAATAATGATTGTTTGATTTTCCCCAACCACCACTTATGATGGAAATTATGATAAAACTATAAATATAATTAGTATATTTATGATATTTATTTTCTCTCCATAATTCGGTAATTCTCATATAGAACAAACCATTATTCTTATCATGTTGTATAAATATGATAATTTCATTTGATGAACTATAGACTACCGCCCCCTCAAAGTGATATAACTCATTCATGCTATACACGGAATGTATAAAGTATGTAATTAATTAATTATATAACATATATAACATAGATAGTATACTATAATTATAATACAATTTTGTATCATTTATTTTTCGTTCTTTTAAATATGAAAAATAAATTAAAGTAGCAATCATACGTACGTACGACTTACCGTCTCCATGAATGACGAATTACATTTATTGTATCCAAATGTTATGGAATACTTTAAATACATATATAGTGGATATATATGCTATATATGATATCTAAATCATGAATATAATTCTTGAGGTGATGTACTCATGACTACATGCACAATTTACAACAAAAGAATTCATTTTCTATTAAATTACAGAATATCGACAAATCAACCGATATTTACTTATAGAATGATGTAATTTTATAACATAGTAATAAGTTATATAAAAGGAATAATAAACATGAAAATGTTTCTAAAGAAAGTATATATTAACATATATTTATTATTTAGGAATAACAAGGAACATACGTGATGATTCAGACTCAAGGTATGGGACTGCATCTCAATCTCATTTCATTGAGGAATATTTTGATTTATGCATGACTTTATTTTATACATTGGATAAACCACGTAGACTTTTAATTCCATTAAAATAGAATCTTCTATCTATTAAAAAATTTACTAAATGGAAAAGGAATATTTTTAATGTATGCGACCATAATGACCTCTCTATTGCTGTAATCATCATTTGGATTCCTCTATAAGCCTTAATGTTTTTAAATGTAAAAGAAATAACTTATTCAATTTTGGGTGTTTTTATATTGAAAATGGTATTTTAAATGGATTTTTTATTTCAATATATTGAAATTATTTCTTTTGAATTCAAATGAAAATTTATTTGTGAAATTTTGATATTTGCAATATTTTATGTGTTATGATCATATAATGGTACTTGGACATTTGACAGATGGTTACATGATAAACAAAAATATGGGTGGTTCCATGATAAACTAATGACGAGTTTTTGTTCTATAACCTCCAATGCATTGGGTATATATGTCGAACATATAACTATTCCATTTAGTGATATGTGTGGAAGCCGACAATATAATTATTCTATTTCAGTATGTTTATGTCCCAAGTTACCTTTATATGTTATACGTTGCTTTCTATGAAATTTATGGTAATATTTTGGTTAAAAAGGGTAATAAATGATCTTATATTAAGTGAAGTTTTTTTCTACTTATTTAAGGTGAAAATTATTACATTATTATAAATTATTCATGGTTTACATGTTGTTTTGAAAAAATCACAGTTTTTTATCTTTATGTTTCCCTTAATGAGATTTTTATACTCATACCAAGTTTTTGAAATGTTTTTCATTGTACCTAAATTAGAATAGGGTCAAGGATGGGATCAAAGAAAATTCATGCCATTTAAAACTTGGAACTAATCATGTTTCATTGTTTTTAAGAGTTTTATTTTATAAAAAAAGATACTCAGTTGAAGTTTCTACATATAATATTCATATTATTATGTATCAGTTATGACCTAATCCTCTAAAGTAATATGCCTAAAAATATCCTCAATGTGAATTATTAAATTAATTCAAGACTATGTACTATTTAAGGCTTGGGCCTTATACTTGGTATCAGATGTCAGTTTAGATAACATTATAGGTTAGGGTGTTATTTAAGCATAAGTGACATAACCATAATGGTTATCATATTATAGAGAGTCAAAGTTATTTTATATAAATTGAATTAGTTTAATATAATATGAAAAATTATATCTTAGTACTTACCCTCTACATAAGATAGTATATAATTATTTTATAGATATACTCACACATACCTTTTTGGTTTTAGTAAATGGCTGGATCTAGTAGGAACCAAAGTAAAAATGAATATGAAGGAAACTATGATGGTTTTTTTATTGAGAAACCAAATGAAATAGCAGTTGAAGTGTTATGTTGGATCAATAGATGATGATATGTTTAATATGTATTAATGATATGATTACTATGGAATACTTTTGTAGTAGGTGTTACCCACATGTTTCATATGTTATAATATTATTCAAGGAATAATTATCTTTTCTCTTATAGACATAATGGATAGCCATAGTGGTTCATGTGATCTTTTATTTTTGAGTAAATAATGGGTTATTAGTTATTGGGATGTAAAAAGTGAGGTATGAAATAACATTTGAGGTTAAAACATGTTACGAATATTTTTAAGGATTTTATCTATTTTTGTTAATGTTATTAAAATTATATGTTTTTTGAAAAGGACAACACGTAGACCATGTGGTGACCCATTGAGTTAGACAAAGCTGTAGGAATTTAACCGAAAAACTAAGTGTGACTGGGATTTATTGCATACCACTAGACTATATGATGTACCTTGTTAGTGTGACTAACTCTTTTTAGTTATATGATTTTTTGGATCAAGAATAAGTATATTTTGGGAACTTATGTTTTATCAAATTGATATCCTTAGTATAAGAAAATGATTTTGAGATTAAGTGATATAGGTTATTTTTGAATATGTTCTCTCATTTGGGGAACAGTATATTCCTCATGAAAATAGTATAATATGGGATTTCATTTCAAGATTAATGGTGGAATTTTATTTTGAGAAGAATATATATTTTTATTATGGACATATGGTGATGGAAATTATTATCCTTTCAAAGAGAATATTTTATCAGGTTAATTACACTTCAGTATGAGACTTTAAGAGTTGTCGAGGTTATTTATAAATAAATGTCAACATTTTCTATAGAAGACTATGTTATTAAATTCTTCTGATTTTTGGGTTTAAATATTAGTTTAGATTGTGTTGAATAATATTAAGGACAATTGTGTATTGAATGGAATTTATTGATCTTTGGGTACTGTTTGTTGAATTTTGGAGATTAAGAGTAGTGTTCATTTTTATAAAATATTATACATTTTGGGGATTCTCTTCTCTCATACTAACCATTTTTTATTTTGGTTAATATATAATGATAGGGGAAATATATAGTTTATCTTTTTAGGATTATTTGATTCTATAGAAGTTGATTATTTCAGTTTTTAATTAACCAAGTCATCTTGAATATTCATCGTTAGAAAAAATATGAGTTTGTGTTAGAAATTTAGAAAAAGATAAAAGTCTACATGACAAGTAATTATTTTTAATTATGTTGTTAGTCAAGATCATTAATAAATTCCTTAAAATTATGAAAAGGAACATAAAACAAAAACATTTTCCATTCAATTTTCCTACTAGTGAATCAAAGACCATTTAACCCATTACAAGGTTGTGATTTTCTGGTGGTTAACTTTCTCCTAATCATGTTTTCTATCACTCTCCATTAGAACTTGCTGGTTAGTTTCTCTTCCATATCCATGATTTTCTATATGGAATCCTAGTATGGGTTATCTTGGGTTACCTTTGTACTTATCTATCTTTCTTTTAAAGTGATAGTTTTATTTACTCTTTTTCCGATACGGGGCATTCAATGAAGTTTCCAAGCCCAATTTTAAAATTGAGGGGAAATAATTTCTAAAAGAGGGAAAATTTGTAATGATCCAAGTATTTAGAGAATACTAATTTTTAATATTTATTAATAATATGTTAATTTTATGTTAAAGAGGATTCTTTTTTTATATCTTACTCAAAACGAAACAATGAGTTACTTTGAAATATTATGTTGCACACAACTTTGAGTTATACCAAAAAATAATATAATAATATTATTATTTTAAATGGTAGTTAACACATAGATGTTGTATTTCAGGGGATGAAAATAACTAACTACATTATTATTACACATTTTAAAATGCCTTTAGATTCATCCAACAAATTTTAGAGGCTTGATATAATAATGAATCCAATTTAAAGCATAAAATACTTTAATATTCTTTAAAATGTAAATTTACTGCCTTTTGATGGAAAATAATTTTAAAATATATTTTTGTCACACTTATATGTTTCAGTTGAAAAAATAAACTACTTACTTAAAATAGGGACATAAAAATTTACATTGGGTAATTTTTTTGTTATTTTTCTGATAGGGTTCATTTTTTAATGAATTATAAAAAATAATGATTTTAAATTCAAAACTTCATTTTAATCTAATTTATTTATATAGTTAGATTATATATTTAATTGGTTTTATGGGGTAATTGAATTATATTTTTACCATTTTATCCAATTTTGGTAATTTGAAGTAATTACACTTTTAAATTGGAGATAAACACATGTCAATATTTTGGTAGATTTTACTTATTAAAAACACCTTTTTTGGTTTTGACATTGACACTTAATTTTAAATTAATTTCTGCAACTTATGTTCTTTGAAATTGGAAAACTGTATTATGTATTTGGAATCAAGAGGTCCAATTATTTAAATAGGTAACTTTTATTTTTAGACATTATGAATAGTAACTTTAGTAAATATTCTATTTACCATGGTTAAAAGGTAAATCTAGTAAATAATGTTAAAAAATTAATATTATAATAATATTAAATTACACTAAAACATGTACTAACCACATTGGATGAGATAATTCCCACCATGGGAATCCTTGAGTATTTTTTAGGACCCCATGGAGACAATATTGTGTTAAAATGACACTTAATTACTATTAATTTAAAGTTGAGGAAAATATAATCTAAACATATATCTTTTGGTAATTTTTTTTATATGGGGTTATATAAGTGATATTTTTTTCTATAAGTATTCATTAAAAAGATAAAAATATTTCATACATCATGGTATTTTATTTATAATTTTTAGACATTATATCAATAAATTTATTTATGAAACAATGGTGATGTAGTGATTACCTTATTAATGAAATATTTAATTAAATGAGATTATAAATATTAAAATAAATTTATCTTTAAACTATTTCTCCCATAAAATAAATTCATGGATGATTATTTGTTATATTTTAATAAATGATGTTTTTTCTAGTTAGTCATGTTGTTTTGGATATTTTTGAAATCCATGATATAAATTATATTAAAATTGACATAAATTAGTTTTTAAATAAATTAATATTTTATTAAATTATATAATAGTCCTAAATATATAATATTAGATCAAATAATGTATATGATGTTACAAAATTCATTAATGATCCATTTTTGGGTCTCCTGTTATTTATTGTAACTATATTAACCATATAGTATGAATATACAAGAAGACATAGTATAAATTAGTTAAATAAGGGTTAAATATACACAAATAATCTCCAACGATCCTGATATTCTACTTCTAATCATTCCCCTAGAAAGATGTAAATTCATGAAATCCTTTTGGTTCAAACCAAAGGGAGTTACCCGATTTAGAGGTAATGTCTTCTCTCAAGTTCCTTTCCATTATTTTTCCTTCACCACTCCCTATGATCTTCTAATTATTTGTTTATATAAGGAGAAATGTATCCTCAATATACTAGATTGTTTTTAGGATAAGTATTTACAATACACTTACACACACCTTCGTCTAATGTGTATAGAATATACTGTTTCTGTGGACCTCGAACTACTGCCACAAGAAACGATGATTGGTCGATTTTCCCCAACCACCTCTCATGGTAGATATTATGATAGAACTGTAATTATATATGATATATATGACATTTATTTAATATTTAATATTATGTAATTTTCATTTATAAAATAAATTTATGGTTTTCATGTGGTCTAAATACGATAGTTTCATTTGAGGTAGTGTGAACTACCACCCATCATAGTGATATGACTCATTCATGCTATAAATAGAACATATAAAGGATTGAATTTGTGACCTTATGTAACATATATAACATATATATTATACTGAAATTGTTATATATATATTTATCATTTATTTATCATTATTTTAAATATGAAAAATAAATGAAAGTATCGTTCTTGTGTACGTACGACTTATCGCCTCTATGAACGGTGCATTTCATTTCTTGTATCCAAATGTTATGGACAATTCTAAATACATACATAATGGATATATATGATATATATGATATATAAATATTTAATATCATTCTAAAGATGATATAATTTTGACTACATGGACAATTTACATAAACCAAGTTCATTTTCCACTCAATTACTGAATATTAACAAAACAACTGATATTAATGTAAATAATGATATAATTTTATAACATGGTAATGAGTGATATAAAAGTAATAATAAACATGAAAAAGGTTCTGAAGAATGTAGATACTAACTTAATTTTATTATTTAGGAATAACAAGGAACATACATGAAGATTCAGACTCAATGTAAGGGACTGCATCTCATTCCTCTTTCATTGAGGCATATTTTGATTTATACATGACTTTATTTTATATGGTGTGTTAACCCCTTTGAATTTTAATTATATTCAAATGGTATCTTATATCTATGAATCATTTTACTAAATAAAAAAATGAATGTTTTTAAAGTATGCGATGACAATGAACTCTCTATCACCGTAATCGTTATTTGGATTCCTCTATAAGCCTTAATGTTTTTAAAAGGAAAATAAATCCATTATTCCATTTTTGGGTATTTTTATATTGAAAATGGGTTTTGGAATGGATTTCTTATTTCAATATCTTGAAATTATTTCTTGTGATTGCAAATGAAATGTTGTTAGTGAAATGTTAATATTTTCAATATTTTATGTGCCATGATTATATAATAGTACTTGGATATTTGACTGGTGGTTATGTGATAAAACAAATTATGGGTGGTTCCGTGATAAACTACCGATGGGTGGTTATGTTAGAACCTTTAATTCATTGGGTATTGAAGTTGGCCATATGACTATTCTATTTAGTGATATATGTGGAAGTTGATCATTTGATTATTCTATTTCAGTATGTTTAGGTCCCAAGTTACCATTATATAATATATGTTGTTTTCTATGGGATTGATAGTAATATTTTGGTCACAAAAATGGTAAGCAATGAGCTTATATTCAATGACGTGTTTTTGATACTTATTTAAGGTGAAATGTATTATTTTATGATAATGTACTCATGGTTTACATGTTGTTTTGAAAAACTAACAGTTTTTCCTCTTTATGTATCCCTTACTGGGATTCTTATGCTCATCCCAAGTTTTTTAAATGTTTTTAATAAGACTTAAAGTGGAATAGGGTAAATGATGGGATCAAGGAAAAGAATTCCATTTAGAACATGGAACTAAACATGTTTCATTTTTTAAGAGTTTTTATATTATAAAAATAGATACTGATTTGAATTGTCTACATGTAATATTCAATTTGTTATATAAAATTTATCAACCAATCCTATAATTCTATAAACCTGAAAATATCCTCAATTTGAATTATTAACATAATTCAAGATTATGTAATGTTTAAGGCTGGTGACTTAAATACCATACCACATTGAACATTTAAATATTAATATACATGTTATAATAAATTTTCCAAAATAATAAATAACATGATTGTAGATAAAATATATATAATAAATGTCATAGTATCTATAAATACACCTTATAAAATAATATAGGTGAAAATCCTTAAGAAATAACTCAA
Source organism: Viscum album (assembly GCA_963277665.1). Taxonomy (NCBI): domain Eukaryota; kingdom Viridiplantae; phylum Streptophyta; class Magnoliopsida; order Santalales; family Viscaceae; genus Viscum; species Viscum album. Next base: position 758,280,349 of record OY728147.1, read on the forward strand.
TGAAGGGAGATTGAGATGAAATCCCTTAGCTTTAGTTCATATCATCATGTATAATATTTACATTACTAAATAATAAACACATGTTAATTAATTACTTAATTTAGAACCATTTGAAATTTTATTATTCCTTTTATATCACTTATTATCATGTTTTAAAAATAACTTAACTTTTTATGTTTATGTCTTACATTTTGATGATATTTGGTACTTGAGTCCAAAATGAATTTAGTATGATGTCAATAGTAAAAGTTGTCATTAGTATATAATCTCATGAATAATATTATTTATATTATAATAAATTTTATTTATTAATTATTTTTTTAAATCAAACCATTATACATGTTTATGAAAAGTGAACTATGTTATAATCTTGTAGATGATAAGCCATACAAACACATGAGTAACATTTCCATTTTCATATGATCTTTATAGAAATAAGTTTAGTATTATTTCAACTTTTAAAAATGTTAATAATATCATTAATATCATATTAATAATTCAAATATACATTATATTATACATGTGATGTGGTGATAAAAACGAATCACATCATTTCGTGGAGGTGATAGTTCACATGTACACACAAACGACATTATCATTTTTATGTGCATAGAAAGTAAAAATGTAATTGATATATTATCAACTGAAAATTATAAATATTTCATTAATATCATATATAAAATTTAATAACTTCATTACAACTATTCTTGATATATGGTGATGGAAAATGAATTATATCAGTTCTGGGAGGTGATAGTTCACATGTACACACGAACAATTAATTCTTTTCCAATTTTATAGGAAATGAGATATATAAAGGTGATGATATTACGTTAATACAATCTTAGTATATTTTGGATAATTTATTTATTATTTAATCATGTTTGAATAATATTTTAAGTACGTGTAAGAATAAATAAAATAGAAACACTTAAATAAAAATAATACCTTCTCTTTAGAGGATCCCCTTTGATTAACACCTTAACACCTCTAAGGAGGGTGTTAAATCTGAAATAAGACCTATATAATATGGGAATGGATTCTATTAATTTATTCGGATATATATTCGCCAAACAAAATAGGTTTTGGGGTGTGAATAATAGATAAGAATGGAATCCCTTTTATAGGAGAGGGGAAAGGGCCTCTTGGAATTCCTCACATTATTAAATTAATATAAATTAAATTTATAATTAAAATGGCTCTAAATAGTTTTATTTAGATCAGAGGATGATTATATGTCTAATAACTATCACACAATTAATATTAGATATTTTTTGACAACATTTTAACTCTTATCATTTTATTTTAACCCATATTAATTTTTAATGTTATATCATGTAATTTAAAATTTTTAGATTAATATAATTAATATATAATGAAAAAAGTCCACTAAATGAGTAATTTAGGAAATTTTATGGTTGATCCCAATATGTTTTTAGATATTTATATTTATATGAATTTTATATCTCTTAATAAAATATTAATTATTTTAAATTATCATTATTGTCAATTTTGACAGTATTCATTACATGACTTTTTAAAATAAAATAAAAACATTATAACACATAAAAATACTTTAACAAATCTATAATATAAATAATTAATCTAGAAAATTAATTTATGAAATAAATTAAATATTTTTTTATTTTAACATTTTTAATATCATTTATTCGATATTTACAGTATTTAAACAATTGTTGTATCATCATTGTGTCACTATTTAAGGTAATTATTTTACCATTAAAAATTATAAATTAATTAAAATGATGTAGATAAATATTTTATATTTATAAAAAATAGTTTTAGTCAAAAATGTCTTTTATATATCCCCATATAAAAATATTTATCTTTTTAAAAACAAAATAATAAAAAACTTACTTTTCTTTGTATAAAATACTATTAATGTATTAAAGTCATCCATGTCACTAAAGGTGGTCCTAAAAGCTTCCCAAATTTGATTTTAGACTAAAAAAACTCATCTAATAAAATTAGGAAAAGTTTTAGGGTCATTTTATAATGATTATAATATTATTTTGACCATTTGATACCTGATTTACCCTTAATTATGGTAAAACAATACGTAATGTTACTATTCCAAAAAAAATATAATGATAATATTAGACCTTAAATACCATAATTATAAAAACTATTTACTTAAATTTTTGAAAATTCCATTCATATAAATGTTTAAAATTAATTTAAAATTAATCCCAATAATAGATCGAGAAAACAAGTTTTTAATGTAAAACATTCAAAAGTTCACAAATTTTTTTTATCAAATTTAAATGTTAAATTGATTCGAATGACATAAATTGTATTAAATGAAAAAAATATAATTATATTTTTAAACAATTAAAATATATAATTTATTACCTTAAACAAATTTGATGTAAAATCAGTTTTCAATTAAATTGAATTATTTTTTCATTATTCATCATAAAATTAATCTTAATATAAAAATAAAAATAAATTAACAATTTTTAAATATTGAATCCCTAATTTAAATTAATTAGTTTATTTTTTCAAATGTAACTAATAATTGTGTCAAATAATATATTTAAAATAGGTTCACCATCAAAAGTCTGAAGCTACCTTTTTGAAAAATACATTATTTATGATTATAATTGGATTTGTTCTTATACCATGTATATAAAACAAATAAAATAAATGTTAAATAGTATATTGAATATATTGAATATATATTTTATTAATATAATCTAAAAATATACATTTGATTTTTTGTTAGTTTAAAGAACACTTTTTTTCAAATTTACAATTTTTTTATGAAAACAATTTATATTTTATTTTAAAAAGGGTTTTATATTAATTTATAATTGATTGTTCACCAAATAATTAATTATATATACATGTTTAAACAATATTTTCATAATTCATATAACACTATCAATTCCCACCATTCTAACAGCTAGGTTTTAATGGTAATATTTAAATATTATTAAGTTATTATCTTATGCTCGATGTGGTGTATCCTGTATGCTTTCGAAAATAGTGTTTCCTTTTATAATCCAAAGTTTTTATAGATTACCTACTAAAATAACTTCATAAAATAAATCCTCATTTCCAAGAGGGAATTTCTTTTACCAAAAATCCATCCTTTGAAATATTTTATTATAAACTATAAGAGTTTGTCCAAAGAACTTATATAGTTCATAATCAAGAGTTTTGGTTTTATTTATTATTATACATCATTAAAATATTATTAAAAAATTATGATAAAATAACACCATAATATTATATATACTGATATGTTAATATGTTGATTTCATAATCTATATTTATCTCCTCTTTCATCAAATGGGGAATAAAACCATCATTTCTGTGTTCGACTGACTACCTCCTCGCAAACCATTGTAATTTTTCCATCACCTCATATTAAAAATATTTTAATGATAGATTTAATATATATATATATATAATAATGATATATTTATCACTATTAAAAGATAATATAACATTTACTATCTTACCTTTCTATTCTCAATAAAATGATAACATTGATTATCCATACGTGTGGACTACCACCTCTATGCAATGTGTTTCATTATTCATCACCACATCATATGGATAGTATATATAAGTGTATTTAATGAAATAATATGGAATTCTTTATATAATGAAAATTAATTATTGTTAATTAAATACTAATTGTTTTCCATCATGGTCTTGTATGAATGGAAATGTTACACATTCTTATATTAGGCATACTATCTCCATGATTGTATCATAGTTCATTTTTCATAACCATCATTAAATGTTTGATTTAAAATTATAATTTATGTATTTAAATTATAACTATTTCATGATTATTATTCTTCATATATTGTAAAAATGGGCTTTTTACTATAGTCAACCTACCATAGTCATTTTGGGCATACGAGCTGAATATATTCTAAACGTTCAATGTGAAAACAATTGATTAATTAAAAAAATATAACATGGTAATAAATGAAATAAAAGGATTAATAAATTTTTAAAAATTTATTAATAATGTAAATAATTAATATAATTTTATAATTTAGGATACTAATGTACATATGTGTTAGGTCGAACTCGATGTATGGGTTTTTGTATCAATTTCCCTCTACTGAAGCATTTTTTAATATTATGTTCTTAATTTATTTTACATGCTATATATTGTACACCTTTTTCATATTATATTAATCCTTCATACTTTAATTAATTTTATGTTATAATTCATTTTACTTCATATAATGGGATTTTATTTGAAATATACCAAAGCAGTAGAGGGATTATGTTGCAATCACCTTTTTGGTGAGATTAATTAGGTTATACATTACTTTAGCAGAAATTATAGACAATTATTTTCTTGAATAAAATCTATTTTATTCTCCAATTTCAATGAATTTGTTTTACATTTTTTTGTTATTTTCTCCCTTTTTAAAGAAAAAAACATCATGAAATTTGTTTGTAAGTAATATTAAGCTTGAATCCTCTTTTAAATCTTGAATATTAATCACACATGCCTATGTTTTGTATAAAATATTTTTATTTTTTTAATATAATCTACATATTTATTTAATTAATATTAACTCATGTTATAATTTTCTTAAAAAAATTATAAATGTAATCTTTCTGTCATTTTTTGAACAATGTTTTCTTTTGATTTTTTTTAAATGTGTGAATGGAATGTTTTATTTTTACTTATATGGAATGATTTTTTCCACCATGATGACCTAAAAATTATTTAATTCTTTCTTATAATTATCTTGGGTTTTTTTGAATAAATTTTTATCTATAATATATTTTATTTTATTTTATTTTTAAAGAATTTATTTCATAGTGAAATGGCTATTTTCTTCAGGAAATATTCTATGTGATATTTTAATGAAATTTACATTTTTGATGATAACCATTTATGTTATTAATTAATTATAAATTATTTATATATTTATATTACATATATACCATGATTCTTATCCCACCCTTTTACTGGGTAATACATTCTTGATGTTCTTTCATAAAATTATTTATTTAAGAAGTTTCTTTTTATTAAAATACTAGGCAAGATTATGTGACCCATTTATTTCCATGGGAAATTATTTTATTTATACAATAGAAAATTTTTCAATTTTTTGGAACAAATAATCGTGTAAATTTTATGATTCCTGCACTTATATAGTTCTAAAATTCATTGTGTAATGTTTTTGGTCTCATCAAACATTATATATGGGATTAGGGTGTAAACATAATCAATTATAATACTTTTTTTATTAATGTGATGTTATCTTAGAAGTTATCCTTGACATATTATTATTTAACTTTTTGTTCCTACAACATATCATATATTTCATGTAACCTTTTATACCATGTTATTTATCTTGTGACCCCATGTGATTACTCATGAGCCTCTTATTTTATTATATCATTTAAATCAACATTATCATGTTTAATCCATTATAAGGAATTACATATCACCCCTTTCTTTTATATATTATATAGGTTATGCTATGTAGTATTAGGAGATCAATTGTATTTAGGAGATCTATAAGAATTATATACATAATTATTTTATGTTTTCATTTCACTTTGATGTTTTATGTACCTTTTTATAATAATATACCAGGCCTCATGATCATTAGGTAATATTTATTAGTTTTTTATGTTCAAATTCATGTAATAAATTTTGAAAAAGGATTGGGTCACTATATAACACAGAACTACCAACATAATCCAACATAATATAATCAAATCATTATAAAATCACCCTTCAATACAACTCAAGTAAGTGATACAAAACATTAAAACCAATTTGATAATGAAAGTATATTATAAAAAAATTCAGATCGGATGTATTACTATTTGATTTTTGGACACATGGTTTGGTATATTGTGTGTTAATCATGTGATATCCTCTATAGAATTCTAATGACCATGAACATGATATCTGAATGGTTTTCTAGACTGTACGACCTTACAATTTGCCAAAAATTGTTCTTCTATTTACATCCCCAAACATATAAAATCTCATAACAAAAAAATTACACCTTTAAGGAAAAATCCATTATCAATGCAGATCATGAAATAATAAAAATTACCAAATACCAAATTCAAATTCAATTTATAAATATTGACTATCCATTTTAATTCATGATTTCATCATAAAAGTTAATTTTTAAGCACCTTAACATGATCTACCAATCATGTTTCGATAATATTATTGTCCATACTACTATATGTTGGATGTGCACTAAAATCTACTCATATGTAATGGATGTAAAAATAAAAAATATATTATATTACATATAGTGTAAATTTAATTTGTATATATCATGAATTAATAATATATATATATATATATAATATCAAATATGCTTAAATTTATATTCTAGAAAACAAGTATTCGATGTGAAAATGTCTACATTTTCTCTCAAATAGTTACATCAAATAAAAAAACTAGTAAATTTAACAATGAATTTATTCATTAATGGGTCTTGTAGCATCTGTTTTTTTTAAATAATTTTAAATATATTAAGGAATATTTTCAGTTCTATGGGATGATATGAGTTGAAATTATGATCCCCTAAATTTATTTTTAAATTCATATAATTTAAAAATTTATTTTTTTATTTTTTTATTTCTTAATATTTCATTATAATATAATAGAATCAAGGAAAATGATAAAAATGTCCCTGGTTTTCTCCTCATCCATTTTTAGGGATTCCTACCCCATTTCAATGAATGTTCATAACTGAAAATACCTTCGACCAATAGTTATACCAATACATAGTATTCGATCATTTGTTTAATGATCTTTAGAACAATAACACAATACTATAGGTTTTTTTCTCAAACAAGGTAGAAATATTGGTGTGACAATAGTGGTGTTGATCATAGGTGGATAAATATAGAATCAATGATCCATGATTCTAATTTTTTTATTTGGTGATGCCATGGTGTGGTGAGGACCTATTTCTGGGAAGATTGTATGGCCGAAACCCAGCAAATAGAGACGATATGAATCAATCAATGTAGATATGAAAGCACCAGTTGAGAATAGTAGTCGATTTGAAGGAGACGATGGTGTTGGTGAATATATGAAGAATTTTTTATTTTCCAAAAAATTATCATCTACATGATGTGTAGTCAGAGGAAAACATGCTATGTAGTACCATGAATGCATTGGCTTGGGTTTCTGTAGGATATAAATATAACCCACTATGTGGTGGATGTCACACACCACATAACCTTGTGCTGGTGGTTCGGTGTGTACCCTAGTGGTACATAGGAATGTACATGGCTAGGCACATGGGAATGGCTCGATATACATAGGCATGACCAACTGTACACAAGCACATATAGATAAAATGGGAAATTAGATAGATGAAATCTATATTCTGTGTACCATAAAAATAGATTCATATATATGAAAAAATTCATACAATATAGAAAGGCGAGACATGGGGAAACCCATGGATGGAGAGAAATGTTGTGTACCCCAAGTACACACTGTGTACTTTTACAAGAGTAGTTAGATTCCCTCTATTTATTTATATTGTACTAGTGTTGGTAGAGTCTGTTCCCTTGGTCCACCCCCACAATGCTATAGTGTGGTTTAATAACCTCAATATTAGATTTTGATCCCCTCTATGGGATAGCCTCGAATAATATTTTTATGAGGTCTTCCATAAGGGCTAGGGTGGCATCCCTTATCATATCATTTTCCCTGATAGGGGTTTGATGAATATTCAAGGACAACATATGTGGTTTCATGATTCCCTATTTATAAGGTTATTAAAAATTGAGTTTTGGTATACCATAATTGATTTTTGTGTGATCCCTTATTTATATATTGAGATCTCTAGATATCAAGTGAGTACTTTGTGAGAAATTAATAACAATATGACCTCATGTATGAGAATCATTAGTGATAGCATGGATCGTCGAGTGAGTTCTCCCAAATGATTGTGACTCTGAGACATCGAACATAATACTTATATTATTGTAGTGTTGAAACTCCCTTGAGTCTGCAGGGCTATGTTGAGTATACTTGGTGTTTATTTATGTTCTTATTCTAATGTGTCATATACTAATGAAAAACCTTGTGACAAGAGAACTAGTCTTTTGATGCTTAAGTTTGGTTATTTTGAGGTGTCCTACTGGGTATTTTTATACTATATCCTATATAGGATATTCCTAGACATATATTCTATTATATAAATGATATGACTTATAATGGTGTCCTTGTAGGACTAAGAGTACAAGAAGTATAGCGAGTTGGATTGATTTTGGTTATATAAGGACATGCACTGGATATTAGTCCCCTCGTTATATGGATTATAAACTCATTATAGTTTTTAGTATTCTTGTATTTATCCCTTACGCATTAATAAATTTTTATATTCTATTTGTGGGATTTAGATGTTTTCATGGATTATGGTATCAGATTTTTTGTTTCACTTTTTTTCATTGTGTGGGACTTTCAGAGATGTGTGTATATGTATAGTTACCTTAGGCTATGACCTCCCATATGTGTGTTATACCTATTCAATGATTTTTTCTAGATCTTACCCTATTTGAGGTAGGATTGTGGTTTCACACAAAGATTATCTTCAACTAGGTGGGCCCTAGTTAGTTGGGTCTTGATAGATTTATATCAGAGTAGTTCATATTTGGACAAATGATTGGATATTTTCTATGTATGAGGGTTGGATTTGGATTTATAGAAATAGTTTTAAATATTTTTTAGTTCATCTCTCTGGACAAGGACTCCAGTGCTAGTGTGGTATTAGACATAGCCATTCACCATGACATTGACAACCCAATTAATAACTCAGTACATGTTGGCCCTAACTTTAGTAAAAAAACTGATACACGTATCATATAATAATGCATTTTAGATTCAATGTCCTTCTTGAGTTAGATCATCAAATAAACTCTTTGTCCATGTAACATCTTGATTTCTTTTCAATATTACTCTATGATGATATCTCACTATTATTTCAAAGAGGGTCATGAAGATGATCCTTATAGTGATAAAGAATTAGTATAGGGGTATCATGGAATGAGAAGTGTTCTCAAGGATAAAACGTCAAAGTACCCAAATTTTACTGTTATAAGAATAAATTTATCTGACTATGAAGAATGGGTATTAGATACCAAGTGTGTGAGACACATTTATGCTGAAAAACATAGACTCATAGATGTGAGGGAATTTATCAATAGTGAAGTACATATTCATAGCAGTAATGGAATATGAGCTTATGCATTAATGGTCAAAATATATTATCAAATTTTATGAAGTGAGATGATCATAGAATTTAAAAACTATTATTGTTTTCCTATAATAAATATGAACTTTATTTATATATTTTTTTTGGAAAGATGTGATTTTTATTCACTATTAAGAAATCACATTTTTATATATAATAATGTAATGTTTAATAGAATTGGGAATATAATGAATGGTTTTTATATTATTTATATCAATTATCATGTTTATAACTTTATGAATTGGAAGGATAGAGTTGATTATCATCTCACAAGACTTTGGAATTATCTGATTAGATATATAAATGAGAAACACTTGTAATGGCTCTATAGAGTTGGATTGGTGAATCATTAAATTATGAATCATTTAATATTTTCGAATCTAGTTTACTGGGAAAATTAAAAATTTCACCTCTTAGATAAAAAGAAAATAGGGATAGTGGACTATTATATCATATGCATAGTTTTCTAAACTAATTAGTACCCATGAAAATAATGGTTTTAGGATCTTCATTACTATTACCAGAAACATTGACCATCCTGGTTATGTGTTTTGGAAGAAACACAATTTCAAAAATTTCAAGAAGTTCATTGAATTTCAGAACGATATATATAATCATCTAGGTAAATGTATTAAATTTCATTTGTCCGATCTAGGTGGTGAATACATGTGTAACGAAATCATAGATCATTTTAGATAGTATGGAATTGATTCACAACTCACTCCTCCCAGACATCTAAAATGGAATGGTGTATCTAAATAGAGTAATCATGCGTTCCTTGATATAGTACAATCAATGTTTAGTCTTTCTGACCTCTTTATTTAATTTTTTGGTTAGGATTTGGAGTCTAATTCATTCTTACTAAACTATGTTCTGTATAAATAAATCATAAGTACAAGATAGCATTCTTATAAACTAACAATGTTTGGATGTTGGTGGATGTAGGTGAAGGGGTAATACCCAAAGAGTGCAAGTTTTTCCAATAAGATAAATGACATGGATGGTATTGTTTCTAACCACAAATAAATATGGTGGAAAAGGGTAAACAAATAAGTTCCTGACATTAACTTTGAAGATTCATTTTAAAATTTTGTGATGATAAGATCCATAGGGAATTTTTTTGCTATAACAAATCTTTATGATTATGAAATATTTTATATCAATATCAAAACCCCATTCCTTAATGAAAATTTAACTGATTACAAGCATATGATACAAATTTAGGTTTTTTAAGTTCCATGTGATGATGATATGTTTCCAATATTTCAACCGTCAATTTTTAGACTAAATCAATATTATAAGCATTATAATATACAATTTCTTGATGCATTGCAAATGTTTAGTTTTATAAATTACAAGGATGATTCATGTGTATACAAAAATATTAGTGTGAGTAGAGTAGTGTTTCTAATATTGTATATAGTTAAAATAATATTTATTATAAATGTTTTATTGAGACTTCACTATGTGAATATTTGGCTGGGTAAATGTTTCTTAATGAAAAACCTTGGTAAAGGAAGTTACATACCCAGTGTAAGGATATATTGGGAGAGATATAAGAGGATACCATGAATGATTTAGAACATGTATATTAGAAAAGTGATAATGTGTTTTATTGTGGATAAATATAATAAGGGGTCCTTACTAGTGTTTCATGGTACATATCTTAGTTGGATTTAGGATCCTTACAATGTTTTAGAAATATTAAGAAAAGAAAAATTTTGAATTCTTAAAAGGATCTACCATATATTTTGAATGATGAACTTGACTTAGTGGCTCCTAGAATTTGACCATAACAATTAAATACTTTTCCAATCATGGTGATATTCACTATATTTATATAAAGAATACCATAATGTACTTATAAAGGAGTAATTATATGATCTTGGTATTTATAGGAGAAGATATTTTTCTGTAATGGGTTATAAATATTCTAATTTTCAATCAAAAAATGATTATATAAAATCTCAATCTATATTTTTTGAACTTTTTAAATAGTGGAAAAATTAGTTTGAAGAGTTATAAACAAGACCCTATAGAATAATCGACAATATATGTAAAATAATTCAATACAAAAGATTCTATAATGGAATATTTTTAGAGCATAAAGTTCATTTATAAAAATAGAGTGTTTCCAGCATCAATGGATCAATTGATCTATACTGTTATTTCATCAGGGTTTCTTTGGATAAGTAAAACTAGTCTCACCAGAGAACCAAACACATCCTTTTCAAATACCATCTCACTTGGGAAATCATTGGGAGAAATGATATAAATATTAGATGGGTGGACATTCTGGAGATTGAATTATAACCATTGATGAAACCATTACCACTGAAATAATTCAAGGGTCATGTAGAATCTCATGGTGTAAGATAAATGAGAGATTTTATGTATGGATGTAACTGTATCATGTTATTATAATAATGGAAGTATCAATTTATCATTAATTTGTGTGTGTTGTAATTAATTTTTACATAAATGGTAGATTGATAACATCCCCTCAGTGTATGACTTTTCATTTTCTGTAATTAGTGACCATTATAGTTTATTATTTATTACAACGATAAGATAATGTTAAGTTGAATATATTCTATTAATCATTAAAATTAGTTATATTTGATTTATAAGGAATTGATTCTTGAGTTATTAAGGAGAGACATATTTATTGGGATGATCTGCTCAATTTTATCTCATTGAATGTCAAATAGACATCGATATACATAAGTGTATATACTTATTATCAATACTTCTTAATCGAGGGTACCAAGATACTTGTAATGAAAACCATCATACGTTGATACCCAACTTATATAATTATAGAAGTGTAATTAACTAGTATAGAAATGGTAAGATATGTTTATGATCGTATCAACAGTTAGAGTACATCAAAGATGTGATTTTCCCACTTGTATGATGATTAATGAAATCTAGACAATGATTGAATTAGACTGATGATATTCATGGCCATGATTAATTATTTCATATATGACGTGTTAAACTACTTGGATATGTGACATGTGGTTTACTTATCAGATAAATTAATTTCATTTGATGTATGTATCGACTTGGTTAGTCTTTTTACAAGAATAAAAAAATCACGAGTGGCCAATACTATATTGATATGTTCTGTTTATATTATTTTCTCAATGTCATTGAAAAAGGGATTATATAGGTTGAAATATTATATATATTATATATCATGTGGTGGGATTGTCTATGTAGGTATATGAGTATGTTTCATAGAGATCACTCCATATCCCATAATATCTTGAGTATAAATGATACTATTATAGAGGATTCTCATTTCATATATATATAAGACATGGATTTTATATTTTTTTAATGTTTTTATGACCCTTAGGGTCTCATTGTTAGGATGTGTGATTAATATAAACCATTGTACATTCTATTTTTTAATAATGATGGGAGTTTAATGGGAAATTTATATAAAAAAGAGATTGTATGAACTCAAAACTAATTGGAAATGTTTTTAGTGTACATATTTCTATGAGTGGGAGATTGTTTCATTTGAATAGGAATTTACATGCATTTTATATATTTATACAGATATAATTTATGATATTATATATATTGTAAATTTTATTAATGAATATTTTTAATGAATAATATATATATATATTATCGAATAATCATGAAATTGAAATTCTCTAAATGTTACATTCGATAAAACAACATATACAGTTTATCCGAAATGGTTACATCAAGTAATAATCCAACAGTTAGTTTAGATAAGTTCTCATTTATTCATTGAAGTGTATTTAATGAATAATCTACCCAACAATAAGTAACATATAAGTTGAATTATGATTAGAAGAATCCTCAAGAACCTCTTAAAAAAGAGGATGTCGCCTTATCAGGTGGGGTGTGTGATCTATATGAGAATTTTAAATGTATAAAAAACCACTCTATCATGATAAATATTTATCTAACCATATAAGTAGTTAGGAAACCTTAAGTTTTTTGGGTACCCCATGATGAATTTTTTCTTTTCTCCTTTTGATAATCCTCACACACTCTCCATGAAAGGATGATATAAATGTTCTACTATTAATGATTTCCATGTACTCTATTTTTGTGATATTTCAAGTGTTTGAATTATTGAAGATAGATCTCTTATTAATTTTGTGGTGTATTCTTCTTTAAATGATCATTAGATGATCATAATAAAATGAACACTATAAACGTCAACAAAGAAGTAGAGGTGTCTTTGATACTATTTTGTAATGAACCATCTTAGTTCAACCCAACATGTCACTTAAAGTGCCTTTCCACATGTCATGAATCACATTCTTGATCCCTACTAGATATTAAGAATTGTGAGGGTATAAAACTATAATAATGCGGTCATGATTTCACCCATAAATCATAACAAAATATTAGTGAGTACTATAATAAGAATATGACGTGGTTTGTCTATACATTAAAATGTTATGTATTTTAAATATATAGTTATGAATAAAAAAAGTAGTGAAAATAATGAATAATCAAAAGAAACAACAAAACATGAAATAGTTACTAAAAGTGGCGGTAATAATTCTCAAATAATATCAATATAAACATATGATACTCTTAAAAAATAATAATAAATAAATAAATACATATCGTAAAAAAATAAGAACTACTAAAAATATAATTACAAGAGATGAATTGGTTGATATGTAATCATAAAAAATATATAATACTAAAAATAGTTAAAATCAACTCAATGTGAGTTATATTCACTCACCATAATCGATACTAAACATAAAAGTGAAAAAACCAAATTCAATTGGATTAAAACCTAGGAACATAAAAAAACTTTATAACTATATGAAAACATATCAGTGTGTATGTGGGGTTTTAGATAACTATACCCAGTAATATTTCTTATAATAGTTTTCAAATCTTATCATTAAAAATTTAATGAAATATAGTTTATAATAAATTATAAATTTATGTTTTCTACATAATAAGTAATAAGGGAAACCAAGTATTATGTTGTAATATATTAACAAAACCTTATATCCTCTATTTTTAAAATAAGTGGGATCACCACTTAGTGAACAAAACACATTAAATGTCAAAATAATCATTTTTGAGTTTGTCAATGAAAAAACTTTTTTCCATTTCATAACCCTTTATTTACCCCAATCTAAAAATAATAATTTTATTTCACTTTAAAACATATTTTGGAAAAAATTAATGTCATATAAATTCTTTTAAAACCATTTTAATAAATCTGATTTTAAATTAATATTGGAAATAAAAAAATACCAAGTAATAATGGAATGAAATAATATCATATAATTAAAATAAAATATCAATGAGACTTGAATATATTCCAGTAATAAAAATAGATATTATGAAATAACCCAAATAAACACAGGGATTTTTTGAATTTGTATAGTGGAAATCATGAAGAATAAATCATCATCAAATAAATATATATTTAACAACCCCAACATTAGTAACCCTACAATGGTTTCTACATAATTATATTATCATAAGAGATAAGGTAACTCATCTATAATGGATGATAAAATTATTAGTTCTAAATAACTAGATACATTAATGATTAGCATTTTTTATATTAGAAAAAAATATATAGCTTTTCAAAAGTAAATGTTTGGCATCCTTGAGACTCATTCAATGATTTCTTCATTATATCAAGGGGAATGGAAAACAATATGAATGGGATCAAATTCAAAGTTATAGTGAAGTATAATTGAATCTAATATGATTAGATAAGGAATAATCAGTGTGGGAAGATAAATAAATAAAAACACATTCCATTTAATCAATTTCTAGAGCAAGAAATGCATGAATGTATAATATAAATTGGAATCATCTCTTGTATAATAATAATAGAATTATTAGTGATAAAAATTCTTAATATTGGATATCATAATCTCAATCATCATGATATACTTACTACTTAGGCCTTGTGTAAAGACAACATAATCAATTGGTAGGTATACACCAAAAATCCATTCAATAAGGCCTGCCAAATGGGATATCTCATCTGACCTGTTGATGCATGGAAGGGATAAATAGTTCCTAGAGCCATAATTCGTTACATGTATAACACATTCCTAATAAATTTAATGATCAATATAATTATTAAACAAAATTATTTATTAAAAATTATATGAGTTAATTAAAAATACAGAATATCAATATTTCCCTATGAGTTAAATAACATTCAAAATAAGAAACTATATAGAGAAATGGTATAAGATTCAGTCAATAATAAAATAAATTATACAATGAATATGAATATTTAAGTTAAGTATAATTTTAATCTATCTCAACAATGTTAATGTGTCAAGATAAATTAGTTGACCATAAAATTAATAAGATATAAAGAATGAATATCAATTCATTATAAATATAAATTTTGTAAAAAAATAGCATCCTTTAGATAATAATGAAAAATTAAAGAAAAAAATTAAAATAACCTTTCCTTAAATAAATTTATTTTTAAAACCATTGAAAACATCTATAGGAATCTAAATATCATAAAATTTTTATGGTCATGGGAAAAATTGTTAATGTCATATAAGTTAAAATAAAACATTTCTTTTGAAATTTTTTAAATTGAAATGAAAATTTACCTTTTATAAATCATTAGGATGACTAATTTCAAAAAAATTAAAAATCAACAAAGATAAAAATTTTCTGTAATAAATAATTTGATTAAAAATAAATGGACTTTTGTGAAGCAATTTTGAAAAATATACAAAAACAAAAACGTAAATAAGATGATATTTTCTTTTGAATATTAAATTTTTTTAATGAATTTCAAAAATATGTGAAATGTTGGAAGAAATTAAGGAAAATCATTTAATTATTATATGATAAGATAATATATGGATTTTATGAATGAAAAATTATAGGACTCAGTCAATGAGAATATAAGCAATCCCAATCGAAAATGATATTATAAAAATATACACATCTCATTAGTTTTTGTTAAATTAAAATCCCTTATTTATAATCATTGATAAATACATATTCATGTTAAATAAATTAAAATAGATGTATATACACTGCGGAAGGTACTGTAGCAGGAACTATAGGCGGTACTGTAGTGGGAACTGCATAGAACTGTAGAGGGTACTGTAGTAGGTACTCTAGCAGAAACTATAGTAAGCACTATTTGGAACTATAGTAGACATGAATATTCCCTCATTTGGGTCTTTGAGCCACTGATTTGGTCCTAGAGTCCTTTAAGGCCTTCGGTCCACCCAAGACATTAGGTCAATAAGGCCTCTGACCACCTTAAGGCCTTCAGGTCACCTTAAGTGCAGATGCAAACCAGACAACCTGCAAGGAAGAAGCTTCAGAAGGAGGACGAGCAAGGAGATTTCACCATAACAGAAGCTAAAAAAATTTTAATAATGAGAGGGTATGACACCTACCATCGGGACAAGCCTTTGCATGCATGGGTAAGCCTAGCCAAATAGCCATGCGAAGGAGGAGAGCTGATTTCACGATAAAGATGCTGGGGAGGAGCAGTTCCATGTAGTTAGTCTGGGTTGTATGTAATGTTTGAAGCCTACAGAAGCTGAATTCCTCTAAGGCCTATGGGCCATATAATACATATTCTTACGGGCCTTTTAAAGGTTCCACCTCACCCCTTGAAATGTGGATTATCAAAATCAATAAAAAAATGAAGGCCTCAGGCCATTGGAGTAGAAGAAACATTATACCACTTGTTTCCCCTTAGTTGAATATAATTTAAACTCATATATTATAGTTTTAAACATGTTATTAAGCTTTAAAAAACACATATTAATATATATAATTTCATATATTTTTCTCTTATAACATCTCATTACTAATTTATTAGTAATAATTCATTATTATCATTATATTGGGTGTTAACTACTTTATTTTTTCACGCACGATTTCTCAAGGAATATCTAGTCCTTGTACATTGAATATAGACCTGTAGTTCATATAATTTTAATAATTATATAAATTCCAAAATATATTCAATAAATCTATAATTATTACCACCCATGTAAAATAAGAAATAAAATAAGGATCACATCACTACATGGAGGTTATAGTCCAAACATATATAAGAGTGAAATTATCATTTTCAAAAATATTCTAAAGTAAAAGGTATATATGATATTTTATTTTTAGAATAATAATTATATCATAAATATTATATATATTAACTATTTCAATAGTTATTAACATTAATGTAATAAGTTATTGAAAAAAATACATTGCTACGTGGAGACGATAATCCATACATATGTATGAGTGATGTTTTAAATTTATATTGGGTGGAGAAGAGGTGGAAAATACTTTTCCCATTATCAGTATAACGTATCAGTATATTAATGATACTTGAGTAATTATTTTAGAATTGTTATAATATCTTTTTAATATTTAGAAGGAGAATAAATTTTGAAATATTCGGTAAAGATTATTATCTCTTCTATAATAAAAATCCTTTAGATATCCTTTTATGGGACCCATGGTTTCTATTTTGGAATAAATGTACTTATAAAACATGGATATAGATGTTTATAGGATAAATGATCATTTTTCTTCTAAGTTAAATTATTCAGTTTTGTGTAAATAAAAGAGATAATATGTGTCCTTTTGAATTTCAGGGGGGTCAACATGATCTCATAAAATAAATGTTCAAAATTTTTTGGTTATGTTTTCTCCCATTTATCATATTTTAAACCCCTCCTTCTCTTTTTTTACAATTACCATAGTATAAAATTATTTAACTATTTGATGGTCAAAAATGTTACCATAAATGTACGAGGGACCCATAAATATACTATAAAAGATATTTTCAACTGTATCCCATTCACTCAGCATAAAATAATATATATATTTTGATTTTAAATCATTTTAAAAAATATTATTAATTAAAAAATATCATTATTTTTTAGAACTATTAATTTAATTTTAATTTGAAAAAAGTTTGAAAAATATAAATTAGAATATAAACTTTTCAGGTAACTCCCCAGAAATTTGAAGCATAATTTTATTTTAATAAATGTATTTATATGATTTATTTGATAATTAATAAAATGTAGTGTAATATAACATGAAATTAAAAGTTTTCATGAATTATATTTTGTTTTATTAGATAAAATACAAAAATTATACTATTAAGGAATATCTTGGTGTATAAATATATTAATCCTTTTATATTGTTAAAAATAATCTAAGAAATTATTTAATAGTATCTTTTATAAAATTATATGTTCACTTTTCTTAAAACTAGATGTAGGGTTTTATTGAAAAATATTTTTTCTATTATTTAAATGAATATATTCTTGAATTATGTTGTTATATTTAATGTTATTGATTAAATATGTTAATGATACATTTCTATATTATTAAAAAAATTAAAATTCATTTTAATTATTTAGACGAATTTTTAATATTACCATTTTTTTAAATTATTTTATTTTATTAATAAAAAGAAACATATGTAAAATTTATACAATTATAAATTTATTGTTTTAAAAATAATATTAAATTATTAAAATAAAATAACCAATTGTTTTAAAACTTATAATAATTTTAAGTTATAATTTCTAATTTGTAGTAATAAATACAAATTATAGTATTCTAGTAATTATAGTTTTCAATAACTACTTGTATTAAGCCCTCATTAAAAAAAATTTATGGTTCCTTTGATTTTTTTTAAGAATTAATTAATTTGAAATTTGTAATGATATAAATAATAGGATAATGTTAACTCTTAAATTTATGAACATAATACTTTTAGAAGTTAAAGATAAAAATGATTAAGGTTAAAATAATCATATATATCATCTTAATTATTTGAAGATAGTTCTTATTTTGTATAAAATGTAATCCAACCCCTCTAAGCCTATTAGGGGATCCCTCAACACATTTTGGGACCCAAGTGGTTCAATAATGTGGAGAAGTTAACCCCATTTTGTCTTGAGTTGTGATAGAGAGATAACTGGGTTGCCTCCCTGAGGTAGTTCATAGGTTACCCATATCAAGCACTAGTAGGAGCCAGTGGGTGCATGGGTATACTATAGCCCGCATGGGCCTATTTATAAGGGCTGGTTTTTTATTATTTTGAATAAAAGTCATAGTATATCTTATAAAGGAGAGTAAAATTGAGTTCTATTTTGAAAAAAGATCGAAATATTTGGTTTGGTTGAACCATTTCCATTGGATCAAAGCTCCTAAACCATTCGATCACCTAACCTTCATCTTCCTCCTTGTGTCACCCCATACGTTCTTCAGTATTTATCATAAATACATCTCCTTCAAGGAAGACGAACCCCTCATTGTTCATCCCTTCTCGAGCATACCTGATCAGTCCCCATTTCCATTAAAGGAACTCATTCGATCTTCACCAAACAATAACAATATCCCAAATGACCTACAAGTAGTCCATGATACCTTTTTTTAAAAAAAACCAGATCATAGTTCCATAGATATAAAATTTTATAAGTTCTATTTATTTGACCTACACAGATCTATAGTTCCCACTACATGATTTTCATAGATGATTAAAAACATTTATACGAATATTATTCTATTGATCAAATTTAATTTTTTTTTAAAAATAAAATAGATTTTTTTCTATATCCTATGATTAATCAGTTTTACAATACATGAAACAGTTGTTTTATCAGCTTAAATGAGACTCATAGTGAGTAGAAACACTATAGTGTTTTCAAAAATAATAAATCTTCTTTCAAAAGCATCCGGACCTATACTTTTATATATATAATTCGGTGCACTTATTTAAGAAACCCCCATTCAGTATGTTTGAAGAAGAACACTATCCTAATCCAAAAATGAAACCTATATTTAATCTTTCATTCCATATAGTGCAAGAGATGGCTAGTGAATTCATCTCACATGAACCCCCAAGCAGTAGTAAGAAACCATTATGCTTTTTAGAAGATATGTAAGGGGATCTTTTACCTTAAAAAAATAATTATTTTCAAAAGTAATAAATTCTATGTATTATTTTAAAATAATTATTCCAATCAATACAATGATATATATATATATATCATGTTCCTTAAACCTAAATATTCATATATTATTTTCAATTACAATTTATTTATTCTATATAAGAAATTGTTTTTCTAATAAATATTTATGAAAGGGGAGTTATTTGTTTAATCCTGTTATATATGTATATTTTATTTTCAAATCTATGTTTATATATTCATATGTGTTGAAATGTAAAGTTTATTTATTTCAAGTCTTCCATTAGAATAATTATTTCAATTCTTAGGTTTGTGTAATTAATGGTGTATATATATTATGTTATTTTTAAAAATTTCCAAGTTTATATTTTTCATGTATATTTTTATATATATACTATTTCAAAAATTAATGTTCTTATATGTATTACATAAATTTCCGGTATTCTAATTATTATTGAATGTGTTTTAAATTTTTGTTATAGGGTTTCATTTATGCATGTATAATTTCATTTTAAGAAATTATAAGACATTATAGATTTCACATAAACTTCTTTATATTGTATGTGTGAGGTATATCAAACTTATGATGTATATATATATATATATGAAAGGATGAAATGATTATTTTAATAATGTAACTTTTGATAATTTTATATATTTTAATAAATTCTTTTATTATGATTACTCTTGGAAAGAAAAAGTCTATATCTATTATTTTATGTAAATAAAAATAAAGTATTGATATTATTTTATGTAAAGTATTCACACAATGAAGTCATTATTTTAATCATTGAATGAATTTAGAAAATGAGTTTTTAATATTTTTATTCAAGTTTGAGTTTTAAATGATAAAATATATCACTTTATTTTCTTTTCTATTGTTGTTCATCTCATAAGTTTATTAAGGAAGTTTTAATTACATGGATGTAAAATAACAATCCATGTATTTATGAAAAGTATAAATATCTAAAGATTTGGTTGTACCAAGTATAATAAGTAATTTAATAAGAAATTTAATATTTATATATTTATTTATAAATGTATGTGTATATTTATTTAATGTAATGCTATGTTTTTAAATAAAAAACTCTAGTGAAAAATGCATATATATTTATTAAATTCTCAAAATGACTTTATAAAAAAATTGGTACATGATCATTGTAAACTGAAAGATTAGTGGGGAATGAACCTATTTCTAGGAAAAGTGTGTTGGTCTAGAAAACATAAATATTTTCATTGAAATCATTATTTTTTTCAAAATAATTCTTAATATTTTCTGTAAAATCACTATATATTTTAAGGCATCTTCAGAAGCCTAAATATTTTTAAAAGTGTATTATAATTTATTTAGAAGCATAAGTATTTTCCAAAGATATATATATTTCTAAAAATTGTAAGTATTTTTAAAATTTATTATAATTTTCTCAAAGGAGTATGTCTTTTGAAAACTTAATTGAATTTTCAAAATTGTAACTATTTTCAAAAAGCATTATAATATTTTCAAAAGAACAAGTATTTTCAATGTGATTTTAAAAATAATGTTTTAAAAGGATATTAAAACATGTTTTCAAAAAAATATCATATTTTTAAAAGTGTTTCCACAATTATTTTTTAAAAATTATAATTACATTCAAATTATTTATAAAGTTATTTTTTAGTTTTTTTAAAAAGTATTTTTAAGGTAACTTAAAAAGGTAAAAGTATATCCAAAAATGTTTTCCCTAGTTTTTTAAAAAACACAGTACTGAGAAATTTTTACAACCTATATTTTTATAAAATGTTTTCAGGATCATTTAGAAGTTTTTATAGATTTTAACTCCACTAATGATCTAGTATGAGAAAAGTTCAATCTCTTACATTTTATTCATGGTTTTAACTTTGATAATATGTCGAATAATCCTTTTCATCAAAATCCTAGACCAAAAAAGTTTATCAGATCAATATTAATATATATTCATCAGTCGCATTCTATAAAATCAAAAATAAAATTCATTTTCTTTGTATTATATCCAGAAGTGTGGGTCCGGTTCCCCATAGTTGGTATAAAAGGAACGATTTAGATAACTTTGGAGATTTGGATTTCTGGTAAAAAATATGTTCTTTTTTCAATGTATGTTCTTTCAGTAAAACCTATATTTTAAAACCATTCACATTAATGAAAAATCCAATAGTTATAAATATAATTTTGAACTCCAAGGAGGTTAAGCGACCTTTAAGAATAATTAATTCTAGAGACTCTAGATTTCAATATTTGAAAATAGAATTTCATGATTTTCTTTAAGTATGAAAAACTAATTTTGTGGTTGAATTACTGTTTATAAATGGTAGAATGTAATTCCCCAATAACTATAAGTATATTATTATTTTAATAAATGTTAATTTAATGATTTATTTAATAATTTAAAGAAAATTATGTTTAAATTAACATCAACTTAATTGTTCTCCTAAATCAAATTGGATTTTTTAGATAAAATAATACATTTATGGTACTATGGAATATGGAGTAGTATTAGTATCTTCATTCTTATATATGGATTAAAATATCTAAAAAAATATTTAATACTCACTTCTATGAAATTAGTTGTTTTATCTTCTTAAAAATATTTTTTTATTGAAAAATAGTATTTTTATTCTTTAAATTAACTTATTTATACATTAAGGTTTTATCTTGAAGGCTATTGAATAAATATGTTAATGAGATCTTTTGATGTTATTAAACAAATTATGAGTCATTTTAATTATTTAGAATAATTTTTTATATTACAATATTTTTCAATTATCTAATTTTATTAATAAAATGAATCATAATTAAAATTCTGAAGACTACGAGTTTATAATTTTCAAAATACTATATTTTTATTACTATTAAAAAAATTATTATTTTCCAAATTATAATAATTATATTTTTAATTTATAATTTTGAGATACAAATACAAATTATATTATTCTAATAACAATTTTTTTTAATAAAAATTTGTATTAAACCATCATAATTAAATATTAATGGTTTCTTTAGAATATGTTGTAAAAATTAATTAAGATGAAATTTGTAATGATCTACATAATATAACAATTTTTACACATAAATTTTTGAACCTATTAGTTTTAGATGTTAAATTTAAATTGTTTATTGATAAAAACCATATTTTTCATCTTAATTAATTTAAGTTTGTTCATACACTGTATATAGAATTCCCAAGCCATTTAATCTTATTAGGGGACCTGTCAACACATTGTGGGACCCATGTGGGTCGACCATGTGGAAAGGTAAACCACATTTTGGCCTGAGTGGCGATAGAGAGATAATTGCATTTCTTCCCTGAGGTCATGCATATCTCAGCCAAAATGTGTGCCAATAGGATCCATAGGTTGAATGGGTAGGATGTAGCCTATATGGTCTCATGTATAAGGCCCAAAGTTTTTATCTTTTGAATTAAAATATCATTTTAACTTATAATGGAGTGGAAATATCTATTTTGTTTTGATGTGAGATCTAATTGTTTGGTTTGGTTGAAGTATGTCTATTGGATGGACTCTCCTTGGTCGCTTGACCACCCAAACATCATATTTCACCTCACAAAGCCCCTTCTGACCTTCAATTATCATCACAAAACCTTCTCCCACAATTAATATGAACCCATTGATGTCCATCCCTTCTTGAGAATGCTTAATGAGTCACCATAACCATTAATGGAACTGATTCGATCTCTTTTCAACATGTGAAACCATATCCTGTACACCCAACAAGTATTATCCTACCCCATTGTTGTTTTAAAAAAAATAGGATTTTAGATCCTCATATCTACCCATTATAGGTGCTCAATCTTTAACCCAAACTGAACACCAGTGGAAACCACTTTCTTCTCACAAAATATTGGATAAAAATATTGAATATTCATGTGTTGATCAAATTTAAAATCTATGTCCTTCCATTTTAAAATGAAAGATATTATTTTTTTAAACCCTCGATTCATCTATTTTACTGTACATAAACCATCTATTTTATCACATCAAATGAGTCACATAAGTCATATGTATAATTTAGTTTTTTCACTAAATAAATCTAGCTTCCCTCAGAAGAATCCAAAAATATACATGTATATATATAAGCCTCTTCACTTATTTGAGAAACCCCCATTTATTATATTTAAAGAAGAAATCATGATCGATTCAATATGAAAGCCTCTATTTTCTATAGTCCTCTTTCTGGTTTTAGTATATGGCCAATGAATTCATATCATCCAAACACCCCAAAAAATAAGATAAAACCACTATGGTTCTTCATAAAATATATAAGGGGATATTTTTCTTTGAAAATATAATTATTTCCAAAACTTATAAATTCTTTTTATTATTTTAAAACCATTATTTCCCTCAATATAAGGGTGGATATATATATATCATCAATTTTCTTCAAACATATACATTCTTGTTTTATATTCAATTTGAAATAATTTATTATACTTAAGATAGTGTTAGTTATAATTAATATTTTTGTATGGGGACTTATTTTTTTCAAACTATTATGTATATATAAATTAGATTCAAATTTATGTTTATAAATTCATATTTTTTCAAAACTCATGTTTATTTATTTATTGTAATCTATTAGTATATGTATTATCATACGTTTTTAAGTAATTAATGGATTATATTTATTGATTTATTTTCAAAAAATTATATTTTTATATTCTTATTATATGTTTTTATGTGCATTTAAATTATAAATTTCAGGTTTTTATATGTATTAAATAATTTTAATGTATTATAATCATGAATGAATGTGTTTAAAATTCATATAAGGGTATTTCAATTATGCATGTATAATTTCATTTTCTGAAATTATAAAACATGATGGATTTCACATAAACCCATTTATATTTTATCTATGAGGGTTCTCATGCTTATGATATGTATATATATATATATATGAAAGGATAGAATTTTATTTTAAAAATTTTACATTACATACTTTTATATGTTAAATATAAAGGTTTTTCTTATGATTATTCTATGATGAAAAAATGGTATATATATTATTTGATGTCAATATCAATTTTCTATTGATATTATTTTAATGGAAGGGTTCATATATTGACAAAATTATTTTATCATTAAAATAAATTATGCAAAAGAGTTTCTAATATTTTTATTCAAGGTTGAGTTATAAATTTTCAATGTAATCACTATATTTCCATTTTTAATAAAGTTTATCTCATGAGAATATAAAGGTAGTTTTAATTACATAGATGTCAGATAAAAATCTATGAAGTTATAAATGGTATAAATACCAATATATTTTGTTTTAATTTGTCTAACAAGTGATTTCCTTAGAATGTTATTATTTATATATTTATATATAAACATTAGTGTGTATTCATTTAATAAATTTTAATGATTTAAAAAAATGAACTTTGAAAAATTTATATCTATTTAAGGATATATCTAATTTTTATTAAAAAAAATTGTCACTTAGACATTGTGGACATGAAAGGGGAGTGTGGAGTGAACCCATTCTTAAGTAAAGTGTTTTGTCCTAGACAGACTTCTATTTTTGAAGTGTCCCCATTGTTTTGTTTTCAAAATCATGCTTTATATTTTTTTAAAAAAATTATTGGATTATCTTATTGAATTTTCTAAAGAGTAAGTATTTTCTAAATAGTATTATAAAAGTTTCAAAATCACAAGTATTTTAAAAAGAATTATAGAATTTATAAAATCATAAGTACTATAAAAAATAATTATAATAGTTTCATTGGTAAATGTATTTTCAATGTCTTTATTGAATTTTCAATATGATAATTAGTTAAAAAAATTATTATAATATTTTAAATGGAAAAATTGTTTTCGGTGGAATTTTAAAAATCATGTTTCAAAGTATTTTCATCGGTGTTTTCATGAAATAATATATTTTTAAAATATTTTCCAAAATTAGATTTTCAAAATTATAACTATTTTCGAAGGATTTTAAATTTTATTTTACAAAAGTTTTTTTAAATGTTTTTTAAGGTAATCTTAAAAAGTATAATTTTTTTTAAAAAAATTCCATGGATTTTTAAAAATGCCCAAACTGGTAAATGTTTCTCACCTTATGTTTTTTATAAAATTATTTTTAGGATTATTTATTGGTTTTCAAGAATTTTACCTTCACTAAAGAGATTCCATGAGAAAAGTTCTATCATTTCCCTTTTATTAATTTTTTTAAAGTTGATAATATGTAAAAATGGTCATTTTCCTCTAAATACAAGATAAGAAATGATCCTCATATGTAAATGACTATATATATTTCAAATATCGTTCATAAGAATAAAAATATATAACATTTTAGGTACTAGATATGGAAGCAAGGGTTTCAGGCCCCACATTCACACATAGATAGTATGTTATATTTATCTATAAAATTATAGTGACATTTAAAATCAATCAAAAAATAATAATTTTAGAATTTTTAAATTCATTTACCAGAATTTTCAACTGCTTGAACATGATTTGTGTCAGCATTGCATACGAATTTAATTTAATATTTAAATCAGAGTAAAAAAACATCATGCTAAAAAAATTAATTTATATTTAAAATAAACATCTAAAATTGATAATAATATTTTCTTATCCTTATTTTATAATTCTATAGATATTATAGTTAAGAGAGTGGGATTATGTACTTATTCTATTCGTAAAATAATATAAGAGTCAATATTAATCATCCAAGGAACCAAGTTGACATATTTTTGATACATGAGTGATCATGGTATAACTACACCCATATAATAGGGTATAGGTTAGTTTTATGGAATTATTTATGCCTTATCCCAATTTTTTAACCATGTTTTACTTATTTTTCCCATGTTGAGGATATAAACATTTACCACCATTTCTATTCATAAAGATTAAAAATAAAAGAGAAATATTTTAAATGTTAGAAAACCATGATATAAATTATTCAATTTTTTTCATTATTGAATCTATTTAAGTGATAGAATTTAATTTTAATATAAATTATATAATGTAATAAAGAACAATTTTTAGATTTTTTAAGCATAAAAAATTACATAAATCAAAATAATGTAAACTATTCATTAAACTCAAATTATTATAAATAAAATTTATTATATTTAACATAATGATAAATTCCAAAATATAATGGGTCTTTTTATTTACATTATTTAATTAATATAAATGATAGTGTTTGAAAAATTAGGTTTATTTAGTACTCACTGAGAAAATGATCATTTCAAAAAAATCAAAAAAATTACTTTGTATTATTTTTTCTATTCTTATATAAAAATTTAATTTAATTTATTCTAATTAAATTTAGAATATTTGATAATTTGGGTTTTAATCACATTCTTGAATATAACTATGCGTATTATGAGTTTATTTCCACA
Organism: Viscum album; assembly: GCA_963277665.1. Taxonomy (NCBI): domain Eukaryota; kingdom Viridiplantae; phylum Streptophyta; class Magnoliopsida; order Santalales; family Viscaceae; genus Viscum; species Viscum album. The sequence goes on from OY728147.1 coordinate 758,307,955, forward strand.
AAAAGAAAATCGTACTATAATTGAATCTATAGTGTTACATTAACTTATCCTTCAAAAAATTTCAACCTAAGGATTTAAAGAATATCACATCTTGTATAGATTTGGGTGGTTATTCATAATATTTTCATTAGGTTCTAATGTTTCCTCTTCAATTTTAAGATTTCTATAAAGAACCTTTTCTAACCAAGTTTCCCATTCCTCAACACATGTTCTATAGTTTCTAGATTATGGATAGACACTTTACAGTAATCTAAATAAATTTATAATTAAATTTAATCATAGGTGAGAAAATTCATTGGGTTTATCAAGTACTCTTATAAAATATGACATAGAACACATCATATACAATAGAGAGGCCCTGTAACATATCTAAACAGTAATACAGAAATCCAATTCAATTAAATATTTCAAATTATCTAATGTACTTAGGTCTATGTATTCTATTATTATAGAAACATATAAAACCCTTTAATTGAGACACTTCCATGAATACATGAGATCACAGTAGAAATTATAAATCATTCTTTCAGTTATCAGAAGAACTCCTTTTACTGCAATTAGTTTCCTTAATATGGGTTTTACTAGACTTTTCATTCACTATTATTTCCTCAATAAGTTTTGGTCCCATTAGCTTTATTTCACCAAAATTATCCCAAAACATTGAGACTCAATCCTCTTTGTATATAGTAATTCATATAACACCATTATAATAAATGAATGAAATATGTTGTTATAAAACATTTCAAGGAAAGGTATGTGATAATCCAATATATCTTGAAATTATGGTGATCACAAAATCAACATGTATTCTAATGGTTGGATAATACGTTCAGACTCTCCATCAATTTGAGGGTGATAGGTAGTGCTAATTTGAAGCATAGTATCCATATCCTTTTAAATAATGTTCTAGAGTTTCGATGTAAATCATGGAACATGATTATAAAAAAGTGAAAAGTTGTGAAACCTAGGTATTACAACATAATTAATATAGAGTAACAAAATTAAATCACTTGGTAAATCATCTCTTATAGTGAGGGAATATGTAGATTTGTAAGGGTATTCCAAAATCACCCATATTGCATTATTTTTTATAGTAGTTTTTGGAAATCCAATGAAAATGACCATAATGATTTTATCATATTTACACATATTAATAGTTAAAGGTTACATAAATCCTATAGGTTATGGTATATTATCCTTAAATATATTTAAAGACCAAACATCTTGAAATATAATAATCAAATTTATAATTCATATTTTTACACAAAAATATGCTTCATCAAATATCTAAACATCTTAGTGCTACTAGGATGTAAAGAAAAATTAGATCTATATGAACTATATAAAAATTTAATTTTATGAACTTTTATAAATGTAACACCTACCTTAATTCTATATTTAAGACTTCCATTTTCATATATGAATTATTCAACTTTCCAATCAGTTATTTCATTAATTTTATTTTTAAAATTTTAACCATAAAGTTGAATTTTTTTAATCATTTACAATAATAATGTTTACAAATCAATTGATAAAAGGAGTGATTTCTCCCATTCACTAAGACTTCCCATACCCATATTTATGAAATTCATGAACACATGATCCACGTAAATCCATTATTTATTAGGACTCTATGATCTTTCCTACTCAATGTATCTAATACCTTATTTTCCTTCTCTGTTTGGTAATGTATTGGGAGATCATATTCTTTGTATAACTTCAGCCATCACCTTTTCCTCATATTGATCACTTTTTATGAAAATAAGAATTTTAGGCTCTTATGGTTCATGTATATCTCATATAGTTCACCATAGTGATAATTCTCCATATCTTTAAAGAAAAAACAATGAATTACAACTCAAGTTCATTAGTTGAATAGTTTTATTGATGAGTATTTAACTTCCTCGATGTATACAAAATTTTATTATCCATCATTATAAGGACCCAACAAAGTACCTTTTTTGATGAATCATTATATATCATGAATCCATTGTTTCATAGTATTCGATTCAAAATTTGAGAATTCAAAAATATCCACATAAATTCTTTTAAAAATAATATGTATTTCTTTTCCCATATGATCGTTACCCCTTTATGTTTGAACTTGGTCAGCATGTTAGCCAATGAAGAAAATTTTCAAAAAAATTTAAGATAATAACATTCCAAAAGAATTAAACTTTATACCTTGGATATGTACATTATTATATGTTGTTCTTGGACTTCCATTTTTGTTAGTGGATCAACTATGATACCTTTCATAGAGAAAATTTGGATTAGAAAAGGGACCTTCCAAATCCAAAATTCAGAGATGATAAATTCACAATATAACTCATTTTCTCTAATAGTCTCAAGAAAGATTAGTAATTGATTATAATAGTCCTTATAGATTCAAATGTACCCCGTGATATTATCAATAAATAACAAAAAAATTACTAATAAATTCATTGAGTACTCTACTTAGTAGATAAATAAAAACCATGGGAGGATTAGAAAATCCAAATGAAATAATTATAAATTCATAATGAATATACCTTTTATGAAATATAGTCTTTGGAATATAATCCTTCTTTACATATAAATGATGATTACCAGAATTATGTTAAGTCTATGAAAAATATTTATCTAAATAAATTTGATCAAAAAGTCATAAATATGAGGAATATGATTCTTTTTCTTTATTGCAATTATATTATTTTAACTATAATCAATACACATTATCATAAATCTACCTTTATTCTTAATTCAAGTAATAAAGGATCCCCATGGATCAAAAATAGGGAATATAAATCACTTATCACACAAATCCTATAGTTTTTATTTGAATCCACTACTTCCATAATGGCTATTAAATATAGAGTTTTTGACATAGTTTGTGTATCATAGATTCATTCAATGGAAAGAATATCATCATATTTGGTTGAATTTCATGGTTATTCCTCATAAAATAAATCAATTTATTTCTTTATAATATGTACATAATCAATTTTAAAATTACCATTACCATTTTTATTTTGTCTATAATCTTTATCCTTAATAATCTCATTCAAAAGGGATATAAGTGGAGTATCCTGATATGATTCAAATGAAAATATCCACTCCAATGATAAGGAATTATATATCTTCATCATTAATCATAACATCCAAATCATTGAAATGAATTTTTTTATAATATTTTTAAATCTAATCCATAATAAGAATTATATAAAAAAACCATAGGTATAATAATAAATTACAAAAATAGGAGACATTTACTAGTTATAATGGGAACTGATTGATACATCATTATTGTGGTTATATTTTGACTAAGAGTTTGGACTAGAAACTCACTAATTAAGGTGATAGGGAAATATAAATTTTTTTAGAAAACAAGGTGGATATAAATGAGTGTCATTATATTGAATCAAATAAAGAATTAACTAATTTCTGTGACGGTATTGTGGTACCATCCACCACATCTTTAGGAACATCAACCTCCGATACAATTATTTCATAATATTGGAATTCTCCCACCAGCCTCTTCTGTGTTGGCTTCCCTTGATGCTTGGGACATTGGTGTGAATAATTCAATATCAATATATAGTTAAATAAAAAGGAATTATTGGTTTATGTATTCCCATTTCATTTACTATCCATATTTCCTTTATCTCCACACTTTCAAAAAACTCCCATTCCCTTCGAATATTTTTTAGGTTGTTTCCTTACAGAATATTTACATGATGGAAATTTATTCATTATCTTAATTATCTTTGACAATTTACCTATGTTGCAATTCTCAACTGAACTATTATTCTCTATATTTCCCTTGAATATATATGATCTATAAAAATATTTCTTTATTTTGATATCACATTATAATATTTCATCATGTGATGAAAATATTTGAGAAACTCTTTCCCCTTAGATGCTTGGATTAAGGCCTTAAAAAATTATATATATTACTCTTTTGAATTATGTATGTACTCGGTTTCTTGCCTGGAATGTCTGGTAAAGATAAAATCATACTCTTGAACACTTTTTCCATCTTTTTTTCATTTAATATGAGGAAATTTACCATTATTTTAGATCATTTCTCACAAGGGATATTTTTTTTGAATGCTACACTAAAATATCCGAATTACATATCTTATATTTATTATTCTTCACCAATATTTTTTATAAATTAACACCATTGATAAACAAACCATCTAAAAAAATATACTATCATCATGACATTTTCCATTCCATTTCACCCAAATTCCAAAAATCCATTTTCAAGTGACTTAACTCATTGTTGAAATTCTTCAGGATAGTAATTCTACTAAAATATTATGATTTTTAATATAATTAATGTTATAATATTGGTTTATAATGTTAGGGAAGATAATATTTCTTCATATGTTCGTGGTTTTTATACAAAAACTTTATCAAATTCTATAAAATGGAAATAATCTCCTCAGCTCTACTGTAAATTTCATTACCACTCTCAATAGGGAAGTCAATATAATTACTGTGGGTGTTTATTCCCATTATCTCATTAAAAAACATCACTAAATATTTAAATACACTAAGTTATCTCTTAATCATCATGAATATTTACCAATAAAATAATAATCCCATTAATGGTAAATGTTCCTAAATACTATAAGGAATTATTCAAATTCTCATGTTACCTGTATTCAATTTAAATATAGTTCATTTTTTTACTAAAAGTAAATTTTATATTGACTATAAGAACCCCAACTCGAGTAAGGTAGAGCTGATGTATTATTTTTTACATTGATATAATATATAAGGGATCTCATTCTAAAGGACCAATTAGTGTAGTAGTATAGAAGAACCAGATACATAAACGATTCACGTTTTTTAAAATGTAAATAAAATATAAAGCATAACAAATGAAAATTATTGGAGTCACTAAAATTCATTAAAATTTTTATTATTCATATCCCTAGGAAAGAAAAAACCAATGGTGATCTCAAATACTCGGTATGGTCTAATTAAAATAGAGGTTGTTATAAGTAAATAAGAAATAATCAATATGGGAAGGTAAATAACATAAATAAAACTTCTATAAAATTAATAACATGAGAATGAAATATATCATTAGATTATGTCAAATGAAATAATCTCATTGATAAAATACTAGATATCTTAAGTAAGAAAATACTTAATATTTGATGTAATGATCTCAGACATCATTATATCCTTACCACCAAGGACTTTTGCAGAGATAAATTAAACTATAGGTACGAAAACATAAAAATCCCATTTAATAAGGTAAAAATATTGGTTTGATTCCTGTGAACTATTGATGAGTTGGGGAGATATATAATTTTTGGCCCCACCTATGATTTCTTGTCCAATTCATTCATCATATATTGAATGATCTGTTTAATTCTTAAGCAGTATTACTTATCAACAATTTTCTATATTTAATAATGAATAATGAATATGAATATTTCCATTGTTAATAAAAAAAAATTAAATGTAAAATATTGTATGAGGAAATATTATAGTATTATGTAAATAATCATATCCAGGATAATGATAATTTGGATATTTAAAATAAATATATTGTCTATCAATCATAAGAATGTGTTTTTATTAATAAAAATTTGATGACCGAAAAGTTTATAAGGGATAATACATGACTAAAAATTCTTCATAACTATATGTTTTGTAATAAATCATTAACTTAATAAAATTAATGAAAAAAAGATAAAACCATTAAAGCAATTTTTCATTAGTGTTGTTTCTATGTCAAACTATTAAAAATATTTAAAAAGGATGAATAGAGTAAAATAATTTTAGAGGCATAATTTTTCCAATGTATACATTTAAAAGAAACATTCCATTTGATTTTTTATAATGAAATAAAAACCAAACCTTTTAGGAAACATTGTAAATATTCATTCAATATATTGGAAAAACTAAAAAATAGAATGCAATTTCCTTGATAAAAGAACTGATTAAATAAAAACATCTTTTCTAAAACAATTTTGAAAAATATTAACATTTAAAAAAATTTACCTAATCAAAATGATAAATAAGATTAGCTTTTCTGTAAAATATTAATTTCATGATTTAAGTTAAAATTTATAGAAATTTTGGATAAAAATAAGGACTCACCTTAAATTACTAGGAAACAAAAATAGATAGAGTTTATGAAGGAAGGATTTTAGGATTCCATTAATGAAAATATAAGAAATCAAAGAAGATAATGAGACTGTAATAAAATTTATTACATATTAGGTATATTTTAAGTTGCAGCACCATGAAATAGTAACATGAATTAAAATGTCAATCGTCATGAATATATTAAATTTTTGGTTAAATAACATTAATTGGAATCATATATACCTCATAAAAATAAGGATGTTCCAAAAACCAGATATGGCTCAATATAGTGGAAATCAAAACCAAATTTTTTGACTTATATTTCCCCTTAGGTGGGAATGATTTAATATCCAATATAATGGGGTCAAACAATTTATTTATCAATACGATAAACATATTCATATTTATTTTACCATATATTACCATTTTATAACATTTTATCACCCTTTCATTAAAAAACACCCATTGTAATGTGTTTTGCAGGTGCTAACTTTTTTATATTCTCCTACAAGTATTATCATAGATGTTATAATGCTTATAATTTAATTATGGTTCCATAATATGTATAATTTTTATCATGATATAAATATCATAAATATTAATTTAATATATTCTTATTTCCATCTATGTGAAACATAAATGAAAAATGGGTCTCATCACTTCATGGAGGTGGTAGTCCGCACCTATGCATGGGTGATATTATTATTTTACAATATATTGTATGATATAATGGTGTATATTGTATTATAATTACTAAAGCATAATAATATCCAAAATTTCATCAAAGGAAAACATACCCATAAATGGATGATATTTTAATGCATATCCCATTCATTGGGTTGAATATTTTTTTAATTTTAAAAGTTTTTGATAAAATATTACTTATTATAGAATATCATTATTGTATTTTTTAGATCTATTAATTTATTTTTAAATTTAAACCATCTTGAAAAAAATGAATGCGAATATAAATATTAAACACATCACTACTATGTTATATTTATTAATAAAATTTTTGGGACACAAAAAATAAGTCTCAAAATTTAATATTGGATTTTTTAAAACCATTCAAATTATTTTTATACTATATACAAACCACTGTGTCAATGTTACGTAAGAATTTAACCTTAATATTCAATAACAAAAATTTAAAATTAATTTTTTATGAGAAAAAAATAATTCATCATTAAAATAATAATATAAAACCATATATAAAATTGTTTTATACATATTTCAAAATATTAGAGATATTAAAGAAATGATTGTGAAATTTTATACTTATACTTATCATAAAATAATATAAAATTCAATATTAAATAAAAATGGTATCAAGAGGACATATTTTTATTAATTGGATGATAATGATTGAACTAAACTCTTCCAATAGTTTAATATAATGTGTTATATAATTTATAAATCTTTTTCTCAAAGTTTTAAACATGTTTTACATATTTTACACTTACTGAGGTGATACATTTTACCACAGTTACTATCAATAATTCCAAATAATAAAAGGGTTCCATTAACCAAATTTGAACTTATTTATTCCAAATATGGTACCCATTTTTCAAGACTCAATTTGTATAAGTTTCATAAATTAATTTTAATATGAATTCATAAAATTCAATTAATTATATTTATAAAATTCATTTGATGCATCAACATTAACTAATATAAAAATAATGAAGGGAAACTATCTATATAAATAAACCATATTCACATATTAATAAGGATCACATAATAATAATTTAATTATCTACCCATAAATAGAAGCCAAATATAAAATACATAATTGAAAGGGATCTATAAACGAGTTTATCAACACATGGAATAAATATATTTCCATAAAATATTAAATTACCCTTTAAAACCAACTAATAATTCAAATTTCTGTTATCTTCCTTTTAAAAAAATTATTCAAAAATTATTTTAAACACACATAAACAATAAATTATATCTTTAAAAATGACCAAATAAATTTCAAAGACTGAGAATTCATAAAATTTTTACATAAATGAAACATAGTCCCCTTATGTATAAATAAGTTTTTTAAAAAAATCCTCCAACTATATGAGGTGATCGAAAAAAACATTTTTAATTTGTTAAAAAATTATACACGATGAGAGTACATCCTTAATAAAATAAATCAATTTCAAAATACCTATTTAAATTAAAATTCATTTAAATAAATCTTATATGGAATTTTTCAACCCTTAGAAACCACTAAAAAACTTATTTAAGGTGAAACATAATTATAACATGGAAATACTCTATAAAAATTTAAAAAAAATCAACAAATTAAAATCCCACATTATGGTTGTAATATATAGATATATTAGGGTAATAAGTGAATCTAAACAAAACTTCAATTTATAAATCAGGAAATAAAGGAACAACACCAAAACACATACCTGGATCAAATAGGAATCCACTCGTTATTGTTGGTGGATGAAAGAATTTTGAGGAAGACAATACATACTATACATAAAAAACCAAGTCACCATAGTTAACTTAACACAATCTATATATCCAAATATTATATCTACTAGGGATTATAGGAGAAGGTATAACATAGAGGAAATGGTGGTATGGAGATGATTTTGGATGAATTATAGAATATTGGATATTTAGCTACTAAAATCACATGAAATCAAAGGTTATGGTGCTTGAAACCATGCAGGAATAGGGGGTGGGGGTGGGGGTGGAGGTTCTATCTCTCTAATTTTTCCAAATAGAATAATGTAATTATGTAGGAAAGAGCCTAAAAATTGAGTAAGGGAATGATGGAGAATTCACATTAATGTTAATATAGTCATCTTTCATAGTTTTTTAAAATGATTTCAAAAATACAGTTCTAACCATGCAACCCTCATTGAATTTGAGATGAAAATTTTCAAGGTTTTTTCACACGATTTATCTATATGTACTTCAACCATGAAACTCCAACTATGACAAGCATTTGAACTCCAAATGGATACCTTATCTAATTCTCAAAAAAAATTCATAAAACATTCACTAATACAAATATAATAAATAATACATTTGCATTTTCCCATGAAACATTGGGATTTTCAATATTTACTTTAAACCATATATTATACATGAACACTAATTATACACTAAAGAAAATTAATTATAAATCCACTACATAAGTGATTCTACAAGGTTTTCCTAAAATTGTGCATAATAAACATCGGTAATCAGGAACTGATATATAAGAGTAATCTGTATGATTGATATAGTTTCTTAGTTACCATGTGGTAAACATGAAATAGATTAAAAAATCTAGAATTTCAAAATAAAATTTAAAAAACACTCAAAAATTTAATAAAAAACAAAATTGTATATTAGATAACCAAATAGTAACACATATGAAACACATTATATGAGAGTTATTTTTTTATATTCCTCAAAATTGGATCATCCAACAATGTTAGGGTTTTTTCAAGGGTTCATGGTATTTATTCAAAAAGGTATGACCCTTTGATTTATACCCATTTTTTGTGATAATAATTTTATTTCTCATTTAACTCTTACTATAGTATTTATGATATTATTTTTTCTACAAAAACAATTAAGATTAAATATTACTTTTTTATAATATGATTTTATAAGAATGATGAAAATAGAATTTATGTATTGAGGTTATTTTTAGGGAAATGATAATCCCCATAATCCCCAAAATATTTGTAGGAAGGAAATAAAAATCTATGAAAAATTAGTTATAAAACATGATTTTATGCATTAATATGTTCCTACTGAAATAAAAGATTTGGAAATGTGAATTATGATTTTAATTATCATTGAGTGATATTTTTAATTCATCATCTATAAAATTTAGAATAAATTTCAACATTAGTGAAATATTTTGTAAATGATATACATTTAAAATAAATATATTCGGATGAGTACAATCTAATAAAAAAAGTGATGACCTAACCTATATATTTTATTATAAATAGGATATAATTTTCCTTAAATTATATCATTTATTTAAAATTTTATGGAATAAATGATTGATTTAGGGATTTAAACATACATTTATATAATCCTAATAATTAGAAGAAACTAATTGTACAAATTGAAATGAAAATTCAATGTTAAATCAATAATATACCATTTGGGGTAGTGGAGAAATATGATAGTTTAATAGTAAATGATTCAATTAGGGGTGTCTAATTTTTCACAAGATAGAGGTTAATTGGCCTCATGGCCGTGTCCTTTGATGATGAGGCATACATCCTTCTTCATGAACTATGTGAAGTATAATATTTAAATCCAGATGATTGAATTATACTTATCAGATCATATTTAAAAAATAAGCTATATTGATCCACCGAGATATAATTCATATGACCCTTAGATCATAAAAATAAAATAAATATATTGATCAATTATAGAGAGGAATATAGATTTTATAGAGTACACGACTTAGGTATGTAGGGGTGCCACATGGAATCCCTTTATTGGACACAAGGTTTTAATGTGTGTGGGTGTGTGTGACATGGTGTGTTTTTATACCAAAAGTTTTACCCGACTCTTTTTAGTCTCTCATGTATTATAGAATATAGTTTAGATTAATTTGGTAATTTATAATGCCCTAATATATGTAAATATTATTTTAAATGGTTTATGTGCCCTAGTAGAAATTCACTTATGCAAATCATCATGGAAACACTTTATTTCTTGTATTATTTCACGGTATTTATAAACTAATATTATTATAGTCAAGATTTAGAATAATTATGTTGTTAATATTAGTTATAGAGAAGTAATTATAACTATTCAATAAAAGAGAAATAAATATTATTGAGGTTATTAATATTTTGTGATCATTAAATTATTAAGGTGACACGTGTATTCTATAAAAACATTGGTTTCTTGAGTGGAATATAAATTATTTTGTCTAATGAATACAAAAAATAATGTTAATATATTGAATAATTTTTTTAATTAATTATAATAATCGCTGAATATTTAATAATATAAAATGGTTAAATTTTGTTAACATAATTTACCAAAAATGTAATTTGTTTACATTGATGATGAAGAATAAATTAGGAGGCCCGAATTTAATTAAAAAATGTATAATAATTATATAGGAAGGATTTTTGAAATTATTATTGAGATTAATGTTTTAATATTTTGAATATATTTGAATTTTATAAACATTTTATAATATTTATTTAAAATAATGTGAATAAATAGGTTGAATTAAAAAAATATAAATTGGTTTTAATCATGATATATTATATATATATGTATAATGGTATGTATGAAGAATAAGATTATTCGAAGTATGAAGTGGATTAAACTATAATGAAATAATCCATATATAATTATTTTAAGTGATACAAATGCCTTTTATTGATGATGTGAATGATTAAGTGAATCATAAAGTTAAAAAAATTTATATCTAGGTCGATAAATATCCTTATAAAGATGTATTAAATTTTAATGAAGCTATGAAAAATAATTATATGATGTGCAGATAATGAATTATATATATATGAATAATATCTATTATATTGATGAATTTCATTTAAGTAGACTATTAGTAAAATATATCCATGTTATGAAAATATTTTGATTATTCTTTAAATAAAATATGAGGATGTGGGTGTTAAAATATTTGATAAAGTGATTTAGGGATATAAAAAAATCAGTGATCAATAAAGATCATATGATTTTTAATATTTTTTTTATAAATCATAGAGAATTTCTGAATAGGATAATGGTTATTACATGAATATTTTATGTGGTTGATATTATTCTTATTAACTAGGTACCATGATTACTTGATTTACAATCACAGCTCAATTTGTATGTGTTTTTCAATACAGTGGTCAGTGGATACTAACTGAGAGTGTAGATAACAATAATTATTTTCATACTCATAAACTTACATGGAATTAAGATAGAATCATGTAAAAACCACATATCTGTTAAACTGTATCTAGTGTCTATATTATTACATTGTTCTAATATACATGGGATCACACCAAGAATTATCTATCTATTTTGGTAGTCCTTAAAGACTAAATACATACATTTTATCTATACTACATAGGAAAAATAAAACATATCATCCTAATTATTATTTCATCATTTAAGTCCAAATAAATATTCCTCCTTTTAATCATGGTGAGATTAAAATATAATAAAGGGTGAGGTCGAAGACTCATTAATCAGATGTATACAATAAAAGATATCATGAGTAGATAAGAAATAAACAATATGGGATATTGGATAATAATAACATATTCCATTTAACAAAAAAATCATCTTCAAAATGTAACTATGGAAAATATCAATAGAACTATCCTATATATAATAATTATTAAAATGTTATCTAGGGAAATGGATAATATTAGACATCATGATTTTGAATGAGAATATAGTTGAATGGTACAAGATCCTCCACAAAATCCAAAATACCGTGATTAAAATATTATTAGAATTAGATTTTATGTTATACTATAGGAAGTAATACAACAGTTACTATATCATAAGAACTATTTACCAAAATCTGGCCAATATACGACATATTTGTTCCTTCAGGAAACCAAAGGCCTTCGAGACAAGGGATTTTTTCCATCAATGGGAATTCAATCAATATGACCCATGTGGCGTGAATCATCCAATTCATACCACACAAAAGAACTACCTATAGAAGGATTCAAATCCTTTTGTATCTATTCAAGCATAAATAACTAGATTTTAAATGAATAAAGGGATATCAGCAACTATGTCACTTGGACTAGGAACCCTACAACACTTATTGGGGAAATTCTAGATTATTTTTCATGAAATATGGATTTAAAGAAACTCTAAATGAATTAAAATTTGGGGTTGAGTAATTATAGTGTAATCTAGAGTTTGGTCCTTCAGGTCATGTATAAAGGTTTGTTCCACTAGGCCTCAAGTTCATGTATTCTATGGGGCACTAGGCCATTTTTAACCAAAGTTAAAAATATATATTATCATAGAGAAAAATATTATTACAAATTTCATTATATTTCCACAAATTCCTCATCTCAATACATAATGAATCTTCTGGTTAATTCATCACCCAAGACAATTTTATTGTATGGGTATGTATTCACAAATTACCAGACTAATACGACCATGTTTTTTCTCTGATAAAGCCAATTAATTGTTTGAGGGTTATATATAATTGGGCCACTTCCATCAATTATATATTTTCAATAAATTTCTTATATATTTAATCAATAATATAATACATAATAAATATTCATTATAAATATATAAATATATGTATAAAACCAATAATACGAGACAATAATATTTCCCTATAAAATGAAATAAAATACTTAATAAGATTTATTAATTTAACACCATATATTTAATTGGTATATCATTAAGACTATATCAATTTAATATAAATTACACTAAAATTATAAATGTTACATAAAATATTTACATGATGGAGAAAATTTTTTCTAATAACTATAATATAGTGATAGAGAATGTGATAAAAAAAGTGCATGATTACAAAATAAGTTATAATGTATAAATAATTAATGACGATAAAAGGCCATAATGTCTAAATAAATGAATCCTTGAAATAATGGAATGTATTTTGATAATTTTAGAGGGAAATGGAATAGATAATTTTAAATGAAAATTCTATTATTATTTTTTATCTTTTTACAAAATAAGTTATAAATAGTTTCCATTTTTTTCAATATTTCATAAAATAATTATTTTTGAATATAAAAATAAAAATCATTATACAATAAAATGTATTTTTTAAAAAATAATTGAAAATTATAGAGGATAAAAAATATAAAATAACATTCATAGTGGTATGATAATCATTTGATTTCATATAAATTAAAAATAACATTTCATTTACTCTTATGTAAAATGTAAATAAATGACAATTTCATAAAACATTAAAGAGATTCATTTTTAAAATTTATTAATAAATTAAAATGGAGTAGAAAAAGGTGATTAAAAATAATATAAATTTATATAAAAATCATATAAATAATAATTTGAATAATATGGATAGGGTAGAAAAACATTCTTTCCTAAAAAAGAGTAATAATGATGGTTTGGCATAAAAAAGTCATTCAAACATTGAGTAACAAAATGAGTAAATGTTAGAATAAAAAGTTCAAAACACACGAAATAAATAAAGGAGGAGAAAATTGATGGGTTTCAAAATGAAAAATAAAATAAAAATTTCTTCCAACATTAATTTATGTAAGAACAATAAGAATAATAGTAGGATGTTAAATTAAATCTTTACTGCTTCAATATTATTAGAATCAAAATAAAATAAAAGAGAAAATATAAAAAGAAAATATAAATAAATAGAATAAATAATAATTTATGATATAATATAATATAGGGTTTTTATATAAATAATTTAAAATAAATTAGGTTTATGATATAAATTATTCATGAATGGAGTGGAATTGAGACGAAAAACCCTTACCTTGTAATCTTTCTCTGTCAGATGTATTATATCCCCCATAATAATAAATTAAAATTTATTAAATAAATTTTTATGAAATTTTTCCAAATATATTCTATTTTTATTTCATTTTATAGAAATTTTAAATCCATTCAGGGAATAGTTCTACCATACATATACTATTTATGGTTGTTTTGTAAATTTCTCAAAAATTGCTTTGGTATATTGACCATGTTTTTTTTGTTATGAAATGGTTACATAATATTCAGTATTTTAATAATATCATGTATATTATTTAAATTAATTATACATAATTTATAATTATCCATGAAAAATTTTAATAGAAAAATGAATCTTATTTCTTTGTTGAGGTTGTATTCCACACGTATGCATGATCGACATTATCATTTTCCAATTGATGGAAAGGTAAGAAGTAATATGATATATTATATTTTCATAACCATATTTATTCCATAAATAATATTTATATACATTATTTCCATCTTTATGACCATCAACATTGATTGGTGATGGAAAATGACACACAACACATTATAGAGGCCATATTTTGTACACATTCACAAGCGATGTTTTTATTTTCTATAGGAGAAAAATAAGATAGAAAATAGAAGTAATATTAAAATAAAAATATAAAAGTATGATAAATATACTGATTAAATTACTTTAATATGGTTATTGAATATTTTGGGGGATCTTTAAGAATAACTTAAATTTCAAAATCTTAGTAATAACATACACATCATATTTTAGTAACATCCTTTGTCTTATACATTATGTCTTTATAAATTGGTACTTTGGTGAGAACAAGGCCTCTAAAATATAGAATGGATGTTGTGATAGTTTTTGGTCAGGTATTTATCAAGATAAGTGGATCATGAAGTGTGTATATAAGTGGATAATAAGTTCCCTTTTATAAGTTATGATGGTGGAAAACTTATATATATTAAGAATGCTAAAATATAATAAAGTCACCGTTTTTGTAATGAGGATTCAAATGGAATAGATTTTGAATATAGGGTGATATAGGTTGAAAATACTGTTTACAAATAGGGTTAAAAGAAATTAAGTTATTTTTACCCTTTTCCCTTTACTTTAATCGCCTCATTATTCATTTTTAACTCTTTACATAGTAAAAAGTTTTTACTGTGGTTGTAATTCACAATGACCAAAATTTAATTTAAAAATATTTAAATATATTAATTATGATGACTCAAAATAATTAACATATTTTATATGATTAAATTATCATAAATGGTTTAAATTACTTTTAATATAAGATCATAAAATAAAAATACGATTTTTTTTGAAATGCATGTTTTAACCATAAAAATGATTTAAAAGTAACATAAAGTATAATTTTTATTCACATGGAATTAATTATATTATTTTAAATATAATGAGTATTATTTCAAATAAATAAAAACTGAGAGTAACCTTATGAATGCATGATTAATGGAGAAGAACCAAAAATAATCTTATTTGAGAAAAACTTCATTCAGATTTAAAAAATGTCAAACATAGATTTTTAGGTTCAGAATTTTATTTTTAAATGATTTATATGAATTATTTAATAAATATTTATTCTATAATTTTTTTTCCATAAACATTCATGTTATTATTATATCATGTTATTTTCATAAAAGTGATGTTACTTGTAAAATCGTTATATTTTTACTATTAATCCAGATTCAGTTATTTATGAAAATATACATTTTTTCAATAAAATATTTTTTATTTATTCATAAAATGTTGATAATAAATTTTTGAATGATTTTTAGTTGGTTTAAATATATAAAACATCATTTTTAATACAATAATAATTTTCATTTTTCATTGAAATGAATCATTTATAGAAAACCCAATTTTATTAAAATATAATCAATTTAAATATTAATTTTTCCTAAAAATATATGATTTAATTCATATAAATTAATATTGAATAATTATTTACTAGGAATGAATTAATATATTATGAACACTTGACTATATATATTCACAATGTGACTACTCTTATTCATATCGATCAATGCATCAACTATTTTGTAATGATATAATTAAACTATAATATTTACATAGTCCCTCATAGCTTGTTTAAGATCGGTGTTGAGTATATCAAAATTTATCAGACATAATATTTATAAACATAAATATCACAGTTTTAGATACACCCTTCTTTACTGAAATTGCACCATCTTGATTTTAATTAATCATTATATATTCATTCAAAAGGTTTAATTTTATTAGATAGAAAAAAGAAAATTATTACAACTTATATAAATTTTCCATTAAAAATATATATTTCTTTATATTTATTCCACATCACAAAATGATTCTCAAATCATACCACGATATTTTAGAGATACATTAAACAAAAAATATTATATATTTATCTTCTATTTCTTGGGGAATTTTATAAAAACACAATTTTATGTTTTATCTATTGTTTTTAAATTATGTTTGTACTATTAATTTACCTCATATTCAAAATGATGAAAGAAGAAGATGAGATTTCCATTCTTGAATCCATTAAATCGCATTTTAATGGATCCTAAGATCCAATAAGGGATAATTTTCTTAGTTCAATGAAATATTTTGTGACTAGAGATTCATCACCTTACTATCCATTTACTGAAACCAAAATTTGATTGGATAAATAAAAGTAATATTTAATAATGTAAACTGTCAAATAAAAGAGTAATCTATAAAATATTAATTATAAAACCAAATATTTAACGTCAATTATTAAACACTGAAACTCTTCAAAATATTCTAGAAAAAATTTGAATATAACATAAATATATATTTCCACACATTTACAATAATTATCCAATCATCAAAACACACAATAATCATAATTTTTATATATGAAGGTGAGGATCAGTCATGTTTTAAAAATATAAAAAAATAATCCATACAAGGAGAGAATATTATTCGTTCTTGGCGTAGTGGAAGCACAAGGTGTGTGTATACCTAAATATGAAAATTGTCATAATCGATGATTAATCTAGTATCAATACAACGATGAATTCTAGTATCCACTTAATTGAATCAACGATAAAAGAAAATGGAGGGAACCTATAATAGAGAAGCGAGGATCTGCATATTTTGTTTAGAATTAATTAAATTAAATTCTAGAATTACATCCATAGTGATTCTTTCTTCGTTGATATGTCCAACAACGGGTCTGAGGTGTGGCTTCATTATGATGTAGAATCTAAGGATATGAATCCTCTTGAGGTGATCCATATATTCTCCATGTATCTCCGAACGTTTCTGAAGTAGTCTTTGGGTGATATCACAGAATATCCTTGTGCTTGTTATGTCCACCATCGATCTCATTCAGAATAACTTCCAAAGCATTCTCCTTGATCTGGTTGAGGATGATCTTTCTCATTGTTGAGAGCGTTCTTATATAGGGAAGAGTTCTGTAGGCTCGAGATATTTTATCCGATGATGTTGTACCCACAAGTATGAGTTTCTTAGTCAAATGAACAATTGGATAATATAGAGAATAATAACATAACAAGGAATTTAATTCACCAGGTAATAATAAATAATAAGTATAGGTGCCATTACGTAATTTATTATTCCTTGTAAAACCCCATGTCAAATAATAATTGCAATACTATTTTTTCCATGGCATGTGCTAAATCTAAACTATATTTTTAAATATTATTTTACCAAATAATATTTAATATTATTTCTCCTTTAACCCATAACTTGGTCTTCCAATCCTCTCCAATTTTTACTGGGACATGAATAATAACTATATATTTATTAAATAAATATAAGTGCATTGTTTTCTAATAAATAAATATTCTATCCGTAAAATATTTTCTTGGATAACTAGAGATGAAATAAATACGATCAAGAATACTTGAATAATTGTTAAACGATAACAGGGAATAATATTTATTCAAATTGTTAAATAAATAAATTATTTTACTAAGATACCCACTACACTTAGTGTATGACCCTCTATACCTTTTTCTCATTGGCATTAGGAGGGCTTGCCTAAAGTCCATGTTTAATATCTAGAAATGTGTCAAGTAACCTAAGATAAAAAATTTGATGTTGCAATGAAATATCACCTCATACGAATTATTACAGTGTAATATAATCCCTTTGTCCTGATATCTCCAATTAAGCGGGTTGAATGTAAGTGCCATCAACCTATGTACTTGATTTCTCATTATTTGACTTCCTGAAATTGAACTTGTCAGGAGAACACCATGTCGATGGATTTAGTTAGGCTATATCATTTCCATAAAGGGCATGAGATATTTACTTTCATAGAAGTAAAAAATACTTATAACATTATTCATTAATGCAATATTACTCATGGAACACCCAATATATCTTACCTCTCAGTGAAAATATTTCATCATAGTTTTTTTCAATACATCTAAGTGAGAAAGTCAAAATGCCCATTAATAATAATATTAAATTATAAGGTCCAATTCCCACATCCATAGATAGGAACATCCAATAACACTTATGAATGTGTTTTTCATACTGGAAAATCTTGTTCTCATAATATTATCTTGGATATCACTAAGGGTACACACCATGAGAAGGCTCCTCAAAGTTTCATGAGTCCCCACCACTGATATTATATATCATTAATGTCCCTTAAAATGATATCATCCATACATAGAACATATATTCAATAAAAGTATCATGACACTTCGAAATTTTTATCATTGTAGGGATCTACTATGAACTTTTAATGAGATAGCTATTCGTATGACATTATCAGATACTATGTCACATAGAAGAACAATCATGATGTGTTAAATATTTTATTATATTGATCAAATGAATATAGGTTTAACATAAAGTACAAAAAAGTTGGTTTCTAGGGAACAAACTCCAATAAACTCCCTCTTTCACTAGAGACTACTACTAACAACCTTCAGTCCACTAGCTCTCACATGATATTCGTGATTCTTTTGAGATTTGATTTTAGTTAAGGTGTCCACCATGTTCTCTTCCGTGGAAACTCTACACACTGAAAATTCACCTGTTTGATTGAAATCCTTCAAGAGGTGATACTTTCGGAGAATGTCCTTTGTCGGTTGATGTGACATTATCTCTTATTCAATATCCAATGATATAATATTATCACAATATAGTGCAACGAGATATTTAATTCTAGACACCATATCAAGCTCCTAGAAAATGTTATAAATCTAGAATGCTTTCTTGGCTGCATTAGAAGCCATTATATATTCAGACTCCACTGTAGAATCAGTGACAACTAGTTTCTTTGAACTCTTCTAGCTAATAGCTCCTCAGTTGACAAAAAAATATATCCTTATTGTGACTTCAGATCATTTTAATCTATCTAAAAACTAGTATAATCATACCCCTTGATGAAAATCGCCACGTCTCCTCCGTACAGCAAGAAAATATCCTTAGTTTTTATTATATAATTAAGGAGAGTCCTGATGGCAGTCTAGTGATTTTCTATTGGATCTTCTTGAATTTTGACTACCATGATCTGTGCATAGAAAACATCATGTGTGGTACATAGCATAAGATAAAATAACATACAAGATAGATTTTATCACGAAATTATATGGAATCTTACTCATCCAATCTTTCACATGTTGTGTCTGGGGACACATTTTCTTAGAAAGATGTATATCATGTGACCCTAGAACCAATCCCCTCTTGGATTATTCCATAACAAATATATTTAGTATCTGGTAAATTTATTTACATCGACATTGTCCAAGAATCCTCTTAGATCTATCAAAAATGATCTGGATCTCTAGAATGTAGACGGCTTTTCTTAATTCCTTCATAGATAGTAATTTTTTCTTCTAGTCCTTGAGTTAATTCAAGAATAGTAAGTCATTTACAATAAGTACTATTTCATCAACATAGACTACTAGGATAAAGTCCACATTCCCATTAAAGCACTTGTAAAAACATGGCTCAAATTCATTCTTAATGAAACCAAATTCTCTTATAGCTTCATCCAATTGAGTTTTTTATGATCTAGATGCCGGATTTAATAAATAAATGGATCTGTCTAAATTACATACCCTTTTAGCATCATATGGTGTCACAAACCCTTTTGGTTGTGTCTTATAGACATCTTCTTGAATGTTCTAGTTATGGAATGCAGTTTTGACATCCATCTTCCAAATCTCAGAGTCATGGAAAGCTACTAGGGAATGTATGATTATTATGTATTTAAACAAATATAATTGTGAAAAGGTTTTAAAATATTCAATTCATTAACATTGTTTAAAACATTTATCCACTAGCGTTTATTTATAGGTACTAACTTGACCTTCTATGTCATGTTCTTTTTTGAATACCAATTTATACAAAATAATATTTACATCAACTGGTGCTTCGACCAGAACCCGAACATGGTTCTAATACATGGAATCCTTCTCATAATTCCAAGATTCTAGCTATCTTACAGCTTCTCAACACTCTACTACTTCCTTTTATGATAGAGGTTCATCATTTTCCAACAATAATAAGCCACCTTCCTCCGTGATAAGGAAACCATATCTCTCTGGTTACCTTAACTTTTTTTTCTCCTACATAATAATTGGGTTTCTGGAACTACCAATTTCATAGGGACCCATGGAACCTGTTCCTATACCAACTCCTATGTATCTAGAGCATCAACTTCATTGAAGTCAATCATCCTCCCACTATTCTTTTGAAGGATACGATCCCTCTCAAGAAAGACAACATGTATGGAAACAATCAATTTCTTATCCAAGGAGTTGTATAGGTAGTATCCCTTTGTTTTCTTTGGATACCATATAAATATAAACTTTGTGCGTTGAGGTTCTAGTTTGTTTCATGAGAAAACATTAACAAACACCTCAAATCCATATAAATGTGTATTTAACAAAGTGGGTTTCTTTCCACTCTATTTCTTGAGGGGAATCTCATTTTTTTCCTTATTTGGTACTTGGGTTAATGTGTATTCTATAGTTTAAAATGTGTATCCCCAAAAGGATAATTGAAGATCTGCATGAATCATGTTATACCTTACCATGTCCAACAATATATAATTCCTCCTTTCACTAACACCATTTAACTATGGTGTATATAGTGATGTGAGTTCTGATAGAATACTATAATCTTGTAAAAGGTCAATGAACTATTGGTTAAGATATTCTACACCTCGATCTGATTGAGGATTCATTATCTTCTTACCAATTTTATTCTCTAAAACATTCTTGAACTCCTTTAATTTCACTACCTCAATCCGATTGAAGTTCATTATCTTATTACCAAGAGAGACATCTAGAAAGTGTTTTTAGCCTAGAAGAGTCTAAATAATAATCTTTATAGATCTTTTCCAGGCGCTTCTCATTTACATGATGAATGCATTGATGCAACAATTAGGTCTTGTAAGATTCATGTGAAGTTGTTTCGTTATCAATTGCTAACACTTGGTTCTCGTAATTTAAAAAATATGATCATTATTTAAATGTGACTTAACATAACTTATGTTGTCCTTATAAAACTAACAACATTTATTTCTGAGCATGAAAATAAATCCATATGTATCTAAACACGATATAGAAATTATTTTATTGTTAACACTATGTACATAATAGCAGCCATGTAATGCTAAAATCATTCCTATCGGCAATGTTAGGTGGTAGTCACTAATAGGATGAGAAGCTAACCTCACACTATTAGTGGCTCACTGATCCACCTATCCTCTGGCAATTTTCTTTAAAATACTTTCTTCCTACATTTGAATACAGTTGTGAGACCCACAAGCTGTATCTAATACCCAATGTGTAGAAATGGAAAGATTTTACACGACAATGAAGACACATTTGGATTCCCCTTACATATAGGTATAGTTCATCTTCTAATGGTCTGACTCGCCACATAAAAATCATAATTCCTTCATTTTCTTTCCATACCTCTAGATCTTCATCTTCTTGGATAGATGGTGCCTGGAGGTCTTAGTCTATTTATAAATATTAGGCCCTTTCCCTTGTACTTCCTCTTCCTATTAACCATAAGGACTACGAATTTGTCAAACCTCATTTCGTTATCAACATGTAAAATGATGGTAAGAAACTCTGATAGACACTTATCATTATTTCTCATATTATAATTCACAAAAAACTATAGAAGGTCTTAGACAATGATGATTTTATGAGATTTTTCTGCAACTTATCAGGTAATTTACTCCATAAGATGTACATGCGCTCAATGTAGCTAATAACTATGACTACATGTGGTCAAGCTGGTGTAGACACTCCAAGATTAGTATTGAACAAATCATTGGAGATCTCATACCTCTCATAACATGCCTTTTCATGATATATATCCTTAAGGTGAGGCATCATGCTATAATTATCCATTAAATCATTTTTCTTCAAGAGATTATTGGTCATGGATGATATCATGAGGTACTGAAAATTTGTAGCATTATTCAAATGTTTCTTGTACATAGAGAGTTCCTCATTACTCACCTCATATCCAAGCGCAACTGGTAAAGGATCTTCTAGCACATAAAGCTTCCTATCACGGTGAAGGATAATCCAAAGGTGTCTTTTCCACTCTTAGAAATAAGTGTTAGTGAGAAGGTATTCATTATCGAGTATGGATCACAATGATATGTTTGATGTCATTTGTATTTATGTTTATACAAATTAATATGAACATATTTTTATTACATTATCATGATAAATACAGTCAAATAAATAAATTAATATCTATTTTTCTCTCCCTATTTTGTCAAAACCTAATATCACTAACCATTGATTTCGGAATATCCTATTTATTGGACATTTTAGTGGCAAGGATCGATATTTTCCATCACATTACCCCAATTAGGGTTGGTTAATAATATGTAATGGTTTTAGGTAGGAATTTCAAATTCCAACTACATTAACTCATAGCTCTTTGACCTGTTGAGTGGACTTCGCAATCCTGAAATCTTAATTTTGAATTTCCTCAACATTTTCCTCTCAGTTACAACAAGTAATGCTAGGGTAGTTAACCCTTGATGTAAACTAAGTTATGTCAACTCAAAAATTAAATTATAATTCCCCAATAATTTAAATCACCCCAAATAGTGTTGGTCAAGAACTTTGAACAATGGATCGATTCTACCCGAAGTAATGGATTGCTATACTGACTTAATATTTAATTGAGGGATTTTATCCTTTATGCATAAATTTCCAATTATTATGTTTTAATAGGAATTTTAATTTTAAATGGGATATACATTAGTGATTAAAAATTTATAGATAATATTTACACATAATCCATTTTTATTTTAGTCTCATCTTGTATGATAGTTAGTTTATTAATTATGTGATCGCGTCAAACATCCATAATGAATAAAGATACAACTATAAAAATAAAAATGAAGGGTATGATAATGATATTTACTATTGGTTAGTTTATCTAGCAGTTGATATGCTCACCCTAACATAGGGGAGAAACACCTTGAACCATTTAAGGTTCATGTTTACAGCTTTCCACCTACCCACATTTGTATCTCCTTGGATAGGTTTCGCCTCAACTCCTAACATGAATGAACTCCTCTAGATTGGGAGATACATTAATTACATATTCTTTTAAATCAAAAGTAGGTGAGGGATAAAAGTTAATTTATATAAAAGAAACCATGGGCACAGAATCCCTACATATTAATAAAGTTAAGTCACACATTCCTATAATTTTAATTTAATAAATAAATTAAATGGGAACCAATCACCTAAAAAGGTATGGTTTAGGTCATTATTATCCATATACATGAACCTAATTACACATTTCATTAAACTATCATTCAATTATTTAATCATTCTTATTAAGATAAATTACCCTAGAATTTATTAATCATTATCTTTAATTAATAAATCCATTCTATCTTAATCCTTTTCAGAATTTCCTTGAGATACACATCCATAACCTTGTACATAACTTCTTCCTTAGAAGAAACATGGTGAATACCCAACCAAAACTTCCAATCATGTATTAATACCTATAAAAAATTTATTATTTGTGACATTTAGCACGCACACAAAATTATAATTGTAATAAAGCTCATATATGAAGTGAAAATATTTGAACAATACACAGATGTTAATTAAACATATATATATATATATATATATATATCAAACACCTATAATATGTTGGGTCAAAGCTTTACGTCCCACATGAAGGTATTTGTATTAACGTTTATATAATATAATAATAAAATTTTAAATCTATGTTATCAAGAAATATTACATGGTGTGTAGATCTGAATACATGTTGTGTACCCTCCTCACTATCCATACGAATTACACACCTGGGTAAATGTCACATGAGGCATAATTAATAAATCTTCAGAGTAAATGACATGTCCAGTTGGCCACATTTCATGTAGACTCTACATTACATGTTCACCATCCTAGAAAGTCATGTATGGGATACACAACATGACCCTGACCCGAAGGAACTACAAGCCGTGTTCAGTGGGCTATACAGTGTATAGCCTAGTTGACCATGCACCAGTATGTCCTGGTCAATATGCAGTGTAATAATTAACTACACAGCGTGCCATTAATTCACATGGCTTGAGTAATTGCTGAATTACACATAATACATTGAACATAAATACACGACATATAGATCCAACTACATGGTGTGTATTCTTGTGTTATCTGGATAGAACTGTCAGAGTCTACTGAAGAGATCCTCAATTTAATATTAACCATAAAATTATTTATTTATATTAGATTTGATAGAAATGATAAGGTTGAAATAGATGTTGAAATTCAGATTACAAAAATGATTAAATATCAATTGACAAACATAATTATTAAAGTGTAAATCATTAATGAATTATTTAAATAATTATAAATGATAATAAGACCTCTCTAATACCACTTGTAGTCTCCAGGTGCATCCAAAGCGCAGGATAGGTGTGTACCCAACTTTTCAAATTTTCATTATCAATGATTAATCCATGATCAATACGACGATGAATGTAAGTATCCCCAAAATTGAATCAAAGAAAAAAGACAAAGGAGAGAAAACGGAACTGAGAAGAGACAATCGACATATTTTGTTTATAATTAATTTAATTTAATTATAGAAATACCCCCAAAGTGCTTATTTCTTCATTAATGCGTCTTACCATAAGTCCAAGGTGTGGATTCATCATAATGTAAAATCCATGTGTTGGAATCCTCTAGAATTTATATCCACATTCTCTATGTATCTCTAGACGTCGCTGAAGGAGTCTCCATGTAATAGTGGAGAATATCCTTGTGCTTGTAATGTCCACCTTTGATAACCTTGATAATTGCTTCCAAATCATTCTCCTTGATCTGGTGGAGGAGTATTGTTATCGTTCTTGGGAGCATTCTTAGAGAGGGAGGAGTTCTATAGGCTTGATAGCTTTTCTCCAAGGATATTGTTCACACAAATATTGGTTAACCGGTTGAATGAACTTTTGAATAATATAGAGAATAATAAAAAAATAGGGAATTTAATTGAACATGTAATAATAAATAATTAGCATATATGGCACTACAAAATTTATTATTTCATGTGAAACCCCATGTCAAATAATAATTAGAATTATATTATTTCCATGACATGTTATTAACTTGCATGTTATATTTAAATATTATTTTACCTAAAAATATTTATAATTATATCTAATCAGACCCATAACTTGGTCTGCTAATCCGTTACAGTATTTACCGGGCCTTGAATTATGAATATTTATTTATTAAATAAATATAACTATATTATTCAATGATAAATAAATATTCCATCAAAAATATATTCTCTTGAATAACTAGTTACAAAATAAATGTGATCATGCATACTTGAATAAATATTAAACAACAATAGGGAATAATATTTATCAAACCTATTAAATAAATAAATTATTTAACCGAGATATTGGCTACACATAGTGTGTGACCCTCTAGGCCTCATTCTCATTGGAATTCATTGGGCTTGCCTAAAGCCCATGATTATGGTCTATAAATGGTCAGGGAACCCAAGATAAAGCTGTTGATGTTCCTACAACATGTCACCTCATATGAATACTTACCATGTAATTTAATCCCTTTACCATGATTTCTCCCATCAAGTGGGTTGAATGCAAGTTCCATCAACCCATGTGCTTGAATTATCATTCTTTTACTTCTCATAATTCAACTTTCCTAGACAAAACCATTTCCATGGATTTAGTTAGTCAATATAATTTCCATCAAAGGGTATAAGATATATACTTCCATATAAGTGATGAATCATTTGTCATATTATTCATTAATACAGTATTAGTTGTGATGAACCCAATATATCCTACCTCACCACGAATATTTTTCATCACAATTTTCATTAATAAATCTAAGTTTGCAAGTAATAATACCCATTAATAATAATGTAAAAGTCTAAGGACCAATACACACATCCAAATATAGGAACATCCAATGACATTTATGAATTTATATTTCCTACTAGTGGGTCTTGTTCTCATAATATCATCCTAGATATTACCTAGAGTTCCCACCATGAGAAGGAACCTCAAAGTTTCATGAATCCCCCACACTCATAGCCTATATCATTTGTGTCCCATCAAAAGATATAATCCTGACATAGAATATATATTCATGAATAATGTCAGGGAACGTCTAGGTCCCCATCATAAGTTGGATCTGTTATGAGCTTATAATGTGAAAACTATTCTTAGGTCATTATCACATACTATGTCTTGCAGAAGAAAAATAATTATGTGTTAAGTATTTTTTTAATATTCATTAATTGAATACAAGTATATCATAAATCGTAAAGAAGTTGGGTTTTAGGGAACCAACTCTAACAAATACTACCAAGAAAATAAATATCAGGAGGAAAATATTTAAACTTTCCAAATATCTCAAATAAAAAATTTAAATATTGAGTCCCTTGAATGATTTATAATTTATTATCATGATCATAATTTATTTAATAAAATACAAAAAAAATACTAATAAATTATATAAGAAATTTTTCAAGGTAATCATCGGTTATTAAAATATTGGTTTGAGTGATTCCACATCTCCAAACAATTGAAACACTGAGTATTAATAATATAATTATTTCCCTTAAATTAAGAATTTTTATGTTTCTTATATTTACACTTTTAAGAAACTAATGTCACCTTTAAGGATTTACTTTAATATTTCTTTCCATAATTATCACACTTCAAAAATCCCTTAATTCCTTTTTCCTTTATGAATCATTTAATTTTAATTGGAATACAATGTACTATTATTTTATTGAATTACATTATATATTTAATATGTAGAAAATTATGTCTATGTATTGATGGAACATGATACTATATCATCATGTAATGAAAATATTGGGGAAACTATTGCCCTTTGAAGGTTAGGATTTATCCCAAAAAAGAAACAATAACAACCCAGGTAATAAATATATATATATAATTTTCTTGACATATTAGTATCCATGAATTATATTTTATACAGTTATATTAAATATAAAAATATTAGGTATTTTTTTCAATAAAAACAACCAATCTTTATTACTAACTAAATTGTGTTTTTATGAAGTATATGGTTTTAATTAGAAAAATTATTTAAAATTTTAGTAGTTTAATTTTAGAAAACTAAATTAATTTTTAAATTTGTTATGAAAATATTATCCTGTGATGAATTTTCTTGATTTTTAAAAAAGTTACATTTTTCAATGAATCTTAAAAATACTAAATTTTATTGAAAAGTAATTTTTTCTTTTCATGCATTTACAAAGTGAAATTATTTTTTAGACTATTTATAAAATTTCATTAGTTTATTTTGTTCATTAATAATATAATAAATGTTTTTGGAGTAAAAAATATCCCTGAATTTAGTATAAAAATATTTTTATTATTAGAAAGTCATCTTTTAGAGAAAAAATGATTCATTAATTTTTTTGGGTTCTATGTTAACTAAAATTATTATAATTTTCTATAATAAATTTATAAAATAGATTAAATATTTGTAATCATAATAATTTCTATTAGGTAATCAACTTAATTTTTGTTATAATGAATAATAAATTTAAGATATATATATTACTATAGATAAGGTTAAAACAGGTTTACCAAGGGGTTATGCTTAAGGGATATGGGATAAAATTACATGAAAAATTAATAAATTTTATTTTCTAACAAAATATTGACCCTATATCATAAAAAAAAAATTCAATTTTGGATCCATTTTTTTGTAATAAGAAATTTATTTTTATTAATATTTGTAACTTTTTATATATTACCAGTGTGTCCCCTCCACCACTTATAAAAGGAAACCCCATATCCTCTTCACTACATACTTCAAAATACATCTAGATTAGAAAATATCTATCAATATAACTTATTTACATTCCTACTAATGTTCTGGAGGCCTAGGTTTGATTAGAAAATTAACTTAGTCACGATTTAGATATAAACATAAGAGGTTGTTTGAAGAAGTGGTTTAGTTCTTAACTAAGAATTTTTTTTAATATTTGTCCCTATATCGTTAATATATTATTAAATAATTATAAATTAATAACATTATTATATTTAATATACAAAGATCTTTTTTTAATTTCAAATATCCACCACCTTCTTCAATCAAATGGTAAATGAAACCATAGTTCATGTGTTTGGTGGACTACTACCTCAAGAATAAATATAATTCATTTTCCATCACCAAAAATAATGTTTGGTTACAATTTAAGATTTATTGTATATATGTTATACTCATAAAATACTTTTCATTATATAGATATAATATATGAACTACTTTCATAGAATTCCATCTATTGAAAAATGAAAATGCCGGTCGTGCACATGTGTGGATTACCACCTACACTAAGTGATGTGATTTATTTTTCATGACCATAAAAAATGGATGATAAATTTAACTGTTTTTAAATAAAAATTTTATTTATGATATAATTATAATTATGGGTATATAAAATAATTTTTACCATATTTCCAACATGTTCGTTGAAAAATGGAAACATTACACATGTGTACATACAACATATTATTTCTATGACTATAATGTAATTTTTTTCATAATAATCTATAATAGTTTTTTTTAAATTGTATGATTGATGATTAAAAATTATACATATGTCATTATAAAAATTTTAATATGATGGAATAATTCTTTATTTGACTATATTCAACTTAAATAAAGTCAATTCGGACATAAAAGTCGAATATCAGCAACATATCTAACATTAACATAGTTGACAATGAAATTGTATATAACATTGCTATAAAAATGATATAATAAGGATGAAAAATTTACTTAATCAAGTAAATAATTAAAATTATTTTATTATTCATGAATTTAAATAACATACATGATGATTCTGACTTGATTTAATTGACACATTACCTTAAACCCCTCTTTTTAAATTGTTTCATGATTTATTTTCTAAACACTTTACATCTATATAAATATTGTTAAAATTATTCACAGAATGTATTTATATTTAAATAATTGGATTATAATGTAAATTTTATGTCACCTTTGACATTATTTCATGGTTTTTCAAAATTAATATTTTATGAATTTTATACGGAATGATTTGATGAAAAGGGAAAAAAGGAATGTTCAATTTTAAAATATACTACATCAAATGTTTTCCCACTACCATAAATTTCATTTTATTTTTGGATTAATTTATAATCATATATTTTTTCTTCAAATAAATACTCCACTTCATTATTTTGGGTATTTTCAAAAATTAATTTAAATGGAATGGATTTTTTTATATCAAAATTTTTTTGATGGGTTAAAATAATATTTTTGTGAGTATGGTGATGAAAATAAAATATTTCATGTGTTATGACTATATTACGTTTTTTTGAAATTTATCATTATTCGTAGTGAGTCTAATAAAGCTTATGAAGATCTGTGATCCTAATATTGATCTTAAACTTATTGGGTAAAGGGACAGAGTACATATGTTAGGTTTCTCTAAAGATATTATTGGAATTTACCATTTTGATTAGTCCATTTATAAGAGTGATTGTAATATTGATTTGAAAATGATTCCCCATGATTTATTTATTATTTATCTATGATTTATATTTCATTTTATGAAAATATTATGATTTCAAAAGGTAAAAAAAAGCATTAATTTAAAATTGAATTTAATGATACATCTTTAGGGTTAAATGTATTACTATTCCAAATATGATTTATTGAATTTTTCATGATTGAAGAGAATCATTTATGTGTTTTTTTTAATTTAACATTTATAATGAAATGTTTTATGAAAATATTTCTCAATGTAGTTCACTTCATGGGTATAAATACATTTATTTTGCGCTAAATGTTTATTTTGAAAAGATAATTTTTTTATTACTATTCACGATTTAACTTGTTTCATCCTTTTTAATATGTACCTAACTAAGTATTATTGATCATCACATGTTTTCAAAAATATTTAACCCAGTTTTAAGGATGAATATGGAAAATGATGGCTTTATGATAAAAAATATGAAGATATTTCATAGAAAGACAATTTTTTATATCCTAAAATATTTTTATTTTGGGAAAATGGTTAATGGGATGAGGTGATTATTATTTGATTTAATATTTATTTATTTTAGTGTGATAAAATAATTATCTTAAATGAAATAAATAAAATATCTCTAGGAATTAAAGAAACATTATTCTAATCTTGATAATCAAATTTATGGATTAATTTTACCTGGTTATTTATTGTTGTTGTGAGAGGAAAGGTTTATATAATTTTAGAGGTCAGGATAATGGTTATAAAAATCATGTAAAGATTATATTTTAAGGTTATCATGATATATCATTTGAATATTACCATATTTATTTATATAAAATATGTCTGTTCAGAAATTGTTTCCATAAATTATATATAGAAGCTTGAGTTTAAAGGCACTAATAGGATAATATCCTTCCAAATATGTTACATATAATGGTTTTAATGTTAGATGAGTGGTTTTATTTTGTTATGAAATAATTGATAGAGGTTATAATTGGTGGTGAAATCTATGTTAGAGAGAATCCAGATCTTCTATAAGGTAACAATTCAATAGTTAAGATATTTATAAGGGAGAACCCACTAGTATTTATTAGATCTTATAAATCATTGATAGCTAAGTGATTGATTAATGATCTTGAGAAGATATTTTTTGTCAGGGGTTATTTTAATAATTAATTTTAAATTCATCTTATTTACTATTTTTAAGGTGAAGATGATCAATTCTTATCAATAATAATGATATAGAAGAGATTTATCCCATGGGGTAGGATACATTTTAAATTATCTGCCTTAAGAAATATTTTTATATGCTTTTTAAATGTAGGATGGAAATAAATTCACGGAATTACGGTATTAAAATGATGATTTATATAGTTAATATAAAGAAAAACAAACTGAATTGGAAGGGTACACACCCAAGTGTATATAGGATCATTATAGTAAACTTTTTCGGTTTTATATTGTATTAATTATAAGATACCAAAAATATTATACCTATTTTGAATTTAAAATTCATGAGATACTTGGTAAACATGTCTAGAAGGCTTAAATGAAGTTTTTCATTGATCATAATTTTTTGGTCATCAATTCAAAATAGAGGTTTACATGGCGAGAAAATGGGAAGAATACATCATATTAATCTGATATAATGAAAAACAAGTTTTTAGTTCAATATAGTTGTGGAAAAAAATTCCCTAAGTAATGTTCTATTAAATCTAATGAGTTCATCAAAATTTGTATTTTTAGGCATATATATCATTATTTTAATGCAATATATATTATTAGTAGAAAAAATAAATTGGATAAAAAGGTAATAAAGTGTTTTAAATTTAATAATAAGGTTAATTATATGGATTCATGTATAAAATATATCGTGAATGGTTAGAATAATGATGACTATAATAATGTGGGTGTGGTGAAGTTCATTGAAACTGCTCCTACTATAGTTTGGATATTGAATGAATTTGTAATAGGTACATTACATGTTTATTCAGATTATGTTAATTCCTTTTTTGATTTAAGGTGTAGTTCCCTGACATGAGTAAGGCCTGAGCTGGATTCTAATACCATTACATTGGTGTTGTTATAAAAAATAAAATCATAAGGGCCTAGAAAGTTTAGTAGTCTTTGGATACTAGATACCTACATGTTTCTTGTATCAAAATTGAATACACTAATTACAGTATCATTATTCATTCGAGGATATTTTTATTCTCACTGTGAATATATTTTCAAATCTTTCTTAGTATACTTTTTTGATTCCTGGGGATTGGAAAAAAATAAATGTGATCTCAAATTCTTGGTGAGTGTTACATATATTAGAAAAAATAATTAATTAATGAGAATAATCAATATGGGAAGGTAAATAAGTGAATAATATAGATTTTTTTGGATAAAATTAATTACTTATATTATGCCTAAAAATATATTAGATTATTATAAAAAATATTTTATTGAATATATAATATATATATTTAATTAATATGATTTAAAAATTGTTTGTTAATTTAATTTATTCAGAAAAAACTATTTTGGTGCATAAAATAGTTTTTTTATAAAAATGTATCGTTTATATTCAATTTGTTTATGTATTACTTTCCAATATGTAGATACACAATGAATTCAATCATATATTTTCATAAGTTATTTAATAATATTCTCTAACAACAATTTATCATATAGGTTATATCTTATTATATTAAATAATTATATTAATAGTATTTTCCAAAAGTTAGTCATTCTTATAACGCAAGATATCAAAGAAAGTATTTTTTGTGTTTAACGTATGATAACTCAATACCATGTTCATTTCAAGCTATAAACTATATTGTTTTTTTAAATATATAACATATTATAATGCATCAATATTTCATATTCCTTTATACACTTGGTGTTGCATTTTATACACGCTATCAGATACAATATTCTTACTTTATAATTTTGGGGTGTTACACGGGGTCTATAAATTATTTAATTTTTGATATATTTTATTTTTAAATTAATATTTCACATCAAGATATAGATTCATGGAATTTGATAAAAAGCCTATGGGTATTATTAAGGAACCAATAATTTCAAAAGTTCTTAATGTTATCATCTATAAAAGGGATTTCCATGAAAAAAATGTTTTTTATTTCATTGTAGAGTTTTCTATTATTCTAGGTATGGATTTGAATTGATTTTATCATGATAATATTTATTCGAGTGAAAAATTATTTATTTTATAAAATATTTTTCTTATACTATATAAGAATAAATTCATACTATTGATAACATATAAATAATATGAGAAATGGATAGATAAAGTAAACAAATGTTATCTTACTCGTATTGTGGAAAATGAATTAACCATTTAGATTAATGATGCTAAAATTGTAAAATAATATATTTATATTATATTTAATGTGTTTCTATGTATTATACCTAATTAAGAAGTTGAATTTAGTATTAACTTCATGCCTGATTCTATGTACAAAAAATCTTTTATATTTTGGATTAGTTTTGAAATATAATTATTTAATTTGTATTAAACATAATTTAATATTTTTTTGAGAATAAAAATTAAACTACAATTTGGTATGAAACATTTTTATTCATAAAAAAGAAATTTTTATGAAAATTTATTTTTCATCATGTATTACAGGTTTAATTTTAAATTAAATTATTCCACATATATGAATTGAACTTTATAAAATATATTCCCTATTTTTAATCATTATAATTGATATTTTTCTAATAATTTCATCTTACTTTTTTTGTAATAATGAATTGTAAAAACAGAAAAAAAAATTTACCAGAGTAATGGTTGAAACATGTTTTCATTGGCATTAAAATTAATTTATAATGGATAAAATGACATTTAATCTTTTTATAATTATATTTTATTTCCATATTTTGACACTATATAATCTAATATTTGAAAATATTATATTTTTATTGTTTTAATTTTAGTAATAAAAAAATATATTTTCTTCTTTTTGAACATTCCAAGTGTCTACTCTCCATAAATTGTTAAACGAATTTTCCTATCCCATTTTTTCCACAAACAAATTTATATTTTCCCAAAATAAATATAAAAAATATTCTTTATATACATACCCAAGTCATAGGTTCCTTGGTTTGATAAAAAAAATAATTGGAAGGCTTTAAGTATAAATCTAAAGAGGTAGTCTAAAGAAGAGGTAATAGTCTTAACTGAGAATTTTTGTTTTATTTAATTTTTTACCATAATTAAATATTCATAAAACTAGATTTCATAAGAAAACCATTATATAAAATATAATTAGATGTTATTATGTAAATTTAATAACCCATATCCATCTCCTACTTTTTCCATATGATAT
This sequence comes from Viscum album, assembly GCA_963277665.1. Classification (NCBI taxonomy): domain Eukaryota; kingdom Viridiplantae; phylum Streptophyta; class Magnoliopsida; order Santalales; family Viscaceae; genus Viscum; species Viscum album. The sequence continues at coordinate 758,342,887 of OY728147.1, forward strand.
ATAAAACCATTATTAGTGTGTATGGAACACCACCACCTCGTAAACATATTTAATTTGTTTTACATCACCATCTCTTAAGAATGGTTAAAAATATGGATTTAATTAATATATACTATATTTGTAAGGAAATTATATTTCGTTAAATATATTATATCAGTTAATTTCATAACATTCCTTCCATTTAAAAGTGATAACCTCATATGTGTTTTGTTTGGGATTACCATATTTGCAATGCGATGTGATGCATTTCTCATGACCATATCACATGTATGATATATATATATAAATAAACTAAATTAAACATATAATATAATTATATTTCCATTCATATAATATAACAAATTCCTTCATTTCATCATGTTCATTGAATAATTTAAATGTTACTCATGTGTATGTATAGTCCACCATCTCCATGATTTCAATGTAATTATTTTTTGATAAAAATAATTTATGTAAAGATTTAAATTCATAATTTATTTAAAAAAGTTTTATTATTTCATGATTATTATTCTATATATTATGGAACAAAAAACTCTTTTACCATAGTAATCTTTCCAATGTAATTTAAGACATATGATCCAAATATCATCAACGTATCTCCTGTAAACTTAACTTATTACATAATAGAAAATAATATGGAAATGAAACAAATAAAATGAATAATTAATATGATAAAGGTTATTAATAAATTTAATAATTAATATAATATTATTATTTAGGGTGATAATTAATTTAGATGATGATTATGAAATGAGGTATCAAAAATTTACCAGAAAAACAACATATAAAATATTTTTAATATTTATTTCTAAAATTATTTTCTTCCATGTACATATTGATAAAATAATTTTAGTAATATATATATATATATATACTTAACTGAATTATAAATTAAATGTTATGTCATTTTTGGTTTTGTTTAAAACATTTTCTAAAATAATATTTTTATGTATTTAGATGAAATATTTGGATAAAAAATAAATGGAATGAACTATTTTAACGTATATGGAATCAAATAGTTTTCCACTATAATAATTGGTATTTTATGTTTGTATTTATTAATAATAATCCATGTTTTATTTAATGTAAAATCGTCCATCCCTTTTTTGGGTATGTTTAAAAAAGTATTATAAGGAATAGATATTTTGATATCCAAAATTGTTTTTCTTGTGGGTGAAAAGAATATTTTAATTAGTATGGTGATGAAAATAGAAGAATTAAAATGTTATTTTTACATTACGGTTCTTGGTAAATTTTAATTATTTTGGAATTTCAGTTTAAATTTCATGATTATGGTTGAGTTCAATACACTTATCCAATGAATTGGTTAAATAAATGAATTAAATCTCTTATTTACCACCTAAAAGATTATTAAAATTTATGTGTTCTATTATGTCATTTTGAAGAGTGATTATAAGGGTTATATGAATATGATTTCCCATGTTTCCAACATAATTTATAAATTCCTATTTTGATATTTTATAAAAATATTATTATTTCACAAGTTAACATAATTATATTATGTTTAATTCAATGTTTATGCTAAATTTAAGGATGAAATGTATAATAATTTTGAAAATATTTTCATGATATTATAATTATCTAAAATAAAATTTTAGGAATTTTATTTTTTCATTAAAGATAACTTATGAAAGGTTTTATATAATTATTTGGTAATATATTTTTTATTTTTGTTGTTAAAAATTATTATTTTGGGAAAAAATGCTATTTTAAAAAAAATTTATATTTTAAGAGTTTTAATGGAGGAATGAGATAGTTTCATTATCTTTATTTATCCCTAAATGTAATTGTTTTCATCACCACAAAATTTAAAAAGTTTTCCATAGTGTTTTAAGGATTAATAGATACAATCAAGAGTTCAAAATTTAAAATTGTGAAGATGTGTCAGGAAATTTAAAATTATCATATCATAAAAGTATTTTATTGTGGTAAATTTGATACTGAGTGGAAGTATATAATTTTTTCTATAATATATATCTATATTATGTTTATGACATAGTTACATAAATCTATAAACCTAACTAATCTTCAGGAATATAATTTAATGAATTATTTTCTAAATAATCAATTTTAATGATTTTTATGAATGACTACTTATAGAAAATGTCAATCATATATTATATATTAAGTATGTAATCTATTATATACTATGATAATATTATAAAATTTGAATCATATTAAGAAACAATTTTATCATCCTTCTACTTTTGGTTGGGAGAATTTCTCTATATTTCATATTATTGCACTCAAGGAAAAGATTTCTTAATGAAATTCACCTTAATGGTTTTCTATTCCATTATCTATATATCATCCTCCTCCATAAAATTTATAATCAATAACTACCACTTATCAGAATATACATTTAAATAATACACTTCATGAATATTGTATTCCTTTTTAATAATTTCAAAATCTGGAAATTCATTTTAAGGGACATGATCCATTACTCATCAAATAATAAATTAACATTTCCATTAACGTATAGAGGCTTCTATTGAATGATGTGATCCAACATTGGTGTATCAACATATGGTAAAATAGGTTTTTTATATGGAATAAGTTAATTTTAAGACCTATTTTAGTTTCCTAATTGTTTGTAGGGGTTTATTACATAAAAAACAGCTTTATTTACATTATATTAAGGGACAAACCCACATTGACAAGTGGTATTTATATTATTTCTCAATTAGTGACTATAAAAAACATTAAAACAATGTAACACATGTAATTATCCCAAAAATTTATGAATATTGAAATTAGTAATATAAATCCCTAAAGAGTCCTCAAATATTCTATGGGATTATAAAAATGGTCATGGTGGAGTTTTTCATATTAAATATTGTTCCCTGGGATTCTACTAGACGACCTTTGATACTAACTTCTGAAAACATGAGTCTAAAAAATCAGATCCAATGTCTACTTTTTTATATTGTCACATTATACAGTGGATCACACCTTTAAATTCATAACAATTTTCAGATCATGCAATACTATATAAATAAATTATTTTTATATACTGTTGGGAAAATGAAACATGATATAATAACATTATTTCATCCTTGAATATCATTCAAGTATTATTTCTACATATCCTATGGAATAGACACCATAATTAAGGATGAGCTTTTATTCTTAATAAGTGAATATGTGCAACTAATGCTATCATATGTAGATAACGAATTAAGAATATAGTTTTGTGGATAATAAAATCATATTCAATTTTATCAAAAAAGAGAGATTAAAATGTACCCATGGAAAATATAAAAATAAAAATCACATGTATGAATAATTAATAAAGTCCTAATAAAAAAATATATAATGATGGAGATCATGATCTTAACATCAATGCCTCATTCCATGCCATCCAAAATTTTATAGTCAATTCCTTATCCATGAAACATTCTTTGTATCAATTCGTATAAATCAATTACCCAACTAATATAAACACATATTTTGCCTCATTAGATGGGTCGATGTATCAAGGTGATATAAATAACTATAGCTCTCCCATAACATTCATATTTAAAATTAATTCATCATACATTGAATAAATATTAAAGTTAATAATTATCATTCCCTATAAAACGTTTAATCTTTATTGAATCACTATTAAAAACATCAATATTTCCTCAATAAATGAAATAAATTTATAAATAAGATTAATTCAAATAGAAAAATATATTGAATTGGTATATATTTATGATATATCAAAGTATTATAAATCATATTAAATATATTCATATCATTGAAAATACATAAATGAAGGAGGAAAATAATATCTAGTGACTAATGGACAACGATACAAAACATTATCACAATAAAATGAATGATTACACATTATAGTATAAATAATAAATTGGTAAAGTACGATAGAGGAATATTAATTCATTATAAAATAATGTTTGAAACAAATAAAGTTATTTTGAGAATCAAAGAGAAAAATGTAAGTGAGTAATTTAGACAAACTTTTCTTGATTATTTTTTTACTTTGTTTTAAAAATTATGTGATAAATGATATATAAAATTCTATTCAACCATTTAGAAAATAATGAGTTATTATTTAAATATTAAATCAATAAATGGAACAATGATAAAATATTTTTCTTAAAATACAATAATTTTTTTTGAGGAATATAAATAGTTAACAACACTCATAGAGGCATGAAAATCCATACATTCTGCATATGTTAAATAGGTCATTCCTTCAAATGTTTTTTATAATGTTTAAAAATGTCTTATTTATATTTTTTCTAAAATTAAACCATTGTTAAGAGAGGAAAATTTAATAAAAAAATTATTTTAAAAAAAATATAAAATATATAAAAACATCAAAAAATAACTTTTTGAATATGGACATGTTATAGAATGATTCCCAATTGAAAAATAAAAATAATTTTTGTTTTTTCTAAAAACACTATTTTGGTCTTTTAGTGTAGAATATATGAATGGTTGGAAGAAAAACATTGAAACCAATTAAATATATAGAGCATAAAAAAAATTGATGTTGTTTAAGGAAAGAATGAGAATATAAATATATTAACATGAATTTAAACATGAAAAACCTGAGTAAGATTGAGATTGTAAAAAAATAATTACGCCTTTAATAAATTTTTAAATAATAATCCCTTTTAAGAAAAAACCATAATTAAAGTGTTAAATAATATATTTAAAGATTAATTAATGATATAATATTTCTAAGGGTCCATATATACTAAATATAAAATAAAATTGGTGCATAATATAAAATTTGACACAATGAAGTGTAATCGAGATGAAAACCCTTACCATGGATAAATAATTAGTAAAATGCATTATATCCTCAAAAATAAAATTTTTAATTTTTTTGAATAAGAGAATGTGAGATCTTTTTTAGTCATATAAGGAACAATTATTAAGAATAATCAATATTTTTCAAGTCTAAAGGATGGAATTTTAGAATTATCCCTTTGGAATGGAGATATTATCTCCTCTTTTAAAATATTATAGAAAATGAGATACTCATAACTCACCAATTTTTTTTCATGTATGGAAACTAATAAATTAGCTACACGGTTTTAATTTTTTGAAAAAAAATGCTCATAGATGAAATGATATCCAATAATTTTATCCAATAAGAATTTATATTCCCGTAGATATAGATATTTTTAGTTATAGAAGATTTCATGATAGTAGAATAGTTTCATAAGAATAATAAATTATTCCATTATTACTATCTTATCATTTCAATGGATTTAATAAAGTTAATACTTTCAATCTCAAGAGATGATGCAATTTCACAGGTTCCATAAATATATCCCATGATATCACCATTTGTATATCTGAACAATGCTAAAAAACCCATTAGATATGGATTCCCACTAGATGCCCCATTAGTGTTTCATTAAATCCATCCACGAAAGGATTAATTCAATATATCTTTAATAGTTCTAGTATAAGGAAATAATCTTTCTGTAATTCAATAATATTTAAGAACCAAAAAATCATATAAATACTTATCACATCGACCATGATGAATAGATTTGATAATCCTCATAAACCCAATAATTTGTTCTATATAAGATTAAATATTAAAGGTGGGATACTCATGTATCCCATTATTTCAACTGTACAAAATTATATCAATCAATTATGCATTTTACATCTAGAAAAGGTTTAATAACTATTGGGAAACTGAATATAAAGAGCCTTCTTTGAGGTTCTCATGGAACAAATATGTCTAAGAGGGTTGGTCATTAATGATTTCAAAAACAACATGCTATAATGGTTAGGTAGTGGCACAAATAAATATAAAATGATTAACATCATCACTATATTGGTGACATAAGATACATCTATAGAATAAAATTATAACAACATATTTATGGTAATAATACAGTGGTAGTTTTGAATGGTTCAACCTCCATCAAAATGTAAATCCTACAAAAATAATATATATTTATATTTTCTTCATTATAATCTTGTTATAACCATTCCCATCAACTTTTTTCTGATAGTATGATATATAGGTGATCATACCATTCAAATTTGGTACTCATACTATGAGTTCATCATTGTTAAGTAAATTACAATTTCTTACCACTAAATTTTAGACTATTTTTAGTTAGAAATATATATTCCCTCATGAACATGTCTTCTAAAAAGGGTTTCAAGAATATTATACTATTATCATGACATCATTGAAAGATATTTTTCCCCACTTTTATATTTTACAAAAATTTTCAAAGGAATATTCTTGTCACTTTCCAAACAAGGAATTTTTCTACCCTTTTTATCATGGAAAAAGGAATTTTATTTTTACCTCATTCAACATGTATAGATTCACTACCGTCATTTCCATGAAGCTTCCTTTTTATGTTTAAAAGTTAATTTTTAAGAATGTAATTTTAACACTTATTTTAATGAAATTATTTTCAAAATGTTTCTAGGTTTCTTTTATATGTTTTTAAGGAAAATGGTTTTCCAAATGTTTTAAAGCCTTATTTATATGTTTTTAAATTATTTTCAAAGAAATGGTCTTCAAATCATTTTCAATATTCATTCATGAATTTTCAAGTAAAAACGTTTTCAAAAGGTTTTCAATCATTATTTTTAATTTTTCAATGTTATCTTCAATGAATTGGTTTTCAAAAAGTTTTCAATTTTTATTTATAATTTTCAAACTAATTTCAAATGAAAATGTTTTTAAAATTTTTAAAATTTTATTTTATATGTTTTCAAGGGAAAATGATTCCAAAATGTTTTCAATCCTTCTTTGTACGTTTTAAAAGTATTTAAAAAATGGATTTAAAAATGGATTTATGTTTTTAAATGAATTTTTTCAATAAAGAATGGATATCTTCCTCACGAAATGTTTTCAATGTATCTTACCTATTTATTTTCCATATAAGATGACATCCATTTATGTTAATGACGAACTTTTTGGGAATTATTCAAAGATACCACTCATATAATTTCTTAAATTGTTTTTTGTTTTGAAGGAATTATACTTACGACACCCATTTCACTTATACAAGTTATATTCTTTTGAAACCCTATTCTCTTAATGGGTTATGATTAGATGATCTGATTATGAAACCAATATCTTTTCCATAGGTTATGATGTGTTAAATGTTAATGATCCCATTTCATTTCAAGTGTTGAGATTTGATGTTTATTAAACCTATCTCTTTTAATAGGTCAGGATATGAAGAATATTTTTTGGAAAAATAATGTAAGATTTAATTATGTGATATATGAGACCTATATATCCCTATAATTTATTGAGTAATTATAAATTTTCTATGAGATAAAACGGTACATGGGAGGGCATACAATGCCTAAAATAAGATGTTACATGGGAGGGAATCTCAAGCCCAAAAAAGGGTATACAGTAGGAAATCCCATGCCTGAAATAAGAGGTTACATAAGAGGACATCCCAGGCCTGAATAAAGAGGGTAAATGGGAGGACATCCAAATCCTGAAACAAGAGTTACATAAGAGGAAATCCCAATAACAAAGAAAGAGGGTACACGGGAGGGCATCCCATTCCAGATGTAGGAATAATAGTGATTAACCCATGCCTAACATGTTATAAAGGCCTTTGTAAGCTGCATTGGATTAGGGTTTTTTATATACTTATCCGCTTCCCAAAATTGCACATTTTATTCCTCTGATATTATTTCATGAAATATGTTATTTATTTATATATGATTAATTTCATATAAACCCAAAATATTTATTATGATATCTAATGTTCATGGTTTGATCTTTAAATGGAATTATCAATTTCCATACCATTTTTTTCTTATTATTATTATGAATTTATTTTATTTAACCTTACTGAGCATTTGAGAGAACACCTTTCTTTTGTTTCCTTTTCTAGGTTATGAAGCAAGGTTTTAGGTAGAAGTAAAAAAGGTAGAGATTTTTATGGTAGATGATGATGGTATTTCTCTTAGATTGAATTTTTTGTTTACATGTTTCCAAATACACTAAACTATTATGGTCTTTAGGCATGTATTTTTTGTAATGTACTAAATATTGATATAAAATGATGTAATATCCATGTATGTTAAATTTGGGTTTCTATAGTTGGTATCCAAGGAAATTTTTAGTAATCTTTTGGAAACTAGGACAAGAAAAACATTAGAGAGATCCCTATGTATATATATATATATATATGGATATATCAAGTGATATCTATAAGGATAAGAATAAGGATGATTTATAATTTAGAAAAATATCCTAGAATTTTGGTAAAGGAAAGATTAAGCGGATACCTAGAAACACTTCCCTATCTGAATACTACTAGAGTATGTGGCCCTGAGATAGATGTACCTAGGTGTAATAAATATGAAAATATGTCCTGGGTCTGAATCAGGGTAATATAGTGGACAACAACAGGCCTTTATACACACCTGGTTTGACACTACCAGAGGATATTCTTTAGGAATTAATAAACTCTTAATGAACCAAAAACAAGGATTTAAATATATGTTGGATATTAATAACCTAGGATGAACCTAGGGTTTCAAAGATTAAAGATGGTGTCATGATTTAGATATCATATAATTAATTATTTTCTTGAATATGTGGTTTTTTGGTTGGATAAGTAGCCTGGTTTACCATGCACCAGTCTATCCAGGTCAATATGCGGTGTGATAATTAACTACACTATATATAATTAATTCACATTCCTTGAGTAATTTCTGAATTAATCCAAATACATTGAACATAAATACACAATTTATAGATCTGAATACATGGTTTGTATTCTTGTGTTATCTGGAAAAAACCGTCAGTGTCTACTGAAGTGATACTCAATTTAATTTCAATCATAAAATTACTTATTACCATTAGATTTGAGAGAATGGATAAGGGAGGAATTGATATTGAAATTCATATTATATGAATGATTAAACATGAATTAATAAACTAAATTATTAAAGTGTAAATCATCAATAAATTATTTAAATAATTATAAAAGAAAATATGATAGCTCTGATACCACTTTTAGTTTCCGAGCACAGTGAAAGTGCAGGATAGGTGTGTACCCAACTTTTCAAATTGAAATTATCAATGATTAATGAATGATCAATAAGATAATGAATTTTAGTATCCATGGAATTGAATCAATGATAAAAGATAAAGGAGAGAACCCGAAACTGAGAAGAGATGATGAAATTTTTTGTTTATAATTAATTTAATTAAATTATAGAATTACCTCTGAAGTGATAATTTCTTCATTAATTCATCTGACCATGAGTCCAAGGTGTATATTCATTATGATGTATAATCAAAGGATTGAAATAATTTAGCAGTGATACACACGTTTTCCATGTATCTCCAGACGTTGTTGAAGGAATCTCCGAGTACTAGCGCAGAAGATCCTTGTGCTTACGATGTCCACCTTCGAACACCTTGAGAATCGCTTCCAAATCATTCTCCTTGATCTGTTGGAGGATAATCTCTCTTGTTATTAGGATCATTCTTAGAGAGGGAAGAGTTCACTATCCTTGATAGGTTTTCTCTAAGGATGTTGTGCAGAAAATTATTGGTTAACCGGTTGAATGACCATTTGAATAATATAGAGAATAATAACATAACAAGGAATTTAATTCACTAGGTAATAATAAATAATTAGTATAGGTGACATTACATAATCTATTTTTCCATGTGAAACCCCAAGTAAAATAATAATTATAATGCTATTATCTCTGTGGCATGTTATTAACTTTCAGGTTATGTTTGATTATTATTTAACCAATTAATATTTAGCATTATTTCTCACTCGAACTGTAACTTTTTCTGCTAATACTATAAAATATTTTCCAGGCCTTGAATAATGAGTATTTATTTGTTAAATAAATATATCTACATTATTCACTGAAAAATAAATATTCCATCCGCAATATATTCTCCTGAATGACTTGTGACAAAATAAATGTGATCATGCATACCTGAATAACTATTAAACAATAAAGAGGAATAATATTTATTCAATTTTTTAAATAAATAAAATTTTTAAATGAGATAGTAGATACCCTTAGTGTGTGACCCTCTAGACCACTTTCTCATTGGGATTATGTGGGATTTCTTAAAGAGAAAGATTGTAGTCCTGAAATGGTCAAGTAACCCAAGAGAAAGAAGTTTATGTCACAACAACATGTCACCTGATATGAATGCATACTGTGTAATGTAATCCATTTTCCACGATTTCTCCAATATAGTGGGTTGCATGCAAGTTCCATCAACCCATGTTCTTGATTTCTTATTTGTTGACTTCTTAGAATTGAACTTACCTAGAGAACACTATTTCCATGGATTTAGTTAGGATATATAATTTCCATAAAAGGTCCTATGATATCTAATTCCATAGAAGTGATGAATAATTTATCGTATTATTCATTAATTTAGTATTAGTCGTGATGAAAACCACATATCCTACCTCACCAAAAACATTTTCCATAATAGTTTTCATTAATAAATCTATGTTTTCATGTCATAATACCCATTAATAGTAATATAAATGTCTACGGACCAATACACACATCCAAATATAGGAACATCCAATAACACTTATGAATTTAGATTTACTACTGGCAGGTCTTGTTCTCATAATATCATCCTATATATTTCTAAGAGCGCCCACCATGAGAAGGTACCTTAATTTTTCACGAGTCCTCCACCCTGATAGACTCTATCATTTGTGTCCCTTCAAATGATATCATCTGGCCAAAGAATATATTTCCAAGAATAATGTCATGGAACATCTCGGTTCTCATCATAGTAGGGATCTGTTATGAGATTATAATGTGAACGCTATTCTCTATACATTCTCACATACTATGTATTTCAAATTAACAATAATTATTTAACAATTTATTTATTAATATTCATCAAATGAATAGAATTCTATCATAAATTATAAAGAACTTGGTTTTTAGGGCACCAAATTCAACAAATATTACCAAGAAAATAAATATCATGAAGAAAATATTTACACATGATAAATATCTCAAATAACATATTTACATATTTATTCCCATGAAGGATTCATAATTTATTATCATGATCATCACTTTTTATATTATACCAAGAAAATAATAACAAATTCCATAAGGAATTTATCAATGTAATCGTCGGTTATTAAGATATTGATTTGAATGGTTCTACATCCCCAAAAAATTGAATCACTGAGTATTATTAATTTTATTTTTTCCCTTAAATTCATGATTTTTGTTTCATATATTCTCACTTTTAATAAACTACTACCACCGTTAAGGATTTACCAGAATGTTTCTTTCCATAATTTTCACATTTCAAAAATCCCATCATTACAGTCTTCCTCTATAAATCATTTAACATTCATTGGAACACAATGACCTATTATTTTATTTACATAACTTCTATATTTAATGCGTATAAAATTGTGTCTTTGTATTGATTGAACTAGATACTATATCATCATATAATGAAAAGGTTGGGGAAACTACTCCCCTTTGAATGTTAGGATTTATCCCATAAAAGAAACCATAAAAACCCAGGAAACACAAATATAAATAATTTTCAAGACATATAATTATCCATAAACTATATTTTATAGAGTTATATTCAATATACAAATGTTAGGTATTTTTTCAATCAAAACTAAAAATATTTATTTCTAACTAATTTTTTTTTGATATATATGGTTTTAATTAAAAAATATATTTAAAATTTCAGAATTTTAAATTTATAATATTAAATTAATTTTTAAATTTATTATGATAAAAATATCTAGTGATGAGTTTTGTTAATTTTTTGAAAAAGTTGGATTTTCCAATGAATCGTAAAAAATACTAATTTTTATTGAGAAGTGTCTTTTCTTTTCATGCATTTACGACGAAAATTTTTATTTTAGACTATTTATAAAATTTCATTAGTTTATTTTCTTCATTCATAATATAATAAATGTTATTGAAGTAAATAATATCAAAGAATTTAGTATAAATTTTTATTATTATTAAAATGAAATTTTAAAAAAACAATGTTTCATTGATTTTTTGGGATCAATGTTAAATAAAATTATTATAATTTTCTATATTTAATTTTAAAAATGGATTACATATTTATAATCATAAAAATTTCTATTAGGTAATAATTTCAACAAAATTTTGGTTTTAATAAATAATAATGTTAGGAAATGTATGTTACTGTTGTTAGGGTTAAAACAGGTTTACTAAGGGGTTAAACATAAGTGATATGGGATAAAATGACATAAACAATTAATAAATTTTATTTTATGACAATAATTAGAACCTATATAATAAAACTTTTCAAACGGTCTATTTTGGATCCATTTTTCTGAAAGAAGAAATTAATTTATTTTTATATTTTTGTATATTACAAGTGTGTCACCTCCACCACTAATAAAAGGACACCCCATATCCTCATCACTCCATAATTTAAAATCCATCTGGACTAGAAAATATCTATCAATTTATCTTAATTACATCCCTACCCATGTTCTAGAGGCCCTGGTTTGATTGGAAAATTAACATAGTTAGGACTTAGGTATAAACCTAAGGGGTTGTGTAACACCCCAGGTAAATAAAGAATATGATATTTTCATATTTATCCATATTTGTGAATAAAGTATTTATATTACTTTAAAAGGAACACTATGCTCGATGGCGTAATCAATATGCAACAACGAGTTTCTTTGAAATCTTATGTTGCACTCTAGTAATAAAATAACATTACTTTAAATGGTAGTTAACGCCTAGCCGTTGTAATGGCAGGAATGAACGGAACTAACTATAAAATTATTATATATGTTTTTCATATATTTTTACTTTTATCCAATAAATCTTAGAGGCTTAAAATGCAAATGAATCCAATTTTAAGCATAAATCTTCTAATATTCTTTAAAAGGTCAAATAACCACCTATTGATGGAGATACCTTTTCAAATATACTATTGACAATTTGATATGTTGTATTTGACAAAATAAAATCCTTCTTTATAATCTGGACAATGAAATTTACTTTGTGTAAATTTTTGTTATTTTTCCGATAAAGATCATTTTTATTGAAAATGGTGCATTTTAATTCAAAACCTCCCTTTAATATGATTTATTTATATGGATAGACTATATTTTTAATTTATATTAAAGTGTATTTAGAATATATTTTCACCATTTAATCCAATGGTGTTCATTGGAATTAATTTCACTTTGAAATTAGACTTAAACTAGTGTCAATAATTTAATAAATATTGTTTCTTAAAAACATGCTATTTGTTTTGACAGCGGGAATTAATTATGAAATTAATTAATTTAACTTATATGTTTTGAATTTTGTAAAATAGACATCATTTTTGAATTTGGAATATCAATTATAGGTTAGGGTGAAGTTTTGGTATTTTTCTGAAAAACTACAATTTTTTGATGAATAGTGAAACCACTAAGTGGTAGTTAAAGAAACTGATTTTTCATTTAAATAAAAATTTTCCACTTCTGTGAATTGATTTACAAAAATCCTACATACATGGTTGTCATTAAGAAGTAAAATGTTGTTCAATGAGATTAAAATTATTTTTTGTGAATAGTATATTTTAAGTTTTATTAATCGCGATTAAAGGTAATTACTGTAATTTTAGGAAAAAAAATATTTTAATAATATGAAATGACCTAAACACATGTCCTACCCTCATTTTATGTGTCATGGCCGACCAAGAAAATACATGGGTCAACTTGGGGACCCCATGGAGCCACTTTGTTTGGAAAATGACATAAATAACATTTATTTAAAGTTAAAATAAAAATGTCCCAAACATGAGTGTTTTTACTAAAACAATTTTTAAATAGTGTTATACAAGTCATTATTTTGACTATAAATATTCATTAGAAAGATAAAACGATTTACTACATCATGATATTTTTTTATAATGTTTAGACAATAAATAAATTAAATTATTTATGACACCATGATGATGCAACGAATACCTCATTATTTAACGATTTAAATAAAATGAAAATATAATGTACAATATAAGACCTACACTTGTCAAAAACCTATTGTATGGGTGTATTTAGAACTATTATCACCTTATCCTTGAGATATATAATTTTGGGACCTTTAAAATCTGAAAATCATTTTATAATAAAGTAAAGGTTAATAACTTTCCAAGAGTCCCATCCTCTCCTCTTATAAAAGGCCCCCTCCTCTACCAACTTACCCACACCTCTCAAGTCTTTTGCTCAGCCAAACCCTGCCCATTTCATCTCTCCACATCCCTCTATTCATCATTTAATCCTCACCTTTGCACATAATCCTTTCCAAGGAAGCCTTTGATCTCAAATAAAAAAGAGTTACCCGATCTAAAGGTAATGTCTTCCCTTGTGTTATTTTGTTTTATTTTGCTTCTCCAACCCTCTAAACTCTTTTTATTCCATTATTTTGTAACAAAACCAGTATCTTAAATATACTAGAATGTTGTTTTGTGAAGGATTCTATCTACACTTACACACACCTTCGTCTAATGATTAAAGAACATACTGTTTCTGTGGATGGCGAATTTCTGCCACATGAAACGATGATTGTTCAATATTATCTTAACACCTTTCATGGTGTCCATTATGATATAACTATATTTTATATATGATATATATGGTATTTATGTTTCTATCTGCTTCCGAATTTTATATTTAAAACATGCCTTTATGCTTTTCATGTTGTGCTAGTGCGATAATTTCATACGAGGAAGTGTGGACTACCGCCCCTCAAGTGATGTGACTCATTCATGAAATACATGGAATGTATAAAGAATGAAATTAATGAAAATATCTGAACTATATAACATATATATTATACTTTAATTATAATATATATATCTCTCATCTATTTTTAATACTATTAATATGACAAAGAAATGAAAGTAGCGTTCATGCGTACGTACGGCCTACAGCCTCCATAAACGGTGCATTTCATTTCTCTTTATCTCCAAATGTTATGGAGTAATATATAATGAATATTTACTGGATATATATGATATTTAAATCATTAATACTATTCTGGAGATGATTTACTTATAACTACATGGACAATCATTTTCAAACAAATTTATTTTTGACTCATGTACCAAACATCGACAAAAACGTCTGATATGATCTCACATTATTAACCAATTATTATAACATTATAATATGTGATATTAACTGAATAATAATCTTTAAAAGATATCCTCAAGAAATTATAAATTGAAAAATGTTTATTATTCAGGAATATAAAGAAACGGACAAGACAAATCAGACTTGATGTAAGGGATCCGACCTCTCTCTTTCTTTTCAAGTACCCTCTTTTATGTCATTTCATTTATACTCCATGTCATTATGTATGAGGATGTTCTTTAATATTAACCCTACTGAAATTTTTATTTTCATATGATTAGGTACCCCATCTTACTCTCATCAATTCATTTTAAGAATTTTTATGTGGCGCGATTAGGCTACCAAATTTTCGTAAGGGATCCAACCTCTCTCTTTCTTTTTAAGTACTCTCTTTTATGTCATTTATTTTATGCTCATGTTTCTTATGTTTGGGGGTGTAATTTTATATTCATCATACTGTAATTTTTATGTTCATATTATGATAGACCCTATTTGATCTCATAAATTCATTTTTAGAAGTTTTAAGTGGCGCCATTAGGTTGTCCAGTTTTCGTAAGGGAATTTTTATCTCACTTTTATTCTCGTTACATTTATGCTACGTTTGCCACTATTTCCTTTGAGTGGTGTATGTAATTTACATTATTATACACTTTTTGTAGTATAATTTCATTTATGGGTATTTATATCTTCATTTTATGACCCTTCTTCCATGGGGTGTACCTTTCGAAAGTTACCCAACTCGGTAAGGGGACCTTTCACCCTCCACTTTTTAAAAGACTTCTTTTGTTATGTATTTTAATTCAAATACTATTATGTTTGGATATGTTATTATATATCCTAATTTATGTAAATTTAATGTTCAAGTGATGAGATACCATTTTCTCTCTCAACAACCCATTATTTGAATTTTAAGGTGATGCAGTTTGGCTATCGGATTTCTGTAAGGGAACTTATTAACCCACATTAAATTCCTTAGGTTAAACCTCTACTTCATGATTTTATTATGCCAAGATTATGTGTGGAATATTTATGTTGTAATTTCCACAATCCTTTGTGTGGATATAATATTTCTACACATAATCATCTCATTGATAAATTCTTACTAACTTGTATGGGAAATCATAACTCAATCTCATTTCATTGAGTTAAAATATCTATGTCATTGGTTTTGTTTTTCCAAGATTATGTGTGAATGACCTCTGATTGTTTAACACTTAACATCCACTTATATTGGGTGTATTTATATTTCTCAAACATAATTATGTAATAGATTTATCCTTAATTTAAGGATACCATCTTTATAATGGATTTCATCTCTATTTAAATTTATATTGAGACTTCATTGTTGCTATGCACCAATTCACTCTTATATGGTGTGCATACTGTCCTTTTAAATATAATATCATGAATACTTTTATTATCATGATATTATAAGGTTCAGATTAAATGTTATTCCGCAATTATTTGTATTCAAGAGTCTCTTATTTTGCTAAAAACTCTTTAACAAAAATATCATTTTAAATGTTTTAAAGATTCATTATTATAAATCATTATCTTTAATGTCCATGATTTCAAAATGGTTTTCAGTATTTATTTATATGGACATTAATGTTTTAAAATTATAATTCAATTAAAATCTTCAAAGTGGTATGGGACACTTTGATTCAAAAATCTCTTTAAAATGATTTTTGAAAATGGATGGATTAATTCAATATCTTGGAATAACTTATTGTGATTGCAAATGAAATTTTTTTATTGAAATGTTTATATTTTCAATATTTTATGTGTAATGATGGTACTTGGACATTTTACGGGTGGTTATGTGATAAACCATATGACGGGTGGTGCCGTGAATACCAGGACGAGTGGTTACGTTATAACCTCCAATGCATTGGGTATGGAAGTCGGCCGTATGGCTATTTCATTATGTATGTGTGGAAGTCGATCGTATGGTTATTCCATTTAGGTATGTTTATATCCCAAGATACCTCAATATGTTTTGTGTTATTTATATGGGTTTTATGGTAATCTTTTGGTTACAAAAGGGTAAGTAATGGTCTTTTATTCAGTGAAGAGTTTTTACTTCTTCATAAAGGTGAAAAGTATTACTTTGGTAAAGTAATCATGGTTTAATTCTTGTTTTGAAAAACTAACAGTTTTCCTTCTTTGTGTATCCTTTACTGGGATTTTTATGCTCATAACATGTTTTTGAAATGTTTTCCACATAACTTAATGACGAATAGGGTCAAGGATGAGATCATGGAAAGATATTCTATCTAAAACATGGAATTACACATGTTTCTTTTTAAGTGTTTTTTTATTTTATGGAAACTTAGTAGAAGTGTCTACTGTGTATTCTTTTGAGATTTAATAGTTATAACCTAATTCTATAAAACTCTAAACCAGAAAATATCCCTTATGTGAATTATTCATTTAATTCATGATTAAGTAATGTATATGGCCGGGGCCTTATAGTTGGTATCAGAGGTTGGTTTAGATAACATTAGAGGTTAGGGTATTCTATAAGCATAAGTGACATTAACATAATGGTTAGGATTTCAGAAAGCATCCTAGTTCTAGATAAAGTGAATGAGAAAGTATATCTTAGTGTTTATCTTCCACATTAGTACATGATGGTTTTGTTGATATAATCACACTGACCTTTCTGGTTTTAGTAAATGGATGGATCTAGGAGGCACCAAAGTGACAAAGGGTTTGAAGGAAACTGTGGTCGTTCTTTGATTAAGAGACTTGATGAAATGGGGCATTCAATGAGAAATCTCATGGTTATTCTAAACCAACTATCAGGAGTAATTATCAACCACTTGAACCTTGGTTAGATCTCTAATGCATCATGTACGAGAGAACCAACTCAACATGGAAGTTTAGTTAATAATTATAAAGGTAACCATTAGGGTTTATATGATCCTTACTTTTGAGGTAATTATGGGTTACTATACTTTATGATGGAAGATGAACGACATGAGATAAACATGAGGTTAAATTATGTTATGGTTATTTTATAAGATTTTATCTCGTTTTGGGGAATGTTTTAAGAATTATCTAGTTTTTGAAAAAAGACAACACACAGACCGTGTGACAACCCGTCGGGTCAGACAAAGCTGTGGGAATCAAACCCACAACCAAAGTGCGACTGGTATTTATCGCCTACCACTGGACTATGTGAAGTCCCTGGATAGTATGACTTATTCTTCTTAGTTAGATGATTTTATGAATTAATAGTAAGTTTATTTTGTGTTATCTATGGAAATTATTAACCTATCATGGAGGATATGTGATTAGGTTAATTACTTTTCAATATAAGACTTTTAGAGCAACTGATGTTATTTGTAGATAACTGTTAATTTGTACCTTGGAGGAATATGTGATTAAATCCTTATAATATTTGGGTTTCAGTATTAGTTTTGATTTATTTGAAGATTTTTATGGATATATGTTTATTGAATGATCTTTGTTGAACATTGGGTATTGTTTGACAAATTTTTGAGATTAAGAATAGATTTTTTTATAAAGGATTATCCTTTTTGGGTATTATATGATCTCATAATAAACTTTTTGGTAAGGTTTTGGTTGATATCTAAAGACATGGTAAATATATAGTTCTCTTTTGTGGAATAGGTGGTTCTCAAGAGGTAGATTATAGTACTCTTAATGTGAACAAGTCTTCCCAAAAACTCCTCTTTTGGAGAAAATATTAGTTTGATTAAGGAATATAGTAAAAGAAGAATGTCTAAGTGACAAGTAATTATGTTTCATTATGATTTATTTAAGACCCAAAATAAATTCTTCAATTTAGAGTAACTTAAAACAAAAATTTTGTTAGTTAACTTTTCCTACAGGGGAATTGAATACCATTTAACCCATCACAAGTTTGTGATTTTCTTGTGGTTAAGTTTCTCCTAGACATGTTTACTATCACTCTCCATCAGAACATGAACATTTTTTCCTCCATATCCATATTTTCATACTTTGAATCCTATTGTGGGTTAACTCGGGTGACCTTTGTCCTTCTCTCCCATTCTTTTAAAGTGATAGTTTTACTTACTCTTGTTCTGATGTGGGATTTTCAATGAAGTTTCCAAGCCCAATTTTAAAATTGCGAGGACGAAATTCCCAAAAGGGGGGAAGGATGTAACACCCTAGGTAAATAAAGAATATGAAATTTTCATATCTATCCATATTTGTGAATAAAGTATTAATATTACCTTAAAGGGAACGCTATGCTCAATGGCGTACCCAGTACGCAACAACGAGTGTCTTTGAAATCTTACGTTGCACTCTAATAATAAAATAATATTATTTTAAAATGTAGTTAACACCTAGACGTTTTAATGGTGGGAATGAATGGAACTAACTAAAAAATGATTATATATGTTTTTCAAATATTTTTACTTTTATCCAATAAATGTCAGAGGCTTAAAATGCAAATGAATCCAATTTTAAGCATAAATTTTATAATATTCTTTAAAAGGTTGATTAACCGCCTTTGGATGGAGAAACCTTTTTAAATATAATTTTTAGAATTTTATATGTTGTATATGATAAAATAAAATCTTTATTTAGAATATGGACATCAATATTTACTTTTTGTAAATTTTTGTTATTTTTCCGATAAAGATCAATTTTATTTAAAATGTTGCATTTAAATATAAAACCTCATTTTAATCTGATTTATTTATATGGATAGATTATATTTATAATTGATATTAAAGTGTATTTAGATTATATTTTTACCATTTAATCCAATGGTGGTCATTGGAATTAATTTCACTTTGAAATTAGACTTCAACTAGTGTTAATCTTTTAATATATATTGTTTCTTAAAAACATGCTCTTTGTTTTGACAGTGGGAATTAATTATTAAATTAATTAATGAAACTTATATGTTTTTAATTTTGTAAAATAGACATCATTTTGGAATTCGGAATATCAAATATATCTTAGGGTGAATTTTTTGAAGTTTTCTGAAAAACATCAATTTTTGATGAACTGTGAAACCACTAAGTGGTAGTTAAAGAAACTGATTTTTCATTTAAATGAAACTTTTCCACTTCTGTGATTTGATTTTCAAAAATCCAACATACATGTTTTTCATTAGAAATTAAAATATGGTTCAATGATATTAGAATAATTTTTGGTGAATAGTACCTTTTAAGTTTTATTTATCGCGATTAAAGGTAATTAGTATAATTTAACGTAAAAAGAATGTTTTAATAATATGAAATGACCTAGACACATGTCCTACCATCATTGGATGTGTCATGTCCGACCATGAAAATCCATGGGTCAACATGGGGACCCCATGGAGACACTTTGGTAGGAAAATGACATAAATAACATTTTATTTAAAGTTAAAATAAAAATGTCACAAACATGAGTTGTTTTACTAAAAAAAATTTTACATGGGGTTATACAAGTCATATTTTGACTATAAATATTCATTAGAATGATAAAAATATTTCCTACATCATGAAATTTTTTTTTATAATTTTTAAACATTAAATAAATTAAATTATTTATGACACAATGATGATGCTTCGATTACCTCAATATTTAACGATTTAAATAAAATGAAAATATAATGTACAATCTATGACCTACACATCTCAAAAACCTATTTTATAGGTTTATTTCGAACTATAATCACCTTATCCTCTAAATATATAATTTTGGGACATTTAAAATCCGAAAAGCATTTTATAATAAAGTAAACATTTATAACTTTCGAAGAGTGCCCCTCCTCTCCTCTTATAAAAGGCCCCCACCTCTACCACTTTACCCACACCTCTAAAACCTTTGGATCGGCCAACCCCTTCCCATTTCATTTATCCACATCCCTCTATTCATCATTGAAGCCTCACCATTGGGCAGAATCATTTCCAAGGAAGCCTTTGAGCTCAAATCAAAAAGAGTTACCCGATTTAAAGGTAATGTCTTCCCTTGTGTTATTTTGTGTTATTTTTCTTCTCCAACTCTCTAAACTCTTTTAATTCATTTATTTTGTAACAAAAAAAGTATCTTCAATATACTACGATTTTTTTATGTGAAGGATTCGAGCTACACTTACACACACTTTCATCTAATCATTAAAGAATATACTGTTTCTGTGGATGGCGAATTTCTGCCTCACAAAACGATGATTGTTCAATATTCTCTTAACACCATTCATGGTGGCCATTATGATGTCACTATATTTTATATACGATATATATGGTATTTTTTTTCTATATGCTTCTGAATTTTATATTTAAAACATCCCTTTATGCTTTTCATGTTGTGCAAATGCGATAATTTCATACGAGGAAGTGTGGACTACCGCCCCTCAAGTGATGTGACTCATTAATGCAATACATGGAATGTATAAAGAATGAAATTAATGAAAATATATAACCTATATAACATATATATTATACTGGAATTATTATATATATATCTCTCTCAATTATTTTTAATTCCATTTATAAGACAAAGAAATGGAAGTAGCGTTCATGCGTACGTACGGCCTACCGTCTCCATGAACGGTGCGTTTCATTTCTTTTTATCTTTAAATGTTATGGAGTAGTATATAATGAATATGTACTGGATATATATTATATTTAAATCATTAATACTATTCTGGAGATAATTTACTTATAACTACATGGACAATCATTTTCAAACAAATTCATTTTTGATTCATGTACCAAACATCGACAAAAATGTCTGATATGAACACACATTATTAACCAATTATTATAACATTATAATATGTGATATGAACTGAATAATAATACTTAAAATAGATCCTTAATCAATTACAAATCTAAAAAAGTTTATTATTATGGAATATAAAGAAACGAACAAGACAAATCAGGCTTGAGGTAAGGGATTCGACCTCTCTCTTTCTTTTCAAGTACCCTCTTTTATATCATTTCATTTATGCTCCATGTTCTTATGTTGGGGGATTTTATTTAACAATAACCATACTGAAATTTGTATTTTTATATGATGAGTTACCCCCTCTTACTCTCATTAATTCATTTTAAGAATTTTTATGTGGCGCTGTTAGGCTGCAGAATTTTTGTAAGGGATCCAACCTCTCTCTTTCTTTTTAAGTACTATCTTTTATGTAATTTCTTTTAATATAATATTTATTGTGTTTAGGGATGTTATTTTATATTCCTCATACATTACTTTTTATGTTAATATTATGAGAGACCATATTTGATCACATAAATCCATTTTTGGAAGTTTTAAGTGGCGTCGTTTGGCTATCGAGTTTTCGTAAGGGATTTTTCATCTCACCTTTATTCTCGTGACATTTATGTTACATTTGCCAATATTTCCTTTCAGTGGTGTATGTAATTCCCATTATTATACTATTTTTGTAGTATAATTTCATTTATGGGTATTTACATCTTCATTGTATGACCCTTCTTCCATGGGGTGTACGTTTCCAAAGTTACCCAACTCGATAAGGGGACCTTTCACCTTCCTATTTTTAAAAGACTTGTTTTGTTATGCCTTTTAATTCACATACTATTATGTTGGGATATGTTATTATATATACTTAATTATGTAAATTGTATGTCCAAGTGATGAGATACCATTTTCTCTCTCATAAAGTCATTTTATGAATTTTAATGTGACGCCGTTTGGCTGTCGGATTTCTGTAAGGGAACTTCTTAAACCACATTAATTTATTTGGGTTAAACATCTACTTATTTATTTTATTAAGACAAGATTATGTGTGGAATATCTATGTTGTAATTTCCACAAACCTTTGTGTGGATATACTATATCTACACATAATCATCTCGTTGATAAATTCTTAAGAACTTGTATGGGAAATCAAAACTCAATCTCATTTTATTGAGTTAAATATCTATGTCATTGGTTTTGTTTTTCCAAGATTATGTGTGAATGACCTCTGATTGTTTCACACTTAATATCCACTTATATTGGGTGTATTTATATTTCTCACACATAATTATGTGATAGATTTATCCTTAATTTAAGGATACCATCTTTATAATGGATTTCATCTCAATTTACATTTCTATTGAGACTTCATTGTTGTTATGCACCAATTAACTCTTATATGGTGTGTGTTCTGTCCTTAGACATATTATATCATGAATCGCTTTATTCTCATGATATTATAAATTTTGGATTAAATTTTATCCCACAATTATATGTATTCAATAGTCTCTCAATTTTCTAAAAACTCTTTAACAAAAATATAGTTTTAAATGTTTTAATGATTCATTATTATAAATCTTTATCATTAGTGTACATGTTTTCAAAATGGTTTTCAGTATTTATTTATATGGACATTAATGTTTTAAAATTATAATTCCATTAAAATATTCAAAGTCATATGGGTCACTTTGATTCGAAAATCTCTTTTAAATGATTTTTGAAAATGGATTGATTAATTAAATATCGTGGAATTACTTATTGTGATTGCAAATGAATTTTTTTTATTGAAATGTTTATATTTTCAATATTTTATGTGTAATTATGTTACATGGACATTTTATGGGTGGTTACATGATAAACCATATGACGGGTGGTGCCGTGAATACAAGGACAGATGGTTACGTTATAACCTCCAATGCATTGGGTATGGAAGTCAGCCATATGGCTATTCCATTAAGTATGTGTGGAAGTCGACCATATGGTTATTCCATTTAATTATGTTTATGTCCCAAGTTACCTCTATATGGAATATGTTCTTAATATGGGTTTTATGGTAATATTTTTGATATAAAAGTGTAAGTAATGGTCTTTTATTAAGTGAATAGTTTTTACTACTTCATAAAGGTGAAAAATTTTACTTTGGTAAAGTACTCATGGTTTACTTGTTGTTTTGAAAAACTAAAAGTTTTCCTTCTTTGTGAATCCTTTACTGGGATTTTTATGCTCATCCCATGTTTTTGAATTGTTTTCCACAGGACTTAAAGATGAATAGGGTCAAGGATAGGATCAAGGAAAGATATTCTATATAAAACATGGAACTAGACATGTTTCCCTTTAAATGTTTTATTTTATTTTATGGAAACTTAGTAGAAGTTTCTACTATGTAATATTTTGAGATGTAATAGTTATGACCTAATTCTCCAAAATAGTAAACCTGAAAAGGTCCTCTATGTGAATTATTCATTTAATTAATGATTAAGTAATGTATAAGGTCGGGGCCTCAAAGGTTGTCTGAAGAAGAGGTGTAGTTATTAACTAAATTTTTTTATTTCATCTCTTTTTCTATAACTTTAACATATTATAAAATAATTATCAAATAATAACATCATTATATTTCATATAAAAATATTTTTTATTATTTTCATATATCCACCTCATTCTTCCATAAAATGGTAACTAAAACCACCATTCGTGTGTATGGTGGATTACTACCTCATTAATAAATATAATTAATTTTCCATCACAAAAAATAATGGTTGGTTACAATTATAGATTTATTGTATTTATGTGATATTCATAAAATAGTTTTCATTATATTGAGATTATATATCATCTTCTTTATTACCTATCCATCTATTGAAAACTGAAAATGTCAGTCATGTGCATGTGTGGGTTTCCACCTGCACTGAGTGATGTGATTTATTTTTCATGACCATAAAAAATGGATGATAAATTTAAGTGTATTTAAATAAAAAATTTATTTATGATATAATTTATAAGGTCTCGGCTTTTAAACATTACATAATCATGAATTAAATGAATAATTCACATTAAAAATATTTTTGGGTTTAGAGTTTTAGAGAATTAGGCCATAACTATTACATTTCATTTCTAAAAAAATACAAAGTACACACTTCTACTCCATTTCCAATTTTTTTTTTAAAAGGAACTATTGAAAAAAAGAGTCATGTCTAGTTCCATGTTTACGACATCATGAATTTTTCTTGATCCTATCCTTGACCCTATTCCACATTATGGCCTATAAAAAACATTTCAAAAACTTTGGATGAGCATAAAAAGCTCATTAAGGGATACACAATGAAAGAAAACTGTTATTTTTTCAAACAACAAGTAAACCATGAATACTTTAACATAAGTAATACTTTCACTTTTATGAAGTAGTAAATAATCTTCACTGAATAAGAGATCACTACTTACCCTTTTATAACCAAAATATTACCATAAAACCCATATAAATAACCCATAACATATAAAGGTAACTTGGGACATAAACATACTTGAAAGGAATAACCATACGGTTGACTTCCACACATATTATTAAGTGGAATAGCCATACTACTGAATTCCATACACAATTCATTTGACGTTATAACATAACCACCCATCCTTGTTTATAACGACAGCACCTGTCATATGGTTTATCGTGTAACCACCCTTCAAATGTCCAAGTACCATTATAAAATCATAACACATTAAACAAAAATAAAGGAAATAAAAAAATTCCACATTTCAATCACAATATATCAAATAAATATATTGACATAAAAAATCAATTATAAAAACCATTTTCAATACCAAAATAACTAAAAGAATATATGGTATTTATTTTTCTTGAAAAAAAACATTACGACTTGTTAAAGATGCGAAAGAACAAAAAACACTCGCGGCGGTAGAAAGATTGTTGTCACTGCTTACGTTAAAAGAAACATTAATTTTTTTCACTTAGTAAAACGCTTCTTAGAAAAATATTCATTTGAAAAGTAAAGGGTGTTTATATAGAGTATAAAAGAAAGTCATGTATTAAAACAAAATATGCCTCAATGAAAGGAATATGAGACGAATTCCCTTACCTCGTGTCCGACTTAACCCGTTCGTTCTTTAATATCATGAATAATAAACTAAAGTAAATTTCTACATGATTAAGAATATTTTTCAAGTTTATTATTCCATTTAAATCACTTATTTTCATGTTATAACAATTATGTAATCATTCAAGTTAATAATGTTCGTTTTGTCAATATTTGGTACTTCAGTCACAAATGAACACCATATAGTTACAAGTTGTTCACATGGAAGAAATTTCATTATATAAAGAATGATATTTATGATATAGATATCATAGATATCATATATATTTGGTATATAGATTTATTTATAATAGTACATAACATTTGGAGGTAGGAAATGAAATGCACCGTTCATGGAGACGGTAAGCAGTACGTACTCATGAACTCTACATTAATTTCAAATTATTATTTTAATGGAATTAAAACATAATTATACATAGGTATATTATAATTATAGTATGATATCATATAATATAATTAAATCCATCTTTTATACGTCCAGCATATGGCATTAATGAGTCATATCACTTTGAGGGGCCGTTGTCCGCACTTTCTCAAATGAAATTATTGTGTGATGGAAACCATAAAGGTATTCTATAAATGGAAAATACAAAAGAATAAAGAATAAATAAACATAATATATATATCTTATATAAATATAGTGTCATATTAATGGCCACCATGAGAGGTGGTAGGAGATAATAGAACAATAATCATTTCGTGAGGGGTTAGTTTTCCAACCACAAAAATAGTATGATCTTCACCCATTAAATGGAGGTGTGAGTAAGTATAGTTAAAATAATTCTCATAAAAAAATCATACAATTTTTAGGATAATGGGGTTTTTATAAAATAAAGGAATAAAAAGAGTTTAGGTGTTTGAGAAGTAAAAAAAAAAGTTAAGATAATCCGTTACCTTGAATTTGGGTAACTCCCTTTGGTTCGAACCAAAATTGTTTGTTGAAGTGCCTTCTACATAATGTAAGGATTCATGGGGGAAGAGAGTGATGTAGGAAGCTTAATATGGAAGATTTTGGATGATCCAAAAGGCTTGAGAGGTGTGTCTGATTGGTTAGAAATGTTCTCCTTTTATAAGGTGGAGGATGGGATCTTTATGAAATATTGCAAATAATATTTTATTATAAACCTATCTTCGGATTATAAAGACGAAAAACTCATTAAAGATAAATATATGATGACTCATGGCCGAAATAAAATCATATAATAAGAATTTGACTAGTTTTGGATGTTATTTAATTTTTTATAATCTTATTTATTTAATTGATATATTAATAAGGTAAACACTCCATCATTATTGTGTCATAAATAATTTAATTTATTAGATGTCTAGAAATTATAAAAAATATAATGATTTAGGAACTATTTTTATCTTTATAACTAATATTTATATTTGAAAAGATAACTTATATAATACCATATAAAAATTAATTTACTAAAATATTTTTGGTTATGTAATTTTTTCCTTTACATAAAATTAATTAATCTAAAGTGTCATTATCATTAATAAGTGGATACATGGGGTCCCAAAATTGACCCAAAGATGGCCATGGTAGGCCATTTCTCATCCAATAATGTTTGAACAAGTGTTAAGGTAATTTTTAATTATTATAATATTTTTTTTACATTGAATTACCGTATTTACCTTTAACCCTCGTAAATAGAATTCCAATGTTAATATTCACCAAAAATTATTTTCATATTATTGAACGAAATTTTACTTACTAATAACAACCATGTATATTAGATTTTTGAAATTCAATTCACAGAAGTGGTAAAATTTCTTTTAAATGAAAAATTTTGTATTGTTAACTACTACTAAGTGGTTTCACTATTCATCAAAAATTGATTTTTAGAGAAAAATTCCAAAACAACAGCCTAAAATAAATTTGATAGTCTGAATTCCAAAATGATGTCTATTTTAACATGTTTTAAACATATAAGGTGAATTAATTAATTTAAAATTAATTCACGTTGTTAAACCAAATCGCGTGTTTTTAAGAAACAATAACTATCAAAATATTGACACCTATTTATGTCCAAATTCAAAGTGAAATTAATTCTAATGACCTATATTGTCTTAAATGGTAAAAATATATTATAATTATAATTTAAAACAAATTAAAAATGTAATCTATCAATATAAATAAATTAGATTAAAACACAGTTTTAAATTAAAATACAATATTTTTCACTATTCATTAAAAATTAACTTTATCAGAAAAATTCCGAAAAATTTACAAAAAGTAAATTCTGATGTCCCCATCCTAAAAAATGATATTATTTGGTAAAATAGAGTTTATTAAAGTGAATAAAACTACATTTAATGAGGTTTCTCTATTAATAGGTGGTGAATCGACCTTTTAATTTAAATTATGCTTAAAATTAGATTCATTCAAACATTAAGACTCTAACTTTTATTGGATTAAAGTAAACAAATTTAAAAAACATACATAATCATGTTGTAGTTAGTTTTGTTCATTCCCTCCAATACAATGTCTAGGAGTTAAATTCTATGTAAAGTAATAATATTATATTATTAGTTTGCAACGAAAGATTTCAATGAAACTCATTTTTTTTGTACCAGGTACAATATCAAACATAGAAACAAAAGTAAAGTAAAATTAATATTTAATTCACAAATATTAATAAGTATGAAAATATCTTATTCTTCATTTACCTGGGATTTTACATCCTTCCCCCCTTTTAGAAAATGCATCCCCAAAATTTTTATTAACTTATTAAAATAAGTGGGGGTATTTATCCCTCACAGCATTTTAGATTTGCACAGTGCCTCTTTAACCATATAGATTTTCCACAAAACGATTACATGGTGAAATACCTTATTTCGCAACACTTTCTCTCCACGATCGAGAATCTAGACTGGTTGTTCCTCAAATGAGAGATTCTCTTCCAACTGAACTACCTCTTGGCTCCAACAATGAGATGGATCTCATATAAACTTTCTCAACATCGAAACATGAAAAACATTTTGTACCTGGGATACAATTAGAGGAAAAGACACTCTTTATGAAACTGATCCAATTTACTCCTGGATTTCATAAGTTCCAATGAACTCAGACTCAACATTCCATTCTTACCAAAACACATCACTCTTTTCCATGGAAAAACATTGAGAACAACATGATCACCTACCTCCAAAGAAATATCCTTCCTCCGATTATCCACACAAATTTTCGGTCTGCTCTGATCCGTTCTCATGTTCTTCTGAATCAAATGAACTATCTCTGTCATCTCTTCTACCAATTTTGGTCCATCATCTTCATTTCACCTAATTCATCCCAAAAAGCTGGTGTTTGACAACGATTTCCATATAATGCCTCAAATAGAGCCATCTGTATACTGGAATGAAAACTATTATTGTAAGAAAATTTATCCAAAGAATGATGTTAGTCCCAACTGCCTTAGTAATCTAGTGAACAAGCACGTAGCATATACTCCAAGGTCTGAATTGTTCATTATGTTTTCCCATCTGATTGAGAATGAAAAGATGTACTAAAATTTAATTCAATACCCAACGACTTCTGAAACCCTTTCCAAAATTTAGAAGTAATCCTAGGATCATGATCAGATACAATGGAGAGGGGAAATCCATGCAACCTAACTATCCCTTTAACAAACAACCGAGCAAATTGATCTAGAGAAAAATTATCTTGAATATGAAGGAAATTAGAAGATTTAGTCAATCGATCAACTATAAACCAGATTGTATTATTACCTCGAGATGTCTTCAGTAATCACATAAAAAAGTACAAGTATATATTTACTCATTTCCACTTTGGCACTGGTAATGGATGAAGAATCCCTTTTGGTAACTTCCGCTCTACTTTAACCTGCTAACAAATCCAAAAATTCACAATAAAATCAGTAATATCTCTTTTCATTCCATCCCACTAGTAATACTTCTGATGACCTCTATACATCTTAATACTACCAGGATGAACTGAAACGAATAACTATGAGCTTCATAGAACAATTTATTCTTCAACTATGAATCAAAAGGCATACATATTGTCCTCCCAATCCTCAAAATCGAATCATTATTAATATTAAAATCAGGAAAAATACCCTTATGAACAAACTCTACCTTTTTATGCAACTCACTATCTTCTTTCTGTGCTTGCTTTATTCTTGTTTGATAGAGATGATTTTACTAACACCTAAAACGAAATAGAATAATTTCCTGCACCAACCACTTCTATGCCAAAATTCATCAAATCAAAAACCAAAGGATCTCATTCCAAATGTAGCATGGTTAATGAGACATTAATTTTTCGACTCAAAGAATCAACCACTTTATTTTCTTTTCCCGGATGGTAATCGATCATGAAATCATAATAATTAATTAATTCCAGCCATCTCATCTGTCTCATCCTCAATTATTTCTCAGTGAATATATACATTAATCTTTTGTGGTCAATATATATTTCACATTTTACTCCATACAAATGATGCCTTCAAATTTTTAAATCAAAAAGAAGAGCAGCTAATTCCAAATCATGTGTAGGGTAATTTAACTCATGATGTTTCAACTGACATGAAGCATAAGTAATTACCTGATCATTCTGTATAAGTACACATCCATGTCCTTTCAATGAAGCATCATTGTAAATAAAGAACTCACCATTTTTTGAAGGTACTTCCAAAATTAGAGCATTCCCCAATCTTCTTTTCAATTCTGGAAAACAATCATCACATTCTTTTGTCCAAATAAACTTGACACCTCTTCTAGTTAACTTAGTCATTGGACAAGATAATCGTGAAAAATTATCAACAATCTTCTTGTAATAACCAGCCAATCCAAGAAAAATACAGATCTTGGTTATATTTGTGGGTCTTGTCCAATCATCAAAAACTTTTGTTTTCACAGGATCAATAATTATGCTAGTTTTTCAAATAATGTGACCAAGGAAATAAATTTTTTGTAACCAAAACTCACACTTTCTGAATTGCCCATAATTTTGTTTTTCTTTTAAGGATTGATAAATGACCCTTAAATGACTTTCATGATCCAATTTTCTTTTAGAATAAACCAAAATATCATCAATGAACACAACCACAAACTTATCCAAAACTCACAGAAAATTTAATTCATAAGATCCAAGAATATAGCAAGTGCATTGGTTAAACCAAAAGTCATAACAAAAAATTCATAATGTCCATATCTAGTATGACACACAGTGTTCAGAATGTATATTTGCTGTACATTCAACTAATGTTACCCCTATCTCAAGTCAATCTTCGAAAAATACTATGCTCTATGGAGCTGATCAAACAAATCATCAATATGAGGCAAATGATACTTGTTCATAACAGTGAAGTTATTCAATGCTCTATAATCAATGTGAAGTCTCATTGAACCATATTTCATTTCAACAAAAAAGATAGGAGCACCCCATGGTGATGTTCTAGGTCGAATGAATCCTTTATCTAATAACTCTTGCAATTTTTTCTTTAACTCTAAAAGTTTAGTTTGAGTGATTTGATAAGGGGGTTTTGAAATTGGCTTAGTAAAAGTAACTAAGTCGAAAGTAAATTCAACTTCCCGATCACGTATAATACCAGGAAGCTCACCAAGAAAAACATCAAGATTCTAATTTACCACTGGTATATCATTAATCTAAAAAGTTCCTTCATTTTCACCAATATGTGCAAGGTAACATTCATTTCCATATTTTACTAGTTTCTCAGCTTCTTGACATGTTATCAAAAGAAAAGGTTCATTCTTGTACACAAACTGTAAATAATTCTAAAATGAATCCTATTTAGCCCTGCAGTTGATCATAGCATGATAAACAGATGGCCAATCCATGTGAAAAATAACATCAATCTCGACTAGAGAAAAAAAATAACGTTTTCTGGTAGATTTTACATACACACAAGGACAAGAAGGTTCTTATGATTTCTATTTATCTCAACATTTCCTCTATGTTTTTTTTACCATAAGTTCTGTATTCATTTCATCAGATGGAATTCCTAATTTATTAGAAAACTTCTCAGAAATGAAAGAGTGTGTAGACCCTGAATCAAACAACACATTGGAATAATCTGAACAAACAAACAATGTACTTGATACTACTTCTTTTGATGGCCCAACATCTACTGAAGTAGTTCAAAGGATTTCACCACCCCTTTCTGCTTGTTTTCTGGCAGCTTTCTCTTTTTTGAGTTCTTCATTGGACACTCATTTTCATAATGATTCATTTCATTGCACTTAAAACTTCTTACCAATGGATTTTCATTGCATGCTTGATCATCTTCCTTACAGTTACGAGAAATATGACTAGACTTACCACACTGGAAGCACATTTTATACTTTGATAAAAATTCTCCAGGATGCTTTTTACCACACTTCTCATAAGTTAGATATTTAATTTTCATACCTATAGGATTATTTGATGAATTCATTCCCTTTTCCTGCCAACTGGACCTCTTATTCTGTTGTTTGTTAAAGAACACATGATCATCGGAAAAATCCATTACCACCTTCTTCATAAATCGAACAAGTTTTTCATAACTTTTGAACTCACGAGAGGATAATGATCTTCAATATCTTGGCTTCAGTACTAAGTAAAATCAATTAATCTTACTATCAAGATCATGGATGAAACAAGGATCATACCTTGTCGGCCGATTGAATTTTATATTATAAGCAGCCATTGAGTCATCCTCTTTACTTAATTATAGGAATTGTGTTTTCCATCCTAAGATGAACCACCTTATATTGTTCACCATCGATCACCACTAATTAGCTTCACCTTCAAAACGGTAAACAGTGAGACTAGCCTTTTGATGTTTGGAACACCCCATGACATCCAAAATATTCTCTAGTGAATTAATCCACCCATTAGATAGAACAAGATCAGATGATCCACTGAATGATGGGGGATGTTGCCCGATGAAATGATCCACTACTATCATGTTCCTCTGTAGTTGATATGGATGATCTCGTGCATGGATACCGCCGCCTTTTATAGCATGAGTCAACTATGCCATCACTACAACAAACTGTTCAGTTCTGATTCCGACCATCTCAGGAAGATGATTTGGAAGGTTGTCTTCTTCTTGATTTCATCCCAACATAACATCCACGTTTCCCTTATAGAAAACCATTCTGAACAGAGAAATATCTTATAAGAAGCAACATGGAAATATATAAATGCTATATCATTTCAATATTACCATAAATTAATTTATGGACATCTATTTAACCATACCCTAACTCTTAATGTTGTCTAAACCGGACTATGATACCAACTATAAGGACCCATCCTTAAAACATTATATAATCATTAATTAAATGAATAATTCAAATTAAGGATATTTTCAAGTTTAGATTTTTAGGGAATTAGGCCATAACTATTACATTTCATTTAAAAAAATACATAGTAGACACTTCTACTCAGTTTCCATTTTTTTCACAAAACAAGAACTCTTAAAAAAAGAGTCATGTATAGTTCCATGTTTTAGATAGCATGACTTTTACTTGATCCCATCCCTGACCCTATTATACATTATGTCCAGTGAAAAACATTTCAAAACCTTGGGATGAGCATAAAAATCTCACTAAGGGATACACAAAGAAGGAAAACTGTTAGTTTTTTAAAAACAACAAGTAAACCATTAATACTTTAACATAATTAATAATTTTCACATTTATGAAGTAGTAAATAATCTTCAATAAATAAATGATCACTCCTTACCCTTTTGTAACAAAAATATTACCATAATACCCTTTTAAAGAACACAAAACATATAAAGGTAACGTAGGACGTAAACATACTTAAATAGAATAACCATACGATCAACAACCACACATATCACTAAATGGAATAGCCATACGACATAATTTCATACCCAATACATTGTCGGTTATAATGTTACCACCTATCCTGGTTTATCACGGAACCACCCTTCATTTGGATTATCACGTAACCACCCATCAAATGTCATAGTACCATTATAAAATCATAAAACATAAAACAAAGATAATGCAAGGAAAACATTTCCACATTTCAATCACAATATATCACATAAATATATTGACATAAAAAATCCATTATGAAAACCATTTTCAATACCAAAATACATAAAAGTGTATTTGGTTTTTATTTTCCTGGAAGAAAACATTATGGATTTTTAAGGAAGGCAAAGAAAAAATAATACTAATGGTGGCGGAAAGGTCATTATAACCGCTTATGTTTAAAGAAACATTCCTCATATTCATTTAGTAAAATTATTCATATAAAAAGATTCCCTTTGAAAATTTAAAGGTCTTTATACAGCGTATAAAAGAAATAAACGTATTAAAAAAATATGCATCAATGAATGGAGATTAAGAAGAAGTCCCTTACCTCTTGTTCGACTTGACCCGTTCGTTCTTTAATATCCTGAATAATAAACTAAAGTTAATTTATATTTTATTAAGAACCTTTTTAATGTTTATTATTCCTTTTATATCACTTATTACTATGTTATAAACATTATGTAATTATTAAAGTTAATAATGTTCATTTTGTCGATATTTGTTACTTGAGTCACAAATGAACACATTAAAATTACAAGTTGTTCACATGGTCAAAAGTTCATTATATCCAGAATGATTTTTCATGATTTAGATATCATATATACCTATTATATACATGTATTTATAATATTGCATACCATTTTGAGGTAAGAAATGAAATGGACCATTCATGGAGATGGTAAGTCGTATGTACGCATGAACGCTACTTCCATTTCTATTTCTTATTTTAATGGAATTAAAACATAATGATACATAGGTATATTATAATTCCAGTATAATATCATATAATATAGTTATCTCTATCCTTTATATGTCCCACATATGGCATTAATGAGTCATATCACTTTGACGGGGCGGTAGTCCCCACTTCCATGAATGAAATTATCGCATTTACCCATTATGGAAACCATAAAGGTATGCTATAAATGAATAATATGGAAGCATAAAGAAAAAATAAACATAATATATATCATATATAAATATAGTGTCATCTTATTGGCCACCATGAGAGGTCGTAGGAGATAATTGAACAATCATCGTAGCGTGAGGCATTAGTTTTCCATCCAAATAAACATTATGTTCTTCACCTATTAGACGGAGGTGTGTGTATGTGTAGTTAAAATACATCTCATAAAAACATCCTAGATTATTTAGGATACTATTTTTATTTTAAAAGACAGGAATAAAAATATTTTTGGGGTTGGATAATTAAAATAAAATAAAAGAAGCTTAGACAAACTATTACCTATAATTTGGGTAACTCCCTTCTGTTTGAACCAAAATGGTTTGTTGAAGTGCCTTCTGAATAAGGTAAGGCTTCTAGGAGGAATATAGGGATTTAGGGAGCTCAATTGGGTAGAGGTTATATGATCCAAAAGGATTTATAGGTGTGTGTATTTTTGTTTTAAATGGTCTCCTATTATTAGGGGAAGGAGGGGATCTTTTGGAAATTTTGCAAATATTATTTTATTAAAAAAAATTATTCGGTTTATAAAGATCCAAAACACATTAAAGATGAATATAAGATGACTAATGGTCGAACTAAAATCATCCAAGAAGAATTGGACAGGTTTTGGATGTTATTTTTATTATTATAATCTCATTTATTTAAATGATTTATTAATGAGGTAAACACTACATCATTATTGTGTCATATATAATTTAATTCATTAGATGTCTAAAAATTATAAACAAAATACCATGATGTAGGAAATATCTTTATCTTTCTAATGAATAAGTATAGTTGAACGTATTACTTATATAACACCATATGTAAATTAATTTTCTAAAATCTTTTTGTTTATGTCATTTTTTCCTTTACTTCAAATAAACTAATCTAAAGTGTCATTATCATTCATAATTGGCTCCACGGGTTCCCAAAATCTACCCAACGATGAAAATAGTTGGAAATTACTTATATAATAAGTTTAGGACCAATTTTAAGGTAATTATGAATATTTATAATATTCTTAATACCTTGAATTACCATATTTACCTTTAACCGCAGTAAATATAAGTCAAAAGTTACTATTCATAAAATATTATATACAACTTATTGAACCACATATTACTTACTAATAACAACCATTTATACCAGATTTTCAAAATTCAATTCACAGAAGTGGTAAAAAATAATTTAAATGAAAAAAGTCAGTTTTTTAACTATTACTAAGTGGTTTCAGTATTCATCAAAATTTGAAGTTTTTTCATAAAAATACCAAAATTTAGCCAAATATATATTTGATAGTCTGAATTCAGAAATTATATATATTTTAACAAATTATTAACATAGATGTTTCATTAATTTAATTAAAATTAATTCCAATCGTTAAAACAAATAGCGTGTTTTCAAGAAACAATAACTATCAAAAGATTGACAATTGTTTACGTCCAAATTCAAAGTGGAATTAACTCCAATAACCAACATTGGATTAAATGGTAAAAATATATTCCAAATATACTTTAAAAAAATTAAAAATGTAATATACCCATATTACTAAATTATATTAAAACACAATTTAAAATTAAAATACAATATTTTTCCATATTCATTAAAAATGAAATTTATTGGAAAAATTCCAAAACATTAAACAAAGTAAATTTTGATATCCCTATTCTAAATAAGAGTTTTATTTGGTCAAGTAGAATGTATTAAGGGGATCAAAACTAGATTTAACGAGGTTTCTCCGTTAAAAGGTGGTAAATTGATCTTTTAATGTAAATTATTCTTAAAATTAGATTCATTCACATTTTAAGCCTCTAACTTTTTTTTGGATAAAAGTAAATAAATTTAAGAAACATTAATAATCATATTGTAGTTAGTTTTGTTCATTCCCACCAATATAATGGCTAGTATTTAACTTCAATTTAAAATAATAACCTGATATTATTAGTGTCCAATGTATGATTTCAAGGAAACCCATTGTTGCATATCAGGTATGCTATCAAACATAGAAACCCTTTTAAAGTAAAATTAATATGTAATTCATAAGTATTAATAAGTATGAAAATCACTAATTCATCATTTACCTAGGATGTTACATCGTTCCCCCCTTTTGGAAATTGCGTCCTCACAATTTTTATTCATGTATCAAAATAAGTGGGGGTATTTATCTCTCAAACCATTTTCAGATTCCAATGTTTCCACTTCAACCATATAGGTTTTCCACAAAACCTTTATCTATTGAATTACCTTATTCCACAACACTTGCTCTCTTCGGTCAAGAATCTACACTGGTTGTTCCTCATAAGAGAGATTCCCTTCCAACTGAACTACCTTTGAGCTCAAAACATGATATGGATCTGGTATATACTTTATCAACACCAAAACAAGAAAAACATTGTGTACCTAGGAAAAACATGGAGGTAAAGACACTCTATACGCAACTAATCCATTTTTTTCTAGGATGTAATAATGCCCAATGATCCTAGGACTCAAATTTCCCTTCATACCAAAACACATCACACTTTTCCATAGAGAAACATTGTGAAAGACATGATCACCTACCTCTAAAGAAATATCCTTCCTTCGGTTATCCGCCTAAATATTATGTCTGCTCTGAGCTATTCTCATGTGCTTCTGAATCAACTAAACTTTCTCTGCCATCTCTTCTACCAATTATTGTCCCATCATCTTCCTTTTACATAATTCATCCCAAAAAGCTAGAGTTCGACAACTCTTTCTATATAATGCATCAAATAAAGCCATATCTATACCAGAATGAAAATTGTTATTATAAGAAAATTTCAACAAAAGAAATATCTTGGTCCCAAATTTCCTGGTAATCTAGTAAACAAGCGCGTTGCATATCCTCCATGGTCTGAATTGTTGGTTCTGACTGCCCTTCTAATTGAGTATGAAATGATGTACTAAAATTTAATTCAGTACCCAACGACTTCAGAAGGCCTTTACAAAAGTTAGAAGTAAACCTAGAATCATCACCAGATACAATGGAGACGGGAACTCTATGAATCCTGATATCTATTTAACATACAACTGATCAAGTTGATCTAGAGACAAAGTATCTCGATAATGAAAGAAATGAGAAGATTTTGTCAATCGATCAACTATAACCCAGATTGCATTATTACCTCAAGATGTATTCGATTATCCCACAAAAATTCCATGTATATATTTTCCCATTTCCACTCTGGCACTGGTAAATAATGAAGAATCTATTTCAGTAACTACCGCTATTCTTTTACCTGCTGACAAGTCAAACACTTCACAGTAAAATCAATAATATCTCTTTTCATTCCACCTCACCATTAATACTCCCGAATATCTCTGTACATCTTATTACTACCAGGATGAACTAAAAACGGAGACCTATGAGCTTCACATGACAATTCATTCGTCAACTATGAATCACAAGGCACACATAATCACTTCCCAATCCTCAAAACACAATCATTATCAACATTAGAATTAGGTATCTTACCATTCTAAACCAACTCTACCTTTTTTTTTCAACTCAGTGTCTTCTTTATTCCCTTGAATTATTCTGTCTGATAGGGATGATTTCACTTACACATGAAACAAAACTAAAGAATTTCCTACACCAACAACTTCGATTCCAAAATTCATCAAATCAAATACCAAAATATCTCGTTCCAATCATAGCATTATTAATGAGACATTGCTTTTTTGACTCAAAGCATCAACCACTTTATTTTCTTTTCCAATATGGTAATGGATTGTGCCATCATAATCCATGATTAATTTCTTCCATCCCCTCTGTCTCATTTTCAATTATTTCTGAGTGAATATATACTTTAAACTTTTCTGGTCAGTATATATTTCACACTTTACTCCATAAGAATGATGCCTCCAAATTTTTAAATCAAAAACAACAGCAGCTAATTCCAAATCATATTTAGGGTAATTTAACTCATGAGGTTTCAACTAACGTGAAGCATAAGCAATTACCTGATCATTCTACATAAGGACACATCCATGTCCTTTCAATGAAGCATCACTATAAATAAAAAACTCACCATTTCTGGAAGGTAGTGCCAAAACTGGTGCATTAACCAATATTATTTTCAATTCCTAAAAACAATAATCACATTATTTTGTCCAAATGAAATTAATACCTTTTCAAGTTAACATAGTCATTGGACTAGATAACCATTAAAAATTCTCAACAAAACACCAGTAATAACCTTCCAAACAATGAAAACTATAGATATCGGTAATATTTGTGGGTCTTGGACATTCTTCAACAAATTTTGTATTAGCAGTATCAATATTTATGCCATTTCTTGAAACAAAGTGACCAATGAAAGAAATTTTTTGTAACCAAAACTCACAATTTCTGAATTTCCCATAAAGTTTCTTTTCTATTAAGGATTTCCATATGAACCTTAAAGGACTTTCATGCTCCTCATTACATTTAGAATAAACCAAAATATCATTAATGAACACAACCAAAAACTTATCCATGAACTCACAAAAAATTATATTAACAAGGTCCATGAATACAGTAGGTGCATTGGTTAAACCCATAGGGATAACTACAAATTCAATAATATCCATATCTTGTACGAAACATGATCTTAGGAATATCTGTTGTCCTTATAATCAATTGATGGTACCCTGATCTCAATTCAATCTTTGAAAAATACTATGCTCCATGGATCTGATCAAACAAATCCTTGAGATGAAAAATGGATACTTCTTCTTAATAGTGATGTCATTCAATGCTTTATAATCAATGAAAAGTATCATTGAACAATTATTATTTTTAATAAACAAGACCGAATCACCCCATGGTGATGTGCTAGGTCGAATGAAACCTTTATCTAATAACTTTTGCAATTTCTTATTTAAATCTAAAATTTAAATTTGAGCCATTCGATAAGGGGGTTTTGAAATTGTCTTAGCATCAGGAACTAAGTCAACAGAAACATCAAATTCCCAATCAGGTATAATACCGGGAAACTCATCAGGAAAATCATCAAGATACTAATTTACCACTTGCACATAATTAATCTTAATAGTTCCTTTATTTTCAAAAATATGTGTGATGTAACACTCATTTATATATTTTACTAGTTTCTCAGCTTCCTGATATGTTATCAAAATCAAGTGGTCATTCTGGTACACAAACTATAAATATTTCTGAAATGAAACCTCTTTATATTTGCAGTCAATCTTATCATTATAAACAGATAGCCCATCCATGACCAAAATAACACCAAACTCTACTAGAAGAAAAGCAACAAGGTTTCCAGGTAGATTCTTTCCGCACACAAGTACTGGAAAGTTCTCATGTTTTCTTTT
Source organism: Viscum album (assembly GCA_963277665.1). Lineage (NCBI taxonomy): Eukaryota > Viridiplantae > Streptophyta > Magnoliopsida > Santalales > Viscaceae > Viscum > Viscum album. Next base: position 758,383,179 of record OY728147.1, read on the forward strand.
TGTCTCAACATTTCCTCTAGGTGTTTTTTACCATAAGTTCCATATTCATATCTTGAGATGGAATTCCCAATTTATTAGAAAACTTCTCAGAAATGAAAGAGTGTGTAGCCCATGAATCAAACAACACATTGGTATAATCTGAACAAAAAAAATAGTGTACCAGATACTACTTTGTTTGATGGCCAAACAATAGCTGAAGTAGTTGCAAAGGATTTCAACAACCCTTTCTGCTTTTAGTCTGGCTGATTTCCCTCTTTTGAGTTCTTCTCTAGACAATCATTTGCATAATGACCCATTTCATTACAGTTAAATCATCTTAACTATGGATTTTCATTACCTTCTTGATCATCTTCATTACAGATACGAGCAATATGACCAAACTTACTACACGAGAAGAACTTTATAGACATTGATAATCATTCTCCAGGATTCTTTTTACCTCACTTCTCAGAAGATGGATATTTAATTTTCTTACCTACAGGATTATTTGATGAATTATTTCCCTTTTCCTACCAACTAGACCTCTTATTTTGTTGTTTGTCTATGAACACCTGATCATCAGCAAACTCCATTTCCACCTTCACCATACATCGAACATGTTTATCATTACTTTTGAACTTACGAGAGGATAATGCTCTTAGATATCGTTGATTTAGTCCTAAGTAAAATCTATTTACCTTACTATCAATATCTCGGATGAAATTTGGAGCATACATTACCAGTCCAGTGAAATTTTCTTCATAAACAGCCAATGATTTATCCTCCTGCCTTAATTCCAAGAATTGTTTTTCAATCCTATGATGAACCACCTTAAGAAAATATTTCTCAAGAAATAATCCTTTGAATTCATCCCAATAAAGAGAATCAATCATTTTATTATCCCTGATATTTTTCACCATCGACCACCACTGATCAGCTTCACCTTCAAAATAGTAAACAACAAGAATAACCATTTGTTGTTCTGAACTCCCCATGACATCAAAAATCTTCTCCAGTGCTTTAATCCACCCTTCATCTTGCATAGGGTTAGATGATCCTCTGAATGATGGTGGATTTGGCCTCATGAAATGCTCCACTACTGACATGTTCCTCTGAGGATGATCTAGATGATCTTGTGCAAGGATAAAACTACCATTTATAGCACGAGTCAACTTGGCCATCACTGCAAGAAACTGTTCTGTTTCCATTCGGGCCATCTCAGGTTGCTGATTTGGAAGGTTGTCTCCCTCCTGATGTCATCCCAACAAAGTTGCCCTATTTCCTTTGCAGAAAACCATTTTGAACACAAAACTATCTTAGGTGAAGCAACATGAAAATATGTAAATGCAATATAATTTCAATATTAACATAAATTAATCTTTGGACATGTATTTACCAATACCCTAACTCATAAAGTAGTCTAAACCGACCTCTAATACCAAATATAAGGACTCGACCTTAAAGCATTATATATTCATGAATTAAACGAATAATTTACATAAAAGATATTTTCATGTTTAGTGTTCTTGATAATAAGGCCATAATTATTAAATTTCATTTCAAAAAAATACAATGTAGACACCTATACTCAGTTTCTATGTTTTTCACAAAATAAGAACTCTTGAAAAAGAGAGTCATGTCTAGTTTCATGTTTAAGACAGCATGACTTTTACTTGATCTCATCCTTGACCCTATTCAACATTATTTCATGTGAAAAAAGTTTCAAAAACTTTGGATGAGCATAAAAAGCTCATTATGGGATACACAAAGAAGGAAAACTGTTATTTTTTCAAAACAATAAGTAAACAATAATTAATTTAACATAAGTAATACATTCCACCTTTATGAAGTAGTAAATACTCTTCACTGAAAAAAAGATCACTACTTAACCTTTAGTTACCAAAATATTACCATAAAACCCATATAAAGAACACATAACATATAAAGGTAAATTAAGACATAAACATTCTTAAATGGAATAACCATATAATCAAATTCCACACACATCACTTAATGGAATAGCCATATAGCCGACATCCATACCCAATGCATTGGAGATTATAACGTAGCAACCCATCCTGGTTTATCACGGCACCACCCATCATTTGGTTTATCACGTAACCTCCCATCATATGTCCAGATACCATTATAAAATCATTACACATAAGAAAAATTAAAGGAACGAAAACATTACCACATTTAAATCACAATATATAACTTAAATATATTGACAAAACGAATCCATTATCAAAACCATTTTCAATACCAAAATACATAACGGAGTATATGGTATTTATTTTCCTTAAAAATAATCATTATGGATTGTTAAGGAATCCCAAGAATAAATAATAATCACGATAGAGGAAAGGTCGTTCTCACCGCTTACGTTAAAAATTCAGAATATATTTCATTAAAAGACAACTTTTTATATAATAAAATATATTTATTTTGGGAAAATGGATAAATGTATAAGGTGATTATTATGTTATTTTATATTCATTTATTTCAAAGTGATAAACTAATTCTCTTAAAATAAATAACTAAAATATATCTAGGAAGTAAAGAAAATTTACTCTTATCTTGATATTCAAATTTATGGATTTGTTATACTCAGTTATTTATTATTATTATGAGAGAAAGATTTATATAATTTTAGAGGTTATGATAATGGTTATAAATATCATATAAGGAGTATATTTTAAGTTTATCATGATATATCATTTGAATATTGCCATATTTATTTATATAAAATATTTTTCATCGAATTTTTTTTCCACAATGTATATATAAAATCTTGAGTTTTAATCCCCTAATAAGAAAATATCCATCTAAATATGTAACATATAATGGTTGTAATGGTATATAAGTGGTTTTTTGTGATGTAACAATTGAAAGAAGTTATATTTGGTGGGGAAATCCATGTTAGAAAAAATCTAGATCTTCAATATAGTAACAATTCAAAAGTAGATGATTTTAAAAGGGAGAACCCACTAGTATTTATCAGATCATATGAATCAATGGTAGCTAAGGTATTGATTAATTATCTTGAGAAAATATTATAATTAATGGGTTTTTTGAAAAATTAATATTTGATTCATGTTATTTGTTTATTATAAAGCTTATAAATTATCAACAATAATAAGTATATAGAAGAGATTTATCACATTGGGTAGTGTAAATTTTTAATTATTTTCCTTAAGAAATATTTTCATATGCCTTTCCAATGTAGGATGGAAATAAATTCATGGAATTATGGAATTGAAAGGATAATTTATGTAGTTAATGTAATGAAAAATTAACTTGAATGAAAGGGTACACACCCAATTATTTATAGGATCATTATTGTAAAAAAATTTGTATTTTATATAGTATTAAATCTTTGATAGGAAAATTATGAGACCTCTTGTGAATTTACATGTCATGAGATACTTGTTACACGTGTCGAGAAAGTTTAAATGAAGTTTTTCATTGATTACATTTTTCAGGACATCAATTAGAATGAAAGGTCTACATGGTAGGAAAATGGAAAGACTTCCTCATATAAATATGACGTAAAGAAAAACATGTTTTTAGTTGAAGATATTTATGGAAAAAATTAACCCTGAGGAATGTTCTATTAAATATATGGAGTTCATCAAATGTGGTAATTTTATGCTTATATATAATTATTTTAATGAAAAACATTCTGTTAGTGGAAAGAATAAATTGTATAAAAAGGTAATAAAGTGTTTTAAATTTATTAATAAGGTTAATTATATGGATTTATGTATATAAATGACCATGAATGATTGGAATAATGAAGACTATAAGAATATGGGTGTAGTGAAATTCATTAAAACTACTCCTATTATAGTTCAAATATTGAATGAAGTTGTAATAGGTACATTCTAGGTTTATTCATAATATATCAATTCCTTTTTGAATTTGGGGTGTAGTGCCCTGACCCTAGTAAGGCCTAAGCAGGATTCTACTGCCATTACATTAGTGTTTTTATAAGGAATAAAATCATAAAGGAACTAAGAGTTTAGTAGTCTTTGTAAACCAGACACCTGCATGTTTCTTGCTTTACAATTGAATGCACTAATTAAAATATCATTATTCATTTGAGGATAAATTTATTCCCACTTAAAATATATTTTCATATCTTACTTAGTATACCTATCCAATTCCCAGGGAAAGGAAAAAAACAAGGGTGAGATCAAATTCTTGGTCAGTGTAACATATAGTAGAAAAAATAATGAATTGATGAGAATAATCAATATGGGAAGGTAAATAATTGAACAAAAATGTCATGTAACCAATTAGAGGGAGTGCGTAAACAATATAGTACGGTAAATAAATGAACACACACTCTAATTCATTAAATGGATAAGGATTAATCAATATAGAATGTTTAATAACTGAAAATAAATGAAATTTAGTCAATAAAATGAGAATGAAATGAATCTATATATTTTTTCATAGTGAAAATATCATGGATAATAAAAAATGAATTTGAATTAAGGTAATGATTAATTATTAGAACCATGTTTATTATGTACATGATACCTTTACCATCAACACATTTCAAAATATTGTTTAAAACATACTGGGTGAAAATCCCACTAAGTCTATCCAACTGAATCATCCAATGAGACTACCGATGCATCAAGGGGATATCTATAATTAGCCCCCACCAGTGTGGTACCTATCTGAATAATTAATCAGATATTGAAAATTTTATTTCATTCATTAACAATTTCCCAAATCAAATATCTTATTCAGTTAATGTTTTGGATTTATCAATCTTTCCCCAACTATCAAATAACTTTCAAATTATTCACTGTATGTAAAAAATGGTATATATTTTAAGAAATAATCATATCAATGATAAATTATATAGATATTTGGAGGAAATTTAAATTTCAATGATAATTTGAAATTGAATATTTACATAGATAAAAAAAGAATTAATGTAGTGAATGTCAATAATATCCTTGGACAATGAAATCAAAAACCATCCAAAGGAAGAATAAGGATGGTATCTATAAAAAATATTCCAAGCAGAGTAAGGATAATAGACTATTGTCTTTTATGAACAGAAATACCATGAATGATCTTTAAAATATTATTGATTAAAATATCATTTTCACTTTATTTTTTTTTCAAAATCCATTTTATTTTAAAATCAATATTTATAACATATTATTTAAGGAATATATTTTAAAACATTGAGAGGAAGCTTCAATGAAATGATATAGGGTAATTTCTTTCATTTTGTACAAGGTAAAAATATTCAATTTTCAGGTTAAAAATGTTCGAGAAGTGACCTGTTAACAAATTGAAATGAAGATTCCTTTGAAAACAATTTTAAAAGAAAAAAACGTCCAAAAATTTCTTCAAAAAATCATTTTAAAAATGTAAAAAACTTTTTTGAAAACATATTTACAAAGCTTGGTTTCAAGACAAAAAAAATTTATCATGGAAGAAAGAAATGAAGTATGGTTTTCCTAAAAACATTTTGGGTGCCAAGGAGTGTGAAAATGGAACTATTACCCGAAAAAGGTCATGAATAACCATGTGATATTAAAATTAGATGGTTTATTGGACAATAATTAGATAAATTCATTTTATGTAATTTTAAAAATAATTAATCTTGATTTGAATGAGATTGTGAAATAAACCCGTAAAAGGACCCTAACATTGAAGTAAGAACCAATCAATTTACAGATTATATTTATCAAATATAAATACAAATATATGAAGTTTCAATACATCAATGAATATTAAATTTTATTCTAAAAATATGCATATAATGTTGAAGATAATGAGGAAGTAATATAACCCAATGAAAAGGAATTGTGTTATGAAATTTCCTTACCACTTGGTTAGTTTATGTTCAAATCCCCTCAGATAAAATAATTTATATTTTAACTCAAAATATAAATAAAAATGAATTATTAATGATATTACATGTTAAATGGCAGTATATATAACATATAAACGATATATGTTAAGAAAATTGTGTTTACCTCATGGAAGAAAACATGAGACAAGAATCCCTTACCTTGCATTTAGTTTTTAGGTGAAAATACTTTTACATTATCTATAATGGTTTTAAGAATGTTATTAATTTATTAAATAACCATAATAATATTTATAATATCATATATTATCATCTAATAATATTTTATTTCCTATTTTTTAACAATCATTTTTTATTTTGTAACTTATTAATCTAGTTTTTTCTCTTCATCTCTATAATTAATTAAAAATAATTTGATTAATAGTATTTGGAAATTTTTTTTGGAATCATTAGAAATTATAAATTATTCCAATTACAAATATAAAATCTATTTTTCCAAATTCCATTCATAGAAGTGGGATAAATTAATTTAAAATTAATCCCTCATGCAGAATGAGAAATCAAGGTTTTAATATAAAAATGTTCAAATGTATACAATATTTTTATATAAAATATCATTTTTAAATTGATTAAAATAAAATAAATTAGTTTAACATATATAAAATTTATCAAATTAAAATTTAAAAAAAATAAAAAATATAGGTTAAACATTCAAATATATTAGATAAAAAGTAGTTTTCAAATAAAATTCCGTATTTTTAACTATTCATCAAAAAATGAAACATCACATAAAAATAGAAAAAATTAACCATGTGATAATGATTATGTTGACATTTATAAAATAAATTATATTTTTTCACATAGAAATTATAAATTTTTAATAATTTAGTTTCATGAAATATGCGTGATAAAAAGGCAGCCAAACTATCTATATAAAAATATAGCGTTATATGTGTTTAATTGAGATTGATCTTATCATATGCCTATAAAAATATATTGATTGAATGTAAAAAATATTTCAATGAATATATATATATATATATCATTAATATCATTCAGTAGTAACAATTATTTTAATTTATTAATACAAAATAACTTTGGTTTACAAAAAGAGTTGTTTTATAAAATCATATCATTTATATTAAATTGATTTTTATATTACTTTGTAATCAATTGATAACCAACGAATTCAACCATATATTTCCATAAGTAGTTAATATTATTCATAAAAACCAACTTGAAGGAAATGTTATATCTCATTATATTAAATAATAATATTAATATTATTGGTAAAATTTAGTCTTGAGTGTAACATAAGATATCGAAGTAATAATTTGTTGCATATAACCAAAGATAAATAATTATTTTATGTATTTAGGGCTATAAAATAAATTTAATTTAAATAAAAATGGTGAATATGTTATAAATACTTAGGATGTTATATTCCCTTCTATTCTTGGTTTTTCATGACATGCATGCTTTTAGACACATTATTATTAGTTTAAAATTTCAGGGTGTTACGTTCTCCCCACCTTAATTAAAATTCATCCTCAAAATTTAATCATGATCTTATAAAAATAGGGTTTGATATTTGAAAGTTACATTTTTCATATCCCATATTTTGAGAATATTTAATAAAATATACTTTTAATTAGTGGTAATGATAAGTACAAAGGTGACATGAAATAACATATTCATAGGTCTCTATATTAAAGAACATTAGTGGAATGTTTTTATACGTTCATGGAGGAAAAGTATTAATATTATTAGGGGTGATTGAGGTCATTGAATAAAAAAAGTTAATTATCAATGGAATGTTAAAGGACTCAATTCCATAAATCTATGATGATTTAAAATACCCTCTGTTCAACAAAAAATCATGTTATTGGGATATTTTTTTAGTGAGGATTCCTATCCTAATATTGACTAATTTTTTTATTGACAAAGAATATAATGAAATATACTTACAAGATACATTTTATTTAATAAGAAGAATTTATTAATTTGGTTTTCCTTTAATAAAATTCAAATTCATCCCATACTCCATGAAATCTATATCTATAAATGAGTTTTTTATCTTGACGCCCAAAAATTAAATTTAAATAGATTATAAGATCCATAAAACAAGTATTTATGTATGAATGTAACTCTTTTCCAAAACTTATATATTTAATAAATTAATCAATAAACCAAATTATGATAACACACGTTCATCATTAAAATTTATTTATCAAATTTTTTATCTAAAATAAATGAAAATTTAACTAGGATATCAACCATGTGTATGGTTGGAGTGAAAACATATCATCCTTAAGTCATTGGTTCAAACCATACCTCCATTATGGATTTGATTGGTTGTCAACCGACATGTAATTATTTTTTTTATGAAAACATATTCATATAATATCTATAACATTTTAAAAAGTATGATGAAAATCCTTGAATTGAAATTAATCTTTAAATTACTTTTTTACAAGGGTTTTCATTCCAACTTTTTTTAAAAAATTATAATAATATTATTTTTTTGTTTAACATAATGTTTATCAATTGGTTTAAAATTATGTTTGTAAAATTTAAATGCATTTATCCTCAAATAAAATTCTCACTAAAACATGTAATAAAAATGGGTTTTATAGCCATAAATTTCCCATAAAATTTCCCTAATATTAGTAAAATATTATCATATAAAACCCAAAAGAAGTTGTTTAAGACATAAAAATTATAATAAAACTTAACATCAAAATACATTGATGGTATCAATAAGCCTATTTTTAATTAATACATATGTTATTATATGCTAATCCATGAATGCTATATTTGGGTTATATACCCTAATATATGTTTTCTGAAAACTTGTTTCAAAGGACACTACTAAACTTTCTTTGTTACCAACTATAGTTCCCCGACCCCAGTAATTAAAATTATAGAATCTAATGACAATATATTTTTATGATTCCATGGAATAATATATCTATGGATCAAATAGTTTACTATCCTTGTTAAAATAGAAACATTGATAATTATTTTATTACAAATGAATATACTATTTACAAAATAATGTTTTTCATTTAAGGAAAAATTTATTCCTACATAGAATATCATTTCATATCTTCCTTAGTATAATTCATAGATTCTAGATGAAATGAAAAAAACTAAGGTATATCTGAAATGATAAGTAATGGTTCAGTATAGAGAAAAAAATAATGAATTAATTAGAATAATCAATATGGAATGGTAAATAATTGAACACACATTCCATGTAACCCATAGGAGGCTGTTCATAAACAATATAGAAATGTAAAAATCTAAAGGCACATTAAATTTAAATAAGATTGATAATGAATAACCAATATGAAAATTTAAATAAATTAACATAGATTTCATTTAGTCAATAAACAAAGAGTTAAATGCATTTATGTATTTTTTTAATGGAAAAAATATCGTGGATAATAATAATTGAATCTAAATAAAGGAAATTCTTAATTATTGGGTTTTATATTTCCAAGATACATGATACCTTTACCATCAAGACCTATCACAAGAAAGTTCAATAAAATAATGGGTAAAAACCCCATTATGTATTACCAACTAACTTGCCCCATGAGACTATCGATGCATTGAGGGGATTTAAATCACTATGCCCACCTGTGTCATACCTATCCAAAGCACTCCTTATATATTTACTAATAGATTTAATTCTTGAAAAAGTGTTCCTAATAAAATATATTTATTGAGTAAAAGATATCTATTTATGAAAATATCCCAATATATCAAATAAATTTCAAATTATACACTATAGATAAAAATAGAATATATTTTAAGCAATAATCATATCCATGATTAATGATACAAATATTTGGGGGAAATTTAACGTTCATTTTTCACTTGAATTTTAATATTTTAAGGGGACTATAAAATGAATCAATGAAGTGAATTTCAATAATATCCATGGATAATGAAATAATAAATAATCCTTAGTAATAATAAGGTTGATATGAAAACAAAATATCCCATGTGTAGTAGAGATAAAAGGTTGTTTCCATTGATGAAAATAAATCTCGTCAAGGTTCTTTAAACCATTCTGTCAGAAAATATCCTTTTCAAATTGAATTTTATTGGAAGTAAAATTTCATTTAAAAACACTTTTCAAAACATTTATCTTTAGAATATATTTTAAAATTTATAAAGTATTCTGCAAATAAATGATAATGGGTGATTTCATACATGCTGTATATGTTAAAAAGAACCTTCTTCTAGCACAATAAAAATGTTAGAAAAGTTCCTTGTTAGAAAAGAGGTAAGAATATTAATTTTAAAACCATTGTAAAATACTAAAAGGGGTAATAATTTATTTAATAAATTATACTAAAAAGTTTAAAAATTTTTGAAAATAGATTTATAAAATAGGTTTTGAGAGAAAATAGCTTTATGAGTGAAGAGATTAATGATGTAGGGTATCTTAAAATAATTTTATAAAAAAATTAGTAAAAATGATTGTTAAAATTTTAAGATTAATTATAAATGATCATGAATATATAGAGGATAATAATATTAAATGGTTTATTTAACAATGATAAGATATATTATTTTTATGTAATTTCATGAATAAGAAAATCTTTCTGAGAATGAGAATGTGAAATAACCACTGAAAAAGACCCAAATGTTATAGTGATAATAAATATATGAAAATATTAGGTGTATCCAATTTGAATCCAAATATTAGGAGGGAAAATAAAAAATTATATAGTTAAATTCATTAACACATAATCATGGAATCTTAATGATAATGAGGAACTAACATAACCCAATAAAAAAGAATTGAGCTACGAAATCTATTTACCACATGGTAAATTTAATTGAAAATCCAAATAGATGAAATATATTAAATTGAAACTAAAAATTACATCAACAATGAATTATTAATTATATTTCATTTCAAAGGGAAGTATAATCAGTATTTAAAAAAATAATTAGTGAAAATGGTGTATGGATCACGGAAGAAAATGTGAGACAAGAATCCCATACATTTCATTTTCCTTTTGGGAGAACATACATGGACCTCCAGTATAATCAGTCTAAGCATATTATTAACTTATTAATTAACTTTAATCAAATTTATAAAATAATATATTAAATTCTTATATTATCTTATTACTTTTTTGTTAATAATATTTCATTATTTTTACTATTTCCGGTGTTAATCACTTAGTTTATGGAGAATGTTTGGACATATTATTTTGTCAATGTTATATATATCATAAGTTTATAATTTAATAGATGTAATAAATGATTTAAATATTATATATTTCTATTATATATGTATTTATAGTAATACATAATGTTTGGAGAGTGGATATGAAATGCACCATTCCTAGAGATGGTTGGTCGAACTTAATCATGAAGGCTACTAAAATTTCCATAACATATTTATTAGAATTAAAAGAAAATGATATATATTTATTATATAATAATTGTATAATATTTATGTAATATTTTTTACATATTTATATTAGACCCTTCCATTATAAATTTTATGTATAACATGAATGAATCACATCGCTTTAAGGAGGAAATACTCAGTACGCCCAAAAATAATGTTATCGTATACAAATGGAATAGAAATTAGGAAGATATATGTTAAGAAATAATTATATAGATATAAATTATTTTTAAAAATCATACATATAATATATAAACTATAATTAATCATTATTTAAATCCTTTAATGGTGGAAATTGATGATGGAATGGCATTATTTCACGAGGCAGTAGTTCGTTGTATACATGAATGTTGATTATGTATCCCATTCGATGGTTATGAGTGAAATTGTTAATATAAAAAATATAATAACAAAATACAAATAGATTTATTATAAAGAGTATATTATATAATCATGATATAAAAATAATTTATTTGGTGTAGAACTAAATGAAACAAAAGTGATTATTGAAGAACATTAACTCTTATTCTAGTAACTTCTTTTGGTTAATAAGAAAAGACTACTTTGGTTAGAATTGTCCCAAATAAAAGCCTATATTATGAGAAAATGGATGTTGTGAGGGTATTTTGGCTAGTTTTTTAAGATCCAAATGGATTTATTAGTGTGGAGATGTGAGGGGGGTGAGTGCCTTTTTATAGTAGTGGGGAACTGACATTCTTGTAAATAAAAAAGGTAATCACTTTTATGAGGTAATAATTACATAATGTTCCACCAATAATGTTATTAACTATATTAAATGGATAATTTTGTCGATATAGGTCCATCAAATAGGTTTTGGACATGTTTCTAGGACATTTTTTCCTTTATGTTTTAGTTTTTGTCCCTTGTTTTCGAGTTTTTCTCTTAATCATATTAAATAATATTAATTTCCATCACTAATATTTTTGGTCAAATATTATAAAGAACTAATTAGAAAATATAAATTACAAATATTAAAAATATTAAACATATTTTTAAAAAATAAAATTACAAATGTAGCATAATATAATTTAGCATTACACCCACAGACGGGATGAGAAAGTGTGTTTTTTAATTACAAATGTTCCAAAACATTGAAATATTTTTATATCCAATATCAATGTGAAATTTATTAATATAATATAAATATGATTAATAGATTTAAAATTTATCTAATTAAACTTTAATACCGATAAATTATATTGTCTAATCCTAAAAATAAATTAGATGAGAAAATAGTTTTCAATTAAAATTCTATATTTTGACTATTCATAAAAAAATGAAACTTCTCAAAAAAATAAAAAAATTACCCTAGGATATTTTTTTGTATATAATTTCATAATTATGTTACATATTATCATATAAAATTTATAAAATTGTAAAAATTTATTTTCAAGATAGGTGCACACTTAAAATATGGTAAAATTGACTTTATAATAATATAGATTTTTATGCATAAAATTAAGTTTGTTCTTATCTTATGACTAAAATATATATAAGATTATTATAAAAAATATTTCATTGAATATATAATATATATATTTAAATAATATCATTCAAAAAATGTTTGTTAATTTAATTTATTTAGACAAAACTCTTTTGGTGCATAAAATAGTTTTTTTATAAAAATGAATCATTTATATTCAATTTGTATTTTTATTCCTTTCCAATCAGTTGATACACAATGAATTAAATAATATATTTTCATAATTTAGTTAATAATATTCTCCAACACCAATTTATCATCTAGGTTATACTTTATTATATTAAAATATGATATTAATAGTATTTTCTAAAACATAGTCTTTCTTGTAACACATGATATCAAAGAAAGTATTTGTTGTGTGTAATGCATGATAACTCAATATCATGTTCATTTTAAGCTATAAAATATATTTGTTTTTTAAAATAGTTAACATATTTTAATGCATAAATATTTCATATTACCTTATACACTCAGTGTTGCATGTCATACACTATATTAGATACAATGTTCTAACTTTATAATTTTGGGGTGTTACACGGGGTCTACACATTATGTAGTTTTTGATATATTTTATTTTTAAATGAATATTTAACATCTAGAAATAAAGTCATGGAATTTGATAAATAACTTATTTCTATTATTAAGTATCCAATAATTTCAAAGAAAATTAATTTTATCATCTGTAGAAGATATTTCCATGAAAAAATTGTTGTTTATTTTATTATAGATTTTTCTAATATTCTAGGTATGGATTTGATTTGATTTTATCATCATATGATTTATTAGAGTGGAAAATTATATCTTTTACAAAATATGATTCCTATTATATATAAGAATAAATTCATACTATTGATAACATATAAAGAATATGATAAATGGCTAAAAAAGTTAAACAAATTCTATATAACTCATAATATGGAAAATGAGTTAACCATTTAGATTAATGATGCTATAGTAGTAAAATGATATATTTATATTATTTTTAATGTGCTTCTTAGTATTATACCAAATTAAAAAGTTGAATTTACTATTAACTTAGTGCTTGATTCTTTGTAAATTTTAATCCCCCCTAATCAAATTCCTTAACTAGAATTTTTGGAAAAAAATAATTAGTTACTAGAATTTATTATAAATGTTTCAATATTCATAGTACTTCACTATGGGGTGATCCTATTTTATTTATAAAATATAAATATGGTTCCATGATGGTTTTCATTTCATATAATTTATATAATAACATTATTATTACAAATAAGTATATTTTCACTTATATTGATGAAAAATTTTAACTACTCTTTGGTGATCAGTATTTATCAAAGGTAATCATTTGGTCCATATAAAATTCATTCAAGATGAAGGGGAATTCCATTCTTAAACATTATTTTTTACTAGGTATGATAATTTTGAGTTTTTGGTTATTTCCTTTGGTTGGATGAATTTAATATCTGAAATCATGTATCTTATGATTATATTATTCCTAGGATATTTGAATATTTTATAGTTGTGTTTATTGATCATATTTTTTTATTCATAAATTTAGGAGGATCATGGAAAATTTTTAAGGATTATTCATTAAAACTTGAATTAAAATAAGTTATATGAAAAATTCATCAAACATGACTTTGGGTTACAATAGATTCATTCCTTGATCATACCATAAATAAATATTTAATAATTATTGATCCTATTTAAACTATAGTGTTTGATAAATAGAAAAGTCCTAAAAATGTTAATTTTTTTATATTTTCTAAAATTATCAGGTTATTACTAAAACGTTTTTAAAAACATTGACGATTATCTATCCCACAATCCATGTTATATCAAAAAGGTGTTAGGTTTATCTAGATAATGGATTGTGATGAATGGCTCTAGGAATCGAAAATAAGGATATTGAATGCTCTTGTTTTGGCCCAAAAATCTAAAAAAAATAAATTCTTATCTATAAAAATACTTCATTGAAGGAAATGGGATGTAATTTAATGCATAATGATTAGGTTTTTTCTTATTATTCACATAAATTAAATCCTAATTATTTATATTATTTTACACATGACATTGAAATATTTTTTTTTGTGTTTTATTAATAAATTTTGAAACATCATTTATATCGAGTATTGTTTGAAATACATACTGATCAAAAAACATGATGTATATATTCACTCAGAAAGAGTTGAACATGAGACAAAGTAGATGGATAGAATTGATAATGGATAAAAATTGAAAAATCCATTACCATATGTATACAAGATAGAGTTGTTGAGGATTTTTGTCGAAGGGGTAATTCTACAACAATTATGATTTGTTTAAAACATGATGCTTTGGTTAATTATTTAATGAATGTTTGCATATAAATTTTATAGGCAGGAACTCCCATATCATTATTTCTGGTGTTAGTATAATCATCATTTTTAGACTAGATTATGAAATACCATAAGGAAGACTATGGGTTATATGAAAAGATATAATTGGTTAAGAAAATTATGTTATTTGAATTTAATATTGACAAAGATGGTGTTTTTAAATTCATAAAAAGGTTACGTGCTTCATGTCTCCCCCATTTGATGAAATAAATTTCAAGTGAGGCTCATAATTAAATATATTTATTCTTACATGGAAACAAATATGGAGACCTTTAGTAAAATTTTTGGCGGTGAGGGAGGATGAAATATTTTTCTGATTTTATTATGAAATGTTTAACCTATAAACAAGTTATAACTGAATAATAATGGATTAAATGGATGATTCAATATTTTCATATTTACGAATGGAAATGGGAGAATTAATCCTTGTACATTTTGGTTTGTTTATGAGAGAACACTCATTTTAAAAATTCTATTGGAATAATTATGGATCTATTTAATATATTTACTCATTTTATTCCCATTCTAGATAATATTTCATTTGGTAAACATTTTTTCAATTATGTTAAATTGTTAATTAAATTATGTGGATTAATTCCAGTAAACACATTTCATCGTTTGAGGCATCTGCCAGGAATATTTTTTATACTCTTTTATTAGATGGATTAGGTGAAATGAATTTTCAAAGACCGGAATTAGTATAATTAATGGTTGAGAATGTGGATATGATTCAACAAAACATGATTATGGGTTATAGTAAGAGGAAATGTTATTCTAGTAACCAATGTAAATAACATTCTTTCGATGTAAGCGAACCTATGTTTCTTAAATTATATCCTTGTAAAATTGTTATGTGTTTTGGTAGAATTGTAAATATAATATGATGGATCATAAGGATATGTGAAATTATGGAGAATATTGGATATGTTAGTTACTTATTGTTATTTACAAATAATTTATCTCATATAACTGACCTATTTCATTTTTCATTACTATGAAAATATGGGTTGGACGCATCTCATGTTTTGGGCCTTGACGTAGTTTAGACAGAAATAAACCTTTATTATGAGGAACAGAAAACATAAATTCATGATTATGGAGATATTTTATTATAATAATGTTATTTTATAAGATAAGTTTTTTTGTAAAACCCATATGGTTAAAGAAACAATCTATGAATCAAAATATTTTATAAAGTAGAAATATCTCCAATTATTGGAGTAATGAATAAATTTAAATGTATACTACGTAAAATTGTGGAAGAATATAACAATATAGCTAATTTTTAAATAAATAATATTTATGTCTGATTAATATCCATTATTTTTATTCTATTGAGTTATATTCATGATAATAATATTAGGAAAAGTTTCTATCAAAATGAAAAAACATTATTTCTAATAAATTTAGGATTTTATCTATTATATTATTTTAATAAAAATATTGTTTATAATTTTTATAATTTTTATTTAAAAAAATTATTTATGTAAAAATTAATATATGACAATTTTTTAAGTATTTTATAAAATGTTTTATTTTTCAATGAATATTTAAAAATATAGCTTTTTATTGAGAAGTGTCTTTTATTTTCAATTATGTACAAATTTATTTTATTTTGGATTAGTTTTAAGATATAATTATTTAATTTAGATTAAACAAAATTTAATATGTTTTTTTGAAAATAAAAATTACACTTGAGTTTTGTATAAAACTTTTGTATACTTATAGAAGGAATTTTTATAAAAAGTCATTCTTCTTTATGTATTACAGGTTTAATTTTATATTAAATTATTCCAATATATGAATTGAACTTTATAAAATATATTCCATATTTTGAATCATAATAATTAATTTTTTTAATAATTTAAACTTATTTTTTTGGTAATAATGAATCGAAAAAATAGAATATATATTTTACCAGAGTTATGGTTAAAGCTAGTTTTCATTGGCATTAAAATTAATTTATAAGGGATAAAATGACATTGAAACTTTTTAAAATTACATTTTATTTCCATATATTGACCCTATATAATATAATATTTGAAAATAGTCTATTTTTTATCATTTATATTTTAATAATAAAATAATATATTTTCTTCTTTTGGAAGATTCCAAGTGGGTACTCTCAAAAAATTTTAAAAGGAAACTTATTATCCCATTTTTTCCATAAAAAATTAAACTTTCCCTAAAAAATCCAAAATACATTTCTTATATACAAACCCAAGTCATAGGTTCCTTGTTTTGATACAAAAAATAATCAGAAGGGTTTAATTATAAACCTAAAGAGATTGTCTAAAGAAGAGGTAATATTCTTAACTAAGAATTATTGTCTTATTTAATTTTTTACCCTTATTAAATTTTCATAAAACTCGATAACATAATAAAAACATTATATTAAATATAATTATATGTTATTATGTAAATTTAATAACCCATATACATGTCCCTCTTCTAAAAAATGATATAAAAATCCATTATTAGTGCATATGGAACACTACCACCTCCTAAACAGATGTAATTTGTTTTCCATCACTAACACTTAAGAATGGTTAAAATTATAGATTTAATGAATATATATTATATTCATAAAGAACTTATATTTTTTTAATTATATTACATCATTTAATTTCATAACATTACTTCCATTTAAAAAAGATAACCTCATCTTTGTTTATTTTGGGATTACCACATCTACAATGCGATGTGATTCATTTCCCGTGACCATATCACATGGATGAAATATATATATATATATATATATATATATATATATATCTAAATAAACTAATTTAAACTTATAATATAATTATAATTATATATATATAAAATAATAATTGAAATCATTTAATAATGTTCATTGAATAATGTAAATATTACTCATGTGTATGTATAGTCCACCATATCAATGATTTCAATGTAATTATTTTTTCATAAAAATAATTTATGGAAATATTTAAATTCATAATTTAATTAAAAAATTATAATTATTTCAGGATTATTATTATATATATGTTGAACCAATAAACTGTTTTACTATAGTAAACATTACAAATTAATTTAAGACTTATGATCCAAATATTGTCAAACCATCTCCCATGAACATAATTAATTATGTTTGTGAAAATAATTTGAAAAAAAAATTAATTATTAACATGATTAAGGTTATTAAAGAATTTAATAATTAATATAATATAATTATTTAAGATGAAAATGAATTTAGGTGATGATTATTAAATGAGGTATCAAACACTTTACCAAAAAAACCTCATTTAAAATGTTTTTAATATTTATTTCAAAAAAAAATTCTTCCATGTACATATTGATAAAATAATTTTATGAGTTAAATATATATATATAGAAATTAATTATAATTTAAATTTTATATTACTTTTTATTTTTTTTAAAACATTTTCTAGAGGAATGTTTTTATATATTTTATATGAAACATTCTGACAAAAAAAAATAAATAGAATGAAATATTTTAACATATATGGAATCAAATATTTTTCCACTGCCATAATTTTTATTTTATATTTGTATTTATTCATAATAATCCATGTTTTATTTAAATTAAAACCATCCATCTCTTTTTTTGGTATTTCCAAAAACGTTTTACAAGGAATTGATATTTTGATATCCGAAAATTGATTTTCTTATGGGTGCAAAGAATATTTCAATTAGTATAGTGATGAAAATAGAAGCATTAAAATGTTATTTTTATATTATGGTTCATGGTAAATGTTTATTATTTTGGAATATCTCTAAAAATATCATGATTATGGGTGATCCTAATACACCTATCCAATCAATTGGTTTAATAAATGAAGTAAATCAATTAGTTGTCGCCAAAAAGATTTTTGGAATTTACCAGTTATATTATTTCTTATGGAAGAGTGATTAAAAAAGTGATATGAATATGATTTCCCAAGTTTCCAATATAATTTATCAATTAAACTTATGATATTTTTAAAAAATATTATTATTTCACAAGTTAATAGAATTATATTATTTTTAAAGGGATGTTTATGCTACATTAAAGGATGAAATGTATAATTATTTTGAAAACAGTTTCATGAGATATGAATTATCTAAAAGAAATTTTTATGAATTTTATTTTTCATTTAAGATATCTTATGCATGGTTTTATATAAATATTTTGGAATATATTTTTAATTTTTTTGTTAGAAAAAGATTATTTTGGACACAAATTATAATTTAAAAAAATTAATAGGTGAAGATTATTTATGGTGGAATGAGATAATTTCTTTATTTTTATGTTTCTCTAAATTAGATTTTTTTCATCACACCAAATTTTAAAAAGTTTATCATAGTGTTTTAAGGATTAATAGATATAATCAGGTGTTCACAATGAAAATTGTGAAGATATGTCATGAAATTTAAAATTATTGTATCTTAAAAGTATTGTATTGTGGGAAATTGGATACTGAGCAGAAGAGTATAATTTTTTATAAAATATATATCTATATTATGGTTATGAAAAAGTTAAATAAAACTATAAACCTAAATAATATTCTAGAATGTAATTAAATGAATTATTTTATGAATAATCAATTTTAATGATTTATTATGAATTAGTCCTTATAGACAATTTCAATCATACTTTATAGATTATATTTTTATTCAATTATATAATGTGATAATATTTTATATTTTGAATCTTATTTAGAAATTTTTTTATCTTCCTTCTAATTTTGGATGGGGGAAATTCTCAACATTGCATCTCATTGCACTCAATGAAAATATTTCTTGAATAAATTCACCTTAATGTTTTTCTATTCCATTCACTATATATCATCCTCCTCCTTAATATTTTAAATCAAGAACCACCTCTTATCAAAATATCCATTTAAATAATACACTTTCGGAATATCCTATTACTTTTTTGTAATTTCCATATCTAGAAATTCATTTTTAAGGGACATGATACATTACTCATATAACAATAAATTAATATTTCCATTAAAGTATAGAGGCTTATATTGAATGATGTGATCCAACATTGGTTTATCATAATATTTTAAAATATGATTCTTTATATAGTAGAAGTTATTTTTAGCACCTAGTTTAGTTTCAAAATTATTTATAGGGGTTTATTTCATCAGAAACCGCTTTACTTACAATATATTAAGGGAAATCCTCATATTGAGAAGGGGTGTTTATATTATTTCCCCTTATTTCACTAGAAACGATTTTTAAACAATGTAACATGTGTAATTATCTCATAAAATTTTGAATATTGGTATAAGTAACATAAATCCCCAAAGATTCTGAAAATATCCTATGGGATTATAAAAATGTTCATGTTAGGGGTTTTTTGTATAAAATATTGTTCCTTGGGATCCTAATAGACATACTTTGATGGTAACTACAAAAAATATGAGTCTAAAAACCCATATCCAAGTATAATTTTTATATTTTCACAAGATACAATGGATAACACCTTTAAATGTACAACAGTATTTATATCATGTGATACTATATAAATACATTATTTTTATATTATATTGGAAAAATGAAACATGATATGATTACATTATTTTATCCTTGAATATCATTAAAATATTATTTCTTCATATCCTATGTAATTGAAACCATAATTAAGGATGAGTTTATATTATTAATAAGAGAATATGTGCAACTAATTCTATCAGGTGTAGATAATGAATTAAGAATATAATAGAATGGAAAATTAAATCATATTCAATTTTATAAAAAAAGTGTGATTAAAAATGTACCCAGGGAAAATATCGACGTAACAATCACATGTAAGAATAATTAATGAAGCCTTAGTAAAGGAAATATATAATGATTAATATCACGATCTTACCATCAATTCTTCATTCTATGTCATCTAAAATTTTATAGTTAATTCCTTGTCCAAGAAACTTTCTTTGTATCCGTTTGTATAAATCAATTACCCAACTAATATAAACACATATTTTTTCTCATGACATGTGTTGATGTGTAAAAGTAATATAAATAACTAAAGATCTCCAATAACGTACATATTTAAAATTCATTCCTCATATATTGAATCAATATTATAGTAAATAATTAGTCTTCCCTGTCTAATTTTTTTATCTTTATTGAATCACAAATACAAAACATCAATATTTCTTCAATAAGTGAAATAAATTTATTAATAAGATTACTTCAAATAGAAATGTATATTGAATTTTTATATATGTATGCTATATCAAATTATTATAAATCATAGTAAATATATTAATATCATTGAAAATACATAAATGAGGGGAAAATAATATGCAGTGACTATTGGATAGTGATACAAAACCTGATCACAAGAAAATGAATGATTACATATTATGGTATAAATAGTAAATTGTTAAATATGATAGAGAAATATTCATTCATTATAATGGAATTATTGAAATAAATAATGTTATTTTGAGAAATATAAAGGAAAATTTAAGTGAATATTTTTTATTATTTACTTGATTCTTTTTTACTTTGTTTTAATAATTATATCATAAATTATATCCAAAATTATATTCAAACATTTATAAAAAAATGAGTTATTATTTTAATATTCAATCAAAAAATGTTACGATGATAAAATATTTTTCTTGAAATACAATAATCTTTTTGAGGAATATAAATTGTGAATAACACTCTTAGATGTATGAAAATTCATTCATTATGTATATGTTAAATAGAAAATTACTTCCAATTTTTTTTAAAATTTATAAAAATTACTTATTCAGATTATTTTTTAAAATTAAACCATTGTTAAGAAAGAAAAATTAAATAGAAAAATTATACTATAAATCATTTAAAATCACATAAAAACATCCACAAAATAATTTTTTGAATATGGACATGTTATAAAATGATTCCCAATTGAAAAAGATAAATAATGTTTGTTTTTTATAAAAACATTGTTTTGGTCTTTGAATATCGAATATATGAAAGGTTAGAACAAAAACATTGAAACCAAAGAAATATCTAGTGGATTGTAAAATTAACGTTTTTAAGGAAATAATGACAATATAATTATATGAACATGAATTTAATCAAGAAAAATCCTGAGTAAGATTGAGATTGTAAAATAAATCAGTACACCTTTATTAAATTTCTGAATAAAAATCCATTTTAAGAGAAAACCATATTTTAAAATTTCAATAATATATTTAAATAGTAATTAGTGATATACTATTTATAAGGGTTCATATATAGTTCTTATTAGATAAAATTGGTGCATAATATATAATTTGACATAGTAGGGTGTAATTGAGATGAAAAACCTTACCTTGGATTAACTCCAAGTAAAATGAAATATATCCTCATAAATAAAAATTTTAATCTTTTTGAATAAGAGAATGTGAGAAATTTTTTAGTCATATTAGGCAAAATTATTAAGAATAATCATGATTATAGAAGTCTAAAGGATGGAATTTTAGAATTATACCTTTGGAATAGAGACATCATCTCCTCTTGTAAAAGATTATTGAAAATGAGATACTCATAACTCACCCATTTTTTTAAAAGTATGAAAGCTTAGAAGTTGGCTTCATGGTATGAATTTGTGAAAAAATGGCTCATGCATGAAATGATATCCAATATTTTTATCCATTGAGAATTTATATTCCTGTAGAGATAGATATTTTTCGTTATAGATGATTTCATGAAAGTAGTGTAGTTTCATAAAAATAATAAATTATTCAAATATTACTATTTTTTAATTTAAATGGATTTAATGAAGTTAATACTTTCAATTCCAAGAGGCGATGCAATTCCATAGGTTCGATAATACATCCAATGATATCATAATTGGTATATCTGAACACTACTAAAAACCCCATTAGACAAGGATTACCACTACATTCCCCATCAATGTTTCATTATATCCATTCAATAAATGATGAATTAAATATATATTTAATAGTGATAGTATGGGGAAAAAATCTATCTGTAATTCAAAGATATTTAATAACTAAAAAATCATGTCAATATTTATCACATTGACCATGATTAATAGAGTTAATATCCCTCATAAACACCATAATTTGTGCAATATAAGTTTAAATATTAAATTTCAGATACTCATGTATCCCATTGTTTCAACTGTATGAAATTATATGAATCAATTAAGCATTTTACATCTACAAAACTTTGAATAACTATTGGAAAAGAGAATGTAAAGATCATTATAAGAGGCTCTCATTGAATGAATATGTCTGAGTGGGTTGGTCTTTAGTGATTTCAAAAACAACATGATATAATGGTGAGGTAGTGAAAAAAATCAATAAAAATGATTAACATCATCACTATGTTGGTGACATAAGTTACATCTATAGAATAAAATTATAACAACATATTTATAGTAATAATACACTAGGAGTTTTGGATGGTTCAACCACCATCAAAATGTAAATCCTCTATAATTAATATAAATATATATATATATATGTTCATCATTACAATCTTTTTATAATCATTCCCATCAACGTTTTTATAATATTGTAATATGTAGGTGATCATACACTTAAAATTTGGTACTCGTATCATGAGTTCATCATTATTAATGAAATTAAAATTTCTTACCACTAAATTTTGGACCATGTTCAGCTATAAATATTTGTTCCCTTAAAAAAATTCTAAAAAGGGTTTCAAGAATATGATACCATTCTCTTAAAATCATTGAAATAATTTTTTCCCCTTTTTTGTATTTTAATTTGTTTTCCAAGGAATCTTCTTGTCACTTTAAAAACATGGAATTTTCCCTCCCTTTCTATCATGCAAAAGGAATGTTATTTTTACCTCATTAGCATGTATAGATTTACTTACCACCATTTTTGTGAAGCTTCTTTTTCATGTTTAAAAGTTATTTTTTAAGAAAATATTTTTAAAACTTATTTTAATGAAATAAATTTCAAATATTTTTCGGGGTTCTTTTTTATGTTTTCAAGGAAAGTGGATTTCCAAATGTTTTCAAGCCTTATTTATAAGTTTTCAATGTATTTTCATAGAAATTATTTTGTAAACATTTTCAGGATTCATTCATGATTTTTCAAGTACAAAGGTTTTCAAAAGGTTTTAATTATTTATTTACAAGTTTTCAATGTTATCCTCAATGAAATGGATTTCAAAAAGTTTTAAATTTTTTCTATATTTTTCAAACTGATTTCAATCAAAATGTTTTAAAATGTATTGAATCTTATATTATTAGTCTTCATGGAAAAAGGGTTTCAAAATGTTTTCAAGCATATTTTACAAGTTTTCAAGGAAAATGGTTTTCAAAATGATTTCAATCCTTCTTTTTATGTTTTAAAAGTATTTAAAATGTGGATTCAAAAAATGTTTTATGTTTTTAAAATATTTTCATCAAAGATGAAAGGATATTTTCCTCAAGAAATGTTTTCAAAGTATCTCTTCAAGTTATTTTTAATCTAATATGGATTTAATTAATGTTAATAAATATATTTTAGGTAATTATTTAAAGATACCATTCAAAGAATTTCATGAACGGTTTATTTTTTGAAGGAATAATGCTTACGACACCCGTTTCGCTTCCATAATTTAGATTCTTTTGAAACCCGCTTCTCTTAATGGGTTATGATAAGATGAACTGATTATGAAACCTATATCTTTTCCATAGTTTATGATGTGATGTAATGTTAATGATGCCCATTTAATGTCAAGGGTTGTGAGTTAATTTTCAGAAAACCTATCTCTTTGCACAGGTTAGGATATGATGAATATTTTTTTTGAAAAAATAATGTATGATTTAATTCTGTGATGGGTGGGACCTATATCTCCCTATAGTTAATTGAGTAATAATAAATGATATATGATATCAAAGGGTACTTGTGTGGGCATAGCAAGACTGAAACAAGATGGTACATGGGAGGGAATCCCAAGCTCAAAAAAGAGGGTATACAAGAGGAAATTGCATTCCCAAAATAAGAGGTTACACAAGAGGACATCCCAAGCTTGAAAAAAGAGGTTCAATGGGAGGACATCCCAATCCTGAAAAATAGGAACATGGGAGGACATACCAAGACCGAAGCATGAGGGTAGATGGGAGGGCATTCAATTCTTGATGTAGGAACACAAGTGATTAACCCAAGACTAACATTTTATAAAGGCCTTAGCATAATGACTTGGAATATGGTTTTTATATGCTTATGTGTTTTCCAAAATTACACATTTTATTCCTCTGTTATGATTTCATGAAATATTTTATTTATTTTTATATGATTAATTCCTTATAAACTCCAAATCTTTATTATGACCACTAATGTTCATGTTATGATCTTAAAATGGTATGTTCAAGTTTCATACCATTTTCTTATTGTTATACTTATGAATTTATTTTATTTAACCATACTAAGCATCTGAGATCACTCATTTCTTATGTTTCCTTTTCCCAGGTTACGAAGAAAGGTTTTATGTAGAAGTAAAAAAGGTAGAGATCATTATGGTAGATGATGAAGGTATTTCTCTTGGATTGAAGATTTTAATTCCATGTTTCCAAAGACAATAAACTATTGTGTTCTTCATGCATGTATATTTTTAATGTACTAAATATTGATCTAAAATTATGTAATATCCATGAATGTTAATTTTGGGCTACTATAGTTGGTATCAAAAGAAATTTTTAGTTATCCTTTGGAAAGTAGGATGAGATAAACTTTTTAGAGATCCCTATGTATATTTATAAGGATATGTCTTGGGATATCTCTAAGGATAATAATAAGGATTATTTAACATTTAGAAAAAAGTCCTTTAATTTTTGTAAAGGATAGATTATGTGGTTTTCTAGAAATACTTCCCTATCTCCAACTACTAGAGGATGCGGCCCTGGAACAGATGTACCAAGGTGTAATAACTCTGACAAGATGTCCTCGGCCTGACTCAGGGTAGTCTAGTGCACAATAATGGGCCTTATTATACACCTGGTTTGACAATATCTAATGATATTTTTTGGGAATTAATAAATTCTTCATGAACCATAAAGAATGATTTAAATATATGTTGTCAATTAATAACCTAGGATGAACCAAAGGTTTCTTAGATTAAAGAAGGTGTCAAGATGTAGACATACTATAAATAATTATTTTAATGACTATGTGTTTTTTTGTATGATAAGTAATTCTCACACCATGATTATTGTTTTAGTCAATGGAGAGAACCAGAAGGAACTATATTAGCAATGAATGTGATGGAAGACTTATTGATGAGCAGTCAAGTGGGACGATCACTAGGGTTAAATTTATTGTGATCGTACCTAATCAGTTTTCGTGGAACATGATTAACAATGGGGAAAAAAACCAACTCTCAGACCCATCAATGAAGAGAAAAAAGAGTTTTCTAAGAGTTTGGGTAATAGAGACTACTAATTAATGACAATTCAGTTTCATTTGTGTCAAGAATGTGGAAATAATCACCTTAGTGATTGTCTTAATGAAAAAATAATATGTTTTGACTATATAAATGATGGACACAAAGTAAGTGGCTAAAATGGAAGATGAAGAGTTAAATTAATGAAATGGATGATAATTGTTGTTTAACTAATACATCATTGAAGTATAAGTGTTTTAAGTGTGGAATAAATTGTCATTATGAAACTCAATTTCCATATATGTAATATCCTGAAGATAATTAGCAAGGTAGTGTGAGTAATGGTTACATTGCTACTTAGGAAGAAACTATAGATGAAATTTGAGAGGAAAGAGTTATTATATAATTGAACGAGGTATCCTTGATAATGGCATACAGATGAAGTGGAATAATAAAGTTTATTTATTCAAGAATTATAAATGGTGAGATTTATAAGGATTGTTCAGTTCATGCTTTTCACTATGGATTTACAAGAACACATTGAATAGTTCCAATGGGATACGAATGTGATATAATATCAAGGTGATTCACATGGAAAGCACATGTTTAAGGGATTGATAAAACTTAATATATTCCCTATATTATGATAATTTTTTTGGATAAATATATGTATGATATGAATAAGTATATTGGAAGGTACTGATTACCTTGAAACTAATTAAGGACTTATTTAAAAGTGGTTTATTATATCATTGATGATGTTCAAAACATTTTTTGATTTATGGAGTAAATCCAATATACTATGAATAAAAAAGCATGCATCTTTTCAATAAGTAGTTATTGTAATTCAGGTTATTACCATGTTTCAAGAGAATATATGAGGAAGGTATTCACATGTTTGGAGTTTGAAAAACATGAGCTACTTTGTGATATATGGGAGAATCAATGTTAAGGTGATTTTTTGATTAATGTTTTGTATTTTCATCATTCAAAAGGGTTATAACATTAACCATTTTGGAAAGGTTTAAGTTAAACATTAGAGTATGTATTTGTGTGTTGAGATTTTATTGAAAACCTTGGTTAAAAGGTAATTTATTTATTAACCTTATTTCAAGTATGTAATTTATATTTTGGAAATTATATTGTTATGGTTTTATAAAAAGACATCATGTATGTCCGGTGACAACCAGTCATGTCTAGCAAGGCTGTGGGTATTGAAATCATGACTGAAGGATGATAAGGGTTTCACACCTACCACTGTCCTACATGACGTAATGGTTAATGTATAATTATTTTTAAAGAATAATTATTCATGATAAAATAGTAGTGTTAATTTCTATGTATAGAGATTTATGTATAAAAAATATTTATTTTAAAGGAAATTTATAGATAAATAGTTATACATTTCATTCTTTTATGGGACTTAAGATATGTTAAATGTTAATTTTAGCACTTCTCGCATCAAAGTTAATTTCTATACATCCATCACATAAAGGACTGGATGAATTTGAAATTGATAAAATCACTAGTAAAGAATGAAATTTTGTTTATAGACATATATCATTTAATTATATTTCATTATATTCTTGTTCACTAAAAGAATTACTCAACATGAGGATAATGGTCAAAATAAAATATTATTTTATAATACCTTAATTTTGTTGAACTTATGGTCTTTTAAATCAACAAATAATTATGAATTTTAGGCCCTCACCTTTTTTTAATCATTCACTTGTTTCTGATTGATGACCTCAGTTACTCCCTATAAATATTCAATATTTTCTTCAATGTACAATATTCACTCCTAACCTACTTTATTATGTATGGAAACCTAGTTATATGTTACTTTGGGTACCCGTTATGGTTCTTAATTTCCCTTTTTGAGGGATGTTTTTGTATCCATTTTTTGCAATGTGGGTTTCTATGAATGAAACTTTTGAGGATTAAACATTGGATAACCCAGATGAATTTCATGGGTGAAATTCATTTTAAGGGGGGTATAATGTTACACCCCAATATTTTGTGATTTTTTTGAATTATTTTTACCTTTTCAATATTCTTCATTTCAATCAACATTGAAAATACTACATTTTATATTAATGTAATATTTTTGGATTTATTTATACACAACACCATGTTAATCATGCACTACACACAACATATATATATTATGTTTATCTACATAGAACATCGAGGTTAGCTTTGAACTTTTCGTATATTACACACGACACTTACTTCGTGTACAGAACACGCAACATCGAATTTCTAGGAAACATAATTTTATTGTTATAATTATTTAAAAGATTTAATTATAATATAGCTACTATACCTAGTAATATGATTACTGATAACTAATTTTGAATTTTTTTTATAATGGTTTTATATAAATAAAAATTATTTATGATGAAAGATATAATTTTTTATAATATCCTTATATGTTTAAAACTAACATTTCCTAAAAAATACTACTTTTCATGTCATTTAATGAAAAAACAAAAAAAATTAAAAATATTTAGAAATTTAATTTTATAATATAAACATAATTTTTGAATTTACAATGTCAAAATTATCTTATGTAAGTTTTTTGAGATTTATCTGAGAAACATAATTTTTAGATGAATAGTAAAAAATACCAGATTTTAATTCAAAACCACCTTTTTGGATAATTTATTTATATGGTTAAATTATATTTTAATTTGGTTTAAAAATTTAATTATATCATATTTCAATCAATTAAAATAATTTATGTCATTGTAATCAATTTTATTTCGAAATTGGGTATAAAAACATAGCAAAAGATTGGATGTTTTTAATTTAAATCCCGCAGTGTTGTCCCCTCAGTGGGATTATTTTTAATTTAATTTATTATACTTATATGATTATAATTTGGATAGATCGATTAAATATTTATAATAATTATAATTTATAATGTCTAATTATATCAACATTTTTTTTCCAAAAATATTATTCAATGTGATTAAAATTAATTACAATTGTTAAGAAAAAAATTTGGTTGATAAAGTACTAAACCTTATATTTAAGAACCAAAACAACCTATAATCCATGACAAAATCCAATTGGAGTTCTACTATTATTCCATTAACCTTCCATTATTTATTTTGTATGACTTGTTTTATGTAAAAACGTCAGCACACCAAACTTGTTTTAAAAAATGCCAACTGTGTTCTTTTCATTCCCGGTAAAAAGGACACCACCTCTACCTCTTATTCACAACTTTCAAACCACATAGGTTCAGAAAATATCTACCAAATAAATTTCCCAAAATCCCCCTCTAACTCCTTTAATCCTCTCTTTGATATGTATTGATACCAAGGATGCCTTTTGACCCAAACCAAATGGAGTTACCCGATTAAAAGGTAACCTCTTCCCTCAAGATCATTTATTTTATTTTATTATTCACCCCTCCACTATCATTATTACATGATTTTATAAAAACATAAGTATCCTAAATATACTAGTATGTTATTATGGTAAGGTTTATACCAACACTTACACACACCTCTATCTAATGTGTAAAACCATACAGTCTACGTGTACGGTGAACTACCACCTCATGAAATGATGATTGTTCATTTTCCCATTACCGTCTCTCATCATGGACATTATATTGGACACTATATTTATATATTTTATATATTTTATATTTAATCTTATTTAATAAAATTTCAACACACTTCTTTATACTTTCTATTTTTTTAATATGATAATTTTGTTTGAGGAAGTGTGGACTATTGCCCCTCTCAAAGCGATGTGATTAGTTCATACAGTAAATGGAATGTATTAAGGACGAGTTTAATTGATATATATGATATTTAAATGATATAATAATGATAATTTAATAATTATATACATATATATATATATATATTCATATTTTACTTTCATTTTTTCAATACGACAATTTAACGAAAATAGCATTAATGCGCATATACAGCTTACCATCTCCATGAATGGTGTATTCCATTTCATACTTATATATTATATGTATTACAATAATAAAAATTTATTTATTATAAATTATATTTAATTCATTGTTTAAAATCTGTAAATCGGGATATAATTGTAAGGAAAAAAGTTATAACAAATTAAGACACATGAGATAAACAAAATAGATATTACTCGAAGTGAAACCATAACATAGAATTGTTTGGAAGATGGTAATATAAATCCATAATCAAAACCTATATGGTATTATAAGTAAAAATATGGTTCTTTTATAGATTTATAATAAATTTGTATGTATTATACATTATTTTTTAATGAGTATGATTAGAGTCAAGAAACAAGGTAAGGGAATTTCATCTCACATTTTATTTCCATGAGATACCTGCTTTATTCACCAACAATTACATTTATGTGGTGTGTATACTACCAATGGATGTATTAAATTATTCATAAAATTAAAATTGGGATTATTTACATATCAATTCCATGATATTTATTTCATTGTGTTAATTTTTCAAAAACTATCTATCACAGCTCGTCCCCTTCGGCTAGTGTCGTGACTACCCCAAACCCGCATCCTGAATGCTCGGGGATGGGGACTAGCACCGAAGGCGTTAACCCCCAAGTGGGAGGAATTATCCATAGTGCTTATATGCACACACACACACACACACAACCATGTACCAACACACTAAAAGGGGGACACCAAGTATACTAAAACAATATTGAGTACAAAATAAAACCGAATGCAAGTGGGCCAGAATACAAACCTCAAAAAAATAAATATATCATAAAATTACAAAAAAAAGAGCTCTAATTAACATATATAGAAAACCCCATATGATCATAAGATTATTGAATCTATTGGAACTCAAAGTATTATGTATTTTCAACCTGGTCCTACTGGACCCCACCTAGTCCAAGGCGTCCAGGTCACCCATTGCAACGTCTGTCAGTCCTGTCCCCATGAGTACCTCTGTCAAAAAGTTGATCGTCTACACTAGAGACAACATGTGTGGGAGAATACCATGGAAGGGTGAGTATAAAAAAACTTACTAGGGACCCCAAGACAAATAATTAATGACCACACAACAATAATCAATGTATATAATAAATAATGAGACAACTTACACTAGGTATAATATAGTGTAGTGATAAAGGCATCATCAGTCAAATCATCAAACTCCTCAACTGTTGGGGAACTCTACCTCTATCGAGTATAGTAGGCCTTATGGATCACACATAGATTCTTTCCATTAACCGTGAACTGCTATAGTACTCATCCCGGATGAGTACCATGGGTATGTTGGGTCACACAGAGCTGCTCCCTAGCGTGAGCATACCGGTTCACATAGAGCTGATTCCCACATTGGTCGAACTAAGTTACATAGACTATAGAGTATTTTGGGTATTTCAGGTCACATTGAGCTGCTCCACACCGTGGGACTTCTTGGTGACACAAAGCCGCTTCCCATTGGTCTGTCGTCAAACAGTCTTCAGGTCTCAGCCAACCGTAGGGTTCAGTACCTAGCACGCTAGGGAAAACCAATCATCATTCCATTCGTCGCATCTACATGTCTATGAAATTCACCAAAAATCGTGTAAAAAGATTCACCTAATCAATAGGGTCCTAATTCCTCAAACAACTCATCAATCGGACACATGGTTTTCAATATACTGGCGTTTTAGTAATTAGGGGAACGGTTGTGACGGGGCCCGGTCCGACCTAGTTAGACCAGCTTGACCAACCCAGCCCGAGGGTCCCACATACCCCAGTTTAAGTAGATGGTTATGACCTGACCTGAAACTGGTTGGGGTTGGCCTAGTCTAGCCTTACTAGTGGGACAAAACAAATAGACCACGCTAGACCCTACCAGATTTAGTTGAGGGTCCATCCCACCAGGTTGCCCCACGACCCGATCTAGTCCAGCCCGCTGGGTGCGGGCTCGGCCCACTAGGCCCTAGGTTCAAACATCCAGTGTGGGTATATCCCACTAGGCATAAGGCCGACTGGACCTGCAAGGCTGGGGGTGTAGCCCGCCAGCCCTAGCCTGGTCTTCCAAGGGGAGTACTGGTGGTGTGTCGGCCGTTTGGGATGCAATAGCCGCACTACATCCGGCTACAGCTAGCTCCACGGATGCAGGGCCCCTCCAGCTACGGTCTATTGACCATGAATAGCATCGCCTAGGTGGCCAAGACATGGGCCACCCCCTTCACACATCACAAGGATGGCTCCGTGACTCCCACCACTGTGGCGCACCGATGTGCATGCCTCCATCTCCAGAATGACCATTGAGGGTCGGCCGCCTCTGCTTCTTCCATGGTGTCAGTTGGTGTCTCCCCATATATGTTGCTGGCGTGGACTGGCTACAACAAGTGTAGTGCCTCCCCGACGGCACCTTTCTCAGTCCACCGACGTTTTTTTGGTGGACCATTTTCCAATCCATCTGCGCCTACAGGCCTCTCGGGTCGACGCTATCCAGGCTCATTCCCTAGAATTGAATTCTTTCCACGTCGAGAATGCGACCACCTTGAAATCAAGAGAGTAGGAACTCGAGCTCTATTTTTGACGGTTGGTCCCTTCGGGTTAGAGGTTTAAATCAAGGGGGGATTGAAGTTCAATCATTTAATGCAAGGTTTGAATCCTGAATAATAAATTTCCAAGAAAAGTCACCCACACACATAAATGAATGAATCCCAGATCAACTTTTTTGTGAGTTGATCCCTATTTTTCGTTTCTCCAAAAAATAAGACAATGTAATAACATTAAATTAAAATTCAAACCCATATCTCTTTCACATTCGATGCCTAAGTGTTCATCTTCTAGAATTTGAGGTGTTGATTTCATCACTTACACCTCCATTCTTTGTGGTTCGTCAAAGTCAATAAAGTCTTTCAAGAGTTCTTCATTGTTCTTAGTTGGAGAGTTATTTACATTGGAGATAAATCAGAGAGTATCTAAGGTTTAATTATATCATCCCCAACGTACCAAATAATTAAAGGAAACATGTCACAGTGTTTCAGTTACACGACGATGTCACACTGTCATGCTGTTTTATTTATCAAATAGCATCACTATTATACACCCTTTATTGCATTGTTATGCTCTGTCATACGGGACATTAATGAGCCTCATTAGTACACCCCATCACCGCTTCGTCGTTGCACCGCAGCGTCATCGTACTCCGCTCAATGGATAAGAAAGAATATAAAATAAGTTATTTTATTATTTTTCTCAGAAAAGTCATAAAATATAATTTCCTATTTGGACCTTGCCGGCTGATGTTTAGTCCATTCTACAGGAATCACAACGTTCTGAATTCAATGGTGTCCCCGTATTTTCGATCTGCGCACCTGTTCAAATTTTTTAAAAACTCGCTCACCCATTAGTGAATATATCTTTAAAAAGTTAATTTTTTATAGGCTCTTCAGGCCTTGGAATCACATGTTGTTGGATCGCGCTGTCTGATAATAATTCCACATAATTAAAAAAATTACAAAGAATTTCTAATATGTTACCTTATCCCCACCTTAGTCCTTTACGTCCCCGATATCCAATATATAAACTAAACAAACAGATGGGGGTACTGTGAACGAATTTGAGTCTCCTTCTCCCATATTCTCTTTTGGAGGTTCTCGTGCTACCGTCGAACTCAAACCAGACGAATCGACCACCCACATAGGACCCACTCTTGTCTATCCCCTATCTCCACCAAGAACTCTGCAAATGTCGCCCCATCATCAATTTCCAGATGGTCCCAGTCAATGACATGCGATGGATCATGTATGTACCTCCTTAGCTAAGACACGTCTAAAAATCATACACCTGGTGCATTTGTGGGAGGAGAGCTGAGTGGTACTCCACCTCAACAACTCTTCTTAGGATCTAAAAGGGTATCATAAACCTTAGAGATAGCTTGCCACCCCGACCAAATCTACACAATCCTCATTGAGGTAAGACCCGAATGAATACATGTTCTCCCTCCTCAAACTCCAAGGGTCACCATATCTTGTCAGTATAAGAGTTTTTCATGCTATGTGGAGTCCTCATCCACTCCTGGATGATCTGCACATTCTTGGCGGTATCAAGTACTATCTCTGGACCCATGAGCGCCGACTCCCCAGGGCCTATCCAGTATATGAGTGATATGCAAGGCCTCCCACACAAGGACTCAAATGGTACCATGTCGATGGTGAAGTGATATCTATTGTTGTACGTGAACTCCACGAAAGGCAGGTTGTCCTCCCAACTATGAACAATGTAAAGTACAAAAGAAAAGAGACAATCCTCTAGGGTATGTATGGTCTGCTCCATTTGAGCATCTGTTTAGGGATGAAAAGCTTTTCTCAAACGCAATTGTGTCCAAAACACCTCCAATAATCAGTTCAAAACCGATATGTAAAACAGGTTTCACAATCTGAGATGATTGTTGAAGGAACCCTGTGAAGCCACACTATCTCATAGATGTAAAGACGTCACAAACACTCTTCCAGTCCCTACTCTTGGATGGGTATGAAGTGAGCCAACTTGGTGAGTCAGTTAACGACCATCCAAATATAATATTCGCCTCTAGATGTACTTGGTAACCCCATCACGAAGTACATTGATATACCTTCCAACTTCCACTCTAGTACCTCATGTGGCTGGGTCAAGCCTTTAATAAACTAATTCTTGGCCTTCACTTATTGACAAGTCATCCATCGTGAAACAAACTCATCCACTGTTCTCTTCATGCCCTACCACTAGTACTAACATCGGAGGTCCTAGTACATCTTCGCCATTCCAGGATATGCTTCCAAAGGAGACGTATGGAACTACATCAAAACCTCATCCTACAATGTCACTGGTACTATGGTGTGCCCTCTGAAAAGGATCGAACATCCTTCTGGATCCCATCCTGAGGATAACTGATCACATCGGGCCTCGCAGTCAACATATACTAGTTGTGCCTCTCTGACTCACTATAAGAGTGAGAGAGTAACATCATCTACTAATGGTAAGCTCATCCATCATCATCCATAGAGGATGTTTTCATCACGACTAACTACTGTGTTGCCTCACTCAGTAGCTGCAAACTGGTCCTCCTGCCGAGTGCATCTACCACCACGTCCCGCTTCCTAAGAGTGTAGACTATCTAGAAGTCATAGTCCAATAAGAAATCTAGAAATAGCTTCTGTTTTAGGTTCAGGTACTTCTGGGAGAATATATAAAATATATTCTTGTGGTTGGAGTAAACATTAAACCGCTCACCCATCAAGTAGTGCCTCTACATCTTTAGGGAAAAGTCCACTGCTACCAACTCTAGGTATCGGGTCACATAGCTATTTTTTATGTTATCCCAACTGTCATGAGCCATAGGAAATCACCTCTCACTCCTTCATCTGAATACATCCCAGTATGGCCATGTTTTTTTGTAGAAAACTACATTCTCAATGTCATCCTCTTGTAGTCTCAAGATGGGGTCACTAGTCAGTCTCCGCGTCAACTCCTGAAAACTCTACTGGCCTTTTGGTGTCCACATGAAGATCTATACCTTCCATTTCAAAGCCGATAAGGGTTATTCTAATTTGGAAAAGTTAGGAATGGACCTCCTATAGTAACTATCCAACCCAAAGAAGCTGCTTACCTCAGTCACTCTCCATTGTGGACCTCAAGAAAGCATCAACTCTATCTTCATCGGATCCACTACTAATCCAACGTGTGACATGATGTGTCTACGAAAGAGGGAATATCTTATCCAAAATTGACACTTCAAGAGCATACCATAATGCTTGTGCCCTTGGAGTGCATCGAGGACTATCCACAAGTGTGTAGTGTGCTCCTCCTTTGATGTTGGGTACATTAGGATGTCATTGATGAATACCATGATGAACTTGTCAAGATAAGGTTAGAAAATCCTATCCATGAGGCCCACGAACACTACTGGGGTGTTGGTCACACTGAAAGGCATCACCAAGAACTCGTAGAGGCCGTACTGATACCTGAAGGATATCTTCTGCATTTCCTTACACCACACTCAAAGATGGTGATAACCTGATTTGACGTATATATTTAAGAACTACTTCTCTACCTTTAGATGGTTGAATAGGCTATCAATTCTTGGAAGTGGATACTTGTTCTTCACGGTCACCTGGATTAGGCACTAGAATTCCATGCACAACCTCAAAATCTTATCTTATTTCTTGAAAAAATGCACCGGGGCTACCCATGGTGAAACTCTAGGCCTTACAAACCCCTTCTCCTGCAAGCCCTATAGTTATACAATCATCTCACAAAGATCTTCAGGAGCCATCCAATATACTAATTTGGATATCAGTACAATCATGGGGTACTCGTCAATGAAAAAGTTTACCTCCCTGCGAGGAGGTTTTCCCAGAACATCCTTAGGAAAAACATCCTCGTATGCATCCACCACTACTGGTAGGATTGGTCTCCTCTCATCCATTGCCCCGAGGGCGAGGCTAGCCAACTGGGAAGTGATCAACTGCAACATCCTTTAAGAGATTCTATCCTATGCTACAAGGGTTTAATTCTCACCAGTGAAGGAAAACCATGTCCCATATCTGCAGACACAGCACATTGTATGCCTAAAATAGTCGATCTGATCATGGACTATAGATAAACAATCCATACCCAATACGACATCATAAGGCCTCGACGCTGCTACTAGGATATCACAACTAAATCTCTCACTTCCTAAAGTAATCTCCCACTACCAACCCTAGTGTGTAATCATCGAATCATCTCCCATAAGAGTATATAGCCATATGGATCAAGCCAAAAGCTCCACCAGAATCATAGATCTCTGAACGAGAACCATGAAAAGGAAACAGTGAGTAGCACCCATTTCTATAAGAATAATATCTAGTATGGAGACGACATAGACCATACCGCCGATCATATCAAGAGTGTCGTGGACATAAGCCTCTACTACACGGAGCTAAGACCACCCCTGCCTGTCTGCTCCCTGTGGTTGGGGTGGAAAACCTGGGGTGGTGGCGATAACACCTCAAAACGTCTCCCACCACCTTCCACTCAGCCAACTTCCCTGCCACACTCACCGCTCTGCGGACCTCCTCGATCATATCGCTACCTCTTCCTCAGTGGTTCCTTGACTGGCTGTTGGTCATCTATATAGTGTGTCGGGAAGTCACGTTCCATGTGTCTCTACCCACCGCACAAGAAGCATTTCCTATCTCCCTACCGGATCCCCCTAGACTAGGAGGCCCGCACTACAAACACTATGTCCTAGGGTCAGCCATTGAAATAACTTGTCCACTTTGGATCACGTGTGTGCTATCTAATACCTACTAAAGACTCCACTACATTGGGTATTCTAGAGGCTCTAGCTGTTATTGCGTTCTCCTCCAATAAGCACTTCATAAGAAGGGCTCACTCTATCACTATAGTCTTGGTAGGGATGTTGAGAGACAACACCAATGCCTTGATCTCCCACTTGACTCCCTACGCAAAGGCTCGAGCCCTGATAAAATGGCCTTGCACCATGTTTTTGGAGTAGAAAGATAGCTCAGTGAACCTCGCTGAGTACTTAGACACCATCATGTTGCCATACTGTAGGTGAAGCATCTCATGAATGAAAACAGTGCTCAACGTCACGGGGAAAAATTCATCCTAGAAAAGTTGCTCAAAGTCTGCCTAGTTAAGGGTCGCCTCATTGTGTTTCTAGGTTGTCAAGATCCGCCATCTCCCAACCAAGACCTGAAAGAAGGCTCATTTCCAAGATCACCACTCGGTCAGGCGGTGTCCTCACTAAGTAAAAGACCTACGTCATAGCCTCCATCTAGTCCTCATCCACCTGAGAATTCATCTCTCCCCTAATCCTTGGAATGTATCTTTATCTGGAACTCATATAGGGAAATGAGCCTATAAACATCATATACTTGAACCACAAATAGTTTATGTTGAACATCAGGTGGTGGTACCACTGGTGCATCACCAAGTGGGGAAATCTCAAGCACTGGTCCTCGAATTGATGCCTCATCTCTAGGCGGGTTGTCCTCATGACCTCGTATTGGGATCCAAACTGGTCGTCCATGTGGAGACCACATGAAATAGATCAATATGTATGAATGTTAAAAGGTTATAACCGGTGAGCTGAATTTTATTCAAAAGAAAGTAATGAGACACTTATGCAACTTGTTTTTTCATGTATTAAGTTGAAAAGAAGAATTCAATGTTCGGGTGTATGGATATGTCAGCCGCCACACCAACACTGGACACCCCAAATATGAAAGCCAGAATCGCAACACGTAACATTGTTGCAAAAAAACCAAACACAAACTTCTGATCATTGTGGTAGGTCCAACCTCCCTATGATACTAATTTGTCACGACCAGTCCCTCAGGGCCCATAACATGACTACCCCAAGCCCACATCCTGAAATCCAGGGTCTAGCGACTAGCACCGAAGACATCAACCTGCATGTGGGAGGCATTTTCCTATGTACTTTTATAAATACAGAGGCCAAACCACATCCCAACACACTAAAAGGGGAAAAAAGTATACTAAATCAAGACTGAGTACAACACGTGTGAGTGAAGGTCATGTAGGGGTGAGTATAACAATACTCAGTAGGGACCCCAAGAACAAAAGGAAATACCACACATAAATCCTCAAAGTAATGCATGAAGCACAGGATAGATCACACTAGGTATATTCTTGGGTATTTATTGGATCATCATTAGTCATATCATCGAAATCCTTGGCAGCTAGGTAACTCCTCCTATATCAAATATAGTTGGCCTATCGGGTCACCCAAAGCCACTTCCCACTAACCTTGTACTGCGATGGTACTCATACCTGGTGAGAACTGTGGGTATGCTGGGTCACACAGAGCCGTTCCCCACCATGGGCATTCTTGTTCCCAGAGTGCCGCTTCCTACCTTGGCTGAACTGAGGTACTCCTCCTATCGAGTACCATGGGTCTGCTAGGTCACACAGAGTTTCTCCCCACCGTGGGCATGTCGGGTCACATAGATCCACTTCCCTCTAGGCCATCGTCTAGTATTCTTCAGGACTCATTCAACTAGAGGGCTCTGTACATAGGGTTCTTAGGAGAACCAATTATCAAGCCATTCATCTCATCTCTACATCCATGAAAGTCAACACAAAGCATGCCAAATGATCTGCCTCATACATAAGCTCCCAACGCCACAATCTTCTCATCAATCGAACATTCAGTTTGCAAGATATGAGTGTTTTAGTAAATAGGGGACCGATTGTAATGGGGTCTGGTTCGACCTGGTCAGATTGACCCAACCAACCCAGCCTGGGGGTCCCATATACCTTAGTTTAATTAGATGAACTTGACCTCACCGAGTTCGGATTAGGGTTAGTCGAGTCCGGCCTACCCAGTGGGCAAGGCCCAAATGGACCTCGTTGGACCGGCCTGGTTTGGCAGAGGGTCTAACCCACCGGGTTTCCCAACGACCCGATCTTGTCCGACCCGACCTGAAGGGTGTGGGTTCGGCCTGCCGGTGCGGGTCCGACCCACTAAGTGTGAGTCTGGCCCGATGGGCTAGCGGTGCAGCCCACCAACCCAAGCCCAATTTTCTAGGGGTGGACCAGTGGTGCACCACCTGGCAGAGATGCAATAGCCGCACCACATCCCGTCCCACATACCCCATGAACGCGGGACCCCTCTACCCACGGTCGATGGACCGTGAACAGCACCGACTGGGTGACCTGGACGCAGGCCACCCCTCTATTCAACTCCTACATAGCACTGCGACTCCCACCTGACGCTCTGACTCCCACCATCACGGCGTACTGATGGGTGCACCATCGTCCTCCATTGCGGTCGGTGAGGGCTAGCCGCCTCCACTCCTACCAGGCTTCCCATTAGCACTACCCCCTTCACGCGGCTAGTGTAGGCCTAACACCACCTCCAGTTGTCGGGGACACCACACCGATGGTGCTGCGCCGCCATGCCGGTGGTGACGTTCTAGTTGTGCTGTGCAGATGACACCTTCTACAGGCCCCAACAGTTGCTTCGGTGGTCTGTTTTCTGATCCATTTGTGCCTACGGGCCTCTTGGGTATCCGCCATCCATACTCTATTCCCAAAATAAAATTGGAGCCACATTGAGAATGTAACCACCAAGAACACACAAGGGGAGGTGCACAGTCCTTGTTCGTGTCGGCCCAAGCCCTCCGCATTAGAGGATTAAATAAAGGGGGAGGTTTGGGGATTAAAGTTCAATCATTCATGAAAGGTTTGAATCCTAAATAAAAAATATCCAAGAAAAGTCACCAAACTGCATAAACACACAAATCATGGATCAAATTTTTCATGAGTTGATTCTGTTAATTATTTATAGAAAAAAAAGAGTGGGGAATAACTTAGAAATAAAAATAGAACCCCTACGTCTTTGATGTTCGATGTCGAAGCATTCATCCTCAAGAATTAGAGGTGTCGATATCATCACTTCCTGCTCCGTTTTTCGAGGTTTGTAAAGTCAGTGAAGTACCATTGATGTTCTTCATTATTATTAATTGGAGAGGAATTCAAATTAGAGATTCATTAGAGAGTCTCCAAGGTTTTATTCCTTCACCCCCAATGTCCAAAATAATTAATGGAAACATTTTATAGTGTTTCAGTTACACTGCGATGTCATGTCGTCATGTTGTTTCATTTAAAAAGCAGTTTCGCTGTTATGCTCCCTTTATTGCCATGTTACAATGCTTGATAATGGACATTAATTATCTTAATTAACATGCCCCATAAATGCTGCATCGCCAAACCAAAAAAGTCACCGTGCACCACTAAATGGATGAGAAAGAATATAAAATAACTTTTTAAGTTATTTTATTATTTTTCATATAAAGTTTGAAAATAAAATTTTTAGTTCGGCCCTTTCCAGCCAATTTTAAGTCCATTCTAGCTGAATCCTGATGTTTTGAATTCATTGGTGTCATCATATTTTCAATCTGATCACTAGTTCAAAAGTTAAAAAAACTCGGTCACGTGTTACTAAAAGTACCGTAAAAAAATTGAAAATTTTATTCAAGGATCTTTGGGATTCAGAATCACGTATCATCAAAGCACGTAGTCTCAGAATAATTCCATATAATTAAAATAATTAAACAAAATTTCTGAGATAATACACTACCAAATCAGTAAGAATGTTTTGTCTCAATTTTCCTTATTTGAGACACATGTTTTATTAAGCACATACATAATTTTAAGAGGTGTATATACTTCTATTTGACATGTTATATCCTGAATATATGACATTTAATTAAATTTTAAGCATCATTTATTTTCAATTTCTTACATGGGAGTATGGATCAAGTTTCTAAGTGGTAAGATTTTGTTGAAACAATCTCATCACTTATCGATATTATTTATGTTTATGCTTTATTCAATGAAATATATTGATCCATATCTCAATAACATTCATGAATATTATTATAATCTATTTATAAATGTTTTATTAATTTATTAGTTCCAATTATCAACTCTTGTTTAGAAAATATAATTAAGAATGTGTTTTTAAGAAAGGCTGATTTACCCTATCTTCGGTTGAAATACTATGTTCCCTCAAATCTAGGTTTTCAAAAAAGGGTTTCCAAGAATAATCTACTACTCTCCTAAAATCATTGAAATACTTTTTTGCCCATTTTTTTTCTATTACCAATGTTTTCAATGAAATAGTTTTGTTTCTTTCTGAAAAATGAATTTTTATACTCTTTTTACCATGAAAAAGGAATGTTCTTTTTTACCACATATGACATGTATGGATTTACCTACCATTATCTATGTGATGATTAAATTGAATGTTTGAAAGGTTAATTCTTAATAAAGTGTTTTTAAAATTATATTCAAATAAATTATTTGGAAAATATTTTCAGGATTATTTTATAATTATTCAAGGAAAATGGTTTTCAAAATGTTTTCAAGGCTTACTTATAAGTTTTAAAATATTTTTAAAGAATTTGGTTTCAGAACATTTTCAACATTCTTTCATGAGTTATCAAATAAAACGGTTTCAAACATTTTTAAGATTCATATATAATATATAATATTTATTTACAATAAAATGGTTTTCAATATATTTTCATGATTTCTTTAAAAGTTTTCAAAGTGATTTCAATGAAAATGGTTTTTAAAATGTTTTGAATCTTATATTATAAATTTAAATAAAGAGGGGTTTCAAAATGTTTTCAAGCATGTTTTACATTTTTTCAAGGAAAAAGATTATCAAAATTATTTCAAGCCTTCATTATATATTTTCAATGTATTTTCAATGAAAATTTATTTCAAAAAGTTTTTATGTTTTAGAACGATTTTTTTCAAAGAATAAAGGATATTTTCATCATGAAATGTTTTCAAAATATATTTCCTTTTTATTTTCTTTCTATGATGATATCTTATGATTTCAATCATGCCCTTCTAGGAAATGATCCAAAGGTTTCATTAATATTATTTCTTGAATGGTTTATATTTTTATGGAATAATACTTACAAAACCCATTTCACTTCCATAGGTCATATGCTTTGGAGACCCACTTCTCTTCATGGGTTATGGTTTGATGAAATGATTTTAAAACCTATCTATTTTACATAGCTTATGATGTGATAAAATAGTAATGAATCTCATTTAATTTCATGGGTTATGATTCGATGTTTATAAAACTGATCTATTTTCATGGTTTATGATATGATGAATTTATTTTGGCAGAAGCATGTATGATTTCATTATATTATAGGTGGGACCTATATCTCCCTCAAATGAATTGGGTAATTATATTTGTTTTTTGAGAAAAAAGGGTACATGAGACGGCATCCCAAGC
This sequence comes from Viscum album, assembly GCA_963277665.1. Classification (NCBI taxonomy): domain Eukaryota; kingdom Viridiplantae; phylum Streptophyta; class Magnoliopsida; order Santalales; family Viscaceae; genus Viscum; species Viscum album. The sequence goes on from OY728147.1 coordinate 758,426,413, forward strand.
CCATTGTAATAGGGTACATGAGGGGGCATCCAAATCCAGAAATAAGAGGGTATAAAAGAGGAAATCCAAATCCCAAAACAAGAGGGTACATGAGAGGACATATCAAGCCTAAACCAAGAAGTTAAATGGGAGGATATCCCAAGGTCAAAACAAGAGGGTATATAAGAGGACATCCCAAGCCCAAAAACAGTGGGTAAAAAGGAGGGAATCCCATGCCTGACGTAGTTACATGGGTGATTAAAGCAAACCTAACATGTTAAAAAGGCCTTGGTTAGCTTCTTTAAGATAGGGTTTTTATATGCTCATGTGTTTACCAAAATTATATGTTTTATTCCTATGTTATGATTTTATATATTATGTTATTTATTTTTTTATGATTCATGTCATATGAACTGCAAATATTTATTGCTATCTCTAATATGATGGGTATGATCTTAAAATGTTAATCTTGTGTTTCGTACCATTTTTTTCATGTTATGCATATACATTTTTTTTATTTACCATTACTGAGAATCTAAGATAAACCCTTTAATATGTATCATTTCCCCTGGTTATGAAGAATGTTTTTAGGTAGATTTATTAAAAGTGGAGATATTTATGGGATATGTTTAAGATCATTATTTAGGATAGAGGAATTTTTCTCCGTGTTTGCAAAGACACTGAAATATTACAGTCCTCAAACATGTATTTTTGTAATTTCTTAAATATTCATCTAAATTGATGAAATATCCATGTATGTTAAGTTTGGTTCACTGTATATTTTTAATTTGTGGAAGTCATAGGGTTTAACATTTTCATATTTCAAGAATACACAACCATGTACCTTTTTAGACTCATCAATGCTGTTAAAAATCCTTCCCCAGATGTGGGTATTGTGAGAATATATTGAATTAATAGACTCTTATTCAACTTATTAAATCCCTCAACACATTTATAATTCTAAAATAACATGACACCATTATGTGTTTTCTTGGTTACTAGTATTGAAAATCATGATACATTTCCCTAATATATATGATCACACGCAAGTAGTCCATGGAAACATTGGATTTCCATAAAAGATGTTGGTATTGACCATCATTTAGTTACTTTATTTTTGAAGGATCCAAAGACATATCTTTGATGGTGGAAGCACTCCTGATGAATGTTATTTTTCCATCCAAAAATCACATTTAATGTATTTCACAAATAAAATTTGCTTTCACAACATCATCAGTACATTATTCATATACTACTATTTTTCCACCATTATTTTTGAGTAGATAATAACATATTATATAAATTCAAACATTAATAAAAATGAGTTAAACAATAAATAATATATTCATCGATTCTATGAATATTTTTTCAAATTTAGTGAGTCCAAAGGGAATCACTTTGAACATGTAGTTTTGGTATCTTGTAAGAAACTATGTCTTGGAGATATCATCCTTTATCACAATTTCATGTAAATATCTCGAATGAATATCCATCATAGAGAAGTATTGAGCACAACATAACAAATTTAATAAGTCTTTAATCCAAGTAATTGGAAATATTATAATGATATTATTGAGATCAAAATAACCAATATATTGGAACATTGATTCATCCATCATCTTGATAAAAAATACTAGTGAACCCCACAGTGAAGCACTTAAGTGTATAAACCCTTTATCCAAATTCTCTGGTAATTATTTCTTTATCTCCTCAAGTTAAAAAAATTTAAAATCTATATTTATTATTAGATATTTTCATGGATTCTGGTTTTGGATCGATTTAGAACTCAACCTCTTGACAAGGAGGAATACATGAAAATTATTTAGAAAACTCCTCAGTGTAGTCCTTTATAGTGGAAATTCCTTGAAGGATATTCTTCTCCTTCATATCAATAATTTGTGAAAGGTATGTATACTCATAGGGAAAAATATCCAATGTCAATATAATGTTACTAAAGGATATTAAATCTCACCATTTACAATGTATATAATATATGGAAAATCTGTGATATGGAAGGTGATTTCCTTCTAAAAGATATTTATATTGGATCTAACTAAGGAATTCTAATACATACTAATAATTACATAAAATTCTTCTAAATTAAGTACCATAAGATTATATGGTATGTTAAGCCCATACATGTGAATATGGGAAGATTTATATGAATATTATAAAATAGTTACCCATTATACATCTTCACTGATAACACAAATTCTATGTTTGGAGGTGGTGTTTATACAATTATACTAAACTATCATGACTTTAAAATATTCATAGAATAAGAATCTAAAAGTGAATTTAGTATTCTTTAAGGAATAGTATATCTACCTTTCAAAAATTCATTGTTGGGATCCACCTTTTTATTTGTGACAGTAGAAGCTCATCCTTTCTCTCTAGTATTTAGTGGTTATTATCTTCATTTTTTTTTATCAAAAACCCTTTTCTATGGGAAATTATTCACAAAGTGTCATCATTCCTTAAAATTTAAAATTTTTAAAATTGTCTTGGTGTTGACTAGAAAATTTAATTCATCATTCAAATTGGTGGGTTTCTACCATTAGTAATAGATTTCTAGGTCTCCTTCATTCCAAGAGAAAAACCATCTCATTGTCCCTTTAAAATATTTATGATATGCTTTTTCCCACACTATTGACAGGTACAGTGTTGTACATTCATTCCCAAAGAAAATTTTCCATCACACTTCTTAAATTAAATTCTATCAACTTGTTCATATATCCAGACCAATGAGACCCTTGAGATTCATCGATATTCATTTCAACATTGATGTGTCATCAGAAAACATCCTCACATATCCAAATGTCTAAAATGGAAATGGATATTCGCATAATCCGTATTATCCCACAAAATATATATTCAAACTTACATTTAGAGGTAATGAAATATTTAGATCCATATCGTGTAATTCTCATGATGTTTTCCTCATGATCGTTGATTGATTCACAATCCTTTATATGAGGCTAAGGGTATATGTATATATTTCAAGTCAGAGAATGAGGTAAAAATATTTGGATAAAACATTTATCTAAATTACATATACTCTGTTAGTTTGATCTCTTAATTTTGTTTAATATTTTTTTTAATATTCAACCATTTACCATCTTCTTAGTATATATGATAAACAACTGACAATAAATTGTCTTACTCAGATCATTGAAGGACTGAGATGATCATTTCAATAGAGTTGATCCATTTTTCAACAAATACAGGATAAAAAGATCCATATAAAGTCAGAGGCCTTTTTCAAATATGGTATTAATTGAAAATTTCTAATTCATAGTTGGATTTTGGTGTTCATATTGATTCATGTTTTAGTTCAAAACATGTGTTAAATGTGAAATTATTATCATACTTTTCATGATTCCAGTCTATCATGATAAGAATCTCATTTGGGAAAAATTCACATTTCCCATAAAATTGTTTTTTGGATTGGTTTTTGATATTTTCATAGATTGACTAAAAATAAAAGGAAAATTAGGTGTTATTTTTTAAAATATTAAATATATAAACATGAAACAATTAATAATAATGGGATAGCTTCAAAATAACTATTATTCCTTAACCTATCGATTTATAGGTTTTATTATATGTTATATGAATAATTTATTAATATATAATGTTACATTAATTTTATTCCCTTAATTATAGTTCACAATGACCATGTGAATTTACCCAATCAAATCCCAAAAGTGAGTCAAAATAGGTGTTCCACAAGGGCCATTGTCATGAACTAGGTAAAGATCGAGTCTTACTCAATATTCCCTTTTAGGGTTATTACCCCTAGGTACATATGTTCCAAATCCACATCCAAATGTAGTATTATGAAAATAAAGTATTTTATTAGGAAAAAAATTAATATATAATTTATTAATATTCGGAGTTTTTTTCATTTGTTTATTCTTATCCCTAACAATTTCCCCGAAGTTTTGTCATCCTAATCCAAATAACAATGGAAATTATTATGATAACAAATATGATAACATATATTTTATTACACATTAATTCATGGTTTATTGAATAATGTGACAAATTATAAAATACTATATGATCATGAGGCCTAGTGCATTGCAGAAATTATGTATATTTCTTAATAACAGTCAACAAAGTTACATAAACATTATTAAAAACATCCTTATTAAGATACTCAAATTCCATTTTTATTTAAAAACTGCACGAGGTAACCTAGGGACATGTATAATAATTGATCCAAATATAAAATTAAGTAATGGAATAAATAAATCATAGAGTATGGTAAATTAATAAATGTGATTCAAGGGTATTTTTAAGGTTACCTAATTTGGGTGAGAATCTTAATATTGGACAATTATGAAAAATATAACATGATAACATAGAGGAAATATAAAAATGTAGAATAATATTTAAACATTATATCATAAAAACAATTCATGGATAATCACCAAGACAAAATAACATTGTAAAACCCTAAGTATGTTTGATTTTTTTCCAAATAAATTAATATTATATGATGATGTGCATTGCACACTACATCAAGTTAAGCATTATTTATATGAAACATCATGTTAAGATTATGTGATAATAAAAACTTTTATTATTTAGTACTTTATTCAATAATGATATCAAATTTTTTTATATAAAATAGAATTTTTAGATTTCAGTACATGCAACACTATTGTTAGCTTGTTTTACATGCCAAACTGAGAATAAAAAAACATGACATATTATTAAAATATTATCAAAGTTATCACCTGAAAATTAGAATGGCATGTTTGAAAATTATTATATAAAATATAATTATTTGATTCATTTTTGTAAATATTTTTATTTGGAAGATAATTAATTATAAATGAATGAAAGATCTCTATGAAAATAAAAAATTTCATTTTTGGAAAAAATATTTTTCTATGCACAAAAACATTTTATCTAAATAAACTAAAAAACCACCTTTTTCAATAATTTTAATGAAATATATATATTGTATAAAATTATATATTTAACATTCAACTTATGTGTTTCATAAAATATATAAAATAATATATCAAATTTTATGCATAAAAGATGTATTTTTCTAAAAGGAGTTTTTACAACCTTTTAATAGAACAATAATTATAAAACCAATTTTTGATTATTTTATTAATTATATTGAAAAAATAAACATCATTATAAAAATAAAAAATTTCAACATAATAATATGGTGAATTTTGTGTTTTTTTGAAAAAAGTATTATTTTTTGATTAGTAGTGAAAAATACTAAAGTTTTACTGAAAATTGCATTTAAGATCCATTTATTTATATAGTTGAATAATAATTTGAAAATTGTTTTAAATTATAATTAGAAAAATAATAAATATATTCATATAATTAATTTCATTGGAATCAATTTCACATTGAAATTGGACAGAAAAACGATGTAAACAATTATAAATTTTCATTAAATAAAACCCCACTTATTTATCATTTTTGGGGGAATAATTTTAAATTTAATTATTCCACTTACTTTAATGGAATTTAAAAAAATGGATAAAATATTTGGAATAACCATAATTTATATTCTCTAATATGGAAAATTATTTTTTTACCATAATGATTAGTGACAATAGTAAATATTAATTAACATGATTAAGGTTAAAACACAGATTTGCGCATTACATTTGTTTGTATTAAAATAAATTTTACACACATATAGGATCATTATTTAATAAATTGGACATAATATTTACAAATAGTGGGTATAAAATATATAATAAATTTATTTTTAGTTACAATAGTAATGGATAAATTTCCTAGGTAAATAAACAATGCATGACACATTGGTAAAAACTATAATGCTATGATTGAGTAAACATAAATTTAAATGATTAAATTAAGAAAAATGAGTTCATTTTACAAGTTGGAGGTATTTATAGACCAATTAATCCATAAAGTAAATTATGTTTCAGTTTTCGAGGCACATGAGGTAAGGGAGACCTCCCAATAGTGAATATAGTTTATGAATTTACAAGAATGACACTCCTCTTCCATCATAAAAGGGAATTCACTATCGACAATTATTCACTGCTTTAAATAAGTTTATATAGACCAAACCATACCAAAATAACTTTAAAATTCCCTAATATCATCCTAAAAGTTTCATAGATCTAACCAATAAATTCATTTTGTTCAAACCAAAAAGGGATAGATGAAGAAGTGGTAACATTTATCAATAAACGTTTTGGTTTTATTTCTTCCCAAACCCCCTTAAATTATTTTTATACCATGATTATATAATTAAATTACTATCTTAAATATAATAATATATTGTTATGTTATAGGAAAAAACTAATATCACACACACTTTTGTCAAATGAGCTACAAAATCATCTTTTGTGTGTGTGGCGGGTAACCACCTCACAAACTAATGTAATTCAATATTCCATTACCACCACTCAAGGGTGGGAATAATGTTGTAAATATTGTTTATATATTATATAAATTATATTTATGATGTATTTATAGTTATTTATTTACTATATAACACATTATTTCATGATTTACATTTTGTGAGAATATGATAACATTATTCGTGTGTACGGGGACTACCGCCTCACGAAGTGGTGTGATTCGTTCAAGAATTACATGGAATGTATTAGGGATAGATGTAATATAAATATGTTACTTCTATGAAATAATAATCACAATATAATCTTAATATATATATATAATTTAATTTTCTCTATCTCAATAGCACAAGAAAATGGAAACAACATTCATGAGTACGTACGGCCTACAATCTTCATGGATAGTCTATTTTATTTCCTATTGTGATAGTTTATATATTATTATAAATACAATATATAATTAATATATATGATATTTATATCAGGGTTTAAATTATTTAAATTTTACAATCATGATCAATTTAATAGGAACCAAAATAAAAAGTCAAAACCTATATGAGAAACAAAACAGTTATTACTCGAAACATATCTTTATCCTGAAATTGTAGCTAAATAGGTAATATAAATTCATAAAAAATTCATATATGATATAATATATATCAATATGATTCATTGGTATATTTATAGTAAAATTTTATTCACAATTTAGTAATTTTGATAATGTATGAAGGAATTCAACACTTAAGGTAAGGGTTATCCATATCTCTTTTTTACTTTTGTGGGGCACATGAAATATTCCCCGCATATTTTTTCTATATGGTGTATATAAATTCCATGAACTTATTTTATGATTCCTATAATAAAATTAATTTTTATATAGATATCCATTTTAGGATCTCTATTTCATGGGGTTTACAGTTTAAAAGTTAACAAATCGATAATAGAATTTAGTCGTAATTTCCCATTGAAATGTTTGTTTTAGTATACACCTATTTTATTTCATGAGGTGTAAATACAGACACTTTGACACATAATATCATTAATTTATTAATACTTATGATATTATAGGTTTTAATTTATGTTATTCATTCATGGATATCAGGATTCAATGGTACCAAAGTGGCAATATTTTTATGTTACAATCTCATAGTTTATGAGGCATGTCTTTGATAATGTATCCAATGTTCAAATATGTGGATCCAAATCTCAATAATTATCATTAATTTTCCTAACATATAGTTATTCATGATATATTATTATTACGTAACCAATTTTAAACTAATTTAATCAAATTATAATTATGAGAATACATTTTAAAAAATACGACATTATTTCTCACCTCAAAAAAAATATTTTTTTATCCAAAATAATGTTTTCTAAAAAAGATTTCCAAAATATTTTGAAATTTTATTTTAAACCCATATTCACATAAAAATATTGTAAAATTTCATTATGTTATGAAAATTATTTTAAATTTTTTCCATATATTCCATTATTATTTTTAAAATGTATCTTTCAATGAGAATGGGTTTCAATTTTTTTAATGTTTCAAAAAGAAATTTTAAAATCAGAAGGTATTTTTTCTGAAGAAATGATATAAATGATCCTTTCAAAATTATTTTCCATATATTATGAAATATTTAGGTGTTACCTATGTCTTAAGATGGCTATGATTTATTGATACCATTTATATTATTTCCCTAAAAGGGTTATGTTTCGAGGGAATAATGTTTATGGAACCCATTTCATTTCATTTTGTCAATCATCATCCAAGGTGATTGTTATAACACACATTTCATTACCATGGGTTAATCATGTTTCAAATATATTGATATGAAACCCATTTATTTTCCATATCTTAATCAGGTTATGAATGAACATCATTGTCTTATGAGTTTTTAAGATGATATGCAAGCTATTTGTAATTTATTCATCTTATAGTTCTTGGAAATAGATTATTCTATGTGGAGGCCTATATAGTATTGGGTAATCTAGTTACAAATTTTAGGCTGTGGAATCTGAGATATTTTAGGGTATTCCCATTATAGCTTATACGATGGGGAGACCTAGATTGCATCAGGTAATCCATTTACCACTTATGCGATGGGGCGGCCAATATAGATTTTGAGTATTCTTGTTACAAATTATATGATGGGGAGGCTAGATATAACTAGGTAATTAGTTTACAACATATATGATGGGGTGAACCTTATAACCCACATAATCCTATTATAGATTATATAATGGGGATTCCTATATAGTATTGGGTGAGCCCATTATAGATTACTTAATGGGTGCACCCAGATAACACTATGATGCATTAGGGAAAGTTTTATATATCACGAGATAGACCTAGATTAAATGAGGTCATTAACTAGTTAATTAAGGAAAATTGTATACTAATATGGTATTTAGAATGAACCTTGGCTACTAAGATATTTTTTGGAGTGAACTTATTCCCCTATTATAGCCTTGGAAGTGAGCCTTGAATAGTATGGAAATCATTTTATATGATTTTATATTTTCTAAAATTACATTAATTATACCTATGTTATTCTCACAAGGATTATTCTCCATGATTACTTTATGATTCATGTCTTATAACAGCCAATAATTATGTCATGACTCAAGATAATAATATTTGATATGAAGGGTATAATATTCTAATGTTATTCTCTTGTTCTCATGCCGTCATTTTTGTGTTATGATTACATATCTATTTTATTTACTATTACTGATCATATGATCTCACCCTATCTTATTTTTTCATTCCAGATATTATTAAGAATGGTTTTGAGTAGGCGTACGAAATGGGAATATCTTTGTGGAAAACACTTAGTATCTATGACTAGGTTAGAATATTGTGTTCCATGTTTCCAAATTCACTAAAAAATAAAGTCCTTTCAAATATAAATATTATTAAAGAATGATGTAGTATTAATATATTAGAAGACAATGATTTTATATTTGGTATAAAAGGGGAGGTTTACTTTACATTCAAAAACAATAATGATAAAACTATTGTGACATCCCTTGGGATGTCTATAAGGATAGTTCTAGGGATATATCTAAGGATAAGTCTTACGATGATTCGATGTTTAGTACAATGTATTATATTTTTGGTAAGGGATAAACAAATTTGTTTCCTAGAAATACATCCATGCTAAGATAATAAAATTTGATGTGTATCCAACACAGATGTACATTAGGGTAACAACCCCAATAAAAAACCATTGAGCTAGGCTCGACCAGGAACTGGTGACTGACAATTGGCCTTACTACACACATGGTTTGAAACCTTTTGGGGATATGCTTTGGAAAATCACAAACCCTTTAAGAAAAATAATTAAGTATTTAAAAATATGATTACTATGAATGGCCTAGGATAAGCCTAATATTTATTATATTAAAAATAATTAATCCTGATTTATAAATCCTATAAATGATTTTTCATGATTATTTGTTTTTCCTCTGTGATTAGTGTTTCTCACAGAACTTTCTATTTTAAGTCAATAGTTGGAACCTAATGAAAATATATAAATTCTAAATTCAATATAAAATACAACGATTGTCCTCCTTAGAAACCAAAAAACACAGAAGGTGATATTCATAATATTACTAGTATTATCAAATAACTTCATCAAGATATAATTCATGTTAAACATAAAAATGATGATATATGGAAACAATGTTCTGTTGAGTCCATCATGAGGAATAATACACCCTCATGTAGTGTGCCTAATGATCTAAAATTTGATAATAAATGGATATGTACCAATGAAAAGATATTTTCCATTCATGAATGATTAGATAATCAAAAAATCATTTTTTTCAGTTTATCATTTAGATGGTGAAGCAGATTAGTAGTCAACTCTTATTAAGAACATGAGTAACTAAAATAAATTGATTCTATATAATTTGAATTGTTTAATGGGATATTTTTAGTAATTACATACCCCGTATTTTATGAATAATGATTGATATATAATTCCATGAGATTATGAAAAATAATGATAAATTTATTTGTATATATAAAGGCAATTTTACAAGACTAGAAGTTAACACTTATAGTTTAATCATCATACTTGAAATAAGAATTTATCAATTCTTCTATTTCCTAAAACCATATATTTGAAAGGCCTTGTATATAAGATAGTTTGGTATATCTAAAGAAGTTATTATATGTACACTATAGAAAGAAATGGATATTGGATATTCCCACCATTCTTATAGTTTTGATAAGAAATTTAATATTGAGTATCATGAGAACAGTTGTGGTGGAAATAGAATACATGAATATTCATGGGAAAAGATTGGGAAAAATAATCAAGGTAATTTATTGAATGGAACTGGGAGGAGCATTAAATTTGGAAGGTAGGTCATACAGTTTATGAATATTGAAATATGATCAATGGCACGGTTAATAAAATAAATGAGAAGAGGGTATTAACTAATGCACCACCCACACTTTAGTGTTTCAAGGGTAATGAGTTTGTGAATTATGTTAATAAATTCCACAATCCCTGGGCTAATTTGTATTATAATCCACAAAAGCATATAAAAACAAATTGCAAAGAGAAATATTAAAAATTTACAATGGATGATGTTAATCATGATTATTATTTCACACATATCCTCTCCTCCTTAGTTGGGAATTTCATGTTTCATTTTTTATGAGTGAGCCCTATTAAAATGTAATTGTTTATCCTTTATTGGAATTGCAAATGATTATCCACATTTACATAGATTCTGTAATAATGAAATAACATTTTATATTCTATCGGTACAATAATGTTCCCAAAATTTGAATTAAAATTATTTTTTTTAGAAAATATATTATATAGGGAATAATACAATGAATCCTAGTTAATGTATTAAAGTTGAGGTGGAATAATTGAGGTCTTTATGTATTGGAAATAAAAAATTAGGTTACATGAATCTTGAAATGTAGAAATATTGTTAAGTATATGTTTTTTAAAATGGATTTAAAAAAAAGTGTTAAGTGGTACTAATGGAATAGAAAAATTTATTTCATGGAAACATTTTAAGGGAAGATGAACCCTTAATATATATAGTTTATTTGAGATAATGATGTTATGATAAAGGGGTGTTTGGTGTGTATAATTTAAATTGGACTGTACTAATTACCCTGCAACAGATTAATGTCTTTAAAAAATGTAGTTTAAATTATAATTAATAGTGTTTACATTTTTGATATGTAACAATAAAGAGAAACTATACGATATATGGGGGGACCAATGGTAAGTTTATTTTGAGAAAATTATTGACTATATTTCTAATGTTTTGGATTTTCAACTTTTTGAATGTTCGATAGGATAAATGTTTTAGAAGTAGTTTATGTTTATCATTGACTAAGGTTTTACATATTAATGTATTAAATCAACATATGGAGATTAATGCATCTTGGATAACCAATTCTATCCATTTTTTGTTGAGAATAACTGATGATTTATATAATTACATGTCATTCTATCTATGGATCATATGATCTATTAGTGCTTCAGAGATATCAAAATCACCATCATTTCATGGATTATCAGATGTAGTGGAAATTGATCATGAAAAAAACAATGGATGAGACTGTTCTTATGAAATAGAATGAAATCATATAAGTACAGCTTCTTGTAATTTTTTTTTCAACTTTTTGAAAATGGACTTAAAATAAAATATTGTCCATTTTTCTTCATTTTTTAGGATATTAATGACCTTTCTCACTCCTCATTGGTCTATGGTGTTATGAATGATAACATTCTCCACATTACACCATTTATTTTAATTAATCATATTTATTACCCTATAATTATTTACTATTATCATAAAAGTATAAATCATCACTTCCCACTTATTTTCTCTTATGTGTAACCCAATTTAGGAGTTACTTTGGATATCCATAATTCCTTTAACATTACCTTTTTAAATTATGATTTTGTATTAATTTTTATAATGTGTGTTTATATTAAAAGATATTCTATGTATTAAAATAATGATGACCCATATGAATTTTAAAGGAAAAATTGTAACACCCCAAGCTTCCACGGTACACTTCACATTGAATAATACAGTAGCATGTGTTGTACGCAACTTCAAGTTATAACACACCACAACCAATCAAACTAGCCATTATGAATAGTAATACCCACTTTTTGAAATTTTATAAAATTTTTCATTCAAAATAGACTACATTTTTGGATTCAGAATATCAGAATTAGCTTAGGGTAAAATTTTTGTGCTTTTTGGATAACTTTTATATTTTGATGAATAGTGAAAATTACTAAATTTTAATTAAAAACAACTTTTTCAATCGAAATAATTAATAGTAATAAATTATTAATTTGAGTGGGTTTAAGGTATATTTATAGTATGTTTTTACCATTTAATACAATGCTGGTCATCAGATGTAATTTCACATTTAAACCAGAAATAAACAAGTGTCAATCTTTTGATAGTTATTATTTCTAAAAAACATGCTATTTTTTTGACAACAGGAATTAATTTTTAAATTAATTAATGCAAATTATATTTTTTGAATTCGGTAAAATATACATCATTTTTTAATTCATAATATACAATATATCTTATGTCAAATTTATGGTATTTTTCTGAGAAACATCAATTTTTCATAAATAGTGATAAACACTGAGTTATTGGTTAAAACCAATTTTTTTATTTAAATAATTGTTTATTTTAAGTAAATTAATATATGTAATAATTTATAAATAATAATTATAAAAGTTCATTGTAATTCATTGGAGTCGTTTTATAACAAATTTAGAAATATATAAATTTTATTGAACTTTTTTATTGCCTTTTACCCACCTTATAGGAGAATTTGAAAATTTACATAAAACTTAATTTTACCACTTCTGTGAGTTGAATTTTGAAAATCCGACAGAAACAATTAATATCAAGGAGTAAAATTTGGTTCTAATAAGATAAAAATAATTTTTGGTGAATAGAAACTTTTAACTTTTATATACCGCGGCTAAAGGTAAATAGGGTAATTCAAGGTAAAAAGAATATTGTAATATTTAAAAAATACCTTAACACATGCCCTAACATTATTTAATGAGTAATGGACGACCATGATCATCTTTGGGTCGATTTTGGGACCCCATGGAGCCAATTATGAATGATAATGACACTTTAGATTAATTAATTTAATGTAAAGACAAAATTGACATAAACAAAAAATATTTAGTAATTAATTTTTATATGGTGTTATATAAGTAATATTTTTTACTATAAATATTAATTAGAAATATAGAAATATTTCCTACATCATGGTATTTTTTTCATAATTTTTAGACATCGAATAAATTAAATTATTAAGGAAAATATAATGATGCTGTATATACATCATTAATAAATGATTTAAATAAATTAGATTATAAATATTAAAATAATAGACAAAAACATGTCCAATTATTATGGGATGATTTTATTTTAACCATGAGTAATCTTATATTCGACTCTAATGATTTTTGGACCTTTAGAAATCAAATATCATCATATAATAAAATAATATTTTCACACTTTCCTAAGGAGCCCCTCCTCCCCCTTATAAAAAGAGACTAATTATAACCAATTCCTCACACATATCAAGCCTTTAGGCTCGTCCAAACTCTGCCAATTTAAGCTCGCTATATCCCTCTCCTCCTCCTAGAAGCCTTTCCTTAGGCAGAAGGCACTTTAAGGAGTCCTTTTGGTTCAAACCAAAGAAAGTTACCCAAATTAAAGGTACCAATTTCTCTTAATTTCTTTAATTTTATTTTACTTCTCCAAACCCTAAGCTCTTTTTATTACTATCTTTTATAACAACACTAGTATACGAAATATACTAGGATGTTTTTATGAGATATATTTGAATTACACTTAAACACACCTCCATCTAATGGGTGAAGAACATAATGTTTATGTGGAAGACAAACTAACGCCTCACAAAATGATGATTGTTCAATTACCTCCAACCACCTCTCATGGTGGCCATTATGATGGAACTGTATTTATATATTATATATATTATTTTTGTGGTTTCTTCATTCATCTTTATTTTTCTTTTATAGCATACCTTAATGGTTTCCATTATAAGTAAATGTGATAATTTCATTTGAGGAAGTCCGGACTACCGCCCCCTCAAAGTGATATGACTCGTTAATACCATATGTGGGATGTATAAAGGATGGAGTTAATGATATTATATATGATATTATACTGTAATTATAAAATAGTTATGTATCATTATGTTTTAAGTCCATTAAAATAAAAAATTTAGATGAATGTAGCGTTCATGCGTACGTATGGCTTACCGTCTCCATGAACAGTACATTTCATTCTTACCCCAAAATTATATTTACTACTATAAATACATGTTTATATATGATATATATGATATCTAAATCATGAATATAATTCTGGATATAAGGATCTTTTCCCCATGTGAACAACTTGTAACTATGAGGTGTCCATTTTTGACTGAATTTCCAAATATTGACAAAATGAACGTTATTAACTTAAATGATTACATAATGTTTATAACAAGGTAATAAGTGATATAAAAGGAATAATAAACTTGAAAAAGGTTACAAATAAAGTAGAAAATAACTTTAGTTTATTATTCAGGATGTTAAAAAACGAACGGGTCATGTTGGACACAAGGTAAGAGGTTTTCAACTCACTCCTTATTCCCATGAGATTCATGCCATATTGCCACTATTACCATTTGTGTGGTGTATGTACCACCCATAATTGTATTATTTGTGTAATAAATTTTAATTTATTCATATTTACATATTCATTCTATGATACATCTTTCATGGGTTAAATGTTTCGTAAGCTACCAAATTGGTAAGGGTTAATTTCATAATCTCTATATTATTCAAGGTTGTTTTTACGTAAGTATCTACTGGGACATATTTATTATCCATGTCCATATTCTATGAAAGACTTTTCAAAGGGATTCTTTTAAGAGACTTTTTCTTTACTAAAACATCATTTCAAATGTTTTAAATATTTATTCTTCTAAATCATCATGATTAATGTCCATGAATTCAAAATGGTTTTTAAGGATTTATTTATATGGAATTGAATGTTTTTAAAATGATAATTCCTTTCAAAAGTTTCAAAGTTTTATGGGACACTTTGATTCCAAAATTTCTTTAAATGAATTCTTTTTAAAATTGTGTTACTTTTAAATTATTTAATGAAAAAGGTGTATTTCTCTCAATGAGTTTTACAAATCATTTTCATCCATGTCAAGATCCCTTAATAGATTGTAAACTTGTTTTGAAGTCGATTTATCATGATACAAATCTTCCATATTGTGTTGAAGTTTTTGTGATATGTTTGACTGTGGATGTGTTATTATTATACCAATCATGGTTTATGGGTAATGTATTGACATTTCTTATGATAGGTTTAATACAAATGTTTATGTTATATTTCATCCTCTTATTAAGATAAATATGTTGGAATAGTATTTTCCGGGTTGGGGTCCGGTTACAGCAGACCCTCCAGGTTGGTGTCCCATTATTAGAGGCACTCTGGGTTGGTGTCCGGTCATTAGAGGCTCTCCGAGTTGGTGTCCGGTTATTAGAGGAAATCGGGGTTTGTGTTAAGTTATTAGAGGAACTCCGGGTTAGTGTCCGGATATTAGAGGCACTCCAGGTTGGTGTCCGGTTATTAGAGGCACTCCGGGTTGGGTTCCAGTTACAGTTAGCCCCTAGGTATCGGCACGAGTCCTTGACAAAAAAATTAAAGATCAGCATTATGCATTCCATCATTATGAATATCGTTAGTGATATTTCATGTGATTATTCGAATAGTAGAATGTCCATGTGAATAAGTAAATGGAATTATTTCATTCTATTTCTTCTATATTATGATGATGTTCAAGTTTAAAAAGGATTTTGTTTTAGTTATACATTTCCTTAAATGTTTATTCTTATGTATGAAAGTTTCTGCAGTACGATTATCATTACTGAGAATCTGAGCTCACCCCTTTATATGTTTTATTTTTCCTAGGATTCCAAGATGATTATTGTTATTGATATGCAGGGTTAAGACAAGGGAACAATGTCATTAATAAAGGATTATTTTTGTTGTTTTTTATGATATGAAGTGTATTGTAACATTCATGTATGTAATCTATTTTCCAAGACTGCTACACTGATCGGTCCTTAGGGACTTGATTCCTTTTAATAATTCCATTGTATTAAAATAATTCACCAACTCTGGGTAACTGGTGTTGGGGCGTTACAGTTGGTATCAGAGAAATTTTAGCAATAACTTTGGAAACTAGATTTAGATAAACTCTGATTAGAGTACATTACCCTAAGATGGACTTTGAGTATTATTATAGAGAAACTTCCTAGAGTTTTTATATTGTAGATATTTTTTGAGTTTTCCGAGCAATACATCCCTGTCTGGATATGAGCAGGTAGAGGTGGCTCTGGAATAGATGTACCTAGGGGAAAATCCTGAAAAAACCACTTTGATCTAGACTCAAACGAGAACTTGTGCATGAAAACTGGCCTTGTTGCACTCTTGGTTACGACACTCCCAGTGGATATGCTTACGATAACTCTCATTTTCATTACAAACCGCTATAAAGGGTTTATGAGTATATACCTCCTCAAAAAAAACTTTTTTGTGATTATTGATTATATCCATAAACTATTAAATTTATTTTAGTTATTTTACATGTTTGGAATTATGAATTGTGATTCATAAAGTGACTTAGTGTATGCCATTTTTAGAAATGGTCCCCAGTAGAAGGAATATAACTCCAGCAATACGTATGATCCAATGAGTAAGAAGGGTCGTATCATTCATGGTATTAAGACAACATTTAGAAGGGAAATATTCTCCCACGTATTATCATTATATGAATAAATAGTATCAAAATATCAGTAAATAACTCTCTGAATCCTATGGCTTTGAAGGGAAGCCAGAGAAGAAAAGGATGGTAGAAAGAAATATAGATAAAGGGAATAAGGGAACGAAGGATTTTCCAATATGTGATAAATGTGGAATAAATCACCTTGGTAAATTCTTGAATGGGATGGGATTTTTTTATAAGTGTAGAGAAAAAGGACACCAAGTACATGATTTCAAGGGAAAGAAAAAGTTTTCAAATGTACAATGCTTCATCTTCAAGGAGTTGGGACAATACGTAAACCAATGTCCAAATCATTAGAGTACGCAACAAATGATGCTATTAGATAATAATAATGTTATGATACTACCATAGATGAAGAGGAATGACTAGTGTTCTTATGTTGTTATTAAAGAATTATTTCATTTAAGTGTTGTATCAACGATGTACTGATTATATGAATTATGGAGATAAATAAGGATTGTGCTGCAGTACTATTTCATTGAGGAATTGAGATTATATGTTACTATGAAAAGTGACTCAAAAGAAAGTTAAACTTTTTTTTAAAATATATGGTTGAAGGAAAGGTAATCCTTGATATGGTCTTGATACTAAGGTAGTAATTTTGGAATAAGATATGGTTGATTTGGATGAATTATATTGGATATTCTTGAATACCTTGGAAATGATTAATGTTTTGTTTATTTAATCATTGTTGGAATATTAAAAAAAAATTTGATATAAGGAATATATCTAATATTCTATAAGAAATAATTGAGAATGAATGTAATCAATAAAGTTTTATGGCAATTTAGGGTGTTACCAAATTTTAAAAGAATACATGATGAAGGTGTTCACATGCTATTACGTGAAAAAAAGGATCATAATTGTTTTTACCTACCTTATAAATTTTGGGCTGTCAAATTGGGCAGAAGTATTTTGGATAAGTCTAGTTTGAGATTATTTTTGTATTTCTATAAAAAGGACAATATAGAGGTCAGGCATCAACCTTTCACATCCGGCAAGGCCAAAAGACTTGAACCCACAACCGAAGGGCGACAAGGGTGTATCACCTACCGCTGGCCCACGCGATGTCCTGGATTGAATAATGTAGTTTTTTTAAAGGGTCTGATATGTGAATTATAAATTCATTATTTTTGGAACCCTATACGATTAGGATAAATAGAATATATATATATATATTAAATCTTTTAGATTGAAAGATGATTTTGTAGTAGGAATTAGTTGAAGGATGAAACTCTACTTGTCAAGTATGTACATATATATATATATCCTCATATTTTATGGGTAAATTAATTGTTAAACTTTAAAGAATGGATCTTAAAACAAAAAATTTGTTATCAAAATACCTTACGTTTTGTTTAACTGATGGTATTTTAAATCATCATAGATTAGTTGCTTTGAGGCCCACAATTCTAAAATTGTTTGTGATTGATGAACTCAATCAATCCCTATAAATATTAACATTTTTCCACCAATTATGTGTCTCTAATTTCCACCAATGTTCTCCTAATCAAGATCATAATTTGGTGGTGACCCTTTCATTTCTCTATTCCTTTTATTATGACTAAATTTTATTAACCCAATTTCCAATGTGGGTTTTCCCAGAAAGAAATTTTTTATTTTAGTCCTTTTATTTTTGAAGAACAATTTCAAATTGTGAGGATTAAATTTATTGAAGGAGGTGAGAATGTAACACCCCAATCATCCACGGTATGCTTCACTTTGAATAATACAGTAGCTTGTGTTGTACGCAACTTCAAGTTATAACACACCACAACCAATCAAACTAGCTATTATGAATAGTAATACCCACTTTATGAAATTTTATAAATTTTATCTCTCAAATGGACTTCATTTTTTGATTCTGAATATCTAAATTAGCTTAGGGTGAAATTTTGGTGCTTTTTGGATAAGTTTCATATTTTGATGAATAGTGAAAATTACTAAATTTTAATTTTAAACAACATTTTTAATGGAAAGATTAAGAGTGATAAATTATGAATTTGAGTGTTTTTAAAGAATATTTTGAATATATTTTTACCATTTAATAAAATCTTGGTCAATGGACGTAATTTCACATTTAAACAAGACATAAACAAGTGTCAATCTTTTGATAGTTATTATTTCATAAGAACACACTATTTGTTTTGACAACGAGAATTAATTTTTAAATTAATTAATGAAACTTATATTTTTTGAATTTGGTAAATTAGATATAATTTTTGAATTCATAATATCAAATATAGATTATGTAGAATTTTTGGTATTTTTATGAGAAACATCAATTTTTTATGAATAGTGAAAAACACTGAGTTATTGGTTAAAAATGATTTTTTTAAATAATTATTTATTTTAATTAAATTATTTTATGTTAAAATAGATACACAATAATTATATAAGTTCATTTTAATTCATTGGATTCATTTTATAATGATTATATATATATATAAATTTTATTGAACTTTTAACTCTCTTTTACCTACCTCCTAAGAGAATTTGAAAATTCACATAAAACATAATTTTACAGCTTTTGTGAGTGGAATTTTGAAAATCCGAGAGACATGGTTAATATCAAGGAGTAAAATGTGGTTCAATAAGATAAAAATAATTTTTGGTGAATAATACCTTTTTTACATTTATTTACCACAATTAAAGGTAAATAGGGTAATTCAAGGTAAAAAGAATACTGTAATAATTCAGAATTACCTTAACATGGGTCCTAACCTTATTGGATGAGTAATGGACTACCATGGGCATCTTTGGGTCGATTTTGGGACCCCAAGGAGCCACTTATGAAGGATAATGACACTTTAGATTAATTAATTTATGTAATGGAAAAATTGACAAAACCAAAATCCTTTTAGTAATTAATTTTTATATTGTGTTATATAAGTAATATTTTTGACTATCAATATTCATTAGAAATATAGAAATATTTCCTTTATCATGATATTTATTTATAATTTTTAGACATAAAATAAATTAAATTATTAAGGACAAAATAATGATGCAATATTTACCTCATTAATAAATGATTTCGATAAATTAGATTATAAATATTAAAATAATATCCAAAACATGTCCAATTCTTATTGGCTGACTTTATTTCAACCATGAGTCATTTTATCTTTGACTGTAATGATTTTCACACCTTTATAAACCGAATATCATTATATAATAAAATAATATTTTCACACTTTTCTAAAGAGCCCCTCCTGCCCCTTATAAAAAGAGACCACTTATAACCAATTCCTCACACATCTCAAGACTTTAGGCTAGCCAAAAATCTGCCAAATTAATCTCCCTACACCCCCCTACTCCTCTTAGAAGCCATACTTTAGGCAGAAGGCACTTCAAGGAGTCCTTTTGGTTCAAACCAAAGGAAGTTACCCAAATTAAAGGTAACAATTTCTCTTAATTTCGTTTCTTTTATTTTACTTCTCCAACCCCTAAACTCTTTTTATTACTTTCTTTTATAAAAACACCAGTATAATCAATATAATAGGATGTTGTTATTAGATATATTTGAATCACACTTGCACACACCTCCATCTAATGGGGGAAGAACATAATGTTTCTGTGGATGGAAAACTAACGCGTCACGAAATGATGATTGTAAAATTACCTCCTACCACCTCTAATGGTGGCCATTGTGGTGGAACTGTATTTATATATGATATATTTTATGTTTTTGGCTTCTTCATGATTCTGTATTTTTCTTTTCTAGCAGACCTTAATGGTTTCCATTATGAGTAAATGTGATAATTTCAATTGAGGAATTGTGGACTACCGCACCCTCAAAGTGATATGACACGTTAATACCATAAGTGGACGTATAAAGGATGGAGTTAATGATATTATATATGATATTATACTGTAATTATAATATACCTATGTATCATTATGTTTTAAGTCCATTAAAATAAGAAATAGAGATGAATGTAGCGTTAATGCGTACGTATGGCTTTCGGTCTCCATGAACGGTACATTTCATTCTTACCCAAAAATGATATGTACTATTATAAATAAATGTATATATATATGATATATATGATATCTACATCATGAATAACATTTTGGATATAATGATCTTTTGACCATGTGAACAACTTGTAAATATAAGGTGTTCATTTTTTACTCAAGTGCCAAATATTGACAAAACAAACGTTATTAACTTAAATGATTACATAATGTTTATAACATGGTAATAAGAAATATAAAACAAACGGGTCAAGTCGGACACAAGGTAATGTGTTTTCATCTCACTTCTTATTCCCGTGAGATTCATGCCATATTTCCACTATTACCATTTGTTTGGTGTGTGTACTACCCACAATTGTATTCTATGTGTAATACAATTTAATTTATGTGTATTTACATATTCATTGTATGATACCTCTATCATGGGTTGAATGTTACATAAGATACCAAATTGGTAAGGGTTAATTTCATAATCTCTTTACTATCTGAGGTTGTTTTTATGTATCTACTGGGACATATGTATTATCCATGTCCATGTTTTATGAAAGAGTTTTCAAAGGGATTATTTTAAGGGTGTTTTTTTACTAAAACATAATTTAAAATGTTTTAAATATTTATTCTTTTAAAATCTTTTTCATTAATGTACATGTATTCAAAATGGGGTTTAAGGATTTATTTATATGGAATTGAATGTTTTTAAAATGATAATTCCTTTCAAAAGTTTAGAAGTGGTATGGGACACTTTGATTCAAAAATTTCTTTAAATGGCTTCTTTTTTAAATTGTGTGACTTTTAAATGATTTCATGAAAAAGGTTTATTTCTCTCAAAGGGTTTTATAAAGAATTTTCATCCATGTCAAGATCCCTTAATAGATTTTAAACTTGTTTTGAAGTTGATTTATCATGATACAAATCTTCCATATTGTGTTGAAGTTTTTGTGATATGTTTGACTGTGGATGTGTTATTCTTATACCATTCATGGTTTATGGGTAATGTATCAAAATTTCCTATGCTAGTTTTAATATGAATGTTTAAGTTATATTTCATCCTCTTCTTAAGATGAATGTGTTGGACTAGTATTTTCTGGGATGGGGTCCAGTTACAACAGACCCTCCAGGCTAGTGTCTGGTTATTAGAGGCACACGCGGTTGGTTTCCAGTTATTAGAGGCACTCTGGGTTGGTGTATGGTTATTAAAGGCACTCAGGGTTGGTGTCCGGTTCTTAGAGGCACTCCGGGTTGGTGTCTGGTTATTAGAGGCACTCCAGGTTTGGTTCTAGTTATAGTTCACCCCTAGGTCTTGGCACGAGGCCTTGAAAAAGAAATTAAAGTTCATCATTATGCATTCCATCATTATGAAAGTGGTTAGTGATATTGAATGTTATTATTCAATTAGTAGAATGTCCATTTGAATAAGTAAATGGAATTATTTCATGTTATTTCTTCCATATTATGCTGAAGTTCAAGTTTAAAAAGGATTTTGTTTTATTTATACATTGCCTAAATGTTTATTCTTATTTATGAAAGTTTCTGTTGTATTATTATCCTTACTGAGAATCTGAGATCATCCCTTTCTATGTTTTATTTTTCCTAAGATTCCATTAAGTGTATTGTGATTGATATGCAGGGTTAAGACAAGGGAATAATGGCATTCATAAAGGATTATTTATGTTGTTTTCTATGTTATGAAGTGTAATGTATCATTCATGTATGTAATCTATTTTCCAAGACTGCTAAACTGATTGGTCATTCGGGACTTGATTCCTTGTAATTATGCCAATGAATTAAAATAATGCATCGACTCTTGGTAACTGGGGTCGGGGCATTACAAAAATTACTTTTAAGGTGGTGGAAAATAAAAAACCATTTTTTATGAATTATATTTATCAAATAAAATAATTTTTTGATGAATTTCATTACACGCTATTCTAAATAATTCTTTATTTATATGAAACACCAATATACAATTGTGCTATATGCAACACCGAGTTTTGAAAATAGTATATGAAACACTGAATTTTTTATTCCAATACATAAAAGACCATGTTTAAATTGCATTACACACAACACCAAGTTCATCTTTCATTATACGCAACACTGAGTTTAAACTGAATAAACTTCAGAAGGAGGATGAGAAAGGATCTTTCACCACAGTAGAAGCCAATCTGATTACAATAATGAGAGGGTATAGCACCAGCCATAGGGACAAGCCTGTGCATGCATAGGAAATCCTCGACTAACAACCATGCAAAGGTGGAGAGATTATTTCATGATGAAGATGCTAGGGAGGAGCAGTTCCAAGTATTTAGTCTGCGTTGTATGTAATTTTTGTAGCCTGTGGGAAATGAATTCCCTTATGTTCTACATTCCATGTAATACTTATTCCCATGGGAAATGAATTCCTCTAAAGCATACATTCCATGTAATACTTACGCCTATGGTCCTTGTAAGGGTTCCACCTCACCCCTTAAAAGGTGGACTATAAAAAATCAATAAAAATTTAATTCCTTCGGGACATTGGAGGAGGTTTATTCTTGTTTATAAAATTAATTCTTTGGAAACTAATTTTTTATAAATTAATCTAAGAACAACTTGAAAATATAGAATTTTCTTTTCTGAAAAACTATTTTTCTATGCACACACTTTTTGTATCTCAATAAGTTAAACAAACCTCTTTTGGTGAGTTATTTTAATTAAATTTATATATTATATATTCAATAAAATATTTAAAATTTATATTATATGTTTTATAGATAAGAGGTAATACACATAAAAAGATGTGATTTTTATAATATTATTTTACATCCTTTTAATGGTGCACTTATTAACAACCTAATTTTTGAAATTCTTATATATTATATTTGGAAAAATAAAAATCATTTTTGGATGTGTAATGTAAAAATTATCTAAGGGTGAATTTTTTATATTTTTTATAAAAAGATTCATTTTTTATTAACAATGAAAAATATATAAATTTAACTAAAAACTACCTTCCTTTAAAATTATTTATATAGTAAAATTATATTTTATAATTGTTTAAAATTATAATTACTTAAAATATTGATATATAAATTTAATTTAGTTAATTGGAATAAATTTAATATGTAAATTACATATAAAAACAAAAAATATTTTGAAAATTTAAATTTTAAAAACCTAATTTAAATCCCTATAGTAGGCTTAACATACATAGATATTACATATTTTTAGATGAATATTCAGTACATTACCAAAATAAATTCCAAAGGATCATAATAGTTCAGTTTCTTTGGAAACATGGATATAAATATTCTAATACGAAGAAATATCTACAATGATTCCCACAAAGATCTTCATTGTTATTACTTTTACATAAAACCATTCATCATACACAGGGAATGGAAAAATAAAAAAGGGCTGTTCTTTGATGCCCAATATGGGTGAAAGGAGGAGATACATAATCATAAAATGATCATAAGGGTATTATAGAATGATAATAACATTTTAAGATCATACCATTCGTATCAAAGATAATATACATGAGACATTGAATAAATATTGGCATTCATAAGATATTAATCATAATGGAATCAAGAGAATAATCCATGAAATCATAACATAGAAGTAATACATTGAATTTGTGGAATAAACATAAGAATATATAATGATTTACATAGTAGTCAAGGAATATCTATCAAGGACAAAATAATTGTATTGATTCACTCCCATATCATCTTAGTATTCATAGTTCTCTCCCATGACCATCTTCATAGTCAAGGATCATTACCAAGACCATATTAGTAGAAAATGTCCTTTATTTAACCTAGTTCACTCCCCATTATAGCCATGAATATTTCATGAGATATAAATCTTTACCCAAAATATTAGAGGGAGATATAGGCCCCATATATAACGATGCACTCATTCCCATTGGCTTGAGAGTACAACGAGTCATTACTGGGCCTTAAGAGACATCCCTAAGATGAAAATGGCTAGCCAAAAATGAGAAAGGGTTTCAAATACAAGTGGGGGATGATTTACCCATTAAGAAATAAACCAATAAACTAACAACCCATAACAAAAAATTTCACTAAATGATGCATGAATAAAAATAAAGAAAACTATACAACATCATGTATCTCAAAACCACATCAATATGTGCCACAATGGAAGACCAAATAAGTATCAAAGTACATGGTAGATAAATAACTAAATAATCTCAATATACCACAAGTCTCCATGCTCCACAAGCTCCAATATTCATAATCACAGAACATCCCATGTATCATGAGGTAGTGCTGAAAATGTGGAAAACATTACATTTTCTTCTATCCCAGAAGATAGAATATATAAAAGAACCCAACTTCCAAAGAAGTGGTGAGTATAAAACTTAATGGGCATACCGCAATGACTTACCTACTCACACCACTAGGATAAAAAATCTGGCCACATTTATATGAAATATTTTATAAAAACTAATTTACCAAAATAGTTTATAACCAAATATAAAGATGTTACCAAAAACATTTACAACCAAATGAAATAAAAATAAAATGAAACCAATTTCTAGCCATTTATTTTCCCAAATAATAACTAATCAAAGCCTAACCCCCATTCTTATTAACATTTGGCATACCCATTCCATAATACACCACACACCCACACATGCATGCTTCGTTTGAAAGTTTTATAATCATGAGGGGTCTCTTATCCAATTACCATGTGTCCCAATGACACATGCCCTCGATCCAAGATCACACCCCTTATACCCCAATGGTAATCATCCCTTATTAAGAGCTTGTTAAGAATGAACTCACACCAACATCCGTTATTCCAAATCTTTCCATTTCCAAAATAAACCACTTCAATAAAACATAAATTTTTTTGAAAACCAAATCAAAACCAATTTAATGTAATATTTCATTTCAATAAATCATTCCCTTATATTTAAAACATCTAATCCAATTTATGTTCCAACAATCTAGGAAAATTCCCCATTTAAAATCCATATTTTAAAACAATGAACCAACGAACTCATTCAAAATCTCCAATTTTCCAGATTTCCCAACCATCACTCAAGAAGGTTTACAAAAACTGTTCAACAAAAAAATCACAATCAATAAACAACACACATTAAATTTGAGATCATTTTAATAAGTTCTACTAAGTGGAGTTGAGAAAGAATCCTCTTATCTTGAATGTTTTGACCAAAACCGCAATGAACGAAGAACACATAAGAAAACATGGTCGATTCTCCAAGAACCCGCCTTAGATTTTTTCTACTAGAAAACTAAAAACAAAACTCATCATATTTGGCATCCAAACACCTAGATATACCAAAAATGGGTGTAAATATAAGAATCCAAGATAAGCTGAGAAGTATATCTATGCCAATCTTTTAAAATAATTAATAATAAAGAAGAATGATCACATACCTCAAGAATCTGGCTTCGATTCACCAAGGGAAGCCTTTAGATCGAATTCGGCCTGATGGGAGACCCTTCATTGGCCTTAGTAAAAACATAATCACAAGTTAGGGCTGTTTTGGGTAAAAAACAGTGGATTTATGGGAAAAACGTATGAGACCCTACTTTAAGGATCTTATTCTAACTCCATACACTGTTTGACCAAAAAAATAGAAAAACTATGCACTAACTGTGTGATATCCACTGCCCGCATGACCTCCCCTTGCACGGTATCCCAAACCATGCTCAACTGTGCTGGAGATACTACCTCAAGAGGACCACAACCCACAGTTTGGCTGCATGATTAAGAAAATCGTGCATCATCTGTATGACTTAATATTATCCCCTAAACACTTCCAAAGATATCCCAACTCTCCAATCCATCACCCATACACTTTATAAGCATAAAAATCATCAATTAAGGGTTACATACCAAAACATGTGGGTAATAAACCACCCATATCTTTATAAAATCATACACATGTGTTCCAATAGATCATAATAATTCATAAGATTATAACCCATGAAATGAAATGGGATTCAAAAACATGTAACCTTATCATAACCTATGGAAAAGTGGCTAGTTTTGTAATCATTTCATCCATGCACAACCCATGAAAATAATAGGGTTAATTAATCATATAACCCATGAACGTGACACATGTTTCATCACCATATAACTAATGAAAGAGAAACATGTTTCAAAAAAATATAAACTATGAAAGTGAAATGGGTTTCATAAATAGCATGCTATCAAAACATAATACATTATGATAAATTAGATGAATGGAACACTTGGAACATTTACCATCAAAATAATGAGTAACACAAATGGATTTAATTATAGATGGAAAATTATATTGAAATATGTTTAAAAAAATTTCTTGAGGAATATATATTTCCATCTTTGATTAATTATTTTTAAAATTTAAAACCTTTGGAAAACCATTATCTATTAAAACAACCTGGAAAAATATAATGGAATTTGAATTTTTTGGATTTCTTTGAAAATACATTGAAGATTTATAAATTAAACGTTTAAATCATTTAAATATATTTTAATGAAAAAAACCGTTTGAAAATAGAAAAATTAAGCTTTTAAAATTAGTCAAGAAACTTTTTAAACATAACTTTTTTTTTGAAAAGATTTTTAATTTAAGATAAAATTAAAAACAATAAATATATATAGTATAGGAAATATATTTTTTGTAGAAAATAATATTATAAAACTGAAATCGAAGCTTAAAATAAAGGATGATCATGAATGAAAATAAATCTATACATGTCGAACATTCATTTTGTGCAGTAAAATGTTTAGTAGAGTGACTCATTCAGAAAAAAAAGAATATTCTTTCTTAAAAAACAAGTTTATAAAAAAAATTAATACATGGGAAAAAATTTCTTTTAAATATCATAAGATAATAGTTTAATATCTTTTAAAACATTGTTAAAAAACATGGTTTTTAAGGAAAACACATTTCCTACTGAAGTGAGAGATAAAGTCAGTCTTTATTAAAAAAACTATATTAATTATATTAAGTACGAATTAATTTTGAAATGGTCCTAATACCTCAAAATATCATTAATAATAATTGTATTAAAAATTAATGAGTGTTATTTATCTATTGATCAAAGGATTTCATCAATGAAAACATAACCATAAAAAATCACGATAAATGATGATATTGTTGCAATATACTTTTATCACATTGTAACATTGAATCATACTCCCAATGTTAGCTAATAAAATTAAATTAAGTATCAAATACTATGAAAAGAATTATATTAATGACTTAACATGCCATATGGCAATATATAATCCTCTAAAATAATATAGGTACATAAGAAAACATGTGTATAAAGAAGACAAATTGAGAAAAAAATAAGTTACTCAATTGGTAAATTTTGAACCATAAAACCCGATGAAATATATATCAAACAATAGTTATGTAAATACCCATAAAATTAATTTTAATAATATTATATTACATCAGTGAGAATTATACAAACCACATATTATAATTAATATGTGAACATGACTTGTGTCTCAATGAAAAACTAGTTAGACAGGAATACAATTTCTACTTGAGTAACTTTATAATCATGACTACAATGAAATAACAAAATAAAATAAATTATTTGAAATAATTAAATAAATTAAATTAATAATATTACATTTCATTGTTTATTATAAACACCACAAAAAATAAGAGAGTTGTGAATATGTAATATGTCTTACTTTAAAAAATGTTAGATGAAATTCCCCTACCTTATTTCTTGAATGTCATCCTACTCATACATACCTCCTGTATAATAAATATATTTTTATTATATATATAACCCAGACCCATATTATTATATCTAATACTATATATTATTTAATTATGACTTTATATTACCTACATATTATCAATTTCATGTTATCATTACTTTTTGGGTGATGTCCAAATTGTTTTTAGAAATGTATTGGCTTATGATTCTTGATCCCTTACAACGATATTCATTTAAATAATTAGAGTATTTAAAAAATTATTCAAATATAGTAAATATTAATAATATTTTTTTAATATTATATGAAATATAGAAGTATGAAAGGGAATATACCATTTATTGAGACTATAGGTCGTACGTACGCATGAATGATGTTTTCGGTTTATTATCGTATTGAAAGGAAAACATTAAATGAAATATATATATATATATAATATCATTAAAGAATAATTATTATTTAATATACATCATATATTTTCACTAAACCCATTTTTAATACATTCCACATAATGTGTGAATGAATCACATTGCATCGAGGAGGCGGTAGTCCACACGTCCACAAACGAAGTAATCATATTTACAAAAATGGAAATAAAGAAGGTATGTGTTATATAATAATTAAAAAATCATAAGTAAACCATAAATATAATATATATATCATATAATAATACAGTTTATATCATAATTCCATACCATTATAGGTATTAAAGAAAAAAATTAACAACATCATTTTGTGAGGAAGTAGTTCGCCCTACAAATGAACTGTAAGTTCGTTACACATTTGATGGAAGTGTGTGTAGGTGAAGGTCAAACCAATATAATAACAAAATATAATTATAATTATTATAATAATATTGTTATATAATCATTTAATAAAAAAACTAAGGGGGTGTAGAATGAAAATAAAACAAAGGCTCTTGCGGAAGCATGTTACCTCTTCTTTGGGTAACTCCTTTCTGTTTGCACCAGAGGGATTCTATGGTTGGATTTATGCACAATGTGAGGAATATGAAATGAATGAAGGATTTTTTTTAGATTATTATATTATGTGTTGGTCGATCCAAATTGTTTTATTAGTGTGAATAATTGTGAGGGTTGAGTACCTTTTAATAATGGTGGAGGAGAGACATTCATGTAATTTTTTGAAAAGTGGATTCCATCTATGTTTTCCCCACGTAAAATGGCTACAGTAATTTCAAAATCAGATAAAAAGGAGGATAGTATCTAAATATGATTATAAAATGGATTTTGTACAAGTTTATAGATCACTTCCTGCCATATTTTTGTGGTTTAGTCCTTTATTAAGATAATTTATCTCATAATTGTTCTAATTAATTTCAATAGAATTCACTAATATTTTTATTCAAAAATTAATTTGAAAATTTATAAAACATAAATTATACTTATTTAAAGTATTCAATCCATTTTTCCTAATTAAAATCTCATAATTGGGATAAATTAATTTTAAATTAATCCCATAGATGCGACAATAATAATGGTTTCAAAGAGAATATGTCCAAAAGATTGAAATGTTATTATATCAAATTTCATTGCAAAATGGGTTAAAATGAATTAAATTGTATTAATATATATATTATAGATCTAATTATCCATTAAAACAAAATTAAAACATAATTTTTGCTGTAAAAATAAATTATAAGAAAAATAAGATTTGAATTAAAATTCAGTGTTTTTAACTATTTATCAAAACATGAAACTTCTCATAAAAATATAAAATATTCAACATAAGTAAATTATAATTTTCTTATTTCAAAAATTAAGTTTATTTTTTCAATTAAAAATTACAAAATTTTCAAAAATCATATTTAATATGGGTCTACCATTAATAGGAACTAAAATTCTTTTTTAGAAAAATATATCTTTTTATTCGCAAAATTGGATTTATTCTTATCTCATACCTCAAAAATATATTGTAAGAGTAAAAAAATATTTATTTAATATAATATATAAATTTTATTAAAAAATTAATCAAAAGAGTTTTTTAATTTATTTAGATAAAATTTGGATTTGTACATTGAAATTGTTTTCGAAGAAATGTAATTTCTATATATTCAAATAGTTCATTAATTAAATTATACTAACTGATCAGTAATGGATTCATTTTATATACATGTGTAAATAATATTTTTATAATTTTGTTAATCTTATTCATAAATTCTATTCCATTATCAACATGGTATCTATAATAATATTTTAAGAGTATTATTAATAGTATATTGCAGTTTAGTAAAACCCTACCTTTCCTATAATGAATGTTATTCAAGGGACTGTGAATTTTGTGTAAAACAAGCCAAACATATATTTGTGTGTAAAGAAAGCTAATATAATTGTTGAGTATAGTGAAATATTAAATTTGTGTTGCATATAACGCAATACAAACATAGTGATTTTATATATAATAAAATATAGTCAGTGTCATGTGAAATAAAAAATATCAAAAGATTAAATAATTTCAATTTTTTTTTTGAAAAATATCATGGTGTTCTATTCTTATTCCACCCCTAAAATTGATTTTTACCTTGGAATTCAGTTGGGATTTTAAATGTTTAATACTTCAAATTACATTTCCTTGGAAGCCACTCGTAAAAATTAATAATAAATATTCCTCCAAAAAAGAATGTTGAAACCATAAAGGTTTCCCAAAGGAACATATAATTTTGGTTCTATATATGATGACATCAGTTTATAGTGAAAACATGGTCTTAGAAGAGATATCTAACTATTCAATTCTGATAGTGAGTGATATAGAACATAGTCAGGAGAATGTTAACAATCACCAAGTCATAACCCAAAGAGACTTGAAATTGGTCATTGATAACATAAAAAATGACGATAACTTGTCAAAATTTTATTTCATGGCCCTTTTCCCTAATGTTGACAAATTTTCATAATAACATATACTAACATGACTTCAGGACAACTATACACTTTGTTGTTCCATGATCAGCTTCCACTTCATCTCTTATTCCAAGAAATGAATGTGATTTTTTCATTCCTAATGTATTAACATATAATTAGATCCATAAATAGAATTATTGGTTATTCAATCTATCTTTATCATAATATATGTAATCAAAAGTTATCAAGCATGCATAAATCCTTATATGGCTTTATAATTATTTAATATTTAAATCCAAATCCAAATATTAATATAAAACATTCCCTAAATGATTTATCTTATAACCCTTCTGATTGATGGATGTCCAAAACATTAGAAATAAGGTCAATAAATTTCTCAAAAACAAATTAGCATTGATCCACAATATATCATAAAGTATATCTTAGTTGTCTCATGACAAACATGTGAGTAAATTTATCATGTACTATCTTGAAACATGGTAATAAACTAAATTACCATATATCCTTATTCAAAACATGTAGGTTTACTTATTCCAATGTTTATTGAATATATTATATAAATCCAATTTTTTAAACTTCATCAATGATTGGATTAACCAATTATCAACAAATCCTTGTTTTTTTCCAAGGTAATTGGCACCAATAAATTTATTTATTCATATCCAACATATATTTATCCAAACATCATTATCTTAACATTAGGAATATATTAAGGGATATCTATCCCTTAATAACACGTTTCTCATGAACATAACCTTTATATTAAATCCCTAATGTATTCGATCAGAATAATTCTACATGTTCCTGTAAATATTTAGTGAGAATAACATGAAATAAAAAATCCATACATGTATTTCACCATTCGTAGAACATAATTATTGGATAAAAATAAAAAAATTATTATTAAACATAATCCTTAAGAAATTAACAAGGCCACTTCATCCTATTACTTAATACCACTTTTCTTCCTAATTTCACATTTAGTCTCATCATCATCGGAAATATAAACATTACTCACCCCACCACGATAATTCTCTTAATGATCTTTACACTTGGTATATTGATTCTCATAATAAACAATTATTACACACATAAAAAATATAACCTTTTATGGTTTATTAGAGATTCCAATATTATAATCTATTGCACTAATGAAACCCTTCATTTTTCTATTGTAGTTACCTTCTTTGTGTCCTAATTTTCTAATGTCAAAATATCGTCTTAGTCCTCTATCAAATTCACTTAGGTGAGTCCTTCCATTTTCATGAAACAAATGAAATTAAATATTCTTTCTTCCATGGTATCCATTACCAAAACCCTCAGTGAAATCCTTCCTTTTCTTCTTTAGAGAGTCTTACTGTTGGTTATGTTACATATTGTTAATCATGTTTTATGAAAACTGATTAGACTTGATCACAAAATCTTCTACTCATGTGATCATGTCATTTGATTGATCATTAGAAACTTTTCCACCACATTCATTGTTAATCCTGGTTCTTACGGTTCCCAACATTTATAAAACAAGAAATCATACATTGAGAATCACTTATCATAGATGAAGCCCACACAATAATGAAAATTCTCATATAGGATGTCAAAATTATGACACTTTCCTGTGAAACAATAAGCTTACCCTTAGATATATCCCTATTCATATCCTTATAAATATTTCGTGGG
Source organism: Viscum album (assembly GCA_963277665.1). NCBI lineage: Eukaryota > Viridiplantae > Streptophyta > Magnoliopsida > Santalales > Viscaceae > Viscum > Viscum album. Next base: position 758,459,937 of record OY728147.1, read on the forward strand.
ATATAACTAAGGCCTTATCAGAATACTTTCAAAAGGTTGTCTAAAACTATCCTTTGATACTATCTATATAGACCCATGATTCACATATGTGGACATTACATCATTTAAGATGAATATTCAGGACATTAAAAAAAATACTTTCTCGAGGAACATAATAGTTTAGTGTATTTATAAACATTGATCCAAATTTCTTAACATGGGTAAAGATATTCATTGTTTCCCATAAATATATTCCCAATTATCACTTCTACATGAAACCTTTCTTCATATCCTGGTTAAATGAAACATAAGAAAGTGGTGAGCTCAGATGCTCTATTGAATAAATAAATAATATATATATGAATAACATGATAATAAGGGTATAATAACATGTTAAAATCATTTTATGATCATACATTTCATATCAAAGATCATATTCATGAGTGATGTAATAAATATTAGTATTTCATAAGAATTGATTCATAATGTAATGAAGTGGACAATCCATGAAATCAAAACATAAGAATATGATATGGAATTCGTGGAATAAAAATAAGAATATATGATTATTTCCATAGGATTTAAGTAATCACTACCAAGTTCATATTATTAGTATGGGTTCACTACCTATAACTTCTTGGTAGTTATGGTATACTCACACAACCATCTTAGTTTTTAGGGTTCACTCCCAACACCATCTTAGAAAAAGTATTACTTTATTGACCATGTTCATCCCCATTCCATCCATATATATCTCATGAGATATAAATCATTAACTAATGCATTTGGTGGAGATATATTCCCCACATATCTCATATTGAAATCATACATATGTGTTCCACTAGATTATAATCATTTATCATATAATAACCGTTGGAATGAAATCAGTTTCATAAACATGTAATCATATCATAATATGTGTAAAATAGATAGGATTCATAATCAATTCATCAAAGCATAACATATAAAAATAAGTGTGTTTCATAACCATATAACCCATTTAAATGAAATGGTTTTCATAAGAATATAGCCCATGAAATATGTCACGAACCAAATCTGGTCGCCGCCCAAACTGGCACCAAACCCAGCCCGTCACATGACCCGAAGGGCGTTCCCTATCCCCACAGGCTGGCACAAGTGCCTGGGTATCATTTATTTAGGTTTGGGAACGATTTACCTGAATATGAAGTCATAAACCATTAAAAAAATCAATAAACTGAGTCTGAAAATTCATACCAAATGAGGTTTAAACAAAAACCAGAACTGAATACACAGGTTTAGAGTCAATACAAAAGGTCCAAAGTCACAATGGAACAGAAACAAAATAGCCCCATGGACTCCACATGACAAGGGGTCATCACCCCCAAGTCGTCTCCACTACTCTGCCCCAAGGATGAGGACTAACACCCTGAACCGCCATCACCCTTAGCCTTTCCTTTACCTGGGTCAAAAAAAAGGTCTAATTACACCCAAGGGGTGTAAGTAGGGTGTGAGCCTAAGCCCAATAGGATACCACCCTATGATTCCAAGGTGCATGCAATACAAGGTGAAAAAGCAAGCAGTTTTAATATGCAATTAAAAGCGGTGAAAAATTCCACAAAATGAAACTTTAAATTGAAAACATTTTTCAAGATAAAACTTTCAGAATTTTAACACATTTAAATAGGAATATTAGATACTGCATTATAATTCCAAAGACACCCAAAAACAAGGGCAAATACCACAAATCCACTGAGCAACAAAACCGGGAACACCCCTAGGCACAAGATAGTCTCAGGCCCCATGTACCTCGTACCTCAGTGTAATGTAACCATAGTAAAATCCTTTCTCGTGCACGAGCCACTAGTAGGGAACATACCCATAACCTAGTGGTCCCCAACCATCATCCACATAGTTTAGTTAGAGTTGTCGTTATCCAAATGCTAAGTGAAACAGGGACAAAACCCATCCGGTCCACTAGCCGTACTAGTACAAATCCGCCCCACCTAGGTTCCCAGGCTTCCCCCTTTGTGCTCAAACAATTTCAGGATTTAACACACTACCATTTTAATGTAAAACACCACTACTGGTCACATACACCAAATACAGTAGCTATCTCATTTTATACCACTTAAAACACACAACAAACTCTTTGAATTTGAATAAATCAATTTCACAAAATCTCATGTAGTTTTGCACACAAAACCCCTTAAGAAACCCACTTGTACACGATGTTCACAATTGTAAGTTACCAAAACAGTAAAGTCAGCCCAATAAATATCAATTAAAATAACAAATCAATTTTTGGGCATCCTCATGTTAAACAAGAAGTGTTCTCTTTGTAAAACCTTCATTTTCACATAAAAGTTGAACCCAAACTTCACTTTCTTTACAAGCACAATTAAAACTCTTTATTTGCAGAAATTACCAAAGGGGATAAACAATATAAACAGTATTTTATGCCTTATTACAGATCAATAAAAACAACTAATTATTTATAGGGCATCCCCAAATAAACAAACAAAACACTTCTTTGGAAAACCCCCAATTTCATACCAAATTGGCATTTTAAATTCAATTGCAATGGAAACATCATTAGAACCAATTTTTGTAGCAATAATAAAATTATACAAATATGAAAATATGATAAATACAGCATGCTAATACACAAAGATTGCATCAACATTAAAATCACCTACCGAATCAAATGAAACCATTGGATCCTTTGTGCGAAAACACAAACGCACCACTGCCGCACCTCAAGAAGGGTATATCAAACCTAAAAATAGAAAATTGGACCAAGAAAACCCAAGGTTAAACCTTAGGTTCGAACCCCTACCCACTGGTCATTGTTCACTTCAATAAAAAGGGAGGAAACCCTAAAAAAATAGAATGAAACCCTAATCAATTTGAAAGGGGAAAAGAAATGGACAAACTTACTTGAGAAATCTAGAATGAATCTCCCCAAAACACTAGTATCTGAAATTTAAAACGGCCAAAACTCAGGGGATGGTATCACAAGAATTATTAGGTCATTTAGGAATTGTAATAGAGGGAAAAGATTAAGAATATAAGGAGTTATGAAAGGATCAAATTACATCTCCAAAATCTGGACGACTTCTGAAATCCAGAAAGTTTCGACTATTTTCGTGACTCTATCGAGCTCCAAATTGTGGGAGGAGTGCATGGGGTCGCGCCTGGGCTTCTTAGGGTCTATAGGGAGGTGGAATCACCGAAACATCCATTTTAATGAATAAGATATTAATAAATTAATGAAGCAATTTAATACTGGAAAATGGGCCTTCGGGTTGGCCCAATTCTCAAATAAAAACAAACATCCCCCATGCTTATGGATTTATAAAGGCCCCAAATTTAACTTTGGGGTTAATATATCAGGGTAGAACAATTAGGAGTTGGAATGAGTCAAAAATATTAAAAATTGAAAAAGTTATAAATGAAACAAAATTTATTTTTAAATCTGGAATTGGGCTCGCAGTTTGGCCCAATTCATGAAAACTCACCTATTCTCAATAAAATCTTTGGAAACCACCAAAACAAATCATGAGTGGAAAATAAATTTAAAATAACCCTAAAATAGGTTACGTATGTGACAATTCTCCCCACCTTGAAAACTTTCCGCCCCGGAAAGTCACAGCAAGGTCAAAGCAACAACCAAACCCAACTGAGAAACCAATAGGTACACCCTTGCCAGGTTTCACCCCCAAAGGTCAAAACACCTCCAGTGATCAATGAAGGAAGGAATACTCTCAAAAATCAAACATACACCACTTTTCTAAAACCATCAAGAACATTCAGGCTTTATCCCAAATAAAAACTCCTCAAACACAATCTGAACAATACTCAAGCAATTCACCCAAACGAACAACAACTTTGAACAAGGTTACACTTACCTTACTTTAACTAAACCATAGGAAACTCTCTAATATCAATGTTTACCCAATGAATGTGTAGGTAGTTAGATATCTTCGAATGATAATACCTACTTCCCAGACAAGTCCAAAGAAAAAAAAAATATGAGTTACTCGTATGAAGAGACACAAATGGGCTCCCCACCATAAGAGACAACTTAAATTGTTTTCTCGAGACAGAATCAAGACACTAATAGTGGGAGGCCCAAAAATACTCTATAGTAAAAGGGATATACTTCCATTAAATGTTTATGAAGGAATATTCATGAGAATCATAGTGGGTATCCCCACCATAAGAACTGACCATCTTAACCGACCAGCATGGGGCGACACAGAAAGACCCAAAAAGAAATCAAAGATTTAGGAAGGGCGATGGATTAGTCTGCATGGTTTGGGAAACTTTGCACTAACTATGAATATAATTCTTTCTACATGGCTTCCTAGCACACGACCACTACTAAACGTGCAAAAACTATGTGCTCAACCATGACGAAACCATAGGTTTGAACTATTCCCATCTTTCATACTAAGGATAGGACTTTGTACAAGAGTTTAAATGGCCCTGGGATTTTCCGTAACTACGAGCCAGCTTCTCTCCGAGACCTATGGCTGGAGCTCAAATGATTGAAGCATCTTCGGCATCGTAGTTAATATTTGGAAACCCACTGAATGAGAATTCTTCTTTTCGGTGCCACCAAAAACTACACCGCAGTCCCAAATAAGTTTTCTAGACATAACACATTCCAAACTCACTTTACCTTATCCCGATATTTCACTGAAACAAGGGCTGAGAAGATACACACACATCACAACTTGTTTCTTCAGGTGAGAAACAATAGAATTAAAGAACACCTACACTCACATTCCTCTAAAATAGATGATTTTGATGTTTTTCCAAGGGAGACAATTGCCCAACATAACAGGGACTCCCAGAGGATTTCACTACTTTCACCTATACAGTCAATCGAGTACTTGACATCATAAGGCATCACCAAACATGACCCTTTCAACTGATATAAACAATTCATGGAGAGGGACCTTATACAACATACCCAAACAACACACAATTCTAGAAAGTGGCCACAATATCCTATCATGACCATATTTCCCACACCAGTGGTTTAACATGAACTCATGATTCAAAGAAACATTGAAGAACCCAAAGGCCCTCTTAGACACCATCGAGACAATCATCCACACTAACAACCCAAGACCATATCCACCTTCGACGAATCAAGAAACATTAGAAACTATGGTTTCTTTCAACCTTCCACAATAACTTTACCACTACAAGAGGATCCAAAAATCAACGAAATGAATGGGTGTAGACTCAATCAACAATGATCGATAAAATATTCCTTATATTTATCAACCGGAGGATTTTCCAATGGCTAAACAATATGGATTGCACTTCAGCTGTGCATTAACCCTTAATGGGGGCATACCTTATCCAATGAGAGAACCCAAGGACCCAACCAATCTGGTCCATTAGTCAAAACATGCCTCAAACCAGATCCAAACACATGAAGGGAACCACCGTAGAGGCATCCCAAAACATTTTTCAAAAGAGACCACTAATCGTCCCTACAACACAGCTCACCGACCAAACACAAACCCAAAACACAGTTCAAATAGGAGGGGTTCTTGGACTCAAAACATCCCACAACATCAACATTATCAAAAACCCATAATAAAAACTATACCAAACTATTCATCAATACATCATGTTTTTCTTTAAAACTATTTCTTTTAAAAACAAACGGTTTTGCAGTAAGAGTATCCACCAATGGTACCCCATGGGCCTCACACATGCATGTTTTTGTGTCACACCGGGCACCCTCCTCATAACCATCCCAGCACTCATCCAGTCATTCCATCAACCATCCATCATCCCATATAACCCCATGCATGTGGTCACTCATGGAAATACCAAAGGGTAAAACAAAAATTCCTTCCACTTTTCAAAAACAAAATGCTCAACCAACCCAACCTTTTTCTCAAAACTGCTAACAATGAGATCAAAATCCCAATTCACATCTTACAAAACATTTCATAAAGACACAACAATTTGGAAAAGAACCCACATTCAAGATATTCATATCAATATCAAAACATCTCATCCCATTAAAACACTGTTTTATTATTTAGAAAACTCTATTGGAAACACTTTTCAAAACCAACTTTAATATAGTTCCTTCTTTCAAAAGAGGTGTAAGCACACCATTTTAGATTTCAAAACAATTCTGAAAATTCAATTCCTCAATTTCATAAACCAAACCATTCCCTCTTTATTTGAAAATCATTTCATAAAAACTTTACGCTTATTAAAACCAAGTTACCCGAAAACCAAAGTGCCAGGATTTCAAAACTAAAGCACAAAACAATCTGAGATGAAACTAGTTTCAATGGGTGACTTGGAAATATGGTTGGCAGCCATATTCCAATCACTCCACTGTCACAGAGAGTGTTTTAGGGAATATCCCCAGCTTCACATGGCTTGCCAGGCCCTGCGAGCTCACTGAGACCATTAACCCAAATCTCTTTTCATTTCCCCTAATCATCATCAAACCAAGAAAACCAAAGGAATTAGATAAATCCCGACTTCCCATGGCGACTCGAATCCTTTCATGAGGTGTGGTGATCAGGCACACTACCCATAACCGAACTACCAAGTCCCAAAAATCGTAACTTTATACTATCCTGACAGTTCCCCAAATAACTTGACCCAAAGAGTTAACGAGAACCTCCTCTGATACTATTTTGTCACGAACCAAATCTGGTCGCCGCCCAAACTGGCACCAAACCCAGCCCGTGACATGACCTGAAGGGCGTTCCCTATCCCCACGGGCTGGCACAAGTGCCCGGGTATCATTTATTTAGGTTTGGGAACGATTTACCCGAATATGAAGTCATAAACCATTAAAAACAATCAATAAACTGAGTCTGAAAATTCATACAAAATGAGGTTTAAACAAAAACCAGAACTGAATACACAGGTTTAGAGTCAATACGAAAGGTCCAAAGACACAATGGAACAGAAACAAAATAGCCCCATGGACTCCACATGACAAGGGGTCATCACCCCCAAGTCGTCTCTACTACTCCTCCCCAAGGATGAGGACTAACACCCTGAACCGCCATCACCCTTAGCCTTTCCTTTACCTGGGTCAAAAAAAAGGTCTACTTACACCCAAGGGGTGTAAGTAGGGTGTGAGCCTAAGCCCAATAGGATACCACCCTATGATTCCAAGGTGCATGCAATACAAGGTGAAAAAGCAAGCAGTTTTAATATGCAATTAAAAGTGGTGAAAAATTCCACAAAATGAAACTTTAAATTGAAAACATTTTTCAAGATAAAACTTTCAGAATGTTAACACATTTAAATAGGAATATTAGATACTGCATTATAATTCCAAAGACACCCAAAAACAAGGGCAAATACCACAAATCCCATGAGCAACAAAACCGGGAACACCCCTAGGCACTAGATAGTCTCAGGCCCCATGTACCTCGTACCTCAGTGTAATGTAACCATAGTAAAATCCTTTCTCGTGCACGAGCCACAAGTAGGGAACATACCCATAACCTAGTGGTCCCCAACCATCATCCACATAGTTTAGTTAGAGTTTTCGTTATCCAAATGCTAAGTGAAACAGGGAAAAAACCCATCCGGTCCACTAGCCGTACTAGTACAAATCCGCCCCACCTAGGTACCCGGGCTTCCCCCTTTGTCCTCAAACAATTTCAGGATTTAACACACAACCATTTTAATGTAAAACACCACTACTGGTCACATACACCAAATACAGTAGCTATCTCATTTTATACCACTTAAAACACACAACAAACTCTTTGAATTTGAATAAATCAATTTCACAAAATCTCATGTAGTTTTGCACACAAAACCCCTTAAGAAACCCACTTGTACACGATGTTCACAATTGTAAGTTACCAAAACAGTAAATTCAGCCCAATAAATAACAATTAAAACAAAAAATCAATTTTTGGGCATCCTCATGTTAAACAAGAAGTGTTCTCTTTGTAAAACCTTCATTTTCACATAAAAGTGGAACCCAAACATCACTTTCTTTACAAGCACAATTAAAACACTTTATTTGCAGAAATTACCAAAGGGGATAAACATTATAAACAGTATTTTATGCCTTATTACAGATCAATAAAAACAACTAAGTATTTATAGGGCATCCCCAAATAAACAAACAAAACACTTCTTTGGAAAACCCCCAATTTCACACCAAATTTGCATTTTAAATTCAATTGCAATGGAAACATCATTAGAACCAATTTTTGTAGCAATAATAAAATTATACAAATCTGAAAATATGATAAATACAGCATTCTAATACACAAATATTGCATCAACATTGGAATCACCTACCAAATCAAATGAAACCATTGAATCCTTTGTGCGAAAACACAAACGCACCACCGCCGCACCTCAAGAAGGGTAGATCAAACCTAAAAATAGAAAATTGGACAAATAAAACCCAAGGTTAAACCTTAGGTTCGAACCCCTACCCACTGGTCATTGTTCACTTCAATAAAAAGGGAGGAAACCCTAAAAAAATAGAATGAAACCCTAATCAATTTGAAAGGGGAAAAGAAATGGACAAACTTACTTGAGAAATCTAGAATGAATCTCCCCAAAACACTAGTATCTGAAATTTAAAACGGCCAAAACTCAGGGTATGGTCTCAAAAGAATTATTAGGTCATTTAGGAATTGGAATAGAGGGAAAAGATTAAGAATAGAAGGAGTTATGAAAGGATCAAATTACCTCTCCAAAATCTGGACGATTTCTGAAATCCAGAAAGTTTCGACTATTTGCGCGACTCTATCGAGCTCCAAATTGTGTGAGGAGGGAATGGGGTCGCGTCTGGGCTACTTAGGGTCGCTAGGGAGGTTGAATCACCGAAAAATCCATTTTAATGAATAAGATATTAATAAATTAATGAAACAAATTAAAACTGGAAAATGGGCCTTCGGGTTGGCCCAATTCTCAAATAAAAACAAAAATACCCCATGCTTATGGATTTATAAAGACCCCAAATTTAAATTTGGGGTTAATATATCAGGGGAGAACAATTAGGAGTTGGAATGTGTCAAAAATATAAAAAATTTAAAAAGTTATAAATGAAACAAAATTTATTTTTAAATCTGGAATTGGGCTCGCAGTTTGGCCCAATTCATGAAAACTCACCTATTCTCAATAAAACCTTTGGAAACCACCAAAACAAATCATGAGTGGAAAATAAATTTAAAATAACCCTAAAATAGGTTACGTACGTGACAAAATAGAAATTGGTTTCATAATTATATAACATTTGGAAGAGAAACATGTTTCATAAACATCATGCCATCAAAATTTAAACCATTTAGAGAATGAATATGAATTGAACCGTTGGATAATATCTATAGAAATGCATGAATAACACTAATATATTTCATATTAGATGGAAAATAATTTTAAAATATATTTAAAAACCTTTATTTATGAATATATCCTTTAGACTATGAAAAATTATTCTTAAAACATAAAACTGTTTGGAAATGATTTTTTTTTAAATAACTGTGAAATATTATAAAAGAATATTTATAATGTTTTGAAAAACTTTTTAAATGATAATAATTTTAAAACATATAAAATAATATTTGATATCATTGTAATAATTTTCATTAAAAGCATACCTTATAAAACATATAAAAGAATCTTTGAAAACCATTTAAAACACTTTTTAAACATAAATATTGTTTTTGAAAACATTTTTTGTTAATGGTAACATTAAAAAAAATAATTTTCAAAATATTAGTAATTTTTTTTCCTAAAAACGAATATTTTAAATAATTAAAGGATTACTCAATGGAAGGATGCTCATGAAGGAAGATAAATCCGTACATATTGGACATTCCTTTTGTAATGTAATTTTTTTAGAAAAGTTCCTTGATTAGGGAAAAACAAGATGATTCCTTTTTAGGAAACTTTTTTCATTAAAATGTAAGATTTGGGTAAACATTTATATCAAATATCCTAGGGTAATTATTTAACATTTTTTGAAACACTTTTATGAATTATGGTTTTAAAGGACCATAGATTCACGATAGAAGAGGAAGATGAAGTCAGACTATCTTAAAAGAACATTCTTGATTATATTAAGAACCAAAAAGTGTAATAATTGTAATAATACATGAAAATATCCTGAATGCCACTATATAATAAATTTAATGGTTATTATTTGAATATAGATCAAAATATTTCATTAATGAAAACATAACTATAAACAATCTTGATAAATAATGAGATTGTAACAATAAAATCTTAACACTTTGTAACATTGAATCATACTCCAAATGTATGAAAATGAAATGAAATTAAGCAAAAAATATCTATAAAATAGTTATCTCCATGATATAAAATTTCAAATGGTCATATAAACACCTCATATAAGATTATGTGTGCATAACAAAAAATGTGTCTTAAAGAAGAAAAATGGATACAAAACTACCTTACTGATTTGGTAACTTTTGATCCATCATAACACCTAAAATATATACCATAAAATGGTTATGTAAATATCCATAAATTTAAATATAATTAACATAGAATAAATCAATGGTAATTATACACACCACATATAAGAAATAAAAGCTATACATTACTTGTGCCTAATAGAAAATAAAAGTGATATGACAAAACCATTATTAAATGAGTAACTTTAGAACCATGATACCATAATATAATTACTCAAAATAATCATTTTAAAATAATTAAATAAATAATATTAATGTTATATCATATCGCATTTAAGTATTTACCCCATAGAAAATAATTTAGTGGTAAATATGTCATGTATCTCACAAAAATAATAATTGAGATGAAATTTCCTTACCTTTTGTATTGACTCTATTCGTACTTATACAACAATCCTATACAATAGATATGATTTTATTATAAAAAAATAAAGGTAAAATATTATTATATATAATACCTATTTGATTTTATTAGGACTTTATATTACCCACTTATTAAAAATTATATGTAAATGTTACATTTTGGGTTGTATCTGTGTTGTTTTATGTATATGTCTTTTCTTTTTATAATTGATACTATTACATAGATGATTATTTACCTAGTTATATAAATAAAAAAATAATATAAATTTAATATACATTATGTATATTAATATTTATTATAATATATGAAATATGAGAGTATGAAATAGAATACACCATTCACGGAGACGGTAGGTCATACGTACGCGTCAACATTGTTTCCATTTTATTATCATATTATAATAATGAAATTAAATGACATATATATTGATATAATATAATATAAATTATTTATAATTATTATGTCTCACATAACATTTAATTTCACTAAGTCCATCCTTAATGAATTTCATATAAATTGTAAATCGATCATATCGCTTTTAGGAGGCGGTAGCCCACATGTCCACGAACGAAGTTATCATATTTAAAAAAATGGGACTAATGAAGGTATGTGTTATATAATAATTTTAGTTGAATAAATAAATCATATAAATCATATAAATCATATATATCAAATAAATATAGTATTCTCATCATAATTACCATCTATGAGAGTTTGTAATGTAAAAATGAGGAACATCGTTCCATGAGGTAGTAGTTTGCCATCCACCAAAACAGTGTGTTCACAATCCATTTGATGGAAGTGTGAGTAGGTGTAGGTTGAAAAATTGTAATAATTTTTTTTCTAATTTTAAAGATACTAATTTTATTATTTAATCATGGAATAATAATATTTGATATGGAGAAGAATGAAAATAAACAAAAGATCATAAGGAAGGCTGTTACCTCTTATTTGGGTAACTCCTCTTGGTTTTCATCAAAGGGAATACTTGGTTGGATTTGTTTCCACAAAATAAGATTATATGATTAAGGTATGAGTGTTGGGATATTATTTCCTAAGATATTGGTTGAGGAAAATGTTTTTGTAGGTGTAAATAAGTGGGGGGAGTGACTTTTTATAGAGGAGTGACATTCATGTAATTTTTTGAAAAAAAAATTCTACCCACATTTTTACAATTTAATGTAGAAAAAATAATGGAAAAAATCCATTAAAATGAATTTTATGGTCTTAATATGAACATAAAATGGTTTTTTGTTTATTTTTAGGACATTTTTGTCTTTAATAATATGGTTTAGACCTTTGTTAAGCTAATTTTTCTCTTAATTGTTGTTATTAATTTTAATCAATTTCAATAATAATTATGGTCAAAAATGAAGATGAAATTATAAGAAATTATAAATTATAATTATTAAAAATGTTGAATCAACTATTAAAAATTCATATCATATATGTGGTGGAAATTAATTTAAAATTTATTTGAGATATGGAATGAAAAGGCGGGTTTTTGAAGAGAAACGGTCCAAAAGTTTGAAATGTTTTATATCCAATTTCATTATGAAATTTGATACAATGAAATAAATTTTATTAATTAATGTATAATTTATTAAATTATAATTTGAATCCAAATTAAAAATCAATATAACTATATAAATAAATTAGATTAAAAATTTGTTTAAATTAAAATTTAGGGTTTTTTAGTATTCATAAAAAATGGATAATTCTGAGAAAAATTAAAAAAAATCATCAAAAGTAAATTTCTATATGACTAATTGAAAAATAAAGATAATATTTTCAAATATAAATTATAAAAGTGTCAATAATAACATTTAAAATGGGTTCTCAATTAAAATGATATAAAATTATATTTTAGAAAAATATAGCATTTTATTCATAAAAGTGGATTTATTCTTATTTAATATCTATAAAATATATTGGATGTGTATCAAAAATATTTATTGAATATATAATATATAAATTTTATTGATATAATAATCCAAATTTTATGGTTTAATTTATATGGGATTAAATTTTCTTTGTACATGGAAAAATGTTTTCTTAAAAAAGTAATTTCTTTTTTTCCAAATAAGGCTTTCATTGACATATACTAATTGATAACCAAAGGATTAATTTTATATACACCTGTAAATAATATTTTCAAAATTTATTTAATATTATTTATAACTCCCATTACAACATATGTGTGTTAGATATAATAATATTTTACTAATATTTTTAATATTATATTATAGTTCATTAAAACTTGGCCTTTGTGTAATAGAAGATATCGAAGAGACTTGATATTGAGTGTAATAAAAGTCAAATATTGTGTTGCATATGCCAACATAAATAATGAGTGTTTGGTGAAGTGAAAGATTATATTGGTTTCTTTTATAACGAAATAATTTTTTTATATAAAAACTATACACTAGGTAGTGTGAAATAAAAAATATCAAAAAAGAATAAATTAATTCGAAAAAAATATACAATAAAATATTAGGGTGTCATTGTCATGTATTCATGATTAATTTTAAATTAAAATTTTAATATTATTTGAATGGAATATGAAAATTAAATCCATAATTAGAATTAGAAAATTTTATTTTATCTATTAAGGTAAAATTAATTTTTTTTTTCAGAAATTAGTAGCAACAAAAGTTAAAATTAATTAAATTGATTAATGTTAAATAAGGGGTTTTTTCATTACATGTTCTTGTATTGAAAATTATTTTACACACACATAGGATTTTTATTTATTTAATTTTAAATAATATTTTTAATCCTTAGGTACAAATTATCTAATAAATACATTTCTAATTAAAATATTAATGTATAAATTTCCTAGTTAAATTAAAATATACAAGTAACCTTGATAAAAAATAATGATAAAATTAAATAAACATAAATTTTAAGGAATAAAATGAAAAAAAATTATTTAATATTAGTGATGGAGGAATGTATTGACCAATTAATTCCTACCCGCCATTATTGTTCAATTTTTGAGGAACATGAGGTAAGAGAGACCTCCCACTAGTGAATGCTTTTTGGTATTCACAAGAATTTCACTCTTCCTCCATTATTAAAGGGAATTCATTACTCTATCTTCATGACACATACCAAACCATTTTTATTTATCAAAACCTACTAAAATCACTTACCAAAAGACCTTCTATAATCCTTGAATTCTTAATTTAGGAAGATAGTCAAACAAGGAAGTCCTTTGGTGAAAACCGAAAGGATATACCAAACAAAGCGGCAATGTTCATCAAAGAACATTTTTGTTTTATTTCTTCCTCAAACCCATATAATTATTTTTATATACTGTTTATATCATAAAATCAGTATTAATAATACACAAATATGATTTTAGGTTATGTTTAACATTTAAAATCAAACACACACCAATAAAATTTGCTACAAATTGTCGTTCGTGTGTATAACAGAATACTTCCTCGCGAACTGATGTTTTTTGTTTTTCCATTATCACACCTTATTATTGTGAATTATGATTTAAATACGGTATATATAATATATATAAGATATATATGATTTATTTAATCTTTTTTAATTATTATATAACATAGAGTTTCATGATTTTTATTTTTTGAGAATACGATAATGTTGTTCATGTGTATGGCAGACTACTACCTCATGATGTGATGTGATTCGTTCACAATTTACATGAAATGTATTAAGGATGGGTGTGATAGAAATATGTGATATATATGGAATAATAATAATACTATAATTATAATATATATATATATAATGTTTAATTTTCATTATTTTAATTCGATAAGAAAATGAAGACAACATTCATGCATACATAAGACCTATAGTCTCCATGAATTGTGTATTTCATTTCCTATTTATATTTTTTATAGATTATTATTAATATATATATTAAAAATATATATTCTATTTATATAATTTTTTACATTCTATAAGTGATGAAGTCTTGATAATTTCTAGAGGTACGAAAATATTAAGTCAAAACACATATGAAAAACAAAGCGGTTATGACCCAAAATGTAACATTAACATGGAATTTTTAATAACCGGGTAATATAAATGAATAATAAAATCATATATGGTATTATATATATATTAATAGGGTTATTTTGAAGATTTATTTTAAACTTATATTTTTTATAAATTAATTTTGAACATGTATGAAGGAAGTCATGACTTTTGCTAAGGGGTTTTGTCTCACTTTTTTCTTTTATGAGACACGTGTTATATTCACCACCTATTTCTTATATGTAATGTATATACATCACATGAATGTATTTTATATTGAATATAATAAAATATATTGGTATATAAATATCACTTTCTGGATATATATTTTATGGATTTTACAATTCAAACGTAACCAAATTGGTAAGAGGTTTTTATCTCAATTGACCTTGTTTGAGACATATGTTATGTTATGAACCTATATTCATTAAATTTGTGTATATAAATCACCTTTTAAATTTAATATTATTAATTTATTCATATTAATGATATTATATGTTTCATTTTATTTTATTCTTTTATGGTTATTTGGATTAATGTTTACCAAAGGTCTAAGAGTTTTATGTTACAATTTCATCGTTTTTCAGGATTTCCTATGATCAAATATAAATTGTTAAAATATGATGATATACCTATCAATAATTATTAGGAAATTTCTTCCCTGTTATTATTCAGTATACCATAATGTAACAGAACAATTTTTCACTCTTTTTACTTAGGATAACTAAGATTAATATTAATAAAATACAATATTATTTCTCTCATTGATCGAAAGTATTTTTTCTTGCAAAACATTTTTTAATAAAAATATTTTGAATTTTTTCAAATTATATTTTAATCTTATATTCAAGTAATATGATTTTTAAATTTATTATGATTTTTTTTAAAAATTAAATTATTTTGAACGATTACTTTTGTTTATTTCAATGTTATTTTTGATGAAAATGGTTTTCAAAACGTTTAATTTTATAAAGACAATATTTCAAAGTGGAAAAAATATTTTCTGCATGAAATGATTTAAATGATACTTTGAAAATTATTCTCCATATAATATGAATACATTGGTGTTAATTATTCCTTACATGGAATATGATCCAAATATAATATTCATATTCATTAACTAAATGGTTTATGTTTTGATTTCATGATGTTTATAATAACTGTTTCCTTTCTACAGGGTATTAATGTTCCATAGATATTTTTTGAAACCCATTTATATAAAATGTTTTAATCATGTTTGAATGATATTTACATGAATCATGTTTCCATTCCATGGGTTGATCAGTATATTAGTGAATGATGGTTGTTTTAATGATTTTTATGATGATATTAATTCTCTTGTTTACTTTATTTATGTTTTGGTTCATAGAAATAAATTATATGATAGGGTGTCCTAGATAGAACTGGGTATGACTTTTATAGCTCATATAACTGGAATCAAAGATATTTCTAGGAAATCCCATTCTATCTTATACGATGGGGTGTCCCTGATAGCATTGGGCAGGCCTACACATCTTATAATATGTGGCAGGTCAGATAACACAAGGTAAGCCTGTTACAACTTATATGATGGGGTAGCTCAAATAGAACTTGGTAAGACTATTATATCTTATACAATGGGGAGGACCAAATATTACTAGGTAAACCTAGTATAGATTATACGATGGGGCATTCTAGATTGTATCAGGTGATCCCATGATAGATTACATGATGGATGTGCCCAGATATCACTCTAATTCATTGGATAAATATTCATATCTAATGATATATACATGTATGGAATATAGATTGAACCTTGTTAAATAAGAGAATTTTTATACTATGATTATCTTGGGAGTGAAAATTTACTACTAAGAAAGTTTTGGGAGTGAAAAATTGCACTAATATATCCTTGGTAGTGAGACATGAAGACTATAGAAATCATTTTATGTGATTAGGCATTTTCCATAATTACATGTCTTATACCTATGTTATAATGACATTCATTATTATATTTAGTTCCTTTATGATTCATGTATTATTACTACCAATTTATTTTCATGACAAAAGTTATGATCTTTGATATTATGGGTATGATCTCATAATTTTATGATAATTTTATCACACACTCATGTTTAGGTTATTCTTAAATATCGCCCTTATTTAGCCTTATTAATAATTATAGATACCCTTTATTATGTTTCCTTTCCCTTGGTCATGAATAATAGTTTTACATAGGATTAATAACTGGGAATATATTTGTTGGAAAACATAATATCCTTCACAATGTTAGAATATTGAATTCCAGGTTTCCAAAGACACAAAACTATTATAGTACTCATTCATGTACTTTTTTAATGTGCTGAATATTCATCTAAACTAATTTAATATCCATGTTTGATAAGTCTTTTTCATAATAAATATGTTGTTATTAGGATAAAATACCATGCACCATACACGGAACCTCATGAGAATAAAACATTCCTCAATGAATTGGAGGGCTATATAATTCTTGTCCCATCCATTAAATTCATATCATGTAGATACATAAGTGTTACAAATATATCATACGACATAAATATTTCCTTTATAAATTTTGATTAAATGATTAATTATTTTTAGATAAATACATGTAAGTCCCAAAAAATGAAGGATATGTATATCTTAGAGAAATTACATTGAGTGGAAATGGGGATAGGTATTCACCATATAAATGTTTTTCATGGGAAATCGTTGAATAATTTTTGTATCATAACGAGGGTACATAATGATTCATGGGAGGAAGTAATGAGAGTGAATGAGATATCTCATTACTATTAAATAAAAATAACACTATTATTGGTGTGTAAAATCATATCCCAATATGAAAAATTGGAAGCCCAAATACATAATTTAAAGATGGTTTTAGAATAAACACGAGAATGAGAGGATCCCTTACTTTAGAATTGTAAAAAATCATGTAAATTTATTAAAGAGATGGGAAAAATAATATTTAACTAATACAGAAAAAAATGCATATTAAATGGATATTTTTAAATAAAATAAAATATAATAAATTGATATTAAAAAGACTAAATATACAGAAGGCTCTTGTTTGTAAATGATAAGAGAGGGATCTCATACCATGAGAGGATAATTATATAAGATTTAGAGGATATTGTTAATAGAATGAGAGAATATTTGGAGAGATATAGAGGAAAAGGAAGATTAATTTCATACTATAACTATTTTATGTTGATTGTAATGATAGTTTTAGTGAGTCTATATTGAAAAATAGAGGACTATTCTTTAATAATTTCCCAACATTGGTTTTGGACTATAAGATACAATTATCAAAATTGAAAACCTTCATATTATTTTTTCCCTTGGTCTAAACCAAAAAAGATTATTTTTCATTATGTATTTGGATAAGAAGCAAACTCATTACAACAATACCCTTGAAGGAATTTAGTTAAGTCATGCATATTAATAATTTATTTAAAATCATTAAAATAAAATATTGGGTTTTGATAATATAGTATGGATTTATAAAATTTATAAGATAACATAAAAATGAAAATATTTTAAATTTAAGACATTATTTTGGTTGTGGATATGCTTTATATCATTTATTACATCACTATGGGGATCTTATTATTTCATAATAAAAATCGTATATTTATTCAGTTTTTAATTTTGACCCAATAATTCGAATATCCAAAAAAAATTATGAAAACTCATAGTTCACTAATTTCAACATGTTTAATTAAAAAATAATATTTATTTTATCCATATAATTTTTTATGTATGAGAATATTTTGTTTTAAATAAAAATCCACATTTAATGAAATATTTAGTTTTTTATCTATAATTGTTTTATAACCCTTATGAAAATTATTTTTGACTTCAAAATATTTTATTTTCATTTATATATTATAAATATTTTTTAATAATAATATTTTATTCAATTATATTTTACTAAATTAAATCTTAACTTAAAAAAGGTTTTCGTTAATTAAACTATATATTTCCCTAGAATTATTATTTTTTTCATCATATTAAAATATAACATTTATTAAAATAATTATAAAATCATTTAAATGGTAACAAAAAAATGAATAAATTTAATAATAATTTTATTGAAATTTTTTCAAAAACACAAATTCATAATATTAGTTTCTAAGTAGATAACCCTTTTTACACTATTGTATTACATTAGAGTACGGTGTGCAATAGTGATATTTTCATGGGATGGTTCGACAAAAATGGATCAGGTCATGATCTCAATGAGATTAAACATATTTTATAAATGGTTTTTATCATGATTTAGTTCATAAATATTTAACTGTGATTGGAAAATAGAAATTCCTTGTGATTTTATATCCATCAGAATCTCTAATAAATTTTCTTTATACAGTACGATCCTATTGGTCGAGGACATTGCTTTTTCTATATATATGAATTGAATTTATCATAACCTTTAATATATAATAATCATAATTGTCACTATAAATTTGATACATTATCAATATTTATGATTCTTAATGTACTTTTTGGTTTTTCAAGATATAACTTATAATTTTCAAAAATAAATAATTAGTGATTGTGTTGTATATAGAATAATTTTTTAATAATGAATTTACTTATTTGAAAAGTGAATTTAATTTATAAAATACATAGTCGTTACATTTAGGATATGGGCATCGAAGATAATATTTTAATAATGGAGGTCATGGCTGATATAGGAGGCTCGAAATTTCTAAATAAGTGAGAAGAGGAGTTTTTCTTTTATATGGGAGGGTAGGGGAACCCTTTAAATTACATTAAATTTTAAATTAATATAAATTAATTTTATTGTTCATGTTACCGTAAACTAATATATTTAAAATCTTTGATGAGGATTAGTTGATATAATATCATCCATGTAACATAACATTACTTGTTTTTATATTTTTTGACCCATTGATTTGAGTACCATATGTTTGGATCTCTTTATAGGATCTTTTTTGTATTTAATCAAAACCTTTTTGATGGGTTTGAGCCTTTTTATGGGTTTCACATGGTTAAACAATGTTTGAAACATGGGTTGTATGGTTTTTACATGGTTAAACTAAATGCACAACTTGTTTCATGTTTTTATCATGGTTTGAGCATGGTTAAATTAATTGTGTGGATTGTTCACATGGTTTGTGCATATTTTATTTGATTGTGAAACCTATGCATGCAACGTTTCATGGTTAAGCTATATGGTTAGTACTAACCATGTGACTTGGACCATACAATATTTCATAAGATAATGAAAGTTATTAAAAGTTTAATTATAGTAAAAAACCCCCTAATTAAGCCTAAAATCCTCCCACTTGAACAAAATCCAGTCCTTGGGATTTCAAGATCCCTCTAGAACTATTTTTCTCCCCAATCATCATACCTTGGTGGATCAAAGCACCAAATAAAGAGGAGATATTATATTTTGATGATTTATTTTTTTCTTAATCTTGGATCTCACATCTCTTATTTATTACTTCTTCTGAATGGTCATTAAGACCTCTCATTTTATTGGATATTGATTTATTAATATGGAATTTATAGATCTAGGATCACCTCTCCCTTTATTATTGATTCATTTTCTATGATCTGATAATCTCCATCGAAGGTGAAACATCTCAGATTAATTCTTGTTGGATTCCTTATTTTTCCAAGTAGGTATTTCTTATTCTTTTCTGTGGGTTATCAATTCATTGTTTCTTATTAAATTCATAGATGTCTGTTTCTTGATTTGTAACACTAGTTCTATGTTTTTTAATTCATTTAATTCCTCATAAAATATTCTTCAAACCTATCTTATTTGAGCTGAATATTCCATGAATTAAATTAATATGAAGTTTATTTCTCTCCCCATTTTATAAATTTATAAATTCTATGTGAGTTTGTATTTATTTTCTAAGAACATATAAAAGTGTTTAGAGAAATTGAGGGCTTTGAATCATGTTTTGATTTTTTAAACGATCTTAATTGAATTGAACTATTTGATGTTTTAAAAAAAATTAAATGTTTGAATTTATTAAATGTACAAGAACCCCATTTAAATTATTTTATGATGGTTTTGGATTTGGTTTTCTTGGGTTATTTGAAATAAAAAATTTATCGTCATGGAAAGTGGATGTAAACCCATGTTTTAAATTTTCTTTAATCCTTTTAACATTGTAAAAATTCCATCAAATTATTTACTGATTATTTGAAACAAACATTTCTTTTAAATATAAATTTGGAATTTTAATGAAGAATTGTGAAAGGAAGCACATGATATTAACATTTTATAATATTGAATTGTATAAAGGTTTTGAATTAAAATTTATGTTTCTTGATGGCCTAGTAAAAAATTTATGATAATTATCCCATAGTATAATCCCTTAATTTTAAACTGTTCGATTCTTATACTTCTCATAGTTTGGGGGAATTGAAAAAGGTATAATTTACATTGAGAGTGTTTGGGGGTGTGAGTGAAATGATGATGATAAGGATCTCATGATCCTCATAACTTTTTTTTATCTCACCACTTATTTTGACTAGTTTTGGGAACCTATATAGTTGAATGAGATGAAATAGATATATACTTAACTAGAAGACTCAAACCATTATAGTTGATCCATAGAGAACTTAAAAGGATCAGCATATGGACATGTGGTAGGAAAGTAGGTGTGCGTGGAATTGTTTCCCATTAGACCTGTGAGACAAGATGCAAGCCCAAAATTGGATGTATTGGAATTTTATTATCTACTTAGAGGTTTACTCACTATCATACCAAGGTTGTACCCATGATAGACATATACTTGACCAGGATACTTGACAACATTAGTGGTCACTATTTGGAAAAAGATTTTCCTTTATTGCTTGATTTATTATTACTATTCACCTTGAATAAATTGTATTGATTCTTATTTATCATTACATGTAATGTGAAAATTCCCATATTTTATTTATTATCTAACTTTATCTTGTTAAATGGTTCTCAATTGTTTTCATTGAAATGTTTAGTTTTTGAATGATAAAAATGAATGCTTTATAGTTTTAGGTTGATAAAAGATTTTGAAATGTTTAAAACTCTATTTTTAAACTAATTATCACACCATATTAATTTTACTCCTATATTAGAAATGTTGAATTTCCTTATGTTATAACTACATAAAAGATTTGGTGTAATCCTAATGGTGTCTTTAGATAACACCATACTTGTACCTTTTGGTGTTTCAAGCCCTTCATTATATTATATAAGGTGTTCTTGCTCCCAAGTTATTTTTTAAGTTCATGCTTGGGGACCAAGGGTGGGTGAAATGGGATATGGTTAGAGGTCATGGGCCACTAGGAGGTGGGTTTTTATTGTTAATTTCCTCAGTTAGTTTCCTTATTGTCTATTTCTGTATTGATATGTATGTATTAATTTATATATATCTGATATTGTTTCTATATTCTTATCTATTATTGTTGTATTTTATGGAAAAAACATTCCAAAAAGTTATTTTTTTGATGCCCAGGTTCTTTTCTATAGCCTATAGAGACAAGGAATTCTCTTTGGGTTAGTGTAAAATCAGATCGAATATCCGATTAAACGGTATTCTGGGATTGTTCATTAAAAATGGTAGATAGTTGGTCATTCAATAAAGTGAAATACATGACCTTGAAATCCTAAAATTATTTTTGGGAGATTGATTGTAGAAAGAGGACTAATAATGTGTTTGGGATCAAGAGGTAATAAATGAGTGGGTTCTTGATCACAACCCTTCATGGTGAGACTTGAGTTACCAGGGATATTGGGACTCGAGTATTTATTTATAGTGATTTTTTATGATGATAAATTATATTTTTATTCTTAATGAGACTATATTTGATATGGGTGATATATAATGATTTTTTGAACTATAATGGATAGATAACCACCAAGTCGCCATGTTTTCATGGTCTAGTGAACTATGAGGAATCATTGTGGCTGATTCGGAAACCCAACCATGGAATATTTGGAGATTTGAATGTGGTTTTCCTACCCATACAACAAAATAATTTTCAGTTTTATATTGGTTATAAACAAGAAACCTTATCCATTTTCTTATTGGTGAATTTTCTTATGTGAGGATGGTAATGTAGGTTATGGTTGTGGGTCATTCCATGATCTTGCCTAGTTATATAAAATTTAGTCCCTTGTAAATAATTTTAAATCCCTTGTGGAAAAAATTATGTTTTAAAACATTTTTAGTTAAGATATTTGATAAAAAATTCAGTTAATAAAAAAGTGAGATATTTGAAATGTATAGTTTGAAAAAATAATTATCAAAGACTCTTATGAGATGTGATAAAACAATTTTTTAATAAGGAATTCTGGGTTTTGAGGGATTTAAAATATGAATGGTTTTAATAATTGAAATGTAACACCCCGAGATTTTATGAAAAATATTATTTTTAGTTTCATTAATGTCTTGTGGTGTATGCTACACCAAAAGGAGCTTGAGCAACATGCATCCTTGATTTGCCTTGCATTACACACAATCGCAACCTTCCTCGATAGCGTGTGTAGTATGCAATACCGAGTTTCACTAAACAACAATATGCTATTAAAATATTATTAAAACTAGCCGTTATGAATAGTAATAACCACTTTTTAAAATTTTGTAAATTTTATTTTTCAAAATGGACTTCATTTTTGGATTCTGAATATCGAAATTAGCATAGGGTGAAATTTTGGTACTTTTCGGCTAACTTTCATTTTCTGATTAATAGTGAAAATTACTAAATTTTAATTAAAAACAACCTTTTTAATTGAAATAATAAATAGTGATAAATTGTAAATTTGAGTGGTTTTAAAGTATATTTAGAATATATTTTTACAATTTAATACAATTTTGGTCATTGGATGTAATTTCACATTTAAACCAGTTATAAACAAGTGTCAATCTTTTGACAGTTATTATCTCTTAAAAACACACTATTTGTTTTGGCGATGGAAATTAATTTTTAAATTAATTAATGCAACTGATATGTTTTGAATTTGGTAAAATAGGAATCATTTTTGAGTTCATAATATCAAATATAGCTTAGGCCTAATTTTTGATATTTTTCTGGAAACTTTCATTTTTTGATGAATAGTGAACCACTAAGTGGTAGTTAAAAAAATGAATTTCTCATAAAACTTAATTTTACTGCTTCTGTGAGTGGAATTTCAAAAATCCAAGAGACATGGTTGATGTTAATAAGTAAAATGTGGTTCAATGAGATGAAAATAATTTTTGGTGAATAGTAACTTTTTAATTTTTTTTACCACATTTAAAAGTAAATATGGTAATTAAGGGTAAAAATGTTATTATTATTACCCTAACTTATGTCCTAATTCTATTGGATAAGTGTAATATGACCAAAAACAACCATAGGAATAAAATATGACCATTTAGACCCACTTGGATTAGATTAGGACATTTATTATTAATTTATTTAAAGAAGGGTTAATATAGTTAAAATCAAAGTTTAATAACTAAATCATTTTTAATATAGGGTTATACAGAAGATAAATTATAATATAAATATTCATTAGAAAGCTAAAAATATTTCCTACATAATGATATTTTATTTGTAATTTTTAGACATTAAAAAAAGTTAATTTATTGATGACACAAAGATGATGTAGTAATTATCATATTAATGAAATATTGACATAATTGATGTTATAAATACCCAAATAAATGTAATTTAAGACTTTTTATGAATTCAAATAATTTTATAGGTTAATATGACATGTTATTATTTATTTTTTAAACTTTTTTAGAACTAATAATTTTGTTATGATTTTCACAAAAAATAAATTACAAAATAGTGTCAAAATTGACATAAAATAATTTTTAAAACAAATATGATATTATTAATTGTTATTTTATTCCTAAAAATCTATGGTTCAGCCATATGAATTCGATAAGGATATATATATTAATAATAAACAACCTGGGGTTCGTTTGGCTTGTTATAGTTTATTTATTAACCTTATAGTGTAAGATCACAAAAAGACACGGTAAGAGTAAAATTATCTATCTTAAAGTTTAATATAAATGATAAGGTTAAAATAGGAACCTAAACTTGTCTATATTCTATTGTATGAGAGGATTTAGACCCATCCCCACATTATCTTCTAAATAAATAAATTTGGAGCTATTTATAACCGAATTTGGCTTTATAATAAAATAATATTTTTCGTTTTTCCAAAAGAGCCCCTGTCCTCCCTTATAAAAGGGTACCTCCTCCCTCTCTTCCTCACACCACTTTGAGCCTTCAAGCCCAGACAACCCCTGCTAATTTCTTCTCTCCACTTCCCTAGAGACATCTTAGAGGTCCTAGTCTTCTTCAGAGACCAATTTTAGTACCCTAAGAGGAGGATTCAAAGAGGCGTGTCAAAGAAGAGGTAATATCCGTTACCGATTCTTTCAATTTTCTTTCTTCTTCAACATCTTCTTCTTGAGTTGTTTCATTATGAATTAATAACATCAGTATCACTCATATACTTATATGTTATTATAATTATTAAACATCCATATTTCACCATCTATCCATCCTATGGAGAATGAAATCACCGTGCGTGCGTACGTACGGAATACCGTCTCCACGCCATGGTGTAATATATTTTCCACCACCACCTTACTTGGATGGGTATAATGGTGAAACTAATGAATTTATATGATTATTGTGAAGTGATATTGATTCTGTAATATTATACATAAAATTTAATACAATTCGACGATCATGGGAATGATATCATCGCTCGTGCGTACGTACGGAATACCGTCTCCACAACGCGATGAGATTCACTCTCCATGATAACCATTCAAGAATAATTATAAAGTATATATAATAAGTAATCATAAAATATATGACATAATAATGCTATTGGATTTATTTATATATATATTTATGACATCTACTTAATTCCATTCAATTTAATAAGGAAACCGAAACAGCGTTCATGCGTACGTACGGCCTACCGTCTCCATGAACAATGTATTTCATTCCATTTATCGATATATTATATATATGAATATTATGAATATATATTATATATAAATAATTTTTATATTCAGGAATTAATTAATCATGATCTAAGTAATCATATGAATAATTAGAAGTCAAAACACGGACGACAAATGAAACGATTTTTCCAAAAACACTCTTTAACGTGGAATTTATAAAAGAACGGGTAATATAAAGTAATAAGTGAACTATATATGATATAATAACAATTAATATGATCCTGTAATAAGTCAATGATATTATTTAAATCATTATACATGAGGTTTTGATATGTACGAATCATATCAGACCTAAGGTAAGGGATAATTAATCCAATCTCATTCTTATTTGAGATTGTTTACTCGTAAGTATTTACTGGGGGTTATGTTTATTATCCATGCACATATGATCTCAAAATTCTTTCATAAAATGTTTAATTTCCTTCCATGTATATTTAAGACATTTCTACCCTCTTCTTACTTTTACCACATCTTATGGAAGGAATCTTTCTTTTGTTTACCATATGAGTTACTTTTTGACTTTTCTGGGAAAAGTACGAGAAGAATGTTTTTTTAACTTATACAGAACGAACAGATTTTTATGGTTTTATAAAGCCTTATTTTCATGAAGCTTACTCCAAAATATTTCATGACTATTTTCAACAAAATATTCTTCTTTTAAAATATCATGACGTTTTGTGAAAAGAAATTGATTTTGAAGAAGAAAGGATATTTTCCTCAAGAATTAATTTCAAATGTTTTATCAAAACCATTTTCTATCTAAGATGACATTATTTAATATGTGTATGTTTCAAGTTTAATTTCTCTATGATTTAAATGGTTTCAATTTTCTTATGATGAAATGTCCATTTGTTTTATATGGATTATGAGATGATGGGATGATGTTTATGAAACCCATTTAATTCTTTGGGTTATAATGAATGTTTTATGTTTATTTTGTATCAAAAGTAAGAATGATTTCACTATGAGAAGGGTGGGACCTATATCTCCCTCCAAGGCATTGGGTAAGGATTTTATATCTCAAGAGATAGACATGGCTGGAACGGTAAGTTAATCCAGTTCAGTGGTACATGACTGAAACGAGGAGTGAAGTCAATTCAGAAAGGGACTTTGTCCACTAAGATGGTCTTGGCAGCAATGCCTTAGCTACTATAGAAATCATTACATGTGCTTAATGGATGCCACAATTACATTTTTTTATTCCCATGCTATTTTATCATGATTTATGTTCCATTATGATCTATGCTTTATGTACTTCCATGTTTTATGTCATTGCTCAAGATTTTGATGTTTAAACATTATGTTCATGATTTGAAGTTCAAATGTATATGGTATGTTTTATTTTATCCATGCTTACCCTTACTGATCATTTTAGCACACCCTTTTTATGTTTTCTTTTCCCCCAGTATTAAAAGAATGGTTTTAGGTAAGGAAACAAAAAGTGTAAGATCTTTATGGGAGATGTTGAAGATCATTCACCACGAATAGAAGATTACATTCCAAGTTTCCAAAGACACTAAACTATTACGGTCCTTGTGTGTATGTTTTTGTTATGTATTATTTATTCTGCAAAAGTAATGTAATGTTCATGTACGTCAAGCTTCGGGTCTCTACAATTGGTATAAGAGGAAAGGTTTAGTCAACCTTTGGAAACTAGGATGTGAGAACTTTAGGGAGATCCCTGTAGATATTTATAAGGTATGTATATGGATGTCCCTAAGGGTAAGTATATGTATAGGTTATAGTGCTAGAATTACGGAAACCTAAGATGTTAGATATTGAAGGTACTCCGCCTTTATTATGTTGTTTTCCCTAGCATGATTTTTACCTCTCACACTATTCTTTTTGGGTTTTAGAAAATGGATGGAAACATGATGATTCACGATAATGGAGGATATGACGGACAATGGAATGATATTCTTCATGAGAAACCAAATGAAACGGGATTCTGAAGTCCAAACATCATTATTATGCCGAAAGGTGGGTCCTGGTATGATATCGCCCATCGAGTCATCGGTATGTCTCTTGAAAAAAATTATTAATATTTCATTAAATATGTTTTTACCTTTGGTTTTATACCATCTTGGGAAATTCCATGAAGGTAGAGGTATCATGATTACTAAGACCATATCATCCAATTAATTATCATTTTTTTATTATAAATATATTTATTATTATCTATGATATTTTCATAATGATATTATCTCATGATTCATTTCGTTCTCTGTTTATTTATTAAATGACATTTCTTTTCAATTATTTTTCTTTCCCATATTGATCACCCATTATCTTATCATGGTAATAAATTTATTCAAATGGAATTTAGGAATAATTATCTACATTTAAATGTTGATTATGTTTATTGATTGATGATAGATTTTTCTTTACTTAACCCATACTGAGAATTTTATCTCATCCTTATTTGGTTTCCTTTTCCAATGAATCTATGAGGTTCACTAAGATTAATATGAAATGAGATTCAAGATTGAAAATTTTGATTCATCAAAAGAAGGTGTTGTATGTTTTTATTCAAATGTAATGAGACATTAATGTACATACCCAGTTTAGTAAAACAACTAAACTATTCTGCCCTTAAGGATGCAATTATTTTTATCTTATTCCAATACAATAAAGTAGATATCTACACTTGGTTACTGGAGTCAGATTTGCTACAGTATAAATATCAAACTTTTTGGAAAAAAGAGAAAATGTTGTTACCTTATTAAGTGAGGATAGTGTCACCCATTGAATTACCAGAAATATTAAATTAATATTATTTAATTCACATGTTCAATTGGCCCCGAATTTTTATGTTACTAATCTATTTTGTAGATGACGTGAAATAAAACTATATATATATATATATATATTAAGGATTAGGTTTTCGTTAACCTTTATTTCTTAGTTTTAACCCCCATTAATGTATTTTTCTATAACCAAGATATAAATGTTTTTAATATTTATTCTTCATTATATTCACTATAAAAATAAAATTAATCAATATTTTTAAAATGATTTATATTTTAGAAAATATCCTATTTTAATAACAAAATATAATTTTCTATAAAGATAAAATCATATAATAAATTATTATTTAATATAAGAAACTTTTAAATTCATTTTCATGACTACTAAAATAGTCTGCCTTTAATGAAATCAAAGTACAAATGGACATAGAATACAAACTTTTTACACATCAATAATATGTTATTTATATCATAATTTTTTTCAACACAATAATTCAACCAAATTTTATTACTTGTACTATTTTAGTAATTTTAATTGTATTTTTCAATTACCTAAACATGTATGGTATCGAAATTGCATAAGTATTTATGGTAATTATTAGATAAAAAAATAAAAATAAACTAAAATAATTAAAAAATAATTATTTTTCAAATAAATAATTATAATTGGTCATAAACTCCATTTATCACTACAAAAAAATATTATAGTTATTAAAAAAAGGGAGAAACAAATTGGATTTATTCTTTAGATAAGATAATTTTAATCTTGTTATCAAAGAAAAATGGAACCATGTATTCATATATATGAATATTTTATGGGAATGGTTAATATAAACTTATCTAGTAAAATTATAAATGGTGGTATGTATATTTTTAAATCCTCATCACACTATTTTTAACCTTAATTATATTATTTAACTTTACCGATGTGACACATTTTCACCATAAGTACTATTTAGAATGATTTAAATAATGCTGACCTATTTACCGAAATTATACATGATAACTAAAAATATGAAATCCATTTTTCATGATTAAATTTTAAGAAGATGTAGAAATACATTTTAATATAAAAATTATAAATGAAATGAAACATTTTTTAAAGAATCTTTTTTAAGGAAAAAATCAGTTTATTCTTATCTCATGTCTAATAAAACCAATTAGATGATTGTTGAAAATGTTCATTGAATATATAATCTATGAATTTCGTTATAATCTTTTATAAATACCAATTTATGTGATTTATTATGATAAAATAATTTCACACATAAAAATAGTTTTTTAGAAAAATATATCTACTTCGCTTTTAAATGATTATATTAATTTACAATGAATGGATGTATCCTATAAATTCCCAAAAAAATATTTTTTTATAATTTAATTTTTCCAATTCATAGTCAACAACACAATGTGTCGGAGATAACTAAAATTTTAATTATTAATAATTCAATTTCATTCCATAGTTCATTTAAAATCAATGTTTCATGTAAATCATGCTATTAAAAAATTCATGTTTATTTAAAATAAAATACATATAATATCACGGGATGCTATATTCTACACCCATTAAAATTATTTTTCCCTAAAAAATCCTCCACATGAATAAAAAAATGAGAATATCATTGTTTTATCACATCCTTAGGTTCCCATTCAGCTTCTTTAAATTTATTATTCCTTTAGTGAAATTTAACTTCGTTAGTAGTCTTGTTCTATATATCATTATCTCTACAATTCATGATTTCCACTAGTTTTTCTTCATAATAATGATCATTTTACAAAGTAGAAACTGTTGAGGTTAGTTTATGATATGGACTATGTATGTACTTACTGAAGAGATTCACATAAAATACTTGATGACCAGGAGAGAGGTTTGGTAGAATAGATAATTGATAAGTTATAATCTCTAATCTATCAATAATATTAAGTTACCAATATATTTTGGGCTCATATTCTCCATATTTCAAAAAAACATAACCATTTTCAATTATGTGATTCTTAGGAATACCTTCTCACCTACTTTTACTTCTCAATATCCCTTGTGTTTTTAGTATAACATTCTTATAAACATAGAGATTCTTTATTTTATGTATGAATAACTATATCACAATATATCATTTCCTTAGCTAGAATAATTCATACAAGATTTTGTTCTTGATCTTCATCAAATAATATTTGTGTTTTTCACTTCTCTCTATAGATGGATTAATAAAGAGACACCTCATTTCCCAATAGAAACCTATTTTTATAATAAAACTCAACTAGATGAATGTGTTTATCCAAAACACCTACAAAATCAAGTAAACATGATCACAAAATATCCTCTAGGACCTTAATGTTTCTCTTAGTCTAACTATCTATCTGACGATGATACAAATTACTAAAACAAAAAATACAATCAAGAGCATGATGTTGAATTGAACATAACTTTTAGGTAATCCAATGATCTCAATTAGATACAATAGAATATGGTACTTAAGTAAAAATTACCACTATCTTAATTTATAATATAAAAATATGAACAAGAATAAAATCTTCCCGAATGGAAATGAAATGCACAGATTTTATGTGTATAGTGACCCAAGCTTATTATAAACATATATTACTATTTTTAGATGAGTATTCATTACATTACTCAAAAAAACAACTACGGACCATAATAGATTAGTTCTTTTTGAGGCATGGAACATAATATTTTAAATTCATGAAATATATTCAATGTATCTAATAATGAACATCCCCTTTAGTACACGTATGTATAAAATTTCTTCATTACAAAGAGAATGGAATCTTAATAAAGAGAGATATCAGATTATTAGTAAGGGTACTCAATGGAGATAAATAAGAATAACATGTTTATGGGGATATGAGAACATGAAAAATACATTTGAAAACAATACCCTAAAAAATTGGTATCATAATATTGATTCATAGAATAATTATATGTAGTTTATATGAAATGAATCATAATGAAATATATGTTAATGAGCCATGTGATAATAACATTTTCATAAGAAATGGAATTGTGGCATACACACAAACATGGAAAATATTATGGCAATAAAATCTACCAAGACATTCAAAACATGTTAGGCTTGGGATGATAACCCATGTACATTCTTTAGGATTTCGATAAACTCATGTGTGCACTATTTTTTCAATATAGGGATTGCATCTTATAAAACCTATTGTTTTAGGTATGGGATAACCTCCCATGTACCCTATTGTTTTGGGATTGGGACAACATCCTATTCTCCCTATTGTTTCTAGAATGCGATAACCACCATGTACCCACTAGGATCATATAACAATATTCATTGCCCAATGCATTATAAAGAGATATAGGTACCACCTATCACATAATTAAATTCATAAATATATGTTCCACAATGTCATAAAAAATTCATCATATTATAACCCATTAAAGGAAATGGTTTTCATAAATATTTCATCATATCATAAATTATTAATAAGATTTATGATTCATAATCATTTAATGATTTAATCATTGAAAAACCCATGGAGAAGAAGTGGATTTCATATGAATTTTATCATGGAATAATGCTTGGATGAGAAATAGGTTTCATAAACATCTTATCATGACAATCCATTTAGATAATGAATACTATTGGTATCCAAGATTCATATCCCCAGAAATGAATAAGTTTTATCAAAGGAAAACATCATAGATGAAGAATCATCTTGAAGGATCACATTGAAAATTTCTCGGGGAGAACAAATTTTCATTAAAAATTAGTTCTTAAATGAAAAAACTTGTAAATAAATATAGCAATAATTTTCATTGAAAAACCCATAAAAACTGATAAATTAGTTATTAATAAAAATAAATTTCATGATGGTGGAAAATTCTATTCATTACTAATATGTTAAAACAAATATTCTTCTCACATTTTCGTTAAAAAAAATAGGCATAGTTTGGGAAATGATAATAATACTGCACTAAAAAATATTAAAAAATTAAAACAATGGTAAAATTTTCTTTAATAAATAATTTCAAAAATGCTAAAAATATTTTTGAAACTGTTTTAGAAAAAATGGTTTTGGATTAAAAAGGTTGTTTGACCAAAGATAGAAATAAAGGAATTTTTCTCATAAATAAAATTATTTTTAAATATTGAGTACATAATGGAAAAAATGAATGGAAAACATATATTATAATTAACGTAACATTTGAAAAGATAATTCTGAGTTTGTGAGAGATTGATCATAATATTTCATCTTAAAAACATAATCATAAATACTTCCAATAAATTATGATATTTACTATAAAAATCATACCACATTGGTAACATTGAAATATAACCCCATGAAGGAATTATATTAAATTAAACATATAATAACCTAATAATAAATAAATTTATGACATTACAATTTAATGTCCAATTTTTACACGTCATAAAAGGAGATAAGTTCATAACAAAACAAATGTCTCAAAAATGAAAACTGAGATAAAAATTACATACAACATTGGTAACTTTTAACCATAAAACTTATGAAAGAGATAACGTAAAATGAATATGTAAATCACCATTATTGTAATGTTCTGAAAATTTTGTGTAATTTAATATTAAAATTATAGAGAATTATTTAGAGACTAGAATCATTGATGGCACCTGATTATGAGGGCCCACAGAGCATGAAATATATTTTTTAAATATTATTTAATTCATTTAAATAAACATGTGAGAATGTTTTTCAAACATTTAAATTGGTGTTCGCATGAAAAATCTGAGGGCACCATTGAACTCAGAATAAAAGGAATCACCTAAAATGGACTTAACATCGACCGACCAGGGTCGACCAGAAAAGATAATTTTTGGAATTTTTATAAAAAATAAAATAACTTAAAAATTATTATATTTGTGGTTCCAAATAGCTGGGTAGTGACATGGTGACACTAAGATGAAATGAAAAGGCAATGATGAGTAATATTAAGTGAATATCATTAATGTATCATAAATGTGTAACAAAACAACACTTTAAATTAAACACAACGACATAATGATGCAGCGTTATATAAACACTATGAAATGTTTTCTTTTTATGTGTTAATGCATTGGAGAAAGGAGGATAAATTGTGGGAATTCATCTAATGAACCTACAGAGAGAATTCTCTCCAATGACGAATGACGAATGACGAATGCTGATGAACTACTAGCGACCTCAATGCCCTTCGAAGAATGGAACCAAAAAGAGATGAATGCCAATGGAATTTGAATCCTCGTCGGTAGAGCTCTGCAACCACAAACACTTTTCACTTAAGGGTTTGTTTTGTTTTAATTTTCCATATTATTTATTCTAAAATGACGAATGTGGATGAACATGAAAACAGGTTGATCTGAAGATCGCTCGTTCCTGTGGAATGGTGTCTTCTCATTGGGATTCATGTATCATGATTAATTATATTTTGATATAACTTAAATTCTATATCATATTAATTTTCTAATCCTTTTAACGCAGAGGGAACAAGCTGCTATAAAAAAGTTTTGAGACCCTCTACCTTTTGCATTTTGTGCATTCTTCGTGGCCGCATCTTCAATGTTACAACAAAGATGATTCAATGCCATCATAGGGAATTTTTCATCCCCCGGAGGTGGTAAACACAATAAAAACAAAGAACAGACCACCGGAGCAGACCCGGTGGTCCGAGGAAAAATTCATTGGCACACCGGCTATAGGCCATAGTGGCGACAACGGGAGGGTGGAAGCATTCTTCGATGGCATGCTTGGAGATGTTCCACATATGGCTTGGTCTGTAACGATGTGAAAAGTGCCACCAGAATCTGTGTCGGTGGCAGGTAGCCACATCAACCCAGCTGGGTTGGAGGTACCACAGATGCAGCACCACACATGGACGAGACACTATTCCGCGTCGCATTTGGAAAGGCTGTAGGACATGGGATGCGGATGTTGCTTCCAACCGTGCCCTATCTAGGTAATATCTTGTCCTTTTTTAAAGGATTGAGTAGGGTGCAGGCTTCCACAGTAGGTCGGAGTCACGAATCAATGGGGCGGACCCATGTCAGGCTGGATCCGGGTCCGGTCAGTCTCACCGGGTCGGACCGGACCCGAACCCAACTGGTCCGTTTTTGGAAAAACACCAACATCATTCTAAATGAGCATCTGATTGACAAGATCTTTACAATGTTGGAACCCTTGAAATGAGGTGTATCTTTTGACATAATCCAAATTGGCTTTCA
This sequence comes from Viscum album, assembly GCA_963277665.1. Classification (NCBI taxonomy): domain Eukaryota; kingdom Viridiplantae; phylum Streptophyta; class Magnoliopsida; order Santalales; family Viscaceae; genus Viscum; species Viscum album. Next base: position 758,494,734 of record OY728147.1, read on the forward strand.
TAAAAATAGAAATATGATAATTGGATCTAGGAGTGGTTCTCCCAAAATAAATCTCACTATGTGCAGAAACCATGTGGTTGGACGAGACCTAAAGACTGTTGACAAGAGACCCTATGTGGATTAGCTACAGTGGACCAGTGGGAAGCAGATCTGTGTGATCCTATAGGACCATGGTGCGGAGCAGCTATGTGTTACCCGACAGACCCACGATACTCGACAGGAGGAGTACCTCAATATGGCCAAGGTGGGATGTATCTCTTTGTGACCCGACATTTCCGCAATGGGGAGCGACTCTGTGTGACCTAGCATACCCATAGTACTCATCATGGATGGGAATAATAGTAGTCCAAGGTTAGTGGGAAGTGGCATTGTGAGACCTGACATGCCCACTGTACTCATTGTGGAGGAGTACTCCAGCCACCCCAGGTGTTTGATGTTATGACTGATGGTCATACTTTCCTACTCTAGATTATACCTAGTGTGAAATGTCATTCTTCGTGATCATAATTTGTGTTCTTTCTTCTTTTTTTTCTTTGTGGATTCTTGTGCGGTCATTATTTCTTGGTTGGGGGTCCCTATTGTGTATTTTGTCACTCACCCCTACACATGCATCACCCGCATATATTGTGTCTAGTGCAAGAAACTGCCGACTTGGAGGAGGACTTGGGGGCCCAAGACCAGGTGGTGACTAGTGAGATCAGGCAGGCATGGAATGCTTCTATGAATTCTAACAACTATTATATTCTTATCCATCAAGTGGGGTTTTCAGCATATGTCTTTCCATCAATCATATAATTTCTCTTGTAGTAGTTGTCTCTTATTGGGTTTGTATTCTAGTCCATTTACTTTTATTGGTAATTTTACACTCAGTGGTTGTTTAGTATCATGCATATTCTCCATTCTAGTTTTCTTGGGATGTGGTTGTATGTGCATGTTTATAGGTACTCAGCCAAATTCCTCCCACTTGTAGGTCGATTCCTTTGGCGCTAGTCTCTAACCCCTTCCTGTTAGGAGGTGGGCTTGTGGGAGTCATGACACGGGTCTCGAGGGACGGGCCATGAAATAGTAGTATCAAAGGAGGTATGATCTACCTCAATGACTGGGAGGCTATTATTTTGTGTTTGGAAACAACGTTAAATGTTTGAAGTTCAACATTTTTATTTGGGGAGTCCGGTGTTGGTGCGGCGGCTGACATATCCATACACTAGGACCTTGAATTCTGCTTTCGACTATACACTTAAAAACACTAGTCACATGAATCATATATGAAATTGAGTGTTTCCATGTGTTATTCTTGAATTCGAGTTAGATAAATAGGTATAATCTATTGACCATGGTACATCTTGATTTGTTTCATAATTTTTACATGTGGAAGACCATCCATGATTCTGATACGTGGTCATAAGGACAACCCACCTAGCAGGGAGGTGTCGGTTTAGGGACCAATGCTAGAGGTGGCCCCACCGGGTGGTCCACTAGTGTTACCACTACCTGTTGATCTGTAGTTACTACTAGAGTAACGGATGTAGGATTCACATAGGCTCAAATCCGAGCATGAGTTACGGATATAGATACCTCCCAGGTTTAAGGGAGAGAAAGATCCTCAGGTCGCAGAGGACTGGATAGAGGCAGTGACGTGAGTTTTCCGCTTAGTGAGGATGCCTCTTGATCAGATGGAGATTTTATCTGTGAGCATTCTTCATGGATTAATAGGGATATTGTGGAGATTGGTGATTCATAACCGTGATAAGGAAACCCTCTCTTAGACTAACATCGAGAATCTTTTCTATGAGAGGTTCTTCCTCGCATCCTTGTGCTCAGTGTGAATACAACAGTTGCTTCACCTACAGTAGGGAAACATGTTATCGGATGAGTACTCTGCGTGGTTTACAGACCACTCCCACTACTCTATGGATATGGTGAGAGACCCTTTCTTCATGATTAAGACCTTTGAGAAGGGACTCTGATAGGAGATCATGTCATTGATGGTTTCCCTCAACATCCCCACTCAGGAAGGAGTGATAGAGAGACCTCTACTAGTAGAGAGATTCCCTACAGAGAGGGTACTGATGGTTGGAGATACCATCAAGAGACTGGCGATAGAGTCTTCAGCAGTGAGAAGTAGGCAACAGACATGGGGACACATGCGAGTTAGATATTTTAGGGGATGACCTAAGGACTTAGGATCAGTTGTTCGATGCCACCAGGGCAGTCAGGGTCTATAAAAGAATACAACGTTTTACTCATTCGGAGGGCATGTGCAGATGGATTGGGACTACCCAACTCATCATACAGATGATTAGTAGATCACCAAGAGACCTCCAAGGTAGAGGTAATGGTCGAGTGAGGAGGTCCATAGGGAGGAGGACGTGGAAGGGGAGTAGGCCAAGCATCATGCAATGGACAATGGTTCGAGGTACTACCTCAACCACCCCCAAGCGGTCCACCACAACCTTAGGGTGGAGGTGGACATGGGTGAGCTCAGCTGGATGTAGGGGAAGTCTATGACCATATAACTCTGTAGAAGATTAGAGGTACAATATTTGTCTTCTCAACCATAGATAAAATTATTATAGACACAACAGATAGTCACTAATTCCTTACAAGGGACCTCGTTCTAGACTCAGAGATTCCAGTGGAGCTATTGGCTCAATACTAATTATTAGAGACTTTTACAGGAGGGGATTAGATGATTAGGCATTGGTTACTACAGTGTGACATTACTCTATGAGGCAAGAGCTTCAGGTGGGATCTCCTAGTATTAGTTACGAGGCCTTATGACATCATCTTGGGTATGGACTGGTTATCAACATTCCATGATCAGATCTGCTTTATTAGGTGTAAAGTGTGGTGTTTCCGTGAAGATGGGGCCATTTTTTCCTTTACTAGCGAGAAGGGAACCTTTGTAGCACATGAAATACTTTCTTGGAGGAGGGTTTAACTGATCACTCATCAATTGGCTAGCCTCAATCTCAGTGTGTTGGAAAAGATGAGTCCATGATTTCTAGTAATGTTATATGAGTATGAAGATTCCATTCCTAAGGATGTTCTGGGACTACCACTTTGTAGGGAGGTAGAATTCCATATTTACTTATACCCTGGGAAAACACCGATATCCACACCAGTATATTGGATGGCTCCCATAGAGCTTCACGGGTTAAGGTTATAGTTGGAGGACTTGTAGGATAAGGGCATCGTGCGACCCAATGTTTCACGATGGGCAACCACTGTTCTATCTTCCATGAAGGCATATGGGGGTTTGGGATTGTGTGTAGACTTTTGGTGCCTAATCCATGTAATTGTGAAGAAAACGTATCCAATAAAAAGTATTGATAACCACTTAGATCAGCTAAATAGAGTGATGTTTTTCTATAATAAACACCTCAGTTCGTGCTATCATCAGCTTTAGGTGCGAGATGAAAATATACAAAAGTCAACCTTTAGATTCTGGTATGGACATTATGAGTTTTGTGTGATTCCTTTCTGTGTGACCAATTACCTAGTAGTGTTCATGGTAATCGTGTACATCATCATAGAGCCTTACCTTGACCATTTCATCATAGTCGTCATCGATGACATCTTGGTGTGCTCGGCGTCAGGATAGGAGCACACTACACACATGTGTATAGTCTTAGATACAATCTGAGAGCACTAGATTTATGTGAATCTCTCAAACTGACAATCATAGATTTTGGAGGTCTAATTTCTAGGTTATGTCATCTCCTAAGCTAGAGTTGTAGTGGATCTGGAAAAGATAGAGGTAGTGCCGGCTTGGGATCCACCCAGGAGCGTGACTAAGGTGCAGAGTTTCATAGGGTTCGCTAGATACTATCTGAGGATCATTCCCGAATTTTCTAAGGTAGAATAACCATTATTATCCATGACCCATAAGGTAAAACCCATCGTGTGGATAGATAAGTTCCAATAGAGTTTCTAAGAGCTGAGGCGGATAATAATGAGTGCCCCTATACTGACACTTCTAAAAGAGGGATTTGGGTATATAGGTTTCTACGATGCATCATGGACTATAATGGGTTATGTCTTGATGTAGGAGCAATCCATGATCACCTATGGTTCAAAAAATTTTATTTAGCCTGAACAGAACTATGAAACCGATGACATGGAGTTAGCAGCAATGTTTTTTTATTTGAATATGTTTTGGCACTACCTGATGTGTAAATGGTTTACCATCTACTCCGACCATAAGAGTTTAAGGTATATCTTCCTACAGAAGGACCTAAACTTGAGCAAGTGATGGTGGATATAGTTACTCCAAAAATATGACTTTTAGATAGTTTATACTCATAGAAATGGGAACATGGTGCCAGGTATGCTCAGTAGGAGGTCTGGTTTACAGATGTTGAGTGAGGTGATAGAGAGGTTAGTACCGATGCTGATATCCTTTATTGATGTTGATGAAGCATCATACCTTTAGTCAATTACTGTCACTCCACCACTCTTACAACATGTTATGGAGGCAAATCTTTTGGATGTTGACCATGATGCCCAACATGCTCAATTATCCTTAGGACATTCTCCTGATATATTTTTGATAGGTGGGGAGAGCACCATCCTTTTTCAGAGGGTGCACCATAATACTAGAGACATTGTAGGAGGAGGTGTTGAGGTAGTTCCATAGATCCTCTTGGGTGAAACATCCTGGTGTGGAGAAGATGTACCAAGACCTTTGACATCTTTACTGGTGGCCATGGATAATTAAAGGGGTGGAAGAGTATGTTTTACGATGCCTCAGTTATAAAAAAATTAAATATGATCATCAGGTTCTAGTAGGATTGGAACAAGGACTTGAGGTACCAATGTGGAAGTGGAATGGTATCTCAATAGACTTCGTGATGAGTTTATAATGAACTTCCAGGGGCCATGATTCTATTTGGGTGACTGTTGACCGACTCACAAAGTCCTCTCACTTCTTACCCAACTGGGAGTAGTGATATGTATATGGCTTGGGATGCCTCTACGTCCATGAGATAGTCTAGCTTCATGAGAGTCCTTATACGATTGTCTCATAATGTGATGCGCACTTTAAATACTGATTGTGGAAGGGATTGGAGGTGGAATTTGGGACTTAGCTGGACTTGAGAATAGTCTTTAACCCACAGACAGATGGATAGATGAAGCAGACCATACATACCTTCAAGAGAATGCTTCATGCTTGTGTCATTGATTTTGGTCACATTTGGGGGGGACTAATAGAAATTGGTGGTGTTTTCATACAACAATAGCTATCACTACAACATTGGAATGACACCATTTGAGGCCTTGTATGATTATCCTTGCAGGTCACCTCTATGCTGGATAGATCATGGGCGTAAGAACTCATGGGCCCAAAGTTGGTATTTGCTACAACTGAGAAGGTGTAGATCATCCAATATTAGATGAGAACTGCACAGAGTATCAGAAATCATATGATGATAGGAGAGGATGACCCTAGGAGTTTGATGAGGTAGACCATGTGTTCCTTCGGGTCTCAACTCAGTGGGGTATGTAGATATTTGGATGGGGTGGAAAGTTATCTATGAGGTTTATCAGACTTTTTCAGATTCTCAGCATAGTTGGAGAGGTGGAATACTACGTTCCCCCAATATGCACCGATTTCATGATGTTTTTTCACGTCTCGCAGCTGATAAGGTAAGTGAATGATTTATCACACGTCATCGACTAGGGTGAGTTGGATAATGAATATAGGGGAACATTTACAGAGATCAAGGTACTATAATGCCCCGACCCTAGTTACCCAGATCCGATGCATTATTTTATTATATTGGCACAATTACAAGGAATCATGTCCCGAAGGATCGATCAGTTTAGAAGTCTTGGAAAATAGATTACATACATTAACTATACATTACAATTTGAGACATAAAACATTGAATAGATAGTTCTCTGAGAATTCCATTTTTTCCATTATCTTAACCCTGCATATCAATCATAATACACTTCTTGGAATACTAGGAAAATAAAACATACGAAAGGGGTGAGCTCAGATGCTTAGTAAGGGTAAATAATTTAGCAGAATCTATAAAATTTTAAAGAAAGATGTGTAATAAAAACAAGACTTTTAAACATAAACATGAACATAATATGGTAATAATAAATGAAACATTACCATATAAACATTCACATGGATATTCTACTAGTCGACTAATCACATGTAATAACTAATTTCACAATTAGGGAATGCCTAATACCAGACGTCATTACCACATAGTCAAGGCCTCGTTCCAAGACAAGAAATAACAATTTTGTAAAGGCCTTGTGACAAGACAGTAGTTTGTCTCATGAGACCTACGGGTGCATCGCAGAGCTATAGAAGGCTCCACCCACCACTTACTAAGTCCACTGCATTCCTCATATGAATAGTGGAAACATAACATAAACATTCATATTAAAACCAGTATATGAAATGTCAATATATTAACAATAAAACATAAATGGTATAAAAATAAAACATCCACAGTCAATCATATAATAACTCATTCAATACAATATGGAATATTGTATTATAATAAATCAACCTCAATAAAAAATAATATCCATTAAAGGATGCTGGCATAGTTGAAAATCATTAGTTAAAATTTTTGAGAGAAATATCATTTTTGTAAAATCATTTAAAAGTCACACATTTATAAAGGAAGTAATTTAAAAGATATTTTTGAATCAAAAAGTGTCTGATACCACTTTAAAACGTTTGAGAATAATTATCATTTGAAAAAATTTATGTCCATATAAATAAATCATTAAAATCATTTTGAAAACATGGGCATTAATTAAAAATATTTAGAAAGATAAATCTTTTAAACATTTAAAATTATGATCTTGATAATGAGTACCTTTCCCAAATCATTAAAATATTCATTTTGAAATCAAGTATATGAAAAATGTCCCAGTAAATACTTACACATAAACAATCTTGGATAATAATGAGATTGAGGAATTAACCCCAACCAATTTGGTAACTTACGAAACATAAACCCCATAAAAGAGGTATCCTACAATGAATATGTAAATACACATAAATTAAAGTGTATTACACAAAGAATAAAATTATGCACAGTATATGCACCACACAAAAGGTAATTGTGGCAATATGGCATGAATCTCATGGGAATAAGGAGTGAGAGAAAAACCCCTTACATTGCAGTTTCCTTTAGTCGAGGGTACATTTAACCTCCTGTACGAATATTGAAATATGTTATTAAATTATAACAGAAAAATATTAATATTTTTGATATCATACATGATTCAGTTATGACTTTATACTACCCATTTAATAATATTTTCAATGTTAAATTAACATTTCGGGTAATAATCGCTTTCTTTATCGTACGAGTATTAACTTGTTACTCTTGATTGAATCACATAGATCAAGATTTAAATACTTCCAAAATTTAAAACATGATTTATATATCATATATATTTCTAATACAAATATGTATAATAGCCATATATATATATGAAATGAAAAACACCTTTTATGGAGATGGTAGTCCGTACGTATGCATAAATGTTGTTTCCGTTTTCATATCGTATTGAACGGAACTATGTGAATAAGATATATGTAAGAAAAAATATATATATATATAGTATCATTATTATGTCATATATTACATACTTATTAGTAATATATATTTTTATCATCGTCAATGAATGGTGAACATCGAAATGAATCTCATCGCGCCGTGGAGATGGTAATCCGTACGTACGCACGAGCGACAATATAATTTCCTTAAAAGAGTGGAATTGGATGGTATATTAATTTTACAGAGACATTATCATGTTATTTTCATTATTTATATACATATTACTCATTATTATATCCATCCAAATAATATAGTGTTGAATAACAAATTACACCACATCGTGGAGATGTTAAGTCGTACGCACGCACACATGGTGACATGTCATTCAAAGGATGGATAGAATATTGAATATTGTTGTACCATATTTATAATAACATCACAGTATATATAATATACTAAATTTATTATTTCAGAATGGGAATAGCAAATAAAGAATACGTTGAAGAAGAAAGGAACTTGAAAGAGGGTGGTTAAAACATTACCTCTTCTTTGGGTTCTTCCTTTTAATTTGATCAAAATGGCTCTTTAGGATGGCTTTATGATCAAACTAAGGCCTCTCAGTTTAAGTGAGGGAAATTTAGTGGAATTTAGGGCAGGTTTTGCACGAACCAAAAGGCTTTTATGGTGTGAATAATTGGTTAGAATTGGTGTCCTTTTATAAGGGGGGGTAGGGGCTCTTTGAAAAAAACTTAAAGTATTATTTTATAATAAATTAATATTTGATTTCAAATGGCTCCAAATTGGATTATTCAATGTATAAAGTGGTTATGGGTCAAAATAATTTCAACCAATATATTTTAGACAGATTGGTATCATTATATTAACCTTATCTTTTAGTTTTAACTATTAGTTAATCAGTTTGACATTTACCATGTCACTTTGTATTTTTATATTATATAGTTAATAAAGTTACTATATACATCCAAGAGACCTCCAAGTATTCCATTAATGATACAACTATCATGATAAATGTCCTTTGGTCCAACCTTATATTTTTAGGGATAGAATATCAGTTAATAATATAATATGTTTTTAAAAACCCTTTTATGTCAATTTTGACACTATTTGGTATTTGATTTTTGTAAAACTCATAACAGCATGATTACTTAGAAAAAACATAATTAAGTCAATAATAACATGTCATATTAACCTATAAAATTTGTGAAATTCATAAAAAGTCTCACATTACATTTATTTGGATATTTAGAATATCAATTATTTTAATATTTCATTAATTAAGAAATTTATACATCACCATTGAGTCATAAATAAGATAAATTATATAATGTCTAAAAATAATAAATAAAATACCATTATGTAGGAAATATTTTTAGCTTTCGAATTAATATTTATAATCAAATTTATCTTATGTATAACCCTATATTTAAAATGTTTTAGTAATTAAACTTTTATTTTAACTCTTTTAACTGTTCTTTGAATTAAATATTAATTGTTGTCCTAATCTAATCTAACTGGACCTAAATGATAATATTTTATTTCTGAGGTTGTTTTTGGTCGAGGTACACTTGTCCAATAGAATTAAGACATGTTTTAGGGTAATATTAATATCATTTTTACCCTTAATTACCCTATTTACTTTTAAACGTGGTAAACATAAGTAAAAAGTTACTATTCACCAGAAAATATTTTTATCTTATTGAAGCACATTTTACTCCCTAATATTAAGTGTCTCTCTCGGATTTTTGAAATTCCACTCACAGAAGTGGCAAAATTATGTTTTATTTGAATTTGCAAACTCTCCTAGGAGATGGGTAAAAGACGGAGACAAGTCATATAACATTTTTATATGCCTAAAATTATTATAAACTGAATGAAATGAATTAAATTGAACTTATATAAGTATTAAGTATCCATTTTGACCTAAAATAAATTTAAATAAAATAAATAAATATTTAAATAAAAATTTAGTTTTAAACTATAACTCATGGTTTTTTAACTATTCATCAAAAACTGAAAGTTTTCCAAAAAGTACCAAAACTTCACCCTAAGATAATTTCGATATTCCAAATCGAAAAATGAATTCTATTTTACAAAATTCAAAAAATAAAAGTCGAATTGATTAATCTAAAATTAATTTCTGCTGTTAAAACCAAATGGCGTATTTTTAAGAAATAATAACTATCAAAATTTTGACACTTGTTTATGTCCAATTTTAAAGTGAAATTACTTACAATGAACATCATTGGATTAAATCGTAAAAATATAATCTATTTATAATTCCAAACCATTAAAATGTATAATTTAACAATATAAATTATTTTGATTAAAAAAGTTATTTTTAGTTAAAATATAGTATTTTTAACTATTTACTCAAATATGAAAGTTTTTAGAAAAACACCAAAACATTATTGAAACTAAATTCTTATGTCCCGATTCTAAAAAATAATTTCATTTTTTCAAAATGAATATATAAAAGTTTCAAATATTGGATTTAAAAAGGGATCACCATTAAAAGGCGGAAAAATTGTATTTTTTGAAAAATACTTGTTTTATCTAAAAAATGAATTTGTTCTTTGATTATGTCTAAGAAACTCATAATATGGATTCTAAAATTATGCAGATTATATAATGTTCAAAATTCAGTTAATACTATTCATAACCGCTTTTGAATGGCTAGTTTGGTAAGTCATGGTGCGCTAAAACTCGATGTTGCGTGTAGTGCATGTTATTGAATTACCTGGAAGAAATAATGTACTATTAAATTTCGGGGTGTTACATTCTTCCCTCCTTCAATAAATTGCATCCTCGCAATTTTAATTTATTTTTCAAAAATTAAAGGTTGAAAATAGAAAATACCTTCTGGAAAACCCACATCGGAAATTATGTTATTAAAATTGAGTCTTAATAATTATAAAAGAGAAATTAAAGGGTTGCCACGAAATTATGATCTCGATTAGGAGAACATTGGTGTCAATTAGAAACATATAATTGGAGGAAAACCATAAATATTTAGAGGTAGTGATTGAGGTCATCAATCACAAAAAATTGTAAAATTGAGGACCTTAAATTAATCAATCTATGATGATTTAAAATACCATCGGTTAAAAAAAACATATGGTATTAGGATAACAAATTTTTTTTGTTTTATGATCACTTCACTAAAGTATCAAAATTAATTACTCTATATAATAAGAGAAGAATAAAAATATATACTTGACAAGTAGAGTCCCATCTTTTAACTAATTTCTACCACAAACTCATCTTTCACTCTAAAAGATAATGGAACTTAAAAATAATATTCTATTTATCATATTCGTATATGGTAAAAAAATTATAATTTATCTACCAGATTTATTTTTAAAAAGACTACATTATCCAATCCAGGACATCCCATTGGATAGTGGTAGATGATACACCCTTGTCACCCTTCGGTTGTGGGATCATGTCTCGCGGCCTTGCTGGACGTGACTAGTTTCCACCTGACCTCCGAGTTGTCCTTTTATGGAAATTCAAAAATAATATCAAACTAGAATTATCCAAAATACTTATGTCCAAACTCGTAGTCCAAAATTTATAAGGAAAATAAACACAATGAAGATTCTTTTTACCCTGTAATAACATGTGAATACTTTCATCATGTATTCTTTTAAAATACTAAAACATCCTAAATTACCATAAAACATTATTGATTACATTCATGCTCCCTCATTCCTTATAGAACACTAGATATACTTCATCCATCCAAAAATGTTGTAAACTCCAACAATGATTGAATATACAAATCATTAATCTATTTCAAGGTAGTCAAGAATATCCAATATAATTTACCAAATCAACCATATCTTATTACAAAATCAGTAAGTCAATATTAGGACCATATTAAGGTTTATCTTTCAATAAACCATGTAATTTCAAAAACCTTTAACTTGCTGTAGTGTCACTTTTCTAAGTACCATAAAATCTCAAATCCTCAATGAAATAGTATTGCAGTACAATCCTTATTTATATCTAGTACATAATTTATACAACACATCAATGAATGAATTCCAAAATAACAACATAAGAACACTAGTCATTCCTCTTCATCTGTGGTAGTGCCATAACTTGATTATTATCCAATAGCATCGTTTGTGGCATAGTCTGATGACTGGAACATTGGTTCGCGTAGGGTCCAAGCTCCTTGCAGATGAAACATTGTACATTTAAAACCTTTTTATTACCCTTGCAGTCACGTACATGGTGTACTTTTTCTCCACACTTATAACATAATCCCATTCCCTTCAATCATTTTTCAAGGTGATTCTTTCAACACGTATCACATATGGGAAAATCCTTCTTTACCTTCTTCCCTTTATCAGTCCTTCCATCTACCATCCTTTCCTTCTTTGGATTCCCTTAAAAGCCATAGGACTCCAAGAATTATTTAATTATCTTATCAACAAAAGATACTATTTCTTCATATTATGATAATACATGGGAGACAATTTACCCTATAAATTCTAGCTTAAGACAATGAAAGATATGATCCTTCTTACTCTTGGGATCATGCGTATTGTTGGAGTTCTCATTCCTTCTACTGGGTGCCATTTCTATACAATAGCATAAACTAGGTCAATTTATGAATTGCAATGAGTAATTCCAAACGTGTAATATACCTAATGTAAATTGAATGGTTTATATTTTAATCCATAATCATAAATATGTTTTCACTGAGGAAGTATATACTAATAAACCCTTCATAATGATTTGTAAAGAAAAGGATAATTATCTTAAGAATATCCTTAGGGAGTGTTGTAACCATAGAGTGCAGCAAGGCCCGTTTTCGTGCACCAGTTCCCGTTCGAGTCTAGCTCAAAGTGGTGTTTTTGGTTATTACTCCTAGGTACATCTATTCCATAGCCTCCTCTCCCTGCTCATATCTAGATAGGGATGTATTTTCTTGGAAAACTCACAAAATCTCTACATTTCCAAAATTCTAGGAATTGATTCTATACTAATCTTCAAAGTCTATCTTAGGTCTATGTTCTCTAATCAGATTTTATATAAATCTAGCTTCTATGGTTTGTACTAAAATTCCTCTAATACCAACTGTAACGCCCCGACCCCAGTTACCCAGATCCGGTGAATTATTTTAATACATTGGCATGATCAGAAAAGATCAAGTCTCAAAATACCGATTTGTTTAGTATCCATGGAATCACTAGATACATTCATAAGATTTACATTACATAATAAAGTGAAAACCACAATAATATAATCTCCATAGTTCACAGTCATATACCATTCAGAATATCCCTGCAGGTTAGTCATAAAATATTTCTTCACATCCTGGGAAAATAAAACATAAGAAAGGGGTGAGCTCAGATGCTCAGTAAGGGTAAATAAATTAGCAGAAGCTATAAAATTTTAAGGAAAGATGTGTAATAAAAACAAAATCCTTATAAAAAAACTTGAACATAATATGGTAATAATAAATGAAACATTACCATATAAACATGCACATGGATATTCTACTAGTCAAATAATCACGTGTAATAACTAAATTCACAATGAGGGAATGCCTAACACCAGACATCATTACCACATAGTCAAGGCCTCGTTCCAAGACTAAAAATATCATTTTTGTCAAGGCCTTGGTCCAAGAAAATATTATGTCTCATGAGACCTACCGATGCATCAAGGATCTATAGCGGGATCCACCCGTCACTTACTAAGTCCACTACATTCATCATATGATTAGTTGAAACATAACATAAACATTTGTATTAAAACTAGCATACGAAATGTAAATAAATTAACCATAAACAATGAATGGTATAAAAATAAAACATCTACAGTCAATAATATAATACATCATTCAATACAATATGGAATATTTTATTATAATATATCAACCTCAATCAAATATAATATCTAGTAAAGGATGCTGACATAGTTGAAAATGATGAGTATAACTTTTTGAGAGAAATATCGTTTTTGTAAAATCATTTAAAAGTCACACATTTATAAAGGAAGTAATTTAAAATAGATTTTTGAATCAAAGTGTCCCATACCACTTTGAAACTTTTGAAAATAATTATCATTTCAAAACATTCGTGTCCATATAAATAAACCCATAAAATCATTTGGAAAACATAGATATTAATTAAAAATATTTATAAGGATAAATCATTAAAACATTCTAAATTATGATCTTCATAAAGAGTACCATTCAAAAATCCTTAAAATATTCATTTTGAAATCATTTTTATGAAAAATGGATATGGAAGATAAAAATGTCCTAGTAAATACTTACACCTAAACAATCTCGGATAATAATGAGATTGAGGAATAAACCCTTACCAATTTGGTAACTTACGAAACATACACCCCATGAAAGAGGTATCATACAATGAATATGTGAATACAGATAAATTAAACTATATTACACAAAGAATACAATTATTGGCAGTATATACACAAAACAACAAATAATAGTGGAAATATGGCATGAATCTCACGGGAATAAGGACTGAGATGAAAACCCATTACCTTGCACTTTCCTTTAGTCGAGGGTACGTTTAACCTCTTGTACGAAAATCGTAGTATGTTATTAAATTATACCATAACCATATTAATATTTATGATATAATACATGATTCATTTATGACTTTATACTACCCATTTGATAATAATTTCCTTGTTAAATTAACATTTTGGGTAATAATCGCTTTCTTTGTCGTACTTGTTTTAACTTGTTATTCTTGATTGTATCACATAGATAGAGATTTAAATTCTTCCAGAATGTATAACATTATTTATATATGATATATATTTATAATATAAATATATATAATATACATATATATATATGAAATAAAAAACACTGTTTACGGAGATGGTAGTCTGTACGTACGCATAAACGTTGTTTCCGTTTTCATATCGTATTGAACGGAACTATGTGAATAAGATATATGTAAGTACATATATATATATATATCTAGTAGAATTATTATGTCATATATTACATACTTATTAGTAATATATATTTTTATAATCATCGATGAATGGTGAATGTGGAAATGAATCTCATCGCATCGTGGAGACGGTAATCCGTACGTACGCACGAGCGACAATATCATTTTCTTAAAGGTGTGGAATTGGATGGTATATTAATTCTATAGAGACATTATCATGTTATTTTGATTATTTATATACATATTACTCATTATTATATACATTCAAATAAACCAGTGTTGAATAACAAATTACATCATGGCGTGGAGACGGTAAGCCGTACGTACGCACGCATGGTGACATGTCATTAAAAGGATGGCTAGAACAATGAATTTTGTTGTAACAAATTTATAATAATATCACTATATATAGAATATATTATAGGTATCATTTTGTAATGGGAATAAAAAATAAAGAATAAGTTGAAGATGAAAGGAACTTGAAAGAGGGTGTTGAAACATTACCTCTTCTTCGGGTTCTTCCTTTTCATTTGATCAAAAGGGCTCTGTAGGTTGGCTTTATGATCAAAATAAGGCCACTAAGTTGAATTTAGGGAAGTTTAGAGTATATTTGGGCAGGGTTTGGCCGATCCAAAAGGCTTTTAAGGTGTGAATAATTGGTTAGAAGTGGTGTCCTTTTATAAGGGGGAGGAGGGGCTCTTTGGAAAAAACTTAAAAGTATTATTTTATAATAAATTAATATTCGGGTTCTAATTGATCCAATGTGGATTATTAAAGGTCTATGGTTGGGATGGGTCTAAATACTTTCAAACAATATATTTTAGACAGTTTTGTGTCATTATATTAACCTTATCTTTTTGTTTTAACTCTTAGTTAATTAGTTTGACATTTACCATGTCACTTTGTATTTTTATATTATATAGTTAATAAACATACTATATACATTAAAGCGACACCCAAGTATTCCATTAATGATACAACTCTCATGATATAAGTCCTTTGGAAGAACCATAGAATTTAAGGAATAGAATATCAATTAATAATATAATATTTGTTTTAAAAAATCTTTTATGTCAATTTTGACACTATTTTGTATTTGTTTTTTGTAAAAAGCATAACAGCATAATTACTTAGAAAAAACAAAATTAAATAAATACTAACATGTAATATTAACCTATAAAATTAGTGGAAGTCATAAAAAGTCTCAAATTACTTTTATTTGGATATTTACAATATCAATTATTTTAATATTTCATTAATTAGGAAATTAATGCATCACCATTGTGTCATAAATAAATTAAATTATTTAATGTCTAAAAATTATAAATAAAATTCCATTATGTAGGAAATATTTTTATATTTATAATGAATATTTATAATCAAATTTAAATTTTGTAATACCATATATTAAAACTGTTTTAGTAATTAAACTTTGATTTTAACTCTTTTAACTATTCTTTGAATTAAATAATAATTAATGTCATAATCTAATCAAATTGGACCTAATTGATAATATTTTATTCCTAAGGTTGTTTTTGGTCGAGATACACTTGTCCAATAGAATTTAGACATGTGTTAGGGTAATATTAATTGCATTTTTATCCTTAATTACCCAATTTACTTTTAACTGTGGTAAATAAAAGTTAAAAGTTACTATTCATCTAAAATTATTTTTATCCTATTGAACCATATTTTACTCCATGATATTAACCGTGTCTCTAGGATTTTCTAAATTCCAATCATAGATGCGGTGAAATTATGATTTATGTGAATTTGGAAACTCTCTTAAGAGATGGGAAAAAGACGGTGAAAAGTTCAATAAATATTTATATGCCTAAAATTATTATAAACTGACTCCAATGAATTACATTGAACTTATATAACTATTATGTATCTATTTTGACCTAAATTTTTTTTAAATAAAATAAAAATTATTTAAATAAAAATTCGGTTTCAAACTATATCTCATTGTTTTTTTCACTATTCATAAAAAACTGATTGTTTTTAGAAAAGTACCAAAATTTCTCCCTAAGATAATTTTGATATTCCAAATACAAAAATGAAGACTATTTTACCAAATTAAAAACATAAAAGTTGAATTTTTTAATTTAAAGTTATTATTCGCTGTTAAAACCAAAAGTTGTATTTTTAAGAAATAATAACTATCAAATGTTTGACAATTGTTTATGTCCAATTTCAAAGTGAAATTACTTACATTGACCATAATTGGATTAAATGGTAAAAATATAATCCATTTATTCTTCCAAACCATTACAATGTATAATTTATCAATAAAAATTATTTTGATTAAAAAAGTTGTTTTTTATTAAAATATAATATTTTTCACTATTCACTCAAATATGAAAGTTATCAGAAAAACACCAAAACTTTATTGAAACTAAATTCTTATGTCCCGATTCAAATGAACATGTTCATTTTGATTAATTGAATAGATAAAAGTTTCTAATATTGGATTTAAAAATGGTTCACCATTAAATTTCGGTAAAATTGCATTTTTTGAAAAATACATCTTTTATTTGAAAACATGAATTTGTTCATAGATTAGTTCTAAGATAATCATAATATGGATTCTAAAATTATAAGTATTATATAAAGTTCAAAATTCAGTTAATACTATTCATAACCACTTTTGAACGGCTAGTTTGGTAAGTCATGGTGCGCTAAAACTCAGTGTTGCATGTAGGTGAGTTATTGAATTACTTTGAAAAAATAACGTACCATTAAATTTTGGGGTGTTACAGTTAGAGATAGAGGATCCGAATGAGTGGGTCGTTCATGGATGGTCGCTTCCTATATTGCATGTTTTTTGGGAGCACATATATCATAATGAGAGAACATGGGGGTGGGAGGATCTGATTCGTTCTTGGTTTACTCATTTGTTTAATTAGCCTTATTTTGGCGAACAAGGATGTGAATCCCAAAGAGAGGGGAGTAATATATTTTCCTAGAAATTTCGTGAATTTGTTTTAAATTACATGGAATTATTTTGAGACCATAAGATTTGATGACACCTGATTATGTGTCCTTGTGAGCCCAGAATAGAAATTTTAGGACTTTTTTAGTTCATTTAAATAATCATGTGAGTGGGATTTTATAACATTTAAACTAGTGTTAGAATAAAAAATATGAGGGCACCGTTGAACTTAGATTAGCAGGATTCGCCTAGAATTCACTTAACATTGACCAACAAGTGTCGACCGGCAAAGTTTATTTTCAGACTTTTTGGAAAAACAATAAAATAACATAAAAATTATTTTACTTGTTTTTTCCAACCACTGAGCTGTGAAATTAAGACACGCTAGTGTGGTGACAAAGCGATGATGGTTCATATTAAATGAAACCCATTAATGGCTCATAAATATGCAGTGCAATGATGCATTAAATGAAGTATAATATATATAATGTTTCATAAATGAAAGTGTATAATGACGTGACAACACAGAATAATAGAATCACCTCAACCTATTGCATTTTAATGGGTTAACACAACAAATAAAGGAGGATAAATTGGTGGAATTCCTCCAATGAATGTACGGTGAAAATTTTCTCCAACAACGAACGATGAACGACAGAGAATCGATAGAAACTTTGATGCACCTCAGGGAATGGAACCTAAAATGGAAAAATTCCTATAGAACTTGAATCGTCATGGGTGGAGCGCTTCAATGATGAAAAAATTTGAGGTAGGGGTCTGTTTCTGTATGTTTCATCATTCTACATTCTAAAATGAAGAACATGGATCAACCCAAAAACAAGTTGATCCACAGATCACCCTTTCTTGATGGAGGGTACCTTCTTCTCTGGATTCATGTATCGAGATTGATTAAATTCTGATAGAACATCAATTATGTATCTTATTTTTTTGAACCTCTAACGCAGAGGCTGAAGGCCAACACATACAATTCCATAAGCCCTCTGCCTTGTGCATTATGTGAATTCTTCATGGCCTCATCTTTGAAGTGGTGGTAAGGAGGATTTGAGGCTAGAACAGTGATGTTGGCATCCTCTAGAGGCCTTAGGGTGCATATGGCGCAATGAACAGACCACTAGATTATACCTGATAGTCTGCAGAAAAACCCACCAGTGTTCCAGGAGAAGCGCCGCAGTTGGCTCAGGATGGGGTGGTGTGGTCGGAGCCGACGACCTCCTTGTCGGTGGTTGGAGGTGGGATGTGGCCTCCTGGCCGCATCAG
This sequence comes from Viscum album, assembly GCA_963277665.1. Taxonomy (NCBI): domain Eukaryota; kingdom Viridiplantae; phylum Streptophyta; class Magnoliopsida; order Santalales; family Viscaceae; genus Viscum; species Viscum album. The sequence goes on from OY728147.1 coordinate 758,513,465, forward strand.
AGTCACCGCGGACGCGACACCACACTGAATCACACAAAAAAAGGTGGTGATTAACTGACCATGGTAGAGGAGGTGGCCGCATGGATGACTCGTGGGGTAGGGGGTGGAGGAGGCTTCTAGATTTGTCCGGACTAGGTAAGATGCAGTCTATCTATGTTGGACTTGGAAGGGAGCAGGTTTCCCTAGTGGGTCGGACACTGGCTATACTGTATTGGGGATAGGTCAGTAGGCCCAAGTTGGGACGGTGTACCCTGTTCTGGGTCAGATCGGGTTGGTCTGATTGAGTCAAACATGATTTAGACCTAAGTAGACCCTTTTTTAAAAAAATCACCAATATCTTTCAAACCGTTCAATCGATTGATGTGGAATTTGTGGTGTTGGAACCCTTGTGATGATGTTGATATTTTGGAATACTCTATGTTGGATTTAATGGGTGTTGAAATATGATGAATGGTTTGAGGAGTAGTTCTCTTAGAATGAAGTGCACCACCTGCAAAAACCCTAAAGTTGGATGAGACCTGAAGACAACTGTCATGTATCCCTGTGTGAATCAGTTACGATGGCCCAGTGGGATGTAGCTATGTGTGACCCGATATTCTTATGGTGGGGAGTGGATCTATGTGACCTGGTAGACCCAAAATAATCCATAGGAGGAGTATCTCTGTATAGCCATGGGGGGAAGTAGCTCTATTGGAGCCGACATACCCACAGTGGGGAGTAGCTCTGTCTAAACCATCATACCCACAATACTCATTATGGATGAGAACCAAAATAGTCCAAGGTTAAAGGGAAGTTACTCTATTTGACCTAGAAGACCTAATGTACTCATTGAGGAAGAGTTATCCAGCTTCCGTAGGTGTTCAATGATATGACTGATCATCATACTTTTGGGTCCCTAGTGAGTATTTTATTACTCACCCATGCAAGGTCTTGCTCAAACGTGTTTTCTTTGGTGCAGATGACTACTAACTTGGTGGAGGACTTGGTGTCCTAGGACCAGGTGGTTCCCAATGAGACCAGGTATAAAGGATGTACATCTAAAAATTTTGAACGCTACTCTATACTTTCCAATCTGGTTGGGTTTTCAGTGGACAACTTTCCATCAATATTGTACTTTCTGTTGATGCGGTTGTATTTTATTCAGTCTGTATTCAGTGCCATTTAATTTCAGTTGTACTTTTACACTCAATGGGTTTTTAGTAGCATACATGTTCCCTTATCCAGTTTTCTTGGGATGTGGTTGTATGTGTTTGTGTATAGGTACTCAGGCAAATTCCTCCCACTTGCAGGTTGACACCTTCAGCGTTAGTCGCCAACCCATGAGCTCCGAGAGACAGGCTTAGTGGAGTCATGACAGAGGCCCTGGGTGACAGTTCGTGAAAATACTTTTCTGGATAATAAACATAAAATACATTTATTTTTATTATATAGACAACATAAATGACATATGTGGTGAGTATGTCATGTGTGTCATTGATGGAATAAGTTATATGGAAATCCCTTACCAATTTAGTAATATTTTGAATCATAAGAACCATTAAATAATATCATTAAATTAAAAATTAAATATAAATAAAATAATTATATTAATGACATAAAATGTCAAAGGAGAAAAATATACAATACACAAAATAATATGTGGGGAATTTTCATATGTCACCTAGAAATAAGAGAGACTAAAAACCCATTACCATAAGTCTCAAATTATTTTGATATTTTTCAAAACTAATGTATAATAAATTTAAGATAAATATTGATCTATTAAAGTATATAAATTACATATATCATAGTATTTTTGATTTATTTATGTCTTTCTATTACCTGTTTATTTTAAATTCCATGTTAATGTCACATTTTTGGTAAATCCCACTTTTTTTCAAATATAATTTGATGTGTTATTTTTTTTCCTCTAGTAATAATAATTGTTCCATTATCTCTAGAATAATCATAATCACATAATTATACTATTTATACATCAATTATACATTTAATACTAATATTCAACGTTGTTTTTTATAAACTATGTACGTTATAGTCATAGAGATTTTATATCGTATGTATGCATGAGTAACATTTCCATTTTCACATAACATTAGGGAAAGGAGTTAAGTAATTTATTATCATTAAATAAAGATAATAATTTTATAAATAAAATTTTATTTCTTTAAATATACTTATATATATCATCCACGTGGTGTAGCGAAGAAATGAGAGTCAAGCCCCTTCACAAAGGCGGTAGTCCACACATAAATAAATGTCGTTATCATCTTTTTGTGAGAATTAAGGTAAGAAGGAAAATGATATATTAACTTTTAATCATGGTATATAGTTCATTAGTATCATTATTATTTCATTTATATCACATATATTCATTAACTTTATCTTTATTATCATCCATATAAAGTGTTAGTGAAAATGAGTCACATGACTTCTCGAGGCAATAGTCCGCCGTACACATGAGTGACGTTATTGCATCCCCAGTGGAATTGAAAGAAATAATGTTATATATATATAGACTCTAGAAATATAATTATTTTCTAAATAACATATATATAATTTACATACTTCATAAAACCTAACTTTTAGTGATGGTAGTGGAAAAAACGAATGCCATCAGCTTGTGAGGTAGTAGTCCTCTGTACACTTGAACGATGGATTTGTAAACCATTTGATGGAGGTAGAGATAGTAGCACAAAAGGAAATAGAAATAAAAACAACTATGTATATTTAAGATCATAAATATATTTTATTATAATGGTTTATTAATAATTCACATAGGTGGATGATGAAATGAAATAAAAATACTAGTTGAGGAATGATACCTCTTCTTTGGGAAACCTCCTCATCTTTGCACAAAAATTGTTTCTAGGTTGGATTTATGCCAAAAATATGTACTATATGATGATATAAGGGATTTTTGGGATTTATTATTTCAGATTAAGTATGATAAAAAGGTTTTTTGTTTTGTGAATAGGAGAGGAGTGGGGGACGCCTTTTATAAGTGAGGTGAGTGACACACTTATAGATTTTAAAAATAAAAAAGTGTAGCAACAATTTAAATATTATAAAAGGTTAAAAATTTATTATTACATATAATTATACATTTTAATCATTAAATATGTACGTAAAATAAAATTTGGAAATCTATTTAGGTCATTTTACCTCTTATCATTTCAATTTAACCCATAGTAAACCCATTTTAACCATAATCGCAGTAATTATTTTTTATTGTTTTCATTATCCTTTATAGAAAAAATTAAGTTTAAATTATTAAAAAATATATATTTTTATGAAAAAAAATTTTAAATCTATTTTTCCAAAATAAATTTAATAAATTGAATTATTTTATTTAATATTAATCCCACTAGCCAACAAGAAAGTGAGTTTTCAACGGGAAAATGATCAAAAGTTTTTAATGTTTGTATATACAATTTTAATATAAATATAATTAAAATTTCTTAAATTAAATTAATATATATATATTAACTTATTTCAATTTGAAACCATGTTATTATCAAATTGAAATTTATAAATATTTTAGACGAAAAGAATGCTTCAATTAAGAGTTAGTATTTCTAACTATTCATAAAAAATTTATTCTTTACCAAAAATTATCCAAAATTTTCCCAAAGATAATTTTGAAAAGATGATTTCAATAATTAAAATTATTTTTTCCAATAATATTTATAAATGTTTCAATAATTATATTAAAAATAATTTCACAAAATCATACAAAACTAGTTTTTAGAAAAATATTGTTTTAAGAATAAAATTGTATTTCTTCCAATATATTATATTAAAATCACAAAAGATGAATTTTAAGAATTTAAATGAATATATAAAACATATATAAAATTTAAATAAATCAAAAAAAGCGTTTTATTAAATTTATTTAAGTTAAATGCGCTTTTTGCAACAAAATATTTTTCGAGAAATAATTCTTTTATTTTTTAATAGTTTTCATTTTCATTTCTAATTAATTATTCACCAAATATATAATATTATATAAATATAAAAACTATATTTTTCATAATTATTTAATACTATTCATCCCCACCATTCAAACTACTAGGTGAAAACTATCATATAATAATATTCTAATAATATGGATTGTTTTGTTTGAATTTGTTATAGTGTGTAATCGATGATAAACTAGGTGATGTGTATAACACAATAAAAAAATTATTTTTGGTGACTCAATATACTTTTAGTTTTTCTTTTAATTCAATATAATATCATTATTTCATTTAATTCTATCCAAACATAGTGTTGTATGTAATGAATACTATAGAAAGGATAGTTTTTTACTGAAATTTTATTTATAAAATGATAGAGAGTTACCCTATACCAATTTAAAATGAATTTTTCCATAAAAATTCATCACATTGTTTCCAATAAATGAGGATCCTTTTACCTCATTATACCCTTTGGTTCCCACATAGCTTCTTCAAGGTAGAGGTTTTGACACAATACATTTACCTTGTAAGTGTTCTTATTTTGTAGAACATTCTCTAATCAGTTTAGAATATCAAATGATATTTACTCATAAATAATATGACTCTAGAATGGTATGACCTATGAATTTAGTAATTATTATGTAAAAGGAATGATTTTATATGGAATAGGTATAAAGAACACATCATGAACTCAATAGAGGTATGATATATGTTCCAATCGATATGATATCATCCTGACACAATTAATAATTTAGATGGGAAAATTATACCTAGGGATTATATTTACATTATATCACAAGAATAATTTCATCCATTGGTCATGATTCTATAGATTTTTACATCATATCTTACTCCAATAAATGATGAAGAGTTTTTTATTTCTTAAGTACTAAGGGATAAAAATATCCATAAAATAATGATAAGTGATTCTTCAATATCTATTTAAAAAAGGTCAAAAATGGTTATCCAATATGATTAAATCATCATACGGTGATGTAATAAATTAATCTTTGAAAACCCATCCTATGTTCCACTAATAAAATTACATTAATTGTTTAAATTATAACCAATCCAAAATAAAAAATTTATCAAAAATAAACTTAAATTCAGTCAGTCTTATATCATAAAATTGATATTGATTATCAAATAATAGATAATTGAATACCCATATCATTTATTCCCTTGAAAAACTGAATTAAAGTAATGTACTATAAAACCATATTTAAAATATACATTCTTCTTCATTCCTTACATAAACCACATGCTATTGGATATGTTCCATAAATCCTGAAATTATCTAAAATTCATCGACAAAAAAATAAACCACATTGTTAACAACTAATTAATAAGTTCCAAGTAAATCAGTACTATATAATTTAATTTTTCCATATCAATCATATATTTATCACAAAATCCGTATCTCAAAATTTGAAAATATTTACAATTATCATTTCCTTAATATTTTGTCTTAAATGAGTATTACATTCTTATTAATTCATTTTAATAGGTCATCATCAGTTTAAATAAAATATTTCCAAGAATTAATGTAATTATTATATTGAAAAATACTTATATATTTCATAATTATGGAAATTTCAATACATAATATCTTTAGTCATTCTACATTATTCTCAAACCATTAACTATGCTTCATCATATTATTCCCTAATACATATTTCCTTTAATATTTCATTTGTTGTCTCTTAATCATCAATAATAAAAACATTACTCATTAAATATTTCTAATTATTTCATGATCATTCCAAATAGAACATAGATTTTGATAATTCCCATGCTTTCCAAATTTAGAACATTCAACAGTCAATTATACCATTGGGATACCTTTATCCTAATGCATTGGTTTAGAAAAAATTTTCAACTTTCCTTTGTAGTTACTTGATTTGTATCCTTAATTCCATTCCAAAAATATATTCCTGTCCCTCTTAGAAAATTGCTTGAGTTATTCTTCCTACATTCTTGATATATAGGAAACTAAATATTCGTTCCTCTATAGTCTCATCTACCTGAACTCTTAGATAACTTTATCCTTCTCTTATTTTGTGATTCCAAGAGTTGGTTAAGGTGTATCTTGTTAATAATGTTTCATGATAGGTTAATAGGATTAATCCTAAAATCCTTTACTCGAGCCATCATCTTATTTGATTGATCATCATCAAAATTTCAATAATATTTAATGTTAATATAGTTTCTTCTAGTTCATACTATTACATAAAATAATCAATCAGAGCATGAGAAACAATAATCATAGTGGAGAACCACATAATAATGTAATATCACTTATATTGTGTCTAAACCATGACAAAAACTTTTTAATATATAACTTTACTATTTTGACATGGGAAATTCATAATCGTCATCTATTTAAATACATAATGATGTTTTGTAAATAGTTTTTTAATTTATCAAGAATATTCTCCAAGAGTTTCAAACCAGATGTGAAACAAATCCCATTATCATATATCAGGTGGAAATTTTGTCTACCTTAATTCTCCCTTTTGAGTTGTTACCCCAATGTACTTTTATACTAGAGCCACATCCAGTTTTATAATCTATATAGGGATGAAATTTCATGGAAACCACTTTCCCTATCCTTTAACAAAATTCTAGGAATTTTCTCAATATATTGAATTGTCTATAGAATTATCCATAGAGACATACCAAGCCATATTCTGAGAAATATCCTTAGGGAACTCACTATTTTTTTTCCAATCCAAGTTTTCAAAGGATAACTAAACCTTCCTTTTGATACCAACTATACCAACCTAGTATTCTCATACATGAATATTACATAATTTTATATGAATATTTATTATATTAATAAAAACACAAATAAAGACCATAATAGTTTAGTTCCAATGGAAATATAGAATAAATTCTATTACTTCATGAAAGATCATCAATTTCTCCTATAGAGATCTCTCCCTTTAGTACCCACACTTGAAACTTTTCTTCCAAAACTGGGGAATTGAAACATAATAATGGTTGAGATTAGATTCTTATTAATGGAAAATAAGGGGGATACATATGGATAATAGGAGTATAATGGTATGATAACATGATCACAACATTTGAAAATTATTCCCTGAAAATAAAAGAACATAATCTTGAGTCATTGAATACATATTGGATGTTCGTAAAACATGAATCATAATGAAATAAAATAACATGATCCATGAGTGAATAAAATTAGTATAATACATGGAATTCCATTATACACACAAACATGGAAAATATTATCTAAATACTATCTAAAAATAAATTCCAAATAGGTTATCCTTGAGAGAATCTCATGTGAACCTACATAAGGTTTGGGATATCATCCTATGTACCCACTTGTTCTAGGATTTGAATAACCTCATGATTACCATCATGTGTTTTCCTAATGATGACCTCTCAATTATACTTTTGTTTTGGGGTTATAATAACCACTCATGAACCCTATTTTTTATTCTTTGGAAAACATAACATTTAGCCTTTAAACTCACATAATATTAATCATTATCCAATGCATTAGAGGGAGATATAGGTCACACCCGTCACATAAAAAAATCACACTTATATGTTACATAAGATAATAAAATAGGTTTCATATAAAAACCCATGAAATTAAATAGTCTACATAAATATTTTATCATATTATAACATATAGAATAGAGGAAAGAATTATAATCATTTCCCCGTTTTATCAGATAAAAACTCATTGAAAAAATTAAGGTTCATAATAATTTTATAATTGTATAACCCATGGAAGAGAAATATGTTTCATAAAAATACTATAATGATAAACCAGTTAGGGAAGAAATAATAATTATATCATTGGTTCATATCCCTATAAAATAATCGCTTACATCAATGAATATCCACTAAAAAGGAGAATGATTTTGAATAAACACATGGATCATTTCTTGATGAAAGTAAATTTTATTTGAAAATAACATTTTAAAACTAAATTTTAATTAAAATGTTTCAAAATTAATTTTATTTTAGAATAAACATAAATATATATAATCTAATGTTGAATAAAAATAATTTTCATGACTGTGTAATTTTTTTCATGTGATACAAGTTAAAATAATATTACTTTTACATTTTTAGTAAAATCCAAATAGATATTTTTTAGAAAACTACATGAAGTTTATTTTCAAAAAAATTCTAAAATGTTCAATATGGGTAAATAATTATTTATTAAATAATTTTATGAACATTAAAAAATGATTGAAAATATTTTTAGAAATCATGGTTATGGACGAAAAAGGGGGTTCAACCGATGAGAGAAATAAAATAATTTTTTCTTAAAATAATTATTTTGAATTCTTGAGTACATAAAGAGGGAAAAATTAAGGGGAATCATATATTATAATGGAATAAAAGTTATATAAGAAAATTCATGTTTTTCCATTTTTATTCAGCATATTATTTCATTATCAGAAACATAATCATAAACAATCAAAATAAACAAAGTGATTATTTCCTAAAACCCCTACCACTTTGGTAACATTGAATTATGATACCCATGATGAAAAAATTAAATGAAACTTATAATATCATGATAATAAATAAATTCATGATATTACATGTAAAATTTAATATGTTTATTTCTCGTAAAATAATATAGGTGCATAACATAACATATGTTCCAAAAAGGAAAATTCAGACTAAAATCGGTTACCACTTTAGAAAATATCAACAATAAACCTACAGAAAGAGATATAATAAATCTTATATGAAAATAATAATACTTTTCAGTAGAATAATTATCAAAAAAATTAATTCTATGTATATTAATATATAAATGAAATATGTAGTGAATATGGCATGTGCCTCACAATAGTAAAAAGTGAGACATGAACCCCTTCCTTCTTTGGTAATCATCTGAATTGTAAACCCCAATATAGGATATCATATATTTAAATGTTAAATATCATTAAAAGAAGTATATTAGTGAAATAACAAGTCACATTGGAATTATATACCCCACTCAAGAGAATGAGTCATGAATTTTCATATGTATCCAGGAAATTATAGAGAGTAGAAATCCCTTACCATAAGTCTCCACTTCATTAATACTTATTAGAAGAAACTATATAATAAATATAAATTTTATAAAAATATATTAATGATAAAAAATTACAGATATCATACCATTTATTATTTATGTATGTTCTCTTATCACCCATTTGTTTACAAATCAATGTTAATGACATGTTTCTTCTGATGACCTCTTTTTTTCATATATGTTTTGATTTGTTTTATTTTTTATCTTACATTGATAATGATTAAATTATATCCAGAATAATAATTAATTAATAATAATATTTATACATAAATTATAAATTTAATACCAATAATGAAGGATGGTTTTGGATAATTATGTACATTATGATCAAGGAGATTGTTGGGCATGCGTACACATGAGTAACATTTCCATTTTTTAATGATCAATTTAAAAGGGGCGTATGTAATATATGATATGTATATAATGATAATATATTAATAAATAACATATTATTTTTTAGATATACTTATACATATAATCCATGTGGTGAGATTCTAGGAATAAAGTCACATCGCTTCATGAATGCGATAGTCTACACATACACGAACGATGTTATCATCTTTTAATGACTGAAAAGATAATATATAAAGTGATATATTATATTTTTATAATTATAATTACTTTATTAAATAAAAAATTTTGTTATTTATATCACATATATTCATTAAATTTATACTTACCATCTTGAATGTAAAAAGTTAGTGAAAATAAATCAAATCACTTTGTGAGGCGGTAGTCCATCATACACATGAGTGACGTTTTTGTATGTCATACTTAATGGAATGTAAAAAATTTATATATTATATTATGAATCAGGATGTATAAATACATTATAAATATCATATATATACTTTATATCCATTATCATTACCAACTGTGAGATGTGGTAATAGAAAAACGAATGACATCAGTTCGCAAGGTAGTAGTTTTTCGTACACACTAACAAAGATTTCATAATCGATTTGATGGAATTATAGTTAGTTTGAGGTAATGAAATAAACATAAAAAAATATTATTTTATGTATGATAATTTTTTATTATATGATCATGGATTAATAATATTTTATGTAGGCAGGGGAAGAAATAAAATAAAAATACTCATCGAAGAACGTTATCTCAAGTTTGAGTAACCTCCTCAGGTTTGAAATAATTTCTTTCCTTGGTTGTATTATGACAAAAATAATTCATATATTAGTATATTAGGGAATTTTGGATGTGATTTGGGAATATATATTCTAAACCAAACGGGTTTTAGTTATGAAGAATAGAGGATATCATATGGCCATTTAAAAGTGAGGTGAGTGGCACAATTGTAATTTTTGAACAGAAAAAAGTGTATCTTGGTTTTTAACACACAAAAGCCTTAAAAATAGAGTTTTATCATGATTGATATATTATAGGGTATAAATAAATAAATAAATATTTTTTATATGATTTTTAGGTTATTTTATTTATAACCAAAATAGTTTATCCCATAGTAAAACCATTTTTACAATAAATGTAGCAATTAATTTTTTACACATTACATTGTTCATTTTAGTAAACAATTAATTTGAATATATTAGATAATATTATTTATTAATATTTGATACATGGAATCCATTTTTATAAATTTAATTCTTATGTGTAGAAAATTTTGATTTAAAACTAATCCCACATGCATGATGATTAATTGAGTTTTCAAAGAGAATATTTTCAAAAGTTTACAATGTTTTTATATCCAATTTCAATATGAAATCGATTAAAATAAAATAAATCTGATTAATAAAAATATATTTTTACTCTTTAACTTTAAAATAAATTTTAAAAATAATTTAAATATATAAATAATTTGAATGGAAATATAGTTTTCAATTAAAATTCATTATATTAACTATTCAAAAAAATTATTTTTTTCATAAAATTCAAAAAAATTACACTTAGATCATTTTTAAATTATAATTTCATAAAATAAAATTATTTTTTAAAAATAACGTTTCTAAAAGTTTCTAAAATTATTTTTAAAATATGTGCGCAAAAGGAGACAAAATAATTTTTGATCAATATTGTTTTTAAGCATAAAATTTTTATTTATTCTTATATCTTTCTGAAAAATAAAATTAGATAAATTTTAAATAGTTGACTAAATATATAATATATAAATTTCAATAAAATAATTCACTAAATTCCATTTCTTTCTATATTTATTTAAATCATGTATTTTTCCATATAAATAGTTTTCTAGAAAAATATTTTCTTTATTTTAAAATTGTTTTTATTTTCATTTTTATTTAATTGTGTACCAAATAATTAATTTTATATTCCTGTGTAATCCAGATATTTTCCTAATATAGTAAATCTAATTTATAAATACAATTTCAATGGATTTTTTTTACTATCATATAATTATATTTTAATAATATGACAAGTTTTGTTTACGCACCAGGTTGAATGTGACACAAGCTAAACTTAGAGTTGCAGGTAATAAAAGTCAAACATAGTATTGTGTGTAACACAATACTCAATTAGTGTAGCTTGTAAAAACATCTAAACTATGTGTTTCTTGTAATGAAATCTAAACTCTGTGTTTCATGTAATTAAAGATATCAAAAAGAACAAATTTCATTATATATATATTTTAAAATATTAGGGTGATATTTCAAAACTATCCAAAACATCCGAAAAATTATATTGGAATTTAGATTATTTGTGGAGTCTAATTATGAAATCCCTGGATATGATTTCCCATTCATATTATGGTGTAGGTAATGGTAGTAACATCCCATTTGACTACAGTCTATCATCTATAACATGATTACATACTACGAATTGAGAAATTTACTATGCAATATCTACCTTCATGTAGTCCCATGAAAAATAATCTATCATAATTGTATACAACATTATACATACTAGATAAATATATAATTATGAGAAATGCTATTATTACAATAGATAATTCATTATGTTTTGTATTGTTTGAACACATACTCTATTCATCGACCTTATCATTTCATTACAATCATAGATTCACTTAGAAACATTTCTCACATACTTTTGTATCTCAAAATATTTTTTGTGGCTCTTTAATCTTCAACCTGTATATATGGTCGAATAATCATTTGAACAAGATAATATTTATCCCCTTTATTCAATATTTTTTTGTATCATTTTCAAATCAATAAATATTAGTTTTGTTCTAATCCTCATCATATATTAGGTATCATGATCCTTTTTAATCATATAATTAGAAAACACATTCACTTTCCCATGGTTGTAATGTATTGAGATACAAAAATACATAATAAACTCCAACCAACTTCTTATATACCATAATTATCTCTTTATAACTGAATTTATGCTTTATAAATTTAGGATCAGAATATAAGCCTCACCTCTCTAGGGTATCAAAATACCTCAATATATTTAATGAAAAATATTACAAAATATAACTCAAAATATCATGTTTGGTAATTTTTCACCTAAAATATAAATTTTTACATGGAATAATTTATCACTATATCATTATACATCAAGATTCATCCCAATACCTTCTTCAACATATCATTATGATGATGAACCAATACTTATTATTGGGAAGTGTGTGATAAGTTTCACTGAATGGTTTTATATTTAGTTCGTTGTAATTTTTATAACATTCATCAGCCCATAAGATCATAATTTTCTTTAATTTTATTTTAGTTAGTGGATTAGATATCTATGATAAATAATTAAAAAATCATAAAAAATATCTATCTAATCCCTGAAAACTTTGTATCTAAGAAACCATGGATTTTCTGCTCAAATTATAACAACATTGGTCTTTGATTGATCCATAGATATACATCCAAAAAATAATCCTTCTATATCAAAAATTCACACATACTAAATTGTACAAACATTTTGTCCTTCTATATGGACTTTATTAATTTTCTCAAGTGATATTAATTCACATCATTTTTTATGGAATATATAATAATACCATACAAAAAGACAAAATAAAATAGATTAATGTAACATCTAATGAATCTTCATTAAACCCATAAACATAATAGGGGCGTTAGTAAGACTTAAGGGAATCAATATAAATTTAAATTGCCTATATCTCATAGAGAATTATTTTTTGGTTATGTCACAACATTTCACCCACAATAGAATGTGTCCAAATAAAATATCAATCTTGTAAAATTATTAAACTCCACATAATTGATCGAAAAAATAATTAATAAATAAGAGAAAATACTTATTCTTGATTGAAATATTTTTCTGTTCCAAATAATAAATATTATATTTCATTTATCAATTTTTCTTCTTAAAAATAATTGGTGCAATCCATGTTGGTGCACTTGGATGAATGAATAATTTATCAATATTCTCAAATTTTACCTTTAATTTTATCAACTCAACATGGCCAATTCGATGTGGAGTTTTTTAAATGGGTGTAGTAATACTTCTGAGTTAATTTTAAAAATCAACTAAGATATTTAAAAGAATAATAGGAAAATAATGAATAATTAAAAAAACTATCAAAAAATAGTTATCTCTTAAATATTGCATTTCTCTCTAACTATCTAAGATAAATACCCGGTTTTTTAGTAATTATGTCCTTTATAATGGATGTAATTTTTATTAGAATCTATTATTCAACCTCACAATGATATATTATCATAGTATGGTAGATAATATGTAATTTCACTTCCCTTACTTACCAATTGATATCTTATTTACATAAAAAACCCATTCCATGCCCAAAATATCTTAAAAATCAATATGATGAAGAATACTGAGATTTATATGATTCACATTTAAAGAAACATCAATGTGAGAAGAATCATATATGTGAGATGTGATCATTTTTCCATTATGAGTATTAACTACTAAATGAACCTCTAATAAATAATGTTGTATTGTGAAACCCTTATAAAAGTATTTTTATTAAAAATAACTGTAAGTCTAACATAATGTAAGACATTAAAAGTTATAGAGTGTTTGATAAGTATACCTTTCGCAAAATTGTTACAGAATCAAACATCAATAATAGTTGTAACTTGATATTTTCTTTTCTCTCATAGATTAATATTTTAATGACAAAAATCATCATCATTAACCCTTTAATTCAATCAACAGTTATCATAATTCCTACAAAACCTGTATTTGAATCACTAGAGTGTGTGAGTTCCATTATATGGACTATTATCTCTATTTGTATCACAAGATATTTAATTCCCATCTCATTGGAATTTGATTGGATTATGAAATTCATTTCCACACTTAAAGAATATATTATTATCCTTAAGATAATTCCATCCATGATTCATTCCACAATTATGGAATAATGGAAGAATAATCTTCTTCTATATATATTTATTTGTTAAGGGAATTACATTTGAATTCCATGTTTCTTTTCTTATCAAAATAATGAGATTCATGGGTAACTCCAATATATATATCCATCATTGTAGAACTTAATAAAATTTATATACATATAACTATGTGAATTATGGATAACATCATCCAAATACTAGGGTTGATGCCACTAGTAATTCATTAAATCCACCATTCAGGTTTAATGATAATACCAAAAGTGTTCTTCCCAATACTTTAAAAAATTTCATTACAAGTACTATTAGATTCATCATCCTTATACTTTATCTCAAAAAATTCATTCTCTATATTCATATGAATAATAAAATTATTTTACATTTTAAAATTTTCTTTAATAAACTCATCCCACTCTATAGAGTAAATTCCTCACTGTTGCATCATGTCTATAATGAGAGTCCCCCACTGATCTACTTCACCTTCCAAATGATAAAAAAAATTATGTTATCATGCATTAAACATTTGAGAATGTGAAAAATAATTTTAGTGTTACTAACACTATTAAGATAAACTATTGGATCAAAAAAACTAATAAAATAATGTTTATGTTGCCTCATAAAGGACACAGTATAATGTCATTCCCTTTGATTCTCATTTCGAAGCACAAAATAAATCATGGAATGAAAAACATTCATAAGGATAATAATTTTTTTTTCATTCTTGCTACCAAATTTTTTTTTATCATGAGGAAAATCATTTCCTTTTAAATCACATTAATAATTATCAGAGTTCCTTCAGTTTCTAAAAAATGAATAAAACTGAAAATTATTGTGTGAGAATCAAAAATCATAGTGAGAAAATACGTAATCCTAAAATATGATTTATATGATATCTAAATAATGACTCATTTTTCTCAATATACAAGTCCATAGGATTAACCTGAGTCATCCACAATCATCATATGTCCAAATTTATCATAGTGGTTCTAAAATAAAATTTTAATTAACCCATGACCATCCCCCAATATTGTATTTCTTGGTGTCCAGATTTAGGCCCACTCACCGTTCACTACTGATGATTGAGATAATACCCAATCCATAAAATTTAGAAGTTTTTACCACTATGTTAATTTTTTCTAAAGTGGTATCCACTTTTATTTTCCATATATTAGTATATTTTATAGGATTCCAAAATACTATATTTACAATTAAATTTGATGTTATTTTATTCATAGTCTTATCCAAAAGATTCTTTGAAATATTTTTTAATACTATTTTCAAATAAAAACTAATCATTTCTTTGATAGACACATAGGTGACACAAATATTTCATAAATAAATATAAAATCTCATTAAAATTAATATTCATTACATATCATTAAGTTAGACACCAGAACCATAAAATTTATTTTCATCTCAAATTTGGATACATGAAAAAAATAGATTACAAAATATCTATGTAATCTCCACTACTTTATTAAAAAAACACCCATAAAAGACATTTAATTCAGAAAAAATGTATTTAAATCTAGGTGAAAATAACGTATAATAATTTGTGAGATTAGATAATTATTAAGGGTTAAAAAGTGACATAGAAATGATCATTTAATCATAACATGATTATTAGGGTACAAAAAAATGAGAATTAAATTTGAAACCCATTATTAGTAATTCATATATCAAATCATGATTAATGGAATACACCTTTATAAATTATAATAAATGATTCATAAAAAAATCAATGAAAATTTTCTATGGTATCACAACCTTGGTATAAGATCATTTCATAATAGAGTTTTATAATGATTAAAAATAATCATAAAATAGGAATATTTATTCCCTGGATTACAACAAAGAGATTCATGACAAATTACTCTTGGGATAACCACATATGAACCTTCTATGGCCTTTAGAAAACCCCCCATGTACCATATTTTGTGATTGGGATAACATCACATATACCCTCTTATTTGGGCATTAGATAACCTCTAGTGTACCCTTTTTGGCCTTGGGAAAACATCACATGTACCATTTTATCTCATAAAAAATAGTATTTAATAAATTCATTGGAAGACGATAATGTACTCGCCCATCACATAATCCAAATCCATTTCTATGTATGCCATAAGATGATGAAAACTTATATCATTCCGTCATAACATGACACCATAAAAAAAGTTGATTTTCATAAATATTTTATCATTATAGTCAAAAAACACATAATTAAATAATAAGGATTATATCATAGAGTCATACTATAATTGGTTCATATGAAACATCAAATTTTTTTTTCATATATGAAAAATTAATTTTAATGATCATTAGAACAATTCTAGATGAAATTTCCATCTTCATTTTGAAATCAAATATTTAAATTATAGAAAGTTACAAATTATTATGGAATAGATTTTATTGGAACATAACCATGTAAAAAATTAATGTGGGATTTAATGTATTGAGCATTCATAAAGGTGGAAAATTGAGTTCATGCCATGTACGTTTAAACACATATTCATTTCGGATTCTCAGCAAAATAAAAATAAACCTTTGGGAAAATGAAAAGAATTTATATTTTTATAATATTTATAATATTTAATAAAGGGTTAACATGAAATTAAAAAATCATGTAAGAATAATTGAAAAATACTCAAAAAAAATTAACAAAGATAAAGAAAAGGAATAAAAATATACCTAACCAAATAGTAAAACATCAACAGATTTCCTTAAAAGCATTATTTTGATCTCTTGAATAAATAAATAGAGGAAAAATATTGAGAACTAGTTCATCAAAATAAATAATAATATTAGAAACAATATAATTGGTTTAATGAAAAAATCCATATAATTTCTATCAATTATAAATTTACATATACGATACCATAACAATGTGAGATTATAATATAAATCCCTTACCAAAACTCTTTTATATATTCATATGTGATTGATCCTATTGTATAATAAATATATATGTATGATAAATATATTAAAAAAAGTATCATATATATAATAGAAATGTGGATTTACTTATAACATTGTAAAACTTGTTTATTAACAATTGTTTATTAAAATCACACTTTTGGGTGAAAACTCTATTTTTCTTCAATGCTTCAGTTTGGTAGTCCCGAACATTGTACTGTCATCATTGTAAAATCAAATATATAATTTTAATCATGTAATTATTATCATATTTAATCATTTTATAAACTTTTATAACTATTCATATAAATATGCGATGAAAAAGTAACTGTATCACTTCATGGAGATGGTAGTCCATACGTACATAAGAGTTATGTTTCTACCTTCTATGGATGGAAATAGGAAAATTTAAATAATAATTAAACTTATAAGGAACTATAATAATATAATAAATATCATATATATTTAGAAAATTTATCATTATAACCAGCAATGTGAATTGTTGATGAAAAAATGAAACGCATCGCTTTATGGAGGTGGAATTCAACACATACGAATGAGTGTTATTTTTTCACATATGATTGAAAATAGGTGGATAATGATTTTTAAAACATAATTATAAAAATTAATAATAGTTTAGGAATTGAAATAATTATTTTATTGTGGATATGATATATTTAGATGGGGTTCATTTTTATAAGTGAGGGGTAAACCCTAGTTATTACATAAAGTATCAAAAAATACAAATTAATTATTATGTTAAAGTAGAACAAAATTTATATATTTAATGTCTAGGATGATAATGAGAAAAAATAAACTTAGAAAATAAAATTTAAATGAGATTTAGTGTTTTTTTATCCATTAGTTCATATTTTTAATCATGTTAACACTTTTGAGGATTATCGAAATATCAATGTTTTTCTCACTGTGGTTTTCTTGGATATTTTTATAAAAGGAAAAGAGAACCATAAAGTGACAATGATAGATGTGATCAACTATACACTCATTCACAAGGGTAATGTTAATATTATGAATAATTTTAATTCATTTTATAAAATATTATTTAATATATGATATAATGAATTACATTTTTAGTACTATTTTATGGACTATTAATGGTCTTCCAACATATCCCATGTAAATTGGGTTTTTATGGTCGAAACTATACTTTAATATATCACTAATAATATTATTTCAATGATTATTTAAAAAGTTTTATATTTTTTATATGTTTCTATAGTTAAATTCCTCAAATATTCAATTACAAAGTCTTGGGAATAAATCTACCTATCTATGGATAAATCAGCTACACTAAGAATTCCACTATATTAATCTCCTATATAAAGCCTTTTTGTACAAAAATCATCTTCATCGTGAAATAGACTATGTGAAAATCTATTAGTGAATTATCAGATATGAACATAAAATTACTACATAAATAGTTTATGTGGAGTAATCAATTACCTGTTTTTTATATGTGGTAAAAGCAGCTACATGGATCAAAATGATTATGTAATTTTAATTCAGCAACATCAAATATGGATACATGAGAAAAAATCCTTCACAAATCAACTTGGTTATGTGATGATTTTGGACAATGTGAAAAATTTAGCAATGTGATTCATTTTGGCTACGAAAATCATTTTAGCTACATGGATAGTATTATATGTGAAAAATTGATTCTTTGATGAATTAAAATATATTAATTAAAATATAATGATTCTAGATATGTATTTTTATGTAATTCGTAATTTTTTGATAAATCCATTATTTATTACCAATGAGTTACTTGAGTGGGATTTAAATTATATAATGTAAACATAAAATTCCACATCAACACATTACTATTGAAATTATTATAATAATATAAAAGTATCAAGAATGGAAACAAGTGAAAAAATAACTTATTAGTCATTACTATTGACATAGTATTTCCAGGAAAAGGGATTTTGTTTCGAAATTAAGAGCCTGGATTTTATAGATCTTTACTATGCACTTAAAAGGGATGATATTTTAATTCATATTTTAGGATCTCAAAAGTGAAATAGATATATATTGAGAACTATATAAGTTCCTAACATGATTTAAAGAACTCCCTCACTCTCTCTCTCTCTTGAAGCTCATGTGTGCTACTCTGTTTTAAACAAAAAAGAAGCTTAATGATATATAATTGTGCTATATTATTCATTATTAGCATCATTTTATAAGACTCTTATCGAGATATAATATATTCCTATAATATCTCAAAGAGGTATATTCCTTATATAATTTTTCTTATACAATTGTTTGTTCAATATATGAACACCCTATTTTCTCTCTTTTATTGTAAAAGGTTCCTAGGAAAAGAACCTTGAAATTGTTTGATGTAAATATTTACTATGGTATAGTTAAAATATCATGTATGATGGTAAGATATATCATCTGCTTGAACTAAGTCATGAATTCCCTATAAAAAGTGATGGTAGTGCTTGAAAAAAAGTACTGGTGTACTAAAAATCAACAAACTCAAAGATAAGAGTGATGGTGGAAGGAAGTTGTGAATATCTTTTCCGTGAAGCACTCTAATTCTCTATGTCTGAATATTTGTATTGTGCATTTATTTTCACTAATACATGTGATATAGAAAATGTAATATCGTAATCATATATAAATGATGGATAGTTTTTTTGAAATGGAATTTTATCAAACTCAATTCAACCCCTCACAAAAGTCCTAGTGAAGTCTTTTCTGAACAAATCACTTCCCATAGATTGAATTTAAAGACATAAAAAATAAAATTTAATTGGAATAAAATTATGTTACATGTCAATATTATGGTATATTTTTCACTAAAATTCATGGAATACAATAATTCATTCAAATTTTATTACATTAAATATTTATGAAATTATTTATTTTATTTTTCTTTTACTTGAACAAGTACAATGTTAGAATTTTTAAGAAATTATGTAATTATTTCATCAATAAATATGAAAATAAAATACCATAAAAAAATAAACCATTTATCATATAATTATTTATTTTTAAGAAATAATTTACACATTTTACCCATATAAGAATTATTTGATTTACTAAAACAAAGAGAGTGACCCTCTAGGATTATTTTATACCAAAAATATTATTAAGGTATTTATCAAATAAAAATGGAACCAAGATTCCAAATCATCAAATATTATATGAGGAGAATAAAAATAAACTCATTTAATATGAATAAGTATGGTTATATATATATATATATTAAATCCTTATCATAATATTTTTAATCTTAATTACTTGATTTTCCCTTATTGAGGTGAAAAATATTTACCATAGTTACTATTCATGATGACAAGAAATCTAGTTGAACTATTTATTAAATTATAAAATAAAAATAAAAATATATATTCCATTTATGAAGATGATTTTTCTATAAGAAGAAGAAATCCATTTTATAATAAGTGCACAAAACGCAATGAAATCTCTTTTTAGAAAAAATGCATTTTAAGCATTAAATTGAGAATATTTTTTCAAATTCTTAGTGACATCAAAATTATTAATTTTAAAACATTATAAAGAATAAAAAAATTTAAAATATCATTAAATTAATTCATTAATATTGGTTAATTTTATTTATTAATTTAAAAACACATTTTTCTTATAAAAAAATTTAAAATAAATTGATTTCAAAATATTTTTTCAACTTATGACCAATGAAATGATTATAAACCTGTGTAAGAATTTTTTTATCATTTAATTATTCATATTCATAACTGTTAATTTAATGTATAGGGGATAACTGTGAAATTAAATAACAACAATTTAATAGTATAACACGGTTCATTTAAACTATGATTTTCATTTAAAAAATCTATCGAATACTTCAAGTTTATTTTAATAGAAACTCATATAAAATAATGGGGGGTTATATAATTATCTTCCACATACATTGGTATAAATAAATAATTTATTATTGTGTTTAATGGTACATGTTACTATATTCATTCCTTGAAATTAATCTCACCAAAACTAGTGAAAGGTTGGGAATAAATCAATGAAACCTAAAACCCCCAAAACTGGTATATAATACTTGGTTAAGCCACCTCTATTGTTTTTATTAAAAAATGACAATGGATTCCCCACTCATGGATACCCTTATATCCCCTCCATATTTTTATGGTCTTTTACTCATCATTTCTAATACACTAAGGCCATAACCTTGATATGGATGATCTTCCCTCATTGTTTCTATTTCACTTAAGCAACTCATCCTTGACACAAAATAGAACCACCATGCCTACCAGTAGGGTTATTTAGGCCTCTAAATCTCATTGAGGAAAATAGTCCATGAACATATCCCTTGAAATGGGTGTTTCAACATTTACACTCTAATTCAATGAAAACAAAAAACAACACTCACTGAAAAATATGAGTTTCAAACTTTAGGTTCACCAAGAACAAAAACAACCAACAACATGACCAAAACACAAAAAAGGACTCAAATGTGTCTATAACTTTGGTTGTTTCACACATATGGATCACTATGAAAAAAATTGTCTTTACCCATAACATCATACCTAATATAACATCTACTATGGCATGCACAATAAATGGTTTCCCCGAGAGAGTTTAAACTAAAAAATACACCTATGAACGCCCCAAACCCTATCTAAGAACCTAAAGGACTGATAAAACAAAAAAATTGGTTTGTAATAACAAGAAAATTAAATAAAATACATTTCAAACTATTCTCATTCAAAAGAATGAAAACAAATATTATGAAGTAAATAAGTGCAGACAAATATAACATCAACCATGCAAGATACCCCTTAAACAATGATCTCATTATAATACTATCATATCCAACACATCATATGGGATGAGAATATAATCAACATATCTCCATCATCTCATAAATCAACCAATGATATACATATAATCTTAAAATATAAAATAACAAAGAAATTATGATACTTAGTGCACATTAGTGACTCACGTTCCCATGTAGTCTACACCATGCAACCTTGTCTTCACAAGACATGAACCAAAGGGATACAATTTCCTTGTAAAAAATTATGACAATCCTTATAAATCTCCACATTCCACCTCGTTAATTAAACATAATCTCAAAATTCCAACTCACCATAATCAATGAAATGGTAATTATCATGAAGACACTAATGAAGAAATGATATATATAATATATCATTGATATTTTCCATCAATAGGGGTAGTGTTGAATGATATTTAACTTCACTAATATGCTCCATCACCTCAAAAGGAATAAAAAATCATAGTTACATTTTTCTCCCATGAAAAAATGTTCATTATCCAATAAAATTACACAAACCCTATACACATATTATTTTATGACTCATCACATACTATTCCAATAATAAAATTCCAAGTATCAGGTGGTATAGTGTCTTTAGATGATTATAAACATAAATAAATTATCATAAAGGTAGAAAAATAATATTTATTTAATTTTACACATAGTTATCTTGAATAAAATTGATATTCTAAAACATTATAAGATATGTTGGGGAAACCTTTTATAGAAAATGTTGAGCTATAATGTTCTATAATGGAATAAACATGAAAATAAATTATAACATGGGAGTTAAATAGAATTTCCTTAATTCACATATGAAAATAACGTATGAATAGAAATATGATATAATGAAATAATATAATATGATAATGGAATCTTAAACATTAAACAATAAAATAAACTTAAAATCATAAACATAAGTCATGGGACCTTCATATGACTATCATTATAAAGTGGGGGAAATACCCCTATTGGATTTTGTTAACTACTTGTTCACTCACATAATATCTCATGTTATATAAAAATTTATATAATTTTTTAGATGGATATTCTATTTTAGGCCTACATATCACACAAATGAATGTCATAAATATTGGTATAATATGAGAAAAATAAATCATATATAAATTATAATCATGAAAAAAACTATGGGAATGAAATGGTATTTAAAATTTGGATTCAAGTAATTTTTATAATAAACTAGCCTCCAAAAACCAAGACATAATAGTTATATTACATAATTTGTATATAATACAAGAGTTCCCACTTGATCGAATATATTAGTAATCTTAGAAGACAAGATACATACATATATTACTTTTTGAGAACATAAGATAAAGTATTAATAAATTGTGAGTACATAATTTCCACTTCCATAAAATCATTGAAAATTACACATATAATTCTTATAGGTTTCTTAGAGAACATTAAAAAATAAGTGTTATCTCTGATACACAAGAAAGAGTGTCATTTAGTAGATGTTTTAATATCATAAATATGACATTAGTTATATGGTACGATACATAAAACAACAGGAGTCCATAATAAAATGAAACTATGGTAATGTTATAAGAAAGATAATAAATGAAAATATATATCACAAAAATCATTAAAATCATATTGATGGAATGTATAATTTTGGAAATCATAACATGTTTTCAATGAATTTTTTATGTCGCTATTCTATTATGGGAAGAGGTATAAACTAAAACACATCCTATTTTTTCTTCATGAGTCTGGTTGATGAGTAGAGATGTGACCTAATTATAGGACCCAACCTTCACCAAATTTAGTCTAATTCATTCACAATAACTGAAAACACGAAATTTTATATCATTACCTAAGGAAACTATTAATTAATAAATAGATGTATATTCGTATAATGATAAATAATGAAAAAAAACTTCCACATTCAGCTAAATAATCTGAACGTCTAGGAGAATATCATTCAATAAAAATTAATTTAAGTGGGTATATATGTAAAATGATGTACCCTTATAAATAAAATATAATTAGAAGAAAACATTGAATGATTTGGGTTATCCATATAATATTGTAATTGGGACCAATTTTATGAATTGAAAGGAGACCTAGGAAATGGTTGAATAAATACTTAATTGAGGTTTATAAAGAGTGTGGAAATATTCCAAATAATACCCCTTGGGAGTTTCTAGATGGGTGCACAATCTTACTTGAACTTATCATGCAACAAAGGGATTATTAGGTTAATTCTCTACCAAAATATTTCAGGGTGATTACATCTAGGTTAATCCATTCCTGAACCACATTGTCATATATATAGTGTTATTGTGTGTCATTTTCACTTTTTACTTTAGGAGACATATTTAATATTATTTCATGTTATTTTTTTTAAATGGTGGTTTTTGGGTGATACACAAGGAGACAAGTGATTATAACACGATCTGTAGAAACCATATTCTAGCATAGTGAAAACCATGTACCCTAGGAAGTGGCACTGTTTAGGACGCACAGGTAGGCACACGAGAATGAACCCCCTCTTGGAAAATCATGTAGACTTTATTCCTCTTAGAAAGAGGTTCCCACTATTGGAACAATGTCTAAAATATAGTGCATGAAAACCATTCAGCCTACCAAATCTCTAAATGTCTGTAAATTACTAAAATACCCTCCACTATTTTAACCCTAAAATCCAATTTCTCTGCCCATTAGACCCTCTAATCCATATGCACATCTCCCTCTCATCCTCTCCTTTATGGGACTGCAATTTTCTGTTTTTTCTTAAAATCTTCATTAAATCAGAAAGTATGATTCTCTTCTCCTATTTTATTTTATTTTATTGGGCCCTTCTCTCTTCTTTCATGTGTTATAATATCTACAATAGTTTGGTAGACTTATTTTTTGTTCAATATCTACTATTTGGGTTAAATATTGTTGGATTAGTTGTGGGTTTTACTCTATAGGGTCTATCCTTAGTATAATTGGTTGTTTCCAGGTGTTTTTTTGAAGGTTTCAAGAAAGAGGTATGTGGACCCAAGACTTGATTTTTTTGATTTTATATTCTTTATTTGTATTCACAAAATCATTTTATTATTTTTTTCGGTGGTATAAAATTTATTTTACATGTATTTTTGTGTGATTTCAAGGTTTGATGGTGGTTTTCCATTTGTAAATGCTTGTTTTCAAATGTAGTTTCAATTATTGGGATTATTATTATGCAAAGATGAGATTCACCTAATATAGGGATTGTAATAGATAACATGAGATTACTTGTTATTTTTATAGGTAGACATGGTATTTTAGGCTAGGGAAGTCATAATGGCTAATACCTGGTCTCCCGAGATATATTTTGTCGAAAATCTAACTCAAAATTTATGATGTGGATTAGTTGGTTCATTAAAGAGATGTAACATAATGTATAGTATTTTGTGACTAAGAGTGCGACGATCCCAATACCCCACTAAACTGAGTAACATTGGGATTTCCCATTATTTTCACACTTTAATTTCATTTCAACTTGGTTGGGTGGTATTTTCATATTTTTTTGTGAAATAATTATATTAATTAAATGGTATTATTTGTTTTGTCATATATAGCATTTAAATTTGTCCTTTAATTTCAATTCCTAGAATATTTTTGGTTGTATTTACTAGAAAATTTATCTCAAACACAACATACACCCTTGTATATATTAATACCTTGTTATGATTGACTTAGTTAAATGAAAAGCCTTTATATGGTTGGGATGATGGTTATATGTGCTAGAAGTTCCTTCGATGATGGTGTTGATGGTGGTGCTATGGTGCATGGGCCCACATTTTACTTTAATAATTTTTTCATTTAGTTGATTGAGTACCATTTTCCATTTTTTCAATTTTTATTATAAATTTTGAATGGATAACTGTTGTTTTAGTGTTTTCCCGTAGTATCAAGTTTTATGGATGGTGGTTATGATGTTATGAAACAATTTTCATTGTAGATTAATTAAATCAATTTCTGAACAATTCCTAAATGTATTAATTGGTTAATAAGAACTAGTTTCATGTTTTTGGGGATTGGGAATTCCATTTAGGCTTTTCCACAGGTTGGGTTGGGTGTCAAGTTGGATGGAAACCTAGGATGGTTTGTGTAACACCTAGAGATTTTATGAGATATATTATTTTTTAATTTCATTGATGTCTTCTATTATACACTTCACTAAGATTAGCTTTTACTATACGCATCACCGTTCTTAGTTCGTGTTACACACTATTTCAAGTTCGTTTTGTGGAAACTATATTACGCAACATTAAGTATAGATTTTGTTTAATGTATAAATGAAATAAGTTTTAATTATGTTATACGCAACACCAAACGGAGCTTTCACTACACACATCCCTGACTTGGCTTACATTACACACAATCAAGTCCTTCTTCGATAGCGTGTGTAGTACACAATACAATGTTTCACTAAACGAAATATTATAATAATACTATTATGAACTAGTTGTTATGAATAGTAATACCCACTTTTTAAAATTTTATAAATTTTATCATTCAAAATGGACGTAATTTTTGGATTTGGAATATCGAATTTGGCCTATGGTGAATTTTTGTTATTTTTATGAAAACTTTCAATTTTTGATGAATAGTGAAAACACTAGGTTACTATTTAAAACCGACTTTTTCGGTAAATAATTATTTATTTTATTTAAATTTATTTTAGGTCAAAATCAATACATATTACCAATATAAGTTCAATGTAATTCATTTGAGCCATTTTAGAATAATTTTAGATATATAAAAATTTTAGTGAACTTTTCACCGTCTTTTACCCATCTCTTAGGAGAATTTGAAAATCTACATAAAATGTAATTTTACCTCTTCTGTGAGTGGAATTTCAAAAATCCGAGAGACATAGTTAATATCAAGGAGTAAAATGTGGTTCAATAAGATAAAAATAATTTTTGGTGAATAAAAACTTTTTACTTTTATTACCACGGTTAAAAGTAAATAGGGCAATTAAAGGGAAAAAATGATATTATTATTACCCTAACAAATGTAATAATTCAATTGTATAAGTTTAATTCGACCAAAAACAATCTTAGGAATAAAATATTACCCTTTAGGTCCACTTGGATTAGATTAGGACACTTATTATTATTTTATTTAAAGAAGAGTTAAAATTGTTAAAATCAATGTTTAATAACTAAAACATTTTTAAAATAGGGTTATACATAAGATAAATTATACTATAAATATTCATTATAAAGATAAAAATATTTCCTACATTAGTTTAGTTTATTTATAATTTTTATACATTAAATGATTTAATCTATTTATGACATAATGATGATGCAATAGTTACCTTATTAATGCAATATTAACATAATTGATGTTATAAATACCCAAATAAATGTAATTTTAGAGTTTTTATGAATTCCACTAATTTAATAGGTTACTATGACATGTTACTATTGATTCAGTTATCGTTTTTTAACTTATAATGTTTCTATTATTTTCAAAAAATTCAATTACCAAATAATGTCAAAATTGACATAAAATAGTTTTTAAAAAAATATTATATTATTAATTGTTATTATATTCCTAAAAATATAAGGTTCGGCCAAATGACTTAGATATGGCTATATATATTAATAATTAACTACTTGGGGTTCTTTTGTTATTTTATAGTAAGTTTATTAACCATATATTGTAAGAAAACAAGAAGACACGGTAAAAGTTAAATTATTTAACTTAGAGTTAAATCTAAATGATAAGGTTAAAATAGTAACCTAAACTTGTCGAAAACCTATTGGTTGAGATGCGTTCGACCCATAACCACTTTAGCTTCGAAATAAATCAATTTTGAGCTATTATATGCCGAATTTTATTTTATTGTAAAATAATATTTTATGTTTTTTCAAAGGTGCCACTCTACTCCCTTATAAAAAGGGCACCCCTTCCCTCTTCTCTTCACACCCTTTTGAGCCTTGAAGCTTGGCCAAACCCTTCCAATTTCCATTCTATTCTTCCCTAGAAACATTATAGAGGTTCTGGTCTCCTCAGAAGACTAACCCTAGTGCCTTAAGAGGAGGTTAAGAAGAGGCACATCAAAGAAGAGGTAATATCCTTTACTGATTCTTTCCAATTTATTTCTTTTTCTAAATCTACTTCTCTATTTGTTTCATCATAAATTAATAACATAAGTATCAATAATATAATGGTTTGTTATTATAAATATGAAACAACCAAATTTAATCTTCTATCCATCCAACGGAAAACGAAATCACCACGCTTGCGTACGTACGAAATACCGTCTCCACGCCGTGCTGTAATCTGTTTTCCACCACCACCTTACATGGATGGGTATAATGGTTTAAATAAATAACTATATATTATTATTGTAAAGGTATAATGATTCTGAAATATTATACAAACAATTCAATAAAATTCCATGATCATTGGGATGATATCATCGTTCGTGCTTACGTATGGACTACCGTCTGCATGAACACGATGAGATTCATTTTACTTGATTAACCATTAAAGTATAAGGATAAAGTATATATAATAAATAATCATGAAGTATATTAATAAATAATGATGCTATATTTATGAAAATATATGTTTCATTTACCTAATTCCATTTAATTCAATAAGGAAATGAAAACAGTGTTCATGCGTACGCACGACCTACCATCTCCATGAACGGTGTATTTCATTCCATTTATCGATCTATCTTATATTTTTATATACTGAATATATATTATATATAAATCATTTTTTACATTCTGGAATTAATTAAATCAGGATATAAGTAATAATATCAAGAACAACATGTCGAAACACGTACGATAAATGAAACGATTTTACCCAAAACGCTGCTTTAACATGGAATTTACAAAATAATGGGTAATATAAAGTCATAAGTGAAACATATATGATATCATAATGATGAATATGATTCTTTAATAAGTCAATGACATTATTTAAATTATTATACAGGAGGTTCAGATATGTACGAATGATATCGGACCTAAGGTAAGGGATAACTTTTCCAATCTCGTTTTTATCCGAGATTGTTTATTCATAAATATTTACTGGGGTTATATTTATTATCAATGTACTTGTTTTCCAAAAATGGTTTCATGTATGTTTAAAATATGTTTTACCCATTTTTGACTTTTCTACATGGTACGTAAGTAATCTTTATTTTTATTACCATACAATGTACTTTTTTGACTTTTCCGACAAAAGTATGAGAAGAATTTTATTTTTAACTTATACGGCGTGGATGGATTTTTACGGTTTTATAATGACTTATATAAATGAAGTTCCTTCTAAAAAATTTTATGATTATTTCCATAAAAAATACTTTTCTTTTATTATTGCATGGTATTTTTTGAAATGAAAAGATTTTGCAGAAGAACGGATATTTTCCTCAACAATTCATTTCAAGAGTTTTATCAAAACCATTTTCTATCTAAGATGACATTATTTCATATGTGTATGTTTTAAGAATAATGCATCTAGGATTTATATGGTTTTAATTCTCTTATGATGAAATTATATCCATTTGTTTTATATGTATTATGTTATGATGGGATGATGTTTATGAAACCCCTTTTATTCTTTGGGTTATGATGAATGTTTTATGTTTATTTTGTGGCACAAGTAAGAATGATTTATTTATGAGATGGGTGGGACCTATATCTCCCTCTAATGCAATGGGTAAAGATTTTTATCTCATGAGATATACATGGATGGAACAGTAAGTTAATCTGGTTTAGTTTTATAGGACTGAAACGTGGAGTGTACTCAATTTAGAAAGGGACTTTGTCTACTAATATGGTCTTGGAAGCAATGCCTTGGCTACTATGGAAATCATATCATCTTCCTAATGGTTTTCCACTATTAAATGTTTTATTCCCATTCTATTTTATTATGATTGATGTTCTTTTATTAACTATTCCTTACGTACTGCCAAGATTTAATTCACAACTCAAAATTTTGATGTGTAAACATTATGTTCATTTTTGAAGTTCAAATATATATGGTTTGTTTTATTTTCTCCATGCATACCCTTACGGATAATTTTATATCAATCTTTATATGTTTTCTTTTCCCCAGGATATAAATAAAGGTTTTAGGTAAGAAAATTATTGGGGAAGATCTTTATGGGAGATGTTAAATATCTTTCACCACGATTAGAAGATTATGTTCTGAGTTTCCAAAGACACTAAACTATTACAGTCCTTGTGTGTTTGTTTTTTTATGTATTAAGTATTCCGAAAAAGTAATTTAATGTCCATGTACGTCATGTTTTGGGTCTCTATAGGTGGTATTAGAGGAAAGGTTTAGTTAACCTTTGGAAACTAGGATGTGGAAACTTTAGTGAGATCCCTAGAGATATTTTTATGGTATGTCTAGGGATGTACCTAAGGTTAAGTATACGTATATGTTATAGTCCAAGAATTGCGCTAATGATCTTAGAATTAAACCTAAGATGTTAGATATTGAATGTACTTCCCCTTTATTATATTGTTTTCCCTAGCACGATTTTTTCCTCTCACACTATTCTTTTTGAGTTTTAGACGATGGTTGGAACCCGAAGGAACCGCGTTGATCAATGTAATGGACAGTGCAATGATTTTCCTCATGAAAAAACCAATGTCATGGGAGATGGAGTGCAAAATCTTATTGATATACTTACACAAGATATAAATCATTCTGGACTTGCAAATGAGTAGAAAAGGGAACAATATTCTATTGATTATTTCATAAGGCAACGTCCACCTTCTTTCAGTGGGTCTCCAAACCCACTAGTTGTTGAACAATGGATCAGTACCATTGAAAAGATATTTTCCATTCATTAATGTTCGGAACATTAAAATTTCATTCTGGCTATTTACCGTTTAGAAGGTGAAGAAGATCAATGGTGGACTCTAATTAATAATACAAGGCACCAAGATGACATTGAATCCTTGAGGGGGACGAGTTCAATAACTTGTTTTTTAGTAAGTACTTCCCTTGTATTCTTCGAACAAAAATTGAAAAGGAGTTCCTTGAGCTTAAGCAAAATGATGATGAATCTGTTGGTATATATGAAAAAAAATTTACAAGACTTGCAAGGTATGCATCTCACTTTATCATCTAACCTGAAAGTAAAGTTGATCGATTCTTCAGTGGCTTAAAACCAAGTCTTCGAAGGGAATTAGCTATAACAGACATCAATAGCTATGAAGAAATTGTGCGTTGTGCTATCCAGGTAGAATTGGAAGTTGGTGTAACATATCCATATCATTTTTTTGACAAGAAACGAAAGATGGAGTTCAAGGAGAAATCTCA
Organism: Viscum album; assembly: GCA_963277665.1. Taxonomy (NCBI): domain Eukaryota; kingdom Viridiplantae; phylum Streptophyta; class Magnoliopsida; order Santalales; family Viscaceae; genus Viscum; species Viscum album. The sequence goes on from OY728147.1 coordinate 758,544,833, forward strand.
GAATAATGCTGAAAAGAAGATGAATGTTTCATTATTCTCAAAGTGTGGAAAGAAGCATGGTGGAGATTGTCTTAAAGGGACTAGAAAATGTTTTGAGTTTGGAAAAGAAGGTCCTTGAGCATCTGAGTGTCGAAGTAATGGAAAAACGGTTTCTAATGATTTGAATAAAGAAAAGACTATACAGAACGCACCACCAACACTTCAATGCTTCAAGTGCAAGGAAATGGGGAAATATTCTAATCAATTCCCTAATCTAAGGGTTAATTATGATAAATGTGAGCAACCTCTTAAGGAAAAGGATAAATGGAAGTCAATTGCGATCACTATTAGTGGTGTTGAGTATGAAAATGATGTTGTGTAATGATTAAGTGCTTATGTAATGGGATTTCAAAATAGTATCATGGAATCTCATTTATGGTATCATGGAATTTTTGAATATCTATGTATTGGTTTTCAATAATTAAATGGTACCAGTAACCATGAAAAGTGATTAAAATATTTTTGGAAAGAAGATGATATGCGCATAATTAAGGGATAAAGAGAAAATGAAATGAGCTCATGACTGATATCATGGTTTGAGTATATAGAAATTTTGGGATTTTGGTACGTGGAAAGAGTTAACTTTTGACAGCATTCATGTTTTCACTAAGGTTCATTGGGTATTAATTTTTCAAGAGAATACATGATTAGGATATTCACATGTTTTGAATGTGACCAAAAAGATATACCGTATGATATATATGGGATAAATGATGGTATTCACATGCTTGTTCGATGAAATTTCTAGCAATCGTTCTCTTTATACTATAAGATTGGATAGAAGTATTTTAGATAAGCCTAAATATTGGGGTGAATTATGTTGGACATAAGTTAGTATTATTTTAGGATAGAACTTTTTTCGATATTATTGATGGGATATTATAATAATGTAGTTTTAGAAAAAGGACAACCTGCAAGATGGGAGACAAACCGTCACGTCAGACAAGGCTGTGGGAATCGAACCCCCAACTGAAGTACGATGGGCCTTTATCGCATACCACTGGCCTACAGGATGTCCGTGGTTAGTAGAAACTACTTTTATTTTATTAACCTATATGATTGATGAAATATATGCCCATTTTAGAAACCATATATGATTAATCTCAATATAGATGGGCTTATAAATTGTGCTAAACTTTTTGCAATAGAAACAAATGGAACGACCTATCATTATATCACATGATATGCTAACACTTCACGAATGACAAATTCAACTTCATTTATTTAAGAGATGAAGTAGAAATTGTTCATGGCATGAACAATGGTGATATTTCACCAAACTCATGTATGTATTTCTTTTAATTAAATAATTCTTCATCAATAGGGGAATGATCTTGAAAACTATAAAAGTTGTCCTAGTACCCTCATAACCGATAAATCAGATGGCACCTTAGATCATCACAAATTTATGGCTTTGCGATTGTTGGCTTTTTTATAGCCATGTTCTCTACCACTCTCCATCAGAACATGACGGTTAGATTTCTCTTCCATGTCCATATTTTCACCTATATACTCCTATGTGGGAACCCAAGTGATGAGTTACTTTGGGTATCCATTTTGATTCTAACGTTACATTTTAAAATGATGATTTAGTATTCCATTTTACGATGTGGGTTTCTATGAATGAAACTTTCAAATAGTAAACGATTTATAACCCCGGTGAATTTCGAGGGAAAAATTTATTTTAAGGGAGGTAGAATGTAACACCCCTATTTTTATGAGATATACTATTTTTTAATTTGTTTGATGTCTTCTATTATACACTACACAAAGATTAGATTGTACTATACGCAACACCGTATTAGCTTGCAGTATATGCAACACTATTCTTGGCTCGTGTTACACACAATTTTAAGTTTGTTTTGTGGAAATTATTTTACGCAACATTAATTATAGATTTTGTTTAATGTATTAATGAAATAATTTTTGATTATGTCATACGAAACACCAAACAGAGCTTTCACTACACGCAACCCTGACTTGGCTTTCATTACACGCAATCAAGACCTTCTTTTATAGCATGTGTAGTATGCAATACCATGTCTCTCTAAACGAGATATTATTATAATATTATTATGAACTAGCCGTTATGAAGAGTAATACCCACTTTTTGGAATTTTATAAATTTTATCTTTCAAAATGGACTTCATTTCTGGATTCGGAATATTGAAATTATCCTAGGGTGATTTTTTTGGTATTTTTCTGAAAACATTCAATTTTTGATGAATAGTGAAAACACTGGTTACTATTTAAAAAACGAATTTTTATTTAAATAATTATTTATTTTTATTAAATTTATTTTAGGTCAAAATTGATACATAATACCTATATAACTTCAATGTAATTCATTTGAGTCATTTTAGAAAAATTTTAGATATATAAAAATTTCATGGAACTTTTCACCGTCTTTTACCCACCTCCTAGGAGAATTTGAAAATCTACATAAAACATAATTTTATCAATTCTATGAGTGGAATTTCAAAAATCCGAGAGACACAGTTAATATCAAGGAGTAAAATGTGGTTCAATAAGTTAAAAATAACTTTTTTTGAATAGTAACTTTTTACATTTATTTACCACGGTTAAAAGTAAATACGGTAATTAAGGGTAAAAATGATATTATTATTACCCTAAAACATGTACTAATTCTATTGGATAAGTTTAATTCGACCAAAAACAACCTTAGGAATAAAATAATACCCTTTAGGTCCACTTGGATTAGATTAGGACACTTATTATTATTTTATTTAAAGAAGAGTTAAAATGGTTAAAATCAATGTTTAATAAATAAAACAGTTTTAATATAGGGTTATACATAAGATAAGTTTGACTATAAATATTCATTATAAATATAATAATATTTCATACATAATGGTATTTTATTTATAATTTTTAGACATTAAATGATGTAATTTATTTATGACACAATGATGATGCAGTAATTACCTTATTAATGAAATATTAACATAATTGATGTTATAAATACCCAAATAAATGTAATTTGAGACTTTTTATGAATTACACTAATTTTATAGGTTAATATGACATGTTAGTATTTATTCAATAAACTTTGTTCTAACTAATCATGTTGTTATGATTTTCACAAAAATCAATTATCAAATAGTATCAAAATTGATATAAAATAGTTTTTAAAACAAATAATATATTATTAATTGTTATTATATTCCTAAATATATAAGGCTTGGAAAAATGACATATATTAGGTTATATATATTAAAAATGAACCACTTGGGGTTCGTTTGGATTTTTATATTAAGTTTATTAACCATATAGTGTAAGAAAACAAGAAGACACGGTAAAAGTTAAATTATTTAACTTAGAGTTAAATCTAAATGATAAGGTTACAATAGTAACCTAAACATGTCTAAATACTATTTTTTGAGAGGATTTATATCCATAACCACTTTACCTTAGAAATAAACCAATTTGGAGCGATTATAAACCGAATATGACTTTATTATAAAAACATATTTTTAGTTTTTCCAAAGGTGCCCCTCTCCTCCCTTATAAAAAGGGCACCCCTTTCATCTTCTCTTCACACCATTTTGGGCCTTGAAGCTCGGCCAAACCCTGACCATTCCCATTCTAATATTCCCTAGAAACATTATAGAGGTTTTGTTCTCCTCAAAATACCAACCCCAGTGCCTTAAGAGGAGGTTAGGAAGAGGCTCGTCAAAGAAGAGGTAATATCTTTTACCAATTCTTTCCATTTTATTTCTTCTTCTGCTTCTTATTCTCAATTTGTATCATAATAAATTAATAACATCATTATCAATCATATACATATATTTTATTATAAATATGAAACAACCCAATTTCATCTTCTATCCATCCTACGGAAAACGAAATCCCCGTGCGTGCGTACGAACGGAATACCATCTCCAAGCTGTGGTGTATTCTGTTTTCCACCACCACCTTACATGGATGGGTATAATGGTGTAAATAAATAACTATATATGATTATTGTAAAGTGATAATGATTATGAAATATTATACAAACACTTCAATAGAATTCCATGATCATGGGAATGATATCATCGTTCGTGCGTACGTACGGACTACCGTCTCCACAAATGCGATGAGATTCATTTTCCATGATTAACCATTCAAGTATGATTATAAAGTATATATAATAAATAATCATGAAATATATTACATAATAATGATACTGGATTTATGAACATATATGTTTCATTTACTTAATTCCATTTAATTCAATAAGGAAACGAAAACAGCGTTCATGCGTATGCACAACCTACCGTCTCCATGAACAGTGTATTTCATTCCATTTATCGATCTATCATATATATTTATATACTGAATATATATTATATATAAATCATGTTTTACGTTATGGAATTATGTAAATCATGATGTAAGTAATAATATCCAGAACAACATGTCGAAACACGTACGATAAATGAAACGATTTTACCCAAAACGCTGCTTTAACATTGAATTTACAGAAGAACGGGTAATATAAAGTCATAAGTGAACCATATATTATTTCATAACAATGAATACGATTCTTTAATAAGTAAATGAAATTATTTAAATCATTATACATGTGTTTTGGATACGTATGAAGGATATCTTAACTAAGGTAAGGGATAACATTTCCAATCACGTTTTTATCCGAGATTGTTTATTCGTAACTATTTACTAGGGTTTTATTTATTATCCATGTACATGTTTTCTAAAAATGGTTTCATGTATGTTTAATGTATTTTTTACCCATTTCTGACATTTACTACATGGTATGTAAGGAATCATTCTTTTTATTACCATACGAGGTACTTTTTTGACTTTTCTGACAAAAGTACGAGAAGAATGTTATTTTTAATTTATATAGCCGGAATGGATTTTTACAATTTCATAATTAATTATTTCAATGAAGTTTCCTCTACAAAATCATATGAATATTTTCAACAAAATACCTTTCCTTTAATATTGCATGGAATTTTGTGAAAATAAAATGATTTTGAAGAAGAAAGGATATTTTCCTCAAAAATTCATTTCAAGTGTTTTATCAAAACCATTTTCCATCTGAGATGACATTATTTCATATGTGTATGTTTCAAGTATAATGTATTTTTTATTTACATGGTTTTAATTCTATTATGATGAAATTATATCCATTTTTTATATGGATTATGTTATGATGGGATGAGGTTTATGAAACCCATTTTATTCTTTGGGTTATGATGAATGTTTTATGTTTATTTTGTGGCACAAGTAAGAATTATTTCATTATGAGATGTGTGGGAACTATATCTCCCTCTGATGCATTGGGTAAAGATTTATATATCATGAGATAGATATGGCTAGAAATTTAAGTTAATCCGGTTCAGTGTTACAGGACTGAAACGAGGAGTGAACTCGATTTAGAAAGGGACGTTGTCCAGTAATATGGTTTTAGCAGAAATGCCTTGGATACTATGGAAATCATATCATTTTCTTAATGTTTTTCCACAATTAAATGTTTTATTCCCATTCTATTTTATCATGATTGATGTTCTTTATGACCTATTCCTTACGTACTGCCAAGATTTATTTCACAACTCAAAATTTTGATGTGTAAACTTTATGTTCATGTTCTGAAGTTCAAATGTATATGGTTTGTTTTATTTTCTCCATTCTTACCCTTACTAAGAAATTGAGCTCACCCTTTATATGTTTTCTTTTCCCCATGATATAAAGAAGAGATTTATGTATGAAATCAAAAGGGGAAGTTCTTTATGGGAGATTTTAAAAATCTTTTACCACGATTAGTAGATTATGTTCCGAGTTTCCAAAGACACTAAACTATTATGATCCTTGTGTGATTTTTTTTGTTATGTATTAAGTATTCATAAAAATTAATGTAATGTCCATGTACATCAAGTTTGGGTCTCTACATTTTGTGAATAATATGACATCAGATCTCATTTTCCCTTTCATCGGGGCATGTTATTTGGGAGATCCCGGTTTGATTGGAGTAAGGATTGTCAGGATTGAGGTTTTGGTTATGATTGGGGTTTTTAGCCAACACACCTCTCAAAAGGTCTTGGTCCACCATGTGATGTTTGTTAATTTTGCATCTTGCTTTAGGTGTGGTGGACATTCTATAGAGTGTTCTTGGAAAACAAGCTAATGTGTAGTGGTTGTATCCATTGCTTGTGTTTTTTACATTTTTAGTTGGAATCATGTCTATGTTTCAATCATGTTATTATTAAAAACCCTAATGGGTTATGTATTGATGATATATATTACTTTTAAATTGTTGAACCATCATACCACCTTAGAGACCTACTATACAACCATGAGAAGAGGCTAGAGATAAATATCCCTCCCCAATTTATCATAGATTAGTGGAAGTGGTTGTTTGAGATATCTGAGCCATGGATTAGGGATTAGGCTCGGGTCCTACTCAAGAAAAGGAAAAAATAATAGGTCCAGAAAAGGGAAGATATGAGGAGTTATATAGAAACAAAATCCCTTTTTTAGAAAACAGTATATACCCCTAGTAAGAGGTTGATTGGGTGGAAAATATTTATTGGATCTTCATGTTCTAGGAGACATATGAAGAAATCAAGGTAAAATGGGCATTATTTATTTTGGAAGACCCCAATCATGGGTGGCGGGACTCAATTGTACAAACTAGGAATCATGAGAATATGTTTTGGAATGAAATTAAGGATTTATTTAATGGTAAATAATTCCATGATACATTTAACCTCACCAAGTCTTGAGAGTTTCTAGATCACTATATATTACGGGTATTAGACTATGTTGTATTATGTCAACCATTTGGAAGAACTCATTTGTTTCACACCGAAGGTGGGTTTTAATGAGAAGTTAAATGATTAGTGTTTTAAAATGAGGTTACAATAGGACATTAAATCTTAGGTATGCCTATTTAATCTGAAGACATATGCTAAGGAGGTTGATCAATCCTTGATAGTTTAAATTGATACTTTAGGTATTTTGGGTTTTTCTGGGATGAATCAGCATGTATTATTGAGTGGAAATGGCGTGTTTAAAAAAGAATAATAAGTGTGAAGAGTATAACAATAAAGGATTTGGTAGATCTAGAAACCCATCTCAACCACCTTTTATCCAACAATTAGTAGTGGTTTAGTCTTGTTCTATCAATATTGAAGGTTGGGTCATATGTAGATAGTGTGTCCAACTGCACCTATACCATGCCAACATTGTGGGAACTTTTGTCACTATTAGTATCACTATAAAAGTGTTATTATAACTAAGAGTGGTGTGGGATATTCAATGCACAATGATTTACCATCTCATTTAAGGGTAAAAAGGGAAATTTTATTTTGGCCTGATCGGTGAGGTTGTAAAGCCAAATCCTTTTATGGCCTAGGTCAGCTCAAAGTTAAGCCACTAGTCTGTAATAAATCATAATCATTGGTCAAAATGGAGAACCTTAAATATATAGTTATCCAAGCAGGGTAATGGTATTCTTGAACTATAACAGTTCAAGGTACCATTATTATTGAATCATCCACAACCACCATATTCTTTGATATGGGTTCTTGTAACTATTTTATTTAGATCTCTCTTGTGGAAGTGATGAATTTACCAACCAATATTATTTCTTTTTCCAAGAAGTTGGTTATGCCACATGGAAAGAGGAGGGAATAGGGTTTCAGATGTTTATACTACACTCTCACTATGTCAGAAGTATAATTGGAATGGGACTTAATGGTTCCAGTAATGGACTTTTTATGTGATCTTGGGCATTAACTATATGGGTTTTTCCATGGTGCACAACAATTTTCATCATCGGTGATTAAACATAATGGATCCCAATGGGAGTAATATAGTATTTCAAGGTGAATGGTAATGTCATGACCCCCTCCATCCAATGGTACCACAATGAGTGGAGAGAGTTAATGTCCCCCAGATTCCCACCTTCAGTAGTACCCAGGTTGCCAACTAGGATTGTGGGTATAATAATCTCAATAATGGGATTAATTAACCTCTATAATGTAAATTAGATTGGGAGATAAGGTTAACCCTCCATAATAAACTCCATGAAATAATATAAAAAACCCAATCCATCCCACAATGAATGTATAAATATAACTGATACAATAAAATTCTTCGATGTAAAAACCAAATATTAAAGATAAAGCAGTTACACAACAACTATCAAGGATTCGAGCTTGAAATGTCTATTATGGTCCACATAACTCTCCTTTAAATCCTGAAAACATTTATATATATAATGTTATAATACATGTATACTCAGTAGGAAATCCATTGTCCCACAAGAAAATCATAACGTATCATACTAATGAACCAATGAGAAAATAGTTGATCCAAACACCAACTATAATGGTATATTACCCATCCCATATCACTATGGAATAATCAAATAAATAATGCAATCCAAGTAATATAATATAAAATGAATCACATTGACAAGGGTACCCCCACACCATTTTCTAATTGGTCTGAAAAATCATATTTCTTGGCTCTCCTATATCTTATGTATATCACACTGCCCCCACACACATGGCCACAACAAACCTCTCCCGAAGACATCTGAGCTCGCCACCCCATAAGAACAACCACATCCCATCACACCCGAATACACCTAGACCACAACACAAAGACATTTATCACTATAGTAGTTAGGGTTCATGAACATGTTGGAAATCACCCTCTTCCCATCCTCCTAACATTCATGACCCCCACTAGAATATGCGTCACAAGTAGAGTCATATCCCATCTCTCCCGAAAACACATGGGACACCACCCCACAAGCACAATCAAATCTCGACCAAAAACACCTAGGATATCAGAAAAACCATGTAATGAACTATAAAACCTATGGTCATCATAGATTGTTTAGTACTTACCTTTATTGGAAGAGATAGAGGGAAAGATACGGTACCAAACAACTTGTACTCCTCAATAGATGTCATAAAAAACACCCCTCCATGACTGTGTGGATGTCGGCACATATTGCTCTATGTGGGTGGGATTTATATAGACATAAAAATAAAATACAAGTATATATATGTTTAGTATCAAACAATCAATCCCAACATATGGATTCATAGTACCAGCTAACTAACTCAAAACACCATTACTTTTTATTTCACCTCTAAATGCATAACACCACACAAAAATCCACATTCACATTTCTAACCAATTTAATTTATTCATATCATTCTTTTCATTATTAAAAATAAACCACATTTAACCACAAAAATCACTATTTAATAATTAATTAACCATTTTCATACCATTAACCAAACCAACCCATGTCAATTCAATAATTTTAATCATTTATTCAATCACGACAAAGGAATCTTGCGCAGATCAACCACCACTTCACCAACCCAAAATCATGGCCCAAAACCACCTAACCACTGAAAAAGCGTGGTCCACAAAACACCTCACTAACCCAAAATCAAAGCCCAAAAACCATCAGCCCCATAATCCCTAACAACACATGAATGTCCTATAAACATATCTATACATCACATCCCATCATGATCATTTTTTATCTATAGAGGGGATATGACAACATTCCACTTTATTTTAGGGGCATTATTGTACAAGCCATAATACTCAGGAAATGATTTCATTAGTCAAATAGAAATTATTAATGAATTTTTTTTTTTGGGTGACATCATAAAAATAAAAAAATCAACAACAGTCACAACACATATCATCCAACAAAAAAATCCCATAAATACCCCATGTTTTAGTGGGAAATCAAGTTCTTACAATCCAAAATATCAAAAATAATATCAAACTAGTATAATCATGTGAATCAAATCCTTTTTCCCCTTACAACTTAAATTTAACAAATTATCTGTTTTTAATTATGCTATCATAACTGTAACCCAAAGATAAAGAAATTAAAACCCTACCCGAAAGATACAAAAATAAAGATAAAAGAGGGAATCTCTTCCTTAAAGAATAATTCCACTTGATGTGCACCTCAGGGCCATGAAAAAGGCTCACAAACCAAAATCGTTCCATGAGTTAACATTGATCAACCTACACCATAACCAAATACCATAAATAATAAAACCAACCCACACCCCTAACCATAAAACACCCCCACAAAGAATCACCGAGTGAAGAATAGAAGAAAAACTACCAATAAGAATGATGGGATTACCATTGATTTGCTACAAAAACACCGAGACCAATGGATTAAAGAGTGATGCAGAGGGAATGAATAACACCTCAGGCACCAAGTGTTTTTCCAATATGATAGAAATATTAATCCATGTTTGAATTAATGAAAATTATGTTGTAAAAAAACATTTAAAACTACAATAAATCCAATATTTTAAAAAAATTAATCCCATTTGACATCATGTAATCCTCAGGGTTTGGTTTCATAAAAAAAGTGTCACCTTTTTATTATTTTACCTTAACAATACAAACATCATGAACAAACCTATCAAAAGCCGTGAACCACCATTATATGTCGTATAATACACTTAGAAAACTTGTATCTCTTTCTATAATCATGGGACACCTCCATATTCCATAGAAAACTATTGAAACCTCCCTAGAATAGCTCCAACAACCAAAACTCGCAAATTAATAGACTAGGAAGAAACATTATGTTAAATCAGATATCGATATAACGATTATATCCCTCAAGAATTGAAAACCATGTCTAGAAGAAAAGGGATCTTAATAACCACCCTGCAAGATACCTCTCAAGCATCTCATAATAACTCAAATTATAGCACATACCATACAAACTAACTCAAATGACTAAAAAACACAGTACAAAACCACAAGCCACATCCTCTCACATAGCGAAACTTACACACAGAAACTAAATAAATATCTCAGCCTCCACATTTCCCAAACTAACAACCATACAAACAACAAAATACACCATCCCAAACACATGAATAAAGGAATTCCATCCTCTATGTTCATATACAATTCTCTTTGGGTGGCACTGACTTAATAAAATTGGTTTAATGACATCATAGTTAATGCATATTGATTAGGATTCTGGTACTATGACTTTCATTTCATAGGAAATTTTCATACATAACACAACACAAATCACAAACCATGGAAAAAATCATCTCATAAAACAAAGGGATCCAAACCCCACATCAGAAAGTAAATACATCAAAAGAAAAAACAATAAAAAACACTTGTTTCTAGGAAAGAATATCAATCTCTTACTCCCATATACACTCCACTAGGCCACTATGCCTCCACAACGCACTACTCAATGAAATATTCCATCCAAATATTGACTTCTCTTGGTGATAATACATCTCTTCTAGCCGTTCCACAAATGTCACATCATCCTTAATATCCAACACACCATATTAAATGGAATGAGAGTTATCATAAATATTTCAGGGAAGATGAGAGACTTGTAAGATGTCCTGGATCCTTTCCAACCACTATGGTGATGCCAACTGATAAGCCACCTCTCCAACTCTACCAAACACCTCAAAGGCCCCAAATGACCTTGGGGAATGATTACCCACACTACTAAACCAACACTACTCGCATCGAGTGGAAACCTTGAAGAATACATGGTTCAAAACCATGAACACCAAGGGCCCCAATTAGTGATTGGCATGAAACATATTACGATACTATGCTTCTTTTATCCTCTCATGAATAATATAAACATTTTATTTATCATCTATATCACATCAGAACCAAAAATAGTAGTCTCCCCAACCTAAATCCATCACAATGGTGAATAAAAAGGTCTCATATACAAAGCTCCAATTGGAGACATGCCAATTGAAGAATGATAGCTGTTATTATAAGCACACTCTACCAATGAATAGGGTCATACCCAAGATCCACAAAATCCCAATATGTACAACCATAATATATCCTCTAATGATTGGAAAGTCTGTTCCATCTGACCATCTGTCAATGGGTGGAAATTAGTGGTGAGGCGTAAATGAGTTCCAAAAGTATGCAACATTCCCCTCTTGACATGTGAGGGAAAACATGTTTCATGATTCGAGATAATGAACCATATAACTCCATGAAACCACACCACTTAATCCATATACCTATTTGGAAAATCATTTACTATGCTTAACTCCTTGATCTCTTATAAATGGGATGATTTCATCAATTAATTTATGACCAGCTAGATAACATCGGTAACGTCCCAATTCTAAGTGCCACCCAAATGTGCCCTGTACCCGGTTGGTCACATGGACTCAAGCACATTTCCCTAAATTCTAGAGGTTGTGGATTAGAAGCAAGGTCCTTGGGTGTGATAGTGGGGAAACTATGGCCTCATTGGAAGAGTAATGCACCGTAATAACAATAATAATGAACATGTGAAGCAGTAATACCATAAAATAAGTAACAACAGAAGACTAAAATTAAATAAAAAATGGGAGAACACATATAAATGATTCATGTCACATATGTCAAGGAAAGGAGCCAAATAAGTCACAATGTTGGAAAATATAGTGCAAACCCAATATATGATGAAAATAAGTAAACAACTCCAACAACAACACAAGCCTCATCTTTGTCCCATGATTTCTAGGTCCACAACAATCAAGTACCTGAAGTTGACGTGTGCTTGAATTTATCTATCCCTACACCAATATAATTTGTTTGGGCTCCAAAGGGTGACCAAAATAGGGTGTGAAACAGACCCCAGTAGGAAACCACAAAAATATCTATGACTAAATGTCAGTGAATATATATAAAAAGGAAAAAGAAAAATAAAGTAATAAAAAATGAAAAACTAAAAAGTAAACAGTCCTACAGTCTCAAATATATTCATTTAAATTTATCAATTATTCAACTAAACATTCTTAAGAAATACTATGAGAAGTATTCATAATCTAACCTCTCTGGTTCAATTTAGACAAGACACTCTGAGGAAGCACCCACCGTCAATTCCCCATGTGGTCTCATAACGGTAAACAATTGACTCTCTCAGGAATCACTCAATGTCAAATTCCCCCTATGGTATCAAAACATAAAACTAAAGACACTCTAAGGGATCACTCATGTCCATCCCCCCCTTTGGTCTCTCTACTTGAATATATAACATACACTCTAAGGAACCCCTCAACATCCATCCCCCCTATAGTCTTACTACAACAGGTTCCTACAACCCTATTTAATTCAATCATGCATAAATGATATCCAGAAGCCAAATACAATATCAAATACTACTTGGCTAAATAGCTACAATGCATATCCCAATCATTTCATATAATAACAACTCCATCCTAACAACACTATCCATGTAAAGAAAAACAACATAATAGGGAGTTCAAGACCAAATGACCAATACCAATCAAACATTGGAAAATCCTCCATAATAAGGAAATAAAAGCTATTAATAATCAAAATCTATTACTCAAGCCTACAAAGAATAGGAATAATTAATCGGGATAAATTTAAAAAACACGCACTACCCTAATCTAAGGTATTGGGAAATGTTTTCACATATAACTCAAAAAAATTTATTGGAAGGCATAAACCACCTACCTCGACGTTGTAAAATTGATATAGTTGAACCTTAGCCTTCGAATCAACCTAGAATGTCGTAGATCTTCAAAAACATCCAAAATGTTCAACCTTGAATAACTCATGGAGGTAGATAAATCAATAGGAGAGGCTCTAGAAGAAGGAAGAACTCATTGAGGATATTCCAATGCAATTTATGATGTTTGATTTGGAGAAAGAACGACGAGCCTGTTTCATGGAGATGATTCAGAGATTCTGATTACCCTTGGACAATACATGGCTAGAGGAAGACATTTCTGTGAATCAGATGTGACCCCAGTCCAATATAAAAATAAAAAATAAAAAATACACAGTGTGTTCCCTGAGGATATATAGTGTGTATATGCCTTTACCTTGCACTTATTTAGGTGGTCTCCAGGTCACCTCATAAATCCATGTACTTGGCCTTTACATGGTTAGTACACGAGTACCCACGAAAACCGAGTACACATCTTGTACTTATGAAATTTATAAATTCTCCCCATTTCATCAAAACACCTGAAAACAATATCCATACCAGAAAAGAATATATGGGTTCTTACAAACTTCCCCGCATAAATAAATTAATCCCTGAATTTCCCTAACAAGGAGGCAGAGAAAAAGATTCCTCGAACAGCTCTGGCAACAACCATCACACATCAGCCTCCCTCTCCCAAGTCCTATCCCATACTCACCCATTCTACCACATCACCCATACTAGAGAAATGGACCGACCGTGTAGAAACTTCCAACTTTGATCAACAATCAGGATATGATGCTCTTTGAATGATGCATCCCCATCAAACTAAAAATACTTTGGTTGAACGACATGGGACGGGTCTGAGAAGTAACCTCATATATGATAAACTTGGAAGATGACGTGCATATCCTATTAGCTCTAAGGTAACGACAACCAATAGGAAATTGTTCTGAATCTCTCTAAAACCTCAAATAGCCTCACGTATCTTGGAGAAATCTTCCCCTGTCTCCTAATCCTCATGTGTCCCAACCTCAGTTGACATGTTGGAAAACATGATCTCTGACCTTGAACACCAGAGGTCATCTCCTTCTATTAGCAAAAAACTTCTTTCATGAATGTGTAGTATCCATACTCGTTCAAATCAACTCCATCTGTTATGTGGTCTCCTTGAAAAGACGAGGTCCCAACATTGCTACCTCTCCATATTCCATCCAACAAAAGGGTGATCGGCATGGAAAAATGTACAGTTCCTCATAAGGGGCAATCTAAATTGTTTTATGAATACTATTTTTTTCATCAAAATGCCACCATAGATATGTGATTCTCCCAAGAACCTCCAAAATATAGGATGCATGCTCTAAACATGTCTTCCAGTACCTTCATAGAATACTCGAACATGCCATCTGTTTGGGGATGGTAAGATATATTCAGAAGTACCTGTGTACCCAAATCCCTCTATAGTCCCTTCCAAACCTAAGAAGTAAAATAGACATCCCTATCTAAAACAATGGTGTGAGGAACCCCATGAAAACATAAAATATCTTGGATGTTCAGCCTTCCTAGATAATAAATACTGAAGGTCTCTTTATTAGTAAAAAGTGTGCAACCTTCGTGAGTCTATCAAAGAAAAACAAAACTACATTGTTCCCTTGAGCCGACCTTAAAAAGCGTATCACTAAGTCCATTTCGACATCATTCCACTTATACTCATGAATGGGTAACTATTGAAAAATCCCTATTGATCACTTATGCTCCTGCTTCACTTGTTGACTGGTGGAACATCTCATGACAAAACCTGCAACATCTCTCTTTATACCAGGACACCAACACTGAGGGTGTATATCTTGATACATCTTGGTTACACCAGGACGAATTGCCAAAACTGAATATTGAAAATCCAACATCAACTCCTAGTGTATGTATGATGACACCCATATGCGCCCATGAAAATTAAATATCTCATCCTCTCCTATGGTCCATCTAGGAATAGGGTCCTCTCCTGACCCACTCTCTCGTAGAAGTAGGCCTTCTGTATTTTATATCTTCCTCATTTTCACTTGATCAAGTAGAGTAGATGTAATAGATACAGAATAAAGGAATGTATTCCCCTGTATATCATGAACCTCCAAATACATCTCAGATAATAGAGCCCTAAGCTATATCTCACTACGGGCCTCCTAAAATGCATGTATCCGAGTCCTCCTGCTCAATGCATCAGCCACTACATTGCCTTTCCTTGGCATGCAGTAAAGATCAATGTCAAAGGACTAAAGGTCTTCAACCCACCTTTACCATCTCAAATATAAACAGTTCTGAGTGAATATATTCTTGAGACTTTTGGGATCCTTGAAAACCACAAAATACTCTCCCAACAGATAATTTATCAAATTGTGGAAAGTCTGAACAACTGTATCCAACTCAAGATCCTGTGATAGGTAATTCTTCTCATTTTTCCTCAACTGCTGAGACACGTACGAAATGACTCCTAGAGCGATACTAGATGCGTCAGAGTAGAGAGTATGAATTTTGTCTGGATCTAGAAAAACTAGTATCGGTGCTGAATTCAACCTTCCTTTCAGCTTATGGAAGGTTGAATCGCAGAAATCTTTCAATAAGTACTACTTCACTCCCTTCTTCGTCAAGCATTTTAGTGGTGATTCTAAATGTGAAAATTCCCTTATAAAATGTATGTAGTAACCATACATCCCAAAAAAAAACTCTATAACTCAATGAAATTTGTTGGATTCTCCTAGTAAACTACTATGCTCACTTTTTATGGGTCTAATGATACTCTTGTCTCAGAGATAACATGAATCAAGAAGTGAATCTGGTCCATCCAAAAGT
The DNA here is from genome assembly GCA_963277665.1 of Viscum album. Taxonomy (NCBI): domain Eukaryota; kingdom Viridiplantae; phylum Streptophyta; class Magnoliopsida; order Santalales; family Viscaceae; genus Viscum; species Viscum album. The sequence continues at coordinate 758,561,208 of OY728147.1, forward strand.
GGAATTTAGAGATCTTATCATATAACTAATGCTCTCTCAGTGTACTCAAACCAATCTAAATATGGGTAGCATGGTCGTATATAGTATGAGAGTACACCAAGATATTTTCCATGAAAACCACCACAAAGGAATCCATGTATGAATGGAACACTCAGTTCATTAGTTCGATAAAAACTATAGGTGCATTAGTGAGACCAAAGGACATACCCACATACACATATAGACTACACCTTCTCCAAAAGGAGGTAAGAGTTATATTGTAGGTTCTAATGCACAAGTGATGATAACTGGATCCCATGTCAATCTTCGATAACACCCGAGATCCTCAAATATGATCAGAGAGATCATCAATCATCAGCAAGGGATATAGGTTCTTCACCATCAACTAGTTTAGCTTTTGATAATCCACACAAAGTCTATGGGTACTATCTTATTTCTTCCCAAATAGGATAGGCGAATCCCAAGGAGAAGTACTGGGTTGAATGAAAACCTTTCCCTGCAACTCCTCTAGATACTTCTTGAGCTCTAATAACTCTGGTGTATCCATCCTATAAGGAGGAATTGACAATGGTGATGCCCCTGGAACAAGCTAAATAAAAAATTATACGTCTCGCTATGAAGGAAAACATGAAAAGTAAACTATAAATACATCCATAAAGTGATTGACCACTGGAGGATAGTCCATCTAGGAAGTCCCCTGGTCATCCAGTTACAAGGTAGAAATTAGGGTTGTAACATCTCCCAACCCATGATACTTGGGTCCAACTTTTCGTTCTTGGACATCCCATTTTCCCTTATATAGAAGCAATCCACCCTTTGGAGATGTGAAACTGACACTACGATGAAAACAATCGACAACAACCTAGAAGGGAACTAACCAATCCATTACAAGAATGACATCATATCTCATCATCTATAAAACATAAAGGTTCTATATGAAGCGACACCCACTAACCTCAAGAAGGAACTCCTTGCACTGACTTACACTAGCTGTTCTAGTCCCCAATACTTTTTCTACTGTTAATACATTAGTATATGTAAATATACAGAGCCCAAGGCTCTCCACAAAAACAATAAATATGAAACTATGGTAAACCCCTATATCGAAATGTGATGGAACTAAAACCAAGGAAACTAGAATTTTACCTCTAACTGTAGAGGGTTTGGGATCCTAATCCTACTGGGACTGCCACACTAAAAAAATCTAACCTTTACCGTGACCCTATAAAGGTGTCTCAGATCCCTAAGCTCTTACACCCTCTGGATATTGCTAGGAAACAGTATCTTGATACCCTTGGTCACGACCACCACCTCAACATAAATGGTTGAATGAAATCTAGTTCCCAGACTGATGAGAAACTGGGGGTCCCACTCTAGATTAAGGAGTCGAAATAGAAACCCTATCACTAGATTCTGGTGAGAAAAGCTGACAAAAATCACTGAATATGACCCATCATGCTACAAGATAGGAACATGACAAGGTCTCTTAGGAAATGTGTCCTTGTATTCCCACTCTTACTGCACTGGTAGGATACCACCTTGTTACCTAAAAGAGTATTCCGCCTAATCGGATCTCCACACGTAGACCCCTATAGTGCTTCTTGCTATCTATTAGAGGGGTAACAAATTCTGATCCCAAAATGCCCTGGATCAAAACCCCAGAATACCTCAGGTTGCGCTCTACGATCAGAACATGGTTGAATATAGAAGTTTTAGTAGTCAACCTGACGATGTTCACAAGAGATAAGATGTTATTCTTGAGTCCATCCTCAAACATCATTTCCAAAAAAAACTCATCACCCCTCAGAATGGGTGTGAAGTGCTGCAACTCTCCGAATTTAGAAGAATGCTCAATGAATGAGTGCATCTATTTCACCAATATCATGAAATCATGGGATCGGTCGGCCCTCAATGACTCTTGGTAGAAGTAATCAATGAAGGCATTCTAGAACTCATCCCAATCCATACCCTTCTGGCACCATGCATGTGATATCACATCCCACCATCTCTTGGAAGAATCCCAAAACATGTATGTAGAGAGCTTTACCCTGTTATATGGAGGCATCTACAGATGCTCAAAGACCGACAACAAGGATTATAACCAAGAATCTACAGTGAGAGGTCATCTATCCCTTATGAAATTGGGATAATGTTGCTGCTAAAAAATCCACGTCAACTCTTCCATAAACGGGGTAGGATGCAGTTATCCCTAGAAGGTCTACATAAACCTCATAAATCCTTCTCAGAATTTTCATCAGCACATGTATCCTTAATAATGGTTAGTTCCAAGACAGGCGTGATATGAGTATCTATTGGTAGTCCCTGATCTACCATGTCTGGTGTCAGATCGTTGCTCTATATCTGGAAAACAATAAGAGGATGTCTCGGTGGAATGACTCTGCAAATTCAAGTGCATTCCATAGTTTAATATTTTCAAGGACTAAAACATAGAAGTGGAAGAAAGGAAAAGGAGAAAGGAATAATTTATGTTTTTCAAATCATGGATACACACTGTGTATTACCCCTACATGGTGTGTTCCCTTAAGCAATTACATGGGTGTGTAATTTTGCAAACCAGGTTGTGTAACCCCCTACACATGACATGTTCCTCCCAAGGACACGACATGTACATGAATTGATACCCCCAGCCTGAGTTCCTCTATATTGATAAACCACATTGTTATATCAGAACATGACTACATGGCGTGTTTATTCGAGATACAACGTGTACTAGAAGAATTTCACTGACCCGTGTCAATGGTCACATAGCTAAAAATATGGTCGACTCCGCACAACGTGTTTATGATGGACACAGTGTGTACTACCTGAGATTTATCCATTTGTTTTGTCAGAAAAATGTTTGGATACATGATCCACACAACATGACGTGTACTCCAAGTACACGACATCTTCCACCAATCATTTCCCAACCCCGTGTATCTGCCCACACAGCCAGTCACCTGGTTAAGGATTACAAAAAATGTACATATTGTACACGGTTTGTACTTATGAAAATTATTTCCTTCCCAGAAAAAGGATACATGGAGTGTATTCATCAATACACACCACATATTTTGGGTTTTTCTAGACAGTAAGCCTAAAAAAACTGTTTCAGAACCACATGAAAACACTAAAACAAACATTAAAGTGCCAAATTTTGATCCTTGGGGTGAAAATCAAATCTTTGAATCTTATTCATGTATATTACAAGGTATAACAGTGCCAACAATAACATGATCTACCAAATTTTGAGCCATGAGTTCCCATAGCACCTCAGGGACCAATTTTTTTCATTAATTCTAAAGAAACATTACATATTATCAATACCCTATCAAATAACATGTATTCTCTGAAGGCATCTATCAATACAACATGAATATCTAGCACAACATATATCACACCAACATGAAATCATGAATGCACCCTAAATGTAATGAAAGGAATGCATGACATGTGTTCTCTAGGAGGTGCCTATATGATGCATGATATGGAATACCCTTATCTCATCATGTTGCAATAGAAATAGAACCTCAATAATATCTACGATAACAACACAAAACATGTGAATCACCCAACTGTAAAATCAAATCAACTGTAATAACTGAAAAACAAAAAAATTTCATTAATCTAGGTAAATTGAGTTTTCCCTATATACGAGTTAGCTAATATCGGGAAAAGCTAACTACCAACTACCTATTCAATCATATCTCTATATATAGGCTCTATGCATTAAGTCAAGAAAAAAAGAATTTCATTGATACCACTTTCTAAATTCCCGATTTCAGGTGGCACCCAAAGGTTCCCCAAACCCAGATGGTCACATGGACTCAAGTGCATTTCCCCGGATGGAAGAGGCTTCCAACTAGCAGCGACGACCTTGGGTGTGATAGTGGGGAAACTATGCCCTCATTTACAGACTAACGAACTGTAATAACAATAATAACTAACCTAAGAATCACTAATACCATAAAATAAGTAAAAGTGGAAGACTAATAGTAAATAAACCACTAGAGAACATATATAAATGATTCACATCACATATGTCTAGGAAAGCATCCAAACAATTCATAATGTTGTTAAATACACTGCTAAACCAAAGTAAAATAAAACACGAAAACAAATCCAACAGTAACGCAAGCCTCATCAAGGTCCCATTCTCTGCAGCTCCAAAAAAATCAAGTACTTGAAGTAGACTAATGCTTTCCCTTATCTATCCCTACAATAATATAATCTGTCTGGGACCAAAATCATTACCCAAAAATTGTGTGAGACGAATACTATTAGTAAACCACCCAAATATCTGTGCCTAAATGTCAGTGAATATATACATCAGTCAAAAAGAAAAATGATGTAATAAACCCAGAAGTACTAAAAAGTAAACAATAATACATTGTTAACTACATTTGTTGACATTTATCTATTATTCAACCAAACATTCAAAAGAAACACAATGGGAAGTACTTACATTATATCCCCTATGGTTTGACATAGACAAGGCTCTCTAGGGAATCACTCACATTCAATTCCCCCTATGTTCTCATAATGGTAAACTAAAGACTCTCTAAGGAAGCACTCAATGTCCTATTCCCCTTATGGTATCACAATGTAGAACTACATACACTCTGAGGGGAACTCACATCCATCCCCCCTATGGTCTTGCAACTTGAATGTATAACAAACACTCTAGGGAATCCCTCAGCGTCCATTCCCCCTATGGTCTAACTACTCCAGGTTCCCACATCCCTATTTAATACAATCGGGCAAAAATGATATCCATTAGCCAAAGTAAATCTCAAATAATACTTGGTTAAACATATAAAATTCATATAACATTCATTTAATATAATAACAACTCCATCCTAACCACACTAGGCATATAAATCAAAACAACCAAATATGTAGTTCTAGACCCAATGACCAATACCAGTCAAACATGGGAAACACATCCATAATAAGGTAATAAACCATATTTATAATAAAAAACCCTTACTCAGGAATACAAATCATAGAAATCAGGAACAAGGTAAAATTCCCAAAACACTCACTACCCTAATCTAGGGTATTAGGAAATTTCTATACATATAACTAAAAAAAATTTATGGGAAGTAAAAATCCATCTACCTCAACATTGTATGATCGATATAGTCGATCCTCAGCCTTTGAATTGACCATAAACATTGTAGATCAGAAAAAAAAATCCAAAAGTTCAAGCTTGAATAAATCACAATAGAGTGGAAATTAGGAGGAGAGGCTCTAGAATATGGAAGAACTCTTTGATGTGATTCCAAAAAAATCTAAAGTGTTTGATTCAGAGAACTAATAGTGAGTCATTTTTTCTGAGAAGATTCGGTGATTCCCGTCACCCATGGATGAGACGAGGGTATAAGGAGACGTTTCTATGAATAAGACGTGACCATAGTCCTATAAAATAATTAAAACAAATACATTTCGTGTTCCCTAAGGATATATAGTGTGTATAGGAATTTATCAAGCCCCAATTTAAGTGGTCTTCAGGACACCTCACATGGCCATGTACTTAGACGTTACACGGCCAGTACACGGCTACCTATGACAACTGATTACATGGAATGTACTTATGAAATTTACAAATTATATTCTTTTCATAAAAAACACTTGAAAACAAGTTCCATACCCAAAAAAAAGATCTGGTTTCTTACAACATCACTCCTCCCAAATATTTTTGTAATCCTATAATGAAATCCATAAATATTTGATCCCATTTCTAGTTGAGAATTTTCAAGGGATACAACAATCTACCAGGAACATGATTTCCGACCTTTGCATTAGGGAAAAATAGACACTGAGCCACAAACTCTACCACTACCTTGTTCATACAAGGACACCAAAACTACTTCCTCAATCTGAGGTAAATTTTGGAAACTCCTACGTGTATGGCCAATGGTGAGCTATAAAACTCATCAGGGACTCCATTATGCATTACTAATGTAACAAACAACCTCCCAGAAAACAACACATGGTTTCGACCATCCTCCAACCATCACTTTAGAGAATCACCATGTTCAACAAGATTGTACAACACCTATACCTATGAGTCTCCCATTTTAGATTCCTCTAAATTATGAATCATAGAAAACAATACCATTATCTAAAAAAACATCCTATACCCCTATGTATTCCCTAGAATACTCTTTCAACGCCTCCATTTCTCTACAAGAATCCCCTGATTCATTAAAAACACCCCACTATGACATCCTTCTCAAAGAATATGGCACAAAATCCCTTTTCCTAAGGTGTATAAGATCTAAATATCATAATCATAAAGAAGAATCATCAACCTACACTACCACATGTTCTAATCAGACTGGGAATGACATACCTTATGCTATTTTGATCCAGAAAGATCCCAATGTGATCTATAATGAGGTACTTCTACCACAACTTCATTGAAAAACACAACCACTGATAGATCCAGATTATGGGTGAAATATTTATGCTCACGAGGACATAACTTCCTAGAACCATAAGATATCACCACCCACTAATTCATTACCATGCATACCGATCCCTGTTTGTAATTTTCATAAACAACATCAAACATCACCCATTTCTCAAGAAACAAGAGCACTGAAGCACTAAACAACTTCCCCATTAGGTAACTGAATGTTTTCAGGCATAAATAACTCCAAATAAATTTAGTCATTCTCTGTTATATTTATCAACGAGGCAACAACTACAGAGAAATTGGGTAAAAACCTCTGATATTGGCCAAAAATTCCATGAAAACTACAAACCTCTGCCATGTTATTGGGTTATTGATATGAAAATACTTCTTTATCATTATATGGGACTACATACAAACCATGCTAAGACATCACTTGTCTGAGGAATTTCACCCCTCATGTCATAAGCATACACTTGGACATCTTTTCATAGAACTGGTGGATCAAATTAAATGAATGATAGTTATGAGATGGTCAACATATTCCTCATATGAAATCAAGTAGATTAAGATATCATCATTGAATACAATGAAGAAATGATCCTATAACTCATTAAAACTGATTTTTGTAAACCACATGAACATTATTGGTGCATTCGTAAGACAAAATGGCAGTAATACAAACTTGATGTGCATGTGCCTACATCTGAAGTCATTCTTTGAGTTATCTCTCTCTGTCACCCTTAACTGGTGATATCCGGGTGACAGATCAATCTTAGAAAACCAACTAAAACCTCCTAGATAGGTGAATGGACCATCTTTCCTTTGAAGAGGGTAACAATTTTTAACCATCACCCGATTCAAATTCTGGTAGTCTATACCCATCCATAGACTACAATTCTCCATCATGCAAGACATCACTAGAGCACCCCACACTAACATAATGGGAATGATAAAAACCTTATGTATTAGATAATCTATCTGAATCCCTAAATCCCACAACTCAGAATGTTCCACTCAATAAGGATCCTTTGAAATCCTAGAGGCATTGTGGTGTAAGTCGATACCAAATTCAACATCACATTGATAATATTGCATCGAAACCTCCTTGGGAAATAATGCTGGAACTCCCTAATGACCATGGGAACCTATACTCTCTCAGCATCCACTGATTTGACCAAAAAATCATCCAATAAAGGTTCTCAAAAAACTAACATCCCACATGAAAACCCTTCTCAACAATGAAGACCACACATTGGCCATCCACACCTTGAATCACAAATCTCCTAATGAAGTATTCGATAATAATACGTATGGAATAATAATAGATGATGTCAAGGATGACATCTTAGGGCTGTATCAGTAGTAAGAAAACATCCCCACATGAATGATGTGGCCTTATTATAAGTTTACACCCCTAACACACATCATGAAACCTAGTCCATCATCCAACATGCATAGTCAACACTAGAGGAATAAAATCTTATCTATGTCTAGTCCTATTGAATAAGATAAAGTGGTTGTAAAAAAGGAGTGAAATTCTCTTGAATCAAAATGGGCACAAACAAGAGTACTAAATAGACTAATAATACCCGAAACAATCTTTGGCCCCACTAGAACAACTACCTCCACTACACGCAACTGACCATACCCATATCCTCTACCTCTATACTAATAGATACCACAACATCCTAAATTGGGTCATTGTCCTTGAAAATGAAGAACATCCTATGGTTGGCATCTACCTTCTCTATCTCCCCTTGGTCCAGAAAAAACGTTTTGTCCCAACTTCTAAAATGTTCTCATAGGAAACTATTGTTGAGAATAACACTAAAACTATCCACCTCCACAAAACTAATGTTAGAGAACCACAAGGTTAATTTTCTATAAATGTCCATGAACCCCAAAAAACACAGTGGAACAAAACTCCCATGAATATCCGAGAATCCAATTCCCCTAGAAGGCTAAAAATGAAGATAATCAAGATGAATCTCTACTAGTTGAAACATTAATGATCTTAGTATCTGAGACCTTCCCCTAAAAACTCTAATCCTTGAAGAACTTATATTGTTAACCTCTCTTAGAATACCTCTTCATGAGTGCATCTTCTCGATAACCTTATAATTCTTCTGATCTTAAAGATACATTAGAAATGTAAAAGTGGTTACAGCATACTTGAATGAAGGATAGAGGGCCTCCTCAAGACATCTTGTAAGAGAATCCTCATCTGGAAAACAATCTGGGAAAAAAATTCAGAAGTTCATAATACATTATTCCCACCCCCTTCACTAACATCCTCCCCTACTTAAGAGAAACAAGTTGCTACCTCTTTTATGAGTTAATGGTCGATGAAAGGAACTCTACCCGGAACTCATTTTGGAAGTATAACCACAAAACATATTTTTTATTCTTATATCCCAGATACAATGTTCAAAATTGACTCACATATCCCCACATATGACTGAATGCTTAAGGGACGCAGTACTCTTTCGGGGCTTGGATCAGACTGAATGCGATATCATGCTCCTCCAATCCTCTCTTTTTCACAATGTATGAAACAATTCTCTCATGTAATCACAAATGATACCATTGTATAGAAAACAATTCCCTTTTCCAACCAACATACTCCCCTTTCAGATCAAACCTTCAGTGATCAACCCGATTAGCGTATTGACCCTCAACTTCCTAATCCACACATGGATGAAAAATAAGATCCATAGCTATAATGAAAGTAAATAACATCCTAATATCTATAGTTTTATATTTTTATAGATTTTTTAATTCACATTATTCATTTTAAGCTTCTAAAAACAACCCAATTTAGACATGAACCCAAGTCATCAATATGCATGTAACATTCCTAGGTCTCTACTCTATAAGCAGGTCCATATCACTTGGATGTTCAATAAGCTTAGAGTCTTTACACTAGATCATGGGGGAAAATATAATCTGGTGTCCTAGCTAGTGTCTCTACCATTTTCCATGAACCATGGTCAACCAGAACTATTTTCATACCAACCCATGAAATCATCACTATACCTAACTCCAAAGGTCATCCTATCTCTAAATTTCCAACTTTGATACAATTTTTTTGGACCCCTTTCCTTCAAAGATACCTTAATGAGGAGAGAGATATAACGATATTCGAGTCATACCTCTAATAGGCCCCATACTGGAAACTAGAATCAGGGGTATAAAAATATAATATATGGGATGGATTCCCTCTAGAAGATAAATAATAATGGGAGTTATGACTCATCATTACCAATAAACTCTATCACATAATACAAAAAAACCCAAACCATCCAAAAATTCACATATAAATTGAATTGATACAAAATAAATTATCGAAAGTAAATACCCAAAAGTAAATCTAATGAAACGACATAGAAACTGTCAACAATCGGAGTAAAAAAATCCAACATGACCCTTGTAACCCTCCTGGAAACCTAAAATTGTTTTTATATGCGTTGGGTGAGAATACATGAATACTCAGAAGGAAAACTGAAGTATCTCATTCATATGTCAAGGAATCATAATAATACACCTGTGAGAAAACAATAGAACCAAAAGAACCTATAAATTTATAATAACCAACCCAACCTCACCAAGGCACACTCACCACATAACACAAGCTAGGTAATATAATATAATAAGAATTACATCAATAAGGGTAACCCAAACCACTTTCCAAACAATATTCCACTCTAACACACTAACATCATACATCTTAGAGATCCCATATCTTTTTTAAATTACTCCACAAAATAGGCATGGTCATAACACTCTTCTCCGGAAGACACCTAGGCTCACCACACCATAAGCACAACCACATCAAATATCACTTGAGAGAACCTGGGACACTACATAACCACTTCTATAACTAGATGATTAATGTATCATAAAAACATAGGACATCAACCAAATTCACTTATGCTACTATGAATGACCCCCAATACAAGTTACATCACAAACCAAATCATGTCTCATCTTGCCCGAAAACAACTAGGCACCACCCCACAAGCATGGTCACATCTCACCTGAAAAAATCTATTCTATTGAAACCACTATCTAATGCTCTAACATGACTCCATCCATCACAACCTATGAAGTATCAACCTCAACTTGAATATATGGAGGTAACAAATGGGTACCCAAACATCCATACTTTTCACCGAATGTCCAATAAACACCCCACATGATTATGCGAGTGTTGGTACATAGTGACCGATGTGGGTGTGGTGTATATAGAAATCACAAGAGTATATTAGTGTAATATATATAGTATCAAACAATGAAGACCAACATATGGGTTCACAAACAATCTGAGAAACTCAGAAAACCATCACTTTTTCTACCACCTCTAAATGCATAAAACCACACAACAAGACACGATCCACATTTTTGTTTCTAACCAATTTGATTTTATCATATCATTCCTTGAATTATTTAGCATCAAGAACATTTAACCAAAAAACATACCATATAATTATTCATTACAAATTTTCATCCCATTAACCAAACCGACCTATGTCATTTCAATCATTTTTAATCATTTACTCCATGAATAGTTAGGATTTCATCACAAAGAAACTACCACCTCACCACCCTAATATCAAGCCACAAAAAAACCTTTCCACCCCAAAATAACAACCCACAAACCACATCACCACTTGAAAAGAACATCCCACAAACCACAAACCACACATTCCTCAACCACACATCACCATCCCAAATGCATGGATAAACATTATAACACATCAAGATCATTTTATATATTTACCAAGGATATTTTTTCACATTTACATTATTTTCGGGGAGTTATAACACAATCCATAATACAAGGAAACCAATTTCATTAGAAATAAAATGTGATTAATCAATTTCCATTTCGGTGTGATATGACAAAAATCCCAACAGTCAGAGCAGTTACAACACATTCATCCATCATAAAAAAGGCCCCAACAAGCTCAATTTTTCTTAGGACATAAAGTCCGTACAATCCGTAATATAGAAAATAATATTAATGCTGTAAAAGAATGTGAATGAAACCCTCTTCCAATTTTAATTTCAATTTAACCAATTATTTATCTTTAATTAAGCCAGGAAAACCATAGTCCATAGATTAAAAAAATAAAACCCATCCTTCATGCTACATAACAAAGTGAAATAAGGGAATCCATACCTCAAAGAATATTTCAACTCTCTGTGCACCACATGGTGAAGTTGAATTCCAAAAAACCACAACCAAACCATGATAAAAGAATGATCAATCTACACCATAACAAAATACCATTAAAAAATAAAAACCAACAAAAATCCCAAACCATAACAAAATTACCAAAATGAATATTAAGAGTAGAACAAAAGAGAACATACTAAGAAAAAGGTAGGACTTTCGACGGATTTACAATGAACAACCACCAGGACCAATCAATCAAAGGGAGAAGAAGAGGGAATGAAGAACTACTTAGAGAACCTAGGGTTATACCATAATAATAATATAAAGAAACCACTACCAAATGAATTAAAATTTGATCGAAAAAGAACTTTTAAAACTCCACAACATATGGGATTTACATGATGTGCAATCCTCTTTCATGTCATGTAATCCTTAGGGTTTAGTTTCATCGAAAAATTCATAGACTTTTTATTATTTAACCCCATAAAACCACACATCATGAATCAGCCTCACACAAGTCATGAAATACAATTACACATCATCTAATACACTTATATTGTTTGTATTTCTTGCAGTAATTTTGTGGCACCTCCATCATCCATCAAAAACTCTAGAAACCTCCCTTGAACACCTCCAAAAAACAAAACTAGAAAAGTAATAGATTGTTAGGGAACAAACCATTACATTAGATACATATGAAATGATACTAGACCTTGAGTATCCAAAACCATGCCTAAAAGAAAAGGGGTCAAAACAACCACCCAACAAGATACCTTTCAAGGGTCCCTTTATACCTCAAATGCTACCAACAACCAAACACATCAACCAAAATGACCACACAACACATTGCACAACCAGATAAACACAAACACTAGATGCCTCCTCTCACACAACCATATTGCCGCATAACTAATGAACCAATACCTCAACCTACATGCTTATTAAACCTACAACCACCCTAACTAACAAACTACACCATCCCAAATACACAAATCAAGGAATTATTTCCTCTATGTCAAGATACTATCCACATTGGGCAGTACAGACTCACCTCCATGAGTTTAATCTCATCATAGTTCATGCATCATAGTTAGTAAATAGGTAATCCTCCTTTTATATGTCTATACATTATCACACATCGCATAACACACATCAAACACCAATGAAAGAAATATTGTCTCATAAACAAAAGGGTATAAAGACCATATCACAAAGAAAAAAAGGACAAAACTCTAAGTGGTACGAATACATATACATATCTCACTCACACGTAATATCCTCTAGGCCACCATACCTCCACAACACACAAACCAATGAAATCATCCTTCCACACAATTCATTCTCTAGATGTTCTTGGATCCCTACTGGCCATTCCAAAAATGTCAGACCATCCTTGATATCCAGGTATCTATAGTCGATGGAATGAGAGTAATTGTGACGATATTAGAGAAGTTAGGAGTCATGGAAGGAATTGTGTATTTTTTCAATCCACGGTGTTAACACCAACTTATATGACACCTCAAAAACTCTCCCTAATACCTCAATGTTCCCAACAAATATGCAATAAGGCATACTTCATCTACCAAACCTCCACTTTCCATGTCAAATGGAAAACTTCAAGAACACATGGGACACAACCATGAACATAAAGGGCCACCTTATATGATAATTATGAAACTTCTGATGGTCCTGTGCAGGTTTCATCCTCTTACGAACAAGATGAAAATTATCTATCTTGCACTGAACCACATTGGGACTAATAATGATTGTATCCCCATACTATGTCTTGCACAATGGTAAATGAAATGTTCTCCCATAAAAATCCGTAATGGGATACATTCCAATTGAAGAGTGATAGATATTATTATATTCACACACTAACAAATGTACCCAATATCCATATAATTCCAAGAGGAATTCCTAAAACATATCCTCCAATGTTTGTATAGTCTGTTACCTCTGGAAATTGATCTGACAGTGGAAAAAAGTACTGAGGTGTAACTAAGTTCCAAAAGCATGATACAATCCCCTACAAACTCATGAGAAAAAATGGGTGTCTCTATCCGAGATAATGGACCATAAAACTATATGAAACCATAAAACCTCATCCACATAACTCTTATCCAATGCATCCACTATGCTTTACTCCTTGTTCAATATAAAGTGGGATAATTTCTTCAATCGATCCTTGACAACCTAGATAATGTCACAACCTCCATGAGATCTAAGTAACCCTGGGAAAAAATATATTGAGATGTCATCCCATTTATACTTGAGAAAATTCAAGGGATACTAAAAACCATCAGGGGCATGATTCTCAACCATTTTCAACAAGAAAACTATACACTGAGACAAAAACGTTTCCACTAATTGTATCACCATTGGCCCCCAAAACTGTGTCCTCATGCCATGGTACATTTTGAAAAATCATATGTGTACTTCCAATGGTGATCTATGAAACTCACAGAGGATTTAATCACTCATTACTATCAGAATACACTATATAAAATGAAAAAAATCATTTTTCCAACAATACTATGACCATCACTCCATAGAATAACCATAGCCACCATGATAACACATCACCTATTGAACCAAGTGACCCCACTAAGACTCCTACACCTACTACATCAGAGATGACTACTCCATCATCTGAAATAAACAACCTCTACCACTAGCCACCTTTTCATTTAATAACAAGGCTTCTAATGCCTCCATTTCTGTCCAAGCATTCCTTAATACACAAATAACACCCCTCTAATATTTCTTTCTCAAATAATCATCCATATAATTTCCTTTTCCTGAGGAGTAGAAGATCTAAAAATTGTAGTAATTATGAAACTCCATTAAACTATGCTTAAAAAAAGTTCAAATCACAATGTGAAAATGAAAAACTCATGATATTTTGATTTGTGATGTCCACAAATTAGTCGCCAATGAGGTGATTCTTCTACAGCATCAGTAAAAACACAATCTCTATTAGCTTAAGATCATGGGTGGCATAGTTACACTAATAGATATGTAACTTTGTAAAACCATAAGAGATAACTTCCTACTACTACATTAGAATGAATACCTAGAACATACGGGAAGTGTCACAAAACACCTCAAACATCACCACTTCCCTAGGAAAATGGATCATTGGATCACTAACCATCTTCACCATCAGGTAACAGAGAGATTCCTAACACTAATAAATCCGAAAAAATGATTGGTATTTCTTGGTCAAATATGTCAATTATGTTTCAAAAGCAGACAAATTGAGTGAAAACATATGGTAATATCATGAAATACCATCAAAAATCTGCACTCCTCCACATTCGTGGGTGATTCCTTGAAAAATTTATTCCAGCTTCAATGGGTCTATTGCCACACTCTACTGAGACACCATATACCTGAGGAAATTAACCTCTGTCATCCAATTAATACACATAGAATACTTTCCATCAATATATTAGTGTTGAAGAACATGGAATCCTATTCTATGATCCTCAGCATGATCCTCATATGACTTTGAGTAGATTAAGGTATCATCAATGGATATGACAACGAATTGATAAAGTAAATCATGGAACATAAAGTTTAGAAGCCCCATGAACATGGCTGGTGTGTTTATAACACAAAATGGCATGAATATAAACATTAAGAGGTTGTCTCTACAAAAAAGCATTCTTCATAATGTCACCCTGCTCCACCCTAAACTGGTGATATTTAGACTATAGATCTATCATAGAAAACCAACTATATCATCTTTTTTAGTCAGTTGTTTCTTCAATCATTTGAAGAGGGTAACTAGTTTTGAACATCAATTGATTCAACCTATGTTAGTTTATAAACAACCTTAGATGACTATACTCATTATTAGAGAGAACCACAGGGGAACCCCATGATGAAACACTAATAGATAAAACCCATCTGTATCAGATCATTGATCTGAATCCTCAATTCCCACAACTGAGAAGGTTCCATTCAATAATAACCCATAGATCTCGTAGAAGCATAGGGCTGAAAGTCAATCCAAAACTCAACAACATGTTTAGGGGGTATCATCACAACCTCAGTAGAAAAAACAAACAGGAAGTCCTCAACAACCCTAGAATCCTCTCCCAACTTAGCATCCACTAATTCCATAGACCACTTATCCAACATGGAATGAAGGGGCTCCACATGCCGACTAACAAGCTGACAACCCTTATCTCAAATGAATACCATACATTGTCCATCCACATCTGAAAACAACAGTCTCATCCTAAATCAGTTGATAATAGTATGTATGGAATACAAATATATGATGAAAAGGATTAAATCATATGGCTATATTTATAGCATTAAAGTATCCCTACAACACTAATGTAGCCCCATCATTAGTCTATAACCCTCAACAGTCATAAAAAAAGCACGCCTAGCCACCAATAGGTGTAGTCAACTTAAGGGGAATGAGAAGACTCTGAACTTATTGTCACATATCATATAATAGAATGGGAGAAACAAAGAAGTGTGGAACTCCAAAATAAAAAAAAAGGCACAAATAAGAGTAATAAATAAACTGATGACAACTCTAACGATATTTTTACCCGCTTAAAATGTAATTTATGCTATGTGAAACTATCCATGCATGAATACTCTACCTAAATTTTTATGGTCACCTTCACGGCCACACTCATGTCATGGTCCCTTAACATGAATAAATTTATAAGGTCAATCTCTACCTCCTATATCTCCCCTTGGAAGAGAAAAAACATTCTACCCCTACTTCTGAAACAGTCTCACTAGAAACTACTAATGAGCTTGTCACTTAACCTATCCTCCTTCACTAAAATAAGCTCAAGAAACCACAGGGAACTATTTGTGGTGATGCACATGAGCCCCAAAACCAAAAAAAATTATCAAAAAACTCCCTAGAAAACAATGGAAATCCTTGGACCCAAAAGATTGAAATGGAAGATGCAAAGTCTAACTCCCTATTGATCGAAAACTCAAAGGTCCTCAATACTGGGAACTTCCACTGAAATCTCTACTACTAGAGGAACTATACTGGTTCCCTCCGACCACAACTCTGCTCACATGGGTATCTGATCAGTCACTTATGCCTTCTTATGAACCTCCAGATATGTCTACAACATAAAATGAGTAACTAAATATTGGATATAAGGACAAATGGCCTCATCAAGAGGTCATGTATGAGACTCCTGATCCGTAAAAAGATCTGGGAAAAAATGCAGACGGTCCTTAAACATTATTCCGAGCTCCCATATTGACATGATCCCCTCCTGAAGAGAAAAAATATCCTACATCTTTTCCTAATTCATGGTTGCGAAAATAAAATCATCCATGTACTCATTTTTGAAGTCAACCAACAAAACATCTTCCTCTTTTATCTCTGTAAGATATAGTGTCCACCACTGACGTGAAACTACAGGAATCTAACTAACTTTCAATGGGACCTAGTACTCCATCAAGGCCCAAATAAATCTAAAAGTGTTCTTGATAACAAATAACAAGGTATCTAATAGAACTTCTGAAACACTTTACTCATACTTTACAAAATCCTATCATTAGAAGGAACACAATTCCTTTTCCGAGCCTTATTCTCTTCTATTAGATAATCCCTATAGAGATCAGCTGAATTAGCTTGTTGAACCTCATCTACCTGATCCACACATGGATGATAAAAATTATCTATAACTATAATGAAAACAAATAAATCCCCAATACCATTAGTGTGTAATTATTATTATTATTTATTTTAATTAACTTTATTCATTTTAAAATTCCCAAAATAACCCAATTCAAATAAAAAGGTAAGTCATCATGAAGAGTATACCTTTCCTAGGACTTTACAATGTATGTAAGTCCATCTCACTTGGTTGTTCTGTAATCTCAGAGTCCATGAACGGGATCACAGGGGGCCATAAAATCCTATTTCCTAGGTGGAATATTTGTCCTATATCACATACCAAGGTCAACTAGCTCTGTTTTCATACCAACCCATGAAATCCTCAATATTCTCAACTCCAAATATAATAATTTCTCACGAAACACTGATCTAATACCACTATGTTATAACCCCTACCTCTAAAGATACCATAATGTGGGGAAAGAATTAATGACCCCTGAATTTTACCTTCAATTGGCCCTGGGATGGAGACTAATAGTGAGGGTAAAAAAATATCATGAATGGGAGGCATTACATTCTATAATATAAATTTTATTGGGTGATAAGATGAGTCAACCACAAAAAATTCCATGACATAATACAAAAAAAACCCAAACCATCCCACAATTCATGTATAAATAGAACCGATACAAAAAAAGGTTCCAATGTGAATACAAAAAAGTAAAAATAATGGAGTGACACAATAACCATTAGGTATCCTATATTGAAATATCCAGCAGTGTCTACATGACCCTCCTAGAAACCTAAAAACATTTATATATATATATATATATATTGTGAGCATACGTGTATACTCAATAGGAAAACCAAAGTCTCAAGTGAAAATGAGAAAGAAGAATTCTAATGAACCCATGAGAAAACAATAAAACCAAACATCACCAATAAGGGTGTAAGAACCATCCAAAACTCACCAACCCAGACCCACCAAATTAAAAAAGCCATGTCATATAATATAATATGAATCTCAATGATAAGGTTACCCCTCAGCACTTTTGCACTCGTATGCCACTCGCACACCCCAACATCATATTTCATGGCTCTCCTATTTCCTTTCTATATCACACGATCCCACAAGAAAGGTAAGAACACACCTCACCAGAAGACCGCTGGGCTCGCCACCCCACAAGAACATCCACACCACCTATCTCTTATAAACCCCGAGTCTACAACACAACCATTTCCATAACCAGAGTAGTAATGTGCCACGAACAAGTAGTACATCAAACACAATCCCTCCTCTTTCCAAGTATGACCCACACTATGAAGCTACCTTACAGGAATGGTCAAATCACATCTCTCCCAAAAACACTTGGGCCACCTCCCCACAAGCATGATCACATCTCGTTCGACAACACCTGGGCTATCGCAACCACAATATATTGCACTAAAATACCTCCGACCATCAAATCCTATTCAATAAATAACTCTCCTAGAAGATAGAGATGGAATTAATATATTCCCATCCATCAAAAATCTTTACTGGATGTTTTGAAAAAAACCCTTGTGTGACTATGCTGGTGTCGGCACATATTTCTTGATGTGGGTGGGGTATATACCGAAATAAAATTTATATGCAAATATATATATAGTATCAGACAATTGATCATAACCTTTGGGTAAAAACAAACTAACCAACTCACAACACCTTCAATTTGGTTCCACCACTAAATTCATGACACATAAAACGATCCTTAAGACACATTCTAATTTCCAACCAATTTCATTTAATTGTCTCATTATTTTCATTATATATCGCCAATCACATTTGACCACACAACTCACCATTTAATTATTCATTAACCATTTTCATCCCATTAAGCAAACCAACCCATTTACTTTCAATCATTTTTTCATTTATTCCATCATTACATGGGAATCTAACACAAAGAAGCCATCACCTCACCATGCTAAATTCACAACCCATAACCACCTCACTATGCCTAAAGAAGTGACCATAAACGACCATATAGACCCAAAATCACAACCCAAAAAACCATTTTCCCACATGCCACTACAACATGTCACTGTCGCAAAAGTACAATAAAAAATAAAATCCCATGAAGATAATTTTAATGATTTTAAAGAGAAATTTTAACATAATCCACATCTTCATATAGGAATTATCACACTATTCGTGATCCAGGGGAAACTATTCCACTGAAAAAATATAATTGACTAACCAATTTCCATTGTTGGGGGATATCACAATAATAAAAAAAGTCACAATAGTCAGAACTCATAAAATCTAACACAAAAAAAGACCCAAATGGCCATAATTTTCAATAATAAATCAAGTCCATACAATATAAAATATAAAAATTACAAAAAAGTTGTAAAATAATTCAAATAAAATCCTATTTCCCCTTTTCGTTTCAATTAATCCAATTATTTATCTCTAATTAATCTAGAAGAACCATTACCAATAGATAAAAAAAGGAAACCCCTCCCATATGATACAAAATAATGTGAAATGAGGGAATCTTGAACTCAAATAAGTTATCAACTCAATGAACACACAAAGGAAAACAAGAAAAAAAAATCCACAACCACATCATGAGAAAACACTTATCAACAAACACCACAACCGAGGTTGATCAAAAATAAAACCAACACAAAAACCAAAAAATAAAAACATTGCCACAAAAAATCCATATGAGTGGAACAGAAGAAAACCTAAAAAGAATAATGGATCACCATATATTTCTAATGAAAATACATAGGGACTAAAAAATCAAATAGGTAGGAAGAGTAATTGATGAACTCCCAAGGGATCCTAGGGTTTTCGCAATATGG
Source organism: Viscum album (assembly GCA_963277665.1). NCBI lineage: Eukaryota > Viridiplantae > Streptophyta > Magnoliopsida > Santalales > Viscaceae > Viscum > Viscum album. The sequence goes on from OY728147.1 coordinate 758,581,281, forward strand.
GTGGAAGAAGAATCCATGATTGAATGAATAATTTTTTTCCTATAAAAGATTATTTTTAATCTATAGCACGCTAGAGATTTATGTGACATGTAATCTTCTTTATTTTCACGTAATCCTCAGGGTTTGGTTTGTCGAAAAAATGTGTCCCATTTTTAATAATTAACGCCTAAAATCCACACATTATGAACCGACCTCACAGAATCCATGAACCAACATCACATATCCTCTAGTACACTTACATGACCTGTATTTATAGTAGGTTTTCTATAGACCCTCGTGCTTTAACAAAAACTCCTAGAAACTCCGCTCAACACCTCCAAAAATGAAAAGTGGAAAAGTCAAAAAAAGGAAGGAATAGACCCTTATAGATATCCCTAATTTGGGTGAGTTGGACTGCCACATTTGTAGTTAGGTTTCCTCATTTTCTATATCTCTTATATCATTTTGGTAGATGATTGGTAGATATTTTGAGAATGGGGTGACTCTCGTAGTGGATGATATTAAAGAGGTATTTTCTAATGATTTCTCAGGTTTACCTCCAAAATGGGAGGTTGAGTTCACCATTTATTTGTGCTGGTAATACAAATGAGTTCTCTTCCATCATATCATATAAACACCATTGAGTTGGGGGAAGTAAATATAAATTAGGATGATGTGTAATACAAAGGATTAATTCACCTGAGCATCTCACCTTGGACTGCTCTATATTTGTTTTCTATAAAATTTTACTCATCCCTTCAGGTTTGAATTGATTATTTGTAGATGAAAATGATCACAATCAAGAATAAATATCATTTTACCAGCATCGATAACGTATTTTTCTAGCTCAAGTTGTAAATTTGTTAATATAGAAATAAACTATGTTTTGGGCACCATCCAATCCGGGATAGAGAGGAAACAATTCCCAAGATAGCCTTCCAAAGTAGGTATGGCCCCTTTGAGTTTTGGTCATGCCATTCCGGATGAAATATTCCATGGTATTCTTCATGTCCCTTATGAATAGGGTGTTCTATCAGTAGCTCAAATCCTTTATCATAGTGTTTTTGGAAAACACCTTGGTCTATTTAAAGATAGAGGAAGAGCATAGAAAATACCTGAGGGTCGTTCTAGGATCTCTTTAGGACCACCATCTCTATTTGAACAATTCAAAATGAAATTTATTTATATAGAAAATCATGTTTATGTTCCATGTAATCTCATAGCAGAGGGTTTAAGTGGATCCTAAGAAAATCATAACCATGATTTCATGGGAAAAATAGAGAGTCGTATTCAACATTACGATCTTCATGTGAATGGTATGGTACTGTATGTAGTTTAATAGTTATTTTTCATGGTTTTCCATTCACATGACCATTCATACATCAAAGAGGGTGAGGTTTGAGTGAATCCCATAATTCCATATATCTTCAAGGAACTAAAGTGATGATTAAACACTACCTTAATTTTGATCTTACTATAATATTTAAGAGGATTTGTGGTCTAAAACGATTCTTTAGGAATGGGTATTGAGTTTTTTATAATGCCTGATGTCGGTGTTATGGCATATGAATCTCATTAAATTTTACTTTATAAAAGGAATTATCTAACCCATGACATTGATCTAGAGAAAATTTTGAATATCTTGAATAAGTGGTGTTAATATCTCTTCAAGGAGAAATATATAGTCTATATAGACCATAAGAGTTTGGTTAAAATTTTCTCTAAGTAGGATCTAAATTTGAGGCAGCACTAATGGGTTGGCACCTTTAGGGGTAACAATTTTAGGTTATTTATACAAGGGTAAAAATGATCATGGTATTAGATTCCATAAGTAGAATGATGTTGGTGAAAGATATAAACTAGTACAGTGATGAATGGACTTTGATGATTCTTTTTCTCAAAAGAACATGTAAGCAAATGAGGATAGTAGAGGCTCTCTGTTGACTAGAATTTAGTTTATTACCTCAATTTTGGAGATAATTTGAGAAGATTGTCGAAATTATGAGCTATGTCAGTGATCTATCTAGCTACTAAATGGGGGGGATGTTCTAAATGAGTGGTCTTTATCTTCTTAGGGGAATAAATTTTTCAAGGGTTACGTCATAGTGCCATTATCATTGTGGAAGGTGGTGATGAAGGATTTCCAACAATCATAGTGGGAAATTTTCTGTTGGACCAAAAATATGTATAATGACATGTTACATCAGTTAGAGTGGCTTGGAATGACATGGTACATAGATGACTTCTTATCTAGTTGTCATAAATTTCAATAGGTTAAATAAGAGAATTAGTGGACATTAGGTTTGCCTGAACCACTCCCTATTGAGATGTAGAAGTGGGAAAATGACACCATCAACTTCATAATTAGATTACATTTTACAACCTAGGGAAGGAACACTATTTGGGTGGTTATTAATAGTCTAACCATGTCCTCCCATTTCATTCTACCCAAGTATTTAAAAAATGTGGATGAGTTAATATTATTGAATGTTAAAGAAATTATGAGGATTTAAGGTGTTCTGTAAGATACTGTTTTACATATTAACCACCACATTACCTCTCGGTTTTGTGAGGTCCATCAGAAGTAAATGAGGTCATAAATCAATATAAGTACAATATACAATCGTCAAATAAATTGTCAGACTAAATGAGAAATTTTTAAATAGATGACATGATATGGAATGCATGATATATTTTGGTGGATGATGGGATAACCATATAGGATTGGTGAAATTATCATATAATAAAAGTTACCAATCCTCAATTAAAATGGATCAATTTGAGGAACTTTATAGTTGGCCATGTCAGTCACCCCTATGTTAGAAAGAAGTGGGAGATACACCTTTTCTAGAATGAAGCCTTGTAGAAGATTCATAAATTTATTTTGATTGACCAAGAATTTCTTTTTGATATCACTGATTCACAACAAGTATTATCAGGAGTAGTGTTTTCAATTTATGTATTTCTCAATGGGTGAATTGTTATTAATAAATGTGACAACTCTTCTAGATCACCATTATCATGGTAAGTTGGGGAAATTGATGTTAATGTATGTCACACCATTCCTGATTACCAAAATAATTTATGATGTTGAATACCAGTTATATTTACTAATGCATTTGACATTGATCCATGTTGATTTTATGTCTCAAAACCAAAGAGTTATAACCCAAACCCATCCCATGTGAATTGGTGCTAAAATATTAGTTGTATCTATTCAAGAATGAAATATAGATTTTATAATCCCAATATTGTTTTATTTTGTGGAAATAAATACCATTAGTTTGTATCCTTTGGAGTCATGTTTATGATGATCATGAGACATGGGAACAAAAGTCGTGGATGGAGGAGAAGTATCTATATTTATCCTTTGATCAGACATTAGTTTGATTTTCTGTGGGTGGAATGTTTTTATGGTGGGGAAATTAGGAACATCCACAGTTTTATATTGAGGTATTTTATGATTTTTTACCATTATCTTTATTGTTTTCTTTTATTTGGTTTTTTTTGTAAAAAAAAATGGTTTTTAGGCTAGATATGTGTAGGAACATGGTTGGTGCTTACTTCATAGAAACTATGCTCCAGCCTAGTGAAAACAATGCACGCAACACAATGGCACTATCCCATCCGAAATGTATAGTGTACAAGCATGTGGTCCTGGTAAACTAACTGTGGGACTACAACAGTGGAATTATCCAATCCTAACAACTACAAACACAATAATGCACCTTTCCAGATAAACCCTATGACCAATATTCTTCTTTTAGAGTGGTTCTTCATGGTTTCTGTATGGTCTCTATTACGTTGAGTCCATTTACATTATTATAAAATTTGAAATTCCTAAATAATACTCCATGATTTTTACTCCCCCATTTATCTCGTCATTTATCCATTTCCACCCTTGTCTCACATACCTCTCCTCATATCCCCCATCATGTATGAATTTTTTGTTGTCAATGCTTGGAATTATCAAGAAATAAACATGTAAGATTTTCCTATCCTATTTTATTCTATTTATATTTAACATATTCTTTTATTTATTATGTTTTAATTTATAAAGTGGTTAGATTTAATTAGGTTGGGTTTAATCTATTTTCTTTACATCAAATATTATTGTATATTGTGTTATCATGACTTTATAACATCTCTCCTTCCTGTTATTGGTGGATTCTACATAGTTTGTGGAAGTTTCAAAGAATATGTAGATTATAATATTCCTTGAAATAATTTTATGATATTATTATTCATTATTTGGATTTGAAATGTGTTTTTCCTATTTTTTACTAGTTCTAATGATGTTTTCCATAGATTCTACTTTGATTTCATGGTGTGATGGTGGGTTTCCCTTTATAATTGGTTGTTTTCAAGACTGGTTTCAATTATTGGGATTGTGAAATTTAAAAAATATGATTTCACTTGATATAGGGATTAGAATAGTGCACTTGTGAATACTAGGTATCTTGTTGGGAGGACTAGGTTTATTATGCAAGAAAAGTTGATTGGGATAAGGATAGGTCATGCTTTTAGAATTTTGTTACATATATAAATAAATATAGAAAATGGGGTTGGTTTGTTGAAGAAAGAGATTGACCATATATTTATTAATTTTATCACCAAGATTATGTGGATACTTGGACCCAGTAAAAATAGTTAATTTTTTATTTTCCATAGTACTCATACGTTCATCAGTTTCAGCCGATTTTTAAAATATTATGATCTTTTATAGAAAAGAATGTTTAAAATTAAAATGAAATATTTCTTTTCTAAAATCCAGAATTTTAATTTTTCATTTAACTTCTTTTCATGCAATATTTTTGTTGGTATTGTACATAGAAATTTATTTCACACCCTACATATACCCTCTTTTGTTTTAATAACTTATTATCATTGAGTTAGGTAAAATAAAGGCCTTATATTGTGGTGATGGTGGTTCAATATTCTATATGTTCTTTAGAATAAGCTGTTTCTGGTGGTGGTTTGGGGTGTTAAATATCATGATACTTCTTGATTTTATTCATTTAGTTTAACCCCACCCCATTTTTATTATTTTCGCATTTCATTGCAAATAGAAATTTATTAGATCATGTAGTAGTGGATTCCCTTGATAGATTGTATTATTTATATTGGTTGTGATGTGAAAAAGAATTATTTTTTGTTTTCGGTTATATAATTAATTGGATAAACCATTCCCAAAGGTGCTATTTAATTCCCAAGTAATAGTTTCCAACCCTTAGGAATTGGGAAGTCCCTTCCGGCCATTCCATGAGTTGGGTCTGGTGTTGGGTTAGATATATACTAGAAAAAATTTCCAAAATAATAAATATTATATTATCTTGATAGGGATTTACTTATTTTCAAACAAAACAAACTTTTAATTTACTGAAATATAGTATTTTTTCCACCATGGGATAAATTCGTGTTTTTTAATGAATTTGGTAATTCTTAAATCAAAAGAATATGTGAGAGAGATAACAATATATACATTTAAATTAACTAAATTACATGAATAATATGCTAATATTATTTTATGGAAATAAATTCAACATAAATAATTAAATAATTGCTGAATAAAACATGTGTCCTAAAGAATAATAATTGAAGAAAAAAACCACACATATTAATTGGGTAACAATTCAATAAAAACCTATTAGAATATATGGATTAAAAATGATCTCTAAATACCATCAATTAAGGTATTACATGATATATCATCTCAAATAGGATGTATATAAACCACATAATATAAATATGGCACATAATACAAAATGTTCATCAAAGTGATGAGTTTTAGACGGAAACCCCTTACATATTTACCTAAATTCTAGAAAAATACTTTAACCCCTTGGTAATACAAGCATAAAAATAAGTTTCAATTAATTTATATCTATACTATTATCCATTTTCATTTATACACTTTATAAAAAGTAAATTTCTTGACTAATTTTACCTATTTTTACTACGATTTTTTAGAGTAATGATGAATTTTCTTGTATCATTATAGTCGTATTTTTAATTTTTTTCGAAAGATATTCATTATTACATAATTAATTATAATTTTTGGTATTTTTTATAATCATTTATGATGTTTATAATTAATTTAATGAGTTTTTAGTCTTTTTTAAAGTGAAATATATAGCAATCATGTTTCTCTGATTCATCACGATCGAATTATGTTTTCAAAATTAGTGAATAAAATATTGATATATCATATCTAGAATAAAAAACAATTATTCAAAAAAATTTATTATATTATTACAGTAGTTTTTTCCAATATTCATTCGTGAGAAAAATTTAATTTATTATTCATGATTTTTGTTAAACCGACCCAAACTTCAAAATACCCTGATTGTGTTTTTGATTATGAGGATTTTTTTTATAATATCATCAAAAAAGACGTAAAATAATAATATTTAATATTTACTAGTCTAATATATAACAATTAAAATGGATTAATAATATTAATAATATGTAATTTATTTGAAAATATTCCAAATTGTGAATAATATTTTTTCAATTAGTAAGTTTTTTTAAATAATTGAATTAGTAATGAATTTTTATTGACCTTATAATTACTAGGTTCTCCAATTTTCCATACAAATAGTTAATGATATCATAATAATTTTTTCCCCATTAAAAATATCTATGAACTATTAATAAGGGGTTGTGATGAAAAAAGAATTTTTTTTCTCATAAAGGTTATTTTCTGCACGTATGAACAACTGCTGATTTATTTATTTAATGGATTTGATAAATGAATAGAAAATCATAATAACATTAATAAAGTTAGATTATATTATATAAATTATATTAATATCATTATATTTTTCTAAATTGAATAAATATTATAGAATACAACCAAGAGGAGAATATATAAAGTTGATAATACTCACGCCACAAGATTAATTTTACATGGAAATATCATTGGAAATGGAGGCCTTTTGCTAAATAATGGTGTACAACACATTTTTCATGTTTGTGAGAGATATAATTGAGGAAAATTGGAAGAGTTTCAAGAGGATTTTATAAGGATATGTGAGTCTTGATATGATATAGATGTTACTCTTTTTTAAGTTATGAGAAGGATTGTTTCAGTAGTAGCCTTTAGATATGAAATAATACAATGTTATTATTTAAGTGTAAATGACCAAAATAAGGGAAATTTTTTTTGATAGTGAGAATTGGATAAAAATATTATAATAAACTTGATTTCTGGGAATCATTGAGTATATTATGGCATTTTTTTCTATTTAACTTATTCATTATTTTACTTTTACCTTCGTAAATAATTTTTAACATTTGAAATCAATTTTAATGGAAAAAATTATGGTTCCCACCTTTTACATAATTTATATGAAGAATTTAAAATTTGAATATTTTTTATGATACAATTTTTATATATGTTTGAAAATTTTATTTAACATTAAACAAACTTAATCAAGTAAAAATTGTTTTTATAAAATTAAATTTTCAATGATTGCAATTTATATATAAGATAATATTATCCTGGACATCAATTTCAGTGTTATAAAAAAATTTATTATATAAATTGAAGTATGTGAGGATTTTATGGATATCCAAAACCAAATATCACTAGAAAATACTTTATTCAATAAAAATATTAAAAACATTTTTAATATAAAAGAAGCATTTTTAGTAGTTATAATAATTTTTATAATAGGTTTTCTAATTTCAACAACTATTTTATATGAAATTTTATTTTTTATTAATTTAAAATTTGGTTACTTAAGTTTTTTTTGAAAAAAAATTAGTTAATTATTATATAATATAAATTTCTTACCAAATAAAACTTTCGTGAAAAATTCATTAATTGAATACAGCCATAATTTTTAGAAAAATTTGAAAACATTATTCTATCTTATTTTTAATATGATGATTTGAAAATTTAAGTTAATTGGTAAGGTTAAAATTATAATATACATCATTTATATAGTGTATTGAATGGTGTATCTTTAGAATGTGGTCGTCTAGGATATGCGTTTTACATACTATAGTAGGGCCTCTACTATTACATTTTCCCCACCCCTTAAATAATTTAATCCTTGAAATTTTGCTATATATCAGTTATTAAGAAATGTGGATATTCCATCCTCATTTTTTCTTCAGGATCCCAAGTTTCCTCTTTTAATTTTGTGACTTCTATAAAGTATTTTAACCAATAGAGTTGTCCGATTCCACAACACATTCTATCTAGTTATAAAAATCTGGATTGGCTCCTCATTACAAGAAAATTTAGGATTCAAATATGTTCCTATAGATGTGAGAAAATACCTTAGATCTGGCATGTAATTGCCTAATACTATAACAATGAAGATTTTTTGGACTTCAAAAATATTTGGAGGAACATTCAATTGGAAATATATAGCTTCAATTCGTTCTAAGACAACAAAAGTCCCAATTTACTAAGCTATTAACATCCAATATTACAAAATCATTACACTCTATTCTATTATGAAACCATAATGAATACATGATAATTAACTTGAAATTCCTATCCTTTTCATAGATTATCAACACAGAACATTTCAATTACTTTTTATACTTTAATATGATTCTGAATGATTCTTACTTTAACTATGATCTCCCAAAAAAGAAATCATCTGATAAGATTTTTTTCCCACAATTTATTACAAAAATGGTCAGATTATGACACGTTTTTCTATAAAATTCTTCACATGGTTCCATTAGGATACTCAAATGGAAGCTGTTATTAGATTAAAATATCAACAAAGGTATATATTGATCCCATTCACCTTATAACTCATTATAATATGATATTCAAATATATTCCAATGTTTGGATAATACTTTTATACTACCCATCAATCTTGTGATGTTAGTCAATTATAACATTTATCATAGTGTTTTTAACCCTTTAGAGAATATTATAGAATTTCAATGTGAACTGTGGGTCATGATATGACACTATTAATTGAGGTACCACATAAATACTTATTATTGCATTGATATATATTTAGTAAATTTTTTCAAGGGGTACATCTTCTCTTATAACTAATAAATGATCTGAATTGGTGAGACAATACAATATTATCTATATCGCATCGTTCTCCTTAGAGTTTTTAAATTATATGAAAATGAACATTATAAATTTGTGCCATATCTATATAGGTATAGAAAAACTTTTCATGAATCCCATAGGATATTATCTTTTAACGTTCACTTATTTTCATACAAATCTTAATGACACATAGTCCATAATTTTCCACTTCAAACCATCCCAATGAAATTTTTGTCCCGCATCCTTATTTATCTTTGTGCTAGTTGGGTGAATAGAAAAATTTGAATAATATTCTTTATCTAGAATTTACTTATTCAAACCTAGTATATTAGATAGACATAACCTCTTAAAAAACATCCACAATCCATATCTATATTTTTTTTCTCAGATTTTATCACCATTTACTATATTAACCTTCTTTGGAAAGTCCTTATTGTACTTTTCTCACCTCACTATTGTGAGGATGATTTAACAATAACTCAGAACAGTAAAGATGAACCCCTTTCATAAAAATATTCATATTCATATTTCATAAATATTCTTATATAGGATCATTGTTAATCCCCATGATGGTTACAAGTCCATGGTCCCTTTTAATCAATATATCAATTATCTTGTTTTCCGCCCATGGTGGTAGTGTATGAAGCAATCACAATATTTTAATTTTCCACCCATTTTATTTAAATCACGTTTTCATCATTGTTATAGAATATACACTACTAACACTTATGATCCACACACACACACACACATACATCATTTTTCTCCAAAGTGAAAGTTTAACAATATTTTTAATTAAAAATTAAATCATACTTCATAAGATAAATAGTAGGGTAGAACTATTCATGGGTTTTAAATTTCTTGGATTTAAATGAAATCACATTATTATTATGAATAAGGACACAACCAAACACAATATTTAATGCATCACTATATATTTCAAAAACTTTTTTCACTGATGGTTGTGTTAATATTTTTAATTAATCAATATTAAGTTTTTATCCAAAAATAATTCATCATATTCACTTTACCATGTGAATATAAGTAATTTTTGTGTTCACTTGGTTAAAGAGTTGTCCAACTAAGTGAAATATTGGATAAATGAGAAATATAAACAAGATAAACCAAAGAAACTTATAATCTTAATTATGATTATCTTTATAGGAAATTATTTGACTACCATTATCCTTGAAAGGTCAATAGATATTTCATCTCTAAAGTAAATATTTCCACAAGAAGAATCATTATTGATCCCAAATTCAAAAATACTATATTTCTTATTTAATTCCCTTTATAAGGTTCTCAATAATATCCTTAATAGGACTATTATTCTATTCAACGATATTAAATTATACGATGATATCATTAATTAATAGCTCCAAAAATAATCAAGATACTCTGTAAATACATGATTTATCATTTCTATAAAGACAGAAGGTTCATTTTTTAATCCAAAAGGAATTACTGTAAAACCATATTTTTCATAACATGTTCAAAATTACATCATGGGTGTATCATACTTATTAAACCTTAATTTATGATAACCGGTTCAATGATAGATTATTAACAAATATTGGGATCCTTTTATTGTATCAAATAAATGAAAAATTAAAGGTAAATGATATTTATTCTCTATATTAATGTCACTTATCTCTATGTAATCGATGTATGGTCTTATAGGCATATCCATATTTTTATAAATAAAACAGGGGATCCACACAGTGAATCACTCGAATGAATAAATCCTTCTTCACATAACTCATGTAGATATATGTTTAACTTCATCAACACCAGTAGCTCTATTATATAAAGAGTTTTATATATAGGCATTGAATTATAAAAATTTAATAGAGAATTAAGCATAAATTTCTGGTGAATGACCAAACAATTATTTTTGAAAAAAACTCAACTCTTATTTACTAATGATATATATTCAATTCATAGTGTATGTTCCATATCCATATATCACACACTTCCTTCCTCTATTCCCATATGATTACTATGAAATGCTACTATGGTTGTTTCCAAACATCATTTAGATAACAATGTATCCCCTTGAATGATTTGTGGTTCCCCCACACCATTTTGAATCATAATATACTTCTTTTGGAAACAAATTTTATCATTATACTATAGAATGAAATCCATGAATAAGATCAAATAAAAGTCATCCATAGTTATAATAAAACATTTTTAATAGGTTACACATATGGGTCATAAAGGGATCTTTATGACACATCATTATTGAAATAATATTTTCACCTAGTGTGTTAATTGAAAACTCCCTTAATATAGTGCTAGATAACTCTCTATTGTTTTTGGTAACATGGAAGATAACATATTTTAATGATTCATAATAAAATAAACCATTAGTTCATATAGATACAATGAATATAGTACCTTATACTAGGTCAATATAAAAAATGACATCAGTTGTGGAAATTATATATGGTTGGCCTTTCTACTCTGTATATTTTTGAGGTGAACTCTAGTGACATTTGGATAATTGAGCTTCATAATGTACCTTATCCTTAGAGTAAAATCATTGAATATCACTTTCTTTATAATTTTACTAAAATTCATGATTTTAAAGTAAATTTTATACGAACTTTTACAAATCTTATGTTACCTTCACACATTCCCTATGGTGTTTCTTCCCTCAATTATCACATTCCAAAAATCGTATCCTTCATTTCATCCCATTTTCCATAATTATCACCCCCTAATACTCATCCAACCCCTTATTATACCGATTGACCGAAAATTCATATATTCTAAAGGAATCTATTTCTATGTTAATGGTTCATGAGACTATATCCTTATATGAGGAAATGGTTTAAGAGACAAATTATCTTTGAAGTTACCATGTTAACCTATCAACGATATGGTCAATGTTCATTTAATGTATATGTACATACTTTATATGATCTATAAATAACATTCTAATGATATCTTCATACTCAATAACATTTTCATCCTTCTTTTGTCCAATATTATGAAATTTCTAACCCATTTATTCTATTTTATCATAAGGAATGTTTCTATCTATTAATTCATCCATAAAAATTCCAAATTCTATGGACATTATCTCACCTTCCTCATCAATGTTTTGAATTTGTTGCAACTATTGGTCTGAATCTCTATTTAGTTAATAGAGTTACATGATGAATTTTATCATGTTCAATACTTCCCAAATTAAGAAATAAATTCCCTAGTGACATGATCCATTATTTAGCTACCAATACATTAGAAGTTACACTCTTTTCTAGGAGTTTTCTTTTCTCATTTAGAAGACGAACATATTTACGTTATATAGAATATCAATAGGTTTCTTCAAGAAGGTGAGATTATCTTTCATAACATTAGCCAACTTCCCAAATATTATCAAAAACATATTAGGCACAACTCTAGGTTCGTTAACTTGTTCAAGGGTAATACACCTGCATTTACTAAGGGTGTTGATACTTTTCTAATTCCTCACATTTATCTCAATCATTTGAAAATTCCATACCCATAATTACCTAATGATATTCAATTGTAAAATACAGTTCTTATCATGTTATAAAATGTGTCCCCTTGAAATATTTAGTGTTTTTAAAGAACATACCTATCAAACTTGGTTTATATAAATACAGTACATATCTTTCCTACTTAACATTCATTGATATCAACTGTAACACCAAAAACTAAAAAATCCTAGAGCTAGAAGTTATATTTAATAATTGGTAAACAATAATGTAATTGATAGAGGATCAAATATCATTGTAGTCTTGGAATACTGGATGCATATATACATTACATTTTAAAACATAAGATACCACATGAAAGAATTACCAGAACATAATTATCCCTCTCATAACGTACTTCAACATTATGTATAGATTTAATCTAGGATTATGGGTGTAAGAAAAAAATATAGATGAGAACAGATCCTCAGAAAGTACTATTGTACTATGTAATATTTTGTAATATAAATATAAAATAAGTGATATAGTGAGAATAAATGATAAAATGATGTTATAGTCAACCCCAACTGAGTTATTTTTATATCTATTATAACAAATAAAAACATGAACAATAATATTCATTGATCTCATACAAATAGAATTCATATTGTAATATATCTAATATCTCATCAATGAATTGTTCATAGACAGTATCTTGTTATGGAAATAGGTATAAAGAAAAACCCAACATTTTTTTCTCGTGAGACCTATCAATGCATTAAAGGGATATATCATTTTGGGCCAACTGATAACCATATTAAGTCAAATTAAATCAACATAAGATTCAATTAGACTTTTCTTATCATTCCCTATGGAAGAACTTGTTGAAAAAATATATCTTTCATTAAAATGTGAAAAACATAAATCAAATACTTCCCCAAAAAATAGAATAATGTTAATATATAGGATAATATCCCTCAGTTAAATTAGTATCCTCAGGGTGTCATCAATGTAACATGAGTTACCCTTATCAATGAAATATAGTTGTCACAAAACAATCAGTTAATTGGGTTATCCATTGAGTATTTTCATTTGGTTTAATAGTATGAATTTGTTAGAAACCAGGGTAATGGTAGGAAAATTTCTTTATCATGTTTTATAATGATAATATGAATATTTTGAAGCATATCCCTTAGGAGTGTCTAGCTAGGTGTGTAGTCTTAGGACCCCTGATCGTGCATCAGGGTGATGATCATGTTAATGCACAACCAACCCTTTTTATGGGGATTAAACCTAGGTGAATTTATTTAACAGTAACATCTACATTCCGAAATCCATACTAGGATATATTTTCTAGGAATTTACACCCAATTTTACATTACCAAACCATAATATCATTTTCAACCATGGAAAATATTAAGTTAAATGGTTCAGGTGTCTCTTTAATGAAACTAATACGTCAGAGAGATTAAAATATATACCCATAAATTTTTTAAATTCAATTATTAATGTGGAAAAAGTATTCCTATGAATTTTAAGATCCACTCAAAAAGAAAAATATGGTGACAATAACATGAGTCCCAATAAATGAAAATTGAGATAGAAAATCCTTACTTATGTTTTGGGTGAAAATTTAATAAAATAAATTTAAAAGAATAGTATCTAAATTTCTATTAAAATACTAAAAATAATATAATTTCAGGATATAAAATCTAAAATAAGTATTATATACATCACATAATGAAAATTTTGGGCATAATAAAATAAATGTATCAAATAGATGACTTTGAGACATAAAACCATTACATCTTTTCCTAAATTTCATAAATTCAATTTAACCTCCCATATCACACACTTTTATATATTAGTCATTTATTTAAAAACTATACAAATATCCATATTTATTTACACTCATCATAAATATTAATTTTATATATAAATTATATATATTTTTCATATCTGGTTTTACTTTGTTTTTTCATGTTATCATCTTCAACATTTAATCTTTATTTATTTTTTATGAACAACGTATTCATGTTAATGAGACACCAAATTCAACCTTACAATTTTCTAAATAAATATAACCAACATGGTGGACTAAAATAATGAATACCCAAATTATCTGTAACAATAAACCACATGAAGAGTATAGAACAGTTACGGGAGATGAAATTTTATTCATATTATAATAGATTAGATATAAACAATATTAGAGTAAAAAATTATATATAATTCTCTTAATGTGTGGGTAAAGGTGATTCCATCTTAAATTTGTAAGGCTTATTCCCCCATCTTATATATGATATGCAAGTTGGAGGCTTTTGGATTAATCAAAAAATTGACCATGCTAGATGTTTATAGTTCAATACTAGCTATATGAATATATAAATACAATAATAAAATGAGACCAAAATGATGATCTTATACCACATAATTCATAGATGATCCTTTCACAAATTAACTTGTACAACCCAAAACCATCGAGCCTCTATGTCCATAAATAGCCCCACCTCCTGATGAAAAATTATTATATTAAGATCCATTATAATTCATCTTCATCCCTTCATGAGGATGATTCTAGCAGACCCATCCCACCATCAACAGAGATAGAAAGTTCTTATTAATTTGAAAGACCTACAACTAAAGAGACAAAAGGATATAATTCGGTGCATCATCTCTATTATCATCCATAAATTAATGAAGGGTCTTCATATTTTGATGTAGCATGAGGAATGACGAGATTTTATTTTTTACATGAAGAACCTCATTCCATATCCTCCATAGGGTCCAACCCATACACACATCAATACAAAAATTAAGAGGAATACGTTGCTTGTTCACCCTTAGAAAAAAATGAGCCGAGTAGATTCTCAAAGTTATACAACATAATACAAGCAACCATTATATCAGAAATAATTCCATTGATCTACCACCGACTCACTTTTGGTATTTAATTGATCTATAGACATAATAGAGTGGTAATTTAAACACATGAGCATAGATTATAGAATGATAACTATCCTTGGACAGCGTGTTCAGTTGGTAGATAACTCCCTCTAATATGAAAAAACTAATTTCTATAGGGATGAAACTATACTAAATCAAATACCCCCACCATTGCATTAGTTTTTTTTTATTTCATTGGGCATCCCAAAATAAAGATGCCAATAAGAAACCATTATTACCAAGAAAATACACTAGAATGATACGGAGATGTAGAAATTATAAAAGAGATTGAAAAAGTAGTACATATGTAATTAAGCATTACACCATGTAAATTTAGATACAATGATTCATTTTTTAACTATTATGTCAAGGGTATTGTAACCCGGGATTTAAAAACATATTCATGACCAAGATCCTTATAAAATAGATTTTTAGTACCCACCATCCATTAAACCTCCTCAATGACTTCTGGGAGATTAGTCTCTATTCAATCATAAACTATGGAAGATTAACCTTTATCATTTCCTTATATCACCTATAAAACACTCCCATATATAGCTTGAGTGAATCACATCCAAAGAGAATATATTAAATGTGCTCCTAGTACCATGTAGGATGGATTCCATCCATTTTCCCTCCAATATAGGTACACTTATACCACCCTCCACCGTAATAAGATACAAAGACCCCAAAATATCCAAGTGTTAGTGAGTGTCTCTACCCATACCTCTAAATAAATCTGAGAAAAATAATTAAAATATATCTAGGACTATTTTAGGAACCACAATTCAATATATGAACATTAATTTATATAGTTATAAAACAATCATAGTCACATTGATTATTCCCCCCATAGATAGAAACCTACCATTCTAATTTTGGATTTCCGTAATCACTTAATAAACAATGCTATCAAAATGGTAGATCTGAACTAGGCTATGAATCTAGAGACTCCTAAGGTATCCAAAGGAAAAATTATCTTATTAATACAAAAAAACATTCATGAATATTATTTATCAATCTAGATATGTTACTAATGATCTAAAATTTGCATTTATTAGAGTTTTTTTTCCACACCACAAGACAAATTATTATGATCAATTTCATTTAGATAGAAACTCATTTATTCTTAGTATTAAAAAATACTAGTAGATCATCTGTAAAAGAAAGATGTGAATGACTAAATGAACTATACTAGCTAATAAACTGCTCAAAAATAACTTTATCCCTACATTCATTCCAATTATTACTCAACTTGTCTTGGTAAATAATAAAAAGAGTCAATGAAATAAGGTACACTTATCGATGACTTTTAAGTTACATTAAGTGTCCATAATTACTTCCCATAAGATATTTATAAATCCATGTATAATAAAAAAACATTAAATAAAAAAGATGAGTATTAAAACCCATATTTATCAAATAAATTGGAATGAATCACCATTACATTTTATCATAACCTTTATTTAAATCAATTTAAAACACCACATTACCCCCTCAGCCATTCTAACCAAGATCTTCCATCATTTATTAGGAAATCTATATTTTACCGTGAATGAGTTTTGCCACGATAACAATATGTTGTTCCTATTAAATAATTGTTGGGAGGATATTGGAAATCTTGTTTTTGAATGTACTAGAAATAAATTAATTGTAAATATTTCACAAAATAATATAATATAATTATTGAAAAGAAAAATTTTGATTCGATTTTTTGATGGAAACCAAATTATTTTCTTTTAGATATTTTGTAATCATCCAACCCCTGAAAGTGTATCTTAAAAAAATCAATGAAATAATTTTTTATAATATCAAATAAATATTGAATGAATTATCAAGGAAAACTGTAATGACCTTGTGCAGTATCCACTCACATATATTGGACACATTTATAAATATATTATTCCATAGGTAATATAACGACAAAACAATACATTATTCTTAAATTATATTATAGACATTTCTAAAAATATTTCCCCCATTATGATGATTAAATAGTTAATACTTACATATTGGTTTTGTGAGTTCACTAGAAAAATTATTAATAGGTAACCCTCCCATAGTCTCTACATCTAACTCATTAGATTTATCTTTCTTTGGAAGGATGAGTTCTCCTAAAAAATATCTCTCTCTGACAAATATATGAAAATATGAAGTATTATGGTCACCTTATTTATTAAATAAGGCACAATATTTCTATCTCACCTCCAATGATTCCTTCAACATATTTCCCCCTATAAAAGTTCTCATGATTTGGATGATCCAATATCATGACCATGTTTCCTTAATTATAATCTATATCCTTTATTAATACTTTTAATACAACCCTATTTTATTATTTTATTCAATCAATTTCTACCGTTCATAATTTAACTTCCTCATATTAACATGAAATTAGGATAAGGGAGGTCTTTAAATCTCTTCAATCTATGAAGACCGTTCGAAAAATAAAAAACCATCTTCCATTTTCCATGATTGAGAGAGGTGAAATATTATTTTATGAATAGAGGAATGACAAAGTATTATACTCATTATTGATTTAACTAATAAACATCATGGAATGTGGGATAATTTCTAACCACCAAACACATTAATGACACACATATTATCTATAAATATATTATAGTGATTCCATTCCAACTTCTCGGCCTTATTATTATTTTACCACAGGAAAGGATTACTAGAATAACCAAAACCTATTAATTGAGAATTTTTCATAAAGGAGTTAAATATATACATTGACCATCTATATAAAACGTATTATCAATTCATCCATAATTTACTTTCAATATTATTACACTATCCTCTCAAAAGATAAGGAAACAAACTAAGATTGAATTTAACTAGTTAAATCCATAATCATGACATATCCTCCACATCAAAGAGTAAATACATAATAATGAAGAGGAATTACTTATTTATAATATAATCCTTTCAAAGGATATGTTGTACTTACACATATTCTACAAACATGAAAATTATTTCATTCCATAGAAACAATATGTACTGTTGCATTGGGGATCCTTTCATAAAATCCCTAATGGAAATTTTATTTGAAAATCAACCAATGTCTAAATCATTACTATTTATTTGAAATTATATAAAAAATTTATAGTTATTAGAAACAGTTTTTTTGAAAATATATTATAAATTTTTGTCACTCCTAATCCCCTAATAATCAACAGATGTATAGCTATTATATAGATTTATTATACTTTTAAATATTGGTATTCTCTCCACTATCACCATTATAAGAACTAATGAGATAATTCCTTAGAAACTCATCCTTAGATGTAACTGGGAATGGATACAGTAATAATATATTTCTCAAGTCAAGCCAAAATTTCTTAGAAGAATTTTTATATTTACTCTCAAAAAACAAGTCATTTCATAATTATCTTCCCCATCAATAATAGAAAAACCATTGAAGGTATCCAATTCCATTAGATATTTAGAGACCACGACCCTACCATCATCGAAAAATTCGTCCCTTGCAATCACCCCACTAATAGATGATAAAATGTATGGTCTATGTAATGTCAGTTGCATGAAATTTTCATCACCACAACCCACATATATGTTGAACATTATCTCATCAAATAGTTCAAAAATTTAGATTCTTTTCAAAGAGATCACCAATCCACTTTTAGAACTAAGAAAATAATATGAATTTATTGTAGAAAATAATTAAAGTATCCAATGTCTATATAGGATCCCACATTTAACTGTTACTTGTCATTGATCAAAGGAAAATTAACCATCAATATCATTTTATTAAGATAATACTCTATAATAAACTCAATTGAGACTGGAACCCTCATGCTTCTAGACATTGAATATTTCTAGTAAAAACCCCCAGTATGAGATGATACTAAAGGAATTGAGGGGGAGGAAACAATAATATACTGAAATTTACCTTTTTTAGGGAACTATAGTTCTAATCAGAGGCCATAGAAGAGGTGACAATGACCTGATCCTATGTGACGATAGCTGGCATGTTCCTGTGAGCATGAGAAATTTTTTAACTATAATGCTATAATTTTAGTAATTACTAGGTCATTAATGTTATAAATATATATATATTATTTATGATGTCTTCAATTCATTTCAAGTGTGATTTGTTGTTATACTTGATGAAGAAATGAAAAAATCACATTTTGGTGATTCTTTATGGTCCAATAATGTTTAATTAATTAATTAATTAAATTTTTATACTACATATTAGTAATAAAAAAAATTTAATTTTTTATATTATATATACTAGTAATAATATTCTTATAGACATTCTTGATATAAATTCATAGTATTTTGAGGTATGTTATTAAACCAACCTAAATATGAACACACCCTATTATAAGGAATGGTTTTTGAGGTGATTTCATTGTAATATTATAATAAAATATGAATAATGATATTATTTAGTGTCTACACGTGTGATATTTTATAATTATATTTACATATATGAAGAACTTTGGGATGTTAATATTTTAAATAATTTTAATTTAATATTCTCCGATTAACATTATTTTTAAAGATTATATCAATGATGATGGTCTATTGATCATATTAATAATTAGTTCTCAAATTTTCTTTATATGGCCTTATTTAAAACAAAAACATCAAATTTTAGCATTAAAAATTTATAGGATCCCTCAATTTTGTGTGTGTACACAAAAAGAATTTTGTTACTCACTATGGTAGTAGTCAACATGTACCCAAGAATGATGACTTCCATTATTTCATGGATGGGATAGTTCAATAAAAAATGATAATAACATTATTATAGTAAAATTATAGTATATAAATGATCCTAATATCATTATATTACTATCTCAAGAATAATTTATCTAGTTGATAACTAAGAAGAAAATATAATTAGTTAATAATACCAAATTTGGGGGCATGAATTTTCCATGGATGTCTCATTGGAAATAAAGGCCCTATGCACACTAATGGTGACTTGAAGAATTTGAGTTTTTGTGTAAAAACCTAGATCTAGATCCCACATATGTAAACAAATTATAGGGCCATATGGACTCAAGAATTTCTCCTCATACAATGAGGCTACCTACATGAAATAAGGGTGTATGGTTACATAGATTAAAAACTATACCATCATTATGAGAATCTATAATTGTGGCCAATAATAATTATTAAGTATATATACTAATAGTGATGTCAAAAAGAGACCATCCAAATAATAATAAATAGATATAAACATTAACTAGATCATATACTGGTGCTGATTTCAGGATCTCAAAAATATATAAATGAGGAAAATATGTTAGTAGGCATACATTAGTATGAGTATAAACAAAAAAATGAAAAAATAAGAAATATATAATTCAGCATCATGATCACTAGCTCATTCATATTCTCCAAAACATCTACATGAAATCAAATCATTCATCTATATCTTGGTGTTTGTATTTATCCTTACCTACATCCTTGTAATCTTCATGGGTACCAAACGGCGGACCAAATAGGCTGTGTGTACAACTCAATAGGAAACAAAAATAGTGTCTAATTATAATATATTATTTTATTATTATATTTAATTGTGTTAAGGTATATAAATTTTAATGTTTAATGGAAAATAAAACAATGTCAATCTTTAGAACCTAATGGGATACATGGCTGACCCTTCCTAAATTATTCTATACCACATGCCTCTCGGAATATGACCATTAATTGGATGGTGACCCAAGGACCATATCCATGAGATATAAGTATTATAATTACAAGATACCTATGTTAGACCCCTATAATCCATTATCTTTGAATCATGATCCTATTAGTAGTGATCGTCCTAGTTGTTTGGATAGGGGTATGGGTGTAATCTAAGGGGTGACCCTTGTAATTCCACCAATAAATTTTATAATAGATTCTAAAGAAAAATATCATGTAATCTTTTGTTGTAATATATTAGAACATAAGGATATAATCAAAGGTAGTACATGTATAAGGAATTCAAGGGCAATCTATAGAGATTAATCATGGAAGTTTATCTTGGAGATAAGAAGTTGATTTTTTTGGTATTATGCTGAATAATTCAAAAATTTAATACATTGACTCAACCAATGTGTGGTGGCTGACATAGAACACATTAGTGAATAGTATAGTTCTATATGAGTTCAACTAAGGAACTCTAGGTTAGGAATCAATGTCATACCTAAAGAAGTACACACCATTAATGTGATATAAATCATTAAAAGTAGCCAATAAAATATTTTATAATTAATCATGGAATAATATATTTATCCAAGAAATTTCACAATTCAATTCATTTCATTGGGTCATTTTATTTATAAGTGATAAAAATATGCAGTGGGAGTATCCATGTGATATGACAATTCAATATAACCATTTTACTAATTTCATTTTAAATGTGACAATGAAAAAATTCATGGGGGTGTTTTGGTTAATGGTGAGAATGGTTTTCTATATAATATAAACTAATTCATGTTGATATCATCATTATAAAATGATTTCAATGGTCTGATAGTACTTCTAGAACCATGATTTGAAATCAATTTAAGAAGAATATTAGTTTCAGGAGAAATGTGTGGAAGGTTCAATGTGTGGAAAAATAATGAAAATTTTTAAACATTGTGATTTTAGGAAAAGGTAGTAGACCACCTACTTCAGCCTTATATATGAATCCTCACCCAATATCTGAATTTGATGTGTTTTGGAATGAGAGAAAATGGGATACTAAATAAATTTTATGATTATACGGCACATTTGATCACATGGAGACACCACCCAAGATGGTGAAGAAAATAAAAAAAGTAATAAAGAGGAGTGAAATAAATAGATAGGGTAATATAAAGTGATGAATAATGATCAAATCTGAGTCCAGATGAAGGAGATTTAATATAACCATAATGAGGTAAAGGGGAGAGATATTATCTGTGGGTGGCTATTAAAATATTGGTGTAGAATGAGGAAATATGTCTTATGGGTCAGTATTTGAAGAATTGTTTTTCCAAGATTTCTAATAGGGTTCATGTTTTTTATGATTGGTTGAAAAAATCATACACCAATGGTTTGATTCCAACTATCTGAGATCCAATACCCTAAATGGTCTAGGTGCGTGGTTAAAAAATCCATGTACAAACCATTCATGTGACCTACAATAAATTTTGAAGGAATTCATTGATTCATATCCCATGTTTCATGGTTAACAAAGTTGTTATCCTCATTTCCATGGTCACGTAGTTGAGGATCAGGGTTATGGAAAATTGTACTCTAACAAGAACCTCATCACGTTCTTCTAAAAATGAAAATTCCTTCCCATAAATCAATCAGTAATGATCCCAAAACACCCATGCAACCATTAGGAACACACATTAAGGTAAAAAATAGGTTTACAATGAAATTAGGATTAGTTTAACTATATAAAACAATGATCTTACAACCACCTATTTATAAAATAAATTTATCTTGAGATTACCTTTTTATTGTGATTTAGATTCATCCAAGAATAACATTGAACATTTAGTATGTATATCAGGCTCTCATTCTCATGTTTAATCATCTTATCAACAATTATTCCATTTCACCAGAACCATTGGAACCATATATTCATGGGCACAATTCATGCTATAGCTGACGATACAAAATAGATAATCTTGAAAACAAGTATCATCATCCAACTCAACTACCATCAGATCAGTGACATGAGATGGACTATAGTAATAATGGTAGATATAAGAAACATGAAATACATCATGTATATCCTGGTTTTTTAGGAATATATATTTAATACTATTCCATGAAAACCCTCTCTAAATCCTTAAAAGGAATGATGAATCCAGGGGATAACATACAGTGCCTAGGAATCAATCCTTTACCCAATCTATAAGAGACTCTCAAGAATACCAAATATCCCACCTCAAAATCTAGAGGTTATCATCGAATATTTGAATAATGGATATAGAATTACTGATCCGTAAACATATATTTCTTTATCACATGTAATTGTTTTTATGTCTCCTTAATAAGACGATGTCCTAACCGCATTGCCTTCCCTACCATTAACAATTATAGAGTTGACTAATAAAGATTATCATAGAGCACCTCATAAGGATACATATGAATATATTTTTGAAAAATATTATCATAATAAAACTTAGATAGAGATAAGTGAATTTACCTTGAGCATCCAAAATCAAGGATTCTTGAATGGAGCATTACCTTCATTAAATGTATAGTTCACTTGGACTAACCATCGATCTGATGGTGGTATATTGTGCTAAAGTTTTTATGTAAACCAAGATCCTTCTAGAACCAATTCCACAAAATTAAAGGTAAATTAGAATCCCCATCCTATTCAATGGTATTAATATCCCCATGAACGTGTATAACCTTTAAAACATAGATTCAAAAATTATAATCCACTCAAAAGGTCTCCCGAATATGCAAGATGTCTGTGACCTTAGTCATCCGATCCATAATCACCCATGTGACATAACTATATCGAGGTAACTTTGTTAAACCTATCACAAAATAAATGGTCACATCATCCAAATTGCACTATGGAATGGTTAAAATTTTAAACATAATAGTATGACATTGTTGTTACACTTTCACATGTTGATATGTGGAACACTTAGTTATAAATCTTATAACTTAACTTTTCATTCCAAAACCCCAATACTAGAAACATAAGTCATGGTAAATCTTGTTGAGTCTGAGATTTACATCCCATATAGATGCATTATATTATTAAATTAATCTATATGTTATTCCAATAGGAACCCAAAAATCACATTGATATGATAGGTTTCCTCCTCCAAAATCCAACAAGGTGATGTGTCATTACTAGAAACTCTTTCCCTTAAGGCCAAGTCTTCAGGATTGGAAATTTTCCTCCTCCTTATCTTATCTTAAAGTGATGAATAAACCTCTAAATATATTAGGATAGGATGTATGTGATAGTCCTTAAACACCCAATGAATTTTAGAAATAATATTCATCAACATACATTCACTAATATTATCCATAACAACATGATTTGGAGATATCCATGTTAGAGTACTACAAAATGCATTTCCCATCATTTTAATATAAGAAATATCAATATCAAAAGATTAAATATATTATACCCATATTTATTGTTTTAGGTTCGTCTTGCACTAATTGAATATGTATTTGAGGCTATTATGGTCTATGTATATGAAGAAACACTCCCACAATAAGTAATGTATCCAGTAGTGAAATTCATTAATAATAGCTGCTAACTCAAGGTCATGTGTCAGGTAATTATTCTCATTAGACCTCAATTGACGAGACATGTATTCCAAAACTCATTCCCCATGAATCAAAATAGATCAATGTGTATTCTTTTATGAATAAAAGTTCAACATATTTCATCTACTAGGAAAAGAAAATATATTGATTAGTTCTATGGTTAACCTTCACTGCAACTCTAGAAGGGTTTTCCACAAGATTTAGACCATGAGAACATAACACCCATCTTTGTAAGACCTGTAATTATTAAAATATGGAGTGAAAAGTTATGGATGAAGAATTTATACTCACTTTATATCATAGTGAAGCCTCATTTCTAAATAATGTTCTTCGGTTTCTCCTAGAAAAAATATCTCACACATTATCGAAATCTATTGATACCCATTATTCTGATATAATGTGACCAAGCTAGAAAGTTTTCTCAACAAATTTTTATCATTTTTGAACTTTTTATAGAATATATTCTCTATTATTGTACATATAATGATTTCAAGTTATTCTTCAGGATCATGTATAGTATTGAAATAAACTATACACCATTCATGAAAATAAACACAAGGGAATAGTTGTATGGGTGTAAAATACTATTCACCATGGACATACAAATGGTGGGTGTGTTGGATAGGCTGAAGGGAATAACAAAAAACTCATTCAAGCCACACAAACTTTTAAAATATAAGGATGTTATATCTCAGGGTATTATTTTGGTGACCCATTATTTTCATACATTGATATTAAATCTTAATATGTGAATATATATTTCATTACATACATATCAATCTAATAATCATATAGGTTTATTATCATTTGAAACATGGATATATATATATAATTTTCATAAATATTCTATAGAATCTCATTCTTAGTTCAACGATATTAAAACTCTTAATAGAAACAATATACCTAAGTCATTTCTTCTCATCCTAGGGGATAGGAAAAGTAAAAAAGGGTGAACATAGATGATCAATAATCATAAACAATAGATAAAACAAATAATACTTAAGAATAAAAAGAGAATACATGTATGATAGAATGTTCTTAACATTTGATAACAATACCCTATATATCATAGATCATAATATTGATTCATGACATAAAATATTATCTTTTCAAATTAAATGTATCATATGAATGAAAATGTATCATAAATAAATTATGATATATAATTTCATGTCATTAAATCTTAGTATAATAGTATGTTTAAAAACCACTTCAATATTTATGGTTAACTACCAATATAGTCAAATCATAGTGGATAAGGGATCAAAAATTGTTCCCCATATCATAACAAACTAGGAATAATTACATTTCTTCCATACGAGATCAATCACATTAACTAGTTTACCATAATGGATCATTCATATCAACTGTTTTTCCATAGTGGATTGAGAATATGGACTTTTTTTCACATAGAGGATTCTTCAAATTGTCTTATTTTTTATATTTATCTTGTGATTTATAAAACAATTACCAATGCATTGGCAAGGATATATAATTTCCATTTCACTCATCACATAATGAAACCATATATATCAATACCACAAGATCATAAATAATTAATTATACCATCATCTCATAACCCATTCAAATAAAATGGGTTTCATAAACATTTTATAAATCTTTTATCACACAACCCTTGGAAAATAAATGGTTTTCTTGAACATATCATCATAATAATCGTAAATAATATATAGATATAATAAGGATTGTATCATTTGGCCATATTGTTACACCCCAAGACATTACAATAGTTTCATTTTAGAATTTTTTTTCTAGGTTTATTCATACACATCACCATGTTAATCTTATGTTACACACAACATTAATTTGTCTTTTGTTACATGCAAGACCGAGTTTCATAGCATTTTAATGGCTCGTCTATTTTAATACTAAATTTTTGAAACATTTTTAAATTTCATTTTTCAAAATAAACATAATTTTTGAGTTTTTATTGTAAAAATTTACTTTCGGTGATTTTTTGGTATTTTTCTAAAAAATTTATTTCTTGATGAATAGTGGAAAATATTCCATTTTAGTTGAAATCATCCTTTTATTTTAAATATATATTAATGTAAAATTATTTTTTTAACTATTTTCAAAGTAAAAATAGATTAATTATATATAAATTAATCCAATTAATTTCACTGGGAGAAAAAAATATTTTATTTATCTGTAAAAACATAATGAACATTTCAACATTTTCACTCTAAAAACCCAATTTCTCACTATATTTGTTGAATTTGGTTAAAATTTAATTTTCTACTTTTGATAATTTAATTTGAAAAAATGGTATAAATTGTTTTAGTCATTATAATATATATTGTCTAATGAGGTCAAATTATTTTTTGAAAAAAAAATTACTTAAAGTAATTAAAATTATTTATAGTGATTATGGTAAAATTATGCTTAACTAGGGTCTAAACCTTAATCTTAAGGGCCATAATAACCTAGAAACTTGTTCAAGGGAGATTGATTGACAATATTTTGACCATATAACCTCTTGGTTCTAGTGTTATTAGTTAGTGGGAGACATGTTCATGAAATTTACCCATATAATAAGTTATGTAAGGAAGAAAGAGAAAAGAGGAACCTTCCATACATTTATCATTTATAAAGATTTATAGTATGGAAAAATCTACATAGTTTTGGTTATAAAAATTATTTTTAAATTTAAATGAGTTTTTTAAATCATGATAATTTAAATATAATTTATATAGATGAATTAGTAACATTAAATTCTTAACAAATGATAACACATGGATTATTTAGTTAATAAATAAATAAATTTAATGATGATAAAAACATTAAAAGTAAAGTAAATTTATTGAAATGTTGTGTAATATTATTGTGTAGTATTATTTTTGTAGATGAATATATTATGATAAATATATTTAATCTTAATATATTCTATTTCCTTAATTTTTTTCATAATATTAAATTAAAATGAAGTTAATAATGATCAAATCGACATGAATTCTATATTATAATAAATGATATTTTATTATATTATTTAAAATTAATTTAAAACAAATATTATACCAAGTGATTTTTATGTGTTAAAAAATATCCTATATTTTATATTTATAGAACAACATATATATTATAATTAAAATATTGACTCATAGATAGAAAAACCTTTTAGCACGATTTGGGTTAAATGAGTGTTTTGTCATTTCACATGCGGTTGTTTTAAAATAAATTTCAAACAGACAAGGTATTCATAATTTTTATATTATAGATAATATTTATATTTTTTGAGTATATATTTTATAATAATTTTCACTTTAATTTAGTCTTAATCGATAAATTAATGGGAATAGAAAGCTAGTTACTTAAAAAAATTATGAAGATATAAATAAATAAACCTAATTAAAAGGAATAAAATTTCGAAAATGATTTTATTTTTGTTTGTTGTAAATGATTATTGACCATAATTATAATTTAATCCACTAGTTTTATATTTTGGAATAACCCTTGGTAAGGAAGACCTCCCAATAGTGTTTACCTTTTGGTTTTCTCAAGAATACCACTCCTCCTCCAATATAAAAAGGAAATCACTCTTCTCTTACTCACACCTCTAAAGACATGTTGGATTATCCATAACATTCCAAAATAAGCTCCCAACATAGCTCCACTAAACATAAAATACTTAATATGGAAAGATAACCATCCAAGGAATCCCTTTTGGGATGAACCTAAAGTTGTTACTAGAAATGTAGGTAACATTATTAAAATACATTGATGTTTTATTTATTTCTCCACCCATTAAATTTACCTATTCCATTATTATATAAAAACATACATATCATAAATCTTCTAATATTTTTCTCTTTTATATGTTTTAAGAACACCTACAAATAGATCCATTAATTTGGTAGTGAAATTAAAATTCAATTTTGGAGAACCACAGCCTCACGAAACAATGTTTTTTGTTTTTAATTTACCACAACTCATGGTTGGGAATTATGATGGAAATAATGTTTTTATAAGTTAAATATATATATCATATTTATGAATTATATAGAATTTATAAATTTTTACATAATAGATACCTAAATTCTTTCATTTTTTTGTATATACAATAACATCGTTGGAGGACCAATGGACTACCACCTCCTCAAAGCGATGCGGTACGTTAACACATTACATGGAATGTATTATATATGGGTTTAATTAAACATACGGGACATAAAATTAATCTATATTATATTAATGAACAAATTTCCTTTATTTATATATAATATATCATTTTCTTTATTACCTTTTCACACATTCATATAGTGATAATATCATTCGTTAACATTTGGATTGCCACCACCTCACAGTGATGTGATTCGTTTTACATCAAAATAATTATACATATAATTATATATTTTTAAATAATAATTTATATATGATATAATTATCATTATTGATATATTAATGTTACATACTTTCTCTTTATAAAGCTCATCGAAAAATGGGAATGTTGCTCGTGAGTATGTACGACCTACAGTCTCCATGATTATAATGTTGATTCATTTTTAATATTTATATTTTATTATTAGTTTTGAATTTTATATTTATTAATAAATATAATAATTATTTCATGATTAATATTATGTATATTTTTATAAAATGGCCACTTTGACCATAGTTGACCTACAATATTTATTTTCTACACATGAACGAAATTTAGTAAAAACACAAGAGTATAAACTCAAGTGTTTATGTAATTATTTACAACATTTTTTAAATTTAAATAAAATTAATGATACAATTGATGAATGTTATGAAGTAAGAAAATATTAACATAAGTTTATGATTCATGAAGATAAATACACACATGACATGTTGGATTCATAGTAAAGGGTATCATCTGAATTTACATTCCATAGAGACTTTTTTGTTATCATGAACCAATTCAATTTAATTTGGTGTATATACATCCCCCCTTAAAATCAATATCATGATTATCTAATTATTCATGGTATTTTATGTGTCATATAGAATTATCCCATCTAAGGGGATCTGATATTGTAAAATCTTGTGTAATAAAGTCATTGTTAAATATTTTTTGATAGTTAACATTCTCTTGAAACAATAAATTGATTATAATCAATAATCAATACTAAATTGATATTATATTTTTCTTGAATATAAATAATTTCATTCAATGGAAATTTTTTTCCGAAACCTTATACCATTTCTACATACAATGTACACTTTTAGAGTTATTTTAATAATAGTATAAATATTGATAAATCTTTATCTTTTAATCAATATGTATATTTTGTGATAATGAATGATGTTAATTAAATAAATAATTTATTTTATATATGTTTAATTATTTGGAAATGAAAGTTATGGGATGGAGATCATTTAATGTAATCCCCTTGATGCATCAATAGTCTCAGGAGATGACACGAGTTGGTGAAAACCCCTTCGCATTAGTTTCTAAGAAGAATAAATGGGTTTATACACACACATTTAAATTATCTTATTAAAGGTATTAATAGTAGTATGATAAAACTTATTATTAAATTTCATTATTTTAAATGTATCATGTTATTGGGAAACTTGAAATTTGATAATTAAGCATTTCCATCATTCAACATTAAATTATTATTATCCCTGATTTTTTATCTATGACATTATCTATGGATGAATTTCATTCTCATTTCATTGATTATGTGGAATGTTAGTTCAGTTATTGCCTTTATTTATTTATTATTATTAATTATTTATTATTTATTCTTCAATAATTCACCCTTATTCTGAATTTGAATTCAGCCTTATTTTGTTTTTATTCCCCTTAGTATGAAGATGAAATCCTAGAATGATATTCAAGGATGATGATTATATTATTTGGTTATGTAATGTATTTTTTTCCAATTTAAAATGGGATCCATGTATATAATCTATTTCTCCAAATATCCTAAACATCTAGTCATTCAAGATTTTATTCCTCGTAATGATGCTAATGTGACAAAGTAATGAACATACTCTAGATTTTTGGGTCCGAGGTATTACATTTTATATCAATTAAAGTTTAATATAAAACCTGGTAACTATATTTAGAAAATAATGATTTCTGAACATAACCATGAGATAACCTTTATGTATAAGTGTAGATGAACATAAAAGAATCTTGTTAAGGTAGATATTTTTGGGGTATTCCCAGGAATACATCCCTATCAGGACACTACATGTGGACATAGTTCTAGTACAAATGTACCTCTGGGTAACAAATCCAAAATGGTGTGTTATTTCTAACTTATGTGTATCCTGGTACATGAAAATGGGCCTTACTGTGAAACTAGTATGACACTTCCATGGGATATACTTAGGATAATTGACATTTCTTTACAAACCATTATGAAGGATTTGGAAATTAAAATATCCTCAAAGAAAAAACTTTTCATGATCATGCGATTAGATACATTTTTTTCAATTTATGATATGTATTTCACTATATTTGGTATTATATATGACAATATTTAATCTATTCTATGTCATTATTTAGAAATGGGTCTTATTAGAAAGAATGTCAACCTCACCAATGCACAAGATTCAATGATTAATAATGATAATATCTTTTATAGTTTTAAGACAATATTTCAGAGGGAACTATTCCCTCAAACATTCTCATAATATGAGGACATATCTTAATGTTATTTATACCAAATTTAAGAATTGTAAAATTATTATTACTTCAGAGGAAATAAGAAGAACAATAATACTATTAGAAAGAATATGGATAATGTAATGAAGATAAAGATTTATTTTCCAACATGTGATAGTTGTTGAAGGAAACAACCAGGTACTTTATTAAAATGAATGTGAGTCTTCTAAAAGTGTGGAGAGAAAGGTCTTCGTGCTTGTCACTGAATATGTAGTATATATGTTTTCTGATGTACAATGATTTAACTTCAAGGAGGTTGGACACTACAACAATAAATATCTCAAGAATCAAATTAATATTCCTTAAAAGAGGCTAATGAATAATTACTAAGATTAAGCTATTACAAAAAAAGAAAAATAATGATTAATATGCCTATGTCTAGATTGAATAAATATTTAATTTTTGTTTTATATCAGTGATTTAATGTTTATAAGAATAATGAAATATGAAATGATTTTGTTATAGTACAATTTCATCAAGTATTTGAGAGCATATATTGAATAGTACTATGGAATGTGATTTAGTGGAAAGTTAAATAATTTGGAAGACCCGTGGATGAAGGAAATATAACCATTAATATGTTCAGAGTGATAATATAATGACCTAGGAATAAATATACGTTCTATTTGGATAATGTAAATTTGGTAGTACATATTACCTTGTAATTGATTAACTATTTGTATAAAAATTGGTTTATGCTATCATTTTTGGTGTTTAAAACACTTTTGGAATTATGAATATATCAAATAACATGGTTTTTATTTAAGGAATCGGAAAAAAATGAGTGTTTCGTAAAAAAATTTATGCTAATTCCTTTTTTATATTATTCTCATGTTTGGTATGTTATAATTATGACCCACATTATTTTGTTCCAGAAAGTTGGTTTTGTAAATTCATTGACCTTATTTCCAAATTAATTAATCATAATCTTTGGGAAAAGATAGCTATTTATGAATTGGATTATGTTGATAATTGGAAAATCTTTTATATATTAATGTATAAACTCTCCCTATGATGAAACTTGTTGCTATGAGAAGAAGTATAAATAGACCAGGGCATGACTAAATTACATAATTGTGCTTATAGAAACATATCATGCAATTGTATTAACATATATTCTTATAGAATTAAAAAATTCAGCAACTATATGAAAAAATGGACTTGTATTTTTTTCTTCATATTATCAAAAAAAATTATGACATAAATGATTTTAATTCACACCATTGGATTGTGGATGTTTTTTTTATGAACGATCTCATAAACATGACCTCTATTACTCTCTATCAGAACGTGATGGTTATATTTCTCAAACATAGCCTTCTTTTCAATAATGGTCTCTTATTTGATGAATAGTTTTTTTGTTACCTTCACATTTTATTTTTCCTCTTATTAATAAGATATTTTATTAACCCTATTTATGATGTGGGTTCTTAAACAGTAGTATTTCCAAATATCAACCCCTCAATTATAGAGATCAAGTATAAATTGTGAGGACATAATTTAATTTAGGTGGAGAGAATATAGCACCCATCAAAATTATAATATTTTCAATTTAGAATTATATTAATATTGTTTCTATATTTCTTTATACACAACACAATGTTATGATTATAAAACACACAAAATTGAGTTATCTTTTGTAACACACATGACTGAGTTTTACAACCATTTAATGGAACAACTACATTAAAACTAAATTTTGACAGTTTAAAAATTTTTATTTTTCAATATATGATTTATTTTTTAATTATGTATGTCAAAATTAACATTGGGATATTTTTTATTGTTATTATGAGAAGTTTTAATACTTAATGAATAGTGAAGAAATTGCATTTTACTTTAAAACGACATTTTTAAAATTATTATTTTTGTTATATAATATTTTAAATTGGTTTTAAAATAAAAATGGATATAATATACAAATATTAGTATAATTTATTTTGTTGGGATAATTTTTATATTTATTATATATATAAAAAATAAGGAACTTTTCATGTCTCTACATTTAAAAACAGATTTCTTGCACATCTGTAGGATTAGATTAAACATTAATTTTGAAAGTTTGTCACAAAAAATGAAGATAAATGGTTTTAATGCATTTAATACCGATAATATAACTATATAAACATTGGTGTTGACAAGAAATATTTGTAAAAGTAGTTAAAATCAATTAAAATTATTTAAGTAACATTATGCATAACAAAGGAATAAACCATAAACTTTTGGGAGGACCATCAATATGTCCATTCTAAAAATACTAGACTAAAAATAAAAAAATTCAGCTCATGTCCATGATTGAGAGAAGTGAAATTCTATTTTATGAATAGAGAAATAAGAAAGGTTTTTAATCATTAGAGATTGATCTAACAAATATCACAGAATATGGGATAATTTCCAACCACCATACACATTAATAACACACATATTATCCATACATATATCATGGTGATTCTATACCCTCTTCTCAGCCTTATGATTATTTTACCACATGAAAGTATTACAAGAAAAATCAAAACCATTTAATTGATAATATTATATAAAGGATTTTAATATATCCATTGACCTTCTATAAAAATCATAAAAAAATTCGCCCTTAATTTACAATATATATTGTTAAAATACACTCTTAAAAGATATGGATACAAACTAAGATTAAAAGTAACTAGATCTATCCATACTCATGTAGTATCTTCCACATCACAGAGTGAATACATAACAATGAAGAGGAAATACTTATTTAGAATATAATACTTTCATATAATATATTGGAATGACATTTATTCCATATACATTAAAACTGTTTCTTTCCATAGAATCTAGATATACTGATGCATTTCCATCATTTCATGAAATTCCAATTGTCAATTTTATTTGAAAATACACTAATGTATTCATCCTTATGATTTATTTTAAATTATATAAGAATATAAAAATTATTAGAGTCAATAATTTTGATAATATATTAACAATTTGATCAACTACTAATTCCCATAATATATCAAATATGTATTACCATTATATATATTTATTATAGTTTTAGATATCGGTATCCTCTCTACCGTCACCATTAGAAAAACTAATGATATACTTATGTAGCAAGTCATCCGTATACTTAAACTTGGAATTGATACTATAAAAACATTTCTCAAGTCACGACACAATTTCTTTGATGAATTTTTATATTCCCTCTCATAAAACAAGGCATTTTCTAATTATCTTCCCCTTCGAAAATAGAAAAACCATTGATGGTCTCTACATCAACTAGAGACTTAGAGACCACAACCCTACCATAATCCAACACGTATTCCCTCCAAAAATTCCCACTAGGAGATGATATAATGTATGGTTTCTGTAATTTTAGGGCCATGAAATTTATATTACCACAACACATATATACATCAGAAGTTAACTCATCAAATAGCTCAAAAATTAAAATTCATTGCAAAGAGATCACCCATAAAATATTTTAAATGATAAAATACCTATAATTTATTTATAATATACTAAAATTAGTCAATTAATATATATAATCCCCTATTTAACTAATACATATAATTGATCCATGAAAATGTAACAATCAATATATTTATATCATGATGATAATACATGAGAAACTCAATTGAGACTTCATCCCTCATGTTTATAAATAGTGATAATTTCTTGTAAAAAATCACTATATGAGATGGGAATAATATAATAGAGGTGAAGACCCAAGAATGGAATGTGATTTACCTCCTTTCAGGGAACTATAAAACTAATCAGAAGCCGTAGAAGAGGATACAAATACTTGATCCTGCATAATGATAGCTGGAATGTTCCCTTGACCATGGGACATTTTTTAAACTATCTATGCTATAACATTATTCATTACTAGGTCATTAATGTTATATATAGAAATATATATTATTTATGATATATTCAACCTATTTAATTAGTGTTTTGTTCTTATCTTTGATGATGAAATGGATAATAATCACATTTTGGCGATTCTTGGTGGCCAAACAGTGTTTTATTACTTACCAAATTAAATATTTATACAAAATATTCATAATAAAAAATAATTTATTAAATATTTATATTACATATACCTATTATAATATTCTTATATACATTCATGAAATAAATTCATATTATTATTCATGTATGTTATTAAACTAAACAAAACATGAACATTCCATGTTATAATGAATGATTTTGAGGGGACTTCACTGTAATATTTTTATAAAACATGAATAATGATATAATCTAGAATCTATTAGAGTTATATTTCATATTTATAAGTAAATTTATGAATAAATATGGGATGATAAAATATTATATAATTTTAATTAAATATTTTCCAATTAATACTAATTTTTAAGGATTGTATTCATAATTATCGTTTATTGATCATATCATTAATTAGTTCTCAAATTTTTATAATATATACATATTGATAAAAAATGAAATTTCATGATAAAAAAAATCAAGGGTCCCTCAATTTTGGGTTGTAATACTAAATGATATTTTTTACACATTATGGCGGTTGTCTACAAGTTCACATGAAAGATGATTTCATTATTTTCATGGATGGGATAGTTTAATAGAAAACGATAATAAGATTATTATAGTACCATTATATTATATAAATGAACCTAAAGTAATTATATTAGTGTCTATAGAATAATTTTTATATGTGAAAACTAAGAATAGAATCAAATTAGTTACTAATACTCATGTTGGGGGCTTGAATTTTCCATCGAAGTCTCATTGGAAATAAAGACCTAATGAAAACTAATGCAAACTTTGTCATTTTAATTTGGATTTAATATTATAGATCTAGTTACCTCATAAGTAAAAAAAATATAGGGCCACATGGACTCAATAATTTCAACTCTTACACAGATGCTACCTACTTGAAATGAGGGTCTATAGTTGTAAGGATTAAAGATTATACCATTTTTATGAGAGGATACAATTATGGTTAATAAAAATGAAAAATAAGATATACTAATAGGGAAGTAAAAAATATTCAATCCAAATAATAATAAATAAGAATAAATAGAAACTGGAACATATATAGGTGCTGATTTATTGATCAAAAAAATATATTAAAGAGCCATACATGGTAGTAGACATACATTAGTACGAGTACAAACAAATAAAAAAAATGCAAAAAATAAGAACTATATAATTGATCATCATGATCACTAGCTCTTTAATCTTCTCCTAAACTCCTATATATAATGAAATCATTGATCCATATCTTGGTGTATGCCTTTAGACTTATCTAAATCCATGTAATCATCTCGGGTACCAAAAGACAGGACAAATAGGGTGTGCATACAATTCGATATGCACCACCAACAGTTTATATTTATAATATATTCTTAAATTATAACATTTAATAGTGTTCAGGTATATAAAATTCAATTTTTAATGGAAAATAAAAACCATTTCAATCTTTGTCACCTCATGGGATACATGGAAACCCTTACCTACTTAATCATACACCCAATGTCTATCAGCATATGACTATTAATTATCCAGGGAAAGATGGAACATATCCATGGAATACAATTTAATAATTACTTGAGATCCATGAGAGACACTTAGAATCCATGACTATAAAATTTTGATCCCTCTCGTATTGATAGACCTATATGTTTGGATAGGGGTATGGGTGTAATCTAAGGATATACCCTTATAATTCCACCATAAACTTTTCTTACCGATCCTATAGAAAACATGCATGTAATATTTGGATGTACATTATTAGAACATAAGGATATTATCCAATGTTCTCCATGTCTAATGAAGTCAATCCAAATCTATGAAGATAGACTATGGACATAAATCATTAAGAAAAGAAGCTGATTTTTTGGTGTCATGTTGAAGAATTCAAATTTTAAGACATTGACTGATTCCAAGTGTGGTGGCACACATAGAACACATTAGTGAAGGATATGGTTTTATCGGAGTTCAAATAAGGAAATCTAAGTTAATAATCCATGTATTACTCAAGGATGTACACACCTTTAACGTGATAAAGATCTTTAAAATTGTCCAATAAAATATATAATAATTAATAATGAGACAATTGAAGTATCCAAAAAAATTCACAATTCAATTCATTTCATTGGGTCATTTTATTAATATGTGATAAAAATATCCAGTGAGAGTATCCATGCCATATAACGATTCAGTATAATAATTTTACTAATTTCATATTAAATGTGACAATGGAAACATACTTGGTGGTCTTTTGGTTAAAGGTGAGAATGGTTTTATATATCATTTAAAAAAATTATTGTAGATATCTTCATCTTCCAATGATTTTAGGGGTCTTATAGAACTTATATAACCATGTTTAGAAAATAATTTGAAATGAATATATGTTTTAGGATAAATGTGGGGAAGGTTCAGTGTATCGAAGAATAGTGAATGAATTTAAACATTATGATTTTAGGGAAAGGTAGTAGACCTCATACCTCAGCCTTATATAACAATCCTCAACCAATATAAAAATTATATTTGGGATGGAAAGTGAGAAAATAAGAAACTAGAAAAATGACCTAATAATATGGAATATTAGTTCACATGGAGACACCGCTGTAGATGGTGAAAAATAAATAAAAAATATTAAAGGGGAGGGAAATAAATTGACAGGGTAATGAAAAGTGATGAATGATGATTGAATTGGATTCTAGATGAAATAGATATAATAGAACCCTTAATAGGTAAAGGGTAAAGATCATATAGGTGGGTGGCAATGAAGTTGATATAGGATAATGAGGATATAAGTCTTAATGGTAAATAGGTGAAGAAAAACATTTCAATGGTTTTTAATAGGTTTCGTGTTTCTATGAATGGTTGAACAAATCTTGCACCAATGGTGTGATTCCCACAATATAGGATCCAACACCCTATATCGTCTAGGTGCATGGTTAGAAAAATTGGTAACAAACCACATAGGTGGCCTATAGTAAATTGTAGAGGCCTGCATTGATTCATATCCCATATTTCATGGTCAAAAAAACATTTTCCCTCATTTCCAAGGTCACATAGTTGAGGTTCAGGGTTATGGAAAAATGTACTATAACGATCACCTCAGCATGTTCTTCCGAAATATTTGAACACTTTACTATAAATAAATCATGAAATGTTCTTAAAACATCCATATATCCTTTAGAAATATAACTTAAAGTAAAATAAGATATTTATACTAAAACTATGATTAAAACGTCTATATAAATCAATGATCTTACAACCACCCTCTATAAAATAATTTTTTCCCCATGTTTACCTTCTTAGTGTGATTTAGATGCATCCAAGATTAACTCCAAACATTGAGCATGTATATCATACTCTCATTCAAATGTTTAATCCTCTAATCAACAATTATTCTATTTCACCCAAACCATTGGAACCGTCTGACCATAGAGACACTTCATGCTACAGCCGATGATGCGAAATGAATACTCATAAATATAAGCATCATCATCTAACTCATCTACCTTAGGATCAATGACATGGGACATATTATATTAACAATTCTAGATATGAGAAACATGAATGAACTCAAGTGTATCCATGTACTATTGAGGAATAGATATTTCATATAGTACCATGACCACCCTCTCTAAATCCAAAAAAGGCATGTTGAATCCAGGGGATAACATACCATGTCTATGAATCAATCCTTTACCCAATCTATTTGATACAGTCAAGAATACCAGATATCACACCTCAAATATATAGATCACAGCGTCAAAGAATTTTATAAGTATTATATAATTACTGATCCATATCCATTCATTTCTTCATCACATGTAATTGTTTTTATGTCACGTCAACAAGACGATGTCCTAGCAGTATTGCCTTCCATACAATTAACAAGTATAGAGGTGAATGAAAAAGTATATCATAGAGTACCTCATATGGATCTGTATGAATAGTTTCATGGAAACTATAATCATATAAAATCTTAGCTAGATATAAGTGAATTTACCTTGAGCTAATAAAATAAAGTATTCGTGAATGAATAATTCCCTTTAGTAGTTGTATAGTTCACACGAACTAACCATCGATATGAGGGTGGTATGTTGTGCTAAAATTTTTCTATAAACTAAGATCTCGCATCAACATATTACATGAATCTAAAAGGTAAATGAAAATTCATGTCCAATACAATGGTATGAAAATCAATATAAATTTGTATAACCTCTAAATCATAGATTCTACTATGATTATACCCTCAAAAGGTCTTTTGAATATGCAATAAGTGGCTAACCTTATTCAGCCTATCCACAATCATCTATATAACATCACTGTATCGAGGTGAATTTGTTAACCCCCTCACAAAATACATGGTAACATCTTCCAAATTACGCTATAAAATGGAGAATATTTTAAACAAACTAGTAGGAAACTGTTATTCCACTTTCACCTGTTGATAGGTGTAACACTTAGTAATAAATAATATAGCTTACCTTTCGATTCCAAGACCCCAATACTAGAAACATATGTCATGGTACATCATGTTGAGTCTAGGATTTACATCCCATTTAATGGCATGATATTCTTACATGAACTTCTATACCATTCAAAGAGGAATCCAAAAATTCTTATTAATATGATATGTATCATCCTTCTCTACAATTCAACAAGGAGGCATGTCATAACAAGAAACTCTTCGCCCTGATCAAGCTTTCAGGATTAGAAATGTTCCTCCTATTTATCACATCCTAATGTGATGCAGAAACCTCTAAATCTATGACTATACGATGTTTGTGACAATCCTAAAAATCTAGTTGAATTTTAGAAATAAGATTCATCAATGTAAATTCACAACTAGTATCTTGAACAACTTGAATTTGAGACATCCATAATAGAGTAGTCGAATTTGTGTTTCCCTTATTTGGAAGAGAAGAAAGATCAATATCGAAAGAGTGAATATATTATACCCATATTAATTTATGTAGGTTCATGTTTCACTAATTGAATATGTATTTGAGGATTTTATGCTTTGTGTATACCAAGAAACACTCCCACAGTAAGTAATTTATCCAGTATTGTAATTTATTAACAATAGATGCTATCTCAAGATCATGTGTTTGTTAATTATTCCCATAAGATCTCAATTGATGAGACATGTATGACACAACTCATTCCCCCTGAATCAAAATAGACTCCTACCTAATTATTTATGAAAAATATGTTAATATTTAGCCTCTACCCAGCCCATGAAATATATTGATTAGTTTTATGGTTAACCTTCACTTAAACTATATAATTTTTTCTCATAATCTTTATAATAGGAGAACATAACACACTTCTTATTAAAACATGTAATTAGTAAAATATTGAGTTAAATTTTATGGATAAAGAATCGATACTCACTATATATCCAAGATTTTATTTATATATAACTAATGTTATTGGGCTTCTCTAAGAAACCAATACATATCACCTTATCCAAATCTATTAATACCCAATATTCTGATATAATGTGACAAAAGAAGAAAAAATAATCAATACAAATGTGGAATTTTTGGATCTTTGTAAAGAATATATTATATATTTATGTACTTAGTATTCTGTAAAGTTATATTTCATGATCATGTATAATTTTTAAATAAACTATACATAATCCATGAAAATGATCACGACGGAATCCAGGCATGGGTGAAAAAAACTATTCTCCAAGGACATACAAGTATTAGGTGTGTTTGATAGAATAAAGGGAATAAATAAACTCATACCTGACATACCTACTTCTAAAATATTATCACGGTATATATAAGGGTATAATTATAGTGACCCATTCTTTTCATACATATATATTACATCTTAATATATGAATAATCATTTCCTAACAGTGATATCAATCTAATAATCATATAAGATTAGTATGTTTGGGAACATGGAAATATAAATAACATGTTCATAAAAAGTCAACATCATCTCCCACTTAGTTCAACATAATTAGAACCCTTCTTAGACAAAAGATAGCTAAATCATTTCATCCCATCCTAGGAGATAAGAAACATAAAAAGGGTTAACTTATATGATCAATAATCATAAATAAGAGAGATATCAAATATTACTTAATTATAACAACAACATAATTGTATAATAGAATTTTCATAACATTTTATAACAAGACCCTACATATCATAGATCATAGTCTTGATTCATGACATAAAATATTATCTTTTCAAATTAAAAGAATCATAAGAGTGGAAAACCATCGTAAATAAATTACGAGCTAAAATTTAATGTCATCAAAATTTGGCATGATCAAAAGTATAAAACCCACATCATAATTCATGGTTAACTACCGATACAGTCGAATCATAGTGGATTAGGAATTGAAAATTATTTTCCATATCATAACAAATTAGGAATCATTATATGTTTCCCATACAAGATCAATCCCATCGACTAGTATCCCATAGATTATCATTAATATCATCTTGTTTACCATTGTGGATTGAGAACAAAGACTTTGTTCACATAGAGGATTAGTCACATCAACTTATTTCATATAGTTATATCATGATTTATGAAACAATAATCAATGAATTAGCGGGGGTATATAATTCTAGTCCGACTCATCAAAAAATGAAACCATAGATATCAATTCCACAATATCCTAAATCCGTTATTATATCATCCTATCATAACCAATTCAATCAAAAATGGTTTTATAAACATTTGATAAATATTTCATCACATAACCCTTGGAAAATAAATGGGTTTCTTAAACATCTCATCATCGTAACCATAAAGAATCTAGACATAGAATAAGGATGATATAATTTGATAATATTGTAACAACCCATGAATTTAACATAGATACATTTTAGAATAAAATTAAATTATTTTTGTGGTTGATTTATACACAACAACATGTTTATCTTACTCTACACACAGCACTGAGTTTGCTATTCTTTGAGGCAAGACTATGTTTTATGGGATTTTAATTCCACACCTATTTTAATAATATATTTTGGTAAATTTATAAATTTTAATGTATAAATTTTGTTAGGGTGATTTTTTTTGTATTTTGCCCAGATATTTATTTTTTGATGAATAATGAAAAATATTTCATTTTCGTTTGAATCTACCTTTTCATTTAAATAAATATTAATCTTAAATTATATTTTAATTTATTTTTAAAGTCAAAATAGATCTATTATAAATAAATTCATCCATGTTATTTAATTGGGATAATTTTGATTTTTAATATATATATTTATAATGAACATTTCAACATTTTCACATTAAAAACCTGCGTTCTCACCACATTTTTCGGATTATTATTAAATTTTATTTTTCCACTTTTAATGAATTAATTTGAAAAAATGGGTATAAATGGAAATTATCATGAAAATATATACTGTATAACGATGTCAACTTATTTTTTGAACAAAAATATTAGTAAAAGTAATGAAAATTAATTATAGTTATTACTATAAAATTATGATCAACAAGGGTCTAAACCATAATCTTAAGGGCCATAATAAACTTGAAACTTCTCCAAAAGATATTGTTTTCCAAAATTATGACTATATATCTTCCTGGTTGTAATTTTATGAGTCTGTGGGACACATTTTCATGAAACTGACCCATATAATTTGTTAGGTAAGGATTAAAGAGTAAAAAGGAACCTTACACACCTTTGCATTTAAAAAGCTTTATAGTATGGAAAAATCAAAATAGTTTTGGTTATAAAAATTATTTTGAAAATTAAATGAGTTTATTATGTCATGATAATTTAACTATAATTTTTGAGATGAATTAGCTCCATTAAATTCTTAACAAATGATAACACATAGATTATTTTTTTAATAACTATATAAATTAAATGATGATAAAAACATTAAAATGAAAGTAAATTTAATTAATTGTTGTGTTACATTATTTTTGTAGATGAATATATCATGATACAGATATTTAAACTTAATATATTTGCTAATTCCATCATTTTTATTAATTATTTTAAATTAAAATGAAATTAATAATGGTCAAATTGTCATTATTTTTATTTTATAATAAATATTATTTTATTAAAGGAATTAAAATGAATTGAAAACATATATTATATTAAGTGTATTTTAATTGTTAAAAAACAACATATATGTTCAATTAATGTACCAATTTATGTTTTATAATTAAAATATTTACCCTTAGACAATGAATACTTTTTAACATGGTTCGGGTTAAAGTAAGGTTTCGGCGTGTTACATATGGTGGTTTTAAAATTAATTTCCATCCCCTATGGGATGTTTTTTAAAATTATAGATAATATTTGATAAATTTCATTATATATTTTATAATAATTTTCAATTTAATTTATTCTTAATGGATATATTACCGAGGATAGAAAACTAGTTACTTTATTAAAAACTAAAATGATAAAAATAATGAAATGTAATGAATAAAAAAAAGTTAAAAATGATCTTATTTTTGTGCGGTGTAAGTAATTATTGACCACAATTAAAATTTAATCCATTATTTTTCTATTTTGG
This sequence comes from Viscum album, assembly GCA_963277665.1. Taxonomy (NCBI): domain Eukaryota; kingdom Viridiplantae; phylum Streptophyta; class Magnoliopsida; order Santalales; family Viscaceae; genus Viscum; species Viscum album. Next base: position 758,625,122 of record OY728147.1, read on the forward strand.
AAGAACATCTAGTAAGGGAGACCGCCCAATATTATTTACCTTTTGGTATTTACAAGAATACCACTCCTTTTACAATATAAAAAAGAATTCACTCTTCTCATACTTCAAACCTATAAATATATATTGGATCATCCAAAACCTTCCCAAATAATCTCCCAAAATACCTTCCCTGAGCTTCAAATCATTAATATGGAAATAAAACCACACAATGAAACCCTTTTGGCACAAACCAAAAGGAGTTACCTGAAAAAGAGGCAACATTATTCAACATGAATTGATGTTTTATTTATTTTTCCACCCATTAAATTTTATTATTCCCAGATTATATTAAAATATATATATCCTAGATAAAATAATATGTTTTTATGTTAAGGTTTATACCTACACCTTCAAATAGTTCTATCAAAATGGTGACAAAATTATCATTCAACGACAAAGAACTACCACCTCTTTTGCTTGAGAATTATGATGGAAAACATGTTTTTATATGATATATATATGTTATTTATTTTTTATTCATAATTTATAAATTTTTACATGACACATACCTAAATTATTTTCATTTTTCTGTAAATACAACAACATCGTTGGTGGACCCATGGACTGCTGCCTTCTCAAAGTAATGCGATGCATTAAAAAATTAAATAGAATGTATTAATGATGAGTTTATTTAAACATACATGACATAAAATAAATTTATATTATATTAATGACATAATTAACATTATTTATATATAATATATCATTTTATTTGTTACTTTTTAGACACTAAAAAAGTTATAATGTCATTCGTTAACACGTGGACTACTGCCTCCTCAAAGTGATGTGATTCATCTTACATCAAAATAATTATATATATAAGTATATATTATTAAATAATAATTTATATATGATGTAATTATAATTCTATAAATACTAATGTTACAAACATTTTCTACATAATTTTCATCAAAAAAATGGGAACACTACACATGACTATATATGACCTACCGTCTCTATGATTGTAAAGTTGATTCATTTTCATATTTATATATCATTGTTAAATTTAAATATATAATTTATAAATAAATATGATAATTATTTAATGTTTTCTATTATGGATATTTTTATATAATTACCCCTTTTGACCATTATTTACCTTCCAAAGTTTTTTTACCCATGAACAAAATTCAATAAAAACACATGAATATAAATGTAACTGTTTATTTAATTATTTACATCATTTTAATTAATGAGATAGAATTAACTATAAAATTGAATAATTTTATAAATTATGTTAATTATTAACACATTTTTATTATTCAATAAGATAAATAGATACATGAAAAGTCAGACTCATGGTAAGGGATATCATTTGAATTTACATTCCACTGAGACTTATTTTTTATCTTGCACCAATTCACTTTAATGTGGTTTATATACTGCCCCATTCATAATCAATATCATGATTATCTAATTCTCCATGATATTTTATATATCACATGGAATTACCCCTTCCAAGGGGATCTTATTTGGTAAATTCCCATGTGATAAAGTCATTGTGAAATTTTTCTGATGGTTAATATTATCTTGAAACAATCAATTTATTATAATAAATTATCATTGGTTATTATATTTATCTTGAATATAAATATTGTCATTCAGTTTATATTTTTATTTCATAAACCTTAAACTATTTCGTCACATAATTTCCACTTTGAAAGTTATTTTATTAATTGGTGAATCATTGATAAATATATATTTTTTAATCAGTATAGATATTTGATGATAATTAATGATGTTCATTAATTTAATCTATTATTATATATAGGGAATTATTTGTGTAACACCCCGAGATTTTATGAAAAATATTATTTTTAATTTCATTAATGTCTTGTGTTGTACGCTACACCAAAAGGAGATTGTACAACACGCATCCCTGACTTGGCTTGTATTACACGCAATAAAGACCTTCCTCGATATCGTGTGTAGTACGCAATACCGAGTTTCACTAAACGAGATATTATTATAATATTATTATGAACTAGCCTTTATGAATAGTAATACCCACCTTTTGAAATTTTATAAATTTTATCCTTCAAAATGGACTTTGTTTTTGGATTCGGAATATCGAAATTAGCTTAGGGTGAAATTTGGGTACTTTTCGGATAACTTTCATATTCTGAGGAATAGTGAAAATTAATAAATTTTAATTAAAAACAACTTTTTAATTGAAATAATTAATAGTGATACATTATTAATTTGAGTGGTTTAAAATTATATTTTGAATATATTTTTTCCATTTAATACAATTTTGGTCATTGGTTGTTATTTCACATTTAAACAAGACATAAACAAGTGTCAATCTTTTGATAGTTATTATCTCTTAAAAACACGCTATTTGTTTTGACGATGGGAATTAATTTTTAAATTAATTAATTTAATTGATATGTTTTGAATTTGGTAAAATATAAATAATTTTTAAATTCATAATATCAAATATAGCTTAGGCCTAATTTTTGGTATTTTTCTGGAAACGTTCATTTTTTAATGAATAGCGAAACCACTAAGTGGTAGTTAAAAAACTGAATTTTTCATAAAACATAATTTTACCGCTTCTGTGAGTGGAATTTCAAAAATATGAGAGACACGGTTAATATCAAGGACTAAAATGGGGTTCAATGTGATGAAAATATTTTTTGGTGAATAGTAACTTTTTACTTTTATTTACCACGGTTAAAAGTAAATAGGATAATTAAGGGTAAAAATGATATTATTATTACCCTAACACATGAAATAATTCTATTAAATAAGTTTAATTCGACCTAAATCAACATTAGGAATAAAATATGACCATTTAGGCTCACTTGGATTAGATTAGGACATTTAATATTAATTTATTTAAAGAAGGGTTAAAATAGCTAAAATCAAAGTATAATAAGTAAGTCATTTTTAATATAGGTTTATACATAAGATAAATTAGACTATAAATATTCATTAGAAATCTAAAAATATTTCCTACATAATGGTATTTTATTTATAATTTTTAGACATTAAATAATGTTATTTATTTATGACACAAAGATGATGCATTAATTATCTTATTAATGAAATATTGACATAATTAATGTTATAAATACCCAAATAAATGTAATTTGAGACTTTTTAGGAATTCCACTAATTTTATAGGTTAATATTACATGTTATTATTGATTTAGTTAAATTTTTTTGAACTAATAATTCTGTTATGATTGTCACAAAAATCAATTACAAAATTGTGTCAAAATTGACATAAAATAGTTTTTAAAACAAATATTATATTATTAATTGTTATTTTATTTCTAAAAATCTATGGTTCGGCCAAATGACTTATATAAGGTTATATATATTAATAATAAACAACTTGGGGTTCGTTTGGCTTGTTATATTAAGTTTATTAACCTTATAGTGTAAGAAAACAAGAAGACATGGTAAAAGTAAATTTTTTTAACTTAAGGTTAAATCTAAATGATAAGGTTAAAATAGGAACCTAAACTTGTATAAATTCTATTTGATGAGAGGCGTTAGACCCATCCCAACCTTAGCTTCGAAATAAATCAATTTGGAGCTATTAAAAACCGAATATGACCTTATAATAAAATAATATTTTTAGTTTTTCCAAAGGTGCCCCTCTCCTCCCTTATAAAAGGGATCCTTCTCCCTCTCTTCCTCACACCACTTTGAGCCTTCAAGCTCGGCCAACCCTTTCCAAATTTTCTTCTAAACATCCATATAAATATCCTAGAGGTTATTGTCTTCTTCAAAGACCAATTTTACTTCCCTAAGAGGAGGTCTCAAAGAGGCGTTTCAAAGAAGAGGCAATGTCCGTTACCGATTCTTTCAACATTATTTCTTATTCCACTTATTATTCTTTAGTTGTTTCATTATTAAGTAATAAAATAAGTATAAATCATATACTGATATGTTATTATAAGTATGAAACAACCATATTTCACCATCTATACATCCTATGGAAAACCAAATCACCACACGTGCGTACGTATGGAATACCGTCTCCACACCATGGTGAAATCTATTTTTCCACCAACACCTTACATGGATGGGTATAATGGTGTAAAGAATAACTATATATGGTTATTATAACATCATACTGATTCTGATATATTATTCCAACCAATCCAATTCTATTCAATAATTATGGGAATGATATCATCGCTCGTGTGTACGTACGGACTACCGTCTCCACGACGCGGTGAGATTCATTCTCCATGTTAACCATACATGAATGATCATAAAGTTTATATAATTAATAATATTGAAATATATGAAATAATAATTCTAATTTATTTATGTATATATATATATGTATGTCATATATTTAGTTTCATTCAATTCAATAAGGAAACGAAAACAGCGTTCATGCGTACGTACGGCATACCGTCTCTTTGAACGGTGTGTTTCATTCCTTTTATCGATCTATAATATATATATATGTATATGATGAATATATATTATATAGAAATCATGGTTTACATTTTGGAATTATGTAAATCAGGATATAAGTATTAATATCAAGAATGAAAAGTTGAAACACATACGATAAATGAAATGATTTTACCCAAAACGCTGCTTTAGCATGGAATTTTCAAAAGAACGGGTAATATAAAGTCATAAGTGAAACATATATGATATCATGAAAATTAATATGATTATGTAATAAGTCAATGATATTATTGAAATCATTATACAGGAGGTTCAGATATGTACGAAGCATATCAGACCTAGGGTAAAGGATAATTTTGCAAATCTCATTTTTATTCGAGATTGCTTATTCATAAGTATTTACTGGGGTTATTGCTATCATCCATGTCCATGTTTTATAAAAGTGTATTCCTGTATGTTTAATGTCCTTTTTACCCATTTTGACTTTTACCCCATTGTATGGAAGGAATCTTTCTTTTATTTACCCTACAAGGTACTTTTTGACTTTTCCGAAAAAAGTAAGAGAAGAATGCTTTTTTAACGTATATGGCATGAAAGGATTTTTACAGTTTTATAAAGCCTTATTTTCATGAAGCTTCCTCCAAAACATTTTAGTACTATTTTCAACAAAATCCTTATCTTTTAAAATTGCATGACATTTTGTGAAAAAAAATGATTTTGAAGAAAAAAAGGATATTTTCCCCAAGAATTCATTTCAAGTTTTTTATCAAATCCATTTTCATCTAAGATGGCATTATTTCACATGTGTATGTTTCAAGTATCATGTCTCTTTGATTTACATGGTTTCACTTTTCTAATGATGAAATGATATCCAATTTTTTTTTGAAGATTACGTTATGATGGAATGATGTTTATGAAAGCAATTTTATTCTTGGGTTATGATGAATGATTTATGTTTATATTGTGGCACTTGAAAGAATGATTTCATTATGAGATGGGTGGGACCTATATCTCCCTATAATGCATTGGGTAAAGATTTATTTCTTATGAGATAGATATGGCTGGAATGGCATGTTAAACCGGTTCAATAATATAGGACTGGAACGAGGAGTGAACTCGATTCAGAAAGCGACTTTATCCACTAAGATGTTCTTGGCAGAAATGCCTTTGATACTATGGAAATCATATAATGTGCTTAATGGTTGCCACAATTACATGTTTTATTCCCATTCTATTTTATCATGATTGATGTTCCCTTATGATATACGCCTTACGTACTTCCATGATTCATGTCTTCGCTCAAGATTTTGATGTTTAGATTTTTTGTTCATGTTTTTGCATTCATATATTTATAGATTGTTTTAGGTTCTCTATGTTTACCTTTACTGGGCATTTGAGCTCACCCCTTTTATGTTTTCTTTTACCCAAGATATAAAGAATGGTTTTAGGTTAGAAAAAAGGGGAAGATCGTTATTGGGAGATGTTGAAGATCTTTCACCACGATTAGAAGATTTTATTCCGAGTTCCCAAAAACACTAAACTATTACGATCCTTGTGTGTCTATTTTTGTTATGTATTAAGTATTCTGAAAATGTAATGTATTGTCCATGTACGTCATACTTCGGGTCTCTAGAGTTGGTATCAGAGGAAAGGTTTAGTCAACCTTTGGAAACTAGGATGCGAGAACTTTAGTGAGATATCTAGATATATTTATATGGTATGTCTAGGGATCTCCCTAAGGTTAAGTATAAGTATATGTTATAGTCCTAGAAATATGGTAACGATCTTAGAATTAAACCCAAGATGTTAGATATTGAAGGTACTCCCCCTTTATTATGTTGTTTTACCTAGCATGATTTTTGCCTCTCACACTATTCTTTTTGGGTTTTAGACGATGGCTAGAACCCGAAGGAACCATATAGATCAATGCAATGGACAATGCAATGATTGTCCTCCTAAACAAACAAATGTTATGGGAGATGGAGTGAAAAATCTTTTTGCTATTCTTACACAAGATATGAATCATTCTAGACTTCCAAATGAGCATAGAAGGGAACAATATTCTATTGAGTACTTCATGAGGCAACATCCACCTTCTTTCAGTGGGTCTTCTGATCCCCTTGTTGTTGAACAATGGATCAGTACCACTGAAGAGATATTTTCAATTCTTCAATTTTTTGAACAAGATAAAGTCGTCTTAGTAGTATATCGTTTGGAAGGTGAAGCTGGTCAATGGTGGAATCTTATCAAGAATACGAGTCCAAGAGATGAAATTGAGTCCATTGAATGGGACGAGTTCAGGAACTTATTTTTCAATAAGTACTTCCCTCGTATTCTTCAAACAATGATGAAGAAGGATTTTCGTGAACTAAAGCAAAAGGATGATGAATCTGTTGGTGTATACGAAGCGAATTTTAGAAGGCTTGCAAGTTATGCATCTGGCTTTATCATCCAACTAGAAAGTAAATTTGATTGATTCTTCAGTGGCTTAAAACAAAATCTTCGAAGGGAATTAGCTATAATAGACTTCAGTAGCTATGAAGAAATTGTGCATTGTGATATCAAGGTAGAAATGGAATTTGGTGTTACTTATCCATCTCAATGTTTTGACAAGAAACGAAAGATGGAGTTTAAGGAGATATCTCAGAATAATGGTGAAAAGAAGATGAATGTTTCCTTATGCTCAAAGTGTGGAAAGAAGCATGGTGGAGATTGTCTTAGAGGGACTAGAAAATGTTTTAAGTGTTTAAAAGAAGGTCATCATGTAGCTGAGTGTTGAATTAATGGAAAAAGGGTTTCTAATGATGTTAATAAAGAAAAGACTGCAGAGAACTCACCACCAACACTTCAATGCTTCAAGTGCAAGGAAATGGGGAATTATGCTAATAAATGCCCTAATCCAAGGGTTAGTGATGATCGACATGAGCAACCACTTAAGGCAAAGGACAAAGAGAAATCACATGCGATCACTATTGGCGATGTTGAATATGTCAACGATGTGGTGGAATGATTAAGTGTTTATGTAGTGGGATTCGAAAATAATGTTGTATATAGTATCATGGAATATTTGAATATTTATATATTGGTCTATTGTGGTTTTTAATAATTTTATGGTACCGGTAACCATGGAAAGTGATAGACTTATTTTTGGAAAAATGATGATATGTGCATAATGAAGGGATATGGAGAAAATGAAATGTTTGATAGTATTAATGAGCTCATGACTGATATAAGGAAATAGTTATATCATGGTTTGAGGTTTTGGTATGTGAAAAGAGTTAAATTTTGACAGCAGTCATGTTTTCACTAAGATTCAATGGGTATTAATTTTTCAAGAGAATACATGATTAAGGCCTTATAATGTTTTAAATCTGACCAACAAGACATATCTCATGATATATGGGGATCAACAATGGTATTAACATTCTTGTTATATGAACTCTTTGGTAATCGTTTTCACTATAATATGAGATTGGACAGCAGTATTTTGTATAAGCCTAAAGATTGGAATGGATTATGTTGGACAGATTTTTGTATTGTATAAGGATAGAAGTTTATTTGATATTATTGATTGGATGTTATAGTAATGTAGTTTTAGAAAAAGGACAACCTGCGGGATGGGCAACAACCCATCGCATCGGACAAGGCTGTGGGAATCGAACCCACAACCGAAGTGTGGCTGACCTTTATTGCCTACCACTGGCCTACAGGAAGTCCCTGTTTAGTAGAAACTAGTTTATTATATTACGCAGTATGATATATGAGGTATAAGTCCATTTTAGGAACCATATATGATTAATCTCACTATAGAATCAACTTATGTATATTTAACACCTATTTCTAACCTTTTGTTTGAGAGAGATGGAATGACCCATAATTCTATCACATGATCTGCTAACACATCACGAATGAAAAATTCAACTTCATTTCTTTAATAAATGAAGTGGAAATTGTCCAAATAACGACCAACGGTGAGACTGTAACAAAATCATGCAAGAATTTCTTCTAATTCCAATTTCATCAACTTTAGGGAAATGATCTTGAAAACCAAAAATGTTGTCCTAGTGCTCTTATATCCGATGAATCATATGGTACCTTAGATCATCACAAATTTATGGCTTTGTGATTGTTGGGTTTTTCCTATCCATGCTCTCTACCACTCTCCATCAGAACTCGATGGTTTGAATTTTCTTCCCTATCAATATTTTCACCTATGTTCTCCTACGTGGAAACCCAGTGATGAGTTAATTTGGGTAACCGTTAAGTTTCATACTTTATTTTTTAAAGCCAAGTTTTGGTATTCCATTTTATGATGTGGGTTTCTATTAAAGAAACTTTTGAGTAGTAAACCATTTATAACCCTGACGAATTTCGAGGGAGAAATTCATTTTAAGGGGGGTAGAATGTAACACCCCGAGATTTTATGAAAAATATTCTTTTTAATTTCATTAATGTCTTGTGTTGTACGCTACACCAAAAAGAGCTTTCACAACACGCATCCCTGACTTGTCTTGCGTTACACGCAATAATGACCTTCCTCGATAGCGTGTGTAGTACGCAGTACCATGTTTCACTAAACGAGATATTATTATAATATTATTATGAACTAGCCATTATGAATAGTAATACCCACTTTTTCAAATTTTATAAATTTTATCTTTCAAAATGGACTTTTTTTGGGGTTTGGAATATCGAAATTAGCTTAAGGTGAAATGTTGGTAATTTTCGGATAACTTTCATATTCTGGTGAATAGTGAAAATTACTAAATTTTAAATAAAAAAACTTTTTTAATCAAAATTATTAATAGTGATAAATTATTAATTTGAGTTGTTTAAAAGTATATTTAGAATATATTTTTAGCTTTTAATACAATTTTGGTCCTTGGATGTAATTTTACATTTAAAAAAGACATAAACAAGTGTCAATCTTTTGATAGTTATTATCTCTTAAAAACATGCTATTTGTTTTGATGAGAGGAATTAATTTTTAAATTAATTAATGCAACTGAAATGTTTTGAATTTGGTAAAATAGAAATAATTTTTGAATTCATAATATCAAATATAGCTTAGGCCTAATTTTTGGGAATTTTCTGGAAACTTTCATTTTTTGATGAATAATGAAACCACTAAGTGATAGTTAAAAGCTGAATTTTTCATAAAACATAACTTTACCGCTTCTGTGAGTGGAATTTCTAAAATCTGAGAGACACGATTAATATTAAGGAATAAAATGTGGTTCAATGAGATGAAAATATTTTTTGGTGAATAGTAACTTTTTTACTTTAATTTACCACGGTTAAAAGTAAATAGGACAATTGAGGGTAAAAATGATATTATTATTACCCTAACACATGTCCTAATTCTATTGGATAAGTTTAATTCGACCAAAAACAACCATAAGAGTAAAATATGACCATTTAGGATCACCTGGATTAGATTAGGACATTTAATATTAATTTATTTAAAGAAGGGTTAAAATAGCTAAAATCAATGTTTAATAAGTAAATAATTTTTAATATAGGTTTATACATAAGATAAATTAGACTATAAATATTAATTAGAAATATAAAAATATTTCCTACATAATGGGATTTTATTTATAATTTTTAGTCATTAAATAAGTTTCATTATCTATGACACAAAGATGATGCGGTAATTATCTTATTAATGAAATATTGACATAATTGGTGTTATAAATACCCAAATAAATGTAATTTGAGACTTTTTAGGAATTACAATAAATTTTTAGGTTAATATGGCATGTTATTATTGCTTTTGTAAACTTTTTTCGAACTAATCAGTCTGTTATAAGTTTCACAAAAATCAATTACCAAATAGTGTGAAAATTGACATAAAATAGTTTTTAAAACAAATATTATATTATTAATTGTTATTTTATTCCCAAAATTCTAATGTTAAAAAAAATGACATAGATAAGGTTATATATAATAATAAAAAACAACTTGGGGTTCGTTTGACTTGTTATATTATGTTTATTAACCTTATAATGTAAGAAAACAAGAAGACACGGTAAAAGTAAAATTATTTAACTTAAGGTTAAATCTAAATGATAAGGTTAAAATACAAACCTAAACTTGTCTAAATTCTATTTTATGAGAGGATTTCGACCCATACCCACCTTATCTTCTAAATAAATGAATTTTTATCTATTAAAAACCGAATATGACTTTATAATGAAATAATGTTTTTAGTATTTCCAAAGGTGCCTCTCTCCTCCCTTATAAAAGGGCACCACCTCCCTCTCTTACTTACACCACATTGAGCCTTAAAACACTGAGAAACCCTGCCAAATTATCTTCTCCACTTCCATAGAAACATCATAGAGGTTCTGGTCTTCTTCAATGAACAATTTTAGTGCCCTAAGAGGAGGTCTCAAAGAGGCGTTTCAAAGAAGAGGTAATGTTCGTTACCGATTCTTTCAACTTTATTTCTTCTTCCACTTCTTCTTCTTTAGTTGTTTCATTATGAAATAATAACATCAGTATAACTAATATTCTTATATGTTATTATAAGTATGAAACAACCCTATTTCACCATCTATCCATCCTACGGAAAATGAAATCACCACGCGTGCGTACGTACGGAATACCGTCTCCACGTCATGGTGAAAACTGTTTTTCCAACAACACCTTACATGGATGTGTATAATGGTGTAAAGAATAACTATATATGGTTATTGTAACGTCATACTGATTCTGATATATTATAACATCCACTCCAATTCTATTCAATAATACGGGAATGATATCATCGCTAGTGCGTACGTACAGACTACCGTCTCCACGACGTGATGAGATTCATTCTCCATGTTAACCATACATGAATGATGATAACCTTTATATAATGAATAATAATGAAATATATGAAATAATAATTCTACTGGATTTATGTATAAATATATGTATGTCATCTATTTAGTTTCATTCAATTCAAAAAGGAAACGAAAATAGCGTTCATGCGTACGTACGACCTACCGTCTCCATGAACGTTGTATTTCATTCCTTTTATCGATCTATAATATATATATTTATATGATGAATATATATTATATATAAATCATGTTTTACATTCTGGAATTATTTAATTCAGGATATAAGTATTAATATTAAGAATGACAAGTCGAAACACATACGATAAATGAAATGATTTTACCCAAAATGATGCTTTAGCATGGAATTTACAAAAGAACGGGTAATATAAAGTCATAAGTGAAACATATATGATATCATAACAATGAATATGATTATGTAATAAGTAAATGACATTATTTAAATCATTATATATGAGGTTCGGATACGTAGGAAGCATATCGGGCCTAAGGTAAGGGATAATATTGCAAATCTCATTTTTATCCGAGATTGCTTATTCGTAAGTATTTACTGGGGTTATTGCTATCATACATGTCAATGTTTTATAAAAGTGTATTCATGTATTTTTAAAGTCCTTTATACCCATTTTTACTTTTACCCCATGGTATGGAAATAATCTTTATTTTATTTTTCCTACAAGGTACTTTTTGACTTTTCCGAAAAAAGTACGAGAAGAATGTTTTTTTTAACGTATACAGCATGGAAAGATTTTTACGGTTTTATAAAGCCTTATTTTCAAGAATCTTCCTCCAAAACATTTCAGGACTATTTTCAACAAAATCCTTTTCTTTTAAAATTGCATGAAATATTGTGAAAAAAATTATTTTGAAGAAAAAAGGATATTTTCCCCAAGAATTCATTTCAAGTGTTTTATCAAAACCATTTTCATCTAAGATGTCATTATTTCACAAGTGTATATTTCAAGTATCATGTATCTATGATTTACATGGTTTCACTTTTCTAATGATGAAATGATATCCAATTGTTTTTTTATGGATTTCATTATGATGGAATGATGTTTATGAAACCCATTTTATTCTTAGGTTATGATGAATGATTTATGTTTATATTTTTCCACACGAAAGAATGATTTCAATATGAGATAGGTGGGACCTATATCTCCCTCCAATTCTTTGGGTAATGATTTATATCTCATGATATAGACATGGCTAGAATGGAAAGTTAAACCTATTCAGTAATAAAGGACTGTAATGAGGAGTGAACTCGATTCAGAAAGGGACTTTGTCCACTAAGATGGTCTTTGCAGCAATGCCTTTGATACTATGGAAATCATATCATGTGCTTAATGGTTTCCACAATTACATGTTTTATTCCCATTTTATTTTATCATGATTGATGTTCCCTTATGATATACACCTTACGTACTTCCAAGATTCATGTCTTTGCTCAAGATTTTGATGTTTAGATTTTATGTTCATGTTTTTGCATTCAAATATTTATAGATTGTTTTATGTTCTCTATGTTTACCCTTACTGGGAATTTCAGCTCACCCATTTTATGTTTTCCCCAGGATATAAAGAACAGTTTTAGGTTAGAAAAAGAAGGGGAAGATCTTGATTTGGAGATGTGGATGATCTTTCACCACGATTAGAAGATTTTATTCCGAGTTTCCAAAGACACTAAACTATTACGATCCTTGTGTGTCTGTTTTTGTTATGTATTATGTATTCCGCCAATGTAATTTATTGTCCATGTACGTGAGGCTTTGGGTCTCTACAATTTGTACATGAAATATATAGGTTGGAGACCATTTATTATAAGCCCCTCGATGCATCAGTAGTCTCATGTGGTTAAACCAGTTGGTGACAAACACTTATAGATAATTTAAATAAAGAATCTATAGGTTTCTACCCACATATTCAAACTGTATTGTGAATGGTATTAATATTAGTATGATAATACTTCTATTTGAAGGTTGTGATGGTAAATGTATAATGTTATTTGGAAACATGAGATCAAATAATTAATCATTTCCTTCATTCATTATTCAATTATTACTGTCCCTTAATATTTTACTTTTGAAATTATCTATATATGAAATTATTTATTTGTTCATTGATTATGGGACGTGTGTTTTCAATTATTAAATTTCCATATTTAAATTGTCAAGGATTAATTACTCATTCTACTATAATTTACCATTATTTAGTATTTGATCTCACACTTATTTTGTTTTTATTCCCCATGGTATGAAGATGAAATCTGAGAATGCATTTCAAGGATGATTAGAATTTTATTTATTTATGTATTTATATCCAATGGTAAATGGGTTCTATGTATGTAATCTAGTTCCCCAAAAATTCCAAACTTCTATTCATTTAGGATTTTATTCCTCGTAACGATTCCAATGTAACAATGTAAAAAACTGACTCAGGGATTTTGGGTCCGTGGTGTTACAATTGATATCAAAACAAGTTTAATAGAAAACTTGTTAACTAGATTTAGAAAATAAATATTAGTGAACATAAACCAAATATAACCTTTTAGGATAAGTGTACTTGAACAAACAATAATTTTGTTAAGGTAGATATTATTTTGGTCTTCCTAGAAATACATCACTGTGAGGATACTAAAATTGTTTATGGATCTAGAACAGATGTACCTATGGGTAAAAACTCCAAAATAGTTAGTTAGGATTTACTTGAGCGTATCCTGGAACCTGAAAATGGGCCTTAATGTTTACCTAGTCTGGAACTCCCATAAGATATGATTAGGATAATTCAAACCTCTTTATAAACCATTATAAATGATCTGCAAATAAATGTATCCCAAAATAAAAATTATTTATGATTATGTGAGTAGATATGCATAATTTGTTCAAATTTATGATTCTTATTTCACTATGTTTTTCATTATATATGATAATATCTAATTGAGTTTAGGTTTTTATTTGGAAATGGATTATAACAGAAGGAATGTTCACCCCACCAATGCACATGATCCAATAATTAAGAAGGACAATATTTATTATGGTTTTAAGTGAATATTTCTAAGGGAACTAATCCATCAAACATTTTCACTATATGAGGAAATATTATAATGTTATATAGAAAGAATTAAAGAAATATAAAATTATTATAACTTTAGAGGAAATAACAAGAACAATAGTAATGTTAGGAAAAATATGGATAATGTAAAGAAAATAATGATTTATTTTCCAAGATGTGATAATTATTTGAAAGAAACAACCAGGTACATTCTTAAAAGGAATGGGAGTTTTCTACAAGGGTCGAGACAAAGGCCACCATGCTTTTGATTGAATAGGTAAGAAAAAATTTCCTAATGTACAATGCTTCAACTGCATTGGGGTTGGACACTATGCAAATAAATGTCTTAAGTGTCAAAGGAATATTCCTTAAAATAGGCTAATGGTTAATGTACAAGATTGTGCTATTAACAAAACTGACGAGGAATGATTAATATTCTTGTGTATGGATTCAACAAATATTTCATTTGATTATTATATAATTTATGTAAAGGTTATAAGAATTATGAAACATGAATGTGCTATATTATAATATTATTTCATTAAGGATTTGAGAGCATGTGTAAAATGGTACTAAGAAAAGTTATTTAGTGGAAGTGTGAACTATTTGGAAGACACATGGATGAAGGAAAGATAACCATTATTATGTTCCAAATACTAATATAATGAATTTGGAATAAAATAATGATTATTTTGGATAAAATAAATTTGATAGTACAAACTACCTTAGAATAGATTAATTATTGGTAGAAAAAGAGGTTCTTGCTATCAATGTTGGTGTTTAAAACAATTTTGTAATTAATGAATATATCTAATAACATTTGTTTTAGTTAAAAAAGAGGAAAAATGAATGTTTCCTAATTTTTTTATATTAACTCATTGTATTACCATATTATCATGTTCCTTATGATATTATTAAGACCCACATCATGTTGTTTCATAAGTTGGTTTTGGAAATTCATTGACTTTATTTATAAACTGATGAATCATAATATTTTGGGAAAGATAACTATTTATGAAATGTTTTATGTTGATCCTTTGAAAAGAATTTAGAGACTAATGTATTACATAACCCTATGATAAAAATTGTGTTAAGAAATGAATTATAAATAATTCATGGCATGACCTAATGATATGATTATGCTTATATAAATGTATCAAGTAATTATATTCACGTATATTATTATAAAATAAAACAATTCATCAACACTAGGAAAAATGGACTTGGACTTTTTTTTCATTTTATCATATTTTTATGATATAAGGGATCTTTATTCACACTTTTGGATTATTGGTTTTTGGTTAACAACTTTCTCATAAAAATGATCTCTATCACTCTATATCATAACTTGATTGTTATATATTTCATCCATATCCTTGGTTTCAGCAATGGACACCTATTTGAAATCCCAATTTTTTCGGGACCTTTTAATTTTATTTTCTTTCAGATTAACAAGATTATTTATCAACTATATTTATGATGTGGGTTCTTAAACAATACTATTTTTAAATATCAATCCCTGAATAACCGAGATTGAGTTTAAATTGTGTGTACTCAATTTAATTTATGTGGGGAAATGTAGAACACATAGAAATTATAATTTTTTAAATTTATAACAATATTAATATCATTTCTATATTTCTTTATATACAAACCCATATTATGATTATAAAACACACAACACTATGTTATCTTATCTCACACACATGACTACATTTTATAACCTTTTAATGGAAAAACGTCTTTAAAACAGAATTTTGATAGTTTAATAAATTTTATTTGTAAAAAAAGCTACATTTTTTAATTATTTACTTCAAAATTTACATTGGGAAAATTTTATGTTTTATTCTAAGAAGTTTTAATATTTATTGAATAGTGGAAAATTGCATTTTGTTGAAAACTACTTTTTTGTTTAAATAATGATTATTATTAAATAATATCATAAATTGGTTTCAAAGTAAAAATATATAAACTATACATATATTAGTATAATTTAGTTTATTGGGATAATTTTGATATTTAATTAATATAAAAAAACTTAATGAATTGTTCATGATTCTCACTTTAAAAACCTGCTTTCCAGCATATCTTCGGAAATAGATTTAAATTTAAATTTTAAAATTTTTTCAACTAAATTTAGAAAAATGGAGAGAAATGGTTTTAATACATTTAATATTGATATTTTAAAAATATCAACATATTTTTCAGAATGAAAATATTTTTTCAAAGTGACTAAAATCAATTAAAATGATTAAGGTTTCATTAAGCATATCAAAGGAATAAAACACAATCATTTGGAATTAAAGGACCTTGAAACTTGTCCAAAATTTGTTGGCTGACAATATTTGTACCATATTCCATCCTGGTTCAAATTTTATTAGTTAGTGGGACAAAATTTGCTGCAAGTGACCCATATAATAAGTTATATATGGAAGAAGACAAAAAAGACACCTTCCTTCATTTTAATAATTATATATCTTTAGAGTGTGGAAGAATATACATAGTTTAGGTTATAAAAATTATTTTGAAATTTAAATGTTTTTTATCATTATTATTTGAATATAAGTTTTAGATATGGATTGGTTACCTTAAATGGTTAACAAATTCTAACTCAAGGATTATTTAGTAAATAAATAAATAAAATAATTATTGTTAAAAACATTAAAAGAAAAGTAAATTTAATGAATTATTGTGTTCATTATTTTTTAATATAAATATATCATTTTATAGAGGTGTTAAATTAATATATTTTAATTCCATGATATTTTTAATATATTCTAATTTAAATTATGTTAATAATTTCAAAATCAAAAATAATTTTATTTTACAATAAATGATATTTTATTAAATGAATTAAAACTAATAAAAATTTATAATATATTACAAGTTATTTTGAAGTTTTGATACATATAATGTATTTTATATTAATGTACTAATTGATTTTTTAAAATTAACACATTGATCCATATATATATATAACATTATTAGCATAGTTTCAATTGAATTACTGTTTTTGTGAGTTACATGCGCTTGTGTTAAAATTATGTTCCAAAAATATGAGATTTATATTTTTTAAATTAGATATAAATTTTATAGTTCTATGGGTCAATATTTTATAATAAAAATAACATTAATTTTTTCTATAATGGTTAAATTACATAGGATGGAAAACTATTTACTTTAATAAAAACTAAAATGATAGAAATAATGAAATATAAAGACTATATAAAAAATAATATATTTTTTATTTTTTTGTTTTGTTAGTGTGTATTGATCATAATTACCATTTACTCCATTATGTTTAAATTTTTGAATCACATGAGATATGATAAACCTACCAATAGTTTATACCTTTTGGTATTTAGAAGAATGCTCTTTCTCATCTACTACAAAAATTAATTAACAATTACCCTTATAAACCCCTATATAGACACATTGGATCATACATAACCTACCAAAATAAGCTCCCAAAATCTTTACCATAAACATAGATTCCTCACATTGGGGAGAAAACCATCCATGGAAGCCATTTGTTGAAAATGAAATGGAGTTTCTTGAAAGTGGTAAATTTGTTCAACATGTATTTATATTTTATTTATTTCACCACCCATTGAATATTTAATCTTCCATGTTTATATAATAACATAATTACCCAAAATATACATATTTCTTTAAAGGTTATTTCTAAACTAGTATATAATTATTTTAATTGGAAAATGAAATTATAGTTCATGTGTGACAAACTACCACCTTATGATACAATGGTGTTTCATTTTCCTATACCACCTCTCATGGTTGGCCATTATGATGGAAAAGATGTCTTTATATGATATATATGTGATATTTTTTTATTAATACTTATCTAATTTTAAAATACTATACACCTAAATAATTTCTATTTTGGGTAAATAAGATTACATCGTTTGTGGACATGTGGGCAACCGCCTCCTCAAAAAGATGTAATATATTCACAAGAATTATATGTACGTACGGGTGAGGGTGGTTATTCCATTTACATAACAAGAATTATATATATAATTATATATTATTAAATAATAATTTGTACATTATGTAATTATTATTTTATAATGATAAATTTTACTTACCATTCTTCCATAACGATGATTGAAAAATGGGAATGTTAGTCATGTGTACATATGAGATATCATCTCTATAATGGTAATGTTGGTTCATTTTTTATATCCATATTTCATGATTAGTTATATATATATATTTTATTAACAATTATGATAACCATTTCATTATTATTATTCGTTATATTGCTATATAATGATACATTTGACAATATTTGACCTATCGCGGTCATTTTTGACACAAGAACCAAATTTGGTCAAAATCCCCAATATAAACATAATTATTTAAGAAAATTTTTAAAAACATTTAATAAGCGAAATATAGGTAATGATAAAAATTAAAATTCTATAAATATAGTACAAAATTAAT
Source organism: Viscum album (assembly GCA_963277665.1). NCBI lineage: Eukaryota > Viridiplantae > Streptophyta > Magnoliopsida > Santalales > Viscaceae > Viscum > Viscum album. Next base: position 758,643,907 of record OY728147.1, read on the forward strand.
AGAATATTATTATTCATAATGATAAAGACACACATGGCAAGTTGAACTCAAGGTAAAGGATTTCATCTCAATATAAACTCCATTGAGACTTATTTTTTTTATACACAAATTAAATTTATTGTGGTGTATATACATACTAATATTACTTAAATATCATGGATATATCATAAATAATGTTATTTTATGTTTCACATTGAAATATCCCATCCATGGGGATTGGATTATGAAAATTTCTGTGTGATATAGTTATTGTGAAATATTTTGTTATTGTTATCTTTCTATTGAAACAATAAATTTATTGTAATAATTTTCATTGGTTGTTGTATTTACCATGAATATAAATATTATCATGAAATGTATATTATTATTTCATAAAACATATATCATTTCTATATACAGTGCTCAATTTATCAGTAATTTTATTAATTAGAGAAAATTTTGATAAATTTGTATCTTTTACTCAATACAAAAATTTTATGATAAGTAATGTTGTTCATTAATAAAATAGATTATTATATAAATAATGAAATATTTTTACATGCACGAAATGGGTTGTGGACTATTTAATGTATTCCAATTGATATATCTATAATCTAATGGGATAAAATTTGTTTCTGACAAACCCTTAATGTTTTTGTTCAACCAGAATAGATGGGTTTGTACCCATATATTTAAAATTAATTATGAAAAGTCTTGATATTTTTATAATAAACTATCTTGTAAAATTTCATGATGGTGATAGAATAATTTTCTAAATACACATGATATCTAATAATAAATCATTTCTTTAATTCAGTTTTCATTTATTAGTATCCATGAGAATTTTTTATGGACACAATATCTGGATGCATTTTATTATTAGTTCATCAATTTTATGTTATGTGTGTGTAGTTACTACCATTACATGATAATTATTCAAAATGAATTATTATTTCATCTTCTATAATTTACCCTAACTATGATTTTTATCTCACCCTTAATTTATTTTTTCCCTATGGTGTGATGATTGGTTTTTTGAATGAGTTTTAAATATTTTTATAATTTTATTTTTCATGTATTATTTATTATTATTCCTAATGACAATTGGGTTCGATGTATGTAATCCGGTTCTCCCAAAATATTAAACATTCAGTTCGATGGGATTTTATTCCTTCTAATCATGCTTATTTAATAAAATAATGTGTTGTCTATGAGCTTCTGGGGGTGATGAGTCACAAATATCCCAATGAAAATATAATAATTATTTAAGGTTTCTATCAAATATAAAAGTTACTTTCATAGAATCAAAATATTATTTCATGTGGAAAATACTATTTCAATCTGAAATCACATATATAAAGGAATAAATTTCCAAAATATTAAGTAAATAATTTCCAATGAAAAGGACCCTGAAAAACTATAATAGAATATTAAAATCATAGAGCAGTTTGGATTGTTTGAAATTTTTTTCATATCATATATGTTAAAATAAAACATCCCGTTCACTGTATTATAAAAATTCAAAAAATAACTCATTCAAAAAATGAAACTAAGAATAATTTAATAAATTTTAAACAATACAATAGTGGTTAAAAATGAATTTAATAAAAAATTGTATAATTTGAAAAACATTATTGAAATCATTTGTAGAAAAGGTTTATTTGGATGAAAATGGATTTTTGATTTAAGAGAGAAATATATGCAGTTCTCATTAAAAATTATCTTTTGATATGATGTGCACAAAAAGTGATGAAAATGAAAGAAAAACATGTATTCTTCAGAAATAAATAGAGGAAATGAAAAATGAATAATATTTTTTTAGGAATAGATAATATAATTTCCTTAAAAGAAATGAATACATAAAAAATACCCATTAAATATAGTATTAAAACATACATCACTCATATCATTGGTAATTATAATGAATTACCATTTAAGGATATTTATATACCATAATTTTCATAATAATAATAAAAAAATCATTTCTTGGTAGTATATAAACAACATAAAAGAAAAAAGATGTGAATATTTCATGTGTCTTATTAAAGTTAAAATTAGATGAAAATAAAATTCATAGATTATCATATTTCATTGTAAATGTTTGAAAATATTCTATAATTATACCACCATAATAATTTTTTAAAATGAAATGATGCTCAAATATCATATAATATAGAGAGCCTACATTTTGTTATATGACTATTAATTCATTATAAAGATGAAATAAATAATATTTTTACACAATGAGGATCCACAGGTTTAGTGTCTTGAAAAAACTAGGACTAAAAATTACATTTAAAACATCAATCATAATCATTTATTTAATTCCTTCTTCTCTATCTTTATTTTGGATCTTGACCTCTCAAATGTATATGTAGTCACCTGATAATACACTTCAAAAAAGGGAAGAGATAAAATCCTAGTAAGAGGATAGATAAGGAAAATATAAAAGTGGGTGACCATAATCACAATATAGAGAACAGATCATGAACATGATAGGAAACATTAATAAAAGACTTGAAATATGGCAATGCATAAAAATGAAACATCATGTCTTAGTGGTTAACTACCACACATAGTTGTAGAAAAAATATACCATTATGTTAAAACATAATTTCAATTTAACTGATGATATTTATAACTTTACCCAATGCATTGGAACACTGTATAATTCTGTGCGCACCTATCACATCATAGCATTTATTTTGTACTATAAAATTCTGGGTGCACCCGTCACATCATAACATTTTAATTTTCATGAATTCCACATCGAAAATATATAAAATATGATCATAAATGACCCATGTAAAGGATTTTATTTCATCACATAATAAAAAATTCATTGACTTTGGATTCCCAAAAGAAATACAGAATAACATTCTTGATACAAGAACCTTCAACCTTCAGTGAGAAGTAAAATTTGTGCTTTTGAAAGAGGAGTTATTTTGGAAAACATTTTTTTATATAAAATGCAGTGGAAAAAAATTTTATCCTAGAAAAGGTAATATAATGATGAAAAAATAATTTTAATGGTTTTACCCTAACAACAATGGAGTGAAAGAGGGAGAACACAAAGTAAAAAATTTTGGTTCGAGAATTTCACCTAATGTTGTATCTGAATTCATTCTCCAGTTTAATGACCTGTATAAAAAATTTTGATCCATTAATTAATAATTAAAGAACATGGTTTATGTTAATATGGTTAATTATGGTCTCATTAACTTATTTCATGGGCATTTTATGAGATATAGAGTGTAAATACATTGTACGAGAATGTTTGTTTTTATGGTTTTCATAAGAAGTTCACTTGTACTCATAAATAGAAGTTTTTGTAGAACATGAAAGAAAATATGGAACTTATATTTAATGTAATTAATTATATTAAAAGATATTAAAAGATATTATAAATAATTATGTTATATACCATGTTTATTAATCCTTATACAAGAATTTATTGATGATTGATTGGGTTAATTTCGGCGGTTTTTCAGCCATAGTGAACTTGTTTTATTTAACCATTTATTAATATGTTCTTAAGTTAGTTCCATAACATTGAATAAGATATAATACCAATAAAATAATCTGGTGCAACAATTAAAATAGTTTAATTTCCAGATTTTATGGTGGTAATGGAAAAAATAAACAATCTCTTTCTTGAAGGTGATAAATTAACACCTCACGAACAACATTTTCCTTTATAAAATAAAGTAAATAAGAAGAGACAGATCATGGTTGGTATATTATCCCATTAGTGTCATAACATTAAAAAATATTTATGAAACTAGAGTTAACATAACAATTGGATGTGGATAGGTGGGTATACATTAAGAATAGAACTTGAAATTGAATGGAAATTAGAGGAAAAGTTAGAGAGAAATTACCTCAAGAATAAGCCTCTTGAGATCATCCTTAAAGAACTTAGACCTAGTATTTTTATTAGAATAGATGATCTTGGACATGGGGGAGGGAATATGGAAGATTTATGAGCATATTTTAGAAAAGTATTGAATCTTTAGAGGTATGGTTTGGCAAGGGGTGGTGGGTTATTTATACACAAGGACAAGGGGTGTTTTTAGAATAAAATATTAAATAATGTAGTATATCAAACGTAAGACTTGTTATAGGAGTTTTTTGAAAACAAAAATCATATATTAATATAATATAATTTTTTTAGACTTTAAATCATTCTTATAATTCGAATTATTTAATTTATAAAAAGGAAAGTGAAGGAAAGAGAGAAATATACTTTAAGGAATCACTTTTTGACTTTAGGCATTGGAAAGTTCCTTATTGGTTTGGAAATTGAGTTTATTGTATTTTAAGGAACCATGTTTGAAATTAAATTAAACATGGAAAAAAATAAAATTCTAGAATTTTTATGTCATCATTAAATCATGAATGATGCAATTTAGGATATACCGGTTATGTAAAAAACTGTATTTTTACTATTCACTCAAAAATTAAAGTATATCAGATTAATACTAAAAAAATCACCCTAAGCATTTTTTTGAAATTTATAATGATTAAATGAAGTCTATTTTTCAAAAATTATTTTCTAAATACTATTAATTTAATTTTACATTACAATAATAATATACTTAAAAAATATAGATTTTTAAATTAAAACTGATTTCATAATGCTTTCAAAAATTACATAATTTATTATAAAATTATCCTTAAAACCAAAAAGCATAAAAATTTTAATTTATGAATTTTTTAGGAAAATATTATTTATTTAAAATAAATAAATTACTTAATTAATTAATTAATTATTAAATACAAAAATACAAATTTATTTTCTATAATCAAATTATCACTAATAAGATGCCTAAATTTTATTTAATCATTTATGGTTAAGGTTACTATCATTTTGGATGATTTACTATTCTTAAGGGTCATACTACTACTCATAAGGGTATGTTACTATTCATAACTGTATGTTACAATTCAACAATAACTATATTTGTCATATCGGGCTCAAAACATCTTACTATTCACAACTGTGTATGTGAGATTTTTGAAATTCAAATCATAGAAGTGTAAACATTATGTATAATGATCACATAGTCTCATGATATGTCACTGTGCATACTAATGTAATTATACTATAAGACATAATTAAAATTATGTAATTTCATTCATAAAACATTGGTTCATTACAGTCATCCCCCCTTAGGAAATTTCGCCTTCGAAATTTTGTTTTACACAAATAGGTGAGGGTACTTCTCCTTCATCACCTCTTTTGGTTCCCAAGTAGCTTCTCCAAACTAATGGCTCCTGTACAAAAATTTTAAATGGTGGGTTGAATTACTTCATAGAACCTTATCTCACTTATCCATAATCATTAATGGCTACTTGTCATATGAGACATCATCTTACAGCCGTATTACCTCTGAGTTCATTACATTTGAAGGATCTGGTAAGTACTTCCTCAGGAGTGATACGTGAAACACATCAGGTACTTCTTCCATATTTAGTTGAAGTGGAAGGCAAAAGTCCACAATTCTTATGAAATCAAGGATCACAATGTTCCCAATTTACCTTGGGAATACCTCATATTTCATCCCAAACTACATGACACTCTTCAATGGTGATATTCGAAGGAATAATTTATCTCCAATGTTGAACTCCGAGTCCCTTCAATGGTTGTCAACAAAGATCATTTTCTGACTCTAAGTAGATTTGTTGTTTTTCTGGATGACTTGAACCACCTCTGTTATCTCTTTAACAAGATCAGGTCCAAGTAGTTTTCTTTCTCCAACTTCATCCCAACAGATTGGAGTTCTACATTACTTTTCATATAGAGCTTCATATGCAGCCATCAGAATACTATAGTTGAAGATATTTTTGTATGAGAACTAAAACAATGGGATATGAATATCCCATCCACCTTTGAATTCTAAAGAGTATTCTCTTAGCATATCTTCTAGTGTCTAAATAGTCTTTTCAGATTCAACATTAGTTTGGGGGTGATAGGCTGTGATGGAATTTAATTCAGTACTCAAAGCATATTGAATACACCACCAAAATTTATTTGTGAACCTTGGATCACAATTATAGAAAATCTATAGTAGAACACCATGTAGTCTCACCACTTCCTTCACATATATCATTACAATATGTTCAGGCAATAGATCTTCCTGAATACCGATAAAATGGGAAATCTTGTTGAGTTGGTCAACCACAACCCATATGGCATTGTTTCCCATAGATGTATTTACGAGATCCATGACAATGTCCATAGTTACATTGATCCATTTCCACATGGGTATTTGCAATGGATGCATCATCCCTTTAAACTTTTTTCACTCTTCTATTACTTGTAGACATAGTGATCACCTTGATATATATTCTACAATATTTTTCTTCATGGTATCCCTGTAGAAGTGTTCTCCGAGATCTCTGTACATATTGGAGCTACCAGGATGGATAGAGAATGTTGAGATATGTGCATTTTCTAATTAACCCTTCTTTATCCTGGGCGATGAAGGCCTGCAAAGCCACACTCCAAACAGAATCACTCCATCATTGTCGATATAGAACTCGTGCAACTTCCCTTCTTTGTTGCATTCACCATCTTTTGTAACTCTAGATAATTCCTTTATTCCTCCTTAATCATATATGGGATTTATGTTTGTGCAATAATTTAGGAAACGTAGGATGTATCAACTAACCTTGTATTTTAAAATCAATCCTTTTCATATCCAAGAAGATAGGGTCTTCCTCAATCCAAAACATGGATATTGAAGAAGGTTCTTTTCTATATATAGCATCTGATACCTTGTTCACCTTTTCAGAATGATAGTAAATAGAGCAATATTAGTCCTTTATTATCTATAACCATATACTTTGAGGCATATTGAGCTCCTTTTGTGTTAATATATACTTTAGGCTCTTGTGGTTGGTGTATATGTCAGACTTCTCACCATTAAGGTAGTTCCACCAGATTTTCAAGGAAAAAATCACGGCTACCAACTCTAGATCATGTTTCGGGTAGTTTTTCTCATGGATCTTCAACTACCATGATTCATAGGCTATCACATTATCATTTTTCATGAGTATAAAAACATATCCTCTCTTTAAAGAATCACTGTATATCACAAGAATTTCTCCACCTTTCAGTAGTGTGAGTACAGGTGCCGTGATTAGCCTTCTCTTTAGCACCTTGAAGCTTCCCTCACAATATTCTATCTAAAAATACATTAACCCTTTCTTTGTTAACTTATTTATTGGGATTGATAATCATCAAAAATTTCTCACAAAAAGTGGGAAATACCCCGCTAATCTAAGAAAACTACATATTTCTACGACACTAGATGGTATGTGCCATTCCTCAATCACTTCTTGTTGATGGGTCTATAGATATTCCCTCACTTGTGATCGCATGTCCCAACAATGTGACTTGCTTCATCAATAATACAAACATTATGAACTTGGAGAACATCTTCTCCTTTATCAATGTCGCCAACATAATTATTAGATTTTCTTCATGTTCCCCCTTACTATTGGAGTAAATTAGAATAACCTCAATAAAAACCACCACAAATTTTTCGAGGTAATTTCTGATGACTCTATTCATTAAATCCATTGGAATTTCATGTGAATTAGTTTGTCCGAAAGGAATTACAAGAAACTCATAGTGCTTATATATTGTATATAAGGAAGTCTTATGAATATCATCCTTCATCAAATTTGGCTGATGATATCCAGAACGAAGATCCACCTTTGAGAAGTATTGAGCTTCCCTTAACTGATTGAAGAAGTCATCAATCCTTGGAAGAGGATACTTGTACTCTATGGTGATCTTGTTGAGTTATTAATAATCAATACATATCCACATTGTTCCATCTTACTTATTAACAAAGAGCACCAACACACCCCATGGTGATGCACTAGGGTGTATGAAATTGTTTTCCAGATTATCTTGCAGGTACTTATTTACTCTTACAGTTCAATAAGATCCATCACATAGGAACACATTGAGATAGGAGTAGCTGCAAGTATGAGTTATATTGAGAACTCTACCTCATGATTCGGTGGATGTATGAGTAACTCTTCACAAAATACATCACAGTATTCCCTTACGATGGGAATTTATGCTTGGTGGAAACATTCCTTTGACTCAACCATTTGAGTAAGGTATGTCTCATCAAAGAGAATCAAGAACCACACCACTGATGATTTTCTCAAAAAAATCGTGATCATCATTTCATTTTCAGAGTAGAATGGGATTGTTTATAAAATGAAAAAATATTTATTATTTCCGAATGTAGATATGTGCTATATATAATGAGAGCCAATCTATTCCCATTATATCATTGAATTTCATAAATTGATGTATTACAATATTCATTAAAAGAATATTCCCACACACGCTAATATGAGATGTGTCAAACACTTGGGTTTTAATTATTGTATCTCTATTTGTTTTTATATATTTCCCTACTTCAAGGCTTCAAGTATTTGATATTATACTTATAGGAAACTTACAAGATATAAAATAATGAATAAAACCAGAATCAAATAATAATTTTTCCATTATTGAGTTAATATGAAGTATACCTTGTACGAATTCATTATCTTGATACACTTCTGTAGTAGTGATGGCATAAGCCTTCCCTTGTTCCTTTGGGTTTGGTGGCTGCTGACACTGATTACCCTAAAGAACTCAAGTTTTAGTACTCTAGCTTGCATATCACCCTTACTCCCTACATTTGTAGCAATGGAAAATGGGTAGTTCTCTCTTTTCTTCCACCACATTTTTCTTCCTTCACATGTATTTTAGACATTCATGATCATGGTGGCCTTCTTTCCAACACTCGAAGCATTTCCCCACATCCTTGAGGTAGTTCCCATGATACAAATTCCTACATTTTTGGTATATTGGTTGTTGCATCTTCAACTCACATTTATCATTAGATCCTATTAATTGAAACTCCATCCTTCATTTCTTATCAGATTAACAATGAGACAATTCCCCAAACTCCATCTCCAAATTGAGGGCACATCGAACAAATTATTCATAACATACAAAGTCTTGAATTTCAAGATACTTTAGAAGGTGTGGTTTTAATCCAATAAATAATCTATACATTTTTCTAACCTTTTTGATAAAATAACCTGAAGTGTACTTTTCATGCCTTTTGAAATTGTCTTTGTAGGTTGTGACAGATTTTCCTTCATTCTGCATGAGCTCAAGGAATTATCAATCTATATTCCTATGAAGAGTTTTTGGAAAATACTTGTTAAGAAACATGATCTTAAAATCTTCCCATTCTATCTATTCAATTTATTCTCTTGGATTTGTGTTATAAATCAAATCTCACCATTGATCAGCATCTCCATCTAGGAGATAAATGGATAGATTCACCTTCTATGTCATAGAACAGTGGATCACAATAAATATCTTCTCCATGGAGTTGACCCACTATTCCAAAACTTATGGATCAGAAGATCCACTAAACCTTGAAGGTCATTCCTGGATAAAAAACTCGATATCCAGATGCTTCCTCTTAGGTGAACAAGTATTCTCCCTCATATTATGATTATTTTTTATAACCTAAGATAGATGGGTATGTATCACCATGAGGTTTTGAATTCATCCTCTAAAGGCATTGTGGATATCGTCCGGGCCTTCGTTGCATTGGCCCTCGCCTGAGTTGTTGCCCCGATTTCTCGTGGTTCGCACTATTTTCTAAAATAGAAAAGGTTAGAATAGAACAAATGTCAACAAGTCAGGACTAAATTACTCATTTGTACAATTTATACTATAATCATAACTTATCTGATCCCAATTTAAATCTTATTATGTGCTTATTTTTATTTAGTCTCATGATATAGGTTTTATCTAGGGTTCACTACTCCCAATTCCCAAACTAACTAACCTTACATATGATATCAATTATAGCAAACCTACCTTTTCTTAAATTACTATTACATAATTATAAATATAAAAAACATAACAGTATTACACCATTATGATCCATTTATTTATTACATTCGGAAAACTAGGACCAAACATAACATTTACAACATAAAGCAGAAACATGTATTTAGTTCCTTGATCTCTAGCAATATATTGGATCTTGACGTCTCAATAATATATATATATTAACATGAGGATATACATAAAAAATTGTTGAGATAAAAGCATAGTTAGAGGATAAATAATGGAAATATAGCAGTGGGTTACCACAATCACAACATAGGAAAATGATCATGAAACTGAAAAGAAACATTAATAAAAGACTTGAAATGTGGCGACGCATAAAAATGAAAATTCACGTCATAGTGGTTAACTACCACACATATTTGTGAACAAATATAGCATCATGTTCACATATAATTTCACTTTAACTCATGGTATTCATAGCTTTACCCAATGAATTGGAATATTGTATAATTCTGGGTGATCCTGTCACATCATAACATTCACTTTGCGCTATATAATTCTTGGTGCACCCGTCACATCATGACATTCTAATTATCATTAATGCCATGTAGAAAATATATAAAAAAATAACATAAAAAACCCATGTAAAATAATTGGTTTTATCATATATGAACACATTCATAAACAATTTATTCTGAAAAGAAAGATTGAATAACATACTTGATACAAGAACCATCAACCGTTGGTGAGAAGTAAAAGGGGTGCTTTTGAAAGAAGATTTCTTTAGTAAAACATTTTTTTTAGGTAAAATCCATTCAAAAAAAAGTATATCATAGAATATGTAAGAAAATTATGAACAAATTATTTTTAAGGGGTGACCATTCCAAAAATGGAGTGAAATTAGGAGAACCTAAAGAAACAAAGTTGGGTTCGAGAATTTCCCCTTACCTTGTATCCAAACTATTTCTTCACTTTAATGACCTATATAACCACATTATATTCATTAATGTAAAATTAAATAACCTTTTTTACATTAATATTTTTTTATTATGGCATCATAAAGTTATTTTATGGGCTTTTATATGAGTTATAGAGCTTAAATACATTGTTTGGAAATGTTTTTTATGGTTTTCTTAAGCCGTTCACTTGTATTCACAAACAAGAGTTCATGTAAAACATGGATAAAAAATACAGAACTGATATTTCATTTTATTAATGATATTAAAATAGTTTAAATTATCTTATAATGAATTATTTTATATACCATGTGGATGAATCATTAGATAATAATTTAATGATGATCATTTGGGTTAATTCGGACAGGTTTTCTACCACAACAAACTTGTTCTGTTTTATTATTTAGTAATATGTACATAAGTTAGGGACATACAACATAAATAGGATATAAAACCAATAAAATAATAGGGTTCAACCAAAAAAATTCTTTCATGACTATATTTGAATGAGTTATAGGAAAAAAGAAAATATGTCCTTGATGAAGGTGATAAATTAACACCTCATGAACAACATTTTACTTTCTAAAATAATCAAAGAATAAAAGAAGTATAATTTATGATATATTATCCCATTAGTATCATAAAATTATAATATATGTATGATACTCGAATTACCATACCATTTGGATGATGATAGGTGGGTAGATATTATGAAAAGAATGTCAAATTGAAAGGAAGTTGAAGGATAAGAGGGAGAGAAATCACCTCTTGAATCATCCTCTTAAGATCCTCCTCTTGAGATCCTCTTTAAGGAACCTGTTATTGGACTTTTTATGAGACCAAAAGGTCTTGGATGAGGGGTAAGGGATAAAGAAGATTTTTGGACAGATATTAGATAGGTCTTGAAACTTGAGCGGTATGGTTTTTCAATGGGAGGGAGAGGGGTTATTTATAATTAAGGACAAGGGTGTTTTTATAATAAAATATTAAATAAAATTATATTTCAAATGTTAGACTTATAATAGTAGTTTTTTGAACATATAAATTATATGTTAATATAATAAAATTTGTTTTATACTTTAAATAATCTTTATTATTCGTATTAATTATCTTATCAAAAGGAAAGTGAATGAAAGTGAAAACGATACTTTAAGGAATCACATTTTGTCTTTTGGATTTGGAAATTTCATTTTAGGTTTTCTAAATTGAGTTTATTGTATTTCAAGGAAGAATTTATGAATATAAATATAACATGGACGAATCAAAAGGTCTATAAACTTTATTTTATCATCACATCATGAATGATGCAATTTAGGATATATCAGTTATGTGAAAAACTGCATTTTTACTATTCACCTGAGAATTAAGGTATTTTAGAAAAATACCAAAAATTAACCCAAATCACTTTTCTATGCGTCAAATCCATAAATGAAGTCATTTTTTAAACTATATTTTCTAAAAATTATTAATTTAATTTATAATTAAAAGATTAATCTACTTGAAATATACAAATTTTAAAATAAAAACTGATTTCATAATGCATTGAAAATTTACAAAATTTCTTAAAAAATTATATTAAAGCCAAAAATAAATATAATTGTTAATTTATGAGTTTTTTTAAGAAGATAAAATTTCTTTTAAATTAATTAATTATTTATTTTAATTAATTATATATGATTTACAAAAATACCAATAATTTTATTATTGTCAATATTTAACTGATAAGTTGCTTAAATTTTATATAATCATTTTTGGGTAAGGTTTCTATTATTTTTGATGATTTAATATTAATAAGGGTCATACTAATATTTATTAGTGTAGGTTACTATTCATAAAGGTAGGATACCATTAACCAAAAATTATGTTTGTCCTATTAGACTCCAAACATCTTACAGATCACAACCATGTATCTCAGATTTTTGAAATTCAAAGCATAAAAGTTTAAAAATCATGTTTAATGATCACATAATATAATGATATTTTATTGTGATTCATAATTTTATTATAGTATAATAAATAATTATAATAAGGTAATTTGATTGATAAAACTTTGGGTCATTACATACAAGACAAACAACACCAAGATTCAAACTACCTTGAAATAATATTATTATAAGTATGATTGTTATGACATAGAGATTAAATTTGATGGTGTGGAAAATATTGCGTACATTAAATGATATAAATATAAATAATTCCCACAAAAGGAAAATTTTTGAATCAATACTTATTATAGTGTGAATCATTTTTTGTAATGTCACTTTATTCGTCAAAAATAGTTTTTCGTCAAAATTTGTTTTTATTGATTTTTGTGGGAAAAAGTAATACATAATTTTTAGAACAATTACAATATTTTTTTTAATTTTAAAAAAAAATTTATATCATCATATAATAATTATGTTATGTTGAATTTTTTAATTTGTTTTTGAAAATATTTTTTTATATGAATAATGAAAAATGTTGATTTTGGTTAAACTATCATTTATTTTCAATAAATCAAAAAATATTCAAGTGACATTATATTTAAAATTTTATTTTAAGTAATTAATTGGTTTTATACATATTTAATCAAATTTATTCCATTTTATTCATATTTATACTGGATTATTGTATGAGTTTTTTTCACGGTTTTAAAGTGAATGTTTTATAAAAAATCATTATATTGCATATTGTTTATCCATTTCAATTAATTAAAAAAAACAACTAATGAGGAATTATTTAAATTAAATATATATATATTATATATCAATAATTTTTAATTTAAATTCACAAAATGATTATTATAGTTCATAGAGTAAATCTAAAATCATTTTATTCTAGAGAAATACATTTAAAAAAACACTTTTTCTTCATGAATGTGAATTTTATATTTAAATTAAAACTTCCGAATTGACTAAATGTAAACTTGTAAAATGGATCCCATATTCTAAATTAGAAATATTTATATTATCTAATAAGGTTTACTTTGTTTTAATTCATAATGAATAAGGAAAATATGAAAAAAATTCTATGGTTAAATTGAAATCAAATTTTCCAGTGGTTAAACTAAATTATTAAGGGTTAAAATGACATAAAATATGTCTAAAATAAATTTTATGTCTATATGTATACCTTATAATATATAAATATCAATAAAAATACATTTTGTTTTTTTTGGAAAGTGAAAATCGATGGTACACAATTTAGAAAAAACAAATGTTCCACTCACCGCACTTCTAAAAGGCCACAGACTCTTCGCCTCGCTTTAAAAATTAAAATATCTATTTATCTACGATTACCATCCCAAATAACTATAATAAATCAAAATAATTACCTATATCACTTTTTTATGATAAAACCATCTTATAAAGTCCTTTAGTGCTTACTTAAGGAGGTTGCGTGAAGAAGCTATATCATACCTTACCGAGTGTTTTTATATTATTTCTTCTTTAAACACATTATAATATTATTAAATTATTATAAAAAAGTAAAAATAATTTCTCGTATATATTTAAATGTTATTATTTTTATTTAACAACCCGCATTCATGTCCTCTTTCATCCAATCAGAAACGAAACCATTGTTCATTTGTATGGTGGACTACTGCCTTATGAACCAATATAATTTGTTTTTCATCATCTCATGTCATAGAAATATATAATGATATATTTAAATTATATATATATATGATATATGAAACATAAGTCTATTTAGATAATTATTATTTCATATAAACCTTCTAACATTTCATTCTATGGGGGATACAACAATGTCACTCTCGTATACTCTAGACCACCACCACATGAAGCGATGTGATCCGTTTTTCAATAACATTTTTAATGTAAGGAGAAAATCATAAATTTCATGATAATATGTGATATATTTGAACTAAATATGATATTCATTACAAATTTTTAATTTTTAAAATATAATATATTCTTTTCATTCTAACCTACCACTCACTAAAAAATGGTAACGTTATTTAATTTTATGTGTCGACTACTACCTCCAAAACCTTATGTGACCCTTTTTAGTCACCACATAACATGTATGGAAAACATAATTATAGTTAAATCAATAATATGTTATTTATTATATTATAATAATTCATTAAAGATAATGTAAAACATGACTTCTTTCCATAATGATCATTGAAAAATGAATATTTTTCCCATACGTACATACAACATACCGTCTCCACAGTTGTAATGGAGTTAATTTTTTATATTATAATTTCTTGATTAGTTATAAAATAATAATTTATATATAAGTTATAATTATTTACTGAGGATAATTCTTCATATCAGGGAACAAAAACCTCTTTGATGCTGGTCAAAAAACTAAATCTATTTTAAAATAATGAGCCAGAATTCCTCAAAACACTTGATGTGGGATTAATAGATTAAGTAAATAAATACAAAATAAAAAATAAATAAAAAATAAATTCTATATAAGTTATTAAATCTGGAATATTTATTAATGAAACTAATAATTTATATATAATTTATATACAATATTTAAAAGACATACATAGAAATTCCGGAATCAGGATAACCGATTTCGCCTTAATTTACAATAATTAAGGAATATTTTATTATTTTGCACAAAATTTTTTATATGGGGTATATATTGTCCCACAAATATGTAATATAATAAAAAAATTATAAATTATGGTATTTTAGTGTATAATTTTAATTATTTCCACCAAAGGAATTTTATATGAAAGTTACCATGTGGTAAATAATTTCATAACTACATTTAATTTCATTGGGTTATATTATATTCATAAATGTCTTTGAAATTCAAATAATATGGGTGAAATTACTTTTTGTTATGTTATTTCGTTTTCTAAACATTTATTATGTCTATATACATTAGGTATAATTAATGAATTCTTTGATTAATTCTATCTTCAAAATTATGTTCAATATAAGGGTTACTAATCTCAAATTTTATTCTTTGAGACATGTGTAATGTTATACACATATCTTATTTTATGAGGTGTATCTAATTCCATTCAAAATGAAATAACATACAAATCATTATGTTAATAATATTTAATTTATAATTTAATGTTATCATTTATCAAGGATTTCTATTAAAGATTTACTAAAGTGGAAATGTATTTAAGTTACAATCCCCATTTATTTTGGGATTGTATGTGTTCAAGGTTACTTTAGGGGGAATTATATGATCTTATTTTCTTCAAACACATATTTTTTATTCTAAACTATTTATTAATGTGGTTCACATGATTAATTTCCATTTACACCATTATTTATTGAAAAAATCATAAGACTATTTTTGCAATGTGGCACTGATCTTGTATCATTCTTTTAGATTGGAAATCTTTCTTATCCATGTAAATGTTTTATAAAAAATTTGAAAAACTATTATATTATAAAAATAAAAGATTTTATAAATCTAATTTTCATGATATTTGACCTTATTTTGAATGATTTATAAAAAGGTTATCTTATAATGTTTTTCAAATGGGTTACATTGATACCATTAACACAATGTTTGGAAAGAATATATATTTTAAAATTTCATTACATGAACAGATTTTCCCATAATCACAACAAATAAATGTTTTAATGTATTATTTTTATGTTTTAATGATTATTTTACCTGAAAATTATTTCCTTATTGTTTGAAAAAGTTTTATATTTTAAATATGTGTCTTAAAAATGGAAAGGATATTTTCTATAATAAATTATTCAGGTGATATTTCAAAATAATTTTTTTATAAGATTCTATCATTTGATGTTACTGAAAATTTCTTGGTTATTTTCCTAAAGAATGTATTTAATAATATATTAATGAAATTTACTTTCCTAAATTTAAATAACCATTGATGTTACAAATGATTCACTAGGAATATTTTTTAATTATACCATCCTAATTCTTTCATTGAATGGATTTCAATTTTTTCCATGTTATTATTCATGAAATTAATTTATTTCCATGGGTTATTCTTGTGATTAATGAAATAATGGAATATTTATGAGTTTTATTATGAGATGAATTAACAAATTAATTTATTAATGTTGTCATTCCTGTAAATTATTTATATGAATTGTTAAGACCCATTATTTTTGATGGGTGATCTTGACATGGATTATAAGATGGGTGAACCTAGATAGAGTTCTAATGCACTGGGTATATATGTTCACGGTATAGTTATTACATCATTAATTTATTAAGGGATATTTTATGGTTCATAGAATATAATTTTCAAACAAAACAGTATGATTTATTTTAGAAAATATATTTTAAAAATTGACATTCATTTTTCAAATTACTATATCGATACTAAATTATAATTTTTAATAATTTTCAGAAAAAATTGATCTTTTAGTGAACAGTGAAAATACCTATATTTGTAAAATTGTCATTATTATTCATTAATTTAAGCTATTTAAATGTAAAATTATGAAATAAAATTCATTTGGATAAAACATTTACTAGTTATAAATATTTAATACCATTAATTATATTTTAATTATCTTTAAATTAGATTTTAGTATAGGTTTATTTTTGGGTTTAAAAAGGGTTTTTTTGAAAACAATTTTAAATTGCATAATATTTCTCCATTTTAATTATTTATTATTATAAAAAATGATGAATGATTTAAATGATTAATATAAATAAAATATATCGATAAATATTAATTGGAAATTTTAAAATTATTATTACTAATCACTGTGTTAATATGCATTCACTTTATGTTTAAAAAATATTCTTCATGAATAATCTCTTTTTAATCCACATCTGTAATATTTATTTTTAAATTAAATTATCCAAATTTGGTGAATTAAATTTAGTATAATTGATTAAATAATTTTAATAATAATAATTTATATTATATTATAAGTTCAAATTAGTTATTTTATATAATTGATAGAAACAAAATTAAAAAGATTTTTCCACAATTAAGGTGAAAACATGTTTTCTGCAGTGTTAATCAAAATATAATAGGGTTAAAATGTAATAAAAACAATTTGAAATCTATTTAATAGAAATATTTAAACATGATAATTTCTATTTATCATGAAAATATATTTTTTTATAATTATTTCTTGTAAAAAACATGGGTACACTATTTTCATTTAATAAATTATAATTGTGCTACTCACATCACCCATAAGAGACTACCCCTTTTCTTTCCCCTTTACACATTCATAGCCCTTTGTATTCGAAAATAACAACCAAAATTGATTCCCTAATTCTATATTAAGGAATTATATCCCCATATATGATCATAAATCTGTAATATGATGTATTTTTGGGATAACCAGAGGATTTTGTTTGAGGAAGATGTTTCGTGCTTATTTATGAATTTTTATTTTATTACGTTTTCTATATCATTCAAATATTATTCAATTGTAATGAAATAATATAACCCATATAACATACATAATAGGAATTTTTTATATTATTTCTATGTCATAAGTCAATTTTTAGTTCTATAAAAAGGCAAATGGAACCATCATTTGTGTCTATGACCGAGTACTACCACATGAACAGATGTAATTAGTTTTTTACTACCTCTTCTCAAAGATATTTATAATTAGATATTTAACATATATATATATATATATGATATTTTAAACATAATTATACTTATGTAATTATTATATCACATGTATATTAAATTTTTCTATTCCATATGGGATACTATATTGGTGCTCGTGTGTACGTGAGACTATAACCTTGTGAAGTGAGGTGATTTATTTTTTAAAAACTAATTTCATAGAAGGTAAAAATGATAATTTAAATGATCATATTTGATATATATGGAATAAATATGATATTCATGAAATATTTTTCCTTATTAATATATAACATATCATTTTATTTATTACATTTTGACTCACTAAATAATTATATTGTCGTTCGTGCGTACATGTAGGCTACTACGTCCAGAAAGTGATGTTGTTATTTTTCATCACCACATAACACGAATGATACATATGTATATGTGTAATATAATATTATTAATTTAGTTTTTATATAATGATTACTCTAGAAATAAATCATTATACTTAACATTATTACATAACGATCATCGAAATGTTGAAATGTTACTCATTCATATGTACGACCTACCATCCCCATGATTATAACAATGTTCATCTATCATAACTATCCATCATGATTGTATGAAATATTAAAAATTAATTCTACAAATTATAATTATATCATGATAAATATTCTAGATATGATGGAGCAATGATATTTTTCACCACATTCAACACAGTAATGATGTTTTGATACAATTGACAAAACATCCTCAAATCACATGACATGGAATTATATTATTGAATCCAAAAATATGTAATTTAAAATTAAAAAATAAATAACTTATATAATAAGGTATTAAACCACTAAAAGTTTATTAAAATGTCATGTAATTGATATAATCTTGTTATCCTGGATTTAATGTACAAAAAAGGAAAGCGTAGACTCAATGTAATGGATTTCATCTCAATTTACATAATTTGAGGATTATATAATTTTTATGAACCTAATTTATTTTTTATGGGGTATATACATACACATTTAAATTGAATAACATGAATAATTCATACATCATTTTACTTCATTTTTTATCGTGAATAATTTCCTAGAATGGTATTTTACCGAGATGTTATTATGTGGTAATGAATTCTGTAACTAATTATTTTCATTGGATTATATTTCATATTCACATCCAATGATATTAAATTATTATTTGTGGATTTAATTTTATTAGTTTATATTTTATTTCTACTTTTCTTATGGGTATTTATATTTGATACACATACTTTTTTCATTAATTAATTCTCACTTCAATGGTTTGTTCATTGTATGGGTTTCTCATCATAAATTTTATTCTTTGGGACAAACATTATATAACACACACATGTTTTGTTAAGAGGTGTATTCACTACCCTTTAAAATGTTATATAATTAAACAAATTGTTTCTTGGATATTTAAATTATCATTTTTTGTTATTATTCAATGGGTATTATTATTAAAGAGTTACCAAAGTTGAAAATGATTTATAGTACTATTTAATTTCTTTGAGGATTGTTCATGTTCATAGATTACTTGGATGGAATAATATTCTTCTAGTTTTGTGAACCACATGAAATTTATTCCCCTCTCTCTATTAATGATGTTGATAGGTTTAATTTTCATTACCTCCCTTACTTACTAATGAAATATCAGGAATGTAGTTTATAAGTGATTATTATTTTCAATCTTTCTCTCAGATATGTAATCTTTCACTTCCATAACAATGTTTTCTAAATTAATTTTAAAATGTTTCTTCAATAAATCTAAATGGTTCATTAATGAATTTTTTCATGACATATGAACTTATTTTAGATATAATTTATAAAATAAATTACTTATTTTTTCCAAAGTGTCCACTTTTAGTCCGTTTATAATAATTTTTAAAAGAATGAATATTTAAAGCATTTAGGGAATGAACGTATTGTGATACCATAATAAAAAATAAATTTTTTTAATAAATTTTTTTATGCTTCAAATTATTTTTAAAATGAAAACAATTTCCTTAGTTTTTGAGAAATTTTAATATTTTAAATAGTTGTTTTAAAATTGGAAATGATTTTTTCCTCTTGAAATGTTCTAACTGATATTTAAAATTATTTTATATCTAAGATGAAATAATTTGAGGTGAATAGAAATGATAAGTTATTTTTTTAAAATAATATTTTTAAATTTATTTTATCGGTATTTTGATTAATCCACATTAACAAACATTTAAATTAATTATTCTCCATTTATAATATATTTTTAATGATGGAATCTCTATTATTTATTTGGATGGATTATTTTTGTTTCAAATAGATTTTCATGTAACCTATTTATTTTAGATTGGTTAATCATGTAATGAAAATAATAATGTATGTTTTAGGATTTTTACAATGATATGAATGTTTTATATACTTTATTCGTGTCATAGTTATTTGTCATTGTTTATACAAAGGGATGATATAATTAAATGCTTTAAACATTACAAAATCATGTGTTTTAGTCGATAATTTAAATTCATTCACTTTTAGAATCATTATAGGTTCTGAGTTTTAGATTATTAGGTAATAACTAATACATAATAAAACTATTTAATACAATGTGGACATGTGTAATCAATATCAATTTTTCAAACATATAACACATTTAAAAGAAAAATAATTTTAGCATGAAAACTTTTTATTACAATCAATAGGACCTCTTACTTTCCCTCACCATCATTAAATACTTTGAAAACCATTTTAAAAATGTCATATGAGCACAAATATCTTAGTCTTAAACATAAGAATAACAAAACTGTTTATCTCGTGAAAAACATGAAATCCTATAACATTTTTCATAAATAAATATGTTTTTACCCACATATAGATTTATCATTCCTTTAAAAATATAATTTATATTACAGTTTGGAAACCAATTATTTCAATTAAAACACATTATAAATCATGAAAACGTCTTATAGGTACCTTAGGACATCATCTCATGGAATATCTACAGAACCCTTACAAATACATTACAAATTTAAATAACAGAAGGAATAACATCCTACATTACTATATAAAGAACATAATAATTACCAAATTAATTGGAGTGATATCTCAATGCACCCATAATATTAAAAATAACTAGATTTCATGTTGTTTTCTAGGGAAACCCATCAAATATATATTCCATGAACCTCAACATGAATAATAAATTTTATTCGTTCACTTATTCACCAAAAATCTTTTTAAAAAATCCATTAAACTAATATTTAAATCACTTTATAATTTCAAAATAAAATTTTCATTTTAAAACACATTTTTAGTACCAAAATATCAAAAAAATGGAAAGATTTGTTTTATTTAATGAAAAAAATTAATCTTTAAAAAAAATATAAATCATATAATGGCCATGGTAGATGAAATATTATTTATCATCGTGTGTGTTTAGGATAGAATATTCCTTTTGTCATTTTGCAAAACATTCCATATAAAACATGTAAAAGATTTATTTTGAGAGTGATGGAAAATGAACTAAAAGGAGACCTGAAAGATAATTTATAAATAAGTTATTTATATATGTAAATTTTCATTATGTTTCGTTAAAAAATATTTCCATGAAAAAAATATCTATAAGAAAAACATTAATAAATAATTTTTTTAAATGAAAATATCGTTATAATTTTGAGAATTTTTTGAATCATAGGACACATGAAAAAATAATACTAAAAAAACATTAAATACAATCATATTAGATAAATTTATGATATTAAGGGTTAATTGGGATGTATATACACCACGTAAAATAATATATATGTATAACATCAAAATATGCTGCAATGAATAAAAATGAAGATGAAGTCCCTCACTGTGAGTCCGACCTATCACTTGTGCCTTTATCTTTATGAATAATTATTATTATTATTATTTCCACATTCCTGGGAAATGTATTTATTTTTGTGTTAATTTTATTTCACATAATATAATTTTAAAAACATTTAAATAATCCATTAAGTATACATTAAATGTTTTGACCAAATTCAGCTTATGTATGAAAATTGAATTTGGTAGGCCGACATAGGTCAAATATTCCATTAATTAAACAGATCCAGATTAATAATCAGGGAATTTATATCATATTTATACATAAATTAAAATTTTAATAACAATAATTGATGTTGGTTTTGATAAATAATATACGTTACAATCATAGAGATAGTTTACCGTATATACATACAAGTAACATTTCAATTTTCTATGATCATTATTGAAATGTGTTATGTAATATTTTAACTTTATAGAATGATAATAATATAAAATATACCATATTATCTCATTAAATATAATTATATATTTCGTTTTTGGGGAGTGGTAATGAAAATAGAGCCGCATCTCTTCTTGAAGGCTCTTGTCCACACATACCCAAATGATGCAATCACTTTATGGTAAGTGAAAATGATATAAATAAAATGATATATTATGTTTATGAATTATCATTAAGTCATGGAAAAAATAATGATTAATTAATATATCATATATTCATGATATTTTCCCTTATTACCTTCTATGTAGAGTATTAGTGAAAAATAAATCACATCACTTCGTGAGGAAAGAATCCACTATACACACGAGCTACGTTGTTGTATCCCTTATTGAATGGATATAAAAAAGGAATATGTGATATAATGACTCAATAAGTATAACTATGTTATAAATATAATATATATGGTTTATATCAATCATCAAACAAAATCACCATATGTGGTAATAAAAAAACAAATGACATCAGTTCGAGAGGTGTTAGTATGTTGTACACACAAATAATGATTTTATAACTTATTTGATGGTTGAAGAGAAATATTAATTATATTAAATTACAATAATATCATACTGTTATATGGAAGATTCTATAGACATTATATAATCAGGTTTTAAGAATACTTTAATTGGGTTGTGGAAGAAAAAAATAACAAGGAACATTAGAGAACATTCCATATTCTTCGGGTAACTTCTTTTGGTTTTCACCGACAACCTTCCCTGGTAGAATTTAGGCCCAAAATAAGGGTTATATGATGATATTAGGTAGTTAAAGAATTTATTTGTATATAAATTTTTCTAAACCAATTTTTTTAAGGTGTGGAGGGAGGGGAGAGGGGGTGGCCATTTATAAGTGAGGTAATTAAAAAACATTTAATTTTTGAAGAGAATGAATTATACAAACGTTTTTTCATATAATAAGGAACCAATAATAGAAAGATATAAATAATAGAATGTATAATGTCAAAATAATTCCATAAACAATTTTCAATCTAATTTCTTGGAAATTTAACCCTTTTATTTTTTTAATTCAAATGTAAATCAATTTTTACATTAACTGCCACAATTATTTCTTACTATTTTCACTATTAGTTTTGGTAAATAAATATGAATACTTTATTTGAAAATTTAAATTATTATGAATAAAATTATGGAACCTGTTTTATAAAATTTAATTCACATAAGTCAAATAATTTAGTTTAAATCAAATCATGTAGGCATAATAAAAAATGCCAGGTTTCAAGGTGTGTAATTTTTAGAAGAAGAAAAAAATTTATATTAACTCAATGAGTGATGATATTAATTATATTAATGTAAATTAATAATTAATAATATATATTCTATACACATACTTTATATGAATACCCATTAGGTTTTATTATTACTAATTAAAATTAAGTATCATTATGCATTTTAAAACTAGTTTTAGGAAAACCAATTTTCCACACAACAATAAACATATACTAAAGAAATATATTTTCGATTTAAACTTAATTAAGATGGTTAATTATAAATAAATAATACATATTTTTTCAAAATCATATTAAAATCATATTGTGACATTGAAAATACTAAAAATAAAGAAAATAAAAGACTTTTTTTCAAACATCAGTATTTTTCACTATTCATTAAAAAATAAATATTTCCATTAATAAATAAATAAAACATTAAACATATGTATATTTTTATATTAAAAATTGAAAAATGGTCTTCATAATTTCAAATTAAAATAACAATCTTTTGTAAATAAAACTTTTAAATCAGATATTATAAGAAAATAGATTAGATAAAAACATTTCTCTATTGATTTAACAATTACATAAAACTTTTAAAAATAATATAATAATTTCATTAATATTTATAAAAGTAAAATAATATTATTCTATAATAATATATTTTTTACACTATTCAATAATTTTATAAATGTTTTTATTGCAATTTTATTCACTTATAAAATATATCAGTATAACTTTCTCTTATAACATTTTTCGATTCCAATGTTGCCACTTCAACCATATAGTTTTTCGATACAACCTTAATATGATGAATCTATTTATTGTACAAAATATGCACTCTATGTTCAAGAATATGAACCAGATGTTCCTTTTAAGATAGATTATTTTCCAATAGAAATACATCAAGGATATAAATGTAAAATAAATCTTGAACATATTTTCATAACTTCAAAACATGAAATACAAGGTGTACAAGAGATAAAATATGAGGAAAATCCACTCAATAATAAAATTTTCCATAATTCCGTGTGATATAATATTTTCAAATAAACCATGATCTTATCATACATTTCATTCAAAAATACAAAACACATTTCCATGAAAAACCATTAATAATGTAATAATCACATACCACAAAAAAGATCATTACTTCAGTTATCCACATAACTCTTTTCCCATCTTTGAGATGTCATCACATGTTTCATAATCAACTATACATTCTATATCATTTTATTTACTATCTTTCGTACCGTCAACCTCTATTCTCTTAAAACCACAAAAAAGTAGGTTTTCGACACCATATACAATGTAATTTCTCAAATTATCCAATCTGTATACTAGAATGAAAACTGTTATTTGAAGAAAACTGAACCAAATAATGATCTCATTCCAAACATTCCTAATACTACATTGAACAATGAAGAAGAATATCATCTATGAACAGATTTGTTTCTCATACTGTAAATCATATTTATGATTAAAATATTTATTTAAATTTAATTCATTACCCAATGACTTAAAATGTTTTATCCAAAAATTAAATATGAACCTGAGATCATGGTATGATACAATGAATAGAGGCAATCCATATAACCTTAATATCTCCCTTGGATATATTTGAGAAAGGTAATATAAATATATTTTATCTCCAAAGGGATGGAAATGTGTACATTTTTTCAATCTATCAATAATAACCAAAATCACATTATTACCTTGAAATGAATTTGGAAATCCTAAATTATAATCCATTGGTATATTTTTCTATTTATTCTCTTTATCTATAATAGGATGAACAATATCCATTGATAAATATTTTTTTTAACCTAATGACTTGTCAAACACTTAATAGTGAAGTCATCAATGTCTCTTTTTATTCTATCAGACAAGTAATACTCCCAATGGTCACTATAACTTTTAGATTTTCTCTGATGAATATAAAATAATGATCTATAATATACACTTAATAACACTTTATTCAATTGGGAATCACATGTTAGAATTTTTTCAAAATCATAAAACACCTTATGTATCAATACCAAAATATGGATACTTTATCTTAATAATATATTTTACCTATTATTATAAACATTTATCATTCTTTAGATCTTTCTTAATTAGTTTTTTCCATGATAAATGAATTAAAACGCAATAAAAAATATAGTTTTTCCCTTTATCCACAACTTATAGGTAAATTTTCATCAAATAATTAACCAAAATATCATGTTTCAAATGTATCATTTCTAGCATATGATTCATTTTTCAATTTAAAAAACATAAAATTTGTTTTATTTTCCAATATGGAAATGGCTTGGAAATATTATTCCTTGATTGGTTGCAACAATCTTCTCTATCTAATGATTAATTCATTTTTAGTGAAAATATACTTCATATTTTTTTATCATAATATATATTCAAAATTTACTCTAAAAAGTTGATTCCTACAAATTTTTACAAAAGAAACCACAACAAATAATTCCATATAATCTATATCATAATTTGACTCATGAGGGTTCAAATGAAATGATATAGAATAAATTACATAATCAATTTATATTAGGAAACATCCAACTCTTTTCAAAGATTCATTACATTAGATAAAAAACTCTATATTTGGTATGGTAGGAAAACAACTAGAGCATTCAAAAATATTCATCCTATTTCTTGAAAATAATCATCACAATATTTTATTCAAATTAATTTAACTCATTTTTGAGTTAACCATGTCAATGGGATATAAAATAAGGAATGTTTTCCCAAAAACCATATATAGTAACCCAAAAATCCGAGAAACATATGAATATCTATAATAATTTTTTTTGAATTATAAATTATTCAAGAACATTGGTTCTATCATTTTTAATATTTAGGTAATTATTATAATCTATATTTTATTGAAAACAAATTTGTTGAAACCAAAATTCACACCCTCTAAATTTCCCATTTAGTTTATTTTCACTTGAGGTTTTCAAAATAATCCACTGTTGTCTTTCATATTCCTTTTTAAATATAGAATATAGCAAACCATTTCAATAAACACCACATAAATATTGTACTAGAGCTCATGATAAATTTTATTCATAACATCCATCAATAGAACATGTGTATTAGAAAACACAAAGGGAATAAAAACAAACCTATAGTTCCCATATCTAGATAAAAAAGCACTCTTTGAAATGCCATCCTCTTTTAGATTTAGGTGATGGTACCCTAAAAACATATAAACCATTTAATAATATAGTGATCCTTGTATATAATTAGGAAAATAATTTATATGATGTAAATAATATTTTTTGTAACACTGACATTCATAAAATTACTATTGTCAATGAAAAGCCTTACTGAACTATCTTTCCCTTTAAAAAACAATATAGGAGCACCCTGTGGTGAAGTTCATGGATAGATAAAACTGTTATGTAATAACATTTGCAATTGATTTTTAAATTCTATGCGTTCCACATGATCCATTCAAGAAGGGGGTTTATAAAAAGGATTATAATCATGTATAAAGTCATTATTAAATTTATCTTATTGATCATGTGTAACACCCCAAGATTTAAATAAAAGTGTTACTTATGTTATTAGTAATTTTATTAATTAAATGTTATTAATTATAATAAATTCATATTTTTAAATAAATATTATTGTGAAAATTTTATAGTTCTATATTCTAAATAATATTAATATTCTATAAAAAATAGTTTATTGATTTGTTTAATGAATTTTTTAGTATTAATTTTATTATTTGATACAAGACATTGAACCACAAAATTTAGGTTTGTATAAAATCAATTATTATAGTTCATAAATTTTAAAAGGGATATAATATATATAAATAGTGAAATATATAATTTTATATTTAAATACCATAATATGGTAATTAAGGATTATTTTTATATATTATTAAATTTAATGAATAAATTAATATTACAAGTAAGATATGTAATTATTAAAATTATATAATAATGATATTAATATATAGATATTTGGTTTATAAATTATCATTTTAATCTTATTTAAATAAAATGGAAATTCCATTTTGATAAAAAGAAATCAAATTAAAAAAACATTTAATAAAATAAGATAAAACAGAATATAAAAATGCGTAAGAAAATGTAAATCGGATCAGGGAATAGGTTTATGGATTTTTGGGTCCAGATGAAGCAACTTCTCGAGTGAGGCCGAGTTGAGTGAGGTTGACTACTCTTTCTTCTCTGGGAGTCAAGGCCAATGTCAATGTTGATTTCATATAAAGGCTTGGATGTTAGAATTTGGATGCATTCCCAGTGCACAGTGTGGCTTCAACTGTTGGATGAACCATGAGTATAGAATCATATCCGAAGCCCTGACAAGGGATATAGAGACCGCTGACAAACATTTCCAACTGGTTATGAGTCACGTGAAGGGTTTGAAATCACACTCGTGGTTTGAGTTACTCAATGTAGGTATATTATTATTCTACTATTTGGATCTCATTTCTATATATTTTTTGGTGTATTAAACACATAATCATCTTCTTCTTTCATTCTTCTTCCTCTTTAATATAGACATTTTCCTATTCATTGATTTTTCAGATCTGCAAGTTGGAGTTATATATTATATTTTTTTTTATCCGGATCCTTAAGAATCTAGTGAATTAATAATATCTATTTTTCCATTAACTTCAATTTTCTTCCAGTATGATTATTTCCATTATGGATTGTTCAATGTATCTAGTGATTTGGATCGATATCTTTAATATTTTTTATTTTAATCTTCCTCGTATCAATTGATTTTGAGTCATATACAAAAATATTTATTTTTATTTACAAATTATACATTGAATAAAACAACAGAATTAATTTCTCGATCTTGTTTGAATACCAGTTTTCATTTTCCAAGAGTTCTTCGATGCATAGATTTTTCATCCGTGGTTGATTACACTATGGAAAATTGATATCTCCCCTTATGCATCAATACAATTAATCTATCAGAAAGTGGATTTAAAATATTTATATATTAAATCGTAACACTAACAATAAATAAGTGTCTCATAGATATGGGTGTATGAGAGACTGTGTAGTGCCAATATTCTAACAACTACATGAATAAGGATTCGAAAATTAACATATAAGGGATATGTAAATTCAATTTCTAGATTTTGGTTCTTCATACTGAGAGAGGTCATTTTTTTAAATCAAATTTAAGTACTAATTTTTCTATCTAGATAATTATATTTGATTAGATTTTTAATTCTATTAAAATTATTCTGCCATTTGAGTTTTTCTCAAAAATTCTACAAGATGTCAAAAGTCATTTTATAAATAAATATATATGTTTAGTTTCAGTGAAGCCAAATTTTAGAATTAAAATGTTGTAAATATTAATATTTACAACGTTTTAAGAATATTATTTTTGAAATTAAAATAATTATCCTTTATATGATTCATTATTATTAATGTTTACCTCAAAAATAAGAGTTACTATCTTTTGAGATCACTTTATGATTATTAATAATAGTTTTAAATAATTACACCAAATATGTCATGTTTTCAAAGTGAATAATAAATTATAATTGTCATTTAGAATATAATAAAGTCACATCATCATAGTTCATGACATGTCAATCATGCACTATTATTTATTATTGATAAAAATGCAATTGTATGAATAAAACATTCATTTGAAGAACTTATTTTTAATGAATTATTTTTTAATGGAAAATATGAATGAAAACTACTCTCATATAATCAAAATAAAATTTGATGTGAGATTTAATTATTTAGAATCAAGAAATTATGTTCTTGTTAAGGTATATATATATGTGAATGTATTAAAAATGTTTTCTTGTTTTAAAGTCAGAAAACATATTGAATAATTTATATTTTCATAGAGGAATATTAATTTGTTTTTCATAAAAATATGGCACTTGATGGTTTTAAATATGGTTGGAAATTGAAGAGTTAAAACATCCCTAAGAAATTAGTTAGTCCCAAGATATCCTTTAATATAATAGGTTTCCCAAGAATTTTTGTTTTCAAAAACGATTGCGTTTAGTTTTTCTGAAATATCACTAGATTATTTTCAAAGCATGCTTTCAAGAATAAGTTTTTCCAAACTTTTGAAATATTTTCAAGAGGTAAATAAATGCAATATTATTTTCAAATTTTATTTCTAAAATTATATTGATGGTTTATTAAATGAATTTAAAAATAATATCATAAAACATATTTTCAATGAAATAATTACTAAAAATGTATTTCAATTATTTTAAAACACCTTACCAATTAATTGAATGTACATCCATTGATTTTAAATGCTTTTCATTGGTATCATAGAAGTTCAAATTCATATTTTATCATTTTGGGAGTTAGCGCATGCAGAAGCATAGTAGGAATATGTTTTATTTTTCGTTCAACTCTAATAAATGTAAGGTGTTCTCTAATCTTCGATAACCTAGACTTTTAAATGGCGTTCTATTTTTTAAACCACTGTGTATTTTTCAGTTATTATTAGTAAAAAAATACACATAATGTTTATATTAATGAATCCAAAATAATGGATTCGGGGTGTTATTTCATGAATAACACTATGAAAATAATCTATAAAAACATCCATGAATTAATTAACTACAAGAAAATCACTAATTTGTACAGTTTCATTATTTTCAAAAATGTGATCTAGGTAATTTTTTTTACCATCTATAATCAATTCCTAATCTTCTTATTTTGTTATAAAAAAAAACGGAATCAATGACTAAAACAATATTTTCACTACAATCCATCTTATCTTGATAACCAACAATCCAATCCACAACCAAAATGATATCAAACTCTACTACATTCAGTTCAACAATATTGCAATGAAATACCATCCCACTAATAACAATATGAATATTAATATAATTCATGGATTCATTAATATATCCTATCATATTTTTCACATAAATTTTAATCTTACATTTATTAGGTTATATCTCTAATTTACATGCTAATTTATTTGAATTTAATGAACATGAAGACCCAAAGTCAGGATGTGTCTTGAAATAATCTGAATAAACTAGTAGTTTACCTACTAACACGTCATTTATAGGACCAACATCAACCACAGAAGTAGAAAATTATTTTTACAAATTATCTTTCATCTGATCTTGTTGATTTGATTATGAGTTACTAACCTCAGGAACAAGTTGACATATTGATCCAAATCATTGCATATATAACCACCAAATTATTTCTTGTCAATGAGTTACCCATATTATTGATTTTTTAGGATTATTTTCCTTGGAATCATTTTCTATATATATAAACATTCAACATTAGTAACACTTCAATGATTTCATAATACATTCTCCAGGGTTCTTTTTCAACACTTATAAAAATATTGTAATATTATTTTATTACCTGAAAGATTCTTTGTTTTATGTTTCCCCATCATATTCTATTTTGACTTCTTGTTAATTTCTTAATTACAAGGAACATTATGTTCCCAATGCACTTCATAGACATCGATTCCATCCATAGTAAAATATAATAATAATATTATTATCGATGTTCTGAAAATATTCTGGTAAATACCGAGGAAATATTTTAAATTTAGATTTTTATTTGTCCAAAGAATATTTATCATCTTTCCTCAATTCAAGGAATTTTTTTTAATCAATAGTCGAATAATATTAGGAAAATACTTCCGAGTAAATGATTCTTAAAATTTTCATATTCCATGGAATTAAGATCACTTTTCTCTTTAATATTCTTAATCTAAGACCACCATTGATCAAATTATCCTTTAAAATTACAAACGAGAAAATTTACTTATTGATGTTTCAAACATCGTGTTGCGTCAAATATTTTCCCAATGAATAGATCCATCCTTTGGATACCACTAGGTTAAATGATCCACTTAATGTGTGGGATAATGGCAAATAAAATGTTCCACCCTTGACAAGCTCCATCCCGGTAGATCGGGTTCCTCTCTAACATGGGTTCCACCACCATTTATAGCATGTTTCAACTAAACCATCACTACCACAATATATTTTCTTCCAATTACAATCATCTCAGGATACAGATTTGGAAGGATATTTTATCATTCATTCCTGCCAACTAAATATTGCACGATTCCATTATTGAAAACCATTCAGAATGTATATGATTGAGAAGAAGCATCATGGTAATATCCAATTCTTTGATCATTTAAAAATAGAAATTAAGTATAATATTTTAAGGGAATTCTATATATATTATCCTAATCTAGAGATTTATCTTAACCAATCCGAATTACCTACTATAAGAAACTAACCATAGACATTACATAATCATTAGTTTTAGTCAAGATTTTATTTTACATCATTTTGAAGAACATTTTATGTATAGAGTACTAAATAATTTGGTCATAACTCAAATGCTACAAAACAATATACCCTAAAGTGGATTTTTACCACTATAAGGATCGTTAAAAATGTAACCTGATTTTTTATGAAATTTCTTCAAAAATATCATCATAAAATGTTTATTTCCTTTACAAATTATTAAATCGTATGTTTTTTTTTGAAAATATAGGAGGATCCCAAAATGTTCAGTATGTTATATAAAAAGAATAAAATTTTTAGTGTAGTGATGAAGAGGAAAACACATGAAATAATTTTCTTAAAATCATATCTTTCTACCATGAAATGTAATTATCATTATTTAAAAAATATCATTTATATTACCTTTTCAAATAAATTATTTCCATGAATAATCAATATAAATCCACAAAATTCATGTATATTCCTAAACACATCATCTCATAATCCATTAAAAACCCTTACTATTTATCTTCCAAAATAATATTAATATGTTTATTATTTACATTATTGAGAACAATTTCAAGGTTATTATTACTTTTTTTCTAATTAAAATGTTATATAAAATTACTTAATCAATTACCTTTATGGTATATGATTTTACCATATTTTCTTAATGTGAAAAAAGTGACATTGGTTGGTTGAATATGGTCAAATATACCAATATTTAAACTTCTCTTTAATAATAATAATGAAATATTTATAATATTTATACATAAATTATACTTCTAATACCAATCATGAAATCTCTTATTGAGAAATTTCTTATGTTACAATCAATGAGATGGTAGTCTAAACGA
Source organism: Viscum album (assembly GCA_963277665.1). NCBI lineage: Eukaryota > Viridiplantae > Streptophyta > Magnoliopsida > Santalales > Viscaceae > Viscum > Viscum album. The sequence goes on from OY728147.1 coordinate 758,676,915, forward strand.
ACTTATGAGTAACAATTACATTTTTCAATGATCATTATAGATAAAATATAAGTAAAATTTTATATTTCCACAATGATGAAAATATCACAAATATCATGTTAGTTATTTAATTATATATATATATATATCATCCATTTGTGTAGTGATGAAAATAGAGTCACATCGCTTTGCTAATGCGATAGTCCACACGCACATGAATGACCTTATCACTTTTTCAGTGAGTTAAATGGTAAGAAGTAAAATTATGTATTATCTTATCATAACCTTAAATAGGTAATTAATATCATAATATTTTCATATATATAATATATATTAAATATATTTACCCTTATTAAGTTCCATGTAACGTTTTAGTGAAAAACAAATCACATCTCTTTGCGAGGCACATGTCCACCGTACACAATAGTTGTCTTATCATATCCCCTAATAATTAAAATTAAAATGTTATAAATGATATAATGAATCAATAGGTATAATTATATAATATATTACATATATATACTTTAGATTTGTTATAATAACCAATAATGAGAGGTGGAAGTTGATAAAATAATGGCATTGGTTCGTTATGTGTTAGTCCTCTATACATGAGAATGATGATTTTATAACCCATTTTATTGAAAAAGATAGGTATTTACTTTATTACAATAAAATAATAAAATATTAATATATGGAATATAGTTTGGTAGTTATATAATAAAGGCCAAAGGAAATATCAGCTCGAGAGGAACCCTGGCGATTTGCTCCCCTCTATGACGGTGATGGCCTTAGTGTCGGCCCATCCCCCATCGATGGGGGAGGGATCCTCATCACCCACAAAGAAGGTAGGATTCTCTTTCACACCTTTCTCAGATCCATTTTCCTTCCCCCTTTCTCTCAATTTCTTCTCGGCCTGAAGGTCCTAAAACTATTTATGGGTGCCCTAATCATCCTTTATCAATTGCAGAGTTCTCAAAGTCCTCGAATATACTGAAAAATACCATAATTTGTAGGCTTAAACGACACCACCCGTCAATTTATATGTTCGGTAGGCAAGTCTTAGGCACCTAGATATTGTAAAATAGGGAGACAGTGTGTCTTTTGGACAACAGTTACATAATGATTCATTTTTCTTTGGAGGAGGACCTCATCAAGGCATGGGCATATTCTCCTCATAGATTCAATGGTTTAAGCTTTTACCTACTATGGTGGTCCTTTGATTTTTAAATGAATCGTGATACTCCTACATTGGCGACTTGGGTAATCTTTCCAAATAAACCCCCACCATTTCAAAATGCATCTGTTATGGGAATGATAGGAAATATTATTGGAAGATATATGTGCTCAGATAGTAGGACTGAGGCTCTATGTCACCCGGTTAATCTGTGTGTTTTTGTGGAAATGGATGTGTCCAAAACTCCATTCGATTTCGTGTGGATCATAGAGGGTGAGGAGTATCGCTGAAAGTAGCTGGTGGTATATGAATCATGGAAAAATTTTTGGATGTAAATTCCTAATAAATTCATTAGAAATCTGTAGAAGGGGTTCTCAGAAAATAGCAGGGAGGAGGTGTTGTGTTCATGGAAAGGATTTTGAGGTGTTTGATGAAGAGGTGTTGGAGCAGTGCCATATTGTTTTGGAGGTTAATGTAGGTAAGGGTGCAGAGGGGGGTGATTCGCAAGAAACTGAGGGATCAGAAATGTGGCCTTTGAGGTCGATATTGGATCATCCCAACCTATTAAGGAAGGCTGAGGTATATCATAACAACAAGATGGTTTCACGGTTCTTTAGAAAATTGAGGTAGGACCTTGCCATACCTTCAGCCTCTAGTGCGTGGATCCCCAATGGAACTACAAGGGGAGAAAATGTGGTTCTTCTAGATGCAAAACAAGTGGAAATTCAGTTGTATGAGGCTAAAGTAATGCAGGTACAGATGGTGGATCAAGGGATTAAAGGACTTTAAGAGGCTGTTCTGGGGTCAGGGGTACCGGTGCTTCAGAGCCTCTATGGATTCCTTCTTATGCAGAATTTTCTATGGAATACAAGGGTCTCGAGGCAATAGAAACAAGGGAGAGGAACTTGAAGATTCTGGGAGTACCTCGTGCAACAGGAGCACCGGGTGAACTAGGGATGTGTATGAAGGGTGGGGAATAGTTAATCTAAAACTAAACCTACCCTTGGTTAACATCAGTAATCATTTTTATGGCATGTGATTTGAATCTATAGATCTAGTTTCCAATGGGGACGATTGACCCTCAGGGATGGATTCTGGGGAGGGGAAATTTATGGCCTTCCCTTAGAGTAAATCTCATAGGGAGGATCCATATGAGGTCTCCATAACTGAAGGAGGAGGAAGGGGCAAAAATAAAATAGGGATTTGGACAGCTTCATTGTGCATAATAGGAGCAATTCCAAATTCCGTAAGGATTACTCATATATCCTAATGCCTATTGAGACAAGATCAGCTAAAAAGGTGGGAACAAAGTACATAATTACAGGGCTCTTAAAAAAGCACATGAGAAGAAGGTTGACATGGTGTGTGGATCTAGATCGACTGAAGATCCGAGACCAGAGAACCAAGGACCAGATAAAAGGATGATGCAAAGGAAGATCATCCTTGGAAACAAGATTTCCTTGTGGTTTATAATGCCCATCCTCATACACCATAGGAGGGTAAGGAAGATGATGAGGGTGAACCAGTTGTTATCACGACTAGCACGGTGTGGGACGCTATTCCAGAGGCCCTAGTGGAGCCATGTGACCTTCTTGTTCACTATGAGGAAGAGATGGCTGAGAAGGTTTTCTGTTTTAATTCACCTAGGGAGGATGCATAAAGTTTTAATGGAGAACCAATTCAAGTGGACACTAATGGGGAGAAGAAGACTTGATCTCCATGCAACACCTAATCATGACCAAAGGCTTCAATGGAAAAAAGATAACGGTGGAAGAGTTCATGTAGTCGTGGGACAAATTGATCTATCAATTTGAAGATACAATCAGAGATGACCTCGATAAAAATGTAACTTAACATTCCAGGAATTTATATAGGGAGGATGCTTCTAATATGTTGAAGTCAGTCTTTCATGATGTTGTCGTATCTGATGCTCCAGTTTGTACTTGATGGTTTCTCACTTTCTTCCTCAAAAGTTTTCTTTAAATAAAAATGTTAATTTGTAGTTATATAATAAATGTTTAAGAATATTTTATGTTTTGGTTGATTAAATATTATAAAATCATGAACCAAAAAATGCAACATCTTCTTCGAGTAATTTCTTTCAGTTTTCTTTAAATACCTTCAATGGGTGGATATTTTCCCAAAAAATGCATCCTGGATGTGATCAAATTAGTATATAATTTATTTTAGTAGGTATTGGATGAAATAATTAGTTTTGAAGGTGCCAAGTGAGGAGTAGTGGGGGTGTCCTTTTATATATGGGGTGAGTCACACAATTGTAATTTTTGAAAATAATGAATTCCACCCATATTTTTTCTTGTAAAAAGGATTTGATAATACACTGTTATTGATATTACATCGTTTATGATCAAAATATTTCCATAAAATCGATCCTAAACAAGTATTTAGATCATTTTAACCATTATATTTTTAGTTTAAACCCATGTAATTTTGGTTTTTGATTAACCATGATAATTAATTTTTAGTATTTTCACTATTCAATTTTGGGAAAAATTAAGTTGAACATATTATAAAATAAATATAATGATAATTAAAAATGTGGAAAACATTTTAATAAATTAAATTAAGATAATTTGAAAATTTTAATTTAAATCAATACATGTAGTCACAATGAAAAATATGGTTTTCGAAATAGAGTATTTTTTTGAGAAAAAATGATTTTATATTAACTCTATGAATAATAAAAATAATCAAATGAAAATAAATTTAAATTTACTAATATATAAAATGAAATTTCTATTTAATAAATTCCCCATTATCTATTATTTTAATTAATTTAAATAGATAAACATTATTCATTTTAAATGAATTTTTAGAAAAAACTAGTTTAAAAAAGGAACTAATACTAATAAACTATGTTGATTAAAAATTAACTAAGTGAACTAAATATAAATAAATAAAATTTTTTGTAATTAAACTATATTAAAAAAATATTAAAATTTTTGATACTCTAAATTTATCAAATGGAAACGTCTTTCATAAAAAAGTCAGTACTCTTCACTATTCATGGAAAAATAATTTTTTTTTGAAAAATCCATGAATTACACCATAGGTATTATTTGATATTATTATTTCAAAATTTATATTTATATTTTCAAATTTTAATTCTAAAATTTATAAATTAGGCATTTAAGTAAAACATTATAACAAAAGAGCTAAGATAAAACAATTTACTTTTTTATTTATAATTTTCATAATATGTTTGTAGATAATATAACTATATATATAATATTACTAAATATGAAAATGATTTATTATACCAATAGATAGGATTTTAAAGTTGATCCCAATTATAGATTGTGGGTGAGCTCGATAGAGATTATATGATGGGTGAACCCAGATAGAGATCCAATGTAATGGATTTTGAAGTTGACTATAAGGTTTTTCTATTTGTAAGGTCTTTATAAGGGTTATTGTAAGGGTTAAATGCACATAATGTTATAAGATACAATAATGTTTTCTTAATTATTTTAATGGTTTCTTAATGATTAATTTTATCAAGATTGAAATCATAAGGATCATGATTACCAATTCTAATGAATATTTTTTTTGTGATAAATATTAATTCCATGTTTCATGATTGATGATCCAACTATTTATGGGTATGGATATTATTATGATATTCTCATGCTATTTGATTACATTAGAATTCACATATTCTCATCTTATATTCACTAATGATATGAATTTTTTAATTCTTATGTTTACCCATACTAATTATTTTAGAACATCCTTTTAATGTTTTCTATTCATCAGATTATGAAAAAAGATAATTACATGATATGTGTCTAGAAATGTTTATGAAATGATATTGTTTGTGGGAGCTATTGAAGACTTAATATGAAATATGAAATGCATGGTATAGTGGAAATCACACTCTTCATAATTCCTTGGTATATTTAAAATGAGATTTTGTTCTAATTAATTATAAATATAAAACCATTAGTTTTTTTGGTAGGTAAATTTTATAATATTTCATTTTTATATTGTAATTTTTTATAGTGAAAATTGGGTCACCTTCATCAGTATCAAAATAAGCATTGTAAAGATCACATCTTTCGCACTCGATCCTAGAGTGTCATTTTGGTGTTGTTATAATAATATATTACTGATTAATTATAAATTTATTATAAAACCATAATCAAATAAATCATCACATTTATGATTTACTTATGACATATTATCAGCAATTTAATAAAAAATATTAATAAAAATCAATGTTTTATGTGATAATTCCTTGTTTGTTTCATGAATTTTTTAGTTATCTAGTTCCAGTCCTTATAAATTAATAATAGTTCTATAATAACCATGATATTAACAATTATATTAATTTAATATATATTAATTATATATATACTTATAGTCATTTGTAAAAGGAATATGTAGAGAAATTATGTATAATGTTCATATTGACAATATGTCATATGTATGCAAGAAAGTAATTTTCATTTTCTAATGAATTAAATGAAATAAATATAAACAATATTTACTCATTAAAAAGAGTAATTATATCAATAATATTATATATAATATTTATTTCCCTCCTTATAACCATCCTACTAAATGGTTATGAATAATAAATTACACCATTGCATGGAGATGATAAGTCATATGTACACATGACCGTGTTTTAATTTTCCATAGAATGTATAGGATGTGGATAATGTTTCTTACATTAATATAATAAAATTAAACATTTCATACTAGGAAAATTATTTTGTAATGGGAATAGTTAATTTAGGGGAGGTATAACAAGAAATTAAATTTAATATAGTCAGTTATGACTTATACCTCTTTATTAAGAGACCTTATTAGGAATATACCTTAGTTTTTTAAATTATACTATTTTATAAAATAAATATTCACTAATATGTGGGGAAGGAGTCTCGAAAGAAATTATTGTAGGTATTTCCAATGATATAAGAACCATAATGTGTGGAGAAGCGGGGATAGGTGGTATCCTTTTATAGGGGATGGAAATGTCTCACTTGGAATTAAATAAGAATTAAAATAATATAAACAAAATAATATTGTCATGTGGTGGAAATGAAACCATATTGTGAGTATAATATTATATTTTTTCTCAAAAACTCATCCAACTAATTCTGTGAATATTTTGGACAATTTTTATGTCATATATTCTAGTCAAACCACTTTAAACCCATTTTATCATTAATATGAATAACATAAATTATTACCATGATAATATGAATATATGAAAAATAATAAAATGGGTCATATGAAAAAAAATTATATTTTGATTGCAAAATTTATATCAATTTTTATTATATTTTATATTAATATATGATAGAAATTAAATTTAATATAAAACAAAAAACACATGGAATACAGTTTCTAGGAAAATATATGAATCTAGTGTAAAAAGATACATTTCATTAAAATAAATTATTTTTTTTCTTTAATATTTTTGGTTAAATAATAAGCCATGGAAGGTTTTAAAACTTTTATGAAATACAAAAATGGATTCTTCTTACAATTCCATTAATTACAAAGAAGAAAAAATAGTTATTAATCTAAATAAAATATAACATTTATTCATATAAGTTATCCATGGGTACCTAATTACAAAATATTGTTATAAAATACATTATTTTACTATTTATGGATACAATTGGTTGAAAAAAATCCCTTATAAAAAAATAAATGAATGATTTAGGGTTATTTTAATGTTATACTACATAATTTTAACCTAATTTCTCCTACATTTCTAAGGTGATAAATATTTACTATGTTGAGTAGTCATACTAGAAAAAAATAAGTTAAAAATATTAAATTATATAAGTTATTATGATTCAAAAATTTTAATCATTTTTACTAAATTAAACACAGGGAATTGGAATAATTTAATTTAAAATAAAACCCACAAAATTAGATAAAAATGATTTTCCAAAGAATTATTTTTCTTAAGTATGAAATTTTACAAATATAAATTATACATGAGGAATTATTAAAATGAACATGAATGGATTAAAAATAATATATTATAACTATTGATACTTTTAAAACAATTTTAAAACAAAATATAACTTTTTAAATTTATTAAATGAAAATAATTTTTTCAATAAAAATAAATATTTTCATTATTTATCTATAAATAAATATTTTTAAAAAAATATATATAAAATTCAATCTATGAAAAATTTGACTTGATAATTTAAAAAATAATATATTTTTGGTCAAATTTATTTATATATTTTTTTTTGAAATCCATTTAGTATAGATTTATCGAATGTAATGAAAATTAATTTTTTTGAAAAATGTATTCTATGTATAAAAAAATGGTTATACAAGAATTTAACTGTCAAAATAGTTAAAATGGACATAATTAGATTATTCAAAATATAAATAAAAAATTTAACTTTGAATTTTTTTAAAACAAATGTATCGTTTCATAATCATGAAACAAGAAATATGTTTTCATAAAAATATATATTTCTCTATTATTAATTGAATAATCAATATATTAAAAAAATTCAAAAAAATTCTATCTCAATAATTTGTACATATTTATTTTTTAAAAATATTTTTTATAGTAGATATTGTTACTAAATTTTTGAAAATCATATTTTCTCACAAAAAAAAGAAATAAAAATTATATTTGAAGTAAACATATTTTTATGCATAATATAAATATAATAAAAATGATATTCTAATTTCCTAGGGACAATCAATTTTTTTAATGAGTATGAAATTTATACATATTTCATAACATTCTTATTCACATTCATAAAATCCAATATAATGTCAATGTTTAATGGTCGTTTAAAAACAATAATATTTTCAGTTTGTTTATTCTTAATGTTTTTTATCACATACATTATCAAATATGATGTTCTTATTCTAAAAAACATCTGTGTTAATTTCTCTCACATTTTAAAAAATTTATTAAAAAATTTTTAAATATACACTTAGTAATCATGGGTTTCACATTTGATTTTCCCTTTTTTGGAACACCCTTTGTAAAATGGTTCATAAAACTTTCTCCGAAAATAGAAAATGAAATTTAAATTTTATCTAAAATAACTCAAAAATACATTTAAAAATAGTAAAACATCAGTGCGAAGTAAAAATATGGACATAGAAGAGAAAAATAACATACAACGACTAATAGAGAGTGAGAGAGATCATGGTCAAGAGAAAATTAAAGATCACAAATTCATAAAAATTTGATGGGTGAAAAGGATAACGATTCTCTAAAATGAAGTTAAAAGATAAATTTTATATTTTATATGAGTCAATATATTCCCTTATTAATTTTTCATTCATTTAGATTTTATAATTGTAAACCCTTTATTAAATACATGATCTCTAATTTTTTATTACCAATTTATTTTCGAATGTTTTTCGAAAACATATAATTTAACCATATATAGAATTAGTTCTTAAGTATTCATGCATATAAACATAAATTTTTCAATATGATTGTCATAATAATTATGGAACTAATACTTTTAAGCCTCAACATTATATGATTATATTTAAGCATTTCTGTCTTCACTTCTTGCTAAAAAGTATATAATTTGACTTATATCAGAACTGATAGCCATAAAATTCACACTCATAATGATTATTGTAAATAAATCTATAAGAAATTATATCTAGATAATTATGATTAAATTATGAATAACTAAAATTTATTTATATCAAAATGGAATACATTTTACACCATAATGGTGTAAAACAAAATGAAGTTGGAATTTCTATTATAATATAGATGTTGGAGTGCTAGATGATCAAGTCTCTGAAAAAAACTGAAACAAATATAATCGTTGTGAGGGAAATATACCCATTAGAAAATAAATATGACTATTGGGTATTTTACCATTAATACCGAGTCGTTTTAAGAGTTTTCTTTCTGGTTGATTACTTTCTCTGTTAATTTTTCTGAAGTCTACAAAGCATTAATATCTTGTTCTTAGTTTTTTTATTTTATTAGAGAGATTCCTTCATAAAAAATACTTGTTAGGTTTTCTCCATAATAATTGTGTTGTAATTTATTAGTGCATATGATTGTGTGAATACGATCGATGGATTCCAATTTTTAAACGATAAAGATACGAATCATTGAATTTTTCTTGCGATTGCATGTATAGAAAGATAGAATATGATCTATTAGATCATGGGATGCAAAGGATAGGAATAAAATAAAAGTTGAGTCTCACATCGAGGTCTTTACATAATGTGGAATGATATACTTTCCTATATGTAAATAACAAGGGAACCATTATCCTAGGTTATCGGATAACAAACTATTGTTTTGAAAAGTGTCTATTCATTTTCAATTATATTTTTCTTAGAAGTCTATTATTTCTACTTTATATTATATAATGTGATACTATTATATTTGCCACTATATTTTTATCTTTTTTATATTAATAGGTATGACTACATTAAAATTCTATTAATCTATTAAATTTTATTTATATATGAATATTATATTATTCTAATTTTGATTATACATTCTTTTAGGATAAAATCATATGTAGTTACATTTTTCTGTATACTGTGATATAATCATTACTCTTGTGACAACTATTTTACACTATATAGATTTAATCATATTTGATTATTCTTTGTGGTTAATAACATATCAAAATCAATCTAGTTATGATATAAAGATGTAATTGGACTGAGGACCATGCTTGAATATGTGATTTTTAATAAAGATGTTTGTGAATTGTTTTATTTTAACCTTATTTATAAAATTTTTGTTAATAAAAAATAACCCCCACATGTAATTGATCTATATTAATATATATTTTCTCAATTATAATATCAATATAACTCATATTGATATTCAACAATTGGTATGAGGGAAAAATTCCACTAATCGAATAGTTGCTGAAAATTTTGTCTTCACATAACTATTTCAGGTTATTTTAAATTTTTATAAAACTTTTGGTATAAATATTTGTTATACTAACTTGTATCATATAAAATATATTTTTATATGTTTTAAAATATATAGATAATTAGTGTCCAATCAAAAGATAATCTGAATCCAAAGTCAGAAAAAATTTATATGGTGCTGATTGCGAATATTATATGGATAAAATGAATAATTGTTTCTTCAACACATTAGTATATAATTTCTTAATGGTCACTAGTGATTATTAAATTCATTAAATGGAAGCCATAACTTCTTCTAATCAAGAAAAGATGGAATATAAGTTGAATTATAGAGGAATTAATTTTTCTTATAAATGACTATAAGCATATACAATTTGATTTCTTCTTTTAAAGTATCTAATTTTATTTTGAAAAAGTTAAAGGTTACAAAATTTGGAAGATGAATGGTTTTTGAAACCATGAGGTAAATTCATAGAGTTGTATATCAAGAATTTTAATTCCTATAAGTTGAATCATTTTTTATGATGCATTATAGATTCATGAAAATTTTTAATAGTATTAATTTTATTGGTGAGAAAGGATTGGATTATGATATTTTAATTGAGAAACCCATTGATTTTATTCCCAATGAATGGGAATCTAAGAGAAAAAATATTTATGAAACTAGAAAGGATAGTAATATCACTCTATATATTATTATTAGAACCTAGACATAATATGAAATAATAATAACGAGATATGCTAAGAAATAAAAGAAAACAATAGGTTGTGTTTCTTTTAATACAACATATAAATTACCTTATAAAGCAATATCAATGGAATATTTTATTAGATCATGAAGAAAGGAGAAAATGGTTATTCAATATGATTTAGAAACTTCTTAGAAATATTAAAATGAAATAAATATTCTTGATCAATCGAAAATTAATACATTTGGTAAAAAATACATTCATTATAGATTTTAGAATGGAAACAAGGATACGAATGAGAAGAGGGATTCTAATGTTACTTTTTATGACTATAATAAAGCAGGACATCTCAAACCGGATTGTCCATGGATGAAAAGGAAATACATGAAGTGAAAAAGAATCTAAAAGGAATTAGAGAATGTTTTATAAGGAAAAATAAAGGAATTTCCAAAAAGAAAAGGCATCTTGAAGTGTAATTGGAGTATATTCCTCATATAACTCTTCTAAAAAAATATATCCAAATAAGGAAACATATTTATCCTTTCTAGAATACCTAATGAATTATTTTCTTATTTTTATGGAATAATCTTCCAAGAACCATACAAACATATCTATTAATTAAAATTTTCCTGAACTTGATAATGATAAGAACTCTAAATATTTAGATGAAGAATAATTATTTATATGGGACAATACTCTTTATTCATATGAAGTGGCTTCAAATATTCCAGAAATCATTGAAAATGAAAATTGGAATGTTAGTTAAAAAAATTGATATGGACAATTAAAATATAAATGTTTAACAAAATAAGTATCAGTTATTTCATAATATCTTGTTAGGATTTTTTTTGAAAATAATCAATTTCAACAGTTCTACAAAAATTATTTATGAAAAGGATAATTTACAAAAAATTCAAAAAACTCAATTCCAAAACAATTACTCAATATAGTAAGAATTTAGTTCTCCAACTAATCTCTAAAATTTAATCATTGAAGAAACTATTATGAAATAGTTACATTAGTAACAAAATCATTGAAAAGATGTATAAAAAAATTCATTCCCATTGAACTATTTCTAGAATGGGTTATACCCATAAAAAATAAATTTTTGTTAAAACTTCTTTGTTCCTAAAAATGACCTTTTTAACCAAGTGTAAAAGTCGAGGTAATTGGAAAAATATTTTCCATTTAAATTAAGTTCATTATCTATGTTTCCATAAGACCAAATTTTTTAAAATATATGTGGATTACAAGATATCTTATTTCTCACATTTCCAAACCCAATATGGTTTCAGTGATGAATATTTAATTTTTTTGTTTTCAAGAAAGAAATGAAATTACCAATAAAAAGAATACTTGGTATATAGATAGTGGACATTCCTATTATATTAATAAAAAAAAAATTCTTCTAAAAGACAATAAATATAAATGATGTACAATTTTCCATTTGAGATAATGATCATGGAGAGAATATATGTATAGTTAAAATTGTTCTTCTTAGAAAATCAATAATTACAAATATTTTGTTTTTTTATTCTACAACCTAATAATCATAAATAAATTATGTGATAAATATTAACTTTTTAATTTTAGGAACGATAGATCTAAAGTACACAATTACCAGGATTAATTCATTCTTTATTCCTACTGACATGATAATGTTTACACAATCAACATGAATGATTTGGTTTGATTCTTCAAAATATTATGGCCCTTTTCAATAGGGAAAGAAACTGAAGTTGATATTTAAATCTATTATTGAATTCTTAACTTCTTATACTTTAAAATTATTTGGTAATAATGAAATTGGGATTATTGTGGGAAAATATTATGTATTTATTTTGGTTGATGATTTCGCTATATATACATGGGTTTACTGTTATCAAAGAATTATGGAGCCTTTTGTTATTTCATATATTCTGTATCCAATGTTGAATATGTGAAAAAACATCCCTTGATAACTATTTATAAGGATCATGGTGGATAATTTGTAAATTATGATTTTAATACTTTTTATAGTAAAAAATGAATTATATATAATAGTTCATCTCCTAGAAATATTCACCAAAATAGTGTTGTTGAAAGAAGAAATCATATTCATTAAGATATAACTAGAACCATGTTTAGTGAATACTCAAGTTATAAACAGTTTCAGGAGGAAGTAGTTAGTACTTCTTGTTATAATAAAAATTGGGTTTTGTTAATACATTTTATTAATAAAACTCATTATAATGTGTGGATAGGCCAAAAACCAAATGTTACATACTTAAGAATATTTGGATGTAAAGTATAAATCTTGAATGTGAAAGATAATTTACAAAAATTCACACCCAAATCCGATGAAGGTATATTTTTAGGATATTCCACTACTTGTAAGGATTATGAGTTTTATGAAAACAAATATTGGAATATTGATTAAATAGTACATGTTAAATTTTATGAAACTAACCTTTTTTAAACAAACACTACCAACATCCTCAGATTTGTTTCTAAAACTGATTATCAATATTTTTTTGGAAGATTCTTCCAAAAAATAAAATTCCCAAGAAATTATTTGTAAAGTATTTACTTTGGATGATTTTCTACCTTATATTGATAAAATTATTTTTCAAAACCCATTTTATCTATTTCTTGGGAATAATCATAATTATAATATCATTGGTGATGTTAATAAACTAGGTAGGACTAGAAGTTTCTTCTATAATTAAATAAAATATATTTATTTTATTTCATAATTATAACCTAATAATATTGATGAGGAATTAGGTGATATGGATTGGATTAATGTTATATGTGATGAGATAAATGAATTAAAGAGGAACAAAGTCTGGACCATGTTTGAAAAACCTAAATAAATTCTATAGTTAGAGTAAAATTAGTTTTTAGATACAAATGTGATGAAAATGGAGTAATAATTAGAAATAATTCATGAATGGATTCAAATGGATACAACCAATAATAAGAAATAGACTTTGAAGAAATGTATGAATTGAATTTATACTATAACCTATTCGTATTCTACTATCATTATCGTAATTATTCAATTTCTATTTATTAAAAATGGATGTGGAGTGTGATTTTTTTAACAAATGTGTTTAGGGGGAATCTTATGTTGAACAACCCTTGGTTTTTAAAATAAAAAATATCCTTAATACATTTATAATATTACAAAATATTTATATGGACTCATGTAATCCCCTAGAGCATAGTATGACCGGTTAACATGATTTTTCTTATAATGAAATTTTGTTAAGGGATTAACAGATCCTGCTATTTTTGTAAATTAAGTTTAAAACATTTTATGATTTTCCAGATATACGTTGATGAAAATTTATTTGGATCAACTCAGCAATATTTAAAACATTACTTTATAGATCTTATGTTGTCTGAGTTTGAGATGAGTATGATGGAAGAGTTAGCATTTTTTTTGGTTTTAAAATTTCCCAAAAACTCTAAGGTAATCATATATCTAATTACATGTATATAAAATATCTTCTTAAAAAGTTTGGATATGAAAATATAGAAAGTATTAGTTCTCCAATTAGCACCTCAGATACACTTGATCTTGATGAAGCTGGGAAACTTGTTGATAAAACAAATTTTAGAGTTATGATATGAATTTCATAATAATAACATTCTAGTTGAACAAAGATGATGTTTTGTGTATTATTATGTGTAAAATATCCCTCTAATTCAATGTAATACCATTTAAGAGTTGCAATATAAAAGTTTTGTTATTTATAGGGTACTATGGATTTTCAAATTTTCTATTATTCTTGAAATTATATTTACTTTATTTATTCATTTGAATAATAAATTTGTGATTGTAGAATGGATATAAAAGTAAAATAAAGAACTTTTCATTTACATAGATATTCATTAGTTTTTTCTCTTGTAAGAAAAAACACTTGTTACCAATTTCCACTATTGATGTCAAATATGTAGCAGCTAGAAGTTGTAGTGATCATGTGTTGTGGATTCATCACACGCTCACTGATTATGGAATGAGTTTGAAAAAATATAAAATACTATGTGATAAATCTATTTCCATTACTTTAAATAATAACCCTGCACATCACTACCATGAAAAACAAAAAGATATTATGCATCACATTAATCGTGATAAGAAACTTAAAGGAAGTATCATTTTACAATTCGTCAGAATAAAAGAACAACATGCTGATATTTTTAAAAAATCATTACAATTCGATATATTTGAATACATTAAATAAAATCTAGTAATGATCAATGTAAATTGATCATTCATATCTACTTTTTATTTACAAATATATTTACATTATATTAATTCTTTTCATAGGATGATTACTTATTTTTTTTGTTTTTAATTTTTTTTGCCTAATTTTTTTTTCATAAATATTTTATGGTATTTTTAAATCCAGACATATATTTTATTATAAAATTTTCAGTGTCTGTATTACAGAATAGATCATCATCTATAAAAAATTGAAAATTTTCTAAACTTTTGTTTTTCCAAATTTTTTCAGAATCTAAAATTTTCAAATTGAGGATATTGTATCATATTATTTTACTTATAAAATATAATTTATGATTTATTTATAACATTTCAACTTTATAATTAGTATTAAAAGTTTTTTATTTATCTTTTTATAATATCCTAAATAGTCCATAAAAATCAAGAAAAACATTTTCATCGTACTGATAAGTCTTTCAAAATATGAATAAAACTCTTATTATCTTTTAATTTTTATACTATTTCAATTCATTCATCATATTCCAAATTTTTATATTTTCCATTAGATTTTACAAAAACCTTTTTTTGTTTCTTAATATTTTCTAATTGTATTCTCTATCAATATCATTATTTTTTTAAAAAAAACCTCTAAAGGTTAAAATCCTTTAAATATTTCTAAAAATATTCCCCAACCATCAGACCAGATATATTTTAATTTAAAAAATTGTATTTAATCTCGTAGATGAAAAATTATCTCTATTTCTTATATAATAGTTGGGATCCCCATACGATACATCATAAATTTTCAGAATCCTTTCCTTAATGTTCTATTGAATTTAAAAGTATATCTTTATATTTTGAAAATCTCCAGTTTGAATGTCTAAATCACCAGTTTCTTCATAGATTTTCATGTCTTTAGAAATAGATTAATGATATAGGTTTATATTCATAGAATGGTTAGTTAATAAAAAAATTAAGACATGTATGATTTTATCATAATTAATGTTATAAAATTACAAATATGGAAATCATTGTATTTAATAAAACCTGATGAGAATCATGGTCTAGTAATACATCATGCAGTATATGAATTTTATAAATTAGCAGTGTTTCATGTTGTGTATGGAAAATAAATGATCTCGTTATCAATATAAGAAAATAGATATAATATGTCTTATAGAAAATCCTTTAAATTTATTGTAAAACCTTAAGAAGGATAAGGTTTATATCCTTCTCAAAACTTTCACGACAAGCTTGGATATTTTGAAAAAAAATATGAATTTTACTCATTTATTTATCATTTTGAGGATGTTAGGGATGTCCATCATCTAACATAAAATAATAAATTTTTTAGATTTTGGATACAAGGTTTCCAGATACAGATAAAAGTAGATTGTGATACCATAATAGTAATTGATGTTTTTATATTGGATTTACTAGTGAATATGAGAAATATAGTTCTCATCAGATACATATTTATCACCTCCAAAAAATAAAGTATGGCTCCATTACATATCATTATATTTTGATTCTGATAGTGTAAGAAATGTTATTACTTATGTTCATGAATTACTTAAATATGGAAAAAAAATTATACCCAATGAAAATCAAAATTATTCTGAATAGTGATGATATATGTAAGAGAATGAAATTTGTTTTTTTACAAAGAAAAAATGGAGATTATAAAAATGTTAAGAGTAACTATGCCATAAGTATGAATTTATAAAAAAAATATTTTAAAAAATTTAAAAAATGAAGAAGAAGGTTTTTTAGGGTGAGAAAGAAAAGAAACAAAAAGTGGGATACTTGGATCTTTATAAAAACAAGAAACAAAATCATGTCCCTGATTATGTGTTGATATAATGGAGGAAGAAAAAGGGAATGTAGAATGAATAAGATAATCAATTCATTATTAATCTAGCTAAAGCTTTAGACTAAAAAATTTAATGGTGGTGAAACTCAGGAAAAAATGGAAATTAAAATAAACAGAAAAAGAACCTTCAAGTTTCATGAATTATAGATTATTTGTTGAAAGGTGTGGAACATGAATCATAAAATGTTATGTTAACCTCATACAAAACCAATAAAATAAATATAGATGTTGGACTAGCATTTCATGAAACTGAAGTGGTTAATTGTGATGTTCCTTATTCTTTTAACAAAGGAAATGATAATGTTGTGGATGAATTGATACTAGCTGGTATGGACAATTTAAGATCAAAATTCCAACACTAATATAAATTTAAAAATTACATGGATGAAGATTCCAATATAAATTATATTTTATCAAAACAAAGAGATGGTGTTAAATAATTAAAATGTTGAGAATATAATGATATATAAAACTATGTTTAAGTAGAAGATGAAGAAGAATAAAAAGAAAAAGAAATAGAATAATAATAATAAAATATGATGATGTTCAGACCATGAATATTTCCTTAATAACCTCACAAGCTTTATAATCAGTGATGTTGATTATTTATCAAAGAAAGATGAAAAAGACAAGAATTCAAAAACAGAAGCTGATAGAGATCATTTTGATTAAAGAAATAAAGATGATGATTAAATTTTAATTTATGAGGGTTATAAGGATGGATATAGAGTTAAAAACATAGTTTAAATGAAATATAACAAAGGAAAAAAGAAAAAAATTAGATGTCAGAACCTCTCATCCTAAACATCCAAATATTGAAAAATATAATTCAATTGATACAATGATAGTTCAATGAGTTCACTATATTTTATGGAATTTACATAGACTTAAAGAAACAATTCCTTAAATTCCTATATTATAATCCATGGTTGATTTAGTTCAGGAAATTGAGATTCAGAAATCAGAGTCTATCAAATATTTACCAGAAAGAGTAATTCAAAATGGGACTAAGATTAAAATTCATCAATAAGGATCTAAAGCTCATAAGAAATCATGAAATAATGTTGGGATATGGTCTTATAGTGTTATTACTGATATAATGGGGCATGAATACCAAAATAAATATTTAAATGAAGACATGGACGAGTCGCCATGTTCATTTAATGAATTACCTAAAATCATTTATGAAAATTTAATTTTTGTGGGGGAAATTAAATGATTTGGATGATATATAGACTCAATATATGAAATAAATTAATGGGAAAATGAAATAAATGACCATATATCTTTTAAGGATCAGTACATACAAATATGAAATTATCAGTTGGAAAAGTTAGAATAAAGTATTTGGAGAAAAAATTCTATTCCAGGAGGAAAAAAATAAATCCTATGATGAAGTAATATAAAGTATTTTGGAAGAAAGAAAAGAGAAAAAAATATTATCACAATCATGAGATCCTTAAAAAAGAATGATGATTAAATATTTTCTAATTGAACTCTTTTTGTATTTATCGTTCTTTTTAAAAACATATTCTCAATGAATTAATTTTTCATCTATTTAAAAATTATTTAAAGTATTCTAATACCGCATTGGTATAAAGTTATTTTTATGATAAAATACATTATTATATTTTTTATAGTTGATTTAATAACCATTTCATGTATTTCACAAATTTCTCCATTCCATTTTGAAAATCACTAAGCGGGAAATGTTTTAATTAATGGGAAAAAATTATTCAAAGGGAAACAAATTATTTTAAAGAATATAATATGATCCTTAGGGGTAGTTCTTATACTAAGGGTTAGTACGTAAAATTCATCAATGTATTCAGATGAGTTTTAAAACTAAGGGGAAAATATTTTTTCAATTTCATTTTTAAATATGATGTAATAAAAGGATACTAGTGTTAATTTTTTCAAATTATATTATTTATTTCATTTAGATTGTTCTTTCCAAATGGGGGAAATTGATGAGTCAAAAGTGTATCTTATTATTTTTCCATTCCATTAGGTTTGAAAATCAAAAACTATTTCTTAAATACTTGATTACCAACTTTTGATGTCCACAATATTTTAGAATGTTTTTTTGTAAAAAACATATAATTTTACGTTAAATATATTTAGTTGTTAAGTTTTCATGAATATAAACATAAATTTTTCATTATGATTATCATAATATGTATAGAACAGATAATTATTGGAATCCCCATAAGAAGATCAAGGTAAATAATTTCTATCATTGTTAATATGGATAATTTCTTTATAACCAGACTTATATCGGAACCTATAAACATAAAATTCACACTCTTATGTACTGTTGTAATGACATCTGTATGAATTTCTGGACATATTATGTTCAAATTTGGAATATAGTAGACTGATATTTATAGCAATAGGAAACATATTACACTATAACGGTGTAAATGAAAAATACATCAAACATTCTATTATGATATAGCTTTTGGAGTTCCACCTAACCATGTTGGTTAAAAAAACTCAGAGAAATACTACTTTTGGGAAGTAAATATGAGGGTTAGGTATTTTTTTATAATTACATGGTCATTTTTAGAGTTATAAACTGGTGGATTAATTTTTCTATATATTTTTTGAAAAGGATAAAAATAGTGAACAACTTATTCTCAGAGTTCATTATTTCATTAAGGAGTGTCCTTATTTTGAAATCCTCATTAGGTTGTATTTATAATTTTATTTTAATTTCATAGTGCATCAAATTGTGTGAATATGATTGAGGGATATCAAGGCTAAGAAGACAATGATAAAGATCTTCATATTAATTAAGGGCTTATGAGAATAAAATAATAGATTATAATCCATCGGATTCAGGGCTATTGAGACTAGGAATATAAAAAATATAATCATCATATTGAGGGATTTCCTTGATGAAGAAATATAGAGTTACTTGTATCCATAAAACAATTTAACCTTTATCCTAGTTTATTGGATATCCTACTCTTATGTTAAAAGTAGTGTATTCATTTGTCTTTCTTTTTATCATAAAAGTATATTATTTCTACTACATGTAATTGAAAGTGATATTTTTATACTCATATTTCTATTTGTGTATTGTTTATAATAATAACATTTTTAGAATAAAATTTTATAACTAATTTACATTGATTCATTTATGAATATGATAGTATTATAAGTACAATCATTCATGATTTTAAGATAGAATCCATAATAATTAAATTTTCATGTATGCTTTGATATAATCGTATCTTCTTTGATTTATATTTGACACTGTGTATATTTAATCATGTGATTACACCCTTTAGTAAATAAAATATCATAATATACCTGATTATGATATTATTGGGTAATAAGACTTCAGACCAAGTCTCAATCTTACATTTTTATTGAATAATGTTGTGAATTGTTTTAGTTAAAACTCTTTTAAACCAATGTTTTTAAATATATAATTTAACCCCTCTTCTAATTTTTCCATATTGAATATAATACTGGACCCTAATACCAATATAACTCAAGTTGTATTTAAAAATTTAATGATTGTTTTCAAATATTTGAGGCATTATTTTTACTATCATGATAGATAATATGAGAAAATTATCTTATATGATATCATTCCAAATCAAAAGTACAACTTCATCCTTCAATTTTTCTTCGATCAATTTCCACTTCATATCTTGCACCAAAAAATTATGATTTGATATGAATTTTTCATTATTGAAGAAATAAAATAAAATTTTATGATATAATAAAGTAAAAAAAATTAAAAATTCATTCCTCCTATCTCATGAAATTTACTAAAACCAAAATAAATATTATCACATGTTATCCAATAGGATAAATCGGATTTTAAATTGGAAAATATTACCAAAAGTTTGACATAAACCATCCTATAAGTAGTTATCATTAAATCCCTTCTAGAATATGTTTGACCAAAATAAATATCTATTTAAATTAGAAATAATCTCAATAAATTTCCAAAGATATATTATTATAATTACAAATAAAAAAACAATGAATAAATATAACTGTCCCATACAAAATATGTGAATATAATTACCAAATATTCTCCTAAATGATTATAGTAATATGAAATACCTTAAAATTTCAATGGAAACTTGTATGATTCCATAACCTAACTTTATACTCATTCATTAAATAAAAATATATATTCTCAATTATATTCCATAAATCCAATAATGATTCAAACTCCATAAATGAAAAAAACACTTTTTCATCAAATCGGTAGTCTCTTCAGAGATCATCAATACTATCCCATTTACATTATAAATAATATATTCATCTCATCTAAACAATACTATTTTATTATTTGGAACATATTATGTGTCATCATTCCCATATTCATGGGGGTTTACATAAATATTTCATTACCATTATATCAATTTTCTCCGTCATCAGTATCTTTAAAAATATTCTTGAAAAATACATAATGAATAACTAATTCAAAAATATTGTTAAATTTTTATGATTCTTAAGACCATAACCCATTTATAAAAATAATTATATATCATAATTTTAATATTTCAATAAATTAATACTTAATTCATTCCACTCCCTTCCAAAAATACTATTTAGTATTATGCATCAAATTATGAAAAAACTCCTTCCATCCTGGTTTTATTTTTTACTTCTCATAATAAAGAATAAAAACAACCCATTAAATTTCAATATATTTCTTATAAAATAAATTTAATGTTGGTGATAAATTCATATGGATGCAACACGAGGCACAAATGAAACTCGATAGTCTATTTACATATTATATAAAAAACACTAATATCCTCGCCATTAAATTAGTGTGAATGAGTAAAACTATCTAATTTATCGATAATTTTAGTTTACACATGTTCATTTGATATCTATTTATTATAAATAAAAATAATAATCATTTAATGTTAATGAAATTATTTTGGAAAATATTATATTTTTTCAGAAAGAACGTTTAGTCAATATTTACACACATAATTTAAAATTATGTTTTTAAAATAAATTGAAATTTTATTTTATAAAATTAAATTTATTTTTTAAATCACAATATCATAATTAAAAAAGGATGATTTTTTATTTTCTTAAATATTTCACTTTTCGATTAATGTTGAAAAATAATGATTTTCAATTGAAAACGTCTTTTTATTTTTGTTATTTATAATATTTAATTTCATTTTTATTTAGTTATAATGTTAAATTATTTGAATAATTTATCATTTTATACAATATATTGTATTATAATCCTTTTTATATTTAATTTTTATGTAAACACTTTGAATTTTTTGATCATTTTATTATTGAAACTTAGTCTTCTCTTCATGTATGTGAGATTAATTTTAAATTAAAATTTTCCATTTATGTGAATAAAATTATTAAAAATTGATTCCAAATTAATAATAAAAATAATAATATATTATATAATAAGTAAAATTTAAATTTTTACCTTAACGTATTGTAAACATAGTGGAAACTATTTAACGGTTATGGTAAAGATAGATTTATTAGGGTTAAACTAAAAAGATAAAGGTTAAAACGAACTAAAAACTAGTTTAAATTATATTATCTAATAATATATGGACCCTTGTATATTAGTCTCTTGAATAATCCATTTGGGATCCTGTTTGATGGTAAATAACATATGTAAACAATTTTATTTCATAATAATATAAGTGTTCCACTCAAATCACTTATAAATGGCCACCCACTCTCCACTAATATTGACAATTTTAAACCATTTTGGGCTAAAAATTAACTAATAAAATACCAACTCACATCCCCTTATCCTAGAATCCTTATTTGGGTAATAAATCCATTCTATTAAGGTTTATGTAAAAACTTAATGAATTTACCCAAAGAGGAGGCAATGTTCTTTAACGAAAATATTTATTTCATTTCATACGCCACATCCTTCAATTATTATTATACCATGATGGAAAAATAACACAATAATATTCAAAATATTAATATTTTGTTATGTTATGGTAATGATATTAAAAAAATCCCCACTTCGATCAAATGTGTATGAAAATCATCATTCTTATGTATGATGGAATCTTAACTCATGAACTCATGACACTCATTTTTCTCTAACCACAAATAATGGTTGGATATTATGATTTATTAAATGTATAAATATTATATTTATAATATATTATTACCTCTATATTTATTATATCAAATATATGTTTTTTATTCCATTAAATAAGGGATACGATAATGTCCATCATGTGTAAGATGAACTACCACCTTGGGAAGCGATGTGATTCATCATTCACTAATGCTTTAACAGGAATGTGATAAGGAAGAATTTAATTACGATATGTGATATATATAAAATAATTATGATATTAATGAGATTTTATAATTCATAAAATTTAATATGTCATTTTATTTATTACATTTCACTCATTTAATAATGATAACATCATTCGAGTTCATAAAGACTACCACCTTCAGGAAGTGATGTGACACTATTTTCATCACCACACCACATGAGTGATATATATAAAAATATTTAAAACAAATATGGTATTATGATCTTTATGGTAATGTAATATATAACTATCATGAACCAGGCTGGGTCGCCATCCGACCCAACACCTGACTCAGTCCCCGACATGGCCCGAAGGGCATTCCTGATCCCCACAGGCTGGCACAAGTGCCCGGGTAACAAAAGTAACACATGGGAACAATTTACCCAAAATAGTAAAGACAAAACAAATGAAAAGGAAAATAAACTAAAATTGA
This sequence comes from Viscum album, assembly GCA_963277665.1. Taxonomy (NCBI): domain Eukaryota; kingdom Viridiplantae; phylum Streptophyta; class Magnoliopsida; order Santalales; family Viscaceae; genus Viscum; species Viscum album. Next base: position 758,700,479 of record OY728147.1, read on the forward strand.
AGTAGACAATCAAAATGGACCTTAAACAAAATCAATTTTAAAGATTTACAACTTGAACCAACATCCAAAAAGTGATGTCAACGAAAGAAACTAAAACTCTAACTCAAACCTCAAAGAAACAAGAGACGTGCAAAGTCCACACGTAACAAATGTTAACTAGCACAAGAAGACCATCAATGACCAACCACCATCATTGTGCACAATTCCTCAACCTAGAATACACAGAGAAAAAGGCCTACAAACACCCAAACGTGTATGTAGGGTGTGAGAAAAGAGCCCAGTACGACGTCACCCAATAAAAAGGTTCCACACATAATTATTAAATGGCAAATACATTTGCAATATTTACTAAAGAAAAGAAATAAAATCATGAATAGTTTAAAAGAGAATGGAATTAAATAAAATTGTTTCAAATGGAATAACTTAAATTAAAACACACGCAACCTTATTTTTTTGTTTTAAAAAAACAATATGTCACACCGACAAGCGTTAAGTAACCAATGGGAACTTATATGTGAGAGGACACATGGGTATCATCTAGCTTGGTTCCCTAGATCTTTGTGTCTCGGTGAAACGTGACTTATAAGGCCACGACCCACAGAAAATGTGGGTTAAAAGACCATGACCCTCAGAAAACGGGGCTTAGAAGGCCAAACCCCTCAGAAAGGAATATGTTTAGTTAGTGTTGTAATCGTCAGTCCTGCCAATGAAAATGGGTTGAGTCACCTCAGGAACACTGGCGCACTAGTCTAGTCTACCCTCCTAGCTACCTGGGCATCCGGGTTTGTGCTCAAACATGTTTCAAATTAATGTCACTTGTCACACTAATACATAAAAGACAAAAATGGTACTTACAAACACAAAATAACAGTTTTAACACCCAAACCCTCTTTTAAAAGCATACGCACATCAAAATATTTTCAAAACATAGTCTACATAGCTTACATACTAAATTAGACCAATTTCTGCACTAAAAAACTCTTATCGTTAAATAAACCACCACTTACACATATAAAAATAATTTTGAAATAAGAGGCACATTAAAACATATTTTTTTTAAAAATTTTCACACCATGGTTATGATTGAATAAACCAATTCAAAAGCTCACAAAACAATAGCAACAATGTCACATGGCTTTACACACACTAAAGTAACCATTTCCACATTCAAATCACATTCTCATGTCACACACACTCAAATAACATTTTAAAGTGTGACCTGCACCACACCAACAGTTTGATGGAATACCTTACACCATATGTAAAACACATTTGCACAAATAATCAAAATAAATAAGCCAAAAATAAAAGTATACCAAATAGTTTAAAATAAATCACTTAGTGTTACCGACTAAACCTGCACCAAAATTTCTTTATCAACCAGACACACACTACGCCATAACAAAGATATATTTCACACCACATCAACAGATCAATAATCTAACCACACAATAAAAAACACCTACAACTATATAGATATGTGTTTTTAAGAAGAAAGAACACACATAAAATATACATGCTATTCAAAAGTTCAAATTCATCTCAAACATCAAAGAAAAGCAACTTCACAATACACAAATGAACTAAATGATATACTAAACAAACTAAACATGAAAATTAATTTATCAAATAATAACTTAGGCATTGAAACACCTACCTCAAGTGTTGAAGACTCCAACATTCAACGTGAAACTCCCATTTTCCTTCAATGCACCTCAATAATTCCAAAATGAATCTTTGAAACAGTATATCAAAAAATACATCAAAATTGAACCAACACTCCAACCATTCCAAAACAAAAACACCATTTGCATGACATAATCAAGTTAGGAACACATTAACAAATTCATTCAGGTGTAATAAATCCATTTAATGTTGTTAGGGAACAGAACAACTGACGTCGGGTGCCGAAAACTCCCAAAAATTGGTTCCAAACACCAATCGCACCATGTGGGATCCAAATTGGACCCGAAAACAAGAATTTGAAACACAAAAAATAAAAACCGAACAAAGAAAATAAATCTAAACTGAACCCCTACAAAGAGGGAGGAGAGTTTACTAGAGTTAGAGCTACCGGAGGAGGAGTGAGACAATGATAAAATAGCTACCGAAGAGGAGGTCAGCTGATGGCAATTGGGGGGTCCGGTGGGACTCTGAGACAGAAGCAGGAGGAGGTCTGGCGGTTCAAGGTCACCGAAGTGGTGTGCGGCTCTAGAGGGGAGTGGTGCGAGTAGAACCGAAGGGGGGTAGGCCTTTGATGGGGTGCGACGGGCTTTTCCAGACAGAGCAGGAGAGCGGAGGTCCGGCGCGATGGAGAGTAGCGGAGCCATGGGTTGGCCAAACATGCAAGGTTTTATGAACTTAGGGTTAGGGGGAGGACACATGGGATAATGGGGGAGGGAGAGAAAGGGAGGGAAAAAAAGGGAAAAAAGAAAAAAAAAGATATAAATATGAGATAAAAAATTAATAAAAAAAAATAAATAAGTAATAAAATAGATAAATTAAATATGTGAAATAGTAATAAAACAATTGTAATAACATCACATAATATTAACCATAATAATTTTTACAAAAAAAATTAATAAACAATTAATAAATTTCATATCCTTAACACTATTAATAATAGTGTTATTATTATTCTAATACAACATTTTTTTATATTTGTTAAAACAAATTCGTAATGTTTAATAATATTCTTATTTTCAATTTATTCCAATTTCATTATTTATCACTATTTTATCATCACATTTTGCCTTAACTAATTTGTTTTTTCAAAAGCCGGACAAACTGCGTGGTCACAGAACTGCGCGATGCCCATGTGTTCAGGGACGCTAAACATGAAACAGTAATAATAATAATAATAATAATAATAATGATAATGATAATAATGATAATAATAATAATATAAAACATAATAAAATAAATTTTAAATTATGCAATCATCAACTTAATAAAATGATAATAATAAAAACAATACTCACTTAAAATATTGTCCAAGATAATAATAATAATATTTTCAAGTGACATTAATAATAATATTATAATTAAAACCATTCTTAATTCATATTATTTCATTAATTGAACATCAGCAAGGCATGCAGTGACCAGGCAGGGTCACGCGATGACCCAAGCGAGGCCGTATGACTTTGACCACGGCGCGCTGGATGCAGTCAAGGTCAAAACAAATGTTCTTAAATAAGAACTTAGAATTTTTATATCGGGCCTCGACCAAAACTACCTGATGTCTAGACAATTAATTAAAAAAGAAATTTGAGACGATGGGTGTGAAAATCCTCCCCACCATAAATTTTTCCATCCCTGGAAAGCCACAATTAAGGCTAAGACCCAAAGTAGGAAACGACACCCCTTTAAGGTTCAAAGAGGATCCCTAAGAAAATAAGAAAAAAGAGGCTACCACATCGTGCTCAAGCAAGGGGAATAAAATTAAAAACTCAAGAAACACGTAAAAAGACGTCTTGATATGTGTCACCCGCCCTAAAGAGCTAAAATACCTATAGTTGACTGATCGACGAAAGAACCCTCACACTCGCGAGAACCAACTTCACAAACCAAAACATCCCAAGAACCATTGAATGAGAACCACATCGTTTGACTAGAGTGAACAAATGAGACCAACTATGACTGAGAAGCACCTTTATCATCTATCACCAACTTATATTCAGAAACAAAACCAAAAGGTCTACATGGGGAAGCCCGAGGGGTTCCCCACCATTAAGAACCTACCAATGCCCAAGACGAGACTTGAAAAACAAAAAAGGAGGTCAGATCGGACTCCCCGCCATTAATGAAATGTCTAACACCGATTCATTCTAGAGACATTCGTGCGAGACCCAATGTGGGGCTCTCCACCATTAGTAATAACATAAGATATAAAACTTTAAAAAATTTCCCAATGGTGACCAAACACCCCACCATAAGGGGAGTGGTGGGAGGGACACCAGCCACAGGGCGTCAAAACCATAGCCAGCTGAAGCGCAACACCACTAAAATCCTGGATGATTAGTCTTTAAATTTGAGACTTGTCTACCCAACAGACCCCATAAAGACCACTAAAATGATTTCACATAGTGGGATTTAACTCCCAGGAGATTAAGGTACCAGAAGACCACAATTCCTCATGGCTACAGGAAACCTCACCCACCAAAATGGGTCATTCGGAACTGAACATCTACAGGGTACGATTTAAACACCCTTCTCCTTCAATAATGAGGATATAGTTAAATCTTGGGTCCCATACACTCATGGGGTTCCTGACCATGTGCCATATTCACTTCAAGGCCTATGGCTGGAGCCCTGGTGTTTGAATCATCTCCTTCCTCATAGTCAGGCATGAATGACTCCTGAATGGAGCTTTTCTTTTTTGTGTCGCATGCAACCACACTACAACCGAGACAACACCAACAAACACAACATAACACGACATCCAACTTCTCCCTTGCGAAATGTCCACCAGAACATGGTTTTAGATGAATCTTATGTATCTCTTCCTCACCTTAACCATTAATCATAAGAAAGAAGGATTCAGGACAAACACTCCACTTCAAACATAAAAATGAGAACTCCCCGATAGGACACGCTCCTTTGAAAACATGGATTCTTGAAGGATCCTACGAAATCCAACCTTTGTTTTCAAAATAAATCACGCTGTAAGATGTCACCAATCATGACCCTTACGACTAATTAATGCACTACAAGCCATTCAAGTACTGGTTTGCACCGATAACTCCAAACTGTATACTCCCTTCCCCTAGAGAATTTTCTTTCACTGCATCCAATGGAAACCTTCAGATGCAACAATGTTAAACTTCATACTCGATGATTTAAACAAATCAAAGAGACCAAAATTTATTAAAATCCTCTCGTTTCTATCATCCCGCTATGATAGGACCCGCTTATCCAAAATATGATAAGGTACAAACATAGCACTATCACAAAAAAGTGAGAGTCCTCACTTTAATCAACTGGCAGGTCGGCCAATTACGAATTACCTATGGCCGCACTTCAATAGAACGTTAATGCTTTATGGGAGCATACAATCGTTAAGAAAGAAAACCATGGACCCAACCAAACTGGTCCAGTGGTCAATACATAAAACAAGAGAACACTAAATGTGTAGGGGAACCACTACAAGGGCTTCCCAAAACACATTTCGAAAGAAAACAATAACTAAACATTTTCAAACCAACTCACGAATAAGAATTCAAACTCAAGACACAAATCATTTAGAAAGATTACTCTGCTCAAAACGACTCAGATCCAACATCTCAAAAACACAAGGAAACACCACACAATCATCATTTACTAAAGCATCAAATTTTCATTTAACAAAACTTTTTGAAAATAAGCAAAGCTAGTGGGTTGCACAAACACCAATGGTGTCCCATGGGCCTTGAACATGCATGTTCCTGTGCCACACCAGCAACAACCTTATATCCATCTATGTCACAAACCAGCCTTGGTACCTTGGTACCCGATAACCGAGCCGAGCCTTACATAGTCCGAGGAGCTTTCCCGATCCCCACGGGTTGGCGACTAGCCCTTGGCATCGTACGACATACAAGTGGGAACGATTTTTCCACAAAAATGCGAAATAAAAAGAAAAAAAATATTATGCATTAAAAAAGAAACTTCATTGTGGGTGATGTACGAGCATAAAAAGGGGCATAAAAAGTCAAAAATACTACAACCCAAGTACTAAAAAGGAAAAAACAGTCACAAAGACTCTATGGAGACAACTCTCCAAGACCAAAGTTCAGTAGCTGGAATCACCTCTCAAAGATCCTTTCCCTTTGAATGAACTTGGAAGAAGAAAGTCTAAAAACACCCAAAGGAAAAAGTAGGGTGTGAGCCTAAGCCTAGTAGAATACCACTAATTATTCTGTAACAGATGCCAAATATAGATTATCCAGATAAAAGCTTTCAATTTTTAAATAAACAAGTTTTACAATTCAGAAGCATATTATAAGGAAATATGCTATACATTTTTAAATGATGGAAATAAATATTTTATGAAAAGTCTTTACAATTGATGGGATATTTCTAAAACAATGGATTAAGAATTTTTTTTATATAAAATAGTTTATATAAATTCAACAGGCATGTAAAGAAGTTCATAAGCATTGGCATAAATATATATCTCAAATATAAATAAATAAGAGAGGAACATGGTAATCTACCAAAAGGTACAATAGTATTAACCAGTTATAGGATTCCTCACTCTCTATGTGAACTCAGAAAAATGTGTATACACATGTCCCTATGACACTGTCCAAAGGAGACTAATCACCAACCCATCGAGGATGTGTCCTGCTGCATGTATATTTTAGAACATTGTTGTAGCGTAGAGTGTATCCAAATAACTCAATAACTACTTAAGGGTTGCATGCACTCTTAAATAATGGGTGAACTATTTTAAGAATTCTTAAAATACGATCAATACAATTCTAACATTTGAAGAAGTTACAATTTCATTCCATTTGAAACCAAAACATGTTTTATTCAAAACATTCCTTTCCATATGATAAAAACAATGGGTTTCTATCAAATCCTTTTTAAGCCATTTTCATATGTTTGAAATCCATTCAAAACCAATTCAATCATTACCCAATTCATTTCACAATTAAATTCAACAATTTAATTGAGATCATTTCCATCAAATCCCTAATTTTAATTATACAATTTATATCATCCAATTTCCATAAACACACCCAATTCATTTGAATTGGGGTTTTCCCAAATTTCTTTGCCAAAACCATTTCAAATATCCCAATTCAATGGAATAGAATATTTATCAATTAATTAAAATCAAATTCGAGCAATTTAATTTAAAACAAATGTTGAAATAAATCAAGAAAATATAATTATAAACAATTTGGCAAGTCAGGACGGAACCACCTACCTTGAAGGTTTTGACCAAAACCACAATAGTTGAGAACACTATAGAAAACTAGGTTTCTTCTTCAAGAACCCACATTAGATCTCTTCTCCTAGAAATAATAAGACCAAAACTCATCAAACACGGTGCCACACATTTAGATCTACCGATAACAGACATAGATATAAGAAACCAAGAGATGAGGAGATGTATATCTAAGTAGATCTAAGAAACTGATCAAGAACGATGATGAACGATCACAAATCTCAAGAATCTGACTACAATTCACCAATAGGAGCCTATGTATCACCTCTGGAATGATGGGAGAACCCTCTCGGACCTTAGGAGATGTCAAATCCTGAGTTAGGGACACTTTAGAGGAAAAATGAGGCACTTCGAGGCAAAACCGAGCGAGATCCACAATTTAAGGATCTCATTTTTGTGGTCGCACTGTTTGGCCGCATGTTTTAACAAACCGTGCGCTAACCCTCCGTGAGATACTGCATCAGACACCCTTCTCGCACAATTTGGCCGCACGGTTAGAGAATCTATGCACCGCCCATGTGGAAGCTACTTTCTAGGTTTCAAGGTTGTCAAGGTTTGGTCGCACGGTTTGTCAAACCATGCGAAAATCGTGCACAACACACTGTCCTTTAGATTTCATTAAAATTTCACCCAAACACACCCCATGTTTCTACTCCAAAACATAGGTACATATAAACATCAAAAGTACCTTAAAACGATATTAGATGTTACATCCTACCCACCATAATACCCTTTTGTCCATAGAAAGCCTATGAAGAAACCTCCACATCAAAAAGATGAGGCCACTACTCTCTCCTTAGTGGCTCACTTTCCCACATCTCATGAGAATCAGAACCAAGCTGCCATAGTACACAGACCAGAGGTATCATTCTCCTATAAAGTACCTTCTTCTCAGAATCAACAACCCTGACTGGTCATTCAATCACAGATAAATCTGGTTCAATATCAAGATCACTCTAGCTCCCAATATGAGATGGATCAGAGAGACACTTTCATAGCTGCAATACATAGAACAAGTTATGTATTGACGTCAGTTGTGGTGGTAGAGCTACACGGTAAGAAACATTCTCTATAAGACCTACGACCTCGAAAGGTCCCACAAAGCGAGGAGCAAGATTCCCTTGCCTCCCAAGCTGTCGATGACCCAATCGTGGTGAAACATTCAAAGAGCACCTAGTCACCAACTATGTACTCTAAAGGTCTACGATGACGATCATCATAAGACTTTTACTGACTCTATTCTATCAACATTCATTGATGAATCAACTGGACCATAGCTATCGTCTCTTGGACTAAAGTCGGTCTTACCAAGGCACTTTCACCAATCTACGACAAACATAAAGGATATATACATGGACTACCATAAAATGCCTCAAAAGGATCCATTTTGATTGCTGGCTGATAACTATTGTTAAAAGAAAACACAACTATCCCTAGGTGATCATCCCAAGACCCACCAAAGTCGAGAACAAAAGCGCAGAGCATATCCTCAAGGATCTGAATAGCTCTCTCTGTCTGGCCATCTTACTATGGATGGTAGACCGTGCTTAAACAGACCTGAGATCCCAGTGCCTCTTGAAGGACTCTTCAAAAGTGAGAAGTAAACCCATGATCCCTATCAGAGAATATAGAAAATGAAATCCCGTGGAAACAAATGACTTCATTCACATAGACATTTCTTAACTCCTCAACATTGGTTGTATCTCTAATAGGTATAAAGTGAGAGGACTTGGTTAGCTTGTCCATCACAACCCATATCGCGTTCCTCTTCCTCTGAGTTTGAGGTAACCCAACCACAAAGTCCATAGAGATTTCATCCCACTTCCATGTAGGGACTGGAAGCGATTAAAGAAAACCTGAAGGTTTCTGGAGCTTGGCTTTTACCTGCTGGCATGTATAGAAATAAGATACAATCTCAGGAATGTCCCGTATCATACATGGCCACCAGAACTGCCGTCGTATGTCATAGAACATTTTTTTGGTTCCTGGGTGCTCATCCCACTAAGATTTATGGCAATCCCCCATCACATCCTTCCGTACAGATAACGGTGCAACGTAATGGTTCTGATAACACAGAACACCCTCTTTGGATAAAGACTATTGGGAGTCGGTCTCCCCACCATAAAGAGTGTTCCTAATGCAACAAAATTCATATTATAGTTGTTGTTCCTGAAGAATTAACTCGAGACGAGCAGATTTCCACTGGACACTGGCTAAGGAAACTTCATTCCCCTTCCATTGAATTCCAATATGCAACTGAGAAAAATGAGCCATAGAAATCCACTCTTCTGAAGATTCTTTCACAACTTGAGTTGGAAGTTTCCCACTTAACGCATCTGTAATGACATTCTCTTTCCCTGGGGTACAGGAAATGTCCTAGATGAAGGATTTCAGGTATTCCACAGAATGCCTTTGGTGGAGATTCAAATATTTTTGAAAGATGATATAACTCAAGCTCTTGTGTTCTAAATAAATACTAAACCTTTCCCCATAAAGGTAATGTCTCCAACACTTATTTCCATGCATTATAGCTGCATGTTCAAGGTCATCGTTAGGATAGTTCTTCTCATGATGCATAAGCTGACGAGATCCATAGGAAACTACATGATTACCTTGCATAAAGATACATCCCAAACCTGAACCTGATGCATCACACAAGACCATGTAACCTATCCCATCATCAGGAAGAGTTAACACTGGCGTAGTAGTCAAAAGAATCTTTAGCTCAAAAAAAGTACTATGAGATTTATCATTCCAGGAAAACATCACTCCCTTTCGAGTCAAAGAAGTCATTGGAGAAGCTAACATTGAGAAGTCTTTAACAAACCAGCGATAATATCATGCTAAGCCCTAGAATCTCTGAATCTTGAATACATTTCGTGGTTGTTCCCAAGTCATCATATCCCTCACCTTCTCTAGATGAACTGATGTTCCTTGTTTTGACACCACATGTTCCAATAATTTCACTCCTTGAATTCAGAAATCGCACTTTGAAAGCTTAGCACAATGTCGGTTCTTCCATAGAACACTCAGAACTGTTCTCAGATGATGAACATGTTCTTCCTTAGACATGGAGTAAATAAGAATGTCATCCAAAAAGACTACCACAAAAGTATCCAGATACTCATGGAAGACCGTGTTCATTAAATCCATGAAAACTGCAGGAGCCTTTGTTAGGCCGAAGTGCATAAAAAGGTACTCATAATGGCCATACCTACTCCGAAAAGCATTCTTATGAACGTTAGATTCTTTTTTCCTCAATTGATGGTAACCTGATCGAAGATCAATTTTCAAAACCACTTTTATCCATTCAATTGATCAAACAAATATTCAATTCATGGTAATTTTTTTTCTTTATCATAACTCGATTGATCATTCAATAATCAACACATAAGCGAAGAGAACCATCAGCCTTCTTGGTGAAGAGATCTGGTGTTTCCTAAGGTGACACACTCGGTCATATAAAACCATTCTCAAGAAGATCATCTATTTGAGACATCAGTTATTTTGGTTCAGCTATAGCCATTCGGTAAGAGTGAATAGAAACCGGTTGAGTACTAGGCATTAAGTAGATAGAAAATTCAACCTCTCTTACTGGTGGAAAACTAGAGAAGTCAGAAGGAAACAAGTCTGGAAATACAGCGATGGCTGGAAGAAGATGACCACAAATTGAATCTCTCTCCTTATCAAAGGCAAACACTGATATAACTTTCCACAACTCTGGATAAGAGGGTCCGACTCTGCTTTTCCTTGGGTCCCATTCTCCTTGAAAAACAAGGGTCAAACCACTAGGCGTAGTAAGATAGACTCGTCGAAGATAAAAATCGATCTGGGATTTAATATAAATGATCCAATCCATCCGAAAATTGACGTCAAAAGATTTCATGTCGAGAACCAATAAATTTAAAGAATGATCAACATATGATAGATAGAAGACACAAGCAGTACTACAAAGACCCTTCTCTCTCATAGTACCAAGGGGTGTAGTAATAACCATCGCACAAGTTAAAAGCTCCATAGAAAGATTAAGCATATTAACAACATGGGTTGAAATAAAAAAGTGATATTCACCAGTATCAAAAAGAGGTGTCCCTAAAGATGAAGCTATGGTAATGATACCTCTCACAGTTGCAGGACCTACATGAACTACCTCAGGAGACTCATCCTCTACATGAAGAAGTTTTATTTAGGATGCCAGTGGCTGGAACCCTTTTGTATGTGAAGCATTTGATTTCCCCACAGTATTTGGAGGTGTTGATGATCTTGCTCCACTACGTGGAGTAGATAAGTGATGGATGAATATCTGTAAGTTCCCTAAACGTTTATAGGAGCTACATTTCTTGGGTGCCTCAGTGCAAACCCTCTTAGAATGTCTGGGATTTCCCCACTGATAGAAAGTCAAAGAAGCGCCTCCCGTTGTTACTAGAGGTCTAGAATGACTCTGTTGTCGAGAACTGCCATAAGAAACATCTCACTTTTGTTTTCCATTAAAGGAATCAACACTTCCACTAGGAGGGAAAAGAACCTCCTTCAACCCTAACATTCTTGACAGGTCCATATCAACAATCATGGCCATATCCATCACATCAGCATAAGTGGGTAACATCAGTAAGAAAACCCGATAACATATATCTGATCGAAGTACTTACTCGAATCGTCGAGCCTTCAGCCTCTCATTAGATACAATCTCAGTAGAAAACTGTACCAACTCAAGAAATCGATTTGAGTTATCAGTCACGGTATTTTTGGCTAGCTCAATCATGGAAACCTCAATAGCCTTACCCAACAACATTGATTCTGGATAGAAATAGATAGTGAAAAAAAACCCTAATGTCTTTCTACTCCAAACCCTCTTGTTTTCCAGCTGTCACCATTGTTTCCCACCATCTCTTACTTGGTCCCTCCAGTATGAAGTTGGCACACTTCAGCTTGATCACATTAGGTGTCTCCAAGAACCCAAACAGACGTTCAATCATACTCAACCATTCCTTGACATGTTGAGGATCAGTGGAGCCTTTGAAAATTGGTGGCTTCTGGCATATGAACTCTTGATAACAACATAGAAGAATATCACTATGAGGATATATAGCTGGAGTCTGAACAAGAACTGGAGGTGGTGCTTGTTCTAGAGCCTAGACAGTGTGAACAATCACCTCAACGAGACTCAGATCCACAATAGCACTCACTTGCTTAGATTCAACATCAGCCTTTTTTTGGATCCTATTCTCACGTCTTCTCGGAGGCTTGTTGCTACACAACATAAGAAAACATTTGATTAACACTGAAATAGAGTAACAAGGAAAAAGATTCTTAATATAAGGGATTAACAAGATTTGGATTCCACTCTATCCAAATCAAAACAGGGAAAATACTAGAACTAATCCACAAGTCATATTTCTATAACCAACCAAGGTGACTTAAGGTTCATTATGGTGAGAGTTGGCCAGGCACTCAATCACAACTACCTCTTAACTAAAAACAAGAATACTCAAATGCATATTATCATCAAGGAAATATGCTTAACCTCCCTCTGATAACATTTTTTCATGAACCAGCCCAGGTCTCCTAGTAACCCGATAACCGAGCCGGCCCTCACATATCTCGAGGGGCATTCCTGATCGCCCCGGGTTGGTGACTAGCACCTGGAATCATATGAAATACAGGGGGAACGATTTTTCCACAAGAATGTGAAAGAAAAAGAAAACAAAATAGTATTCATAACAAAAGAAACTCCACTGGGAGTGATGTACGAGAATACAAAGAGGCATAAAAATCCCAAAATACTACAACCTGAGTACTAAAAAGGAAAAAACAGTCACAAAGACTCTAAGGACACAACTCACCAAGTCCAAATTTTAGCAGCTGGAATCACATCTCAGAGATCCCTTCCCTTTGCTTGAACTTGGGAGAAAAATCTACAAACACCCGAAGGAAAAAGTAGGGTGTGAGCATAAGCCCAATAGGGTACCACCAATGATTACGTAACAGATGCCAAATATATATTATCCGAATAAAATCTTTCAATTTCTTAATAAACAGTTTTGGAAATTCAAAATCATTATCTAAGGAAATATTCTATACATTTTTAAATGATATAAATAAATATTTTAAGCAAAGTCTTTACAATTTATGGAATATTGATAAAACAATGGATTATGTAATATATATATATATAATAGTTTATATAAATTCAACAGTAATGTAAAGCAGTTCATAAGAATTGGCATACATTTATATCTCAAATATAAATAAACAAGTGGGCTATATGGTCATCTGCCAAAAGGTACGATAGTATTAACCACTTATAGGATTCCACACTCTCTATGTGAACTCTGAAAAATGTGTATACACACGTCCCTATAACACTGTCCAGAAAAGACTCGTCACCAACCCATCTGGGATGTGACCCACTGCATGTATTTTTTAAAATGCGGTCGTAGCGTATAGTGTATCCAAATAACACATTACTACCTAAGGATTTCATGCGCTCTTAAATGATTGGAAAACTATTTTAAGAATGATTAAAATCCGATCAATCCCATTCTCCAATTTCAAAAAGTTCCAATTTCATTCCATTTAAAACCAATACATGTTTTATTCAAAACATGCCTTTCCACATGATAAAATAAATGGATTTCTATCAAATCCTTTTTAAGCCATTTTCATACTTTTTAAATCCATTCAAAACCAATTCCACCATTACACAATTTATTTCACAATTAAATTCAACAATTTAATTGAAATAATTTCCATAAAATCCATAATTTAAATTAAACAATTTAAATTGGCTAATTTCTAGAAACACACCCAATTCAATGGAATTAGGGGTTTTCCAAATTTCTATGCCAAAACCAATTCAAATATCTCAATTCAATGGAATCGAGTTTTTATTAATTAATTGAAAGAAAATTTGAGGAATTGAATTTAAATCAACAATTGAAATAAATCATCAAAATACAATGATAAACAATTTGGAATGTCGGGACAGAACCACCTACTTTGAAGGTTTAGACCAAAACCACATCGGTTAAGAACGCTCAAGAAAATAGGGTTGCTTCTTCAAGAACCCACCTTAGATATCTTCTCCTAGCAATACCACAACCAAAAATCATCAAACCTGGTACCACACAATGAGATATACCCATAACGGGTGTAGATATATTAAAAAAAGAGAATATGAGAATTAGATCTATGTAGTTCTATGAAACAGATCAAGAACGATGATGAACGATCACATACCTCAAGAATCCGGCTTCGATTCACCATGAGGAGCCTATGGATCACCTGGAGAACGATGGGAGATCCCTCTCTAACATTAGGAGAAGAAAAATACCAAGTTAGGGCCGCTTAAGATAAAAAAAGAGGCACATAGAGGCAAAACCAAGAGAGATCCACAATTTAAGGATCACATTTATGTGGTCGCATGGTTTGGCTGCACGGTTTGACAAACCGTGCGCTATCCTTGTGTTATCTACTACCTCTACCACCCGTCTCACATGGTTTGGCCGCACAGTTAGACAAATCGTGTGTCGCTCGTGTGGAAGCTACTATCGAGGATTCAAGTTTGGCACGATTTGGTCACATGGTTTGTCAATCCGTGAAAAAACCGTGCACAACACATTGTCCTTTATATTTCTTTAAATGTTCACCCAAACACATCCCATGTTTCTACACCAAAATAGAGGTACATAGAAACAACAAAAGTACCTTAAAACATAACTTGATGTCATAATCCACGCACTCATCCGCTCATTCCATTAACCCTTTCTCTTTCCTTAAACACTCTTTCATGTGGTTTCCCACGAGAACGCTATGGTTTAAAACCAAACCATTCCATTTTTCAGAACCAAAACATCCAACCCACACTTTTACAACCTCATAACTCATTTTATTTTTAAAGTGATTTATTTTGAAACATTTTACAAAACATTTTCCAAGACCAAATCATTTTTTACATAAAAATCAAATTTCCACAATTCCAAAACAAAGAATCGAGGAACGGTTCCAGAGAAAACTAGTGTCAGCGGGTGACTGGAACATATGGTTGGCAGTCATACGCCAATCACGCCACTGCAACGAAGGGTATTCTAGGACAAAGTCCCTGGCTCCACTTGGCTTGCCAGACCCTGCCAGCTCACTGGAACCACTGAACCTTCTCCTTTTTCATTTCCCCTAAATGAAATTAACCACAATGACCAAAGGTTTCGACAAACCTATACATTCTTTGGTTACTCGAGTCCCGCCAAGAGGTGTGCTGGCTAGGCACCTTACTCGTAGACAATACATTGAGTCTTGACAACCTTAACTCTAGTCTACCATGAATCCACCCCAATAGAACATGACTCAAGAGAGAAAACCATCCTTTGATACCATTTATTCATGAACCAGGTCGGGTATCCATCCGACCCGGCACCCGACCTGGTCCGCGACATGGCCCGAAGTGCGTTCCCGATCCCCACGGGCTGACACATTTCCCCGAGTTATAAAACTAACGTATGGGAACTATTTACCCAAAATAGTAAACACATAACAACTAAAAAGGTAAATAAACTAAAACTGAAATAGATAATAAAACTGGACCTTAAAGAAATCAATTTTAAATATTTTCAACTTGAACCAACATCCAAAAAGAATCATCAATGAAATAAACTAAAACTCTAAACAAAACCTCAAAAGAACAAGAGAGGTGCGACATCCACACGTCACAAACATTAACCTTCATGAGAAGAACATCAACGACCAACCACCATCGCTGAGCATGACGCCTCAACCTAGAATACCCAAAGAACAATGCCTACAAACACCCAAAGGTGTATGTAGGGTGTGAGAAAAGAGCCCAGTAGGATGTCACCCAATAAAAAGGTTCCATAAATAATTATTAAATGACAAATACATTTGAAATAATAACTAAATAAAATAAATAAAATATTGAAAAGTTTAAAAGAAAAAAGGAATTAAAGAAAACTGTTTCAAATAGAACAACTTAAATTAAAACACACACGCCATTATTTTTTTGTTTTAAAAAAACCAATATGTCACACTGATAAGAATAAAGTAACCAATGAGCACAAATATGGGAGAGGTCGCATGGGTATCATCTAGCTTGGGTCCCTAGATCTTCGTGTCTCGGTGAAATGTGGCTTAAAAGGCCACTACACTAATAAAACATGGCTTTAAAGGCCACGACATTCAGAAAATGTGGCTTAGAAGGCCACGAACCTCAGAAAGGCATATGTTTAGTTAGTGTTGCAATCATCAATCCTTCCAGTGAAATCGGGTCGAGTCACCTTCATAACACTATCTCACAAGTCTAGTCTACCCTCCTAGCTACTCGAGCTTCTTAGTTTGTGCTTGAACAGGTTTCAAGTTAATTTCACATGTCACACTAATACATAAAAGCCAAACAGGGTAATTACACACTAAAAATCAAATTTTGAACACCCAAAACTGCTTTTAAAACCATACACACATCAAAATCCTTTCAAAATGTAATCTGCATGGGTTATATACTAAATTAGACCAATTTCCACAATAAAAAACAATTATAATTAAAAAAACCACCAATTACACATATAAAAACCATTTTGAAATAAGATGCACATTAAAACATTTTTATTTCAAAAAGTCTCACACCATGGTCTTGATTGAATAAACCATTTCAGAATCTCATAAAATAATAGAAACAGTTTCAAATGGATTTACACGCACTAAAGTAACCATTTTGACGTTCAAATCACATTATAACAGCACACGCACTCAAATACCATTTTAATGTGTGACCTGCACCACACCAACAGTTTGATGTAAGACCTTACAAAATATGTAAAACACCTTTGCACAAATCACATAATTAAATAAGCCAAAAATAAAATTATACTAAATAGTTTAAAAGAAATTACTTGGCGTTACCGACTAAAACTGCACCAAAACCTCTTTTTCAACCAGACACACACTACACCATGAAAAAGATATATTTCACACAACTTGAACATATCAATAATATAACCGCACCATAAAAAATACAAAAATCTAAATAGATATGAGTTTTTATGTATAAATAACACACATAAAATAGGCATAGTATTAAACCATTCAAATACATGTCAAACATCAATGAAAGGCAACTTCCCAATACACAAATCAACTAAATTGTATATTAAACAAACTAATATTTCAAATTAATTTATCAGATAATAACTTAGGCATGAAACCACTTACCTCAGGTGTCGAAGACTCCAACACTTGATGTGAAACTCCCATTGTCCATCAATGCACCATAGAAATTCGTAAATGAACCTTAAAAACAATAAATCAACAAATGCTTCAAAATAGAACCATCAAACCAACCATTACAAAAAACAAAACCCCATTCACACCACATAATTAGGTCAGGAATACATTAATAAATTCATTCTAGTGTAATAAATCCATTTAATGGTGTTAGGGCACGAAAAAACTTATGGCGGGTGGAGAAAAGCCCCAAAAATTGGTGCCAAACACCAATTGCACAACGTGTGATCCAAATTGGACCCTAAAACAAGAATATGAAACACAACAAATAAAAATATCACCCAAAAAATTAACTATAAACTGAAACCGTATAAGGAGGGAGGTGACTTTACTAGAGTCGGAGCCGCTGGAGGAGGAGTGCGATGGTGATGCAACGGCTGCCAGAGAGGAAGTCGGCTGATGGGAATGGGGGGTCCTGCGAGACTCTGAGTTGGAAGTAGGAGGATATCTGACGGTTCATGGTCCCTGGAGTGGTGTGCGATGATGGAGGGGAGTGGTGCAAGCAAAACCGGAGATGGGGGGAGGCCTTCAATGGGGCGCGATGGGCTTCATTGGACAGAGCAGGAGAGGGGAGGTCCGACGCGATGGAGGGTAGCGGAGCCGCGGGTTGGATAGATATCCAAGGTGTTGTGTGCTTAGGGTTAGGGAGAGGCCACATGGGACAAGGGGGGAGGGAGAGAAAGGGAGGGAGAGAAAGGGGAAAAATAAAGAAAAGACAAAAAGAAGATGTAAAAAAAATAAGTAATAAAATAGATAAATGAAATAAGTGAAATAGTAATAAATTTTTTTAATAACATCACATAATATTAACCATTATGATTTTTATCAAAAAAATTAATAAAAAATTAATAAATTCCATATCCGTAACACTATTAATAATAATATTATTATTATTCTCAAACAACATTTTTATTATTTTTGTTAGAACAATTTCATAAAGTGTATTAATATTCTTATTTTCATTTTTTTCTTATTTCATTATTCATCACTATTTTATTATCCCATTTTGTCTCAACTATTTTTTTTCAAAAGCCGGGCAGATTGTGTGGTCTCAAAACTGTGCGCTGTCTGTGCGTTCAGTGACGCTAAACCTGAAACAGTCATAATAATAATAATAATAATAATAATTATAATAATGATAATAATTATAATAACAAACATAATAAAATAAATTGTAAACTATACAATCATCAACTTAATAAAATTCTAATAATAAAAATAATACTGACTTAAATTATTATCCATGATAATTATAATAATATTCTCAAGTGACATTAATATTAAAATTAATATTAAAACCATTCTTAATTCATCATGTTTCGTTAATTGAAAATCGTCATGGCATGCAGTGACCAGTCAGGGTCGCGCGACGACCCAAGCGAGGCCGCACGACTTTGACCGCATCGAGCTGGACACAGTCAAGGTCACAACACACGATTTTAAATAAGTACATAGAAATTTTATATCGGGCATCAACCCAAACTACCCGATGCCCAGACAATTAATTAAATTAACAAATTATAAACTACGGGTGTGACAATTACTTACCTTATTTTCATAATGGTCATTGAAAAATAAAATAGTTACTCATGCGTACGTACGACATACCACCTCCATGATCATAACATACTTCATTTCCCAAAACCATCTTCAATTATTGATATTATAAGTTTAATAGATATAAAAATATGATTATTAATTCATGATTATTATTATATATATCATTGAATGATATACTATAAAAAATATCCATATCATTAGTGATAGAATATGCATCTAAATACTTGATGACTAACATATAAAATAATGAAAATAATGACAGATTATTACTAAATGGGTGGTAAGATTTTATAAATTGGTAATATATGATGTCATAAATATTAATATGTAACTTTTATACATTAAAATTTATTGTTTACGGTCTTGAATGTCAAGTTATCATGATTCAAAAGATCATCGTGTTCGATAAATAAGAATTTCCTTCAATTATATTTCATCTATTATTATTATCCATGATATTTTCACAATGATATTTTATCTGGATGAATTTATTACTTAGTTTAGGGATTAAATTGATTTGATTATTTATTTACCATTCCATATGGATTAATCATTATCTATTAATCTTTCTAATTTATTTAAAAAGAGTTTCTTTTCAGTATTTTATATTTCCATATTAATTATTCTTTTATATATTCTTGATAGATTCCATTATACATAACTCATACTAATAATTTGATGCCACCCTTTTTTTCATTCCCCAATGATCAGAAGAATTTTTCTTTGAATGAGTTTTCAAGGATTAAATTCATTTATAATTTATATATATTATTTTTCATTTTCTATTCCCAATGTAAAATGGATATCATGTGCGTATCTGGTTCTATTAAACTATGAAATTGATTGGTCCTTGGGAATTTTCCCCATTGAATATTTTCCAATTTAATAAATTAATACATCGACTCTAGGTTATTAGGGTTAGGGTCATTATAGGTAGTATCAAATGGAGGATTAGTTGACACATTGGAAAATAGAATTTGGAAAACATATATTAAAGAATATAACCCTATGATAAACCTTTACAATAATTGTAGAATAACAAAAAAATGTTTCGATAAGGAATATATTATATAGTATTTCATATAAATAAATATTTTTTTATATACTATAAGTGTGTGTGGTAATGGAAAATAGGAACCTAATTTTAAAATACTTGAATAAGATGCATTGGGATTGACTAGATCATAACTTGGCTAACAAAAATGAGCCTTACTATGAACCTATTTTTACTCCCCTTGGATATATGATTAGAATAATTAACATTTTCTATTAAAAAATTATTATTTATTTGAATATGGTGATATCTCCAAATAAACCAAGTATACAATTATGATATTTATAATGAATAAATTTTAATTAATATGGAGTGTTGCACCAAATTTGAAATTACTAATTACAATTTAATATTGACAATATCATGAGATAATCAATTATATTATATTGTTTATAAATTCGTCATAGAATTATTAATGGTATCAATACTCATATCCAATATATATAATTACTTTAAAAGGAATACAATATAGTTTGTATTTGAACTGATCATATTATTTTTACATTGGGGAAGATTAATTAGCTTTTGAAAAATAACATTACCAGGTGGAGGAACAAATTCAAAGAGATATTATTAAATGGTGGATCTCTTTATGTGGTATAACCCCTAATAATTTTTCAGAACTATTAATCCAATTGTATTAGAGATGTATATTATATCAGGGGAGAATATATTTATAGAATAGGGATGCAGTTAAAAAAATGGGAAACAACTGTAGTGTATTATCTCTAAAGTAATTTTTATTAATGGTGGTCATTAATTCTAAATAATAGAAAGGAAGAGGAAATATGACTCAAGGAATGGGAATATTTTAATTATAAATTCTTCAACAAGTATTGTCATCATGAGAAAAAACTAAATTGAAGAGAATGTTCCTTATCTCAAAGCAAAAGGAAGAAGAAATTGTAGTGGGGTATAAAGATAAAATTACATTCTTATCTAGGAATTATATAGATTACAAATAGAACCCATAGTGCATTATTTACCATTTCATTGACAGGATTAATCCATGTCACTGAAGGGTACTTGTCTCTCAAAAGATTCATTTATATGTTGAAATATTTTTACCTGCTATCAATATATAGAAATAATTATACAATTATATTTATCTTTTATGGGATACAATAGAACAAGAGGATGGAATATAAATAAATAGATAACAATAATAAGGGAAATTAATGTTTTCCCAAATTTGATAATTACGGTTTAATGAACTCCGGTAATTTCTTGAGGGAATGTTAGTTTTCTATAAGAGGGGAGAGAGAGGAAACCATGCTAATGATTAAAAGGTCATGAATGAAATTGATAATGGAAATTATTATACTCTAATAACATAGGGAAATATACAAATTATTACCCTATGTATCAAGAGAATATACCTAAGAATAATACAAGGGATCATGTTTAAGGTTTTGCTATTAATACCGCTATAATAGGATCATTAATGTTTTAGTGTATTTAGTTCCATGAAATAAGTTATAAAAGTTTTTTTGATGATATAATCATTATAATAATAATGAAATGTATAAATATAATACTAAATTAATATTTGATAAATTAGTTTAATGTATGTGTTGAATGGAACCAAGAAAAGTTATTCTGTGGATAATCGATCTTTCAAAAAAAAGATTAATGGAGTAATACCCATAATATATTCTCTACGTTGAGATAATAATGATATTCATATATTTATGTGATAGTATTGTTGACCATGAAATTGGTTTTGGATTTTATGGTTTATGTTATATTTATTGATGTTTACTACATTTTTGTATATATAGGATATATTTGAAAAATAGATATTTTATTTTTATAAGAAGGCATGTTTTTATTCTGTTTTATTGTGTCCATGGTATTCAAGATTATGGAATGTGACTTTAAGAGCCACTTTATTTTTTATGGGTAATATAATGTGGATTTACTAGACTTCCATTAAAAATATTTACATTAAAATTGGGTAAACATATTTTGGTTGAGATTTATGGTAAACTACATATGGAAGCAATTAAGATGAACTTTTGGTGTTATTGATTAACTTTTCAAACCATTTTGGATTAGTAATTATATCATTAATAGATTTCTACACTTTCATGGATCATATAGTCTATTAAAACGTAATTTTAATGCTTAAAGTATAAATATTAAACTTTTATATTCATTCCATGTTGTAAGAAATAATGTGGAAAATGATTGAAGAACAACAAAATGAATAAATAATTCTTATGATATAAAAAGTTTTCAAGTATGTTTTTTTTATATTTTCTCATTATAGATGTTAATGCAATTTCTAAACACTAATAAGGAATCCTGAAAAAGAAATTTTATCATTATAAATTTATATACAATGAATCAAATGGTCCTTTATATCATTAAATATATATAGTTTGGTGGTTGTTAACCTAATATAGATCACCCACTTTCTTCTGATCAATGTTATCATTCAGTATCTGTTAATCAGTGGGAATTAGTATTCTCTTCCATTTTATGTATTTAATAACCTAAATTTTCTCTCCCACTTTGAGACATAGTGATGTGATTATTCCATATGACCTTTGTACTTACATTTCAATCATATTAAGAGGAAATTGTACTAACCCATTTACGATGTAGGGTTTTCAAAAATTTAATTTTCAAATATGAGACCATTGATTAGAGAGATAAATTTTAAATTATGTGGAAAACATTATTTATGGTATTTATATGTTAAAAACTATTTACATTACCATATATTTTATTTTTAGTAAATTTATTTTCTTCGATAACTTTTAATGAATGAAACATTGGATTTAAGTGGAATATGATACTCAATTAAAAAATTATTTAAACATGTCTATTATAGAATATACTTTATAATAGAGCTAATTAATATAAATAAGTAAATTGTGAATAATATATCATTTACACATTTTTATTTTTATCTATTTATTAGAAATAAAAAATAAGAAGCATTTAAAATAAAAGGAAATGTTTTTAGAAAAAAACAATATTCTTTTTTTCTAATGAACTCTTTTTTTGTGCCTTTTGAAAATCATAAAAAATAATTTTTAACAAATTTATTAAAATTTATTTTCTAAAATGAAATTAATTATTCAAATCATATTATTCATATTATCTTAAGTTGATTTTTTGATATTTTTATGAAATGTAACATTTTTTGATTAATAGTGAAAAATACTGAATTATAATTGAAATATACCTTTTTGTGTAAATTATTTGTATTGAAAATTTATATTTTTATTTGTTTAGAAAGAAAATTTTATCAAATATATATCAATTAAGATTATTAAGGTCATTTCAATCATTTTTGTAAAGAATTTTGATAATAAAAAGTTTAAATCTTTAGAACATTTTATTTTTGAAAGATTAACTCTAATTGAGTATATGAGATAAATTTTAAATTACATTATTACCCTTGTGTGAATGAAATTTTTTAAAATGGTTTGATTATTCAGAATTTGTCATAACCCATCCCCAGACATTCCCAGTGCTTCTTCGTTTGCAATAAAAAATGGTGTTTAAATTTTTTTTATAAAAAGAAATGATGATAAATTACACATCATGTTTCTATAAAGAGGATATTTTGGATTTGGATTCTAGAATATAAGATATTGGTATTACAATCATTCAAAAGATATACATATGAGACTCCATAAAGTCGCCACAAATCAGTGTATCTTATATCTACTTAACCTGTAAAATTTAAATTAAAACAGAAGTTGAGTATACAAATGCCAAGTAAGGGGGTTTTTGAAAAGTAATGTTTCAAATAAAACATTTTATAAACATCCATTTCAAAAATGTTCATAAACATTTTTATAAAGAAAACTACAATACATGAAGAATAACATAATATTTTTCCCAGAATTTCCAGAGAAATATTTATGGAACATTAATAGGGATACAATAAAACATTTTTCAAATCATAAGCATGCTTATACAAAATATATGGTGTTTAATAAATAATTAAAATGTTATTCTAACTATACTAAGTGTGACATGTAGAAGTGAAAGTATAGAATTACAAAATGAAAACAATACATTATCAGAGTTGAAAATAAAATGATAACATTAATTTCATTCCATACTAACTATAAATTATAAATTGGCAGATAAATCTATTAGTGACGAATAAACATTTTTCTATGTGAATTTACTTTTTATGATACTCATAAGTGCATGATCTTAACCAAGTATATACTTTAGTTGAATACACACTTGATTAATTAAATATTATAAACATAGTGAGGGAATGTATAATATGAGACTGTTTCAAGGCCATGTTCCATGACCATAATAGTCTCAAGAAAACTACTGATGCAATGTGGGACTTTCATTAACAAGTCCACAACCCGTAGGGTGTTCATTAACTTGTCCCCTTCCTATAAATATTTCATTATCTGGACCGTAACCAATATATACTTAGTCCAATGCATTCCTCTTATGTCTAGTAAATTCATATAGTCAAAGTGTCCCATACCACTTTGAATATTAAATTTCCCATTTATATTATTCAAAATGACCCATGCCTCTTTGAATATTTTAGTTTCTTAATCCATAAATGGGTATAGTAGTTAAACATCATTATCTAGAAATAATATATATATATATATAGTGAAACATGCATTAATTTTCAACACTAACAGTAGAATAGATATACAAAATTAACCAATGACATGCTGACATACTATATCACATGTGATGATAACCAATTGATATGAAATAAATTCTTATTTAGGTTCTGTCCCAAAAATTGATGACCTAGAAATTCCATAAAATTTATTATGAAAGTAAACATATTATATAAAAAAATTCATAATGGAGATTCTTCGTGGATTTAATTCATAATTAATTTAAAGGTTAACATAATATTTCATGGGAGGTATTAAACACATAGATTTCTAAACCCACATTACTTGCATGTTTATGTATAAAAATACCACAAGGGTACTGCAACCTATTTAAAAACAATTTTATAAAATGAAAAGAGTGAAAATAAATCACACAAATTACTAACATAACCAATACCATTTAACATATTAATATAAGTGTGAAATACATATATACATAATCTGATAACAAAGTGTTGTATTACTAAAGCAAATTCCAAATTGATTCTTGAAAACATTTCACACTTCAGTATAGTAGTTATACTTTTTTATCAATCCTTCATGAACCCATATTGTGAACCCTTATTAATATCATTATCAAAGAATATATATATATCACACATATGTACTTAAGGGTTCTTTATCAAAACTTAAGAACCCAATAAATAATATTTGTATAGTAAATACTTAATTTAACCCAAAGTTAACCATTTTCAACTGTGACATTAAACTGAGGGTATTTTTTCATAAATAAATACAAATATATATATATGTGGGAATAGTTATATATTTATAATTTCATCAACATAATAAACCTCTAAACCTATAATAGTTCTTATTAATTATGAATTCCATTAGAGTAGAAGTTATTTTTTATTTAAATAAAGAAACCGATATGGTTTTATTAATAACACACACACACACACACACACATATATATATATATATATATGTATATATTTATATATGTAGTAAAACCTTTTATAGGTACAAAAATAAAAACCTATTTTTATTTTCATGACAAGAACATTTTAAAACCAATAATTTTTTTTATAATCCCATCCAAAAAAATTTGTAGAATTAATTAACAACCAAATATATATATATATATATATATATATATATAACTTGTTAAAGAAATAAAATTAAGAAAAAACTTGGTTCCCTACCTTGTTTGAAGAAGAAGAAAAAGAATAGAGGATGATGGAGGTGCTAGAAGTAGGAAAAATATAGGGTGTGAGTACAAATTTAGTCATATATATACACCATATATAATATATATTTAAGGAAACTTGAAAAGGAATTGAGGCACCTTAGTTTAAATGAAGGTCGAGTGTAGTTGGTCTTGTGGAAAACAAGATAGAAAAAGGTCCACTAAGGGGTCATAGGTGTAGAAAAAATGAAGGGAAATGGTACAACAACAGGTACTTGTGCTGCCAAAGGTGGGAAGTAGAGGAAGACGATAAAGGTAAGAAATAGAAAATAATAGATGGTTCTGATCAGCTGAGATGCGATCGAGAGACTGAGAAAATATATGATGTTTTAAAAATAGGTGACCAGTCAAGATTAAAAGGTTGATTTGATTGGACAGTTGCAATGAAATGTGGGTTTTAAAAAAGATATGTGGAACTGAGATAAAAACTCATTTTGATCAGGCGATTGAGGAGAAAATGGGGGAAAACCGTGATGATGAGAATTTGAAGGATGAACTGATCGAATGTTTTGGATATGGAGTGGTGATATTAGATGGTCCAGATTATATTTCCACTAAAAATAAGCACCCCACATCAAAATGAAATGGATTCTGGTCAGGATTTATAAGCCTATAGCACTTGACATGAGCTGAGAAATCCCCCTCCCCCCTCCTCGGTACCTCCCAGTACCAGGTCTCTACTTGCACACTTCTATTCCCACCCCTGGAACTATGCCTCCCCGCACTATAGCGCACTCTGGAACCCCTTTCACAAACATTCCTGTGTGCATATAGGGCCTCACTATTGATGCATACACCTGCGACATAGCATGAAGATTGTATGAAAAACCCTAGGTCATTGTCCAAGGGGAACATTGAGATGGACACCAAGGCCTTGAGTGGCTTGGCCTTCTAGGTCGCCCTCGGTTAGGTGGGGGACTCACCTAATTTTTTCATAGTAAAATACATTTTTTAAACATAATAATAGGTTTATATATATAAATATTCCATAAAATAGGGTATAAAAAATCTCTATAATGGTTAAACAAAATTCTAAAAACAAATATTTAATTAATTTATAAACATTTGAGTTTCAAAAAATCAACATTAAAAATTTAAAATCAATGTTTAGTATGTCATAAGGGAAATCCCATACTAGTTTTATATTTAAAATCCAAAACTTATTTTTAATTTGAACCTTGTTTTTATTTATATAAGGATGAAAAAAATTAAAGGTAACTTTTTAAACCATTTAAAATATCTAATTTTTTAAGTATAGATAAAATACTAAATACAATAATAGTTATTAATTTCATTTTCTCAATGAATGATATAAATCAATAATATTTGTCATTATACCAAAACCAATGTGTATCAAATTTGTTCTTGTCTTCATATTTTTTTAAAAAACTAGGGATATGATTCAAATCCTTTTTAAACATTAAAATATTATACTCTCATAATATGAAGAAGAGTTAATTAAAAACATGTTTGAACATATAAATTTGATTGATACCTATAATAATTAGAAATCTCAATAAACATAAACAGTTTAAAATGAATTAAGAAGAATACAAAATGTGTATAATGTTCTAATATCCATTATATATTCAATTGTCACCTAAAGGAGGAAACAATCAAATTTAAAATAAGGCCTTATAAAACATGATTAGGGTGTTCCAACTTCAATACAACATGGTGAAGATGGGGGTCATCATTCCTCTAATGATTATCATGATTGAAGTGGTTCTGGCTATATTGTTCTTCATTGTGACGAATCTGAAGGACATCCACTCTATTTTATGGGTTTTTTGTATATGGTGGTCTCCTAGTGATCTTGATGGGTGCGCTAGTAGGTATCCTAGGGTAATAAGGATATTTTGGAATTATTATAATGTAATCGTTTCAGTGTTTACTTAAATAAAACAATCCTAGTTTTTATTTTTGAAAAAATTGTTTGGATAACATAAAATTTAAATGATGAAATACCATAAAAATTATTATTACACATGAAATAAGTTCAGGTCCTCACATTATCACCTTTAAAGAGTTGCGTCTTCACAATTACTTCACATTCTTAATATTCTCATTACTAACCCAGAAACATCACCCCTGATGCATCTTCACTAGGTCCACCATTGTCAAAGACATTCCAAGTAGGTTCTTATGGTTAAATTGATCCCAAAAACCTTCTTAACCTCCCCAATTTCATTCACCCAGATGAACCTCTCACAGATCGAGTCAAACTCATGAATTCAGTTATTGGTCCTGAATAGAGTTGCATGGGAGGTGTTGAGTTCAGAGATATCAGAATGAATATGGTTACAACAGACCAATCAGATGACTTGGTTTTCTAAAAACCAGATGTTATAAATCCACCCATACCTACTTTAACTAAAGAATTTGAAAAACTGGGTTACGTGGGGGTCTCCTACCTCTGTATCTTCCCCGAACATCTCTAGGTCCAGATAACCCTCAGATTGGGTGAAACATAAGAATAAGCCTTCATAGTACCTTTCTTTATGTTCATAAAAAAACATGTTGCGCTTGGGACACGAGGTAGTAACCCTGAATCGGTCCTTAATAAAGTCAAAGTATATTAGGGTTGTTAGACACTACATAAATTCATATACAGGTTAGATTCAGATTCACAAATGGTTGGTATGTATCTTAACATGACTTAATAATTATGGATTCTAATAATTTGGTGGGGAGAGATAGAAGAATTGTTTTATAGGCCATCTGAAAATTTTATGAAAAATTTTACTTAGTAAAACATAATCATGTTTTTAATGGTGTTATAATTTTTCATGTTTTTCTAAACTGATCATTTGATATGAACTATCATGCCCTGATGGCAGGATACCCTAGAGCTAGAGCGTTTTAAATAAAATATGGTGTTTAATTTTTTCATAAAAAGAAATGGTGTAAATTAAACATCATATCCCACTAAAGAGGATATTTTTTGATTTAGATTTTGGAAAACCAGATACAAGTATTACAATCCTTCAAAGACTATATAAAATAGACTCCACAAAGCAGCAAAAAATCTGTTTAACTCAAATATAGTAAACCTATAAAATTTAAATTAAAACGTAGGGGGGAGAGTATGAATGCCTAGTAAAGGTGTTTTTGAAAAGTATTGTTTCAAATAAAATATTTTATAAACATACCTTTTAAAAACATTAATAACCATTTTCATAAATAAAAATATAATACATGAAACATAACATAACATATTTCCATGAATTTCCATAGTACAATTTAATTAACAATAATAGGGTTAAAATAAAACATGTTCCAATAATAAGAATTCTTATTCAAAATATATGGTGTGAAACAAATAAATAAATAGTTATTCTAACTATATTAACTTTGAAGTACAAATTTACAAGTACATAATTTAAAAATGAATTTAATACATGATAAAAGTTGCACATAAAATGATAAATTTAATTTCTTTCATTACAAACTATTAATCATAAATTGGAAGATAACTCTCTAAGTGATGAATAAATGTTATTCCATGTGCATTTACTTCCTCTGATACTTATAAGTACATGATCTTAACCAAGCATATTCTCCAGTTGAATACACACCTGGTTAATTAAATATTATAATCATAGTGAGAAAATTTATAATGTGGGACTGTGTTAAGGCCTCATTCCATGACCTGATTTGTCTCAATAAAACTACGGATGCATCGTGTAGATTTTATTAACCGGTCCCCAAACCCTAGGGATTATATTAACAGGTCCCCAAAACATATTCATTTCATTAACCGGTCCCAAGCCCGGTTATATTGTGTCCAATACATTCCTCTTATGTCCAGTAAGGTCAGATATCCAAAGTGTCCCATACCACTTTGAATACTTAATTTCTCATTCACATTAATAAAAATGTCCCATACCACTTTGAATAGTTTAGTTTCTTAATACATAAATGGCCATAGTAGTTAAACTTTATTCTTTAAGAATTATAAATCTATTGAATCATGCATTAATTTTCAACTGTAATAACAATATAGCTTTAGAAAATTAACCAATGAAATGCAGACATACTATATCACATGTGATGAAAACCAATGCATGTGAAATAAATGCATATTCTGGTTTAGTCATAATAAATGGTCAACCTAGAATTCCAAAATCCTTATTATGAAAATAAACAAATTATATTCCAAAATTAATAATGGAAATTCATCATGGATTGAATATATTGTTAATTTTATGGTAAAAAAAATTTCATGTGAGGTATTAAACGCATAGTTGTATAAACACCCATTACATGCATGTTTATGTATAAACATACCACGGGGTTACTCCCAACTATTTAAACATCATTTAATAAAATTGAAATCATGAAAATAAACTACACATCTTACTAACATAAACAATACCATTAAAACTTATGAAAATAAGAGTGAAATAAATATACACATAAAGTGACAATAAGGGGTTGTAATACTAAAAAAATCCAATTTGAATCTTGAAAACTTTTCACATTTAAAAAAACATTTTATAAATTTTTATAAATCCTTTGTGAACCCATATTGTGACCCAATATTAATAATCTGATCAAATCATATACATATATATATATATAACTGGATGTACTTAAGGGTTCTTCTTCAAATCTTAAGAACCCAATATATAATTTATGCATAGTAATGACATAATTTAACCCAATGTTCTGTATTTGAAACCATAATGTCAAACTAAGGTTATTTTTTCATAAATAAATAAATACACATATACATATATGTAAGAATACTTTATATTTTTAATTTCATCAACATAATACACCTCTAAACCTTGAATGGTTCATATTCATTATGAATTCTATAAGAGTAGAAGTTTTTTCTCCTATAAATTATGAAACCGATATGGTTTTATTAATAACACATATATACAAATGTGTATATATGTAGTTGAACAAATTTTAGGTACAAACTAGAAAGCCTATCGTGATTTGTGTGACCAGAAAATTTTTAAAACCAATAATTCATTTTTATAATCCCATGCAAGAAAAATCAGTAGGATTAAAGAGATAAAGAATAAATATATATATATATATATATAGATCCATGTATATATGTATATATTTAAAAACATCAAAATATATCATAGCAATACAAAACTGGGTGCCTTACCTAGTTTGAAGAAGAAGAAGAAGAACGTAGGTTGCTGGAGGTGGTAGAAAGAGAAATCATGTAGAGTTAAAGTGAAAAGTGAGTCATATATATTAACCATATATAATATATATTTATGGAAACTTGAAAAGGATCCGAGATACCTTGGTTTAAATAATGACTGGGTGAACTCAGTCTTGTGGAAAATAAGATAGAGAAGGGGCAACCCGAGGGTCCTGGGTGTGGAATAAAAGAAGGGAAAGGGTGTAGTGACCACTACTGGTGCGATGAGAGGTTTGATGAATAAATAGGCAATAGTGGTAAGGTATGGAAAATAAAGGATAGATCTGATCAACTGAGATGTGATCGAACTACTGAGAAATGTTTGGATGTTTTAAATATTGATGATCAGTTGAGATTAAAACGTTGAATAGATCAGATGGTTTTTGTGAAACACGGGTTTTAAGAAAGAGATATGCGGGTGAGATTAAAAATAAGATTGATAAGGAAGATGAGGAGAAATGTGGGGGAAAACATGCTGACGAGGATTCAATGGCAGAACCAGTTGGATAGTTCAGATCCCGCACTGCAAGATTAGATTGTCTAATCTGATTTCTACTGAAAAACAAGCATACCAAATAGAAATGAAATAGCTTTTGGTCCATCTTCGTAAGCTTGTAGCTCCCGGAACAAGCTGAGAAATCCCCCTCCCCCTCACTGATACTAACCCATACCATGTCTCTACGGGCACACTTATGCGACCACCCCAACCACTGTTCCTCCCTATATGGTGGCTCGCTCTGGCACCACGTGCACACACATGCTTGTGGGTACTTAGGGCTATACTATGCACACCTATTCGTGAAACATAGAATGCACCATACAATCACAACCATGGGTCATTGGAATAGGGGATCTATGAGAATTCAACTAAGTCCTTGTGCGGCTTGGCCATATAGGTCTCTGTCGGTTAGGTTAGGGGATCTCCTAATATTTGCATTGTATAATTGATTTTTTAAACATAAGAATATATTTTTATATATAAAGATTCCTCAAAAATAGGGAATACAAATTCTCTATTATGGTTAAACAAAATCAGAGAAACCAACATTTTCATTATTTTATACCCATTTTAATTTAAAATAAAACAATATTCAAAATCTAAAATCAATTTTTAATATGTCATAAGGTAAATCCTATACTATTTTTATATTTAAAATCTAAATCATATTTTTAATTAAAATCTTGTTTTTATTCATCCAAGGTTGAAAAATTATAAAGGTAACTTTTAAATAAATTGAAAATACATAAATATCTAATTTACTATGTATGGTTAAAATAATAAATACAATAATAGTCATTAATTTCATTTCAACAAAGTATGATTTAAAACTCAAAAATATTTTTATTTGTACCATAACCAAGGAGTATCAAATGTGTTCTTCTCATGGTATTTCCTTAAAACATAAGGTTTGGGATTAAAATCTATTTTAAACAATAAACCATTATCCTATCATAGTATAAATAGGAGTTAATTAAAAAAAATTAAAGATATAACTATGATACATACTTAATACACTTAGAAATCGCAATATACTTAAACACTTAAAAATAAAATAAAATAAAAACCAATCGCTAAAATGGTATTATAACTGTTATAGGTTAAACATTAAACTAATGGAGTAAAGGATTTATAATAATTTAATGACATATAAAAAAATTATTAGGGTGTTTCGACTTCTAGACAACTTTAAGAAGATAGTTCTCATCATTCCTCTAATACTTAGCATAGTTGCAGTGGTTCTGTCTACACTTTTCTTCATCGTGATGGATCGGAAGGACATCCACTATCTTCAAGGGATTTTTTTTGTATTTAGTGGCCTCCCAGTTATATGGATAGGTCTCTTAGTTGGTATCCTAGTGTAGTAAGGATCTTTTTTTCATGACACAATGTAATTGTTTTAGTGTCTAATTAAATAAAACATGCCTTTTTTATTTTTGAAAACATTGATTTGATAGCATGAAAATTAAATGATGTAATACAATACAGTATTATCGTTAAATATGAAATATGTTTGGGGCATCACCGAGTTAGAATAATTTATATTATATAATAAGTTCATATTATTTATTGACCACAATGAATAGTAAAAATGCTAAGAATTATTTAACACAATTGCTGTAAAAATGGATTTTTTATAAGTAAATTAAAAGAGAAATTGTTAAAATAATCTTATAACTTATATGACATTTATTTTATAAAAATATATTAATCCTAGAATGTGTAAGTCAATATAATAATCCATTTTAGACCATTTTTGTAGGTGAAAAATGTGTTTACAGCCTTTTGTTACATAATATTATAAGTGTGCCAATAAGCCCACTTATTAAAGGTCACCTCATCTGCAATATTATTCACTCCATAAAACACTTTAAAATCAGACAATATATGGACAATTAATTTCAGAACATATTTCCCCCATCATTGAATCCTTATTTTGGGAAGAAAGCCATCATAAAGAGGATTTTATTTCAAACCTATAGAAATTAAATGAAAAAGATGTTACATTCTCCAATGAGAAACATTATTTTATTTCTTTATCCACCGGATTAAATTATTATCCAACTATGATGATATAATAACCTCAATATCTTCCATAAAAATATTTTTTTTCTATATTGACCTACAATTGTCCCCACATCTATTAATTGGGTTATGAAATCATCATTCATGTGTATAGATAACTACCACCACGCGAACCGATGCAATTTGTTTTATCCATTACCACCTTTAAAGAATGTATATGATTATGGAAAAAAATGTATATATGTTATTTATAATATAATTATACATATGGATTCATAATATCTTGTACACATTTTTATTTACATTTAATGTGGGATATAAAAATGTCGCTTGTGTGTACGGCAGTCTACCACCTCATGAAGAGATCTGTCTTCCTCTTTTATTAACGCCTTTAATGGAAGGTTATAAGGAAAATTATAATAATGATATATGATATACATGACATAATATTTATCCATCCATCCAATGTTGAATTTTTTTAGAAGAGGGAAACATGGGCAGATGCCTGAAACAGATCATTGTTGGCTAAAGTAGTGCAGACCTAAAGTATCAGCACAAACCAAACTAACACACTAGGGGGGTAATGATCTTTTAGAACTAAATATAATACATGAATTATTATCCGAATACCATTAAATTAGGAAGTACGTGATTTTTTTCCTTCCCTCAACGTGTGATTAAGATTAATGATATTAGGAAGGAACCTTCTATAGTTGAAAATTAAGTCAGTTACTTCCCGGGGAATTCTGATCACACCGTTGATTGATCATAGTAGTGTCATGGAGTATGTATCCACCTTTTGAAGAGTGAATCTTTGGTATCTATAATATTTTAATAATATTAGGATCATGGAAGACTTTAACATGAGGGAGTCACCTAGCCCTAGCCATAATCTGAAAGTAAAAATAAATGAGCCATCTTAATCATAAAAAATGCATATACCCATCATGAATCCATTCAAACATGACACATTAATGTCCAATTTAAATACTAATGTAGGGGGTTATAGTGAACCAATTTTCTATGGGGTTTCACACTTGATAATGAAAGGGGGATTCTATTGGTAGCCATAAGTCTCTATATGGAGGGATAAATGCCACCCCTCTTTAGTTGTTACATGAGATCCATCACCAAAGATCTTTCCCATGCCAGTAAATCTATGTTGTAGATGAACAGACCCCCGTACGTAGTCTTATTGCGAGTATTCCATTGGACCCGGTAGCCTTCCATGAAAAATGTAGCCCGAACAAGTTGGTCATGAACTTTATCATTCGACTCTTGGAAGAAGTACAATAGAAAAGTGTCCCTAGACCAACCAGGGACCTCCCACCCTATTTAATCACTAATGGAATTCTAGATCGGATAAACCCGGTCAATCTCGAAGAAAATATAGGAGGCCGACATTCCCTTTGGTTAATGATAGTAGTCACATTTGGAAACTATAGAAACCCCTATCTTACAAACATCATAATCTGTGCAGAGGTAACTTTTATGAAGGTTTCAGATAAGGATATCTAGTTTTTTGGGATGGAAATGCACTACAGAGGCCCTTCCCATGATTCATGACAAACATTGGCATGTAAAAAACCACAATTAGAATTATATTAGATGAAAATAGATTGGTAACTCATGGAAACCAATTGATATTGATCATGAGTACTAATAATAAAATGATAAAAGGCCAAAAAAGGAGGAATGGGAACGAATTGGGTGATGGAAGGTAATGAGGTGGCGTACATGAAAGAATGTCCAGGAACCAGAAAACATGGAAATACAATGATACCATGAGTATTGTTATCACTCCAAAAATTGATCAACCCCTCTCCAACAATCCACCTAAACTATAGTTGTAGATTAAGAAAGTGATGGTGAGTGACATCCCAAATCTTAGAACATCTCTCACCTACAACAACAATCTGAGATCCGTAATTTTTAGTATAGAACCTTTTCCATAAGGATCAACTCTCTAAAATAACTCAATATAAATTCTCCTTAAGGTATAACAAGGAATCTGTGTATGTGTATATTACTAACTTTACACAATAGTGTAACTCTATTTTAATAACCACAACAGATGGATGATATGTATAAATATATTTAAATAATAAATATGATATTATTTTCATTCTATAATGGTGAAATATTATGTACATAATTTTTCAAAATGATCATAAAAAAACTAAAACATTACTCATGTGTAAATAAGGTAAACCCTCTCCATGATCGTAACATACTTTATTTATGAAAACCTTATTTCATGATTAGACATAACGTATAATTGATATATATATATATATATATATAAATATTTCTGGATTAATATTATTGTTATTATAGAGCAATATAATATGTTCAATGAATAGATCATCCATGATAATAAT
Organism: Viscum album; assembly: GCA_963277665.1. NCBI lineage: Eukaryota > Viridiplantae > Streptophyta > Magnoliopsida > Santalales > Viscaceae > Viscum > Viscum album. The sequence goes on from OY728147.1 coordinate 758,736,221, forward strand.
GACATGAGAAAACAATGCAATTAACACATGAAACAATGAATATAATTAATCATTAGTAATAAAATGGTGATAAGATGTTATAAATGGATCATATTTTTTTCTATAAATATTAATATGCTTTTCTTATATATTAATAACATGTTTATAAACAATATATAAGAGGTTATAAAATGTATAACCAAAATGTAGTGTGAGGTTAGGTATTCTCTCTCAATTTCCATTCATTGAGGAATATTTGTTATTTTATACACCAATTAATTAATATGGTGTATATACAAACCATTTAACATGTATCTTCTTAAATAATTAATACTTCATTGTATTTTATGTTTTAATATGAATTATTTTATATTGTGATATTTCATTTATAAAGTGTTAAAAGATATTGTACAATCTCTTTTTTGTGACTATTAAATTTCTCTTGAATAAATAACTTTATTTTGATAAATTTTTTATAGATATTACATTTCTCATGAATATACATTTTTTTTAATGAGAGATATTTATATTTCCTATATTGTATACCATATTTACATATTTTATTACTTTGAATGTGATTTAATTAACCAGGGAAATATTAAAATATCTGTATCCTTTACACAACATAATTATATGATTAAAATGGATATTTATTAATAAATTAAATATATCATTCAATATATGAGAAATTATTTTTAACCATAGTGATGGGTGGGTCTTGGTGTTATACATCCACATGATGCATGATTAGGACTGATGAGACAAATTAGTAGGCCAAATTAGATGGTTTTCCACCTATAGTATTTAAATTGTCTAATGAAAGGCTTTGAAAGTAGAGGTATCATGATTCCTATGATAATTAAATACAATCTTTACGAATTTCATTCATTAAGAATTAAATTATTTTTATAATCCATGAAATAATAATAATTATATTATATGTGGATTGATTTCATTCTGAGTTTATTGATAAAATGGAATCTATTTTATGTTATTTAACGTTCTATATAGATTATTCATTATATATTTATGTAGGAAATTTATCAATATAGATTTTTTTCTATGTTATTTATCATAAAGTCTTCATTATTGTTTATTTATTCATGATATATTCTTAAATATTTAACCATTAGTGAGAATTTTAATAGTCCCTTATTTTTGTCCATTCCTCAGGATAGGAAGAAGGAATCCTTGAATGATATTTAAATTATTTAGTTCATTTTCTTTTATTGAATACTATATTTTATATTATATTACCAATTAATAATGGGTATCATGTATGTATATGGTTCTCCAAAAAAACAGAACTAAATTATTCCTTAAATATTTAATCAATTTTATTTATGCCAACGTAATAAATTAGGACACTAACTCCGTGTTTCTAGGGTCAGGGTAATTATATTTTGTCATATAACCCTATTTTTATCTTTTTTATATTTTTCATTTAAGAGATTTATTTAAAAAAATAAAATATTTTCCACATTTTAAAAATTAAACCACTGATTATACCTTTGGGAAACCCATATTCTCAGCTAATACGTTAACCAAACATTTAATTTTTCCATGAAAAATACATTCTCTATGTTCATTACCAGACCCCAAACATATGTCCCTTACTTGGAGACATTTTTTAGGATGATTCTAAAATCATACATTACATGTAGGAAACTGAATCCCCTTCCCTCTATGGTCTTCATAAAAATCCATTTTTCTCTTATTTGGGATTTTAATAAAGTCATCCATGTTTAGATTTATAGTCATATTATGAGATAACCAATTAAGAATAATTATGATGTTTTTAATTCCAAAAAAATTTAACATGGTTTCTTGTAAGTATAATAATTCTATTATTCATCAAATTCAGTTATATCTAATACTCGAACGGTTTCATCCATAGACTAAAACAAAAACACATAATGTGACAAATAATAATCATTGTCGAAAAAATAAAAAAAAATAAAAAATAATTTATTGGATGTCAAAATAAAACACGTTCTTTTCAATCTATGAAACCTTAAGATTAACATAGGTCATTCATGGTTTTCATATATTGTAATCCATTATTACGGTTAATTAAGAAAATTTCATTTTACCTAATAATATTCATTAGGAGTGTCAAACCTTGTGCATAGTAAGGAACACTCTCTATGCACCAAAAAGATAGTTGGGATATACTCAACTTATTATTTTTCTGTTTTAACTTCTTGATGCATTTATTCCAAAACAAAATACACTTTTATTTTCTAGATGAGGATGTTTTTTGAGGAAAAAAATACTACATTATTTAGTATAACATATGAAATTATCCTATAAAAATGGTTATCCAAATGGTATTCACTATTGTTTTTTCATCCTTACTTCAAAATTTTTTCTAAACATTTATATAATAACAACTATAGAAACACATAAATTAAATATATATTAATTAAATTTTTATTGTTAAATTTTTATTACATAACATATAATCCACGCCACAATAATATTGGTTTATTATCATTTGAAATGTGGGCATATAATGAAATTTTTCAAAAAATATCTATATCTTACCTTACATAGATATTCAAAACTAGAACCCTTCTAATAAACATCATTTCTAAATACGTTCTTCATAACTTGTGGTAAATGAAACATAATTAGAAATGATATCAGATTCTCATTATGGGTAAAAAATGGAGATATGGATGATCACTTGAGAATAAAATATTCAAAATGGAATGTGAACTTTATATTAACATTTAGAAAATATACCTTTCAAATCCTTAATTATAATATGGTGTCATTGAATAAAAATTTATCAATTCAAAATACATGTAACTTAAGAGTGATAAATCATCATAAATCCATCATTAAACATATATTCAGGTCACAAAAGTGTGTAACCATGATAAAAATTGAAATCGATTCAAATGTCAAGGTTATATATGGAGACCATAAATTATTAGATAACAAGGAATCAACACATATTTTTTATATCGTATGAGATCAATCATTATAACACATTTCCCATTTGGGAATGATCTTCTCAACTTTTTTCCCACTGAATTTCAACTATATATACTTGTATCTCATAGTTGACCAATCACATCGACTAATTTTGCAAAATTATATTACAAGATATAAAACATTACCAAGTGTATTATAGGGGATATATTATTCTAGTACCACCCATCATATAAAGAAACCATACATTTGTGTGCCATAATATCTTAAAAAAATTATCATATCATCATATCCAAACCCTTGATGAAAAGGGGTTCATAAACATTTCATAAATTCATCAAATAATAACCCCTGAAAAATAAATTTGATTCATAAAAATATCATTATTATAATCACTAAACATATTGATAAATAATACTAATGGTATCATGGGATCATATACCATGTAAACCATTATTAAAATTAATGAATGATGTCCTAGATGAATATTGTTTTAAAGAACCATTTTAATATTTCTTATGGAAAATACCATTTTATCTATAAAATCTATTATTTAAAATTTAAAAACATCACAAAAATTAAGGAAATCATAAAATTTAATGTCACCATTAAAACATTCAAAGGACGCTTAATTTAATTTTGGGGTCATTATGAATGTAAAATATGCTCAAGGCATATAATTAAATATTATATATTCCTTTCCAACAATATTTAAATTTCAAAGAGTACATCGTTTTGAAAAAAAGTAATTTTTATTGTAATTTTTTTTGGAAGTCAACAATGGAAAAAAAATTACTTTATATGACATAATTTTATAATAAAAAAATGATTGATTTTTTAGAAAATATTGATATAGAATAAAAAATATTTTTATCTGAATAGAGAAATAATGTAGGTTTAAAAACATTCTTTCGATATATTGGTAACATAAAGTGAATAAAATTAAATTACAACCAGAATTATATAAAATAAAAGTGGGAGGATAAAAATCAAAGGGATTTATTAGATATGTAACCTCTAATTTCCCTAATAGATGTTCAGACAGAAACAATCCTGACAAAATTTAGAATTAAAACACAAATATTTTACCATATCAGTAACTATTGAATCATAAGACCCATGAAATATTGAAATATATAGAGATATTTATATCCAATAATATTGGTAAAATTAACCATAAAATACAATTGTTTAAAAAATATACACCACATAAAAAAGTGATTAATATAGCATGTGTCACACAAAAGTGAAAGTGAGATGCAAATCTATTATGCCAGGTCTCACCATTATGTATATAAAGTTCAAACCTACAACATAATAAATTTATAATTATTATAAATATATTAAATATTTACAAACATATATATCACATATTTTATTATTTACATTTGATATCTTATCACCCAATTATTTATAAATCTTTGTTAAAATTAATATTTCATTTGATAACAGCTTCATTATTGTTTGTAAAGAATATTTCAGTTAGGTAGAACCAATTCATGAAGATCAGTTATGGTTCCAAAATATGAAATTTTTAATCATTATAAAAGTTTTATATCAATTCATTATATATTTTATATCGTCATCCCAAACAAAAATAGATAGAAATATTATTTACCCTGTTACTTCGACGGTAGGCTGTATGTACACATGAACATTGTTATTATTTTTTAATTAAAAAAAGAAATAAAAAAATGTTATCATTAAAAATAATAATTATATATTAATTATCATATATAATAAATTTTTTCATCCATATATGCATATATGTAAAATTATTATGAAAAATAAATTATACAGATACATGGAGGCAGTAAGTTGTTTGTACGAACTACTGATGTTTTCTTTTTTATGTTTGATTAAAATGAGGTTAATAATGGATATTCCACTAAAATAGTAAGAAATAAGAATATTATGTATACTATATTATTTTTTATAATGAGTACATTTAACTTATATGAGGTATAAAATAATTGAGATCCCTTGGTTAAGAGTAATACCTCTTCATTAAGAAACCATATTGTTCTTACTCCTTAAAAATTTAAAAAATATTCTTTTATGATGAAAAAATTACCTATGAATTTAAGAATGAAGGTTTGATTATAGGTATTTTCTAAAATAGAGTGCGAGTGATGTTTGAAGAATAGAGGATATGTGGTATCATTGTATAGGTGAGGGAAAGGAAAAAAAGAGAATTATTTGAAATATTAATTAATAAAAATATATTAATCATTTCAAGTGAAACCAAGGAAATATTAATTTAATGATAAGAGGTAATAGGATCTAAATGAACACTACCAACAACTTTTGGAAGGTTTGAAATAATTTTTAAGCATTACATTTTTGTTAAATGGCATTAATACCATTTTAACCATAACCAAAATATCATACATTTTTACCATGATAACATAATTATATGAACAAAAATAAAAGGTGAAAACTAACCAATTTTTTATATGAATCATCCAAATTTGAAATAAATTATTATTATATTTAAAATCTATATGGGGTTGAAATTACTTTTAATACAAGAATACGACACACATAGAAATATTTTATAGAAAAATATCAAATTTAAGATCGACAATCATATTACTGTAAAATAATGAAATAAATTATCTTCCATGAATTTTTTTGGTTAACATATAAATTAATAAATAATTTTTAATTTTTTTCAAGATAATATTAAAAGTTATCTATGAACAATGGTATTAATTATTAATAATCGAATACCATATTTAGTTTGAATAAAGTATTACTTATATTAAAAAAATTTAATTTTTGGCTACAAATTTACTAATAATGTTTTAAAATAAATTATTTAACTCTTAAAGGATAAATTTTGTTTATAACTACTTCTCAAAATTGGATAAAATACAGTGTTAGTTCTACTTTAACATTTTTCCCATGGGTTTACCTCAATTTTACCTCTTTTACTATGGTGATAAATGATTACTATAATCAATATTTATAATGAAAAAAAACTATGCCATGAATGTTCTATTATATTAATTACAATGATTCAAAGTACATAATACATTTTACCAAATTCACCATATACAAGTGGATGAAATTAATTTAAAAATCTACCAGCAAAAAATGATAAAAATAAACATTGTCAAGAAAAACATTACTTGAGTATAAAACCTTTTATATAAAAATTAAACCTATCAAAATAATTAAAATGGCTTATAATTAAATTAATTAACAATTTAAATTAATTAACCCTAAGATATTGTTTGGATGATAATTTACAAAATATGGTTAATCTATTGAAATAAGTTATCATAAATATAATCAAATTAATTAACAATTTAAAAACTGAACGTAATAAAATCTTTTTCATAAAATTTTCTTTTAAGAATAAAATAATATTAATACCCAATTCAACCATAAAATTAATTAAAATGAATATAATTTTATTACCTGTAATATAATATAGATAAATTTACAATTACTATATTTTAATAAAAATGGAAATTTATAAACTCATGGACTAAAAATGTAATACTATATAAAAATAAATATATTTTAGTATTAATAAAAAATCAATCTCTATAGAAATTTCATAAAAAATCATAATAGTTAATTTTTACATGGTTATTCCAAAAATGAATTTAATTATTTAACTATATATTTAAAAATTTAAAAATAATATTTTATCAAAAAAATAAATAAGGATCATTTTCGATGGAAACATATTTTTGAATCCAAATACGACTTTTTTAAAAAATTGAATTCTTATCTTTTAAGAATGAACGAAAACATATATATTGAGTTAGAAACTAATATATATTTCCAAATTTTGTTATTATAATTCATACATTAAAATTCAATGTCTAGGTTATAAAGGTAATATTTGAATTTTATTATTATGTGATTCATTTAATTTTGGTGACACATGACTTATAAACTATCAAACAAATGCACATTGATTAAAAATTATTAGGGTGTTATAAAAACCATTACATGATGATACCCATTCCAACTATGAGAGGAGTCTGGATTCCCAAAGTTAATCAAATAGATAATCTATGAATGGAATTAGGTATCTATTGTTCATGGAAAGTTGATTCAACCAATATTAATATACACATGGTCGTAATGTTCAATATTCATTCTTGGAAATTGAACAGATAAACCCAAGGTGCAGTATAGGGATGGAAGAACAATTTTTATTACAGTTCCCCCAACTACCTCGCGATTTATGGTTTCTCTATAGTAGCTATCTTGTACGGAGGAATAGATATCAGTTCTTATACTATAAAATATTTAATAGATAACTCCACGTCCCTCTCAGAAGGTAAACCAAAAAATTCATTAGGGAAAACATAATTTAATTTTTCCATCACTTGATGAAATAAATCATGTAACAATCCATGATCATCATAACAGATACTGATATTTTGGTCCAAAACTCCATCCATATCATGGTTTTTAGGTATAGTTTAAAGACCTTAAATTTCCTTGTAAATTTTATTTTTAATTAAATGGGAATTTTACAATTCTGTGAAAATTGATGGTGTGTGATTCCGAGGCCTGGAGTGCCTCTAATGAATTTCTGAACATTTTTTCGGGTACATTCAGAAAAAGTGTGAGAGGATTTTTGTAACATTCAAACTGGGGCTCGGAATTGAAATCTAAGGGCACCGTTGAACTCGTAGCACAAGTACTCACTTAATAATACTTTCACCTCAATTGTAGTTGGTCAAGGGTGGAAGTTAATTTTTTGGTATTTCGTGAATGAAAAAAAAATTGTGTAAATTTTTATTTTTATATTATTTTGAAACTTCAATGTGGATGTTTTAATAGGTGGGGACCACCTGAACTAATTATCCCATGAGAAGTTATGGTGAGGTAGACCACCTGAACTAACCTCCCAATGAGAGGTTATGGTGGTGGGAACCACCTGAGGCTAAAACCCCTTGAACTCCCTCTCAAGTGTGAGGAATCCTTTTAAACTTCCCCCACTTTAATGGTGACACACCCTTTAATTTATTATGCCAAACACTGTTTAAATAATTAATCCAATTTGAAATTTTGCCAACAATTAAAATTGGGGAAACACAACAGTTGGCTATTTGGATTTTGGGGGAAAGTATTGGAAAATGGGAGAGGTCATGGAGGATTGATTTCTCTAATGAAGAACGGCTTCCATGAAGAAATTATACTTCAAATAATTCTACTCTAATGAAGAATGACTACCGGGTCAGACCGGAACTGGACCCAGATCGACCAATGTTTACATTTTCATCCATATCATTGTCACCAGGAGTCTGTTTGATGAACCATATATGGTGCTGGAAACCATGGAGAAATATGGACCATTTGGTATACCCCACTAAGGATTTGGATAAAGTTAGGGAATGGTTGGGTTGGATCGAGCACAGATCCAACTAAGCTCTCGTGACAAAAAGAATAATAACGCAAAGACCGGGTGTCCGATTGATGCACCGTCTATTGTGTTGAGACCCATATGAAATGGAGGTCCTTTTAGATAATTTCTCTTGAGACTTTGTGGCAGTTGGATTATCAACCAATGGCTTGTGGAGTAGACCCTCCCAAGGACAATCGATCATAGTCCGGGAACACAGTAGCAGGTTGTGACGAGAAGAATGAGGAGAAATCCTGTGTGCGTCAGCACCGAGCGATACTGTGTGGATTAGCACTAAGATATCCTATGGGGGTCAGCACTGAGTGATCCAGTGTGGGTCAGCACAAAGCGATCTTGTGGGGGTTAGAACCGAGTGATCCTGTGTGGGTCAGCACTGAGCAATCCTATGTGGATGTGCCTCTTAATAGAGTAAGTTGATCTATTAGTTACATCTAATAATCTCTACTACTGTACTTTAGTTAGACCTGGTGGGAGCTGAGTTCGAAAATCTGTGGTACTTTATTTCAGGCTAATACCTTGGTGGTATTCTTCTGTGTGGTGTACCTTTGTGGTACTTGCCTTTGTGGTTTTCCTTCATCTGTGGAATAGATGATCTTTGGGCTTTTGGGTTAGAACTTGTTTTTCCTCATGATTGATATGGGTTTACTTGATAACATTGGTATATGTATGGGCATATACCTATGTAGGGTTGACAGTTGACATCATGCTTTGAGGTTTATCATTTTTGGATTTTCTGTGACCTTGAGGGTCTCGAGAACCCTACGGAGTATCGTTATACTCATCCTTCTATGCGCTATGCCAGCACCTTGTTTTGTTTTTTACTGACGACATACATCCTTGATTGAGACTGAGGGTACAAGGACAAGACGAAACCTGGAGGTGGACCATATGATGAGTCGGTACATGGAGGAGACAGAAGAAGGTGGAGTGTTGAGGAGGCGATTTGTACCTACCTTCAAGTAGGAACCTCAGAGGACGATCGAACAACTGTATTGATTTTTTTTCATCAGTTCACTTTTACATTTAGTTTTCTATAATTTCTAGTCAGGCTTGTATTCTGGCCCCTTTTTTTCAAACATTACTCACATTGTTTACTATTTAGTTTACTTGAGTTCATATCTTGTTGTGTGCGTTGTTGCATGTGCTTACATGTTATAAAGGCAATGCCTTCCTAGTATTAGGGTTATTTCTTTCGGTGCTAGTCTCCAGCCCTTGGCCTATGGAAGGCGGGCTTGGGGTAGTCACGACATAGGCCCCAGGGGACACGTTGTGACCTATAACACAACTTTATTGGGCACACCATTCTCTCTGGTGAACAGAGATACCCCCTCTTCTGATTATAACAAAAACATTTTATTATAACAGTTTCTATATGATAGATAAATCACTAAATATTCCATCATGAAATTTTTTCCAAATATCATCATCACTAGGATTAAAAGGTTCTATAAGAAATGTTAACCATCAAACTCGATGGGACACTCATTTCATTACAGAAAAAATCTGAACACATTCCCAACAATGTATCCAGATGAATTACCCTATAGAATTATTCAATAACAATCCTAAAACTCACCATTAATTCTAAAAATTGGAATTATTTAGAAGAACCTATGTCAAAAAAGTATGATACTAGAGTCTAGGCTACTAAGATCGTATCTCTTACATTAGATAGCCTGAAAATTTTCAATTCATGTGTATGTTATACTGTATATAACTATAAAAGTCCATGTCCCTATGCTACAACCATATCTCATTGGAAAGGTATTATCTTCTAGAGATGTAAATCATAAGTATGGATTCATGGAAATTTTTCACCTCCTTGGGTTGTACGGTTGGCGGTACTCTGTCTCCTAGCAAGGAATGTTGTCACTAATCCCACTCCAAAATTCATAGCTGGTGTATATCCTTACAATGGGAATTTGTCAAATGGTCATAGAAAATTTCGGGATATAGACCATTTTTCCAAACGCTTGAAACACAACGAGGTCACTTCCAAACTATATCTTCATATGACATTATATTCAACAATAATGCAAATACCATTAACTTTTTTAGTTCATAAACTCGGACTACTAATACCCTCATGAGTTGTATCATAGTGATGATCTATTCCACTAGATGTTATACATTAGAGTCTAGGTGTTGATCCCCCATTCCCTATACATTTAGAATCTCTCAGATTACACTGAGAGAAAAAGTCCTACCTCACCATATCAGATATTGTATTTATTTACAAAATATTCACCATATATATGTTGATCCACCTAATAACATCTATAAAATATCTCATTCTAGATATCTCATCACTAATAATAGTGGGATCAAAGAACTATATATTAGTAAACAAGTTGAATAGTCCATGAAAGACACAATGCCTTGATCTACGCTCTAAAATTCCCTTGCACAATCATCTCTTAGTAAATCTGAAAAAAATTTATCATATAAGGTAGTATAGAAGAACCAATAGATAATTCCATGATGTTTACATACCTATATAAGAAAAAAACACCAAATAGTGGAATATACTAGAATATATTGACCTTGGATTCTTATAAATTGATACTATATGTTTTTAAATGAATATTAAATACATAACACAAACACATTACTAAGGACTATATTATTTTAGTGTATTTGGACACTACATACGAAATATTATTATTTAGTGAATGATATTTAACATCTCCTATAAATAATTTTTTTTAGTACTCTTTACAAGCCAACAATTCTAAAAATCAATCTTTATAACCTATTGAAATGAAACATTTAAAATTGTGAGTTTAAATTATCAATATGGGTAAACATGGAAGATACATAAATATAAAATAAACATAACAGTTTGAGAACATGAGAAAAACATTTGAAAACCATACCTTACACATCAAAGATCATAATATTGAGTCATGGCATAATGATTGTATTTTATATGACAAGAATCATAAGGTAATCAAAGAATATTATCCATGAGGGAATAACATTGACATAATCAACATATTTTTGGCATACACATTAGATTGTAATATTAATAACATGTATAAATAGTGTTATGTTCACTAATTGTGTTAAAAACACTATATTAGGACAACTCATTAACTTTTGTGCATGAATCAAGGTCAAAAATAACACTATGGACATGATAGACAAGTCCATGAATAACACTATGAACAAGTAATCATGTTCATGCATAAAACTATGAAATTGTAATTATATTAATTCATATCATTTTGAACATATAATCATCTTCATTCATTATATTCTGAACATGAAATTAAATTAATACATAACATATTTAATTATGAGTTATCCATCATTACCCAATTAATTAGAGGGAGATATAGTTCCCACCAGTCAAATAATTAAAATAATATTTATATGTTCTTCAAGATCTTAAACCATTAATTATATAATAACACATGAAATGAAATCGATTTCTTAAACATTTCATCATAACAAAACCTATCTAAAAGAGATTGCTTTAAAATTAATTTCATTATTTCATCATTGTATAACACATGAAAATCAAGAGGATTTCATATAAAATTTACCATGGTATTACCCATTGAAGAAAAAAAGGTTTCATAAACAACCTATCTGGATAAACCATTATTAGAGAAAAGAAATGTGGCATCCTTGGTTCATATACCTATAAAATCATAATTTACATTAAAGTATATTATTTAATATGGAGATTGATTTTATAAGATCACACCGAATATTTCTAGAACAAATAACATTTTTTTGAAAATATATTCTTAAAAGAAAATATTATTAAACATTTTAAAAATAATTTTCTTTAAAAATAACATTAAATGTATATAATGGAATCTTTAATTAAAATAATGGTCATGATTTTGGAAAATTATGCTTATACCTTACCTGTTAAAACAAATATTCCTTTCACAATTTTAATAAAAGCCAAACATGAAATATTAAAAAAAACATGAAGATTCCTTTAAATGTTTTTAAAAAAGTGAAACATGGGTAAAAAATAATCAATAAATAATTTAAATAATATTAAAAAAAATTTAAAACAATTTTAGAAAACGTGGTTTAAAAAAAATTCCACTCAAGAAATATGTAACGATGTTTTTTTTCTTGAAACATTTTTTTGAAATATTGACCACATAAAGGGATAAAAATGATCAGAAAATATTTTTTATCCTTACCATAACATAAAAAAATTATATATTTTTTGAATATTTATATCATAATATCTTGACATTGGATTCAAAATCATAAATAATCTTAATGAACAATGAGACTGTATAATAAATCCCTTACCTCTTTGGTAACATTGAATAGTAATATCCATATAAGAATAATACTAAATGAAACCGATAATATCATGATAATAATTTAGGTAATTATATTAAATGTAAATTGGGATTTATAAACACCTCACAAAATTTGATATATTCATAACATAACATATGTCTCAATGAAGGAAAATTGAGACAAAAATCTCTTACCACATAGGTAACTTTTGAACGATATACCCCCAAAAAGGGATATAATAAAATAGATATGTAAATCATCATAATTTTTAGAGTAATTTTAGTAAAATAAATTAATGGATTTTATATATACCAGAAAAAGAAATAGGTGGTGAATAAGGCATGTGTCTCATATAAGTGAAAAGTTAGACGAGAATCCCTTACCACTTTAGTTACATTTTAATAATTAAACCTCAACAAATCATAAATCAAAATAAAACATTAAATATAATTAATTCTAAGATATTCATGATATAAATTTTCAATGGGTTAGTATATACACAACAAAAATTAAATGAGTAATTAATTTTCATATGCCTACAAGAAAAAAAATTGATATGATAAATCCTTTACATTAATTCTTAACTTCAGTCATACATATTTGAAAATTTAATTTTATAAATATTTTATTATTATAAATAGTTTATAGAAAAAAAACACACACAAATATATATATATATATATATATATATATCAAAGAACATACCATTTTATTATAACCTTTTATTACCCATTTATTAACAATTCCATGTTAATGTCATTTTTCGGTAAACAAATTATCTTTTTTTCATTAATTAGTTATTTTTTATTTTTTATTATATTTAATTGATAATTTTTATATAATTTCAAAAATATTAATAATAAAAAAATTAAAAAAATTATACAAAATTATACATCATTTTCAAGTCATGAAATATGGTTTTGAGAGATAATTCATGTTACGGTCAGAGAGACGATATGTCATTTATATGCATGAGTAGCATTTAAATTTTTTATCAATCATTCTAGAAAATAGAAAAGTAATATTTTATATTTATTAACTTATAATAATATAATAAAAAATAAAATTACTTTAAATATACTTATTTATATAATCCATGTGGTTTGGTTATGAATTTAGTGAGTCTTATCGCTTCGGGAAGGCAGTGGTCAACACGTATAGGCATGATGTTTTCATTGTTTAGGGAGTAAAAATGCTAGAATGAAAATAATATATTACCTTTTAATAATTATAAACATTACATGAATATAATTATTATTTCCTTTTAATAATATATATTAATTAACAACATCATTATTATCTTCTATGTAATGATTTAGTGAAAAATGGATCACATCACCTCATTATGTGGTAGTCCTGTATACAAATGAAAGGAGTTATTGTATCCCCTATTGAATGAAACATAAAATGAAATATAACACATAATGACTTTTGGAGAATGAATATGTCATTAATATCATATATAAAATTTATATTGATCATTATACTGATATATTATAAATTGTAATGGGGAAATAAATGACATCAGTTCAAGAGGTGGTAGTCCTCCGTACACATGAATGATGATTGTATAAACCATATGATGAAGCTGGTGGTGGTTTTGGGAAATTAATGTAAAATTTAAAACTATTTTTACATGTAATCTACTGATTTTATTATATCAGTTTGTTTTAATAATAACTGAAAGAGGTGGTGGAATAAATATAATAAAAAAATTTATCGAAGAACATTACATCTTCTTCAGGTATCCTTTTTTGGGATAAACCAAAATCCTTAATAGGTTGGATATAAGTAAAAAATTATTCTTATAAAATGATATGTTGGATTTTATAAAGGTATTTGGGTATAAAGTATAATATTCAATCTGTTTCGAATGTGTGAACACGACAACATAAGGATGGTATTTTATAAGTGAGGTGAGTGTCACACATATAAATATTTAAATAAAAAATAAGTACCCACATTTACCACATCAAAAAATTTCTAAAATGGAGTATTATAAATAATTAATGATTATAGGCTTAATGTATGACCATAAATTAGATTTTATAAAATTATTTAGATCCTTTTATCCCTTATCTTTTAGATTAACAACGAGTCAACCCATTTTTACCTTAACCGTGATAAATAATTATTAAATTTAATATAATTTAATACGTTCTCAAATTATGTTTAACTATGTGTATAATATAAATTATTATTATTAAAAATATTTAATCCAAATTTCCATATTTTATTCAAACAATTTGGAAATGTTAATTTGAAATCAAATTATCTGATGTGATGAAGAAGTGGGATTTCAACGAGAAAAAGTTCAAAATATTAATTGTTTTTTATATCAAAAGACACAATAAAAATAATTACAATAAGTTAAATTATATTAATATTTATATAATTGAACAAAATTATATTTTAAACCCAATTGAAATTATAATTTAATGATATAAATAAAATAAAATAGAAGGCATTAAACAATTAAAATTTTGTTTTTTCACAATTCATTAAATAAAGTAATGTATTCAGAAAATTGAAAAAAATTTACCGTATGATAATATTGAAATTTATATTAAATAAATGAAATTTATTTTTCAAATAAATTTTATTAATATGTAAAAAAGTATTTTTAAAATACCGGTTTTATGCATTAAAATGGATTTATTCTTATATATTTTATAGAAAATAAACAATATGAATGTAAATATTTTATTTATTATATTATATATAATTAATTAATAAAATTCACACATTTTATAAAATTTATATAGGTATAACACTTTTATTTGTGTAAAAATATTTTTTCAGAAAAAATAATCACATTATTATAATTTTTAATTAAATAGCCAACAAAGAATTCATTTTATATACATGTGTTAACCATATATTTGTAAAATTTTATAAATATATTCCATATCATCCATTAAAATTTCATGGTTTTAACAAACATATAATAAAATTTTAATAACATGATATGTTTTGTTTAAACTCTATTGCGTGTAATGCATGAGATACTCATCAGTGCCTGAAATTAAATCCAAGATAAATGTGAAGTTTAATGAAAGATATACTCATTTTTTCATGTAATTAAAGATAAAATTGGTATTTAATGAAATTAAAAATATTAGATTTATTAGATTTATTTGACGAAAATATTTCAAACAATTTGAGGGTGTTACATTCCACCCCCCTTAAAAATGGATTATCCCCTAAAAATTCATCACATTAGTACAACAAAATCAGGATACACCAACTTCATTATATCCCAATGTTACTATGTGAATTCCTCAATTTTATGTTTCCCTGATAAAACATTGACATGATGAGTAGTCTTGTTTCATATAATCTTCAATGATCTTTAATCTCTATCGGTCAGTCCTCATAAGGAATATCATGCCATAGCTACACAGCCTGTATGTTAAGACATGTTATGGATCAAGTTTGTAATTCCTATGCATAGATTAATGGAGAATATCTTGAACACGTGATAGGTTTGGTGGAATATCCAATCTATAGGCCACCACCATGATATGAGTAAGAATTTCATGGGGATCGATATACCTAAGGCTTTAATTTCATTTGTATCATAAGAACAATTTAATCATTTTATTTTTCTTTGGTCAATTTGCAAAAAATATATTACTATAATAAATTAAGATTAAATTTTTTTCATCTTAAATAACCGATGGATCAAAAGTTCTATTATTGAATGATATTTAAATCTTCTATCTATAGTAAAAAATTGTTAGCAGTGTTTTTCCAATATGCATAAATATTAATATAGTGATACAATACATAATATCTAAAACCACAACCAAATATCAAAATAAGTAATTATTCAAATGGTTAAAATGAAAAATATTTAAATCTAATACTTTATAAATAACATCTCAAAATTTATAAAATCAAGTTATCATTAATTCCCAATTAATATAATATGTATCTTTATTGTCACATATTAAACATATGAATACCTTTATCATGTGTTCTCTTGAAACGCGATAATAAGAATAATTAACATAAAACCATATTGAAAAAATTCATGCTTCCTTACTCTTATAATAAAACATAGATTATTAGTTAAATTCTTTAAATCTAAAAAAGGTTAAAACTCCATCAATGCTAGAATAAAACACATTTTCACGATATAATTAACCAGTTCCAAGATTATTTGTTATATCTATTTTACATTATCCATATTAATCATATCATTATCCAAACTAAACACAATTTTCTCAACATTTGGAATATATCAACGTTTATATCCTATTTTCCATTTATTTTTTATAAAATATATCATTTCCTCGAAATCACATTTCTAGGTCATCAGTAAAATTAAACATATTCTTGTAAATCCACTATGAAAATTTTCTATAGAAAATTTCTATTATATTTTATTATTCATATAACAAAATTATTGAATTCCCATACATAGAAAATTCAATCATTCCAACATATCATTAAGACAATCAATAGGATTCATCATCTTTCTAGTTTATCACTCCTTTAATTCTTATGAAATTTGTAGTCTCCTCATCATCATCAAAAAAACAAGTACTCATAAAACCTTGATGATTCTCATTAAAAGTTTCCCCATTAGGATATCAATTTTCATAATTACCATAAATTACACATTTAAAACAATTAATAGTTAGTCAATCATTAGGGAGGAAATTATTCTCATAGATTTCAGTAAATTTAAATTAGATTTTTTTTATTTAGTTACACGGTGAACTTCTTTTACACAACAAAAAATATTCTCAACCCTGTGAGAAATTTCCTTCAGTTCTTCTTTACATATTCTCTATATATTGGAAACATAATATTATTTCCCAAAAGGTCTATAATACCCTGACACTTAGTGACATATTTCGTTATTCTAATTTGTGAGTCCAATAGTTGGTAAAGGTGCATATTGTTAACCATATTCTATGATAACTAATGAGGTATAATAATAATAACATTTACTCCAACCATCATCCCATTTAGATTGTGATTAGAAAATTTCTCAACAGATTCAATTTTAGTCTAGTTCCTTTTGGATATCTTCACTTACAAAGACTGAAAAAAACACAGTCTCAACAATGAAAATCATAGTGTATAACCTTATAATCATGAATAAACAATTTACAGTATATCTAAATCATTAAAAATTTAGTTTTATACTAGTTTATTAATATAAATAATCTATTTAAATATTTAATGACATTTCATAAAGTGTGTGAATTTATAAGGAATATATACTTGGAGTGTCAAATGGGTTGTGAAGAAAGGCTCATTATCGTTCACCAGGTTATGATCATGTCCAACTCAATATGCTCTTTTCTAATTAATAATCAATATGTACCTCTATTATAAATCCACACCCACTAGTATTATCTAGACGATGATGTCATTTTATAGAATCCATATTATATATTCTTTACCAAAATTACATGACATTTTCTTATACTTTGACTCAACCTTATAATAATAAATAAAGTCATCCATATAAATATCCTTATAAATATAACTAGTTATATCACTAAATATTTCTCATCTTATATTCAAAAGGTTAACTAAAACATCCCCTGATAACAATTATTGTGACCTCAGATTATCATACCAATATATTATATATTGTATGATGAATATTCAATGACTAATACAAAAACATTCATGAAAACCATGATAGTTTAGTTTCCATGTATAATCGGTATAAATATATATTCTTGAAATATCTTAAATATCTCCCATAAAGATATTCCCCTTTAGTAATTTTTAAAAATATATCATATTTGAAAATTTGCTTTATAACATGGGGAAAGAAAACATAATAACTTGTTATATTAGATCCTATGTAATGGTACCAAATGGATATGTGTAAGAATAACTTGACTACAAGCGTATGTGAACATGATAATTTCATTTGAAACCTATACACTACATGACAAAGACCATAATATTGAGTCATTTCATAATTATTGGATGTTCATAAAAATGGAATCATAAGGGAATCAAATAACATGATGCATGAGATCATAACATTGGATTAATACATAGATTTTCAGTATACACATTAGGTTATAACATTATGGAAATGTATAAATTGATACAGGTTAACTTATTAAGTCTAAGAGATAAAATTATGCCCCCCAATACATTTTTGGGCATGAAATCAGGTCAACACATAACATTACAAACATTATAGAAATTACTATGCATAATGCTATGAACATGTAATCAGGTTACACATCAAATTTTGATCAAGCAATCAGGTCCATGCATAATTTTGTGAACATGTAATCATGTTTACAAATAAAATATTTACCCATGAGCTTTCCAATTTTTCCCAATTCAAAGAGGGACATATAGGTGCCACCTATAGCATAATAAAAACCATACATATGTGTACCATGATACAATAAAAAATTTACCATATCATAAACTATGAAATTCAATGGATTTCATAAATATTTCATCATATCATAACTTGTGTAAACGAGAAAGGTTTCATAACCATTTTGTCATTTCATCATAATTTATCCCATAAAAAAGGGCCACGTAATAATTTTATCTTTTTATAACTAGGGGATGAAAAATGGTTTTAGATAATTAATAATAATGGTATCCTTGATTTATATTACCATCTGATCATAAGTTATACCAAATTATATAATCTTATATAGATAATTATTTAGAAAGGTCACTTTTAATATTTTTTGTGGAAAATAACTATATTTTAAAATCACATATTTAAACATGAAATTTATAATAAATTTGGAAAATTAAATGTTTTTAAAATAAAATTTAAATTTTTTAAATTTTGTTTCAATTAAAATAATGTTCATGATTATAGGATCGAAATAATGATGGTAGATGCTCAAATACAAGAGGGGGGGAATTGTATAGCTTAAAAATTCTTCTGGATCATTTAAAGTTGTCAGTGTTTAAGAAAATTAAACAAAGTAAATTAAAAAGACCTCTTAATTATACAAACCTACTAGGTTCTGGAAATGTGGTTCCAAAAAATGAAACTTTCTATGTTCCGGAAATATTGTTCTGGAAATGAACCTTAAGAAAAGTCACCAAGGAAAATATTCTACCTTAAAGCATATAAAATCTTACTAATCAGAGTATACAATAGAACAAGGAAGTATAAGAAAGATATAAATTCATTATCAATCAAAATTAAGTAGAAATAAACTTGAATAAAAAACAAGTAACAAGTATGAAATCATATAAACCAAAGAGAAAGTTATCCAACAACCTTGGATTAAATTCCCTTGATTTATACTTTCAAGAATGTCTGTCTTACCTACACCAGGGTAAGCCCTCAATAAGAATATTAGAGTGTGTCTTGATATCCCTGCAATTTCTCAACTTCATGGTAGTCAGCACCTCTGTCTTCCTCACCAAGAAGTCCTCGAACTTTAATGTAGTAGGCACCTCTGTCTTCCTATCCCTGTAATCCCTCAAATGTACTCAACATCATTTAGAGTCACACAAATAAAGCT
Source organism: Viscum album (assembly GCA_963277665.1). Lineage (NCBI taxonomy): Eukaryota > Viridiplantae > Streptophyta > Magnoliopsida > Santalales > Viscaceae > Viscum > Viscum album. The sequence continues at coordinate 758,756,303 of OY728147.1, forward strand.
AAACATAATGTTCATTATGCACTAAGCATGACTGTATCTCTCTCTAGAAATCACTTCAACAACATGTAATCTCTAGTGATCTATAAATCTAGAATTGATATGGATCTTGTTTAAATGATATCCTATTTATATGCACTTCTCCAATGGTCGAATCCCTCCTCCAACTGTTATATTATTCCCCTGAATTTTGGAGAGACCAATACACGTGTCACTCAAACAATGGTTTGTTAGAAACATAATGTACGACATTGTTTCATAACATTATCATGTACAAGAAAAATATGGTTTCTTACCATAAGATGTTTTTAGAATCTAGGGAATTAATAAAAGTTCTGAGTCTAACTAAAGACCATTCGGTGTCTATAAATATTGAGATTCTATTTTATTGAAGAGTTTTAAGCTAGAATTCAGTGGAATTACAGTGTCTAAATTTCAATGAAATTCAGAGTCTAAATTCATAAGAATTCAGAGTCTGATCTCCGTATGTTTGGAGTTTGAATTCAGAGCATTTAGAGTCTAAACAGATAACGTTCGGAGTCTGAATTCAGAGAGTTTAGAGTCTGATCTTAGAGAGTTCGGAGTCTATATTTAGAGAGTTCAGATTCTGAACATAGAATGTTTGGAGTCTGAATTCAGAGAATTTAGTGTCTGAGCATATAAAGTTTGGAGTCTGAATTTAGAGAATTCAGAGTTTGATCTTTGGAATTTCAGAGTTTGAATTTATAGAACTCAGATTCTAAATTTAGAGAACTCAGAACATGAAATCGAAGTCTTAAAAAATAATTCTCTATATCTATGTATTTATAAGATTCCGAGGTTTTAGATACAAAACCTAATTTTACACTTAGAAATGAGATGATTTAGATATTAACAATGAAAACATGGTAAGGATAAATTTTCCTTGGGAAATGAAACCTTCCCTTATGAAAGAAAAATTGGCTAAGGAGAAAATTTCCTTGAAGAAGAAAATTTTCTTTAAGGAAAATTTTCCTTATCAAGATAAAAACACATTTTTCCTTAAAATAGAGTGTATGTAATTTTCAAAACGTAAAGAAATGTAAATGTCATAACGAAAACTTTATTGACTCAACAATGATAAAATGATATTATCTTCATGTTGTTCATGTTAAAAAAAAGTTCCATTCACATTTTTGTTAAAAACCAAACATCCATTGTTTGTAAAACAACACAAATATTCCATTCAATTTTATTTCTTAAATTTCAATCAAGTGTAATTATTTATTAAATAAATAATTTCATTACTATTAGAAACATATTTGCTAAAAATTTTATAAAACATAGTTTTCGAAGAAAAAGGGAATTCGACCGAATGAAGAAATAATGTGGTCATTTATAAAAACATTCTTTTGAACTATTGAGTACAGAAATTGAAAAAATAATTGAAAAAAATGTATTCTCATGAAATAAAATGAGCATAATAATATTAAATACATTCTTCACAATTTTATCATAATATTTCATCATCAGATACAATGTTATAAACAATCCATATAAAAGATGAGATTTGTGTCATAAAACCATTACCACATTGGTAACATTTATTCCTAAAACCCATGAAGGAATAAAGTGAAATTAAACATATAATATAATATGAATTATTAAATTCATGAAACTACATGTTAATGGGTATGTATATAGACTATATAAAAGAAGTTATGTGCATAACATACCATATGTCTCAAAGAAGGAAAATTGAGAAAAAATATATAACCACGTTGGTCACTATTCAACCATAATACCCATGAAAGAGTGATCCTAAAATGTATATATAAATCATAATGACTATCAAGAGATGTATAATAATATAAATTAATGGGATTTAAATAAACCAAATGAAATGGGTGGCAATTATGGCTTGGATCTCATAGAAGTAAAAAAGTTAGACGAGAACCCCTTACAGCTCTAGAAATATTTTGAATAGGAAGCCCCAATAAAGCATACAGTAAATTGAAAAATTATATATAATTAAAAGGATAATATTAATGGTATTAATAGTCAATACATATGTATTTACACTCTATTAATTAAATGAGGGGTGAATTTTCATGTCTCCCAAAAAGAGAGAGAGTTGAAATCCATTACAAAAAATTTTGAATTGCTTTATACACATACAAAAATCATTTATAATAAATTATATTTTAATATATATATATATGAAATAAGGATAATTATATTTTTAGTAGCTTATATTATTTTTATATGACCATTTATTGACTTCCCATTAACAATTTCTTGATAAATTTAAGTTTTATGTATTAATTACTTTGTGCTTCTTGTTTATTTTGATATATATGTCTTGATACTATTAAATTGACAACAGTTTTGTCATATTTGAAAAAACATTAATGAAATAATTATCATATTTATACATCAATTACACATTTAATATCAATCATGAATGTTGGTTTTTAGAAATTCCGTACCTTATGATTATGGAGACAATAGGTCATACATTCACTCGAGTAATATTTACATTTTTAAGAAATTATTATAGAAAATATGTAAGAGAGATTCTATATTAAATTAATGATAATAATATCACAAAAAACCTATTATTACATTTAATGTAATTATACATATCATGTATGTGGTTTGGTAATGAAAGGAGCGATTCACATAGCTTCCTGAAGTTCATTGTCCAAACATACACAACTGATGGCATCATCATTTAGTGAGTCAAAACATAAGATATAAAAAAATAGATTATGTTTTATAATGATAAATATTTCATTAATATAATAATTATTTTATTTATATCACATATATATTCATTAAATTTATCTCTATTATCATCAATGTAAAGTGTTACTGAAAAACGAATCACATTGCATCTCGAGGGGGTAGTCCCCCATACACATGATTGTTGTTATCATACTCCCTATGAAATGGAATTTAAAGAGGTATATATGATATAATTACTCAAGGGCTATAATTATATAATAAATATCATACATATTTTTTTGACAAGTATTGTACCCAACCCTGAGATGAGGTAATAGAAAAATAAATGACATTGATTTGCGAGGTGGTAGTACGCCGTACATAAGAATAATTATTTTGGATTCAATTTGATTAAAGTGGATATGGTTTTTTGACATTACCATGTCATAATGAAAAATAATTTAATTGCTGATATTTTTTTATATGATCATTGTTATGTAAAAATTTATAGGTTTGTAAAAAGAAATAATATAAAAACACGTGTCAGAAAACATTATTGATTCTTCGGGTATCTAGAATAGATAAACAAAGACATCATAGGATAGATTTATTCAAAATATAGTGCATCTAGGATCTGAGTAGGAATTTTTGGAATTTTTTTTGTATTTTCCTATCCAAATGGTTTTATGGTGTGAATAAGAGAGGAGATGATCTGGTCATTTATAACTGAGTAGAGTGAAACATGTGTAATTTTCGAAAATAAAATTGTGTATGCATGTTTTTAACATTTTGAAAGGGTAAAAAATATATTATTCTCTTGTACTATACATGATAGGGTCAAAATATGTAAATTATATATATTTTAGACAATTTTTGGGTCATTTTAAACGTTATATTTTTAGTTTATCCCCCTTGTAAAAGTATTTTTACCATAGTAAAAGTAAATATTTTTTAATTTTTCGACTATTCATTATAATAAAAACTAATTTTAAATTATTATGTAATTTAAAAAATTAAAATTATAAATATTTAATTCATTTTTACAAATTTGATTCGCATAAATGTAATAATATTAATTTAAAATTATTCTGATATACATAACAAGAATGTTTTCCAAGAGAAAAACTTTATCTAATTAGAATGTTTTTATATAAAATTTGACCTTTGAAATTATTTGTATGCCCTATAAATTATTAATTGTAAAATTATTTATATAATTATTATTTTAAATAAATTTAAAATATAATTTAACTTCATTAATAAATAAATTTGTCCTGCAGTTTTATATTAAAATTAAATATTTTCCACTATTCATTAAAATATTTATCATATAAAAAATTTATAAAAAATTTACCATAAAAATTTTTTTTCACGAAGATTAATAAAATGAAATTAGTTTTTAAAATAAATTTTCTAAAATTATCAAAACATATTTCAAAAAAAATTGAACAAAAATGTTACAAAACTGTTTTTGAGAATGAAAAAAAAATTAAAGTGTAAAATTGGATTTATTCTTATCTATTATCTAGAAAAATATAACATTAATTTTAAATGGTTTATTGGGTTTATTATATATAAATTTCCTTAAAACAATTCTAAAAAATTGGTTTCATTAATTTATGGAGTTAAAATTTCTATTTTTCCTAAAAATATATTGTAAAAAAAATTCATTTATTTTAATAAACAATTAAGTGGTAACCAACAAATAAATTTATATAACTGTGTAAGACCATATATTTTCATATTTTAGTTAAACACCTTCACAATCGCCATTCAATCTCCTTGGTGTTAAGTATGAAATAATGAAATTTTATTAATATGATATATTTTGTTTAAATATAGCGTTACATATAATGTAGGCTAATCATAAAGTTGTATATAAATAATCAAAAACTCTTGTTTCAAGCTACATAATCAAATTTTTTTGTTTGATGTAATGAATGTTAAAATCAGTATTGCATGTAATTGTAATATCAATATGATTAAATTTATTTTTAAAAAATGTATTTCACAAAATCTTGGAGTTTTATATTGAATCACTTATGATGTAATATCCGCCCTCCTTTACAGATTTGTCTCAAGATACTCCATGATCAACAACATATCTTATATACATGACTAAAAAACATATGGATAGCCTTATCCAAAAAAAATAAGGTGGCTTTTCCGATGGTAACTACAACATCAACTCTGAAATAGTTGGTGTAGGTCATAAAGATCCTTCCATGGACTACACTAGCCATAGAAAACACTCCCTAAGCTGAGAATCAACGCACAGTCTCAGTAAAATTGGTATTAGTATATAATTTTTTATTGGTGGAATTATAGGTGGGTTAGATCACACCAGTATAGGATCGTTGCTGTCGCCACCTTCTCATCTATCTTCTTGAGGTCATAATTGTGGCATGCATATACAATTATATGAACACACCTAAAAATCATATTATGAGATAATCATTATAAAAGGGAAAAATAAAGGCTCGTGGCCTAAGCACAAGAGGTTCACTTTCTAAACTACTTTAGCCAAAGGACAAGTTTTGATGTGAAATTTAAATTTTATTAATCATAATGGATCAATGATATGACATTCAAATTCCATGTTACAGGGAAAATCATTATTTATGGTTTAATTTTCATCCTCATTTAATCATAACCAATTCCATTAATAGTCAAAATTATCATAGTATTTATATATATACAAGGGTTAATTTAATGCATTTCAATTCCGAATTTATAAATACATAAACATTATAAGATAAAAATTTAATTTCAAGTAACTAAAACCAGCTTCTTATATTAGGTCTTAGGATGTATCAAGTCCATATGCAATTATTTAATTCTAGGGATCTCCATTCCATTGGTATAGAGGAACTAAAAATAAAAATAGAATTGGAATCAATTTAATTACAACTAACAACCATTTTTCTCTAGGCAACTAATGTTTAATGGATTAAAAATTTCATAATTAGTTAGTTAAGGTTTAATCATCAATTTTAATGGGAAATTTCATTTAGGTTGATTCATACACTTTATGTTACTAATTTATTTCTCCCTAGAAGAATCATTTGAAATAATAATGTATAAAAATTATGGTTCATTTGATATTTAGTATGAGATACATGAAATGTAGTACATATAGCATGGAATATAAATAACATATTAATATATACATTCCTATAATGACATATTATGAAAATACCTCTTTCCATAACAACCAAAGGGTATAAATCTATAAAAAAATTATTCAAAAATTATATGTTTCTCACAGTGGTGAAAATAATAAAATTTTACTAAGGGAAATTAAAAACAACAAGTCCAATCCAAAGTAATTTGTCTTTAATATTACTATTGGGTTAGCTACTCCCAAGTAAGACATATTACCATGATCTGATCTATCTTAGATGCAGGTCTACTAACCCACAACTGTATGATGATGCAATGAAAAAGAAAATCCTCTTATATGACTTTGTGAAACATGGGGCACATTTCACACATAATTTTATAAACCTAAGTTGCACTTATCTTCAATAATGACCACAATATACTATAGGATACTGAGTGATAGTGAGATTATATAGTGGTAATGTAAGGAGACTATACTATATTAATTATAGTGCAACACAACTATAAATAATAATAAAGTTGAAATACTAATAGGGAAGTAGAAAATACAACATTTAAATAAATATTTAAAATAAATAAATAGAAATAGAATTATACACATTTGTTGATGTAATATAACTAGATTATAAAAGGAATAAATTATATTTGATACTGTATATGACCCAAATCACCAATCATAAACAACCAGTGAAGTATTATTATTTAAATACGAACTATAAAATATAACTATTCAATTAGAAATTATAAATCGGAATGAAATATTTTTGAAATATATATAAGGGTTATAATAAATACACATTTCATGATAAATTATTAGTAAATAAGCACTTAGTTTTAATTAAAACCATTCTATTATTTAATGATATGATTTCCTACAAAATGGGTTTTATTTCTTTTTATGAGAAAATATTTTCTTTCATTTCTTGAAATTTATGGATTCATTCTGATAAAATGAACATCATTTTATAAAAATACGTATTAATATTAAATTATTGTGATGATTTGGGATATTCTAAATTTCTTGATTTTTCAATAAACCATGAAAAATACTAATTTGTTTCGAAAACTATATTTTCATTAAAGTAATTATAAGATAAAATTATATTTTTAATTAGTTTTAAAATTTAAATGTATCCTTTTTTGGTTTCAAAAAATCAATTTTTTTGAATAAATTTTATACTATAATTTAGTCATAAAATATTTTATACTTAGATTAATTTTTTTTTGAAAAAACTATTTTTCATAAACTTTTGATGGGTTAATTTTAAATTATTTTCTACTTCATATATGAATGAAATCCTAAGAAAATGTATTCCATATATTTAATATGGAGGTATAAATTTTTTAAAATTTACTTTTTGAGTTTAGACAATATGATGAGTAACATTAATAATTTTTATTACCATTGAAATGGGTAAATCGGGCAATAAATAGTTAAAAATAAAATGATAAAGATAATAAAATAACCCTAAAACTTTCATTAATTTTGTTTCATGTGTAAAAATAGTCCATACAAATCCAATATTCGGGTTTATGGACTTTTTTTCAATTTTGAGGTAATTATGATCTTTTATAATTTTTTATTTAATGGAAAATCAAAATAAGAGAACCTTGTTTTTAATAAGTATAATATTTATAACATTGAGTTAAATATATTATATATTCTATTAAAAAATTAATTTTAATTTTAAATGATTTGTATTCATCATGGAAATTTAGTTTTATTTTCAGTGAGAAAATAATTACATTAAATGCTCACAAATCACTCATGCAATAATTATTTTATTAATGGAAAAAATAAAATAAATGATATTAAAACCATGAAATGTAATAAAATTTCATTTAATTAATGTTATAAAAATATATGAGATGAAAATTATATTTTTCAATGTATGAAAATATTTTATTTTAAATTTAATTTTTTATTATTATTTTTAATTTAAATGTAATGAAAAGTTCTAAAAAACACCTTAAAAATATTATATTATAAATACTATATTATTAAGAAACATATAATTCATAAAAATATTAAATGGGGACAAATGATCAATATATTGTTGTAAATATTAACCACTTTCCACTTATGGGACTTTGTTTCTTTTATGGTAACTATCATGATCATCAAGGATAAAAAATCATTATTGTCAGGGTAAGTTTGAAAATTTTTAATGAGGGGAGAAAACCAATTAATAGGGGTAAAAATTTAATCTAAAAATATTGAAAACTTTTTTAATGAGATAATTTGGACTCATACACAATATATATTTTAATAATATCATTTTTAATACATATTAACATAAAATTTGGTTTATATTAAATTACTTTTATAATAAAACTCCTCAATGCCCCTCCCCGCTCTTATAAATGGTACCCACTTCATTACATTTCATCACACACCATGAAAAATTGTATTCGTCCAATAAATGAAAATATCATTCAAAAAAATCCATATCCATGTCCTATAGGACTTATTTGGATATTAATATCAACCTTAGAGGCCTTATGGTGTAAAGAAAACAATGTTTTCCAAAAAAATAGGTATTTTTCATAACCAAGCATTTTTTATTTATTATTATACCACATTATATTCTTAATTAACCTTAATGTTATAAAAAAATTGTATCTAACACTTTCTGAGATTTTTATTATATTAATATCATAATATACATCTCCCACTTCAATCAAATGGGAATGGAAACCATCTCTCATGTATACGGTGGACTATCGTCTTATGGACCGATGTACTCTATTTTCCATAACAACTTCTCACATCTTGATATAATAATAGAATTAATGTTTATATTTGATATTATAGACATATTTATTTTTATGAAAAGACAATATATCATTTATTTTCATACATTTCTACTCACTAAAAAATATTATCATCGTTTGTGTGAGCATGCAGACTACAACCTCCATGAAGTGATGTGATTTATTTTTCATCACTACATAACTTATGTGATATATATAATCATTTTTAATGAAATTATATGATATTTATTTTATAATAATAATTGTTTAATGATATAGTAATTATTAAATTTTTAATTAATGAACATTGAATTACAGAAATGTTACTCATGTGTACGTATAGCCTATAGTTTTACTGATTGTAACATTGTTAATTATATATAAACATCCTTGATGATTGGTTATAAAAGTATAATGTATAAAAAAAATGATAATTATTTCATGAATATTATTCTATAGATGGTTATATAGTAAACCCCTTGACCATAGTCAACTTAACAAATCCATTTTGGATATATGTGAAAAATATATTCAAAAATTAATTAATGGGATCTAGTGGTTCTTTTGGAACTCTCATTGTTAAGATGTAATCATTATGAATGTTTTCTTATATACAATTTTTTGAAAATATTATTTTATTTGAAGCTGATTTCATGAGAAAATATATGATTATTAGGGCTCATAGGATATTTATTTTAAATGAAAACACTTTTTATTATCTTATGGATTTAAAACAGACTGTTGAGTTTTCTTATTCTTTTTATTTACCATACTGATATTTATATTGTCATCCCATATTTTAAAACATTTTCATAGTGTTTTAGGATGAATTTCAATAATAATTAGGTCAAGATTAAAATTGTGAAGACATTTCATTAAAATTCATATTGTTATGTTAATTGTTTTTGAAATTAATTGATAGTGAGTGAATGGTTATAATTGTAACATATGGGATTATTATGTAAGATTTATGTCCTAAGACTATAAAACTAAAATACTAATAGATCATTTAGAATTTAAGAAAGTGAATTATCATTTAAAGGCACCGTAATATATAATGTTTTAGGAAATGTCAATAAATTTGTTATCAGAGTAGGGTTTTGATAAAAATAGAGGTTAGGACTTTATTTGCGCATAATTTAAAATTCTTATATAATTAGAAATGTGAGTATGAAAATGATAAATATGGTTATTTGGGATAAATTGACTGTTTTTAATATAAAGTAGAATATTTAAGGATATATTAAAATTTATACACCTTATATAATGGTTTATTTCAATTGATATACTAACACTAACTATTTTTTATTTTACTAAATATCTAGAACTGAATGGATCAAGATTAAAAATGGATTTATAGAATAATATTGGGGTTTTGGGTAAGAGATACTATTCCAATATTATTTGTAATGAAAAAAATAAATCTATTTTAAACATTTTATCATAAGTTATGATTGACATCACGAACCTAAGTATGTTTACTAATAAATTAAATAAGATCTAAATGAAGATATAATGATGCTCATCTAGAATAAATTGTAATAAAACATATTTAATGGCTTATGTGTTGAGAATGTGGAACTAAGTACTAAAAAAAATTACTTACACGAATGGGATGCTGTTTTTTACATGTTAAATGAGGGCATAGAATAATAATCTACCATGAAAAAAAATTTAGGTAGTGGTGTAAAGGAGAATAATGTTTTTCCCAAGGAATTAATTGAATTTATTAAATATATGGAGTTTGTTAATTATAAAAATTTATGTCCTATAGGAAATATCATTAATATGATCAATAAGACCATATAGATGAATGTTTAGCAATGGATAATGAAATTATTTTTGATGAATAGGTAACTAAAAATGATATTTGAAAAGAATGTATTATATAATGAATTATGTTTTGATATTGATGAATCTTAGAATTTTTTCACATATATTTTTTTGGAATGATGTTTTAAGGAATAAGATAAAATAACCATGGTTAGTGAATAACATTAAATGACTAATGTATTTACATATAGGGATTCACGAGATATGATGTGGGGGTATATTTATGGATGATCATAATTTCAAAGGGTTAGATGCCCTTTTATAGGTTTAATGTAATGGGAAAACCATGGTAATAATTTATGAGTTTTGGTATATGTTTGAGTTATATGCCACCTTTACGGTTAATAGAGAATTTTTTTTAATGATGAATGCTTTTTTCATTGTTTTAATATATGATTTAAGGTATCGATAAACCATAGTATTTATATGATCATTGAAAATAAATAATATTATTGGGGTGTTAATCATATTATTTGGAATGTTATAATAATTATATAGTATTAGAAAAAGTAAATCGCAGAATTCGGGTGAATACCGATCACATAATGTAGGATATAGGGCATGAACCCTCAACTGAAGGGTGAAAATGGTTCATCACCTAGAATGTTCTTATTTAATTATTTGGCTACTATGATATTTTTATATCATTTATTGTATAGATAACCATGTGGTCAAAAAATTATTTTGTGATTATGTTATTATTGTTATTTTGGATGAAATTTACTATTTAGGAATCTTAATTTGGTTTAGTAAACATAATCTTAATGTATTTAATTTTATTATTAAAAATTGAATTATATTTTCACGAATATATATTTTTATTTTTTCATTATGAATTAACATGTCCTTTATAGAAATTATTACAATATATTATCATATATTTCTTTAGTTTGAAAATTAAAAAGTTATTGAGAATATTTTGAGATAAAGGTTATATTTATCTTAGCATAAAATGTCATCGAATCATTCTATTCATTGGGTTTTAATAATAGTGTAATGTTATGTATTTTCTTAAAGTAACTTTTTTATGTTTTTGCTGGGAATCTTATTTTTTATAGATAATTTTTTTCCAAGTCATTGAGAAGGCTGAGTGGGTTTATGTGGTATTGGGACATGAAAATGGGGGAAAAGGGGATCTCAAGGAAATTTGTATGGTTTGCGCAATATTTGGAAAACTATGCGAGGGAAGATCTTGAGGGCAAAAAAAATTTGCACTATTTGCAAAAGGATTGGAAACCCATGTGATAGAGGGTTGTGCGAGAATTAGCCTCTGCATGGTTTGTGCAAGGTTTGGCAAACCATATGGCCTAGAAACTTTCAAAAAATTAAAAAATGTCAATTATAGGATTTTAAACTCCAACTTGGGTTTCTCCCCCATTACACCCCATGTAACCCTAGTGATGAGCATGGATGAAACAATCATTGAAAGGTTGGTTCTCCTTCGATACAAGGTCATTTGGACTGTTGTTCGTTGCAGATCGAAGCCATGGGTAATTATAACCACCTACTTTATTCCTCTTTTTTATTAGAGTTTCCATATTTATCCTATCTCATTTGAAATCTCTATAAACCTATTTTTCAGGTTATTTTTATGTTAAAGCTTTCCAGGATGTTTGAATCGTGATCTATGGCTTTGATTAGGAGTGTGTTCTTCATCATATTCGAGGTGGGAGGTCAACAAGTTATTTCCCATATTTTTGTTATCGATTGGTTCATGTGTGTGGGGATTTTTCCAGTATCTTGTTTTGTTTTGGTTTCCTTGATTATAATCAGGTAAATTGGTTTTCTAAATTATTTACTTGAAACCCTTACAATCCATGTGGTATGTGTAAAGAATGTATTGACCATTTTAGGGGCACCCATGGGGTGCACCAACTTTTATATACTTAGAAAATGGTTGGGTTACATGAAGGGTTGCAGAGTGATAATGTGAAACCCATGTATAAATTGTGTTAATGGTTAATTAAATGTAAATGTAATGATAATAGAGATTCCTATAGTGATAAGTCATATGGGGTTGTTCGGAATGACATTGAAATGAGCAGTTGGTTTTAAAAAGATTTTGTTAATTGTTTAATGAATTATTATTAGAAAAGCATATAGGGATTAGTACATATTAAATGGTGAAGATGTAATTGGGTAATGAAATGAGAAATGGGGAATATGTTAATGAGATGTAATAATGGAATGTATGAATATGATGAATGGGTTAATACATGGTAATTAGGTGTTTCACCTAAATGATTTATTATAATAAAGGGGTTATGTTATGTGATATGAGAAATGTATTGGAAATGCATAAGTGGGTTAATGATTGTGAGAAGATAAATGTTCTATATGGGAAAATTTATGGTTATTGATTATTTATTTACAAGGAATAGGGTTATTTGAATATACCAAAGGTTGAAGGCATGAGAATGGGAATTTGGCTAAATGGATATGAATTGTAAATGGTAAATTTATTAATGGGTTATGGTATGGTATTAATTCCCATGTCGTTGTTATGAATTATGATATCCAATTATAACGACCCATAATTTACATACATTGTTAAAACTTAAAAATTGAAGCACACTTATTTCAACATATGACAAAACCACAAAGGACCGTATAGGTATAGTGTCTTTAGAAACTGGGAAACATAAACAACTGGTTCATAAATCTTCTATAGTGTCTCCCATTTATTTAATCATATCTAGGGTCCCTTTTAGCATATTCTACTTAATATCCATCTTCCTGTCCTGGGGAAAAGAAAACATAAAAGGGTGAGCTCAAATGCTCAGCAAGGGAAAATAAAGGAAATAAAAATCATATTATATCTTTTTGAAAATCATAACCTGCAAAAGAGATCATAATATCTTAACATGGAACAAATCATAGAAGTGAAAATGAGATCCCTATAATCATAACATGAAACTTGAAACTTTGTGGCATGCACACATAATCATGGAAAATCATTTCTTGTTAGTCATGACTCATTGCCAAGACTATCTTAGTGGACAAAGTCCCTTTCTGAACCGAGTCACCCTCGTTCCAGTCCGGTTTCACTGAATCGGTATAACCTACCGTTCCAGCCATGTCTATATCTGAGATATAAAATCATTACCCAATGCATTGTAGGGAGATATAGGTCCCACCCATCTTATAATGAATACTTTCTTATGGGTGCCATATAATCATAAACCATACATCATAGCGTAACCCATGTAATAAAAATGGGATTCTTAAACTACATGACATCATAAAACAATTCATATAAGATAAAAGAATTCATAAAAATATTTCCATCACAACATAATCAAATCATTGTAATAATAGGGATAAAAACAGAACCCTTTTATTATCTTAGATGGAAAATAATTTTGATAAAATACTTGAACTCCATTCTTGAGGAAAATATCCTTTCTACTTCAAAAACATTTTTCCTTTCATAACATGTCATACGACTTTAAAATAAAAGAAGTTGATTAAAAATAAACTTTAAAACTTGTAAAGGAAGTTTCATGGAAATAATGTTTTAAAAATCCATTCATGCCGTATAAGTTAAGAAAAACATTATTCGTACTTTTGTCGGAAAAGTCAAAAAGTACCTCGTATGAAAAACGACAAAAGATTCCTTTCATACATATTATTAAAAACTCACCGAAGGGTAAAAATGGATTTAAACAATTGTAGGTGGATGGAAATAATATTACATATTGATGAAACATGGATGTGGATGATAAAATACACCCCAGTAAATACTTACTAATAAAAAATCTCGGATAAAAATGATATTGTGATATTTCCCTTACCTTAGGTCTGATTTGCTTTGTACGTGTCCGAAGCTCCTCTTCTTTGGAACGCCTCTTTGAATCCTCCACTTAGGGAACTAATATTTGTCTTTGAAGAAGACCAGGACCTATAGGATTATTCTAGGGAAGTGGAGAGGAGAAAATGGCAGGGGTTGGCCGAGCTTGAGTGCTCAAATTGGTGTGAGGATGAGGGGGAGGAGGTTCCCTTTTATAAGGGAGGAGAGGGGCACCTTAGGAATATCTCAAAATATTATTTTATATTAAAGTCAAAATCAGTTTATAATGGTTCCAAATGGTATTATTTTGAAGCTAAAGTGGCGATGGGTCAAAATCCTATCAACTAATAGGATTTAGACAAGTTTAGGGTATTATTTTAACCTTATCAATTAGATTTAACTCTAAGTTAAATAATTTAACTTTTACCATGTCTTTTTGTTTTCTTTCACTATATGTTTAATACACTAACTATAACATGTCAAACGAACCCCAAATTGTTTATTATTAATATATATATCCTTATCTATGTCATTTGGCCGAACCTTAGATTTTTAGGAATAAAATAACAATTAATAATATAATATTTGATTTAAAAACTATTTTGTGTCAATTTTGACACTATTTGATATATGATTTTTGTGAAAGTCATAACAGAATTATATGTTCGAACCAAGTTGATTAAATCAACACTAATATATCATAGTAACCTAGAAAATTAGTTTAATTCATAAAAAGTCTCAAATTACATTTATTTTGGTGTTTATAACATCAATTATGTCAATATTTCATAAATAAGATAATTACTGCATCATCGTTGTGTCATAATTAAATTAAATTATTTAATGTCTAAAAATTATAAATAAAATACCATTATGTAGGAAATATTTTTAGCTTTCTAATGAATATTTATTGTCGAATTTATCTTACGTATAACCCCATATTAAAAATGATTTACTTATTAAACATTGATTTTAACTATTTTAACCCTTCTTTAAATAAATTAATAATAAATGTCCTAATCTAACTCAAGTGGGCCTAAATGGTCATAATTTTTTCATAAGGTTGTTTTTTGTGGAATTACACTTATCCAATAGAATTAGGACATGTGTTAGGGTAATAGTAATATCATATTTACCCTTAGTTACCCTATTTACTATTAACCGCGGTAAAAAAAGTAAAAAGTTACTATTCATCAAAAAATTATTTTTATCTCATTGAACCAGATTTTACTTACTGGTATCAACTGTGTCTATCGGATTTTCGAAATTCCATTCACAGAAGCGGTAAAATTAAGTTTTATGCAAAATTCAGTTTTTAACCTACCACTTAGTGGTTTCACTATTCATCAAAAATTGAAAGATTTCAGAAAAATACCAAAATTTCACCCTAGGCTAATTTCGGTATTCTGAATCCAAAAATGAAGTCCATTTTGAAAAATAAAATTTATAAAATTTCAAAAAGTGGTTATTACTATTCATAACGGCTAGTTTTAATAGTAGTTTAATAGCATATCATTGTTTAGTGAAACTCGGTATTGCGTACGACGTAAGCTATCGAGGAAGGTCGCGATTGCGTGTAAAGTAATCCAAGCAAGTGTGTAGTGAAAAATTCCTTTGAACAAAATATTACTCATAAAAATATCGGGTGTTACATTCTACACCCCTTAAAAAGAATTTCGCCCTCGAAATTCGTCACTTTGTAACAAACAGATGAGGATACTTCTCCCTCATCATATCCTCAAGCTCCCATGTAGCTTCTTCTAATTGGTGGTTCCTCCATAAAACATTCATCAATCGAGTGGTCTTGTTTCGTAAGACTTTTTCACTACGATCCAGAATCTCTATCGGCTGTCCTTCATAAGAAAGATCTTGCTCCAGCGGTACAACTTCTGAGCTGAGTACATGTGAAGGATCAGGTATGTACTTTCTCAGGAGAGAAACATGGAACACATCGTGAACTTGAGAGATATTCGGTGGAAGCTCCAATCGGTATGATACCTTTCCAACATGATCCCGTATTGCGAAAGGACCGATATATCTAGGGTTCAACTTCCCCTTCTTTCCAAATCTCATAACCCTCTTCCAGGGAGATATTCGTAAGAACACTTTATCACACACTTCAAACTCTAGGTCTTTTCTTCGGTTGTCGGTATAACTTTTCTGTCGACTCTGAGCTGCTCTTATTTGTTGTTGAATAGATCTGACCTTTTCTACCATTTCATCAACGAGATCAGGTCCTAATAGCTTTCTTTCCCCAACTTCATCCCAGCAAGTTGGAGTCCTGCATTTCTTTCCATAGAGAGCTTCATAAGGAGCCATCTAAATACTGGAGTTAAAGCTATTATTATAAGAAAATTCCACCAAATGTAGGTGTTGATCCCAACCTCCTTTGAAATCCATAGATCAAGCTCTCAACATATCTTCTAGCGTTTGAATTTTTCTCTCAGACTGACCGTCTATCTGGGGATGATAAGCAGTGCTGAAACTCAACTCTGTATCCCGAGTATGCTGAAGACTTCGCTAGAACTTCGAGGTAAATCTCGGATCCTGATCAGATATAATAGAAATTGGTACTCCATGCAATCTTACCACTTCCTTTACATATATCCTGGCAAGATGATCTAGAGAGAAATCCTCTCTAATTGCATTGAAGTGTGCAGACTTTGTAAGACGATCAACTATGACCCAAATAGCATTATTGCCTTTGGATGTTTTAGGAAGTCTTGTGACAAAGTCCATAGTGATTTTTTCCCATTTCCATTCGGGTATGGGTAATGTTTGTAACATCCCCTTAGACTTCTGTCTCTTAGCATTAACTTGTTGACAAACCAAGCATCGAGAGACATATTCAGCAACATCTCTTTTCATTCCATCCCACCAGAAGTACTTTTTCAGGTCCCTATACATCTTTGTGCTTCCAGGATGAATAGAGAATGATGAACTATGAGCCTCATCCAGTAGCTCCTTCTTTAATTCGGGGATGGGAGGAACACAAACCCGATACCTGAACTTTATTATCCCATCACAATCAAGGTTAAATTCAAGAACATTTCTCACCTTCTTTTGTAACTCGACATCTTCTTTCTGTGCCTCTTTAATATTCACATGTATAGATGGTTGAACATTCATTTCAGAAAGATAAGATGTATCCTCTTCCATTATAATTACAAGATCTATCCTTTGTAAATCCATAAATATTGGATCTTTTGTGATCCTCATCATGGATAAACTAGCATGGTCTTGTCGACCTAATGCATCTGCCACCTTGTTTGCTTTCCCAGGGTGGTAATGGATTGAGCAGTCGTAATCCTTAATCAGCTCCAACCATCTTCTTTGAATCATATTCAAATCCTTTTGTGTGAAAATATACTTTAAACTTTTATGATCAGTATAAATATCACACCTTTCACCATAAAGGTAATGCCTCCAAATCATTAATGCAAAAATTACCACAGCCAACTCCAAATCATGTGTTGGGTAATTTTGCTCATGGATTTTCAACTGTCGTGGGGCATAAGCTATCACCATATCATTTTGCATAAGAACACACCCCAATCCCTTCTTGGATGCATCACTGTAGATCACAAACCTTTCTCTACTACAAGGCAGTGTGAGCACAGGTGCATTGGATAACCTTCTTTTCAACTCCTTGAAATTCTCTTCACATTCCTCTGTCCAAACAAACTTAACTCCTTTCCGAGTCAACTTGGTGAGTGGATTAGATAATCGTGAAAAATCTTTTACAAAACGTCGATAATATCCAGCCAAACCAAGAAAACTTCGGATCTCAGTTACTGTTGTTGGTCTTGACCATCTTTCGATAACCTCTGTTTTTGCTGGATCCACAGATATCCCCTCTTTTGAGATTATGTGACCCAAAAATGCAACTTTTTGAAGCCAAAATTCACACTTGGTAAATTTGGCATAAAGCTTCTCCTTTCTCAGGGTCTTCAATATAATTCTCAAGTGATCTTCGTGCTCTTCCTTGCTCTTTGAATATACAAGAATATCGTCTATAAAGACTACCACAAATTGATCAAGATAGTCTCTAAAGACACTATTCATTAGATCCATGAAGATAGCAGGGGCATTAGTAAGACCAAATGGAATCACTATAAATTCATAGTGTCCATACCTTGTACGGAAAGCCGTCTTTGGTATATCCTCCCTTTTGACCCTTAATTGATGATACCCTGAACGAAGATCAATCTTGGAAAAGTATTGAGCTCCGCGTAGTTGGTCAAATAAGTCATCAATGCGTGGGAGAGGATATTTGTTCTTGATAGTGATCTTGTTAAGTTCTCGATAATCAATGCAGAGTCTCATTGATCCATCTTTCTTCTTAACAAATAGAACAGGTGCTCCCCACGGTGACGCACTAGGGCGTATGAATCCCTTATCAAGATTCTCTTGGAGTTGCTTCTTCAATTCCTGCAACTCAATTGGGGCAATTCTATAAGGTGTCTTTGAAATAGGCAAAGCACCCGGTACGAGTTCTATTGAAAACTCAACTTCACGATTTGGTGGAAGACCCGGTAATTCCTCCGGAAAGACATCATCAAACTCCCGTACGATGGGGATATTCTTAATCGTAAGTTTCTCACCAACCATTTGAGATAAATAACCTTCATTTAGTGGAATCAAGACCCATAAGATGGAAGGAATTTCCACTGGAAGGTTATATTCATCCTTCCATCGATAGACGATCGTAGATTGATCTGGAATATGAAATGTGACTTCCCTTCATTGGCAATTGATATGAGCTCCATGTAGAGAAAGTCAATCCATGCCAAGAATCACATCAAATTCCACTAAAGGAAGGATCACAAGATTTTTAGGATGCACTTTCCAACAAACTTCGATCGGAGAAGAATTATTAACTTTTGATGCGACTGTTGTGCCATTAGGTGTTGTCACAGCTAACTCAACATCTAATTGTTGAGGTAATACGGTGATACCCTTAGAAAAATTTTCAGAAATAAAAGAGTGGGTGGATCCAGAATCAAATTAAACATTTTCTACTTTAGAGTGGATGGTAAGTGTACCTTTCACCACTTCGTTATCGTACTCCACATCGCTGATAGAAATTGCATGTGACTTTCCTTTGTCTTTAGCCTTAAGATTTTGTTGACGTCGACCATCATCATCAACCCTTGGATTTGGGCATTGATTGGAATAATGCACCATCTCCTTGCACTTGAAACATTGAAGTGTAGTAGGTTCATTCGGTGTATCCCTTCCTTTGTTTGCATCATTAGACATCTTCTTCCCATTATCGCGGCATTCAAATGCCCGATGACCTTCCTTTCAACATTTGAAACATTTACTTGTCCCTTTAAGACAACTCCCTCCATGTTTCATTCCACACTTTGAGAATAAGAGAAATCTCATCTTCTTTTCAGTGTTCTCTTTAGATTTTCCTTTGAATTCCATCTTCCTCTTCTTATCAAACCCATGTGACTGATGGGTTACTCCAATCTCCATCTCGACTTTGAGAGCACATCGAACGATTTCCTCGTAGCTATTGAAGTCCCTTATGGCTAACGCCCTTCGAAGACTTGGTTTTAAGCCACTAAATAATCGATAGATCTTACTCTCAGGTTGGATAATAATACCAGAAGCGTACCTTGCAAGTCTTGTAAAATTTGCTTCATAGGTACCAACAGATTCATCATCCCTTTGCTTCAGATCAAGAAACTCTTTCTCCATCTTTGTTCGGAGAATACGAGAGAAGTACTTATTAAAAAATAAGTTCTTGAACTCATCCCATTCCATAGACTCAATTTCATCCCTTTGCATCGTATTCTTAATAAGATTCCACCATTGATCAGCATCTCCTTCAAAACGATACACTGCTAGGATGACTCTATCATGTTCAGAACATTGAAGAACTGAAAATATCTTTTCAGTAGTACTAATCCATTGTTCAGCAACTAATGGATCAGTAGACCCACTGAAAGAAGGTGGACGCTGCCTCATGAAGGATTCAACAGAATGTTGCTCCTTCCTTTGCTCGTTTGGAAGTCCTGCATGATTCATATCTTGAGAAAGTTGTGTGAGCATGGCTACAAGATTTTGCATTCCAGCTCCCATATCGTTTGGTTGCTCAGGGGGACAATCATTACATTGCCCATCGCATTCCGCATTAACACGGTTCCTTCGGGTTCCATCCATTGACTAAAACCAAAAAGAATAGTGTGAGCAACACTAATTATAATAGGAAAACCACATAATCAAGGATAAAATTTCACACTTAAGGTCTTATCCTAGGGTATTCATGGCCATTTCTAGAACAATAAGATTGTGTTCTATGCTTATACTTATCCTTAGGGTTCTTAATAAGGCTTTCACATCCTAGTTTCCAAAGGTTGACTATACCTTTCCTCTGATACCAACTATAACGACACATACTTTACACACATTGTTAATACTTCAAAATTGAAGCACACTTATTACAACATATGACAAAACCACAAAGGACCGTATAGGTATAGTGTCTTTAGAAACTGGGAAACATAAACAACTGGTTCATAAATCTTCTACAGTGTCTCCCATTTATTTCATCATATCTAGGGTCCCTTTTAGCATATTCTACTTAATATCCATCTTCCTGTCCTGGGGAAAAGAAAACATAAAAGGGTGAGCTCAAATGCTCAGCAAGAAAAAATAAAGGAAATAAAAATCATATCATATCTTTTTGAAAATCATAACCTGCAAAAGAGATCATAATATCTTAACATGGAACAAATCATAGAAGTGAAAATGCGATCCGCATAATCATAACATGAAACTTGAAACTTTTTGGCATGCACACATAATAATGGAAAATGATTTCTTGTTAGTCATGACTCATTTCCAAGACTTTCTTAGTGGACAAAGTCCCTTTCTGAACCGAGTCACCCTCGTTCCAGTCCTGTTTCACTGAACCGGTATAACCTACCATTCCATCCATGTTTATCTCATGAGATATAAAATCTTTACCCAATGCATTGGAGGGAGATATAGGTCCCACCCATCTTATAATGAATCCTTTATTATGTGTGCCACATAATCATAAACCATAAATCATAGCGTAACCCATGTAATAAAAATGGGATTCTTAAAAAACATGACATCATAAAACAATTCATATAAGATAAAGGAATTCATAAAAATATTTCCATCACAACATAATCAAATCATTGTAATAATAGGGATAAAAACAAAAACCTTTTATTATCTTAGATGGAAAATAATTTTGTTAAAATACTTGAACTCCATTCTTGAGGAAAATATACTTTCTACTTCAAAAACATTTTTCCTTTCATAACATGTCATACGACTTTAAAATAAAAGAAGTTGATTAAAAATAAACATGAAAAATTGTAATGGAAGTTTTTTGGAAATAATGTTTTAAAAATCCATTCATGCCGTATAAGTTAAAAAACATTCTTCGTACTTTTTTTTGGAAAAAACAAAAAGTACCTCGTACGAAAAACAACAAAAGATTCCTTTCATACATATTACTAAAAACTCACCGTAGGGTAAAAATGGATTTAAACAATTGTAGGTGGATGGAAATAATATTACATATTGATGAAACATGGATGTGGATGATAAAATACACTCCAGTAATTTCTTACGAATAAACAATCTCGGATAAAAATGAGATTGTGATATTTCCCTTACCTTAGGTCTGATTTTCTTTGTACGTGTCTGAAGCTCCTCTTCTTTGGAACGCCTCTTTGAATCCTCCACTTAGGGAACTAAGATTGGTCTTTGAATAACACCAGGACCTCTAGGATTATTCTAGGGAAGTGGAGAGGAGAAAATGGCAGGGTTTGGCCGAGCTTGAGTGCTTAAATTGGTGTGAGGAGGAGGGGGAGGAGGTGCCCTTTTATAAGGGAGGAGAGGGGAACCTTGGGAATATCTCAAAATATTATTTTATATTAAAGTCAAAATCGGTTTATAATGGTTCCAAAGGGTCTTATTTCGAAGCTAAAGTGGGGATGGGTCGAAATCCTGTCAACCAATAAGATTTAGACAAGTTTAGGGTATTATTTTAACCTTATCAATTAGATTTAACTCTAAGTTAAATAATTTAACTTTTACCATGTATTTTTGTTTTCTTTCACTATATGGTTAATACACTTACAATAACATGCCAAACGAACCCCAAATTGTTTATTATTAATATATATATCCTTATCTTAGTCATTTGGCTGAACCTTAGATTTTTAGGAATAAAATAACAATTAATAATATAATATTTGATTTAAAAACTATTTTGTGTCAATTTTGACACTATTTGATATATGATTTTTGTGAAAGTCATAACAGAATTATATGTTCGAACCAAGTTGATTAAATCAACACTAATATATCATAGTAACCTAGAAAATTAGTGTAATTCATAAAAAGTCTCAAATTACATTTATTTTGGTGTTTATAACATCAATTATGTCAAAATTTCATAAATAAGATAATTACTGCATCATCGTTGTGTCATAATTAAATTAAAATATTTAATGTTTAAAAATTAAAAATAAAATACCATTATGTAGGAAATCTTTTTATATTTCTAATTAATATTTATTGTTGAATTTATCTTATGTATAACCCCATATTAAAAATTATTTACTTATTAAACATTGATTTTAACTATTTTAACCCTTCTTTAAATAAATTAATAATAAATGTCCTAATCTAACTCAAGTAGGCCTAAATGGTCATATTTTATTCATAAGGTTGTTTTTGGTCGAATTACATTTATCCAATAGAATTAGGACATGTGTTAGCGTAATAGTAATATCATATATACCCTTAGTTACCCTATTTACTATTAACTGCGGTAAAAAAAAGTAAAAAGTTACTATTCACCAAAAAATTATTTCTATCTCATTGAACCACATTTTACATACTGATATCAACCGTGTCTGTCGGATTTTCGAAATTCCATTCACAGAAGCGGTAAAATTAAGTTTTATGCAAAATTCTGTTTTTAACCTACCACTTAGTGGTTTCACTATTCATCAAAAATTGAAAGTTTTCAGAAAAATACCAAAATTTCACCCTAGGCTAGTTTCGGTATTCCGAATCCAAAAATTAAGTCCATTTTGAAAAATAAAATTTATAAAATTTCAAAAAGTGGTTATTACTATTCATATAGGCTAGTTTTAATAATAGTTTAATAGCATATCATTGTTTAGTGAAACTCGGTATTGTGTACGACGCAAGCTATCGAGGAAGGTCGCAATTGCATGTAAAGTAAGCCAAGGAAGTGTGTAGTGAAAGATTCCTTTGAAAAAAATATTACTCATAAAAATCCCGGGTGTTACAACAATGGTATTGAATATGATTGTTTCTGTTATTGTATGGTTATGGTGATTGGATAAAAAATCATGTTCACATGTATTGGTAGAGTGGGGTATTGAATTGAGGTTCTATTCCCATGGGTCATGTTAAACTGAGGCTCTAAATTCTACCCCAAAAAGAACAGGTTATGGAAGGAGATAGATGCTCTATTCGGATAACAATTTCATTCTACATGGAATGAGGCTTTGAGGTGAGGAATATTTGTTGATGTGATATGTGTATTGCAAATGAGAAAGTGACTTTTTTCCTCCTATGCATGCTGATTGAATTTCCTTAGACCCATGTAGAGATTATTTACATTCCTAACCAAAATATCATGTGTAGAAATCGATTATGTGTTAAGAATGGAATAAGAATTAGAATTGGGATAAATTCTAGTCCTAAATTAAATGAACTTTGTTAACTTAAGAAACCAAAAATATACTTTGTTTACCAACCATTTATTTTATACTTTCATACACTATCTATTAGGCTTGATATTTTATAGACACTATAGGTGGTGGCCTACAAATTTTGTACTCATACCCTAATCGGGCTGTCATTGGGTACCAGAGCAGATCTATTGGTTGCAGGTCTTCACAAGGGAAGAGGCCCTACACTATGATTTTTAGTTAGGCTCGGGGTGTACATGAATAAGTATCTGAACATAGAGTCTGGACCAATCTGGATTTTGTCCATCTTTTTGGTATCTTTCACATTGCATCACTAGTATGACATGGAATTTTTTTATTACCATTGTGATTTGTACCTTGTTTGGGAAACATTTGGTTAATCTTTTTTATAGGTTTTTCATATTTTATCCTCTATTTTTATTTTTTTCTCTAGTGGAATAATATAGTAAATAGGGTAAAATCTCCCAATGTGACTAATTAGACCCTCACCACTTGTTGGCAAACTCTGGCATATGGGGAGGCACACTTCAGGTCATGAGATGACCTGAAACAGAGCACCGGTTTAGTGTCTTATGTGTCGGAGATGTTACATAGAGGTATTAGAGTATATATTTTCTATTTATTAAAATTTTTGGTTGGAATATAAGATATTAGGATGTGTTGGGGCTTGTTAATGATCTCATTCTTGGGATTAGCTAACCCATGTATGAGATAAAATCCATGTTACCATGGGTGTAAAATTGTATTTCTTTATGTGTGTTATTACAATTGAATGATATTTGACAAATGGTTGATGCACATGTAGTGTGATTTGACTGAGTTGTGATATTTTTCTCATTTTTGGAGTGACGTGACATTGTTCATTCATGCATCACTCTAAGAACCTAAGGATATAGATGACATGAATCCTTATAGTTACACACACATGATGGGTGTTGGGGGCATAGAGATTATAATTAGTTTTTCCTCTTTGATAAACATTAACAAAATGATTCCTAATAATGGTTATGTAAGTGGGTAAATGAAAAGTTCGCAAGTGAATAGTCAGATAGTATGAGGTATAATGAAATGTTCTAACTCGGTTAAAATTTTGGGTTATGAATATTTGTAAAGATTTAATGGTTTCCTAAAGAGAATGATTTGTGTAGTGATAGATAAAGGGTAAACAAGTTTTCATAACTAAAAATGTTAATGGCATTAGAATGATGATTTTAATAAGTTATGAAATGGTAAATGTTCCAAAGAGGAACAGATCGTGTCGTAAAAGATGAGTTGGTTTGAAGTGGTTTTTATTAAAGAATTGTGATTATGTAAATTGGTTACCCCATATAGATCTTCACACACAGTAGGTATGATAGAGGGTAGTCTTCAAATTGTGATTTTGAACTTTGGGAGAGATTATGAAGAATGGTTGTTTAAGGTTGATGGAGTAGGATATTTACAACTATGTTTAAATTCTATCATGCATTCTTCGATGATTCGGGTAAGTGATATGTTAAAATTAGAGTGTTTGAGTTCAAAGGGGGGGGGCATCCTTAGTGTTTTTAGTTTGACCCCTGTTTTGTGGGATGGGGAAGTGAGAGTATTATTATCTGAGACTTTGAATTTGGATTGTGTGACATTTCCTGTTGTGATATGTCCAAGGTGGTGTGTTTAGAGAACCCCTGTTTGGGTTTCGGCCTATGGATTGCGAGGCATTATTAGGTAATGTGGGTGAGGAAACTCTCGTGGTTCTCGTCTATACGGGTGTGGGTTGGACCATTAAGATGATACCTTGGTCTTCGAGACCTTATTAGTAGAGACCTTGTGAGTTTTTTCTTAAATCTAGGAGTAGATGATTTTATCATAGTGGGAATGAATGTTGTTTCCTTGGGTGTGGAACCAAAGAGTAAATGACTATTTGGTACATTGGGATCACTATGCAGTGGAATGGGGGTGAGAGTTCCGTGCATGAGCGTTGCTTTGTTCATTTCAGGATGTGTGTGGGTTGAAGATTGGGCCAATGGATTTTCCCAATTGTGACTCTAGCCTAGGGAGTTAGCATCGTTCAGCCATCATGGAAGACTATGAGAGAGGTTGAATATGGTATCTAGTGCATTTGTGTGTCCCACTCCCCTGTAAATGTTTTGAACTCTAATAGTGGGACTGAGAGTGTTTTATGGTCTATGTTGGCCTAATGGGGCTATGTGAGAAGGTAGATAGTTGGTGGTTCTATTCGAGTTGAGTTTAAACAATATTAGTTTTGGAAAACCAAGAGATACCATATAGAAGGTTATCCCAGTGGTGTGGGCACTTGGAATTTGAGCATAGAATATTTTCTAGAGGTAGTGTCAATGCATACTGACTACAAATGAGTTTAGTAAATGGTGTAGTGGTGCCCTGGTTTATTTATACAAGAACCCTAGTTCTTGTGATATGATGTACAAGTTTTCTAAAGGGTTTTATCATATGTATTCCTGACTCAACAATTGGGATGATGATTAATAGAGTCTTGAAATTTATTTCAAGAAGAAAAGACATTGTTGGCAAATGTATGGTTATATGATTTCTCTTAGTAGTGGCACCCGAGGTGAGGGTGATCACATAGCTAATAATGTTTTTATGAATGTTTTGGTTGTTGGGTGATATTCAGAGGCTGCCTTAGGGATGATGAGACTGAGTAAACAATAGACATGGTCAGGTCAGTAAGCTGGTGATGGGCCATACCCATGTTAAGGTTGAATTTGGTGAGACCATTGGTTTGATAGGTGTGGTAGAACATTATTCTTTAGTTGTTAGCTAGTAGGGACAGATCATAAAAATTCGAGTGGTGTGGTGGAATTATTTAAACCAGAAAAGTTTGTTCGTGACTTCTTAGTAATTCGGACTTCGAGCGATGATTAGACTTGGTTGGTAATCAAAAATGAGTTATGTTGGTTAGGTGTTGATGGGATGCATTCGGTAGGTAAGCCTAAAACCCCTGAAGATCATGGTGTCCCATAGTTCAACATCAGCAATGGATAATTCAATAGTGGTGTTCTTCAAAAACATCATAGTGTAACTCATCTAATGATGATCATGTTCAATATCTTGAAATTTTCTCATGTATGTTGAGTAGCTATTCCTCACACGAAGGGACTTGAAAGTTTTTGGGGGTGAGGGATGTCATGGGGTTTAAGTGCATGAAAACAGAATGTGTATAGTTTTATGATGGGATGCACACCCTCTATGGCTTGAGGAGATGTCCCCAGGATGGAACTAATGTCGAAAAAAGTCATGGGTGCGGTTCACAGAAGAGAGGAATGGACACTGGGTGACATTTATTTTATTTTTTTTGGTAAAAGCAGGTTAGCCATGTCAGAGTTTAGAGTTCTGTTGTGATCAAGTATAAGATATGGAGGTTGAAATCCCCATTCAGAGTAGTGGTAATAACACTCCTAAGGTGGGGAGTCATGATTCAGTCCTAGATGTGGAGATGAGAACAAAGAACCAATGTGGTTGCACTAGGATGCCAATGAGGACCGTTTAAGGTTCTTGTTAGTTTCATAGAGAGGTAGTGTAGGACATGAATGTGGTGACTGGTGAGCCATGTCTCGGTTTCATGCTCGGGTTGGCTCCATGTGAAGTTTTCTATGTCTTCATTAAAGTCATAGAAGGGTGACGTTGGATTTGATAATAAGTTGTGGAAAGAGATTTTAGTTTCCATAACACTAACGAAGATCGGGGTGAGACTCAGAAATTTACACTTGGTTGGTTATAGAACATCATGAAGTTGGCTGAACCATGGCCAAGTGATGTGGTGTCATTCCAAGGGTGAAGCTGATGACGGTCTGGATGGCAGTAACACCATAATGATGAAATTCTACTAGGAATCACAAAAAAACATCCTTGGGTGTGTGGGTTGATAAATATAGTCTTCAAATCAGTAATCGCATTGGGAATATGTTGAAGGGGGTAGCATTAAATTAGTGTATAGTGGGTGATTTGGGGAATGTCAGTTTGGTAGGGACCAACCTAAGAAGATAATCTTCAATGTGGGTGGTAGGAGTGACCCACCTCTTGGTTCATGTTGGGGTGGAAAGTGACTTTAGGAAATGAAGTTGTACCTAAGTGAGGTCATATTGATCTTAGTCCATGATGGGACAGAATATGATTGTCCTTATGAATGTTATATATGATGTGACTAGATGTCAATGTAAGGTAATTCCCCTATGGATGCATGGGATATGTGTGTTGGAAATTCTAAGTTGATTGGAAAGTTGAGTTGAGTTATGTTGGTCTTTCACCAATTGGGGAGGTTCCATGTAACCGAGAATAGTGTAGAGAACCATACAAGATAAATGATTTGTTGATGATGTGATCATAGTTTCCTGTTTGAAGGACTCGAGTGGTCACCACATAGGAATGTTATCCTTGATTGTGAGCCCTGGAATGATTTTAGTTTGTTGAGTACCCAAGAGTTTGGGGTGGAATTTGGATGTACAATTGGGATGTGAAATCATCAGGATATGGGGTTAGAAGGATCACCTATTTTATTTTAGGGGATACATAGAATGGACACTATTGGAGTTGAGGGAACAAGAAAATTATTCCAAGTGATTTTGGTAATGATTTATATAGTGGATTGGGCCGATGGGGTGGCACTTGGATCCTCTAGGATGATGTGATGGTGTGTGTCATGTTTTCATGTGTTGTGAGTTAGTTGTAGTAACCTATGTTTCCCCCACGGTGTTCTCATCGAGGGAAATATTGAAGTTGTTGAATCCTTCATGAGTTTTCAGCTTGTGATGTTATTGTAGTGAAGAATCCTTGTGGGGAAATTCTATGCCCGTGATCTTTGTTCGATAGACATTTGATGTGAAACATGGAAATGTAAAGTAATAATGGATAGGATAGCCCTGTGGCATGATCCCTTATTATGGGCGATTGGTGATGCTTAGGAAGAGTGGCTTGGGGATGAGCCATTATAAGGTGGGGAGATTATAAGGTCCTATATTTTCTTGATGTATGTTTTTTGTTTAGGTTATTTCTTAGGCCTCTTCATTGGGGAAGATTAGTGTTTTACCAAGTCTTTTTGAAGACTCGAGGGTGTTCTAGGGGATCAAGACATGAAAAATGAAAAAATGGACTCTCTATCCAATCCTAACAGTTTGTGCATGGATTGGAAAACCATGTGAGGGGAGAACCTACAAGTAGCATAAATCCACATAGTTTGCACATTTTTTTTAAAATCCTATGAGAGAGGGTCGTGTAGGTAGTATCTTCTACACAGTTTTCACATGGATGGGAAACCATGCGGTTAAACCATGCGACCTAGAAATGTTTAAGAAATTACTAAATTTCCATTCTGGGATTTTAAAACCCATCTCAGGTTTCTATTCCATTTGAACCCTTACAACCATAGTGACGATCATGGACAAACTAGGATTCTGAAGGGTGGTTCTTCTTAAATTTATGGTCGTCTGGAGCGTTTTTGGTAGCGGATCGAAGAACCGGGTAAGTCTAATCTTATCTTTTCATCATATTTTTTATTAGGGTTTTCATATTTCTTCCAATCCTTCATAATTTTTAAAACACTCTTTTTCTGGTGATATTTAGGTTGAATCATGAAGAGATGTTTGAATCTGGATATATGGATTTGATTAGGATCACATTATTCCTCATATTAGTGGTAGGTTCTCTAGAAGTTATATCCCATAGTTTTATTATAGATTTTTTCTTGTGTGTTGGGATTTTTCCTATCTCCTGTTGTGTATTTTATTCCATTAGTATGATCAGGTAAATTGGGTGTCCAAATTATTTCCTTGAAACCCTCATGATCCCCGTGGGATGTGTAAAGGATGGGTTGACCATTTAAGGGCCAGCCATGGGGTGATCTGACTTTTCCTAACATAAAAAATGGTAGGTTTAATGGTGGGTTTCCATGTGACAAAGTGGAACTCATGTATAACTTGTGTTAATGGTTTATTTAGTGTAAATATAATGATAATAGATATTACTAATGTAGTAAGGCATAAGGGGTTATTTGGAATGACATGAAAATGTGTAATTGGGAGGAAAGGGATTATGTAGATTATTGAATAAATTTTGTTTAGAAATGCCTAACGGGATTAGGGAATATTAAATAGTGAACTTGTAATTGGATAATGAAATGAGAAATGGGGATTATGTTAATGATATGTAATAATGGAATTGATAAAAAAATTTAATGGGATAATATATGGGAATTAGGCGGTGCACCAAAGTGATGGATTGTAATAAAGGGGTTGTGTTATGTGATATGAGAAATGTATCTGAAATTCATCATTGGGTAAATGCTTGTGAAAAATAAATGGGATAAATGGCAAAATGTATGGTTATTGATGAATTTTAGCTAAGGAATTGGGGTGGTTAAATATACTTAAGGGTTAAGGAAAAAGAAGGGGAATATATTTAAATGGATATGAATTATAAATGGTTAATATATTAATGGGTTATGATATGGTATTAATTCCCTTGTTGTTGTTATGAAATGTGATATCCAATGGAATTGAATATTCTTGGTTATGTTATGGTATGTTTGTGGTGATTGGATAAATAATCATGTGCACATGGCCTGGTAGAGTGTGGTATTTAATTTAGGTTCTATGCTAATGGGTAGACTTCGACTGAGGCTCTAAACTATACCCCAAAATGCATGGGTTAGAAAAGGGGACACAGGCTCTATTCCCTTAATGGTTTCATTCCACTCGACTGAGGCTTTGAGGTGTAGAAAATATGTTGATGTGATATGTGTACCCATAGTGAGATAGGTACTAGATATCTTCCCCTATTCAAGATGATTTAATTTCCTTAGACCCATATAGGGATGATGTATTTTCATAACCCAAAGATCATGTTTTGAAATGGATTATGAAGTAATAATGTAATTAGAGTTGGAATTGGGATACATGCTAGTCATGAATTAAATGAACTTCTTTAACATATAGAACCCAGACATTCCATGGTTTTACTACCATTTATTTTTTACTTGTATACACTATCTATTAGACTGGATATTTTTTAGATGTCATTGGTGGCGGCCTACTGAGTTTTATACTCACTCCCTGCTCGGGCCGCTGTTAGGTACCCGAGTATATCTCATTGTTTCATTTCATGAGAAGGGAAGAGGACATACAGTAAGATCTTGAGTTAGGCTCTAGGTGTACATGGATATTGATCCTCACTTAGGGTCGAGACCCATTTAGAGTTTTGGATATTTTTTGGCTTCTTTCACCTTTCACCAATAGTATGACATGGAATTGTTATATTTGCATTGTCGTTTGTACATTTTTTGGAAAACATTTGATATGCATGTTTATTGATTTTTCATATTGTTTCCAATATCTATATTTTGTTATGATGTGTCTTACTCTGGTATAGAGGGTATACTCTCCCCACATGACTCATTAGATCCTAATAGCTAGTCAAGAACATCTAGAATACAAGGATGTGTGATTGAGGTCATGTGATCACCCGACATAGAGCACCAAGTTAGTGGATTCTGAGTCAGGGTTGTTAAAACAATCTTGAATATTTTGATGTATAAAGTTAAGTTATTTACCTAATTATATAATTACATATTTTTTCATTTTTATAGAGGCTTTGGATATTAATTTATCATTTCTCTATTCTAAGGTTTATTTATTTTAATAATTATGCTAATTTTCTAACAATTTATGTTTTTAATAATCTAAAATTATAGATATAATATATAATTATAATATTTGAGGATTATGTTGTCCATTATATGTTGATTCTATTTCTTAATGCAAAACATTTCAATAAGAATATTCATCGTCTAGAGAAAAAGATGAGATTATAGTTGAAGTTGATTAAAGGATGAAATTATTGCATGAAATTAAGTATATTTACAAATATTCTTAGTATACATAGTAAAATATTTCCTAAACTATAGGTAAAATGATCTTGAGTTTTTTTATCTTATTAGATTCATTTATGATTAATCAATGGCCCCTTCATCCATCATAGGTATATGATTGTGTGGTTGTTATCTTTCTCCTAGTCACATTCTCTATACCTCTCTATTTTTCATTGTGCTATAGTTTTATCTTATATTTCAATGATTTTACAGCTGAAAAATATAATCATATTTGGAAACATGTTTATTTGTTATTCCAGATGACCTTCTAACTTTCACCATCTCTCCTTTCAAGTTGATGTTTTATTAACCCTTTTATGAATTGAAACATCAACAAAGTTATTTTGAAAATTCAACCCCTAGATTACAATACATAGTACAAATTGTGAGGATAATTATTTTTTAATTTTGTGGATAATGTAAAATGAAGATATTTTAACTAAACACTGTGTTTGATTACATGCATGACATAGAACACCAAGATTAAAAGAACCATACAAAATTGGAATTTTAATTAAGAAAATTATAACCTATCTATTAAATTCACGTGTATAAATAAAATTAAATAATTTTAATATATATATAAATGCTATAAGCAATAAAAATTATTTTTTTGAATTATTATCAATGAAGCGCTGATTTTTTAGTAAAATCCATTTATTCTCCAAAATAAGTTTTCCTTACAAATGGGTTTGTATACTTTTTTATTAGAAAATATTATTACTAATTTTTAGAATTTTTATAAAATTTATTTTATAAAATTTCCTACATTTTTAAAATTATCATATTAGAACCATCAAATGATAAAAAATAAAAAAATTTCTAAAATGTTTTCATTTTCAATGAATTGTTTAAATAGTTGTTTTTATTGAAAACTATATTTTCATTAAAGTTATAAAAATAAAAAATTTAATTTCAAAATATTTTTTAAATTTAATTAGTTTATTTTTATTTAAAATATTACAACTATGGGTTTTAATCTAATTTTATAGGTGAATTTTATATATCACAATTTATGCATAAAAGGGAATATTTCAAATAAGTCATTTTCATTATGTTTTTCCAGTTTAGTTTTAAATTAAATTCAGCTACTTCTATAATTTGAAATTCAAATAATAGAATCAATATTTGGAATTAGGTGGTCTATATTTGGTAAATATCCCCCTTTTATTCTCCATGTTATGAATAGTAGCCTTAGGACTTTTTATTTCTATGGTAAAGGGTAAATCAAGTAATTAAGTCATAAAAATAATATGATAAGACTAATAAAATGACACTAACTCTTTACTTAATTTTTTCTTTCAAATCCATATCTTCTATAATCATCCAATATTAATTTATATGGTCTTTTTTTTACATTTGAATGTGATTATGACCTTTATAATATTTCATGTAAATAAAAGTCAAAAATGTCACACTCTTACTTTTAAGAAATATATTATTTAAAAAATGTTGATAAATAGTGGATTTTTAAAAAATAAATAATTACTTCGAATATAATATATTTATCGCCATCAATATAATTTATTTATAATGATTAGTGAATAAATAATAACCTTTAATTCTTTCCCATTTCCCACATAATAATTATTCAATTAATTGGAAAATCAAGTAAATGATACTAAAAATATTAAAAGTAACATAAATTAATATAATTAATGTGATCTAAAAATATTTTAGATTAAAATTATATTTATGGTATGTATGAAATGTTTTTTTCAAAATTTTTTGTTGATTTTATGTTTTTAATTTTAATGAAATTAATCGTTCTAAAAATTTATATTAATGGTATTTGGTAGTAAATAATATTTTATTAAATGATATAAAATTACTAAGGTCAGTATCCTCATCCAAGTGACTATTGTATAGTTGAAAATATAAGAAATTTCCCAATTAGGATCCAATTATCCATTAATGGTAACAATCTCGGCTCTCAAATAGTGAAAACCCTTATATTCACTATAAGTCTGAAAAGGATTAATGAGGGAAAAAATTTTGATGATAAAGGGTAATAAAGTGTTCTAAACAGGTAAAAAGATTATTTTAAGGAATTATTTGGACCCATATTCATCATATATTATAATTTTAACACTATTTTCCATTTTTTCATCAAGATTAATTTATATTAAATTAATATTTTAAGAATTTCCAAGAGTTCATCTCCCTTATATTATTAAAGGGAACCTCTTCTTCTCATTTCAAAACACCTCAATAACTATTTAGTTTAGAACATCCATAAAGCAATTCATTCCTAATATCAATATACATTTCCTAGATCAATTATATTTTCATAATACTGTACATAGTGTTCTTTATGTTTAATGAAAATGAGGATGTCTGAAAAAGATGTATAGTTTTTAACCCATAATTTCTGATTTCTTCTTCCATGTCAGTCATATATTACTTATACATGATGATATAATAACAGAAGGATCTCTTATGTAATGACATGAAATTATTTTAATGATATACCCTTTATTAATCCCCAACTTCCATCAAATGGGAATTAAGTCTATCATTCATGTATACGCAGACTACTATCTCACAGTGTGATGTTATTCGTTTTCCATCACCACCTTTCACTATTGTATATAATGATGAAAAATTTTTTATATATTATATCCAGGAAATTTTTATATTTATTAAAATATAATTTATCATTTTCTTTTAACATTTTCATTCTTTGAAAAATGATTACGTTATTTCTGTGTGTGTGTGTCTGTGTACTAACAACTCAACAAAGCAATGTGATATTTTTTCATCACCACATCACATTAATGATACATATAAGTAAGATTATAGTAATAATATCATTTTTTTAATATAATTAGAAATCCATCATTATAAATAAATACATTCTTTCTTTGTATAATAATCATTTAAAAATGGATACATTACTCATGCGCACATAAGGCCGACCGTCTCCATGATTTTTACATAGTTAATTCTTCATAACCATATTTCATGATTTTATTCAAATGTATAATTAATTAATATTTGTTATAACTGTTTCCATATTATGGTAAGTTATATTTTTAGTTAATGATATCTTTCACCCTAGTCAACCTATGAAATCAATTTCATTCTTGTGAGTCTAATATCCTCAAAACAACTAAGAATATCATAAATATTTATGTATTTTTATATAAAATAAAAAAACAAAAAACAAAACGAATATTAAAAATGAAAAAAATCTTAATAATGTAAATAATTTACTTATGATTATTATTAATGATGTTAAATAACATTCATGATGATTTGTACTTGAGGTAAGGGACATCCTTTTTATATAATCTTATAATGTTTTCACTTGATATATTTTAATTACATGAAAATATTTAAAACATATTTTATGGATTTTTTATGTGTAAATGAAATTTTTAGAAAGAAATTTTTGTGCCAATTATCACATTCTTCTAACACTTTTAAAAAATTAATCTTTTTGTATATGTTTTTTTCATTTATTTACAAAAGATAGAAGAAATGTAATCGTTTAATGTATATGAAAAGAACAACTTTAAATTTTTCCTAATCCTTAACATATTTTTCTCATCCAATAAAAAATTTCATATTTCCTTTCATGAAGGCACATATTTCCCATTTTTTGGAATTTTGGGATATATTATGGATTTTAGGAGAAAACTATATTTTGATACCCAAATTTTTTTTACACATAAGTTTAAAAGTGTTTTCATGTGTTTTTTTCATGATTTGATATTTTTAATTGTTTCTGATTATATGATACCCATTATAGCTCTAATTTGGGTCTAATGTATCAAATAATAATGGATTATCATCACTATAGCTCACAAGTGGACATAAGTTATCTTATATGATGGGTGCACCAAATATAACTCAAATGCTTTGTTTAATTTATCGTAATAGTGACAACATTAGTCATTGTGGATAATGGGACATTTGGATGTTTGAGAAGAGCCAATTATTGATAAAATGGGGGATCTCCTAGCCCTTGTTAATAGTTTATTATTGGATGGTGGAGGAGTAAATAGTTATTTATTTACACTAGTAGTGGAACTGTTTTGAGGATGTGTTTCTTAAATACATCATTGGGTGCCACCTAAGAGAGATGTGACATTCACTATTGAGATCATTTTGGGAGCTGATCCGGTTTTTATACGACCTTAAAAAATTAAACAAAAATATATTAAAGAGATCAAGACTCTGTTGGAGGAATTTTTGGATTATAGATTTAGTCTTTAGAGTACGTCACCTTGGGGTTCTGAAGTGATCTTTTCTATGAAGGATTATAGGACTCTACACTTGTGAGTTGATTACAAAAATTTTATAAATATGAATTTTAAGAACCTATATCGAATTCCATGAATTTAAAATCTTTTTGACTAGTTTAGTGGAGCTTTTTTTTCTTGAAGATTGAATTGATATCAGCATATCATCACCGGAAATTTTAGACTTTAGATTTTTTATGGACTTCTTTAAGAAGTAGGTATGGATTATATGAGTTCTTTGTAATGTATTTTTGGCTTGACGTACACCCCATATGTGTTTATGACCTTGATGAACATGATATTTCATATTTTGCAGAATAATTTTCTTACAGTATATGTAGATGACATCTTAGTACGCTTCAACACACAGGACAATCATGCCCAACATCATGACATCAAACTGAATACTCTAATAGGAAATCATCTATAAACCAATTTATCGATGTGTTAACTCTGGATCAACCAAGTAAACTTGTTGAAACACATCATCTCAGAGAAAGGTGTTTCAGTAGGCTATGAGAAGGTTTAGGGAGTGGTTCCTTAAGAGCATTCAAATAATTTATTCAACATTGTTAGTTTTCTTTTTTAAGATGGATAATATCATATATTCATACTTGACTTCTCCCATTTGTAAGTTACACTTTCGTCACGACTCGTCCTCGGGGCCCGTGCCGTGACTACCCCAAGCCCTCCTTCCATAGGCCAGGGGCTGGCGTCTAGCACCAAGGCGTAAATCCCAGAAAAAGGGAAGGCATTGCCTTTGTAAAGTAAACAAGCACCACATAGTAAGAAAGAGGAAAATTAAACACTATGTAAAAATTGTAACAAGCTGTGCTGAAAGTAAAAGGGGTCGGAAATACAAGCCCAACTGTAAAGTACAACTGAAAGGGAAAAAACAACAACTGAAAAGAAAAGACACAGCGCCGAGCCATCCTCTGGAAGTCCCACCTGAAGGGTGGGTACAGATATCCTCCACTGCTCCTCGGGTCCACCTGACAGCTCTTAGAACGTCCCACCCAGTGGTCCACCTCCAGGTACCGTCCTGCTCCGCAAGCCTCCACCACAATCAGCGCTGTCCGTCGTCTGCAACCAACACAAAGTAGTGCGGGCATAGCCTGTGCAGGGGTGAGTATAAGCTACTCAGTAGGGACCCCGAGACCCTAAAGGTTTCCCGAAATTCACAAAGGATAAACCACAACGGAAAGATTCAATCACGAAGTAACAACCGACACTGCTTAGGTATATTCCCGTACATATACCTAAGTCATCAATCCCCGTTCGGCTCCAACATCCGAGCCCAAGCACAACCCATTCCACACAGGAAAGCAAACGTATACCCACACAGGATAGCTCAACACAATCCACAAAGGAAAGTAAACCATAAATCCACACAGGATAGTTCAACACAATCCACAAACGAGAGTAAACAGTAAATCCACACAGGATAGTTCAACACAATCCACAAAGGAGAGTAAAACAAGATTCAGCTCACACAGGTATACTTCTTGTATGATGATAAAGATGATCACTGATCCATCTAAGTCGTCGAACCCAAAAGGGATCGAAAGTTAATAACCCCCGCAATATCCCACATAGGATCGGACCCACACAGGATCAACAGGTAACTAACCCCCGCAAAGACCCACATAGGATCGGGCCCACACAGGACCTGTAGGCGCTGGCTCACACAGAACCGCTAAGCGCTGACCCACACAGGATCAGATCCACACAGGATCTGTAGCACTGATCCACGTAGGATCGCTGAGTGCAGTAGTCCTCGCAGTCTACTGAGGATCTCTGCACAGTCGTCGTCGCAGTCCACTGAGGATCTCTGCACAGTCGTCGTCGCAGTAACAATAGCAGTCGCAGCCAGCTCTAGGGTCCCCGCACACAACAAGATCGTTTGGGAGGGTCCGCGCCATGAGCCGAGAGGCTGATACATCAACTAACACAAAGTCCGAGGTTGATGTATCCAAAAGTTCTGTATCGTCAACAGGAACTCAACGTCGCAGACGGCGCGTCAATCGGACGCCCGGTCTGAGAGTTATTGGCTTTTTCGTCCCAGGGGCCCGGTTGATTTTTAAGGAAAAACCAACCCGACCATACTACACCTGCATCCAAACCTCATGCGGAGTATGCCAAAAGATCCGTATCACTTAGAGTAATCCACCAAAGCCGACGGCACGTCAATTGGACATCTGTAGCTCAAGATATGAGCGTTTCCGTTCTGAGGGCCCGGTTGGTTTCATGTACGAACCAACCCGGCCGAACCCAAAGTATTCTGAAACCTTGAGTGCGATATACCAAAATGACCGTCTTGATCCAAGGATTGCATTGCTGCTGATGGCGCGTCGTTCAGAGGCCCGTAGCTCATGTTACGGGTCATAGACCGAAAATGGTACGAAGACGGGGGGTTCGGGCCCGGGCCAACCCGGGCCGACCCGACTGGACCCGATCCGGTCCGGCCCGGCCGCGGCCCAGCCGATCGGACCGGCCTAGCTCGGCTCGGCCGAGCTGCCGAGGGTGGCAGCCACGGGGCGCCGCCCCCGCGGGTTGGAAGAAGTCGCGGCCCTCGAAGGGTCGCGCTGGAGTCAACGGATGCTGCTATGTCGCGTCCCTTGCGTGAGAACCGGACCCGCGCGGTCGTGGGTCCGTTGGCCACCGCCGCCGTGGTGGTCCTGTCCGGTAGCGCGCCGGGGTGTCGCCGCCTCTGGCCACCGGCACCGCCGCGCCGGCGACCCGCGCCGCCGGTAGGTTCCGCGGGCCACCGGAGTTGCTCCGGTGGTCCTTTTTCCTTCCTGTCTGCGCCGTTGTTCCTCCCGGGTTCCTTTCTTCACTGCGGGATCATCAAATCACCCTTGCGTCACGTTTTGTCATCGCCCGCAAAATCCGCACAACCACGAAGAACGGAGGAGGGTTGTCGGGCCGTGTTCGTTTGGCCCGCACCCTCCGCGTTAGATAAAAACAACAGGATAATTATTCAACACATGAAACAACAATTTTAATAAATTAAAATTGTTCATATGAAACCGGTTCATTAATTTAAATGAAACATTCACGGAAATAAACGGTATTTCCAAATAGATAAAATCCCTACCTGTCAAGTCGAATGCGCGTTCTTCGTGGATTTGTTCGTCGCAGAAGGAGGGGATCGTCACGTCGTCGCGGAAGGGTGTCGCGCCGACGAACTCTAAGGTTCAAGAACAAAAAGATTTAATTAACAATTAAATCCATCTTGAGTTAAAATCCACAAATGAATTTAATGAAACGAAAACCCTCACCTCAACGGAAGATCGAAGGTTTCTGTCGCGGAGGAAGGAACGTCGTAGAAGAACGTCGCGGGAGAGGAAACGTTGGCGTTGCGGCACACGGCATCGCGTCGTCGATTTCTTCGGGTTTGGCGTTCTTTGTCGGAGGCCCGCATTCTTCGCATTCTTCGCTTTCTTCGCGAAGAAGGGTGAAGGCACAAGAAATTCTGTCAAAAACCTCTCAACGTGTAATCCACCAAAAGTCAGTGTTGGTCTTATTTTATTATTACGCCAACAAACGAAAAAGAGGAAGTAACAACCCATTAATTCATAGAATTAAATCAACGAAAGAAACTGCCCATTTAATTCACAAATAAAACTGCCCAATTAAATGGTGCGTTAAGAAATTAAGAAAACGCGTCAGTTGACTTTCATAATGATGGGTTTTCGCGGGTGCGTTACTTAGCGGAAAAGAAACGGTGGGGCTCGTGCGGGCCCCACCTCACAAATATCCTACCAAGAGGGTAGGATATTTTTGGATATCACCCTATCCGCATCAACTTAGCTTAAGCTACATTAAGTGGCTTCAAGTGGCTTCCAAGTGGCTTAAGTGAAATAAAATAAAGTTTGTCGAGCAATTTATTTTATTTTTTAACTTTAAGCCCAAAAATTAAAAACCACACCCGAGCAAACACTGCTCCGGAAGAGGCGTTTCTAAGAAAATACCAGCGCTGCGATTCCATCGGTGCCCTCAAAATTCGATTCCGAGCACCGGTTCAAATGTTAGAAAAACCCGCTCATCCGTTCACTGAACATACCAGAGCCAAACTTCGGAAAATGATTCCGGGCACACCTGGCCTCGGAATCAGGTGCCGTCAGAAACTGCGCTCTTGTAAAATTCCAAATAAAATTAAGAAAAAAATTTCCTTGAAATTTACGGGTCTTTAAATTACTCCCACCTCTTGACTTTACGTCCCCCTAAAGATACATCATAAACTAGGGAAACAAATGTTGGTACTGAGCACGCATCTGAGCCTCCTGCTCCCAAGGGCTCTCCTTGAGGTTCTCGTGCTGCCATCTGATGTGCACTAGAGGAATCGATCATCCACTTAGGACCCGCTCCTGTCGATCCTCGATCTCCACTGAGACCTCCGCAAAAGTCTCCCCATCATCCACGTCTAGCTCCCCATGGTCAATGATGTGTGTCGGGTCGTGCACGTATCTCCTCAGCTAAGATACGTGGAAGACGTCGTGCACCCGGTGCAACTGAGGTGGTAGAGGCAGGCGATAAGCCACCTCGCCAATCCTTCTGAGGACCTGGAAAGGTCTGATGAAGCATGGAGACAACTTTCCGCCTCAGCCAAATCTCCGTAATCCACGTCGAGGTGAGACATGCAAGAAGACGTGGTCGCCATCCTCGAACTCTAGTGGCCTTCGCCTCCTGTCAGCATAAGACTTCTACCGGCTCTGAGCTGTCCTCATCCGCTCCTGGATGACCTGGACCTTCTCTGTCGTGGCTCGGACCATCTCTGGTCTCACAAGTGCTGACTCCCCAGGGTCTGTCCAGCACAAAGGAGATCTGCAAGGTCTTCCGTATAACGCCTCGTATGGTGTCATCCCGATGGTGGAGTGGTAGCTGTTGTTTTACGCGAACTCCACCAAGTGTAGGTGATCCTCCCAGCTGTGACCAAAGTCGAGGACACATGCACGGAGCATGTCCTCGAGAGTCTGAATGGTCCTCTCTATCTGACCATCCGTCTAAGGGTGAAAGGTGGTGCTCAGATGTAGCCGTGTCCCGAACGCCTCCTGCAACCCCTTCCAAAGCCGAGAAGTAAAACGAGCATCCCGATCGGAGATGATATATGATGGCACACCGTGAAGCCGTACAATCTCTTGAATGTAGAGATGCCCCAAGCTCTCCATTGAGCCCTACTCTCGGATGGGTAAGAAGTGTGCCGACTTGGTGAGTCGGTCAACAATCACCCAAATAGAGCCGTGACCTCTGAAAGTGCGTGGAAGTCCAGTCACGAAGTCCATAGATATGCCGTCCCACTTCCACTCCGGGACCTCCAAGGGTTGTACCAAGCCTGATGGTACCTGATGCTCTACCTTCATCTACTGGCAGGTGAGGCAACGTGAAACAAACTCTGCCACAGCCTTCTTCATGCCCGGCCACCAGTGCTGTCGTCTGAGATCCTGGTACATCTTCGCCCCTCCAGGATGTACAGCCAAAGGAGAAGTGTGAAACTCTCTCAACACCTCCTCTCGTAAAGTGACTAGTACCAAGGTACGTCCTCTGAAAAGGATGTCGTGCTCCACTCCAAGGTAGAAACCATCAGGTGCCTGTCCTGAGGATATCTGTGCACGCCGCGTCTCACAGTCAGCGTCCCCACGCTATGCCTCTCTGATCCGCTGTAGAATTGGAGGAGAGACTGTGAGAGACTGAAGGAAGGCTGCTCAGTCCCTATCCACGAAGGATATCTGCAATTCGGCTAGCTGCTTTGTTGCCTCCTCAAGTAGCTGAATGCCCGTTCCCTTGCTGAGGGCATCGGCTACTACGTTCCCCTTTCCAGGAGTATAGACTATCTCAAAGTCATAGTCCTGGAGGAACTCGATCCATCGCCGCTGTCTCAGGTTCAGGTCCTTCTGAAAGAAGATGTACCTGAGACTCTGGTGGTCAGAAAAGACTGTAAAGTGCTCTCCCATCAGATAGTTCTGCCATGTCATCAGTGTGAAGACCACTGCTGCTAACTCCAGGTCATGGGTAGCGTAGTTCTGCTCATGCGGCCTCAACTGACGTGATCCATAGGCAATCACGGCCCACTCCTGCATCAGGACACATCCATGTCCGGTCCCTGATGCATCGCAGTAGACTACGTATCCAACTCCCTCCTCAGGAAACCTCAAGATAGGTGCGCTGGTCAATCTCTGTCTCAGCTTCTAGAAGCTCTGCTGACATCTGTCTGACCACACAAAGGGTTTCCCCTTCTTCGTCAAAGCTGAGAGTGGCGCCGCAACTTTGGAGAAGTCCGACACAAATCTCAGATAGTATCCAGCTAAACCCAAGAAACTTTGCACCTTCGTCACGCTTCTGGGTGGCTCCCAAGCTAGCACTACCTCAATCTTCACGGGATCCACTGCAACTCCCGCCTCATAAATGATGTTCCCCAAGAAGTGGACCTCACGTAACCAGAACTGGAACTTCGAGAGCTTTCCATAAAGCTGGTGCTCCCAGAGTGTGTCTAGTACAACCCTTAAGTGGTAGGCGTGCTCCTCCTCGGTGGTCGAGTACACCAAAATGTTGTCGATGAAGACCATGACAAATCGATCGAGATATGGCTGGAAGATCCTGTTCATGAGGCTCATGAACACTGCTGGAGCATTGGTTACACCGAAAGGCATAACCAAGAACTCATAGTGGCCATACCGACACCTGAAGGTCGTCTTCTGCACATCCTCGTCTCGAACTCTGAGCTGATGATAGCCTGACCTGAGGTCTATCTTCGATAACGACCGTGCTCCCTTGGGCTGATCAAAGAGGTCATCAATCCTCGGTAGCGGATACTTGTTCCCCACTGTCACCTAGTTCAGGCGACGATAGTCGACACACAGTCGCAAGCTCCTGTCCGCCTTCTTGGCGAACAATATCGGGGAAGCCCAGGGTGAAACACTGGGTCAGATGAACCCCTTGCCCTGCAAGTCCTCCAACTGTACCCGCAGCTCTCGAAGCTCAGCGGGGGACATCCGATACGCTGGAGTGGATATCGGGGCTGTCCCGGGGTACAGATCAATGTAAAAGTCTACCTCTCAGCGAAGAGGTAGCCCTGGAACGTCGTCGGGAAAGACGTCCGTGTACTGATCCACCACTGCAGGAAAACTAAGACTCTGCACGTCCACTACTCCTAGGATGAGGCTAGCCAACTGATGAGTGATGGGCTGTCCCCTCCTCTGCGAGAGTCCATCCTGTGCTGCAAAGGCTCCCTTCTCGCTGGTGAAGGTGAACATGCTCCCGTCTGTGCGCACACATCGCACCTTGCGCCTAAAACAGTCAATCTGAGCATGGACTGTAGATAACCAAACCATGCCCACGATGAAGTCGTAAGGCCTCGACGCCACTACAAGAAGATCCCAGCTGAAGCTCTCACCTCCTAGAGTAAGCTCACACTGCCGGCACCAGTGCGTAATCGTCGAGTCTGCTCCCGTAGTGGTCTCTATCCGTAAGGATCGAGCCAACGGCTCTGTCAGAATCTCCAAGCTCCGAACAAGGGCAGCGGCTATGAAAGAGTGACTCGCTCCTGTGTCTATAAGAACTGTAGCAAGGGTGGAATAGACACAGATTATACCTCGAATCATCTCTGGTGTGCCGTGGTCGTAGGCCTTTGCTGCCTGGAGCTGTGCCTGTCTCTGCCCACCAACTCCCTGTGGTCAGGGCGGACCTCCTGGTGGTGGTGGTGGCAGAGCCTCAAAGCGTCGCCCACCACCTGCTTCTCGGCCAGATCCTCTGCCTCGTCCACCTCCTCCCTGCGGACCGCCATGGTCGACCCTCTTCCTCTGCCTGGGTGGCCCCTCCACCGTCTTCTGCTCCTCGGCACGGCGGGTCGGGCAGTCACGAGCCAAGTGGCCCTGCCCACCGCATGCATAGCACTACCTGCCTCTTGAAAGACTAGCTCCGCGCTGTGTGCCCCGCACTAGTGAGACAGTGTCCTGAGTCCATCTACGAGAGGGTCTGGTCTGCCTGGAACCCTGAGTCATCTGTCGGCTTCCTGCTTCCGAAGACTCCGCTACCTGCTGCCCCGCGGTAGGTCTCGCAGTTGAAGTAGACTCACCCAGAATGCTCTTGATCAGAAGGGCTCGCTCTAGTACTCATGCCTGGGTCGGGATGCTGAGGGATATCAGCAACTCCCTGATCTCATG
Source organism: Viscum album (assembly GCA_963277665.1). Lineage (NCBI taxonomy): Eukaryota > Viridiplantae > Streptophyta > Magnoliopsida > Santalales > Viscaceae > Viscum > Viscum album. Next base: position 758,800,519 of record OY728147.1, read on the forward strand.
TCTCAAACCCTGCTCAAAGGTCCAGGCCCGGATGAAGGGGTCCCGTACCATGTCGGTCGAGTAGCGAGAAAGATCTGTAAACCTTGCCGTGTACTGGGTGACCGTCAAGCTGCCCTGCCGCAGCTGAAGAAGCTTCTGGATGCGCACCTCATGGAGGGTGTCCGGGACGAACTCTGAGCAGAAGAGGCTCTCGAAGTCCGTCCAATGAAGAGATGCCTCATCGTGCACCTGGAGCATCAAGCTCCACCATCGGCCCGCTGCTGCTTGCAGTAGGCTCACCGCGAGGATCACCATGAGGTCTGCTGGTATCCTCACTAGCCTGAAAACTCAGACGACCGCCTCCAGCCAATCCTCCGCTGCCTGGGGGTCCATCTCCCCACGACACCTAGGTGGTCGCTGGCGCTGGAACTCATGCAGAGCTTCGAGGCGACGTGCATCGTCAGAGGTCGGTGCTGGAAGCATCAAGGGCTCGGCGGGTAAAGGTATCGCGGGTGCCTCCGCTGTCAACGTGCCCTGTACCGAGGCCTCGTCGCTCGGCGGGCTGTCATCGTGCTCTACTCTCGGAACCCTAGCTGGCTGCCATCATGGGGACATCCTGAAAAGGAAACAAGTGCTCCACGGTCAGAACAGTATACCTAGTGAGCTGATACAAAGTAATCACAAAGAAAACTTGAAACACACATGCAATCAATGTTTTCGTGCATTAAGTCGGAAATCAGAAGTCAGGGTCCTGGTGTACGGATACGTCTGCCGCCGCACCAACACTGGACTCCCTGGACTGATAACCACACTCAATACGCTAAACACTATTGTTTCACATAGAAGAAAGATCAGAGTCTGTGGTAGAACCGACCACCTCTGATACCAATTTGTCACGACCCTTCCTCGGGGCCCGTGCCGTGACTACCCCAAGCCCACCTTCCATAGGCCAGGGGATGGCGACTAGCACCAAGGTGTAAATCCCGGAAAAAGGGAAGGCATTGCCTTTATAAATAAACAAGCACCACAGAGTAAGCAAGAGGAAAAGTAAACACTAAGTAAAACCTGTATCAAGCTGTGCTGAAAGTAAAAGGGGTCGGAAATACAAGCCCAACTATAAAGTACAACTAAAAGGAAAAAACAGAAACTGAAAAGAAAAGCCGCAGCGTCGAGCCGTTTTCTGGAAGTCCCACCTGAAGGGTGGTTACAGATAGCATCCACTTCTCCTCGGGTCCACCTGACCGATCCGAGTACGTCCCGCCCAGTGGTCCACCTCCAAGTACCGTCCTGCTCCGCAAGCCTCCACCACAATCAGCGTTGTCCGTCATCTGTAACCAACACAACGTAGTGCGGGCATAGCCCGTGCAGGGGTGAGTATAAGCTACTCAGTAGGGACCCTGAGACCCCGAAGGTCTCCCTAAATCCACAAAGGATAAACCACAACGGAAAGATTCAATCAAGAAGTAACAACCGACACTGCTTAGGTATATGCCCATACATATACCTAAGTCATCAATCCTCGTTCAGCTCCAACATCCGAGCCCAAGCACAACCCAGTCCACACAGGAAAGCAAACGTATACCCACACAGGATAGCTCAACACAATCCAAAAAGGAGAGTAAACATTAAATCCACATAGGATAGTTCAACACAATCCACAGAGGAGAGTAAACAGTAAATCCACACAGGATAGTTCAACACATTCCATAATGGAGAGTAACACAAGATTCATCTCACACAGGTATACTTCTTGTATGACGATAAAGATGATCACTAATCCATCTAAGTCATCGGACCCACAAATGATCGAAAGGTACTAACCCCCGAAATGACCCACATAGGATTGGACCCACACAGGATCAATAGGTAACTAACCCCCGCAAAGACCCACACAGGATCGGGCCCACACAGGACCTGTAGGCGCTGGCTCACACAGAACCGCTGAGCACTGACCCACACAGGATCGGATTCACACAGGATATGTAGCACTGATCCATGTAGGATCACTGAGTGAAGTAGTCGTCACAGTCCACTGAGGATCTCTGCACAGTCGTCGTCGCAGTCCACTGAGGATTGCTGCACAGTCGTCGTCGCAGTCACAATAGCAGTCGCAGCCAGCTCTAGGGTTCCCACACACAGAAAGCTCGTTCGGGAAGGTCCGCTCCACGAGCCGAGAGGCTGATACATCAACTGACACAATGTCCGAGGTTAATGTATCCAAAAGTTCCATATCATCAACAGGAACTCAACGTCGCAGACGGCGCGTCAATCGAACGCCCGGTCTGAGAGTTATTGGCTTTTTCGTCCCAGGGGCCCAGTTGGTTTTTAAGGAAAAACCAAGCTGACCATACTCCACCTGCGTCCAATATTCGGGAAGAGTATTCCAAAACATCCGTCTCACTTGGAGGAATCCACCAAAGCCTATGGCACGTCAATCAGACGTCCGTAGCTCCAGATATGATAGTTTCTGCTCCGAGGGCCCGTTTGGTTTCGTGTACGAACCAACTCGGTCGAACCCAAAGTATTCCTAAACCTTGAGTGCGATATACCGATACAACCGTCTCGATCCAAGGATCGTGATTCCGCTTATGGCGCGTCGTTCGGAGACCCGTAGCTCATGTTACGGGTCAGACACCGAAAATGGTCCGAAGACGGGGGGTCCGGGCCCGGGCCGACCCGGGCCGACCCCCCCCCCCCCCCCCCTTGGTCGGCCGAACCTGGCCGACCCGAACCTGGTCAGCCTGACCCGGTCCAACCCGGCTGGACCCGGTCCGGTCCAGCCGGGGCGCGGCCCGGCCGGTCGGACCGGCCTGGCTCGGCTCGGCCGAGCGGCCGAGCGCGGCAGCCGCGGGGCGCTGCCCCCGTGGGTTGGAAGAAGCTGCGACCCTCGAAGGGTCGCGCTGGAGTCAACGGACGTGGCTATGCCATGTCCCATGCGTGAGAATCGGACACACGCGGCCACGGGTCCATTGGCCACCGCCGCCGCGGAGGTCCTGTCCGGCGGCGCGCTGGGGCGCCGCCGGTAGGTTCCGCGGGCCACCGGAGTTGCTCCGGTGGTCCGTTTTCCTTCCTTTCTGCGCCGTTGTTCCTCCCGGGTTTCATTCTTCACTGCGGGATCATCAAATTTCCCTTGCGTCATGTTTTTTCGTCGCCCACCAAATCCGCACAACAACGAAGAACGGAGGGGGGTTGTTGGGCCGTGTTCGTTTGGCCCGCACCCTCCGCGTTAGATAAAAACAACGGGAGAATTATTCCACTCATGAAACAACAATTTTAATAAATTAAAATTGTTCATATGAAACCGGTTCTTTAATTTAAAAGAAAAGTTCACGGGAAATAAAAGGTATTTCCAAAAAGAAAAAATCCCTACCTGTCAAGTTGAACGTGCGTTCTTCGCGGATTTGTTCGTCGCGGAAGGAGGGGATCGTCGCGTCGTCGCGGAAGGGTGTCACGCCGACGAACTATGAGGTTCAAGAACAAAAAGATTAAATTAATAATTAAATCCATCTTGAGTTAAAATCCACAAAGGAATTTAAAGAAATGAAAACCCTCACCTCAACGGAAGATCGAAGGTTTTTGTCGCGGAGGAAGGAACGTCGCAGAAGAACGTCACGGGAGAGGAAACGTTAGTGTTGCGGCACACGGCGTCGCGTCATCGATTTCTGCGGGTTTGGAGTTCTTCGTTGGAGGTCGGCGTTCTTCATGTTCTTCGCAAAGAAGGGTGAAGGCAAAAGAACTTCTGTCAAAAACCTCTCAATGTGTAATCCACCAAAAGTCGGTGTTGGTCTTATTTTGTTATTAAACCAAAAAACGAAAAAGAGGAAGTAACGACCCATTAATTCGTAGAATTAAATCAACGAAAGAAACTGCCCATTTAATTCACGAATAAAACCGCTCAATTAAATGGTGTGTTAAGAAATTAAGAAAACGCGTCAGTTGACTTTCATAATGACGGGTTTTCGCGGGTGCGTTACTTAGCGGAAAATAAACGGTGGGGCTCGTGCGGGCCCCACCTCACAAATATCCTACCAAGAGGGTAGGATATTTTTCGATAGCACCCTATCCGCATCAACTCAGCTTAAGCCTCTTTAAGTGGCTTTAAGTGGCTTCCAAGTGGCTTAAGTGAAATAAAAAAAGTTTGTCGAACAATTTATTTTATTTCTTAAATTTAAGCCCAAAAATTAAAAACCACACCCTAGCAAAAGCAACTCCGGAAGAGGCATTTCTAAGCAAATACCAGCGCTACGATTCCATCGGTGCCCTCAGAATTCGATTCCGAGCACCGGTTCAAAAGATAGAAAAACCCACTTGTCCGTTCACTGAACGTACCCAAGCCAAACTTTGGAAAATGATTCCGGGCACACCAGGCCTCGGAATCTGGTGCCGTTAGAAACTGCGCTCTTGTAAAATTTCAAAGAAAATTAAGAAAAACATTTCCTTGAAATTTACGGGTCTTTACAACTTTGGGGTTTGAAATAAATGGTGATAAAGTTTGATTATTTATAATCATCTGAGATGTCCTTCCTTGAGTGGAAGAAGTATTTGATATTAGCACTGATCTGGATCCGACCCGAGCTTGGTGAGGACAACACAATGTATTATGTTGATTCCAGGATTAGACCTAAAGATGTGTTTATGTAAGGATATAAATTAGTAGCATATGTGTCTTGTCATTTAAGGCCCCATGAACATAACTACCCTACCCACAATCTAGAGCTAACAGATGTGGATTTTGCTTCAAAGTGTGGGTGGAATTTTCTATTAGATAAAAATTTTACAATGTTTTAAAATCACCAGAGATTTAGGTAGAACATTTCATTGTGATACTTGAATCTTCGGTAAATTAGATGGGTATAGTATATGTGGTCATTCTATTTTGAGCTTGCATATACACCTAAAAAAGAAAAAAATGAGGATAAAACCTTTTGTAGGAAACTAATACATAGATGGTTAATGAGTCTAGTGGTGAGTGTTATATGATTACCTTGTTGGATGAGATTCATGTAGTGGTTTGCGAGAGTCAATCACATATTACTCTCATATCAGTTTTAGTGGTGTCTAAACATTTGATCCAGATAAGAAATTTGAAATTTAAGGATCAAGAATATTTGACCTTGAGGTAAATACATTAATATGGAGAGTCACCTTTTGAATGGTGCATAGATTAAGATGAAATCATATATTTCAATAATTGGGTTGTTATGACTATGAGTATGTGAGAGGAGTGGATGTGGTAATTTCATTCCTCAAAGTGGGAGGTACATGTAGGAGTGAAAAAAATGTACCGCAACCTATAATGACTATTTTGGATGTCGGGCATGAATAATGAGATAGTAGGGTTCATGAAATGATGCTCCCCCTGTTAGTAGGTTAATGCATAGAATTATTGACTAAGAGGTCTACTACAACCATTTAACATTCCAAAAATAGAATTTTAATGATTTTACAATGGTTTTTTGGTGGGCATTATTATGCCTATGATTATGAGGGAGGAGTTGATGTTGGAATTTCATGGAATTAAATTTCCATTCATGACATGTGAATCATTTAGAGAACTTTATTACATGATACAATGTGAAAGAACAAATAATATATCAATTTTTAATGTTGTTAGATACAACAAGAATCAATCATACATTAAAAAATTTAGGACCATCCTCATTTCTTTTCCCATATTTTATCCTATTTTTCCCTTCTATAGTATGCAGGGGGAAAAATTCTGTTTTCTATGATAAAAATATTCATAAGATCCATGGAATACTTTTTTTTAAAATTTTTATGCCAAAAAAGTATTTCATTTTTCATGTCATGGACATCTAAAAAATAGTCTTCATCTCCTCAATAAACTTCTCACACATGTCTTCAAAATTACTTATGAATATGAATTCATCACCATAAAAAATTGAAATGATTGAAACCTATTTATTGAATTTAATGTTGATATTACTATCAACTCTACCATTATATAATCTTAACATCATTATGAGAGTTTCCAATTTTAAATACCAAGCCCTTTGATGTTGATTTAATATATAAAAGGTATTATTTATCATTTTCGAAATTATTACATTTTTTCCATGAGTTAAGACACATATTTTTTCAAATATATTGCCTTTAGTTTCTCAGCATCCTTTAAAAAAATTACTTCCTTGTTTTTTATCTCTGAAAATTACTTTTTTTATTAATAAAACACATTTTTAGAGAATGTGAGAAATCACCAAAGTTAACAGAATAGCCAAAAACACCCAAAGAAATCAACCGGTTCTGCCCCACCCAAGAAAATGTGTCATGATGAGAAGCCTCCAGAGATGTAGAACCCTCAGCAGATAGTCTCGTGCAGATGCACATGCACAGAACCTATGGAAACACCATACCCTCTCAACATCCCAATATAATGGTCTTCCTCGATAAACACTTCTTGCTCTAATCCTCATCCGGAGTATGTCTAATCCGCATGCAGGGAACGAAAACACACTCACAACCAAGACAAACAACAAGGAATCCCAGAAATGAAAGGCTCACAAAACTATTACCCTCAAGGCACCCACCCGAGGCCAATAACATAATCAGATGTTTTAAAGATAAAATTGATGTTATTCGAATCAATTTCACTAAATAGATTCTACGCTATGGATGCCAAATTTAAATTAGCTCCTTCTAATATCAGCTTCTCAGACTCAAAGACCAGCTAGTCCCAAGACTGAATGTACTCCTCTACACCTATCTTACCTTGATGGAATCCCCCAACCAAAATTGAATCATGTTTTTCAATCCATGTATATTGCTCCTCATTGGGAGACACCTCAAGAGACCTCCCAATCATTTTAGCTGACTCCACCTCAGTTTCATTGAGCACTAAAGGTTGTTCTATCACATATTCATCAGAGCTTAATAGCTAGACCGTGGTATTATCATGATGTACCACGGACTTTTGGTGTATCAGAGCCTCCGTGTCCATCTTAATCTTACTCATTTTCATTGCAGAGTGGGTCTCAGGAGGAGGAGGTAGAGAGGAGTAGTCCATCATCCCCTTCCTTCTCCTGGAGTCCCTATCACATCATAGGCTTGATTCCTCATCTCCCGAGTGAACAAGTCCATGATCATTGGTATCCAACCCGTTGAACCTAACAACCTCACCTAGAGTAATGGAATTTGAACTCTAATCGGCCTCTCGGAGACCTTCGAACCTGTTGCACAAGGGAACCGTCATCCAAAATGAACCTGAATCCCCCTTCTGCTCAGCTCCAGTTGTTACAGGTGCAGGCCAATCAGACCCTTGCCTCCCCTTACTGACACTTGAACTACCCTTTCCATGCTTTCTCCACATCCAATCCAAGAAAATCCACTTTCTCACTGCCCGATGAGTGGTCCAAGGACTGTCCCCCATTCTCCTCGCCTTCCACCTAAACCTCCACATGCTGGGATTTGCCTTCTCCATCCTGCATCATACAGATGGGAGGACCCGCAAGATCCACCTTTAGCTGTTTTAACACATCCGACACATTCCTGTTATGATGATGATCCTCCGATGCAGAAAGGAGACCCATCCTCACTGCATTACAGTCCCCTACCTCTCTTGCAGGAAGTTCCTCCTTGGTCAGCCGTCGTGGCAGATGACCCCCAACTTTGTTCTCGTCAACCATGGCCTACTGTTCAGAGATCAAAGCCTCGCATACCACATGATCCTTGCCCTTTCCATTGTATGCAAAAAAAAAAATCACGCCCTACCCACCCTTGTGCCAAACTCCCCAAGGTTGGTAGCTAACTCTCTTACCTCTTAATACTATGAAGCCTCATTAAAATCTTTTTTCTTAGCCTATGAATAAAAGGAGGTATGCAGAACTAATTTTTATTTTCTTATGATTTGAAACTATTATCATTAATCTCTAGTTATGTGATGAGATAAACATAATTATTCCACATCAGTTGAATATCTATGTTAGAATATTAATCTAGATCAACTTCAACATTATTTCTATCACTAAGAACGTTGATACATTGTTCAACATAGACCATTTCATCATCACATTCCCTCCAATGTTTAATCATATACAAAACTATAATATCATAAGTTTCTAAAATTTATACATCTATAGTGTTGAAAATATTTCCTGTATCTTTGTTATTGAATCATTATCCTCTACCATTTAGAGGATATATAATAAAGAGTCTATCAAAACCACTTTGTTAAAAAATCCCATGAATTTCACCTTTTATTTGACTAATTAGTGGACATTGAAACAAACATACTTATTTGAAATATTTAGTTTCTTTTTTAATACAACTCTTAAAGGGTCATTTCAATGTTTGGAATATAGAATCATTAATCTTTAATTTATACATCTCCTTAGATATCTTGCCTCCAAAAATGTTTACATGTATCATGTTCAATCAATATTGTCTATATCATGTAATCAAAAATTCTAATTATTATTTTAAAAACAAATTTTTTATTCTGTGTATAGTGAAATAAACTCAAGAATAATGAAATTATATTCAATATAGTCTCTAAAAATATAATTATTATATTCACCACTTTTTATAGTTCGAATATTATTCACCGAATTTTTCACTATTTTTATGTACTTCTACTAAAATACTTAAATATTTCTAGATCATTTGATTTATGTCCCAAAAAATAATATATGTAATGTGAGGAAAGTAAAAAACTAAAAAAATAAAGTAATTATTTCCAGTTTTTTTCTTTATAAACGGAATGGAAATGACCTAGTGTATTACATCCAAGTTATTAGTTGAATGTGTCTTATCATTCTTATGAGATGAGTTTGTAATCATCTATTTATGTCACATTATACAACACTGATATATTCTTATTTTCTTGTCAGAAATATCATGAATACATTCTTAATTTATTAGATTGATCATATTTCTCTGACATATATATCTCATCCTTTTATTTCATAGCTTATTTTATTTCATTGTTCTCATATTTCATGAAAAATTTACACCACCAACCTAAAATATGTTTCTCTGGGTTAGTATTCATTTTATATAAAATTACCCATGTTCTATTTTTAAGAAATTAAAATGCCTTCTGTGAAATAATAATTACCTTCATCTAATAGTTGTGAAAACTTCCCAAAGTGTGTTTTAGGGCATCAAATATTATGGTTCTTTGGGATTTTAACTATTCTTTCAACTGATAGAAAATTGAAATCCTTTGACCTAACTTCTCATATTAATGTTTTATATGTTTTTAAAAAAATTTAAAGCTAATTTCATGATAAGAAATACTTTTCATAGATGTATAGGCATATCACATCATTAATGGATTTTTTCCAAGGGTTGGAAGTTATTTTCAATATTTAATAAAACATTATCAAGTTTCTTTCCTTTATTTTTTTGGTTCCAAATCAAAAAATATGTCCAGATTATATTGTATTCAATGTTTCATTCATGTTTCAACAAAAACAAATTTATGTATGCCTAAAACCTCCATATTATCCTTAGTAACCCAATAAAACAAATTTATCTTTTAACTTTTATACTATCTGTACATGTGTACTTTCTTTCAATCGATATTATTACCTTTAAACTGGGAAATTTTATTGAACCGAATTTTTGGTTACCTTTTGATAGATTCTTCTACATATTATACTTCTTTTAATCCTCAAAAGAATATATATAATTATATTCTTTTTGGTTCAGGATTTATTAATTTACAATCCTCACTTTTTTAAACATTGTTAATTCTGTCTACATAAAAGGTCTTCATAACATTATTTTTCATTTAAAAAACTTCATTCTTGTTATTTTAAATTGATGATAATTTAATATGATCCTTATAATGGTTATAATTATTATATAATTAACCTAACTATATCATTTAGTATTGGAAAACATGTACTACCTTGATCAACATTAACAAAATTTCTCCAACATGATCTAATTATTTATCCTTCAAACTAATCTTTTTTTATTCTTGAGGGTGATGTTATTAAATTCACTAATAATCTTATTCATATCATCGATATCTTTAAGCATCAATGATTTTTCTTCAGGATAATATTCTTTAATTTTTTTATAATATTTTATTTAATGAAATTCTTATTCTACTTCTCAGGTATTATAGTCCCTATAAAACATTCTTTCAACTCTCTACAAATCATAAACTCCACCGTAGTCTCTTATCATTCTACGCTATTTCTTTAATCACTAGTGAAATTTTCTCCAGTAACTATTTCAATAAAAAACATTTTAGAAAGATCATCACTGGTGTTTTCAACTTCCCTTTTACAATCATCTTCTCCATCATATATAAAAAAACGATTAATTTTTTTATTTAGATAACTTCTTATCATTTACCATGTATCAAACACGAATTTATCAGCCTTATTGTTTTATAGATATTCAATTTTTTCTATCCTCTTTAGTATTGTTATCATATTCCTTAAGCCCTAGAAATATTTGAAAATTTTCTATACTGCCATTCACCTAAAAAATAATATAGGAAATTTGACTTTTTAGTTTCATGTTCTTCTATACAGTCATTAAAAAAACATAAATTCATAAAATTTGTAACTGACATCATTTTTAATTCTATAATCACTGTATTCTTCCACAATATCACCTTTCTTTGATTTTTTTTCTTAGAGACATTCAAAGTGATATATTGAATACCTATTTACATATTTATGATGGTATTTTATATTCTCATTTCATAAGCGATGATAGTGATGTTTAGATCATCTTGAAGAAGTGTTTTAGGATTGGTATCTTATATGGATCAATATTTGGCATCAAATTGGATTGGAATTTTTTTCAGATATTTTAATGAATGAATGAATCTTCAAACATCTCACCAATCCATCTTATGGTTACTACATTATCATTAATCTATGTAATAAAGTCACTAAAAAATTCATTATCAGTCATATTATGATCATAATACGTAAGTATCTTTATTTTTAACATTACATTATTCAATTATGTATTACCTTAATAAATATTAATAAATATATCCAATAATCATTTAGTTTTATTAATTTCATTTTGATAATAATTTTCATATAATGGGGAATGTATCGAGTTTCAATCACTCCCATCATTCCCCAAATATTTATTATTAGTAGATGTTAATTGAACTTCTTTATAACATTAGGGAAACCATTTTTAATAACCACATGAACATGATAGAAAATTGAAACATGAAATTGAGACATTTTGTCTTCCATATATGTTAATTCTTATAATAAAAGACAATAATCCCTTTGATGTTCAGAGACTTCTTAAAATTAAAGCGAACTAATCATATTTATAGACAATAAGAATGATTTAATGATTTGAAACATCAATATAATGTCACATGAATGTTTCAATCATGATTATTGTGATAATTAAGATGGGGAAGGGTGGGGGAATCCATGATCTTCTCTTTTAATTTTTTATTTCTTAAGAAACAACCCTTTCATCATGTGAGTGAGATTTGAATCTACTAGAAAGAAATTAATCCAAAAAAATATAAAAACATAAATATTTAGAAGGATTTCAACTCATTAAGAGTATCTAGACTTTAGAATGGTTTGTAAATAATCCCTTACGAAACAAGTCTCTAAAAAACTATTTGTTGTTTTTATAGAAATCATGGATTTTACCTTAACATGGAAAGTAATATAATCAATAGACAGTGTATGTGATCTAAAAAATGATAATGTTTTAACAATATTTCTTTAACTATCATTAAAACTATCAACAACATGACTCCTAATGTCGTCATTGGGATAAATGAACTTTCTTTAAACATGATTTTTAATAAAATAATTCTCCTTCTTCACTTACTATATGAGATCCTAGAAAGAACACCTTCTTATAAAACTATATTAATTTTTTTTCCAATTCACCTATTCATTCGGTAATCTATGTCTCGTCTTACATCTAGGAAAATACATATTTGGACTTATTACAAATGATACCACTTTATAATAATTTTTCATCTGATCACATTCTCATATTGTCCATTAGATAAACACCCATATGAAAACTATGTTGGATATTTTTATAATGGATCCCCATCCACCTAGTTCCCCTAATTATGTATACACACCACTTTTCTAATACAAACATGATTGATATAAATTGTATGGTATCACCCAAACCCATTCACCATTGAACAATTGATCAAATCATCTCAACACTTTAGTAGTTGTTTGTCTCACTTCACAAATCATAAACACACAATACTCGATGCATTAAGACCCTTTATATATGAAAGGTTCCATTTATATTTTAACGATACATGTTGACCTGATTTAAACATTCTGATTAATATTTTTATCATCATAATTTAAAATTACCCACCTTAATCACATTAAATCCTATTATGAAGTAAGATATTCCATTAAGAATTATTTATAATGTGATTTATCAAAGATCATTAAAATAAATAAGTATCAATGATATTTTCATCATAAATTTTGAATTTTGAAGGATCATATTTTTATCATTACATTTCAATATTTTTTGAATGTTTTATAGATACCCCAAAACATGTAAAAATTTAAACCAATAATTCTTTTAGTGAATCATTGTTACAATACCAATGACCAATGAGAATATGTATTATGTTTCTATAGAACATCATGGGAATTTCTATGAATTATTCTGATGGAAAATTCCATCATCGGATGACTTGTATCCAAAATCTTCATTTGTTTCCTTCAAACGCTATCTGTTTACCGATGAACATCATATAGAAAAATTCATCGAATGAATTTAATCAAATATTTCTATTTAATGAATCAGAGTGTTTTTCTATGGTAAATCTGAATCAATATCACATTGAAATATTATACATGTCTATATGATGGTGTGTTGAAAAACCAAAACAACAATTAGAATCATTGATAGTTCATCAGATGAACTCTGGATGATAGTATTTTAATTGGCTGACCAATAGTCATTATTTGAATTTTTTTTAGAAAATCATATTTGAACATAGAATAAATTCCCCTAATTAAAATCCTATAAAAAATTCAAACAAACACTTAATAGTATTTCATATACCTCTAAAAAATATATAGAAACATAGTGTAACCCTTACGTAGCATGGTCAACTACACTTACATAGTGCATAAAATTATACAACCATTCCAACTATATTTATATATATAAAACCAAAAAATATTCATATCCAAAATTTTGAATGATTTATTTTATCTAGTGAATAAAATAAGAACATAATATTATTAAATTCATACATTTAAAAAATTTATACCCTATTTGACCAATTCTATATTATGATATATTTTTGTAATCATGATGTCAATAGCATTAAAAATATAAAATCATTGATAAATTTTTTACATTAAACAATATTTATAATAATATTTATCTGGTATACCATAATGGAATTATTAACAATGTGAGGTGATTTAGTTATGTTAATAGAAAAAAATTTGAGAAAACCATCTTCATTCATACCAATCATAACCAAAAACTCCATAAAAACTTACATATTTAATAAAACACAGTAAAACCTCTTGATATCAATAATATAATCTATAATGGATTCAAAAGGTAGTATTTAGATTATCCTTATCCTTAACTCATAGTTAATGATACCCTATCATCAAATTGTACTTTTAGAACTTGGTATCTCTCTTCAACAGGTCAAATGAATCATCAATTTATGGAAGATGATTGTGGTTATTGACTATTAACTAATTTAAGTGATAATAATCCACATATAGATCAAGATTACAGTCCACATTCACTACAAGTTTGATCAAATCGCCACAAAGACACAACAAAGACAAATAATTTCTCACTATATAAGATCTTTAATTTGAACCAGTATATCCTGAAACTCTGGTAGTTCAATCATACCGGGGGCCTTGACATTATAGAGATTCATGGTTGTATCACTATCCTAAACTTGATCTGACATCAATGGGGTAGTGTCACAACAAATTTAGGTATTAAAAAAGGAACACTTATATAAAAAATGTAAAATCCACCAACTGATCCTCCAATTAACTTAACATAAACTAGAACATCATAAAACAAAATGAATCAACACACAAAGAACACATATGATAGTCTCACTCAACCCTGAAGAGGGATATGATCATAGTCAAAAACATCAATTATTACTCAACTTTTAAAGAAATCGATGATATCCAGTACTAAATTCAACTAGTTTATACTAAGGATTGTGTTTTAAAAGTATATAGGAAAACATATGTTGAGTAAAAAGAAGATATGTTCCTTGCTTGGTCATCTTCCCTGTGTAACTGTGATGGCTCCCGCTTTTCACTCTTCCTATGGTCTTATGATTACCATATGAAGCGTGATTCCGCAGCCATGGCAATTTTCATAAGACTTATGGAATTTCCGCTTCCATTTCATAACCCTTCCATCATTAACATGATTGGGAATTTTGATTGTCTTTATTTATGCCCGGACAATAGATCTAAGGATGTATGCCACCCGGTTTCTCCTAGAATTTGTGTTGAAGTTGATTTATCCAAACCGCCAATCAAGTTCTCTTTCATTACTATTAGTGAAGAATTTAGATATAAACATTCTATTGTTTTTTTGTTCTGGATTGAATGCTGCTCTCAGTATTTCAAAGTTTGGCATCAGAAGGATGACTGTAGTGGTAGACGAGTGATTCCACAGGTGGTTTTGGATCAATAGGCTACTGCTGTGGTGGAATTAAACTCTCAGTAAAGGGAGTAGAATTTGGGTACTGGAGTGCAGATGAGTCCAAGTCCTGCAAGTCTCAATATAGTGAATTGCATACAAATGGGGGTAGTGAAGGAGTCTCTGAATCCGAGTGTTGATGAGATGTTTAGAAGGCTTTGTAGGGATCTTGGTGTGGTTCATTCAGGAGGTCTGGAGACTAATATGAAGTAGATACATCAAATTGATGGGGTTGATAGTAGGAATAAAGAAGTGGTACTCGTGGGGGATTAGGAGGCTTTGGACAGACATGTCATGAATTTACATACAGGAGGGTCCTTAACTGAAATTGGTGGTTGGGTGAGGGCTTCACCTGGGCTGAAGACACAACCTGCATAGCAGGTGGGGGCATTGAAGTGAGTAACTGCTTTGATGGTCTGGTAAATGAGGAACTAGAGGTGGTTCAGAATTAAGTTTCCCCTGCTCTGTCTATTGGACATGGGTCTGTTGAATATGATGAACTGAATGATAGTGGGGGTGTAGGTCTGGAACAACATTGTGAGAAAAGTGACAACATGTTTGAGAAGGTGCAAGGGCAGGGCTCCTACCATCGTGAAAATGAATTGAATCCTGAGAGTTTCTCTCATGATGAGGAGGAATTACCAAGGAGTGCCGGTGGAAACATGCATATTGGATTGTGTTCACAGGACGTTGTTTCTCGAGGAGGTATTGTATAAAAGGGGGTGCTTGAATGCCATGATCTTGTGGCACAACCTTAGTGTTTAGCACTGGTTGATCCTAACAGGCATGCTGAGTAGAAGTATGGAGTTAATGATTTCTCTCATGTGATGAATATCCCTCATAAATAGGTGGATTTATCTGATAGTGATAAGGATAATGCTGGTGGTTGAGTCTGAACCTCTTATAGTGACGCTGTTGAGCATGAAATGAAGGAAGTGGTAGGGAAAGAAAGAGTTATGACAATGCCACCAAGAAGAAGGCAGTGGAAAGATTATGTTTTTCAACCGATGCCAATGCCTACTAGATCTTCTATCAGAAAAGGAAAATGGATGATCTCTTCTGAGGAGTTATTTTACTTAGAGAAACTAAATCTCAGACGAAAGTATGTGAAGGCTCTGAGCATTATGATAGCTCAGAATGGGAATTAGCTACCACATATGAAGAAATTTCCATTGTACATGGTGATGGATATGGCGACTGGTATGGCTTTTTTGACATGTAGTTGTCAGTGTTGGTTTGTAATTCTTTTTTACAGTACTTTTCATTTATTTAATAAATGGTTAGGGACTTTGTATCTGGCTGAGGTTTCTTGGGTATATAGGAAAACATAGGAAATACCCTAAAGAGTGATTTCATCATTATATTATAATCTTTACATACATATTAAAATCTATATCGACCTATAATTTATAACACACCATTATTATAGCATATGTTTACTTTTAAATAATTCAATGTGTTCAATAGATTTATCTATACCCAACACTGAACTTAAATTAAACTGTGATATATTTAAAGGAAATATAAATATATAAGTATGAATTATAAAATCAAGTCATTGAATTGGTGGGAATAAATATGACTAATCTCTTTATGAAAAATTAACTGAAATAAAATAAAGGAAAATTTTATAATAAATAAAATTATATTAGAATAGCTAAAATGGCTAATAAGATAATGATAAACATAATATTTTAATTTACAAATTTTTTTCCTATTATTGAATTTTATTAGTTATCTCAAGAACCATATGATTAATTTAATTAAAAATATATTTATATGAATAAAATAATAGTAATTAGTAATTTATTTGAAACAACAATAAGAATGCATTTTATTATAAAGAGTCATGTCCCCTATAAAATGGGGTTTTATTTTATATTAATATTTAATTTTAAAGTCAAACATCAGAATTTTAGAATTATAATTTGAAAAAATATGAATTTTATTGATTAATTACAGTAGTATTTTCTTAATACCATTATTTTTTATTTTTCTATAAAGATTGATTTAATGTTGAACAATGTAATATAATATTTTTACAAAAATAATAATTTATTGACATTTTTAGTATATAATAATGACTTAAAAATCAAGGAAACATTTTTATAAATAAAATTTGTATTTTATAAGTGAAATTATATATTTTAATATATGTGTTATAGTTAAAAATATTATATCTAATTTTTTATATCATAAGTAATATTTTTCCCATGAAATTGTTTTTAATACATTATACATCTCTTATTTTAAAATTGATTTTTTCACTTTTAAAAATTGAAAAAAATAAATTGCATTTTAAATATAGAGTCATTATGGAAAAATTAGTTAATAAGTATTATTTTATTTTAATTATGAATGAAGAATTACTTATGTAAATACTATTTATCACGGTAAGGATAAATTAGTATTAAAAGGGTTTAACCTAGTTGAAATGGATGAAATTAATAAAAATTGTTCAATAATGTGTTTTTTGTTATATTTATAGAACATATATCATCTTTAACGAATTATTTCTCAATTTTAGATCCTATTCCATTGATATTGGATTCATATTATTAAAATATATCGGTAATTATAGAAATGTCTTACCTTCTCACTTATTAAAGGCACCTCTCACCACCCAATGAATACCACTAAAAAATAAATTTCTTATCAAAACATACCAATTTTTCCATTATAATGTAATAAAATTTATCCTCAATGAGCCTATGTCAGTAATATATTATTGTAATATTTCCTTTTACAATGAATTATCTTATTAAAACACAGATTTCTCAATGTGAGTAATCATTTTACCTTGAATTCATTACATTCCATATTACAATTAAAATTATAATTTTAAAATACCTAATTATTGAAATTTTTATTACTTATATAATTAATTTTATTATGTTAATTGAAAAACAATTAACCACCACTCACAATTTTTCATAAGTAAAACAATAATCAAATTACTTCATATGGGAAGATCCCCACCTCCCCTAAGCATCATATTTAATTTTACGTAACCAATTTAAATTGTTAGTAATAATATCATATTTAATAAATTATAATTAATTTATAAAATCATTTGGATTTTAGAACATGTTATAAATTTCAACCATTCTATGGAAAGTCAAATATTTAATCGTTCTTACGTGTGGGTTACAGCCTCTAGGGAAAGATTGATTTTTTTATTTTCATCACCTCTTTAAATGGTTGGTCATGAGAATGGGTTTAATGGATTAGTATTATCTTCAAGATATCATTAATGTAATTTTAGGATATATTTCAAAAGCTATTTGAATATTACCAACAAACTATCGTTGTTAATTAAATCAACATAAATAATTACACTAAGTGGTAAATATTTTTATTCATATTATGAAATTTTTTAATATCTATAAATTATTCTTCTAATTCCTTCAAAATATGATATATCACACTAGTAAATAAAAAATAATGTCATTATTATTCTTGTATAATGATAATACAATTAAATCATGACATTGTAATCCATTACTAATGGTATTTTCATTTTTTGGTCTGTTTATCCCCATACTTGATCAGTCCTTTGAATTTATATCTTATTATGCTATGCGAACAAAATTTACAATAAAATATTATATAAATTAGAAAGTTATTATTGTTTTTTTATTCTTTATTTGAAACTTTATTAATAAACACAAAAATTTAAGAAACTATTTTTGTTCATTAAAAATCATAGAAACAAGATCATAATCAGTTTTATCTTCATTGATTGTGACCAAAACTACCTTGAAATGAAATTAGAACATTATAAACATCACGTAAAATCTATTTTTGTACCTAAAATAATCTATAATTTTGTTTTCATGATTAAAAAATTCAAAAAATACTATTTGGAAACTAGTTCCATAACACTTGATATTGAAAATTTGTTAAAACATACTAAAATAAATGTATACAACGATAATAAATTAAGACTGAAAGTCTTAAAAATATAAATACTATAGTTTTATGTAATATTTCCCTTTCAATAATCTTATATCTTATATGACATGAATTATATGCAACAACGAGTTTAAACGAACTACGTAACACTATTAAAAATATTATATGTACATTGTCGCATATCCATTATATTAGTGGTTATAAATATTAATAAAAAATATATGAAATATAAAGGGTATATATATTTATAAAATAAATTAATTATTTCTAAAGTGATTGTAATTTTTTTGAAAAAACTTTTTAAATATAAAATTGTTGTTTTCCCATAAAGAACATTTTCAACGTTTCAATGTATTTTATATTAGTAAATAAATTTATTAAATTTTTAATGATATTAATTAATTTTTTTTACTATTTAAATGATCAGATTTTTTAGAGAGTAAAAAATTATTTTTCTAGGAATATAATAAGAATTAATCAAGGTTTAAGAAAAAAATGTATTTTTACTAAAAGGTAGATGTTTTGTACTTTTCTAACATATATTAAAATTAATATATACCATTCATAGGTATATAATTAGATAAAAATACATAATCATTTAGAATCAGGTGGTTAAGACTTGGTATACATGGACTCTTTATTTTCAGTCTATATGAATAGTAAATTTGGTAAACTTTATCACATCGGTAAACAGAAATTGGGTTTATGTAGATTGAAATGAATTGATAAATACCAAATGGTTCTTACTAATATTAATTGAAATAATTAAATTTTTACCTTAAACACCTTATTCTATAAATTGAGTTATTTAATAAACCCATGTTCTTGAAAATGACTTATATATTCTTTAAATCAAATAATGTTACAAAATTTCACTGCTCTTAATTTTTTAATCCATTATGTGTTAACATAGGGACCAAACTCATTTATGAAAGAATTAAAATATCAATTTTTGTATTTTGAAATTATATTCATGAAATAAAGTGATTTATGATTTGATATAATTACCTTAAATTCTTATAAAGTGTTAAAATAGAATTGCTTTAATTACTTGAAAAAATAAATAAATGATATTAAAAATTATAGAATTTCAATATTTAGAGTAATTTATTGATTTAAAATAATTTGATAGGTGAATATAAAATATTTTTTATAATGATTATGTTTTAATAAAAACTTGAAATCTATATATTTTATCCAAAATTAAATGAGTAGTTTCAAAATTAACAATAACAATATTTTATTAGAATAATACATTATTCAAATATTTTAAAATATTAAAAATATTTATTTAAGTAATAATTGTTATTATAAGGTCTAAAATTTCGTTAATGGACCTTTTATTGTCCAATTTCAACCATATTTTTAAAAAAAAAACCAAATATTATTCAAAATGTGGATATTATAGTTAAAATTAAAATTGGTTAAGGGTTAATCAAAATGACATGGTTTAAAATGACCCCAAAAAATGACTAAACTATAATAATTTATAATATTAAAACCCTATCGTACCTTATCATAATATATATAAGAGTTTTGAATCATTTTTAATAGGAACTAATTTAATGTAATTTAATCGTTTATGATGTTTTGAAAGTTACCCTAACCTCAGTTATACAAGGGATCCACCTCCGTTACTTATTTACAATAGTTTGATACTTTATTCTAGAAAATACACTACAAATTTTATAGGTAATCATTAATATACTTATAAAATAGATTTTTTCTTCCCAAAATACTATCCATAGAGCTAATTATAAGAGATCTAAATGAATCATTTCCAAGATGAGGCAATCACCTTAACTGATCACTTTTATTTCTACACTTCATTACCCATATTAATATTTGGTATTAATAATAAAATAACAAATTTACAGTAATAAATATTCCTAAATTTATATATTATTATGAAAACACCATTATTAATCTTCTTTCCCATCATATGATAAGTGAATGCTTTGCTCGTGCATATATACAACATTTGGTCTATGTGTAGTGATATAATGTAGTTTTAATCAAAATCATTTTATAGATAGGAAATATGATGGATTTAGTTTCTATAAATTATTATTTTTATATAATTATAATTTTTCAATTATATTATTACATCTACCTAATTACCATAAAATCCCTTTGGAAATAGTAATGTCATTCTTGCGTATGTGTGGAATGCCACCTCTATGAAGTGAAGTGATATTTTCCCATTTAAATTTTATATAGATCATAATGGGGAAAAATTTTATTAATATATATGTTATATATGATATTAATATTATCCTTTAAATTTTATTTAATATTTACTTTTATTTCTTTTTATATGTCAAAAATTTAAAATGTCATTCAAGCATACATACGTCCTACCGTCTCCATGAATGACATAATTAATTTATATAAAAATAAATATCTTTTATAGAAGACCAAAAATATGTATATAATGACAATATATGATATTTATATAATGATAAACATTTTTTATATGATGGAAAAAAATATTTACAATTACTGGAAGCACTAAACTGATATACTCATAAAAAAGGGAATTGTTAACACCTAGAAATAAAACTTTTAATAAGGAATAATTAACAAAATGGGCTGATTAAAAGCTATAAAGGGATCATATATGATATTTTAAGTTTTTAGATGACTCTATTATATTATTATAATAAATTTGATTTATTATATAAGAGTATATAGTAATTTTGGATCAAAGAAAACTCTATGTATGGAATTTTTATTACACTTTTATTTATATGGGACACTTGACTTATACAACACTTGTTTAATTTGTGTGGTGTATATAAATCCAATGAATTTATTTTATGATTATTTTTATGAAAATTATGGGTATTTGGATTTCAATATACATATATTTCTTTACTGGGTATTATGACTCAAAAGTATTCCATGTGGTGTGTTTTTTATGTTACAGTCTCATTATTTATCAGAATTGTTTACAATCTTGTTTTTATTGATGAAATATTTTGATCTAAATTTCAATAATATTTTATATTTTCTTATTATATAGTTATTTTTTGAAAATAATCAATTTCTAATCATTTTACTCACCACATTTACTCAAGAATAAAAAGTATATAAAAATGGTTACATTTAATTCATTGTTAGAAAAAAAATCAATATCATTGTTTTATAAATTTTTTTTTAATTCACTAATTTACTATATTCCAATTATTTTTATTGAAATATTTTTCAATATTTTAATTTTAAAAAAATAGTTTCATGTGATTTTTCTATTCTTTTGAAAATGACGTCCTTTTGAATTTTTAGGAAAAGGAACAATTGAAGGAATGATTTTTTTAACTTATATGGAATGATCAGATTTACCATATGTGATGACTGATTATTTATTTACATATTAATTTCACTTTTCTCATTGTTCTTTTTAAGGAAATTTTTTTCCTTTATATTTTCAAATTTTTTCATTATGTGATTAGAAAATAGAAATGTGATTTCCACGAATAATGTTTTAATGAAATTTTAATTGTATATATGTTCATCAATGACACTAACATTTTGTTTAATTATTATTTAATGGGAATATGTTCCATGGATATAGTCATTGTTCTTTCTCTTTATGGTTTATGTTTATGATAACACAATTTTTATGAAACTCATTATTTTTCTATAGGGTATTTTATAGTTAAATGTTTTCCAAACCCATTTAATTTCATAGTATCTAATATGATTAATTAATTATTTTTTTTTGTAAGATATAGTTATATTTTAATTATTTTTGGGTGGTATATAAATATATCTTCAATGAAATGGGTAATTATTAACATCTCATGAGATAAACATGACTATATTGGGGATTGAAGATAGTTTTGTAATTGACTATGTACACTATGATAGTATAGAGAGTTAACCTTAACTAATAATATGGTTTGAGAATTGAACCCATTCCACTATGATAGCTTTGGAAATTTTCCTTTACCATAATGGAAATGATTTTCTGTACTTAATTTATTCCACAAATCAATGTCTTATATATATGTAATGATTTTATGTTTCACTTTCCCTGATTCTCTAGTGATTTATGTCTTATGGACTACTTATTTTATTCCATGAGTTAATATTATGAAATCTGATATACATGATTTTTAAAAAATATATAATTTCATGTTCTTATACCATTATTCTCATGGTATTAAAATGTGATTATTGATATCTCCCTTGTTTACACTTACTAAGAATTTGCGCTCCCACTTTTTTTATGATTCATTTCCCCATTATATAGTGAAAACTATAAAATTATATATATATATATATATATATATATATATATAAAGGGTTAGAGTTATGAATAAATTTGTGCGAGATGATATAGATATTTTAGGAAAATATTGTTTATGTTTACATGTTTCCAATAATACTAGACCAAAACGATTTAATCACAAACTACCAAGTTATGTAAGGAATACTCGCCTATTAAAATTGTATATCTATGTATGAAATTTATGAGTATATATTTAAAATATATGAATATGATAATTAAATAGTTAATTAATATTGGTATGTTTGTTATAAAACATGTTAGAGAAAATTCATGGAATTCAATATACAATGTAAGTGTTTTGTGTTTCAAATTCTATTATATAATGAATGTTTTAAATTATTTATTTTATTTAATTTTATGGTTTATATTTTTCTGATTTAATATATATAGAATAATATTTTAATAAATATATTATAATTTCAGTTAAAAGGAATACCTTTAATGTTTCTTGATCAATTTTTTACTCAATCCAAAATGGGTATCTTTGGAAAAATTATTATAACCTCAGACATGCTACATGTTATGAACCTTGTATCCTTTTTATGATTTTTTATTTATAAATACATGAATGTTAAATAATTTATATTCACATAATTAATGTGATATAATAATCCAAATCATTTTCATTTCTTCAATTATATTTTGAATAACATGTTACCCTAGTCATAGGAGTTTTGAGGAACTTAATTTTCTTTCAATTTTCTATATGAATTCTATAGAACATAGTTTATATAATATAGTAACATTATACATTTGATTATATTATATAATAAAATATAATTTTTTCTATGGTTTTAATTTATAACCACTTATGTCATTCTAGAACATTTCTTATCTTATAGAGAATGCTATCGTAATGGCTATCGAGAGATCAAATCTCATTTATTTGAGTTATAAAGTGATATATTGAAGACTTTTCTTCTATAATTTGGTAATCCAACCATGGTATATTATTATATGTATTTTATAACCCTATTTGGGAAGTTCAATTATTAAAACAATGAAGGTTCTATTAATCTATTTACAAAGTGGGTTATTTTCCAAAAATTTAATTTCAATGTATTAAAAAGAATCCTTTTATTATAAAATTTTTTATATATTCCAATTAATTTTCTTTAGAATACTCTATTTTATTTTTAGGTATCCATTATTCAAGATTTTTTTGAAATTAAATTTTTTTAAAATCATCCACTTTATCTTTTCAAAAATTAATTTTGAATGTGAAATATATTTTTAATTATAAATCTATATTAAAAAAGTTTTCTAAAATCCCTTTTAAATTTTCACCTCTATTTTCCTTTTTATATTCAATATTAATTACGCTAAATGGATTTTTTATACATTATTTAATCTAAAAAAATATAAATATTTTATTTTGGTAGATTAAATTCATGGTTACAATTATATTTACTCTTTTTCTAATGTTATATGATATCATTTGAATGATTATTTTCAAGAATGTTTTTCTTTTATATTATCATCATTATATATTTACTTTTTTTATATGGTATTTTTTCTTTTACAATCATCAATATTAAATATCTGGTAATCTTATGAAATTTTTTTAGTCATATAAAAGATCAATCAGTGCCTTTTTCTTTCTAAGTCACCCTATTTTATATGTTTTATTTTCCTTGAAATTTCATATCTTTGTTGATTGGGATGATTATTGACATAAATGTATACCCCGTTATATATATGGTGTTTCTAAAGGGATTCTTGTATAGAAATATATTCCATCTAATTATTGGGGAAATATTGAAGCTCTGTATGTTTGTTACTCTAATATAGATGTTTATGGATTACTTAGAAATTTTAACTATATTATATTTAACTATCAACATTTTTTCTCTTAATGTTTTATGATCATGTTATCACTGTAATTTAAATAGGGGAAACTAATGGAATTATATAAGTTTATATTAAAAAAATAATACTATTTGAAAATTTCATTAAGTATTTTTTTAATTGTATCTACTTTTATTAATGAATTATACTTAAATAAGTGATCAGTGGGGTCTACAATTATATATATCTTCGTTGCATTGGTAGGTCCCATGAAACAAAAGTATTTTGGAATGTTGTTTTATTCATTCCCTGTAAAAATTATTTTCATGATAGTAAGATCATGATATATATTATAATGATTTCATGGCTTGCGGTATAAAGTTAGCTGACCTACATTTTTCGTTTCATTGCTATGTAAATAGTTATTTTTATCCACGTGATCTTTTAATTTATATTTTCATTCTTAGATATATTATGCCCTCAGTTTCATTTTATTATAGATTTATTTTGTGTAGAATATTCCTTACATAAAATTTTTGTTCATATTATGCCCAATTATAATCATTTTTTAGTATTTATCATGTTTACACTTACTATATGTTTTTTTTCACCCCTTGATATATTTACATTTCCATAGGTTATAATGAAAATTATTTTACTAGATTTCTATATCAAGATATCTTGTTTAGAGAATTTATATGGGATGTTAAAGATATCTTACGAATTATATAGTTTCTTATATAGTGAGAAAATAATGCCTATTTGGTGATAAATACATTGGAATTATTAGATTATGATTTCCATAATTATATAAATATATAAAACTAAGTTCTCTTGGGAATAAATGTAATGCAATATTTAATTTATTTCATTTAATAATGGGATAGTTATGTTCGAGAATCTAGATTTGGTATCAAATCCCTTATGTAATGTATTTTTTTATCATCACTATATTAATGATTGCTGGTTTGGAATGTTAAATTTTTTATGAGAGTAAGTTTCAAATAACTTTGGAGATTATAATATTATATATTGAGAACAATTTTAGAGTATGATTTTTTTAAATATTTTATGTGTTATAGATGGCAATAATTTCAAATGTATAAATGATTCTTTATGATTGATGTGGTCATGTTGAATATTTTGGTGATTTGGATAAAAATAATTTTGTGATAAGAGTAGGGATAATTAAAATGGATATTCCTTTATAATGTATGAAATCAAGAAGTGCTGGTAATGTAGATATTGTGTTGTTCTTCGATAAATTATATCCATACCAAGAAACATTCAAGTGGATTTTTGTGTGGAATAGATGTACCTAATGGTTATTACTTCATAAAAAGCTAGGATGAGAATTAACTCAATATTAAATATGTGGCACAATTTTGGGGCCTAAAAATACATGACTATGTAGACACTCCCAGTAGACATTCATCGGTCAATAAAATTTTCATCATGACACATTATAAAGTATTTTTTTTCTAATTATGCTAAGTATTTTGTTACGAAGTATGAGATGAATAATCATGATGTTATATTTTTAGAATAAAGAGAGTTATAGGATGAACCATTTTGATATAGTGAAAATGAAAGTATCATTGAATGAAATGAAATTTTTATTAGAGAGGACATCATGGGATTGAGCTTCATCACTCAAATGATCATTTACTATTAAATTATAGGATTATAAAAAAAACAATTTGTGTTATTTTTTAGTTGAAAAAGGATTAAAAAATGATTTTTTGGAAGTTTTGTTTCTAAAAAATAATACATATTATGAAAAATTAATTTATCATGCTTAAATTGTTATGAATTTTTGATATTAGTATCCTGATCAAAATTGTGTGTTTTCAAGCCGTACCTAAGATAGTGTGGTTTATATCTAAATAGAAATTAAATATTGAATCCCTTAGCTATTTATAGCTGTAATGGTTATATATTAACTATATTTTTGAATATTTAAATATGTTTTATGATTTTGTGAAACATTTAATGATTTTTTTAGTATTTTTACTTTATAATTATTGAAAAAATATTCCTTGGCATCAAAAAACATGAAATGTGACTTTAAAATAAGGATAAATTATTATGGAAAACTGTTAAATAACAGATTATTTTTGTATGTGTTACACTTCGGTGTAATATATAGAATACATGGAGGTATTAATGGCTTTATTAATTTATATAAATTTGTCTTACATAGTATTGATATCATTTTAATTGATTATTTATTTAAGGTAAACTAAATCCATTTTATTATTTGAGAAGGTTCTCTCATTTTTATGACTCTGATATGCATAGACTAGTGTGTGGCTTTATGTACTACTGTTTGAAGATATGAGTTAATTATTGAAGGAAGATATGATTTCTCCATGGTTTCACTTCTAAGAGATTAAAATCATTTTGGGAACAATATTCAATGGATAATATATTATTATGGTATATATAGACTAAGGTACATGATTTTATTAATGATTAATAATTTTTGAGTAAAGGAAAGTGAGTTAGCATAGCCAAAAGAAGCGAGCTTGGTGATATATTAAAAATTATATCTCAAATGATAGATATATTATGATTACAATCACCTATATTAATTAGCTATTAATAATTAGAATTATATTGATGAAATTTATTTAAGAGATGTATAATGTAACAACCCTTTATTTTAATATATTTTTTACTTTAAATATGTTTAATTTTTTTATATCATTGTCCACAAGCAACAAAATACTTAAATAAAACCATGCCATATTTAGATAAAATATAAATATTTAAGTATAGTAAATAAAACAAGTCAATTGATTATTATAAATAATTAAAACAATCTTATTGATTATGTATTTAAATAAATAATATAAATTATACTCTTAATATGAATTTAATTCAATTATTATAGCTAAAATGAAATATAAGAACATTTTTAGCTTAAAATTGATTTTTTTCTAAAAAACATCCATAAATGAGGTATGTTATTTTATAATAAGAATATCGTGGTTAATTAAATGTAATATATAAGGATATGAATTTTTTTTAAAATAATTAAAAATGATACTTATTAATATGAACATTTTTTTTCAAAAGGGTAAAATTATCATATAAAAGAAACATTAATTATATTTTTCAATTTTTATTCAAAAAATAAATTTCTAAAAAATTGAATATTAATTTAATAAAATTATATTCCTTGGATCTATAATAGTTATATTATCATTAGATGAATATATTGGATTTTCATTTGGAAAAAATTGATTTTAAATTGAATTGTGAAATATATCCTTTAGAAAAATATCACAATTTAAAAAATTATTATTATGTATGTATGATAAATAAATGTATTAATATATTTTATAAAATCTTGTATGTATTTTATAAGTGAAATTATTAATCTAAAATTATTTATTGTAGTTTACAAACCAAAATATGTTATTTTAGAACATAAGTAATATTATTGTAAAATAATCATTCTAATACACTATAAAATTGTTGATTTAAAAATAATATTTATCCCTTTTATTAATTTTAAAAAATAAAATGGATTAAATTTTTGGAATAAATTATTCAAAAAACTAAAATAAGTACGGTTTTATTTTTATGAAAAAAGGATAAATTACATAGGTAAAAATATGTTACCTTACTAAGTGTAAATTAGGGATAAAATGGTTTAATATTGTTAAAAAGTCTGTATTATGTTAAAAAATATGTGATAATATATGTTTTTAGGGATTTTTAGACCATATATATTAATCACACAATTATTTATAAATTTTTAATCCAGTTTCCATTACCATAATTTCTCATTATTAATAATTTATATGTATTTACAAAAATTCCACCCCTTATCATTTTTAAATGGGGCCTCTCATAACCACTAAAATACAAATAATAAAATTTTATTTATTGATGAAACACTTTAATTATAAAACACCCATAATCCCATTCCTCCTCCTTGATCTTTTTTTTCATAATATATTATCACAATCTTTCCTTTTCCATGGAATTATATATGGTAAACTCAGAGTTCTCAATGACAGTAATCATTTTTCTATATATCCATTCTATTCTATCGTATATTTAAAATTATAACTTTAAAATTGATATTAACTTAAATAATTATTATTTATATAATTATTTTTATTATGCTACTGTAAATACAATTAACCACTTTTCTCTATTTTCGTCATGGACAAAAATGAAATTCTTAGATGTGTGCATATTAACACCTTAACAAAGTGTTATGCCTCATTTTCTATACAAATATTAAATGG
Source organism: Viscum album (assembly GCA_963277665.1). Taxonomy (NCBI): domain Eukaryota; kingdom Viridiplantae; phylum Streptophyta; class Magnoliopsida; order Santalales; family Viscaceae; genus Viscum; species Viscum album. Next base: position 758,829,424 of record OY728147.1, read on the forward strand.
ATTGTAAATTTTTTTCATTAACTAAATAATCGTTATATTTAAGAAATATTTTATATTATTAAACAATAACATAGAATATTTATTTTCTGTTTATTGGAAAATGAAATCATCTACCATGAATATGTGTGAACTGTCATCTCCGTGTAATGTTTTATATACACATTTCATTCGAAAACCACCTTAAATTTTTGGACATTATAATGAGTTCAATATATAAATAAAGATTAATATATAATTAAGGGTCGGGTACGACATATTGAGGAATGTATTCATGATACAGTCAATAGATGATTATTGATGATGTAGTCATTTAAAAAAAATTATACATAGAGGTAAATATTTTTCTTCCTAGTATATCATATTTTTATATAAATTATATATTATTCTATAAATTATAATATCTGAAATATAAAACGAATAAACACTATATAATATAGTTATTCATATAGTATAATGAAATTCCAACTATACTACTACAAAATATTCAATTAATCATTGTCTTTTTATGTTTACACCGGTTTAGTCTCCTAATTGACGAATACACTGAATTAATATCATAGAAGAATATTTGAACATAATTATTGTTAAAATTTTATATAAAAATTAATATTATTATAATATTTTCTTATTTAATGTTACAATTATTTTTAAACAAATTTTCTATTTTATAAAAATCACTAAAACATGACCATCATCGGGTTTATCTTCATGAATTTTAACCAATATTATAATGGAATGAAAATACACCATAATAACAATAATTTAAAATCTATTATAGTGCCTAATTTTTTTTGGTAATAATAATGTCTTGAAAAATTATGAATTCCAACATCGTTGCAATGAAACTCATTCTAAACAATCATGATTACTAACACCCAATGTTACAAATAGATAAAAACCAAATATAATACATTTATATAATTTTTATAAATGATTAATATAATTTTTAAAAGGTATTAATATAATAAAAAAATAAAGTGGAAATGTATGTTTTTTATAAATTATTTGAGAGCACTTTCATGGAATTGATGTTTCAAGGTAAGGAATTATCAACTCAAATTTTGGTCATTGTGGTATGTCTTGAATTATGCCAAAAATTTCATTTATAAAAAATATATACTAAATAATTCATATATTATATAATTAATTTTTTTGAATAATTTTATTTGAATTTAAATTGTAATATCTCTATTTTAATGTTTTGGGTTAACATTTTAATCCTGACATAACTGTTTTTATTTTCTCGATTCTGACTTTCCGAGACATTTAGCATATTATTCACCATGTTTAGTTTTTGTGGTGTTATATTGAATTAGTACCCATTGAATGTTATATAATTTAGTTTCTATAAATTAATTTAATATATTATACCAAAACTAATATTTTTATTATAATTATTTTCTAATTATTTGTTACCCCAATCATATGAGTTTTTGGTAACTTAATTTTCATTCATTGAGTTATGGGTATTTTGTTGAATTTATTTCATATTATTTAGGAATGTTATAAGATTATTTTATCATGATAATGATTCTCATTATTTTCTATGGATTTATATTCATACCTCATAAATCCTTTTCATATATTTCTTTTATTATAAAATGTGTTTCCCACAAGGGAATTGTTCGATCAAAAATTGTTTCATTGAGTTATAATAATTTATCATGAATATTGTTTACCAATTATTGGGTTCAACAATCACAATAGATTATTATATGGTATTTGGTAATCCTATTTGGGAAAATGAATTTTTAATATAAAAAATGGTTATATCTCTCTTTTTAAAATGAGTGGTTTCAACAATGTTAATTTAATTGTATTAAAAGGGTTCGGTCCATATTAATTTGTTTTTTCCTCAAAATTACAAAAAAATACATTATATAATTTTCAAGGATCCATTAATGGTGATTATTATTTAAAGAAAATGTTTTAAAAAATCAGTCACTTTACCATTTAAGAAAATATTTATAGAAGTTACTTGAATGTTTGTATTTTATGTCAATGTTCAAAAATGTTTTTCACAATTTATTTTATGTTCTCACCTCACTTTTCATTTTTTATATTCAAAACTATTTTCAAACTTAAGATCTATGTTAAATGATGAATCCACTATAAAATATAAATATTTATAATTTGTGGGGCTAAACATGTGTTATTAAAAAATTAGATTCTTGATCTATACCCGTGTGATGTCATTTAAAGAATTATTTTAAAATGATGTTTCTTCATCAATGTAAATCAACTTTTGAGATAAGTTTTTTTCATAGGAGATATATTATTTTGAGATCATTCGGTTTATTTGTACAAATTGCATATGTAATGTTATTTTTAGTAAAATAAATGATATATTACTATCTTTTTCTTTTGAAATCATCGTTTTTTCATAGGCATGATTATCCTTCCATTCCTTTCCTATCTGAAAACTCTATATTTACTTCCTTGATTAAAGGGTGTTCACGTAGATGACATTTGATAATTGGTTGGAGAAATTATTAACATAATTTTATACCCCTTCCTTTGTATAGTCTTAGTTTGATGGATTCTTACATATAAAGGTGAACCATTAATTGATTTTAGAGACATTGAAAATAAAAATATTTTTTATCACCAATACATATATTTATGGATTTCTCATGAAATTTAATTATGTATTTTTTAACCATCCAGCTCATTTCTCACCATGTTTTATGATCTTATTATCAATTTTATTGAGATAGGTAATAGTATTTGAAATCCATATGTTGGTATTATAATATAGATATTATTAAAAATATTGATATTGCATTACTACTGATTATACCATATAATGATGGAATCAGACATAAAAATGTAATGGTTGTGGCCCGAAATTACCTCACCCTTCAAGGAATCAGTAGGTTTTATGAGACAAAAATTTTTGTCTATTTTTATGTGTTCCTCACCAGAAGGTGATATTTTGTTGACTGTAATAAAATGATTTCTAATATCAGGATTTTTTTGAATATTATATGAAATATTTTGTTAGGAATTATGAATTTCACCATGAAGGAAGAAGTTATTTCCATCCACGTGATCATTATATTCCCCTATTAATCTATGGATATATTATTCTCTCTTATTTAGTTTATTATGGAATTATTTTTTATTATATATTCCACCCATAATATTTATACAAATCATAAGATCACTAAAGATATTATATTGTCAACGGTTATTTTTATCCTAACAAATCATTTTAAATGCCCATTTTATATTTATATTTAATTGTGTAATAAAGAAATTTATTATAGATGATATGTTTAATATGATATCATGATTGTTGAATTTTTAAGAGATGTTTAAGACAAATTAGAAATTAGTTAGTTTCTTATATAATGGGAAAAAATTCCCCTTATTTGAGAAACAAAAATTCTTTAGTCGTTTATGATTTTTCTTAATTTTTTTAAAAAAAACCTAAAAGATATTGGGAACATATATAATGGAATATTTAATTATGTTATCTTAGTATGGGGATGATATAGCTACTAGAAAGAAATTAGTATACAATATAGTATGTAGTGTATGTATTATAAACACCAGATTTTGGAGAGTATGTTTGGGATATTACACAATTAGCATAGTCAACATGAAGGGGATTGGTAGCCTGTACACCTAAATTTTATTCTCCTGGAAAATGGGGGGATAAATCATGTAATTTGAACATCCAAAATAAAATAATAATACCCCTTGTTATAATGAAAATAGATAACATTGTGATTGATATATGAATCTCTAAGGGTATAAAGCAGTATGTCCGGAATCTGACCACATTATCCACCTTGACCACAATGTAACTGAAAATGACCACCACCATTGTCACACACCAGCACATTATATGAAATATATTTTGATTTTGGATAGTTATATTGGGGTAAAGATGTATTGGATGGTTCTCTGTGGTATGAAAGGTGTTTTTTCCATTTCTCAGTGCAACACATGTGGTTATATTTAGTTTGATCTCAACATTTGTCTGTGTACCATAGAAAAAAATATATTCCTAGTGAAGAGAATGGTATATTGCATGAGACATGGGGATTCCTTTTATGAACCATGACTAGTTTTGAATCCACCATTCCATGGCACATAGTTTCTTGAGCCCAGAATGTTTAGCCCTTCTGCATAAATAGATTGTCAATATGTATGTTGATGTCCTGGGTGTGGTGCGATCAAGACCATCATGGGAATGATGAACTCCCTCCATTTCACAATGTCAACGGTTTCAGAATTTCAAATGGCTGAATCAAACACAAGGTATTTCATTGCAGGCTTCACCCATTGAACTTGTAATTCCCAATTCCAAATGGATGTAGATTAATGGATTTGACTTGGATTTTTATCTCATAAACCTATCTTAGTAATTCCCATTATATGGTTTTTAATTCAGCCAATTATAGGAAGGGAGTGGAATGAAATATCATAACTACTGCTGTTTCCTAACTCGATCTCATCCATTTCATCTTGGTTTCTATTTATCCTAACTAGATGTTCAGAAATTGTAAAATAGATATTGGTATATCATTTGTTTTTGTGTAGGTATCACTTTGTTATGTGATTTTTTTTTATTTTTTGATCAAAGGGTAGTTAAATTCAGTTTTTTTATTACGTATTCTTTTGAAAAGGGACTTATCATAATATTTTAGATCCCCTTTGGTTATTTTTTTAGCTTCCTCAAAATTTTAAAACATTCCTTGTGTTTTAGGGTAGGTGTTTTCATGAGTGGTCATGCTTAATTAAACATTCTTTCTCACTAGTTTTAAAAATGGGTTTTCATTTTATGAACACATGATTTATGATTTATTGAAGTGTGAAGGTTTTTTATATTGTGTGAAATCAAATTTGATAATGGTTTATTATTGAATATTTATATCAAATCATGTTTTATTTGAATGAAATGTTATTTTAAAGAATGTTTTATATTAATTAAAAGTTGTTTCAATGCATGGTATGTGGAAGTTCATAGCTTCCAAGGTGTTGATGAATATTGATTTAATTAAATTAATTTTCCTCCTCATATTCAAAGCACCTGTGAACATAGGAAACATATGAGGGGAATGAATTGGGACAAGAATGTACCCTATAATTTTAATACAAGAGTAACTAAACATTAGATTTCATGACACTTATTCAGGGTTCAATTTTCATAGTGTTCATTCATCCCCAATCACATTTATCCAGAGAATTTTGCATGATTTTTGATGGTCGTTTATGAGATTAGATGATATTATCTATCTAGTACCCAAACAAACTTTTGATAAATTTTTATTTTTTAATCATTTATTACTATTTTATTGGTTTTCATTGAAATAAAATGGATTTTTAGGAAATTTTAAATGAACGAGAAATAATTTATCTAAAAGTTAATATAAATATGGATTATTAATACATCATTTAGAAAATATTTTTGTAATAGTAAATTAACATTTTTTATTCTGAAATTATAAAATATGTGTTTCATAACATGGTTTTTCATAAAATTAAAACACTTGGTTAAATTTGTAAAGGCTTATTATGAAACACATTATGGGATCCCAATGGGTTTTTTCTTACTTATAACCCACACACACATTATGTTGTGCAAATACCTTGTTTTATCTAATGTTTTCAAATGAAATTATTCAAATTATAAATGTGGGTATCCATGTTAGAATGGTGTGGGAGTTTGGATGACTAAATGGTGGGATAATGACCCATACAACACATGGATATTAGTTGTTGTACAAACTGATGTGTCCAAGGACCAGTTAGGTATTAATGATAGGGGGAGTGATTTAGTGGTATAATATTTTCTACAAATTCCAAACCACTATTGGTAATAAATGTCACAATCCATTGTCTTAAATTCAATACCTCTCCCTAAAATAAAAAAAAATCCATCACAACAGGAATGTATTTCCAAAAGGTTCAGTTCGAGGTCTAACTCCTTACTAAAACTTATTATACTCACAATTTATAGATTCTTCACTATATATAGGTTGTTGAAACTATGCTTAGTATCATTCCCATCAAAAATAAGTCCCACAGTGATATAATATAGGTTCCCACTAAAGATTAAAATTTCCCGAAAACAATAGAAAATCTTGAGTAATATAAGAGAATATTTATAATACATCACACAATGATTCTAGCATCCCACTAACATGAAATAGATTCCCACTAGATACTTACTCTACTTAAGAGAAACATTGAATACTTATACAATACTGAGTCATAGAAGATATGATACATGAATTAGAATATCTACATCGACATTATACTACTTCTACGTTTCCTATAGATAGAGACTTTCTCAACAAAAAAAATAGATAATTTGATTTTCACATGTAAAATCATCAAAAACAGAAAGAATTAATAATTAACTACCCGATAATACTAACTATCCAATGATCATTAATTGATCTAAACATAACATAATACATAGGTGGAAAGGTATATGGATTATATATTAATGACTAGATTTAATCTCAAATCACTACATGAAGTAAAATATATATTTCATGTTCATTTATTAAAACATTATTCATGTAGGTAATATAATGTATGGTCTAATCAACATAAAATGTGAAATAAGAAAAATTCACAAAATCCACACTATTTGTTACATGTGTTATATCATGTGAATAAAAATTATGAATAGTTAAATAATATATACACTACAAAAAATTATCCTTTTCTATTTCATAAGAATAACATTTCCCAAACAGACATCTTTATTCTAACTTTTTATAATTATATCACACCATCACACTATTTCTTAAAACAACACTGTCCATAAAATGAAATGATTCACATATATTGTTTTACTCAACCCCAATAAGTAATTGCATTGCAAGAATGTATCACTCAAAAATATTTCAGCTTAAATTTTGATATTTCTTCATTTGATGGTGTTGTTTCTTCACGAAACAAAGGGATATGAAATATATTATTCAAATTATACAAATGAAATGTAACGAACCAACCCCAGTTACCTAGAGTCAGTGCATTATTTTTGTACATTGTCTTGATTAAAAGGAATCAAGTCCTGAAGGACTGATCAGTTTAGCAGTCTTGGAAAATATATTACATACAAGAATGTTATATTACACTTTATAACATACAAAACAACATAAATAATCATTTATGAAAACCATTATTCCCTTGGGTTAACCCTGCATATCAATCACAATACACTTCTTGGAATCCTGGGAAAAATACAACATAGAATGGGGTGAGCTCAGATGCTCAGTAAGGGTAACAATATAACAGAAACTTTAATAAATAATCACAAACAGTTAAGGCAATGTATATTAAAAACAAAAGCCTTTTAAACTTGAACTTCAACATAATATGGAAAAAAGAAAATAAAATAATTCCATTTTCTTACTCACATGGATATTCTACCTGTCGAATAATCACATGAAATATCATTAACTACTATCATAATAATATAATGCATAATTCAAGACTATCATAACCACATAGTTAAGGCCTTGTTCCAAGGCTACAAATAGAAATTTGTCAAGGCCTTGTGCCAAGACACTAGTTTGTCTCATGAGACCTATCGATACATCGAGGAGATATAGAGGGCTATATCCATCACATACTAAGTCCAATGCATTCCACATATGAACAGGTTTAAACATAACATAAAAATTAGTTTTAAAACTAGCAGACGAAATGTCAATACTTCCTCTATAAACCATGAGTGGTAAAAAAATAACACATCCATAGTCAAAAATATCACAAAACATTCAATACAATATGGAAGTTTTGTATCATAATAAATCAACTTCAAATGATCATAAAATCAATCAAAGGATGTTGACATAGATAAAATAAAAACTATTTGAGAGAAATATATCTTATTTGAAATCATTTAAAAGTCACACATTTATTAAGGATGTAATTTAAAAGAGATTTTTGAATCAAAGTCTCCCATACCACTTTGAAAATATTGAAAAGAAATATCATTTCAAAACATTCATGCCCACAAAAATAAATCCTTAAAATCATTTTGAAAACATGGACATTAATTAAAATTATTTATAATGATAAATCTTTAAAAAATTAAAAATTATGATCTTGATAAAGAGTACCTTTCACAAATTATTTAAATATTCATTCTGAAATGCTTTAAAAGTCACATAATGATAAAATAAATCAATTACATTCAAAATATTCTTAAAAGATTGTAAGGTAAGCTTCGATGATTTTATAATGGTGGAAAATATTCGCACCCACCGTATAAGTTAAAAAAACACATTCTTACCTTAATTCTATCGAAAAGGTTAAAAAGGACCTTGCTTGGAAAACGATGGAAAGATTCCTTTATAAAAATCTTATAAAAATTGAAAAAAGGGTAAAAATTAAAATAACCTTTATTCTATAAAATAGTAAGAATTTTTTTAAATACATTTTTAAGAAACATGTATTTAGTGGACAAAGAGGTCCTAGTAGATAATTACGTATAAAGAACCATGGATAGTGAAGATATTGTGAAATAAACCATTACCTTGTACTTTTCGTTGGTTGAGGGTAGGTTAACCTCCTATATAATGGTGAAATAGATGTTATTTAATTATACAAGAATCATATACATTAATATTATATCATATATGATCTTTTAACATTGCTTTGTTAATAATATCTTAGTATTATCATTGTTTCGGGTGTTAACACACACATTTTCTTTTATATGTTTTGTTATGTAAGTCATGTTTGTTATAGATAGTTTGTATCTTATTCATATAAATAATGATATGATGTCCTTAAACATTATTTTTAATCATCAAATGATAATTATACTTGCATGGATACGATGGGAAATGAATCTCATCGTGTTCGTGGGGACGGTAGTCCGTACGTACGCACGAGCGAAAATATCATTCTTTTGATATTAAAATAATATATAATTGGATGGTAGATCATATATATACAGAATTATTATCATTATATATTTATTGTTTACATAAACTACACATCATTATCATACCCATACAAATAATAATGTAATGAATAACAATTAGACCATGACGTGGAGACGGTAAGCTGTACATATGGATGTATGGTGACATGTCCTTCAAAGGATGGATAGAATACTGAATATGGTTGTAACATATTTATAATAACATTACAGTATATAGAATATACTATAGTTATTATTTTATAATGTAAATAACAATGAAAGAAAAAGTTGAAGAAGAAAGGAACATGAAGGCGGGTGGTGAAAATATTACCTCTTCTTCGGGTTCTTCCCTTTTATTTAATCAAAATGGGAACTTAGGTTGGCTTTCTGGAAAACTAATGCTTCTATATTGAATTTAGGAAATTTGAGAGAATATTTGGTCAGGGGTAGGCTGAGCCAAAAGGAACTGAAAGTGTGAATTAGTGGGAAGGTGGAGTACCCTTTTATAAGAGGGGTGAGGGGCACCTTAGGAAAAGCTAGTAATATTATTTTATAATAAATCCATATTTGATTTATAATGGCTCAAAAATGGATTATTTAGAGTTTAAGGTGTTGATAGGTCGAAAACCATTAATCCAATAGGTTTTAGATAGGTTTAGGTCACTTTATTAACCTTATCTTTTAGTTTTAACACTTAGTTAATTAGTTTGACATTTACCATTTCTATTAGTATTTTTATATTATATAGTTATTAAACTTACTATATACATCCAAAAGACCCCCAAGTTGTCCATTAATGATACACCTATCATTATATAAGTCTTCTGGAAGGTACTTAGATATTTATGAATATAATATCAATTAATAATTTAATATTTGTTTTAAAAACTCATTTATGTCAATTTTGACAATATTTAATAATTGATTTTTGTTAAAGTATTAAAAACATTATTAATTCGAACCAAATTCATTTAATCTATCTTAACATGTCATATTAACCAATAAAAGTAATGGATGGCATCAAAATTTTCAAATTATATTTATTTTAACACTTATAATACAATTTATTTGATTCTTTCATTAATAAGGTAAATACTGTATCATTATTGTGTCATAAATAAATTTAATTCTTCAAAGTCTAAAAATTATAAATAAAATAAAATTATATTGAAAATTGTTTTACCTTTTTAATTAATATTTATAGTCCAAAATATAACATATATAATCCTATGTAAAAATTGTATTTCTAAAATATATATGTTTAAGTCATTTTTGTATTTACTTTAACTTAATTAATATAATGTGTCATTATCACTAACAAGTGGATCCATGGGGACCCAAAATCAACCCAATGATTCCCATGGTTGTAAATTTATCAACCAATAGGGTTAGGACATGTTTTAGGGTAATTTTTTATTATTATAATCTTCTTTTTTACCCTTATTTTCCAGATTTACCCTTTAACCATGGTAAATAAATTATTTACCGAAGTAATTACGCAAAATGTCTAAAAATAAAAGTTACCTAATTACACAATTTGGACCTCCTGATTCTATATATGGATGAAATTTTTCTAAATTCAAAACATGTAAGTGGAAAAAATTAATTTATAATCAATTCCCACGGTCAAAACAAAAAGCGTGTTTTTTAGAAATAATAACTACCAAAAGATTAACAGTTGTTTATGTCCAGTTTAAATGTGAAATTACATCCAATGACTTAAATTGTACTAAATGATAAAAATATATTCTAAATATACTTTAAAATCACTCAAATTCATAATTTATCAATATTAATTATTTAGATTAAAAAAGTTGTTTTTAATTAAAATTTAATAATTTTCACTATTCATCAAAATATGAAAGTAATCAGAAAAGTACCAAAAATTCACCCTAATCTAATTTAGATATTCAATATCCAATAATTAAGTCCATTTTTAAAGATAAAATGTATAAAATTTCAAAAAGTGGGTATTACTACTCATATTGGCTAGTTTGTTTGGTTATGTTGTGTTTTAGAACTCGAAGTTGCGTACAACACATGTTACTGTATTATTCAAAGAGAAGCATAACGTGGAATCTTGGGGTGTTACATTCACCCTTCCTTCAATAAAGTTCATCCTTGAAATTTTTAATTGTTCTTTTAAAATAAAATTTTGAAAATAGAAAATACCATTGTGGGAAAACCCACATCAAAAATTAGGTTAAAAAAATTTAGTCTTAATAAAAGGAAAAGAGAAATGAAATGGTTGCCACCAAATTATGATCTCGATTAGGGGAACATTGGTGGAAATTAAAGACATATAATTGGAGGGAAAATGTAAATATTTTTAGGTAGTGATTGAGGTCATCAAAAACAAACAAGTGTAAAATTTAGGGCCTTAAATTAATCAATCTATGATGATTTAAAATACAACTGGTTCAAGAAAACATAAGGTACTAGGATAACACATGTTTTGTTTTAATATCTCTTCAATAAATTATAAGAATTAATTTCTTCATAGAATAAGAGAAGAATAAAAATATATACTTGGCAAGTTGGGTTCCATCCTTTAACTAATTTCTACCACACACTCATCTTTCACTCTAATAGATAATAGAACATTTAAAAAAATATACTATTTATCCTTTTGGTATGGGGTTCAAAAATAATGAATTTATAATTCATTGACCATAGCTTTTAAAAAAATACATTATCCAATCCAGGACATCACGTTGGCCTGTGGTAGGTGATACACCCTTGTCTCCCTTTAGTTGAGGGTTCAAGTGTCGCGGCCTTGCCGGATGCGACGGGTTGCCGCCCAACCTCCAGGTTTTCCTGTTATGGAAATCCAAAAATAATCTCAAACTATAATTATCCAAAATACATCCGTGAAAAGTCACATTCCAAAAATTATAAGGAAGGTAAACACAATAAATATCCTTTTTTCCACTTAATAACATGTGACCACCTTCATCATTTATTCTTTTAAAACACTGCAACATACTAAATTACCATAAAATGATATTGATTACATTCAGGATCCCTTAATCCTTATAGAATATTGGATATACTCCTTCTATCAAAAAATTTTGTAAAATCCAACAATGATGGAGTATACAAATCATTAATATGTTTCAAGGTAATCAAGAATATCCAATATAATTTATCCAAATCAATCATATATTATTCCAAAATCACTACCTCAGTATCAGGACCGTATTATGGTTTATCTTTCTCTCAACCATATATTTTCAAAAAAAGTAACCTACTATTGAGCCACTTTTCATGCTTCCACACAATCTCAAGTCTTTAATAAAATAGTACTATAGTACAATCCTTATATACACCATAATTATTATAACCAATACATTATTGATGCAACACTCAGATGACATAATTCTCTAATAACAACATAAGAAATCTAATCATTCCTCCTCATATGTGGTAGTATCATGACATGATTATTATCCAATAACATCATTTGGGGCATACTCTGATGATTTGGAAATTGGTTCGTGTAGTGTCCCAACTCTTTGCAGATGAATCATTGTATATTTGAAACCTTTTTCTTACCCTTGCAGTCACGTACATGGTGTCCATTTTCTCCACACTTATAACAAACTGTTAGTCCCTCCAAGAAAGTTCCAGGGTGTTTCTTCCCACAATAATCACATATGGGAAAATTATTCTTTTCCCTCTTCCCTTTATCCATCTTTCTCTCTTCCATCCTTTACTTCTCTTACTTCCCTTTAAATCCATAGGACTCAGAGAATTTTTAACTTATCTTATAAACACATGATACTAATTCTTCATATGTTGAGAATAAATGGGAGACTATTTCTATTCTAAATGTTGGATTAATACAGTGAATGATATTATCCTTCTTACTCTTTGGATCATACGTATTGCTGGAGTTCACATTCCTTCTACTGGGCGCCATTTCTGTACAATGGAATAAACAAGGTCAGTTTATGAATTGAAATGAATAATTATAAACTTGTAAAATATCTAACATAAATTGAACGGTTTATGGATATAATCCATAATCATAAAGATGGTTTCTCTAGGATTTATATACTCATAAACCCTTCATAAATATCTGTAATGAAAATGAGAATTATCCTAAGCATATCCCCCAAGAGTGTCGTAACCAAGAGTGCAGAAAGGCTCATTTTCATGCACCAGTTCCCATTTGAGTCTAGGACAAACATGTGTTTTCTGGATTTACCCCTAGGTACATCTATGCCAGATCCACCTCTACCTGATCGTACCGAGAGAGGGATGCATTTTCTTGGAAAACTCACAAAATCTCTACATTACCAAAATTCTAGTAATTTCATCTATACTAATCCTCAAAGTCTATCTTAGGTCTATGTGCTCTAATCAGAGTTTATCTAAATCTATCATCAAAGGTTATTGCTAAAATTCTTCTGATACCAACTGTACTACCCCGACCCCAGTTACCCAAATTCGGTGCATTATTTTAATACATTGTCATGATTAAAAGGAATCATGTCCCGAAGGACCGATCAGTTTAGCAGTCTTGGAAAATATATTACATACATGAATGCTATATTACACTTTATAACTTACAAAACAACATAAATAATCCTTTATGAACGTCATTATTCCCTTGCCTTAACCAAGCATATGAATCACAATACATTTCTTAGAATCCTGGGAAAAATAAAACATAGAAAGGGGTGAGCTCAGATTCTTTGTAAGGATAACAATATAGTGTAAACTTTAATAAATAATCATAATTATTTAAGGTAATGTATAACTAAAACAAAATCCTTTTAAACTTGATCTTCAATATAATATGGAAAAAATAAAATAAAATAATTCCATTTTCTTATTCACATGGATATTAAACTAGTCCAATAATCCCATGCCATAACATTAACCACTTTTATAATGAAGGAATTCATAATGTCGGACTATCATAACCACATAGTCAAGGTCTCGTTCCAAGACTACAAATAAGATTTTGTCAAGGCCTTGTGCCAAGACACTAGTTTGTCTCATGAGACCTATCGATGTATCGAGAAGCTATAGCAGGCTCTACCTGTCACTTACTAAGTCCAATACATTCCTTATATGAATAGGTTTAATAATAACATAAACATTCTTATTAAAACTATCATAAAAATGTCAATACTTTCTCTATAAACCATGAATGGTATAAAAATTACACATCCGCAATCAAACATATCAGAAAACCTACAATAAAATAAGGACATTTTGTATGATAATAAGTCAACTTCAAATAAGCTTAAAATTCATCAAATGATGTTGACATAGATGAAATCAAAACTATTTGAGATAAATATATCTTTTTTGAAATCATTTAAAAGTCACACATTTATTAATGATGTAATTTAAAAGATATTTTTGAATCTAGGTGTCCCATACCACATTGAAAAATTTAAAATGAAATATCATTTCAAAACATTCAAGTCCATATAAATAAATCATTAAAATATTTTTTAAAACATGGACATTAATTAAAAATATTAATAAAGATAAATCTTTAAAAAAATTAAAATTCTGAACTTCATATAGAGTACCTATCACAAATTCTTAAAATATTCATTTTGCAATCATTTAGAAGTCACATAATTATAAAATAATACATTACATAAAAAAATATTCTTATAAGCTTGTAAGGGAATATTAGACAATTCTATAATGGCAGAAAATAGTCACACCCGCCATATAAGTTAAAAAAGACATTATTACCTTAATTCGGTCGAAAAGGTTAAAAAGGGCCTAGTTTGGAAAACGACGAAATTATTCTTTTATAAGATTTTTAAAAAAAGTCAAACAAGGGTATAAATGACTTTAAACCATATTATCTAAAATATTAATAATGTTTTGAAATACATTTTTAAGAAACATGGATGTGGATGATAAAGAGGTCCCAGTAGATAATTATGTATAAACAACCTCGGATAATGAAGAGATTGTGAAATAAACCATTATCTTGTAATTTTCCTTGGTTGATGGTAGATTAACCTCCTGTATAATGGGGAAATAATTTTTATTAAATTATACAAGAATCTAATACATTAATATGATATCATATATGATCTTTTAAGATTGTTTTGTTAATAATATCTTAGTTTTATCGTCGTTTCGGGTGTTAACTTACTCATTTACTTTTATATGTATTGAAACATAAGTCGTGTTTGTTATGGATAGTTTGAAAATTATTCATATAAAGAATGATATCAAGTCCTTAAACATTTATTCTAATCATAAAATGTGAATTAGACTTGCACGGATACGATGGGAAATGAATCTCATCGCGTTCGTGTCGACGGTAGTCCGTATGTATGCACGAGTGGCAATATCATTCTTTTGATATTAAAATAATATATAATTGGATGGTATATCTTATATATACATAATCATTATCATGTTATATTTATTATTTACATCAATTACACATCATTATCATACCCATCCAAATAATATTGTTTTGAATAACAATTACACCCTGACATAGAGATGGTAAGTCTTACGTACTCACGTATGGTGACATTTCATTCCAAGGAAGGATAGACTATTGAATATGGTTGTACCATATTTATAATAACATAAAATTATATAGAAGATACTGGAGTTATTATTTTATAATGGAAATAACAAAGAAAGAAGAAGTTGATTAAGAAAGGAACTTGAAAGAGGGTGGTGAAAATATTACCTCTTCTTCGGGTTCTTCATTTTGATTTGATTAAAAGGTATCCTTAGGTTGGCTTTCTGATCAAGCTAAGGCCTCTAGGATTAATTGAGGGAAGTTGAGAGAATATTTGGGTAGTGTTTGGTTGAGCCAAAAGGCTTTGAAGGTGTGAATTGGAGGGAACGTAGAGTACCCTTTTATAAGATGGGTGAAGGGAACCTTAGGAAATATTAGAAATATTATTTTATAATAAATTCATATTAGGTTTATAATGCCTTAAAAGTAGATTATTTAATGGTTATGGTGGGTATAGGTCGAAATTCACACAACCAATAGGTTTTAGAAATGTTTAGGTCACTTTATTAACCTTATCTTTTAGTTTTAACTCTTAGGTAATTAGTTTGAAATTTACCATATATAATTAATAAACATTCTATATTCATCCAAGCGACCCCCAAGTGGTCCATTAAATGATACAACTATTATGATATAAGTCCTTTGGCCGAACAATAGATTTTTAGGAATAGAATATCAATTAATAATATAATATTTGTTTTAAAAAATCATTTATTTCAATTTTGACAATATTTAATAATTGATTTTTGTTAAAGTCATAATAACTTTATTAATTTGAAAAAAATTAATTTATGCAATCGTAACCTGTCATATTGAGAAATAAAATTCGTGGATGACCTCAAAACTTTCAAATTATATTTATTTTATCATTTATAATACTAATTATTTGATTCTTTCATTAATAAATAAAATACTGCATCATTATTGTTTCATAAATAAATTTTATTATTCAATGTCAAAAAATTATAAATAAAATACCATTATGTTGGAAATCATTTTAGATTTTCAATAAATATTTATAGTATAAAATATAATAAACATAGAATCAAGAAATCACTTACAAGTGGATCCAAGGGGTCCCAAAATTGACCAAAATATTCCCATGGTCGGACATGTATCAACCAATAGGGTTAGGACACGTTTTATGGTAATTTATTATTATTATAATATTTCTTTACACATATTTACTGGATTTACCCTTTAACCATGGTAAATAAAATATTTACCGAAATAATTACTCAAAATGTATAAAAATAAAAGTTATCTATTTACACAATTTGGACCTCCTAATTCTAAATATAGAATCCATTTTTCTAAATTCAAAACACAGAAGTGGCAGAAATTAATTTAAAATTAATTCTCACTGTCAAAACAAAAATCATGTTCTTAAGAAATAATATCTGTCAAAAGATTGACACTCGTTTATGTCCGGTTTAAATGTAAAATTACGTTCAATGACCAACATTATTTTAAATGGTAAAAATATATTCTAAATATACTTTAAAATCACTCAAATTCATAATTTATCACTATTAATCATTTTTATTAAAAAAAGTTGTTTTTAATTAATATTTTGTAATTTTCACTATTCATCAAAATATGAAATTTATCAGAAAAGTTCCAAAAAATAACCCCAATCTAATTTCGATATTCTGAATCCAAAAATGTAGTCCATTTTAAAAGATAAAATGTATTAAATTTCAAAAAGTGGGTATTACTATTCATAACAGCTAGTTTGATTGGTTGTGGTGTGTATTAGAACTTGAAGTTGCGTACAACACATGCTTCTGTATTATTTAAAGATAATTGTACTGTGGAAGCTTGGGGTGTCACATGAAACTACATTCATTTATGAAATTTAAGGAATTATCTTTAAAAAAATCATGTAGTAGTATACAGAGAATCCTGTTCTTTTTTTCTTCTTATTATAAACCTATAAATGGTTTCTATTTTAATCTCACCTTTGTATAACTCAGTGTGAATATATGCACTAGTTCAAAGAACCCAATCCACCATAATGTGATCTCAAAGAATATTCTCATCACCAACACGTGGAATTCTTTCAAAAATATAGAGTTCATCCTTGATTCTCTTTTTATGTCTCATTACTCTTAGTTTTTTTCTCATAATAGAAATGAGTTCATCCGGGGTATTTGTAGATGATTTCTCCAATGACATATCTCATCTATGAAACCTTCAAATATCAAATTCAGTGACATAAACCATGATTCATGACTATGATAATATGCATCATCATAAAATAATTTTTGTTGACATTATGTCTCAATGATTTGAGATTAATGTAAGAATGAAAATTGAATTTCATATCAATATGATTTTATACATGTGTTCAGGATTATCAAATGATTATACAAATCCCAACTAGATCATTTGGACATTGATGAATCCCAATACATTAAATAATTACTCCATGTGCATGCATTAATCATTGATCAAAGAAATAATAAGACGATGAAACTGATCAAATGAAACTAGATAACATCATCTAAAAAAAGTGATCATTACATATTTTTAAATATATATGAACAAAAATTAGTTGAATTACATCCCATGATAATATTACATTGAGATTAACTCTCTTTAATAATACTTAATGTGTCATCACTTTTTTTGAGTCAACACTGAGGTTAGTACCAAGATACACAATCACGTATCATAGGCATTGGCCAAGCAGACATCTCGTCAAACAAATGTTCCAGTGTTTTCATTTTAATTGTTCATTATACATGGTCCCTCCCACAGTATGTGGTAACCATTCTGACCCAATTAAACATACCTCCCCCCAACTGCTATGTCTTGGCTGGTCAAGGGTTTTCTACCCTCATATAAAGTATCTATAGTCTATTTAGTTTTCTAGGGTGTATGTTGTCTAGAATTTTAATATTGGTCAATATGTAGAGTAAGATAAATCATACCACCACAAAATTATCAAATAAAGATCCAAAATAGATCCTCGTTATCATCAATTTTACATCTTTTTTAACATTTGTAAACAATTTTCACATCCTTAAATGAAATTGGAACATGTTATAAAAATTAATATAATCCCTAAAATCATCACATTTAAATCCTCAGTGATTATCATTAAAACCTATTGAAAATAAATTCATCATTAACACAAATAAACCACTTGAGTTTATCAATCTCGCCCATGGAATTTATTGTCAATACTCATTATATATCATAACTCAATGATATATTCTTAAATGTAATGGAATTAAAACTAATGATATATGTATGGGAAAGAATTCTCATTTCTATCATTCAAATTTCAAGAACATTTCTTATATTTTGAGACTTATAAAATGATTTACTTCAGGTGAGGATTGAATCACATATAACAAACCAATGAGGTAAAATTACCCAAATCTATGTACACATGAGCAATCTTCTTTCTATAGAACAAGAGTGATGAAATTTAACTTCAATTATTTCATTACAAGATAAGTATATGATTCAGTTATCTCAAAAAAACCAATTCATTCCATGGATTCTATTATAAAATAAATTGATTAAGAAATATATATCCTTCATTAATATAAATAAAAAAATTGGAAATTTCAAGTGAAACAATATATAGCTACCAATTTTTAGATCAATATAAACTATTTTTGGTCGATGTGTTCAAGAATATTAATATAAATAATATTGGAGTTATTATCAGATTCGAAATACTATAAATAATTAAAAAATTAAAATCATCTATTCTCCCCTTAAGGGATTCATCCATCTATTTCAATTCCATCTATGTTAGTAAAAAATAACATATATGTTGATATATATTTCTTGGTAATGGTGAGAAACCTATTCTTTTATCAGAATTAGTATATTGAATGAGAGTTTCCTCATAACCATGTCATTCCCTTTTTTCCTTTAAATCATTTTATGTGGTAAATCACAACTCTCTTTCCTTATTTGTCATCATAGATTCACCGGAACTATTACTGATATCATATATATTTTAAAAATTGTTTTGAAAAAATGTTCCTTATCTATTGAAATATTTCATCTCACTATTTTGAGATGGATTAACCATTACATAGATTGATTTTTCATACTGTACTCAATTCTTCATCAATTCAAGCGGGACTACCAGATACAGTAGTTCTATTTTAGAAAAAACTTCCTCCACGTGAGGGAACTTATCTTAATGATCACACACAATCTTCTATACCTTAACTACCTCTAATATGTACTTCTTATATTCATTAATATGACTTATTATGATTCTATCATTCTCTTATTTTTTTAGTATAATTTTATTTATTTTATTTTTTCAACATCCTCTTTACTTTCTTGATTTGAGTGTTTTTCTCATGTGAAGAATTAAACTCTTCTTTCAAATTCTATTATTGATATGTTATAACATCAACACTATGCTCACTACATGAATATTTTGATCCATTATTAACATGAGTAAAGAATGTTATTTGAAAATATGAAAAACTAGTAGATGATGAATTTTTTTACGTATGTTATCTCATCAAATTTCACTTCTTATTACTAAAATACATGTCCTTTTTATTTTAATTTTTTTATTTATAATGTTTCTCAATTTCAAGATTTTATTCTGATTAAGAAATGATATATTTGTATAATTACAACAATTTTTCTAATAAATGTACATATGAATCACCATTGTAGTTTCTTTCCATTTCCTATATATTTTCCATTCTTGAAAACTCTTTTAGTAAGTTCAAAAAATTTACCAAGGTATTCATCAACTTTATTGTCATCATAATCAATTGATTCTTCAACTTCAACTTATATTAACCTTGTATTTCTTATTTCCTCAAAATTCATCCATCCATTACCTTTCTTTTGAATGCAAGAGCGCTTACGAATACAAAAACTATGATTATATTACATAAATCTTACAGTGAAACTATGTACCTATATTTCAAGTCAGAAATGTTTACATTAAATTTATTTGGGATTTTTCTCATAAGTTTTTTCACAATTGTGAAATCTTTTAGATTATTACAAAGTACACATATATTATATAATATATCATGTACTTTAATAAAATAATCATCATTTAATTCTTTTTATTTAATTTTAAAATCCCCAAACATTCATCCCCATATGTGTAGTTTAGATTCCTTGATGTTAAGATTTCCTTCAAAAATCTATCTCAGTTTATCCCAGGACTCATTTGTAGTTTGGAGGCACAACACATTAGTGTACACCTTTCTAATATTGCCACCAGTATAAAAATTTTTGGCATTCCATTAACCTCTAGATTTATCTTATCATTTTTGGGATATAGTAGCATCATTAACAATACTTGGGTAGATAAATTTTGTTTCCTGTATCACTTCCACGAAGATATGTAGATGGAAATGAATCCTCATTTATATTTAGATTTCATATTTTTTACCCTAAAAAGTAGTTATACATTGTTTTCTCGATGAATTTAAATACTCCATTTCTCAAAAGGCTCCCGGATATTCATAAGGGACCTTCCATATTATACCAATTAATGTTTACAATGATCTATTAGGTACCACTGATAACAAGGATATTAATTGGTGGTATACAATTCTTTAAAAATTATCACCCTATAAGACTGATAAATTCTTGACACCCTTCATTAATTCTATATATATAACTGTAAGGAATACAAAAAAAACAAGAACAAAACATAGGTTTTTTCACATGGTTCATTAATAACATCTACTCCTTACAACATCTAGTTATGCTCTATAGTTAAATATTATTCACTATATAAAAGTGGTTACAAAAAGGGAAACTGCCATTCTTATCACTATTGAGTCCCACAGTATTCCAATCTAGATTTACAAAAGATATTTAATATACCCACATACTCTATAAACATATGAGTCCAATAATAGTATATTTATAATTCATCGAATAATGTCACCAACATCCCATATTCCTACTCTAAGTCTCGTTGAAGACTTAAACATCAAAGTCCCACAAAATAAATCCATAATTGTGCGTCACACATGATTGATACTTTAATATAATGATATAGGATTTATACTACTTATACAGTACCTCAAGGTGAATCCATTCTCTAGAAAATTGGATAACCTGATCTTCTCATATACAATAATCAAGAAATTCAACAAATGATTAAAAAATACTAGTCCATATTATTTTCCACTACTAATTAGTTGACCTAGACATATCTCAATACACTAACTAATCATGTATATTAATTATAAATTAATGCTCGACATCAGTATGAAATAAATTCAAACCAAAAAATTTATATTGCCCCACCATTTATTTATTCTTTATTAATGTATCTAATAAACTATATGGTTTTCTAAAAAAATGTGTAACATTTAAAATTTATAAATATCTCAGTATTCCTTACACATGTTATATTTGGTTCTTGCAAGTGATTAATAGTGAAAGAATATATACGATGCCTCAACATTCCAATAACTTTTTCATCTTAATAGTATATCTCAAACACACCTCTTCACTATTCATTCGTGCAATTATATTTCACCATCACACTATGACATTGTGCAATAGAATTCATCACATGACTAAAACAACTATACTACTTCACTGAAACACAATTAAGTATAACATTTCATGCATGTATCAATCATTAATATTCCATCTTCCTTTGTGATATTTTGTAGTTTCATTTTGTTATATATTTTCTCACTATGGTTATATTCAATCAATTCCTCAACTCATACTCAGAAATTTATTTCATGTATGGATAAAATTACCAACATTTTTTTTAAAATCTTTACAAAGCCGTATATGAGTAATCCTATTATATATTTCATCATTACATAACAGAATGTTCGTATTCTATTTTACATTATCCTTTTTTTTTCCAGTGTTAATTTCGTTACCGTTTTAAAAAAATTAAATGAAAATTATGTGATCATAAAGGTAGATGATTAGTTTTAAAACATATAATTCTTATGAAAATATAGATTTATTCTTATATTATGTTTAAATTTATCATTACATTCATATTTTCATTTATTATTATGTTGAATATGAGATCCTCATGGCTATTTATTGATTTATTAACCACCAACATAGCACATTCACACTGTGTTAAACATTCCCCTACACTGAATAAAACCATAATTAATGACAATGATAATCAGTGTCACCATAATACATGTTTTCACAAAAGTGTATCTCTGTGTTTTATGCTTCATTTAAACATGGAAACTATGTTTCATATTAATTTTATTATAATAAAATTTACGTGATGATCAAATTATTCTTTAAATCCCAACTATATCATTAAAATGTCACATTATTCAGATCCCAATGAATAGTATTCATCGTGCATGCAGTACCCTTTAGTATAAGGAAGATGATGATGATTTCTCTGATCAAATGGAACTAGATGATCTCATCTAATGAATATTTTTCTTTCTACATTTTTTATGATAGAAAAATAGTGACCATAGGAACAAAATTAAACATTGATATTCCACCATGTTTAAATCCACTTAATAATACTATGTGTTTCAGAACATTTCTGAGTTGGCACTGGGGTCAGCACCTAGATATAAAATCTGACACCACAAGTTTGTGCCCATCATGTTTCTTATCAAAACAATATTCCTCTAGGTGTACTATATTTATTCCATATACATAGGCCAACCATATTATGTGTGAACTATACCTTCCCACATTAATCATAACTCTTACCAATAATTAAACCATGACTGTCCAAGTGATAGATGCTAACCAAACCAGTGACAGTAGTCTCTTCATCTAGCCAGGGTGTGGGTTGGATATCACCATAATAAAGAGAAAAATTTAGATTCATATAACCATTACTAGCATAAAATAATCAAATATAATTCCAAAAAACTACTCCCTATTATCAATTCCTCATAATTGTTTTTGTCATTAATAATGTACACATCTCTTAATTTAATTATAAGATGTTTTGAACTTGAAGAGAATCTAAAATGATAAAATTTAATTACTCACTTAATATCACATTCAAAACTGATTGATTTTTTTCCAATTCATCATAAATGAAAAACATTGGTTCTTCACTTATTGGGTGTGTCAATTTATAATTTATTTCTTGGATCATGTATTTACCTTTGGTGTTGTTTTATTTTGTAGATATTATGTTGGTATATTGTCTTCTAATCATAGATTTAACCAATTGGTTTTGTCATTTTATGGTTAACCACTACCAGAGGCCATTATTTTATGACCATTCACTTATTTAGAGAACATTGGGAATAAGGTTTACCATTGGACCTTACCCTGAGTTGGTACTGGTGTCCTATTTTTGGAAAACTATTATCAATTTTTTAGAATAATCGAATTTCTGGGAGGTTGGTTATTTTTTAGGATTTTAAATTGGTCTATATTTTTTTTGATTTCATTATAATCAAGATATAGAATCATTGGGATATAAGGGGTTGTTTTAAAGTTTCTTATATACCATCTTTTATTGTAAAATACCTTTAGTTAACATCGGTTGTTGGGTAGTGAGTCTCTCAAGTTATGTTTTAATGCTACATTCTTTCCTTAGTGGTCTCTTGGTCTATGAAAATATTGGTAACCTCTTTGATAGCCTCCCATATTGAAATTTTATAGAATAATTGTTATTAAAAGTTATTTTAATTCTATTGAGTGCGTTGTTGTTAATCCTCTTTTGGAAATCCCCTAGATAACGAGATTCTCACAGAATCACTGGTGTGTGTGGTTTGTTTTAGGGACTATTATATCATTGTTGCGCCAGTTCAAAAAAATGAAGTATAGATAAGTGGTGTGGGAACTATATGTTTTCAACATGAGTTAATACACTTTAAATCTTAAAACTCAAGAAATTATAATATATTTCATTTAGAATAAATTTAATTTTTTGAGAGCTCTTGGTTCTTGCAACAGTAGGTTTAAATATTACATGATATTTTAATAAAATGTTATTTAAAAAAGACCATTATAACCTAGCTATTAAATTATAGTGCTGGAATACGCATAAATAAATTATGATAAATATGTATTTTACACATGTTCATTTGTTATATATTTATAAAAAATAAAAATACGAGTCATTTTGAAGAAAAATACATGTTTATAAAAAAAATTTATTTTTAAGAAAGATAGTTTACTCACCCTTCACACATATAATTTAAAAATAAATTTTACGACAATTATAGAATTTATATAATAAAAATAATAAAAATTTTAAAATAATTATATAAAAATTTGGTTAGGGTGGTTTTTTTGAATAATTAATAAATGTTCTATTTTTCTATGAATAGTTAAAAATATTGAATTTTAATTGAAAAATAAATTTTAATTTAAATTATATATAATGTAAAATTATTTTTATGTTTGTTAAAGCAAAATTAATTAAATTATATTTATATTAATACAATTTAGTCTATTGGAAACATTTTCATTTTTAATTTTTTTATAAAAATAAGGTACACTTTTGAATATTTTTCCTTTGAAAACCCACTTGATCATCTTTCCCATGAGATTAGTCTTAAATTAAAATTCATCACATATATGAAAAGATATTTTTAAAAAAAATTGTTACAAATTTTGAATCCGAATAATATATATTATCTAGTATTTTTAACTAAATTTTTGACAATAATTAATAGTGAAAATATTAAATATAATTTATCATTGTTAAGTTACAAAATATGTTTAACACGAGGTTAGACTAAGATGACAAGAGAAACAATTCCCCAAAAACATGTAAATTTTTCATTTAATAGACATATTTAATCCTTAAATTTTCATTTTTCTTATATATGGTCATTTAAAATATTATGGAATTATAATGACTCTATCATTTTAGTTTATTTTGGGAAATTTTCTTGTAATATCCTTGGTGGTTCGCTTTACCCACTTTTAAAAGGCAACCACCTTCCCTACTTATTACTAAATCCCAAGACACAAGGATTGAAATAAAACATCACAATTATCTTTAAATCAACCTTACACACCTTCTAGATATTTTTCCCCTCAAAATAACATGCATGGTGTTCTTAAGAGGAGATTCATATGAGGTTTCTCTTAGAGAAGGAAGATATCTTAACAAAGGTAATTCATTTGATTTATTATTATTGAACCATATATTTTTACCTAAAACTGAAAATTTCCCATATAATTATATGTTACTATTGTTACAGAATTATAATTATCCATCCACAGTTATATCATGTGGAAAACAAAATCATCAATTGTGTGTACAACAAACTGTCACCTTGCAAACAGATGTTGTTCATTTTCCATCACCAACATTGAAGGACTGATATAATGATGGATTCAAATTTATATTTTATTTATTATATTATTATACTTCATAAAATTTTATATCACAAATTCCTTCTTATTTTCCATTCCCTTCCAAATACGATAATGTCACTTATGTGAATGATGTACAACTGCATCCTGAAGGAATGTGATTCACATTTATCTTAAAATTTAGACGGACTATTTGAAGAATAAAATTGATGATAATATTAGATATATATGATATGATATTGAATTTTTAAAGTTTATATATCACCCATTTTCTTCTCATTCACATGTTAATGTAATGACATCATCACTCATGTGTATGTACTCTATACCATATTAACAAAGCGACACGATTTATTTTCCAATAAATTTTTTAAGTGTGGTTCTAATAATTTATCTACGGATTAAATATGATAGTTTTATCATTATTATAATTCTATAAATTAGTTTCATATATCTTATGTATATTAACTTGAACATTTTTTACAAAACACTCATGATAAAAACGAAACTAACAACAAAAACAATGAAAATAATTGAATATTATTAATAAATGTTTAGTAAAATGTTATACTAGGATCATACATGATATTATAAATATCATTTTAGTTATGGTATAAGTTAATAACATTCATAAAAAATTATAATGTTGTTTAATGAAAGTTAAACTAAAGGAAATCATATCGTAAGAGACTTTCTCTAAAATTACCTTTATTCAGGCATATTGTACTATTATTAAAATAAATTAATTTTTATAGTTTATATATATTCCCATTAAAATTTAATATTACTATTCATTCATAATTCTTTATATTTTTTGATCAATGGTATATTATTTCATCCAATGGAGTTTTATTTCAAAATTACTGTGGAAAAATTTATTTTACAATCCCACTTTCTTGTGTGATTATTAACTTTCTATTAAAAAAATAAATTTCCTATGATAAATTTCCTTATATAT
Organism: Viscum album; assembly: GCA_963277665.1. NCBI lineage: Eukaryota > Viridiplantae > Streptophyta > Magnoliopsida > Santalales > Viscaceae > Viscum > Viscum album. The sequence continues at coordinate 758,856,073 of OY728147.1, forward strand.
TATATTTATTCTAATTATAGAAATTATTTTATTATTTATGAGATTATTTTCTAAAATTCATACCATTTTTTCATAGTTTTTATAATTTGATTTTTATTTGGTTATGTGGGGAAATATTTATAAATCTGTATCCTTTACACAAAATGAATATTTATTGATAGGAAATTTAATTCATGAATTAAATTAATTATTTGATATATCAGTAATCATTTAAACATATATTTATTATTAATGAACAAAATTATATATCCCCTCGATTCATTAGTAGAACGTGCAATAAAAATAAGATGGTGAAGGTAAATTGGTTTCTATATGTTGTTTTAAACCATCATGTAAAAGGTCTGATAGTAGAGGTATCCTGATACCTGAGATCTTGATGTACAATAATAAATACATTAATTTATATTAGAATAATTAATTTTATTATCCAAGAGAATTTTCCAATTATATTATCTCTAGATTTATTTCATTCTGCGTTATTGATTAAATGGTAAGTGTTTTCACATATTCACCTTAACATATTAATTATAACTTATCTTAGAATGATTTTAAATTTATTTAAATTGAATATGAATTCATTTATTTTTATTTTCATATTAATTAATATCTAATGATTAATGATATCTTTCACTCTACATAATCCTTACTCATAATTTGATATTTGAGTTATATTGTTTCTTTTCCCGTGAATTTGATGAAAAATTCATGGGATCAGTTAAAGGATTCTAATTTCTTTTTTATTTCTTTTTTTATTTTATATCACTATTTTAAATAATAATCATGTATGTATCTCATTCTCTAAGACTAATAAAATTATAATTCATTTAAAATTTGACCCTCTATGTCTATAACAATACAATAAAGCAAGCATCGGCTCTATGATACTAGAATCTGGGTTATTACTGTTGGTATTAGATAAGGTTTGGTAGAAACCTTTGTAACTAAATTAAGGAAAAATAAAGCAGTGTACATTAACATATGTAAATTGACGAGGATAAATATATAATAACCTCATAATGTTTTTTATAGGAATAGTTTTGTGTCAATTTTCCTAGAAATACATCCATTTTTGGATACTAGAAGTGGACTTTTATTTAAAAAGCAGGTACCTATGGGTAATAAATAAGAAAATAGTGTATTAGACTTTAATTGATCAATACTTGGTGAATGAAAAAGGCACCTATTGACCACATTACATGAAACATCCAGGGATATGCTTAGAATAATTTACATTTTCTTTAAAACCCATTATGAAGTATTTGAATAAAATGATATCCCCATGGATTATAAATTATGGTTGATAATATTATGACCAAATCTAGTTTATTCTATTACTTAGAAATGGGACTCTGTGGATGAAATTGGATCCATGTCAATTAATATAATCAAATGAGTAAGAATGATAGTTCCTCCTATGGGATTAATCAATTATTTCAATGGTAACAAGTCTCTAAAGCATTTCATCCTATAGAGAGATTGTTTCCTGTTGTAAAAATAATTCTATATGTGTTATGGATCATAAGGGAAGTAAGATTATAAGAGGATTATAGAGAAAAAATTGTATAATGGGAAGGAGAGTAATTAGAATTTTCCCAATGTGATAACCTTGGAAGGAATCAACCTAGGAAATTCTTGAATAGATTAGGATGTTTTTATATGCATTGAGATATGGGTCACTAGAGAAAAAAATGAAAAGTGAAGAAAGAAAACCATTTATTTAATGTTTGAACCGTAGGGAGATGGGTCACTAAATAAACGAATTCCATATGCATTAAGGGAATCAACTAGATAAGATACAAAGGGGAGATGAAAAATATTATGTTATTACTAGAACTGATGTAGAAGTTCAACATGATGTGGTGTTTTCTAAATTAATAATATATTAAATATTTTATAATTTTCTATTTGATTATGGATCCTCACACTCTTAAATATACATAGTTTTTGGATAGAATTATCAATTTACCTGTTAATTTAAGATGGGTGTTTTTAGGTAAAATCCCAAGGAAAGTCTCACTACCACAAGGATGTTTCAAGAAGTCCCCATTGTGAACCATAAATGTGATTTATTTTCTAACCATGTTATCATAAGTGTGGTTGAAATGAATATAATATTTGGTATGGGATAGAATTAAAAATATGGTGAAAATATTTATTTTTAATGAGAATGAAATTGTGATTTGTAAGGATGATCTGTAATTCCTTATCTTTAAGGAAGAGAAATAATCATCTGAGTCATATCCTGACCAAACCCTAGTATCTCCACTAAATTATATTCTCTAGGATAAAGTAAAAAAAACTAGGGACGGATATGGTAATGTTCAAATTGAGGAAGTGCCTATTGTATAATTATATATTTATATATTTCTTGAGGAATTATATAGACCTCCCCTATAGAATAATGTTTTATTTTCCATTGATTGGACCCTTTATGCAAGAACTATATCAAATAATCCCTACAAAATGTTCACTAAATGAATAGTGTTGTTTAAGAATCTACTACCGAAGATGGATGATAAAGGTTTTATTCTCCCTACTATTTATCAATGGGGAGTCCATGTTCTCTTAATTATGAATGTAGATTGTTCTATGAGACTTGGAATAGACTAAAGGTAAGCCTAATATATTAGTGTAATGATTATTTATCATATTCCACACATTTATGATTATTTAATAAAATTCACATTAAAAATACTTTTAAAATACTTACCATCATTCTAGGTATCATCAATTTTGATTAAATAAGGAATAAATTTTCAATATAGCTTTTTGAATGATGCATTGACATTATGATTTTACAATAGTTTCGTTTGAATTTACTAATGCACCCTGTTTTTTATGGATATAATGAATCGTGTATTCACAAAATATAATGATTATTTTTTGATGGTATTAATTGATGAAATTTTGGTGTATACTAAAATGTTCATTGATTATGAGAATATGATGTAAATCATTGCTGAGGCACTAATAAAAAATGTGTTAAATTGGTAATTTAATACGTGTTATTTTTTGCTTCAATTTTTTTGTTAACTATGTTATCTAAATGGATGGAATCTGAACTAATCCAATGAATACAAAGGGATTCATGGAATAAACTATAATAATGAACACAACTAAGGTATGTAGTTTCATTAGTTTAAATGGTTATTATCTGTGATTAATTTAGAATTCATTTGATTATCTTACAAGTTAATAGATTTTACATGTAAAAGGTTCATGTTTTTTTCGATAAAAAAATTTATAGAATGTTTTTAAGAACTAAAGAGGAGATTAGAAGAAGATCTAATTATGAATCTACTGTCTAGAGATGTTTTGTTTGTGATATATAGTGTTTAATCAAAAAAGGTTCTTGGTCGGGTAATAATGCAAAATAATGGTGTTATTGAATACGAATCAGGTAAATTGATGACTCATGAATATAACTATCCAAATAATGATTTTTAATTTGATTTTGTAATATTTTCTTTAATGATATGAACACATTATATATATGCTAAATTTTGTGAGATATACACAGATCAAAAAATCCTAAAATACATATTTTCATTGAAAAATTTCAACATTAGTTAAATTAGAGGACTTGATATACACTAGAATTATCATTTCTCAATACACTACCCATTTAATGAAAATAAGGTGAAAGATACATAGAGTAAGAAAGATCAATTAAGTCTAACCCAAATGAGGATTGAGAGGTATCATATGTTCATAGATCTAGTAAATATATTTTTATTAATTACTAATCAGGGGGGGGTCAATATTTTTTCAAATTATTGAAAAAACATATTTATTAGAAAATAAAAATGTTCTTAAACTGATGGTGAGATAATTTATAAGAAAATTTACATTATAAATATTGGGATGTTATAAGACATCATTTGTGAAGGTAGTGTAGTGATGTTTAGAATGGAATAAGTTTTTACATCTATAAATGAGCTAAAACTGACATATTGGATTATTCTAAAATCTAAAATCTCTCTATAAATTCTTATATCACAAATATATATTAGGATTTGAGGGATACTTTTCCGTGGTAAAAAATGAAGTAGAAAACTTCTGATTATGTGTCTTGATATTTGATTTCTCAACATATGAATATTGGGAGATATTATCTTATAAGAGTCATAAAACCTATTCATATTCATATGAATTAATAGGATTAAATTATTATAGAAATTATTATAGGACTACCAAATTCTCCATGAAATAATAATGGAATAGGTTTTATCACCCACCTTCTAACTAAATATGCACATTTTCTTTCTATAAGAGAAGAATTATCTCTTGAGTGCCTCAAGATGATATATCTTAAAAATGTTCTAAGTATTAATGGAATACCTCTTTTAATTTTTTAAGATCATCATCCCTTTCATATATATAAATTATGGAAAATTATTTAGAAGGATCCTGATACTGGGTTTCATTTGAGCACTAACTCCAATCCTCAAAATGAAGGATTGTCAAAAATTAGTAATAAAATAGCATATGAAATGTTGAAGCCATTCCCACTTGACATTCAGGGTATGTAGAATCAGCATTTAACTTTGGTAGAGAATTTATATAACAATAGTTTCAATTTATATATTCAAATGGTTTTACAGGAAAAATTATATGGAATGAGAAGTTTTACTCAAACATGATGGGACAATGTTGGTGAAATTAAACTCATATGCCTATAGCATATTGAGGATACAATAATAATGATAATTTATATTCAAGAAAGAAGTAATCTAGGTCAATTTAGTTAAATGATTTATTATAAAAATAAGAGGGATGATTTGGAATTCATAGGGGTATGTCATGTTTTTAATAAATTAACTCCATGGAAGTGTGTTATAAGAATTGATAAGAAATGGGAATTGATAACTAGTTACATCAGACCCTTTTAAATATATGGAATAATATGAGTAGTTTTTTATCATTTAGAAATTCATCAAAATATACCATAAGCACACTATAGGTTTAATTTCTCATTGTTAGGGAATTACATGCTATAGCCAACTTAAGTGCTCATCTCTGATGAAACAGAATAAAAAACCGATCTATCATACTATAAAGAACCGATCCAGAATCTTGATTCTAGGGTTAATGTATTGAGAAATCATATTAGTTTAACTAAAAAGTTACATTGGATTAATCACAAAATCGAGGACGCAATGTAGGAACCAGAAGGCATTGTAAAGGACAACTACCCAAATCTATTTAGAAGGTGATATCCATGTAATTTCATTGTAGAAATATTTGTAGGAGGGATTAATATTAACCTCCAAGTATTTAAAATATATTTAATTTATAGTAAATTATGTTCTTTGATAGCTTGGGATGCACAAAACACAAGGTTTAAATAAAACATGATAATCAATTAAAATATTAGAAAAACATTCCCATTATAACCTTACTAATAAAAAATTTATAATTAATAAGGACTAATAAATTTTTAAAACAATATATTTTACTCAAATACATTTTCTATGAATTTAAAATAATTAGAAACAAGGATTATTTCTGAGAAAAGGAAATGTTTTCTAAAAAAATATTTCTCTCAAAAAGAATGTTTTATCGCTCTTCACGTACATAATTTAAAATATTTTTTTGACACTTTTAAAATATTTTGATGATAAAATTAAATTCATTATATCCATAATAATATAAAAATTATTATATCGTGATTTTTTGTAATTTTTTTAAAATGTATCATTTTACAATGAATAATGACTGACTAAAAATTCCCTTTTATTTGATTTTCTAAGAACCCGCTTTATGGATGAGCGGTAACCATCACACCAAAACATAGGTGGGATAAAACAGGCGGGATACATAGACCTATTCGAAATTCATAATTTAGAAATAATCATTGTGAAATCAGAAACAGGGAAATAGAGAAAATCATGATCCGGCATTCACTCGCATCAGTCCATAATGCGACGCCTACCAATCATCATTACGAACCACCACATTCATCGAAACTGTCCCATCCAACTGTCGTTGTTGACTTCTAAACATCACACCATTAAACTGGTGATTGACAGAGACCATTGAGTCATCCTCACCTATAGATCTTCCCCCCAGAATCGATCATCGTCGTTGAAGAAACTCACAACAAAACACCATAGATCCAACAAGACAATATATTCACAATCGTTACAGAACCTTCCCATACATAAAAAACCCCCCAAAAACATCATCATCAATGTCACAAAAAAAATGCATCCGTTCGAATGAGAACCACCATAGGAATCACTGGCGCCGACATTGTTGTCGCCATGAACACCATCATCTTCACCTCATAGCAACCCCAAAATCCACCATAGAATAGATAAGAACGCCACCGCCGAATAGATAAAAACACCACCATCGAGGTATGCCATCCGATTAGCCTAGAGAATCCATCATCTTCGTCACCGTGGCACAGATAATCGTCATCATCGAATTTGACAACGCCATCGAAAACACCTAGAGAAACAACCTGCACAAAACACCGAGAAAAAAAATCAATAGCCAACATGAGTTAATAAAATGAAATAAAAAAGACATAAATGATGAATAAAATGGGAAAAAACTGAAATAAGTATTTGGGATTGAAACCCTATGGAGAAACATGAAATAAAGGAAAAAAAGATTGAGATCCTGAACCAGAGATAACTAGCACAAGAAAAAAATAAATCAAGACAAAACCCTAACATGATAGGGTATTGAAACCCTAGGAAGAAGGTCTGTCTCCGGTAACGCCAGGAGATCAGTCATCTGCCAAACCACTAGCCCAAAACCTCAGCGTATCCCTTACTCCAAATCTGACCTGGAGAGGAGCTATGGCATCCAAGATCAGAGTGAAAATATGTGGATAGAGGAGAACAAGAGTTCCGTAATAGAGCAAGAAGAGTCAACCGAGAGAGATAGAAAAATCAAGATAGAGCAGCGAAGAGGAAGCATCAACGCCGAAGAAAACCAAGGGGAGCAGTGCGGAGGAAACATCGCCACCTTGGAAAGTTGAAACCCTTTGAGAAAAGCTGAGGGATCGGGAGTGGCCAGGTGAGTGAGGTGCTATCTTACAATGAATAATGGAAAATATTGAATTTTAATCAAAAGATTACATTTTTATTTGAATACATGTAATGTTAAATTATATTTTATATTTTTTTAAATTTTCATTAGATCAGTAATATATCTTTTATTCCAATTTAGGTAATTTTAATACTTTTTTTGTTGAATTTTGATATAAAATCTTTGTAAACCTTTAAAGAATATCTCTTTGAAAAGCCTCTTTCTCATTACATATGTGGGATTAATTTTCAATTAAAATTTTCCACTTTTGATATATAAATTTTGGAAAATTGATTACATATTTGTAATAATTATTATTTATATTATTTAATATGTTCATATTAATTTTTTACCACAATTAAATGAAAAAATAGAAAAAATATTAGTTATCATGGATAAGGTAAAAATATGGTTACAGTAAGGTTAAACTAAGAAGATTCTTTTTACAATAACATAAAAAATTGTATAAATATTATTTTATGGCTACATGTAATCCATATACACCCAAATCGTCAATTTAGTGTCTTTTGGAAGCGTTTTAATGTGAATGAATCTATCATTTTGGATTCTTTTTTTAAATTTCCCTGTAATTTTCAACAAGGTCCCCACTCCCCACATATACAAGGGGACTACTTTCCATCACATCATCCCACCTAAAAATCCATTTATATTAACAGAAAACATATCAAATTATCTCCCAAAACACTTATTCATATTCTAGACATGATGTTTCTCAAAAATACCATCCCTAGAGTCCTTAATGGGAGGCAAAATTGAGTTTTCTCTTAGAGTATATTATAATTTTAACAAATATCAATCATTTTATTTCATAATATACCACTTTCAATTATTTCCTCAATAATTCAATATAATAACACAAGTATATCAAATTTACATATATTTTATTATGTGTAAGAATGCATCCTTTTTTTAGATATGTATCAAGCCTGTTATAAAGACTATTTTTCATTATTTCTAGTACTTCGTGTTTGTGTGTACACTGGGGTGAGTTTGGATGAAAATTGGGATGTTTTTTGAAGGAGTTTGGGTAGTTCTCATTTGACACATAGTTATCCAAAATCATCTTCCGCATCCCAAAATAATGTACAACACTAGATAGTGGAGGATTGGACCCCAACACCTAAAATTGCTGCACGGTTAATGAGCCCGATTTGGAAAATTGTGCTTGCATACCAATCTAACAGAGTGTTGGATTTATGTTAACCCCAAGATTTGTTTTTAAATACCCAGACCAATTCTAATAACCCTAAATCATCCCGAAATTTTCCCCTAACAATTACAATAAATTTTTAGATGCTCCCATATGATTTTCTAAGGCTCCCGACCTACGTTCATCACAATTCAATGGCCGGATAGAAGATCTTCACCTTATTCTATATTCCAATATCATCTTGATTGATTTGATACCTCTTTCCTAGTATTCTCCAATCCTTTAATGGAATTTATCTGATATTGGTTAGAGATCTAAATCTAGTTTTTTAGATCATGATTTGTTTTATTATTGATCTTGGTTTCAGATTTAGATTTCATTCTTCATCACATTACGGATTAATCTTCTTCAAAAGAGGGATTTATATTAGGAAATCTCTCATCAATGAATTTTTTAGGTGGTCAATAATTCAAACAAAAATTTCTTGATTTTAAATAAGTCTTTGTAATTATAAAATTTTCAATTGGATGATTATAAATTGAGTTTCTAAATTAAATTAATTAATTTTGTAGATTAATTAACTAAGGGATTTTGAAATTCGGGTTATTCGTATTATGGGATTTGAAAAATTAATTATTGAATTAATAATGTGTTATTGTTATTTCATACTCTTTATTAATTAATTACTGAATTAATTAATGGAGACTATTGTGTTTATGAGATTTATTGAATAGGAATATTTAATTGATCAGTTAATTAATGTAATTTATTTTTATTAATTTATTTAAATTTTAATTGTAACGCCCCGACCCTAGTTACCCAGAGTCGGTGCATTATTACATAACATTGGAATGATCACAAGAAAGATCAAATCTCGAAAGACCGATTGGTTTAGTAGCCTTGGAAACACTAGATATATTCATAAGTTTTACATTACATCATAAAATGAAAAACTACTACAACAACATAATGTATCCATAATCCACACTCATATCCCCACATAATATCCCTGCAGGTCATTCATAACATACTTCTTCACTTCCTGGGAAAAATAAAACATAGAAAAGGGGTGAGCTCAAATGCCCAGTAAGGATAACAATATAGCGGAAACTTTCATAAATAAGAATAAACTTTTAAGGAAATGTATAACTAAAACAAAAGCCTTTCAAACATGAACTTTCAACATGGTATGGCATAAATAAAATGAAATAATGCCATTTACTTATTCCCATGGATATTCTACTAATCGAATAATCACAGGCAAAAATCAATAACCACTTTCATAATGTTGGAATGCATAATGCCAGACTATCATAACCACATAGTCAAGGCCTCGTGCCAAGACTACAAATAAGATTTTGTCAAGGCCTTGTGCCAAGACACTAGTTTGTCTCATGAGACCTACCGATGCATCGAGGAGCTATAGCGGGCTCCACCCGTCACTTACTAAGTCCAATGCATTCCCATATGAAAAGGTTTAAACATAACATAAACATTCGTATTAAAACTAGCATACGAAATGTCAATACTTTCACCATAAACTATGAATGGTATAAAAATAGCACATCCACAGTCAAACATATCACAAAACCTTCAATACAATATAGAAGTTTTGTATCATAATAAATCAACTTCAAATAATCTTAAAATCCATCAAAGGATGTTGACATAGATGAAATCAAAGTTCTTTTTAAAGAAATATCTCCTTTTATTTTTAAATCATTTAAGATCCATATAAAATAAAACATTTTCTTTGAAAATATTCGTATAAGCTTGTATGGGAAGTTTTGAAGATTTTATAACGGCGGAAATTAGCCGCACCCGCCGTACAAGTTAAAAAAACATTCTTACCTTAATTCTGTCAAAAAGGTTAAAAAGGGACCTTGTTTTGAAAACGACGAAAATATTCCTTTATAAACCACTTATAAAAGTCAAAATGGTATAAATGACTTTAACTCATATTCTAGTAAATATTAAAAATGTTTTGAAATACATTTTTAAGAAACATGGATGTGGATGATAAAGAGATCCCAGTAGATTATTACATATAAACAACCTCGGATAATGAAGTGATTGTGAAATAACCCTTACCTTGTACTTTTCCTTGGTTGGGGTAGGTTAACCTCCTGTATAATGGTGAAATAATTGTTATTAAATTATACAAGAATCATATATATTAATATGATATCATATATGATCTTTTAACATTGATTTGTTAATAATATCTTAGAATTATCGTCGTTTCGGGTGTTAACTTACTCATTTTCTTTTATATGTTTTGTTACATAAGCCATGGTTGTTGTATATTATTCATATCTATAATGATATCTAGTCCTTAAACATCATTTTTAAATCATCAAATGATAATTATACTTGAATGGATACGATGGAGAATGAATCTCATCGCGTTCGTGGAGACGGTAGTCCGTACGTACGCACGAGCGACAATATCATTATTTTGATATTAAAATAATATATAAATGGATGGTATATCATATATACAGAATCATTAACATGTTATATTTATTATTTACATGAGTTACACATCATTATTATACCCATCCAAATAATAATATATTGAATAACAATTACACCACGACGTGGAGACGGTAAGCCGTACGTACGCACGTATGGTGACATGTTATTCAAAGGGTGGATAGAATACTGAATATGGTTGTACCATATTTATAATAACATCACAGTATATGTAATATACTGGAGTTATTATTTTAGAATGGTAAGAACAAATAAAGAGGAAGTGGAAGAAGAAAGGAACTTAGAAAAGGGTGGTGAAATCATTACCTCTTCTTCGGGTTCTTCCTTTTGATTTGATCAAAAGGGCTCCTTAGGTTGGCTTTATGATCAAAATAAGGCCCCTAGGTTGTAGTTAGGGAAGTTGAGAGAGTATTTGGGCAGAGTTTGGCCGAACCAAAAGGCTTTGAAGGTGTGAAGAAATGAGAAGGAGGACTGCCCTTTTATAAGAGGGGTGAGGGGCACCTTTGGAAAAGCTAGAAGTATTAATTTATAATAAATTCATATTCGGTTTCCAATGGCTCCAAAGTTTACTATTAAAAGGATAAGGTGGGTATAGGTCGAAAACCACTCAACCAATAGAATTTAGACAGGTTTGGGTACTTATATTAACCTTATCTTTAAGTATTGACTCTAAGTTAATTAGTTTCACTTTTACAATGTCTCTTTGTATTTTTATATATTATGGTTAATAAACTTACTATATACATCCAAGAGACCCCCAAATGGTCCATTAATGATGAACCTATCATGATATAAGTCTCTTGGCCGAACCTTAGATTTTTAGGAATTTAATATCAATTAATAATATAATATTTGTTTTAAGAACACTTTTATGTCAATTTTGACACTATTCAATAGTTGATTTTTGTGAAACTCATAACAGATTGATTCCTTCGAAAAAAGTCAATTAAATCAATCCTAATATATCATATGATAATAGAAAATTAGTTTAATTCATTAAAAGTTTCATATTATATTTATTTGGGTATTTATAATATCAATTATTTTAATTTTTCACTATTATGGTAATTACTGCATCATCATTGTGTCATAAATAAAATACATTATTTAATGTCTAAAAATTATAAATAAAATATAATTATGTAGTAAATCTTTTTATCTTTCTAATGAATATTTATAATCTAAAATCCAACTTATATAACCCTATGTAACAATTGTTGTTCTAAAAGATATATGCTTGTGTCATTTTTGTATTCATTTTGACTTAATTAAAATAAAGTGTCATTATCACTTACAAGTGGATCCATGGGGTCCCAAAATAGACCCAAAGATGCTCAGGGTCGGGTATTTGTCCACCAATAAGGTTAGGACACGTTTTAGGTTAATTTTGTATTATTATAATATTATTTTTTAACCCTTATTTACCGGATTTACCCTTAACCATGGTAAATAAAATATTTACCACAGTAATTATTCAAAATGTCTAAAAATAAAAGTTACCTATTTACACAATTTGGACATCCTGATTCCAAATATGGAATCTATTTTTCTAAATTCAAAACACATAAGTGGTAGAAATTAATTTAAAATTAATTCCCGCTGTCAAAACAAAAAGCGTGTTTTTAAGAGGTAATAACTATCAAAAGATTGACACTTGTTTATGATCGGTTTAATTGTATAATTATGTCCAATGTCCAACATTATATTAAATGGTAAAAATATATTCTAAATATACTTTAAAACCACTCAAATTAATAATTTATCACTATTAATTATTTTGATTAAAAAAGTTGTTTTTAATTAAAATTTAGTAATTTTCACTATTCATTAAAATATGAAAGTTATCCGAAAAGTACCAAATTTTCACCTTAGGCTAAATTCGATATTCCGAATCCAAAAAAGAAGTCCATTTTAAAATATAAAATATATATAATTTCAAAATTTAGGTATTACTATTCATAACGGCTAGTTTGATTGGTTGTGGTGTGTGTTAAAACTCAAGGTTGCGTACAACACACGCTACTGTATTATTCAAAGAAAGTGTACCGTGGAAGCTTGGGATGTTTCATTTTAAATTTTTGATGTCCCCATTTAGTCAAAAAGTTTATAATAGTGTATTTAAAAAGGGTTCACTATTAAACGTTGATAAAAGTGAAATACAGAAAATGAATTTGTTCTTGCATTATATCTAAGAAACTCATAATATGGATTCTAAAATTATAAGGATTATATAAAGTTTAAAATTCGGTTAATACTATTCATAACCTCTTTTGAATGGATTTTTTTTGGTAAGTCATGGTGCAATTGAACTCGGTGTTGCGTGTAGTGCAAGTTATTGAATTATTTTGAAGAAATAACACACTATGAAATCTTGGGGTGTTACATTCTCCCCTCCTTCAATAAATTGCGTCCTCGCAATTTGAAATTGTTCTTCGAAAATAAAAGGTTGAAAGTAGAAAATATATTTGTGGGAAAACCCACATCGGAAATTGGGTTACTAAAATTTAGTCTTAATATGAGGAAAAGAGAAATCAAAGGGTCACAACCAAATTATGATCTCGATTAGGAGAACATTGGTGGCAATTAGAGACATATAATCGGAGGAAAAACGTAAATATTTATAGGTAGTGATTGAGGTCATCAATCACAAACAAGTGTATAATTGAGGTCCTTAAATTCATCAATCTATGATGATTTGAAATACCATCGGTTCAACAAAACATAGGGTATTAGGATAACACATTTTTGACGTTTCAAAATATCTTAGTTGAAATCCCACATCGAAAAATGAATTATCGAGGCCTCTATTTAAAATAAAGAGTGGAAAGTATGAAGATTACCGAAAATAACACATACTAGGGTTCCATGTAGGAAAATATGGATATGGAAGAGAAATCTAACCATCAATTATCTGATGGAGAGTGGTAGAGAACATGGCTATGAAAAGGCCAACAATCCCAAAGCCATAAATTAGTGATGATTTAAGGTATCATCTAGGAAAACATTTTTGTTCTAAGTTACTTTTCTTAATGTTAAGGAATTTATTTATGAGATTGGATAAGATCATAAGGAGATATACTTACTTTATAATTAGAGTTTTATCCATTAATAAATTTCTACCACAAACTCATCTTTCACTCTAAAAGATAATAGAATGTAAAAAAAATTCTATTTACACTATTCGTATAGGGTTCCAAAATAAACGAATTTATAATTCATCTACAAGATCGTTTAATAAAAACTACATTATTTAATCCAGGACATCTCGTGGGCCAGTGGTAGGTGATACACCCTTGTCGCCCTTCGGTTGCGGGTTCATGTCTCGCAGCCTTGCCGGACGCGACAGGTTGCCGCCCGACCTCTGGGGTGCCCTTTTATGGCAATCCAAAATAATCCAAACTAGAACTATCCAAAATAATTCTGTCCAAACACACAGTCCAACATTTATAAGGAAGGTAAACATTATGTAGATCCTTTTTACCCCGTAATAGCTTATGAATACCTTCATCATGTATTCTTTTAATACACTGAAACATCCTGAATTACCATAATCTTTATTGATTACATTCATGCTCCCTTATTCCATATAGAATGCTAGATATACTTCATCAATCCAAAAATGTTTTAAACCCCAACAATGATGGAATATACAAATCATTAATCAGTTCCAAGGTAGTCAAGAATATCCAATATAATTTATCCAAAACAATCACATATTATTCCAAAATCACTACCTCAGTATCAGAACTATATTATGATTTATCATTCTCTCAACCATATATTTTCCAAAAATTTATCCTGCTATTGAGTCACTTTTCTTTATTCCACACAATCTCAAGTCCTTAATGAAATAGTACTGCAGTACAATCCTTATATACTCCATAATTATTATAACAAGTACATTGTTGATACAACACTCAGTTGACATAATCAACATAAGAAGTCTAATCATTCCTCTTCATCTGTGGTAGTATCATAACTTGATTATTATCCAATAACATCATTTACGGCATAGTCTGATGACTGGGACATAAGTTCGCGTAGTGTCCAAACTCCTTGCAAATGAAGCATTGTACATTTAAAACCATTTTCTTACCCTTGCAGTCACGTACTTTGTGCCCTTTTCCTCCACACTTATAACAAACTCCCATTCCTTTCAGGGAAGTTCGACGGTGTTTCTTTCCACAGTTACCACATATGGGAAAATTCTTCTTTTCCATCTTCCCTTTATCCATCTTTCTCTCTTCCATCCTTTTCTTCTCTTGCTTCCCTTCAAAGCCATAGGACTCAGTAAACTCTTTACTTATCTTATCAACATATGATATTATTTCTTCATATGATGATAATACATGGGAGACTATTTCTCTTATAAATTCTAGATTAAGACCATGAAAGTTATGATCCTTCCTTCTCTTTGAATCATGTGTATTTCTGGAGTTCTCATTCCTTCTACTGGGTGCCATTTCTAAACAATGGCATAAACTAGATCAGTTTATGAATCAAAATACATAATCCCATACTTATAAAACACTTAACATAAATTGAACTATTTATGGATATAATCCATAATCATAAAAATGTTTTCTTTGAGGAAGTATATACTCATAAACCCTTCATAATGATTTGTAAAGAAAATGAGAGTTATCCTAAGCATATCCCCCGGGAGTGTCGTAACCAAGAGTGCAGCAAGGCCCGTTGTCGTGCACCAGTTCCCGTTCGAGTCTAGCTCAAAGCGGTGTTTTCGGGTTTTACCCCTAGGTACATCTGTGCCAGAGCCGCCTCTACCTGCTCGTATCCAGACAAGAATGTATTGCTCGGAAAACTCACAAAATCTCTACAATACCAAAATTCTAGGAAGTTCTTCTATACTAATCCTCAAAGTTCATCTTAGGTATACGTGTTCTAATCAGATTTTATCTAAATCTAGCTTCCAAGGTTTGTACTAAACTTCCTCTGATACCAACTGTAACGCCCCGACCCTAGTTACCCAAAGTCGGTGCATTATTACATAACATTGGCATGATCACAAGAAAGATCAAATCTCGAAAGACCGATTGGTTTAGTAGCCTTGGAAACACTAGATATATTCATAAGTTTTACATTACATCATAAAATGAAAAAATACTACAACAACATAATGTATCCATAATCCACACTCATATCCCCACATAATATCCCTGCAGGTCATTCATAACATACTTCTTCACTTCCTGGGAAAAATAAAACATAGAAAAGGGGTGAGCTCAAATGCCCAGTAAGGATAACAATATAGCGGAAACTTTCATAAATAAGAATAAACTTTTAAGGCAATGTATAACTAAAACAAAAGCCTTTCAAACATGAACTTTCAACAGGGTATGGCATATATAAAATGAAATAATGCCATTTACTTATTTACATGGATATTCTACTAATCGAATAATCACAGGCAAAAATCAATAACCACTTTCATAATGTTGGAATGCATAATGCCAGACTATCATAACCACATAGTCAAGGCCTCGTGCCAAGACTACAAATAAGATTTTGTCAAGGCCTTGTGCCAAGACACTAGTTTGTCTCATGAGACCTACCGATGCATCGAGGAGCTATAGCGGGCTCCACCCGTCACTTACTAAGTCCAATGCATTCCCATATGAAAAGGTTTAAACATAACATAAACATTCGTATTAAAACTAGCATACGAAATGTCAATACTTTCACCATAAACTCTGAATGGTATAAAAATAACACATCCACAGTCAAACATATCACAAAACCTTCAATACAATATAGAAGTTTTGTATCATAATAAATCAACTTCAAATAATCTTAAAATCCATCAAAGGATGTTGACATAGATGAAATCAAAGTTCTTTTTAAAGAAATATCTCCTTTTATTTTGAAATCATTTAAGATCCATATAAAATAAAACATTTTCTTTGAAAATATTCTTATAAGCTTGTATGGGAAGTTTTGAAGATTTTATAACGGCGGAAATTAGCCGCACCCGCCGTACAAGTTAAAAAACCATTCTTACCTTAATTCTGTCGAAAAGGTTAAAAAGGGAACTTGTTTTGAAAACGACGAAAATATTCCTTTATAAACCACTTATAAAAGTCAAAAGGGTATAAATGACTTTAACTCATATTCTAGTAAATATTAAAAATGTTTTGAAATACCTTTTTAAGAAACATGGATGTGGATGATAAAGAGATCCCAGTAGATTATTACATATAAACAACCTCGGATAATGAAGAGATTGTGAAATAACCCTTACCTTGTACTTTTCCTTGGTTGGGGTAGGTTAACCTCCTGTATAATGGTGAAATAATTGTTATTAAATTATACAAGAATCATATATATTAATATGATATCATATATGATCTTTTAACATTGATTTGTTAATAATATCTTAGAATTATCGTCGTTTCGGGTGTTAACTTACTCATTTAATTTTATATGTTTTGTTACATAAGCCATGGTTGTTGTATCTTATTCATATCCAGAATGATATCTAGTCCTTAAACATCATTTTTAAATCATCAAATGATAATTATACTTGAATGGATACGATGGAGAATGAATCGCATCGCGTTCGTGGAGACGGTAGTCCGTACGTACGCACGAGCGACAATATCATTCTTTTGATATTAAAATAATATATAAATGGATGGTATATCATATATACAGAATCATTAACATGTTATATTTATTATTTACATGAGTTACACATCATTATTATACCCATCCAAATAATAATATATTGAATAACAATTACACCACGACGTGGAGACGGTAAGCCGTACGTACGCACGTATGGTGACATGTTATTCAAAGGGTGGATAGAATACTGAATATGGTTGTACCATATTTATAATAACATCACAGTATATGTAAGATACTGGAGTTATTATTTTAGAATGGTAAGAACAAATAAAGAGGAAGTGGAAGAAGAAAGGAACTTAGAAAAGGGTGGTGAAATCATTACCTCTTCTTCGGGTTCTTCCTTTTGATTTGATCAAAAGGGCTCCTTAGGTTGGCTTTCTGATCAAAATAAGGCCCCTAGGTTGTAGTGAGGGAAGTTGATAGAGTATTTGGGCAGAGTTTGGCCGAACCAAAAGGCTTTGAAGGTGTGAAGAAATGAGAAGGAGGAGTGCCCTTTTATAAGAGGGGTGAGGGGAACCTTTGGAAAAGCTAGAAGTATTAATTTATAATAAATTCATATTCGGTTTCAAATGGCTCCAAAGTTTACTATTAAACGTCTAAGGTGGGGATAGGTCGAAATCCACTCAACCAATAGAATTTAGACAGGTTTGGGTACTTATATTAACCTTATCTTTAAGTATTAACTCTAAGTTAATTAGTTTCACTTTTACAATGTCTCTTTGTATTTTTATATAATATGGTTAATAAACTTACTATATACATCCAAGAGACCCCCAAGTGGTCCATTAATGATGAACCTATCATGATATAAGTCTCTTGGCCGAACCTTAGATTTTTAGGAATTTAATATCAATTAATAATATAATATTTGTTTTAAGAACACTTTTATGTCAATTTTGACACTATTCAATAGTTGATTTTTGTGAAACTCATAACCGATTGATTAATTCGAACAAAGTCAATTAAATCAATCCTAATATATCATATGATAATATAAAATTAGTTTAATTCATTAAAAGGTTCATATTATATTTATTTGGGTATTTATAATATCAATTATTTTAATTTTTCACTATTATGGTAATTACTGCATCATCATTGTGTCATAAATAAAATACATTATTTAATGTCTAAAAATTATTAATAAACTATCATTATGTAGGAAATCTTTTTATCTTTCTAATGAATATTTATAATCTAAAATCCAACTTATATAACCCTATGTAACAATTGTTTTGCTAAAAGATATATGCTTGTGTCATTTTTGTATTCATTTTGACTTAATTAAAATAAAGTGTCATTATCACTTACAAGTGGATCCATGGGGTCCCAAAATAGACCCAAAGATGCTCAGGGTCGGGTATTTGTCCACCAATAAGGTTATGACACGTTTTAGGTTAATTTTGTATTATTATAAAATTATTGTTTAACCCTTATTTACCGGATTTACCCTTAACCATGGTAAATAAAATATTTACCACAGTAATTATTCAAAATGTCTAAAAATAAAAGTTACCTATTTACACAATTTGGACATCCTGATTCCAAATATGGAATCCATTTTTATAAATTCAAAACACAGAAGTGGCAGAAATTAATTTAAAATTAATTCCCGCTGTCAAAACAAAAAGCGTGTTTGTAAAAGGTAATAACTATCAAAAGATTGACACTTGTTTATGTTCGGTTTAATTGTACAATTATGTCCAATGACCAACATTATATTAAATGGTAAAAATATATTCTAAATATACTTTAAAACCACTCAAATTAATAATTTATCACTATTAATTATTTTGATTAAAAAAGTTGTTTTTAATTAAAATTTAGTAATTTTCACTCTTCATTAAAATATGAAAGTTATCCGAAAAGTACCAAATTTTCACCTTAGGCTAAATTCGATATTCCGAATCCAAAAATGAAGTCCATTTTAAAATATAAAATATATATAATTTCAAAATTTAGGTATTACTATTCATAACGGCTAGTTTGATTGGTTGTGGTGTGTGTTAAAACTCAAGGTTGCGTACAACACACGCTACTGTATTATTCAAAGAAAGTGTACCGTGGAAGCTTGGGATGTTTCATTTTAAATTTTTGATGTCCCCATTTAGTCAAAAAGTTTAAAATATTGTATTTAAAAAGGGTTCACTATTAAACGTTGATAAAAGTGCAATACTGAAAATGAATTTGTTCTTGCATTATATCTAAGAAACTCATAATATGGATTCTAAAATTACAAGGATTATATAAAGTTTAAAATTCGGTTAATACTATTCATAACCTCTTTTGAATGGATTTTTTTTGGGTAAGTCATGGTGCAATTGAACTCGGTGTTGCGTGTAGTGCAAGTTATTGAATTATTTTGAAGAAATAACACACTATGAAATCTTGGGGTGTTACATTAATTACTGTGATCGAAGGGATAAAATAATTGTTGAATTAGTTATGAAATTTATGCGATTAATTAATTGTTTAATTAATTAAGGGAATGTTACTAATATGAAATTGTTATATTTTATTTATTAATTGGTGAATCAATTAAATATAATATTGTATTAGTAAATAATGAATGGTTATAACAAAATTAAGTCATGTATCCTAAAATATTAAAGATAAAAATGGAATTAAGTTAATAAATGATGAATTGTAATAATGACATTCATTCATGTATTATATATTGTGAATGGTAACAATTTAATTTTCTTATGAGATGTTGAATGATAAAAAAATCACATTATTTCATGTATTATGAAAAATGAATGCCAACAATGGCGTTTAAGTATTTAATTATGGATGATAATGAAGAAATATGGTATTTTATTATAAAATATTAATAGTAATAGTGGAATTCAGTTATGAAATGATGAATTGTACAATTGGAATTCAGTATTCTAATATAAAATATGAATGTGAACTATATAATTCAATAGTGGATTAGGAATTATGAATATTGAAAATGGTAATCAAAGATATGATATCGTTCAAGAGTCCTCAGGATCGAAGGTGTTTAATGTTGTTTAATAAATAGTAATCGAACAAATGAAAACTATTCGCATTATTTCATGTATTTTATTTTTTATAAATCATGATATTTTATTTTGACTAGATATTGATTTAGATGTTGTTGGTGGTGGTCAACTGAGGTTTACTCACACACTACATGGGTTTCCTGATAATTACTAAAATAGACTCTATGGTTTGAATACAGGTTATGGGAAAGTCCCTATGTTAGATGGATGAGTTGGGGTAGAGCATTGGAGAGGGAACCCGACATGGTTCAGGACCCACATAGTTTATTTAAGTGTATTTATTTATTTTGAGTTTTGAATTATAACACTTGGAATATACATTGACATCAAATATCAAATATTTAGTTTTGGATACTGTATTCTGATTTTTGTTGTCATTTGATAGTGGTTATTTATGGTCATTGTTTATACCATATAAAGTTTATTTATTTAATATCGTTATATATATACTTCGATAAGGAGGGTATAGTCTCCCAATTATCAATATTAGACCCTCTATGCATGATGGAAGCCTTTGTCACATGGGGAGGTGAGCTTGAGGTCATGTTGAATTTATTAAGGTACTTGTGTTGAACGTGGGTGAGGAAGGAATAAAATGATATCAAAGGGGGTTTATTTTTTTATTTTTTTAATACTATTTGGGAAAGGTTGAATGTTTTCACTACCCTTACTAGAGGGGCTAATCCCATAACTACCCCATGACCTGCTCCAATTTGCAAGGGGCAGATGACTAGCACTGAGTAGGAATATCCCCCAATTGGGAGGAATTGCCATAATGTATTTGTACACACACACACACACACACATCTCCAAGACACAAATGGTGAAATGTAAAAACTATAAGTAAACAACGCATGCCTACAACTATATCCCATAATTGGAGTACGATAGTAAAGGTCCTAGAAAGTAGACTATTCCAAATATAAGCCCACTATAAAGAGTCTGTATAAAATGTTCGACTTGAAGGTAAAGGAAATGGGACTACTTTTTGAAATCCACTAGAAAAAACTTTGGTCTATTCGGTCTCAATAATTACAGCTTGGTCCTAGTCCGCCTAGGACTTTGTCAGAGGTTGATCATCTGCCTAAGATATAACACATGTGTGTAAATCCTGTACATGGGAGAGTATAATAATATTCAGTAGGACACATCAAAACAATAATTTAATACTAAAAAACAATGTATATACAACTCTACATAGATATATGTCTACAAAACATATAACAAGAACATCCAGATATACTCAAGTGAGACACCACACCATCTGGAAATTATAACCAACCTGTCATCCACATAATTATTCTCTATGAAAACTCATTTTGAGAGAACAAATCCATGAGCCACATTTTCATCAGAGACACACACAAATAGGTCTAGCATATTTGGGGACCACCCAATGATAATTCATTTGTCAAGGAATACTATGATACACGGAGAGGAGGTCATGCCTATAACTAACTAGGGGACACCACAGATAGTGCCAAGAATATCATAGGGGATACCACATACCTAATCCGGATCAACCGACTATATAGGAGATCACACCAAGAAACAATAGGGGATACCACATGCCCTACAGATGCCTCTTTCTTGATGGAGGATCATCACCTTTAATTAGGAGGTTATGCGATTCCAAATAATCCACAAGGGGTGATAGAGGACTACAGTCCTATATCTGGGTGGGTTGTTATACTCTATGTATGACTCGACCTCTATAGGTGATTACAACCCAATTATGTGGAATTATTGTCATACTAAACCCATGAGTAATGGAACAAGGGAACAGTCTAAACCTATACATGTCTAAAATGGGAAAACAAAGATCCTCAAGAACTATTGATGATAGTTCACACAATATTGTACAACCCTACATATTTTTCATGTGGAAGAACCTTACACATCATGTAGTCTCCATGTAAACATTGTTTAGGCTGCATAAAATAATGTAAAGGTAGATGGTACTCTATTAGTGTCACATGTCCATGTCTGTCTACTGAAGTTGAGTCCATTTACATGTTTGTGTATGCCAACACATGTTAGTGTCCAAGAACATGGCATCAAATCTTTCCACGTATTATTACATGTGTCTGTGTACTCTCTAGTGTAAACGTTGAGTTTTCCAAGAATATTCACACAATATGTGACAGGGGTCACACGCTATATGGTCCTTAACTCTAACCAAACCCTAGTACCACATCCAGGGGTCTCCGCATGCCGGGTAATATCGGATTACATGCCGTGTGGATAAAAAAATTTCAGATTGATCCGCACATATTGACCGATTGTTTTCCTTCCATCTGATGATTGAATTGCAAAAAAAATCATAGATCCACAGTCTCCCATATCCCAATCCCTCAAAAATGCATTCCATATTCAGATATTCTCTAGAATCTAATCAAACCTATGTTCTTTATTTTGTGCAGAATAATGCCAAAGAATTCAGAATCCAAAATCATTCATCATCTGATTCTCTCCATCTTTGTCATCTCACCTCCATTATGCCAATACAAGATTTAATATATCAGATCATTGAACTAAGAAAGTGGTTCACAATGATCAATTGATCAGTAATAGTCATGTCATTGGCCAAATGAAGAACCCCCACCGAAAATAATGAATCACTGATGAAAATCACAAAAAAATGGTAGGAAGAAACCTCAATCAATTTTATCGTCGATATCGATTTGTTTCCCCAATATAATCAATGAAGATATTTTCAAATAATTCTCCCAATTTACCCAATAAAAAACCCATACCACAAGTTGATCAATCCACAAACCAATCCACAAGTCGATTGATTTATGATCATCATAGAAATTAAGAATAGGGAATAAAAAAACTGAAACACAAGACCTAGCAAGAGTATATATGAATCGTCGGTGAGGAACAATTGTGTCTTCCTCATTGATGATATCTTCCAACTCCTCTAGCACAACAATCCATTATTTGATCCTAATCCGTTGTCATCCTCCATGAACATTCTCATCCAATGGTGTATACGTCTTAAGGGTTTAGTGGAAAACCCTGAGACAAATTCCATAGCCATAAAATTATGGATGAAACACATCACTACAATGAAGAAAAATAAAATATATTTTTATTCTACCTTATTTTATCTATTTCAAATCCTCAAAAACGTTTTCTCAATCAATCTAAAAAAATCAATGTTAGGTTTCACCAAGGGAAAACACTACATTACGAACTCAATGATGGTCTCAGTTTTCCAATACAAGTCCATGTTCATAAGTTATTAGGATCTAAAAAATAAAATAATTTTATTTATTTATTTTAATTATGGTTATTTCATTGGTTATTTGTTCAACAGATAACCCACATAGATAAAAGTGGGTTCATGCCTAGGGTAAATTAGTTATTCTAAAATCAATGTTGACCTCACATTTCTCATAAAAAAACCATTTAAGAGTTGTTACACTTTTTTGGGAAAACCTTGAGTGAATTAAATTAATGATTTTAATATTTTCCAATCATTTTTTCTAGGAACACCGGGCCTTAGAATCACACATCATCTCAGCACCTGGTCACAAAATCACTCTATATAATGTCAATAAAATAATACATGCATAAATCTGAGATGTCAAAATAGTAAAATATGATGATTTGGTTTTGGATAAAGGATCATGTATGGGAGATCCTAACCCATGTACAAGGGTGAAATACATGTACCCGGTGTGGGATTAATGTTAATATTGTGTGTTGTTACAGTTGATGTAGTTTTACCATGAGTGATGTACTCATTGTGTGTAGGGTTTATTAATTATTATTTTTTCTGAGATATGAACATAGGAATAATATATACTGATTATTTATTTTTCATTTATAATTATAGGAACTAAATATTATTTTTTGACATGCATCATTTTGGAACTCACCAGAAAATAGGTTTTGGTTTATGTTATCCAAATTGATCAATTTTTCTAGCATGTGTAGCTGAACTGAAAATGATTCCTAATGTGAACTTTTAAATTTTAAAAAATTAAAAGTATGGATATATGGGTTAAAAATGTGAAACATAAATACCGAGAATGAGTTTACCCTTTTTCTAATGATGTCCTAGATATAGGATGTTTAAGGGTAGTAATAAAAGCTCAGTTCTAACTTTTTAGAGATAATTTGTGGAAAGAATTACTATAGATTCCAAAAATACATATTTTTTTATGTTTTTAATTTTGTGAAATGTTTCTTAAGACGTGTGTTTCAATTGTCGTGATATTTCACCATGATGAATCTTATTGGGAGGACAACAATATAGAATAGAACGAGATTATCCTCTTGTAGTGGAACCTATGTCACTATTAATTCTTGATGAGGATTTTAGAGAGAATTTTCATGGGAACATTTCCCAATTTATTAAATTCATGGGGGAGACCCATGGATGTTTGTGGAGAGTTTTTCTAATCTAATGTGAGAGTTTCAATTACATCACCCTAGGATGGTTACCGAAGAGGAGGGAACTTAGGTAGCAATGGTTTGGGTAGATTCCATAAAGGATAAGAATTATCATTTAAAAATGCATCAAATAAGTGGGTCATGTTTTCCACTTATATGTTTTTAGGATCAGTGAAGCACTGGTGGGAAATTCTGTCCTCGACAGTGTTTGACGATGGGATGGATTGGAAGGAATTTTTGGAGAAGTTTCTATAAAAATTTTATAAATATATATTGAGACATGGTATAGAAGTGGAATTCTTGTGGATGAATCAGGGGAGTATTCATGTGATGGAATATTCTAGATACTTTATTTATTTTTACTTTATTTCTTCAGTGTATGTAGGGGATGATGCAAATATAGAGATACATTTCTAAGAGGAACATAAATATGATATTAAGTCACAAGATAACATTTTTTAGTTAAATAAATCTGATGAGGTGTTGTAAAAGGCTCTCATAGATGAGGGGAAGTTGAGGGAGCCTTTTAGTTTAGGACAATTGTTTTTTTCGAGACGATCTAGAGGAAAGAATTTAGAGAGTAGGAAGCATTTCTATCTGAATGCCAGCTAGGGTGGTAACTAGAAAAGTGACCAAGGGGAAGGATTAGTTACTCAATACCTTACTCAAGTTCTTTCCCCTAGTGTGGTAGGCTATCCCACTATTGTAGACATTATTCTATAAAACTGGTAGAATTTCGATATTGTGGGAAAATGCAACCTCTTCAGAGGTTTTATAGGAACCCATGATAGAATGGTAGTGATGGAGGAGTTGGGTAGAACTAGAGTGTAGTAAGGGGATCCTCTACACTATACCAATCTAGTTGTTATAGTTCTATTGGTCAGGGTTGTAGAAGTAGTGAACATGGAGCTTCAATCCAAGATCACCTAATCAGCAATGTGGTTTAGATAACGGCACGTAGACTTCATCACTAGGAAGAGGTGAAGGATAGTTAAATTCCATTTATCTTACTCTTGGGGATAGTGAGGTTGGACCATCAACATTGATATGTACTATTCATATTGATTATATAGTATATAGTTCCTTATTTGATATTTATTCCTCTCATTTTTCTAATTTTTTCACAACTTGTGAATTGATTGATCTTGGAGATGGTGTTTTTGGGTTGGCGCCGGAAGTAGGCACACCATTGAGAGTATGATCTAGATACATCAGTTTTTGCAAGTGGCATTCTCTCATGATTGAAGAGTATCGTTTTTTGGGATCTTATATTATTGTTGTGTCTTGATTTGACCTAATTTTGTGTTTGAACTAATTAGTATCATATAAATACCACAAAGACTATTATTGTAAGAGGGTAAAATTTACATCACATAAGGGTGAAAACTACATCCATAATGGAGAATGGTATATCCAAGAAGGCTAGGTAGGGAAATTTCACGAGAAACTTGGGGAACACACCACCCATGTCGTTAGACAATTTCTAGATGATTGAGGCATTATGAAAGATGTCTTTCCTTCCATAGTATACTGTTTTTAGGACGTATTCCTTTAATATTTCTCAAGGATTACACATAAGAGGGATGGGAAATTTACTATTGATCTCTTCTTAGGGGATGACCTAGTTTCTATTCCACCATACAGAATGAAACCAACATAGCTTCAAGAGCCCCAGACTCACCTGTAAGTTTTATAGGATAAGGGATTTATCCGTAAGATTATATGACTATGGGGTTATCAAGTTTTGTTTTGCAAATGATACTGAAGTGACTATGTGATTTTGTTTTTATTACCATAATTTGTACTAGATTATAATGAAGAATCAATATCTTATTCTTTATATGAATGATCTCTTTGACTAGTTTACTGTAGAATGCATCTTTTCAATGAATGAATTGAGATCAAGGTATCATTAGTTTGGATTTTGACCTCTCCATATACCTTGAACTGCATTAAGAACCATGCATGAACTCTATGAATTCATTGTAGTTAATTTTGGGTTGACAAACACATCACCAATGTCTGTAGCTATGATGAACAAAATTTTCCACCCATTCCTTGATCAGTTTATGGTTGTGTTTGTGGATTAAATATTTGTATACTCCAAGACTCATTATGATCATACCCAATAACATGACATTGTCTGGATTATACCAATAGAGAATTAACTATACTCCAAGAAATATATGTGTACATTTTTGGATTGATTATTTACACTTATATGGTCACATAAAATCTAAGGAATGAGTTTTAATAGACCCATATAAGGTTTGGGAATTTTTTCTAATGAGAAACATAAGACTTTTTTTTGATATCCATATATTTTTTTGGTGAGATGGATATTATTAGAGATTAATCTTGGACTTTTCCAGATTTACATCACCACTTTCACGCATAAAAAAATGAGGATATATTTTGAATAGTGTGGAGCCTATGGGTATTCCTTCTAGGAGCAGATGAATCATTTTACATCTATATCGTTCTTGATCATATCTAATCCACGTGACGAGAATAAGGTATTTTTTTATTCTTCTAGGATTGTACATGGAGTGATGTTTATGTAGAGAGATTGAGCTATGGAGTTCAAGTCTCATTTATGAAGTCCAAATTAATGGAACTACCCTATGATCCACCATTATTTATCTATAGTAGTTTGTGCTTTTAATTGTTGGTGAAATTATCTAATAGTAAAATAATATACTTTGTATATGTATCAATAGATCATGAAGTTTATCTATGCACTAGGATATTTGAATCATCAGTAGTGGAAAGGGTTGAGTATATACAGTCATTTGACATTCAGATAGTATATTCAACTAGGAAGGGAAATAGTGTGGATGACACTATAATTAGAAAAAAATTGTACTTAAGAAGTTCATGAGAAAGTTATTAGTTGAAAATGATGAAATTAATGGATGAGATGCATGTTTTGGTTTAGAGGTGTCATGATCAGATGAATATAAATTTAGTTTCAGTGGAGTATTCTCGTTTGAGGCGGATCAGAGACAGATAGTATGAGATTCATGATTTTTTTTGCGGATATACTTGAAGGTGGGCATTCACCTATTGATTGGAAAATATATGAGAATGAGATAATTTTTTTTTATAATTGGGTGTTGTGATGATGATTATACAAAAGGATATGATGCAGGAATTTCATCCCTCAATGTGAGCGGTGCATCCAGTTGTGACAAAAAATTTCCATGACCTATAACAAAAGTTTTTGTAGGTGGGCATAAAAATTGATATTACATGGTTTTTAACACAATAGTTATCTTTTCAAGAGGTGATGGATGAACATAAATGTCATGGTGGATTACTATATATGTTTCCCATTTTGGAATGGAAGTGGATTGACATTACCATGGAATTTGGGGTGGGTCTAAGGTGGGTGCCTCAAAATAATGAAGTTATTTGTGTTGTTTTAGAATGAATAATGAAACTAGAGCATTTCTTCCCCACATAAGAGACTTTATCAATGTATCTAGTCAGAGGATTTTATATTTTAGAGATAGGCTATCTTCGTAGAGTTTCACAAACTATTTCTTTAGACCATGGATTTAATTTTAATTTGTGCTTCTCTAAGATCTTGGAGAAGGCACTTGATGCATAAGATTTGTTGTGTATATAATTCCACCCAATGAGAGATGTAAATTCATAGGGTAATATATATGTGCTTGAGGATATTATATGATCTGTGTCAAAGAAATCTGTGGGTGTTGGGATAAACACATGTAACTTGTGGAGTTTATATATGACCCTAGTTATTAGGAAACTATACAGATTGATCCATACGAGGGTCCTTATGTTAGTCCATGAAGATCACCACTATGTTGGATAGTGGAAGGTGAGTCAAAGGTGTTGGAACCAAGTATCATATATGAGACATTAGAGATGGTTCAGTTGATTTGTAATAATATGTTTGTGGCTACGAGTAGTAATAAGTCGTATATTGATTGATGAAGGTGACTCATATAGTTTACAGTGGTTAATGGTGTATTATTCTAGGTCTATATGATCCTAGGTCACTATAACATATAAGTACAGGGAATGTTGGAGCCCGGTCTTGATAAAATATTTTAGGTTGTTGAGTGTGTCAGGATAATGGTGTATTGATAGACCCTTGCATAGAAATACAGTTATATGGATGGAGTTTTTCATGTGTCATAACATCAAAAATATCACCCCAAACTTTATCATGTGAACAATATAGATGATTTTGAGCATGAGATAAATGCATCTCTTAAAGAGATTCTGATATGTGTGTTGGAATTAAAGGATAATGTGTTTCATGGAACGACCATACAAATAGTTCATGTATTATGGGAAAATGGACGAGTTCAAGAGGAAACATGTAAATGGGAAGAATATATGATAACTTAAAGGCCCAATATTTTTTACTCAGAATATTATGGATGCATCAAAGTATATCTATATGATGATATACTATAAGGATAAAATATTTTAAGAACTTGACCTTTTCTGGAGATGTCTTGGTTATGTTTTTAGGGACTATTTTTTTCATGTCTTGAGTATTTTCTTGTTTGGGTGTACCTTGGGGTATGTTGGGATAAAAATTTGGAATTATTGGAAATAGCTTGGACTGTTCAAGGATAGCGCATTGTTTTCCCATACGAAAAGCCCTGGACCATCAAACTATGCAACCCTAGATAGTGGAGGATTACATGGCTGGTGTATAGATTTTCAATCCATGAACCCTAAAATGAGAAATATTGCACCCCCCAAAGTGGAAATTGGTTAAAGTGAACAATTTGTAAAATCATCAGCCCCTTCCCAGAAAACCTTTAGAAGGGTTTTTGATAACTTGAAATTTAGTTTCTAAATTACCAAACCACCCATATTAATACAAATTCGACCCAAATCATCCCCTAATTATTCATATCAATTTTGGAGGCTTCCATATGATTTAATAAGGCTCCCAACCTCTGTTCATTGTGATTTATAATCATATCAAAGATCCTTACATGATAGATAAGTGAATATCATCCCAATTTATTTACCACAATTTAAAATTATTATCCCATCCTTAAAAGGATGTTTATATTTATTTTGGTTCTATATCTAGATATTGGTTTTATTATTCATTATTCATGTTATTGTGGATCAAGGTTTCAAACCTAAATCTTGTTTTTCATCACATTCTTGATTAATTTTCATCAAAATGGGGATTTATACTGGAAAATATCTTATCAAAGTATTGAGGTAGGTAGGTTTTACATCAAATCCTGCAGTTTTGATATAAATTATGCGTATGTAATTATATAATTCTCTCTGAGATGATTAGATATTTAATTAATAATTTTAATTAATTAATTTAATAGATTAATTAATTAAGGGATTGTGAAATTGGGGGTAGTGAGATTGTGGTATTTGAAAAATTAAATTTTGAATTAATTATGGTATATTAGGATTGTAGATTTATGATTAATAATTATTCAGTTAATAAAGGGAGATTTTGGTGTTTATGAAATTGATTGAAATGATTAATTAATTTTTGAAATAATTAATGGAATTGATGTGATTAATTTATTTTTTAAATAATTAATTTGATTGATGTGATATAATAATTATTGAAGTATAAATGAAATTGTTGTTATTAATTAATTGTGGAATTAATTAATTGAATGTTGTGAATATGAAATAGTTGAATTTCATTACGTAATTTGTGAATTAATTAATTTTGATATTGTATATTGAAATGATGAATGGTAAAAATGGAATTTAGTACTATATTATAAAATATGAATCTCAAAAATGACATTTAGTTTTGAAATGATTAATGGTAATAATTGGATTCAGTCACCTATTGTAAAATAAGAATAATACCACTGGAATTCAATATTGAAATGATGAATGGTAACAATGTAATTTAGTCATGTATTATAATACATGAATGGTAAAAATGGCATTCAGTTGTCAAATGATTAATGATAGAAATGAAATTCAGTCAATTATTATAAAATATGAATGGTAACAATTTAATTATGCTATCTAATTATGAATGCTATCAACATAATCAACCATGTATTATAAAATATGTATTTTAACTAAGGAATTCAATTATGAATTATGGATTAAAAATAATGAATGTAACGTTGTAATTAAGTTATATGATATAATTCAGGTGTCCTAAGGAACTGGGGGTGTTATGTGGTTACAAAGAGAGTAATTGAATTAATATAAACTACTTAATTTATTACATTTATTTTATTTTTTATACAACTAAATAAACTATTTTGACAGATTATTATTTTAGATGTTATTATTTGTTTCCTATTGAGTTGAACTCACTCTCTAATAGGGATTCCAGATCGGTACCCAAATAGATTATATGTTTCCACAATAGGTTCTTGGAAAAGGCTCTATGTTTGATTGCTCTGTCTGGATGGAGCATATATGAGGGAAATATATGTGGTTCGGGGCCCACCTAGTAGTGGTTAGTGTCTATTTATTTTGGTTATTTCATATTGAAACTTGGAATATACTTTGGAATGAAATATCTACAATTTATTTTTGGATATTGAATTTATATTTTATTAATCATATGGAGATTTTAATATCTATTTATTTTTTATATTATTTGAATTATTATTATTTACTTATTCTATTGTGAAACTTTGATAAAAATGGTGTATTCTCTCCAAGATCAATATTCGACCGTCAATACTAGTTAGTAGCCTCTAGCATCTGGGGAGGCACACCTGAGGACATGTCACTAAATAGATTTGGGAAATGATATTCTTGACTCACATTGGTACATTACATTATTTTTTTGTAATAATATTTATATCTCTCAACTTCCCTAAAATGGGAAAGGTAATCATCGATCATGTGTACGATAGAATACTACCTCACGAAGCGAGGTAGATCAATTTCCATCTACAAATTTCATGGTAGGATATGAGGGATAGTTTACCAAAATTCTATGAAATTTCAGAAATTTTTATATTCTATTTTAATTTAATATCAAATATAAATTTTGTATGTTCTATTCTATTTCATGTTCTATAATTTTTCTTATATATATGGTAGACTACCACCTTGCGGAGTGATCTGATTCATTTTTCACTTAAAAATTAATTTAATGTAATAAGGATAAAATTAATGAACATATATAATATATGTGAGATGATATTTATTTGATAAAATTAATATATCACCAACTTTCATACCCATTCACAATTTGAATAAATGATATAATTTTTCATGCGTACGTTCATCCTATTATCTCAATCATGCAATGTGATTCACTATAATGGAATATTATTAACAAATCAGTTGTAAAATTCTATAATATGATCATACATGATATTATAAATATTAATATGGTTCTAGTATAAACTAATACAATTATTAATACAATTATACATATAGATAATGCTTGGTAAACTAATGTAATGCATGAGTTAAGGGACATCATCTCAATTTTTAATTTATTGAGGCATATTATATTATTATTCACTTAATTTGTATTTTATGGTGTATATGATAAGAATTTAACCTGTAATATCTTGATTCATTCATACATCATGGTATTTTACGTTTCAATTATTATTATTTCATTCAAGGGGATTCGACATGAAATTTACCATGTTTATTAAGTTATTACGCAATCTCACATTCATTTATGATTGTTATGTTTCACTTCAAACAATCAATATCCTTGTATAAATTTTAATTGGAAATTAAATATTTCTTAAATATAAATATTATTGTATTATTTTAATTATTTTTACATATACCATATACCATTTTAAAATAATTTTTATACTTGGACGTTTATTTGAATAAATGGGGAAATATGGATAAAGTTGTGTCCTTTTCTAAATATGCATATTTGTTAATATTCATATTATTCATGAATTAAATAGAATATTAGATATATGATAAATGATTTGAAAATTCAGTAAATGGTGGGTCCTGGAATTATATATCCCATCGAGGAATTAGTAATTCTTGTGAGATAAATTAGTTGGCCAAATTAAATTGATTTCTAAATTTAGTTTTAAACCATATTGTGAATGTTCATTATGGTAGGGGTATAATGATACCTAAGATCATAATGTTCAATAATTAACCATTTACATCATTGTGGATTCAGTTATTTTTATCATCCATGATATTTTTTCAATTATATTTTCATCAGATGCATTTCATTTCCAATTATTGATTAAATGGAATGTTCTACGTATTTAATACAAATTATCTTGTCATAATAGTCATGTTATTTTAATAGGATGTGTAATCAATTATACAGATTTCAATATTGATTATTATTTTTTGGTTCATGTAAGATTATATTTTTGTAAACCTTATATATAACTTGTGCTCACCCCTATTTGTTTATTTCACAAGGATATGAGAAATAATTATTTGAATGAGTTCAAGGACGCAATATTTTTTCCATTTATTTGTTTTTTATTTTATATCCCCATGTAATATCAGTATCTTTTTTATAAATGTATCTAAAAATAGATAAACTGACTGATTCCTCTAGATTTATGCATTTTTATCAATTTATGTGTAACAAAGAAGGAACAAACATCGATATACTTGGATGAGGGTCATTACAAGATACGTCCATCTAGTTAGGGAATGAAATATCTTTAACATCTTGATTAATGGTTAGATAATATAAAATATACATTTGACTATATGGAAACTCCAGCCAATTCCATGGTGATGTGTGTCACTGAAGAGATTAATGACTCTATTAAGAGATTGTAGGACATGATTGGTCAAGGAAAAAAATAATGGTTAAAGTGGAAGGACACCAAGAGAAAATTTACCTAGAAATCCTTCCTTGAATTATTGATAATTAAAGATATAATTATTTTATAACCATTCATCCTGGTGAACATATAGATACAAAGTTTACAAATCGGTTTTCAGAATTAAAACTTTTCTATCATTTTGTGCTATAAAATAACATATTCAAAGTTAATAGGAACTAAATGGTCATATAAATTTACATATTTTCTATGGTAAACATATTGAAACTAAACACAAATTAATATATGGTAAATAGATATTTTTTGGGGAAAATTTACTTGGAATAAATTTTCATCATGGTTTGTATTTATCCTCCAAATAGTGGTATTTTTAGTGGATCATATGTAGATAATAGTATGTAGAATTTTATTTGAAAGTATAGTGGATGTTGTTCTCAAAAGTTGGATTATTCCTCACCATTTATGGAATGTAGTGGTGTCTATATGACATACTAATAGTGTGGAATGATGGGACACACAAGAAATGATTCCCTTACAACAAAGATAAACTATAACTCATTTGTATTTCATGTTCATTTTCAAATGTAATTTCAAACTAAACTTACTCCACATTATGATATTGAGTTATTATCCCTTATGGGTTCAACGATGTATTAAGATGCTTTATTTTCTAACGGGATCCACTCAAAGGTTTCTAGAATGATTTAGTTACATGAGGTAGAAGATCCTTTAGTGTATGTTCATATTGACCCCATAATTTTGAGTGGTACTATATTGATTTAGTTATTTTTTTTAATACTTTATTTTGTTCGATTCCCTCTCATTCAATGATATCATCCATATTTGTGAATATTTTAAAACATACAAAAGAACTCCTTCCTTTTATTTTTGATATGGTGATGCCGCATGGAAATAGGAAACTGTTTGGATTCAGATTCCCTTCATATACTTTATATGTAACCAAATATGAGTTATTTTAGTATTTCATAGACCTTAAAAATGATTCTTTTGATATTATCAAGAAGATATATTTCTTGGTCCCTCATAATTCTAGGATTGGGGGTTATCATCCCTTGGTATTCTTTTCAACTCATAATAAGAACTGTAAGATGTTTGTTGGGGAATGGGATATGATGTATATATGAAAATACCTCATATACCGAAACATAGTAAATTGATGTTCTTTATCATGGTTCAAATTGAGGATGAACACATAGGTTGTGGATTTCCTCCAGTGTTCAGAGAATTTCGTAATGTATTTCCATATGTTTTTTTTTTCTTCATCAAGAAGGTGAATTTTAATTCTTGTTTTATTTTTCCCCTGAACTCAACCAATATTAATTTATTCCTATCACATGGAATGTGAAAAATTAAAGGATAAAATGATTTAATTGTATGATCTAAGTATGAAGGGATTTACTCTCCCAAGCGTGTCACTTGGGTTTACCATGTTCTTTTTCCCAAAAAGGATGATGTGACTCTTTAGTTATTCATTTGTTATCTAATTATCAAAAGAGTGATGATAATTAATAAGTAAAATTTCCCACAGTGATGCCTTTTTTGATAAAATATAGGGAACGTCATGGTTCATGGAAATCAATCTTCGACCAGGATATCATCAGCTCAATGTTAAAGGGTCGTATATTTTGAAGACCACTTTTATGAGAATGTATCACCAAATTGAGTATAATGTATTTTTTGGACTAGTTTTTGTGCCTACATATTTCATATCATTGAGGAATCATAATCTCCACCATTTTATCAATTCTATTATTGTGTTATTCATGGATGAAATTATTTTAAATTAAAAATATATGTAAGAGAACAAGCTTCACCTAAAATCCATAATTTAGATATCAATGGTTCATTATATTTATGCAATGTTATCAAAATTTCACTTCTATATTTGAGATGTTATGTTCATAGTATATGTGGTTTTCTAAAAAGAAATATTAGTTTCTCTTATGAATGTGAAAGTTGTATTTTCATATAAGAAACCACATATTATATTATATATAAAAAATATTCATTATTTTAATAGGATATTAAAAATTAAAAGTAATGAAGTTATAAATTTTTGAATCTCCATTGACAGCACGTACATGAAAAGGTCTAAGACATAGATAGGATTGTAAGTTACAAAATTCGTTTTAGGAATTTATGTGACATTTTACCTCACCTCTTATACTGGTTTACCAAGAATTTTGAATGGTCTATGTAGTGTTTTTTGATAATTCATGTACTATTATAGTTTCTATTATTATGAAATAAGAGCAAGTATTATAATAATGATCACACTAGTTTTATCTACACAAAAATAATTACACCACTAATTTTTTAGATATTTCATCAAATATAAATTCCCATTAGATTTGGAAATATTACCACTTTATAGAAAGGATCAATTATTAATCTAAACGTATGTGGATTAATTACATATTTTCTCAGAAGGATATCAACCTTATGGAGATAAATTGTGTTTAGTCTCATAAATCCTATAATTTATTGTGCTAAATATACCTTAGGAAATTGTATTGTCATTGATCACTCTATCGTTATGATAGTTCCCTCTCATGATATCAGGGAATAAAAATATGAATAAAATCACATAGGAATTATTTATCAGATTCAACAATATGAGACCAAGGAAGTGTTTAGTATTGTTCTATATAGTTTACAATTCATTTCATCTCTTCTTGAGTCAATAGTTATGGATAATTATACGGATGAATAGTTTTATTGTATTAGGAATCATTTATTTTATAGGGAGCCATCAACCATTGGTCTCTCTCCCAAGATGTTGTTCTTTTTTTAAAGATAGATATTTTTATCCCTTAACTTTATGTAAGGCTATGAGGTTGGTTTTTCATTATTTTTAGTGGGTTGTTAACTCCTTAACAATTATGTCTTATGATATAAATCTTTAGTTTTGGTGTTTAAGAATGAAATGGGACATAAATGTCATTATTTCTCATTGTCATACCTATAAATAGATAAGGTTGACCATCAAAATCTTTCTATTTTATTCATCCACTCATTGCATTGGCATGTATATTGGATAAGGTGTAGATGTATTCCGTAATTGGACTTCCACATACCTCCAAATGAATGAATTTACTTTTGTTTTTTATTTATAAATTATCCATGTTTATTCATATCATTCAAATTTGAGACACCACCAAGGTCAAGGATTTGGGAAAGTTATACATAGTGGATATCATGTGGTTGTATGGGGTTTCGTGACATATTATTTCAAATAGATATCCACCATTTACCTCTCAATTTAGTAAGGTGATCTTGGAGGATATTAGTTCCAATGTGAATATGATCATGGATTACCATTCAGAAAAAATTATCAGACGTTGCATGTTTTTATATCATGGAGTAGGTGATAAATGCTTGTTTATTAGACGTTGGAGTCTCTGGTAAACTTATTTTGAACTCTTTGAGTTATCTAAAAACAATTTTTATCATTATTCAATGATAATAGAACCGTTTAAAACTATATATTTTTACCATTACAAATAAAATATTTATTGGTTAGTGGTGTGAGAAGTATCACATATTAGACCTAGCCCTGTTCAAAAGACGTTATTGATTATCCAAAATATTCATTAGTGGTCAGTGACTACTCAGATATAGTATAAATATTATGTGAACCATCTAAATGATACTCTATCATTTTTATTTAGTAAATATGTTCTCCTAAAAGATTCACCTCAGATGGGTCACCCTAAGTATGGATAGAAAGGGAAATTATATCAGAGATAATCGGTCCTTCTAGTATCATTAAGAATGCAGGAGTTGTGGATTATTAGTTATAATTACCAGTTTAGATTATTTGTATCCATGACATATTCCATGTTTTTCATTATAATAAGTATTAGCCTAACCCCTTATATGTTTGGAGTTTGGAAGAGATTTGTATTGGATTTAGAAATGTTTATGGTCGAGAAACGAGTAAATATTGTTGATTATTAGGAATATATCCTATGTGGGATGTATATTTGGTTGGTTCACATGTTATATTATCCTAGAATGGATTATCATGAGATCTTTTGAATAAAATCATGGATGAGTGAAAAATAACCTAAAATCGTTGTGTAAAAAAATTATTTAACATGAATTTATATGGATACAGCCTACTTTTTGGGAGACTTATCGCATCCTAGGTTGTCTTATAATATAATTATTTTGTCTTTGGGAAGGTAATTTTTGGGTACATGATGCATTGGTTGGTGACTTATGGATTAAAAAGGGTTTACGTAACTTCTTCATGCAACATGGGCTTGGATATGTCATGGCCTAAGTAATGTTGAGCCTAAATATTTGTTGTATACTATATGAAATAACAAAAAATAATGTTAATGGTGTTTTACTTGGAATTGGGTGTGGGGAGTCCCCCAATACTAAATGGTCTATTTGGCCTCCACCACATTGTGGTGTAGAGCATGGGGATTTCAATATAGCAAGCTCATCTGCACTATTCCTTGGTCAGTCATCGTGTCTATCCCCTTAGTGTCACGAATTCGATTCCTACACTGTTTTGGTGAACACCCACCATGTTTTAGTGTTAATGATATTAGAATGTTTAACTATTGACTCCACCACAAAATCATCTGAATGAAGACAATCCTTTGAATATGGTGCACTAAATAAATAAAGGTGGATTATTAATTCCTTTTCACTTCATTTTCCATTATTTGATGTCTCTTTTTCATTAAATTTCTATGGTTTTCAGTTCATTCGACTCATAGTGACAGTTGAATGATATTTCTTCACATGTGCTACTTCCTAAGGTGACATAACCCCCCTCATATCTATTTATTATTCTTTAATTTATGGAAGATATATCTTTGGAAAATAGAGACTACCACCTCATATATTATTGTGTAAGAATCATTTTTATTGTTTATTTTTATTTACATTGTTGATCATATGGTTATTAAATTGGGTTTTTAGATATATCCCTTGGTTTATGTTATTTTATCACGTATTTAGATCTCTCTTTTTTGTATCTTAATGACTTCATATAATTTTCAGAAATTCAAAGAGTTTTATGTAGTTGATTTTATTAAATGAATTAATCTATGAACCTTTATTTATTTATCATTTTAAAAATTGTTAAAATAATATTCAAGACATATTTTCATATATTAAAAAGTAAATATTTCGAATATTATATGAAATGTAATTTACTGTTGTTTTATTGATAAAATGTTATTTAAAATAATTTTCTATTTAAATGAAAAGTGATTTCAATATATGGTTTGTGAAATTGAATATTTTCCCATTGTAGGGGATAATTATTAATTCTTTTGAACTGATTTCACTTAGCTCAGGTAGACCACATGTTATCATAGTGTACTAAGGAGGAGGATAGAATTGGGGAAGTCATATAGTAAGTAATTTTAATAAAACTATAACCAAACATTATATTTCATGAAATTATTATGGGGCTCACTTTTCAAAGTGTTCTTAAATCACATGCTCCATTGATCTGGGGACTTTAATGGGTTTATTCATGATTTTCCCCAATAAATAGAGATCCTAGCTAGCCCTGACCAAAACTGCCATAAGAGTCATTTCCATGATTCTATTCATTGATGATATTTTAATGTGTTTTCTTTTATATTAAATATCTTATATTTAAATTTTCATTTATGGAAAAAGATGTTTTCTAAAAGTTAGTTAAATAGAAATTTTATTAATATATTTTTTAAATATTTTGAATAGTGTTAATTTCATTTTTTTATTGTAAAATTTGAAGAAATTTATTTCATTTATTGTTTTTTTCTTAGAATTATCACAATTCATTTATATTATAACGATTTCATATGAAACAAGTGAGGCATATTAAGGGACTATCTTGATCACATGTAGTATATATATTTTTGTCTATTGGCCTTGTTTTATCAA
Organism: Viscum album; assembly: GCA_963277665.1. NCBI lineage: Eukaryota > Viridiplantae > Streptophyta > Magnoliopsida > Santalales > Viscaceae > Viscum > Viscum album. The sequence goes on from OY728147.1 coordinate 758,895,540, forward strand.
AATTATGTGATGGAATGGTGTATCATGGTGGATGAAGGTATTAATTATCATTAAGTGTGGGATTTTAGATAGAAACATGTGGGGAGGATGATCCACACATCACTTTTAAATGGGGTTTATTTCTCCTTGGGTGTTTTGGTTTATCATTTTGGTATTGTCTCATGTACTTACCTTTTTTATTGTTTTTCACTATTCAATTTATTTAACATTATTGAAATAATTTACTATATTTTAGTAATTGGGAGTTGATGTCTTGTGGTAGGAATCATTTAAAAAGGATGTTATTCTATTCTCAGTCACCTTTTTCCATCCAATGGGGCTTGGGAATTCCCTCAGGCCTTTTACATTGGCCAACTCGGGTGTCTAATTTGAGGATAACAAAATTGAAGTCATGAAAATTGACATTTAATACTATATAATTAGGAGGGACATTAAATGATTTTCCCATACCCACATTTAATCATACATACTAATTATATCTTAGATACCCTTGCTACTATATTGGAGAAAACTACTGCAGTATCTAAACAGGAATCTAGCCTTCTTATCCACCCTGACTACTGAGAATGATGGTCACTCAATATTTTTATGGTCACAAACTCTATATGAATAAAAACTATATATGATATCTTTTTAGGGGATTGATAATATCCAAGACCAATGAAATAAGATGAAGATGGATAGAAACAATTCCATACTATTTAAAACATCATATAACCTAGAAAGTAACAACTTATTGCCGAAAGATTTATATTTGTAGAGTCATGTAGACTCTACAATCATGTTGATCCAATGTTAAAAAAACCCCAAATAATTATTTTCTTTTTCAAAACTTCAATATATACCATAAAAGTGAATGTAGATATCAATATAAAAATCCTCCTTGAAATTAAATTCCCTAGCCTCCCCATTAGGTAGATTCTCAAAATAAATATGGAGGATACTTTTATATAGAATAGTATAATTTTGAAAATTATAACCATGTGAGAATAGTTTAAATATATCTTAAGGAGAATCCACCACCAGGATTGATGTATGTAGCTTAAAATGTAACTATGCATAGATATTATCCCTTAAAACTACTAACCCCTCATAGTTCCCAAGGAACAATGACCACCATTATCAAATTTTCCTAATCAATATATTATTATCCATTGTAATCTACAGCATAATTTGAGTACTGATCAGACTAATATAAATATTTTTCTCCTCCACCAAAACCTTGGTTTCTTAATTTTATATAGATCCCTCATACATATATTATAATTAAAACTAAAATTATATAAGTATTTACCTCTAATCATCATTATCATTTAAATGAATTCTATAATGATCTTTCTTGACATTCTAAGGAAAATAATCTTGAATAACTTGAATGGGATATCAACATGGATATATACCTACAAAATATAAAATGTATATAAAAACCTAAAACTATTTATGTAATAAATAATATTGTTTAATTAATATTACTTTCAATTCCCTTATCCACCCAATTCAAATAAAGAAAGTTAAAATCATAACACATGACCCAAACATAGGTTTCTACACCATTATATACATCACATCATTTAGTATGATTAGTAAATTAATGTTTCTCGCATCAGATCAGAAGAAAACCAAAAATACCATTTCATAACTAGTCACCATTCTTACATCATGTACTAATTACAAAATTTACTATTTCTTGAACATCCTATGAATTATTACAATTCTTTACCCCCAAGAATCAGCTAGTATCAAATTGAAAATACTTTATACAATTAGTAATTACTCATCAACACTAGTACCCCTCTTTTATTTGTAGTGAGATGGGTGTGACCCTTGAATATCTCCACTAATTGGCTATAGGATTGAGACTACTTCCAAGGGTATAAAAAATAGACATATGAAGTGGTATTGAACATAATATTCCTAATAAAGACAAAAGAAAAACCAATCAACTCTATATACTAAATAAACAAAACCTCCAATATATTATATGTTATATAATGCATAAACAATGTAAAATTGGAAATAACCATGAACCACTCTTATAGAAGTGACCAGAATCTCCATCAACACAAAAATAACTTGCATAAGATAGTAACACCTAGATCGATCACTATTTAAATTTAGTAAAAATGTAAAATAATAATATATACATATGGATGATCATAAAATTATAATTAGTAGGATCCTACATAGAACCTTTCTTAAAAATGCGGAAGTAAAATAATAAATCCCTTATTAATAAAAAATAGATCGACTCAATACAAAATTATGGGAACCAAATCCTAACCTTACCAAGGCTCTCTCACCATGCAACATATAGAAATATGTATTGTAATAGAAAATCACACAGATATATATATATATATAAGTAAGGAACACTAATTCCACTTTACAACTAAACATGTCAATCTAAACCCCAATGTACCTAGTCATGGTGCTCTCATCCCCTCTATAATTCATCATGGACATGGGTTCTAATATATCACCACCACATTGTCATCCAATATTTCACCCCACACAACTCATAATGTATAAATATTTATTAACTACCCATAATATCACTAAAACACTAATATCCACAGTATCCCTGTGTAAATATAAAATAAATCATAATCCATTCCAACTCATTCATAAATACACATGTAATAGATTTATTAGTTATAATATTAATCTACCTCAACTAGCATATAGATGTATTTAAATAAATGAGATATAGAATATAAAGTATGAGTATATACACTATAATCATAAGCCACTATAGCCCAACTATGCTAATATACCATGATACATTAAGAGGAGAGAGTGTGGTTGGAATATTAGGACAACCATATCTATGACTATGTAGATATAAGAATCATACCTAAAATAGAATACCAATATGGTTGTTTGCTTCCCCAACCACATTGGGTGGTGGGGTGTAATAAATAATTTAATATAACGATAGTATATCACACCACTAGTCCATCATAAATGATTCAACCATATACATGATCTATAGAAAACACCCCACATGAAAACCTTTCTCTTAACACTAATTTTTAATCTTTTATCATATAAAAAATACTAGACAAATGTTTTAACATCATTATGAAAATATAATGTTATAGTTACCATTCATTCACCTTATTTCAAATAGTAATTATTCTATTCAATCATATCATCTGTTAGAGTTAAAATTTTTATATCCATCATGATTCATATTACTTATATATTCAACAATTCAATTCAAGATTCTACAACCAAAAACTTCAATAATTTAGCAAAACAAATCCATGGTTTCTATTCAATGTTACTTTATCATCAATAACACCCACTCCCATAGATTCATTCATTATTCCATTATAATTCTATAATCCTAGGGATACTATGTCTTAACCAAACCTAATTGACCTAAATAATGAGATACAACTAATAGAAACGTAAATTCAATATTAAAAATGTAATCATTGAGAAGAAGGAAAAATAAAAATCATAAATCCTTACTCTCAACCCTTTCAAACTATCGTATCATCAGCCACCTCAACTAGTACCACAACCAGGAGACATAAGTCGACCCCCACCCATTAAAATAGTTATACCATTATTTATATAATCATATTAATTTAATAATAAATCTAAAATATAAAAATTTTAGTTAATCAAAATTTCAGTACCAAAAACCGAAGGTCAAAAAAAGGTCATAACATTAATGCATATAGATATTTAAAATCAATGATAGGCTTAAAATAGAAAAAAATATTTATTTACAACAACCAATAGGTTGTTTAAATATCAAAAATTAATTAATTCATTATGAACAATATGAATTGAAAAATATTACAAAATAAATAGTGGATAATAAAAATGTTATACATTCTTCATACATTCTCAAATAAACTCTTTATCATGTTAAACAGTTCAAAGACACAATTATATAATTCAGTTATTTTCATACTCATCATCATCCTTATACTAGAATCCTTATGTTATTTAAAAAATTTTAGTACATAAAATATGATATTAATGTATATTTAATAAAAAACTAATATCAACCATGTTATTTCAAAAACACAACTCAAGGAAACCATTTTGAATAGTGAAATACTGCCTTAGAAACTTAAAACCCCATTAAATTATTCTATCTCAAAAAATTCCATGTTATTATCATCATTATCATAAATTCTAGTATTTATACATTAATTATATATCATTATAATCTTTTATATAAATATACATTATATAAAATTGTTTAATCTACCACCTCAAGTAAATGAAGAGATAGAAAAGGATAGATATACAAGAATGGATTGGAAAAAATCATGTTACGGTTCACTTAACAAATACAAGGAGGTTGTAGAGAGTTTTCCTACCTAAAATAAAATAATGGAATACATAAATCATTTAATTGGATTATGTATGGGTGATTGAGGTATTATACTAAATTAGTCATAAAGGATAAGTGAAAATATGAGGTGAGGGTACCTAGGAAGAAAATAACAATAGCATATAAGCTCATCAACCCTAACTACATTGATTCAAATTAATAAAAATTATGATTTATTAACAATTTACATCACTATATTCATTTCACAATATTAATGACACCAAGACTATTAATATTGGAGGAATAAAATAATAAATATAAAAAAACCCCAAAATTGATCGGTAAAAGTAAGACAATATATTTCTATGGTGTGTTGGTATCAAACATAGCCATGTATCCTCAACAACAACTCTCCTCATAAGCCCACCATGACGTCGAGGTATTTATATTTTAATTTCTTTCTTCCCAAAACATGGAAATTATTGAGTTGGTTCATCCTATGACATTTCCATCTCACATGTATAGCTTGACCTTTTCTTTAAATAGAACCACTAGGCATGTAACATCATGAAATTAGTAACTCAGAGCTAGTGTTTAATTTATTACCACTTTAAAAGATATCAGAGATCACAACATAAAGTATTGATCAGTTTTGTTTCCTTTGTGGTTAGATATATATATTATTTTTCAATTAGATTATAAAAATAAAAAATATATTGAAATATTTTACATTATCCTTTAATATTAGTCAAATACTTCTTATTCATATCTAAGGGAAATATTGATGTTATGTAATATTTATTAAATATAGTTTTTTATGATAGATAAATATTTTTTATTTTTTTATTTTTTTGATTCAATATATGAGTAATTAATGGTTCAGATATAAGTTATGGGTTGGGATCAATAATAAATTCCTGCAAATTCATTGATAATCATCATGAAGAAGAAATTTCATGCCTCATTATTTTGATAATTTCTGTATTTTAACCAAATTTTCTAAAGTGACTTTGTATAATTTGATAACGGTTAGATTCAAATATCCACATATAATTCATTGGAAAAATTTTGATGAATATCTGAAAAATATATTTTCCTTAAGTGATAATTTAGTTATCATTATCCGTGTGTCTATTTTCATTATTGTATTTATTTCATCCTGATGTTATCAATTAACTTGAATATATATTGATTACTCAATCATTCATAATCTTATGAATTATCTACTCCTGATATAAACTACTATACACTTTCCATTATAGAGTCTTTTTAGCTTACCATTTATTATGTGTTCCTTTCCCCATGATATGAAGAATCAATCTTCAAATGATATTCAAGGATGCAATGTATTCAATCATGTTAGGTATTATTAGCCAATTTTAATATACAAATAATGTGTAAATCTATTTTCCCATGACTACTAATACAATTTATCAAATTTTTTGTGATTCATTATATCTTTTACCAATACGATAATGTAAATTCCATCTTTATGTTACCAGTGTTGGGTTGTTATAGATAGTGTCAAATAATTTTTATTAGGACCCTTGGGAACTAGATTTTGGAAGAACTTACTTAGCATGAGAATTAATATAAAGTCTTATATTATTTAATAACATTTAGTTAATTTTGTTTTATATATCAATATTAATGATTTTATGAAGTATATGTGTGTGATTTATTTTTTAGATATAGAAACAAGTATAAGAATGTTAAATCATGTCAATGCACATATTCAATGTAGGGATTTAACAAATGACAAATACAATACAATAGGTGTGGGTGTTGATATGATCATGTTTTTATTAGGGGAACTATCCTAGGAAATGATGAATAACCCTACCCTTATGGAGTAATAAGTTGGTGCACAACATAATGCACCTATGTTAGATCATTGTATGAAATTAAATCTTCCATCCATAAATACAACTACTAATCTCGTGGAAGTAGAGGAAAGGATCATGTCCCTTGAAAATATATTCTTAGATACGGGAGGAAATGAAAGAGACAACGTAATTCATGAAGTCTATTATTAAATGTTTATTCTGATCAATGGAATCCATTGATCTAGAATACCAATGAATATGATGAAATAAAAACTATGGAATGGAGAACATATAATGTGATATTCATTTTGAAATATTTTTCTAAAGATAAATGATCTAAAATAGAGTTAAAATACCTAATCCTAAGATATAAGGATGGGTAACATGCTAATCAATATGATATAATCATCGTAAGATTTGAAATTCAAGCAACCAAGCACATAAATAATTCAAAAATAAATATTGTTCACTTCTTTTATTGTATTAAAATGATTCATTGATGGGATATAGTCTCCTATGTATTTAAATAATCTAATGATATAGTAACATATTCCATGAGGATATATAAATTATTCTCTATATATTATATCTTCTTGGGATGTAAAAAATAATATTTCATGGGGAAACCAAGGAAAAATTCATCATATTAAAAGACACAAAATATTTTATTTATAAAATATGATCATTATGGAAGGACAAAACCAAGTAAATAAATAATTTAAATGGGATTTTGTTACACATGTAGATAAAAGAGAATTGTTTCTCATAAATAAATGGGATTGAATGAAACCAATATTAACTAATTCTACAACTATTGGGAGAAGGATAATTATTTAACATAATTCCCCATAGTCCATGAATCCTACCTTAAAAGTGGCCAAGGAGGAATGGGAAGGATGTTTTTGAGTATTATATATGAAGATCAAGTAACAAATTTTTTGGTGGAAAGTAATTTGATTATAAACTAAAATTTAAATAATTATTTATTTTATTCTATATATTATCAATCTTTTATATCCATCTTGTTTTCTATGAACATTATATATTTCCCTACCACCCTTCGAAGAGAGTTTAAAATTATCTATCATAGTTTAAATATTTTCAAGATAATGATATGTATATGAGTTGCAATTATGATGGATATACATACCCAATTTTTAAATATTGTTTTTCTACATTTGGTTGACAATGATATAATCCATCAAATTTATTGGATTTCAATGTTCAATTTTTCTGTAAATAAATCCAAGACATTGTTATTACGATTCACTATGGAGATGTGAAATCCCTTCCCGTTCATAGGGAAGACTAAAACTTTTGAATCATGTCTAGATCCACCACCAGTTGCTCTCAATAATTATTTTTTTAATAATTAGATTATACACAACCTATTTGTTAAAAATGAAACCTTATTATATAAAATGTACCTATTATACTTGAATATGATGATGTGTTTCCAATAAAGATACTTGGAAATTAACATATGTGTGGAGTATAGTTTTCCATTGAACCCAACCTTGATACAAACGTATATCTAAGATACTATACTGAATAGAAATAGTTGAATTACTGTAACTATTAAAAATATAATATTTGGGTAATAATGTATCCATTATCCCTAGTGTTTCACCATAGGGATCCCTTATTCTTTTTTAATAAGAAGGAGGGTTCAATGAATATTTTTATCAATTATAGAGATATATTTTACTTTACAATAAATAAAAATTTTCCTTTACCACCCTTTTATAAACTTCTTAATTATCATCAATGAGATCCATATTTATCAAACCATGATTTACCTACTTGGTATCATCAATTTTGAGTATGAATAGTAAATAATATAAAAAAACATGTCATATTAGGTATAGAAATTATGAATTTATAGTAATTCCATTTGGACTGAATAGTTCACCCAATGATTTTATCAATATAATAAAAAGAGTATTCAAATATTATCAGTATAATTCATAGTGTAATTTATTTGTGTTATCTTGGTATATTAAAAATCTATGGAAAGTACAATATCTATTTGATAATAATTCTTGAATCTCTTTGTGGAAATGAGTTATATATAAATTTAAATATTTGAATATTATAGTTTTCAGACAACACTTTTAATAGTTATATTTCTCTAAAGATGAAAGTTTTGTTAATCCTTAAAATAAAAAGGATGTTAATGAATTCCCTATAATAATTAAAATAATTGTTTTTTATAGTTTCATTGGATTAGTAGGTTGTTGTTGGAATTTTTTTTAGAAAAAACCTAGTAAAATTATCCACAAACCACGTTGACACTTAGAGGGTTTATGTTGATGTAGTCATAAGAATGTATAGAATTTTTTGATGCAATGAAGAGGGTATTTTCAATAAATCAATAATTACATAACCATCAAGAATGTATGGTTTTTTAAATATATAATTATAATCCAAGAGAGGTCTAAAATGAATCCTTTCATGGAATGATAGATTTTTTTCTTATGTATCAGTACAATTAAAGCTATATTAATGTACTTATCCCATTAAAGATCTTCAGTTGGTTTCTATAATATTTTCAAAAATAAATTTGAATAAATAATACTCTGGTGAAAAATATGTGATATATATGTATCAAAAAAGTTTGAGATACATATTATCATGAAAATAAATCTAAATGATATAATGGAGATTGTAAGAGCTACTAAGGGATTATAATTTCTCAATAAAGTAGCACCCTATGAAAGGAAATAGGGTGTCTGATACATGGTGTATAAAAGAACATGGAGTTATGAATAAATATGTATTGAAAAAAATCATAGTTAACTAATTAAGTAAAATAAGATATGTAAATCATTAGGGAAGAAGAAACATAAATCCTTATCGAGTTACTATGAAAATATATTTACATGTGACTATTAAAAATCCCATCATGATGAAAAGGTTTTATGCAAGAAGATTAATTTTTTGAATTATAGAAATATGGTTGACTTTTTTTAGGAAGATAGTGTGTTGAAATTAGTAATGATTCTATATGTAGGATAAATAATTGATATGGTGATGTAATTAAATCACAAATATAATTACATATATTTTTAAATACACCCTTATAGCATAGTATTTTATTTGGTTTTAAGAGAACATTTTCTATGGGATAATATGATGTCGGAAATTTATGACTTTGTATCGAGATACATGTTTTTTAATTGGTAAAGGCTATAAGATGATATCCGAAAGGATTCATACAAACATTCCATATTACTATATTGAAGTTGGATAGTATTATAATAAATATATTCATTTTATATCTAGTGAATAATAATATAATTGATATTATATATATTATTATTCATCTTCTTATCATGTTTTCAAATTTATTCACTATAAGGGAGTGTTATCTCTTGATGAATTCATAAAAATCTATATAAATTATTTTTTTACACTTCATGGTGCCCCTATTTCTATTTTATCTTATCATGAACCAAAATTTATAACAAAATTCATAGAAAGTACTCAAAGGGATATTGATATCATACAACATTTTAACACTATTTATCATCCTCATTTATATGTAAAGTATAAAAGGTGCATTCAGAAATTTAAAGTCAATATGAGGTCATTCCCAGTTTATTTTAAAGTTATATAAGATAAGTATTTGTCTTTAGTTTCATTTTATTTTAATAATATATTCCATTATAGAATTAAAATGGAACATAATGACGTGTTGTATGGGAAAATATATCTCAGACCAATTTTTAGGAATGATGACGGTGAAAGGAAGCTTTTATTCTTCGAACTAATTAGACAGACAACAAATAAAGTAACAACTATTCAATGTGATATCAAGGATGCTCCAACAAAAAACGTTATATGCCATAAATTAAGGAATGATCTATAATTTTATTAATGAGATAAGGTTTAACCGAAGGTATATGTATTTAAAAGATCCATAATGATTGATGAGAAAGGGAATCTATGTATCCAGTACATTAGTAAACTTGAGATTCAATAAATAATAAAACTATATCTTACAATTTGAATATTCCATTAAAACTATCTATTGTGCATGATGTGTTCCATATATTCTTATTTTGGTGGTATGTTACAAACCCATCATAGGTAAAAAAACACTAAATATAAGAATTTTATCCTGGACTTTCATATTATGGAGATCCTATCTTAGTTATTAACACTAAAAAAGTGTTGGGGAGTTATAAGACTTTTTTGGTTGAAGTACCTTACAGAAGTCATAATATCAAAGTAGAAATGTTGGAACATTAAGAAGTTATGATGATGAAATACCCAAATTTTTTATTAGGTGTCATCCAAAAATCATCATAAATAAATTTTTTGAAAGGCGGGAGATTTTAATAATAGAGCTTCAATTATAGCATTTAATCCTTTCATTCCAAATAAATTATTATATAATACACACAAAAATATACATGAATATGATTAAAACTGAAATTAAAAAGTTTAAGGATTTTAATTTGATGAAAATAATTTCAATTTATAAACTATAATGTATAAATTATGTATTGATTAAATTTTTATATTGTTTAAAAATAAATGATTTTTGGGTGAATATTGAAAACAACTTCTTTTGAAAATAATATCACTTTTATGATATTATAATGATACTGTAATGAATTTTAATATTATGAAATATTTTTCGAAGATAAAATATATATTTAAGAATTAATATAATTAGTCTAAAATTGTGAATTTTTATTCAGAAAAAATATTATTTTTTGATATCTATGTATTTTCTTAATTAAAAATTAACTTTTGTTTTTTCACTCCTAAAAAAAGTATTCCCAATGTTTATTTAAATTTGGGCTTGGTTTGAATGTAAAATAAGTATCATTTTATTTAATATAATCCAATTAATTATATTATATTATATGGTATTATTTTTTTATGTAAAATCATATTTATGATTATAAAAATCATTTTTCTAAAAATGGGTTTCATTATGTTTTGTGAATGTATCTTAAAATAAACTTATACCACTTATATAAATTTAATAACATTCAATGAATCCCATAGTTTTATTCATAAAAATTATTATTATTATGCAATTAAACCTTGATTTTTTTTCATAATAAGTAGTAATTGTGGTAAATAATTACCACCTCATTTGATGGTAAAATGAGTTAAAAGGGATAAAATAAATGGATAAGGCATCATGATAATATAAAAAAACATTAATAAATCACATTGGTTGTTTTCATTTCTACCTTATTTTATCATCAAAATATATATGAAAAATTGGAGCTACTTTTCATGAGTTATTCATATATTATATAATCATGTTTTAAGTATTTACATGTTTTACACCCATCACACTTATAAATGGGCACATCCTATCCACTATTTTCCACAAATAATGAGACACTTAGGTCAACCAAAACTATACCTAATACAATTAAAACGTAATTCATCTCAACATAGGGATCATGGTAGAACTAAAAGGAACTTTATATAATGGTAAAGGTGTAATCCAAAGGTGATTACCAAAATAATAGGTATATGTTCTCACCATGAATTTTCAAGATCCTTTTTCTCAAACCTTTACTAAATCATCAGTAGCAACATTAAAATAACATTATTAGATTGTTTAACATATATAAATATTTTTATGTTTATGGTAAATCCAATTTCCTAATTCTTTTTAACCTAAGTAAAATGAAAATGGCACCCATGCATAGGTGAGGAATACCACCCCCACAAAGTGTTGTCTATAATTTTTGATCATTGAATCACATAGATGGTTATAAATATGTAATAAATTAAAATATATGTAACTAATTTCATAAATATTAATTTTTCATTATAATATATCGAATAAATCCATACCCTACTATTCATTGGAAGAATTTAATGTCCCTACATCAAACATGTAGACTATCACCTCCCAAAAAGTTATGTGATTCGTTTTTCTGTTACAACCATGAATAGATGAATCTATATTTTTATATAATAAATAAAAAATTTATTTATGAATTTATTAATATTATATACATTATGGAACCAATTCATGTAACCCATAAACATGACCAATATTCCTACTTAATATTATTGAAATTTACCAATCAACTTTTGTGGTGGGAATATCTTAGAACAATCAAATGAATGGAAGTAAATAGTATATAAAATGACATTGAAATTTGAAAATATATTTAAAAGGTTATTAATAATTTAATAAATAAATTTAAATTTCTTATTGATGGGGAGGTAACCAGTCTTACCTAGAAGGAATCCAATGTAAGAGTTTTTCATTACAACTCCACACTATAGTGATATATTTAATATTATTCCAAACATTATTTTATATAGTGTATATAATCCTCATTTGAAATATTATATCAAAATTTTTTACTAATTAATTGATTAATTTTTTTTAATTTGTTTCTCAGTTATTATATTTAATTCAAATGTAAATAAATTCGTTGTGATTTATTTAAAAAATTTACTCTCATTTTGGAATATTAAATTATAAATTTTTGTAGGAAAAATATCTTTCTATTTCTGTTATTAAATCCCCTATATTTTTTTCTCAAATGGTTATTTATAAGGTATAAATATTTATCCTAGAATATTTATTCTCATAGTTACTCAATTACTAAAAGAACATTTCCTGGAAAAACTAAACTTATTTCGTCTTTAAGAATTTGAATATTTTTCTTCCATAACCAGAATTTTCAAATTACTTCATTAGTGTTTTTAACTAAATATAAATGATTGGTAAAGTTCCTTTTCTACTAAAATTTAATTTATTATCTATGGTTCTATAGTAATCGTATTAGTTTTTTATTAATAAGTCATATTGACATTATTTACCAATCTGTGAAATAAATGACCTCTTTAATTAATACAGAAGAAATGTACTTTACACCCTCCCTAACCATTAATCACTATTTTTATTTCTATAAATGTATACATTTTTTATAATAAAATCATTATTCTATTATTCTATGAATTCTTAGTTTCTATATTAAAAATTTATTTTTTTTCTAAAATGTTCAATATGAATTTGAAAATGATTAATAGATTTATTTTTAAAACAAATATATAAAATTATTAAAAAGTGTTATTTTAAAAGTCTAACTTCCATTTTCCAATATATTTATTATAATAAATTCATTTATTACAAATATTTATTTATGAAAAATCAATGTTCTTGTTTCGTCATTTACTTAATTAGGGAGTATGCCTTATTTAAAAATCATTCACTATCTTTTGAATCTGTTCCCTATCACTCTATCATATTCATTAATCATTATTTTTATCCTTCATATACATATTTTTTTATAAAATTAACATTTTAATTATCATTTATATTAAAATTTTACTTCCTTGATTGTATACCATTTCAATATAATGATTTATTATATATAATCTTACTATTAATGGTATTTGCTTTGTGAAAATATTGATGTATGGAATTATTGATTCAATACACACATTTTTTGATTAATATGGAATTTTTATTATTTTTTATATTTTTGATTCAATATATGAGGATTTAATTGGAAATATAAATGTGATTGGTGAGGCTCGATTATATATATCCTTATGAGGTATTGACTTTACCTGTGAGACAGACCAGTTGGTATAACTAATTAATTGGGTAATTGGTGTATAACTAACCATTTCTTTATAGTGACAAAGAATTAGGCCCTAATGATATAATTCTTGATGTTTAGGAACAAATAAGTGGTGATGAGATCATGAATACACCCCAACATCCCAAAGGGCTTCAAATTTTTTTTAATGATAACCCCACTTTTAATGGAAGAAGTGGGAACCCTAATAGACCCCATTGACATAAAACAAATCATGACCCCATGGTTTAGCGAGACAAACCAAACTGACTACATAGAACTTCCCCTACCTAGTAATTGGTCATGAGAGAGATCTCCACTTGTAAAAGGATAAACGTTAAGCAAGTGTCATGTGTCAAAGCATAGGCTCGATTGGATGGCAAACACCTTACCCTCTAAAACATCCAAATCCATAAAGGTCTTTAATAATGAACAGATAGCCCCAGAACATCATCTGGGGCCTTGTCCACGTGGTCGAATCTAGGTGCATCATCATACCACTAGAACTCAAAATAAATTTCACCATTTTGAAAATTAAAAACAAAAAGTACTACAACTATCAGTCATCCTTGACCAACCCTGACATCGTCCTTTAGACACACCCACCATCGCAACTATAGAAGCCTAGAAAACCATCCAAAGAACACAAGTTCAAGCCATCATCACCTAGGACTGGATAACCCAACCCTGCGTCGAGGGACCACCACCAATGAGGGAATCTTGGTCATCCTGAAATAGAAACGCCACTCTGGGAGAGGATCTACACTAATTAGAATTGAAAATGCACCCACGCAAGGTTTTATCATAAGCCTCAAGATAAAAAGATCAAGAAGGACCAACGCGTCGAACCTAGACTATCAAAACTAGATCCAACCACAAAAACAAGTTCACAAAATCAATTAATTAAAGATCTATATAAACTCAAAAAACTAGGAAAATAAAACCTCCCTCCTCCATAGCATTGAGGATCATGCCCTGAGTCACATAGGATGTTCGCTGGAATCAAACCCTTGTAAAGACCCGTAAAATTCAAGGGAAATTTTTTCTTAATTTTCTTTAGAATTTTACAAGAACGCGGTTTCAGACGGCACCTGATTCCGAGGCCCGGAGTGCCCGAAATTAATTTCCGAAGTTTGGCTCGGGTACGTTCAGTGAACGAATGAGCGGGAATTCCTAACTTTTGATCCGGTGCTCGGAATTGAAATCCGAGGGCACCGATGAACTCGCAGCGCCGATAATCGCTTAAAGAGTCCTTTTCGGGAGTTGCGTTTGTTGCGGGTTGAAGGTTAGTTTTTGGGTTTTTAGTTTAAGTTAAATAAAATTTGTGAGGAACAAATTTTATTTTTAACTAGTTAAGTCCTACCAAAGGGAGTTGGGAGTGGGACCCACATCCACTTAACCTCCCTTGGGAGGATTAAGTGAGGTGGGGTCCACACGAACCCCAACTCCTCAAATTCTCTCAAAACCTCCCCTTTAACTCATTTCATTAAATGTTGTCAACTTGAGAAACTTAATTAATTATGGGAGTTTAACCTTTTTGAATTTCAAACTTTTGAAATTCTAATGTGTATTGTAATAATAAAATAAGAAGTTGTCTTATTTTATTTTGGGGTTGTTTGTTTGTCTCCTTGAGAGATTTTGGAGAGCCTCTTCTTCTTCTTCAAACTCAACGAAGAACGCGAAGAACGTCGTTCTTCAACGAAGAACTTCTCCGCCGAAGAACACGATCCATCCGCGACGCCGTATCCGCGACGCGACGTACTTCTTCCGCGTCATCTCTTTCGCGACGGTTTTCCGCGACGAACGCCTTCGATAACGACTCTTCCTCCGACGTCAAAGGAATCGACACCGATATTCCACGACTACGTCAACGTGTGACTATCGAGGTAGGGGTTCTTGAGTTCGTTGTTTTCTTTATTATTTGACTTTTCTCAAGACTTGACGTAGAACGCTCAAGTTCCGACGAAGAACGCCGCTCCGCTCTTCTTCGTCTTCGGTGTCAACGAGAGAGAACACCGCACCTTCCTCGGACAACCTTCGTCGGCGTACAAGGATTCGCCAACGACGTGCCTCTTCGGACGCGCCTCTTCGTCGTCGAATTTGACGAACGACGACCGCGACGCCCGACCTCCGCGACGTCGTCTTCCGCGGAACGTAGTCAAATCTTCGAACCTTATACCAAGGTAGGGGTTGTTGATTCAAATTTTATTTAATTTTTTCTTGATCGTGGATCTAGCACGTCTAACGTGAGACACTTGATTATTTTAAAGTTGCGTTATTATTTAACGTGAGGGGGGCCGGACCGCATGAACACGGCCGAACCCCCTCCATCGTTTGTTTATTCTTGCGGGTGGAAGCAAGTGGCGTGGTGCCGTCGCACCACGCGGATGATAGTACAAATATTTACGCGGCGCCGTCGCGCCCCGCCAAGGAAGAATCTTCAAGAACGCGCCGCCGTCGCGCCGCGTTGAATGATTATCAAAGCACGGCAAAGGGGCGCGTTGCCGTCGCACCGCGCCGGACGAAGAACGCCGCGGCCGGTTCCGGGCCGCGGCGGAAGAGAAGACCGGCGGCCGGGCCGCCGGCGTCGGAAGCCGAAGGGGGGACCGGAATTTCCGGTCCCGTTGGAGAAAACCGGCCGGCCAGCTGCCCGGCCGGAAGGCTTAAAACCGGGGGAATAAATTCCCCCGGCCAGCGTGTAAAACCCCCCTCTTAATGAGGGGGGCGGTTCCATGAAAGGGGGGCAGCAGCCCCCCGGTTCCTTTAAATCAAACCGGCCCCCACGTGGGGGCCGTTTGTTGAAAAAGGCGCGGCACAAGGCCGCGCCGCTCCAAAGAAGCGGGGGCTTAGCCCCCGCGTGCCGACCACGTGCGGCGCCTGCCGCGGCCCGCCGCGGCAGCCGGCGGCGGGCGGCAGGCGGCGGCGGGCGGCGGCGGCGGGCGGCGGCGGCGGCCGGCGGCGCGGCGAAAGGCGGTGCGGCGCGCCGCCCCGGGGGGGGGGGGGGGGGGGGGTCGGGCCGGGTCGGCCCGGACCCGAACCCCCCCGTTTCGAACCAGATTTGGTTTTTGGCTCATAACTTGAGCCTCGGACCTCCGAACGACGAACCGTCTACGGCAACGCGATCCTTGGATCGAGACGGTCATTTCGGTATATCGCACTCAAGGTTTCGGGTTACTTTGAGTTCGGTCGGGTTGGTTCGTTCACGAAACCAACCGGACCTTCGGAGCGGAAACGCTCATATCTTGAGCTACGGACGTCCGATTGACGTGTCGTCAATCGCGTAGTGTTCCTCTTAGTGAGACGGATCTTTTGGCATACTCCGCCCGAGGTTTGGACGCAGGTGGAGTACGGTTGGGTTGGTTTTGCCTTAAAAACCAACCGGGCCCCGGAGACGAAAAAGTCAATAACTCACAGACCGGGCGTCCGATTGACGCGCCGTCTGTTTCATTGACTTCCTCTTGATGAGACGAAACTTTTGACATACTCCGCCCGAGTTTTGGATACAGTCGGAGTATGGCCGGGTTGGATTGTACCCGAAATCCAACCGGGCCCCTGGAACGGGAAAGCTAATATCTTTCAGACAGGACGTCCGTTTGACGAACCGTCAGCGGCGTTGGTGGTTACGTTGAGTAACGGTCCCTTGAGTATACCCTATGGGAGTTCGGGGTACAGTTGAGATACGGCCGGGATTGGTTCGTTCTCGAAACCATCCGGGCCCCTGGGACGAAAAGGCTAATAACTCACAGACCGGGCGTCCGATCGACGCGCCGTCTGTTGCGTTGAGACCCCTGTGACGAGACGGACCTTTGAGACACTTCCTCGCGGGACCTTGTGATAATTGGAGTATCGACCAGTAGCTCGTGGAGCGGACCCTCACGGAGACGAGCGTGCAGAGTACGGAGACCGTGTAGCCGGCTGAGACCTGACGACTGCTTGACCGACTCGACTTGGAGTGAGTCGACTAGCCCAGTGGACGGAGCGCCCGATATTTGGCGGCAGACCCACGGCGGACGGAGCGCCTGGTAGTTGGCAGCAGACCCGCGGTACTCGACAGGAGGAGTACCTCAGTAGGCTATCTGGGTAGCGCCCGGTATTTGGCAGCAGACCCTCAGCGGACGGAGCGCCCGGTAGTTGGCAGCAGACCCGCAGTACTCGACAGGAGGAGTACTTCAGCAGTCTTAGGTTAGTGAGCGGCGGCCTCGGAGTCGTGACAGGACCACTGTACACTCTAGAGACGGAGCTCTTCAGCAGTTACGGTTTCGATAATGAAAATCCTGGTTTGAGCTGAGACTTTTGACCTTGTGTTTACTTCATGATTGAGATGGGTCACTTGCTAACTTTGGTATATGTATGGGCATATACCCGGGTAGTGGTTATCCGTCGTTTTCACAATCCTTGTGTTTCCTCATGATTGAGATGGGTTACTTGATAACTTAGGTATATGTATGGGCATATACCTAAGTAGGGTTTATCTTTTGAGATCTTCTTGTGTTTATCCTTGTTGGTTTTAGTGAGACCTTGAGGGTCTCGGGGTCCCTACTGAGTATCGTTATACTCACCCCTGCACGGGCTATACCCGCACCTCGTTGTGTTGGTTGCAGATGACGGACAGTGCTGACAGAAGCCAAAGGTTCAAGGACTGGACGGTACCTGGAGGTGGACTATACGATGAGGCGGTACCCGGAGGTGGACCACTGGGCGGGACATACTCGGAGCGGATGGCGGGACCCGAGGAGCAGAGGAGCTATTTGTACCCACCCTTCAGGTGGGATTTCCAGTGGACAGCTTGGCGTAGCAGCTATACTTTTCAGTTGCTGTTTTTCCTTTCGAGTTGTACTTTACAGTTGGGCTTGTATTTCCGGCCCCTTTTACTTTCCGCACTTTTAGTTGTACTCTGTTTTTGCTTAGTGTTACTTTCCGCTTGCTTACTCTGTGGTGTTTGTTTACTTTACAAAGGCAATGCCTTCCCTTTTTACCGGGATTTACGCCTTGGTGCTAGTCGCCAGCCCCTGGCCTATGGAAGGCGGGCTTGGGGTAGTCACGGCACGGACCCCGAGGGCGGGTCGTGAAAAATTGGTATCAGAGGTGGTCGGTTCTACCACAGACTCTGATCTTTCTTTCTATGAAGCAATAGTGTTAAGAGTACCGGGTGTGGTTTTCAGTTCAGGGAGTCCAGTGTTGGTGCGGGCGGCCGACGTATCCATACACCAGGACCCTGACAACTGATTTCCGACTTTGTGCATGAAAACACTGATTGCGTGTGTGTTTTCAAAGGTTTTTCCCCTTAAAACAGCTCAAACCAGGTCAGCTCACCAGGTATAATCGTTTGATCGTGTTACGTTGTTTCTTTCAGGATGGCCCCACGACGGCAGCCAGCTAGGGTTCCGAGAATCGAACGTGACGACAGCCCACCGAGCGACGAGGCCTCGGTGTAGGGCCCTTTGTCAGCTGTGGCACCGACGGTAGCTCTACCCGCCGAGCCCCCGATGCTTCCGGCAGCAGCCGCTGACGATGCACGTCGCCTCAGCGCACTACATGAGTTCCAGCGCCAGCGACCGCCCAGGTTTCGCGGGGAGACGGATCCCCAGGCTGCAGAGGACTGGCTGGAGGCAGTGGTACGAGTGTTTAGGCTAGTGAGGACACCAGCAGACCTCATCGTGATCCTCGCTGCGAGCCTACTACACGCAGCAGCAGGACGATGGTGGAGCTTGATGCTCCAGGTGCACGATGAGGCATCTCTACTTTGGACGGACTTTGAGAGCCTCTTCCGCTCGGAGTACATCCCAGCCACCCTTCGTGCGGTGCGTATCCAGGAGCTTCTGCAGCTGCGGCAGGGCAGCATGACGGTCGCTCAGTACTCGGCGAGATTTACCGATCTCTCGCGCTACTCGACCGACATGGTACGGGACCCATTCTTCCGGGCCCGGACCTTCGAGCAGGGTTTGAGACACGAGATCAGGGCATCGCTGATCTCCCTCAGCTTACCGACTCAGACAGGAGTACTGGAGAGGGCCCTTCTGATTGAGAGCTTCCTTGCTGAATCTTCACCAGCGCAGTGACCCACCGCAGGGCGGCATGTAGCGGAGTCTTCGGTAGCAGGTAGCCGACAGATGACTCAGGGGTCCAGACAGACCAGACCTTCAGGCAGACGACCTCAGGGCACTGGCTCAGCAGTGCAGGGCACACAGCGCGGAGCCAGTCTTTTGAGTGGAAGACAGTGCTTTGCATGCGGCGGGCAAGGCCACATGGCTCGTGACTACCCGACCCGCCATGCGGAGGAGCAGCAGACGGTTGAGGAACCACCTAGGCAGAGGCAGAGGTTCGACCGTGGCGGTCCGCATGGAGGAGGCGGACGAGGCAGAGGAGCTGGCCGAGCAGCAGGTGGTGGACGACGCTTTGAGGCTCTGCCACCACCACCACCAGGAGGTCCACCCCGACCACAGGGAGTAGGTGAACATGCGAGAGCACAGCTTCAGGCAGTTGAAGCTTACGAACATGGAGCTCTGGGAGCCGATGGACAGGAGCAGAACTAGTGGATACATCCTTGTACTTCTGGTTCCTTGTTGCTTTTGTGTAGCGTCTTGTATTATGAGCTGCAATAATAAAAGACGCATACTTTTTTTGATGTTTTCTTTCCTGTCCTCTTTTGTGATGTTACTAAGAGGTTCCAGTTGACTGTTGACTTGACCCTCACTTGTGAGACATCTATTGGAGGAGACCCAGTTACCACACACTGATGCCGACAGTGTGACTCAACCCTTGGAGGCGAGAGTAACGGTTGGATCTCTTAGTAGTAGCGTCGAGGCCTTACGACGTCATCCTTGGTATGGATTAGTATCATCCATGTTAGGATTGACTGTTTTAGGCAAAGAATGTGGTTCATCCAGGGGATGAGACAAGGTTTCTCTTATCGGCAAAGACGAAATCTTGCAGCTCATGTGGGACCAGAGATGGTCCGGGCCACGTCAGAGGAGGTCCATGTCATCCAGGAGCGGATAAGGACAGCACAGAGCCGGCAGAAGTCATACGCTGACAGGAGGCGGAGGCCACTAGAGTTTGAGGATGGTGACCACGTCTTCTTGCGGGTCTCATCTCGACGTGGTATTCGGAGATTTGGCCGAGGCGGCAAGTTATCTCCGCGCTTCATCGGACCCTTCCAGGTCCTCAACAGGGTTGGTGAGGTGGCTTATCGCCTGGCTCTACCACCTCAGTTGCACCGGGTGCACGACGTCTTTTACGTGTCTCAGTTGAGGAGATACGTGCATGACCCGACGCACATCTTTGACCATGGGGAGCTTGACGTTGACAATGGAGTGACTTTTACGGAGGTCCCGGTGGAGATAGAGGATCGATAGGAGCAGGTCCTACATGGGCGATCGATTCCTCTTGTGCGCAACAGATGGCGGCATGAGAATCTCCAGGAGATCACATGGGAGCAGGAGGCTCAGATGCGTGCTCAGTACCCTCTTTTGTTTCCCTAGTTTTTGATGTATCTTTACGGGGACGTAAAGCCCTGAGGTGGGAGTAATGTAAAGACCCGTAAAATTCAAGGGAAATTTTTTCTTAATTTTCTTTAGAATTTTACAAGAACGCAGTTTCAAACGGCACCTGATTCCGAGGCCCGGAGTGCCCGGAATTAATTTCCGAAGTTTGGCTCGGGTACGTTCAGTGAACGAACGAGCGGGAATTCCTAACTTTTGATCCGGTGCTCGGAATTGAAATCCGAGGGCACCGATGAACTCGCAGCGCCGATAATCGCTTAAAGATTCCTTTTCGGGAGTTGCGTTTGTTGCGGGTTGAAGGTTAGTTTTTGGGTTTTTAGTTTAAGTTAAATAAAATTTGTGAGGAACAAATTTTATTTTTAACTAGTTAAGTCCTACCAAAGGGAGTTGGGAGTGGGACCCACATCCACTTAACCTCCCTTGGGAGGATTAAGTGAGGTGGGGTCCACACGAACCCCAACTCCTCAAATTCTCTCAAAACCTGCCCTTTAACTCATTTCATTAAATGTTGTCAACTTGAGTTACTTAATTAATTATGGGAGTTTAACCTTTTTGAATTTCAAACTTTTGAAATTCTAATGTGTATTGTAATAATAAAATAAGAAGTTGTCTTATTTTATTTTGGGGTTGTTTTTTTGTCTCCTTGAGAGCTTTTGGAGAGCCTCTTCTTCTTCTTCAAACTCAACGAAGAACGCGAAGAACGTCGTTCTTCAACGAAGAACTTCTCTGCCGAAGAACACGATCCATCCGCGACGCCGTATCCGCGGCGCGACGTACTTCTTCAGCGTCATCTCTTTCGCGACGGTTTTCCGCGACGAACGCCTTCGATAACGACTCTTCCTCCGACGTCAAAGGAATCGACACCGATATTCCACGACTACGTCAACGTGTGACTATCGAGGTAGGGGTTCTTGAGTTCGTTGTTTTCTTTATTATTTGACTTTCCTCAAGACTTGACGTAGAACGCTCAAGTTCCGACGAAGAACGCCGCTCCGCTCTTCTTCGTCTTCGGTGTCAACGAGAGAGAACACCGCACCTTCCTCGGACAACCTTCGTCGGCGTACAAGGATTCGCCAACGACGTGCCTCTTCGGACGCGCCTCTTCGTCGTCGAATTTGACGAACGACGACCGCGACGCCCGACCTCCGCGACGTCGTCTTCCGCGGAACGTAGTCAAATCTTCGAACCTTATACCAAGGTAGGGGTTGTTGATTCAAATTTTATTTAATTTGTTCTTGATCGTGGATCTAGCACGTCTAACGTGAGACACTTGATTATTTTAATGTTGCGTTATTATTTAACGTGAGGGGGGCCGGACCGCATGAACACGGCCGAACCCCCTCCATTGTTTGTTTATTCTTGCGGGTGGAAGCAAGTGGCATGGTGCCGTCGCACCACGCGGATGATAGTACAAATTTTTACGCGGCGCCGTCGCGCCACGCCAAGGAAGAATCTTCAAGAACGCGCCACCGTCGCGCCGCGTTGAATGATTATCAAACCACGGCAAAGGGGCGCGGTGCCGTCGCACCGCGCCGGACGACGAACGCCGCGGCCGGTTCCGGGCCGCGGCGGGACGAGGAGACCGCGGCCGGTTCCGGGCCGCGGCGGAAGAGAAGACCGGCGGCCAGGCCGCCGGCGTCGGAAGCCGAAGGGGGGACCGGAATTTCCGGTCCCGTTGGAGAAAACCGGCCGGCCAGCTGGCCGGCCGGAAGGCTTAAAACCGGGGGAATAAATTCCCCCGGCCAGCGTGTAAAACCCCCCTCTTAATGAGGGGGGCGGTTCCATGAAAGGGGGGCAGCAGCCCCCCGGTTCCTTTAAATCAAACCGGCCCCCACGTGGGGGCCGTTTGTTGAAAAAGGCGCGGCACAAGGCCGCGCCGCTCCAAAGAAGCGGGGGCTTAGCCCCCGCGTGCCGACCACGTTCGGCGCCTGCCGCGGCCCGCCGCGCCGCCGCACCGCCGGCCGCCGCGCCGCCGCCGGCCGTCGCGCCGCCCCGGGGGGGGGGGGGGGGGGTCGGGCCGGGTCGGCCCGGACCCGGACCCCCCCGTTTCGAACCAGATTTGGTTTTTGGCTCATAACTTGAGCCTCGGACCTCCGAACGACGAACCGTCTGTGGCAACGCGATCCTTGGATCGAGATGGTCGTTTCGGTATATCGCACTCAAGGTTTCGGGTTACTTTGAGTTCGGTCGGGTTGGTTCGTTCACGAAACCGACCGGACCTTCGGAGCGGAAACGCTCATATCTTGAGCTACGGACGTCCGATTGACGTGCCGTCAGTCGTGTAGTGTTCCTCTTACTGAGATAGATCTTTTGGCATACTCCGCCCGAGGTTTGGACGCAGGTGGAGTACGGTCGGGTTGGTTTTGCCTTAAAAACCAACCGGGCCCCGGAGACGAAAAAGTCAATAACTCACAGACCGGGCGTCCGATTGACGCGCCGTCTGTTTCATTGACTTCCTCTTGATGAGACGAAACTTTTGACATACTCCGCCGTAGTTTTGGATACAGTCGGAGTATGGCCGGGTTGGATTGTACCCGAAATCCAACCGGGCCCCTGGAACGGGAAAACTGATATCTTTCAGACAGGACGTCCGTTTGACGAACCGTCAGCGGCGTTGGTGGTTACGTTGAGTAACGGTCCCTTGAGTATACCCTATGGGAGTTCGGGGTACAGTTGAGATACGGCCGGGATTGGTTCGTTCTCGAAACCATCCGGGCCCCTGGGACGAAAAGGCTAATAACTCACAGACCGGGCGTCTGATCGACGCGCCGTCTGTTGCGTTGAGACCCCTGTGACGAGACGGACCTTTGAGACACTTCCTCGTGGGACCTTGTGATACTTGGAGTATCGACCAGTAGCTCGTGGAGCGGACCCTCCCGGAGACGATCGTGCAGAGTACGGAGACCGTGTAGCCGGCTAAGACCTGACGACTGCTTGACCGACTCGACTTGGAGTGAGTCGACTAGCCCAGTGGACGGAGCGCCCGGTATTTGGCGGCAGACCCACGACGGACGGAGCGCCTGGTAGTTGGCAGCAGACCCGCGGTACTCGACAGGAGGAGTACCTCAGTAGGCTATCTGGGTAGCGCCCGGTATTTGGCAGCAGACCCTTAGCGGACGGAGCGCCCGGTAGTTGGCAGCAGACCCGCAGTACTCGACAGGAGGAGTACTTCAGCAGTCTTAGGTTAGTGAGCGGCGGGCTCGGAGTCGTGACAGGACCACTGTACACTCTAGAGACGGAGCTCTTCAGCATTTACGGTTTCGATATTGAAAATCCTGGTTTGAGCTGAGACTTTTGACCTTGTGTTTACTTCATGATTGAGATGGGTCACTTGCTAACTTTGGTATATGTATGGGCATATACCCGGGTAGTGGTTATCCGTCGTTTTCACAATCCTTGTGTTTCCTCATGATTGAGATGGGTTACTTGATAACTTAGGTATATGTATGGGCATATACCTAAGTAGGGTTTATCTGTTGAGATCTTCTTGTGTTTATCCTTGTTGGTTTTAGTGAGACCTTGAGGGTCTCGGGGTCCCTACTGAGTATCGTTATACTCACCCCTGCACGGGCTATGCCCGCACCTCGTTGTGTTGGTTGCAGACGACGGACAGTGCTGACAGAAGCCGAAGGTTCAAGGACTGGACGGTACCTGGAGGTGGACTATACGATGAGGCGGTACCCGGAGGTGGACCACTGGGCGGGACATACTCGGAGCGGATGGCGGGACCCGAGGAGCAGATGAGCTATCTGTACCCACCCTTCAGGTGGGATTTCCAGTGGACAGCTCGGCGTAGCAGCTATACTTTTCAGTTGTTGTTTTTCCTTTCGAGTTGTACTTTACAGTTGGGCTTGTATTTCCGGCCCCTTTTACTTTCCGCACTTTTAGTTGTACTCTGTTTTTGCTTAGTGTTACTTTCCGCTTGCTTACTCTGTGGTGTTTGTTTACTTTACAAAGGCAATGCCTTCCCTTTTTACCGGGATTTACGCCTTGGTGCTAGTCGCCAGCCCCTAGCCTATGGAAGGCGGGCTTGGGGTAGTCACGGCACGGACCCCGAGGGCGGGTCGTGACAAGGTAGTCATGGCACGGACCCCGAGGGCGGGTCGTGACAACCCTGGTCACACCGAACAAGCCAAGAAATCCAAACCAACAGATCAAGTCCACCGCTTTCCTCAATGTCATCAAAGGAGTAAGACCGCACTAGGACAACCATGTAAGCTATGCTAAGAAGCAGTGACACCGAAACTCGTCATTATGTGTTCCGTGCCGAGCCAACTGTAGGAGCTCCTCCAAGAACGACGATGCTACCCAAGCAACACTGCCCACATTGAGGCAAAACACAACCACCACGGGCAGATCATAGCCTGAAGGGGGAATTAGGAATGAACCAAGAGAAACCCTAGGTTCTCTAAGAGAGAAAAAATACCACCCCACTCCGAGAATTTTTATAGTGAGAATTCAGTTATTATTAACAAAATACTTACATTTCTTTTTTGAGTTATTTCTTTATCAAAAAACTATTTAAATATAACATGTGCTAATTATTCATCCTTCCATATTTTCATACCTCATAAACATATGATTTATTCTACTGTATGATTTTACTTATAGAGTGTTTATATACCCATTATTAAATTTTTCTTTCCATAGGTAATGAAGAATGAATCTTTGAATAGCCCTCAAGGATGAAATAAGTTTTGTATTGTAATTTATTATATTAATAATGTAATATGGAAATAATTTATGTATCTAGTATCATATTATTTATAAACTAATCGATCCACTATGTTGAAATTCATTGTATCTTGTAGAAATATAATAAAGTTTATAGTAAATCCTGGTTACTAGAGTCATGTAGTTACAATTCCCATGAACATGATAATTTAATCCTCCCTATTTCATAATGGAATACAATTAGAGGACCTTTTTATTTAAATGGATTTTCTCTTTCCTTTCATTAAATAGGTAAAATAAAAATTCCTTGAACAATAAAAAATTGGTACTCCACAGCCTAAATTTACTAAGAAACCTAAAATCTACATCTAATGGACACTACACCAAAATCAACATCATTATTTCTTGAAATATAGGTGTTATAAACAATAAAATCACCAGAAACCAAAATAACCAAGATATGTGGCCACAACACTAAATATTTATAGACCCCAACTAGACTATGGTTGTTTGGGACACCATATATAAAAAAATTGAACTCTCTATCTCAGTATCACCTCCAAACACTAAACTAACCCATAAAAATTGCATAATAACATATATATTATTCTAGAATGATCTTTCCTTTAAATTAATATAGTCTCGACCATGCTAATCAAATCACAAAGACCATGTAACCTAATTTATTAAAAATAAATTAAAAATTAAATCAAACTAAATATTTCTGTTTGAGAAAAAATACAATGTAATATTAGATAATAAAATTATAATTATATAAAATAAATAAAAATTTAAATAATATAAAAATATCCAGATAACCATGGATAACGTTATTTAAATCACCCTCTAACATAAAAATATGGATTTAACAATTAAGAGAAAAGTTAATTTTCTAGTATATAAATCGTTTTTTAGAAAAACATATTACAATATTTAATAAAATCATTTAATTTTTTATATAAAAGATTGTTATTGAATCCTTTTTTACTACATATAATTCTATATTTATTGTATTTTTAAATTCCCATAGCTATAATGGTTTGAGAGGGAACCCTTACATGACCAAAATACACAGGATACATCACCTGAGGACTAAAGACCCAAAGAAAATTCAAAATTGAAAAACTACACTAAAAAACACCTTCTCATTACATATTCAATGTCTATGATTTCATAACTAGCTAATGATGTGGTCATATTTTCACTTCCAATTCAGATTTTAATGGGGTGAAAATCCAGTTTATTTCCACTTTGTCCCTCCATTGTCAGGATTTTTCTTTGTTTAGGAAGGTGACTAAGGCTACTATGATTCAACATTTTTAGGATACTCTATTGTAACCCAAGCTCCCATCCCTAATGGATGGGAGGGAAAGTGGAACAAATGACCAATACAGGTTATGAAAGACCAATTTAGATGAATAATACCACTAATATAGTACCATGATATTGTACCTTCAACTATA
The DNA here is from genome assembly GCA_963277665.1 of Viscum album. Taxonomy (NCBI): domain Eukaryota; kingdom Viridiplantae; phylum Streptophyta; class Magnoliopsida; order Santalales; family Viscaceae; genus Viscum; species Viscum album. The sequence goes on from OY728147.1 coordinate 758,922,882, forward strand.
TTATCACTTTTATAGATATATGGTACTACTAAAATTCCCTGGATAGTCTCTCTCACCTAGATTGGAACCCAGTTTTTATATTGGATTTGATATATTCTTAATGACATGGGTAATCCACCAAAAATGATTCTGAATTTACCAGAATAAAAATAATAGAAAAAAGACTTTAACATTTATATTTTACATTGGTTTCTATTTTAAGTATTACATATTACATATTCATCTTTATTATATGATTATTAAAATAAATATATTTTCCATGTAGATTATTATTTTATTCATAAAATATAAATTATTAAATTTCAATTTTATGATCTCTTTTAATTTATTACATATTTATAATTAAATAAATTGAAATAAATTTATATCTAGACAAACCAAGAGATTTAAATAATCAGTGTTATTATCCATGAAATTTAGTTTGATGTTTATAAAATTTTATTCAATAATAAAATATTATTATGTTTAAAATTATTTTTTATTTTACTACAAAAGAAAATAAGTTTCATAATTCAACACAATCCTACTATTTATTCTTTGAATATACAATTAATTTATAATGATATAAAAATATATCAACTAAACTTTTCATCATTAAATAGAAATAAAATTTTCCTGAATAACATGATCATATCATTATTATATCACTTAAAATCATATAATTGTTATAAAAGTATCAATATTAAAAAATTATCATATCTTAAGTTAAAATTTTGTAAATTGACCAATTCTATCTCATTTTCAAATAATAAATATTTTAGTTAATAAAATTTCAATTTAATTTAAAAATCTATGTTTCAATTTAATAAACTAAAACAAAAAATAATATTAATTTACTCATATTATAAAAATGATAAATACATTTATTTATCACATGTTTAATTAAAAAATTTACTTAGAGAATAATTATATAACTTTCTCATTATACTTCTTAGAAAAAATACATATGAATAATTTAATAATTTTATTTAAAAAAATAATCTTAGAAAAATACAACGTAATTCACTCCAATGTAGAATATTTTCAAGATAAACCATCATATATCATATACTACTGTGTTACTGTTCTATTCATAAACTAGTTATTAACAATAATAAATATGAAACAATAGTTTTAAATATATAAATACATTTGAAACGTTTTATATTACAATAATTTTAATCTTACACATAAATAACATAAATAATTAAGATTTTATTTTTAAAAAACAATGACATTTATAATGAAAATAAAAACTCCCAAAAGAATTTAAAATTTAACAAACATGTTAAAAATAAAATAGAAGTTACCAAGTCAAAATAAAAGTGAATATTTTTTTAAACAATCATTGGAAAATGATGCATATCAAACATAATATAACACTATAAAATAATCAAAGTGTATCAAATTATAGAGGAATTTAATTTTTTTTGAAAACTTTTTAAAAATTAAAATATTATATTAAATATATATGGAATTTAAAAAAATTATTCAAAAAAATTACAAAAAAGAAACAAATATTCATTTACATCAACAATTAAATAATCTATAAATATTTAAAGTAAAATCGATTCTAAAAAATATAGAATGAGTTTTCTAGAGATTAAAACAATAAATCTTCATAAAATCCCCTTTAAAATCATTTGTTAAGTAACATGTTTCATCTATTACATTCAAACATAATATTATTCAATTAATATTATTTACAGAATGTTTTTAAAAAACTATACAACCTCAAATAAATAACTTTACCAAAATTTTAGATGAAAAAAAATTATAATATAAAACATCAAATCATAATAAAATCATTATCATATTTTTTTAATGTATAAAATAATATTCATAAAAAATGAATACTACACATAATATTCTTACATAATATTAGAAATGAAAAGGGAAATTTTTTTACAAATACAGATTTTCTTGAATAAAAATAGATTTTTAGTGATTATTAATTAGTGCATAAATCATGATTTTTTATCCACATCCAAAACACTTTGAAATGATTTATTCAAAAATAAATAATTTTAATCATGAATTATTTGACTAAGAATAAAATTTAAAATAAATTAGTATGAATTGTAATAAAATTTATAACACCATAAAACCATACTTTAGAAGACAAGACACCAAATAAACCCATAAATGTGTATCACTAATGTTTATAGTCATGAGAAAAATCATACAAAAAAAGTTCAGAAAAAGAAGATGATATAGAAAAATAACATAATCATAATCACTTATTTTAGAATTCATTGTTTACAAAAACTTATTAATAAATTAGATTTTAAATTATTGATTTTATCCCATGAACAAGTATTACATATTATATTGTAAAATGCATTTTTTTTCTTTAATGATCTATTAAAATGAATTTTCACAATTTCATTCACATTATCAAGTTTATATAATTTATGAATAAGTTATAAAATCATTAAAATTTATAAAAAATATTCCTTTATTATTAGGGATTTCCAAATTTAAATTAAATTTTTCTACGGTATTTAGGGTATCTATTTTATGTAAAATTAATATATTTAAAATCCTTAAACAATATCAATAATTAAATTTTAGAAACCTCAAACTTATAATATATACTAATTGTTAAATTACAAAATTATCAACTAAAACATATATTTTAACCAATCAACCCTTCCCATAAAAGAAAAACCCCTGAAAATATATAATAATTTTTTAAAAAATATATGTTTTAGGAAAATATATATTTTTACATAGGTTTGTAACTAATAATAACTATTAAGAAAAAAACTAAATACATATTTTTTAGTATACGATTCACTAAAATCATTCACAATAAATCAATAAACATAATTGAATACCACATTCCTCTTATTTTATTTTATAAGAATCGTCAATATAAAAATATGTAAAATATTAAAATATTTCCCTCTCATGGGTTAATTGACATCACACATATTAGGGATTCATCAATAAATTAATATTCCCCCATAATTATGATAGAAATAAATTTTTATAACTTACATATTTAGTCCTTAATATCATATTTCCACCCTAATATTTACATAACTATTCAGAACTACTCTGGTTCCATTTTAAATAACCCAGTTAAGATCACCCAATCTATTCAAAATATTTAATATCTCTTACTAATGTTTTCTGATTAATAGATACTAGAAGATCAAAAAATAGATAACAAAAAATACATATATGGTTGTCTAGACACATTAATATCAAAAAAAAATTCTAAAAGAAAAATAAACCAAATACTTTATTACCCATGAAAATATCTATATTGGGTATAAAAAATATTATAACCATAAAATTATACTACTTAAAAAGAATAAAAATATCATAATTTATTCATTAAACATGTATATTGTAGGTATTAAAACGAAGTTAAGACTCCTCGTACTTATGTAAGAAAAAAATACCTCACTTAAAACTTCTATTACTCATAATTCTTATTCACCATGAGTCCCTATAACCTTAGAGTGACTTGAAACACAAATAACATAGTCATCATATACCCTATGGGATACATGAGGTGTATGAATAAATTTTATACTATAGATGGTATCCACCTAACATCAAACACAATATCATAAATGTAACTATATAGAGATGTGATAGAAAGTAATAGATAATTTATATGAAAATTAATGTTTAGTTTACATTCTAATGTGGGAATGTAATGTAATCATAAATGTCCCTATAATTTATATGTTGTAAAGTAATCATAAATAAAACCTTAATTTAAAGGATATTAATAAGGTGAACATCCTCTCAAAGAGGGAAAATAACTATTAAAACATCCTCTAAAAGAGGGAATGTTTCCAAGGGACCAATATATATTGAAATATATCATTGTTCATACCAATATCTAACATATAATATTGTCAAAATGTTTATCAAAATGAATATATTACCCCAATAGAAAGTCAAATTTAATTATATGATCACTCCATATACATGAATTTTAGAATCATCGATTACAATAAAAAATTCAAAAAATATAAAAATACACTAAATATAATAGCTTGTAAAATCAAAATAGAATGATATAGGTGTTAAAAGAAACTTTTTATTAAATGAAAAAATAGTCAATTTTAAACAAAGTGCTACTAGTTAAAATGATAATAAAAAAATAATTTTATTGAACACATATTCTAAAGCTGTATGATTAATAACAACTAAAAAATATATTATAGTTCATAAGTCACCTACCAAATTGAAAGTGTAAATTTTACATAATTGATTGTAAAGATGATTTTCTATAGAACCCTTCAATCATGTATAATAATAACACAAAAAATTATTAGGGACTTAGACTCTAATAAGTAATTCATAGAAGACATTAAAAGAATAAGAATACATCATACATTAGAGTCACTGTAAGATAATACATTTCATAGTACACTGAATAATCAAATAGAATATGTTAGAAGGGGTTTCTTTAGAAAATTAATGGTGGGTGAAAATAATAAAATATCTTGTGATGTATTATTACATATAATCACCGAAATCATGACTAATTAAATATGAAAATAAAAAAAAATTATTTCAATAAAATTTAAAAAATATAAGCCTTTTCACAACTATGTATTCAATTTGGGTAGACAGACCATCTAGAAAACATAGAGTGCTGAATTAAATACCATAAACTATCATTGGGTTGTAGAAGAATCTTTCTCCCATACATGTGGACATTGTGCAATTAATGTATCCCACAATCAACATGGAGCCTCTTTGAAACCAACATTGATATCTATTTTTTCCATTCCATCAACTTCATTATTCTATGAAATCTATTTATAATGAAAATAAATAATTAAAAATATTGAAATATGTACATTAATATTTATTTAATCAATCTAATGTCATGGAATATTTCATTTAAGGGTGACTTAAAGCCGAAAAAATTTGGAAACTTGTTTTAAAGAATGTGTGTATTTTGGATGTTTATATATATATATAAGTGTACTAATTAAATAATAAATTCTTAATTGAATATGGTTTACATGGGGATTGTGGGTCATAATGGTCTAATGATTCATGAAATTAATACATCTCAATGGATTATTTTTTAGATATTATTCTATTTATAATATCAATATAATTCAGTAAACAAATTGATGGTGTGTGTGTTATTGATACACTATTGAGAAGAAATCAATGTGATGGTATATATTTCACTTGTCAAGTAATTCATATTATTTTTTTAAAAAGTGAATGATGAGTAAATAAATTCATGGTGATGTTTAATAAGATTAATATTAATGGAAATCATAGATTTTATGTTCTTTCTTATTATTAGAAACAATGTTGTTGTCTTTAAGTGAGAGGGGTGATGATAAGAGGAATAAATATGGGGCCATCATGGGCCAATAATGTAGAAAAGTTATGTAAATCACCAAAAAATTTGTAAATTAATATTCATTTTGGACACTAGTAACGTATAATTGGGTTTTTTAGAGGTGTATGGTAATATAATCTGTTGGATTTTGAAATATTAATTTAATATATCCATTTTATAGGATAAAAATGTGATATAAATTTCAGAAATGATAATAGGATAATATAAATACTAGTCCAGAAGTATGTGATTCAAAATACAAAAGGTAGATATAAGGAAAACATACAAATGATGACCATTAATCGATGAGTATTTTGTAATGATGGGGACTTCTATGGTAAATCATTATCCAATGGAGTTTTAATTATCCTTAATTATTATTAAATATATATTATGTAATATGAATATTTATATTAAAAAGAGATATTTTATTGTCTGATATTGACCTGGATAATTTAATAAATAATAACCAGTATAATTGGTGAAAATCCTAAAGAACAAATCCATATTCTACTGAGGCTTCTGACTAAACATCATGTGGAGACCATGCCCTCATATCAGAGTAATCAACCAGAGGAAATGACCAAACATAATCCGTAGTTGTATATATTTAGACATTGGAATAAATAAATACTAATAATTATATAATATATAAAATTTAGTAAAATCTCTAATAACATAAGTCATACATAAAACACTAATCACCCACTGGTCTGACTAAATATTCTACAATAAATATACTATACATAAATAAAATTACAAGGCTCTACTAAATAAATTACACCATATGACATCCCAGATCTCTATGTGCATATATAAACCAACATTCTAGAATATTCTAGGGACCAAACCTATCCATAACCTATAACCTATAGAATTTTTGTTAGGGTACCTCAATTTAATGGTGGCCCTAGAAATTTGTGAGTAAGAAACCTAGTTGGGCACCACCAATGTAGTCTCATATAAATTCATTGAATTTAGTGTATGTATATGTGAGCTACTAATCATTATAAACTATAATATGAGTAAAAATACAAAAAATAAAATAATATAAAGAATTCATATCATGGAATGGTATCACAAGTTCATGTTCTTTCAATGTTCTCAACCTATCCAAGACACAAATGTAGGTAAAAGAATAAAATAAATCAATATTATATAAATGGTTATTTGATCCTGATGAACTAAAAATTAGGTGAATAAGGAATTGATCTTGATTCTAGAATACTTAGAACATTTATAGTCAAATATATCCTTGAGATCCAAAAAATAAAAGTCAATACCTGCTTCGGATAATGCCAAGAATGCTTCTGAGCATGCAACTACACCACGTGCGGAACATTTTCTAACACTAGGGTCACCAATAATTTCCTAAATTCACTATAATGATATATCCTAGCTAATATATGTTAATCCTAAAGATATTTAAATGAGGTGGATGTCATACCAAATACAAAAAGTAAATTTAGTCTAAGGTCTGAGTCCTATGTTTCGGGACATAGAAAATCCTAACATCGCAACTCAAATAGTCTCCAATGGGGATAACCATTATGTGATATATAATTTATTACCTCTTTATATGAGTAGAAATATTATGATAAATTGATTTTATTGATTAACAAAACCATCCTCATTAAATTTTGGTCAATGCAATAATGGTGTGTCCACATGATTCTGTGAATAATCATATGAATATATCATGGATATCATCATCAATACCCAATAATATCTCAAAAGGGGTTCCCAAATAATCTCTCTAACCTCCTATGTATTCTCTTAGTAGTGAGGAATCCCAGTGACTATGGTACTTCTTTTATAGTATCCACCAAACATATAGGTATAAAACGAATCCCAGGAAGTATAGTCAAAAATCTCAGTTAGGTAATAGTCAATCATATAAAATCATATTCCAAATCCTAAGAAGTACCTATTGGCATCCTAAAAATAGAATCATATCATATCAATCCCCTAGAATTGAGTACAGTAAATAACTTTATATGAACATATTTGTATCTAGAATAACAATGTGAATACAAAGATAAAAGAGTGATGATGACTGAACATAATGTTATCCACCAATTTCATATCCATTTGGGATTAAAAGTTTTTTATGGGCTGTTAGGTGAAATTTTCTATAATCTCTATCGAAACCCTTAAAAAACTAGGTTAGGGTTATTCAAACCTTAAAAAACCCACTAGGGTCCCCTAGATATAGTACATGGAGTGGTATTCCATATTGTATCCTTGATGTCAGCATAAAATAATAGGATTCCATATTGGGACCTATGGATGTAGTATTTAAGTAGATGAATACCTATTGGGATCCTGAAAATATATTCACAATCTCATACATCTAGAAATGGACTGAAACAAGTAAAAAATGTTTATTAGTATCCCCTGATGTCATTTAATTTAATTTATGAACTTAGTCTGAAAAGACGAGTAACTAGAAGAAATATAAACATATGTCATATCAATTGGAGTCTAATAATTAAAATACAATAATAAACATGTATAAATACCACAGGTAAGGTACACCATACAAACTACCTTTAAAGAATATTTCCATGTCATTCCTAGGGATGACATTAACATAAAAGGCCCATCCAAGATCATTCAATAAATAAAAGGGTCCTTTCTCACAAACATAAAAAAATATTAATTAATTATAATTTCATTGAAATTTATTAATATAAAAATTATATGATTTTAAAAATTAAACTATTTGAATTAATATGTTATAAATAAAAAAACACCAACCACTATTACCATCGCACAAAAACGGAAACCAAACCATCACCAATAATCTGAGGCATATCCTTAACCATGAACGAAGACAGTTACAAAAAAATGGTGTCCAAAAAATTAACCAATCATATTTATTTAAGGAAGAAAATCCTTAAAACTCACAATGGATATATAAATTGATGAAACAATATGTGGGGAACTATAGAAGGCCTCTTAAGTCATCATCATTATAGGAAGAGAATACTCCCTCCCATATTTTTTAATTCGTTCGGTTTTAGGTGGTATTAAAAATAAATACACTAACTGAATAAGAAAAACATAGATGAAGAAGGAAGAGCTCACAATAGAGGATAAAAATTTTCTATTCATACCTCTTAGATTTTAAATCTTCCAATGACATTCAATTCTAACATAGAATGGTGAAGATATCCAATATAAAAGGACATAATATGAGGGAATATACCAAGGATATTTTGGGTGAAATGGGAGAGAAAGGGGTAATAAAAATTATGGTTTGATTGGAGAATGGTAATTTTCACCCTTGAAATGGGCTATATAGTTTGGTTACATGGTTGGACAAACTATTCAATAATTGTCACCCTCTACTTTTGGTGGAATACCCATATCACATGGGAATGGAAAATGATTTAATATATCATGTTCCAATGATGTGAAATGTATCCAAAAAATAGAGACAACGTTATGGTTTTCCAAAGACATCTACAAAATTTTCCTCCCTTATACGTCTATATAATCAGTGCCACATATTCTCCCTACCTATCTTCCAACAATAAAACACATGTTGTATCTTTAGAAAACTCTTACATTGGCCCGCAAACATTCAAGACACTCCTAAAGCCCTTAAACCACCTAATAATGATTCATTTTCTAAAATCATCACTTTGAGGAATTTTGACAATTGTAATTATATACTAAATCGATAATCAATGTTTGACACATCCAATATTTTAAAATTAAAATTCATATAATAGATTTCCATATCATAAAACATAAGATCGTACAACTTCCCAACATTAATAATTCTCATAAATGATAACATTGTTTGTGAATCAATAGGAAACAACCAGCATACATGTGTCCCAAACTCCATCGAAATTGTTTCTTTTAATTTCTAAACTACCATCACTCCTCCAAGAACCATTTTAAATGTACGACACTTAACTAGTAAAAAATAAATCCCATGATGGTAAATATCACTGAAAAGTCATGAATAAACTTACTCAATCATGTCTTAGCCCAACTATGAAAATTTTATTTATTTATTTATGATCCCTCTTATGGTGCTCCCCTAAATATGCTCTTAATTTATGTGGCCAATTCGGAACCACGATATTCCCACCATCATAACTTATAAATGAAACATGAACCTAGTGTCCTAACAGTGCTCCTAAAATATCCCTCATATTCCTACACCCATTCGTATATGAGGACACCACTCGCGGTGCTCAAATTTATGTAGACAGTCAAAATTTAATAGACTAGGATTAATTAATTTACTTTTGAATTTCAATGAAAACCATCAAATTAAATTTTGAATAAAATTTTATAAACCCAACCACATATCCCATGTGTCTCCTCACCGAACACATCAAATTATATAAAATAAACATAAGTCAATCTACCACTTATTGGCTATTTCTGAATGTTCTTAGGTTCAACAGATGATTCACCACAAATACCGAATTCTAAATCCATTATCCAAAGTCACATTTATATCATTTGAAACATGGTCACTAATTCCCATAACCAAATTTCTTTGAATTTTCCTAGATAAAATATCCCCTAACCATTTCCCTTGTTAAGATGCAACATGAATCTATTACTAGGATTCACCAAGGATTCCAATAGTAAATGATTTCAATTTCTCCAAAGTAATATAGGATCTAAGATGCATGACTCTTATCACATGATGATTAGATGATAATGAATACATGTTTCATCCCACATTATGGGCATCCTTATCATTTCATCATAAAAAAGTTCATGTTCACTACAGACCTTTCCATTTCCATTCTTGGACATAATAACTGGTATTGAAGGAAACTATCTCAATCATGATAACCAATGTTTGATAGCAGCCATTTCAAATTCTGGTGAATATTTTCCACATAAACTATAGAATTTCAGCAAAAAATGGGGTTCACCTCCCTCCAAGAGCCAATGGTGAACTCCCCCCAATATGTATTACCTAATTCAACTTCATGAGGGAAACTTCCATTGTTACCATTCGAATGAACTTCAATAGAATTTAGATTTATTGACATGTAACTGATGGTATCTTGTTGTACATAAGAAAATGTCAATATATTGGGAATGAAATTCACTAAAATAAGAGTAACTTATGATTCTATTGATAGGCATGTATCACTATCCCCTGGCTATGATATCCATTCTCTCAATTCATGTTCAATAATGAGCCTTATTGGTCAAGTAACTACACTAAAAAAAATTGGTTCTTCATATACAATGGTGGGATGTTCTTTATTTTATCACAACTCCCAAAAAACCATGGCTTCATAATTTATTTAAATCCATAGTTACATAGATCCCACACCACCACTAAATTATTTATCATTTAAATTGTACCACACACAACTAATATGTACCATTACTGTATCACCTAGAATAATAGGTGTTCAATATTATGTCACCTACTTATCTCTTGAAATATGCACCTGTGATTTGCATGTTATAAAATCCAAGATAATCATTCTTTATAGTTGTAAAATCTTAATAATCCTTTGTCACTCTTGGAACTCCGCTTAAAAATTAGGCACCTCACATTTTCCACAATTTATTCCTCAACTTCTTATCACTCGACATAATTCTAGCCATGAGAGTCTAACTATTCTCAAAAAAGATGGTAAAAACATCCATTAGCCAATACAGTTTAGAACCTAAATTTTCATACCAGTCACACTCTGTCCTGAAATAGAATCTCTATTTGTTTTTACTAAAAAAATTATTGACACCTCAGGAAAATTACTCTAAACACAACCACCTTTGAGGCATCATTCTCTTCATGAGGGTACAATCAAGAACATATCCTAAAAAGAAATCAATAAGAACCTAGGACGACCACCATCACATGTTTCCCTTGATCAAACTAACATTAGACATAATGGCTTTTATGACAAAACTAAGAGCCTCTAGGTATTATACCTAGCTATATTCATTAAGGCTCACAACATGAGTACTATGTATAACTGGTTATCCCGTAAGCCATACTTCTAACTAAGGCCACATATTACGAGGTGTCAACCACACACATGTCTCAATTAAGAGAAATATAACATGTATTCCAACCCCCTTTAAGGTATAAATGTATTATATCAACCTATAACATCCAAAATATGAAAAAATGGGTACAATTATACATGTATTAAATTTCATGTTATAGAGGAAAACAACCTTTATATTATAATAAGTAATATATTTAAGTACATCAAATTTATAGCTTTGGAATAAGGGGTATTATAATATAATAACAATTTAAGGAATCTACTACCAAGGATATCCATACTAGGACTTGAACAACTATTAGAATCCTTATAAATTAAAACTCCATGGTGAGTCAGGATATCATATTTAAAAGGAAATGCCTGACCCTAGAAGCCTAGAGCATGGGAATTATTTTATCATAGTAGTGTGATTATAAATAATTAAATCCTGAAGGATCTATTAGTTTAGTAGTCTTTTTAATGTAGATACATAAATGAGTCTTATATCATTCGTGAATACAATAATTACAACACCATTTTTTCCTTTCATAGAGGATAAATTAATTCCATCAATCATATCCTTTCTTATCTTTCTTAGTATAATTCTATAATTCCTAGGTAAATGAACCAAAATACGGGTGATACAAATTACTATGTGAGTGCAAATAATAGAGCCAAAAATAAATAATCTATTAGAACAACCAATATTGAAAGGTAATATTTGAAAACAACATTCCATATAATCAATAATCTAAATAGAAAAACAATATATAAACGTAACAAGTAAACAAAAATTACATTTAAATAACTTGATAAGTAAAAATCAACATGTAAATTTATGAAAATGAGAAAAAATATCATTTAATCAATAAATTGTGAATGAATGTTTATTTATAGATAATTTTAGAGAAATAGTTTCATGGATAATAATAATGAATGAATTCTAACTGAAGGTAATGACTAATTATTGGTTATCATAATTCCCAATAACATGATACCTTTTCCATTAAGACCATTCACAATACAATTCAAACCTATGGGTATTAACAAATCAATTCTCCATGGAAAAAAATCAACAATGTTTTCCTTAACTAATTTGGTCTCATGAGAGTAATCTTGCATTGTGGGGATTCAATTAAATTGTTCCCAACCCACAAGTCGTGTATTAACTAATCCCTGAACGATTGGTATTTTATTTACTATTCCCCAACACATATAGTCCATATCCAAACAATTCATCATATATTGAATAATCGATGTAAAAAAACAAAGTGTCATGTTAAATATATGTATCGAGTAAATGCTATAGATTCATAAATATTTCCCTAGTCAATCAAATCAATTCAAAGTAAAAAACATATGGTAAAATGATACACACTTTAGTAAATGAACATATTAATGATTAATTATATAGATAATTAAGGGAAATTCAATGTTCAATTATAATAGGAAATTGAATATTTTATGGGGCATAAAAGAATCATGACAGTGAATGTAAATTCAAACATTATTCATAGAACTAATAAACCATACAATAGAAGAATTGTGATTGTTTCAATACAATATATCCCAAGTGGTTTGAAAACAAATGGTTTATGTCATTTATGAATTGAAATAATATAAAAATTTATTTTAAAAAAATTATTGAATAAATCATACTTTTTATTTCGAAAAATATTGTGAAAATAATTTCCATTAAAAATTAATTTTCAAAAAAATTTCTCTAAAAATTAATCATTTAAAATTAAAAATTATTCATTGAAGATATAACGGTGGGTAAATCCATACATTTTTTCCAAGGTAAAATGAATATTCCATTTTCATGGTAAAGGATTTGGAAGGTTCCATGTTCAGAAAGTGAAAAGAAGATTCATTTTAAAACATTTATAAAATAAAAAATGGTAATTTTTTTTAATAAATCAATTTTGGAAGGTTAAATGTTTTTATAACATTCTTAGGAAATACGGTTTTTGGATGAAAATATATTCTCTGACTAAATAGGGAAATGAAGCAGGGTTTTCTGAATATCATTTTCAAAAACATTTCATGTTCCATAGAGTAAAAAATAGTACTAATACATGAAAATTTTAATGAAAAAAATAGGATAAAAAAATTAAAGTGTTCATTGAAAGTGGTTCATATAATTTATTCGAATGAATATTAAAGTGTGAATAATACCAAACAAAATGAGATTGTGATGTAACCCATAGAAAATAATATTAAATCGATGTGAGAATCCACCAATTAAAAGGTTATTTTCATAAAATGTAAATTCACATAAAGAATATTGAAATAAAATATTTGATGGGAAAAATTTATTTCACATAAAATGATAGAATATGAACTACAACAAATAAGTAATATGGTCTAATGAAACAAAATCAGTTTATAAAATTATTTACCACTTAATAGCTTTTGAATTATAATCCTCACTCAATAAATAATATCAAATAATTATCTAAATATCATGAATTTATATGTAATAATAATATAATATACAATAGGTGGATAATATACATCACAAAAAACAAATAAGAGGGGAAAATGGTGTATGCCTCATGGAAGGAAAAGTGAGACAAGAATCCATTACCTTGCATTTCCATTAGGGATAACCAACTTTAACCTAAAAAATGGTTTTAAGAATTAAAATAACTTATTATAGAACCATAATCATATTTATAATATCATATATTATCATCTTACAAAATCTTGTTACCCATTTGATAAAAATATTTCATTATTTTCACTATTTGAGTGTTAATTGCCTACTTTTTTGAGTATGTTTTGACTTGTTATTTTTTATTCTAATGTTGATCATGATTTAATCATATAAAAGATATAATAGACGAATAATTTACCATATATATTCATTATATATTTACTTATAATAACATATAATATTTTCAGTTAGAAATGAAATGTGTCATTCAGGGAGATGATATCCCATATGTACACATTAATTCTAATTTCATTTTTTTACCATATTTGAAAGAATTAAAAGTTAATTAAATATATTTATGTGTATATTATAATTATATTATCATTTTTATATATATTCCACATTGGTTTGTTATAACCCTCCTTCATACATTCCATGTATAGTATGAAGGAATCACATCCCTTTGACGAGGTGGTAATTCAATCTTCCACTAACAATATTATCATATTCCCCATAAATTGAAAGGATAAAGTTATGAGTTATATAAATATTATATTAGAATAAATAAATTATAAATAACAAATATATCATATATAAATAATGTTTCCATTATAATTCCCTCCATGATAGGTGACAAAGGAAGAATTAACAAACATCATTTCATGCAGCTATTGTTCGTCGTACACTAATCGGTACGTTCATTATCTATTTTGTGAATTTATGGAAAAGAGTAGGTATAAAATTTAATATAACAAAATTACAGTGTATTTTTGACATTCATGTCATTATGTAACATTTTAATGAGAATATTTTAGGTGGTGGAGAAAGAAAATAAAAAATTAGCTTGACCAAGGATGCGACATTTTATTTGGGTAACTCCTTTTTGATTTCCCAAAAGGGATTCTATGGATGTATTTATGCCCAATGAAATTATTATAGTATTTGTGGAGGATTTTGGGGATATTATTTTTGTGTATAATGGGTGATCTAAATGGAATGATATTTTTTAAAATATTGGAGCGGTGTGTTCCTTTTTATAGTGGAGGAGGAGTGGCATTCATATATATTTTATAAAAGGGAATTACACCAATATTTTTCCAACGTCATTAGGACATAATAATAGAAACATTATCTAAATGGAAGTATAGGGTCTACAAATGAACATAAAATGTATTTTAGACAATTTTCTAGGCAATTGTTTCTTTTTAGTTTAATATTCAGTCCCCTGTGAAGCTAGTTTTTCTCCTAATCAATGTAATCAATTTTAATCACATTCACTCAAATTTTCTGGTTAAAATACATGTTGAAGTTATTATAATTAATAAAATAATATTATTCCAAATATTAAATCTGTTTTTCAAATTATAATAATATAAGTGGTCAAAATTTGGTTAAATTTATATCCCGCAGATGGGATAACAAAGCATATTTTTTAAGTAAAAAAGATCAAAAGTTTGAGAATTGTTTATATTGAATTATTATATGAAATTTATTCAAATAAACTAAATAATATTAATTAATTAATTAGTTATCTAATTATTCTTTATATCCATATCATAACATAATTAAACTATATAAATAAATTAAACAAAAAAGTTATTTTGAATAATATTTCTGTATTTTTCATTATTCATCAAAAAATGAAACTTCATAGATAATAATGAAAAATATTCTTAAAATAATTTTTATTTTCCATTTTAAAAATCAATTTCATTTTTAAATATAATATTTATAAAATTTCCCAAAATTTAATATAAAATAGGATCTCATTTAAAATGCGGTAAACGTGCCTTTAGAAAAATATTGATTTTTTTGTGAAATATTTGATGTGTTCTTATCTTATGCTTATAAAATATATTGCATGAATGTAAAAAAGATATTTATTGAATATATATATATATATATTAATATTACTCTATAATTTAAATAAATTTAACATATTTTAATAAAACATCATTTGGAGCATAAAAATAAGAATATTTACTTTTTATTTAATTGGTTAATATATTTTTATTTAAAATTAATTGGTAACCAATTAATCCATCTAATTTTATTATAATTTAGTTAATAAAATTCATAAATAATAATTTAATTTCTAGTATATATCTTATTATATTAAATAATTTTATCTTCCAAAAATATTTTTTCTCGATAGACCTCGATCTCACGTGTAATGCAATCTATCAAAGAAATTAATTGTTCGGTATAATATAAGCTATCTTATTATTATGTTCATTGTAGGATATATCATAGATTGAATTTATTTAAAATATTGATTATATAGTAAATTATTTGGATATTATATTCCCTCTTTTTCATAGTATTTCAGTTCATACATTCTATCGAATATAATTTTTTTATTTTAAAATTTGCGAGGAATTACATTTTCCCCAACTTAATTTAATTGCATCCTTCTAATTAATATTAGAACTTCGTAATAAATTGTTTTATATTTCTTATTTTGGAATCCCAAATTGTGATCATAGTTCATAAAACATCATTTAGATAAGATAGAATGGGATGTACCTAGTTCTTGTGGACTATTATACAACTAGGTCTCTTTGTAGGAGAAAATTAATTGTTAGTAAATATATATACACGGAGGGACAACATAAATATTTTTAGGGAGGTATTGAGGCCATCAATAAAAAAAAATTAAATGATCAATGTAAACTTGAGTGTCTCAAATCCATTAATCAATGGTGATTAAAACACGATTGGTTCCAAAAAAAATTAATGTATTTGGACATCATTTTTGTTTTATGTTACTTTTCATAATGTTGAAGAACACTTTTATTTCCCAGGAATTTAAATAATGAAATTTACATGATATTGTTATATTTTTTGGTAAAAATTTTATCTTTTTTTCATGATTAGATTATATTATAATTCATTAATTACATAAGGAAGTAAATATCTAAAAATTAAATTTGATTCTTGAAGTACTAAAATAAACGTTTAACCAAAATTGAGTCCCATAAAAGTGTAAAAATTCTAACCCTTTATCTATAAGTATTCTCCAATGTCTATATGGTTAATAAATTAATATCTGAACTAAAAAGTGTAACAATATTTGTTCATTATTAATTTATATTTTTCAAACTATTTAACTAAAAACAAGGACTATTCAACCAAGTCATTAGGTATGATAGAGTTTATTATGAATTTATTATTGTCTTTTGGTCATGGGATCAAGTCTTTTGGCCTAATCAGGCATGATGGTTTATACCCAAGAATATTGGTTTTTATATTATAAAACCATATGATTTCCAAAATTATTATTATGGACATCCATGAAATATGGTAAATCATATAATATCCTTTAATATATGGGTTTCAATAGAACCCCAATACATAAATAATTAATCAATTTCATACATCATATCCCCTTACATGGTCTAAGGTTTAACCAAGTTAAATACTTTTTACTATCTATTCAAATACCTCATAATGGATTGTAAATAAAATTTGAGTTATCTTAATCATATAACCTAGGAGTGTAGAACCAGGTGCTCAATAAGGGTTGTTGTTGTATACCATGTTACACATAAGATAGTCTGAACACACCTTGTCGGATTCATTTCCACTAGTTACAACTATTTCAGAAACTTATCCACTTTTAGTATAGGTATATGAATATACTTAGAGTAATAACCACATAATATTTGTCTTATTAAAACATTTCGACTTTTTTCTCTACGTATGTTTGGATTCTACTATAGGATTATGTTTTTATAATATACTTTTTCCTAAACCTGGTTTACATAGATTCTAGTAATGTTACTTTGATACAACATCAATGCCCAGACCCCAAAATCCCAGAGATGATGTATTACATTATTATATTATATTGACCATAAAAAATAAAATCCCAAATGACTGATCATTTTTGTAGTCTCCGTAAACCATATACATAAGTGAGTCTTGTATTATAGGTGAATAAACTAACTACAACATATTTTTTCTTTGGGAGGATAACATAATTCCTTATATCATATCTATGAATTTATTTCATAAGTACACTTATTTGATTCCTAGGGAAAGGAAAAAATACATGGGTGAGGACAAATTCTTAGTAAGGGTAAATTATAGTGGAAGAAATAATGAACAATTTAGAATAACCAATATTGCAATGTAATAAGAAATGATACATGATATATAATCAATAAAATGAATATATGAAATTTGGAATGGTAATAGAAAAATAAAAATTCCATTTAAATAACTAGATATGAAAAAATATATACAAAATGTTAGAAACTAAAAACACATTAAATTTATTCATTAAAATAAGAAAGAAATTGAATCCATATATAATGGAAATTTAATTATCCAATGGATAATAATAAGAAAAGGATTATTAATAAATTCAATGATTAATTACTGGAATTCATGTTTCCCATGAACGTGATACCATGACTGTCAAGGCCTTTCACAAGACTGTTTAAATTTATTAGTGGAAACACATCTACTCTACTTATAAGAAAAAATCAAAGTATTTGTCTCTAAGTAATTTCATCACATGATACTACCGATATATTGTGGGTCTTAATTTAGATGGTCCCCAACACATAGTTCTCGCTTTAAATGGTCCCCAACCCATATAATGTATGCCAAAATCCTTTCTCATATATTGAATAATCGATTTAAATAAAAAATATTGTGTTATCAAATAACTGTGTTGAGTTAAGGAGATAAATATGTCAATATTTCTCTAGTTATTCAAATAACTATCAAATTAAACACCATATTTCAAAATTATATATGGTATAGTAAATGAACAAATCCATGATAAATAATATGAATGATTAGGGTAAATTCAATGTTCAATGGTCATAAATATTGAATAATTCAAGGTGAGTAAAAAGAATCAATGTAGTGAATGTAAATATTATACATGGTCAAAAGAATCTCTAACTATAAAATGGAATAATAAAAATAGTATCCAAAAAACACATCTCTAGTGGAGTAAAAATAGAGGGGTATTGTCATTGGTGAAAGGAAATACTATAAAATAATTTTAAACCCATTTTTAAAGAAATTAAGCATTTTATTATGAAAAAATAATCACAATATTCATTCTCATTGAAAATTAATATTTAAAGAATTTGCATCAATTTTTTTAAACATTCAAATGATGCTCGGAAGATATGACTTCAGGTATATTTGTATATATTGTACAAGGTTAAACAAAAATTGTATTTGCACAGTAAATGGCTAGAAAAATTCATTATTTACAAATATAGAAGAATATTAAATTGAAAATCACAAAAAAAAATCAAAAAATCTATACAAAAAATCATTTAGGGAAGGTGAATTTTTTTTGAAAATAATTTATAAAAAAGGGCTTTTAGAAGATAATAGGTTCTCTATTAAAGAGATAAATGAAACAGGGTTTCATAATAAATATTTTTCTATAAATTTTTAAGTAACAAAGAGTTGGAAATGGTATTAATTTTTAAAATATTTCATGAATTTCTAGAGGATAATATTATTTATGGGTTTATTAATCCATGGTAATATAATTTCTTTGAATAGAAATTCATTTGTAGAAAATCCGGAATAAAATGAGACAGTGGAGTAAACCCTTCAGAATAATAAAACTAATTTGAGAATTAATAAATGAATAGATTATATGTTTCAAATTGAAATAAATATAAAATAAGTGAAAGTAAAAGATTATATTTTTTATAGTGATTATAAACATAATCATTGAATATGAACAATAATGGGGATGTGATATAACCCAAGGAAAAGAAATCAAGTTATGAATTTATTCACCACATGGTAACATCTTAATAACAATACCCATGAAATAAATAACTTCAAATGAAAATCTAAATAACATTAATTCAAATTTATTATTAATATAAAATAAAATAGTAGAATCTTATAAAGAATATAAAATAAATAAGTGGTTAAAATATTTTATGTCTCCATGATTGAAATGTTAGACAAGAATACCTTAACTTGCGTTTCCTTTTAACTGAACATCCATTAACTAATTTTATAATGGTTTTATGAATGTTAATAAATTATTATATAGTCATTATAATATTTATAATAACATATATTATTTTCCAATAATATCTTATAACCCCTATGAAAACAATCATCCATTATTTTCACTATTTCGTGTGTTAGTTGCCTATATTTCAGAGTATGTTTTTAGGCCAACGAGCTCGTACACGAGTGGTAAGGGATCCTACTTGGAATTCAAGAGACCCAGGTTCAAACCTGCATAGAGGTGAATTTCCAGGAGTACTATAGCAGTATTGTATCAGTCAATGTAACTGTATTGTAGTAGGTACAGTTTGGTACGATAACAGCAGGAACTATTCCCTTGATTTGGGACTTCAGACCACCGTTTTGGTCATAAGGGTCTCAAGGCCTTCAGGTCATCAAAGTCCTTTTGGCATTAGGTTATTCGGGCCATTATGACCATGGAGTTTCCCAGTTCACACATAGTAGGTCCGAGAAGAGGATCCGAGCAAAGAGTATCAGTCACCAGAGTAGAGATAATCGGATTGGATGAATTAGAGGGTATGGAAACCCCCATCTAGACCAATCATCATGCATCTTTTCACGGGTAAATGCTAACTAGTTAGCAATGAAATGTGTAGAGCTAGGTGATCAATGATGCAGAAGCTAGGGAGGGGAAATTCAAGTGGGTCGGGCATACGGGTCATGTTATGGGCATAGTATGCCTCTAGCCTTCCATACATGTAACTAAATTTAAGGTTGTATTGAGCCTTGTGCCTTGGGAATGAAGTTCATGTAATGGTTTCCATTAAACCATTAAAATAGGGATTATCTATAAGAAAATAACAAGAAGTCATTCAGGTCATTTGGGCTTAGAGTATGTTTTTAGTTGATATTTTATTCTTCGTACATAAATCATGATTTCATAAATCCCAGATAAAAACATAGATTTAATTATCATATATATTCAAAATATATTTATTTTTAATAATCTACAATTTTTAGATAAGGAATTAAAACAACCATTCATGTATATTGTAGGTCTTATATATACATTAACGATATTTTCATTTCCTTAACATATTTAAAAGAATGAAAAATAAATTATATATTTGTATATGTGTATTAAAATTAAATAATCATATTTATATTATAAATTTCACAATGTTTTAGTAAACTATATTTTCTAAATTATATGTATATCATAAATGATTCACATCGTTTTGAGAAGGTTGTATTCCACACTTCCACAAAAGATGATATCATATTCCAACAAAATGAAAACATGATTGTTTGAGTAATATTAAAATTACTTAAGCATAAATACATTATCAATGTCATATATATATTATATAAATAGAGTTTCCATTATAATTTCCACCATTATAGGTGGTAGAAGATGAGTGAACAATCATCATTTCGTAAGGTGGTACTTCACCGTACTTTATTCGATAAGATTATTACCCATTTGATTAATTTATATATAATTATTGATATAATGATTACTATAAAAACATATTAGTTTATTTAGTATACTTATTTTATTATGTCATACTATAATAATATGTTTTTTATATGGTGGGTATTGAAAAGAAAACAAAATATATT
This sequence comes from Viscum album, assembly GCA_963277665.1. Classification (NCBI taxonomy): domain Eukaryota; kingdom Viridiplantae; phylum Streptophyta; class Magnoliopsida; order Santalales; family Viscaceae; genus Viscum; species Viscum album. Next base: position 758,944,435 of record OY728147.1, read on the forward strand.
GATGAAGGATGTTTCCTCTTCTTTGGGTTACACCATTTGGTTTGCACAAAAGGGATTGAATTGATGGATTTCATCCAAAATGGAAAATTCTCGAAAGGGGGGAGTTCTTTTGGTAGAATATTTTAGAAGTTATTTGGTGAGACGAAGTTATTGAAACGTGTGAATAAGTTGGAGGGTGAGTTCATTTATATAGCAGGGGAGTGTCATTCTTTTAAATTTAGGAAAATGAAATTACACCCATGTTTTTTCATGTAATGTAGCTTTAATAATTGACACAAATAAATCCAATGGAGGACAAGGTTGTAATAATAATAGTAAATTGAATTTTTACAAGTTTACTAGTAATTTTTGGAACTTTAGATTATGGTTTAGTCACCTGTTAAGATATTTTTTCTCTTGATAATTGTACATAATTTTAATGAAATTAACATATATTTTCAATAAAATAGGATAATTTTAAATTATTAAACATTATAAGTTATTATAATTATAAAATAATATAATTTAATGAGACACAAAACACAAAACACATAAGAAAATATAGTATCCTAATACTTTAAAATATAGTTACTATTTAACATTAAAATTTGTGGAATTAGAAAAAAATAATGAATTGATACTCAAAAGGTAGTGTTATATAGTAATTCCCCATCATGGTTCTTGTTTACCACAATTTTTAGGCACCAATTTACATCACATTAGAGAATAAAACTATAAACCCCTAAATGATGGACGGTTAATAAAATATCAATGAAGATAAATAGGGAAACTCCATGTATGTTGTAGTAATGGCCTTGGATTCAATGGATTTTTAAAAGGAAACTAAATGTGATTTTTAAAAGATCAGTCTATGAGAAGACACGTAATTTTGAGATCTGGAGTGGTTGGAAAGGATTTTCATTAAATTTTAAATATTATTAAATAAACGTGCGAGGTGGTTTTTCTATATTCTGAACCGGTCGTCAAATTTGAAATATAAGGGCACCGTTGAACTTAGAATGATGGGATTCCCCTCAAAAGGGCCTAATTTTGGCTGAAACGGGCCAATATTGATATTTAGATTTTGGCTATAAATAAAATATTTATGTAACAATTATTTTATTTTCAAATCCTTATGAGTCCTAAAAGGTATCCCGGATAGGAAATCTGAGAGTATCATTGAGCTTCTGAGGGTGGGTTTCCCTTAGGATCAGCTTAAAATTGACTTGCATGGGTTGAGGGTGAAAGTTAGTTTTTGAGTTTTTTAAACTAAATAAAATGGCGCGAGTGCGTGGTTTTGGAAACATCTAAATGGGTTCCAGGATTGAAAATTGGTGTGCACAGTTTCATTTAAAATGATGACATTACCTAAAAATGGACTTATCATTGACCAGTACAGGTCAATCGAAAATGAAAGTTTTTGAACTTTTTTATGAAAAAAAGTAAAAATAAAATTAAGTTGATGATTTATTTTACTTTTGAACATTTTAAACTATTGAAACAAAATGGAGTGTAATGAAATGAAACCGAATACATTGTTTAATTAAATGAAACAACGTAACAAGTTCAAAAAAAATGTTGATTCTCGTTTATTCCTTTAATATACAAGTAGATTATGTATTATTGTTGGAACAATCCTGGTTCATCTCGGATGATCTGGTGGGTGAAGAAATCTAACTTTATCCCCCCTTCGAATAGATCGTCGCCAACAATGATCGACCAATGGATGTTAATAGAGGATTGTGGAATGACGAACACAGTGACAATGCTCATTGCTAATGAACAATCCTAACCAAGTAGGGGTTGTTATTTAAGTTTCATTCTATTCACTATTCATTGTTTTAGATGATGAACGTAGATCACCAATGAACAGGTTGACAGGAAGTTCGATCATTCATTCAAGGGGTAGATTTCCCTCAGGATTATCTTTGGGCAGTAAATCATTTAATAAATAAAATTTTTATTTTCTACATTGATCTTTCTAACGAGAGTGGATCAACACCATGAAAAATGAAGGTGGAGGTCCGTTCCTCATTTAGTTATTTTTTTTCCTCCCCCCTCCCACTGGAAACACATGCTTTACATTCATTGTGGGATGATGAGCGGTTAGTCATTGCATAACTGTTTTTGGCGCAACGATGATGGAGGAGAGACGATGGTGATGAAGGACAGATCGAGGTTGTGCGAGAGATGCCTCCAATCAATCAATTCTCAGATAAAAGAAATTAAAAGATGTTTTGAACCACATGTGATGAATAATGTGACGTGAGGTTTGTAGAACACCCTCTCAATCGAAGAACGGACTATTAGAGCACATCTGGTGGATGGTGGGAAAATCTATCAGTGGCATGGGCCTCTTGCTAGATGATGGTATCCACATGAAGGATCCGAGTCAAAATCCTCAGTGTGATTTTGTCCCATGGGTTGCAGCGAGTCTTTCTAGAAGAACAAGTATTCTACACAGACCTGTTAGAGTAGTGGCACCATCTGGCACCGCCTGAGGAGAAAAAGGACATGATGCTTACTACGTCCGAGCTAAGTAAGCTAGCCCACCGTAGCAGGAAGGGGTGGTTCTACCATGAAACGCCAAGCCATGCGGGCTGGGCTAGACCCATATGCAATACCCATTAGGTCGGGTCTGACCTGGGTCTGTTCGGGTTAATCCGACCAGGTCATACCAGATTCGGATGCAATCAACCCCCATTACACTAAAACAAACATAACTTTTAAAATGGAGAATCTACATGAGGATCCATCCATGGAGGCTGGTATTTTTGGGAGAGACATTCCTTTTGAGATACATTAAGTCAGTTTTTGAGAATGTTATCGAATGGCCTTCTTGGTTTTAAGAGTAGGCTCTCCTAATATTGGCATACTTTGGGAAGAATCTTGGAGATTCTTATGATCAGATGTTAGGACATTAACTCCCTTGATGAATCAAGGTGTCAGTACTCTTTATACCTCTACTTTGGTAGAGACAGGGCTCCCCACATTTTAGGGCACAAGCTATCTAAGAAGTTCATAAATAATGATTCGGTACTACCCAGACATTCTAGGGAGTATGTCCTCAATCCTTAGAGTTGGTAAACCCTTATTGGGTGAGGGCGTGGGTCCTCCATATATAATTCTTGAAGATCCAGTACTCCCTTACTGGGTAAGGTGTGAGTCCTCTATTTTAGGATTCGGAACTCCCATATCGCGCACGAGTGTGGATCCTCTAGAATGGTGTCAGTACTCCCCTAATGTACTCGAGTGCGGGTCCGCCATTGAGAACAGACTAACATAATCGGTACTCTCCTATATTACTAGGGTGCAGGTCCTCTATTCACTAATTAGTACTCCCCTATCAATTAGGGTAGGGGTCACTGATATACGAATTATTACTCCCATTCCAATACAGGGTTCAGTTCCCTCATGAGTAATACTCCCTTGTCACACTAGGGAATGTGTCTTATATTCATTGAGTAATACTCACCTCTCGGGTAGGGTGTGAGTTCTCAATTTGAGATGGATCCCACTCAAATGTTAGACATATTAGGGAGGAAAATTCACATCCTCATGATGAAAATGACAGCTAGATAGGAGTTAGTGAACCATCAATAGATTGAGGTGTGTGCCACTCCTTATAGGAGTGACTGATGTATTGTTGGTTAGTCTAGACCAGCGCTCCCTAAACTGAGTGTAGTGAATAAGAGAGAGGATCCTCACTTGGTTATCCACTATCTTGCATGGTATGCATGACTGTGACGACTAAACCTCTTGTGTCAGGTAGTAGAGTCGGACCTAGTAGAATATTCCTGATGGAGCACATTCTCTCAGATGTACCATTCAGAATAGTAGGATTGTACCTGATGAAGTGTATCATTCGGACGAGTTCCATCAAGGATGGTTGAGCTAGTGGAGTGTAATATCAACATTTGTGTGTTATGACTTTATCATTTGATGATAATCCTAAAACTATATGTGTGTTTGGGACCACAAGCTTTCTTATATGCTGAGATGAGTATATTTGGATGTTCATGGTATAAATATGGGAATATTCCCATATAGAGATAATTGTGAAATCCTTTGTGGGTTTTCCCATTTTCTTTTACTCTTTCTTTTTGATGTACCCAAATGAGTATTGTTTTACTGACCCTTGCACGGTCTTTTCCCGAACATGTCTTGTCTTGTGTAGATGACTGACACATTGACAATTTCAAAGGAGGTCCAGGGCTTGGTGATGTTTAGTGACACCAGAAAGACGAGGTTCACTTATATATCTTCAGGTAGCTATACATAACATAAACTTCAAGTAGGATTCCATGCGAATGAGCTCCAGGGACTTGGATTTTTACTTTTGTTATGTTTTCCTTTTGGTGGGCTTATTTAATAGCTCGTGCTTCCACAATGTAATTTACATTTCTTTGTACTATGGTTGTGTTTTACTCAGTGTATTGCATGCATATTTTCCTTGAATTTTACATTCTAGTACCATTGGATGGGAGTTAAGTGCATGTTATAGGTACTTAGAAAATGACACCCACTTGTGGAATAATGACTTTGGAACTGGTCACCAGCCCTTGACCTTTGGGAGGCAGACTTCAGGTGGTCACATCACGTGCCCTGGGGGATGGGTTTTGAAAAATTCGTATCAAAGGGGGTTGGTTTTACCTCAAAAAGTGGGAGTTTTTTGTTATTTGTTTTTTAAAATAGTGTTAAGTGTTTCAAGTTTTTATTTCAAGCCATGGACTCTAGTGCCGGTGCAGAGACTGACGTATCCATTCACCAGGACTCTGGGAATTTTGTTTTCGATTTAGTAAATGGGAACACTGGTTGTGGTGAAATAAAGGGTAAATGAATCTTGTAGGAATGGTTCTTATTTACATGTCATTCATGATTCAGTTCTCTAAATATACTATTCTACTGTGGTTCATCTTGTTATATATCACGATGCCACCACGATGATAGCTAGATAGAATCCTACAACATGATCATGACGATGATCCACCCCAAGTGGAGGCTTTAGTACAGGGAACTGAATCTGTTCCAATTACCTCCTAGTGGTGGACCAGTGATACAACCACCCATCTATGAAGATTTTTTAATACTTCTACAGGTGGAGGATGCATGCAGGTTGAATGTGCTACATGAGTTCCCAAGGTAGAGACCCTTGAGGTTCCGAGGTGAGACAAATCCTCAGGTAGCTAAGGATTGGATTGAGGTGGTTATGTGAGTCTTCCACCTAGTGTGGACTCCTGATGAACATATGCTAGTACTAGCCGCATTTGTTATAAAGGGATCAGCAGTACGATGGTGGAGATTAGTTATCTAGACGCACGATGAGATAACCCTCACAATTAATGACTTTGAGAACCTCTTCAGGGAGCAGTTTTTTCCAGCAAGATTACACTCTCTACCTATAGTAAAGTTGCTTCACCTACTGTAGGGTAGCATGATAGAAGAAGAGTAATCAGTGAGATTCATATATCATTCTTGCAACTCTATAGATATGGTGGGGATGCTCACTTTTGGGCCTGGACCTTAGAGCAGGGACTACGCCGGGTGATTAGGGCGTCAGTGATACCCCTTAGCATTCTGACATATGGTAAGGTTTAAGAGCATGCTCTAGTGGTAGAGAGCTTCAATGAAAAGTAGTATATGAATGAGACCTACATTATAGGTCATGAGGTATAGGCGTCTACTAGAGCTAGTAGATGACATGCGACATGATCGTGACATAGGAGGTATACCCATGATCAAACACAAATACATGGGACTGTGGCACAACAGCAATTCCAAGGAGCAGATCAGTCACAGGTGAGGCGGTATTATGCTTTCAATGTCCAAGTGTATCTCTCTAGAGATTTTCTAACCCTCCATGCCATTGAGTGGGAGAAATCAGATGAGAATCCATTGTAGAGACAATACATGGAGCAAGGAGTTACTCAAGATGGGGGACAAGGAAGTGGAGCAGGATGAGTTGGATGAGGTGGCAGGTAGTTTGAAGCTTTTCCACCACCTCCCCCAGTGGGTCCATTCCAGGATCAGAGAGATGGAGTGTGTGGGTGAGGACAGCTACATGTGATCTTGTTTTATGAACAAGAAGCTCAAGGTGAAATTCGTGGCATGATCTGTGTATTTTCTTTTGGCTCCATTTTTCAAATAAACACAGGTGAGGGACATTAACCTTTTTCTGCGAGTTCTATTTGAGACTTTGAGGTTCCGATTGTAATGTGGACATGCCCCTCATGCGTAGTGACTCATGCTAGAAGAGACCTGATGATGACACATTGGTGAGGATAGTGGGACATGACTCTTGGTGGTTAGAGTTGCAGTTGGGAACCCTTAGTCATGGTGTTGAGGCCGTATGACATCATTCTTGGTATGGAATACTACCATTCATACTCGGATTGACATTATTAGGGAAAGTATTTTGTGTGTCTGCTTTGGTGAGAAACTTTTTTCCTCCTGATGAATGGAAAACTCATACAACATAGGGTGTAATCTCAAGAAGATTTAAGCTTATAAACATTCCATGTTGATAGAGTTAGAGCCCATGATGTTTCTGTAGTATGAAATTCTCATTTACCATCCATACTCAAGTGAGATGACATTAGTGAGTGTGGTAGTGTTCTAGTTTCACCAGGTTTTCTTGCCACAGGATGTTGTAGACAGAGGGCCTAGTAAGACAAAACATTCACTTATGGGTGGCCATGTTTCATTTTTAAATACCCCTCTGTGTTTAGCGTCAACCATGAATGCATAATTCTTGTTGATTTTTATCATAGTTCATCCAAGGGTGGATGTGAACTGTGGGTTTTTTTGTATCTACATTAGGTTAGTGTGGAGTGGAGCCACTAGAACCCCTGACTACAAATGGATTATAGTGCTTATTGATTTTACAACTTGTGCAACTAATGATACATTTTCTCGTTGTTGCATAATGGTGACCTAGATGAAGATAGACATGAGAGTGGAAAACCTCAGTGGTTTCTTGATGTGCATTCATATAAGCAGCACAAGAACCCTGTATAAACCTAGATTTCTTCATTTGAGGATATGATTTTGATTTTTGGGGATGAAAGTCTTAAGGAGGGAAGAATGTAATGTACCAGAATTTGATTAATTTTCTAAAAAAATTAAATCGGATTTTTATAAGACTCGGCTCTGAGTTGGAATGTAATTCTGAAACTTAGAGTGGCCCGAATGGATTTTCAGACTTTTTAATGTTTATTAGTTAAACATGCGAGCATGTTTTTTCTATATTTTGAACTGGTTCTTGAAAGATGAATATGATGGCAGCATTTAAATCATAATTTATGGATTCTCCAAAAAATGGACTAATGTTGGCTGACACATGCCAACATTTGATTCAATTTTTTTGGCCGTAAATTATATAATTAAGAAAAAATTGTTTTATTTTCATATCCTTATATCTACTAAGTGGTAACTCAGATTAAAAAACTGATTGTATGATTGAGCTCGTGAGGGATGGTTTCTTTTAGGTGGAGCATAACCTCGCCCAGAATGGTTCAAGGTTGAAATATAATTTTTGAGTTTTTTTCAGCGAATTAAAATGGTGTGGATGCACGGTTTGGGATAATTCTAAATGGGTGCCTAGATTTAAAATCTGAGGGCACCGTTGTATCCGGAATAATTACATTACCTAATAATGGACATAACATCAACCTTCATAGGATAAATGGAAAAAATAGTTTTCTGACTTCTTAATAAAAAAAATTAAAATAAAATAAATTGGATGTTTTATTTTATTTTTGATCTTTTGAAACAGTTGTAGTGAAATAGAATATAGCTCAATGAAACAAAATTTATTGTTTTATTAAATGAAATAGCGTAACAACTTCATAAAAACTTCTTAACAAGAGTTTTGATTCACATTTCAACCTTTAATGGCCAAGAAGACGATGCAATATTGTGGGAAAAATCTGGGTTCTTCTCCGAACCTCTGGTCAGTGATGGCGAAAAATGCCAACCCCGCTTCGAATGGATCATCCCAAATGATGATCTCCAATGAACATAAATAGAGTATTGAGGATCAGTAAATTCGGTGACATCATTCATCACCAATTAATGATCCGAAACATGTAGTTGTTGTTATTTGAATTCTTTTCTTTTCCCCATTCTTGGTTCTAAACGAAGAATGCAGATCAACCCACAAAAAAGTTGACATGTGGTTCAATCGTTCTTCTTGGAGGTATGTTTCTATTGGGATTATAACTGGGGAGTAAATCATTTCATAAATAAATTTTGCTTTCCACCCCTAATATTTCTATCATGAGCGGATAAACACTGGGAAGAATGACGGTGGAGGTTCATTCCTCAATTAGTTGTTTGGTTTCCCTCACCCCCCATGATGCACGTTCATTTAGTTCTTTGTGGGACAATGAGAGGTCTGTTATTTCACAATAGTTCTAGGCACATCGACGAAGGAGGTGCGAAGACGATGATGAAAAATTGATCTAAGCAGTGCGAGAGATGCCACCAATCAAGCGCTTTTTGGCAGAAGGGATCGTGGTGATGTTTTGAGAAACATATGATGAATTACACAACTTGAGGGCTCTATAACACCCTTTGGATCGATGAACAGAACACCAAAGCACATTTGGTGGCCCGCAACAAACATTTTTCGGCACATTAGCACCGATGACACTGACCGCAAGCAGGACAGCAGTAGCCTCATGGATACGGCGTGAAGGAGCCCTAGCCAAAGTTTTTGTTTGATTTGGACCCTCAGTTTCATGTGGCTCTTGACAGAAGAAACAACATGTATAACAGACCAGTTAGAGTATCAGTGCCATCTAGTTCCACCAAAGGAGAGAAATGGCGCGACTCATTTTTTACTTTGGAGATGAGGAATCCAGCCCTCCAATGTGGCTCCAGCTGGTTCTAGAAAGTTGTGCCCTACTAGGAGGGCTGGGCTTGGTCAGATCTGGGTTGGGTCAGGTCAGTCTGGCTAGGTCTAACCAATATTGGAAGCAAATGGCCCACATTTTTCTAAAATAATCTTAACTTCTAAAAAGAGAATCCATTTGACAACCTGTCTGTGGAGATGAGACCCTTGGGATGAGACCATCCTATTGAGATAATTTAAGGTAGTTTTGAAAAAATAGAGGATGGAAATTTTGGATTGAAGTGTAGGTTTTCCCGGTATGGACATACTTTTACTAGAATTATGGTGGTTCTTAAGATGTGATGTTAGGGCAGTTTCTCCATTTTTGGCTCAAGGCAGGGATTCTCATTATCACTATGATTTGGTAGAGACAGAACACCAAACGTTTTTGGGTGTGGGTTCTCAGAGAAGTTTGTAATGGAAGATTCGGTACTCTCCGACCATTATATGGAGTGGGTCCTCTATCCTTGGAGTCGGTACTCCCTTATTGGACTTGGGAGCTGGTCCTCCATATTTAATGCATGTAGAGTTGATAATCCCATACTTGATATGGAGTGTGTCATATATTATAGGAGTCAGTACTCCCGTGCCATGCCAGGGAACGGGTCCTCAAGCCTTGGGTTAGTACTCCCCCAATTTACTAGGGTGTGGGTCCCCCATAGTGAATAGATTGACCGAGTTAGTACTCCCCTATATTACCAGGGTGTGGGTCCTCTAGTAACTAAGTGGTACAACCCTACCACATAGAGTATGGGTCCTCGATATAAAATGTTTTACTCCCCTGATGATATAGGGTGTAGGTCCTTCTTGAGTATTACTCCTATGTCACACCAGGGCACATGTCTTCCAGTCACTGAGTAGTACTCCCCTATCGGGTTGGGTGCAAGTCCTTTATTGAAGATGGATCTCCCCCAACTATCAAACACAGTAGCGAGGATAAATCATATTTGGTTGATGAAAACGAAACCTTGATAGGAGTCAGTACACCCTATATGGACTGAGGTGTGGGCCATTCCTCATATGAGTGACTGAGGTATCACATTTTAGTCTAGAGCAGCACTCCCTCAACTATGTGCCGTGACGAGGAGAAGGCTTCTTCAATTGGGTTTCCTTGGTCCTTCTTGAGGTACATGATTGTGAAGACTAAACATATAGTGTCAGGGACTAGAGTCAGAATTAGTAGAATATTCCTGATGGAGCATGTTCTCTCAGACATACCATTCTAAATGGTAGGAATGTACCTAATGGAGTGCATCTCTTGGACAGGCGACATAGAGAATGGGTGATCTCATAGAGTGTGATCTACTAGTTTGTGTGTTATGACTTGAGCCTTTGATAATTATCCTAAAACTGGTTGTGTGTTTGGAACCACATGTTTTCTTATTGGCTAAGACTAGTATATCTAGATGTTCAGGGTATATTATAGGAATATACCCAGTTAGATGTGACTATGCATTTTGTTCTCGGTTTTCATATATGCTTTACCTTGGTGGTTTTGGGGTCCCCTACTTAATTTTATTTAAATCCTCACAATACTCACTTTTCTTGCAGGTTTCATGTCTTGTGTCGACAACCGACACTTTGACGGAGTCCAGGGAGGACCATGGTCTGGTGTTATTCAGCGAGATCAAATATAAATAGTTCATTTCAATAACTTCATGCAGGTACCCTTCACCTACCCTTATGGTAGGCTTCCTAGAGTATGAGCTTCAGTGACATTGAGTTTTACTTGTGTAATATTTTTACTTTTAGTGAGTTTGTTTACTAGACCAAACTACCACCATGTACTTCACATTCTGTTGTACTCTAGTTGTCTTTAACTTAGTGGATCAAATTCATTGTTTCCATGCCTTTTAATATCTCGTACCTTTGGCTGGGAGTTGTGTGTGTCTGTATAGGTACTTAAAAAATGCCTCCCACTTGTGGAATAGGTCTTTTGACACTAGTCTCTAATCCCTAGCCTTTGGTAGGTTGGATTGCAGTAGTAACGACATGGGCCCTGAGGGACAGGTCATGATATTTTTCATAAGCCATTAGTTGCGAAAAGATTAAAATTTTATATTATTATTATTTTTACACATTTATAAGAAGAAAGTGATAAAACATGCAATTCCAAACCACCAAAAATCTCACACCTTATGATATATATGAACTGTTATAATCATGTTTCATCATATTATAAGAATAATCCCTATATATTTCCCTTAAAATACCATTTACCTTCATATCTGGGTCATCCTTGAATAGGTATTCAAACCAAAAATCCATCTTTCCCCACATTTGAATGAACTCCTCTATATTTTACCCCCTTTCTTTGAATCCCTATTTGATAATAAGTTCCTCATTATTGATCAAATCACACTTCTCTTTATTTTTCTCCACTAGAAATAATCTCTCATACATCCATTCTAATACATTTATAGGGGCCTCATGTCAGAAATAAAACATCCAACATTTATTACCCTGAATGGTTGATAAGAACCCATGATTTCCCCTTATGGAAAACTAAATTTCTTACCTCTTATTTCTGATCATTCATCCTAGAGAAAGCCTCACTATTGGAATGATCCTCCACCACAATGCCATGCTACATCAAATTAAGATCATCTATCACAACACTTGAATTCTCATGTTTATTATTAACTCCACCTTCATCTTCCTACACATTATATATGAAGACAAATTCCATCTCCTTAGGCCTCGATATCAAGTTAGATATTATATCCATGGGTTTTGGAACTTCAGAATAATCCATCCGCACCTGAAAAGGTCGGATCCTCAAACTGTTTACCTTAAACACGTCGCTACTATAGTTGAACTAAAACGGTCAAAATTATAAAAAAGACAACATCTCAACTGATCTATTTCATACAATACTCATATATTTTTGTTTGTTATAATGTCATTGAAAGGTATGTGGGAAAACATTGTATGTGTTCTTACTAACAATTAACATGAGAGAACCACTATATTAAAGCCCGAAGAGGGGACTATACCTTAGGAAACATATTCTCAATAAAACAACTAAGGACACTATACCAACAGTGCATGAAAATTCATTTATCAACCTCACGATCCCTTGTCTCATTAAATATCCACATAAACATAACTTTTAAGGATATATATATATATATGATTCATTCAAAATGAGTAAAATTACCATAAGATAAGGAAAATTTTCATTAATTAATTAGTGATATATTATATAGTTGAAATAGTTTTTTGGGAATTCAATTTCACACTACAAGCCCTTAAAAATTAGTATATTGTATTACAAATATAATGCCTGGGCCACCTCCTTGATTCTCAAGAATGATTTAAAATTAGAAAACATGCTTTCAACAAGGGGATTAGAGACTAAATTCTATAATAAATAATAAATCCATGAATCTTGTGAATCACTGAATGGTAAAATAAATTAGAACTATAACATCACAGATTAATAAAAACAATCTCATATCTCTAGTAACTAAGATATAAGACCAGAATATGTGATATAAATCATAGGCCTGGACACATTCTTAATATTCATATATTTTATATCCAAAATAAGAATACAACATGAAAATAAATAGGTCTGATAACTCTTTTTCATGTCCTAATCTAGATCAGTCTATTAACATTAATCGATTGTTTTGAAACAAGGCCTCAAGTGTGCCTCTCCATATTCAAAAGGATTCTAACTAGCATCAACGGCCTAGGGTATGAGGGTGAGGAGACTATTCCCTAATATTATAATAAGTAACTAGTGGAAATAACTGAAAAGTATTAATATATGGAATATAATAATTGTTTATAAGTAATAAATATAAAATAGGCTGTAATAAATGAAATATAGTATTTTACCAAATGGCTATGTCATACATAGAATACTTATAACCCGCATGGGTGAGTATATATATTTGAAAATAATTAAAAGTGAAATAAAATTATAATCTTCTACTATCCACACTGTAAAAATGACATACACGATATCCAAATATATATTCAAGACAACCTTCTCAATAAATCTCATTCCTCAGCTCATTGTCTACCTATAACCTAGAGAAGATCATCACGGGTACTCCAATGTAGGGGCTACCCGAGCCCGGAATTAGTAAAATAATTAGAAGGTCACCAGGATTAAATTTCAATTCGTAGCTAGTAAACTGTTTGTATGTATATGTGTACTACTAGTCAAGATAAAAATATAATAAGAATAACTAACAACAAAAAAAACATGAATTATAAAATTAATACCAAATAATGATATCATATGTTTTATGCTCGTAAAATATTCTTATTATAGATGAGTGAAAAATAGAAGGAAGATAATAAATTAAATCTATAGTTGATATTTGGTCATGTGATACTTATTGAATGAACAACATTTAAATAAGACATTGAGCTTCATGTAAGAGCCCTTATGCTATTTACAATCTTGCCAATCAATGTGCTTATAATCTTGGTCAATAATACATTTTGTGGATAACTTTGTAAATTTATCTGAATAAGTTATATAACCTTAGGGGGTACATGTTACCACCATGTTATTACTTGTAATTTACTCTAATCAATATAATTACGGTTTCCTGGTAGTATATGAACATATTGAAAATAAACGACTTAGATGGATATCATACCACTCATGCTATGTAAATCCGGTCTAATTTTTATGTTATAGGTCCCAACCCATTTGAAATCATGACACTACTACTCAGATAATACCTAATAGGGATGACCCTTATTCGATATGTACGGTATTCTCTCCATCTATAAGGTAATAAATCCTGATAAATTCAATACAAAAACTAATAAGCCTAATCCCATAAAAGGTATAGGTGATGCAATAAAAGTACATCCACCAAATCCTAGGGAGCCTCCAAGTAACCACTCAAGGTGATCATCATTACTACCTAAGAGTTTCTAAAACAAGAATTATGAAACATTATCAGGAATATCATTTATAATCCATTAGAGAGGAGGAATTATAGTGGCAATTGAACATCTAGTATAGTAACCACCAATCATTTAAGTAACAAAATCCTAGTCTAATGAAGTAACATTGGACATCCTAGTAATATAATAGTAAATCATGTATTCGAATAAGATTGACCCCAGTTAGTATCAATTGGAATCCTCATAATAAAATATATCACATCAAGACACAAGGACCATCTATATGGAAGCACATCTGGTGATCATACCTGCATCCACAATAACAGATTAAATGAATATATAAAAGACTGAATGTGATTAAATTCCAAAACCACAACTAATTCAATATCCAATTGATCATAGAAGTTTTGTATGGGTTGTAAGGTGAAAAATTATACCATCTCTACCCAAACCTTTATGCACTAGGTCAAGGTTCTCCAAACATAGGGGTACCCACTTGTGTCCCCCAAGGTAGATACACAGATAAGTATTACTTATAAGATCATTGATTTCCTCATAGATATAAATGAATCTCTATTGAGACCATTATAAATTGTATATGAGAAATAGAATCCCTCTAGGGATCCTATTAAATAGACTCATAGTCTCGTCCATTAGACCAAGGAATGAAGCATGTGTAGAGTGGTTGTCTGTGACACCTCCAATCACCTATATTGATTGACCAACATAGTTTAATAAGAAAATTTACCCGAATAAATAAAAAAAGTAGGAATCTACCCTAAGTGTGAGCCCATGAAAACCCATACAACCATAACCATGTATAAATACCATAAGGAAGGTACAATTGACCTTATATATTTTATGTATCGTTTCAAGTCATTACAAGGGATAGAAGATGCTAAAATGATTTTTCCAATCTAATCTGACACATATATAGGTCATGCCTGAAATCTAGAAACCATAAATATATTAATTATAATTTCATTATATTTAATTAATATAAATCATGATGATAAAAAAAATTAAACAACTTTAATTATGATGGAAGATATCTCAAAACCTCATCTGTCACTCTCATCACACTAAAACAATGACCAAACACTCCCCCAATACATACAAAACATACTGAACCTCAAACCCAACCTAAGACCGAAAAATGGTGTCAAAAAAATTTATCCTACAATTTAATTTCAATAAATAGATTTTTATAAATTATCATTTGGTACATACCATGATAAAATGAGGCACAGTAAGGTGCATATGGCCTCACATGTCATCATCTTATTAGGAATATGAAAATATGTTACATCGGTATTTGATTCCACCATACTCATATTGAATCATAATGAAATAACCTAAATAGAGAATCCAAATGTATAAATCTATGTATATGATCAAAACAGAGGCTAATAGGGCTGATGAATTACCTTAAAGATTATAATACATATGATAATGTTCTATTTATAACAGGAATGAAAGATATCTCCCGTGGATGAAGATATATAGAGGAGGGAACACGGATAAGATATTATAGGTAAAATAATGGATAAAAGTGGCTAAAATATTTAAGGGATAGAGGGTAAATTGAAATTTTACTATTTTTAATGGGCCACACAGTTTGGTTGTACGGTTGGAAAAATGGTGCGCCAACTGTGTGCCTGAATAGGACAAGGCACGCCCCTCTCACAGATGCATGATTTATGTTATAATAGATAATGGTCCGACCATGTGACATGTATACAATGAACTGATTAAACTCTCATGTATTTCCTTATCCTGTAAAATTTTTCTCCTACCTTCGAACCAATAAAATATATTTCATACAGTTATGAGACTCAGTTATAAATAACTCTATACCAATTGTGAGACACATTTTTTTTTTCTTTCTAAAACATTAATTTTTTCCCTAGAACACCCATGATGCTTTTGAAACCTCAAAACCACATCCAAATCCACATTCCATGCCTAATAACATAACTTTGAGGTGTTCAAAACATCATAATTCTATTATAAATATGTAACCATGATTTGAAACTTATAGTATATGAAAATTCAAATTTATTTTGAAAATTTCCAACTCAAAAACTATCGATCTTATAGTAATTATGCACATGTTCATGAATCTATTTATAGATTTCTTATAGTGGAAGTTATTTTTGAATGAATAACATTGATTTGTTGTTTCCTTCAGACTAATAAATGGAGATGTGATGATTTTTTTACCCTGAAAGGATTGTTTTTTTGTTTTTTTGACTAATGGGGTAATGTAACCAACATGAAATGATTAATGTAGAAGGTGGTTTTATACCAATCATGGAATGGGTGTGTTTAAAAATATATATAAATTTTTTTAATCATGGATATTGTATTAAAAATCGTTTCATGTAAATGATATTTTATTCACTAGAATCTTATTTTATGAAAAAAAATATTTATTGGTGAGTTGATAATTAAACGTGAATATTGGTTTTTTAAAGGTTATATGGTTTAAAAACATAATATTCTAAAATCTGATATATATATATATATATTAATGATGTCAATTTCATGGATCATTATTTACTAAATATTTTTAGATATTCTGATGTTAAAGTGACAGATCCTATAATAATTGAATGATTTCTATTTTTTATGATTGGTTAATCAATTATTAGAGAGTGTATTAAACTATGTGTATATTGTTAAGTATGTCATGAGAACGTAGTGCGATTAAACATTATTTTTATATATATTTATGGTAAATAAAATTTTATTTTATTAAGCTCCTATTAATCAATATTAAAGTCCATAATTATGTTATGAACAACAAGAGTGTATGACCTACCATTAATATAATATTCAATAATTATTCATGATAACGAGAAATATAGGTTTTCAATGATAAAAAAAATAATTGTGGGGATAATATGTGACCTTAAAGAATGATATATAGAATAATGGATTTTAAGATTAAATGTCAAACAATTATTTGGATATTATTGAGTTCATGAAGAATACAGATAATGACATAAAGTAGTTTTAAGTTGACTAATGTTCAGAAAAGGGAGAAATATTTTATCAATTATGTTTGGTTTGAAATGGATATATGGTCTTAAATATTTTATATTATCTTTTCAACTAAAATGATAACTAAATGGTAAAATATTTTTTTTTCATATTTAATACTTTTTCAAATCATTGTGATTAAATAAATTTTATAGAGATAAGAGGAATTGTTAAACGATTGAGCTGAAAAAAAACACATTGTTTTATTTTTCAACAACAATTTATATGTATTCAACTCCTCATAGTCTCTATCAAAATGGAATGGTTTATTAGTGGTTAAGTGGTTTTTTGACTTACATATTCCAGCACATGGTGTTTACATGTTGTGTTGAAGAATGAATTATGGTTTTTCAACATAGTGAAGTCAACACTATTTTTTAGATATAGTGTCGGATAAAAAAATCGGGTTTGGTAATATCACATAACAGTAATGTACTCATCCATGATCCCATCTGTATGACCTGAACTAAATAATTTTATATCTTAGACATGCATCCCTATACACCAGAGACTACTAACTTGGGGTGAGGGTAAAATATTAACTATTAGAGAGATTATTCCATATGTATCAAAAAATTAAATAATTATTAAAAAAACAACATCCTTAACAAATTCTACATTATATTACAGAAATAAATAACTAAATTCAAAGGACAACTATAATGAAAATGATGTAATAAAAATTAGATTATGTACCCTTTGAATATTATATATTTATATAACACAAAAAAAGACCCCATGTTAGAACCCTGTTTTTCACTCCGGTATGGATCCTTTAAATTTTGGTCTAAAAATTTAATTTCGACCTAAATTGGATTCCTAATGTGTTATAAATGGTTATGAGGGTGTTTTGGGCTTGTTCGGAGCCTGAAACCCTTTTTTTAGAAACTGACTCTGCACACAGTTTATAGTTAACCGTGTGGATGTTGTTTTTTCAGATAGTGGCACCTCACACAGTTTGCACATTGCCATATGACCTAACCATGTGAGCACCACTTTTTCCTCGGTACACATGCATGACTTGTGCATGATTTGACGAAACAGTGCAGAAGATTTGATTTTGTGTAAAATTGTTCTACACGGTTTGGGAAGAATTCAAAAAACGGTGCAGACAAACAGTGAATAGGCTAAAATCTTGTATAAAATGTCAAAAACACCATTAATGATCTATTAATCCTCTCATTCCTCCAGAATTCGAGTACCTGTGGGATTTTCCTTCTTTTTATTTTATTTGGAGCTTCTTGAATTCCAAACCTAGGGATCAAGAGTTCTTCTTCGTCCGACATCTGATCAAGCTTATATTAATCACGTTGAATCCACAACAATAAGTACTCATATCCTGTTTAGTTTTTCTTCTTCTCTTTCTCTCTTGACCTAGTTATCTACATGTAAATGTTTTAATCCTTTCCTTAGATCTACTCATATTTGAGGAAAATCAGGGGCTCATACCAGAGCAGGAGAATAGTAAAACCCTAAGGTGGGTGGTCCATAACTCATCCCTAAAGTTTATTGTTTTTGGAATGTTCATATGGGGACCACCCATTTCATTGAAAACTATTTCATAAATTTACATTCCATGATTATACTTGTTAGAATCATATGTTTATTATCTTTACAATTTTGTTATTGGTTTTTTTGGTTACAACCACAACTCAATCTACATAATGTCGAACGTTATACTAGAATTGCATTTTTGGTGTTTTGGTATATTTGAGAAACTATTTGGTTGTGATTTTTCCTGAAATTTTTTACTATGAGTCTTATTATCATAAATTACATCTTATCATGGATAATATCATAATGGCATGTACCATGAACACTCACCACTTTAACCACCTAAGGTAAGTTCTTCTAAATGGTTATTAAAAGTGAAATATGAAATGGAATGAATACTAAGTATGTAACGTGACCTTATTAAATGTGATTGAATAATGGATTCATTTATGTATCAGCCTTTACCATGTTAATAAAATGTAGAAGAATGAACCTTTTTAATGGAATATGCATTAATAGTTAACAAAAACATGATTTAATGGTTATAACACTACTTGGATTGTCCACACTAATGGAAGAAAAGGTTTGAACCAACAATTAAATGGTTTCAACACAACTTAACCAATACACACTAATAGAAGGAAAGACATGCACCAAATGAATTATCTCATCATTACAATATCAAATAGTAATGGACTAACTCGATTTTTCCTTGGATTATAATAGGAGAATACCTTGGGTCTTAGGTACCCCATTCTGATTCAAGGATATAGTTTTCTTAGGTTGATAACCACCAAGACTTTGGTTCTTGTCTGTTCCTTGTATTCTGATTATATTACCGTTGGTTTTCTTTCACATTCTAGAATACCTTGGCTCCACTCTTTGGATCTAGCATTGAAAATTAGGTTCCATGGATACACTCCTTGGACCCTGTCTTTCTTAGCCCCATTTTACCTTAGATGCACTCCTTAGACTTGTTAGGCTTCTTATTGTGGAATTCCTTGGATTACAGTACTTGGATTACACTCTTACTCCTTAGTAATACTCAGATACTATTGAGTTGTCTTTCTATGAGTTTATGTTACCTTTTTTACCCTGGAAATCCATCATTGGATATCATTAATAGGTTTCCATGTTAAGTCTTGGAACCTTCACTACTTATATTATCACGAGGTGATATTAGTTTTTTTTATGCCTCACGTGACCTGTTAACATTAAATGGTAAATCCCAAATTAATTTATTGGTTACATGTTTAGACGCCATCTGAGCACTGAAGTTGGTACATGGTTATTTAGTTATATTGTACTATTTTCTTTACATTATATATGCCTGACTGCACACTATTATATTCCCTTACACGAGTCAAATTTTATATACACCATTGGTGGTGGCCCACTGATATTTATCTCACACCCTCTTCAGGTGTCGTTTGGAACCAAGAGTAGATTATATGGTTGCAGGTGTTGATAAGGGGATGCATACAGCTTCAAACACTTGATTGCTTGCTGTTTAAGATGGACCTTGATAGTATATGACCGAGTTTGATCTCAGAATGCATGGAGTAGTATTTTATTTCTTTTACTTTGCCAAAAATGTTATTCCAATTTTATTTTATTCATGTTATCTAGTTTTATAGTGACATTAAATTACATCATCATAGTTCTAGTTGATATAGTTATTATTATTATTCTAATTTATCTACTGAATCAATTTATTTCTACTGTTTATTTTGTTGTCTATTCTACTTCCCCTATTTACTATCCATTTACATTCTTTCAGGTGTTCTACACTCTCCTTTCTAGGGAATAGTCTTTCCATGGACAGAACATAGGCCTTTTATGCTAGTCAGTAGCCTCTATAATTTGGGAAGAAGTTTCTGAGGCCACGTGTCCCACCGGGCTTGGGGAACCCTTTATGTGGGATCTGGGTCTGGGTCATCACAAAGTGGTATCATAGGTGGTTTCCTTTATTTATTTACTAATTGGAGATAATATATTGTTGGATTTGTACACTTGTGACTCAGTCATATATTGTGCTTCGCCATCACAAACCCATGTTCGGTGTAAAATCCAAGTTACCCAAAATGCAATTGTTATTATATTTTAGATATTACAATGGATGGTATTTCACCATTGGGAAAATAACATGTTGTGTGGTGTTGTTTATTATTAGTATTTTGAGAATTTATTTCATCCTTAGCCCGATGATTGGAGGGAAAGGAGAATTATTACATGCATCTTTATAAGCACCATGAATTCACAAATCATGCATATTGTCATTTCATATTGGTGCATTTCAATGATTCTAATTTCTTGATATGTCTGTAATTGCTGAGGGATGGTGTGATAGTTTCGTGCACTTTTATTACATGGAATCATTTGAGTGATTTCCAATATCAATTAATGAGGTGTATGGGCCCTCATGGGTTGGTATGAGTAATTTAATAAGTCAAGCCATTATGCTTTAAGAAATGGGTGTCATTTTTTGTGATTAGTGAATGGGAATTGATTCATCATAAATGACTATACATTATAAAGAGAATCCTGAAATCTAATATAAATTGGTTGAAAATCTTATTCCACCTCATCATGTTTATTAAAGGTAATGGTGTGAACCAAGTGATTAATTCCAAAGTACCATGAAAGATATACTTGAGCACATACCGATACCTGGTCGTCTATGTGGTTAGTTTGGGTTGTATACCTTGGGTAGTGAGTTTATTATGTTCAGCTTCCATTATTGATGCAATATTATGCTCATATGCTTGTTCGAAGGCGTGAATGGCATTTTTAGACCAATGACGCCACAAAATCCTCATGTTGTCCTCCAGGATGATGGTGATGACCATGCTCTAGACATAGTGGGCTCTAAGCTACCAAATCTTACTTCTAGGAGTGCCACTTCAGGCACCACCAACACTACCAAAACTGCGAACTAATTCCCATGTCTATGATAGTTTCTTGTGAGAGATGTGGTCTATGAATGTTTCTCCACATGTTTTACCTATAATGGTGGACCTGACCCATGAGTTCTAGAAAAATACCCCCCTACCTTTTCAGGGTATGGCGGTCCTCAGGATGCTGGGTCATTGATAAAGGCCTTTTTTCTATCATTGTGCATCAGGAAACACCTCCATAGTAGAGAGTCAATTTTTCTACATACATGTTCTTGGATTCGGCCAAACATTAGAGGGATGTGGTTACCCAGTCTGATTAGCATCATGGCATTTTATGGGCTGACTTCTAGACTGCCTTCTATAATCAGTTATTTTCTCAGGCCCTGAAGGATGATAGAGCCATAAATTTCATGCATCTTGAGTAGGGTTCTATATTAGTAATGGATTATTCAACTTGTTTCAGTGTTTTACAGCCCTTTTCACCACTTCTAAATGGTGATGAGATTTCACATGCTAGACATTTTAAAGATGGGATCCAATACGCCATCCAAACTCAGATGAATGTTTTTATCCTTCCTAATTTTTCTACAATAGATGATCGGGCCCTTGTCATTGAGAGAAACCTAAGGGATGGAACATGTACCATATTTAAGGGATCAGTTCCATTTCAGGCCAGTAGTTCTTCCGGTTGAAGAAAACGTTCATTTGAGGTTTCTTGTTAGAGAATTGGAAGCCATAATGTTTAGTTTGATAGATTTTTGGTCTATCATCACTGTGGAAAAATAGGACATTAGAATCCCAAATGTTATAGAGAACCTATAGAGTTCTGAACTTTTGGACCTACGAGGAATCATCTACATTTCTACAGGACCTTTCCACTAGCTACTAGTGGAAAAGGGTATTTCCCATCTCTACCTTCAGGGGAGAGTTCTTTTATGCCATGTCAGGTGGGGAGTTGGAATAGCAGCGGCAGGTCTAGCCAAGTTGGTGGTCATGGCCATGGTAATCTGATCCATGATCATCTAGAGAACTAGCAGAGCCGTCATGATTGTGGTATTCCATCAATTTCACTGGGCTATAGATCATGTTAGTTTTATGCCTTATGGCCGATAGCTAGGGATCAGGCTATGGGACCATCTACAGTACGAGTTAAAATTCATGTAGACTGTAATATTTTCTCCGATTTGTTTGATACTTGTGCCTCAAACTCATTAATTCAGATATCTATTGTGGAAGGTATCTGACTATAGATACAACATACCTATGTTTTAATGACCCTCAATACAACATTGGGAATACTGATGGAGGGCATATACCAGTGTAAGGACTTCCCCCTTTAGGTATGAAGTTTCCCATTCTTGTTGTATTTATTTTTTCTCGAGATGATGGTCATCGATGTCATTCTTAAGATGGACTAGTTAGTCCAAATTCAAACCTTTGTAGATAGTTGTCACCAAAGGGTTTTTTATATGAACAGAATGAATCAATTATCTATTAAATGGTGAGTGGGATGTCTAGGATGGGAGAGAAGGACCGAAGCATCATGGGCTAGGTGGAGCGACATCCCAGATTTAAAATCATTTTATGGAGTATTAGGTTTTTCTTTAAACCTTTTCCCTCCAGTAGTTAATTGCTTCAGTGAAGTCATTTCTTATGACTTCTCTAGATTACCTCCTAGAAGAGTGGTTGATTTTACAATTGAGCTTGTTCCAGGAGAAAATTTAGAGTCCATTCCTCTGTATAGGATGTCACCTACTGAGGTTTAGGAGCAGAAGCATCAGATATAGGACCTCGAGTCCAAAGGTTTTATATGGTCTAGTACATCCTCTGGGTGTTCACCAGTGCTTTTTACTAAGAAGGTAGATGTCACTCTTTGTCTATGCATGAATTATAGAAGGTTTAACTAACTTACAATGAGGAACTAGTATCCACTTCCTCGAAAAGATGATCTCTTTAACCAGTTCTGAGAAGCAAAAGTTTTCTCTAAGATTGACCTGAGATCAGGTTATCATCTGCTGTCAGTCAGACCATCAGACATACCTTATACAGATTTCCTTAGAAGGTATGGTATGTATGATTATCTTGTTATGCTGTTTAGTCCTACAATATCTCTTTCCATTTTTATGGATATGATGAATAGGGTCTTCCAACCCTATTTAGACTCTTTTGTCGAGGTCTCTGTGTAAAACATATTTTTTTATTCGCACACTCGTAATGACCATTCCAAAAAACATGGGATTTTTTTAGTACACTATGAGAGCATAATATTTATTCCAAGCTTTATAAGTATGAATTATGCATTGAGAAGGTCCACTTATTAGGTTATATTATTTCAAAATCAGAAGTATATGTAGACCTTGAGAAGGTTAGTGCGGTAATTTCCTAGGATAATCCCATGAATGTGTTTGAGATATAATGTTTCTTGTGGATGGATAGGTATTATAGGCATTTCATATAGGACTTCTCATGTATTTATTCACCTCTTACTAGACTTAAAAAGAATTTTGTTGAGTTGCTGTGGTTAGAAGCCTGTGAGAAAGTCTTTCCTGAGTTGAATGGGAGGCTTGTCTTTGTGCCGATTCTGTCTATCCCAGAACCTAGAAAAGGTTAAATAATCTTCTTAGATGCATCATGCATTAGCCTAGGAGAAGTTTCAATGTATGAAGTCAAGTTTTTTACATACGGATCTCATAAATTGAGGCATCACGAAAGAAATTACCCAATGGACGACCTCAGGTTAGTAATTGTTGTCCATTCCCTACGTTGATGGAGACAATATCGATTAGGTGAAGACATTGTGGTTTATACAGATCCCAAGAGCCTCATGTATATCTTTTCATAGTGTGATTTTAACATTACACAATGGAGATGGGTCAAATATATACAATCATTTGTTTTTTAGATTTATTATATGCCTGTAAAGGGCAATGTGGTTGTAGATGAAGAGAGTCAGAAAACTCAGAAGCATGCCATACATGAAACCAATGATGAATGGAAGTGAATGAACCTATTTTCTCAAAAACATCTGGAGTTTCATGACAGTCACAAGTAGTCGTACCTCTCGGTATTAATACTTAACTCTTCCCTCCTTGAGAACATGAAGAGTAGTAAATTTTAAAACCCTGCTGGTTTGGTTCTCCATGAGAGTATATCTGGAGATGACCCACCTCTATATTGGTCTTTGGAAAATGATGACATCCTGCATCTACGTGGACGTACTTGGGTTCTTGGAAATGTGAGAGAGGAGTTAATGAAAGAGTCCCACGCATCCTAGTGTGTAGTTCATCCAAGAATCTCTATGATTTATTGAGATATGAAACACTAGTATTGGTGGTATGGAATGAAACGTCAGATTGCGGGCTTTATCACTATGTGTTCCACTTATCAACATGTGAAGGAAGATCACCAGAGACTTGTAGTCCTATTACAACCTCTTCCAATACTGGAATAGAAATGGGATGTTTTTTCTATGGACTTAATAGTTGGATTAACTAGTTCGTAGAGGGGTTGTGATTCTATCTGGGTGTTCACTAACTGTATAACTTAGTCATCCCACTTCATTCCTTTTCAGGATACTTTCTCTGTTGATGAGATGGGAAGACTATATGTTTGTGAGGTCATATGACAACAGAAGGTTCCACACACTATCATTTCAAATCAGAATGCTTGTTTCACTTCACAGTTCTGGTAGGTTTTGTAGAAATCTATGGGAACTCAAGTGATTCTCAGCCCAGGTTTTCACCCACAACCTGAAGAACAATTGGAATAAACAATAGAATCTTTAGAGGATATGCTCCAAGAATGTTTTCATGATTTCAGTGGTTCTTGGGAGAAGAATATTCCTCTCATCTAGTTTTCCTATATTTATAGTTTTGGGTGACGATTTAGATGGATCCTTTTGACCCCTTATATGGAAGGCCATGTTGTTCACCCTTGTGATGGCTAGAGGTAGGTGAGGCTGCCCAAATAGATCCTTATCTAGATTAGGAGACTTTGGAATAGGTCTAGCTAATCAAGAATTGTATGAATACTACTCAGTTTTCATAGAAATCTTATGTCAATTTTCATTGATGGCTTTCTGAGTTTGAGTTCGAGGATCATGTTTTCCATTGGGTTTTAACCGGAATGGTCATAGAGAGTTATGGAAGCAAGGAAAAATGTCCCCTTGTTATATTGGGCCGTATGAAGTTATAGAAAGAGTCAAACCCATAGCCTATCAATTGCTACTACCATAGAGGTACTGTTCCATGAACAACATCATTTATGTCTCATAACTTCACCAATATCATACTGAAATGTACCATACCTTTGATCCGTAGGATGTTGAGTTAGATACTAATGTTACCTTTGAGGAATATCCAATATGAAGTGTTGACGGAAGCATAATAGTTCTCCAAGGAAATTATTTCACTCTCATATGGGTGCTATGGTAGCACAACTAAGTACATGATGAGACTTGGGGGAGGTAAGTTGATGTACATGTTCATTGGAAAATATTTTTCCCAGACAGTGTTTCCTTACCCATAGAAGGAGAACTCGGGGGTGAGTTCTTTTATGGTGGAAGACTGTAAGAACCTTGTTATTCACTCAGGTATGGATGCTTTAATTTTTTGTCTAAATATTTAATTTGGACCTAAATTGGATACCTGGTATTTTAGTAATGGTTCAGAGGGTGTCTGATGAGTGTACAAAGCCCAAAACCCATTTTTTGTTTAGAGAAATAGACATTGAACATTGTTTAGAGTAAACCATGTGGTATTTCTACATAGTTAGGGAAACTGTGCATATGTTGTTTTTTTGGATAGTGGCAGCTCGCATGGTTGGTGCATGGCTGTGAAGCCTAACTGTTAAGGAACACATTTTTTCCAAGGTACATGTGCATGACTTGGGCATGGTTTGATCAAACCATGAGGAAGATGTGATTTTGGGTAAAATAGTTCTACATGGTTTGTGCACAGTTTGAGAAACAATGCAGACAAACCGTGCATAGGCTTAAATCCTATGTAAAATGTCTAAAACACCATTAATGATCTATTAATCCTATCCTTCTTCCCTAATATGATGACCTACAATATTTTCCTCCTTTTTATTCCCTTTGGATCTTTTTTAATGAAAATGGTATGGATCAAGAGTTCTTCTTCATCTGGCATCCGATCAAGCTTGCATTCATCATGTTGAATCTGCAACGACAATTACTCAAGTCATCTTTAGCCGTTATTCTTATCTATCGATCTTAAAGTAGTTATATCCATGTTAATTTTTAACACCGTTTATTATATATACTCATATCTGGGTCAAATAAAGGGCCGATACCAAAGGAGGAGGATTTTAAAATCCTAAGGTGGGTGGTCTATAACTCATCCATAAAGTTCATTGTTTTTTGAATGTTCATGTTGGGCCCACCGGTTTTTTTGGAAACTGTTTCTAAAATTAACATTCCATGATTATATTTATTTTTGTAATAAGGTCATGCTATTTCTAATTAAGAGAATAGTTGTTAGTGGTTACACCCAATACTCAATCCGCCTCCCGTCGAAGGATTTTCCACAGTTGGTTTATTCGGGTTTTCCATATTTGAGCCACCATCCGGGTGTGACTTTTGTTGATATTTTTTAAGGCAATTCTTCGTAACATAAGTGACTTGTTAATATTGAAAATACCATAATGGAATGTACCATGTACACTCACAACTTGACCCGCCTAAGGCAAGTTCTTCCAAATGGTTATGAAAAGTGAAATGTGAAAAGGAAAGTATACTAACAATGTAACGTGACTTTATTAAATGTTATTGAATAATGGTTACATGTTCGTAGCACACCTTTCAATGTTAATGGAAGGTAGTTTAATTAACCTCTTTAATAAAATATGACTTAATGGTTTACTAAGTCATGATTTAATTGTTGCAATGCTGCTTGGCCTAACTACACTGATGCAAGACATGACTTGAACTAGTAATAAAATAGTTTCAACTCTTCATGAACTATCCACACTAATTAACGACAAGACATGAAAAATTTCTATTATCTCATCATTAAAAAATCAAATAAAAATGGACTAACATGATATCTCCTTAGATTCTAAGGGGAGAATACCTTGAGTCTCTAAAAGCCCATTCTAATTTAAGGATATTGTTTTCTTAGGTTGATACCCACCTAGAATCCAGTTCTTGTCTATTCCATGGCAGCTCAGTATATTACCGCAGGATCCCTTTCACTATTCTAGGATACCTTGGATTCACTCTTTGGATCCATAATTGATAAGTAGGTTCCTTGGATACAGTCCTTGGACCCAATCATTTCAAAGACTCGTTTTACCCTAGATGCACTTCTTAGACTCAGGAGGCACCTTATTATGGAATTACCTAGATTATACTCCATGGATTACACTATTACCCCAGACCTAGACTCATATACTTCTTGAGTTAGCTTTCTGTGAGTATATGTTACCTTGGTTTTTTCCCAGGAACTCCCTCACGGGATATCATTAAGAGGTTTCCTTATTATGACTTAAGAATTTCCATACTAATATTATCATGTGGTGATATCTAGGTTGGATATGCCTCATGTGACCTATTAACATTAAATGGAAGTTACCTAATTAATGAATTGGTTATATTTTTAGACACTACCTGAGGGCTAAAGTAAGTACTTGGGAATTTAGTTATATTGTACTGTTTGATTTACTTTATATATGGATTCATGCACAATGTTATATTCCATCACAAGGGAAAAATGTTATAGAAAGCGTTTGTGGTGGCCCACAGAGATTTATCTAACACCCTCTCTAAGATCCATTTAATACCGAGAGTCGATTTCATGGTTGCAGGTGTTGATAAAGGGAAACATACAACTTCAAACACTTGATTGCTTCCTGTTTAGGATAGAGATTAATAGCATATTAATGTGTTGGATCTCGGAATTATTGAAATAGTATTATATTTCTTTTACTTTGTGTAACATGGTATGCCTATTGTATTTTATTAATATTTTCTTGTTTTCTATTGACATTACCTTACATAATCATAGTTCTATTTGATATTTTCATTATTATTATTCTCGTTTATCTATTGCATCAGTTTATTTCCACTATTTATTTTGTTGTCCATTTTTTCATCCACTGCTTACTATCCATTTATATTCCTTCCACTGTGATGCACTCTTATTTGGATGTAATAGCCTTCTCACAGACACCCATTTGTCCCTCACTGCTAGTTGGAAGCCTCTGCCATTCAAGGAGATTCTCTTGAGGCTATATGGCCCACCAGGCTCAACACACCCTTTAAGTGGCATCCGAGTCAGGGTTTTCACAACCCACATATGGTTCATTATATAATATACTAATAAAAAAACCAATATAAACATACATGGATTGTAGTCACATACTATAGCCACACCTTTGACTTATCTCCACATCCTCATTATAATCCTCTACCCCACTATGATTTACTACATCTAGTACACTAATGTATTTTCTAAACATACAAGTTTCACATACTCTAAGGTGTATATACACACCTATATTAAATGAAATTTAATTAGAGAATGACCATATGGAAAACATAGGTCATACCCTTAGGTATAGTAAAATTTTCACACTCATTTATATTAAACAACGTTTGTTTTTGGTATGAAGACATAATAAAGTTGAATCCATCGTCTAATGATTGGACCACATTGTAAGAAAGAGTTTCCATGATGGTTTTCTGTGGGACACCCATTTTCATATGTCAAAACCATCTCTTTTTCCGTAGATTAGTAGTGAACCATATCTAATAAATTATTCACTCTCATAGGTGAGTTCATGACACATAGAGATTCTAAAATTATTATAGGGGTCTGAGGATTTCACCAAGACATTATCAATTGGGTTACAGTTCTGTATTGTTCTGAACATATAATCTCAAATGAGGTTATTGCCTATAAAAGTACATGACCAATATAAAATAACTATTATATATATCTCACATGGTATTTCACATAACCCATTTTAGTTATAATCATGTTTGGTATACAATGATACCTCTTAAAAACCAATATATCAATTAAAATCCTTGTGAACCATCTTATGACATTTGAAAATTCTATTGGTATATCATCCAACCATTCCACTCCCATAACAATTGAATATCATGTTATCATATTTCCTGACATATTTGTATAACATGCATTGAGAGAGTACTATATAAAAACAATGGTTGTTGAGGTATCTAGATTATAAAATATATATCATTGTATTCTTATGTGGGTGAAGCATCCAATTATTGGTGAGACATCTTAAATTCTAAAAGTGAGAAACATGTCCAATGATGGATGTCCATCATAAATTTAGAATGATAAAGCATCTCAACATCTTTAAATGTTCTTAAATAGTAGTCCAAATATATTTATATATATCAATACAATTGGATTATCATTATGCATTATGAGTAATGTTATTCAAAATATAAAAAAATAATCCTGTATGATTCCCTACACATTCCAAGCCTTCAACTAAAAAAATAATTTCACCTTATGTGTCTCACAGCCATCAAAATCCACCAGCTTGTCACTTTGGTATAATATAGAAATTCATATGTCATGGTTAATAGATTACGGAAATCTTACGCAACTACATAATACTCTATATGGTTAATGGTAGACACTCACTATTCATGGTAAACCATAATATTTAGTTACCATTAAGATTAGTACCATATTATAGGTCAACTCCTATATAGTGACAGTGATAATGACTCACTATGACTTAATCAATGCACTAACTAATGTCTGCATCATCTATGGGTGTGAATTAACTAGTCCACCCTAGTTAAA
Source organism: Viscum album (assembly GCA_963277665.1). Classification (NCBI taxonomy): domain Eukaryota; kingdom Viridiplantae; phylum Streptophyta; class Magnoliopsida; order Santalales; family Viscaceae; genus Viscum; species Viscum album. Next base: position 758,974,431 of record OY728147.1, read on the forward strand.
AATCCATTACCAATAAAATTTATTAATTCAACAATGTTTTATAAATCATATTAAAATATATTGGTTATCCATTTTTAATAAGATAAACTCAATATAACTTATTATGTTTAGTAGGTTAGTAGATTTATTACTCAATGGTATACACCCAATATAGGGTCTCCAACTCTTTAACCCCAGTATCTCTATATTCAAGATGTGATAGACTGGTTACACTCTCTAGATAACGTGCACTTGATCATAACTGTTGTCTTTATAAGAAATACCCATACCTTTTTAACCACTCAATTCTATCATGTATGACTTTTTAAATCACTCCAAATTACCAATTCTTTCATATATCAAAATATATTTGAATTACATATAAATGTAGTAATATTTTACACTACCTAAATTAGTGTGGAGGTAAACCCTATACAATGACTTTCAACTAAGACAACATTGTTTTATCACAATGTTACTCAGTTCCAATATTAATCAAGGACCAAAATTAATTAATTATAATAAAAATCAACTAATTTACACATTTAATTCCATATTAACTAATTCAGAAGTGTGAATCTAAAATTCAACAAGTGACTTCTCCTTATTGAAATCTTGTATGAATGTTAACTAAAATATTATATGTGACTCTTGGTACCGTAATGAGGAAAATCCACAGTTATTAATATTATTATAATCACTCAACTAAAACAATTCCTTGGTTTTCTTAAAAAAATATCAAATTAATGAACTCAAACTACAACAAAGAGCATGATTAATCTTTTATCATTAATTAGATTCCACTAATAAAAAAAGATGATTTCCAGATCATTTTGAAATTATTCAACAATTATTTATGTTAAGGAATGTTTAAAATCATACTAAAATCACCATGGAAATCATGATTAAACCACAATGAATCATGGGAGAAGAATAAGGAGGAATGAATAGTACGGAGGGTTCTCCACCATCTGTTTTAGTATACTACGATTGAAAACCCCCAAAGGGTGTACTAAAAGATATTCCACAAAAATGTCTATTTTTTGTCATCTAAAAAATAGGAACTAGAGGTATTGGGATCCAAATGGAATTCCAATGATTGGATTCCCATGTAGTACAACTTTGAATACCCTAGGCTACTCAATGGAAAAACAAGGGAAACAACTACCATGGTTTCTCCACTAAGTACTCGCTGGTATTATAATGATTATGTAGTATTTCTTTCATCCAATTAATTTTTTTTATTTAATTGTCAAACACCATAAAACTCAATCCTCATCTTTCAAATTCATACTTCCAAATAATAAATTTCTATATATAAACAATAAACATGATCATAAAACCATTACTATATTTTATAATAAAAATAACTTATTTCCCATGATATAAAATAATCTAGTGTGTAAAGTTCATTATATTTTACTAGTACATGAATGAACTAATCATTAATTTTAGTAACACCACTTTTTTATTATCATGTTGGAGGAATAAATTTCTTTGCAATTTTACAATTCACATTTTTATTTGATTTATGATATCAATTTTGAGAGAAACTAATTTTTAACTACTATAACTATTGTTTAAAAACTCATGTTTGTTATCAATCTCACCTGATTGTAAAGGTGACATAAAAATATATACTATCTTCACTCAATGGATACAAGATCTGGGCATCAACATTAAGATATATTTTTCAGAGGGGGATGAACAATGTAATATAGATTAATGATGAATAAGAAAAAAATGAACTATATTTCAATAATATATTTTTTTAATTATGAGGGAAAATAGTTCACGTATCTCCTTTATGTTAAGAAAACTGGATAGAATTTTACTAATGTTTTTTTTATAAAAGTGAATAGAATATTATTTGGGAGATCATATTAGAAATTCATTATATATAGGATAATAATTATAATTGTGAATGATATTTAATATAAATGGAAGAATAGATAAATATATATCTTTAATGAAATAAATTAATTTTTATAAAGGATGATTAAAATTTTTTTTAGCTCAACTAGAATAAATTGCATGAGAGTTGGGGTCGAATAGAAAAATGACATATTAAAACCTCATCCAATTTGGATCTTGTTTCCATGTTAAAAAAATATAATCTCTCATTCCTATAATAATTAATGAGAACGAAGGAAATCATTCATGAGACACATAAATTTTAATTGGTTAACTTATATTGGGATACATCAAATGAACATACAATGTAAATTTTACTATGTTTCAAATCCAATAAAACATACTTTTAATTATAAATATTGAAGAAGACTCGAATGAACTCATATCTTACAACCAACATCGATTTTAAATCCAACTAATCACTCAAATTAATTGGACTAACTTATCATTCAAATGATTCTTCCATTGATAATTTGAATAAAAATAGATTATGCCTCATTTGGTTAATCATTATTCTCTGTTATCATCCAAATTATGTATACCAATTTTTATATAATTTCTAGGATATACCATCAGATTCATTGAACATTTACTTTAGTGATACCCATTTCTCAACATCATGTAACTACCAAAGAGTTATAAAAATCTTTCTAACCATTTGAAATCATTTCCTTTGATGAAGATCACAACCTATTTTAAAACTTTAAATGTATTAAAAAAACTCAAAACTATTCATGATGAATTTTCATTCACCAATATTTCTTCTTTAATGGAACTAATATTTTTATGAATCCTTAATACAAGGATACATTTCATGAAATTCCTTCATGATTTTAGAGGATTTGGATTTTTTTCAAGGATTACACTCTTAAAATGATGGTGGTATATAACTATTTATAAATGCTTCCTCCCCTTCATAGAATATTAAAGATCACCACTTCCCTTTCATGACGCTCTTCATATATCTTTACGAAACACCATATATTTTTGAATATTCATAGAAATTTTCTCTTAATCAAACACATATTAATAACATAACTTACAATATTTCCTTCACTACTCAACCACATTTCGTGAATCTTTATTTTCCATGAAACTTATCATAATCACAAAACTTATTAACATTCCATCATGCCACGACCAACTTTCTATAATCATTATTTAAAAAATATCTAAACTATAATTAATCACTAGATATTCATAAAACGAAATAATCCCTAAAATTAAATAACATTTCAATAATTTCATGATTTATCCCTATAAATTATACTTTAAAAATAATTGATCAATCGTCTAAATATTATAACACAAAATTTGGAAAACACTGGTAAACGATGACACCTTATACACATACTTTTTTTCAACTTCATAAGAATATAGACCTCTATCTTGAATCCTTTTTAGTGTAATTGGTCATCAATATCATAGGAAATTTATACATGACCTTATTAACCGGATTCTTCAATAAAGTCAATCTTCCCAAAAACACTAAAAATTTAATTGTTAGGTTTTTTCCAATAAGATCAAAGCCAATAATCCTATATTTTGGAGAAAATAGTTATCTTTTTCATGGATATTTAGTTAGAATACTTATCTATATTTCATTAAGGGTGAAATTTGTAAAATAATTTATGCATATAATCTACATGGTATATTCACCATATAATTCTATTGGATCATATGATAATATGATATTTTGGATCATGGAAAATATTTGAAAAAAGTTCTCATAGATGGAAATTTTTAATTGGCATGTGTTACCTATGGTTGATTGATTGCAGGATGTTAAAATTAATTATATTGAACATATCTCTATTTCATAATATTTATGAATAATGAAATAAATTACAATGATAGTTGTCTTACAACCTTTCATGTTTCTGAGCATACTTTCAAAAGTAATCATAAATGTGGATAGAAATATGAGTTTATTTTTGTATCCCCTATCACGGAACCAATGTTGTGATCCTAATAATTTTTTTCATAGTATAATATTACATTAATGAGATCTAGAATAGTATCAATTTTTCTAAATTATATGAAATATACCACTCATGAATGAATAAGGCACTACTTTATAAATTTACATTTCGAATTTCAATAAATATTATGTTTGTATATTTTAAGAATGACAGGGGAGTGTCCAAATTTAATCATAAGCATCAATATATTTAAATATATTAGTTTATGTTATATATTCTATCAATAAACATATATTTTATGTGGAACTTCATTATATTATTTTTAGTCATTAAATAATATAAAATTATTTAAAATATAGATAATTTTTTTTGACAATGACTGGTGAGAGAGTGATACAATATTAAGGTAACATTTAGAATCATAATTTATAAAAATTCATATAAAAATAAGGATAATTCAATTTAAAACAAGTTAAAAATAAAAAAGATTATAGGATAAATCTAGAGGAATCCAAAAATTAAATTTAATAATGATTTATTGAATCCAAACACCTATTTTATGAATGAAAAGGCTTGGAGTTATTGAATTGATTAAATTGTTTTTTATCATTATTAAATGATATGTGAATATTTATTAGTCTTAAATTTTGTGGAATTAGTTTCTTATAACATTGAAAAAGATGTTTTCAAAAATTTTGTATCTTTTAATTGAACAATAATTTGATTTATTTCCTCATGGAAACATATACAGTGTTTTTATTACATATGTTAAAAGGAAGGAATCATTAATGGTTATGATGAAGAAAATTAATAATCTGTTAAAATTTGTGTCCCTAATGAATCTTATGACAAAAAAAAACCTTTTTAGAGTTTAATATAAATTTTTTATAAGATAATTATGGGATGAATTGTTGAGAAAGTTATGTACCATATCACTAAATGGTTATATAAATGAAAAATAAAAATTGAAGGTAAAATTAAATTTATAGTGTTTCATTAATATTAAAATCATAAATTTTATTTAAAATAAAATAAATCATGAAATATACTTTGATTAATATAAATAATTGATTAATGATATTGGAGGTGATTGTTCCTTATGGGAAAAAGATAATAATACAATCATTACAAATGGGACTTTTAAAAAGAAAAGTGATGGAGGATATGATCTATCACCTAGTGATATCAGAATAGGAAAAGAATATATTTAAACCCTTTTAGAGTTTGGGGAAAAAATCTTTAAATTCATGTCACTCTTGATTATTTATGTTAATAAAATAATAATTTTAAATGATCAGATCATCAAAATATTACAGTCATCTTGAATTTGAGTGTGATAAAAAATTGTAATATTATATTGATAAGGTTTAGGAAGTGAGTGAGTTACTCAATGAAGAGAATAATAAGGTTAAAAACATTAAATAATTGTTTCTATGAATGATGAAAAAGTTTTATTCTCTTATGGATAAATTGTTGGAAATATTTTTGCATAGAAATTCATGTGGATTTTTTAAAATTTTATTAAGGAAATTGTAGGCTGCTTAATGCAAGAAAAGAATTTTTTTGTAGGAAAAGAGAATTTATATGATTATATAAATCATGAAATGAAAAAAAAATTGAATAAATATTATTTTTTATGTATATGATATTTTTTTGGCTTGATATATACATATGGTGATCATTTAGTCATATAAAAGAGGATATTTGGAAAATATACTTGTCAAATAATATGCTAAAATGAATTAATGCAGTCTATCACATTTAAATACAAAAATAAAGAAAATGGTCCACATTTATGCGTAATTTTTATAGAATAATTTTTTTTAAACATTATTTAGATGAGGGTTCCCAGTTGAATAATTTTAGTGAAGTATTATCCAACATAAAACCTGGGTTTTGTGATAATAATTCCTGTCTATAATTTTTTTTGAGGATATGGTGACATTATGTGATGGTTTTAGATATGTGTAAGAATATATTTTCATGTATTCATATAGAAAACATATTTCATATATATAATCTAAATTTTTTTTTAAAAAATTGTAGTTAGTGAAGTATAGATTGTGTGAGTTGGATATAGTGCGTTGAATGTTTAACTGATAGAGTAATATTTTCCTATATTATTGTTTGGAAGTAAATTATTAATATTACCTAACACTATATTTTTTCAATATTATTTATATTTTAATATTTTTCATTATTTTTTTGAAAAAAATTTACCTAATATATGTTTACAATGGAATATTCTTTTTTAACGTAAAATAACTAATGTAAATTAGATAGTCATTTATGAGTATGTGTTATTTTTTTACAAAAACAGATAAAACATATAATTTAAATTATTAATTAAAATTTCGATATGTGAATGTTGAATTATCATATAGGGCTTCGTATTATACAATAAGGTAGAAATTCAGGGAAATTGATGTAATTTTGATTACAAATTTGATTATCGTAGCCCTAAATTTAATTTTTCATTATGATTAGAGATTTAATTGGTTTTATAAAAAATATTTATGAAGAAAGAAATGGTCCTTAGGTTGTGCTATTTATACTAAAGGGTATCCAGGAGCAAACACTGACATCCAATTCGGTAGAACAATGAAACCCATTATATTAGTGAAAAACAAAGAAAATAAAAACCTTAAAAACATCGTTAAAAAATAAAACTAAATAAACTTTAAATTAAAAATTAAAAATAAATTAACCTCAATGCTATATAATAGTACAATAATACATAAATATACCCACTATAATAGTTCTTGAAGGAAAATAATGCTATTCATCATACTAAATGGAGATGAAATAATGAAATTAGCTACAATTTAATTGTTCACCATGTGATAAATCCCAAGAAGAACCCATATATTTTTAAAATATATGGTTTAATATAAGCCATCTATTATAAAATCTATCCTTATTTTCTTGTAATTTGGAGACCGACATTAATATTGAAGCCAAATATTCAATCCACTGAAACCAACTAAATTTAAAAGGAGGAGAGGTGCGCACTCCATATTCACATAATTGGTTCTAAATCATTTATAAAATATTGGAATTCACACATATAAATAATATACATGGGTCCATATGAATTATGTTTATATTTTTTGAATTGGGGAGTTATTAAATTCTTATATATTACATTAAACCACATTCATGAGATACTGGGAAACTCAATTCATTCTTAAGTAATAAAGTAGTGGAAAAAAAGTAGTTAAATGAAATATTCACAATTAAAGTGTAATAACATGTGTAGGTCTCCATGTGGATGATTAATTTGGAAAAATAAGATATTTTTAATTGGTGATTATAACTAGAGGTTGGGGAATGAAGACACATTATTTCTATTGATGACACTAGATATATTCACTGCACTACAATGATTTATTTTTTTAAACACATAACCAAGATATAAAAATGGATATTCATCGTGTACAAGTATAAGGAACACTATATATATGGAATATGTATTATGATATAATTTTATATAAATGTGTATTAAGATAAAATAAGTTAGATACAATCTTTAGGTATTAATATGTTTGTGTGTTGTAGGTAGTAACATATCATATATATGAAATAATCTTCAATTAGAATATATAGTTTTAGATAATATTTTTAAATGAAACTAGATCAATAATATTAAGATCATCAAATATTAATACTCAGGGATAAATTAGTACTATTCAAATAATTTATTTCTATTGTTAGATAAAATTTTGAACAATATTTATGTTACTAAAACAAATTTTTTGTAAAGGTGAGAACATAAATTCAGGGGATACATTCATGTAATTTCTGTGACTATAGAATTTTGAAATATCTATGATAATAATGGACATTTATGATACATTATATTATCACTCAACTTGTATAATTTGTTTTAGGGGGTTATCCAATATTGTTGACTAGTGATTATAATTGGATATCATTGATATGACATACACATAAGTGCAACAAACTATGGAAAACACTAAATTTTACCCTTATTAATTCTAATGTTAGTTCTTATGAATGTCATCAATATATATGATAAGAAAAAATTATAAAATTGAATTGTATTGATGAAATAATATACACTATATTACTATTCACAATATACATATATCAGGACCCATGGTACATACACATAAATCTATAAAATTTCAATGTATAACAATCAAAAAATCCATGATCTGTATAAACGTATCAATAAAAGCTTTTTTGACATTCTAGAAAGAATAAAAAAATCTAAAATTGGGGTTAAGAGGTTATGTAGTGTACATTCAAGTGGGATAAATCTAATATACATACCTTGTTAAATTAAAAATAATAATTTTCAGTATCTAATATATATATATGAGGTATTAATATTTGTAATGAATATGTGGTTCTGGGATGGAATATGTTTCTGTAGAATGTTTTAGTTAATGATAGATACCAGAATATTCTATAAAACTCGTTAGTGTTGTTTGAGGTATATGAATCTTAAATCTAATGAAAATTTCACCCATGTACATGATGCCTCCTAAGTAAATCTAAATTTAAGATAATTATAATTATTTGAATAATATTTAGTTTTATATAATATATCATAAAGGACATTTGATGAAGTTTTAACACCCATGGACACCAAAAGTTGAATAATTGGATTTATTTTATATGTAAAAAATTATGTTGGATGATTTTAATAAGATTTTAAAAGATAACTAAATTATTTTAATGGGTAAATACACATTATTATCCTAAGTGTTTTTAATTTAATAGATTCATCATAATTTTTTCCAGGATAAAATGACATAAAAAATTTCGCATTGTAGTTAAGTTATTCACAAGTTTTTATTGTACCATTGTAATATTTTTAATTTAATGTTGTGTATTTATACTTTATAAGTGAATTTATGAATTAGTAGTCATATTTTTTCAAGTAAATGTAACTCTACATATCTTTTGTACAACTATGATGAAATAAAAGTACTTTTCTTATATTGAAGATTTTATAGTTGAATCTCATAACTAATTCTGTTTACCCATAAAAAGATTCATCAATGAAATTTTTGTGTTTTCATTATTCCATGAATAATTATTTGTACCTTTCAATATTTATTCTTCATTATCGCATATTTAATTTTTCATCCAATGATTCCACTAAATTAAAATCTCTATAATGATTTCTTGATTCCCTAAAACACACTTTATTGTTTTTTGAATCTTGATAGGATCTTTTATTTTTAAAAGTATGGATCATGGTATATTATTTTAGTGGAGTGTACATGTGTTAGATCTATTGGGGATATCCTAAATAATTAATGGTTTTAGAAATCGTACACTTTAAAGAGTTTGGGTGGCATCCAGAACTGATAATATATTTCTATAATTGTCTCAAAACAATTAAATGACTTATTGTTACTTATACATAGCTTTACATCATTATTAAAACTTATAACTCTGTTCCATAGTGATACCATTAAAAAGAACTAGTCCACAACATGGAATTACATGACATTTATATAATTTTCAATATATATTTTTTCTTTTTGATATATTTGATATGTTTATGGATAGAACACAATTTCTTAATTATCTCATGAAGTAGTTGATGATAAATTACATTTATTTTTTTATCTTCATCCAAATGAGTTGGTGTATGGAATATTTTCCAATACTAATCCTCGTGTGGTTTGAATTATATGATGGGGTAAGAAATATCATTGTGTGTTAATTTTACTAGAGGGGGATACTCATTCCAAATTCCTTGGAATTTAAGTGATCATAACCTTAGGATGTTCTATAATATATGGAATGTCCTTTCAAATTACACATATAAATGTGGTTGATAAGTGGTATTCTTAATTAAATTAATTCTAAAATCCATATAACAATTTTTATAAAATTTATAGGTGAGTTAGGGGTCATGATCAGATATAATTGATAGAAGTTGACCATAAATCCATATAAAATCACTTATATAGTGTCATACAAGGAACTCCAAGGGTCAATGCTTACATAATTCTATAAAATGTTAAAACATTATAAGATGATCTATAATAAACTATATAGAAATATTTCTCTTGGATGACTTATAAAGTCTAGTGACCAAGTACATTGTGATATTGTTCCACTTTTAAATCGGTACATGAATATGTTGCATGACACTGTTTAGATGGTCTCTATAAACCAGTGATTAATCTCAAATAAAACATCTTGACATATTTTTTTATTTTCTACTACATATGGTATTTAATTTACCTAAATCCAATGTAATATTTGGCTATATCATATATGATAATATATGTGCATATATGTTTTTTTGGAAAATAAAATAGTTTATTATATGAAAATATTGTATTACTTATATCATACGTATTTATACCATATGATATGACATATTGAAGAAATGATGAACAAAAATAAATAATTTATATTTATTATTATGATTTATGATTGGAAAAAATTGTAATTTTCTAATTTTTAAATATATAATCTATAATAACTATCATTATTAAACAATTTATAAGATAAAAAAAATTACAGAATGAGATTTTCAAGTGTTATATTGTTTGGTAACCAAATTTCACAGACTCAAATGTTTCATAATGCTAGAGTAAAGGATTCATGGTTTGAGGGGAAACCCTAAGGCCTATAAAATTATGGATATTTCATAAGAATGTAGTGTGATCATTTCTCATTAATACTACCAATTCTCTCCAAATCTATACTAATCACTTTACCTTCCAAATAAATGTACTAGGATAAAATGTTTGTAAGGTGGGTCCTTCCAAATAAATTTCATGATTAAATAATCTTATAGAAACACAATGAATTGTGGAAACTATTGGTTACAACTCTGGTGTCTTCATTTACCATTGTGGTTGAGTATTGATGTTGTTTCTGTCATCAATGTAAGGTACATGTAGTTTATCATATGCTTATACATGATTTTGGTTTTATATAGCATCGTGATTTTTGGAATGTGGAATATAATGTATTCAACTATCTTGAACATATGTTATCTGATATTTAGAGACCATTTAGATATATGAAATATTTTCCATGTTTCCAAATTCTTGAAATCTTGTTTTAAAAATGGGAAAATGTAACACATTTTAGTATCATAATATATTTCCTAAAGATGATATAAAATTATGTTTTCTTATTCGATATATAATAAAATATATTGTAATAAATGATATATTCATGAACTATGAAATGATATATTCAATGGGTTTCCTTTGGGGAAGATTGCCACATAATCATAGGAGATGAATAAAAAAACCATTAAACATGATCTCCACAGAAGATAAATTATACCATGAAAAATAATATTTGAGGAAACATGTGTACCATTACATGAAATGGTTTCTAAAACATCGTTGATCATTACCAGATAATATTGAGAGAGCTACCAAGAGTGTAAAATTACAACCTGTAACCTATGAATGTTCTAATGGGCTGAATAGATCATTAATCATAAGAACAAGATTCCATATAACTCATTGTTGTGCTATCACATAACAATACTAAGGAGGTGGGAAAATAATTCATCAGTTCAATGGATTTTAGGACACATGTCAATGTAATTTCATGAACCACTATATCATCATCACGTGGTTCCAGATATATATCTATCCTTGAGAAAAAACCTTTGAAATCACTTTTATTAACTCAAGAATTAGACTCCTTCAATAAATGATTTGGATGGTTTAAAATTCTTATGAATAATCACCCAATCCTTTTATCTGGAGAAAAGGTTGCATAAAATATATCTTATATAGAGATTAAATACATAATCATTAACTCTAATTAATTATCTTGGAAGTAGAAAATGCATCTCATATAGTGCATATTCTAACATTATCTAACATCGAATGTATATATAATTCATATTTAATTAAGAAATATATATATACTTCCTTAATATAGTTGATATAAATTATAACGACATGGTTTTATTTCACCTTATATTTTATCATATTCAACAACATGTGAAATCATATACAAATTAATTTTTTTATCCTCTAATTTTTTTTGAAACTCTTCATTAAGTTCATATTGTGTAACGTCAGATTCAATGCCTTGGGAATACAAATCCAAAACACAATTGTCTTAAATTTACACTATTTTAGACTATCTCTCTAATTTAAACACAATCACTATTCATTTAACCAAAAAAACTGACCCCAATAGGCCATTATTTCATTGAAAAAAAAAATATTTACATCTATACCTATAAGAAACTGAGGCCTTATAAAATTGAATAAATTCTACTAAGACTATAATGTGATCTGATTTGATGTCAAATAAACATATGTGTATGATCTTAAACCCATATGGATTGCAAATTCCTGATGGAATTTGATGTTTCCTTATAAGATGGGTCGAATCTTGAATCAATACATAAAATAGAGTTCTTGCTGTTGGAATTTCTTAAAAGTGTGTTTTGAGATGAGGAATAATTCTTGGGATATATATCATGAGTTCAGATGGGATTTAGTAGAATTGAGCTATGTTTTGGGTGTTTTCTAGTAGTGGTTCATTGTTTAGTGTACACTATTTTGGAAAAACATGTGACACATACATCATTAAGAGGTTTTTAGTTCATTTTAAATAGAACATGATTTGGTTTCAAGGTTTCATAAGGGTTAAAGACAAATCATGTGTTTTCCAAGGAGAAACCATGGGAGGATGATGATTTTATGAGGAATAGTGTTTGGGAATTACATAGTTTCTGAAGAAAATATGTTATTTCTATAGAATGGTGGCAGTTTTGATCACATAGTTTGTGTTTTGTTTTATAAATTTTGTATGGTGTGGGTGATTGAAAATAAGGGCACATGGATAGAAAATTAATAGGAAAACTATGTGGCAAATTTGTGCAAGTGATTTGGCCTTAGATAGATCCAACCGCATAGTTGGAACATGGTTTGTAAAACCATTCTAAAAAAACATCTACCTTCCCTGATTTCATTAAAAAGGGTGAAATGACCAAACTTCCTCTAAATTTTTATCAAATAAAACCCCCTTCTACTCCCTTTTCTGTAAGTAGAGGAGGGGGGTTCCTGAACCAATTAATCCTCTACACCCATGATTTTAGGTAGTTTCATGGTTATTTATTCTATTATGCGATGTATGATCTAACCACTTGTGGCTTCCCTGCTTATTTCACTTTCTCCTCTATAATTTTTAGGTTCTCTAGTTTAGGTTTTATTGGTGATTCTACCTAATCATTGTGGAATCTACTATTTCTCAAGGGTATTTTGGTATAATTTGGTAGAAGATATCCTGATATGGATTTTACTCATTTTTTCATGGAGTTTCATTAATTTGTGTGCTCAAGGTGAATTTTTATTAATTTTCATTCTTAAATTAATTTCATTAATTATCTAAATGTTATTTCTTTGGACATATTTTGTTGGAATGTGATCAAGGTTTTCACATGAGTCTATAATGAGTAGTTGTCTATATTTTTATTACTGCATGATTAATTGGATTGTTATCCAAACAATATTCCATTTTGGGTTTTGTTTAAATAATTATTTTCAATCAATTATAATCTAGAAGTCTTTCCAGTAAAATTTAAAAGGTATTTCAATATTATCATTTTATAATAATGATTTTTTAAATAATAAATGAATTATGAACATTTATTTTTTAATAATATTACTTTTCAAATAAATTAAATTATAAAATCATAATTAATAAATAAATCTTCTAAAAATAAATTTAATTATAAATTATAATAAAATTGTAAATAATTAATTTCAATTAATGGTTGAATAAATATGTAACAACATTGCATATAGTAACCTATTGAAAAGGGTTTAATTTACTAAATAGGTAATAGATAGATGTAATACAACCCTAAAGGGTCATTCAATTAATTAATATGAGAAAAATATATAAAAACATGGATTACATATTATATTTGATGTTAAAAAAGTATGATGAAAAAATTTCACACATCCTTGAAAATCACTTAGAAAATCATACTCCAAATCCTAGGGGATAGAGAATAATAATTGTTGTGAGCATATTTTTAGTATGGGATTTATTACAATTGATTCCATCATGAATACATATAGTATAAACAATACGGAAGATTCACTAATGTATAAATATTTCATTTAATCAATAAATGGAGATTGAGAATATATCCATGGAAAAAAAATTAGTTACATGGATGAAAATAAATGAAAAATTAATTTTGTAATTTACTAATGTCAAACATCAGTATATTTTTTTCAATGCCTCTTTCCAAAAAAATCATGAACTATACTTTTAAATACTTATGTTATCATATTTTCATTCCATTTTCTAACATACAAAATGAAATACCGATAATTATTTATCTTATGATACATATTGATGGATTGAATGGTTTTATATAATATTGACCCACCCAACACTTACATATATCTAATACAGTTCTGATATATTTAATAAATAATATTATAAATAATAAATGTTCCTTATAAATCAATAAATAACCATATTGAATCAATAATATTGAACATTATAATTTCACATTTAAATGAAATAATATTCTATGAAAACTACCCTTAGTTGATAATGTGCATAATAATGAGTATATGGTTTATTAATAATTTAGAGGGAGAATTCTTGAGAATACATCTCAAACGGATTTATACTATTCCTTTTGAAAAAATGTGGTATGAACCATAATCCATAAAAGGATGATAGAAGACCATTAATTTGCACAAAATTATGTTTTTATGTAAATGACATTTTTTAAGAATTATATTGGAAAATGGAATTGGTATTTAAAAAAATCCACTAATTTTTTTGTAATTTTTTTCTGACTGATGATATAAATCATTTGAAAAAATCTTTTGAACCATTTGAAAATAATTTATATTAATTTTCCTACAATAAATAAAATTTACCTAGATAATCGAAATTCGATTTTGATTGAATTAATTTTGAAAATTTTAGTGAATAAAAATATTACATAACTATTATGGAGGCTGGAAAATTCACTCATACAATATGTATTGAAATGAACATTCCTTTCACACACTTCTAAGGAATGTGAAAATAACTTATTCTGAGTACATAAAAATATTTTTTTAATCCATTTTAGAAAAATCCAATTTTTAAGATAAAAATAACTTTAAAAATAATTTTTATGTATATAAAAAGTTCAAACAATTAATTTATTAAATATGGATATGGAATCAAAATAATCGCATCCGAAAAGAGGATATATTGTAATTTTTTATTAGAAAAATATGTCTGTATTTGAGAAAACAAATTGGAATAGATAAAAAACATGTAAACACATAAATAACGATAGAATAATAAAATATATGGGTTTTAGGAATAGGAATAAAATTTATTTATTTCAATTTGAATCTAAACATGAAAAATCATGAATTTGAGAGATATTATAAATTAATCCTTTATTTCATTATTAAATTACAAATGGAAACTATTAAAAAATTAAATTTTTTTTGAAATTTTAGTACCATGAATTTTGTTGAATACATAAAAAAATATATGTCCTAGGGGATTTATATATATCATAAGAAACTAATTAGAATAATAATATAAAATATATACCTATAGAGTTGAATTGAGATGAAAATCACTTACCACAAGTCCTATCTTCTTCAATGTTCTTTAAAAATAGCTATATAATAAATATATATTTATTATAGATATGTTATATATCAAAATTCATATGTATCACACTATTCATCATTTTCTTTTATTTTAATTACCGATTTGTTATTAATTCTTCACTAGAATCATTATTTAGGTGAAATCAAGTATGCTTTCCATGAAGTATTTATTTCAATGGTTATGGAACTTGCACCTTGGATATGGTTTTATTTTCTCCAGAATTTTAATCCTTTTAAATAAATAATATTTTTTCTTTTTATAGTCTTTAATAATAATTCATAAGTTGTGATAATGAAAAAATAACTACATTACTTTTTGGAGGTGGTAGTACGTAAGTACACTTGGGGGATATAATATATATATTTTTACTACAATCCTTATTCATCGAAAATGAAAATCGAATCACGTGGTTTCGTAAATATGGTAGTGAATATGTATGACTGGGTGACATTATCGTATTCAAATGAATCTGAATGTAACAATGTAGATAATATTTTATCTATATAAAAACATTATTATGTTATAAAAACTATATATTTACCTTAAATACATATATATATCAATCTATCAGACACCGTGATGAAAAATGAAACACGTAACATTCTGGAGGACGTTGTCCAAACATTAGCCAGAGTGATACTTTTATTTCTCATGGGATAGAAAAAAAGACGAATAAAATTTTTCCCATTAAACTAAAAATATTAATATATTTTTAATATATATTTTTTTATTCCATCATGGTTATAATAGTTTTCAAGAATGTATAGGAAAAAATGAACATGAAATAACTCATTTAATAGTTATAAATCTTCATTGGAAAACATTATTTGGATTACACCATGAGAATTATAGTAATGTAATTTGGAGAGAAACCAATATATTGGATATGTGGATTAATGTATGCAGGTTTAAAGGATTGCATCATGTGGTGTTTATAAGAGATTATAGGCCATTTCCCTTTATAAGGGAGGAAAATAGGACCCATGTAATAATTCTAAACATCAAATTTATATAAGGTCACATTCATGGAAATATTTTTAACAATTTTCTAAATTTCACATATGGGATGATATTAGGTCGAAAAATATTTAAAAAAAATAGGATTTATAAATATTTATATTTTATTTTGACCCCTATCATAATAGTTTATCCTATCATTTACACTTTTATGCTTTATGATAGTAACAAGATGATTTGTTTTTAATGAGAAATAATGTCATTAAAAAAATGATATTTGTTGATATCTAGAAATTGGTTTATATTTTCCACCATTAAATATTTAATTGAGAAAATATATTATATTTATGATTTATAAAACATTTAATCAAACATTATTTTATAGAAAATATCTTTATTGTTATTATTAAGACTATTCAAATAATTTGACTTTTATAAAGTAAATACTTCCCTAGATTTTGGTTTTGAATATTAATAAAACAAAAAAAATACTTTTTAATTGATATTATTTTAATGATTTTAACTTATCCAAAATCAATCGCTTTAAAATATTCAAATGTTTTTTAATTAACTTTTCTAAATCTTTGACAACCATTGTATCGGTGATGAAGAAGTGTTTTAGGTAAATATTTAATTTTAAAATATAAAAATATATTATAATCATTAAAATAATTTATCAATAATCAAAACATACATACCAGACAGTTCATAGAATCGTTTTATTCTTACGAAAACATATTATAGATATTAAAAGAATGAGTCTGAAATTTTTTACTAATTTTTGTATAAAATAATATAATGTAAATTATCATAGGAAAATGACAAAAAATTGAAATATATTATAATATAAGAATATTTTTTTCTAAAGAGATTCATTAAATGAAAAAATTGTATTTTTGGATATATTTAGAGACCTTACCCATAGTTTTAAACCATAATTTCCCATTTTTCTATTTAATGAGGTACAATTCCTTTATAAGTGCTACTATTTACTATCTCTAAAAATTATGTGGTATATAATACCTAATTTTCAAATTTCAATATAAAATATAAGATCCAATTTATATTATTCAATTACAATAATTCTATGAGATTACTTTTAATAAAATCTCACAAAACTCAATGAAAAATGGTTTGTTTGAAAAATAACCAACCCAAGAATGAAATTGAATTTATATGGAAAAACATTTATAATTTTGATTAAAACATAATTATATGAATTATTATTATTAAAATCAATCTTATATTATATTATAACCAACTCAACAATATAATTATACTTTTAAATTTTATTATTTATTGAATGAAAATGATAGTTTTGCAAAAAATGATCATTTGAACTGTTCACCTAATGATCAATTAATTCATAAAATCCATGAAATTTACTTTAAGATTATTTTTGATATGATTAAACAAAAAATGAAATAAGTTTTTATAAAATTGTGCTTCTAAAATATATAAATTTATCATTTTTGGTAAAATACTACATATATAACAAAACCACCTTTAATGAAAAATGAACCTTTTATTACTAAATTATTCTGAAACAAATATTATTTCATTCTAATCATTAGAAATTATTTACTTATTGAAAAATAATTGTTTAATATTTTTTTCCTTTGTAAAATCATTTAATTATATTACTTATCGAGATTACACTTATTCCTGCCCATCAATCCAATGTATATGTTATAACAACCATATTTAAATAATAATATTAATAGAGTATATTGAGGTTTATTTATGATCAATGTTTTTTGTATCATAGGACATCATACCTAAATATTAATAAAATAGTATCATTGGGTGATATATTCTCCCATACATATAGAAACCGTATCCTCACATTTTAATTCTTTTTCCGTATGTCATAACATAATAAGATATTTTTTCTCGAATTTCAATTTCTCGGTTAGAATTGGAATAATTATTTTTTTAATATGTTTATGTATAAAAATATGTATCCCATTATAATAAATATAAATTATACTTTGTTTCTATATTTATATCATTACATTTAAGTGGTGAATTCCATAAAAACATGATAGATTTATATTTCCTTTCTTCAAGAGGAAAAAATTATAATTAAATATACTTACGTAAAATCCTTACTCAATTACGACTCACTCATTTTTCTACCATTGTATCATTTCATATTCATGATAATGAATTAAAAAAAATGAATTTATTGTTCTTGAAACACAAAAATTATATTTTAAGGGATTGTGGCATCCATTAAACTATAGTGATCATTTTTTGTATGAAAGTTTAACTATTTAGTGAATCATCAAATTTCTAATCATTAAATAAATTTAAAAATGGTTACCATAATTAAAAATAATACTAAATAATGTTAACAATAAAATGAAGTAGTCATTTCTCCATAACCTCAATAAAAACACCCATGGATTAATGTTCATAATTAAACCCTAAAACTCTTCATAATAATGTAGAACAAATTTTGATACATCAAAATCATATATTAATAAAAAAAATTGTATAATTTCCCATATATTAAAATACATACGAATCATAAAATTTCTATATGGTAGTGAGGCCATTCATTTTTTAGGTACATAAAAACATATTCCATCCAAAAAAATATTAACACAAAAAGAAGCATTCTTAACCCGAGATTCATGCTTTCTAAATTTTTCAAATAACACTTTTCCATTGAGAGTATTATAAATTATTCACATTTTATTATCATTCTCTTCATAAATTGTTTTATACCAAATGACTACAATAAATAAAGTACAATGTTTTGGGTTAATCCTTGATTCTTGGACCATTAAATAGAATAGTTCCACATCTTTTTGCTGATAAAGAGCTTGATATCAATGTATTTGTTCTTAGGTTTAAATTCATGATCCTTAAATCCTTTTTATCTACACTTATAATATTTTCCCATTCTCCATATGAATTTATTATGATATTTCATCCTATAATTATCTCAGTCTTGATGTTTTGTAATTTTAATGAGCGATGATTTTAATATTTGTTGCAATAATTAGGTAAAATATGTTTGATAAAATAATCCACCCTTACTAATGAACTAAAAATAAAATTTTATATGATCATAACATTAAAACCTAGTCATCTAATTATTAGTTTTGAATATGAGTAACTGAATTCTGTTATATTTTTATATGTATATATATGTTATTTTGTAAAAATTTATTTATTTCATTATTTTTTTGAGGAATCTATTTTATTTTTTGATGTACAAGTTATTAATTAAAACTAATAAAATTATATTTAAATGATTATTAAAAAAAATATAGTATTTATGGATTATTGATATCTTTATTTTTATTTTAATAAAATTAAAAATAATAAAAACAAGTATTTCTAAATGTTATATTTCTATAATAACTTTTTTGTCATTTCATTTTATGATTTTATTTAAATATTTGTATATATAATTATACCAATTTAATTTTAAAAAATAAACATAATATATTGGTTTATAATATTAATGTGATGTTAAGATTAATTCATTATATTTTTTTAAAAATATTTGTTTTTAGGTGAATAGTGAAACATAATGTTTATATAAATAAATTCAAATTTTTAAAATTATATTTATATAAGTATGAAGTTAAAATTCATGAAACCTCTTTCTATGAATTAATATTATATTATTACTAAATTTTTGATTCTATAAAATTATTTCAATTTACAAAAAAAATATATTACATTTTAAATATTATGGTATAATTTTCAAAATATATTTTTTAATATATTAATATTTTCTAATTTTGAAATTATTTTATATCATTTTTAGAACATTAAAAAAATGAATTTGATTTTAAATTTTGAATTAGTATGTCAAAATTATGTGATATGGTCCATTTTCTATGTGGGCATAATGGATAAGTTAGCTAAGTTAAGAAATAGTTTCAAAGACAAATGATAAAATTAAAAATGTGTAAAATCTAATGGTATTGACTACAAACATGTGTTATAATTGATGTTTAAGGCCTAATACTACCTTGTCTATTAACATATATAATTTTTGAGTTATGGATACACTTACATTGAGTGTGACATTCCATTATAGAAAATATTTGTCTACTTACCAATATAAAGTCTGTTTCACTTATTAGAGGGTAACTTCTATCCTAACTTCCCCTCATACAAAAAAACCATTATTTGGGCCTATATTTTTGGATCGTTAGTGATGAATAGTTTGAAAAGAGTGTTGGTGAATGGTTGTCTAAAAAAATTAGTGAAAAGGCCAATATGAGAGTATAAAATTGGAAGATAGATAAATTTATCAAAACATAAATACATTATATTTATTAAAACTAATTTTAAGAACAAACAAGATCCACTATTTTGAAATTAAAAAAATTATTAATTTATTTTAAAAAAATCTCTGCTTTATTAATTTTATAAAAAAGTACATTAAAATATATATAAAATTTATAATATTATTATATAAAAATAAATTACATTTAAATAAATAGAGTTGTATATTATCATAAGACTAAACATTATTTACAGATATTTAATGATAGAAAGAATTTAGATAGAGTAATATTTTAAGAAGTAAATTTTAAATATAATGATGTAAATACCTTTTGATGGGAGTTCAAAATAAAATAAAATTATATATCATATGAATTTCTTTAAGGATGGTGATTATAATTAGAAATATTTTAAATTTATAACATACCCAATTAAAATTTAATCTTATCAAATTTAATATAATCTAACGGTTTTGTGAAAATGTCACTCTATAGTTTCTCAGTAAGAGAAAATTATAATAAAATATAAAATTTACTAATATGATCCATAATAAAATTATATCTAACATATTTGTTCATAGTTTTAGATTGTTGAAGAGGGGTTTTAAAAAATTTAAATATTACTTGAGATATCACTTTAAAAAGGAACTTTTAAAAAAAATATTAAACTCAAACAGCATTTGTTTTTTCCAAGCACTATGTGACCACAAACTACTGGAAAAAACATATTCAACATCATCTATTTATATTTCTAGTGAAATTTATTTATTAAGGAACCATGAAATTAATTAATTTTATAAAAAATGAAACATACATATACTAATTTTTCAGAATAGTCTATAACATCCAATTTCCGAATCAAATTATGATAGCAGATCAAAAAAATTCATATTAAATTTGAATAGTCTAGTAAAAATAGTCACCTTGATATATGTAATTACTATTTTAATAGTTTTGAGGTTAGTTTCATGGGGGGTTTTACTGAATCCTATCACACATACTAACTATGAATTTTATATTTTCTCTATAAGTAGTGATAAAAAATAGAATTCATATTCTGCCTCCCCACAATTTAATATCGACTGAGTTACGAGATTCATCCATGAAAAATTTGGAATTTGTGCACAATTGTTTCATCATTTATATAGTATCATATCCACACATTATTATAATTTCATTAGTATACATAGATTGATTTAAGAAAATACTATTTTTGATTTGATTAATTTGTAATCATAGGAAGGTTTTACATAACCAATTAATGTAATGCCAAATTACCTTATCAATAGATTTTAAAAATAATTATACATAAAATCATTTTTTGATCCATTTATTATTGGATTAATTATATATTTATAACTAGTATATCACTGGAATTTATTTTTTAAACAAGGTTTGATCAAATTCCCCCATGAAAAAATAATTATTCAATAAAAAATATGTTAGTCTTTCATATCAAGATCCTAGAGCTTGCATAAGACTATATAAGTATTTTTTTAAGTATAAAAACATGATTTTGAAAACTATGATTTCCAAATTGAGGGTTTTTTAACATATACTTCTTCTGAAATAATTCTATTCAAAAAGTTTCTTTTGAGATACATTTGAAATAATTCTATTTTTTAAAAACTAGAAAACTATAATATGATTATAATTCATTTTGTCCTTACTATAGGATCAAAAAAATATTCAATTTAAGTCCCCTCTTCTTATTAATAACCTTTAGATACAAGTATTTCTTTATTTCTATCTATACTTCTAGATTCATCATTATTATAATGAAAATTCCATCTGGTTCCTACATCATGTTTATATTTTATAAATGAAACTAAATATCTCACTTTAATTCTTTAAAATTTATTCAATTCATAATTATTATCATTGATACAATATGAATCAATAAACTAATTTTAAGCATTGATATGAACACAGTCAATAAAAATAGTATTGTAATACTAAAGTAAAACATATTTTATGGTTTCCATTCAAGAGTCTACTTTAACTTGTAATATTTCAATATGGTGATCGTAATGAAATTTCCATTCCATTGGAATATTATTAGAATATATATATTCTCACCCTCAGCTGATGCATTATCATTATCTTGGTCACTATCATTAACAAATATAAATTCCCTAGAAGCATCATTTTGTTTGAAATATTTATAATCCATCTTATTAGTATTATTTTCATTAAACATAACACATAATAATTATTCAAAAACTAATGTTTTCTTATTTAAAATTTTATAATCATTTATTTCATTTTAATATCCTAAAAATAAAAAATCATTTAACTTCTAGTCAAATATGTTGGAACACTTTTTTTTATTTAATATAAATAATTTACAGCTAAAGAAAATGAAATATCAAACTATAGGTTTATAACCTATTAAAATTTAATAAGGTTACTTATTTAGGAATGTTATAATTGATACTATATATAAAATATAGAATGATGACATTGTAGATTCTACCTAAAAGTATTTTGGTACACTAAATTCCATTAGATGAGACCTATCCATTTCCTAAAAATATGTGTAATTTTTGTCTAACACACTATTCTGTTGTGCTGTCCTAGGTGATTATAAATAACGATTATAACCATTTGATTATTTATTTTGTCAAATTATAAAATCATTAATTCACTAACTCTATCACTTCGAATATATATTGTTGATTTTTTTTGAAATATTTAATAAGCTCATAGAAATCACAAAATTTGGATAAAGGTTCAATTTTAGAGGATAAGATAAAACCATAATAATATTTGGTAATTATCCAAAATTAAAAATACATATTTCTAAAACAAAATATAAGGTCATATAGGTCCAAACATGTAAAGATGTAATAATACAATAAATCATTTATTATAAGCATTATTTATAAATTTCAATCTATCATTGCATTGTTTACCGTCTAAATAAGAATGACACATGATGTAATTACTTATATGTATCTAGGGAAGTTTGAAAACATTTTCATTCATTGATAATTTGTGAAAAAATATGAAATTTTCCTCACCAATCCTCCTATATCATAAAATTTCATCTTCTTATATAGAAATTAATCAATCATCCTTTTTTGTATAGATTAGAAAAATCAATGTGGCTTTCAATTTATTTTTATTTAAAGAAAATAAGAAAAATTCATTTTAAGAAAAATAATTCTACCATTTTGAATTATAACATTTAATCCATTTAAAAAAATTATGAAATACTGATAAGATTATTTTTTAAACCAAGTACACATAATACTTTGGTGGTAATAACAATTTTATAAAAATCAACTTCACAAAAACCATTAATATAAAAATTATATTTGACTCTATATGTGACAAGGATATATTCACATGAATTAAATAATAATAATAATATTGAAATATCCCCATTAATGTTCATGAGGAAACCACTATCTATGTACCATGAGTCTATCAAACCTCTACAGTACAATTCTTGACATTAAATAGTTAAACAAACTCATTTGGAACCCATTCCAATTTGGGTCCATCGGGATTAGTAGAAGAAACAATTTCCACATATATTGATTTAAATCATTTAACTGTATTGTAATTACAAATAAAATCACTAGTAATAGAATTTCTTGTATTCTAAAAAAATTGAGTAAATCATACTTAACACAATAACATAATTCCATTTCATTATACATTTAAAACTGGTCACACTAGAAATTATTCTTTTTGAGTTTCTAACATAGATAGTCTTAACTAATCATGGATTCATACTTTAGAATCCAAATATATTATTATGGGTGTTTAGTTTCTTTAAATAAATAATCTCTATCATATGTTTCACCTTTAATAAAATTATATAAATAATTTTTAATATTTACAACTTCATTTTTTCAAACCATATTCTCTTTGTGAAATTTTTCTAAATCTGTAATGTCTTTTTCATGGGATCCAAAAGCTCTGAATCATAATTTTTTATATCCTTGATTAAAATTAATGAATTATTTTTATACTTTAGCTTTATCACCCAAAACTAAATTAATTATTCAATATTGATATTTATCATATACTTCATTATAACCCATTCATTTTCCTCTTTTAGTTTTATTAGATAAGAATTATAGTCCATTTTTGATTTATCATTCATGGAAATTCGTACGAACATATTTTATTAGTGAATTTTAATTATTTTTCATTTTCAATAGTCAAAATCTTATTATTTATTTCTAAATTAGTATATTTTTCAATAGTTTTGAATCGATGATTCATTAATTAATAATTTTCATTAAGAACTTTCTTGACTTTAAAATTAATATGTACAGAATCAAAAACAATTTCAGTTTCATTTCTAAATAAGTCATTAGGATAATCATCTTAAAGAGTTATTATATATATAATTACTGAATAATTTACCACAACTTGAATAATAGTAAGGGACAGATTACCTATCTCTGGTTCACTTCAATCATCACAATTGGATTTCGAACAATCTGATTAGTCCCAACCTCCAAATAATGATTTTTTTCTTTATTGTATTATATTTTTTCTTTATCTAAAATTTTTTATTTAGGGTATTCAATAAATATATAACCTTTATCCCTTTAATCCTAATTGTTTAATTCTAAAATATCATTATTGTTATCGGATTTACCTTTATTTTAGTCATTTCTATATATCCTCTCTATCTACCTCCTTCTGACATTGTTTTCGTTAAAAAGAAAAACGTAGTACTAAAGTGATCCATATCCATTTAAATTTATTTGTACACAGATTTAGTTTATTTATAGGTATCAATAACATTGAATTTAAATGTAATTCATGTTCTTTTATTTGGATCTTCCTAAACAATACTTTTCACTTCTAACTCATACAACATTAAAGAGCCTATAACTTTGTCTAAACTATACACCAGAAAATTTGTACTCTCACTGATTTCCAAGATAATTGAATTAAATTTTTAAGGAAGATGTCATAGTACAATTTACACTTGATCAGTGTTTCAACAATTTCTCCAGGAGTAGCCAAACCATTGGGTATACTTGTGAACTTTTTAAACATTTGCTGTACAGATTATTTATCTCCCATCTCTATGTCTGGGTATTCTTCAAGGAGCATTCATAATTTGATTTCATTGAACGGTTTAGACCTATAATGATTTTATTGAAGTATCCTCTAGAACTCATGGTGTATCTTAATGCTGAAACATTTTTATAGACACTTGTAATTATATCATAGTATAAAATATTTTTATCTTTATAAGTAAAAAAATATTTTACCATGTCATTAAATAAATGTTTTTGTGGATCAACATTGGGTAGCTCATACTTATTATCCATTATGGTCTAGTGATCTATACTTATCAAATTTATGTAGGCTTTAACTGTGTCTTTCCCATAACCATAGTCACTTCCATCATAGAATATGGGGTCCTATGGAATCCATTCATAACTGGATTGACACCTTCCATCAAAAATGAAATATTTTTTTATTCCATAGACTGTTCACACTAGTATATAATGTTAGTTTACTATTAAAAGTAAGAAGTATAATGAATATCACAAATTAGTCCATATTCACATTTTTTTAATACAAAAAAAATTAAAAAATGAATAATTTATTATAAAATGTTCCTATAAGATCTATGTAAGTAATTAAACTATGTTTATGTTTTAATAATGTAAATTATTAAATTTTATAATGAAAAATACTAATTTCCCTATTTTATTTTGAAAGGGGTTCAATTTTTTGTTTCCTTATTTAATACATTTTGGCCATCCAATGTGATTCACCAAGGCCAAATCTGAACCCCTTAAGGGACACATTGGGATAAAATTCACAACCCGACCTACACCAGGGCTCTAATAGCCACTACCCAATCCTACCTCCATCATCCAGGGGTGAATGTAACGACCCAAATGTTTATTAATTGAAATTACACATGATATCATTAAATGTATTATCATTTAAAATGTTTATAAAAAACATATTCACTTCCTTCATTTTATGTTTTTGGATTATAATATACTTTTATGAATTTTTACTGTTGCTAATATATCCTTTGAATAGGGATCAAATGATTAATATAAATATAAGGCTTTAAAAAATCCAGTTTACTCAGACAAAGGAAGTGATGGCCTCATCCAGTAGAATTGATCTATAAAAATCCAATTTGTTAGAGCTCAGATAGGTGGTATTGTTATTGTGATTATCTCTTGACCAAGATCATGATGAGCTTCTAAATGTTAAGGTTGAATAAAATCACCAATAGGGGAATTAGAAGTTAATAGAGATTGCCACTCGAGTGTTGTTATCCGAGCTACCCCATGAGTCTGTCACCATCGCACACCATTCCCATAGGTCTTATTCTAGTGTTGTAAGGGGTTATCTAACAAGACCCTATGGAGATGAGCATTATTTTAGTATAAAATGAAAAGGTCACATTCATTTTATTATTTTTACTTGGTAAATGGGTTTTAAAGAACAATTAATATTTTTAGTTAATATTCAATTAAGATATTTAATTTTATGAATTAATAGATTTTTTAATTAAATAATATTTTAATAAAATATTACTACTAAATTACCTTTTATGTCATATAAATGATATTATTATTTTATAAAATTGTAATTTTTATTTGATAGTTGTTTTGGTCAAAACCATAAATTTTCTATAAATGCTGGTTTTTATTTTAAAATTAAACATTCACATATTTAGAAAATTATTTAGATAAAATTAATATTTTCTAGGATTCAGGACATCGAAATTATCTAATGGTGAATATTTCATAATTCTCATAGATAGTTGAATTTTTGGGCGAAAATTAAATACCATTTAATATATATTGTGTTTTATGAAATCATAAAGACCAATAGTGATAAATTAAAATAATTTAAAATAGTTATTGACTAGTATATGTTTTGAAATTAAAATAATGTAATTTTAGATTTATTTGATTAATTTTATGTTTCCTTAGTGGACCCTCTAAGACTTATAAAATATTTTAACTTTAAAAAAAAATTTCCTTGTGAGTGTCAGTCACCTCCACATAATAAAACATAATATTTTTATATTTTTTTCCATTTTCCTTATAAAATAATGTTTTCTAATCCCATTTTTCAAAAACCATGCGAAAACCCCATATAATGATTTGTGGTTTTGATTAGCTTAATATTTGTTGTTCAAAAACCTAAATAATAAATAATTCCCTCTCCTTTTATATATAAACCGACTCAATCTCTCATTCTTCTTCACTCAAAAAATTTTGTGACCTACCAACCACCTCCCTCCTATCTATATAATCCTAGAAACATGCCCAAGCTCCTAAAAAGCTTCTCTAAATCCCTTTCCAAGACATTGGGATCACACTTCCAGGTTATGGATGTTCACTTTCCTTCCTTATTTATTTCAAAGATTCTTTATATTTTTATTCCCTTTTATTACTAATTATAAATTTTAGGGTGTAATTTCAAAACTCCTCTACACTTACTGACTTATATTTTAATGATTATTGACCCCTTTCTCTAGCATTAATGCCTCCCATGTACACCTATTACCATGCTCAAATTCCATAATGGATTTCTCTCTCCTCATTTACATTCTATTATTTTATATTAGGCATCTAGATTGTATTACAGCTATTGGTACATGTATTTATATGAACCCCTTACTATCCATTTCATGTACTTATGATGAGATACCCATTTCTCTCTCATCATCCATTTTTATGAATTCTTATGCCATGTCGTTATGCTGCCGAAATTTTACTGGAATTTCCCAAGAAAAACTCATTATATAGTGAATACCATTCTGATTTCTCTATCAAGGGTATTCACATTTATGAACTTTACATATTGATTATAGAGTTTCATGTATGTATTCCACATTCCTTTATCTTGGAATAATTGATATTGTTGAATGATTACATGTTGTATGATCTATGTGTCACACTTATGCCTAAAATTAAATGTTTATAAAGGGTGCACCCTAATAGTGCTCCAATACAATAGGTAAAGAATCATATCATGATATTCCATTTTTAATGATGGTTTAATGATGAAAATTCATGTTCAATTATGTTTTAATCCTAAAAATTCATGTGAAATGAGGGTTTACTAATGCTCTCTATGTAATGAGCCTTGGATCATGCTTATATCATGTTAAATGTTATTTCTATATCTCTTTGATATGATAATCATGAAATATCATGTCTTAATGTTCATGTTTCTCTTATGGTTCATTGACAATCCTATTTACTAACATGTACATTATTCTTCATGTTATGCATTTTTACTTCTTTACTAGGCTTTATAACTCACCATTTTCTTATATATATCCTCAGGTTATCCCAGACAATTCTATGTATGAAGGAACGATGTGGTCATGTAAAAGAATTTTTCAATAAATATTTTTTTTTGTATGTATTAGGTTATTATGTAATGTTTCTAATTTTCCAATACACTAGACCTATTGATCCATAGAGTATATATATATATTCATGTTTAGGTACAAAATCTTGTTTAAATATATTATAAAGAGCATGGTTTTTATAATTAGTATCATAGGATAGGTTTAGTTATTTTTTGGATTAGGATTAGAAAACCCTTTTGAAAGACTTAGGGATAATACTATGTATAATCAAATCATGCCTAATTTTTAGTGAGTATAGATTATGTGGTTTATCATGAAAATACATTATATTCTAGATACAAGCATGTAGAGGTGGCTCTTGCAAAATTGTATCTAGTGGTAAAACCTAAAAACACCACATTGAGCTAGACTTGAATGGGAACTAGTGCACGACAATTTGCCTAATTGCACTCTTGGTTATGAAACACCCAGGGGCTATGCTTTGGTAAATTCATATGCTTAGTAAAAACAATTAATAAGGGAGAAAAAATACCAAATGAATATTCATTAAGAGATAGATCATGGATAATATAGATTAAAGCCTATAAAGTCATAAGTTAAGGAAATTAAAGTAATTTATAAGTTATCCCTTTTTTAAATGGATTACACATAATGTGTTACCCATAAAATTACTTTTATTCCATACAATGGACAATAATATGGTGACTTGGGCTAACAACCGATGTGATGATCAATGAGAATATTTTTCTAATTATATTCCCAATCCGATGGGAGTAGGATTCACAAACATTGTCACGATACTCTCTCAGTTAAATCATGTTTTGAATAGAAACATAGGTCAGGAATAAATTTCAACCCTCCCCCCCCCAAATAATTAGTTTTAGTTGGGTGCTTCATGTAACAAATGCCTCATACTTTTATTGAATCATCTAATCCCTCAATCACCAAACAATGGATCCACTCCATTGAAAATGTATTCTCCATCCTTCAATCATTCAAACCAGAGAATGATCTTCTGAATGCTTATTGTCTGGATGATGAAGCTAATCAATGGTGGACTTTGATCAGAAATATGAAGCCTGGGGAATAGATTGAGGTGTTGGAATGGATGTATTTCTAGAAAATGTTTTTTGATAGATATTTTCTGTTCACCTTCCAAGATGTAAAAGTAATCTCTTTTCCACAAGAAAAAATATAACAAATCCATCATACCATACAAGGAAAACTTCCTAGGGCTTGCGCAATATGCCTTTTTCTTTGTTGTTATCCTCTAATGAAAAGCTAAACACTTCTTTGGTGGGCTCAAACCTATCATGTGGAAATCCCTGGAGATCCATGTGTTCAATAGATATGTGGAAATTGTCTGATGTTCCCTCAAAGTCGAAATAGGGATAAAACAATATCAGGGGTACCATAGTGATAAGAATAAAAAAGTGGACTTTAATTCAGGAAGACTGATGGATGAATCCAATAGTTTTAAGAAATTACGACACCCCACTTGACAATGGAATAAAAAGATGCACCCTAGAAATTTCCCAAACGGGACGAGGAAATGATTCAGGTGTGGAAGTGAAGGTAACCTTTCCATTTATTACTGACATGAAAAACTTTCTACTATCATTGAGGGTAGGAACTCTCTGTTCGACCCTCAACTCATTGTTTATTGCATCAAATACAATGAACCATCTCACTTTTAAAACCAATTCCCTATGGAAAGGGTTTTCAGAGGCATCCAACAACCTCTAAAGCAGCAATGGAGAGATTTTTATGTCACTTTAGCTGAGGCGAACCACGAAATTGAGGTGGTGATAGGTAATATAGTTATTCATTCAATAATAGTGATCGTAATTTTTTTATATTGGTTCTACAAATTCTTTTATATCCTGATGTTCGGTAGAACAATCCCAATAACACCAAAAATCATGGAAGTAGACATATTGG
Organism: Viscum album; assembly: GCA_963277665.1. Classification (NCBI taxonomy): domain Eukaryota; kingdom Viridiplantae; phylum Streptophyta; class Magnoliopsida; order Santalales; family Viscaceae; genus Viscum; species Viscum album. The sequence goes on from OY728147.1 coordinate 759,005,360, forward strand.
TGAGAACGGAAAATGGGGAAATCCTTACATCCCAGGAATATAAATGCTCCCCTATCACAATATCTAGATTGATATTCTGTAGAACCTTTTCAAACACCCTCTGGTGGAATTTGATGCAATTCATGTCATGGATTGGGATTCCCTATACTGAGACAATATAAATTGACATGAGAGGTAAACCAATCTCCATATGGCGAATCAACCCCCAATTCTGTACAAGTGAAAAGAGGAGGATGAATAATCATTAGCACAATAATATGAAGTGTGGATATTACTATCATATGATCTTGTGTATCTAGCTCAGATGATTGAGTCTAAGGAAGAAACCATCCAGGAATATATGCCTATTGTGATGGAATTCATTGAAGTGATTCTTGATAAATTTCATGGTCTTCCTCCTATAAGAGATGTTGTATTCTAGATTTATCATGTTCTTGGGACATTTCTAATATCTAGGACTTTGTATAGAATTTTTTTTTTGGAGATTGAAGATCTATAGAAACAAATATAGGGGAAAATGGATAAAGGGTTTATACGCCTACATGCTTCACCATGGGGTGCACCAGTCCTCTTTTTCAAAAAGAAGGATGGGTCAATGCGCCTTTCCAATTGTTATCATGAGCTCAAAAAAATCACGATTAAGAAAAAATATCCTTGGACACGAATTGATAACTTGTTTCATCAGCTATGTTGAGAACAATACTTCACCATGATGGATCTATAGTCGGGATATTACCAAGTAAGGGTGAAGAAGGAGGATATCCCCAAGACTACTTTTTGTAGAAGATACGGGCATTATGAATTCATAGTAATGGATTTAGGACTCACTAATGCTCTAGAAATCATCATGGACTTGTTGAATATAGTCTTTAGATATTACCTCAAAAAATTTGTGGAAGTATTTCTAGATGATATTCTAATATACTCAAAAACCAAGAAGGAGCATAAGGATCATCTTTGCACTATATGAGAGACCTTGAGAATGGAGAAGCTCTATGAAAATTATAAAATGTGTGAGTTATGGTTGAAGGAAGTGTCATTGATGTGTCATATAATCCCAAGAAATGGGATACATTTGAATCACTCTAGGAAAAATTAAATTGAGGGATGGCCATGTCCAACATCTATGATGGATATCCGAAGCTTCCTTGGGATAGATGATTATTATCACTGATTTGTGAGAAATTTATCAGTGATTTATAACCCTTTTACCAAGAAAACATGTAATGGAGTGGATATTTCTTGGAGTATTGAATGTAAATATAGCTTCAAGGATTTTAAAAGGAGGTTTATCACAGTTCCCATGCTCACACTACCCACAAGCAGAGAACATTTTGTGGTATTTAGTGAAACATCAAATAAGATTTCAGGATGTGTTTTCAGGAAAAATGAAAATGTCATTTCCTATGCTTCACGGAAATTTAAATTTCATGTGAGAAACTATCCAACAAATGATATAGAGTTGGATGCCTTAATATTCTTTTTGAAAATTTGGTGGAATTACCTTTTTGGGGAGAAGCGTTAAATATATACGGATCACAAAAGCCTAAGTATATATTCACATAGAAATAGTTGAACAGACACCCAAAAAGATGGTTAGAGATGATAAAAGACTATGACTACTCAATCCATTACCACCCTGGTAAAGGGAACAAGGTGGAAGATGCCCTATATAGAAATAATCCAACAACTCTTTCATTTATGTGAATTTAAAAGGATCCAATCTTCTTATATTTGATGAAGATGGACAAGGGAATAATAACAAAGGGAAAATAATTAATCATTTCACAAATGAATACTCAACCATTTCTTTTGGAAATGTTAAAGTATGCTCCAATAGATTATGTGGGAATTCAAGAGAATATGGAAACTATACAAAAAATGAAATCTTTAGAGTTCATTGTTGTTGAAGTAGTAATTTTTAGATTTGCGTTAAGACTATGTGTTCCATAAAATCCAGAGGTAAAGAAAGAACATTTGGATGATGAACATAGGTCAAATTATCCATTCACCTAGGAAACAAAAATATGTATCATGATCTCATAGAGAATTTTTGGTTAGATAACATTAAGAAGGAGATCGATGGGTATACATCATTGTGCCTGGTTTGACACTAAATGAAGGATGATATGAAGAAGTCTAATGGTATGATGAACCCATTACCCATACCAAGATGGAAATGGGAAAACATCATTGTAGAATTTATCAATGAACATATGAATACATCCAATTGAAAAAATGCTATTTGGGTTGTTGTGGATCATTTCACAAAGACTGTGAACTAAATTGAAATTCTAGAGGATTTCACATTGGATTAACTATCACAGATATACATCATAGAATTGGTAAAGATACATGGAGTAACACCATCTATTATATCATATCGAGATCTAGTATTCACCATAATGTTCTAGAAGAGTCTCGCAAAGGCCTTGAATACTGAGATTAACATCAGTAAGGCTAATCATCCTCTTATTGATGGCCAATCGAAGAATAATATCCAAACATTTGAGGACGTGTTGAGAGAATTCTCAATGGAATTCAATTGAGGGTTTGATCAACATCTTCCTTTGGTTGTTTTCTAATACAATAATAGTTTCCACTCAAGAATCCAAATAGATAATTATTATGTCCTTTATGGGATGATCTGCAGATCAATGACATGTTTTAATGAAGTCTGGGAGCAAAAATTCTTAGGTCTAGAAATGGTCGAAGAAATGGTGGTGAAGGATAAGACCATCCAACAACACATTAAAGATGCCCAGAGTTGAAAAAAGAGATATGTTGATAATCTTCCACAAAACATATAGTTTGATGTTGGGGACATAGTATTCCTTTGAACAACACCATGGAAGAGATTTATGAGATTTGGGAATAATGTAATGATTAGTCCAAGGTACATCAGCCCTTTTGAGATCCTTGATAACATTGTAGTAGTGGCCTATCGACTAGCAATCCCACTAAACTTGTCTCACATATATGATGTATTCCATGTATCACTATTGAGGAAGAACATACCTAACCCATCATATATACTCAATACAGGGGTGGTACCATTGGAGAATGACCTTCTCATATAAAGAGAAGCTGGTGAATATCTTATATCGTATGTAGAATGTTCAGGGAAATAAGAAAACATCCCTCATGAAGGTGTTGTGGAGATACCAAATGTTTGAATAATAAACCTGGGAATTAGAGTAAGTGATGACAAACAGTTACCCACAACCATTTTAGTGTGGGAAAAGAAAATTTTGGGGGAGAAATTTTTTAAGGGGGAAGATTGTAATGACCAAAAAAATTATTTATGAAAATTTATCTTAATCTTATTAAATGTATTGTTATATAAAATGTTTATATATAACATAAGAAATACCTTGTTTTATGGTTTTTGATTTTGAAATATAATTATGAATGGTTACCATTGCTAATATAGTCATAGAACAATGATAAATTGGTTAGTATAAATATACGGCTTTGCTGAATCCAATTTCCTCAAACAAAGGAATTGATGGCTTCAACTAGTAGAATTTCCCTATACGAAGCCCATTTGATTGAGTTCGTAATGGAGGTATCATCACATGTATTCTCTCTTGATGAAGCCTATGCTGAGCTTTTCCTTGTTAAGGTTGAACAGAATCACCTACGGGAGAAGTGGATGTTAATTAAGATTACCACCCGAGTGATGTCATCTGAGGCCCCCAAGAGTCTGTCACCATCACAAACTATACTATTAGGTCTTATGCGGATGTTATAAGCGGTTATGTAATAATACCCTATCATTATGGTTCTGTGAACTAATTTTTTATATAATAAATATTATACATTCATTTTATTATTATTACTTTGAATGTTTTTTTAAAAGTACAAATAATATTTTTTGTATATATTCAATTAAGAAATCTATTTTTATTAATTAATATATATTTTAATTAAATATTATTTTAATAATTTTTTTAAATTAAATATTATTAAAAATAAATGATCGTATAATTTTTACAAAATTTTATTTTTTATTTGAATGTTGTTTTTGTCAAAACCCATGAATTTTTGATAAATATCGGTTTCTATTTAAAAATTGAATATTCACAACTTCCAAAATTAATTTAGATGGTAAGAATATTATTTTTGGATTTTGGAGGTTTAAATTATCTAATGTTGAATTTTTCATAATTTTTAGAGACAGTTGAATTTTTGGGTTAAAATTAAATATCCTAAAAATATATAATGTGTTTTATGAAATCATAATGACCCAATAGTATTGTAATAATAAATATTTAAAAGATATATTCAGAAAATATAAATTTTACATTTAAAATAATGTGATTTTAGTTTTTTTTATTAGTTCTATTATTCCTTAGTGGACCCTCCAAGACTTCTAAAATATTTTAACTTATAAAAATGATATCCTTTAGAGTGTGACTCACGTCCACATAAGAAATTATAATATTTTCATAATTTAGTCTATTGGAATTATAAAATAATGTTTTACACTCCCCTTTGGAAAAACACATGGGAAGAAACCATTGTATGGTTTGATGTTTTGATTAGTTTAATGTGTGGTGTCCAAAACCTAAATAATAAAGAATTCCTCCTCGTTTCCTATATAAACCCACATAATCTCTCATTATTATTCACTAAAACCATTTTTGGATTTCATAAACACTTCCCTACTCTCTCTATATTCCGAAAAAGGAGACACAATCTCCCAATATACCTTTCTCAAGCCCCTCTGAATCCTTTGTGTCACACTTCTATGTAATGGATTCTCAATTTTATTCCATCAATATTTATGTCAAAATTTCCAAATATTATTATACCCTTTTATTTCCAATTAAAAATGATGGGGTATGATTTAACAGCTCCCCTATACTTCCCTATTTATGTTTGAATGATGAAATACCCCTTTCTCTCTCATTAATTACTCCCATGTACACATGTTACCATGTCGAAATTTCGTAAGGGATTTCCCTCTCATCATTTACATTTAAGCAAAGCTTTTATATTATGAATCTATAATCCATTACATAAGTTTGTACATGTATCTATATGACCCCCTTACATTCCATTTCATGTAAATATTATTAGATACACCTTTCTCTCTCATCAACCATTTCTATGAATTCGTATGTCACACCGTTACGCTATCAAAATTGTACTCTGATTTTACAAGACAATGTTATTGTGTAGTGAATACCATGCCCATTTATCTATCAAGTGTATTCACCTTTATGAAAATTTAATTGTGGATTATAGAGTTTCATGTATGTATTCCATATTCCTTTTTCTTTTAATAAACGATGATGTTGAATGATTCCATGTTGTATGATCCATGCGTCACACTAATGCAAGAAATTAAATGTTTATAAAGGGTGTTCTCTAATAGCACTCCAATGCATTGGGTGAAGAATAATATCATGGTAATCCATGTGAAATGAGGGTTTATTCAGGTTTATTCATGTGAAATTAGTATTTTCTATTGATAATTGAGGTTCCATGATGGTTTACTCATGCTTCAATTGTAATGTGCCTTTGTTTAGGCTAATATCATGTTAAATGTTGTCGACGCATCTCCATGTTATAATAATAATGCTATAGCATGCGTTTATGTTCATGTTTCTTTTCTGATCAATTTAAATTAATATTTCCAAACATGTAATGTATTATTCATGTTGTTCTTTGATTACTCCCTTATAGGGCTTTATTGATCACCCTTTTCTTTTGTATGTCGTTATGTTATCCCATGAAACGCTAAGTACGAAGGAATGTTGTGGTCATGTAAAATAAATTTTCACTAAATATGTTATTTTTATAACTTATGATGTTGTGTAATGTCCCAAATTTTCCATGACAATAGACCTATGGATCCAACGAGTATTCTTAAGTGCATGTTTATGTAAAAATCATCAATATATATGTAATAAAGAGTAGGGTTGTTATAGTGGAGACTAGCACTGAAGGCAGAAAAATATTATGGTAGACTTTTACTAATATCCTAGACACACACACACACACACACACACAACCAACACAATGTAAAATTGCAGAGTAAAAGGAAAAGATACAACCCTACTATATATAAACCCCAAATATTCATCAACCTCAAAATATTACAAATATCGAAAAGTAAACTAAATTGAAAAAGGGTAAAAAAACCCGCCCTACAAAAATGTGCCACAACATGGTAGTAACTAAAATGTAAAACAATTAAGTGTGCTATACTCCTGGATCCCAATCTATAACCGCAATATGTGGTCTAAGAACACATATCCCTATGCTCCTCTAAGGTCATCATCAACATGTTTTTCATCATCAAGGGAACACCATGTGCAGGAAAAGCCTAAGAATGGGTTAGTATAAAAAATACTCAGTAGGATTCCTTGAAGTATTAAGGGAGAAGAAAAAGAAGTACTGAAGAGGGGATCTATAGATATAATGGGGAACAGTAATAGGAGTGCAGCTCAACCCAATAAGAGTGTGAAGTAAACTCATCCAATCAAAAAAATCTTGAAATTGTGAGAAGTTGAACTTCTCATCAATTCATCGATACCTATAGAGAATGAGTAGAATCTTTCAACCATGATAATCTAGACATGGTAAGCACATGGAATACCCTATGAGTCCTTTCCTCTCTTAGAAGGAGAGTAAAAAAGACCCATGTAGTGGGTAAAGTAAATAGAATATATATATGTTCAGTCATGAAAATAAAATTATAGAGTAAGGGGATATCCATCTCACAGCTCAACCCAATAAGGTTTGTAGCCAATAGTCCCAAATGTAACAACCATCAATGCCAAGAATCCCAAACATCTACCCAGAATAGCAAGTCAAAGGGATTTAATCATTACACCTTGACACTATACTCTATGGGCAGAATGGTCTTGCCCTCACGATTTTTGGACATGTCACACAATTCATCTCAGTGGGGGATGTGCCCCTATTCCTTATGCATTCATAGAAATATCAAGAAACACTGACACAAGGTTACAATGATTCCCCTCATAAACCTGGTAAAACATCAAGGACAGATTAGGGAGAAAATAGTACTCCACATGGTGTTCAGCAAGTTTTACAGAAAAAAGTTAAAAACACAAAGGGTATACCTATTATCATCTGGTGCTCCTCCAGATAGTAAACATCCAACTCTTGTGCCTAACCAAGGTCCCAATCACTAGCTTCTTGAGCCTGACGTGGGTTTCATGGTTGTGATGGAGAGACCTCATAATGAAATCCCCTAAATATATCCCTCTTGCTCATTTTCTAGCACTACCTCCCTAGGGACCACCCTGATAACGACATTAACTCTTCCATTTTTGTCCACCTACTGTCTGCCTAGTGTTCTCAACACGTCTGTTTGGGAAGTCTCGTGCCATGTGACCTCACCCATCTCAATCATAACATTTGTTCTCCTTAGCTGTCTCAACAGTCTACACTACCTCAACCCCATAAAATTTCGTGTCTGATACCAATTTTGGGGAGGCCTCACAAGTCTTGATCTTGTCATCTGACCCGTTCTTGTTGCGATTGATGACTCAGCTCTATTTCTCTCACTACCACAACTAGATGTATAGAGATCCTCTAATATAAATACCTCTATCACTATCACATGTACCAAAAACCCAATAAAGGTGGGGATGCACGAGGTTACTATGACCGCATTGACACCTCTAAAAATTCCCCACTCGAAATTATGTGCTCAGAAGTATCCATCATGGACCATGCCCAGAGAGTAGCGTGAAAGGTCATTAAACTCAATCGCATACTCAGTCACCAACATCCCACTTTATGAAACATAATATGTTCCTGAATTCAATAGTAGAACAAGAAGTATGGGTAGTACTCCTCATGAAACAACTGCTAGAAGTTATCCCATGAGAGTGGTGACCCATAGTTAATCAGAGTAACCAAGACCAACCAAATCCAATCTAGTCCGGGGAAAATGCTAGATTCCAAAACCACCATATGGTCTGCTAGTGTCTGTACAAGATTGAAGAGGCAGACCACTAACTCTAGCCCAACCTCTGATGTTTTAGGTTTTGGATCACCAGATAACCTCTGTGGTCTCTTGTGCTGGAACCCACGAAGTGTGTTCAACATGTGTACACCATTATCCCTCTCTACTGGGGTTGTCTACTTCTCAACGGGTAGAGGTGATACTACCTACCCACTTGGAGAAATGGGATCACATGATGATTTCTGATCAAAGACATCATCTCTCATAGGGTCATCGTCACAAACCGAAGCTGTTATACTAGCAGACCGCCATCATAGATATATCATGTGTAACGCCCTGACCCCAGAAGCCCAGAGTCGGTGCATTATTACGTATCATTGGAACGATCACAAAATATCGAGTCTTGAAAGATAGATTAGTTTAGATGCCTGGGAAGTACTAGATACAATCATAATGTTTACATTATATCATTAAATGGAAAACTAAAACAACATTATTTCGATAGACAACATTGAGATCCTATAGACTCTCCCTACAGGTCTGTCATAATATACTTTTTCGCATCCTGGGAAAAATAAAACATAGAAAGTGGTGAGCTCAGATGCTCATTAATGATAACAATATAGCGGAAACATTCAAAAATAAGAATAATCATTTAAGGAAATGTATAACACTAATACAAAATCCTTTTAAACATGAACTTAAGCATAATATGGAAATGTTAAAAATAAAATAATTCCATTTACTTATTCTCATGGAAATTCTACTAGTTGAATAATTACATGCAATATCAATATCCACTTTTCTAATGATGGAATGCATAATTCCATACTTTCATAACCACATATTCAAGGCATTGTTCCAATGCTACAAATAATATGTTGTCAAGACCTTATTCCAAGATACTAATTGTCTCATGAGACCTACCGATGCATCGAGGAGATATAGCGGGCTACACCAATCACTTACCAAGTCCAATTCATTACCCATATGAAATTTTTGAAACATATCATAAACATTCGTATTAAAACTAGAAAACGAAATGTCAATACATTATCCACAAACCTTGAATGGTATAAAAATAGCACATCCACAGTCAATCATAACTCGTTCAATACAATATGGAAGATTGTATTGTAACAGATTAACCTTAAAACAGAATAATGATGGATATTTACATAGATGAAAATAATCTTCAAAACTATTTGAGAGAAATGTCCCCCTTTTTCTTGAAAACATTTAAAAGTCACACTATTTATCAAAACGTAGTTTAAAAATAGATTTTTGAATCAAATTTTCCCATAACACTTTGAAACATTTAAAAGGAATTTTAATTTCAAAACATTAATGTTCATAAAAATAAATCCATAAACCAATTTTTAAAACATGACCATTAATGAGAATTATTTAGAATAATAAATCTTTAAAACATTTAAAATGATATTTTAGTTAGAGTTCCTCACCAACAGAGAGACACTTGAATACAAATAATTGAGGTAATCAAAACATTATATTTTTATGAGAATAAAGGGATTCATGATATACTATTTCAAAGTACATTATATACACCATATAAAAGTGAAGTGGTGTATAATGATAAAGAAGTCTCAATGGGATGTAAATTGAGATGAAATATCTTATAAAGACCATGTCATTATGTTAAGGATAAATCAACGACGTAATTATGTGTGAAAAATATAAATACACTCAATATTATTGGATGTTCAATGTAAATAAATTAGAGGACATTAATACATATTCTTGTAAAAATAACACTAATGCATTGGATGTTTAACACAACAAATAGAGACCGATTTAAAATTACTCTTATCAAGTTTATATAGATTACTTGAGAATTTATCAATGGAGTGATTATGTGTATCAAAATTTTATCCACAAAAAAGGGAGTGGAAATTAAAACACAATAATAAATAGATATTCCACACATAATCATCGAGTAAAATAATCAATGAAGTATGCAGAAAGCCGAATGAGTGGAAATTGAAATTTGAAATTCCATTACCAATTTGGTAACTTACGAAACATACATCCCATGAAAGATGGATCATAAAATGAAGATGTAATTACTCATAAATTAATTATATTACACAAATAATACAATCATTTGGTAGTAAATACACCACACAAAATGAAATAATGGCAGTATGTCATGAATCTCACAGAAATAAGAATTGAGATGAAAACCCTTACTTCATTGTAATCGATCAAGTCATAATAAAAAAATATAATAACCACCAAATTAATCTCATAATTCAGTGAATATAAAGAGAATCATGATAATATATATCAATTTCATGCACACAATACATCACATTCAATAAATAAGTGGCAAATAATGGAAATATCACTGAATTAAAAGTTAGATAAGAAACCCCTTACTTTGTACTATTCCTTGGTCGAGGTTAGGATAACCTCCTGTATAATGGGGAAATAAGTTTTATTAAATATTAATATAATAATATACACTAATATGATATCATATAATATACATTTAACATTTCTTTGTTAATAATATCTTAGTATTATCGTTATTTTGGGTGTTAATGGATTCATTTTACTTTTTATTCCTTGTTATGTGAGTAATATTTGTTATGTATGGGATGTATTTTATTAATATTAATAATGTTATCAAGTCTCTAAACATTATTTTTAATCATAAAATGAAAATTAGTCTTGAATGGATATGATGGGGAATGAGTCTCATTGCGTTCGTGGATACGGTAATCTGTACGTACGCACGAGCAACTATATCATTATTTTGATATTAAAGTAATGTATAATTGGATGGTATATCATATGTAAAGGATAATTATAATTTTATATTTATTATTTAAATCAATTACACATGATTATGATACCCATACAAATAATAATATATTGAATAACAATTACACCACGACGTGGAGACGGTAAGCCGTACATATGCACGTTTGGTGATATGTCATTCAAAGGATTGAAAAAATAATGAATTTTGTTGCACCATATTTATAATAACAACACATTATATATAATATACTGGAGTTATTATTTTTTAAGGTAAAAAACAAAGAAAAAGGAAGTGGAAGAAGAAAGTAACTTGAAAGAGGTGATGAAATATTTACCTCTTCTTAGGGTTCATCCTTTTGATTTGATCAAAAGAGCTCACTAACATGACTTTATAACTTAAGGAATTCCTCTAGGATGAATGGAAGATAGTTGAGAGGGTATATGGGCAGAGTTTAGCCTATCCAAATGTCTTTGACTTTGTAAATTAGAGATATGGTGGACTGCCCTTTTATAAGAGGGGTGAGGGGTACATTATGAAAAGTTAAGAATATTATTTTATAATAAAATAAATTTCTATTTGTAATGGCTAAAAATGGATTATTTAAAAGATATGGTGGGTATGGGTCGAAAAACATTCAACCAATAGGTTTTAGACAGGTTTGGGTCCCTGTATTAACATTATCTTCTAGATTTAACTCTTAGTTAAATAGTTTGACATTTACTATGTCTCTTTGTATTTTTATATTATATGGTTAATAAACATACTATGTACTTCAAAGATAACCCCAAGTGGTTCATTAATAATAAAAATACCATTATATATGTTTTTTGGCCGATACCTTTATTTTTATGAATAGAATATCAATTAATAATATAGTATTTGTTTTAAAAACTCTTTTATGTCAATTTTGACTCTATTTGGTATTTTGTATTGGATAAATTCATAACAGCGTTATTCCTTCACAAAAAATTCATATAACCAACCCTAATGTGTAATATTAACCTAGAAAATTAGTGTAATTCATAAAAAGTCTCAAATTACATTTATATGGATTTTTATAATATCAATTATTTTAATATTTCATTTATTAGGTAATTACAACAGCATCATTGTATCATAAATAAATTAAATTATTTAATTTAAAAAAAATATAAATAACATACCATTATATATGAAATATATATATATTTTTAAATAATATTTATCGTTTAATTTATCTTATGTTTAACTCTATATTAAAAATGTTTTAGTCATTAAATATTGATTTTTACGCTTTTTTCTCTTCTTCGAATTAAATAATAATAAGTGTCCAAATCTAATCCAAGTGGGCCAAAGTGGTTCATATTTTATTCCTAAGGTTTATTTGTCAAATTATACTTATCCAATAGAATAAGGACATGTGATAGGGTAATAATAATATCATTTTTATCCTTAAATACCATATTTACTTATAACCGTGGTAAATAAAAGTAAAAAGTTACTATTCACCAAAAATTATTTTCATCTTATCGAACCACATTTTTCTTACTGATATCTACCATGTCTCTTGGGTTTTTAAAGTTCCTCTCACTGATGTGGTAAAATTATGTTTTATGTGAATTTGCAAATTTTCCAAGGAGGTGGGTAAAATACGGTGAAAAGTTCAATAACATTTTTATATATCTAAAATTATTATAAACTGACTACAATGAATTACATTGAACACATATAGTTATTATTTATCTATTTTGACCAAAAATAAATTTAAATAAAATAAATAAATATTTAAATAGAAAATCGGTTTTAAACTATAACTCATTGTTTTTCACTATTCATCAATAATTGAATTTTTTCAGAAAAATAACAAAAATTCACCCTAAGCTAATTTCGATATTCCAAATCCAAAAAATGAAGTCCACTTTGAAAGATAAACTTTATAAAATTTCAATAAGTGGGTATTAGTATTCATAAGGGCTAGTTTGATTGGTCGCGGTGTGTTAGAATCTCAATGTAGCGTATAATATAAGCTATTACATTATTCAAAGGGAAACGTACCGTGGAAGTTTGGGGTGTTACATTCTTCTCCCATTTTAGAAATTACGTTGTCGCAATTTTTAAAATCAGGCTTGGGAACATAATTGAATGTCCCACATCAAAAAAAGAGTCAATAAAACGATCACTTTAAAAGAAAGAAAGAGAAGTACAAAGTTCACCGAGATAACGCATACTAGGATTCCATGTAGGAAAACATAGATATAGAAGATAATCTAAGTGAAATGTTCTGATGGAGAGGGATATAAAACATGATCAGTATAAAGTTAACAACAAGAAAACCAAAAACTTGTGATGAGACAAATGGGAATTAGTTTCCAAGTAGGAAAAGTAAATAGAAAATGTTTTGTTTGTTTTAAGTTACATTTCAAAAATATGAGGAATTTATTTTTGAGATTGACTAAGAACATAAAGTGATATAATTACTTTTTAAGCAGAGTTTCATTCCTTACAAAATTTCTACCACTAACACATTTTTTTTTCAAATAATGAGTATTCAAGAGGACTTGGTCACACTGGAAGAGCTAAAATCAACTTCAAGACAATCACATGATCCACAAAGGATAAAAAATATATTTAGCTTGTCTTTAGAGATTAATAAAAACCAAAATGGTCAGTACAAGATCAGATGATCCCCCAAAAGGATATTCCTTTAATGAAGGAAACACTAATCTTAATTTCTAAATTTAATCCAAAAATACACCAATGTTAAGAAAATACCATTCAATAATCAATTGTACTTAAAATCCTTCAATATAATCCAAAGTAATATTGAAACCCAAAATTTAGAAAAATTTGGTTCTGTAGTCTTCCATGCTAAATTGTATCTCCAAATGACATCGACTACTCTTAAAGTGACATAGTTAAAAAATAATTAACCTAATCACATATTCTCTATTGTAGGTTAATCATTTATATAAATAACAAAAATCAGTATAAATCCTCAGTAAAAACATAGATAAAAATCCAATATTACTCCTCAAATGAATCTCATAGTATTATATTTTCCTTAGTCATATGGTGTGCCAAACAGAGAGAACATCTTCCAAAATAACATTTACCACTTAATCACTAAATAAATTTTCAATACTAAGGGTATTCATTTGATAAGACCTAAGATCCAAACTAAACTTATTATTGATCAATAAAATCATTTAACTAAAAATAATTAGTCACACTAACATGGGACATCACATTGTCTAGTGGAAGGTCATAAATCCCAATCACACTCAGGTTGTGGGTTTGATTCCCATAGCTTTGTCCAACGTGACGAGATGTCACACAGTCTGCGTGTTTCCCTTTTTCAAAAAATATATTTTATAAAGTTACCAAAATGAGATAAATTCTATAAAATGACCATAACATAATTTAACCACAAAATTTATCTCATACCTTGCATTTTCATTCCATAATATAATAACTTATAACTGACTCAAAACCAATGAACATATAAACCCAAATCATTTTATTTAAAACTATATCCACATGTGAAAGGATAATTATTCCTCAAAAATCATTTCTACATGAAAAACTGCAGGGTTACAAATACAAGAGAAAATTATTCCAAAGTAATCCCATAAACAAGGAGAACTAATACATTAAAACATTTCTCCAAGCATTTATTTCTACATAGCATCTTCTTTGACCAAGAAAATATCCTAAAGAATAGGGAATTCACTCGGGTAATGGCCATGTCTCCAACATTTATGGAAAATGACTGTAAATGGATTATTGGGACCATTTTTATTTTCTTCCATAGAACTCTTCATTTTTCATTGAAAATTATATACTTTATATCCTTTTTCCCATATGTAATGAATTTTTTTATTCCATTGAGACACTTTCCTAGGTGTCTCCTTCCACATTTCCTGCATGATGGATATTGAGGATTATTTTCTTCATGGTCTCCACTACCGGAGCTCTTATCATTCATCACCTTTCTATTTATTATCGTGTCCAGGAGTAGGTTAATATATCTTTTGTTGATCATATATTTGGAAACCTAATTTGGAATGAACACGATATCTTTTACGCTTATCAACATTCCATTTCATTACTCATTTCCACCACTACTACCACCTTGTACATCATGCTCAAAGATACTACGACTTCCTTGGATTCCAGACGTTGACTAAAACCAAAAAGCATTGTGTGAGTAACAATTGTCATAAAATCATTTAGAGAATATCATGACACCATATTTTCAAATTGAAACTCATTAGGATTAACCAAGGTCATTTATTATCATCTTATATTAAAATCCTTCAAATCGTATTGTAAAGAAACTGTAATTATCATAAGAATATCCCCTGGGAGTGTCGTAACCAAGAGTGCAGCAAGACCCATTGTTGTGCACCAGTTCTCGTTCGAGCCTAGCTCAAAGCGGTGTATTTAGGTTTACCCCTAGGTATATCAATGCCAGACCCGTCTCTAACTACTCGTATCCAGATAGGGATGTATTTCATGGAAAACTGACAAAATATATAAATTACCAAAATTTTAGGAAGTTATTCTATACTAATCAACATAGTCTATCTTAGGGCTATGTTCTCTAATTAGATTTTAACTGAATCTAGTTTCCATGGTTTGTACTAAACTTTTTCTAATAAAAACTATAACGACCCAACCCTAGAATCCCAGAGTCGGTGCATTATTATGTATCATTATCATGATAAAAAAAGATTAACTCTCGAAAGATCGATTATTTTAGCAGTCATTGAAGTACTAGATATATTTATATGGTTTACATTACATCATAAAAAGGAAAACTACAACAACATTTTTTCTATAGACAACACTGAGATCCCATAGAATATCTCTACAGTTCAGTCATAATATACTTCTTCGCATCCTAGAAAAAATAAACCTTAGAAAGTGGTGAGCTCAGATGCGTAGTATGGATAACATTATAGAGGATGCTTTCATAAATAAGCATAAACATTTAAGGAAATATATAGAAGTAAAAAATCATTTTAAACATGAAAGTCAGCCTAATATGGCAAATATAAAAATCAAATAATTCTATTTAATTATTCAAATTGATATTATAATAGTCGAATAATCATATGCAATATCAATATCCACTTTCATAATGATGTAATGCATAATCCTAGACTTTCATAACCACATAGTCTAGGCCTTGTGCCAAGACTACAAATAAGATTTTGTCAAGGCCTTGTGCCAAGACAGTAGTTTGTCTCATGAGACATATCGATGCATCTAGTAGCTATAACGTGCTATACCCGTCACTTACTAATTCTAATGCATTCCTCATATGAAAAGTTTGAAACATAACATAAACATTCGTATTAAAACTAGCATAAAAATGTAAATACTTTATCCACAAACCATGAAAGGTATAAAAATAGCACATCCACAGTCAAAAATAACTCATTCAATAAAATATAGAAGATTTTATTGTATCATATGAACCTTAATCGAGAATAATGAAGGATATTGACATAGATGAAAATAATCATCAAAACTATTTGAGAGAAATGTACTTCTTTTTCTTAAAAAAATTTAAAAGTAAAACTATTTGTCAAGAAGCTATTTAAAAATAGATTTTTGAGCCAAAGTTTCCCATACCACATTGAAACCTTTAAAAGTAATTTTAATTTTAAAACAATAATTTCTATATAAATAATTCCTTAATCCCATTTTTAAAACATGGACATTAATGAGAATGATTTATAATGATAAATCTTTAAAACATTTAAAATGATATTTTAGTTAGAGTTACTATCCAAAAGAGAGACACCTGAATACAAATAATTGAGGTAATAAAAAAATTATAATATCATGAGAATAAATGGATTCATGATATATTATGTCCAAGTACATTATATACACCATATAGAAGTGAATTGGTGTATAACGATAAAGAAGTTTCAATGGGATGTAAATTGTGATGAAATCTTTTATAAAGACTGTATCCTTAGGTTAAGTATATATCAATGACATAATTATGTGTGAGAAATATAAATACACTAAATATGATTTTAAATTTAGTGTAAATCAATTAGAGAACATTCAAACATATTTTGTAAAAACAACACCAATGAATTAGATGTTTAACTCAATAAACGATGATTGAGTTAAAATTACTCTTATCAAGTTCATATCGATGACATAAGAATTTATCAATGGGGTGATTATGTGTATCAAAAGTATATCCCTAGAAAGGGGAGTGTAAATTAAAACACAAATAATAAATAGCGATTCCACACATAATCATGGAGTAAAATAATCAATAAACTATGCGTATATCCGAATGAGTGGAATCAAAATTTGAAATTCCCTTACCTATATGGTATCTTAAAAAACATATATCCCATGAAACATGGATCATAAAAACAAGATTTAATTACAAATATATTAATGAATATTACACAAATAACATTATCATTGGTCAGTACATACACCACACAAAAGGAAATAGTGGCAGTATGGCATGAATCTCACTGAAATAGAAAGTGGGATGAAACCCCTTACTTCATTGTAATCAATCATGTCATATGAAAAAATGTTAATAAACACAAAATGAGCCTCAGAATACCATGAATATAAATATAATCATGATAATATATATCAATTGTAAGTCCAAAATACACCACATGCAATAAATAAGTGGCGAACAATGGAAGTCTCACGAAATTAAAAGTGAGATAAGAAACCCCTTACATTGTACTTTTACTTGGTTGAGTGTAGTTTAACATCCTTTATAATGGTTAAAATAATAGTTATTAAATGATACAATTATCATATACATTGATATGATATCATATATGATCTTTTAAAATTTCTGTGTTAAAAATATCTTAGTATTATCGTCATTTCAGGTGTTAACGGATTTGTTTTCCTTTATATTATTTGTCATGTGAGTCATATTTGTTATGGATGGTATGTATCTTATTCATATCTAGAAGGATATCAAGTCTATAGAAATTATTTTTAATCATCAAATTAAAATTAGTCTTGAATGGATACGATGGGGAATGAATATCATCGCGTTCATGGAGACGGTCATCCGTATGACACTTGAGTAACAATATCATTTTTTTGAGATTTAAATAATATATAATTGGATGATATATCATATATACAGAATAATTATCATGATATATTTATTATTTACATAAATTTAACATCATTATTATACCCATCAGAATATTAATGTATTGAAAAACAATTATGTCACGATGTGGAGACGGTAAGCCTTACGTACACATGTATGGTGATATGTCATTAAAAGGATGGATAGAATAATGAACTTGGTAATACCATATTTATAAAAACATCACATTATATAGAATATTCTGGAGTAATTTTTTTAATGGAAACAATAAAGAATAAGGAATTGGAAGAAGAAATGAACTTGAAAGAGGTGAGGAAATATTTACCTCTTATTCGTGTTCTTCCATTTGATTTGACCAAAATGGAATCATAGGTCAGATTTATGACTAAAGGAAGTCCTCTATGATGAAGGGAGGATATTTGGGAGGGTATTTGGGTTGAGTTTGTCTTATCAAAATGGCTTTGAAGGTGTGACATAGAGAGAAGGGGGAGTGCCCTTTTATAAGAAGGGTGGGGGCACCTTAGGAAAGGCTAGGAATATTATTTTATAATAAAATCATTTTCGAGTTCTAATGACTCCAAAATGGACTATTTAAATTATTTGGTGAGGATGGGTCTAAAACCACTTAACCAATAGGTTTTAGATAGGTTTTCCTGACTATATTAACTTTATCTTTAAGATTTAACTCGTAGTCAAATAGTTTGACATTTACCATGTTTCTTTGTGTTTTTATATTATATGGTTTATAAAAATATTATATAATTCTAAGAGAACTCCAAGTGGTTAATTAATGATACAAATACCATAAGATAATTCTTCTGGCCAATCCATAGATTTTTAAAAATAGAATATCAATTGATAATATAATATTTGTTTTAAAAACCTTTTTATGTCAATTTTGACACTATTTGTTATTTGGTTTTTGATAAATTTGTAACAGTATTAGTACTTCTAAAAAAATTCATCTAACCAACCCTAATATTCTATATTAACCTAGTAAATTAGTGGAATTTATAAAAAGTCTCAAATTTTATTTATTGGGATATTTATAATATCAATTATTTTAATATTTAATTAATTAGGTAATTACGGCATCATCATTGGTCATAAATAAATTAAATTATTTAATGTTTAGAAAATATAAATAAAATACCATTATGTTTAAAATCATTTTATATTTCTAATCAATAATTAAATTCGAAATTATCTTTTGTGTAACCCTATATTAAAAATGGTTTTGTTATTAGACAATGATTTTAACTCTTTTAACTCCTCTTCGAATTAAATAATAATAAGTGTCCAAATAAAATCAAATTGGACCAAAAAGGTTAATATTTTATTCCTAAGGTTTTTCTGGTCGAATTATTCTTATTAAATAGAAATAGGGCATATGTTTGTGTAATATTAATATCATTTTTACCCTTAAATTTCCAATTTAATTTTAACCGTGGTAAATAAAAGTAAAAATGTTACTATTCCCCAAAAATTATTTTCATCTTATTGAACAACATTTTTCATACTGGTATCAACTGTGTCTCTTGGATTTTTGAAATTATACTCACAGAAGCGGTAAAATTATGTTTTATGTAAATTTGAAAATTCTCCTAGGAGATGGGTAAAAGAAGGTGAAATGTTCAATAATATTTTTATATGTCTAAAATTTTTATAAACTGACTCTAATAAATTACTTTGAAACTATATAGGTATTATGTATATATTTTGGTCTAAAATAAATTTAAATAATGATTATAATTATTTAAATAAAAATTCAGTTTTAAACTATAACTGAGAGTTGTTCACTATTCATCAAAAATTGAATGTTTTCAGAGAAATAACAAAAATTCACCCTAAGATGATTTCAATATTCCAAATCCAAAAATTAAGTCCATTTTGAAAGATAAAATTTATAAAATTTCAAATATTTGGTATTATTATTCATAAAACTAGTTTGATTGGTCGCGGTGTGTTAGAATCATGAAGTTGTGTAAAATGCAAGCTATTACATTATTCAAAAGGAAACGTACTGTTGAAGCTTGGGGTGTTACATCCCTAATGTTACCAATGAGTACCAAAATCAGATTAGCATATATATATATATATATATATATATCAAAAATAAAGGGCAGATGTCTCAAGATGGATAGTTAAAAACTCAATCACAGATGATGCATGTAACATTATTCCCTGCAACAAATACCTCAGGGTGCCAAGTCAACAAGAGGGTAATCAAGGTCCCGGTGAATGGTTACATCTGCTACCCATACCATCACTAGAATCCCTGACCCTAGAGACACTCGTATGATACTTCAACACTATTTCCCTAAACCGAACCAATAAATTTTTAGCAAAATATCAGAATAATTTCAAAAGGTTCAAATGACCTTTGATACCTTTTTTCCCTGACCAGGGCTCCTGTTGAAACTACCCCAAACCCACCTTCATATGATAGGGGTGGAAACTAGTGACGAATGCATAATAATATCATAGAGGCCTCATCCTATGAACCTATACTCATGCACAAAACCAACTCAATGAAAACCTTCATAGAAAAAGTAAAAGATACAACACTACTATATATAAACAAAAAATATGTGTCGACCACTCTATAGTACAAGTACTGAAAAGTAATGGAAAAATGTTTCTAAATAAACAACAATCTAGAAAAGTTCCACAACATTGTAGAAAATTAAAATTAATAATCTTGAGAGATCCCCACTTCTAGATCCCAAGATATGATTACCAAACATGGATCAATAATCAGTATCCCTACGATCATATAAGGTCACAATCAACATATCTTTCATCTTCAAGGGAATACTAATTGTAGGAAATTCCCATGAATGGTTGAGTATAGAAATACTACGTAGGATGACCAATGTCTCTAGGGAGCATCAATAGATGTACTAAAGAGGGTAATAGTATATAGAACAAGGTACGGTAATAACATTACATCTCAACCACAAAAGGGAGGGAAGTAAAATCTTACAAGAATAAGGAACTAGAAATAGTGAGAAGATGAACTTTTCATTGACTCTTTTCTACCTATTGAAGGAGATTATACTTGTCCATCCCTGACAATCTAGACATATAAAGCACATGTCATACCCCATGAGTCTTCACCTTTCATGGAGGGAATGTAACCAAAACCCAAGGAGTGGGTACTAAAATTAGAATATATATAGATGCTTAGTAAAGAAACACAAATGAGAGTGTAAGTGGGTCACCATATCACATTTGATCACAAGAATGTGAAAAGCCAAAAGTCCAATGTGTTACCACCATCGATACCCAACATCCCACGTGTCTACCCTGAACTGAAAGTCAAAGAGACTTAATAGCCACAGCTTGTTACTTTCTACTTTGGGTAGTACTGTCTAACCCTCACAATTTTAGGACATATCACAAGGTCGCATCATGGTGGGAAAGTATCCCTCTTCTTCATGAGTCAAAAAGTAGTTAAATGAATGCCTCTTCACTATGTCACACAACTATGGGGTTGTGACTCATGTTTGATGGCCCATAACAATCAAAGATAGTGGGTTCCACTCTAGTCATTTAGTATGTATTATTTAGTACATCAGGTGGATAATTGCACGAAAGATGAAGGGGACTCACTACCCATCCTAGTTGGAGGGTACTTCCTGACAAGAGTTATTGTTAGGATGCACTACCCTGGACAGCTAGTGGGAAGCACAAAATTGCCATTAAGGACCACTTCCTAGCCCAGTTAGAGGTAAATGTTGAACTTCTTTTGGGGACATCATCCTAGACCAGCTAGCGGTAAACTAATAACTACTATAGCCATCACTATGAATTGTACCTCTCAGAGTGAACTGAGGAACACTGGTCATCCCTACAAGATGGTACCTCTCAGAGAGAATTGAAGAACATTGGCCATCCAAACTGAATGGTAACCCTCAAGAAAATACCTATACAATCATCAGGTGTCACCTTCAATAGAAGTCACACTCAAAACATCTCACATCTTTTATCCTAATTCACTATGGAGGGAGCCATCACAAACGATGTAAAAAATACTCAAGATAGGCTACTTGCATTCCAAAATCAGAATCCAATAGAAGGAGGTACAATAGATAGAAGATTCATAATGTGGTACATGGAACATGTGGGGACAACAAGATGTGGGGCCCCGCCTCATCACCTATCATGTTTCTATCCATAATCAGGAACAAATATTTGACCATGTACCCCAAGCATGCTAGTGTAATCCTAGAGTACATGGAACCACTGTCCATAAGACTGACAAGCGCACACTACTCGTCGTAGTTTTAGAGGGCAAAAAATACGATTTCACTGAAATAATTCTTCAAATGGAACTTAATAACTGAACTAATTACACCATTGTGACCATTGAGTAAATTTGCAATAAGATCGACCATTCATTTTCCTGAATTTAACACCCATGGAAGAAGATGAATATTTTAACATCATATTGGAATGATGCTTCATGGGGCCCACAGATTGATCCCTAAAATAAAAACATAGATCACACCATTGCGAACCTCATAAAAAACCATAGGGTTTTAGCTATTTATTCATCCAAAATTTAAAACTTTTTGAAAAAGTCACATTTCACTAAAAATCCCCAAATCAAGATTCATGGGTCCCACATCTCAATTTTTTTTATGCACTCAAAAGAAATCATGAAACATTCACCCAAATTCAGGGTCACGGTGCCCCTAATATAGCATCTATAAGACATTTTATGAAAAGTTTATGTCTGGTGAAATGTTTATTAAAAATAAAATATTATTATTATTTGACTGTTTGTGGGCCTTATCCAAGTGCTCTAAAAAGACCTGATATTGGTCTCAAAACATCAGCCTTAATATCAGGGTTGCAATGTTAAAGTTGGTTTTTTATTATGACACTCTATATTGGATATATGTCATATCCAAGATTCTAAAAGAATAATAATATTATAATTATTATTGGGAGTTTCGTTGAACCAATGCATGAGTCTGAGAGAGGTAACCAACATCGTACTTGAAATTACCATCTTGATTATTCCATCACGTCACCACTGATGGAGCATCAATCTGGCATCACACAGGGGAGTTATGACAAAAAATAATATTTGATAACAAAATAATAAAAATAATAATTTATATTATTAATTTTATTTTTTATTAATATATTTTTTAACAATCAATCAGGGCGGGAACATGCATGTGCACCCCATTATTCCCTCCACATAGGTCTCACCCCTACCCCACTTCTCTAATCATTTATAATTTTTTTTAGGATATTTTGTTTCCATATTCCTCTCTCTTCTCCCTTGAAAATCACTGAAACCCTAACTAAGGGTATCTACTGTACGTTTTCATAACTAGAGCACGCCACTACCTCTATCCTCGTTTCCCACCGCCTTCCATGTCTTAGACTACCGAATTCCATAGCTGACCACCTCTATCCTATTCATGTGACACCATGTACGTATGAATCGCACACACAACACACACACCGCCTGCCTCTCCTGGAACCCACCATGAGCCATCTCTCCCCTAGCCTTGCCAGACCACCTCATGCTTGTTGGACACCACTAAAACTTTTCCATCTCACCCAGGATGATCCATTATCCCAGTCGTACACCACCACCTTATTCTTTACACCGTAACGACTCCATCAATTTCCCAATCACAGATCCGGAAATGGATCATAGATTTTCGAAATGAGAGCTTTACTTTTCTAGCATTTTCTTTACAATCTATTGGTTGTTTTATGCATCCAAAATTGGGTGACGAATATCTATAAAGAACATATATATTTTGGATAAATTTATTGGTTTATGCATGGATCAGTGGTCATTTTAGTTTGGAAATCGATGATTTATAATTGAAAAAATGAATTAAATGGACAAAGAATATATTTTGAATCAAGAATGTCAATCAGAAATCAAATTTAGATGAATATTATCTCAATTAAATCTATTTTTCATTGACAATGTGTTTGCCCCATGACCATTGTGATCTTCCAGAATTTCATTGTTAAAATTATAAAGGAGGAAGGAGAGGATGAAACTCATCGATGGTGGTGGAATTAAGGGAAAACCCTAATCAAATCCTATAATCATGAATTTATAGAATATTTTAGGTTTACCATATTCATTTTTTTCATCCAACGGTCATGGTATCTGAAACCTCCATGCCCCCTCATTTAATGTCTCACCATTGCAAAGAACCTCATTGAAAACATAAATGTGGTGTCATATTTCCAATTTAAATCACAAGTTGAATTTCATTTTATTCTATGTTTGAGATAAAATAGTTGAGTTTAATTATTTTATTTATGATTTTACCCTAGGTGACCTTTCACATAGAAGTCATGCACTGAAAAATGTTATGCCCTACCTATGGTAAATTCCAAGTCCTATTTCAACCATGGCCTCAGATTTCTCATCTGAGTTATTGTTTTAGATACATATGATTTCCATCATGTACATAGTATAAATATAATAATAATTTTTATAAAATTAATTCCGGGCACATCAACCCTTGGAATCACATGTCGTCTCTATGTGTTGCTATCGAAAGATATGAAGAAATAATTGAATGTCTTCAAAGGTGAAATCTAGGTGCCTACATCATTCCCACTCTAAATATTTTCATCCCTGAAAGGGAAAAATAGGAAAAAAAACTTAGGAATCTGAGACTTCACCTTGATATATCGATCTTAGGAAACTATTGGATATTTCCATACTACCACAACACTCAAAGGGGATGGTTTTTCCTCATAAGGTCTTATCCGACAGATGACTTGTGTAGAAATAGACACATATCTCGATAGATATGACACATGTGATAAATCATGCGCCCACTCTAGATATTATTCTTATGAAAAGATGGTAGGAAACCTCATTATCTCTTTTCATGATCTTGAACAGAGTGATGAAACTCAGTGGATAGATTTCCTCCCCGCCCGAACCTCTATATCCCACACCATGATAGGAATCACTATTTTTTCCATGGAATAGGGTATCATGATTCCCTCCTTCATAATATCCATTTGGTGAAATACTCAAGCATATCTAATCATGCAAGATTCCATAGTTGATATATCACAAACGAGACCCTCTTAAAAACTTTTGAATCAATGTATTCATGACCATCGACTGAAGAAAATTATACCCTTATAATCCACAAGGGTCAGCTAGAGGGAAGCTAACTACATCAAAACCTCCTTCACTAGTTGAGACTGGGACTTCCTGCTAAGTAAATATACTACAATGTTTTCTGTTCCTAGTGTATAGACTATCTTGAAGACAATGTACTTTATAAAGTTCAACCATCGTCACTACATCATGTTTAAGCATCTCTGGGGAGCGACAACACTATGACTCTAGTGGTCTGAACAAACCACAAAGCACTCCCACAGAAGATGACGGTGCCAAAAAATCTGGGAGAATACTACTCATGTCAGCACCTGTTAGTGAGTCGTATAATTCTATTCATGGGTTCTCCGTCATCTCAACCCATAATTGATAATTTTAGTATCAAGACTTTACGTTGGTCATTAATTGTACCAATAAACAGGGCAGGTGAGTAAACTCGTCCAGCTATAAGAAGCTAGAAAAGAAAATAATGTGGAATACCTCGTGTGTCATATATTCCCTTGTACGGACTGTAATCTAGACACTATATATTCCTCTATAC
Organism: Viscum album; assembly: GCA_963277665.1. Lineage (NCBI taxonomy): Eukaryota > Viridiplantae > Streptophyta > Magnoliopsida > Santalales > Viscaceae > Viscum > Viscum album. The sequence goes on from OY728147.1 coordinate 759,030,880, forward strand.
TCACTTAGCGACATCCAGAAAAAAAGTATCAAGATTGAAAACTCCACCTACAATTCTAGGACCCGATCTGATACTCTACTACACTACACCTCCATGAACAAGTAAGACATAGGGACCCTTCCTTCACACCTCAATATGACCCTCTTTAGGAAGCACAAGCTCACCATAATTGTATTTCTGCGTCACAAAAATGTGTTATTTTGGGGGAAGTACCCCTCTTCCTCATGCAATTGTAGCTTTGTTGAGCAACACTAAAACATGGTTACACCAACGAACCACGTCACCCTGGTAAAACCTCAATCAAGGAGAAGGGACAAAAATGTACTCAACAAAACCTCTAACATGTTCTGCTACAAAAAGTATAAAAGAAATAGGGAATACCTCTTATCTTCTGGTTCCATGTAGGGTCGTAGACATTCAGAGCTTGCGGCTGGCCATGGTCGGAGATATCAACCTTCTTAGAATAAAGAGGGATGACTGGTGGTGATAGAATTACCACATAATGTTTTCCCCCACCTCTAGCTCCTCATGCTCCTCTATGAGCAGCACCTCCATGGGGAACACCTAGTTCACAACAATCTCTATGATCTGGTGGTCCACTGGCTACATGCTTGGTTTTCTCATCACATCAAGCTAGGCAGTCTCGTTCCATGTGACCTCTCCCATGACAAGCATAACACTACCCCTCCCTAGGCTCTCTCTATAGTCTATGCTTCCTCAAACCCATACAACTACATGCCTAAGATTGATTATGGGGAGACCAACTACATCCGTATGAGAAGGACAACCACATGAAGCCCACTATGAGTCTTTTGAACATTTTATTTCCATAGTGAATTCTCATTACATGCATACCCATGTATAAGTCCCATAGATCACACCTTATAGGTCCATTGGTTAGGAGTTGAAGACAACTTGTACTAAGGAATTTGTGTGTGAAAAGTGTAACTAGTGTTGATCCCTGGTATCCAACTTGAATGGTGGGAAGGACCAACTTGTATGATGTACAAATCAATATCTACATCTCAAAACCAATGTGTGTTATGTTTTATTTTTTTTTCTATTTTCCTAGCATTAAAAATCTAAAATAGACACAGGGATTTATAATTGAACTGATCTCATATTTTTTTTATTTCTGAACTCCCATGCTTTATTTTTAATAATGATTTTATCATGATAAAAACTTATTTTCTTCCTCGGTTATCCCACAAAATCCAATTCACATTCATCTATGAAGTATTTATCCTAATGAGATATCTTCCCAAAATGTTCAGCAATGTTATCTTTTATATTCTGATCAATTGGAACTTTTCACACTAGTTCGTTCATTATTCAATGATATATCATTATTCATTAACAAAATAACCTATTCATTATTTTTTAAAATCATTGATCTCATCCTTGTACTTTGGATGCTATGACATGAACCTAAAATGGATATTTCTTCTTCCCAAAATTTCCTCATAGGTTGATTTGTTTATTGTGTAATGGGATAACTATTGAAAATGGCAGATCTTCCTTCCATGTATGGTAGAAACATTTGATGATGGATCCTAGATATTTTGATGGAATCATCATTTGTTGGTGGAACAGCCAGATATCCTCAATTGTCAACCATTGAACACTAATTATTGATCACTATTCCACAAGTAGATTCTTCACCAGTAGATCACCTAAAAAAAAGAACCATTGGGTCCTAGGTAGATCTCAAGATTATTAGTCAATCTTAATGGAAGTAGATTTTTTAGGATTCTATGCATCTATTTTCCAAATTGTATATCCCTTAGACAACCTTGGAAGTAATGAAACAATTTCTCCTCACAACATCTACATTCTACACTCTCCTTATGATTTTATTATGTAATATTAGTATATTAACATTTGGTCAATATAATATAATTCTAGATCAATATCACGTCCTATCTCTCCAATTTTAGATACTCTCTTTTCCACCTTGGGATAGAAATAGGAGATTCTCTATTTTTTCCACTGTTAGAATCCAATCAATGACACTCCATTGTCCACCTTTTTTCATCAAATGGAAGTATTTTTTACTTTTTTATCTTGAATCCTTTTTTTCCTCATTATCATGGAAATAAATTTATTTTTGTTGAATATTATATTATTTTCATTATATCTAGATTGGCGGATCTTCTGGGATTTACTACCACTAGACATCAAACATTAGATCATTTCAGTTGTAGCATATTTCTTCCACTTCTCTCTATTTTTCTATAATTGGACACCAATCGTAGGTCAATATTATAAAAAAAATTGTAATCCACTTTTAGTCAAAAAAAATCTACAATTTTAATTTATTAATCTAGTTTATGTTACTAATATAATTAATTTGTAAATTGTTTTTTTATTTTGTATTGTAGTATAATTGGGATACTGTATTACAGCTAATTGTATCATTATTTTAAATTCAAAATTTCTTCCCAAATGAAAATCATGTGATGCTATTTTTTAAAAAAAATATTTATAAGATAATATGTCATATTTTTAATTAAATAATTTTCTAAATGTGAGTTGTTTTCAACTATTATACTTACAATATTAAATGTTTTATTTTAATATTTTATGAAGACATAAAAATCCCAATTGTACCGATTTGTACATAGATTTAAAAAATGAATGTAACTTTCAAAATATTTAATTTTTTTACTATAACATGTTACATGAAAATATTTTACATGGGCACACTCTTATTGGATCTTTTAATAATGATCTTGGATATATATTAATTGAATAAAAAAATATTAGTAAGGATAATTTGTTTGACTACTTGTTATAATTTTTCAACACATTATTACAATACAAAATCATTGAAAACATATATATCTTATGTACTCTAGTTGTGATAATAGATGGGCTTAAACATTAAATTTTTTATCCAAAGTGATAACCAATCATTGATATTCAACATCTATGTCAATTCTGACCATCTACTGTTTTTTCTATATATTTTTATTCATTAAATCACTACCTTTATTCTTATATTTCTTTGAGTATGGATTTTTCTTTTCCCATTCAAAATAAATTCTTGGTCTTTCTGGTAATTTCACCACATAAATGGATGTCTAGGTTGTGACTCGAAAACAAAATTCTTGTAAAGAGAGTTGGTTGGTATCTTGTAACAATACTATAATATACCTCATTGTTTTTGTAAAATGTATTGTCAATAATAATGTTATCAGACATTTAAAAGAATGTTTCCTATGGGTACCAATATAATAAATGAGTATACAATATTGTGGAGTAGATAAATATACTTGTGATCTGAAACACCATAAATCATTATGTTCATTATTTTCATTTCCAATACACTCTATTTCAAGAACAATGCACTGCCTACATATTTTTATTTTGTAAACTATGATTTTTCTTTTCATTAAGAGTTGGAAATGACTATTCACCTATGTAGTCTTAGTTTCCATCAATAATGATCCAATAATTTGTATCATATCTAGTTCAATAGATCTGTTGTTTTTATATTAAATAATTGGTATCATAGTGTTTTATCTAATAGTTTAGTATTTCTGCTTCTTATTTTTAACTCTATTCCAACCTAATAACCTATAATTAACAGTATAACCAATGAAATATATCATTTATTTTAATAATGTTGGTTTCAATGCTAATAATCAATGGATTCCATAGAAACCCCATTTACATGATGGGAGTGAAAAAATTTACTTTCAATACATAATAGAAGCCTACCTAAATCTGTTATGTGTGGATCACTAGAGAATTATGGATAAGCCATATGATCGAACCAACCGTGATCGAGAGAAACTTTTCGATAATGAAATGGTAAAATATGGTTTGATTTATAATGTTATGTATATTTTATACAATGATATATATAGATGTGTCTATAGTGATGTTTCAGCGTGTAAGAGAACATAGGATGTATAGAGGACATGTCAAGTGAATCATTATGGGACTTACAGGATTAAGAGAACCAAATATGGAATATTCTGAGAAGAATACTAGTACATCAATATGGGAGATGAGGAATCTGTAAGCCAAATATTCCACCAGTTCAAAAGTATAACCAATGGTAAATGTTCTATTAGAGATGTTTTAGACAACACTACTCAAGTAGAAAGAGTAATGAGATCTCTTCCAAAATATAGAATTCAAAGAAGGTATCCCTCGATGATATTATGAATTTTATACATTATAATCTAAATGTACTTATATTCTCATTGTTGTATTATGAGTTAGAGATAAAAAATATTATTAATGTAAAGTATAATAAAAGAAACTATATTTCACATAAATTAAATATAATTGATACCAATAATTCCTTTAAATATTAGTTTTCATAATGATTATTGGATATAGATAACATTAGTAAGATGTTTTTCAAGGTAACAAAAAACTTTTTAAAGAGGTGGTTAAGAGGAAGTACAGAACGGATTATAATAATGGAAATACTTTTAAAAATAATGATGTTTTAATAATAACATATGCAGAGTATAGGAAGAAAGGTCATATAAAAACTAACTACCCTATACTCATGCATACAAATAATAAAAATTTAGAAGAAGAACTGATGAGATCAATTCAATCTAACAACTATGTGTCTGTCTGATTTTTTTAAAGTCGGATGAACAATATCATGAAAATCTGTAACACATTGTTTTCCCAATGCAGATGTTGAATTGAATATCATAAAATTCATTCCCTCACACCATTATAGTTGGCTATCATGGATCATCACTGAAAAAACTATGTAGACACATGGATCATTGCCTTAGAGGGCTTCCCAACCCAACCCATGTGCCTAGAGACCACACTCTACATGCCTTACACAAGGGTACACACTCAATCAGAATAAAAAATTTACATCAAACATTTAAAAATACACATATTTAGATTCATAAGTATGTAATTACCACATTATTGACTAAATGGGTCCTATAGTAGTTGAGGTCAATCCTAGGAGCACACATAGAATGACCGAACTATTTTAATTAAGGAAACCAAAAAAATATTATCCATAAGTAAATATAATAAAAGAATATTTATAATTACAACATTTAATAAATAAGATTATTGAAAACTAAATATCATTAAAATATCTACATAATTATTATTTGAACTTGTTATTCAAAATTATTATTAATTAAACTAAATTTTAATTTAATTATATGCAAATAGATTTCATTTTTTAAAAAAACATAATATTTTTTAATGTATTGAAATTACCTTCAAAATAGTAAAACTATAATCCAGAAACCCTCTCCTCCACATTCTTATCCGCCTTAATGATTTTTTTTATTCTCAAAATAAAATCACAATGGGATTGATCCCCTTTTATAATAGATAAACCAAAAAATGAGACAGAAGCTTCTAGTCTCCCATTTCTTATTTTTATTTCATTATGTGAACTTAATCTCACAAAAATTTCATTAAATCTTCTTAAAATTATTTTATAAGTTTAATTACTATACATTTATGTCAATATAATGATTATAAATCTATTAACCACTTTTCCTTTTTCATTAATGAAAAACTAAAACATGAATTGCGCGTACATGTGGACTACCAGCTCAATGAAGTAATGCGTTTATTTTCCTTCACCATCTAAAAAGGATACTTTAAAATTGAAATTGAAATTAATAAATTTTAAATATAATATTTTTTTGATTCTAAAATTATTAACCACATTAATTCTCTCTCTCATTCCTTGAAAAATGGATGAATATTTCCGTCATGTGTGTGGATTACCACCTCCGTCGAAGGGTGTGTTACGTTTTTCATTATTATCGGCCAGGGATGGAAATAAGAATGGGTTAAATGGATAAATTTTATTTTTTATCTTTTCAGTATCTTTTTGTTAAGTAATAGTTTATATTTTATTAATTATATTAACACTAAACAATATTTAGAAAAGCAAACTACATTAAATAATCACTAATAAAGGAAAAAAATATTTCATTTATTAGTATTAGATTTATAATACATTACATCTCATAATAAATCCATAAAGTTGGATATATCACATTTATTAACACAATATATGATCATTTTAATTCTATTATAGATATATTACAACATAACCACAATGTAACTATCCATTACATTATATTACGTTTTTTATTTTCGTCAGTATGAACTCCCACATAAAAATACTATAATATAAGTCCATGGATGACAATAAGGTGGTAACTATTTATAATATATGATAAAAAAGAAATATAAATGAATTATTTGTTTCTATATTATAAAATTAATATAATTTTTTTAATTATGATGATATTAATCATTTGATAAAAAACACTAAAACTTTCCTGTTGTTGATTTCACCTATAAGGATTGTATTTTATAATCTAATGGAATTAAATTATACGAATAAAAACAATTTTATAGAATCAATTACATTATATTGAATGAATTAGTAATGATAAAACCAGGGATACGAATAATGAAAGTCATAAATATTATTAAACTATTTCATAGCAACCAATATTGATGACTTCAATTCTATAAAATATGTAAAAAAACTAACTAATTAACATGCAGAGAAAAATATAAATGAGTGTTATAAATGGTAACATTAATAACTAAGGATCCAAAACAATTAAATTATATAGTTATTTTTTTACATGAGGTTATAGGTAATATGACCAAATCATGATAAAATGAAGAGTGATTCTGTTAAAATCATCCATCATTAAGAAATGCATTCATATTTTTCAACAATCAACATTTTAATGGTGTAACTACATACCCCATAAATTATGAAATAAAAAATTATTTTTGATCTTCGAAAATTACATCTATTCATGATTTTACATTTTTTTATGATTGATATAATCCATATATTAGAAGGGTCTTTTGTAACTCAATATGATTTCATGAGCTATAATGTTTCTACACGAGCTTCATATTTCATTTCATATGGTATAACATATTTCAATATTAGACGATAAATTTTTAATCAAATATTCCATATTTATTTATTCTCTTACTTTGTAAAAAATTAAATTATATTAATAATAATCCACATCCTCTTGAATTATAGTTTACCCTCCTTTTCCATAATTTCCCTTCAGGATAATTTTCTCCTATTTAATATAAAACCAAATTATTTTTTATCTCATGAGACCCTCATATTAACCTTATCAGATTTTCAAATTCATATTTTATCATTATTTATGATTTGGTATTTCATAAAATCTTTTTTAAAAAGGAACCTTCTAAATTCAAATTTAATGACAATGGATACCTCTAAAATATTATTTTACGATGACTAGATTTTGAAAATTCATAATTTTTCAATAAAAACATACAAGTTCAAAGATGGTGTGAAGGGAAATAATTATTTACTTACTTCTTTAAAATATTATATGCAAATTTCCAAATGTGTCACCTATGTAGTTCATTTTAACTTCTTCATGACCCTTCCCAAGAATTTTAATAATATAGAACTCAATAATTTTGAACTATGTTTTTTTATTTAAGTACAAACATTCAAAATTTTAATTAAATATTTCTTCTGATGGGAAACCTTATAAACAATTTTACAACTATTCTTCATGAAAAATTTATGAAGCCTAATTATTTATCATAGGATTCATCGTTAATATAATTTATTTGTTTCATTTTCCCTTATGGTGAATTTATACAAGTAAATATTGTAATTATGTGGTGGGTGGGTTGAGAATTATAATCATATCTAATAAAATGGGAAATGATTCTATTATATGAGATATCATGTATGGTTTGTAGGTGGGTAGCCATATCACACTATGATATGTATTGGGTGGGTACTTGTTTATATAGCCTACAATGAATTGGGTAAGGCTTTATGTCATATGAGATGTTTTTTATGAGATTGGAGAGTAAACCTAATACACTCTTGAACCTTTTCCATTATGTTTAGGTAAACAGTAAGGGAACCCAATCCACTATGGGACCCAATACAATATAGTTGTCTTGGATGTGAAACTATAATTATGATTGTGATGTCATGTATTATGTTTTTTCCATGTATTCCATGATTCCATGATCTTATGATATTATTTACTTAAGTATTATTTCTAATATTATGATAATATAATTTATTGGCTAAGTTTTATTTATTTTATGTTCATATTACTTACATAAATTATCATTCCTATATTTTTACCTTATTTCCACTAAGGATCATTAATTTTTATCACTTATGTTTAACCTTAAAAAGTGTCTAATCTCACCCTGTAATGGTGATAAAATATATCCATTCTATTAATAGAAAATCTCTTATATTTTAATGACTTGTTTATTTTGAGCTCATTGAAAAACTTTTACATTACATACGAAAACTTCAAATCATAATATAAGATTTACTAGAAAAAAATAAATTGAATTGGTAGATAAATAAAAAGTAATAACCCACACACACTAAATAAAACAATATATTCCAAAATTCTCTTATAAAAATCTATATTTCCATTACAACTACAAAAAATGAAACATTACATAAATGATAATTATTATCAAAAAAATGCATAAAAATATTATTAAGTTATAGAGTGAATAATGAAGTATGATAATGGTGTTTTATTTATAGGAAAATATACGCATGAGACATTCAACATATTAATTAATATTGTTGTTAGTAATTATGTACATCATTGAATATGACCATTTTGAAATATGAATATTATCTTTGAATCCATAAAAGGTGACCAATGAGATTTTTTTTCAAAAGAAAAGTAAGAAAAATGAAATCTACCTATATGAACAACCTCTATGAGGATCACATTTTGAATCTCGATGAGATGTGATTTCACTAGGTTTTTCTATTAACCAAACCCTATAAAAAATTCAAAAACTAAGACAATAATTTTAAATCATTCTTGAAAAGGTTAATCTAGTAAAATCACCACTCGAGTGATGTAGTATGAAGAATCCCAATAGAATACTACCATCAGACACCATACCCTTATGGAACATGCTCATTTAATAAGAGTTTATGTTTCTACACTATATTTATATGAATGATTAAATGCACTAAAAAATTATACAAATACGATAAAATATAATTATAATAAAATGAAAAAAATAGTTTTTTCACCTAAATAAATAAGAATTTTTTAAAGGTAAATTTATTATATTTACAAAATAACATTCAAAAATTAACATCATTTTTTGACTCAGTATATCTAAATATTATTTTTGTGATTTTATGGTAATTATCTAAATAGTTGATATGTTGGGTAAAAAGTTAAAATTTCCATTTTTAAAAAATATAAAACCAATTAATTAATATTATTTTGTTCAAGACATAAAATTTATTAATAATTCTTCTTGATTAAAAATATATTCATCTAAAAATATAATACAAATTCGGTTACATTTCTAAAGATATGCTTATCATTTTAGAGCCATGATTTTATCATTTCTATGAAAAATATTTTTTTGTTTTAAAAATGTATCATATTAGAATTAATTTTTGTTTATTTTATAAATTAAATAATGGGAAATGGTTTTTATATTTAAAAATATAAGTTATAAAATATAAAATAAGTTAAATTATAATTTTTGAATCAAAATAGGTACCAAATTAAAAAAATTGTTACCATAGTGAAGGTAAAATTATGAAAATGGTCAATATTGAAAGGGAATGGAATAAAAAATATAAAAAAAGGAAAAATATCAATGGGTGGTGGTCATATTTCAGGAAATTAACAAAAATTTACAATGTTATGTCTTAAATAAATTCATCTAAATTAATTCCACCCAAAATTAATTAACCTTAATTACAAAATAATCATTACTTTATCTCTTGAAACAAGCCATAAGCAAGTATAAATACCCTCCCATTATCTTTTAACTCTCTACTAAAAATCCATTTCACTCTAACATAATCTCAATCACCCACTTAATATTATCTCTAGTGTTTATATGTTATAAGGAGACTGTCACTATCTCCATAAATATTCCTCTAAAGGTAATGAGTCTCTTCCTCCACTTTTTCATATTAAACTAATTCTTTTTCATAAGCCTTTTTATTCTAAATTTATTATTTTGTTCAATTGTTTATAAATAACCCCATTATAATACATCTATATATGATTTATTTATAGTGATATTTTTTTTCATTTATCTATCATTAAACCCATTTCAAGATTATTTTTCTATAACCATTGCCCTGCTAATTCATGAAATTATTTTCCCTGAAATATTTTCACATATTGAATTCAATAACTTTTTTAATTCAAGGTAATTAATTTATTTTTTTCTTTAATTTATTAATTGGGTAAAACCTTGTATGAACCCCACAATCCCTATTAATGTGTTTAATTTGATATGTACATATAATATTTTATCGATGTAAAAGACATGAATTTGAATATATTAATGGTGTTTCTTGATAGATATCTAATGCATTTAGTAAAGAAATAATCTCTAGGGAAGAAATGCTCATGATTCCTTGGAATAATTCCATGGGTTGTTTTTAATAATACTTTGTAAAAATCCTTACTATTATTTTTATGACACCTTAAAAATGGCACATGGTGATATTTTTATGAATATATAACATCAAGGATGTATAAATTTTTCCATGTTACCCCCTTATATTTATATATTCTTTTAAATATGGTATACCATATTTTATAATGTACATGTTATTATGTTCTTCGTCACATTTCATATATAATGTTCTCTTTTTTCATACTTTAATAGTCTTTATGAAATCCTATATAAAATTTTAATTACCCCTAGGAAATTATATGAAATAATTTGAACTAGGATTGGAAAATGAAGAATCCCTTCAATGGAATAGAAAAATAGATTATGTTTTCTTTTAATTACCTTATATGTCTTGTACTATGTACATAGTGAAATATACTGATTTATTTAGAAATGTCATTTATTTTCAATAAATTAATAAATTTAACATTCAATTGTATTACAAATATGATTTAATATAAAACATGTATTATTTAAAATTACTTATTTAATTTATTTTAATAATCATTATATCGGATTTTAGTATATTCTTGAATTTGTTTTAGAAAATTGTATTTTTTCAAAAAAATGTTTTAAAGTGTATAGTGTTTATATTTTCTAACCTGGTAAACCTAATTTTTGACAATAAATAATAGTGAAAACTGTATAAATAAATTAACATGGTTAAGGTGATTACAATTATACTACGGGATAAAATAAATAGATAAGGTTCAAAATGTATTAATAACATTTATGAATACTATTTTATTACCGTATTATGAACTTATGATATCTATTTATCTATATTTACACATATTTGGATCCTTTTGGAATGTAAAAAATGTAGATTCACCTTTATCTTTCAAAATATTACAAGTGTTCCACATACCTCACCTATAAAAGGCCACACACTATCCTCAATTAATCACACCATAAAACCCTTTTTTTCTAAGACCACCCCAAATCACTTCTCAAAAAAAATATTCCTTAAATCCATTTTTGGTAATAAATCTATTCTATAAATACTTTAGATATAATCAAAACGAGGTCATCTGAAAAGCAGTATAATTCATTAATATGCATTTTTTATTTTTCCCTACATTTTCTTAAAATATTATAAAATTATACTAATATGATAAAACCATTAAATAATATATAATAAATGATATTATATTAATGGAACATCCTAAATCCCTATCCACTTCTCTCAAATGGTATACAAAATCAACACTCTTCTGTACAACAGACAACCACATCACAAACCATTGTCATTCATTTTCCATAATGACCTCTCACAACTTGTTGTAATGAATTATTTAATGATAAATATGATATTTTTTACATATTTATATTTTTTAGGTAATGATATCAAATATTATTTTTTTAACTTTCATTCTGCGGGGGATGTGATAATGTCTCTAGTGTGTATAGTGGACTGTCCCCTCCTGAATTAATGTCATTAATTTTTCAATAATGATTTAAATGGAATAAAATAAATATTATAATAATTAATATATTTTATTTAAATTAAAAATTATTTATAATAATTAAATATTTATCATTCTAAAATAATAATATATCATTTATATCATTACACGGAACGAAGATAATGTTTATTGTGTGCGTGTAAACTACCACCTCTATCAAGTTATGTCTTTCTTTTATCATCACCACATCAGAAGAATGATATATATAACAATATATAAATAAATAATATATATTTTTGAGACTATGATCATTTTTTGATAAAATAGTAATTATATTATTTCCATAATTATCATTGAAAAATATAATCTTTAATCACGCATACGTACAACCTACTATTTCCATGATCATAACATAGTTCAATTTTCATAACCATTTTTGATGATAACATTTAAGAATATAATTGATGAATTATTATGATTATAATTTAATTATTATATTTCTATTGGTTTTTAGGTGATAAACGATTTGAACATGGTCAATACACTGATGTTTTTTTCAAACAACGAATCAAACATCACCAAAACACACTGTGTGGACATAACTGATTAAATATTTTCAAATGTTATTAAAAAGAAAGAAATATAATTTATTTATAAGAAATTTATCCAGATATTAATCATTAGGAAATAATATTTTTTTAATCTTATCAAACAGGAGTTGAAGGACATACAAATAATGTTTTGGACTCATTATAAGGGGTTTTCACATCTCACTTTTTCTTTTGTGAGACATATGCCATATTCACCATTTTTTGTGTATATAATGACCATTATACATTATATATCATGAATAATACAAAAATAATTTATTTTATAATTAAATTTTATTTATTTTATTCTAATTTATTGGCGTGAAAGTAACCATGTGGTAAAGAGTTTCTTAACAGAATTTCCTTTTATTGGTTTATAAAACTTATTCATTTACTTCATTACAATATAATTATGTGTTCATTTATCTAAAAATTATTTTATTATAAATTGAAATTGGATTTTATGGGCTAAAAATTGTTACACATGATATATCAGTTTATTATCTAGCAATTCATTAATATGATCTTTGTAAGGGTTAATTGTCCTAAATTCCTTTCTTCGAGAAACATGCATATTATATGAGCCTACCTTTTTTATAGGGTGTATACATATAACTTTTCTAATTTTATATCATGGATCTTCTTATTTTTAAAATATTTATTATCTTATTTAATGTTATTGATTAATTTTCTATATAAATATACAGTTACAATGATACAAAGTAATTATGTTACAATCTACTTTCATTCAGGATTGTTTATGAAAATGTTTCTTTAAAAGAAATAGTTTGATATTATTTAATTAAAATATATATTTTATATCATATAGTTTTAAATGTGGTTCAAATTTTTAATTTCCATTTACTCCAATATTAATTGGATAAATATAAAGAAATTTGTTTCTAAGAGATACAAATCTTGCGTTTTTTTATATTAGAAATCATTATATTTAATATCCACATTTTTTTAAAATGTTTCAAAAAATTATCATTATAAACATAAATGATTTATTAAATCCATTATAAATCATATTTTTTATTTCTTATAAACATTCTTAATGGTCAATTATTCATATTTTTGAAAATTTTCACTTTTGACTCTATTTTTTAGGTTTTTTAAAAGAATGATTATTTTTAACATCCATGATATAAATACAAATTTACTCAATTATGTAAATTTAATTTCCTTGATGTGTGCATTATATGTTTCCATGGTTAATTTCAAAGAAAATTATTCTAAAATTATTTATTGAATTTTTTTAGTGTAGTTTTTAAAAATAAAAAGTTTATTTTCCTGAAAAATAAAATTAGGGTCTTTTAATGGTATTTCTATTAATCAAATTAGAAAAAACATTTTTATAATTATTCTAAAATTGGTATATTTTTTAATGATACTATATTAATTCATTATATAAATATATTATGATTTTTTCAATGAATTTTTATGGAATCCATTTCATTTAAACTAGTAAATCATGTTTCAAAGTGATTTTTATAGAGCCTGGTTATTCTTTCAAGCGATAATAATGTTTTAACAAGATTTTTATTTAACCTTTTTATTTTAAATGGGTTAATCATGTTTCAAAAAAAATTTATTGACCCATGTCTTTTCTATGGGATAATATGGTTTCAATGATGTTGTTTTGGAACTCAAATATTTTACATCTGTTAATCATCTTTCATAGTGAATTTTATAAACACATTTAATTTCTATTGGTTAATTTTTTTTAAAACATATTTTTATAAAAAACATATTTTCCAATTATTAAACATGTCCTAAAATGATTTCGTGTTGCTTCAATGAGTTTATAATGAAATTAATTCACTAGGTAATTTATTTATTATTTGGTTTATAGACATTTTTTATAATTATGGGTTGTAAAAATATAATCCATGGATGGATAGTTCAATTATAAACCATGGATGGGTGGTGGTTTAATTTACCAATGTAAGGTGGGTCCATTGTATCCCCCTAATTAATTGGACACATTAATGATGGAAGTCAGCCATATTGGCTATTTTATTTGTAAGTGTGATATCATTATAATTTCCCAATGATACCAATAAATTTAATCTATTATTGTTATGGGTTTATAATTCATATTATGATCAATTTTAATATCACCTAGATCATGATATTGGTTTGATGAATCATGACATGTTTAATTACTTAAGACAAGTTTTTTATGATTATTTCTCTTAGTATTGATTGGTATGAATATTATTATCTCATACTCACTCGTTGGGATAATTTTATCCCACCCTTATACTCTTCCTCTACTCACTGATGAAATTAAATCGTTAATGCTTAAATTTACCCCAATTGAGAATTTACTTTAACTATTCTTATGTATAATTTACCCCATGTTATGAAGATGTATGTTGACCAAATTACATATATAATTTATTTTATTTGGATTATGATGATGGATTAATGTGAAAAAAGAAAGTATCGGTTAGGTGGAAGATAATTTCATTTAATGACTTATCAATTTATCATTAATATTTTTCCCTATTTTTCTAAAACTCTAAAGAATAGGGTCTTGAATAATTTAAGTGATCCAATTTTTAAATTTTATTTAGTATTTATATGAATTAAAAAATTCAGTTACCTATATTTGTATAAAACATGGAAATGTAATGTTTAGGTTTTTATCAATGGATTCAGGAGTGCGGGTTTGAGGATGGTATTGTTTTTACTAGAGGATAATTTTAGATAAATGTTGAGATTGGGATGTTTTCATACATTGTATTCTATGAATTTTGGATACCATAAAATGTATACAAGTTTAAGTTGGATCATATGCTGAATGTCCTAGACACCGATTTTTTAGTCTAAGTGATGATATATTAATGTTATTGATGCCACATTAGGAGATGTTTTATTGGGTTGAAGTATAAGTACATATTTTGTTTTAGGTTAAGTATTCCATAACATTTTTATGAAATATGATTTAAGTTATTTATTAACATTATTATTTATATGATCTTGGATACTAAGGAAATTGTGTTAATAGTTGTGATTTCATGTAGATAATGAAAATATTTTAAATTGATTTGGTTATAAAAGATTAAGGTTATTTCCAAATTATATGACAATATTTTTTCTTGTACGTTGAATCTTTTGAGATAAATTTGAGGTTAAAACACTCTTTCTTGTTTATGTTTTATATAATTTGAGACATAGATTTTTTTTTTCAATGATTTACTTTATGATTGAATTTGGGATATTGATAAATTATTTCATCATATGAAGAAATATTCATTTTGTGAAATATCTTACCATGTGACAACAATTTTGTTTTTGGTTAATGTATAAATTATGGTGGAATATCATCATTATCCCTTTAATTTTCATGCACTCTTTAAAATATTATTTTAATGATTATGAAATGAAAAATTCAACTAGAATACTCATCATTTGTAGAAATAGATGAGAATGTGGTGGAAATTGACTAATAGATGAAATTATACCTTTTATGTAAATATATTTCACTATTTTTTATATATTGTGAAATAATTCTAAAAATCATGGAAAATTATCATGAAACAAAAAAAGATTGTACTGCCATCAATTTTGGAGAACTGATTGTATTTTCACTTATCATATATTTATAGTTTCCAGGTCCTTAAATTTTAATTGATCAATAAATTTCATATGATCAATGAGATCTATCTATGCCCAAAATAATTTACACTTTTATATAATGTCCAAATAGTCACATCCCACCTATGTTCTCCAATTTGAAAACCTAGTATGTTTTATTCTAGATGACCTTCGTATGACTTTTTCTCTCCTTTAAAGATGATATTTTGTTAACCATTTTTATGATGTCGGTTTCCATGAAATGTATTTTCAAATGTTAAACCTTTTATTATCATGATAAATATTAAATTTGGAGGATAAGATATATTAAAGGTAATAGGATGTAATTAGTAGATATTTTATAAATGTAATTATGATAGATAATGTATTTAATACCCAAATATGAGCATAATTGTCATATAAAATACATATTCATTATAATTAGCCACTTAATTGGAATATTAGAATAATATTAACTTCATTATAAAAAATGAATGTATAATTATATATATTTATATTTATACTTCATAATTATAATAAATATATATAAATTTTTATTAAATTATAGATCCATTTTTAATAAATTAATTTTATTTTACAAAAATGTTTTAAATTAAAAATTATTTGTAATTATTATCACGATGAAATATGATAAATAATTTTTGGATAGTTTAAAAAATAATTTGATAAAATGAACTTCATTTTTGAATTTAGAATATCAAAATTTTCATAGGGAGATCTTTTGGGATTTTTCAAAAAATATTTATATTTCAGTGAATACTAAAAAAATATAAATATTTTAAAAATAACATTTTTTCAATAAATTAGTCCATTTAAAAGCCCAATTATGTTTTGAATATTATTTAAAATAACAAAATAATTTTTTGTTAATATTTCATCCATATAATTTGTTTTGAATCATCTTCATATAGTATCTTAATATATCTTTTTATTTGGGTTTAAAAACAATTTTTTTATGAAATAAATTTTAATGTAATTATTTATCATCCTTTTTAATTAATTAAAAAAACTCATAATGTACGAATATGATATTTTGAAGGAATAAAATAATGTTTTATAGCTTATTAACCAACACTGAGATTATATGAGACTATAAAAATGTAACGTCCCAGTTCTGGAAGCCACCCAGAGGCGCCCCGTACCCAGTTGTTCACATGGCCTCAAGCGCATTTCCCAAAATGTCAGAGGCTGTCCACTAACAGCGAGGTCCTTGGGTGTGATTATAGTGAAACTATTCCCTCATTGGTAGTGTACACAGTGGAAGTATTAAACCGGAAATAGTAGAAACAATAAATAACCAACAATAATAAACAGCAGAAGACTATATCAACAAACTGGAGCACATATGTATATATGGAAAGATGCAAGATACAACTCTAGGAAAGCAGCCCAACAAGTCACAATGCTGAAACACCACAGTACCAAATTAAGTACAAAAGAAAAGTAAACAACTCCTCAGCATCGCAAGCCAAAGCCTGGTCCCATTCTCTCTTGCTCCAAGCAATCAAATACCAGATGTCGAAGGATGCTTTCCCTTGACTATAAGTGAAAAAACATAGTCTTCTTGGGCCCAAAATCATGGGCCAAACAGGATGTGAGATAAAATCCCAGACTGAATCCACCCGAAGATCTGTGCCTAATAGTCAGTGATTATATGGAAGGTAAAAGTTCAATAAGCAGTAAACAGCAACAACAAAGCAGTAGGCAGTAAACAACATGCAGTAAAGCAGGATGATACACAATAGTAATCAATCCACAACCAACAATTGCAGTGAAGCAAACAAATAAAAAGCAGGAAACCCTCTTGGAAGTACACGCAGCTATCCCCCTCTGGTCTTATCTAAGAAGTACCACAACCCTCTGGGCAGTGCACTCAGCCTCACCCCTCAGGTTTGGTCATACGAATTTATGAGACTCTCTGGGGATGCACACTTGGTCAATTCACCTTATAGTCAAGGGTAGTCAGGGTCTCCCAGAGTAAGATCACGCGGTCTAAACCTCTTATCCCCAAGGTCCAGAGGCTCTCTGTGGAAGCTATCTCTGTCAATTCATCCTATAGCCTCAGGTATACCATAGACTCTCTAAGGAAGCTCTCTCAGTCAATTCCTCCTCTAGCATGGGAAGGTTCTTAAAGAGAAAACAAACAAGGTAAGACACTATGAGGAAGTGCACTCAGTCTACCCTTCTGTAGTCTATAATAATCCATGTCTCTCTGGGAGCTCACTCAGTCCATCCCCTGTAGTCTAATGTCTAGGACTCTCTGAGGAAGCTCTCTCGGTCTACCCTCCTATAGTATATAATGTCTAAGACTCACTAAAAAGCTCACTCGGTCCATCCCTTATAGTCTATAGCACCAGGTTCTCTCAGTCCCATTCTGGACAGTGCATAATAATTCTATAAGGCTAGCGTACACCAATAGAGCTTCTTAGATAACCAAATTAAACCTATAGAGGTACTTGGCTAGCAGTATACAGGGTAACAAGAATGTTGTACAAAAACACTCCATCCTATAGACACAAGTCTTGGAAACCGATGTAACAGCCAAAGGAAAACGAAACCCAAAGGTCGCAAATAGAACACAGAATGGGAAAAACATCCATGTGCAAAAATATATCCTCTAACATGATTACTTTACCTGTACACAAGCACACAAGAAAGGCAGGAAAACAACTAGGGCAAAAAAGTAAACACCTGATACCCCTTTCACGGGTATTGGTGAAATTTTCACATAAAACTCAAGGACATTGAAATGTAAGGCACAAACAACCAACCTCGAACCTTAGAGATCGATATACATGAACCATGATGACTGATTCTCCCTCAAACGTCGTAGATATGAGAAAATTACCAAAACGCTCAACCCACGATATCTTGAGAAGGAGGAGGAAATGGAAAACAAGGCTCAAGTATAAGGAAGAACTCACTGCTGTGATTCCAATTCAATCGACCGTGATCGAATCAGAGAACGGATAGAGGAATGGGAGCTCAACGAAGATCTGCGGAATCACAGTGCTCTCGGATGAAAAAGCTGGAGAAGAAGACCTTTTCATCGATTAGGCGTGACACCGGTCTGTTTAATTAAAAAAATGAAAGTACACAGCATGTACATTTATAGTACACAACATGTACTAGGTCTTTCTGTACTCCATCCAAATTGGCCGCCATCTCACCCCTACACACCGTGTCTGTGGCCCGGACACGTCCAGTTCATGGCTTCGGGCGGGAAAAGAGTACATGGCGTGTACTCAAAACATACAAGGTGTGTACTTAAAAAATTTCCAGAAACATTATTTTTCTCTCAAAAACTCCATAAAAAGGAAATCATACCTGAAACAAAGATATGAGTTCTTACAAACATCCCTCCTTAAATAAAATCGTCCCAGAATTTCACTAACAAGGTGTAGAAGAAGAAATCTCGAACATCTCTAGCCACTACGATAGTATATCGGCCTCCCTCTCCCAGGTATCGTCCTATACTCTCCCTTGCTGCCAAAGCACCCATACTAAAAGAACAGACCACCCACGGAGAACCTTTTTACTATGATCAACAACCCGGATAGGATTCTCCTTAAATGGGGCATCCTCTTCGAGCTCAACCACTTTGAGTTGGAAGACATGATACAGGTCTGAAAAGTAACGTCGGAGTTGAGAGAGTTGGAAGAAGTCATGAATAGCCCGGTACCTCTAAGGTAGCTACAACCGATAGGCAACCGACCCAACTCTCTCCAAAACCTCAAACAGCATGATGTACCGTGGTGAGAGATTCCCCTATCTCTAAATACTCTTGTGTAGAAACCTTAGCGCGACATGCAGGAAAACTTGATCCCCGACCTCGAACTCCAAAGGTCGTCTCCGCTGATCATCATAATACTTCTATCGAGACTGTGTTGTAGCCATCCTATTCCAAATCAACTCTATCTGCTCAGAGGTCTCTTGAACATGACGAGGTCCCATCAAAGCTAGCTCTACTGCCTCCAGCCTGCATAAGGGTGATCGACATGGCCTACCGTACAGAGCCTCGTATGGTTCCATCTAAAAGGTCTCCTGAAAACTGTTGTTGTAGGAGAAATCCACTAGAGTTATATGCTTCTCACAAGAACCGTCAAAGTCTAGAATGCAAGCTCGGAGCATATCCTCAAGCACCTGGATCGTGCACTCAGACTGGGCATCAGTCTGGGGATGGTATGATGTACTCAAAAGTACATGTGTACCCAAAGCCTTCTGAAGTCCTTGCCAGAATAGAGAAGTAAAGTGCGCATCCCTATCTGAAATAATGGTGTGTGGAACTCCATGTAGATGTACGATCTCCCAGATGTACATCCATCCCAGATCCTCAACACTGATGGTCTACCAGATCGCCAAGAAGTGGGCAACCTTCGTGAGTCTGTCAACAACAACCCTAATAGAATCGTTTCCCTGAGGCAACCTCGGCAACCCGGTCACAAAGTCCATCGCAACATCGTTCCACTTCCACTCATGAATGGGTAACTATTGTAAAATCCTTGCTGGTCAGTGATGCTCTGCTTTCACCTGTTGACAAGTAGAACATCTCATGAAAAAATCAACAAAAATTTTCTCCATATCTAGCCACCAATACTGGTGGTGTAGGTCACAATACATATTGGTGAAGCCAAGATAAACTGCCCAAACTGAGGAATGAAAATCTTGCATCAGCTCCTCGCGTATGACTGATGGCAGCCATACGTGTCCCCAGAAATGCAAGATATCATCCTCGCTCACTGTCCATCTAGGAAGAGGGTCCCCACCTGACACACTCTCTCGTAGGACTAAGGCCTCCTAATATGATATTTTCCTCATCCGTACCCGATCAAGAAGTGTAGAGGTAACAGATATAGAAGATAGGACAGTCTGTCCCTACCTGTCGTGCACTTCTATGTGAATCTCAGAGAACAGATCCGTAAGATGCCACTCAATGTTGGCCTCCTGAACTGCTTTAATATGAGTTATCCATCTCAAAGAATCAGCCACTACATTGCCCTTTCCTGGAGTATAGGCGAACTCAATGTCGAAGGACTGAAGATACTCGACTCACCTCTGTTGTCTCATATTCAGATCACACTGAGTGAATATATACTTGAGACTCATGTGGTCGGTGAAAACCACAAAGTGATCTCCCAGAAGGTAGTGTCTCCAACAGTGTAAGGCATGAAAAAATACTGCCAACTGCAGATTGTGCATTGGGTCGTACCTCTCGTGTGGCCTCAACTGCTGAGACTCATAAGTAATGACCCCATCTCCTTGCATAAGAACAGTTCTCAGCCCGATACCTGAGGCATCACAGTAAACAGTGTAGCCCTTTCCCGGTTCTGGCAAGACTAGTATCATTGCTGACGTCAAACTCCCTTTCAGCTCTTGAATGTCTGACTCACTAGGATCTGACCATAAAAACTTTTCCCCCTTCTTGGTCAGACCTGTCAACAGTGCTGCTAGGAGCGAGAAGTCCTGTATGAAATGCATGTAGTATCCAGCCAGCCGTAGAAAACTTTTCACCTCAAAGACGTTCAACGG
The DNA here is from genome assembly GCA_963277665.1 of Viscum album. Taxonomy (NCBI): domain Eukaryota; kingdom Viridiplantae; phylum Streptophyta; class Magnoliopsida; order Santalales; family Viscaceae; genus Viscum; species Viscum album. The sequence continues at coordinate 759,052,487 of OY728147.1, forward strand.
CTACTCCCAAGAAACTACAGGTCTCACTTTCTAGAGGTCCACGGAAACTCTTGTCTCTAAGATGACATGACCCAAGAAGTGAATCTGATCCATCCAGAAGTGGCACTTCGAGAGTTTAGAATACAGCCGATACTCTCTCAGTGTACTCAGAACGATCTAAAGATGTGTGGAATGGTCGTGTCGAGTGTGAGAGTACACCAAGATATCGTCCATGAAGACCACGACGAAGGAGTACAAATACGGATGGAACACTCAGTTCATCAGTTCCATGAAAATTTTAGGCGCGTTCATGAGACCGAATGACATGACTGTATAATTGTGTAGACCATACCTATTCTTGAAGGTAGTCAGAGGTATATACAATGGTCTATCTCGCAATTGATGATAACCGTACCTCAAGTCGATCTTCGAGAACACCCGAGCTCCTCCACGCTGATCAAAGAGTTTATCAATCCTCGGCAAGGGATATCGGTTCTTGACCGTCAACTTGTTCACCTTCTGATAATCCACACAATGCTGAAGGGTGCCTTCTTACTTTTTACAAAACAGGACAGAATAATTCCATGGATAAGTACTGGGTCAGATGAAACCCTTTGGTTGCAACTCCTCGAACTGATTCTTGAGCTCCTACAATTCAGGTGTAGCCATCCTATAAGGAGGAATGGACATCGGTGCCCCTCCTAGAATGAGCTCAATCAAGAAGTCTACCTCACGCTCCGGAGGAAAACCCTAAATGTACTCTAGAATGTCATCCCTAAAATGATCCACCACTAGTGGAAAGTCTAACTGTGAAGTCCCCTGGTAATCCAGATAATGATAGGAAATATGGGATGTATCTTTCCCTAGCCCATGGTGCTCTGTTCTGGATCTATCCTCATAGACATCCCACTCGCCACTTTGATGAAAATATCCGCCCTCTGGTGAAACTAAACTCACCCTACAACGATAGAAATTGATGATTTCCTAGAAGGGAACTAACCTGTCCATAACGAGAATGATTTCATAGCCCGACATCTCTAGGACATTGAGGTCCCATAAGAATTGAATCCCCGAATCCTCTAGATGGAACTCTCTACACTGACATATGGTAGATGTCCTCATTCCCAACGGCATGTCAAGAGTCAACAAGTTGGCAGACGAAATGATACAGAGCCCAAGGCTCTCCACAACAGCAACAGAGATAAAGCTATGGGAAGCACCAGTATCAAAAAGAGTTGAAGACAAAACTGAGGCTACTAATATCGTACCTCGAACTTTATAAGGCCCAAGATCCTTCTCCTGATAGGTCTACTCCATGACAAAAGACTGGCCTCAACCACGGCCTTGTGCCCCTGGCTGACCGCTCTGAGCTGATCCACTCTGATGACGCTGATGACCTGGTGACTGACCACCACGACCACGACCTCCACCTCGTCTTGAATGGCCGGAAGAACTCCAGTTCCTAGACTGGTGGGAAACTGGAAAAGCATCTCCAGAACGTGGGGTCATAGAGGAACCCATATCACTTGCTGAAGGTGAGAAGAACTGAACAAAGTGCTGAGGATAGCCCATCTTAACGCAAGATTGGTACTCCATCGGATCCCTTTAGAACTGAGGCCTAATATTCCAACTCTTACTGCACTGGTAGCATACCACCTAGCTACCAGAAGATGCATCCTGTGAACCTCAATATCATCGAGATGACTCTCTGCGATGCTTCCAACTGTCCTTAGGAAGAACACCAGATCTGGATGTTGAACCTCCCTGGATCACTGCTCCAGAATCCCTCAGATTGCACTTAGTAATCATCACCTGGTTGGAGATGGAGGATATAGAAGTCAACTGAAAGATATTCACTTGGTAATGGATCTCCTGCATGAGACCATCCTCGAACTTCCTAGAAACGAACAACTCATCACCTGCTAGGATTGGTGTGAAACGCTACATCTCAGTGAAGCGAGAGAGTACTCCATAATAGAGAGAGTACCCTACTACAGAATCATAATCTCATGGGCTCGATCGGCCCTCCGAGTATCTGGATAAAAGTAGTTATAGAAGTTGCGTCGAAACTCATCCCAAGACATACCCTACTGATGCCCTGACTGTGAGATCACCTCCCACCACCTCTTGGTAGTGTCCCTGAGCATATTAGTGGCCAGATTTACCCTCTTCTATGGGGGTATCTCAAAATTCTCAAAGCTAGTCAGGGTTTCCTCGAACCATGACTCTATAGCCTGAGGTCCTCCATCCCCTGAGAAAGTAGGAGGATGCTACTACTGAAAAACCCTCGTCAACTCAGCCATCGACGGGGCAGGAGGTTGCGCTCCCTGAAAAGTCTACAACATCCTCAGGAAGTCCTCCCTGAATTGTGTATCGGTGCCTGCGTTGGGTATAACTGCGGGTGCCAAGGCTGGCACAATTGGAGGATCAGTAGGAGGATCAACAGGAGGTCCTTGATCGGCCATATCCGGTGTCTGATCACCATCTAAAATCTAACGTACGACCAGAGGACGTCTTGGAGGCATAGCTCTGAAAGATCAAAAGCACACCTTAGATCAGAATTAACAAGGACTAAAAACATGGGAGTACAAAACGGGAAAAGTGATAAGAAACTATCAAGTTTTACAAAACACAAATACACGGAGTGTACAAAAAAATTATACCGCGAGTCTTCTTTAGACAATAACATGGGCCTGTACTCCTGCCCCTACTAGTCATGTAACACCCCATCCTACAAGGCATGTTGTTTCCAAACACGGCGTGCACTTGAACTCTTATCCCCTCACTGAGTCTCCTTACATGGATTACCCACACAGTCCAAACTGACCCAAGACTACACGGAATTTCCCTAGGGACACAACGTGTACTAGACACGGTCTCAGTGGCCCATGTTGTTAGTTACACGGCCGTCTACACGGCTTCCATTACACGGTGTGTTCCGAACAAACACAACATGTATAAGAGAAGATAACACCGACCCATGTTGTTCGTGGAACGGTCGGGTACCTGGGACAAAACTAAATGGAGTGTTCTTTACCCACATGTCGTGTTCTACTCGAGCTTCCTCGGCCCGTGTTGTAAGTGACACAGCCGGGTACACTGCTCCAAACTACACGGCATGCACCTACCGTACACGACATGTTCCTGAAGTTATTTACACAACATCATGTTTCTGTTCACACGATTAGTAGCATGTCCTAAAAACTACACAGCGTGTATCTAGTAAGTACACGCTGTGTATTCTGGGTTTTTCCAGGAAGTAGCTCAGAAACTGCACAGAAGCCCAGAAATACTGAAAATAAGGCAATGAGGTGCCAAATTCAAATCGTTGAGGGCCCATACACTCCGCGAATCAAATCTTGGCTTCTCCTACAGTCTTATACAAGAGAAAACAGGGTCATGGTTCACCAACATTCAATTCAAGAGGGTCCATAACACCTCATGACACAAAATTTGGCGTTCAATTAAGCAAAGTACAACACAATAAATTTCTCTATCAAAATAGCAGGGATTCTATAAATCATCTATCCCAACAACATGAATAATGTACACAGAGTGTATCTCAACAACATGCAATCGCTAATGCACCCATGATGGCATGGAAAGAATGCATGGCATGTGATTTCTAACAAGTTCCAATATGATGCATGAGATGGAATACCCTCATCTCATCGGGTTGCGACAGAAATAGAATCATAATATCAAAACAATAATAGAATGAATCATGTGAATCACTCTAGGGGAAATCATATCAACCGTAAAATCTCAAAACCAGAAAACTATAATAAACGAGGTAGTATGGATTTTCCCTGCACACAGGTTAGCTATTCCCGGGCACAACTTATTACCAAGTACCAAATATGTCATATCCCTGGCTAAAGACTCCAAATTGTAAATCAATAGAAAAGAACTCCTCTGATACCACTTTGTAATGTCCCAGTTATGGAAGCCACCTAGAGGCGCCCCGTACCTGGTTGGTCACATGGCCTCAAGCACATTTCCCCAAATGCCAGAGGCTGCTGACTAGCAACAAGGGCCTTGGGTGTGATTGTAGGGAAACTATGCCCTCATTGGAAGAGTACACAGTGGGAGTAATAAATATGCGATAGAGAAAGCAGTAAATAACCAACAATAATAAATAGCGGAAGACTAAATCAACAAATTGGAGAATATATGTATATATGGAAATATGCAAGATACAACTCTAGCAAAGAAGCCCAACAAGCCACAATGCTGAAACACCATAGTACCAAAACAAGTACAAATAAAAGTAAACAGCTCTTCATCATCACAAGACAATGCTTGGTCCCATGATCTCCTGCACCAGGAAATCAAGTACCAGAAGTTGAAGGGCGCATGCCCTTGTCTATACCTGCACCAACATAGTTTGCTTGGGCCCAAAAGCATGGCCCAAATATGGTGTGAGTTAAAATCCCTGTAGGCAAACACCTAATGATCTGTGCCTAACAGTCAGTGAGTATATGGCAGGTAAATGATTAATAAGCAGTAAACATCAAAAAAAAAAAGCAGTAGGTTGTAAATTGTAAGCAGTAAAGCAGGATGATACACAACAGTAATCAATCCACAACCAACAACAGTAGTGAAGCAAACAGCTAACAAGCAGGAAACCCTCTGGTATGTACCGGCAGCCATCCCCCTCTGGTCCTATCTAAGAATTACCACAACCCTATGGGCAGTGAACTCAGCCTCACCCCTCTAGTTTGGTCATACGAATTAATGAGACTCTCTAGGGAAGCACACTCTATCAATTCCCCTTATAGTCTAGGGTAGTCAGAGACTCTCTGAGGAAGATCATTTGGTCTAACCCTCTTTTCCCCAAGGTATAGAGACTCTCTGAGGAATCTAACTCGGTCAATTCCTCCTATAGCCTCAGGTATACCACAGACTCTCTGAGAAAGCTCTCTCAGTCAATTACTCCTATATCCTTGGAGGGTTCTTAAAGAGAAAACATATAAGGTAAGACTCTATGAGGAAGCACACTCGGTCTACCCTCCTCTAGTCTATAATAATCCAAGACTCTCTGGGAGCTCACCCGATCCATCCCCTGTTGTCTAATGTCCAAGACTCCCTGAGGAAGCACTGTCAATCTACCCTCATGTAGTCTAGAATGTTTATGACTCATTGGGAAGCTCACTCAGTCTATCCCTTATAGTCAATAGCACCAAGTTCTCTCAGTCCCGTGTAGGTCAGTGCATAATAATTCTATAAGGATAGAGTACACCTATAGAGCTACTTGGCTAACCAAAGTACACCTATAGAGCTACTTGGCTAATAGTCTACCGGGCAACAAGTATGTTATACAAAAACACTCCATCCTATAGACACTAGGCATAGAAACCGGGGTACTAGACAAAGGAAAACGAAACCTAAAAGTAGTAAATAGAACAAAGCATGGTCAAAACATCCTAGAAAAACAAAATATCCTATAACATGATTACTTTTCCTCTACCCAAGCATACATGCAGGGCATAAACAAAACAAGGGAAAAAAGGTAAACACCCAACACCCCGTTCATGGGTATTGGTGAAATTTGCACATAAAACTCAAGGACATTGAATGGTAAGGCACAAACCACCTACCTCGATTCTTGGATATCGATATACTAGAACCACGATGACTGATTCTTCCCCAAAAGTCATAGATATGAAAAAATTCCCAAAATTCTCAACCCACGATATCATGAGAAGGATGAGGAATTGGAAAACAAGGCTCAAGTAGAAGGAAGAAATCACCTTTGCGATTCCAACGCAATCGACCGTGCTTGAGTCGGAGAACGGACAGAGGAATGGTGGCTTGTCGAAGATTCGCGGATTCCCGACGCTCTCTGATGAAGAAGTTGGAGAAGAAGACCTTTTCGTCGATTAGGCGCGACCCCAGTCCGTTTAATGAAAAGAAATAAAGTACACGACATGTACTTTTAGAGTATACAGTGTGTACTATATCTTTCCACAATCTTCCAAAATCAGCCTCTACGTCACCCCTACACACATTGTCTGTGGCCCGGACATGGCCAGTACACGACTTCGGGCGGGAAAAGAGTACAGGGAATGTACTCAGAAAGTACGCAGCCTGTACTTAAAAAATATCCAGAAACATTATTTTTTTATCAAAAACTCCATAAAAAGGAAAGCATACCTGAATCAATGAACCAAGTTCTTACAAAAAACTCGAGACATTATAATATTTTTTCTTTTTTGATTAAATATAAACTCTTAGAAAGTTTGTGGTACACAAAACCCTGGGATTTTTGTGTTCAATAACATATTGAATAAGAAATGCAAATCTTAAACGACCTGGTATAAATACAATCATTATAAATTAGCCATTATGATGGGGGGGGGGGTTATGGGTTGTATAAACTAAATTATCAAATATATATCCTACTCAATATACATTATTGAAAAAACTATAGTACATAATCTTTTTTTAGTAAAGTGATTTTGTTCTTCAAAAATATGTTTTATTCAAAAAGGACTTATATTTCTTTTATTGAAAGAATATTATAATTAATATTGGTATCTTTTATAAATAATATTCAAAAGAATTAATTTATTTTATAAATTGGTATATCAAAATATAATTTGGGTTTATTTTTTGGATAAAATCAATTTTTTATGAATAGTTAAAAATAATGTTTTTTATTAGAAAAAAAAATTTCATTTGAATTTTTCATAAAGATAAATTGAATTATAGAACGATTTTATAGTAAAATTAGTCAATTACATATCTATTAATCCATTTCAGGTAATTTTTATCAATTTTATTTTTAATTTTGATATAAAAACATTTCAAACTTTTGATGATTTTTTACATTTAAGTCCTGCTTTCTAATCACATATATGAGGTTAATTTTAAATAATATCTGTCATATTATATGAATTGAATTTGTAAAATGGATTAAATTTTTGGAATCAAAATAATTTATATTATATAATTATTTCAACTTAATTTTGTACCTTAATGATTAGGGAAATTATTTATAAATTAATTATCATGATTGAGGATAAATGAGGTTTTGTGTATTACAATCCCTTATGTTAAAATTAATTTTAAAGACAACAAATTTTTATTTTATATATTGAAATTAATATATATAATTATTTGTTATAAATTATCCAATAATATCCTTTTCATTTTAGGGTAAAATTATCAATTTCATTGTTAAAAAGTAGTTACTATGGTGAAAATAAAAATTGTAAAACTGAGGAAAAACATAAAATCTACAAAATTAAAACTTTAAGACATATTTTCTATAGTGGAGGTAGTATCCGTCATATCAAAACTAAAATAAATTAATTTTATTTTTCAGATCCACATGAGGTGAGAGTGACCACCTATTATTGAAAACGTTTTACTATTTATAAAAACAACACTCCTTCTCAATTATTAAAGGATCACTTATTCATACATTTCATTCCATGTGGATAAAAAAAACTAAAAAATAACTCCCAACAAAACCTCCTCTAATCCTACAAAAACACTCCATCCTTTTAATCCTTTAGGTGGAAACCAAAAGTTGTTACTTTAGTAAGAAGTATTGTTTTTCCATGAGCATTTTTATTTTATTTAATCAACAACCCATTCAATTATTATTAATATATTATTATATTATAACATTATTTACACCAATTCACTATGATGTTATTATATTTCCATAATAACCTAATCTATTCCCATCTTCTAAAAAATGGTTTATTAAATCATCTTGTGTGTATAAGGAGGACTACCACCTCATGAACTATTGCCATTTTTTATTCCATTACCACCTCCCAAGATTTTGTATGGTTATATATGTAAAGTATATGCATGATATTTATAATTTAATTCTGTCTCTAGTGTCATAATATCATATATACCATTTTCCATTCCATTCCGTAGGGGATATGAGAACATCTTTTGTGTGTACGGGGGAATATCTCCTTGTGAAGTGCTATGATTATTTCTTTACACTAACCCATTACATGGATGTAATGAAGGTCTATATAATTAGTACATGTGATATAAATGAAATAATTTATATATTAATGACATATTTATATTTATAAAAACATAATATATCATTTTATTTCATACGTTTTCAATGACTTAAAGATGATAACATCATTCATGTATGTGTGGACTACTACCTTCGTGAGGTGATATGACTCTATCTTTTCATCCCCACACAACATTGATGATATGTGTATGTATAATTAGAAAAATAATTTTTTATTTATATTATTATGATCATTCTATAAGATAAAATATTTTATACCTCATTTCTATACCGATTAGTATAAAATTGAAACGTTACTCATGCATACGTATGACCTACCCTCTCTATGGTCTTAAAATACTTCATTTATAAAACCTATATTTGATGATTGATCATAAAAGTATAATTTATTCATAAATATGATAATTCACCAGTGTAGAAGTTCCCTTTAACTTTAGTTTTTTCCGTTATTAGAAACCCTTTTTAAAGGCATTGTTGTAAATATTTCTTTAATGTTAGTTAAAAATGGACGTTGTAAATATATCATAGAACTAGGTTTTTAAATCGGATATTTAATAATCAACATAAAAAATAATATTCGACACTGCTTCCGACATAACCACTATAGGAAAGCGTTGACATAGGTTTTCTATGTCGGCCATTAAAAAACAAACTTAAAAAATCCAATTCCACATCGATTCCTACATACCTAACATGTAAAATCTTCTACAATATGGGTTTTCTATAGTAGTTATCAAATAATTGACATAAAATAGCCTATTCTACATCGGTTCCTATGTAACATACATGATAAGGATTCACCATTATGGGGTTTTACATCAGTTATTAAATATACAATATAGAAAATCATATTCAATGTACATTATTTAGAAAATAATGTGAAAAAATAATATAGGTTTTGAATATCATTTATAAAATAACTAACATGGATTTTTTTTAATATTTCATTTTAACCATCTTATACACTACAGAACAAGAAATAAAACAAATAGAAACAGAACGAAACAGAAACAACAGTAAATCAACTATAAAATATGCATTTATAATTACTACATTCAAAATTACAATATAACTAAAAAGTGAAAAATCCAACAAAAAACAATGAAATTAACATTTATAATTACAACATTCCAAAATATAATATTTACTAAAAAACTAAAATCTACCCGATATTATAAAATGAATTTCCCAATCCACATGTAAGTGTGTGAAATATTGTATAATATAAGGTTGAGATTCATAAAAAAGATACAAATTAAAAGGAAAATATTTAACTTGTAAAATAAATAATGAAAATAAAAAAATAAGGAATTGTTTATAAAGAAATAAAACTTGATTAAACTTTGTAACTATTTTAGTTGTAATTACTTCTTAAATAAATCTTAACACATAAAATCAACATTATATCAGACATTTTATTTTGACAATGATTTTTGAATGAGTTTTTCAATTAAAAATAAAGTTTTTCCGAAATATAACCAATATTTACAAATTTAAATTGAAAATTAACCTTTGATTTTACATATTTCATATTGGTTCTCTCTTTATTTGTGGTGTTTCAAAAAAAATTACATCCCTTATTATAAAATAATAATAATTAAATAAATTTGAAATATTTTATAATATAAAAACTATTAAGAAATTAAAACTTGGTGTTCTAATATGGTCCTCAAATTTCTTCACACATCACCACAGATAGATCATATCTAGTAATGTGCCTTATCCCTTTGAAAAAAATTATCTTATATCCAATGTAACTTGATAAAAAATTTAATTTAATTTCGGGGGACATTATGTTAAAATATAATCAACACTTTGGGAGATATATGTTTTGTACCTCTCAAGGTAAAGAAACATCCAATATAGAGTAATTTTATTTTGTTCAGATATTTCAGAAATTTATAGTATTATTTATTCATTAGTAATTTTTAAAGTTTCTGGTAAAATGAAATATGGGTATATAAATAAAAATATATATTTCAATTTATTCTCCTCGCCCATTTTAAAGTGATACATAATGCAATATAGATTTAAGCATACATTTTCAATAAATTCAATGCAGTAAAAGATTTATATTAAGAAATAATTAAAAGAAACATTAATTGTGTTGATGACAAAATTATATCCATTTACAAGCTCTATTATATCATTTTTGAAAATCCCCACAGTCATGGCCTGACCACAAACATTAACACCAGATAAAATTTTTGAATATCATGACAATATGTCAAGAACACTAAAATTTGTATATGAAGTCATAACACTATGTATTTTCTGTTGGGAAGGAAGAAACACGGGGAAAAGATGGCAAGAGGGGGGGTGAATTGCCTTTTAAAAAATTGATTAACAAATTAAAAATCAAAGTAAAGTGCAGCGGAAATAAAGAGGCAAGACACACAAAATTGATAACGGAGTTCGGCCAAAAACCCGGCCTACGTCTCCGCTCCCAACTCAACCGTTGAGAGATTCCTACCGCTTGCTTTTCAATGGTTTTAGCAAGAAACCCACTAGGCTTTGAGGTAGCACTAGGACCTATTACAGCTTGCTTTTGTGGTTTAGCAAGAACCCACTTGCTTTTGATGGTTTAGCAAGAACCCACTAGCCTTTTTAACGGGTGAAGGCTAGCTCACCGAAACACAAGCCTTTTAAAAGGAAAGGCTTGAAGAAACCTCTTCACACCTTAATGGTGGTGTGAAAACCCAAAGAAATGGGGAGATGAGAAAAGTTTGGGGTTTGTAGGCACAAACCCAATTTAAGCTCAAAAAGGATAAAGCAATGAAAAACCGTAATTGGGAAGACTTGGGCGCCAATTGGATGATGGAGTTGATGTAGTGTGCTCTCCCAAGCTTCTTGAGTGGTTCTCTTGGATGTGGAAATGGATGGAGCACTTGGGGTTCTCTTGGAACAATCCGCCGGAGCTTCGCCAAAAAGATCAACAATGTGTCCGGTGGCTTGGGTTACGTTCCGGGGCTTCCTAGGCCTTTATTTATAGGCTAGGAACCTTCAAGTATCCGTTGGAGGGCTTTGGAGCCGTTGGAAAAGGCCTCGGAGCCGTTGGAGGCCAAAAAGGAGTTGACTGGTCAAAGCCAACGGCTAGTTTGACTGGTCTACCGGCTGGCCGGTGCAGGGCCACCGGCCGGCCGGTGCCTTGGAGAATGGAAACTTGTTCTGCCCAGGAGCCACCGGCTGGCCGGTGCTGAGGCCACCGGCTGGCCGGTGGTGAGACAGTAGGTCTCACTGTTGGGGCTGGAAGCCACCGGCTGGCCGGTGGTCAAGCCACCGGCTGACCGGTGGAGCCTGGCAGTGGGCAATGCCTCTGCCAGGTCCACCGGCTGGCCGGTGCTATCACACCGGTTGGCCGGTGGACTGAGTTTCAGTCCACTCCTTGTCCTTTCTTGGGCCAAACTTTTGGCAATCAATTGCCTATCATCCACAACACTTAAAACACAATGTTAGACAAAAATGAAAGTGATTGTGATCATGAAAATCAAAGAGTGTGGGGTACAACAATCTCCCCCTATTTTGATGATCACAATCACTTATCTAAGCAATGTAAAAACTTAAATGAAGGCATGCTTTAAATGAGTAAATTGAAAATAAGCAATGCATGATCAAAAAGGTTTCTCCCCCAATCAATCAAGAAATTTCTCCCCCTTTGTGATTATCAAAATAGAATGGGGCATACAACTTGATTGAGGGATAAATTGAAAATCAAGATTAGAGATTTGAAAATAATACCAATTGTTGAAAATTTTGAAATGAAAAATGAATAACAGTTTGAATTGAATGTTTTGAATCAAAATTGAGATGAAAATTTTGAATTGAAAGTTTTGAATCAAAAACCAATTGAAATTTGAAATTTGAAACCAAATGAAATTTTTGAAGTGAAAAAAAAATCGAATTGAATATTTTGAAATGGAAATTTTGATACCAAGAGTTGAAATTGAAAGTTTGAATCGAAAATTTTGAATTGAAAATTTAAAATGAAAATTTTGAATGAAAATTTTTAATTCACAAAAAGGCTTAAAAGAATCTAACTCCCCCTAAATAAAAACAATAAATCACCGGGGAGAGGAAATAAATTTTGGCCCGGAGAGACTCGCAAGAAGGGATTTTTCAATCCAAACTTGTCACATGGCGGGTCTTCTTCTATAGAATTCGTCCGAAAAGAAAAAACTTTTGGGTTGACCATACCGGGCGTTTTTGCAATCGCATTCATATATCATGTGCCTGGGTTTTTTACAATAATTGCAAAATTTGTATTGGGAGCTCCCCCTTACAAAAATAGTGGGAGCATGGGAGGAGGAAGCTATATTGGAATATCCTAGCCCTTGGGTGGTTCTAGAAATTCGTTGGGAACCTAGGATATTGTTCAAATTTTGTTCCCCTTGGGTGAACTTAGCTAGGGTTTCTCTAAGGCCTTTGATGGTTGATTCCATGGAATCAACATTTGGGAAATTTTGGATTTTAAGGGTCAACTCTTCCTTCTCTTTAAGAATTTGTTCTTTTTCGGAAGAGAGTTTTTTGAAATTCTTTTTCAAAGCAATGAATTTTGAAGAAAGCTCATGAAAACCATTTTCTAGTTGGTCTCTAGCGTGTGAGAGTTCTTCATAAGAAAGATGATTTAAAGAATTTGAATTTGAAGAACAAGAGGAGGAGTCGGAAGATGTTACCTCATGGAATGCCATTAGGCATTTTGTACCTTGGTCGCTTGAGGAGGAGGAGGAGGATGATGAAGAGGAGGTGTCACTCCATGTCGCCTTGAGGACCTTCTTCTTTCCTTTTTCCTTTGGCGTGGCCCGTTTCTTGTTGAGTGGGCAATCGGGCATGTAATGGCCCTTTTCGCCGCACCCGTAGCATTTCACCTTGGGCTCGGATCTTGCGGTCGGTTCTTGCTTTCGATGCTTGCGGGATTTCTTCTTCTTATGCTTCTTCATAAATTTGTGCATTTGGCGGGCGAGATTCTCCATTTCCGAGTCGCCGCTTGAAGATGAAGTAGATGAGGAAGATGAGGATGAGGAGGAGCTTACTTCTTTTTGTACCTTGAGGGCAATGTTCTTTGGTGTCTTGATTGGTGTGCCCTCCTTTTGAGCTTGCCTCCTCATCGTGATCTCGTACGTCATTAGGGATCCGATGAGCTCCTCGACCGGCATGTTCTTGACATCCTTAGCTTCTTGGATCGCCGTCACTTTTGGTGCCCATGAGCTCGGAAGGACCCATAGAATCTTCTTGACCATTGCTTCAGCTGAAACATCATCACCAAGGGACTTTCCCCCATTGCACACGTCAGTAAATCTAGTAAACATTTCAGAAATAGATTCATTTGAATGCATAGAGAAAGATTCAAAATCCTGACGGTACATGTCCAATCGAGTATCCTTTACTTTGTTGGTTCCCTCATGGGTAACCTCCAAAAGTTTCCAGATTTCATGTGCGGAGGTGCATGTGGAAACTCGATTGAACTCATTTCGGTCAAGGCCGCAATGAAGAGCATTCATGGCTTTGCCATCAAGCTCAAAATTTCTAATGTCGGCTTGGGTCCATTTGGATTCGTCGGGGGTAGACAAAGTGTAACCTTGCATGACTATTTTGTAAATGGGATATCCTATACTTCTAAGAAAAGTGGTCATGCGGGTTTTCCAATAATTATAGTCGGTCCCATCAAAAAATGGAGCCCGACCCAATGAGTAGCCCTCGGGGGCGAAAGAGGTAGATGCCATCACAATGGATCTTTGAATTTGAAACCTTTTAAGGTATTACTCAAATTATCCCTCTGATACCAATTGTTGGGAAGGAAGAAACACGGGGAAAAGATGGCAAGAGGGGGGTGAATTGCCTTTTAAAAAATTGATTAACAAATTAAAAATCAAAGTAAAGTGCAGCGGAAATAAAGAGGCAAGACACACAAAATTGATAACGGAGTTCGGCCAAAAACCCGGCCTACGTCTCCGCTCCCAACTCAACCGTTGAGAGATTCCTACCGCTTGCTTTTCAATGGTTTTAGCAAGAAACCCACTAGGCTTTGAGGTAGCACTAGGACCTATTACAGCTTGCTTTTGTGGTTTAGCAAGAACCCACTTGCTTTTGATGGTTTAGCAAGAACCCACTAGCCTTTTTAACGGGTGAAGGCTAGCTCACCGAAACACAATCCTTTTAAAAGGAAAGGCTTGAAGAAACCTCTTCACACCTTAATGGTGGTGTGAAAACCCAAAGAAATGGGGAGATGAGAAAAGTTTGAGGTTTGTAGGCACAAACCCAATTTAAGCTCAAAAAGGATAAACCAATGAAAAACCGTAATTGGGAAGACTTGGGCGCCAATTGGATGATGGAGTTGATGTAGTGTGCTCTCCCAAGCTTCTTGAGTGGTGCTCTTGGATGTGGAAATGGATGGAGCACTTGGGGTTCTCTTGGAACAATCCGCCGGAGCTTCGCCAAAAAGATCAACAATGTGTCCGGTGGCTTGGGTTACGTTCCGGGGCTTCCTAGGCCTTTATTTATAGGCTAGAAACCTTCAAGTATCCGTTGGAGGGCTTTGGAGCCGTTGGAAAAGGCCTCGGAGCCGTTGGAGGCCAAAAAGGAGTTGACTGGTCAAAGCCAACGGCTAGTTTGACTGGTCTACCGGCCGGCCGGTGCAGGGCCACCGGCTGGCCGGTGCCTTGGAGAATGGAAACTTGTTCTGCCCAGGAGCCACCGGCTGGCCGGTGCTGAGGCCACCGGCTGGCCGGTGGTGAGACAGTAGGTCTCACTGTTGGGGCTGGAAGCCACCGGCTGGCCGGTGGTCAAGCCACCGGCTGACCGGTGGAGCCTGGCAGTGGGCAATGCCTCTGCCAGGTCCACCGGCTGGCCGGTGCTATCACACCGGTTGGCCGGTGGACTGAGTTTCAGTCCACTCCTTGTCCTTTCATGGGCCAAACTTTTGGCAATCAATTGCCTATCATCCACAACACTTAAAACACAATGTTAGACAAAAATGAAAGTGATTGTGATCATGAAAATCAAAGAGTGTGGGGTACAACAATTTCAAATAGCTATACAATATTTATTTTCATTTTAAATTATTATACAAATAAATATATAAATATATTATCATTAAATTGATATAAAAAATTTAATACCAAAATGAAATTAAAGACAAAATATACACATATTGTTAAGGAAATATGTGACAGAAGTCAAAATGGCCAAAATAAAAAGTGGTCGATACTTTTTCCAACATTACTCACCTCATTGGTATGTAACAATACTCAAGTTTATATATCAATAATTTCATGTATAGTGAACTAATGACTCTATATCTCAATCATTTGATAATCAATTATATCTCTGATATAATATATCAACCCATATGAAAAAATATGATAATGAGGATCATCAATATATAACTCATAGTAACATGGAAGCTGTGGAGGGGAGGGTATAGGAGTATGATAAGAATTTGGCTCTGCAAGTGGAGGTGGAAAAGTTAGAGCTACTGGAGGAGGTGGGGAGTGGGAGATGCATCCTTAATTTTTTTTCATGTCTACAAACATGTACTATATCGAAAATTTGATCTTCTCATTAATATTAACATTAATATTTTAAACTTTGGCTACTAAAGATTAAATATTATTTATAAATACCCTCTATTGCATATTCTGATGTACATGGTAACACTTTTCTCACTGATACACCTACTAGGTATACTCATATATGACATTGGTGTTCAGGCTTTCCTAATTTTGTCAATTAATTATCCCGGCTCCCCTCAAATATAAAGACCCCCTGTGTTATATACTCCTCAAGATAATCCTATACGAATTAGTGGATATTTTTTCTAATTATTAAAATTAAATTAAAAATTGAATTATGTTAAATAAATGTTTAATTAATATAAAAATCGTTCAATCCACTTATCTTCAACCATAAATTATCCCATAATATATTTCACTATTTTTTATCATCGAAACCCTATTCTATTTTACATGTATTTCTTAGGGTGTAGAGGTAACCTCTCTAGAGATTGAAGACTGAGATCATAGTTTTTGAATTTTTTCAACCATCATTTGGTCTTCCATTAATGTATACTATCCTCGACATAAAGTGTGAGGGTATACATTTCTACATTGGATCTCTTGATGATATTTCCTCAATTACTATAAGTTAAGAATGAGAAATAATTAATATGTTCATTAATATGAGAAATATTCTAAAAATTTTCATTGTAGTTACCAAAAATGGTTATTTTCATATACTATCAACAAATATTTTTCCATGTTTCTTGATCTATAATGTGATATATATCATATACATTATTATGTTTCCTATACCCATAAATGAAATCATATATGACATGTGATTTGAAATCTCTTAATCTCCTAGCAGAAAATGAAAAAAATTTCCCCTGACTCCCCCAGTGTCAAATATATCATATGTATTCTGATAAGAAGTGGGAGAAATATAATACTATAATAATTCAAAGATTATTAAAAAAATAATAAAAAATCATAACAAAATGTTCTTCCACAACTGAGATAATGATACCTTTTTCAATAGTTCCCCAATCATTAATCAAAATACTGGCTTTTTTACCTTGAATTAATATAAAAATCATGGAATGTTTTGCATGGGGACCTATTGGAATGTAATTATCCTGAATGTCTACCACTATACTTTAGTCTAAACTACATGAGAATGATAATTCTTCTAAACTTGTGCTACCATATTTACCAACCCTTGATCTCTTTTTAGATTTATGGGAATATATGAATCTTGTAAAGAATGATGGGGATCATCAGGAGGAGTAGTTTTTGTTCCCTCATAGAGGTATGAGTATGCTCTTCTCTAGAATTATGTGTTTTATTATTTTATTGATATATCATTATCCATGAAATCAATGAGACAAATAATTAGTACACAAAAAAACAATCTCAAATATTAAAATACAAATTTAAAAATATAAAAAATTATGAAACACAAATTTAAATGAAAACATAACATTTTGTTTTTCATATTTTTTTATAGTTAACTAAAATGATAACAATTGTAATGATATATGAAATTTTATGTAAACCAATGAAAAAAAATCCTAAAATGGTGAGGGAATTCTAATAATGTTCTAACATAATAAATAATTTCTACATAAAAATTATATTTTTTGAATATACTCCAGCGAAATATTTTTGTTTCTAAATGAAACATTAGAATTAAAAAAAATTTATTTCAATAAAATAAACTAAATATATAAGTAATGCATTAGTAAAGACATTAAACTAAACAAAATAAACTAATATAAACAAAATGTTTAACATATTAATTTTAATAGGTGTTTTAATAAAGAAAATAAAATGAACATAACTAACATTTTATAAAATTTATAAAAGTTAATGATAAATAATCATATGTTACCTATAATATTAGAAATGTACTAAAGGATAAATTTCCCAAATTCCTTCACCATGATCATTCCTTATAGAACAAACCATGTCTACTACAATCTCATCATTTGTATCTGTTAATATTTCCCTGGAAGTAGGGATATCACATAAATCCTAACCTTTTTCAAGATTAACATCATCAATAGGTTGTTTTTTTCATATTAAAACAATAAAAAACTAAATATCTTGTTGATCAAGAACATAGAATTCTTTTCATGTGTTTCAATATATTGAAGATCATATGTGTCTTTTAATTTATTCTTTTTAGTAAGTGTCATTCCAACGACATCATGTCTAACATTGTTTTTACTGATAAACCATTTTCATTTAAACTCTAGAACATAAAATTTTATTCAATATCTTTCATATATTTTTTCAATGACACCATAACATTAACATGATAAATAAATTAGATTATTTTCTTTAGAGATTGAAAAATTAATTAGTATTGTGAACACCAATACACCTCTAAAGAACCATGATTAATGTACATGTAAATTACATTTATTCTGAGGAATACATAAGACATTACACAAATATATTCCCAAGTACCATATTAGTTTAGTGTCTTTTGATACGTGGAACGTAATTTTCTAACTTGGTGAAAGATCTTCAACATCTCCCATAAAGATATTCACCATTTTTTCCTCCCTAAATGCTTTATTTATATCCTAGGGAGATGAAAATATAAAAAAGATGAGATCAATGATTAGTAAGGATAATCATTGAGAACATATAACTACCATAAATATTAAAATATAAAAACATGAACAAATTGTTTAAATATCAAAATCTTGGTTCAGGAAATAAATCCTGGTAGTACATAAGTCATGGATCATAAATGAACATTAACCATCATAAAATAACATTGTAATAAAACATGGGATTTCGGAAAATAAATAATAATATGATATAATTTCCATAGTTGAGAAGGCATTTCTTCCATGGTCATCATAGTTGAAAAAGTCTTTTACTGAACTAGGTTTACTTGCTGTTCCAACCATGTTTGACTGCTCCATAATTTCATGTTGTTCTAGCCATGTATTACTTATCTAGATTTACTTACCATTCCAGTAATTTATATCTCATGAGATATAAATATTTACCTAATTAATCAGGATAAGATATATGTTCCACATATCTCATAATAAAATCATTCTGACATGTGACACATAAACATAAATGTTTCATCAAAACATAACCCAAGAAATATGATGGATTTCATAAACACCATTCTATCAAAACATAACCCACAAGAAATATCATTCCATCATTAAAAAAGTAAAATCATCGAAATAATATGGATAGAAACATAACCATATTTAAAGAGAATCACCTTAGATGGAATATAATTTTGATAAAACACTCAAACTAATATTTGAGGAAAAATTCATTTCTTCATAAAAAATATTTTTTTTTCCAAAATTGCCATGCAATTTTACAAGAAAAAAATTTAATTTAAAATAAACAAGAAATAGTGTAGAAGAATATTTATGGAAATAAGGGATCATGAATCCATAAAAAATCCATTCATTTCATATAAGTTAAAAAATGTTTGCCTCATACATTTACTAGAAAAGTAAAAAAACTACATTGTATGGTATACAAAAAATGCTTCCTTCAAAACCATATTGTAAAAGTAAAAAAATCAGAAAAAATGACATTAATCGTTCATATAATAATATTAATAATTTTATGAAAACATTTTTAGAAAACATGGACATGGATGATAAATACATTCCTAGTAATCACTGATGTATAAACAATCTCGGATAAAAATTATATTTAAAAAATTATCCCTCACCTCAGGTCCAATTTCATCAATATGTGTACAAAAAATCTTGTATAGTGGTTTCAGAAATATTATTAATCAGTAACAGAACCATAATAGTATTTATGATATCATATATGATTCACTTATAAATAACATTTTTATTTATCAATTCCAGGTAAAAGCAACATTTAGGGTAATAATAGTTTTATTTGTCATATGTGTTTTGACTTGTTATTCTTAATCTTATCAATTATATCATGATTTAATTCCATAATGTAAAACATGATTTATATATCATAATTATTTAGTATATAATAATATATAATAGATAGATAAATGATTTAGAATACGCTGTTCATGGAGACTTTAGGGCGCATGTATGAATGAATGTTGTTTCCAATTATTTATTGAATTGAATATAAATCAGTTAATGAAATATATATACACTTAAATGTAGTATTATTATTATTTCATATATTTAAATATTATTTATTATATATAATTTATAATCATTCAGTATTACTTTACGTGGATAAATAATCTAATCGTGTTGTGTTGTAACATCCCAAGTAAATAATGAATAATAGATATTTTATCTATGTCTATTAATAAATTAGATAGTGTTTTAGAGGCTTAAAATGAAAATAAATCCAATCTTATGCATGGAATACACTAATATTTGTAAAAGATTGTTTTACTGCCTTTGATGGAAAAACAATTTTGAATCTATCTTTTGACAATTTTATAAACTATGTTTGTCAAAATAAACTTATTCTTTATTATTGGGACATAAAAATTTACTTTGTGTGAATTTTTGGTATTTTTCTGACAATGTTCATTTTTTAATGAATAGTGAAAAATACTGCATTTTACATCAAAACTTCTTTTTAATCTAATTTATTTATATGATTATATTATCTTTTGAATTGGTTTTGAAGTGAAATTAGAATATATTTTTACCATTTAATCCAATGGTGGTCATTGGAATCAATTTTAATTTAAAATTGGACTTAAACAGTTGTCAATCTTTTGATACTTATTGTTTCATAAAAACACGCTATTTGTTTTGACTGCGGAGTTAATTATTAAATTAATTAATTCTACTTATATTATTTTAATTAGGTAATATAAACATCATTTTTGAATTCGGAATATCGAATATAGCATAGAGTGAATTTTTGGTAATTTTCTGAAAAACTCCAATTTTTGATGAATAGTGAAACCACTAAGTGGTAGTTAAAGAAACTGATTTTTCGTTTAAATGAAACTTTGCCACTTTTGTGTTCTGAATTTCAAAAATCCGACATACATGGTTGTCATTATTATGTAAAATGTGGTTCAATGGGACGAAAATAATTTTTTGGTGAATAGTAACTTTTTTTCATTAATCACGATTAGAGGTAATTAGTGTAATTTAAGGTAAAAATGATATTATAAAAATGTGAAAACACCATGACACTTGTCATACACCTATTGGGTGAGTCATTTCCGACCAAGACAACCCATGGGTCGATTTAGGGGACCCCATGGAGCCACTTGGGTGAGATAATGACTTTAATGCCTTTTTTTAAAATAAAGGTGAAAATGAAACTAACATCAATTGTTTTACTAAAACAATTTTTATAAGGGTTTATACTAATCATATTTTTGTCTATAAATATTCCTTAGAAAGATAAAACGATTTCCTACATGATATTATTTTTTTTTATAATTTTTAGACATTAAATAAATTAAATTATTTATGACATCATGATGATGCAGCGATGACCTCATTATTTAACGATTTAAATAAAATGGAAAGATAATGTAATATATAAGACCTAAACTTATCCAAAAACTATTGGATTGGAATATTTAGAAGCCTTATCATCTTATATTCGAAATATATCAATGTGGGGCCTTAGAAATTA
Organism: Viscum album; assembly: GCA_963277665.1. Classification (NCBI taxonomy): domain Eukaryota; kingdom Viridiplantae; phylum Streptophyta; class Magnoliopsida; order Santalales; family Viscaceae; genus Viscum; species Viscum album. The sequence goes on from OY728147.1 coordinate 759,073,580, forward strand.
GAAAAACATTTGAAAATAGAATAATAGTTTCATGATTTCCAAAAGTGCCCCTCCTCTCCTCTTATAAAAGGCCCCCAACTCTACCTCATTTCACACACTCCTCAAGCCTTTGGCTCGGCCATCCCCAGCCCATTTACTCTCTCCACATCCCTCTCCTCATCCTATAGGATTCTCTTTGGGCAGAATCCTTTCAAAGGAATCCTTTAGGCTCAAATCAAAAGGAGTTACACTTTTAAAGGTAATTCTTTCTCTCACGTTCATTTGTTTTATTTTGCTTCTCCAACCCCCTATACTCTTTTTATTTACTTATTTTGTAACAACAACAGTATATTAATGATACTAGGATGTTGTTATAAGATTTATTCGAGCTACACTCTCACACAACTACATCAAATGGTTAAAGAACATACGGTTTACGTGGATGGTGAAATTCTACCTCCCGAAACGATGATTGTTCAATACTCATCTAACACCTTCAAAGGTGGCCATTATGATGTCACTATTTTTATATATGATATATAATATTTTTATTCTTTCCTTAACCTTCTGTATTTTTCATTTATGGCATACCACTATTGATTCCATTATGGGTAAACACGATATCTTCATTTTAGGAAGTGCGGACTACCGCCCCCTGAAACTGATTTGATTCGTCAATACCATATGTGGGATGTGTAAAGGATAAAATTAATGATATTATATATGTTATTATACTAGAATTATAATATACTCTTATATCATTATGATTCCGTTCCAGAAAATACGAAATAGAAATGGAAGTAGCGTTCATGCGTACGTACGGCTTACCGTCTCCATGAACGGTGCATTTCATTTCTTACCTCTGAATGTGACGTAATATTATAAATACATGTATATGCTGAATATATATGATATATATGTTATCCAAATCATTAATATAATTCTGGATATAATGAACCTTTGACCAAATTAACAACATGTATGTGTAAGAAGTCTATTTTTGACTTAAGAACCAAATACCGACAAAATGAACATTATTAACTTATATGATTACATGATGTTCATAACATTGTATAAAAGGAATAATGAACTTGAAAAATGTTCATAATCAAGTAGAGATTAACTCAAGTTTATTATTTAGGAGATTAAAGAACGGTCAGGTCATGTCAGATACAATGTATGGGACTTCGTCTCAATCTCCTTTCATTGAGGCATATTTTGTTTTATACACAACTTTCTTTTATACGGTGTATAAACCAACTTTGACTTTTACTTTTATTCAAAAGGAATCCTTTTTATATGAAGCATTTAGTAAACGGAAAAAGGTAATGTTTTTGTCATACGTATGCGGCGACAACGACTTCTCCGCCGTCGTGACCATTATTTGAGTTCCGGCTTCCTCTATAAGCCATACCTTCTTTTTAAAAGAAAAATAAATACCATGTTTTACTTTTATTTTATTTAGGTATTGAAAATGGTTTTCATAATGTCTTTATATCAATGTGTTGTATTGATATCTTTTGATTTAAAGTTGGAAATGTTTTGTTTTCTTTTATGCATGTTTTATGTGATACGATTATGTTGAGGTTCTTGGGCGTTATTATGAAAACGGGTGGTTCCGTGATAAACTAAGGGCGGGTGAGCCCGATATAGCTCTCCAATGCATTGGGTAACGCGAAGAGGTGAAACGTTAAGGTATCGCCGATGCGATTTAGGGAATATACTGTGATGGGTATTCCAAACGTAACCAAGAGGGTTACTCCCTACGTAAGAATGTTATGAATGCCTCAAGTTACCTTTATGTCTTATGATTTCTATGATTTACTCATGATTTGATGAGGTATGTTAAATTACTTATGTTTTATGGGTAAAGTATGATTTCATTCTTATGTATATTTGTACCCATATTTCCTTTCCATGTATTGATAACCCATACTGAGCTTTTTATGCTCATCCCAAGTTTTTTTGAAATGTTTTTCACAGGTCAAGGGAAAGGTACATGATATGATGATAGTGTCAAGGAAGTGTCAAGAAAGAATCCATGTTTTATTTTAAATATATTTCCATTGATGGGAATGAAGAATACTATCTTTATGTACCCACTTTGTTTATATGTAGAATGTAATGCAAGTTTTATGATCTAATTCTCTAAAACTCTATACCCAAAAAGATCCTCAATGCGTAATCTTGTAATAACTCAAGATTAAGTAAGGTTTAAGGCTGGGGCCTTATAGTTGGTATCAGAGGTCAGTTTAGATAACTTTAGGAGTTAGAATTCTATTAAATGATTATCCAAAAATATTTTTTTATGGTCAAATTGAAATGATATAGCATTTGAAGATTACCATGTTGCTTCATCTAAGACATGTTTGTTCAGAATGGTTTTCCGCAGAGGAAACAGGAAAGAAGTGCTAGGAAGGAATACAGAAAGAAATAACCGTCTGAATCAGCATCCTGAGATGGTCGGAATTGGAACTGAACAGTTTTTTGCAGTGATGGCACAGTTGACTGAGGCTATAAATGGTGGTGGTATCCATGCACGAGATCAGCCAGATCAACCGTAGAGGAACATGTCAGTGGTGGAACATTTCATGAGGAAACATCCCCCATCATTCAGAGGATCATCTAACCTTGTGTTAGATGAAGGGTGGATTAAATCACTGGAGAAGATTTTTGATGTCATGGGGTGTTCAGACAATCAAAAGGTTAGTCTTTCTATTTACCGTTTGGAGGGTGAGGAAGATCAGTGGTGGTCGATGGTTAAAAATATCAGGAACACTGATGAGATTGATGCTCTCAACTGGGATGAATTCAAAGGTATGTTTCATGAGAAGTATTTTCTTAAGGCTGTTTGACTTAGGATGGAAAAGAAATTTTTGGAATTGAGGGTAGATGAATACTCAGTGGCTACCTATGAAGAAAGGTTCACTCGATTGGCAAGGTATGCTCCAAATTTTATCCGAGACCTTGATTGTAAAATCAATCATTTTTAATCAGGATTAAAGCCAAAATATCTAAGGTCATTAGCTTCTCGTGAGTTTAAAAGTTATGAAATGCTAGTTCGATGTACTAAGAAGGTGGAAATGGAGTTTTCCGATGACCAAGTGTTCTATAACAACTAGCAGAAGAAGAGACCGAGGTGGCAGGAGAGAGGTAAGAATTATTCAAAAAAGTCTTAGGGTAAGAAAACAAAGTTTCCAGTTTGTGATAAATGTGGCAAAAGGCATGCTGGGGAGTGTCTTCTGAATTCTGGAAAGTGCTACTGATGTGGTAAGATGGGACATAAGGTTCGTGATTGCACTGAAAAGGATCAAGGTGATGGTACGACCAAATTTTATTTACAGTTAGTGAAATGTTATAAGTGCAATGAGATGGGTCACTATGCAAATGAGTGTCCGACAAAGAGCTTGAGTGATGGGAAGCAGTTGGAATACAAGCAGAAAGGGGTGGTGAAATCTTTGGGAACTACTTCGGCAGACGTTGGGCCATCAAATGAAGTTGTATCAGGTACTTTGTCTGTTTTTTCAGATTATTCCAGTGTGTTGTTTGATTCGGGGTCTACACATTCATTCATCTTTGAAACCTTTTCTAGTAAAATGGGAATACCATCTCAAGAAATGACTCCTGAACTTGTGGTAAAAACACCTGGGGGAAATGTTGAGAAAAAATAATTTATAAGAATATTCCTATCCTTATCTGTGGAAGGAACCTACTTGCAAACCTTATTGTTCTCCCTTTAGTAGAGTTTGATGTTATCCTGGGTATGGATTGCCTCTCTATTTACCATGCTATGATTGACTGTAGAGATAAAGAAGTTTCTTTTAAGAAAGACTTTCAGTTTGTGTACAAGAATGAACCCTTACTGTTGATAACTTATCAAGAGGCCGACAAACTTGTAAAAGATGGAAATGAATGTTACCTTGCACACATCATTGAAAATAAAGGAACTGTTCAGATTAATGATTTGCCAGTGGTAAATGAGTATCCTAATGTTTTTCCTGATGAGTTTCCAGGAATAATACCAGATCGGGAGGTTGAGTTTACTGTTGACTTAGATCCTGATGCTAATCCAATTTCAAAACTTCCTTATCGAATGGCTCAAATTGAACTTTTAGAGTTGAAGGAGCAATTGCAAGATTTATTAGAGAAAGGTTTCATTCAACCTAGCACTTCACCATGGGGTGATCCTGTCTTATTTGTTAAAAAGAAAGATGGTTCTATGAGACTTTGCATTGATTATAGAGCCTTGAATAACATCACTGTTAAGAACAAATATCCTTTTCCTCATATCAATGATTTGTTTGATGAGCTCCAGGGAGCTCAGTTTTTTTCAAAGATTGACTTGATATCGGGGTACCATCAGCTGAAGGTAAAGGAGACAGATATTCCGAAGACCGCATTCCGTACGAGATATGGCCATTATGAATTTGTAGTAATGCCTTTTGGGATAACCAATGCACCTGCTGTATTCATGGACTTAATGAATATAATTTTCCATGAGTTCTTGGATAAGTTTGTGGTGGTTTTCAGTGATGATATTTTGGTGTTTTCTAAAAGTAAAGAGGAGCATGAAAGACATTTAAGGGTTATCTTGAAATCATTAAAAGAAAAGAAACTGTATGGAAAATTCAGCAAGTGTGAGTTTTGGTTGCAACAAATATTTTTCCTTGGTCATATTGTTTCTAAAGATGGAATAACTGTTGATCCTGCAAAAACAAAAGTTGTGAAAGAATGGCCAAGACCCACAAATGTAACCGAGATTCGTAGCTTCCTTGGTTTGGTAGGCTATTACCGAAGGTTTGTTAGAAATTTTTCACGATTATTTAGTCCAATGACTAAGCTAACTCGAAAGGGTGTTAAGAATATCTGGACAAAAGAATGTGATGATTGTTTTCAGGAATTGAAAAGAAGATTGGTGAATGCTCCAGTTTTGGCACTACCTTCCACAAATGGTGAGTTTGTTATATACAGTGATGCTTCATTGAAAGGACTTGGTTGCGTCCTAATGTAGAATGATCAGGTAATTGCTTATGCTTCGCGACAGCTGAAAACTCATGAGGTAAATTACCCTACACATGATTTGGAATTAGCTGCTGCTGTTTTGCATTAAAAATTTGGAGGCATCATTTGTATGGAGTAAAGTGTTAAATATATACTGATCACAAAAGTTTAAAGTATATATTCACTCAGAAGGAGTTAAACATGAGACAGAGGAGATGGCTGGAATTAATCAAGGAATATGATTGTACAATTCATTACCATCTGGGAAAAGCAAATAAAGTGGCTGATGATTTGAGTCGAAAAAGTAATGCTTCATTAGCAATGTTGCATTATGAATGTGATCCTTTGGTTAAGGATTTGATGAACTTTGTCATGGAAGTTGTTGGTGCAGGAAGTTCTTCTATTTTTTTCAGGTATCAGTGAAATCTTCTCTATCAGACAGAATCAAGCAAGCATAGAAGCAAGACAGTGAGTTGCAGAAAAAGGTAGAGATGGTTCAGAAAGGTACGTTCCCTGAATTCAACATTGATAATGATTGTGTTTTGTGATTTGAGAAGAGATTGTGTGTATCTTGTGATTCACAGTTGAAGAGGGAGTTGTTATATGAAGCTCATAGTTCTCCGTTTTCAGTTCATCCTGGCAATACTAAAATGTACAGAGATTTTTGAGAGTATTACTGGTGGGATGAAATGAAAAGAGATATTGCTGATTTTACTGTGAAGTGTTTGACTTGTCAGCAGGATAAAGCAGAGAGGCAGTTACCGAAAGGGATGCTTCATCCTTTACCAGTAACAGAGTGGAAATGGGAAAATATATCCATGGACTTTGTTGTGGGATTACCGAAGACATCTCGAGGTAATAATGCAATCTGGGTTATTGTTGATCGCTTGACTAAATCTGCTCATTTCATTGCTATACGAGATACTTTTTCCCTAGATCAACTTTCCCGTTTGTATCTTAAAGAGATAGTCAGGTGGCATGGAGTTCCCCTCTCCATTGTGTCCGATCGTGATCCCAGGTTCACTTCTATCTTTTTGAAAGGCCTTCAGAAGTCTTTGGGTACTGAATTAAATTTTAGTACAGCTTTTCATCCTTAATAAGATGGGAAATCAGAACGAACAATTCAGACTCTGGAGGATATGCTACGAGCTTGTCCGATGGATTATCAGGGAAGTTGGGACCAACATCTTCCTTTGGATGAATTTTCATATAATAACAGTTTTCATTCTAGTATACAGATGGAACCATTTCAGGAATTATATGGGAAGCGGTGTCGAACTCCAGCTTTCTAGGATGAAGTGGGTGAAAGGAAGTTGATGGGACCAGAATTGGTAGAAGAGTTGGAAGAAAAACTTCATCTGATTCAGAAACACATGAGAACAGCTCAGAGCAGGCAGAAGAGTTATGCAGATAATCGGAGGAAGGATCTATCTTTCGAGGTAGGTGATCATGTTTTTCTCCAGGTTTCTCCTTGGAAAAGTGTGATGAGATTTGGTAAGAAAGGAAAACTGAGTCCAAGGTTTATTGGACCATATGAAATTCTGGATAGAGTTGGATCAGTTGCTTACCGGGTGGCTTTACCTCTGAGTTTATCTCAGGTACACAATGTTTTTCATGTTTCGATGTTGAGAAAGTACATGCCAGATCCATCTCATGTTTTGAGTCCAGTGGTAGTTCAGCTGGAAGAGAACCTATCTTATGAGGAACAACCGATCCAGATTCTTGACCATAGGGAGCAAGTGTTACGAAATAAGGTGATTCACCAGGTAAAGGTTTTGTGGAAAAACCACATGATTGAAGAGGCAACATGGGAATCTGAAAATGCAATGAGGGATAAGTACCCCCATTTATTCGATAAGTAAATTAATTGCGGGGACGCCATTTTCTAAAGGGGGAAGTATGTAACATCCCATGTAAGTAATGAATAATAGATATTTTATCTATGTCTATTAATGAATTAGATAGTGTTTTAGAGGATTAAAATGAAAACAAATCTAATCTTAAGCATGTAATACACTAATATTTGTAAAAGATTGTTTTACTACCTTTGATGGAAAAACAATTTTGAATCTATATTTTGACAATTTTATAAACTATTTTTCTCAAAATAAACTTATTCTTTATGATTGGGACATCAAAATTCTCTTTGTGTGAATTTTTGGTATTTTTCTGACAATGTTCATTTTTTAATGAATAGTGGAAAATACTGCATTTTACATCAAAACTGCTTTTTAATATAATTTATTTATATGATTAGATTATATTTAGAATTGGTTTTGAAGTTAAATTAGAATATATTTTTACCATTTAATCCAATGGTGGTCATTGGAATCAATTTCAATTTAAAATTGGACTTAAACTGTTGTCAATCTTCTAATACTTATTGTTTCATAAAAACACGCTATTTGTTTTGACAGCAGGAGTTAATTATTAAATTAATTAATTCTACTTATATTCTTTGAATTAGGTAATATTAACATCATTTTTGAATTCAGAATATCGAATATAGCTTAGAGTGAATATTTGGTAAATTTCTGAAAAACTCCAATTTTTGATGAATAATGAAACCACTGAGTGGTAGTTAAAGAAACTGATTTTTCGTTTAAATGAAACTTTGCCACTTTTGTGTTCTGAATTTCAAAAATCCGACATACATGGTTGTCATTAGTATGTAAAATGTGGTTCAATGGGATGAAAATAATTTTTTGGTGAATAGTAACTTTTTTTCATTAATCGCGATTAGAGGTAATTAGTGTAATTTAAGGTAAAAATGATATTATAAAAATTTGAAAACACCATGACACTTGTCCTACACCTATTGGGTGAGTCATGGCCGACCAAGAAACCCATGGATCGATTTAGGGGACCCCATGGAGCCACTTGGGTGAGATAATGACTTTAATGCCTTTTTTTAAAATAAAGGTGAAAATGACACTAACATAAATTGTTTTACTAAAACAATTTTTAGAAGGGGTTATACTAATCATATTTTTGACTATAAATATTTATTAGAAAGCTAAAAGGATTTCCTATATCATATTGTTTTTATTATAATTTTTAGACATTAAATAAATTAAATTATTTATGACATCATGATGATGCAGCGATGACCTTATTATTTAACAATATAAATAAAATGGAAAGATAATGTAATATCTAAGACCTACACTTGTCCAAAAACTATTGGATGGGAATATTTCGAAGCCTTATCATCTTATATTCGAAATATATCAATTTGGGACCTTAGAAATTCGAAACACTTTTGAAAATAAAATAATAGTTTCATGATTTCCAAAAGTGCCCCTCCTCTCCTCTTATAAAAGGCCCCCACCTCTACCTCATTTCACACACTCCTCAAGCCTTTGGCTCTGCCATCCCCTTCCCATTTACACTCTCCACATCCCTCTCCTCATCCTAGTTGATTCCCATTGGGCATAATCTTTTCAAATGAAGCCTTTAGGCTCAAATCAAAAGGAGTTACACTTTTAAAGGTAATTCTTTCTCTCATGTTCATTTGTTTTATTTTGCTTCTCCAACCCCCTAAACACTTTTTATTTACTTCTTTTGTAACAACAACAGTATCTTCAATATACTCGGATGTTGTTATAAGATTTATTAGAGCTACACTCTCACACAACTACATCAAATGGTTAAATAACATACGGTTTCCGTGGATTGCGAAATTCTGCCTCCCGAAACGATGATTGTTCAATACTCATCTAACACCTTCAAAGGTGACCATTACGATGTAACTATTTTAATATATGATATATAATATGATTATTATTTCCTTAAGCTTATGTATCTTTCATTTATGGCATACCACTATTGTTTCCATTATGGGTAAACACGATATCTTCATTTTAGGAAGTGCGGACTACCGCCCCCTGAAAGTGATTTGATTCGTCAATACCATATGTGGGATGTGTATAGGATAAAGTTAATGATATTATATATGTTATTATACTGGAATTATAATATACTCTTATATCATTATGATTCAATTCCATAAAATACGAAATAGAAATGGAAGTAGCGTTCATGCGTACGTACGGCTTACCGTCTCCATGAACGGTGCATTTCATTTCATACCTCTGAATGTGATGTAATATTATAAATACATGTATATGCTGAATATATATGATATATATGTTATCCAAATCATTAATATCATTCTGGATATAACTAACCTTTCACCAAATTAACAACATGTAAGTGTAAGAAGTCTATTTTTGACTTAAGAACCAAATACCGACAAAATGAACATTATTAACATAAATGATTACATGATGTTCATAACATGTTATAAAAGGAATAATGAACTTGAAAAAGGTTCTTCAGCAAGTATATATTAACTCAAGTTTATTATTCCGAAGATTAAAGAACGGCCGGGTCAAGTCGGATACGAGGTATGGGACTTCGTCTCAATCTCCTTTCATTGAGGCATATTTTGTTTTATACACAACTTTCTTTTATACGGTGTATAAACCCCTTTGACTTTTACGTTTATTCAAAAGGAATCCTTTTTATACGAAGCATTTACTAAATGAAAAAAGGGAATGTTTTTGTCGTACGTATGCGGCGACAATGACTTCTCCGCCGCCGTGACCATTATTTGAGTTCCGGCTTCCTCTACAAGCCATACCTTCTTTTTAAAAGAAAAATAAATACCATGTTTTAATTTTATTTTATTTTGGTATTGAAAATGGTTTTCATAATGTCTTTATATCAATGTGTTGTATTGATATCTTGTGATTGAAAGGTGGAAATGTTTTGTTTCCTTTATGCATGTTTTATGTGATACGATTATGTTGAGGTTCTTGGGCATTATTATGAAAACGGGTGGTTCCGTGATAAACTAAGGGCGGGTGAGCCCGATATAGCTTTCCAATGCATTGGGTAACGTGAAGGAGTGAAACGTTAAGGTTTCTCCGAAGAGATTTAGGGAATATATTGTGATGGGTATTCCAAACGTAACCAAGAGGGTTACTCCCTACGTAAGAATGTTATGAATGCCTCAAGTTACCTTTATGTCTTATGATTTCTATGATTTACTCATGATTTGATGAAGTATGTTAAAGTACTTATGTTTTATGGGTAAAGTATGATTTCATTCTTATGTATATATGTACCCATGTTTTCATTCCATGTTTTTATAAACCATACTGAGCTTTTTATTCTCATCCCAAGTTTTTTTGAAATGTTTTTCACAGGTCAAGGGAAAGGTACATGATATGAAGATAGTGTCAAGGAAGTGTCAAGAATGAATCCATGTTTTATTTTATATATGTTTCCATTGATGGGAATGAATAATACTATCTTTATGTAACCACTTTGTTTACATGTGGAATGTCATGCAAGTTTTATGATCTAATTCTCTAAAACTCTAAACCCGAAAAGATCCTCAATGTGTAATCTTGTAATAACTCATGATTAAGTAAGGTTTAAGGCTGGGGCCTTATATGTGGAGACGGAAAGCCGTATGCACGCACGAGTGAACATATCATTACATTGATGGATAAATGGTATGGAACTGCATGGTGTATGAATGTTTATAAAATAATATCATGTTATATTCATTATTTACATCCATTAAACTCATCAATATACTCTTCCAAATTATGTATTATAAAATAACATATTACAACACGGCATGGAGACGGTAATCCATACGTACACAATGATGGTGATGTTTTTATTTATAGGATTGATAAAAGGAGGTATAATGTTATACTATAATTATAATAACATATTTCCATGTAGATGATACTGTATTTATTACTTAATTATTGAAACCACATAAGAAGAGGAAGTAAAAGAAGAATGTTTTTTGAAATGGGTGATAAAATAATTACCTTTTTTCAGGTATCTTATTTTGGTATGAACAAAAGGACTCTTTAAGGCGGATTTATTCGAAAATGGTGGCCTCTAGGAAGAAGTGAAATATGTTTGGAGGAGATTTTCTTAGGGTTTGGAGAATCCAAAGGGCATTTGACTGTGATTAAAAGAGAATGAGATGTGTCGTTTTATAAAAGAGGGGAAATGCACCTTTGAAAAGTATGGAAATTTTTATTTATTGTAAATTGATTTTATGTTTATAGGACTCCCAAAATTATTTATTCTGAATAAAATATGAGTATGGGTCAAAAATTTGATCAAAAAAAATAGGCATGTGCTAATTTTATTTTAAACATTATCTTTTTATTTATCCTTATATAATCTATTTAACATAATTTGTGGTAAAAATATTGTAAATATTAAATGGTTATAAATATTTTCTTTTTTATGGTTAATTTTACATGATTAGATACTTTATAAAAAATTTGAAAATATAATTTTCACTTTTTATTTTTTGAATATTTTTTTAATTTTTGAATAATTAATAATATGTTACTTTTATAAAATATATATAGTGTAAATGGGGACACTATACAAATATTTAACTTAAATAAAATCATAAGAGAAGATAAATTCGAAAAAAAATATTTCACACACTCATAACATGTCATAGTTTCTTTGAAAAAATAGTGGATCAAAATAATTATTTCATTTAATATTAATTTTAATATTTTTGAAACCATTTAATTGACATTTATCTCAATAAAATAATTTCTACAACAATATTGTGTCATCATTAATATTAATTATTTAATCTATAAATATTCTAAATAAATTCAAATAATGTAGATACTTTCATTAGATTTATATAGACTATATATTTTATATGTTTTATCATATTTATCACTATATGAAAATTATTATACTTATAAGATATATGGGAGTGACATGTTGTCACCTTCCTCTGTTTTAATTATAAATAAATCACTTTCATGGGAAACAAAGTTAATTAAATGAATAAATTCTGAACAATCGATGATATTGGTATACTAAAATTCATTCAACAAGATTTTGGAAGGTTTTAGGATAATTTTATTATCATTATCATAATGCTAGTTAACCGAATTTACCCGATTTACCATTAACTATGGTAAATATAAATTATCATAGTTACTAATCATATTATGAAAAAAAGTAACCTATTTAAATAATCTAATCCCACTAATTAAAAATCTAGAATCCATTTTTCATAATTTATAACACAATATTGAAAAAAATTAATTCAAAAATAATTTCCATTCTCAAAACCAAAAAAAAGAGGCTCTTTAAGAAGTAAAAACTTATCAAAATATTGTCAAGAGTTTATGCCCAATTAAAATATGAAGTTACTTACAATAAACAAAATTGGATTAAATTATTAAAACATAACATAATTATACTTTAAAATCAAATTAAAATTTAATCTTACAATACAAATAAATATAACGAAAAAGTAGTTTTGAATAAAAATGAATAATTTTTACTATTCATTAAAATTTGAGTTTCATTTGAAAATACCAAAATTTTAACCAAGTTAAATTTTAATTTATCTCTTCTAAATAAGAATTTTATTTTTCCAAATAGAATATATAAAAATATTAAAAACTATATCTAAAAGGGATGCGCCATCCAAAGGTGACAAAACTGCTTTTTTGGAAAAATGATTCTTTTATACAAAAAATTGAATTCGTTCTTATATAACGTTCTAAAAAATACATAATATGACTGATAATGTTATATAAATTTTTTTTTTTGATAATATTCATAACATCTAGTTTATATCCCATAAAATTATAATATTTTAATAATATATCATTGTTTAGTTAAGCATGGTATTGTGAACAACAAAAGCTATTGAGGAAGGTATATCTTATTTGTAACGCAAGATAAGTCAATATTGATTATTGTGAAATCTCCATTGGTATTTCATATACTATAATCTAAACATAGTTCTTTTAGACATTGATCAAAATCTATACTCAGTGTGGTGTGTATTATACAACAAATTGGTGTTGCGTGTAATATAAGACAAGTCAGTTTAGTGTGAAAGGAATGTTTTCTCGAATGACTTGCAAGATTTAAATGAAAAATTTAAATTATTCAAAAAATTGTCCATAAAAACCCAATGTGTTACAATATACCCCCCCGTAAAGTGATTTTCACCCTCAGAATTTATCAGGGTTATAAAATATTTACTAGTTGAAAGTTTCTTTCATATAAATCCGCATCATAAAAAGGAATCACAAGGAGAAAAATGGTCTCTAACTTTGTTTTTTTAATTTTGATGTAAGTTTTAAACTGACATTGAAGCTTATGACGTAAAAATATGACTTGTGCAGTTTATTTTGTAAGTCGGTGTGAAATATGAATTAAATTTGTTTATTATCATTAGTTTTATAAAAAAATGAAGCTAAAAACCCCATTAGTATCATTTTTGGAATTGGTTTCCTTAAAAATGATGCTAAAAAAGGTAAAAAATAGTTCCAATGTTGATTTTCCTTAAAAACCCGACTCTATAAGTGATAGAAAATTATTTTGGGCATCATTTTTAAATAAAACTTATTGAATAAGTGAATTTTTTCTACAATGTTCAAGAGAAATTCATATGATCCGATTTTACTAGTTGTGGAGCAAAAACAGAGTTATGGAAAAAAAGTTATGGTTGTGGGAATCTAAACTTGTCAATGTTTTGATTGTTACAAATCATTTCAAAGAAAACCTAATTAACATGAATTAATATCACCCACACCAAATTAATTAATATAAATATATTTTCAAAAATATGTCAATGGTTTTAGGTTCTTCCATAAAAATGATATGTTGTTTATCATCATATCTCTTATATTTAGGGTACAACTCATGCTTCAATGAAAATAGTGATCGATAATTAAATTTACACCAGGGTTGGTAAATATCATCCAAATGATTTATATTTGTAACATGATCATATAAAAATCATATATATAAGAAAGATAATTTAATTTTTTAGAAATTAAGAAAAATAATAATAAAGATAATTAATAATTAGAATAGATACCATGTTCAAATTAATGATTGAATCCATGTTCAAAACATCATTGAATCGAGTAGGTTGGAAATGATGAATTAAGGAGGAGATGGATTTATTTATAGTAAATGAAAATATTTTCAATTACATTGTATGAAAATATATGAGGGATTTTAAAGAGTTAAATGTGAGTTGTGAGAAAATGGATATATTGGTACCATGTATTGTAGAATACTCTTTTTCATCAGTTTTGTTTAGAAGTGACACCAATGTTTTTTTTAAATGTTTTAGAAAATTTATTAAGCATTGATTTTACTGGTCGTGGAGCTAAAAAAGGTAAATATTAATCGTTGTGGCCTTTGAATGTTGGGATTCTTTAATTATTCTCTTAGAGAAGATCAAATTCTGAAATCCATAACATTTAATCCGTAACTCTTTTTTTTCTCCACGACCTATGAAATCAAAGCTTAGGTAATAATATTAAACATAGTAAAAGAATGTAATTATTTTCATTGTTTTTTTAACCGACTCCTAAACTAATATTTTTATTTTTGCGTCTGCATTAAAAAAACAATGCCAAAAAGTCTCCAAAAATATATTTTACATCATTTTATAAGCAACCAACATCCAAATTTCAATGTTAAAAACCATTTTACTACCAGTAAATACTAAAAAAATCCTTTTTAAAAAGAAATGTTAGAAACATAATGGTTACCCATTGTAAATCATCACTAGGTTTCCACATATTATAACATAGGTGGGATGTGATGACACGGATATGGAAGAAAATATGTAATCATCATGTTTTGATGGAGAGTGATAGAGAAAAATGTTTCGATAAAGTTAACAAGAAAAAATCCAAAAATATATAACAATTTAAGGGACAATTTAATTTATCAGATAATAAGGTACATAGATAAATTTTTTTGTTTTCAGGATCCTTTCCTATAAATCTGAATAACATGAGAAGTAATATATACTAGACATTAGTAAAAGCCCACCTTTCATCATTCCATGAACAATTTCAACTTCATCTCTTATTTAAAGAAATTATGTTTAATTTTAAATTCTTGAAATGTAAGCAGACCATGTGGTTGAATGATAGGTCATTCCATCTATCTCAAAAAATATTAGCGCACAAACTCAAATATATATAATTCCACTTATTGTGAGATAATAATTTAATCTAACAAGAATCAAACGTAATATAACTTATAATATCAATAAATGGATAACATTACAATACTTCCAAAAACTAAAAATATAAAACATTCGAAATAGGTGTACTAAATCGAATGAAAATTTATCTCCCACATCTTGGAATGTAGTTATTGGTTGTCACTTTCCAAACATGTGAATATGTCAATAAAGTATTCTACTAATACATTTTTATATTATCTATTACTATAGAACCTTAGTGAAAACATGCATTATTTCAAAAGTATCTCTTTCCATAAACCAAAATTAACAAAAAACCAATATACCAAAACCATGATAAATCATTGTCTATATATTAGTCCTGAGGCCCTTAATAATATCAAACAACTCATTATCTCTTTATCCAATCATTATTCACATATTATGTGTTTTCCAAAACTATTTGAATAACTTCTCAAGGTTACTAGTTCCATTCAACATATGCTTTCAAATACATAAAGAAAACATTAGTGTAACAATCTGTATATGTTTATCTATTCCATATTACCATAAAATTACTTATACAACATTATTCTTGATAAATATTGAATCATTACACTATCTCCTGAAACCATTCTCTAAGCTTCACTGATTATTTCTATAACACATCTTGTATCTCATATATCATTTGTAGTATCTTCATCATCCACAACATATATAATACCCATAAAATCATGATGATTATCATGATTAGATTTTCCCTTAGGGCATCTATTTTCATAATTCCCATACATTCATCATTTAAAACATGTAATTTGCGTTGATGTCTTAGAAATACCATTATCTTTTCCCATTGTCTTAATTAGACCATTTCTATTTCAATTACTGGATTTGTGCCTTTCTTATCACACCCAATTCATTTTCCAGTTCCATTGAATCATTCTATTATATTCCTCTTCCCACATGATTTATATGAGGAAAAGTGAACATTATTTCCTCCATAATCACCATTAAAGTCCATCTTTCATTCATTAGCTAGGTCAGGAAACACACTAATGTTGATATTATTGATCGTATTATGAGATTACTGATTATGAAGAATAATGATGTTTCTCCTTCCAACTCCCATTTCATATGATTTCTCATAAATAATATCATTCCATTTTCAATCATATTTTTCATTAATATGAATCCTCTTATTTACCGCCATTTTCGAAAACCCAAAAAATAATAGTTTGAAAAGAAAAAATAATACTAGGAAAACAATATAATAAATGGGAGTGTGTTCAATCTCAAATATATTAGGTGCAATAATTGAATAGTCATTATTATTTCCATAATTCTAGGACTATAACCTATATTTATACTTACCCTTTGGGATAACCCTAGATATACCTTTGAAATATCTCTTGGGATATCACTAATGTTTTTGTATCCTAGTTTCCAATGGTTAACTAAACCTTCACTATGATACCAACTATATAGAACCAAGCTTTACATACATGGAAATTAAATATATTTTTTAGTAATACTTAATGTTTTACTCAAATATATGCCCAATGATTGTGTTATTTTAGTGTATTTAGAAACATGGAACATAGTCTTCTCACATGACGAATGATCTTCAACATATCCCATAAAGATCTTTCACTTTTGTTTTATCAACTAAAACCATTCTTTATAACCTTGGGAACAGAAAATATAAAAAGGATGATCTCATTGCTTAGTAAGGGAAAAAATTGAAAACATAGAAAAACCCATAAAAAAATATTGTAAAAACATGAACATAAGGTTTAAATATCAAAATAATGGGTCATGAAATAAATCATGGTAGTTTGTAAGCCATTAATCATAGAAGAACACTAAACATTATAATATAGCATTGGAATAAAACATTGGGTTGTGGAAAATAAATAATAAAATAATATTATTTCCATAGTATCCAATGCATTGTTTCTAAGACCATCATTGTGTACAAAGTCCTTTACTGATCTGAGATTACAAACTGTTCCAGGTATATATTACTGAACCAAATTTACGTACTGTTCTTGACCTATATTACTGAACCTGATTTACTTTCCATTCTAGAAATGCCTATATCATGAGTTATAAATATTTACCCAATTCATTGCAGGGATATATATTTGTCACCTATATCATAATTAAATTAATCTTACATGTGCCACAAAAACATAAATAATTCATCATAGCTTAACCCAAAAAATAACATAGGTTTCTTCATTGTCATTTTATTATAACATAATCAATATAAAATGTCAATCCATCATTAAAACAATAAAATCATATAATTAATATATATATAACCATAACCCAATTTAAATATAATGATCTTATATGGAAAATAATTTTGATAAAACACTCGAACTTAATTCTTGATGAAAATATCCTCTCTTCATTAAAAAACATTTTTTCAACATTTTATGCAATTTTAATATAATATAATTTAATTAAATATAAACATAAAATAGTGTGCAGGAATATTAATATAAATAAGGAATCATGAATCCATATGAAATCCATTCATGCCATATAACTTAGAAGAAACATTCTCCTTATACTTTTTCCAAAAAGTTCAAAAAGTACCACACATGGTAAGGAAAAGAAAGATTCCATCCACACCATGTAGTATAATTTAAAAAAAGAGAAAAATTACTTAATAAAAGATTTGTAAAAATTTTATGAAAACATTTTTAGAAAACACAGACATTGAGGATAAATATGGCCCTTGTAATTACTTATGTATAAACAATCTCGGATAGAAATGAGATTTTAAAAATTATTTCTTACCATAGGTTTGATTTCATCCATATATGTTCAAAAATTCATATATATTGGGTTTAAACATATTATTAACTTGTAACAGAACAATAATAATATTTATGATATCATATATGATTCACTTATAACTTTTTATTACCCTTTTATTTACCAATTCCAATTAAAAGCAATGTTTTGGGTAACAATCGTTTTATTTATCATACACGTTTTGACTTGTTATTTTTAAAATTATTACTTATATCATTATTTACTTACTTAAATAATTTAAAACATGATTTATATATCATAAATTGTCATTATAGTAATATATATAACATATAGATAAATAAAATGAAATACACTGTTCAAGGAGACAGTAGGTCGTACTAGCGCATGAACGCTATTTCAGTTTCATTATTGTATTGGATGGATGATAATATATATCATACATATATACATAAAAATAGTATAATTAATATTTAATATATTTGATGACTATTTATTATATATACTTTATACTAATTCTTGAATGGTTAACGTAGAGAATGAATCTTATCACGTTGTAGAGATGGTAATCTGTACTTGCGCATGAGCAAAGATATCATTCCCTTGATGGATAAAAGGAATATAATTGGAAGATATATTAATTTTAAAATACTATTATATTTTTATATTCATATTTTTAATCTATTATACTAATCAATATACCAATCCAAATTATGAATTTTTGAATAAAACATTATACCACATCGTGGAGATGGTAAACTATACGTACACACGCATAGTGATATTGTTATTAATAGGATAGATAAAATGATGTATAAGATTTTATCATAAATAGAATAACATGTAATAATGTATATGACACTATAATTATTACTTTATTTTTGAAAAAAATAAGAAGATGAAGTAGAAGAAGAAAATAATTTGGAAAGAGGTGATAAAACAATTACCTCTTTTCCGGGTATCTTCTTTTGGTATAAACAAACTAACTCATTATTATGGATTTCATCCCAAATGGTGGCCTCTAATAAATGTTTAAGGAAGTTGGGAGTAGATTTGGGAAGGTTTTATTTAAGAAAAATGGCTTTTGGGTGAAATGAAAAGATAAGGCAAGGTGCACATTTATAAGAGACAAGAGGGACACCTTTAGAATGTTTTGAAATATTAATTTATTTTCAATTTATTTTCAATTAAAAATTCACTCAAAATAATATTTTTATCATATAATATTATTATGGGTCTAAATACTCTCATCTAATAAAATTTATACTTGTTTTTATTTTATTTTAAACTGTATCATTTTTTATTTATACATATTTAATCTATTTAATTTTATTTGTGGTAATAATATTATAAATATTAAATAGTTATACATATTTACTCAAATGTTGTCGATTTTCCATAATTGGATACCTTATGAAATTTTATAAGATATAATATTCATTTTTTTAAATTTGAATACTTTTTCTATTTTTAAATAATTTAATAATACATTATTTTTATAAAATATAAATATTTTCAATTTTGACTGTATTCATTTATTCAAATTTAATTAAAATCCATAAAAAATAATATAAATTAAAAAAATATTTAATACACTCCTAACATGAAATATTAACCTATAAAATTTCGTTAACCCATTATTTAAGCCATATTATATTTATTTTAAAATTTTTAAAACCAATTATTTGATATTTCAATCAATAAAATTATTTCTACATCACTATTGTTTTATCATTAATGGTTATTATATAATCTATAAAAATTATTAATAAATTCACATGATGTATATAATTTAATTATAATTATGTATAATATTTAGGTTTTATTTTTTATAATATTTATCACATTATTAAAATTATTATACTTATAAGATATATGAGAGTGGCGTGTTGTCAGTTTCTCTTCTTTTAAATATAATTACATAAAATTCCTGGAAAAAGTCCTCAAAATGAATAAATTCCAACCCATAGGTTATAATTTTCTACTTTAACTAATCCAATAGGTTTTTGGTAGGTTTTAGGGGAATATTATTATCTTTATCATATTTTATATTACCCTCATTTACACGATTAACATTAAACATGGTAAATAAATTACCGTAGTTACTATTCACAATATCCAAGAATAATAAAAGTAACCTATTTACATATTTTGGACCCACTTATTATGAAAATGGAATCTATTTTTAGTAATACAAAACATATAATTCGAAGAAATTATTTTAAAATTAATTTCAGTTTTCAAATCCAAAAAAGCGTTTTTTAGAAGTAAAAACATATCAAAAGATTGTAATGTGTTTATGTCCAATTTAAATGTAATATTACTTACAATGACCAACATTGGATTAAATGATTAAAAATAATCCAATTACACCTTAAAACAAATAAAAAAGCTAATTTGACTATATAAATAAATTAGATGGAAAGGCAGTTTTGTATAAAAATGTTGTATTCTTCACTATTGGTTAATATATGTATTTCATTAGAAAAAAAAATTAACTAATTTAAATTTTCATGTCCTGCTTCCAAATAAGAAATTAATTTTGTCATATATAAATTATTAATTTGTTGAAAACTATATTATAAATTTGTGCATGATCAAAAGGTGGAAAAACTAATTTTGTTTTTGAAAATACTTCTTTTATATGATGAATTCATGTTTTTCTAATATCATGTTTTGGAAAATACATATGCTGAATTTTAATGTTATATATAACTTAAAATGGGGTTAATAATATTCATAAATTCTACTTTATATCCAATTAAATAATAATATTTTAATAATATGTCGTTGTTTAGTGAAACTCGGTATTGCATACAACGCTAGAAATCATGAAAGGTTTCTCTTTCATGTAATGTAAGAAAGTAAATGTTGCATGTAGTTAAAGATTCTATTGGTGTTTTATATAACATAATCCAAATATATTTCTTTTATACATTGAGAAAAATATATTCTCATTTTTCATATATCGTTCGCCAAATCAGTGTTGCGTATAACATACGACAAGTTAGTTTAGAGTGAAAAGAATGTTTGGCTTAATAAATTGCAATATATAAATGAAAATTTTTATTTATTCAAAAAAATAGTCCATAAAAACTAATTTCTTACAACACAAATACTCTGAACTACTCTTCTGTTGTCCGGATCTTTCATATGAAATATATACCCATTAAATTCAAACCAAGACAATGTTATGACATTTAAACATGGACAATACACTAACCAACTTAATGATTTGGATACATCTGATCTACTCAGAACGGAATTTTTAAACCATGTTAAAAATGTTTTGTTATACTAATTAAATATCAATATATCTTTCTTCATTGGATGACATTGTTACAAGACCTATGTTATTAACGATTTATAAATGAAAATTCTTTATCAATTCACCTAATTAATATTTTACATTTATTCCATAGATCTCATTTACCCATTAATATATCATTCATGGTGGGATGGAGGAAAACTAGTGTGCTCCACGACAAGAAAAAAGCTTGTACAAAACTACACAATCTCCTTAGAAATATAATTTTCAACAATGGAGGATTCAGGTCGATATGGATTCTTAACAAAACCCTTCAGTATATTCATATACCATTCAAAGGGATACATACAATAGAGATATACATTTCCTTAAAGAATTATTTCTCAAACAAAATGTACCATTAAATTCACTAATATCTAAAAATGGTGAAAAATAAATTTCTGATTGAAAAGTTTTTGAAATTGATTCATTTTAAAAAATGATCAAATAATTAAGATCAATCTCCTAATTACAAGTTGAATTTGAAAAAAAAATAATCCTTTATGGCTATCTTTCTGAAATAGATGGGTAATATTCAGTTCAATGAAACCAGTAGAATTTTTTTCATCATAATGAGAAAATCATGAGATTTTGTACCTCTCAAATTTAAATCCTTTAAAGACACAATTTTTTTTCATTTGAAGTATAAACCAACAACACATTTTTATCATAAATAAACTGAAATTGTTTAATTTTATCATCCTTGTTTAATGTATGACATTATAGAAGAATAAATTTTCACCTTCCATTATGAGTGGGAGATAAATATAAATGTATTCCCATTGACATCAAGTACAACATTTTATTCAACCCATCTATAGTTATTCCTTTAATATCTAACAGTTTTCTAGTAAATCTATCATATATATTCATCTCTACATGAATGAAATAAAATTTATGTTTATCCTCAAGATATCTACAATATGGTATCTTAAAAATTATTGACCATTTATTCTAAATATGTCTATCATTACCTGATTTATGTGTCTATCTAAATTTCACATCATAGTTTTCACCAACTCAAAATATTAATCAGTTGAAAGAGGTTTTAGACAAATATCAAATTCTAATGATCTATTTAATTCCACTTTTATTCTTATATAAGAGTGATCTATTGAAAAAAAACTTTTGATACCCATGTATACTATGAAACTCCCATGATTAAGTTGATAATATAAAGTCTCTTATTTGAAAATATGATATTTTTTAAGCCCCAAAACACAGTACCTAGACTAATTTTTATATATTGGGAGGTAATTTACAATGACCATAATCATTGCATGAATTTGAAAAAAAAATCCATTTTAAAAAAATTATACACATTAATACCATCCTCTCATAAGAGTTTAAAATCATTAGTTAATGGTGATGATGAAACGACAATATCATTACCCGGATGTTTTGTTCTATATATCATTAAACTCAGCTATACATATTTGTGCTTCATAAAAAATAAAGAGATTGGATGTAAATTACCAATAAAATTTTCCATGAACTATGTGTGATACTAAGGATTATATATGGATTCCTTCCATCAATGCACATATCAAATCTGAGATTTGTAACTTCATTTCTAAATGTAGGAAACGGGTTATCATTTTTATTCCACTATGTACAATCACCTAAATGGTGTATTTTTCCATCACATAATCTCCAATTAATATTAAATGTTATCATTTTTTTATTACATTAGTTAACATTAAATGTTTCAAATAATGAATTATATGAAGATACCAAAATGCCCTAGAAGGGGTCTCTGTTACCTCTAAATCGACCAATGATTATTATTTCAACTTATATCATGATGTAATATATTTAGGAAACTCTGAAATAAATTCATATTCCTTCCTATATAGGTCAAATTCATTCTAAAAACAAGTATTTTTTATCCCATTCTGTATAGTGTATTATTTTATTTATAATGTGAATCAATAAAATAACTTTCTTTTGGAAAATATTGTTCCACAATTATAGAAAATTAGTAAAACTATTGTCACTATAGCCATGATTTTTCTTCAATTTAGTCAATCATAATAGTGAAATAAAAAATATAAATTTTGTACAACATAAATAGAATGGGTTTTTAGCATCACCATATAGATGATAAATTTTAGGTTGTTTCTCAATTTCCTCTGCATCAATATCACAAATCATTTATCCAATTTCATCTGTGTGATAATCATTCAAGGCATAATTACCATTAGATCTAAATTTATGGTTGTTTTAACCATTCTAAATCCAAGGGCTATTACTCGGATTAAAACCATGAAAATTTTAATGATCTTTGGTATCTTTTCTTTTCAAATTCTTCATATTTAAAAAATTCAAGAACGTACTGAAAACAATGGCATTTTTTGTAACATTTCATTTAAAAAATTTCAAAAAATCATCAATAACAATCCCATGCTCATCAATTATTTTATTTTCTAAAATAAAACTCAAAATCATTATAATCTAAAACAAATATAAAAAATTTGTAATCAAAAGATAATAGTGGTGATAAAATTGAGAATAATTTAATCATGTCAAATCTGGTTTATAGTTATATCAAAGATGTCATCATTTGATTCTAACAAAACATTTAAATTTTAATATAAATCTATATATATAAAGTCCTATTTGAAAAGTATAATTTCAAAGAGGATGGATGTTTAAATAGAATATAAGTTTAAATATTATTGATAAATAGGGTGTAAACCACTAATCAAAACATAGAAAAATATTATAGCGACTCTAACTAATTATATAACATATAATAATCCATTTAAGAGAATTATGAATACTTAATGAGTAATTATTTAATAAATCAAAGATATTCATTTATAATAGTAATTATAAAAAATGATGTTAGATAAAAAATATTCCACTAAATATACGATGTAAGATTAGTCACTAACATTTTCACCTAAGTTGTTCTACGTTTTCTACTTTTGCACAAGTATAATGAATAATTGGACACAACTATCATTATATAATCCATCATCATGAAATACATTTCTCTGATACATTATTTTGAGTAAAATAATCTATCATATATGTAACATATACATAAAAGTAAATAAAAGAGTATGTCTGCAACCATTTAAGGCATGGTTGTATGAGGCAACAAATAACAGGGATCTCTAATATTTCATAACAATGCACATTAAAAATGTAAATTAATATAATTTGGAAAGAGATTGAAAAGAATTGACATTATAGTAAACAAAATACATGGTTTCCTATATGAATGTGTGATTTAAAATTATATCAAATTTCAATAAACATCTATCAAACAACTCGGTGAAAACATTATTCCATACATAGAAACATCAGAACATTAATATATAACACTATGATTTATGATCTAATATATATAATTAAAATTTAATTAAATCAACATCATTATAATTAAATCAACACATAACTATGGTATGTGAAGATGGTAATTCGATATTTTCAATTAGAAAATCTTTATACGAATGTGCTATGATGAGGTAGATGAAGCCTAAGTAGTAATGAAATATTTGAGTAAACATAATTGAAAAAATATAGATAGGGAACCCATGATTTTGAACCACCAAAATTGAGCAATAATAATAGTGTTATACTTATTTGAGAGTTGAGAGATGATCATATCGAATGTAAACCATGAACAAGTGAAACATGAGGACTTATAATGAAATAAAAATTGATATTTCAGGCCACCAGATCAGAAAATCAAGATTAGGGCTTCCCTATGTGAGAGAGGTGAATTTTCATTCAGGAGATTGAATAAAACATAAATCAATTGAATTTAGAATTCATAAAGCTTCATATGTTTTGTCACATTGGTTATTATAGAATTGATGTGGTAAAAATGTTTTTTATATTTTCTATGTCGGTTATACAATAACTGACATAAAAAATATTATTTAACATGCCGGTTAAAAAATAACCGACATGTTAAAGAAAATATAAATGCTTTACCACCTCATTTATTGTATAAAAATAAGATAAAATAGAATAACATAATTCTAATAATGGTTATATAATAACTGGCATGAAAAATTATGGTAATTGTTTTAGGACAATAGTTATTTGAGAACCGACATGAAAAATCTATAAGTATAGCATTATCAAGATAGTTATAAACAACATAATTTATAATGTTTATATGATAAATATATTTTTTACAACTAATTATTTCATGAAAATTATTTTGGTGATGATGGAATTATGATCTATGAATGTTGAATGAAAATAGAGAATCAAAAGATATATGAAAACATAAGTTATTGTTACTTGAAAAATTATTTTTACTTATAATTATTAATAAAATAGTAATAAATGATCATATGTAAATAACACATGGTATGATATATATAATTATGTTTCAATTATTTATGTATAATAAACATGTATTTATTATACTAGTTGTTTGAACATGTATGAAGGAAGTCAATACTTAAGGTATGGTATTTCTAGTCTCTCTTTTATTTGTTGCCGACATATAAAAAATCACCCCTCATTTCTTTAATATGTTGTATGTACATAACCTTTGACATGTTATATTAAGAATCCCATTATTTTCCTGACATTTAATGTTTCATTTTATTATATTCATAAATGGGGATTACAATTAAAAATATTACAAAATTGGTAGGATATTTTTGTCTCAATTTTCATTCATTGATATATAGGTCATGTTAATAACCTATCTTATTTTATGATTTGTATATATAGCCCCATATAAATTTAATATCCTGAAATTATTTCTTTTTATATTATTTTAACTTTAATTTCATTTTATCCTTTCATGGGGCTTATGATTCAAAGTTAATAATGTGATGAGTGTTCAATTTATAATCTCATCATTTATTGGGATTATTTATCATTAAGCCTCCAATGTTGATATATTATAATGTTCATCAAAAAAAATTTAAATAATTTTCTTATAGTATTTTAATTAATTGTATTTTCATAGAATAGTACAATTTTCCACTCATTGGTAAATAAAATTATTGAATTTGTTTTATGAAAAACCATATTTATTTATCTGTTATGTCGAATAAAAATTTTATTAAAAAAATATTTTTAAAAAATAAATTCAATTTTTTAATAAATCTTCCAATGATTTATTAAAAAAATATTACTCCTGTATGGATATTTTTTCAATTTTCTTCAATGAATCACCTTCCCATTTCAAAAACAATGCTCATTTGGATTTTACAAAAACTTTGAATGAATATTTACTTCATCATATATGAAAATAATAGAATTTACTAATATCATGAACATTATTTTAATTGATGAATTATTATTATCTTAAATTTTTTATTTTCAATGGAAATAATTAAATAAAAAACGTTATTTAATAAGCTTTTCAAATATTCTAAACATATTTCCATCAGGAAATGATTTAAATTATTTTAAATGATTTGTTTATATGTTCTCAATGTAGTTTATAAATAAAATGATTTAAATAAATATTTTCTCAATTGTTTTTTTTTCAAAATTTAAAGGATATTTTCCTAAAGAAAAGTTTTAAATTATTTCCAATCATTATATTATATTTGTTCAATTTTTATTTCAATGAACAAATTTTATAAAATATTTATGTATTAAAAATTATTTTTCAAAGTGGGAGAGATATTTTCCTCAAGAAATGTTGTAAATGGTTTTCAAATAATACTTTTCATTTTTACATGGTTGTTTTCAATGAAAATGATTTTCACATTATCTTGTGAATCATTTATTGTTTTAAAAAAGTGACTTTAAAAATAAAAGTTTATTTTCCTCAAGGATACTTGAAATATATTTTTATGGTATTTAAATTCATCATTTTAAAAAACACATGTTGTCTCTCATTCTAAAATTGAGATATTTAGTATTTATACAAACCTAATTTATTTTCTAGATGGGATAATATTATTTCAAATAAGTTTTTATGGAAGTTTTTTATTTTCCCTAGGTTAATCATGATTCAAATATATTTTTATTGAACCCATTTATCTTCTTCTAGTTAGTCATGTTTCAAATATACAGTTATGGAAAAATTATTTTATACTGTTTCAATCATGTTTTCAATGGAATAATGGTTATTTTATGATTTCAAAATGATGTCTAAGATTTGGGTACTTCATTAGCAGTTATTGGACATTATACAGTGGGTGCACCCAGATGAAACTAGTTCATCCCATTATAGCTTATATGATTGGAGTTCTTATATAGAACTTGTTGACCTCATTATAGATTATACTATTGGCGTACCAAGATAAAATCAAGTGATCCTATTATAGCTTATAAGAATTATGTGCTTATATAGCATTAGATGAGCATGATATTGCTTATACGATGGGTGATCCCATATAGTGATCCAATGAATAAGGTAATGATTATGTTCTTCAAATAACTAGATTTTGGATGTTGACCGCAGGGTTATTCCATTTATAAGGATTCTACAATGGTTCTATAAGTATTCCATATTGATGATGTCCTAAGAAACCAATACAGTTTATCAATTCTTGTTATGGGTTTATAATGTCACTTATGATCAATATTGATATCACATGGATAATGATTATTGATTTAGATGACTATTTCATCTGTTAATGCATTATTCAACGTTTTATATTTGATGATTCATTTATGAATGGGTATGATTTCTATTGTAATTTTCTCATCCACTCTGGTTAGGTCATCATAACATATTCACTTCTTATGGTCATTGCTAAAATGAAAATTTTAATGATCATGTTTACCCATAATTATAATTTTAGATCACCCATATTATGTATACATTTCACAATGTTATCAATAACGATTTTGACTGATTTTTTTAGAATTATTTCATATGGATGATGATGATGACTTAATGTGATGTAAGAAAGGGTGGGTTAAGTGAGAGAAATTCTAATTTAAAGACTGAGGTATTGTTTATGTAATATTATATATTAATTCTATAAAAATATAAACCAAAAAAATATATGATAATGTAAGTGAATCTAATTATTTTTTTGAGGTTTTATTTTTTTAATAGAAAAAACTAGGTCACCTTGATCAATATCAGAGTCAGAAATGTATAGATTATTATTTCACATTAAATCTTGGAGTGTGGGATTTGTGCTATTATAACTAATGAATAATTATTTAAATTAAAAATATATATTTTTTATATCAATCCATATTAATTTATATTCAAACAACAATTATATTTTATCATTTAGTTAATATAAAATAATGTTTTCCATAAAAAACACTCTTTAAAACTACATTTTTGTCACTTTTTAAGGTTTTGATTAAAAATCATGTTTTTCCACTTCTATTAACTGAATTTGATAAAATTCAACCCATACATTAAAATAATCATAAATTATATTATCAAATAATTTCAATGTAATTTTTTTACAGTAATGGATATTAATAAAAATAAATAATGTTTAAGGAAAAAATGGGTTTACTAGTAATGACTCCGATTTTTCTAGTTTTATTTTTAGAAATTAATAAGAAACTTTTGTGGTCAAGCATGAGATGGAATTTGATTCTATGTCCAAATGTGCCTAAAATGGTTTGATGAAAAATGTTATGTTCTTAATATCATACATGAATGGTTCTCTTAAAAAAGAGGAATAAAATTTAATAGAGTTTCTGGAGATGAAATATGAGGGAACTGTTGTGTCGAGGATAGAAGATTTACCCTAGTATTGACATGAATTTAGTCATCATGATTCTACAATGAGAAAACCTGAAATGGATGTAACCATAAATAAAATAAATAAATTATTATATTTTATTATAAAATCAGAATAAATCATGAATGGTGACTCAGATTGGAATTTTGAGACCACGGTTGAGTTTGTAATGTGGAGTTTTCTCTATGTGGGGCATAACATTGACCAACATAGGTAAACTGAAAAATTTAATATTTAGTCGTTTTAAAGAAGAAAAAAATAATGTTAAAGAAGTTTATTTTATTTATTTTTATCATTTTACAGCGTTGTGACGCTGTTATGTAGTGACACGATAGCCCGTTCTCTTTCATGAATGAAGTAATGTGGCGATGCAGTAATGCTGCAATGGAGATACTTAAAGGCATTTTATTCATTTAACATATTTATTGTGATAAAATATTAGGGGGGAAATATTGTAGAATTTCCCTCAAATCTATGGAGAAAAACATTGGCGAATAGTGGTCGATTGAGCACCTCAGGATTCGGAAAATTGAGGATCGAGGATCAATGAATGACGATGATGCAATCACTCTTATTCAATGATTGAACTGAATCTAGGTAGGTTGTTTTGTTTTTATTTCCTTTCCCCCCATTATTAATATTCCATGAAAAATGCTGATCAATCCACAAACAGATTGGCCTACGAATTAGTCGTTCTTAACGAATGGGGTTTAACTATTTGTAGGTTATGGGAGATTAATGTTGTATTTATTGTTGGTTTACATTTTCCTTTCTAATGAAAATAAACCGCGATCACCACAAAAAATTATTGATATACATTTCTCTTTATTGGTTCATGCTTTTCTCCCTCTATTATTCATTTATTATTGGTGTTATTCAAATGACATGTGACTTGAAAATTCTTGATCGATCATTCATTGGGAACATGATTCATTGAACAATGATCCAATATTGCGGATCTAGGATTCACATGTCATGATGGAGGTGCGATGATGATAATGTCGGGTGGATATAAGTGGTAAGTAATATATCATCGTTCAAATTCCCATGAATCCAAAGAGATAATAGCATGAATCTGAGCCCACAGATGTGAAGGTGGCCACTTGAAGACCGTGGAGTAGCTTTCAGATCAAAAAATGGGTCACCATAGGAAATGTGTTGTTCTACAGACTAGAGGCCTCTATCGGCCAATATTAGTACTAGGGAATGAAAATAAGACATGATGTTGGTGACAAGGCACAGTCTGAGGCCATACTGGTGAAGGATCACATGGGGGCCTACCATGGGCGGTGACTAGGGATGTTGGTAGGGCATCCAAAGACTGTCGCGACCGAGATGCATTAGGAGGCCACAACCCAAACACTTTGAGAGGATTCTATTGAGACATGGAAGGGGGCCATGGTCGATACATAGTTGGAGGCCATGACCATGATTTAGTGGTCGACTCCGTCATGCGGCCAGAAACCATGGACCGATGGGACCGCTGTGGGGTAGGTCACGCTACAGCTGATCACTTTGAATGCAGCTGGTGACCACAACAAACATGGAGGCCAATCATGTTATCTAGAGTGGGATGCAACATTGGCCATGTCTAGTGTAGCATGTCAGTCTGCACCATGGGGACTGGGTGAGCCAGCTCATCCTGGTGGGCCAGGCTGGCAGTAGGCTGGTTGGGTCCCAACTAGTCGAGTCTATCATGCGGGTCGGGTTGTTTTGGATCATGTTGGGTCAGACTGATCAAGTTGAACTAGATTTGAACCAATCCATCCCCTTTTCAAAAAATATCTCAAAAAATCTAAAATCGTTTGTCTATTTGACAAGATGTTTATGGAGTTGAGTCCATGGAAATGAGGCATTCATTTTGAGATACTCTACACGGTTTTTTGTAGAGGTTAGTGTATGACCTATTGGATCGAGGAGCAGGTTCTCTCAGAATGATCTCTCTAAGTAAATAATCTTGTGAGTTGATGTGAAGAATAAGGGGAGTTGGTCTCTTATATATTGGTAGAGTTGTTCTCAAGAAAATATGCGATGTTGGTCTCTTGAGACGGCATAGTTTAGGTCTCCTACAATGATTTGGAGTTGGCCTCCTATGAAGATGTGTAGTATGATTCCTACGAAGGCATGAACTCGGTCTCATTCAAGGGCATGAAGTAGGTCACCTACGAGGGTGCATTGTAGGTCTCACGTGAATATGTGGTGTGGGTCTCCTATGTAGAAGCGGAGAGAGTCTCCTACAAAGATTATATGTTTCTTCATTTTAGAATATGACTTTTGTAGAATCAAATGGGTACAGATGGGCTGTTATATTGAAAATTATTGTCTTCGTGAGACTAGATGTCTTAGAGAACATGACGACATATCAAAACTACATGTTCACTCAAATAATTTTTGTAGACTAATTCGACATTCTTAGTATTAGAAAGATCATTCATTGAGATCTCTCAAATCGAGCATGATACGAGCAAGAACATATGGCTGGATATAGATGAGACTATGAGTCTTGGACTCTTTTAGGAGCATACATGGAAATTGTTTTTATATGTGTTGTTGAAAAAAACTTGTGTTAAGTTAACATTATCAATTTAGTGGTGCTTCCTTTGTTTTCTTTCACATTGTGTATCATGGTTCCCTACTAAATATTGTTTTACTCACCCCACTCTGGTAGTTTCCCACATGGGTCATGTCTTTTGAAGAAGATCGATACTTTGATGGATTCCTCGGTGGACTGAGGATACATGGTTCATAGAGTGACTCGGCAGACGTGGAGTGCATCTGCAGATTCAACAAGTTGTTTTTGTACCTACACATCAGGTATAGTTTTTTTGCAGTGGAGTTCCAGACACTTGTATTTGTACTTTTCCTTTTTGTTGGGATTATATTCTGGCATTGTTTAACATCATATTTCTACTCGCATACCTTGTGTTTTTTTACATAGTGTTCTCACTTTACAGTATGTGTTGCCTGGAGTTGTGTGTGTGTGTGTCTAGGTACTTGTGAAAAATTAATCCCATTTGATTGGGATATGATTACTCAGTGCTAGTCGCCATCCCCTATCCTATGGGACGTAGTATTGGGGTAGTCACAACAAGAGACCTTGGGGATAGGTCGTGATAAAGTTGTATAAGAGGGAGGTCGGTTCTACCTTAAGAACACACATCCTATGAATTTGGTTTGGGGATACAATGTTATGTGTTTTGAGTTCATATTAAAATCCAGGGAATCCAGTGTTGGTGCAACGGTTGACGTATCCATACACCATGACCCGGAATTATTATTTTCAACTAGATACACGAAAACACTTGCTTCAGTGAAAATTATTGTACATGCATCATATATGAATAGGTTGTGTTTTCATGTCCTTCTTGAGTCATGTCACCGGGAATACTTTATTGATCCTGATACATCTTGTTTTTCATTTAGATGCTTTCACATATATAGTCATCTAGGATTCCTCTACATGTTCAAGAGGATGATTTATAGGGAGATGAGATATGGGTACACTGTTTTTTACCAGAGAAATCACCTCCAGGTGGTATACAGAGCATACCTCCATTTGTAGAGTAGCACATTGTACTCGTAGTACCAGTAGATGTGATGTGAATATTGATCCCACAACACATGATTTGGTGATAGAGAACCCTCATGTTCCAGGGTGGGCATGAATTTTAGGTGATCGTTGACATTCATGAGGTGGTGATCGAGTTTCCTCTAGTAGGGACACCATTAGATCAAATGGTGGTCCTAGCGTAGAGCCTTCTTCATGGCTCAGTAGGGCAATGGCAGGATTTATATTACCTGATCTTATGATAAGGTGTTTAACACCCCATGATTTTTCAAATAAATTTAATATTAAATGCATGAAACACCAAGTCTCTACAAAAGACCATTTTTATAACCTAATTAGTAATCATAATTTTTCCACCTCGGTGATTTGAATTTCAGAAAGCTAACATACATAGTTTCGTTCTGTAAGATATTTAGAGTATAATAAGATAAAATTATTTTATGGTGGATAGTAACATACCGTTACGAATAGTAATATGAATAGTAACATGAACATTGTGAATAGTTAATAAATTATTATTTTATTATTATAAGGTTATAAAAAAATTATAGGTTGGTTAATTTTTCAAGTTGATATAAAACGAATTATAGTTTCAAAATTATTATTTTTTGAATAAATAATAATTTTATTTAAAACTAAAATTATAAATATTTAAAAAATTATTTTCAAAATATGTAGTTAATTTCTGAGAACTACACATCAAAAAAATGGTTATAGTGAATTTTGGGGATTTTTTTGAAATACTCTATTTTTTTATGAATATTAACATATGGTAATTTATAGTATATATACAATATCTGTTAAATTCACAATTCCTAGAATCTTGGATGATGTAATTACAGTTGTCTCAAACTCACATTCACATATTACTATTCGTGGACATAATAATAAATACTATTGGTTGTCATTGGAAAAACAATTAAATAATGAGTAAAATAATGGGAAAACACTCCTCTCCTCCATTTTAAACACCCCCTAACTCCCACTTCTATTCACCATTATGGGCCTTGAAGCTCCCCTATGATCATTCCAAATACAATTCCCTTATCTATCCCCACTACCAGAATCTCTTGGGATTTCCAAAAGACCAAAAAACCATCCCTTAATGTGGTTCTCAAGGAGGTTATTTCAAGAGGTAACTCATCTTTCTTATTAATTTAGATTCAGTTAAATTTATCTTATTTTCTTATTCTATTATAACATACTCTATCCAATTGATCTTTATAACTCTAATATCACTTATATACTAGAATTATAACATGTAAATGTAATAACCATTATCAATCTTCTTACTCTCTCTCTTTTATAAGTGAAATCGTCGTTCGTGAGGTTCTAATTTACAACCTTTGTGGATGACGAAGTTTTCTTCTTTAATTTATCCTTTATTACTAGACATGAAACCATTTTTATGGTTAAACAAAAATATAATATATTTATTTTAATCTTATTACTATTCAATAACCATTATTTTTAAACAATATTAATTCATATGGGAAAACTAGTTCTTAATAATCCAAATACCGCCAAATAATCTAAGTGATTGTCATTAATGTTTCATACATTTATTTGTCCTCATAAAATGTCAAAACAATTATATATATATATATAAAAACTAAAACATCATTATGTTCTTAAATAATAAATATTACCAATTCTATAGAATATCATCCTTACCACATGAATGTTCATACTAATATACAAATATATCGATAATGAAATCCAAGGAAACAACTACTCGGAAATGATGAAATTCAATATTATAAGGTATCAACAAGGAAATAAATGAACATAATGAAATTATAATAAAAAAATAAATATATAATACATTCTTAATTATGTTAATAATAATTCTAACATCATATTCTAGCACCATAATTCCAACATCAAAACACATTCAGATATAAGGTAAGGGGTTTCTTAATCTCACTTCCATTTTGGTGAGATATTTTGTATTCACTACTGCTACTTTTTTTATGGTGTATTTATACTACCCATTGATTTATCTCTATATTTTCATGATATTAATTGTATTATTTTTTTACTATTAATTTTGGGTCATATGATTCATTTGGTTACAAAGTTTAAAAGGTTTTCCACCTGAACCTCCATTTTCTTTCAGTTTACTTTTATTATCTTCCTACCTAAATTAAATTATTATTATTTAATATTTAATACTCATAATTTCTATACGAATGATAAATATATTTATTCTAATCAGAATCATAAATTTATTAATGGGGAGTTATATGTTTTAAGAGGATCATTCAAAAATCCTTCTCGATAAA
Organism: Viscum album; assembly: GCA_963277665.1. Classification (NCBI taxonomy): domain Eukaryota; kingdom Viridiplantae; phylum Streptophyta; class Magnoliopsida; order Santalales; family Viscaceae; genus Viscum; species Viscum album. The sequence goes on from OY728147.1 coordinate 759,108,177, forward strand.
CAATCATGTTTCATTGGAATTTTCAAATTCTAACCTATTTTCAAGGGCACTATATAATATTTTTTTGGAAACAATTATCATTATAAAATCACTCATTTTATTATAAATTAATAGCTTAATTTACTTATGGTTTTATATAATGATTTTTCCAAAATAACTATTCTACACAAAGTAAATGAGTATTTATCTCTTGAAGTACTATATGATTTTATAAGAGTGTCTTCAACTATTTCAACACTCTTGTTGATTTTTATTTATTACTGGGATGAATATTTTATTATATCATATTCCATATTTAATTTAATATTTTATTATTAGTTTTACTATGGATGTTCTATTTTAAAACCATTCACCAATTTACTCTAAATGGTTTGTTTTTATGATTAATGTTCAGGGAAAGTTATTTACATTTCATATATTAATTTCAATATGAATCTATATATTATTTATTTTTATCCCAATTAATATGAGGATTTCATTGGAATTAGTAATATTTGGCAGGGGCCCGATATAGCCCCTCAGTGCAACGATATGTCTAATTAGACAAACTACGGTCTTTGCAAAAGGCTTTGGAAAAATGATTATAGATAGTCTTGGAACGAGGCCATGACGGTATGGTTATGATGTCCGACATTATGAAATATCTCATTAGAAAATATAATTGATGGTTCATGTGGTTATTCGTCTAGTATAATACCCATTATTATGTTTAATAATGAAAATATTTATTTAGCTCTTATTCCTACCATAATGTGTTCAAGTTTATTGTTAGAGGAATGAGTTTTTAGTTATTATATATGAATAAATTTTTTGTTTAAGATATCTTCCACTATATTTCTTACCCTTACTGAGATTTTGATCTAACCACATTCTTTTGTTTCATTTTATCATGGGATTAAGATATTTATTATGAATAATATGAAGAAATAACCTAGGAGTTATGGATGTTTTCGTCTGTATTTCAATGTTGATTTTCATTTCATATTGTAATGATGATATTTTGTATATATCATGTTTCCAACACAACTAAACTACTCGATCCTTTTGGATGAGATTCATTGTTTATATTCCAATGTAATAAAATATGGCTCCAACTCTGGGAATATGGGGCTCAGTCTTTACTATTGGTATCAATGGAAGTTTAGTTGAAAAAATGGAAACTATATTTATAAAACATAGATTAGGGAAAAAATCCCAAACATAGTTTTTGAGGATAAACATACAAGAACATTGTGTTAATTTGGTGAGGAATTTATTATGTGGATAATTCTAGAAAACACATCCATATTTGGAAATTACAAGTTGTATTGGTTCTGGAAAAAATTTACCTAGGAGTGAAAACTCTGAAAAGGAGTTTTAGGATTGACCCAATATATCCTGGTACATAAAAATGGGCCTTACGACACATCTGGTTTGATACTCTTAGTGGATATTCTTCGGATAATTTCCATTTTTTTATAATCCATTATGAAGGATTTAAATGTGAATTTTTCTACAGAGAAACCATGGTTATGACAAAGAGATTATATATTCATGATAAGAATTTTTCTACATTGATATTATAAATTATGACACAAAACCAAATCTAGTGCATGTCATTATCCATAAATTTCACCTAGTGGAAGAAATGAAAATAGCATAAACACATGTATCCCATGTAGGGATTTCCCTCTAATATAAGATAATGATATTGGATCTAGAGCAATGACTGTTGTTGAGAAACATATAACTATACTAGGAAAAAAGGCTCATGTTATAAACAATAATAATACCCATATGATGTATCTTAATCCACAATGTGGAGGAGCACTATTGGATAGCTTTATGCGACAATAGCCTCCATCATTTAATTGGACTACAGACCCAATTATAGCTGAGTAGTGGATGTGGTCCCAATAGCAGATATTTCTATCTATGTGATACAACGAAGGAGATAAGTTTTTCATGGTATTTTATCTTTTATTAGAAGTTGGAGATATATTGGGGTCGTTAATATAGAACACAAAAGAGTATGAAGAAATAGAATATATGGAATGTAGGTATTTTAACTATGTCTTCCCAGAGATATATTTTCCTGGCGATCAATGGGAGGATATTGAAAAGAAATTCGTGAATCTGAGGAAGACGAAGGATACTTTTTTTAAGTATAACGACAACTTTACAATTCTAGAATGTCATGATGTAGACTATATATGTAATCCATGGAGAAATATTTATATATTATTTTATAGTTTAAAATCATTTATCAGAATAGCTCTAGTCTCCCAATGTTTCTCACTATATGAATATATAGTCTCAAGTGCTATCAAGATAGGTAATGAATTTTCTAAGTCATATGTATTTAAAGAAACTCATGATAATAAGAGGGAAGCATAAAACTCTAGAAAATAAAATAAGGAAATGGGGAAGAAGGGACGATTTGACCTTCCACTCTGCAGAAATTATAGGAATAATGACCCTGGAACTTTCCCAAAGGGGATGGGAGTCTATTAAAAATGTAGAGAAAAAATCCACCTATCTCGAGATTTTATCGGGGAGAAAGGAGTTACGAATGATAGATGTTATAATTCATGGGAGATGGGACATTATTCCCATGAATGTAATAAGAGTCTGTGAAAAGTTCCACAAAGAAGGCCAAGGGAGCAAGGCTAAGATTATGCGGTCACAACTATGGAGGTTAAAGTCCCTAATAATGTGGTGCTATGTACTTTAATCATTTCCTCAAACAAATCCAATTCATTATTTGATTTTGGATCATTGAATTATTTCATATCATCCCTATTTTCCAAAAAAAATTAGATATTTTAAATTTTATTTAACAAGGGAGTTTTCAGTCAAAACATTGAAGGAAAGTATCATTGTAATAATGTTTTGTAAGTAAGTCCCCATTATTTAATATAAATGAGCTTTATATAATAATTATATTTTCATATCCATGATTTACTTTTATATAATTTTTTATATGGATTGGAATTTGAACCATGAAGAGAAGATTTATTAGAATAATGAGGAGGTTACAATTTTAGGGCATGATGTGTAATCCCTTATCTTTAGGGCCGAAAAATCACTATTTGATTCTCATCTTGATCCACCCCTAGAAAATCTACTGAATTCTATTATTGCGGAGGAATGGAATACAATATCTATGGGTGATGAAAGGAATGTTTAAATAGATGACATACCTATTATGCATGAATATGATGATGTCTTTCTATAGATTTTACCTTGACATCATCCAGAGTGGGAAATTGAGTTTTCCATTAATGTAATTCCTACATGAAGGCCCATATCAACGACTCCTTAGTGAATTTACACTATGGAATTTGTAGATCAGATGAAGAGACTAGAGGAATTTAGTGGTAAACGATTTATTCACCTAAGTGTTTCCCCATGTGGATCCCTTGTTATTTTATTCAATAAGAAAGATGCTTCTATGAGGTTTTATATTAAATACAATGATATCAATGTTATAACTATAAATAACAAGTATCATATACCATGTATTGATGATTTATTTGATCAACTTCATGGAGACCAATATTCTTCATAGATTGATTGTCGATCTTAATATCATTAGTTACTAGTAAGGAAGGAATAAATTATAAAGACAACATTTCAAACTATGTATTGGCGTTAGGAGTTGACAATATTTACTTTGGGAATAACTAATGAACCCCCAGTTTTCAAGGATATATTGAATAATGTTTTCAATTAATTTCTTGATGAAATTGTTGTGGTATTTATTGATGATATCTTCTTATACTACAAAAGAAATGATGATCATGATAATCACTTGTGCACTATTCAAAATACCCTTAGAAGAAGTGAATTATATGAGAAATTTATCAAGTTTGAATTTTGGACTCAATTAGTTTTCTATCTTGGAAACATTGTCTATAAGGATAGAATATCTTTTAACCCTTTTAAGAAAAAGACTTTGGAAGAATGGCCTACTCTAAAAAACATAACTGGGGAATGTTTTTTTATTGGTTTAGTAGGTTATTATCGGCATTTCATTCATAAATTTTCCGAATTATCCTACCAAATGACGAATTTTACATGTAAAGGTGTTAGGTTCATATGGAAAAAAGATTGTGATGAATGTTTTGAGCAATTGAAGTTGATATTTATTAATGCATCAATCTTGACTCTACCACTGGGGAATGATGAGTTTGAGATCTATTGTGATGAATCATTGAAAAGAATTGTTTGTGTCCGGATTCATAATGATAGAGTTATTTCCAATGCATCAAGGAAGCTAGAATTCCTGGGTAAAAATAACTTAAAATCTATCCTGAGTTGGTAGCTTTAATATTTGTAATAAAATTATGCATAAATTATCTCTGTAGTGAAAATTTGAGATATATATGGATCATAAGATTTTGAAATATATCTTCTCACAAAAATAACTTAGCATGAGGAAAAGGCGATGTCTTGAACTACTCAATGATTTTGATAGTTCTATACACTCCCATCTTGTAAATCCAAACAATGTATCTGATGAATTCAGAAGTAATGGTCATGGTGTTCTAAAAAAATGTGGATTGAAAAGGATCTTTTTTACATGGATCTAGAGAAGATGGATATGATAATTATCAAAGAATACAAAAAATCACTTATTTTTCAAATGGTTTCCCAACCTTCTTTATTAGAAAGAATTAAAGCTTCATAGTATTATGAAGAGAAACTTCAAATATTATTAATATTTTGAAAGATGGGATGTTGGATAACATCATTTTTTAAGATGGAATTTTGAAATTTGGTAAGAGGATATGTGTTCCCTTTATTCCCGGGCTAAAAATGGAGTTATTGGATGATTCTCATAGATCAAATTTCTATATACACCATGGCAGCACTAAAACGTATAAATATTTGAAGGAACATTTCTTGTGGGACCACATTAAGAAGGAAATTTTTGATTATGTATCAAGATGTGTAGTTTTTTAGAATTTAATGGTCAGAAGACAACATCCAAGAGGATCCATGAAACCTTTAACTATTATTGCATTTTAATGGGATGGTATCATCGTGAAGTCTATCAGTAGATTACCCAAGACACAATGGATGAATGATGCGATATGGATAATTGTTGATTGACTTACTAAATTTTTATAATTCCTCGATATAAGGAGGGATTTTCCACTAGTGAGGCTTGCAAGTGTATATATCAATGATGTTTTAAGACAAAATGGTGCACCACTTTAATAGTGTTTGATATCAATACTCGATTTGCATTGAAATACTATAAAATCCTTCAGAAACCATTGGATACTAGGCTTGGTTTGAGAACTACATATCATCCTCAAACTGATTGGAAATCTGATAGGATGATCCAAACTTGAGAAAACATATTGAGATTATGCTTTCATGATATTCAAGTTATGTGGAATCAGTATTTACTATTGGTGGATTTTTCCAATAATAATAGTTTACAATCCAGTATTCAAATGGAACTATATGAATCGTTGTACAGAAAACATTTCATACAACTATATGTTGGGATGCATTTTTTGAAAGGAAGCTAGTGGGCCCAGAGCCATTGTAGAAAACAACTGTGAAGTTGAATATTGTTCAAGGTGGTATAAGAATATCATAAATCAGAAAAAAAAGATATTCTGATACTAAAATGAATGATTTTGAGTATCAAGTGGGACATCATGTTTTCATAAAAGTATCTCCATTGAAGGGTGTTATAAGATTTGGGATGAAAGGGAAACTTAACCCAAGGTAAAAAGTCCATGCTGAAATTATGGAAAGAATTTTATGTTTTTCATATCATTTGGCTATTCCACCTTGACTATCTAAAGTACACAATGTGTTATATGTCTCATTATTGAGAATGTACATGCCATACCTAATGCATGTCCTCACCTCAAAAGGTATAGAATTAGAACATGGCCTATCTTACTTTGAATATCCTATCCGAATCTAGGACATTCACAAACACGTGTCTAGGAATTAGTCAACTTTACTGGTAAATATACTTTAAATAAATAAAAAAATCGAAGAGGAAACATGGGATCTTGAGGAGCTTATGATGAAGAACTACCAAATCATTTAGTGAGGTTTCATAATAGAAATATTGATGGAGAAATTTTTTGAATGGGGGGGGGGATAACGTTACACCCAAATATTTTTCAAATAAATTTAATATTGAATGCATGAAATCCTGAGTTTCAACAAAACAAATCTTTGTTATAACCTATACAGTGAAAACTGTTTTTTTACCTCTATGATTTGAATTTTGAATAAATGACATATACAATTTCATTCAGAAAGATTTTTAGAGTCTCATAAGACAAACATAATTTTTGGTGAATAGTAACATAAAATTATGAATATTAATATGAACCTTATGAACAGTAAATCAATTATTATTTTATTACCTTAAGGATAAAAGTTAATGAGTCATTGATTAATTTTTCAAAGTGGTACAATACGAATTATAGTTTTAAAATTTATATTATATGAATAAATTATGATTTTATTTAATAATTAAATTATTAATATTTAGAAAATTATTGTTAAAAAATTTTGTTCATTTTCTATTTCTTCACGCTGAAAAATGGTTAGGGTGAATTTTTTGGATTTTTCTGAAATAATCAAATTTTTATGAATTATAAAATATAGTAATTTATAGTATATATACATTATCCGTTAAGATGACTTTTCCTAGAATCATTTCTTATGTAGAAACACATTTTTTGAACTCACATGCACGTATTACTATTTTTGGTCACATGAATAAATACTATTGGTTGTCTTTGTCAAAATAATAAAATAATGGGTAAAATAATGGGAAACACCACCTCTCCTCCTCTATACACCCATCACACCCAATTCTATTCACACTTATAAGCCATGAATCTCCACAGTGATTAGCCAAAATACCCTTCACTAGTCTATCCATAGGTCCAGATGCTCTTGGTCTTTCCAATAGAGAAAAACTCTTTCCCTTAAGGAGGTTCTCAAGGAGGTTATTTCAAGAGGTAAAGAATCTTTTTTTCATTTAGTTTTATTTCAATTTATCTTTTTTTATTCTATACTAACCTCATATGTCCAAATAATCCTTATAACTCTATTATCATCTACATACTACAATTATACCCTGTTAATTTAGTATCCATTATCAGCCATCTTACTCTCTCTATATTTTATAAATGAAATAATAATTCGTGAGGTTCCAATTTACAACTTTGGTGGATGACGAAGTTTTGTTCTTAACTTTCTCCTCCATTGCTGACATGAAACTATTTTTTTGGTAAAAAATTAATATATTTACTATAAATTAATTAATATTAAATAACTAGTATATTTACGTAGTGTTAATTCATATGAAAAAACAAGTTCATAATAATCCAAATAACGCCAAATAATTTATGTGATTTCCATTAATATTTCATACAATGATTCATCCTTAGAACATGTAAAAAATCCAATATATAACCATAAACAATTCTGGATTCTCATATATAATATATAATTACAATTTTGGGGAATTACATCCTTACCGAATGAATTTCCATACTCATATACAAATATATCGATCATAAAAAGCAAGGAAACAAACACACCAGAATGAAAAAATTCAATATTAAAACATATCAATAAGAGAATAAATGAACATCATTAAATTATGATAAACTATAAAAATGTATAATTTGTTCTTAATTATGTTATTAATATGTCAAATTTCTTATTCCGGGACTTTAAGTTCAAGAGCGGAACACATTCTGACTGAAGGTATAGTGTTTCTTCATCTCACTCCAAATTTTGTGAGATATTCCATATTTGAATATACTATGTGGGTTTTTTGTATGTATACTTGCCATTGACACGTCATATAATTAATCTCTTTATTTTAATGATATTCAATTTATCATTTTGTGATTATTAATTTTGGGGTATATGAATAAATTGATTGCAAAGTTGTAATGGTTTTCCACCAAAACCATAATTTTTATTTGTGTTACATTTATTATGTACATAACTAAATTAAATTATTATTAATTAATATTTACTCCCAATTATTTCAGTGTAAATGAAATATATATGCCTTCCATCAAGATATATAACATCATTTATCTGGTTTTATATGTTTTAAAAGGATATTTCAAAAATCCTTCTCGATAGACAATGCTGTTTCAAGGGAATTTATCAAATTCCAACCTATTTATAAGGTAACTCTATAATAGTTTATTTGGAAACCATTATCTTTATAAAATCTATCAATTTTTATGAAAATATTATTTTACTTCACTTCTAGTTTTATACAATGATTTTTCTGAAAGAACTATTCTTTTCAAAGTAAATGAGTATTTATCTCAAGAATTACTCTATGGTATTATAAGAATGTCTTCATATATTTAAAGAATCTTGTTTATAATTTTTTATTCTTAGGATTAATATTTTATGAAATCATATACCATATTTAATTGAATGGTTTTTTATTAATTTGACTATGGTTGTGCTATTTTAAAACCATTCACCAATTTACTTCGAATGGTTAGTGTTTATGCATAATGCCGGGAAAAGTTATTTACATTTCATATATTAGATTCAATATGAATGTATATTTCTCTTATGTTTATCCCCATTCATATGAGGAATTCATTTTACTTAGTATGTGTCAGGTGGGGCCCTCTGTAGCCTCTCGGTTCATCAATTGGCCTCATGAGACAAACTACAATCTTGGCAGAAGGCCTTGACAAAATTATTATTTATGGTATTGGCATGAGGCCTTGATGGTATAGATATAATGTAACGAATTAAGAATTAACTCATTATGAAAATAGTTTTGATGGTCCATGTGGTCATTCGACTAGTATAATACCCATGATTTTGATTTATTATGTCATTATTTATTCAACTCTAATTCTGGCCATAATGTGTCCATGTTTATTGTTAAAGGCATGTGTTTTTTGTTATTCAACATGCCTAATGTTTGTGTTTATTATATCTTCCACTATATCTATTAACCTTATTAAGCTTTGGAGATCACCCCTTTCTTATGTTTCATTTTCTCAGGATAAGAGTATGTTTATTATGAATGACATGAAAAATACCATATGAGTTATGGATGTCATCGATGAAAATTATTTGTTGTTTTTAATGTCAAGTTGTAATGTGGATATTTTGAATATATATTGTTTGAAAAGATACTAAACTACTCGATCCTTTGAGATGAATTTCAATGTTTAAATTCCAATGTAATAAAATAAGGCACCAGATCTGAGAAAGTAGGGTGAGGTCCTTACAGGGTGACTTCTGCATGGATATAGTATGAGAACAATTCTCAGAGAATGGTCTCTCACCATAATAGATAAAGGATATGTACGCCCAATAGCTTCTACAACATCGGTTGGATGACATGTCAATAGTTGAGTATTAATAAAGGCATATTGACTTTTATAGATACTAAATTAATATGATTTGAATAGTGCTTTAGGACTTGGACCTCCGAGTGGGTTGTGATTAGGGATATCTAAGACAACATTATTCCACTATTCAATCATACTTATTCTAGGGTTCTAGAGACAATCCTAGTGGTTGAATTTAATTTGACTAAGAGGATACAACTAGTTGGTATATGCAGTAGAAAATTATGAGTATAGACCATAGAAGCTAGAATCTAGCATCAGTCACAGAGACGTGGAAATGTGATATGTTCTGAGAGGAGTTCCCATGAAAGGGAATCTATACATTAAGGATCATAGGGTGAGACTAATAGGCCTATAAATAGGAGATGGTTTTCTTGATATGACAAAGGATATGTCACTTGATATTTTATAGCCTGTCATGGTTCTAAAAATGAAATGGTGGATGGGCCACCGAGGCAATGATAGTGATAGTAACATATGGATCTATAGGGAAGAATATGTGGAGGAGGAGTTGGGAGAGAAGCATGACGTGGTATACATTTCAAAATGTTACCACCACCACCCACATGTGGTCCACACAAATCTCAAGGAGATATAGGAAAATAGAAGGGGCAGTTGCATGTGCTCAAGTCCTATGACCCAAGGGATCTATGAATGATATGAGGTATGGTCTGTGTCTATTCTTAGATATCATATTAATAGACATAGGTGGTAATAATTTTTCCTTGTCACAAATCTAGTTCATGACCTAAAGATTGAAGTTAAATATTTTACCTGACCCTTACTTATAGAGATATATACAGGAGGAGAATCCAAAATCACACTAGTGTCAACAGTGAGATCTAACCCTTGAGGTAAGAGTTTCTATTGGAACCTCTTGGTGGAATCATCGAGACCATACAAAATTAGTGTAGGTATGTACTGGTTATCCACAGTTCATGCTCCTATTGACTATTTTAGGTAAAGGGTGTGGTTTTTCTATAGTGATGGTATGATATTTTCTATGTTCAGAAAAAATGGAAATCATGGAAGAATATGATAGACTCATGCATAAAAGGGTCTAACAGATCATTCTTGAGTTGGATAGCCTTACCCTTGGGGAAGTGGATGTTATATTTTTTCAATTCCCAATTGTAGTGGTGGAGTACGAGGGTGTCTTTCTACGATGTTCTTCTTGGTTTACCTTCCCAAAATTATTTTTTTATTGTTCTATACCCAGAGATGGCTCCAATATCATCATCAGTATGTTGGATGGATTTCGTAGAGCTTCATGAGATAAGGTTGTAGGAAGATGACTTGTATAGGAAGGTATTAGTAAGAACTAGTGTTTGAGGTTATGTGTGGATTACCATAACATTATCCATGTAACCATGTAGAATTAGTATTCACTGCCAATGCGTTGATAGATGCTTCGATCAGTTGAATGGGTAAGCCTTTCACGTGGATATAATAGTTCTAATAATTTTTTCTCCAGTTAAGATAGTTCTTGATGAGCACCCCCAGTCTTTAGTTTTTCAAAGGAGGGAGCTGTATATGTAGTGTTCTGCGATATATCAGTGATGGGAATTGGTTTTGTACTGATGTAGAGGCAAGAAATTATTGAATATTGATCGCATTAGTTTAGACTGCATGAACATAACTACATAACACATGATCTTGAGTTGGAAATGGTAGACTTTTCACTGAAGATGTGGAGACTCTACCTAATGTGTGGGAAGTTTATCGTTTACTCATACCACAAGAGCTTCATTTATATCTTCCATTAGTTGGTTTTGAACATTATATTGAGGCATTGTCTAGAGATCCTCAAGGAAAATGACTTTTAGAAAGTCTAAACTGTTATTAAGGGAAACATTGTAGCAGATGCTCTTAGAAAGAGAACTGGTTCATTGTTTCTAAATCAGGAAACAGATCAGTTGGCCTCAATGAAATTATCCTTCATAGATATAGATTGTGCATATTATGTCTAGTTGTTGATTCTAACACATCCAATTTTATAGTGAGTCAGTGAGGCACATATCAGTGATACTGATGATGAGAATTTATGTGTTTAGATGTCAGTATGGAATACCCTTGATGGATATTCGAAAGGTAGGGAGCACATCATTCATTTCAGGGGATGCATAGTATTATAAGTGGACACATATAGTGGAGAGATGCACCATTAAACTCATGGTGGAATCAAGGAAGAAAGTATGGATGATAGAATGGGTTGCATATGATCTTTCCTATTGATATAAAAGTTGAGTGCTTGTTTGAATCATATCTTTGGTTTATAACCTCACCATTTCAATCCAATGTGATTGGAAGGGGTTTTTCTTATCATCCATTGGGTGATAGGTAGTGAGTGAGAAAGGATATCAATGGATGTAATGTTAGGTTTACCATGTATGTCTGGGGACACTATATTATTTGGGTGATCCTTGATTGACTCACCATTTTGGAAACGTAACATATTTTATGGAGAAGAATTCAGTAGAGTGAATGGGATGCCTCTACATGGAGAAGAAAACTTGAGTACATGGAATCCCATAGATTATGATTATGATGGGGATGCTACCTTTTCATTATGGTTATATAGATCGAGGATCAATAGAAGAGGACCCTCTCTAGAAGTTGATTCATTTAGTGCATTCCCGATGGCATCATGAGAATATTTGGAAGAGAACATGAGAGTTGGGGGGCCTAGGTTCATGATCTCACCATCATCTGTTTGGGTATCCCTTGGTTTGGATTTCAGGGACACACATCTTTAAGCTGTGTATAATGTAATGACCCATATTTTTATAATTTTGTGCATATAAAATATTTGGGAAAATTTCTTGAAAAGGGGCTGTGATGGAATGTGATTCTGAGGATTGATTTTCCTGGAATGGTTCGATGAGGAATACTATGTTTTTAATATCGTGCATGAGTGGTATTCATGAAAAAGTGAAAAAACTATGAAACAGGTTCCCAGATAAAAATTATGAAAGAACTGATGCATTTAGGATGGAGGGTTTACCCAAAGGGAAACTTAACATTAGTCTGTGTGGGTCTCCAGTGAGAAAACATAAAAAGGATGTAACCGTAATTAAAATAATGAAACAAAATAAATTTATTTTAAAATCATAATAACTCATATATTGTGACTCTGACTGGAAATCTAAGACCACCGTTGAGTTTGTAATGTGGAATTTTCCATAGACAAGGCCTAACATCATTCGGTGGGGGTAAAATGCAAAAATTAATTTTTAAACATTTTAAAGACGAATAAAATAAACTTAAATAAGTTTATTTTTTTTCATTTTATCATTTCACAGCATGGAAAAATTGCTATATTGAAAAAGGGTAGTCCATTCTCTTTAGAGAATGAATCAATGTGGAGAAGATGCAATGACAATTCTGAGAAACATTTTATTAATTTAACAGCTTCACATGGATAAGTGATTAGGGGGACCATCATTGAAAATTTCATTGGAAGCTATGGAGAAAAGAGTTGGAGAACTGTGGTGGATCGACCACCTTAGGATCTGCTGAATCAAGGATCGAGGATCAACGATTGACGAATGACGATGACACAATCACTATTCATCGATGATCTAACCGAATATGGGTATGGCGTTGTGTTTTGATTTCTCCCCCCTTCTTGAAACTCTATGACAAACGCAGACCAATCCATAAACAGATTGTCCCACGAATTGATTGTTGATGCGGAATGGGTTTTACCTATTTTTGGGGTTATAAAAGAGTAATATTGTATTCATTGTTGGTTTATGTATACCGTTCTAATGATAATGAACAATGATGTCAACCAAAAATGATCGAGGTCTGTTCCTCCTTATTAGTTCATGCTTTTCACCCTCTATTCTTCGTTCATCCCAGGTGTTATTTTTTTGGCCTGTGAACTCAAAAAAATTTCATATATCATTCGTTTTGCACCTGATTCTTCCTAAAACGATATGATATCGTAGATCTAGGAGTAACATGTCACGCTTGAGGTGTGACGATGGAATTGTCAGATGGATCAAAGTTGTGCCGAGGATATCTTCATTCGAATGACTAGGCATTAAGATGAATCATGACATGAGCGCATGATACTGAAGGTGGGAACCCGACAATCATGGAACAAATTTTGGATAAAAAGCACGGTACAAGAGGAAACATGATGGTCTGTATAGTAGATTCTCCTAACAGCATGACAAGTCGGTAGAGCGGTGGCGGCGAGGAGTAGTCCAGATTGCGTTGGAGGAGGATCACATGATGACCAAACATGGACAGTGACTGGGGAAACTAGAATGGAGACTGGTGGAGGACGTGACTGAGATGTGGTAGGAAGCTGAAAAAAGCGTTTGGAAACCGCTGTCCAATATGACCATGATAAGACCCTGCGTCAACCACTGCAGGGAGGGTCACGGGGCGAATGACTATATTGAACACGAAAAACGACCACATTGATAAAGTGCAGATGCAGAGTTGGAAGTTTCTATTTGACCAAGCTATTAAACAAGATGCAGACCGAGTAGGATAGATCGACATGGGGGGATAGGGCAATTGTGTCAAATCGACCTCGAGTGTCGGGTCGGGTCGTCATCACTCGATTCAGACCCAACCATCACCTTTCACTAAAATTACCATAAATCTCAAACAGTGTGTTTGTTTGATGAGTTGTTTGTGGCCTTGGGACCCCCAAAATGAAGTGGTTTATTAGGATACTATATGTGAGTTTTCATGGTGGTTAGAAAATGACTTATTGACTTGAGGTGTTGGTGATCTCAAAATGAGTGCGCTAAGGATGAAATCATGTGACTGGATATGGAAAAGAAGTAGAGTTGGTCTCTTATGAATATGAAGAGTTGGTCTCCAATGATTTAGTATATTTGGTATCCTACAAGGATAGATAGTAGGTCTCCTATGACTCTACATGGTTGGTCTGCTGTGATGAAATAATTTATTTCTACTATGAAATGTGGATTTATCACCAACAAGGGCATGGAGTAGGTCTCATTCGAGGGTTTAGAGTAGGTATCTTGTGATAAAACAGAGTAGGTATCCTACAAAGATGCGAATTAAGTCTCTTGAAGAGATCTTGCGTCTCATTAGATTTGAATATGAATTTTATAGAATCATGTGGATATATATAGGCAATGATATCTAGGCTCCTATTCTTAGTGAGACAAGATGTCTCAAGGAACGTGATGACTTATCGAGACTAGATGTTCTATCCAATAATTTTGGTAGACTATTTCTACATGTTTACTATAAAATAGCTCGAGGATTGAGATCTCCAAGATTGAGCGTGGTATGATAGGGACCATATGGCAAGAATTGGATGAGACCTTTTGTTTTGGAATCCTTTACGAGTATGCTTGGATGTTTTTTTATATATTTTATTAACGCATTCTTAGATTTAGATGACTATATCTTCTTAGTGGTGCTTCCATTATGGTGTATTAATATGTGTTTTGGAGGGGGGCTACTTAGTATTCTTTTACACACCCATGCACAAGCATTTCCCACATGTTTCTTGTCTTGTGAAGAAGATCAATGCTTTGATTGGTTCCTTGTTGGACCGAGGCCAATTGGTGACTAGAGTGACCCGAGAGACGAGGAGTGCATCTGCTACATCAGACAGTTGTTTCTATACCTTCCCATCTGGTAGTATTTTCTATAGAGGAGTTCCAAAGACATATACTTTTACTTTTCCTCTTTTTTGATCTTGTATTCTACCCCACTTACCTTTATTTTTCTGTTTGCATACCTTGTGATTTTTTAATTTGTGGTTTAACATTCAAGAATCTATGAAATTGAGTGATGTCTGCCTATAATGGTATATAATAAAATACCTCCAATTTGATTTGGAGATGTCTACTTTGTTTTAGTCACCAACCATTGGCCTATGGGTGGAAAGCTTGGGGCAGTCATGGCATGGGCCCTGGGGGATGGGTCGTGACATTACAGGGGGTTAAACAACAAATAAAATGGTAAAAATGTATAATGAAATTTTATAAAAACAATTTTATGTCTATATTATGAACTGATATTTTATATTTAATGATAATTTTATATTTTTATCCTTTTTTCTTGTGAAAAACGGGTTTACAAAATGTTTTTTTCAATGACAAATAGTTTGTCACCCAACTCACTTATAAAATGACACCATTATCATATTTTATTCAGATATTCAAACCCATTAAATCTAGAAATCACCTAATAGAATAATTTTCCAAATTCTATCCACTAATCATTGATTATTTTTAAACACATAAATCCAACCCTGGAATACTTTATGTATAATCAAAAAGAGGTGGATTGAGAAGAGATTAAATTTTTATCTATGATTTTTTATTTCTTATTCCACCTATGTAAAATATTATTAAAAAATGATCATATTATAAAAAAATTATATTATATATAATTATATGTTATTATATTAAATTAATAACCAAAATCCTTCTACCCCACCATTAAATGGTATATGAAATCATTAATTGTATGTATGATAATCTTGCACCACACAAATGGAAGTCAGTCATTTTCGATATTTTCCTATCACTCATTGTTATAATGATGAATTTAAAGTATATCTATTTAATTTCATAGATATTTATACATCTAGAGTTATGCTATATCATATGACTATTTACATTTCATTTCACAAGGGATATAATAATTTTTCTTGTGTGTATGGTGGACTACTGCCTCACAAAGTGATGCGATTTATTTTTCACTGACACAATACATTGTTGTTGTTAATGATAATTTAATGAATTAATATTACATAAATTAAATAATAATTATATTCATGGAAAATTTACAATCATAATATATAATTAATAATTTTTTCTTACACTGGGAAATGATAACATCATTCATGTACATGTAGTCTACTGCTTCCACAAAGTGAAGTGATTATTTTATGATCACTACATCACAAGTTTGATATATATAACTAAATTAATAAAAAATATGGTTTTTTATCATATAATTTTAATTCATATTATCAAAAATAATACACACATTCTTTATTCAATTATCATTGAAAATGGAAACAACAATCATGCATATGTACAATATATCATCTTCATGATCGTAACATAGTTCATTTTTCAAAACAAAATTCAATAATTTATCTAAAAATTATAATTACTTAATAATTAAGTAAATTATTTCATGATTATTATTCTTTAAATTTTGATATAATGACATCTTTAACCTTCGTAATAACACCAAATCCATTTTCAAATAACGATTCATATTTTCATTAAAACACTTGATGTGAATATATGTGATTAATTAATTAAATATGAATTTAAAAATAAATTATATAAATAATTTAATTATAAGGTATTAATCCATTAATATTTTCCAAATACATTAAATAATTTATATATGTTTATTTTAAATGAGTTATATGAAATTCATGGAAATTATATACTCTATGAAATGGTTTTTTTCTTCTCATTGTTACTTCTATGATTTATTTTATATATTCCCAATATGTTTTCCTTATTCTTTTTACATAATATCCATTTTAAAGTTAATATAATGAATCCTTAAATAATTATGGTATTTTATGTTTCAAATTTAATTAATTTATCCATGGGTATTGACATGAATGTTACCATGTGATAATGAGTTACAAAACTCAATTTTCATTCATCGGTTTATGAAACATCTTCATTTAATCCATTAGGATTTTACTATATGTGAATTTACCTCTAAGTTATTTTATTATAAATGAACACAATATTTAAATGGATTTAAATTTTTTACACATACTATCTCCACTAATTAATTCTTAATTTATTGATACGATCTTTATGAGGGGTAATCATCTCAAATTCCATTATTTTGGATTTATGGTTATGATATGAAACTACATTTTTTATGAGGTTCATATATGAAATTTCTTCATTTAGTTCATCTATATACTTATTTTAATCAATTTTAATGTTACATTTAATGTTATTATTTCATGGTGATTAAAAATAAAGAGCCACAATCTAAAAAAGATTAATTTTATAATATTATATTTTAGTATTTTTTTTATCAGGTTTTTTTTATATAAAATTATTTGATATTAATTTATTGAACAACATCACTTTTATTATCCAATAGTTATGAAGTTCATTAACATATTTAATCTCCTAACCGTAGCTTATGGATTAATGAAATATCAAATAAACTCATTTCTATATGATATAAATCTTGTATTATAATTTAGATCCGGTATCATTCTATCTAATATCCATATTCTATATATTTATTTCAAAATATTTCATTCTAAAAATACATTATTTACTAAATCCATTTCATATGTCCTTTTACATGTTGTAAATGTTCTTAAATATATATTTCTTATTGTCTTTCATACTGTCCACTGTTGACTCCATGTTTCAAAATGTTTTGAAATGAATGGTTTCTTTTAAAATTCATGACATGAATCAATATTACCCATATCATGTCCTTTATTTTTACATTGAAATTTTACATGTATTGTTAGTTGTTTTTTCAACGAAAATTATTTGAACAATATTATTTTAATTTTAGTTTTTAAAAGTTATTTTCAAAATAAAAATGGGGTTTTACTCCAAAAAATGTTTTAATGGTATTTGAATTCATCAACATCAACATCCCTTATAGTGACTTATGTTGTAGTTGGGATATTTCTTAATGATACTGTCATCATTATTTCTCTCTATAGATTATGATTGTTTCAATGATATTTTTCATGTAATGCACTTAAATTTAAGGGCTTAATCATGCTTCAAATAGGTTTTTAGAGAACCAATTTATTTTCTTTTTCTTATTTATGTTTGAAAGAGATTTTTTAGGGAATCCCCTACTTCTCCATGAGTTAATAATGTCACAAAAATATTGATAAAGAACTCATTTCTCTTCTATAAGTTAATCATGTTTCAAATATATTATAATGGAACCTATTTCTTTTTCAGTGGTTTGTCATGTTTCAATGTTATTTTCTTTGAACTAATTTATTTTCTATAAGTTAATCATGTTATGAAATGAATAATGGTCATTTCAATGAGTTTATTCAGAAAATAATTTTATATTTACTTTATTCCTGATACATATCTTGGAGTATATTTAAAGTATGTTTGGTTTTTTTATAAAATATTTATATATTTTTTTCATTATAATCTTAGGATGGATGGTTACATTATTAACAAATGATGAGTGGTTGATGATAAACCATGGATGGGACGGTATGTTAAATACCTCCAATTAGTGGGGTACTCTAGAGATATAATTTGGCCTTGTTGGATATTATGTTTATAAGAGTGATATGATGATAATGACCCTAAGATACCAATACATTTCATACATGCTTTCTATATATTTATATTTTTTGTTATGATCAGGATTGACATCACATGGATCATTATTATTTATTTTGAATATTTTTTCCTTGGTTAAAGCCTCAATCCATGTTTCCAAGTTTAATGATCCAAATATTTATAGGTATTAATATTATTTTGTTATACATAAGAACAATTTTTGTAATCGTACTCTTATGGTCTTATTATTCCCATTGTTGAATTCCATTATTAATTATTACATTTACACTCAATAAGAATTTTCCTTCAACCTTCTTCATTTTCTTTTCCTCGGGATATAGTGATTAAGTATGAATGAATTTCATCAAGAATGGATTTAATATGGATGATGATGATGACTTAATTTAAAATATGAAAATTTGGGTTAGGTGGAAGATATTCTCATTTAAATATATGGGTATTGTTTGTGTAAGTGTGTTTTCCCAATTATCTATAACTCTAAACCGAAAAGGTCCATGATAATTTATTGGAGGTATTTCTTTTATTTTTATATTGTAATGTATTATTGGAAACATTTGGTCCAACATCATTAGTATCAAGCACAAAATTGTAATATTTCTGTTTTTATTGTCGAATACGGGATAGTTGGTTTAGGGCTATTATAGGCAATGAAATGATTAAATTTCTAATGTAATGGATTTCAGGATATATTATTTCATAATGATTTCAAATCCACTATCTCGTGTTATTAATAATATCATGAACTGCATAGATATTATATCTTAAAATAATAGGGAATAAATAGTAGTGGAATCCATCATGTTACCACACCCACCCACTTTTAGTGGATCCTCTAACCTATTAATAGTAGAAAGATGGATAAATGATATAGAAAATATATGTTTTTACTATGTTATTCTAAGAGAGATAATTTCATCCATGAAGTATTTGGTATACCGATAAATATTGGTGGTTTGTAAAAGAATATGAAGCATATAATTGAAATTGGGTTAATAAAGTGGAAATAAATCAAAATGGATTTTTCAATAAGTATTTTTCTCCCACACTATGTATAAAAATGGAACTATAATTTTTGGGTTGAATGAAATGGATGACTAGTATATTGTATGTTTTTATATGAACTTAACAAAGCTTAATCATTATGATTAATTATTTTTGTTGATTTAGATTAGTGTATTGATGAATTTATCTATGGAATGATACAACATCTAAAGAGGGAATTTTCAATTAGGGACTTAGGAATACTTGATTAAATAGTATGATTTTATATAAAGGTATATATATATTTTCAATATGAATAGTGGTCTCATTGAGAAAATGATAAAAATATAATGATGGAGAAGATCAATATAAAAAATTATGACAAAAAAATTATGGGAAGAAACAATAACATACCTTGTCATAAATATGTAGGAATAGTGAGTTGAGGATTTTTAATGAGTATTGTGGGAAGTGAAAACATTATGGAAATTCTAGCCACAACTCTTATAAATGTTATGTATATGCAAAGCCTCAACCCCTTAATGTTGATGATAATGTAAAGATAGTGAAAAAACATCACACATTTTATTTCCTTAAGTTTGAAGTGATTTGTAACTTTTCAGACTAGTGCTCATATCTAATTTGTGATAGAGTGAAAATAAGTGTAAGTTAAAATAGACCATTTGATATTATAAAGAATTTAAGATTAGTTTTTTACTATTTATATCTAAATATAAATCTATCTAGTGTCAATGATTTCTTCTATGTATCAGTACAAAGGATTTATAATTCATACATATTGCATATACCTGAAAAAATAGTGTGGAATTTGAATCTTATTATTTATATGAAGAAGAACTGATCCAAATTATTGATAAAGTAAAAAGACATTGAGAAATAAAATAAAAAATTTATTGAATGTAGTATAGAGAAATAAAATCTTATAAGAAGAATCTTGGGAGCTTGAAAAACTTATGAATGACAAATACACCTATTTTTTAGGATAGACAAAAATATTATATAATAAATATATTAATGGGGGAATGTAAGAGGATAAAAAACCAAAATGTTATTAATAATGTAATTTTATTTTATCAGGAATATTTTTATCATAGATAAATACTATTAAATTTTAAAATAAAATTCTACATCAGAAAATAATATTTTCCATAATATCTCATAAAAGTATTGGGAGATAAATTAAAAATAATACTGCACCCACTAAAGGATACTGTACATGGTAGAATTCCCCCACAAATATCACTCCTACAATTTTATATATAAAAATAATGATAATTGTTAGTAAAATGATTTAAATTATCAAAGGATCTGAATGCCACATACATATTTCAGGCTTTTAATGATGAAGTATGAGAATTTTGGTGTGTTTAATTGGAAATATGGTCATTCAAAATAATGTCCATTGTTCAATATGGTCGTTCGTCATATATCCATTATAATGTGCCAAATGTTGTGAATTATTACAGGTAGTTATATATCCATTTTAATATGCAAATTTGGATTTTTTTTTTAATGATATAAAATGATTTGATGATAGTATCTACTAGTTGGAACATCCATTATAAGGTTTAGTTGTCAAATGTTGCGAAATAAGCGGTGTCACATAGATTTTTATTGGAAAAACACAAGGTAACCACGAAAAATTAAGAATTTAGTAGGATCTCCTGAAAGAAAATTTAAATGAAGTAGAAATCACCACAAAAAGAGATGTTGGGTGAGGCACCACAAAAAATTACTACAATCATAGAGATTACTCATAGGGAATTTTCTAATGTAATAAGGGGATAGGTTTCTAGACCATGGGTTTTATGTAGCTGATAATTTGATGGAAATGTAATAGTAGTAACCCTACTCATTTTCAATCTTCCCAAATTATTTTTCTTTTTATTTATATGAAGGATAATATACACTTGAACATCAGATGATATGATTTTTTTTAATAGGGAGACACCAAAATTAGAAGTTTATATTAATAAATATGAATTTTTATTTTAAGGTAAAATAAATTTGAAGTATAAAGGTATATTATAAAAATAATTGAAATTTTTGAATTGATATATCTAAATTTTCTTTCAATTAGTTTATGGTAACAATATAAAAAGGTTTATTTTTAGGGTAAAAATTAATAAATTTATATTTTAATGAAATTCCATTAATCTTATGATATAATCAAGGTATGATAATGACATAAAATTTCAAATCCATATTTTTTTATGAAAAATTAATTTATTGAGTAAAAAAATAATGTGTAACATTTCAAAACACATGATTAGGATTTCGAATGCATGATTTTATCTATTTAAAATAGTTTTTATGGGTTGTATGTGTATCATATTACAATTAAATTTAATTAATTTCATATATTGGACTCTGTAAAAAATATTTTATGAAGAAAATTATAACATTCAATTGGTTTAATAATGGAAATTTTTATTAAAAAAAGTTACTATGGAGTTAAATATTTTTTGCGGTAATGGTAAAATAATGTAAAAGGTCATAATTTTTAGGGAAAGGGATAATAAAATTTAAAAACTCTTATTTCAATGGGTTGAAGGAGTATTAAAAGATTTTTAAATAATTATAAAATTTATTATCAACAGAATTAATTTAAATTAACGGAACACATATGTGGTTGTCCATAATAACAAAAAAATAATTTTTATCCCTAAAAAACCCTAAGTATAAATACTAACCCATTATATCCTCAATCACCACTCAAAATCCCTTGGTAAATATTAATGTCTAAATATACCCCCTAGAAGTCTCTCCAAAGTGGTTCTATGGATCTATGGTGTCTCTCCAATTCTCTAAAAAATTTCCACTAAAGGAAATAGTTATATTACTAATCTTTATCACTTCACATACTTATTTTGTATAAGACATTTTATTTTCAATTTATTATATTGTAAAATTTTTATAATAATCCCCATTAATATATTTATGATTTTATTATAAAAAGATACATGTTTTATCTCTCAATAAACCAATTCCAATATACCTTTTTATAGTCTTTATGCATCAAAACTCTACCATGTATTTGATGATATACATTTTCATGTCATGCATACCTAGACCTATTTAAATTAAATGGTATTCATTTTTAAGTAACATTAATATTTTTTGAAAATCCATTTAATAAATTCCCTCTCCTTACTCACATGTTTAAAATTATATATACTTATGGTATTTTATCGATGTGGAAGATATGAATTTAGGAATATGAATGTTGCACCTTAATACCGCTCCAATGGGTTGGGTAAAAAATTAATCTCAAAATATGGCATGTTTAAGGTACATTAGTAGTTTTCCTTGGTATATTTTTATGATACGTTGATAAAAATATTGGTAATATGTTTTACATCACCATAGGGATGAGCTTTGGTGATATATTTAACAATGTCACTTGTTTTTTATGTAGTAACTTTTCCATGTAATGTATTATGTTCAAAGGTTCATGTACTTATGTTATGCACCAATTTTTTATGTACATTCTGATATCTTATACATCATGTTTCACCTATTATGTTTTAATAACTATTTTATTCTGTACTAGGCTTTATTATGACCCATTTTATTTCATAAATATCCCCAATAAATCCAATACAGTTATGTGATCCAGGATGGATTAATAAAGATTCAATTTATGAGATTTTTAATTTATTTATTGATTTATTTTTCTTATTTTTGTATTTTAATAGGTACATAGTTTCTACGATATTAAACCTAAAAATTTATTTATTTTTTATTTATGTAATATTTTTTCGTGGAAATATATTTAGAATCTTAATTAAAAAAGGTGGGATTCCATAAACCCATTCTTATTCTTAAAATTAATCATGTTATGAAGAAAAGTATAATACATGATATTTTTTTCATGAAATATTTTGTGGTTATTTTATGGAGATGATGAATAAATATTAATGATTAACTAGCCTCTCGTATAGTTGAAAAAATGTCATTTTGTTTCAAAAAACATGGGATTTGTTAGTAATTATTTCATTCAAGTCCTCTAAAAATATAAACCAAAATGAATTTTGAAACACTTGTAATAAATAATTGTCATTATATCATGTAAAATAGTTATGGTGAGGTTTGGGAGCTCATATAGGGTATCATAGAGGTCATTAGAAAACAATATAGGTTTGGATGTTAGTTTGTTATAATTTCAGGGTTGATAAGCTATAACTGATCATAATTTTGATGGTATAGGTAAAATATTAGTTTAGTTGAGGTAATATTAAATAGATTGTTGAATAGGATTATAGACATTTAGTGTAAACCATAGGGATAATAATAATGTATATGTCTACAAATAGGATAATATCAAAAAATGTTGGATATTTTTTAGTATGGGGTTCTCCTAAAAATGGCATCATGTTCTAGATAAAAAACGTGGATGGAATATCCAATAGAGATACACATAGGGGTAATAACTCAAAAAACAATTTATTTGGTATTAACTTAATCATTTACATGTGCATGAAAAAAGGTCTAATGACAAATTTTGTTTGACACTGTAATGGGATATGCTTCGATTAATCATATACTCTTTACAAACTATAAAGAATTATTGATTCACAACATTATTTTAATGCATTTTGTTAAGAGGTATGAAAAGAGTCAACGAAAACAAACATATATTGATGAAGGATGAAATAGAAGTAACTAATAATGAGGTATGATGATGGAAAATAATAGTAGGCTAACGTGGTAGCATCATAATGTTAAAAGAAATTCCTAAAATTTCAAAATATTGTTTACGATAAAAATATAAAATAATTAATTATATATCACAAAGGTTAACTCTTTTTTTAGTAATGTATAGATCAAGAAGTAATGATGGGTGTGAGTGACAATGTAGTTACTAAATCAGCAAAAACCCATCAAAATGGGGGAGGGATTGAGAACCAATACCATTATGACAAACTTGCTATCATGGAATATGAATAATTCTATGATCATAGTTGATGCCAGAAATTGTCCAAAATAGATAAAGATGGAGTCTTTTGTAAGTTCACATGATAATGATAATGAAGGATAAAAGATTTAATTCCCCACATATAAAAAATAATGAATGAAACAATTGGGAAGACTATTTAATGTGATCGGTGGATGGTATAATTTTAGAGACAAAAGCCATCAACCAAAAAAATGTAAAGAAAAAAGAGAAATAGAAAAAAACATTGAATCAATTGAAGGTGTAACACCCTGAACTAACATCATTAAAACTATTAGCCTGATAAGTTTCTAAATGTCCTCAAGTGCACCTCCCCCTACACCATAGACTACTGACTAGTAGTGGGGGTCTATTGAGGGTACGGTGTGGAGAATATACACCCTTGGTCAAAGTAACATTGAAGTATATGATAAAGTAGATAATATAAATGATAAAATTAAGTTATAAATTAAATACATTTCAAAATTGAAATACTATATGGTTAATATAAATGGCTAACAGCAATATACGAAAATTCATGAATGTCCAGATGATGATACAAAATCTAATATAGTAGAAACATAGTAAGAAATATGAAACAATTAAGTACATGAATAAAAAAGATAATCCCTGAGGGAAAATTCTACGAGCAACCTAACCATCATATAATTCCTGTGATCTAAACTCATAGGTATAAGTAAATAAGTACAAGAAAATTTCTATGGTCCGACCGACATGAGATATGCTCAAGTACCCCTATGCAATGGAATACTGAGAAGGGTGTGGGATATACTTAGTATAACACCACCAATAATATCTATTGATAAATTCCATCCATTAATATATGGTACTATAATTTGTATATATGAATAATAAAAAAATAATACTAAATGAACATATAAGATTCACCTCAGGTTCAAATAGGACACTTGACCAACACTAACTACTTCAGCCTAGGCCAGAATGATTGGCTGATTATTAACTATTTATATATATTTATAATATATATATATTATAGTTAAATACTAAATATACCTATATGGACTATTTATGTGTCAATGTATGAAACCACATACATTGAATAATAAGTTCTGACTGGATAAGGGCTTAACTCAGGAATCCATAACTAGTCTAAATGAGCCTATATGCTCTAAAAGGGGATATAGGCCCAAAACATCATAATTAATGTGAGGCCATTTTCTCAACAGTCATGATGGTGGATGGCTCTTCATTATAAAACATGAAACAAAGTACATGGTGTTTCATACCCATCATCCAAATAGTTTGAATGGTGTGAGACATAATGATCAACAACCGATGTAAGGTGGAGTGAAAGGTCATACTCAACATGTCCCTTAACCATTGTTTCATATCCAATATCAATGGGGTAATTATTATTATTATTATTATTATTCACAACATATTTTCTTGAAATCAATGATCAAAATATAATATGAGGTTTCATAATTTGTATATTATGTTTTTATTATATAAATAAGGAGGTGTATTCATACCTCCCACTTAAATATCCATTTAATTGAAGCAATTCCTTAATCTGGGTAAAAAAATATACAATCAATTATTTCCAAATCCTCTCAGAATGTAGTTTGTCTACAGACATTTACAATAAGGAGGGTAACAACATTTTATAATATCATTAGATTCTATGTAATTATAATTCCATATATACAAATAACCCCGAAGTCATAGGAATCACAAATTCCATTAAGACAATAATGAATTAAAACACCAATCACTATTTTTTAGTTTAGAAGAAATTATTTTCAACTGAGTGGTTTTATAATAATACATGAAATTTTAAATAAAAAATTCATATACATCATCTAAGAATCATATTCAATAGTAATAACATGATTCCCTAAAAAAGAGCATTTTATATTGAAACCAAACACGACAGTTCATCATAAGAATAATAGAACTATTTTAACATGCCTTGAGGGTAAATTTATCATAAGGAAACACCTTGATCATTTTTATTTAATTAACTCATCCCAAATTTGTCATTTGGGTTAAGGTAATCACCTATAACCATTTAATAGGATATAAGGTATTCAATTCATGATCTAACCATTTAATTGAAGGCATTTCATAATTTAGAGGAGGCACCCGGAATATGCAGCATAAGGTAAAATCTCAATGTTTACAAATAAAAAGAGACATGGGGAATATAACAACCCATACTTTAAATGCATTTTTATTACTTCAGAGTTTAAGAATACTTATTAAAACATATAACAAAACGATGAAATGACCATATAGGTATAGTGTCTTTAGAAACTGGGAAACATAAACAACTGTTACATAAAATAAACAACATTGTCTCCCATTTATTTCATCATATCTAGAGTCCTATTTTGGCATATCCTACTTAATATCCTTCTTCCTAACTTGGGGAAAAGAAAACCTACAAAAGGGTGATCTCAAATTCTCAATAATGGTAAACAAAAGAAATATAAGTCATATCATATTCATAAGAACATAACATTTTGAAAATCTTCACCTACAAAAGAGTTCATAATATCAGGTCATGGGATAAATCAGAGTAATGAAAAGAAATCCCAAATAATCATAACATAAAACATGAAACTTTGTGGCACACACACATAATCATAGAAAATGATTTCAAACTAGTCAAGGCTCATTTCCAAGACCATCATAGAGGACAAAGTCCATTACTGAACCGAGTTCACTCTTCATTCCAGTCCTGTATCACTGAACCAGATTAACTTTCTGTTCCATCCATGTCTATATCATGAGATATAAATATTTACCCAATGCATTGGAAGGAGATATAGGTCCCATATATATCATAATGAAACCATTCTTATGTGTGCCATAAAATCATAAATCATATATCATAGCATAACCCATGTAATAAAAATGGGATTCTTAAACATCGTTCCATCATAACATAATCCATGTAAGATAAAAACAATTCATAGAAATAATTCCATCGTAACATAATCAAATGAAATTAAAAAATATGGATATAAATAGAACACTATTTTATCATATATGGAGAATAATTTTGATAAAACACATGAACTCCATTCTTGATGAAAATATCCTTTCTACTTCAAAAACATTTTTCCTGTATTAACATGTCATAAAATTTTTAAACTAAAATATTTTGATTAAATATAAACTTGAATACTTTTAAAGGAAGCTTCTTGGAAATAATGTTCTATAAAATCCATTCACGCCATATAAGTTAAAAAAACATTCTTCATGTACTTTGGCCGGAAAAGTCAAAAATTACCTCATACTAAAAACGACAAAAGATTCCTTTCATATATTTTACTAAAAACTCAAAAAAGGGTAAAATTGGATTTAAAAAACTGTAGGTGGATAGAAATAATATTACATATTGAAGAAACATGGATGTGGATGATAAATATTCCCTAGTAATTTCTGAAGTATAAACAATCTCTGATAAAAATGAGATTGTGAGATTTTCCATTACCATAGGTATGATATGCTTTGTATGTGTCTCAACCTCATGTATAATGATTTAAATAATGTTATTGACTTATTCCAGAATCATACTCGTTGTTATGATATCATATATGGTCATATTCTTAGCTTCTTATTAGTAATATTTCATTGCTACTTGTTTTTCGAGTGTTTATTGCTTTATGTTCTTAAGTGTGTTTTGTCGAATAAATTCTTATTCATCATTTTAGGTTTTAGATACCTCATTTATAGAATGGTATTAGTGTAATATATATCATATTTATTTATTCAATTCATTTATATAATCATTATTCAATGAAGATCATGTAGAATGAGTCGCATCACATCATGGAGACGGTAGGCCATACGTACGCACAAGCGATGATATCATTCCCATGATCATAGAATTTTATTGAAGTGTATTTATACTATTTCAGAATAAATATCACTTTTCAATAATAATATATAGTTATTATTTACACCATTATACCCATCCAAGTAAGGTGGTGGTGGAAAACAGATTACACCAAGGCGTGGAGACGGAATTCCCGACTTATGCACGCAAGGTGATTTCATTTTATGTATGATGGATAGAAGGTGTAATAGGGTTGTTTCATATTTATAATAACATATCTGTATATGAGTGATACTGATGTTATTACTTTATAATGAAAAAACTAATGAAGAATAAGTATAAGGAGAAATAAATTTGAAATAATTGGTAACGGTTATTACCTCTTCTTCAATACGCATCTTTGAAACCTCCTCTTAGGGCACTAAGATTGGTCCTTGAAGTAGACCAGGAACTCTTGGATATTTCTAATGAAGTGGGTAAGATAAATTGGCAGGGTTCGGTCGAGAATAAAGGCTCAAAGTGGTGTGAGGATAAGAGGGAGGAGCTGCCCTTTAATAAGGGAGGAGAGAGGTACCTTTGGAAAGTTTGAAAATATTATTTTATTATAAACTTATCTTCAGTTTCAAAAGGTCCATAAATCATTAAAGATGAATATAAGATGACTCATGGTCGAAATAAAATAATCCAATCAGATTTGGACATGTTTTGAAAAATATTTTAATCATTATAATCTTATTTATTTAAATCATTTATTAATGAGGCAAATACTGCCTCATTATTGTGTCATAAATAATTTAATTTATTTGATGTCTAAATATTATATGAGAAATATCATCATTTAGGAAATATTTTTATAATTTCAATTAAAATTTATAGAATAAAATATAATTTATATAACACATTATAAAAATTAATTACTAAAAGCTATTTGTTAATGTCAATTTTGTCTTTACATTAAATTAATTAATCCAAATTGTCATTATCACTACCGAGTTTCTCAATGGGGTCCCAAAATCGACCCAAGAATACCCATGGTCGGCCACTACTCATCCAATAAGGTTAGGACAATTGTCAAGGTAATTTTGAATTATTATAATATTATTTTAACCTTGAATTACCCTATTTACCTTTAACCGTAATAAATAAAAATTACCGTAGTTAATATTCAAAATATAAAAAAAAGTAACCTATTAACATAATTTTTACCCACTGATTCCAAATATGGAATCCATTTTTCAAAATTAAAAACATATAAGTTGTAGTAATTAATTTAAAATTGATCTCGTTGTTAAGAAAACGGGTTTAAAAAGTTAAAACATTGCCAAAGATTGAAAAGTTTTTACCTATGAATTCAATGTAAAATTAATTCTACTGACATACATTATATTAAATGGTAAAAATATATTCTATTTATACTTTATAACCTTTCAATATTATAATTTTACCATATAAATTATTTCAATGAAAAAAATTGTTTTTAATTATAATATTTACATGTTTTTACTATTCATCAAAATATGAATGTTATCATAATAATATTTAAAATTTATCCAAAGTAAATTTTTATTTCCTGATTCCAAAGAAGAATTTTATTTTTTTAAATTGAACTAAAAACATATCAAAAACTAGATTTAAAATGGGTGTACCATCAAAAGGTTGTAATACTGCATTTTTGAAAAATACTTCTTTTATCTGAAAAACTGATTTTGTTTTCATACCTCATTCTAGAAAATGTATAAGATGATTTATAATGTTATAAAATTCAAAATATGGTTAATACTTTTTATAACAGCTAGTTTATAATATTAAAATAATATATCATTGTTTAGTGAAACTCAGTATTGCGTACTACACACGCTATCGAGGAAGGTCGTGATTGCGTGTAACGCAAGCCAAGCTAGTGTTGTGTGTAGTGAAAGATTACTTTGCGTATAACATAAGAAATAAAAAAAATATTTATCATAAAATCTTTGGGTGTTACAATCTACCCCCCTTAAAAAGATTTTCTCCCTCTAAATTTGTCACTTCGTAACAAATCAATGAGGATACCTCTCCCTTATCATATCCTCAAGTTCCCATGTAGCTTCTTCTAATTAGTGGTTCCTCCATAAAACTTTAACCAAGCGAGTGGTCTTGTTTCGTAGAAATTTTTCGCTATGATCAAGAATCACTATCGGCTGTTCTTTATAAGAAAGATCTTACTCCAGCGGTACAACATCTGAGATTAGTACATGTGAAGGATCAGGTATGTACTTTCTCAGGAGAGATACATAGAACACATCATGAACTTGAGATAGATTTGGTGGAAGCGCCCATCAGTAAGATACCTTCCCAACACAATCCAATATTTTGCAATGACCAATATACCTAGGGCTCAGCTTTCCCATCTTCCCAAATCTCATTACTCTCTTCCAGGGAGATATTCGTAAGAACACTTTGTCACCCACTTCAAACTCTAGGTCTTTTCATCGGTTGTTGGCATAACGTTTTTGTCAACTCTGAGCTGATCTTATGTGTTGTTTAATAGATCCGACTTTTTTCCACCTCATCAACAAGATCAGGTCCTAATAGCTTTTTTTCTCCAACTTCATCCTTGCAAGTTGGATTTCTGCATTTCTTTACATAGAGAGATTCCTAAGAGCCATCTGAATACTGGAGTGAAAGCTATTATTATAGGAAAATTACACAAAAGGTAGGTGCCGATCCCAACCACCTATGAAATCCATAGAGCAAGCTCTTAACATGTCTTCTAGAGTTTGAATTGTCCTCTCAGACGGTCCATCTGTTTGAGGATGATAAGCAGTGCTGAAACTCAACTCTGTATCTAGAGTATGCTGAAGACTTCGCCAGAACATTGAGGTAAACCTCGAATCCCGATCAGATATAATGGAAAGTGGTACTCCATGTAATCTTATCACATCCTTTACATATATCCTGGCAAGCTGATCTAGAGAGAAATATTCCCTAAAAGAAATAATGTGTGCTGACTTCGTAAGACGATCTACTATAACCTAGATAGCATTATTGCCTTTGGATGTTTTAGGAAGTCTAGTGATAAAAGTCCATAGTGATGTTTTCTGATTTCCATTCTAGTATTGGTAATGGTTGTAACATCCCTTTAAACTTCTGTCTCACAACATTAACTTGCTGACAAACCAAGCATCGAGAGACATATTCAGCAACATCTCTTTTTATGCCACCCCACAAGAATTACTCTATCATGTCCCTATACATCTTCGTGCTTCCAGGATAAATAGAGAATGAAGAACTATGATCCTCATCCAGTAGCTCCTTCTTTAATTCTGGGATGGGAGGAACAAAAACCCGATTCTTGAACAATATTATCCCATCACAGTAAAGGTTAAATTCAGGAACATCTCTCACCTTCTTTTGTAACTCAACATCTTCTTTTTTTGCCTCTTTAATCTTCACATGTATAGATGTTTGAACATTAATTTGAGAAATATAAGATTTTTACACTTCCATTATAATTCCAAGATACATCCTTTGTAAATCCATAAATATTGGATCTTTTGATATCCTCATCATGGATATGCTAGCATGGTCTTGTCAACTTAATTCATTTTCCACCTTGTTTACTTTCCAAGGGTGATAATGAATTGAGCAGTAGTAATCCTTAATCCACTCCAACCATCTTCTTTGGCGCATATTCAGATCCTTTTGTGTGAAAATATACTTCAAACTTTTATGATCAGTATAAATATCACACCTTTCACCATAAAGGTAATGCCTCCATATCATTAATGCAATGATTACCGCAGCTAACTCCAAATCCTAATTTGGGTAATTTTTCTCATGGATTTTCAACTATTGTGAGGTATAAGCTATCACCAAATAGTTTTTCATGACAACACACCCCAATCCCTTATTGGATGCATCACTGTAGATCAAAAACCATTCTCCACTACAAGGCAGTGTGAGCACAAGTGCACTGGATATACTTCTTTTCAACACCTTGAAATTCTCTTCACACTCCTCCGTCCACACGAACATAACTCCTTTTCGAGTCAACATAGTGAGTGGATTACATAATCATGAAAAATCTTTCACAAAACGTCGAAAATATCCAGACAAACCATGAAAACTTAGGATCTCAGTTATTGTTGTTGGTCTCGACCATCTTTCGATAACCTCTATTTTTGATGGGTCCACAGATATCCCGTCTTTTGGGATTATGTGACCCAAAAATGCATCTTTTTGAATCCAAAATTCACACTTGGTAAATTTGGCATAAATCTTCTCCTTTCTTAGGGTCTTCAATACAATTTCAGGTGATCTTCATGTTCTTCCTTGCCATTTTAATAGAAAATAATATCGTCTATAAAGACTACCACAAATTGATCATGATATTCTCTAAAGACTCTATTCATTAGATCCATGAAGATAGTAGGGGAATTTGTAATACCGAATGCAATAACTATAAATTCATAGTGTCCATACCTTGTAAGGAATGCCGTCTTTGGTATATCCTCTATTATGACCCTTAATTGATCATACCCTAAATGAATATCAATCATGGAAAAGTATTCAGCTCCGTGTAGTTGATCAAATAAGTCATCAATACATGTGAGAGGATATTTGTTCTTGATAGTGATCTTGTTACGTTCTCGATAATCAATACAGAGTTGCATTAATCCATCTTTCTTCTTAAAAAATAGAACATATGCTCCCCAAGGTGAGGCAATAGGGCGTATGAATCCTTTATCAAGATTCTCTTGGAGTTGCTTCTTCAATTTCTATAAATAAATTAGGCCCATTTTATAAGGTGTCTTTAAAATGGTTACATCACCCAGTATGAGTTCTATTGAAAACTCAACTTCACGATTTGGTGGAAGACCTGGAATTTCCTCCAGAAAGACATCATCGATCTCCCGTACAATGGGAATATTCTTAATTTTGATTTTATCTCCAACCATTTGAGATAAATAACTTTCAGTTATTGGAATCAAGACCCATAAGATGGAATAAATTTCTACTGGAAGGTTATATTCATCCTTACATCGATGGGTGATCATATATTGATCAGGAATATGAAATATGACTTCCCTTCTTTGGAAATCGATATGAGATCTATATAAATAAATCCAATCCATGACAAGATTCACATCAAATTCCACTATAGGAAGGATCACAAGATTCGCAGGAAGCACTTTCCCACAAACGTCAATCGGAGAAGAATTGTAAACTTTTGATGCGACCGTTGTGACATTAGGAGTTGTCAAAGCTAACTCAAAATCTAATTGTTAAGGTAATATGGTGATACCCTTAGAAAATTCTTCAGAAATAAAAGAGTGGGTGGATACAGAATAAAATAAAACATTTTATAATTTAGAGTGGATTATAAGTGTACCTTTCACCACTTCGTTATCATACTCCACATCGCCGATAGAAATTACATGTGACTTTCCTTTGTCTTTGGCCTTAAGAGTTTGTTGACATCGATCTTCATCAATAACCCTTGGATTAGGACATTGATTAGCACAATGCCCCATTTCCTTGCACTTGAAACATTGAAGTGTTGGAGGTGTATTATGTGTATCCCTTTATTTTTTTCAAGCCATTAGATATCTTCTTCCCATTATTTCGACATTCAATTGCCCGATGACCTTCTTTTCCACACATAAAACATTTTCTTGTCCCTTTAAGACAATTTACTCCATGTTTCTTTCCACAATTTGAGCATAAAGGAAATCTCACCTTCTTTTCATTGTGGTATTTATATTTCCCTTTGAATTCCATTTTCCTCTTCTTATCAAACCCATATTACTGATGGGTTACTCCAATCTCCATCTCAACCTTGAGAGCA
Organism: Viscum album; assembly: GCA_963277665.1. Lineage (NCBI taxonomy): Eukaryota > Viridiplantae > Streptophyta > Magnoliopsida > Santalales > Viscaceae > Viscum > Viscum album. The sequence continues at coordinate 759,142,450 of OY728147.1, forward strand.
CATCGATCAATTTTCTCATAGCTATTGAAGTTCCTTATGGCTAATTCCCTTCGAAGAATTGGTTTTGAGCCACTAAATAATCGATCAATCATACACTCAGGTTGGATAATAAAACCAGTAAGATACCTTTCAAGCCTTGTAAAATTTTCTTCATAGATACCAACATATTCGTCATCCTTTTTCTCTAGTTCAAGAAACTCCTTCTCCATCTTTGTTCGATGAATACGAGGGAAATACATATTGAAAATTACGTTCTTGAACTCGTCCCATTCCGTGGACTCAATTTCCTCCCTTTTCCTTGTATTCTTAATAAGATTCCACCATTGATCAACTTTACCTTCTAAACGATATACTGCTAAGATGACTTTATCATGTTTAGAACATTGTAGAACTGAAAATATCTTTATAGTGGTACTAATCCATTGTTCATCCACTAATGGATCAGAAGACCCGATGAATGAATGTAGACACTGACTGATGAAGGATTCAACAGAATGTTTCTCCTTACATTGCTCATTGGGAAGTCCTGCATGGTTCATAGCTTGAGAAAGATGTGTGAGCATGGCTACAAGATTTTTCATTTTAGCTCCCATAACATTTGGTTGCTCAGGGGGACAATCATTGCATTTCCCGTCGCATTCCGCATTTACACGGTTCCTTCGGGTTTAAGCCATTGACTAAAACCAAGAAGAATAGCGTGAGAAACACTAATTATAATAGGAAAACCACATAATCAAGAATAAAATTCACACTTAAGGTCTTATCATAGGTTGTTAATGTCCATTTATAAAACACTAATATTGTGTTTTATGCTTAGACATATCCTTAGGGGTCTTATTAGGGCTTTCACATCCTAGTTTATAAAGGTTAACTATACCTTTCCTCTGATACAAACTATAATGACCCATACTTTACATAAATTGTTATTACTTCAGAGTTGAAGAATACTTATTACAACATATACCAAAACCATGAATGGACAATATAGGTATAATGTCTTTAGAAACTGGGAAACATAAACAACATGTTCATAAAATCAACTACATTGTCTCCTGTTTATTTTATCATATCTATAGTCCCTTTTTGGAATATCCTACTTAATATTATTCTTCCTGACTTGGGGGAAAATAAGACATACAAAAGGGTGAGCTCAAATGATCATCAAGGGTAAACAAAAGAAATATCAGTAATATTATATTCATAAGAACATAACATTTGGAAAATCTTAACCTGTAAAAGAGGTCATAATATAATGTCATCGGATAAATCATAGTATTGAAAATTAATCCCAAATAATCATAACTTAAAAAATGAAACTTTATTGAATACACACGTAATAATAGAAAATCATTTCATATTAGTCAATCCTCATTTCCAAGACCATCATAGAGGATAAATTCCATTACTGAACTAAGTTCACTCCTCGTTCCAGTCCTGTATCACTGAACCAGATTAACTTTCCATTCCAGCCTTGTCTATCTCATGAGATATAAATCTTTACCCAATGCATTGGAGGGATATATAGGTCCCACACATCTCATAATGAAACCATTCTTATATGTGCCACAAAATCATAAATCATACATCATAGCATAACCCGTGTAATAAAAATGGGATTCTTAAACATCATGTTATCATAAGATAATCCATATAAGATAAAATTACTTCATAAAAATAATTCCATCATAACATAATCGTATCAATGTAAAAAAATATGGATATAAACAGAACCCTATTTTATCTTAGATGGAAAATAATTTTGATAAAACACTTCAACTCCATTCTTGAGGAAAATATCCTTTCTACTTCAAAAACATTTTTCTTTTCTTAACATGTCCTACAATTTTTAAACTAAAAAAATTTGATTAAAAATATACTTGAAAAATTTTAAAGGAAGATTCTTGGAAATAATTTTTAAACAAACCAGTCATACCCTATAAGTTAAAAAAAACATTCTTCTCATACTTTGGCTGGAAAAGTGAAAAAGTTCCTCGTACTAAAAACGACAAAAGATTCCTTTCATATCTTTTACTAAAAACCCACTGAAGGGTAAAATTTTATTTAAACAACTTTAGGAGGATAGAAATAATATTACATATTGAGAAAACATGGATGTGGATGATAAATATTCCCCAGTATTTTCTGAAGTATAAACAATGTCGGATAAAAATATGATTGTGAGATTTTCCCGTACCTTAGGCCGGATATGCTTTGTACGTGTCTGAACCTCATGTATAATGATATAAATAATGTCATTTAATTATTCCATAATCATAATCATTGTTATGATATCATATATCGTCATATTCTTAGCTTCTTATTAATAATATTTCATTTCTACTTGTTATTTGGTTGTTTATTGCTTTATGTTCTTATGTGTGTTTTGTCGAATAAATTCTTATTACCCTTTTTTGGTTATAGATACCTAATTTCCAGAATGGTATTAGTTTAATATATAACATATTTATTTATTCAATTCATTAATATAATCATTATGTAATGAAGATCATCTAGAACAAGTCGCATCACATCGTGGAGACGGTAGGCCGTACGTACGCACGAGCGATGATATCGTTCCCATGATTGTCGAATTGTATTGAAGTGTGTGTATACTATTTCAGAATCAATATCACTTTATAATAATCATATATAGTTATTTTTTACACCATTATACCCATCCAAGTAAGGTGGTGGTAGAAAACAGATTACCCCACGGTGTGGAGACGGTATTCCGTACATACACACGCATGGTGATTTCATTTTCCGTAGGATGGATAGAAGGTGAAATAGGATTGTTTCATATTTACAATAAAATATCATTATATGATTGATACTGTTGTTATTACTTTATAAAGAAACAACTAAAAAATAATAAGTAGAAGAAGAAATAAATTTGAATGAATTGGTAACGGATATTACCTCTTCTTCGATACGCCTCTTTGAAACCTCCTCTTAGGGCACTAAGATTGGTCCTCAAAGTAGACCAGGACCTCTAGGATGTTTCTAGGGAAGTGGGGAAGATATATTGGTAGGGGTTGTACGAGATTTAAGGCTCAAATTGGTGTGATGAGGTCCCTTTTATAAGGGAGGAGAGGGGCATCTTTGGAAGGTGTGAAAATATTATTTTATTATAAACATATCTTCGGTTTGAAAAGGCCAAAAAATCATTAAATATTATGATAAGATGACTCATGGTAGAAATAAAATAATCCAATCAGAGTTGGACATGTTTTGAAAAATATTTTATTCATTATAATCTTATTTATTTAAATCATTTATCAATGAGGTAAATACTGCATCATTATTGTGTCATAAATAATTTAATTTATTTGATGTCTAAAAATAATAAAACAAATATCATCATGTAGGAAAAACTTTTAGATTTACAATGAATATTTATAGTATAAAATATAATTTAAATAACCCATTATAATAATTAATTACTAAAAGATTTTTTTTAATGTCAATTTTGTCTTTACATTAAATTAATTAATCCAAATTGTCATTATCACTACCAAGTGGCTCAATGAGGTCCCAAAATCAGCCCAAGAATGCCCATGGTCTGTCACTACTCATTAAATAATGTTAAAACAAGTTTCAAGGTAATTTGGAATTATTATAATATTATTTTAACCTTGAATTACCATATTTACCTTTAACAGTAGTAAATAAAAATTACCGTAGTTACTATTCAAAATATAAAAAAAATAAAAGTACCCTATTAAAATAATTTGGACCCACTAATTCCAAAAATGGAATCCATTTTTCAAAATTCAAAACACATAATTTGTAGTAATTAATATAAAATTAATCTCGTTGTTTAAAAACGTCTTTTAAAAGTTAAAACATTGTCAAAGATTGAAATGTTTTTACCTATGAATTCAATGTAAAATTAATGATAATGACATAAATTATATTAAATGGTAAAAATATATTCAATTTATACATTAAAAGCATTAAATATTATAATTTAACCATATAAATTATTGTGATGAAAAAAGTTGTTTTTAATTGAAATATACCGTGTTTTTACTATTCATCAAAATATGAAATTTAGCAGAATAATATGAAAATTTTATCCAAAGTAAACTATTATTTCTTTATTCCAAAGAATAATTTTATTTTGTCAAATTTAATTTATAAAAATTTCAGAAACTAGATTTAAAATGGGTGCGCCATCAAAAGGCGGTAATACTGTATTTTTAAAAAATACTTCTTTTATCCGAAAAAATGATTTTGTTTTAATAAGTCATTCTATAAAATGTATAAGATGAATTATAATGTTATATAATTTATAATTAAGTTAATACTATTCATAACTACTAGTTTATAATATTATAATAATATATCGTGGTTTAGTGAAACTCGGTATTTTGTACTACACACGCTATCGAGGAAGGTCGCGAATGCATGTAACGCAAGCCAAGATAGTGTTGTGTACAGTGAAATATTCCATTTCTTATGACACAACAAATAAAAAATATATTTCTCATAAAATCTCCGGGTGTTACAGGGAAAGAGGTATATACCTCATAAATTATAACTAGGATTCTTAAATATTCCAATATTGAGGGTTGATTCAATCTGGTTTGTGAGAAATTGATGAAATAGACATCCAACCATAAAATATAGGGAATCACCTTAAACAAAAATAGTACATCTTATAAGATAGAAACCAAGATAGGAATAATAATGATTATACAACTTACCTTTAAATATCCAATACTTCAGACAGAATTTGAATCATATCCTAGATGTGGGAAAAATAGATAACCCTTGAAGGTTGATCTTCAAATCTCTACAGGTGGAGAAACCTGTATCTTGTCTATATTAAATAATAAGGGAAGAGGGGAATAAGATTTAAACTCGATTATGGGAAAATTTATAAATTTAACCAACACTAAAGTGGAGAATGTTTTTGTCTATATAGTGTAGAATAACTGTGTGTTGAACATGCTTAAGGAACTACTGATAAACCCTATCGTATGGGCAGCCTGTATGCTTTGGCTAGATGTGTGAAGTCCAAGAAAAATAACACATTCAAAAACTTATTCAATGGAACAAAATAATGATGCATCACGAACAATGTTAGATAAAACTGGTCATACATGTTGATCTACTAGAATATCCACATAGTTTCTTCTATTTGTCCACACAATTTTAAAAAAATGCACGCCCCAGCTAGTAGTTCCCATTTTTTTGTTTTCAGAGCCATATGCTCTCAATACTCTAAAAAAACAATTGAGGTACCCCTTGGTCCATAATAATGTTTTTTAAAAACACTAATTGTGTCTAAAATCTTATAATTTCATTCTGATTCTCGGTTAAAATAGTGAACCATCCACCAAACAAAAAAAATTATAATTCCCTTGGAATTCTACCATGGTTCAGAACATGGGTTTTTATGACCTCCCCAGCATATAACATCATGTTCTTGAGGTAAATTGGGGAAATAATGAAAACATCACCTGACATAAAAGGGTCATGAAGCTATTTAAAATTGCCATGTTTTGTTCCAAAACTCTAAAATCACCACCAATCATTACATAAGTGTACAAAAATTACGCCAAGAAAACTAGATCCAATTCTCATTCTCTGAGTAAAATACTAGAATAGTGTCTAATCCATCACATTTAGAAAGAGAAACAAGTTGGTCTTAATCTATTTAAACATATGGCTAATGGTGATCCACACTATAGGTTTTATGCTTAAATGGTTCCAATTCCAATCTATGGTAATTTCATCAACATAATTGACTATAAATAACAACATATGAATTATAATGATTCCCCTGGAATGATTTTGAATTGGTCAAATGGTCTATTACCCACTAACCTCATTTTTGTAGGTCGATTATACATTTCATGAAAGGTACCAGCCAACACATGATGTACTCATCTCCACTAAACAAAACATGAAAAATGGTTCTTCTCATTATGTATTCCTTAATAAAAAAAGAAAATAGTTCAAACCCCCTATGGATAACCATTCTCAAAATTATCAACTATTTTGGATGGTGTACTACATCATAAAACATGACACCTTCCTACATGTAAATAATCATTACACTTGATCACATCTACTAATGATTATTTCTTACTTCTAGTGGCATTTCAATACTATCAAACATTTAAATGTTCATAACTCAAAACGAACATAGGTGTACACCTGATCCGATATTATTGGATCATCACTCTCAAAATGTATCATCCTTGTATGAAAATGGTCTGGGGGTAAACTCATTGTCCTCAACTATAATTTGAGGAGCATAGTCAAGATACCTTAAAATCTGGTTTTTATAAGTGATTCATTGATGCCACGTTTATACATTCCAATGTCAATAAAACTAATTGATCCAAGAATAGTAAATTAAAGATCTAGATAATGTTTGTGAGTCTAGAAATGGTGTTTTTATATGGGAACCCATGTATCACTAATGTAAAACCCAGATTTTTTAAATAGTCATTTTGAAAAAGAGTAACTCTCATGGATCTTACTTCTCCATACTAGTGACATTTCAATTTATTGTGGAACATTATAGAATATCTCTCAGTGTAACTGAATGATATGTGAATAGGGGATATGATCGTTACTTGAACTAGAGAACACAAAGTGGATATAAAATATTACAAAGAAGAATATGTAATCATTTCTCAAATCCATGATGACGTGTTTTGTAGATTCACCCCTAATATATTCCAATGAATGAAATATATGAATTGAATCACAACTTGTTCACTTATACTAAATGATTCTCATATTCAAAATTTGATGCATTTTCATTAACTGGTGGAAATGCCTTTACAACCCAAGGAATCATGTTATAAATCAAAATTAACAACTGAATTCCATACATGACAAACATCAGTTCCAATGGTCATTTATAAATACATTAATTTCACTATCACTATTTTATATAAGCACTAACATGTCACAAGACTCACTGACCTCATAATTATTTAAAAATGGAACATATCATTTTAAAATGGTATTACTTGGTTATGTCCCTTCTACTTATAAGAAAATATATTAACCAGTACTGATACAGAACTACCCACCATAGGAGTATCGTATTCATGAAAAGGAGAGTTAGATTATCCTATCATAAACATTTAAGATCATATTTACTATAAACTAATTTGTGACACTACTTTGGTTTATTCCCACACGAATCATAAAATTTGGAATAAAATACAAAACAAACTTGAAAGGCATGTAAAAACACATTGTCCTCTTGGAACACTATCCCAAGCATTGGGATGAATTTGGTTCATGTAATGCCCATGTCACTCTACTCTGTAGATGACCCAAAAACGTACTCAACTTCTCAAAGATGAACGATTATGCAAAACTCAACTGGTTCATTCTAAAATTTATCAACAGGAAAGTGACAACATATATGAATGAACAATACCCCAAGGCTTCATATTCAATAATAAAAATTTTAGATACTATCCATAGGTTTTATACCTTATGAATCCATGTATCTCACGGTCCATATAATGGACATAACCTTGAGTTGAATTACCACATATGATCATTAACCTGGATGATTTCATACTATCTTGTACATAAATAAGGATGAAGAGAGGCTCAAGATACCTAATAAGAAACTAACCATTCCATATACATGTATAACCTGTTAAAACTAAGAATTAGATGATTATCACCCTTATAACAATGGTCAAGGAAACAATGACCACCCATCCAAACAATGATTTCATTTAGAATCTAAGATTACTAATAGGGAGAGAAACATACAAACAATACCATACATCAGAAATATAACATCATCTAATAATGAATTTATACTCTATGGGTGATACCTACCATAGGATATCCCTTTATAAAAGCATAAGTGTCTACCCTATCACTAGTTCACACCAAATAGATTCTACTAACCGTTACTCCAACTAATTAAGCACATACTAAAATGGAAAATGGATTATAGAGAATGGTAACATTTCTAATTCAAGGATACATAAAGAGATGTTAAATATATCCTTACACGAGGGTTTAAACTAAGGATACCACCTAAGGTTCTATTTGAACACATTAAATAATTTCTCATATACCTTTTAAACGTTTTAAATTTTAAATTCATAACAACATCTACAAAATACAAGAAAAACTATCGTGGAACCAAATTTATATAACACCTTAAGGAGAAACATGTAATTATTATCAAACATCATTTCTGAACATTAATAATTTATTAAAATCCCATAAAAATTTTGAAATATATAATATAAATTCATTTTAAAAATTTTATTTATCCAAAATTAATTTTCACATTTATTCTTAGTTAATGAAAATGCCAATTGTAGTCTACTGAGGAAAAAACACTTTATGCTGAGATTGGAATCATAATTAAATAATTCCACTTATAAATACATCTCAAAAGAATATACAATTCAATATAATTTTAATAGTGAACTTATCAAGTAAGATGCTTCCACACATCTATATTCACCCATTAAAGAAGTTTTAGACAATTTTAATTAACAATTTAATGTAGCATTATAATACCATTATAGGGTTAAATAATATGCAGTGATAGATATAACAACCTGAAAGGGTCTAGTTTATCTTACATGGTATCATCAGAATAAAATACTATAGCAGTTGTTTAATTATAATGGTTTCAAATCATATGTAGTGGGTTATCTCAAAATTATCATTCTCAATGTAATCAACTTGGGGTCTAGTTGTGAATTTATGAAGTTAATTATACAAATCATCATGATTGTGTAATATATTTAGAATAATTTATAGGGGGAAAAATAAATAGTTTAAATTTTTAAATTACTCTTAATTGGTTTTATCTAATACGCTTAAAGACCATAACTAACATATTGGGGTGGAATCACGTAAAAGGTCCATAAACAACCAGTTCATCTTAGATCAAAATTAAACAGCCCTTACATTAATAACATTATCAAAATATATCATGCTCTTATAAAATGGTTCGATCGTTTGTGTTTCCATCTCCCAATCTTTAAAGTTCACATACACGTTACATATTGGATTTTCGATCCCATTTATTTTGATGAATATGTTTCAACCCATGCAACAATTGGTTATTTACTAAAACATATTAAGATAGGTTGTTTAAGAATCCATAGTCAATCTATATGGGGAAATTCCATTTATGTTGATTATATCTCTTTAACAACATATTATTTTTTAACATTATAACTAGGATTTTCATCACAAGAAGAAATCACATAGGAACATTCTAAATAAGTACGAACAAATGATACATAGGCCAAAAATTTAAAATAATTGGGAATATTGTAATATAATTAGAAAATTCTTGTAGTATATTAACAAGAAAAATAAATCACACAAGAATGTAAGGTAAAAAAATTACAGAGAAATACCTAAACATGTACAAAACAATGAAAGTAACAAAAATACCTATAATGTAATATAAAATCTAGAATAATAATCACATAAGGCACATCATCACAATCAACTAAAAGCCTAAAAATGAAACGACATTGTATAACATATTCATGGAATAAAAATATCTATGTTCCTATAATGGTGCATGTAATTATACTTCATTTCCAAACCATGGTAATGGGAAAATACCATACATTTCATAAATCAAATAGTATCATAAGGTAAAACAATCACTCTGTAACACCCCAAGCTTCTACGGTACGTTTCCCTTTGAATAATGCGATAGCGTGTGTTGTACGCAACCTCGAGTTCTAACACACACCACAACTAATTAAACTAGCCGTTGTGAATAGTAATACCTAATTTTTGAAATTATATATATTTTATATTTGAAAATGGACTTCATTTTTGGACTCGGAATATCGAATTTAGCCTAAGGTGAAATTTTGGTACTTTTCGGATAACTTTCATATTTTGATGAATAGTGAAAATTACTAAATTTTAATTAAAAACAACTTTTTTAATCAAATTAATTACTAGTGATAAATTATGAATTTGAGTGGTTTTAAAGTATATTTAGAATATATTTTTACCATTTAATATAATTTTGGTCATTGGACATAATTTTACAATTAAACCGAACATAAACAAGTGTCAATCTTTTGATAGTTATTATCTCTTAAAAACACGCTTTTTGTTTTAACAGCGGGAATTAATTTTAAATTAATTTCTGCCACTTCTGTGTTTTGAATTTAGGAAAATGGATTCCATATTTGGAATCAGGATGTTCAAATTGTGTAAATAGGTAACTTTTATTTTTAGACATTTGAATAGTTACTGTGGTAAATATTTTATTTACCATGGTTAAAGGGTAAATCCGGTAAATAAGGGTTAAAAAAATAATATTATAATAATACAAAATTACCCTAAAACGTGTCCTAACCTTATTGGTGGACACATACCCGACCATGGGCATCCTTGGGTCAATTTGGGGACCCCTTGGAGCCACTTGTATGTGGTAGGGACACTTTATATTAATAAAGTTAAAATAAAAATAAAAATGGCATAAGCTTACATCTTTTAGAAAAACAATTTTTACATAGGGTTATACATGTTGGATTTTCGATTATAAATATTCATTAGAAAGATAAAAAGATTTCCTACATAATGATATTTTACTTATAATTTTTAGACATTAAATAATATATTTTATTTATGACACAATGATGATGCAGTAATTACTATAATAGTGAAAAATTAAACTAAGTGATATTATAAATACCCAAATAAATATAATATGAAACTTTTAATGAATTAAACTAATTTTCTAGGATAATATGATATATTAGGATTGATTTAATTGACTTTTTTCGAAGTAATAAATCTGTTATGAGTTTCACAAAAATCAACTAATGAATAGTGTCAAAATTGACATAAAAGAATTCTTAAAACAAATATTATATTATTAATTGATATTAAATTCCTAAAAATCTAAGGTTCGGCCAAGATACTTATATCATGATAGGTTAATCATTAATGGACCACTTGGGGGTCTCTTGGATGTATATAGTAAGTTTATTAACCATAATATATAAAATACAAAGAGACATTGTAAAAGTGAAACTAATTAACTTAGAGTTAATACTTAAAGATAAGGTTAATATAGGTACCCAAACCTGTCTAAATTCTATTGGATGAGTTGCTTTCGACCTATCCCCTCCTCATCATTTGAATAGTCAACTTTGGAGCCTTTAGAAACCGAATATGAATTTATTATAAATTAATATTTCTAGCTTTTCCAAAGGTGCCCCTCACCCCTCTTATAAAAGGGCACTCCTCCTTCTCATTTCTTCACACCTTCAAAGCCTTTTGGTTCGGCCAAACTCTGCCCAAATACTCTCCCAACATCCCTCAATACAACCTAGAGGCCTTAGTTTGATCAGAAAGCCAACCTAAGGAGCCCTTTTGATCAAATCAAAAGGAAGAACCCGAAGAAGAGGTAATGATTTCACCACCCTTTTCTAAGTTCATTTCTTCTTCCACTTCTTCTTCCTTTGTTCTTACCATTATAAAATAATAACTCCAGTATCTCACATATACTGTGATGTTATTATAAGTATGGTACAACCATATTCAGTATTCTATCCACCCTTTGAATAACATGTCACCATACGTGCGTACGTACGGCTTACCGTCTCCACGTCGTGGTGTAATTGTTATTCAATATAATATTATTTGGATGGGTATAATAATGATGTGTAACTCATGTAAATAATAAATATAACATGTTAATGATTCTGTATATATGATATACCATTCATTTATATATTATTTTAATATCAAAAGAATGATATTGTCGCTCGTGCGTACGTACAGACTACCGTCTCCACGAACGCGATGAGATTCATTCTCCATCGTATCCATTCAAGTATAATTATCATTTTATGATTTAAAAATGATGTTTAAGGACTTGATATCATTCTGGATATGAATAAGATACAACAAACATGGCTTATGTAACAAAACACATAAAAGAAAATGAGTAAGTTAACACCCGAAACGATGATAATTCTAAGATATTATTAATAAGTCAATGTTAAAAGATCATATATGATATCATATTAATATATATGATTCTTGTATAATTTAATAACAATTATTTCACCATTATACAGGAGGTTAACCTACCCCAACCAAGGAAAAGTACAAGGTAAGGGTTATTTCACAATCTCTTCTTTATCCGAGGTTGTTTATACGTAGTAATCTACTGGGATCTCGTTATCATCCACATCCATGTTTCTTCAAAATGTATTTCAAAACATTTTTACTATTTACAAGAATATGGGTTAAAGTCATTTATACCCTTGTTTGACTTTTTATAAGAGGTTTATAAAGGAATCTTTCCGTCGTTTTCAAAACAAGGTCCTTTTTAACCTTTTCGACAGAATTGAGGTAAGAATGTTTTTTTAACTTATACGGCGGGTGCGGTTATTTTCCGCCGTTATAAAATCGTTGAAGCTTTCCATACAAGCTTATAAGAATATTTTCAAAGAAAATGTTTTATTTTATATGGATCTTAAATGATTTCAAAATAAAAGGAGATACTTCTTTAAAAAGAATTTTGATTTCATCTATGTCAACATCCTTTGATGGATTTTAAGATTATTTGAAGTTGATTTATTATGATACAAAACTTCTATATTGTATTGAAGGTTTTGTGATATGTTTGACTGTGGATGTGCTATTTTTATACCATTCATAGTTTATGGTGAAATTATTGACATTTCGTATGCTAGTTTTAATACGAATGTTTATGTTATGTTTAAACCTTTTCATATGGGAATGCATTGGACTTAATAAGTGACGGGTGGAGCCCGCTATAGCTCCTCGATGCATCGGTAGGTCTCATGAGACAAACTAGTGTCTTGGCACAAGGCCTTGACAAAATCTTATTTGTAGTCTTGGCACGAGGCCTTGGCTATGTGGTTATGATAGTCTGGCATTATGCATTCCAACATTATGAAAGTGGTTATTGATATTGCATGTGATTATTCGATTAGTAGAATATCCATGTGAACAAGTAAATGGAATTATTTCATTTTACTTTTGCCATACCATGTTGAAGATCAATTTTAAAAGGCTTTTGTTTTAGTAATTCATTGCCTTAAATGTTTATGCTTATTTTGAATGTTCCGCTATATTGTTATCCTTACTGGGCATTTGAGCTCACCCCTTTTCTATGTTTTATTTTTCCCAGGTAGTGAAGAAGTAAATTATGATTGACTTGCAGGGATATTATGAGGGGTTTATAGTGTGGACGTTGGAAACATTATGTTGTTGTAGTAGTTTTTCATTTTATGATGTAATGTAAAACTTATGAATATATCTAGTGTTCCCAAGGCTACTAAACCAATCGGTCTTTCGGGATTTGATCTTTCTTGTGATCATGCCAATGTTATGTAATTAATGCACCGACTCTGGGTAGCTGGGGTCGGGGCGTTACAGTTGGTATCAGAGGAATTTTAGTACAAACCTTGGAAGCTAGATTTAGATAAACTCTGATTAGAGCACGTAGACCTAAGATGAAATTTGAGGATTAGTATAGAAGAACTTCCTAGAATTTTGGTATTGTAGAGATTTTGTGAGTTTTCCGAGCAATACATCCCTGTCTGGATACGAGCAGGTAGAGGCGGCTCTGGCACAGATGTACCTAGGGGTAAAACCCGAAAACACCGCTTTGAGCTAGACTCGAACGGGAACTGGTGCACGACAACGGGCCTTGCTGCACTCTTGGTTACGACACTCCCGGGGGATATGCTTAGGATAACTCTCATTATCTTTACAAATCATTATGAAGGGTTTATGAGTATATACTTCCTCAAAGAAAAACATTTTTATGATTATGGATTATATCCATAAATAGTTCAATTTATGTTAAGTGTTTTATAAGTATGGGATTATGTATTTTGATTCATAAACTGATCTAGTTTATGCCATTGTTTAGAAATGGCGCCTAGTGGAAGAAATGGAAACCGTATCAATGCGCGCACTCCATGTAGGGATTTCCCTCCTGCTCAAGATAATTATAGTGGGGCTGGTGATGCAACTGGTGCCGATCAGCTAATCACCATACTGGGACAACTTACTCAGGTTATGAATAATAACCTTACCCGTATGGAGCACCCTGATCCGCAGCGTGGAGGATCAATGTTAGATCGATTCATGAGACAACAACCACCAACGTTCAATGGGAGTACAAATACCTTAGTAGCTGAGCAATGGATATTTTCCCTAGAGAAAATATTTCAGGCTTTGGGGAGTAGTGAAAGGGAAAAAGTTACCATGGCAGTTTACCGCCTCACTGGAGATGCTGATCAATGGTGGTCATTGATTCAAAACATGAAGGAAGATGATGAAGTATCAAACATGGAATGGAGGGAGTTCAAAGATCTGTTTTTAGAAAAATACTTTCCTCGCGACCATCGAGCAGATATGGAAAGGCAATTTCTGAGTCTGAGACAAAAGGAGGATGATAATGTCACAAAGTATGAGGCTAACTTTACAAGGTTAGCGAGGTACGCTGGTGATTATATTCGCAACCCAAGAAGTAAGATTGATCGTTTCTTTGATGGGTTAAAACCATTTCTCCGTCGAGCATTAGTCTCACAATCCTTTTCATCGTACGAAGACATTGTCTCATGTGCTATCAAGACCGAAAAGGAATTCTATAAGTCTTATTACTTTAAAGCAAAGCAAGAGAAGAAGAGACCTTCTGATCAATCTGGGAATGGAAATAAGGGGAAGAAGGGAAAGGTTGAATATCCATCTTGTGGTAAGTGCGGGAAGAAACACCCCGGTGCTTGCCTGAAGGGAATGGGAGTCTGTTACAAGTGTGGTGAAAAAGGCCACCAAGCTCATGATTGCAAGGGGAAGAAGGAAGCTACCAATGTTCAGTGCTACAATTGCAGGGAGATGGGGCATTATGCAAATGCATGTCCTAAGCTTCAGGAGAACTTACCTCAGAAAAGGCCAAGGGATCAAGGCCAGGCTTATGCTATCACTACTGCTGAGGTAGAAACTCCGAAAGACGTGGTGGCAGGTAATTTAATGGTTTCCTCAAGTTTAGCAAATGCATTATTTGATTCTGGATCATCGCATTGTTTCATATCTTCCCAGTTTGCTAAGAAAATTAGATATTTCCAATTTGATTTAATAAGGGAGTTGTCAGTTAAAACTCCTAAGGGAAGTATCGTTGCAACAAAGTTTTGTGAATCAGTCCCCATTAGAGCACATAAATTTTCTTTATCTGCTGATTTCATCGTCATACCTATGATTGAGTTTGATATAATCCTTGGTATGGACTGGCTTTCGGACTATGATGCGAAGATTTATTGTAAGAAGAAAGAGGTTACGATTCATGATGATAATGATAAGGAGCACCTTATTTTTAGAGCAGAATCGTCACCACCTAATTCTTATTTAGACCCACCCCCAGTAGCTCAACTTAATTCAATTATTGGGGAGGAAGAGAATGAAGTAACTATCGGTGAGGAAAGGAATGTTCAAATAGAGGATGTACCTGTTGTGAAAGAATTTGTAGATGTATTTCCGGAAGATTTACTTGGACATCCTCCAGAACGAGAAGTTGAGTTTTCTATTGATTTGATTCCTGGATCAAGGCCTATATCGAAGACCCCTTATAGAATGGCCACTGTAGAGTTGGTCGAACTAAAGAAACAACTAGAGGAATTGAGTAATAAGGGATTTATTCGCCCTAGTGTTTCTCCATGGGGAGCCCCTGTTCTTTTTGTTAAAAAGAAAGATGGATCTATGAGGTTATGTATTGACTACAGGGAGATCAATGCTATAACGATAAAGAACAAGTATCCCCTACCTCGTATTGATGATTTATTTGACCAAATGCATGGAGCACAATACTTTTCAAAGATTGACCTTCGATCTGGATACCATCAGTTGTGTGTGAAGAAGGAAGACATTCCGAAAACAGCATTTCGAACCAGGTACGGGCATTACGAGTTTACTGTAATGCCGTTTGGATTGACCAATGCACCCTCTGTATTCATGGATCTGATGAATAGAGTTTTCAAGGAGTATCTCGATGAATTTGTGGTAGTATTTATTGATGATATATTGGTATACTCCAAAACCTATGAAGATCACGAAAATCACTTGCGCATTATCTTGAAGACTCTGAGGAGGCATGAATTATATGGAAAGTTTAGCAAGTGTGAATTCTGGCTTCAGGAGATTTCTTTTCTTGGCCATATTGTCTCTAAAGATGGAATCTTTGTTGATCCTTCTAAGACCAAGGCAATCCAAGAATGGCCAGCACCTACGAGTATAACTGAGGTACGTAGTTTTATGGGTTTGGCAGGTTATTATCGACGTTTCGTCCAGAATTTTGCCCGATTGGCAAACCCATTAACGAAGCTCACACGTAAAGGGGTTAAATTTGTTTGGACAAAAGAGTGTGAAGAATGTTTCGAAGAACTGAAGAGAAGATTAGTCAATGCTCCTATATTGACTCTACCATCGGGGAATGATGGGTTCGTTATTTATAGTGATGCATCAAAGAAAGGACTTGGCTGTGTCCTTATGCAGAATGATAGAGTTATTGCCTATGCATCACGACAGTTGAAAATTCATGAACAAAACTATCCTACTCATGATCTCGAGTTAGCAGCAGTGATCTTTGCTTTGAAGATATGGAGGCACTACCTCTATGGTGAAAAATGTGAGATTTATACTGATCACAAGAGTTTGAAGTATATTTTCTCACAAAAAGAACTCAACATGAGGCAAAGGAGATGGCTTGAATTACTTAAGGATTATGATTGTACGATACACTACCACCCGAGGAAGGCAAACAAGGTGGCAGATGCTTTGAGTAGAAAAGACCATGGAGTTTTGAACAATATGAGAATTGAAAGGGATCCAATTTTCATGGATCTAGAGAAGATGGACATGGGAATAACCAAGGAAGGTGAAACATCAATGCTTTTTCAAATGGTTGCCAAACCATCTTTACTAGAAAGGATTAAGAGTTCTCAGACCAATGATGAAGAATTCCAAAAGAAGATTAAAGCTGTGAATGATGGGAGATTGAGAGACTTTGTGTATGAAGATGGAATTTTGAAATTCGGGAAGAGACTTTGTGTTCCCGATTTACCTGATCTGAAAAGGGAATTGTTGGATGATGCTCATAGTTCCAATTTCTCTATACACCATGGGAGCACCAAAATGTATAGAGATTTGAAGGAACATTTTTGGTGGGACAACATGAAGAGGGAGATTGCTGATTTTGTGTCAAGGTGTATGGTTTGTCAACAAGTGAAAGCTGGAAGGCAACAGCCTGGAAGAATCATAAGATGGAAGAGGCAATGTGGGAACCCGAGGAACTTATGATGAAGAACCAACCGAGTCTTTTTATGCAGTAATACCCTAGAAATTGCGAGGACGCAATTATTTGAAGGAGGGGAGAATGTAACACCCCAAGCTTCTACGGTACGTTTCCCTTTGAATAATGCGATAGCGTGTGTTGTACGCAACCTCGAGTTCTAACACACACCACAACTAATTAAACTAGCCGTTGTGAATAGTAATACCTAATTTTTGAAATTATATATATTTTATATTTGAAAATGGACTTCATTTTTGGACTCGGAATATCGAATTTAGCCTAAGGTGAAATTTTGGTACTTTTCGGATAACTTTCATATTTTGATGAATAGTGAAAATTACTAAATTTTAATTAAAAAAAACTTTTTTAATCAAATTAATTACTAGTGATAAATTATGAATTTGAGTGGTTTTAAAGTATATTTAGAATATATTTTTACCATTTAATATAATTTTGGTCATTGGACATAATTTTACAATTAAACCGAACATAAACAAGTGTCAATCTTTTGATAGTTATTATCTCTTAAAAACACGCTTTTTGTTTTAACAGCGGGAATTAATTTTAAATTAATTTCTGCCACTTATGTGTTTTGAATTTAGGAAAATGGATTCCATATTTGGAATCAGGATGTTCAAATTGTGTAAATAGGTAACTTTTATTTTTAGACATTTGAATAGTTACTGTGGTAAATATTTTATTTACCATGGTTAAAGGGTAAATCCGGTAAATAAGGGTTAAAAAAATAATATTATAATAATACAAAATTACCCTAAAACGTGTCCTAACCTTATTGGTGGACACATACCCGACCATGGGCATCCTTGGGTTAATTTGGGGACCCCTTGGAGCCACTTGTATGTGGTAGGGACACTTTATATTAATAAAGTTAAAATAAAAATAAAAATGGCATAAGCTTACATCTTTTAGAAGAAAAATTTTTACATAGGGTTATACATGTTGGATTTTCGATTATAAATATTCATTAGAAAGCTAAAAAGATTTCCTACATAATGATATTTTACTTATAATTTTTAGACATTAAATAATTTATTTTATTTATGACACAATGATGATGCAGTAATTACTATAATAGTGAAAAATTAAAATAAGTGATATTATAAATACCCAAATAAATATAATATGAAACTTTTAATGAATTAAACTAATTTTATAGGATAATATGATATATTAGGATTGATTTAATTGACTTTTTTCGAAGTAATAAATCTGTTATGAGTTTCACAAAAATCAACTAATGAATAGTGTCAAAATTGACATAAAAGAATTCTTAAAACAAATATTATATTATTAATTGATATTAAATTCATAAAAATCTAAGGTTCGGCCAAGATACTTATATCATGATAGGTTAATCATTAATGGACCACTTGGGGGTCTCTTGGATGTATATAGAAAGTTTATTAACCATAATATATAAAATACAAAGAGACATTGTAAAAGTGAAACTAATTAACTTAGAGTTAATACTTAAAGATAAGGTTAATATAGGTACCCAAACCTGTCTAAATTCTATTGGATGAGATGCTTTCGACCTATCCCCACCTCATCATTTGAATAGTCAACTTTGGAGCCTTTAGAAACCGAATATGAATTTATTATAAATTAATATTTCTAGCTTTTCCAAAGGTGCCCCTCACCCCTCTTATAAAAGGGCACTCCTCCTTCTCATTTCTTCACACCTTCAAAGCCTTTTGGTTCGGCCAAACTCTGCCCAAATACTCTCCCAACATCCCTCAATACAACCTAGAGGCCTTAGTTTGATCAGAAATCCAACCTAAGGAGCCCTTTTGATCAAATCAAAAGGAAGAACCCGAAGAAGAGGTAATGATTTCACCACCCTTTTCTAAGTTCATTTCTTCTTCCACTTCTTCTTCCTTTGTTCTTACCATTCTAAAATAATAACTCCAGTATCTCACATATACTGTGATGTTATTATAAGTATGGTACAACCATATTCAGTATTCTATCCACCCTTTGAATAACATGTCACCATACGTGCGTACGTACGGCTTACCGTCTCCACGTCGTGGTGTAATTGTTATTCAATATAATATTATTTGGATGGGTATAATAATGATGTGTAACTCATGTAAATAATAAATATAACATGTTAATGATTCTGTATATATGATATACCATTCATTTATATATTATTTTAATATCAAAAGAATGATATTGTCGCTCGTGCGTACGTACGGACTACCGTCTCCACGAACGCGATGAGATTCATTCTCCATCGTATCCATTCAAGTATAATTATCATTTTATGATTTAAAAATGATGTTTAAGGACTTGATATCATTCTGGATATGAATAAGATACAACAAACATGGCTTATGTAACAAAACACATAAAAGAAAATGAGTAAGTTAACACCCGAAACGATGATAATTCTAAGATATTATTAATAAATCAATGTTAAAAGATCATATATGATATCATATTAATATATATGATTCTTGTATAATTTAATAACAATTATTTCACCATTATACAGGAGGTTAACCTACCCCAACCAAGGAAAAGTACAAGGTAAGGGTTATTTCACAATCTCTTCTTTATCCGAGGTTGTTTATACGTAGTAATCTACTGGGATCTCGTTATCATCCACATCCATGTTTCTTCAAAATGTATTTCAAAACATTTTTACTATTTACAAGAATATGGGTTAAAGTCATTTATACCCTTGTTTGACTTTTTATAAGAGGTTTATAAAGGAATCTTTCCGTCGTTTTCAAAACAAGGTCCTTTTTAACCTTTTCGACAGAATTGAGGTAAGAATGTTTTTTTAACTTATACGGCGGGTGCGGTTATTTTCCGCCGTTATAAAATCGTTGAAGCTTTCCATACAAGCTTATAAGAATATTTTCAAAGAAAATGTTTTATTTTATATGGATATTAAATGATTTCAAAATAAAAGGAGATACTTCTTTAAAAAGAATTTTGATTTCATCTATGTCAACATCCTTTGATGGATTTTAAGATTATTTGAAGTTGATTTATTATGATACAAAACATCTATATTGTATTGAAGGTTTTGTGATATGTTTGACTGTGGATGTGCTATTTTTATACCATTCATAGTTTATGGTGAAGTTATTGACATTTCGTATGCTAGTTTTAATACGAATGTTTATGTTATGTTTAAACCTTTTCATATGGGAATGCATTGGACTTAATAAGTGACGGGTGGAGCCCGCTATAGCTCCTCGATGCATCGGTAGGTCTCATGAGACAAACTAGTGTCTTGGCACAAGGCCTTGACAAAATCTTATTTGTAGTCTTGGCACGAGGCCTTGGCTATGTGGTTATGATAGTCTGGCATTATGCATTCCAACATTATGAAAGTGGTTATTGATATTGCATGTGATTATTCGATTAGTAGAATATCCATGTGAACAAGTAAATGGAATTATTTCATTTTACTTTTGCCATACCATGTTGAAGATCAATTTTAAAAGGCTTTTGTTTTAGTAATTCATTGCCTTAAATGTTTATGCTTATTTTGAATGTTCCGCTATATTGTTATCCTTACTGGGCATTTGAGCTCACCCCTTTTCTATGTTTTATTTTTCCCAGGTAGTGAAGAAGTAAATTATGATTGACTTGCAGGGATATTATGAGGGGTTTATAGTGTGGACGTTGGAAACATTATGTTGTTGTAGTAGTTTTTCATTTTATGATGTAATGTAAAACATATGAATATATCTAGTGTTCCCAAGGCTACTAAACCAATCGGTCTTTCGGGATTTGATCTTTCTTGTGATCATGCCAATGTTATGTAATAATGCACCGACTCTGGGTAGCTGGGGTCGGGGCGTTACACACTCAAAGTAAAATAACACTAAACTATAATGGTGAATGTCATAAACAAAAATCTCATCCCAAGACACATGAAAATTTCCCCATGGGTTGGATGATCACTCTGAGACATAACTACTTAACATGAAGTATCACATTCCAAGTCTCAAATATGCCAACCCTGTAACGTCCCGATACTGGAAGCCACCTAGAGGTTCCCCATACCCGGTTGGCCACATGGCCTCAAGTTCATTTACCCAAACACCAGAGGCTTCCGACTAGCAGTGAGGGCCTTGAGTTAGTTAGTGGGGAAACAATGTCCTCATTAGCAGAATACACAGTGGAAGTAAACAACACATACACAACGGAAGAAATAAGTATCCAACAACAGTAAACAGTATAAGACTAGAATACTAAACAACTAGAGAACACAAATATATATGAAATGATTCATGATATATATGTATATGAAATCATCCAATCTAGTCACAATTATGGAATACAAATAGTACTAAACCAAAGTAAAAAATAAAGAAAAACTTCTCCTCTACATTGTAAGCATATGCTTTGTCCCATGATCCCCTACTCCACATCAATCAAGTACCTGAAGTAGAAGGAAATTTGTCATTATCTATACCTACAACAATATAATCTGTTTGGGCCGAAAAGCATGACCCAAAACGGTGTGAGACCTAATCCTAGTAGGAAACCACCCGAATATCTTTGCCTAACAGTAAGTGAATATATGACAGGTAAATGTACATAAAGCAGTTAACATTAATATACTAAGTAGTAAACAACTACAGTTTCAAATCATGAAATAGTGAAACAAATAGCTGAACCTCAAATAGGTAACCCTATGGGAAGTACTCACAACCATCCCCTCTAGTCGTACTTAAAAAGTTCATGCAACCCTCTGGGCAGAACACTCGGTCTAACCCCTCTGGTTCTGCATGTTAATATAATAAGAATCTCTAAGGAAGTGCTCACAGTCTATCCACTTATAGTCAAAGGTAAGTCAAGACTATCTATGGAAGATCACACGTCAAATCCTCTTATATCCCTAAGGTATAGGACTCTCAATGAAATCTCACTCGGTCAATTCCCCTTATAGCTCAGCTCGTTCAATTCAAACAAAGACTCTTTGAGGAAGCTCACGTGGTCAATCCCCTTATAGTCTAAAGTAATCAAGGACTCTCTGAGGAAGCTCAATCATTCAATCCTCCTTATAGCCCCAAGTGGTTCAAGGATCTCTGAGGATGCTCACTCGGTCAATCCCCCTTATAGCCTAAAGTGACCAAAGACTCTCTAAGGAAACTCACCCGGTCAATTCCCCTAATAGTCTACTACACTAGGTTTTCATGTCCCCGTGTAGGTCAACGAGCAAAGCAATGTAATATGGACAAATTAAACCTACCAAACTACTTGACTAACCGGTCTATAACATAACAAGAATGTCAAAAAACAAACTATCCATCCTACAACAACAAGCATGTAAAAAATAGGCAAGACAGCCAAAGTTTAAACAGGACCAATCGGTCATAAAAGAACATTCAAGGGAAAAACATCCAAATCATAGAAATACAACCAACTTATATCCAAACTACCTCTACACAAGCATATAATCATGGAAGGAAATCAAAAGGTGTAAAACGATAAACACGCAATAACTTGTTCAAGGGTATTGGTGGAATTTACACATTATACTCAAGTACATTGAACATAAGTCCATAAACCACCAAACATTGGGTTAAGAGATCAATTTACTTGAACCTAGAATCTTGAATATCCTTATAACTCCATAGATATAAGAAAACACCTAAAATGTTCAACCCACAATAACATGGAAATTAAGAAAAAACATGAAATGAGGATCTAGCAGAAGATAGAACTCGCTAATGCAATTCCAACGGATGTGACAGTGTTCGACTTGGAGGACAGATGGAGGATTGGGTGGTCATCGATGATTCATGGGTATACGGGCTCTCGCGGATGAATGAG
Organism: Viscum album; assembly: GCA_963277665.1. Taxonomy (NCBI): domain Eukaryota; kingdom Viridiplantae; phylum Streptophyta; class Magnoliopsida; order Santalales; family Viscaceae; genus Viscum; species Viscum album. Next base: position 759,165,605 of record OY728147.1, read on the forward strand.
CCCTAGAAAATGTGAGTTATGTCCGTCAGACACAACTCCAGTGCATTTAATGAAAAAACCAAAATACACGGTGTGTAATTTTGGAGTAAACGCCATGTACTTTCTATTTCCATGCTCCGCATTAGGTGGTGTCCAAGTCACTCCCACACAGCTGTGTGTATGGCTACATCATAGCCAGCACACGACCTGCTGCGGCAAGGAAGTACACGATGTGTACTCAAAATTTACACGACGTGTACTTAAATTTTATTCATAAACTCCCATTTTCTAAAAAACTCCAGGAAAAATAAAAACATACCCGAAAAGAAGATCCGGGTTCTTCCAAACATACACCCTTAAATAAATTCATCCCCAAATTTCCCTTGAGTGGTATAGAAGATGAAACCCAAACAATTTCGGACACTGTACTCGTACATCGGCCTACATATCCCATGTTTCGCCCTGCACCCGCCCGTAGTGCCATATAACTCATACCAAAGGAATAGACGGGAAACAAAGAACCTTTTTAATGCGATCCACAATCGAGAAAGGATTCTCTTCAAATGATGTATCCACTTCGAGCTCAAACTCCTCGGGTTGAAATACATGAGATGTGTCTAAAAACTAATGTCAAGCTGAGAAATGTGGAAGATGTCATGCATAGCTCGGTACCTCTTAGGTAGCTGAAACCGAGAGGAAACCAGCCCAAATCTCTCCAACACCTCAAACGGCCTGACATACCTCATAAAAATATTACAATGTCTCCTAATCCTATTGTTTCGCAACCTCGGTGTCCCACACGGGAAAAGCTGATCCCTAAACTTGAACTCTAAAGGTTGTCTCTACTGATAAACATAAAACTTCTGTCCAGACTGTGTAGTATCCATCCTCTTCCGAATCAACTCTATCTTCTCTTTTGTCTCCTGAATAAGATGAGGTCCCAACAAAGCTAACTCTCCTTCTTCCTGCAAACATAAGGGTGATCGTAAAGTCCTACCATACAAAGCCTAATAAGGTTCCATCTGGATAGTTTATTGAAAACTATTGTTGTAGGAAAACTATACAAGAGGTATATGGTTCTCCCAAGAACCTCAAAAATCTAGAACGCATGCTGGAAGCATGTCCTCAAGCACCTAAATCATATGCTCGGACTGGCCCTCTGTCTGGGGGTGGTAGGTTGTACTCAAAAAGTACCTGTATACCCAAAGATTTCTAATGCCCCTGCCAGACCCGAGAAGTAAAAGGTGCATCCCTTTCTGAATCAATTGATTGGGAAACTCCATGTTGGCGCACAATCTCTCAGATGTACCCCATATCATAGACACTAATGGTCTCTTTAATTGTTTAGAAGTGATAAAACTTCATGAGTTTGTCTATGATAACCCAAACATCATCAATCCCTCAAAGATACCTCGTCAAACTGATCACGAAGACCATCGCGATGTCATTCCACTTCCACTCGGGAATGGGTAACGACTGTAAAAGCCCTTCTGGTCGCCGATGCTTCGACATCACCTACTGTCAAGTAGAAAGCCTCATGATGAAACCAATAATGTTCCAATTCATACCTGGCCACTAATACTGATGGTGTAGATCATGATACATCTTGGTGATTATAGGATGAACTGCACAAATTGAGGAATGAAAATCCTGCACCATCTTCTCACATATGTTTTCTAACACACACACGAACCTCTAGAAATGCAAGATCTCATCCTCATATATGGACCATCTAGGAATAAGGTACTTTCCTAAAACACTCTCCATTAGGACTAGGAATCCATAATCTGATAGACGCCTCCTTCGAACTCGATCCAGAAGAGTAGATGTAATAGCTTCAGAAGAAAGAAATGGTTTCCCCTGACTCTCACACACCTCCAAATGCATCTGAGAGAATAGAGCCATAAGCTGCCACTCACTGCTGGCCGACTGAATTTCCTATTTCTGAGTCCTCCTGCTCAACGCATCAGCCACTGCGTTGACATTCCCATGCATATAGTTGGCTCAAAGTCAAAGGACTGTAGGTACTCAGCCAACCTACGCTGTCTCAAATTCAGATCATGCTGAGTGAAGATGTAGATGAGACTTTTGTGGTTGGTGAAAACCACAAAATTATTTCATGGAAGGTAATGTATCTAAAAATGTAGGTCATGAATAATAGTTGCTAACTCCAGATCGTGCATCGTGTAATTCCTCTCATGTGGCCTCAACTGCGGAGACCTGTACGCAATGAATCCATCACCCTACATAAGCACATATCCCAGCTTGAAACATAACACATCAAAGTAAAAAATATAGCTTTTTCTTGGCTCTTTCAAGACTAGTATCGGTGCTGAAGTCAACCTCCCTTTCAACTCATGAATGGATAACTCACAAGAGTATGACCATAAGAACATGACACCCTTCTTGGTCAGACTTGTCAGCAGTGTTGCTACGCGTGAAATGTCCAATATGAAATGTCTATAGTATCCAGCAAGCCCTAGAAAACTCTGCACCCCAAACATGTTCTTCAGATACTCCCAAGAAACTATATCTCCCACTTTCTCTAGATTTACTAACACTCCTTCCTCTGAGATAACATGACCTAAGAAGTGAATATGATCCATCCAAAAGTGGCACTTTGAGAGCATATCATATAACAGATGCTCTCTCACTGTACTAAAAAAAAAATCAAATTATGGGTAGCATGGTCATGTCGTGTGTGAGAGTGCATAATGATATCTTCCATAAAGACCACCAAAAAGGAATCCAAGTGTGGATGGAACACTCGGTTCATCAGTTCCATGAAAAATTCAGGAACGTTCATGAGACCGAACGGCAAAACCAAATTCTCATATATACCATACCTTCTCTTGAAGGCTGTAAGAGGTATATCTGATGGTCTAACATGAAACTTATGATAACTGGACCTCAAGTCAGTATTCAAGAACACTTGGGCTCCTCGAAGATGATCAAAGAGTTCCTCGATCCTTGGCAAGGGATATCGGTTCTTAACCCTCATCTGGTTTAACTTCCGATAGTCTACAAAAAGACTGAGGGAACTGTCTACCTTCTTAACAAACAGGACAGGTGAACCCCAATGACAAGTACTGGGTTGGATAAAACCCTTTGCTGGTAACTCCTCCAACTGCTACTTTAGTTCTTGAAGCTCAGGTGTAGCCATCCTATAAGGAGGATTGGACACCAATGCTGCTCCTGGCACAAGCTCAATCAAGAAGTCTACCACTTTCTCCAGAGGAAAACCTGAAAAGTCATCTGGAAAGACATCTCTGAAACAATCCACCACTAGAGGAAATTCTAACTGTGAAGTCCCCTGGTCATCTAGATAATGAATAGAAATATGGCATGTAACTCCTCCTAACCCATGGTGCTCTGGACCTACAATGGTCACCTGGACGTCGCATTCTCCCCTAAAAAGAAAAGATCCACCCTTGGGTGATATAAAACTCACCCTGCGGCGAGAACAATTGATGAATTCCTGGAATGGAACTAACTAGTCCATTCCAGGAATGACATCATTGCCTTCCATCTCTAAGACATAGAGGTCCCACAGAAAGTGACATCCACAAACCTGTAGAGGGAACTCTCTGTACTGATGTACACTAGCCGCTCTAGTCCCCAAATTAGTGTCTAGCTTCAAGATATCAACAAAAGAAAAGATGTAGAGCCCAAGGATATCTAATATAGAAATAGATATAATGCTATGGGAATCCCCTCTATCAAAAAGAGAAGATGTTAAGAATGAGGATACTAAGATCGTACCTCGAATAGTAGAAGGTTCAGGATCCTTCTCCCGCTGGGTATGCTCCACTGCAAAATTTTGTCCTGTACCACGACCTTGTGACCCTACCTGACCACTATGAGATGATCCACCCTGATTTCAAAGAAAACTGGGTGACTGGATACAACGTCAATGACCTCTGCCTCGTCCCGAACGACAAGAAGAACTCCAGCTCCCAGACTGGTGAGAAATTGGTGGCTCTGCTCCTGAATGAGGAGTCATAGAAGAACCCCTATCACCAGCTACTGGTGAGATGAACTGACAAAAATGCTGAAGGTGACCCATCTTGCTGCAAGATTGGCACTCCACTAGGTCTCTCACAAAACATATACTCGTATTACCGCTTTTGCCACACCAGTAGCACACCACCTGGATACAGGATGATGCATCTCGCCTGCTCTGATCTCCTCGTGAGGCCACCTTGCGGCGCTACCTTCTATCAGCCAATGGAGCACTAAATCTGCATGCCAAACTACCCTGGATCACTACTCCAAAATCCCTCAGATAGTGCTCTATGATCCGTTCCAGGTTGACGACAGAAGATATCTAAGTCAACCTGAATATGTTCACCTGCGACCAGATGTCGTGCCTCGTACTATACTCAAACATCCGTGCAAGTAACAACTCATCACCTCTTAGGATAGGTGTGAAATTCTGCTGCTCTATGAAGTGAGAGTAATACTCCATAATATTAAGAGTAACCTGCTCTAGAATCATGCACTCATAGGTTCGATCGAACCTCAAGGTCTCTAGATAGAAGTAATCATAGTATATGTGCTGAAACTCATCCCAAGACATATTCTATGGGAAACCTACTTCTGAGATCACATCCCACCACCTCTTGGCGGAGTCTCTGAGCATATAGGTAGAACGTTTCAAAATTTTCTCTAGAGGTATCTCTAGATTCTAAAAAATTGTCAGTGTGGCCACTAATCATGACTCTATAGCCTGGGGTCCTCAATCCCATAAGAAACTGGAAGGATTCTAATGCTGGAAGACCCACGTCAAATTAACCATCGACAGGGTTGGAGGCGGCTCTCCCTGAAAGGTCTACATCATCCATAGAAATCCCTCCCTGAACTGTGCATCAACAACTATTTTAGTTACAACGGTTGGTGTCAAAGATGGCATAATAGGAGTATCTACAAGTAGTCCCTCATCAACCATGTCTGGTTTCTAATCATTGTCTAGCAACTGGCGCCCAACCGTAGGATGTCTTGGTGGAATGAATCTACAAAGTCAAGCGCACACCTCAGATCAAGATTATCAAGGACTGAAAACAAGGAGTGTAAGAAGGGAACATGAGAATGAAATCACTCATGTTTCACAAAACATGACTAAAAAGCATGTACATTTTCTACACGCCGTGTTCCCTGATATCATTTGCATGGGCATGTACTCCTGCCTAAACTGGTCATGTAAGACCCCCGACACACGGCGTGTTGTCATAACACATGGCATGTACTTGAATCTTCTTTCCCTTCCTGAGTTCTTCTACATGGTTATGTTACACAGCTCTCCTAAGGCAAGAATACACGACATGTTCACAGTAGACACAGAGTGTACTAGACAAGGTTCACCTGGCCCGTGTTGTTAGTTACATGACCTAACAAACGGATCAAACTACACAGCATGCTCTAGATAGACATGGCATGTATGAGAAGGGATAAAACCAGCCAGTGTTGTTTGTGACATCGCCAGGTACCTGGGTCAGACAACACGGCGTGTTAAAGGTGGACACGATGTGTACATGAAAGGGTGACACCAACCTGTGTTGTTCATGACATGGTCGGGTACCTAGGTAAGACTACATGGTGTGTTTAGATAGAACACGACATGTATTAGTCATGAATCGACCAACTTGTGTTGTTAGTGACACGAATGGGCACGGGGTCGACATGACATGGCATGTATGGACGATACATGACATGTTTGGATGATACGTGGCATGTTCACTCTAGATTTTCCACATCCCGTGTCTCTACCCACATAAACTAACCCACAGTAAGAGATTACACGACATGTACATAAAGTACACAATGTGTACTTAAAGAAAAACTATTTCTTCCCAAACAGAAGAACATACAGTGTGTACATAACATTACACGGCGTGTATTCTTGGTTTTTTCGGACAGTAAGCCTCAAAAACTACTCTGGAAGCCATAAAACACTTAAACGAGCACTTAATGTCCAATATTCATATCTGTGTGGGCCCATACTCCCCGTGAATCAATTTTTCGCATCTTATAAAGGTTATAGAAAGGAAAACAAAGAAATAATCCACAAAATTCCGGTCCATGAGGGCCAATGACACCTCCAGAACCAATGTTTTGAATTCATTCAAGAAAATATCTACACAAAACAGTTCCCTATCAAACAGAAGGTATTTATATCAAGGAAACTATCACAACATCATTCATATTTTACACAACATCTACCACATCAACATGAAATCAATAATGCATCATTGAAGGCATGGAAAAAATGCATGGCATGTGATTTCTAGAAAGTGCCTATATGATGCATGAGATGGCATACCCACCTCTCATCGGTTTTCAACAGAAATAGAACCTAAATAACGTCATCATTAACTATAGAAACCATTTGAATCACTCAAGGTGAAATCAATTCAAATTTAATAATTGAAATACCAGAAAAATTGCAATTAAATATGGTAGATTGGTTTTTCCCTGTACATGGGGTAGCTACTCTCGGGCATAGCTTATTACCAAGAACCTATTCTATCCTATCCTTGGCTAAGGCTCCAAATAGTAAGTCAAGAGAAAAGAAACCCTCTGAAACCACTTTGTAATGTACTAGTTTCAGAAGCCACCCAGAGGCACCCTTTACCTAATTGGTCACATGGCCCCAAACTCATTTCCCCGAACGCCAGAGGCTACTGACTAGCAGAGAGGGCCTTAGGTGTGATATTGGGGAAACTATGCCCTCACTAGCATAATACACAGTAGATGTAAACAACACATACACAGAAGCAGTAAATATCCAACAACAGTACACAGTGAAAGACTGGAATACTAAACTACTGGAGCACACACATATATATGAAATCATGGATGATTCATATGTCTTGGAATGCTGAAAAACAAGTCACAATGATAGAATAAAAATATAAATAAACCAAAGTACTAAATAAATATAAACTGCTCCTCATCATCGCAAGCATATTCTTGGTCCCATGCTCCCCAACACCACAACAATCAAGTACCTAAATTAGAGGGGTATTTTCCCTTTATCTATACCTTCAATAATATAATCTGCTTAGGACCAAAAGCATGACTCAAACAGGGTGTGAGACTAAATCCTAGTATGCACCCACCCAAATATTTGTGACTAGAAGCTGGTGAATATATGGAAGGTAAAAGTACAGAAATATGTAAACAAGAATGTACTAACCAGTAAACAACCACAGTTTCAAATCAAGCAATAGTGAAACAAACAACTGAACCTCAAATAGGTAACCCTCTTGGAAGTACTCATAGCCACCCTCTCTGGTCCTACCTAAAAAGTACAAGAAACCCTCTGGGATGCACACTTGGTCTAACCCCTCCCGTTCTTCATGTGAACATAACAAGAATCCTTGAGTAAGTGCTCACAGTCTATCCCATTATTGTCAAAGGTAAGGCAAGACTCTCTGATGAAGATCATACAGTCCATTCCCCATATAGTCTTGGGAAGTAAATTACTATCTGAGGAAGCTCACACATCAATTCCACATATATCCCCATGGTCTAGGACCCTCTAAGGAAGCTCACTCGGTTAATTCCCCTTATATCCCATGTCATTCAATTGAAATAAAGACTCTCTGAGGATGCTCACATGGTCAATCCCCTTATACTCTAAAGTAATAAAGGACTCTATGAGGATGCTCACTTGGCCAATACCCCTTATAGCCCCATGTGGTTCAAGGCTCCATGAGGATGCCCACTCGGTTAATCCCTCTTATAGCCTAAAGTTGTCAAATACTCTATGAGGAAGCTCACCCAGTCAATTCCCCTTATAGTCTACTACACCAGGTTCCCACATCCCTATGTAGGTCAACAAGAATAGCAATGTAATATGGCCAATGTAAGCCTACAGAACTACTTTGCTAACTGGTCCACAACATAACAAGCATATCAAAAAACAAAATCTCCATCCTACTTCAACAGGTGTGGAAAAAATAGGCAAGGCATCCATATTCCTAATAGGACCAATCAGTCATAACATAACATGCAAGGTAAAAACATCCAAATCATAGCAATAAACCCATATTATATCTAAACTACCTCTATACAAGCATACAATCATGGGAGGAAATCAACAGGGGTAAAATGGTTAACATGAAATACCTTGTTCAATGGTATTGGTGAAATTTTCACATAATACTCAAGGACTTCTAACCGAAAGGCACAAACCACCTACCTTGGGGTTAGGAGATCAGTATTCTTGAACATAGAATCTTGAATCTCCTTAGAACGCCATATATCTAAGTAAAATCCTAAAACATTCAACCCATGATAACGTGGAAAAGAAGTGAAAACATTAAACAAGGTTCCAGCAGAAGAGAGAACTCAATGATATAATTCCAATGCAACCGACAGTGTTCGAATCGGTCGACAGATGTAGGCTCAGGGGCTCATTGAAGATTCTTGGCTATACCGGCTCACATGGATCAACGAAAACTAGAAGATGTGATTTCTATCCATTAGACGTGACCCTGGTGCGTTAAATGAAAAATAAAATTCATGGCTTGTACTTTTGGAGTATACTGCATGTACTTTCTGTTTCCGTAATCCACATTAGGTAGCCTCCAAGTAACTCCCACATGACTGTGTGTATGGGTACTACACTGCCAGCACATGGCCTACTGGGGTAAGGAAGTACATAGCGTGTACTCATAAAGTACACAAGGTGTACTTAAAAAATTCCCAAAACAACCCTTTTCTAAAAAATTCTAAGAAAAAGAAAAAAATATCTGAAAAGAAGGTTTGGGTTCTTACAAACCTTATATATTTAGAAAAATAAAATAGAATACCCTATGATTCTACTTAATAACAACCATGTCTGACTTACTATAAAACTAGTAAGAATTATTATCATTACATGGCCTGTAACGGGACTTCATATATGATAGAGACTGCTGACTACCAGAAAATACTATTGATTGTATGGAAGGGAGACTATAAAATTCTAATTAGTGTATAACAATAGTATATCAGAATTTAAATGAATGAGAATAACAATAGATGTAATAATTGAAATAAAGAGTAGAAGAAGAATAATATCAACTGATTATAAATAGCCAACACCAATATACAATAATGCATGTACTTCTATATGATGATACATAAATTAATTATTTTTCAAATAGTAGGTAACAATATACAATGCATTACATAAAAAAATAAAACAAATATAATCTCCAAGGGTGAACTCCCGGAGCATCCTGAGATCCATCTCGGTCCCATGATCCTAACTCCTCTGTATAGGAAATTGAGTACATGAAAAGTTCAATGGTTCTATAGACATGTGATGCACCTCCAAATGCATCTCAGAGAACATTTCCATAAATTGACACTCACTACTGGCCTCTTGAACTTATTATATCAGAGTCCTCATGCTAAACACATCATCCACTATGTTGCCTTTCCCAACCGTGTAGGAAAGATCAAAATCAAAATGCTAAAGGTACACAACCCACCTTCTCTATCTCAAATTCAGATCCCACTATGTAATGATATACTTGAGAATTTTTTGATCAGTGAAAAACACAAAATGATCTCCCAAAAGATAATGTCTCCAACAACATCAGGCATGAACAACTACAACCAACTCTAGATCATGCGTCGTGTAATTACTCCCATGTGGACTCTACTACTGAGACTCGTATGCAATGACTCCTTCCACCTACATAAGCACTACTCCTATACCGATACCTGATGCATCATAGTATAAAATATAGCTCATGATCAAATCTAGAAATATTAATATTGGTGCTAAAGTCAACCTCCCTTCCTTCTCCTAAAAGGTTGACTCACAAGAATCTGACCACAAGTACTTCACGCCCTTCTTAGTCTGCCCATCAGTGGTTCTTCTAAGAGTGTAATTTCTTATATGAAACGTCTGTAGTATCTAGAAATCCCTAAATTTTTTTTACCTCAATGACGTTCTTCGGATGCTCCTAGGAAAATACTGCTCTCACTTTCTTTGGGTCTGCTGATACTTTTTTCTCTGAGATAACATGACCTAGGAAGTAAATTTGGTCCATCCAAAAGTGTCATTTTGAGATCTTAACATATAAATGATGTGCTCTAAGTGTACTCAAAATGATATCAAGATGTGTGGCATGGTCATGGTAATTGTGAGAGTACTTCAAGATATCATCCATGAAGACTACCACAATGGAATCCAATTATGGATGAAAAACTCAGTTCATTAGTGACATGAAAACTACTGGAGAATTTGTGAGAACGAACGGAATAACCACTTTCTCATATAGACCATAAATTATATGAAAGGCAAAAAGAGTATATAAGATGGTATAATGTGAAACAGATGATAACTGGATCTAAAGTCCATCTTCGAGAACACCCGGGCTCCTCAAAGTTGATCAAAGATATCATCAATCCTCAAAAAGGGATATCAGATCTTAACTGCCAACTAGTTCAGCTTCTGATAATACAAAAAAAGTTAGAGGGTACCATCCTACTTCTTTGCAAATAGGAAAGGTGAACCCCATGGAGATGTACTGGGTTAGATGAAACCATTTTCTTGCAACTCCTCCTACTACTTCATGACCTCCTATAACTCTTGTGTAGCTATATATTAAGGAGTAATGGACACCGGTGCTGCTCCTGGTGCAAGATCAATAGAAAATTCCACCTCTCGCTTTGGAGAAAAAACTGGGAGGTCCTCTTGAAATACATCCCTGATGCGATACACCACTCTAAGAAAGTCCAACTGTGAAGTCACCTGGTCATCCATATATAGACTAGCAATTTGAGTTATATCTCCTCCCAAACCATGATGATCACGTTTTTCTCTACATGCATGGACGTCCCTTTAATCATTATATAAGAAAAAACACCCTATAATTATGTAAAACTCACCCTATAACAATAACAGTCGACAAACCCCAGGAAGGGAACTAACCTGTCCATTGAGAGAAAAACATCATAGCCTGTCATCTCTAGCACATAAAGGTCCTATAAGAAGTGACACCCACCAAACTCGAGGGGCAACTCCTTGCATTGATGAACAATATCCTTCCTTGTCCCCACCAATGTTTCTAGAATAAATACATCAGTAGAAGTAAGGATACAAAGCCCAATGATTTCTACAATATCAACATATATGTAACTATGGGAATCCCCTATATAGAAAAGTGCAGAAGCTAAAACTAAGGCAACTAGGATCATACCTTGAACTGTAGAGGGTCTAAGATCCTACTCCTGCTGGGTCTACTCCACTATAAATGTATGACCTATACCACGACCCTACGGCCGTGCCTTTCCACCATTATATGATCCACCCTGTTGTCACTAAAAGCCTACCGAATGGTTACTATGTCCATGACCTCCACCTCGACCTGAATAGTCGGACGAACTCTAGTTACTTGACTAATAAGAAACATGTGGTCCTTCAACAGAATGAGGATTCAAAGAGGAACCCATTTTACTAGCTTCTAGTGAGAAAAACTGACAGAACCACTCAATATGGCCCATATTTCCACAAGATCAGTACTCCATTGGGTCTCTCAGGAAATGTGGCCTCTTATGCCTATCCTTCTCACACTGGTAGCATACCACCTAGATACCTAAAGGTGTATATCGACTACTTGGATCTCCACATGTAGACTCTCTTGGAAACTTACTACTATCATCTGGAGAAGCACTATATCTGGATGCCCAACCGTCCTGGCTCATGGCTCCAGAATCCATTAGGTTGTACTCTGTGATTAGCACCTAGTTGATGATAGATGAAATGGATGTCAACCAGAAGATGTTCACCTAAGATCAGATGTCATTCTTGAGACAATCCTAAAACATACTTCTAAAAAATATATCACTAAAACCTAGAATGGGTGTAAAAGGGTGGAACTCTATGATTCAAGAAGAATACTCCATGAATGAGAGAGTACCCTTCTCCATACTCATTGACTCTCAAGCTCAATTGACCCTCAAAGTATCTGGGTAGAATTATTCATAGAAGGTATGTTGGAACTCACCCTAAGTCATAGCCTGCTGGCATCCTTCTTGCGAGATCACATCCCACCATCTTTTGGTGGAATTGTGAAGAATATAAGTATTGAGATTCACCCTCCTCTCTAGAGGCATCACAAGATGCTCTAGGATCAACAACATGACATCTAACCTTGACTCTGTAGATTGAGTTCCTCCATCCCCTAATAATGTGGATGGATGCTGATGCTAAAAGACCCACGTGAACGCTGTCATAGATAGGGTAGGATGAGGTGCTCCCAGGAAGGTGGGAAAAAACATCATGAAGCTTTAGTGGAACTGTGCATTGGCTCCTGTATCTAGAATGACAACTGGTGCCAAGACATGCACGGTGGGAGGGTCTATTTGTAACCCTTTATCTACCATGTCCAGTGTTTGATCATTTACCTATATCGGGCATACAAATGAAGGAATTCTTGGTGGCATGCCTCTGCAAGGTCAAGAGAACAACATATTTCATGATTAATAAGGACTGAAACTTATATATGAAATTAAGGAATAGGAGAAAGAGAGCATTCATGTTTTTTAAAATAGGGATACACAACATGTGTGAACCCTACACGATGTGTTCCTTTAAGACTTCAGATGGGTGTCCACTCCTTCCAACCCTGGTTGGGTAACACCCCATAAACATGGAATGCTCTCCCAAGACACAGTATATACTTGAATCATTTTCCCCTGTGCAAGTTCTTCTACATGACTTTTCCCACATGATTGTCCTAAAACGAGACTACACAAAAATTTAGTTCTAGACATATCTTGTAATAGAAGGATTTAAACGACTCAAGTTCTTAGTCACACGACCATATACATGGGTTAAAATACACGATGTGTTCAAGACTGACATGATATGTATAGCCTAAGTTTCATCCATCCATGTCATTACTTACACGGGTGGACACAAAGTCCCTACAACCCGACGTTTATGTCCAATACATGGTTTTATCTTTCAAGGATTTCCCAACCCCGTGTCTCTTCCCCCACAGCCAGTGACACGGGTAGAGACTGCATGACATGTATATGGAGTACACAACGTGTACTTATGAAAAATAGTTCCTTCCAGAACATAAGGATACATGGCGTGTATTCAGCAATACACACAATGTATTCAGGTTTTTTCTCGAACATTAAGCCTCGAACACTATTCTGGAACCTAGAAAAACACTAAAAATAACATTAAAGTTCCAAATTCTGATCCATTAGGGACCATACTCCCCCGTGAATCCAATTTTGGAATCTTATTCATGTCATATACAAGCATAACAATGTGATGATCCACAAAATTTCAATCCATGAGGGCCCATTACACCTCAAGAACCAAATTTTGGCATTCATTCAAATGAAACATTACACAATATAATACCCTATCAAATAGTAGGTTTTCTACCAAGAAATCTATCACAACAGCATGCATATTTAGTAAAACATCTATCACAAAAATATGAAATCAATAATTCATGCTAAATGGAAGATCAATATTATCGACGTTAACAACACAAAACATGTGAATCTCCCAATGGTGAAATCAAATCAACTATAAAATTGCAAACCAGAAAAATTGCAAGAATCGAGGTAAATTATATTTTCCCTATACGTGGTTTAGATACTCCTAGGAAGAGTTTATTACCAGCTACATATTCCATCTTATCCCTAACTATAGGCTCCAAATAGTAAATCAAGAAGAAAATAATTCTTCTGATACCACTTTTTAACATTTCAGTTCTAGGTGCCTCTCAAAGGTGCCCCGTACTCGGTTTGTCACATGGAATCAAGCGCATTTCCCCGAATTCCAGAGGATGTTGACTAGCAGTGAGGACCTTAGGTGTGATGGTGGGGAATATATTCTCTCATTGGAAGAGTAATTCAATGGAGATAAACAGATAACAGTAGCGAAAGTATTAATAATACCATACAATAGTAAACAATGGAAGGCTAGAAGTAAATAACTACTGCATCATATATATATATATATATATATATATCAAAAATGACACATGTCACAAGTATCTAGGAAAGCATCCAAACAAGTCACAATGCTTTAATACACTACTAAACAAAAGTACAAAGAAAAAAAATGTAAACAACTCCAACAACATCACAAGCCTCAACTTGGTCCCATGCTCCCTAGATCCAAAGAAATCAAGTACTTGAAGTAGAATGGCGCTTTACCTTATCAAGACCTACAAAAATATAATATACTTGGGCCCAAAAGCATTACCAAAACTGGGAGTGAGACGAATCCTAGTAGGCAACCACCCAAATATATATGCCTTACAGCCGGTGAATATATATGGAAGACAATAAAAAAAATAATGCAATAAACAAAGAAGCACTCAGAAGTAAATAGTCATACATTTTCAATTCCATTCATTTACACTCATGAATTATTCAACCAAATGAAATCAAGAAACCATCTAAAAAAATTATCACAGCCTATACCCTCTGGTTCAACTAATCAATCTTAAGAAACCCTCTGGGTATGTTCTCACAGCCAAAACCCTCTGGTTTAACTTATACAAAAATACAATGACCTTCTGGGTAAGCTCACATGGTCTAACCCCTTTGGTCTCATGAAAAAAAAGACATTATGAGGAAGAAATCACCATCAATTCCCCTTATAGTCTTTTAATGATAAACGATAGACTCTCTAAGTGTGAAATTGACATCAATTCCTCATGTGGTCTTCTAATTGTAACTATAGAAACTCTGAGGGAGAAATCAACATCAATCTCCCCTATGGTCTCGCAACATGAAAAAGAATAGTAGAAACTATGGGGAAGCCCTCAATGTTAATTCCCCCTATGGTCTCACTACACAAAGTTCACACAGCCCTATGTAATGAAATCGGGCACAAACGATGTTCAACAGCCAATGTAAACCTTAAATTAATACATGGATAAAAATCTACAAGGCATACGATAATATCAGATAAAATCACTCCATCCAAACAATACTTGGCACGGAAAGAAAGCATCCTAACAAATAATTCTAGACCAAATAGTAAATATCAAATAAAACATGGGAAACACCTTTATATCATGAAAAAATAACCATATTTATAAACAAGACCTCTAACTCAATCAAAAAATCATAGAATGTTTCAATAGGGTTAGAATACCTAAACACACAATACCCCAATCTTGGGTATTGGGAACTTTTGAACATAAAATTCAAATAATATCTACGGAAAATAACAAACCACCAACCTTGACATTATACGATCGATATACTTCAACATTGGCCCTTGAATCATCTTGGGACGGCGTAGATCTATAAAAACGACTAAAACGTTCAACCAAGGATATCTTACAAAAGAAGAGAAATCAAGGAATGAGGATCTAAAAAAAGTAAGAACATACCATGGAAATTCCAATGCAATCAAAAATGGTTGATTCGAAGAATGGATGGTCGGTTGGGGGATCAGAGAATAATCACACCTTATGGTTTCTCTTGGATGAGACAAGTCAAGAAAAGGGTGTATCTTACAATTATATGTGACCCCAGTCTGATTAAACAAATAAAAATAAAATCACATGGCATGTTTATTTAATGTACATGACGTGTACTTTCCTTAACCAGAACCTACTTTAGGCAGTCTCCCAGTCACCTCACACGGTCGTGTACATGGCCGTTACACGACTAGTACACAGTCACCCGTGACAACTGGGTACACGTTATGTACTCTAAAGTACAGGACGTGTACTCCTTAAATTTCCAAATTCTACTCTTTTTCTGAAAATTACTAGAAATGAAAACACATACCTGAAAAGAAGTTCAAGGTTCATACATCCATACACCATGTTTATGAGTGAGATGTTTCTACAAAGCCAAGAAGTCCACATCAAAGCATCGACTGAGCCCGTAGTGGCATTAGTATTTTGTCCAAGTCATAAGAAATGACTGGTGTACAAGAGTTCATCCATGGAATTCTTACATAGGAATCCAAGGGTCACTCAAGACTAACGAAGATTTGATAATAACCACAATTTCAACATGAAACCAGATAGAGATTACCCTATAGCTTTTAAAATTTAGAACAATGTAAAATTGATGTTATCTTAGTGCATCAAGGATGGTGTCAAGATAGGGGACACGTTCATTACTAAACTAGAGTATACTAGGATGATTTTTTAAAGATTAATATAAGGAAACCGATAGACCACTACTGGTCGATACTTTAAAAGAAACTAGTCTTCACCTACCGATGCATCATCATTAACTGATCAGTGAGTCTTTATCACATGAGGCATCTCATGATTGTTCATGATTAACCACCATTGTACACACACGACCAACTGTGTTACTCAAAGGTTTCACACACTACCAACCACAAAAAAATCGTGTCTTCAAGAAAGAATTGAAACAATTTAAAGTTCACAAGTCTCACGACATTTAAGTCAGCCCAACCATTATATAATAGTCTTCTTTGGTTGTGTTCCTTCCACATATAAGAACACATATTTAATATAAATGACATGACAATCCCCACCTTAGTAGTGTCCTAATCATAAAAAAGAATAGTTATACTAGCCACTCAAATGTGTGCTAGGACAGAATTTCCATAAACACCAACATTTAAAAAATTGGCATATAGACCAAAAATAAACCGACTGGTTTTCCAAAACACATGAGTCTCTAGATTTTATCCCGAGCATTGGGATGATCTTGATTTCTTTACATCCTAGTCAATTTACTCTAGAGATGACTCGATACCACACCCAATAATTCAAGGATCAACGATTCCACTAAACCCGACCAATTCTTCACAACATTAAACACTTGACGATTACTGCATATACCGATGCATACTACCATGAGATTTTACAAGCAACCAGCACATCCTGATTACTATCCATATACTATCTTCCCTATGTATTCAAGTATCATATAGTCAATATATCATATTTAACACATCTTCATATTGACCCATATGACCATTAACCTAGATGATGCCTTATCAAGTCGTGCATCACTAAGGAAAAGAAAGGTTCATGTTACCTATAAAGAGACCGGCCATGCACAATGCATGTTTGAACAGTTAAAAATGAGTATAACTTGGTGAAAAAGCTCATATAAAAGGACAAGAAAAACATGACCCCCCATCTGAACAAGTGTTTCATTTTAAGAAAGGGGTCTTATTGGGGACAACGACATGTGGACACCACCAAAAGGCATAAAAATCACAACATTAGAAAGGATTTTATGTTCTAAGGGCACTAACTACAATGTTATAGCCCCTTAAGAAGAACAAGATTCAACCCTAACACTGGTTCACACTAAAAGAAGTCAATAGGATCAAAATATGATCATTTAAGCCATTGTTAATGGAAATAATTAATAAAGAATATGCTCACACTTCTGTTATAAGTAAACTCAAAGAATCATTATCTCCCCTTACACAAGGGTCTTGAATAGAGGACACCACTATTTGTTCCATTTACATTTCCTTTACATTTAAAACCATTTCACAATACAACATACACATTTCCAATAGTCCATTCATATGTGAGGCCATATACCAATCCAAAAATCACCCATACACTTTCTAGGTGGCATTTCACTCCCATTTAATTACAACCAATCCATTTATCCCATGAAATCAATTAAATCAAAACAAAACTAGAATGTAATCACAAGTAGTTAACATAAGTAAGACTTGTTTTAGGCACAAAAGAATGGAATCTTAACACCTAAACAAGTTATAAAAACATGCATGCTAATAAACACAACAACATGGAATGGAATTCAAGGCACTCAATCATATTAGTAGACAACCTATGAATGCAGTTACATGGAATGGAATATGCAGGACATGTGAATCCCTCTATGATTATTATGATGCATGTAATGATTTATCCTTGCCTTAACAAGACAAAGGTAAAAGAAAATATACTCCATAAATCCACAAGTATTGGAAATTAAACCAATCAGTTCAGGTGAAATCATATCAACTATAATATCAAAAAGAATGATCATCAATTCCCAGCCCTGGACACTTGGTCATTTCCCATACGTGAGGTAATCAGTCAAAAGCATAGCTATTAACCAAGCACCAACACATTACTAGTCCCCTGTCTACCAACCCAAAATAGTAAGACCATGGAAAAATTAATCTCTGATACCACTTTGTGACATATCAACCATGATCACTATCGAACCGATAGCTGGATTGATATGTCATTTGGCGTCAATCGCATCTCCCCATTTGCTAGAGTCTACTGACTAGTAGCGAGGGTCTCATGAAGTGATAGTGGGGGGAGTATTACCCCTTATCTATGATGCACAATGGTATAATATAATAAATAACAATAAACATCAGAATCAGTATTAAATAAATGAAAAAGAAGAAGATGGCGTATTTTATAAAACTGAACAATAGTGGCCAACAATAGTTTTCACAATAGATGAATGCATGACATGGTAATTATACATGACATTAATAAGTAAACAATACATAAATATTTACAATTCATTACAATAATAGAGAAAATATTGCAAATCACCACAAGAGATCTATATGAGCATCCCGAGCTATGACTCAGTCCTTTGCTCCTAACTTCCAGGTATAAGTAATAAAACAAACAAGCTAGATCCTATAAATATAAGGCTTACCCAGGTACCAAAGGTACTTGAGAAGGGCATAAGATATAAATCTCAGTAGGTCTGCACCCACGATGTCTATCTTAATCCATAAAATGAAATTTAAATTAAGAAGTGTTCCATATAAAATAAATTTAGAGTGATAATAATTAATAATAGGAACTTGTTCGAGGTTACTAAACAGACACCCATCCCATACCACCTACTTTGGCCTAATCCATAAATTATAAATGAGGTACTTGTATAATCAAAATATGTGTACTAGTTCCAAAAGTAACAAGGAAACTCAAAAATGAACACCCCCAAGATTATGATTAGGATTGGGGTATAATTCACATGTCATCAAATATGTATGCTAATAATACAGAGAGAAAAGTCACAAATGCATGCACTAAAATAAAAATAAGAAACAAGTATAACAAAAACAATTATCTAATACAATCAATAAATGAAATTTAATAAATTTGTCAAATCTAGTAGTGGAGTCTGAGCCCATTCCTGAATTTTTTCTACGGTACATCCATTCAAAATATCCAATTCCACTAAGGCCATCCAAGGTGATCTATTCAAAGATCCAATTATTGCTCATGGTATGGTAGGCATGAGTCCATCCTGGGCTTCACATGTAAGGGACTGAGTATCACTCAAGGCTTGGTGTATCCATATTTCCAATGGGTCCAACTTCAGTTCCCTCTCAAGGATTCAGTATCACCCAATGGTATAATAACAATCCCATGGGAGCCCTTACTTGGAAAGACTAAAACACCGCTTCCCCAATGCATCATGGTATAACCAACCGAGCATGGGAGTCCATCCATGAGTACTTAATACACAACCCATGTTATCACCTAACCCATATCAAGTTAACCATAGTAACCAATGCACATTAAAAGAAAAAAATCAATACATATATCATATGGAAAGAATATACCAAAATCACGCTATCAAACAAGAACCATGAGCCATAGGCTATTCATACTATCAAGTAAAACAATATAAGACATAAACTTGGTATAGTGTATTTAACACAAAATAAACCCAAGGTTATAAGCAAGATCATATGTTAATAATCAATAAACATAAGAATGGTTGAATCAAAAGGCATAACATCAAGGCATAATCTCTAAAAATGAAATGAAACCAAAGTAAAATGGCATAAGCATGCCTTTAACCTTTTGACATCAATGAAATCATAATGTATCACGCTATCAAGATTGAAATTTTATTTTATACAACAAAGAAAAAACACTTTGTAAAAAACAATATACATACATAAGCATATTAAAAAGGGTAAACAATAAGAACTAGGAATATGCATTATCAAAATCCCAATATATAGTTCAATTCCAATTTTAAAATCAAGTTATAAATGTTGGAAATTAGTACATGGTACCACAAACTCACCTAATGGTGAAAAATACTCAATTCATTATAAAAAATGACCATTTAGGTTGGGTACACCCAAAGGGGTTCCCAAGAGGCAAGGTGAACACCCCAAATGAGTTTATTTATAAGAGAAGGCCACAATAGATATGATAGAACAAACTAAAAAATTTATTAATTGATAACAAGGAATCACCAAAAGTTTTCAGGGAGTATCACTACAGTGCGACATGAAATGAGAGACTAAGTAAGGAGAAGAGGATAGACACCCTACATTTGAAAATCTAATTAAAATTTTGGTCACACACTTAGGAGGTGCCTTGTATCATCTATAATTTTTCAAAGGAAGAAACATCATTTAGAAATTAATGAGATTGGCCCTGTAAAAGAATGAAATAAATCTATACAAGGCATTAAGAAATAAGGAATAACTTAAGAAACAATGCCAAGAAAGCTAAAAAACTATCATTGTGATTTTTTGTAGATAGAACACTTCTATTGGAGGGGTTTTCTTATAAAACAATGAGTTTTTTATCAAAAAAAATATTTATCATAATAAAAAAATTATTCTAAATATCAATAATCATAAATAAATATCCAAATAAAGTGAGGGAAGTGAGAAATTTAGTGTAATCTTAAATTAAAGGAGAAGCATAAGGGTCATACATCAAATAAGAACCAATTTAACACTCGACACATAACAGATTTATTAGTGACCACTTGGAACTGATCCACATACATTCCCATACCTTCATATATACATATATACATCCCTTAATCCAATGCACATGTTCTCAAAACCATGAGGGAACATGTACATGGATTATATATATATTTATATATATTCATACCTGAGTATATGCATGAAAACTCTCAAAATTGTTCAAAACCCACTACACACATTAATAGGAACTAAAAATTAATGAGGTAAGGACCAACAGACCAAAAATTAATTACTAGAGACTCATAAATTTAAAAAATTCCAAATATTAACAAAGAGACGTCTATGAATAAAGGAAAGCCTCACATTAAACCATCAGCGGTGAACAAAATCGAGCCGAACAGCTTCGCCTTCACTGGCGTTTGTTGCAAAATATATGAACGTGACCTAAGAGACCATTCACATGCCCAAATACCAGAGAAGAAACCCAAAATCTAGTTATCACTAACCCTATGGTTATGTCGAACCCTACTAGGTGATGGATAGACTGAAAATACCCAGAAATTAAAAGTAGAAGGACCAGAAGAGACCAAAATGACAGATCTAAGGTTAATAAATTAATAAATAAAAAGGACTAGTGATTGGAGAGGGTTCCAGGGTGGTGTTTCATGTATAGCTATAGGAGATCCTAAGGGGGGTTCGCATCTCACATGGTAGGGAGAAAGGGAGAGGCCTACCTTTAGGTTTTCTTTAAAATTTAAATTAAAACTAATAATAATAATAATAACATTAATATTAATATTGTTATTACCACTACACGTTTACTTATTAATTTATTTCTATCTAAATTATAATTAATTTAATTCAATTTCTTTTAAAAGTCTCATAAAAATGTCAACTCTTGGAAAAAAATAACTTTTGACACTCAGTTATAAAAATGGTCTTCCCAGCAAACAGAAAAGAATTTAAATTCCCCTAGAAATTTTCATCTAGTTCAAAACACAGGACATTACACTTATGAAATATGCAATAATTATTCAAAATTCTCTATGTAAATAAAATAAAACACTTGGTGAAAATCCTTTCTAAAAGAGTTTAACACTTAAGATAATTTCACACTATATTCAACATGCAATTTGAAACTTTAACAATTAAAATTAGAAATTGGAAAAAATAAGATGTATTTAAAATAATAATATGGGACTTTAAAAGAATTAATTCCCTAATACAAATCCTTAATAAGTTATGTAAAATAATATTTCAATTAATTTTCTCCAAAATAATATTATTTGATCTTAAAATATATGAATTTTAAATAAAGCAATAAATTTTTCAATTTAGTACTAAAAATACACATTTTCATTCAGGAATTTAAAGAATATCATTTTTCTGTCTTAAATAATCAAACCTCAAAATACTTCTTATTAAAACACATTTAGAGTAAAAAAACACTAGATTTTAGTAAAATAGAGTTAGAATACATGTATTAAAATTAATCAACATCACCTATCATTTTATAAGGTTAGAAAAAAATTTCATATAACCCTAAAATATTATTTTTAACTAGTTTTATAACTTTCTGAGCTCTTACTACCTCTAGAAAGGACATAAATGCTTTTTTAGACCTCCTAAATTAGGCCTTATAGACATAACCGTATTTCTATTTATTAAAGAGTCAAAAAAATTTGTTCATACAATATCTCCTCAATGTTTTTACACAAGTACTCTACAGAGAATAATTTTGACTTTATTTTGATCGGGAGTTACCAATGATTCATCAAACCACTTCCACAAGCTATTTTTCTCACAATGAAAACACTAATTGATAAGACAGTAAGTGTTAATCTGAGAAAGAAAATAGAATAATATAAGATATAATTATAGAATAAGGATTATAAATCCATTTTAAACTCTATATTATAGAAATAATATATAACATTCCAGAAGAAGAGTAAGAAGAAGAATAAAATCCCTAGGGAAATGCTTCGTAAGGTGAGGAAAAAAACCAACTAATAGAAAAGTTTCCCTAAAACTTTTGAATGCCCCTACCCATCGGCTAGAAACACTATTTATCCACCCCCAACCTATTACATAATAACCCCAACCTTATTCCTAAAAACCAGACAAAATATTTTTCTACTATAAAATACATTACTTCCTTAGGGATCTATTTCTAATTTCACTCTTCTCTCCTTAAGTAGGCATCACTACCCACACTCCTATCACTAGTAATTAGTAATATGAAATATATGGGAAATATGATGATGAGAATTACACTTGTGAATAGTAATATTGAAATACTTATATCTATAAGTCATTGATGATGGGTTGTTTTATTTACTTCTTTCATTATGAAAAATTTTATTCTTATTTATTAAATAATTTTATTAATTTATTACTTGTTAATATATAATGTTTTTTATGAATAGAGTGTGATTGATAATAAAAAAAATAGTTTTAGTATAGCTGATATTAATAAGTTAAAATAGGGGAAAATTTATGAAACACACTAAAATTTTAATTTCAAATAATAATAATGTTGACAAACTTCTGAGGACACAACACCTATCTTTAAGTGAATTGAGATATATTATAAAAAAATTATTTAAATGTTACCATTATAACATAACCATTTAATTAATGAGTATGAATATGAGTACACTAATTTTAATATATATTTATATATTTAATGGACCTAATAAAATAATGTATTGATTAATTCTTAAGAAATAAGCACTCAATTTTTAGTAAAGTCATTTTTTTGCTTCAAAAAATATTTTTATTCAAAAATGATTTTTATTACATTTTTTTGCATAGAAATCATAATTAATTTCAACAACTTTTAAAAATTGGAATTTATTAAATATTTTTTTAAAATCATCATATCAGAATAAAATTAGGATGAATATTTGGGATTTTTCTAAAATGATTGATTTTTCAATAAATAGTGAAAAAATATAAAATTTTCAAATACTGTCATTTATTTTTATTATGTAAAGAAATATAAAGGTAAAATTACTTATTTTTTTTAAAGTGAAATATGATTCATTTTATTGTTGAATAATATTATTAAATCCATTTAAGTCAATAATATACATGATTTTTATATAAGTTAATTTTTATTCTTTAAAATACATTTTCCTAAAAATTGTTTTTATTACGTTTTAGGAATTTATATTAAAATTAATTTCATCCACATATAATGATTTTATATTGAAAAATTAATAATATATTTTGATTCATGAGGTTAAAATTTAGTAAATAGGTCCCTTTTATTTTTGGTAATTATGAATAGTAACCTTGGTAAATACTTGTCATCTCGGTAAGGGTAAAAAAGGTAAAATAGGTTTGAGACCATGAGGTAAAGTCTCAAAATATACCAAAAAACTGAATCTATCTTATTTAATGGGTGGATTTTGTAAATTTATATCCATGTATTGAATATATAACCACTTGTTTCAATATGTATTTGATTATGTCCTTTATATTAGTTTATAAAATTAATAAAAAATGTAACACTCTTGACCTTAATAACTCGAATATTTTCCAATACGGAAAAAATATGTTGTGCTCAATATTAAATATTAATTTTAAATAATAATTAATTATTTAACCATGGTGATTTATTTGTAATTTTTAGTGATTGAATAATTTCCTTAAATGCTTTTTCAATGCCAACACATTATTTATTCAATTAATAAAGAATGATTTTAAAAATATTAAAAGTAATACAATTTTGATAAAGTATTGTGTTAAACAAACTTATAGATGAATATAAAATTTTCGGGATGTTTGAAAGGAATATATTTTAATTAAATCATTGTCTTACTGTCATTAAAGTCATATTAAATGAATAATATCAAAAATGACATTATTGATGTTTTATAAAAATAATATTTTATCACATTATTTAAAAAACATAAAAATATTTTAAATAGGAAATGGGAAAAAATATATGGTATAAAATTTCATCCCCTGGAAATTTATGAGAAAAGTTTCACCTTATAAGTAAAATTATAACACTTTAATATTAAAAAAAGTTATTACTACGGTTAAGATTAAAAATGGTTAACTAGGGAGTTAAGCCAATATATCTGGTTTAAATGGACACAAAAAATTTTATAAATTTCATTGTGTGATGATATTTAAACATTATAATCATATAATTCCAATATATATCCATTTGGAAGCATTTTGATTGATAATGAATTAATTACATTTTAATCTTTTTTGTATTTCCTAGTGTGTTCTTTCCCTCCCTTATAAAAGGAAACCATTCTCCCTCTTTTATTTACACTAAATTGATCCATCTAAATTGACACAAACATAAAACAAATCTTCTAAAATTATATATCCATATATTATAGGTTCTTTTATTCTTAAAATACAATTCCAAGGGCCATAAAAAGAATTTAAAGGTGGTATACTAAAGAATATGTAATCTTATTACCTGACCTATTTTAATTTTACTATTATTCTACATTATATAAATCCATGGTATTAATAATTAAGTAACAAAATAAGTATCCTAAATATACCAAAATATTATTATTGTTATGTAACCACTAATATCCACCCTCTATTCAATCAAATGGAAAGTGAAAGTATTTCTTGTGCATATGTGTGGACTTCTGGCTCCATATAAGGCCCCAGCCTTAAACCTTACTTAATATTGAATTAAATGAGTAATTCACATTGAGGATCTTCTAAGGTTTAGAGTTTTAGAGAATTAGGACATAACTATTACATCTCAAAAGATTACAGAGTAGTCTCTTCTACTAAATTTCTATAAAATAAAAACTCTTAAAATGAAACATGTCTAGTTCCATGTCTTATATAGCGTGACATTCCCTTGATCCCATCCTTGACCTTATTCCACTTTAAGCCCTATGAAAAACATTTCAAAAAAACTTGGGGTGAGCATAAAAAGCTCAGTAAGGGATACACAATGAATAAAAACTGTTACTTTTTCAAACATCAAGTAACCTTGTATACTCTATCAAAGTAATACCTTCACCTTCATGAAGTAGAGAAAACTCTTCACTGAATAAAGTATCATTACTTACCTTTTTGTAACCAAAGGATTACCATAAAACCCATATAAAGAACACATAGCACATACAAAGGTAACTTGGGACATAAACATACTTAAGTGGAATAACCATACGGTCGACTTCCACACATATCACTTAATGGAATAGCCATACGACCAATTTCCATACATACTTAATGGAATAGCCATACGGCCGACTTCTATACCCAATGCATTGGAGGTTATAACGTAACCACCCGTCCTGGTATTCACGGCACCACCCGTCATATGGTTTATAACGTAACCACCCGTTAAAATGTCCAAGTACCAATATAAAATCATAAAACATAAAACCAATATAAAAGAATGATAACATTTCCACATCACAATATATCATAATAGAATCCTTTATCAAAACCATTTTCAAAACCATTTAAAACATTTAATAAAGATATTTTTGAATCAAAGTGTCCCATACCACCTTGAAGCTTAAAATTTTAAACCATTAATATCCATATAAATAAATCCTTAAAACCATTTTGAAAACATGGATATTAATAAGAACAAATAATTAAAACATTTAAAATGACATTTTGGTTAAAGGGGGTTTACCAAAATTAGAGACACCTGAATACAATAATTGAGGAATAACATTTAGTCAGAACTTTATAATATCATGAGAATAAATGGATTCATGATATAATACTCCAAAGGACAGTATATACACCATATAAGAGTGAATTGGTGCATAACAACAATGAACCCTCAATAGAAATGTCAAATGTGATGAAATCCCTTATAAAAAAGGTATCCTTAAATTAAGGACAAATCAATCTCAAAAATATGTGTGACAAAAATAAATACACCCAATTTAAGTGTACATTAAGTGTAAAACAATAAAAGGTCATTCACACATATTCAATGGATGACATATTCAATGACTACATGTTGAACCCAAAGAAATCGAAATTGGGTTAAAAAGTTCCCTTGACAGCCTAACGGCATCACATCAAAATGAGTTGATGAGAGATAAAAAGTGTATCTCATAACTTGGACATAAAATTTACATCAATAAGGATATATGAGAAAATATCCCAACGTAACAATATGTAAATTAAAAGACCCAACAGAAGAAGTCTTTTAAGAAAGAGGAGGGTGAAAGGTTTCCTTACCGACTCGGGTATCTTTCAAAACATACACCCCATGAAAGAAGGAAAATAGATCATTGATGTAAATACTCATAAACGAAAGTATATTTCACAAAGAGTAGAATAATGGGAAGTACATACACCACTCAATGGAATTTGTGGAAAATGTAGCATAAATCTCACGGGAATAAAAGTGAGATGAAAAATCCCTTACGAAAACTCGGCAGCCTAACGGCGCCACATACAACTTCCGAATATGGATTGATTAGATCAAATAGCGTATCTCATCACATTACAATAAAATGTACAGCAAGAGGAATATAAAAGAACATCCCCCAACATTAAAAAGAGGAACCTAAAAAAAGTGACATAAAGGAGAGTACTTAAAAAGAAAGAGAGAGGTTAGATCTCTTACGAAAGTTCGGCAGCCTAACGGCGCCACTCAAAACTTCCAAAATGGATTCATGAGAGAGAATAGGGTCTCTCATCACATGAACATAAAAATTACAGTAATATTAATATAAAATAACATCCCAATAAGAAATATGATCTTTAAAAGGAATGACATAAAAGAGTGTACTTAAAAAGAAAGAGAGGTGTAGGATCCCTTACCTCGGGTCCGAGTTGACTCGATCATTCCTTAATCTCCTGAATAATAAACTTGAGTTAATTTATACTTCCTTAAGAACCTTTTTCAAGTTCATTATTCCTTTTATATCACTTATTACCATGTCATAAACATTATGTAATCATTTAAGTTAATAATATTTGTTTTGCCGATCTTTGGTTCTTAAGTCGAAAGTGGACTTCTTACAATTACATGTTGTTCGTGTGGCCAAAAGTTTATTATATCCAGAATTTTATTCATGATGTAGATATCATACATGTCATATATATCCAGTACATGAATTTATTTATAACATTACATAATCATTTATAGGTAAGAAATGAAATGCACCGTTTATGGAGACGGTAAGTCGTACGTACGCATGAACGCTACTTTCATTTCTATTTTGTATTTTATAGAATGGATAATAATAATGATATAAAGGTATATTATAATTCCAGTATAATATCATATATAATATCGTAGTTCCATCCTTTATACGTCCCACATATGGTATTTAACGAATCAAATCACTTTGAGGGGGCGGTAGTCCGCACTTCCTTAAATGAAGATATCGTGTTTACCCATAATGGAAACCATAAAGGTATGCCCAAAATGAAAAAAACAGAATCTTAAGGGAAAAATAAACATATTATATATCATATATAAAAATAGTGACATCATAATGTCCACCGTTGAAGGTGTTAAATGAGTATTGAACAATCATGGTTTCGGGAGGCAGAATTTCGCCATCCACGGAAACCGTATGTTCTTTAACCATTTTATGTAGTTGTGTGAGAGTGTAGCTCGAATAAATCTTATAACAACATCCTAGTATATTGAAGATACTGGTTTTTTTACAAAAGAAGTAAATAAAAAGAGTTTAGGGGGGTTGGAGAAGCAAAATAAAACAAATGAACATGAGAGAATGAATTACCTTTAAAAGTGTAACTCCTTTTGATTTGAGCCTAAAGGCTTCCTCTGAAAGGATTCTGCCCAAAGGGAATCCTCTAGGATGAGGAGAGGGATGTGGAGAGAGTAAATGTGCAGGGGTTGGCCGAGCCAAGGGCTTGAGGAATGTGTGAAATGAGGTAGAGGTGGGGGCCTTTTATAAGAGGAGAGGAGAGGCACTTTTGGAAAGTAAGAAATATTACTTTATTTGAAAATGTGTTTCGGTTTTAAAAGGTCCCACATTGATATAATTCGTGGATAAGGTGATAGGGGTTCTAAATACACCCATTCAATAAGTTTTGGACATGTGTAGTTCATAGATTTTACATTATCTTTCCATTTTATTTATATCGTCAAATAATGATGTCATCGCTGCATCATTATTATGTCATAAATAATTTAATTTATTTAATGTCTAAAAATTAAAAAAAATACTATTATGTAGGAAATATTTTTATCTTTCCAATGACTATTTATAATCAAAATTTGGACTTGTTTAACCCTACTTAAAAACTGTTTTAGTAAAACAACTCATGTTTGTGTCAATTTAATTTTAACATTAAATAAAAATATATTATTGTCATTTTCCAACTAAAGTGGCTCCATGGGGTCCCCAAGTTGGACCATGGCTTGTCCTGGTCGGCCATGACTCACCCAATAGGTGTAGGACATGTGTCATGGTGTTTTCACATTCTTATAATATCATTTTTACCTTAAATGACACTAATTACCTCTAATCGCGATTAATGAAAAAAAAGTTACTATTCACCAAAAAATTATTTTCATCCCATTGAACCACATTTTACATACTAATGACAACCATGTATGTCGGATTTTCAAAATTCAATACACATTAGTGGTAATCTTTCATTTAACTGAAAAATCAGTTTGCTTGATTACCACTTAGTGGTTTCACTATTCATCAAAAATTGGAGTTTTTCAGAAAAATACCAAAACATCACCCTAAGCTATATTTGATATTCCGAATTCAAAAATGAAGTCCGTTTTACAAAATTCAAAACATATTAGTCACATTAATTAATTTAATAATTAATTCCCGCTGTCAGAGCAAATAGCGTGTTTTTATAAAACAATAAGTATCAAAAGATTGACACTTGTTTAAGTCTGATTTCAAAGTGAAATTAATTCCAACGACCACTATTGGATTTAATGGTAAAAATATTTTCTAATTTCACTTTAAAACCAATTCAAAATATTATCTAATCATATAAATAAATTATATTAAAAAGAGGTTTTGAATTAAAACACAACATTTTACACTATTCATTAAAAAAATGAACTTTATCGGAAAAATACCAAAAAATTACACAAAGTAAAATTTGATGTCCCGATTCTTAATAAGAGTTATATTTGGTCCAAAATAATGTATAAGAGTGGTCAAAACTATATTTAATGACAGCTCTCCATTAAAAGGCGATAAGTGAACCTTTAGTGAAAACTAGGGCATATACGCCTAAAATTGAATTCTTTCCATATTTTAAGCCTTTAGCTTTTATTGGATAAATATAAAAACATATATAATCATATTTTAGTTATTTATATCCATTCCTGCCAATACAACGGCTACATGTTAACTACCATTTAAAATAATAATATTTTATTATTAGAGTGCAACGTAAGATTCCCAAGAAACTCGTTGTTGTGTGTTGGGTACGCCATCAAGCATAGCGTCCCCTTTAAAGTCATATTAATATTTTATTCAAAAGTATGGATAAATATGAAAATGTCATATTCTTTATTTACTTGGGGTGTTACATCCTTCCCCCCTTTTGGGAATTGCGTCCTCGCAATTTTAAAATTGCGCTTGGAAACATCCTTGAAAGTCCCACATCGGAACAAGAGTCGGTAATACAATAACTTTAAAATAAAGAAAGATAAGTACAGAGGTCACCCGAGTTCACCCATACTAGGACTACATGTAGGAAAACATGGACATGGAGGAGAAAACATAGGGTCATGTTCTGATGGAGAGTGATCGAAAACATGTTTAGGAGAAAGTTAACAATAAGAAAATCACAAACTTGTGATGGGTTAAACAGTGTTGGGTTCCCTAGTAGGAAAAGTTAATAGACAACATTTTTGTTTTAAGATACTTTTTATTGAGGAATTTATTCATAAAGAAACAGAATCACTTATCATGTTGACTTTCAACTTTTACTAGATTCCTTAATCAAACTCATATCTTTTTCAAAAGACGAGTATTTAGGGAGACTTGTTCGCGTTAAGAGTACTATAATCAACTTCTAGAGAATCACCTAATCTACAAAAGATAACTATATACATCCCATGTCTTTAGGCTTTAACCAAAACCAAAACCAAAAAGGTTAGTACAAGGTCAGATAATCCAGAAAAGGATAACCCATTAAAAAGAAAATCTATTTTTAATCTCCAAAATTTGTCCAACAAAACCCAAAGATCAACGAGGACCATTCTATAATCAATTTGTCCATAAAATTCTTCAAAGTAAACCAATATAAGATTGAAACCAAAATATTTGAAGGATTTAGTCACATAGTCTTCCAAAATAAATCGTAACATTTATCTCCAAAAAATATCAGTTTCTCCTAAAGTCTCGTTTTGAAAAGTAATTAACCAAATCACATATCCTCCATGATAGGTTAATCATTTTCATAAATAACCCAAAATCAACTTACTCTTAATTCTTAAAATCATATAACTAAATAGAATCGGTCAAACTAACCAGGGACTTCACATAGTCCAGTGGTAGGTGATAAATACCAGTCGCACTTTGGTTGTGGGTTCGATTCCCGCAGCTTTGTCCGACGTGACGGGTTGTCACACGGTCCACGTGTTGTCCTTTTTCCAAAACTATATAATTCTTAAATCATTCCCCAAAATGATATAAAATCTTCAAAGATGATCATCACATATTTTAACCTCATGTTTATCTCATGCCTTTCATTTTCCATCAGAACATATAATAACCCATAATTACCTCAAAAGTAAGGATCATATAAACCCTAATGGTTACCTTAATAATTATTACCTAAACTTCCACATCGATTGGCCATCTTGTACATGATGCATTAAAGATCATACCAAGGTTCAAGTGGTTGATCATGACTCTTTGATAGTTGGTTTAGAACAACCACGAGTTTCCTCATTGAATCCCCCATTTTATCTAGTATCTTAATCATAGAACCACCACAATTTCCTTCAACCCTCTTGTCTCTTTGGTGCCTTCTAGATCCATCCATTCACTAAGAACAGAAATGTCAGTGTGAGTATATCAAAAAAACCATCATGTACTAATGAGGAAGGTAAACACTAAGATACACTTACTCATTCACTTTATCTAAAACTAGGACTCTTTCTGAAATCCTAACCATTATTGTAATGTCACATATGCTTAGAGGATACCCTAACCTCTAAAGTTATCTAAACCGACCTTTGATACCAACTATAAGGCCCCAGCCTTAAACCTTACTTAATATTGAATTAAATGAGTAATTCACATTGAGGATCTTTTCAGGTTTAGAGTTTTAGAGAATTAGGACATAACTATTACATCTCAAAAGATTACAAAGTAGTCGCTTCTACTAAATTTCCATAAAATAAAAACTCTTAAAATGAAACATGTCTAGTTCCATGTCCTATATAGCGTGACATTCCCTTGATCCCATCCTTGACCTTATTCCACTTTAAGTCCTGTGAAAAACATTTCAAAAAAACTTGGGGTGAGCATAAAAAGCTCAGTAAGGGATACACAAAGAATAAAAACTGATACTTTTTCAAACATCAAGTAACCATGTATACTCTATCAAAGTAATACCTTCACCTTCATGAAGTAGAAAAAAACTTTTCACTGAATAAAGTATCATTACTTACCTTTTTGTAACCAAAGTATTACCATAAAACCCATATAAAGAACACATAGCATATATAAAGGTAACTTGGGACATAAACATACTTAAGTGGAATAACCATACGGTCGACTTCCACACATATCACTTAATGGAATAGCCATACGGCCAATTTCCATACATACTTAATGGAATAACCATACGACCGACTTCCATACCCAATGCATTGGAGGTTATAACGTAACCACCCGTCCTGGTATTCACGGCACCACCCGTCATATGGTTTATAACGTAACCACCCGTTAAAATGTCCAAGTACCAATATAAAATCATAAAACATAAAACCAATATAAAGGAATGATAACATTTCCACATCACAATATATCATAATAGAATCCTTTATCAAAACCATTTTCAAAACCATTTAAAACATTTAATAAAGAGATTTTTGAATCAAAGTGTCCCATACCACCTTGAAGCTTAAAATTTTAAACCATTAATATTCATATAAATAAATCCTTAAAACCATTTTGAAAACATGGATATTAATAAGAACAAATAATTAAAACATTTAAAATGACATTTTGGTTAAAGGGGGTTTACCAAAATTAGAGACACTTGAATACAATAATTGAGGAATAACATTTAGTTAGAACTTTATAATATCATGAGAATAAATGGATTCATGATATAATACTCCAAAGGACAGTATATACACCATATAAGAGTGAATTGGTGCATAACAACAATGAACCCTCAATAGAAATGTCAAATGTGATGAAATCCCTCATAAAGAAGGTATCCTTAAATTAAGGAAAAATCAATCTCAAAAATACGTGTGACAAAAATAAATACACCCAATTTAAGTGTATATTAAGTGTAAAACAATAACAGGTCATTCACACATATTCAATGGATGAGATATTCAATGACTACATGTTGAACCCAAAGAAATCGAAATTGGGTTAAAAAGTTCCCTTGATAGCCTAACAGCATCACATCAAAATGAGTTGATGAGAGATAAAAAGTGTATCTCATCACTTGGACATAAAATTTACATCAATAAGGATATATGAGAAAATATTCCAACATAACAATATGTAAATTAAAAGACCCAACAAAAGAAGTCTTTTAAGAAAGAGGAGGGTGAAAGGTTCCTTTACCGACTTGGGTATCTTTCAAAACATACACCCCATGAAAGAAGGAAAATATATCATTGATGTAAATACTCATAAACGAAAGTATATTACACAAAGAGTAGAATAATGGGAAGTACATACACCACTCAATGGAATTTTTGGCAAATGTAGCATAAATCTCACGGGAATAAAAGTGAGATGAAAAATCCCTTACGAAAACTCGGCAGCCTAACGGGGCCACATACAACTTCCGAATATGGATTGATGAGATCAAATAGGGTATCTCATCACATTACAATAAAATGTACAGAAAAAGGAATATAAAAGAACATCCCCCAACATTAAAAAGAGGAACCTAAAAGAAGTGACATAAAGGAGAGTACTTAAAAAGAAAGAGAGAGATTAGATCTCTTACGAAAGTTCGGCAGCCTAACGGCGCCACTCAAAACTTCCAAAATGGATTGATGAGAGAGAATAGGGTCTCTCATCACATGAACATAAAAATTACAGTAAGATTAATATAAAATAACATCCCAATAATAAAGATGATCTTTAAAAGGAATGACATAAAAGAGTGTAGTTAAAAAGAAAGAGAGGTGTAGGATCCCTTACCTCGGGTCCGACTTGACTCGATCGTTATTTAATCTACTTAATAATAAACTTGAGTTAATTTATACTTCCTTAAGAACCTTTTTCAAGTTCATTATTCATTTTATTTCACTTATTACCATGTCATAAACATTATGTAATCATTTAAGTTAATAATATTTGTTTTGCCGATCTTTGGTTCTTAAGTCGAAAGTGGGCTTCATACAATTACATGTTGTTCGTGTGGCCAAAAGTTTATTATATCCAGAATTGTATTCATGATGTAGATATCATATATTTCATATATATCCAGTACATTAATGTATTTATAACATTACATAATCATTTATAGGTAAGAAATGAAATGCACCGTTCATGGAGACGGTAAGTCGTACGTACGCATGAACGCTACTTTCATTTCTATTTCGTATTTTATAGAATGGAATAATAATGATATAAAGGTATATTATAATTCCAGTATAATATCATATATAATATCATAGTTTCATCCTTTATACGTCCCACATATGGTATTTAACGAATCAAATCACTTTGAGGGGGCGGTAGTCCGCACTTCCTTAAATGAAGATATCGTGTTTACCCATAATGGAAACCATAAAGGTATGCCCAAAATGAAAAAAAAATAGAAGCTTAAGGAAAAAAATAAACATATTATATATCATATATAAAAATAGTGACATCATAATGGCCACCTTTGAAGGTGTTAAATGAGTATTGAATAATCATCGTTTCGGGAGGCAGAATTTCGCCATCCACGGAAACCGTATGTTCTTTAACCATTTGATGTAGTTGTGTGAGAGTGTAGCTCGAATAAATCTTATAACAACATCCTAGTATATTGAAGATACTTGTGTTGTTACAAAATAAGTAAATAAAAAGAGTTTAGTGGGGTTGGAGAAGCAAAATAAAACAAATGAACATGAGAGAATGAATTACCTTTAAAAGTGTAACTCCTTTTGATTTGAGCCTAAAGGCTTCCTTTGAAAGGATTCTTCCCAAAGGGAATCCTCTAGGATGAGGAGAGGGATGTGGAGAGATTAAATAGGCAGGGGTTGTCCGAGACAAGGGCTTGAGGAGTGTGTGAAATGAGGTAGAGTTGGGGGCCTTTATAAGAGGAGAGGAGGGGCACTTTTGGAAAGTAAGAAATATTACTTTATTTGAAAATGTGTTTCGGTTTTAAAAGGTCCCAAATTGATATAATTCGTTTATAAGGTGATAGGGGTTCTAAATCCACCC
Organism: Viscum album; assembly: GCA_963277665.1. Lineage (NCBI taxonomy): Eukaryota > Viridiplantae > Streptophyta > Magnoliopsida > Santalales > Viscaceae > Viscum > Viscum album. Next base: position 759,200,816 of record OY728147.1, read on the forward strand.
ATCCAATAAGTTTTGGACATGTGTAGTTTATATATTTTACATTATCTTTCCATTTTATTTAAATCGTCAAATAATGATGTCATCGTTGCATCATTATTATGTCATAAATAATTTAATTTATTTAATGTCTAAAAATTATAAAAAAAATACTATGATGTATTAAATCTTCTTATCTTTCCAATGAATATTTATAATCAAAATTTGGACTTGTGTAACCCTACTTAAAAACTGTTTTAGTAAAACAGCTCATGTTTGTGTCAATTAAATTTTAACATTAAATAAAAATATATTATTGTCATTTTCCAACTAAAGTGGCTCCATGGGGTCCCCAAGTTGTCCCATGGCTTGTAAAGGTCGGCCATGACTCACCAAATAGGTGTAGGACAAGTGTCATGTTGTTTTCACATTCTTATAATATCATTTTTACCTCAAATTACACTAATTACCTGTAATCGCGATTAATGAAAAAAAAGTTACTATTCACCAAAAAATTATTTTCATCCCATTGAAACACATTTTACATACTAATGACAAACATGTATGTCAGATTTTCAAAATTCAATACACATTAGTGGTAATCTTTCATTTAACTGAAAAATCAGTTTGCTTGATTACCACTTAGTGGTTTCACTATTCATCAAAAATTGGAGTTTTTCAGAAAAATACAAAAACTTCACCCTAAGCTATATTTGATATTCCGAATTCAAAAATGAAGTCCGTTTTACAAAATTCAAAACATATTAGTAACATTAATTAATTTAATAATTAATTCCCATTGTCAGAGCAAACAGCGTGTTTTTATAAAACAATAAGTATCAAAAGATTGACACTTGTTTAAGTCTGATTTCAAAGTGAAATTAATTCCAACGACCACTATTGGATTTAATGGTAAAAATATTTTCTAATTTCACTTTAAAACCAATTCAAAATATTATCTAATCTTATAAATAAATTATATTAAAAAGAGGTTTTGAATTAAAACACAACATTTTACACTATTCATTAAAAAATGAACTTTATCAGAAAAATACCAAAAATTTACAAAAAGTAAAATTTGATGTCCCGATTCTTAATAAGAGTTATATTCGGTCCAAAAGAATGTATAAGAGTGGTCAGAACTATATTTAATGACAGTTCTCCATTAAAAGGTGATAAGTGAACCTTTAGTGAAAACTAGGGCATATACGCCTAAAATTGAATTCCTTCCATATTTTAAGCCTTTAGCTTTTATTGGATAATTGCAAAAAACATATATAATCATATTTTAGTTATTTCTATCCATTCCTGCCAATACAACGGCTACATGTTAACTACCATTTAAAATAATATTATTTTATTATTAGAGTGCAACGTAAGATTCCCAAGAAACTTGTTGTTGCGTGTTGGGTACGCCATCGAGCATAGCGTCCCCTTTAAAGTCATATTAATATTTTATTCAAAAGTATGGATAAATATGAAAATGTCATATTCTTTATTTACCTGGGGTGTTACACTCCATATAGAGAAACAATTCATTTTCCACCACTATAATTCATGGAAATTTATTATGATGTGTTTAATGTTTATACTTGATATTATAATTCTGTAATTTTAATATAATATCTAGCTTATTAGATTACAACCTATTATAAAATGATAACATCACTCGTGCGTGCGTGCAGACTACCACCTCCACGAAGTGATGTGATTTGTTTTTCATTTCCACTTTACATGGATGGTAATAAGGATATATTGGATTAATATATATTATATATTAATTATTTCATATAAGCGAATTATTATTTACATTTCTTAAATTCAATCATTCAAAAATGGAACACCACATTTATGCATACGTACGACCTACCGTCTCCATAAATGTTGTAATTAATTTTTCTATCTCTTTGTTTTTATGGATAAATATGAATATAAATATAAGTAATATATATTATATTAATATAATTATAACCATTATATATATAATGTATCCATGATAAAAATAAATGGGCTGGAACTAATGAATTTAAATTCTTATTTAAAATGAAATAGTTAACACCTAAAATGATGATTTTCATAACAAATTACTAATAAATGGGTATTGAATTGATATAAGGGGATAATATATGATATTATAAATATGTTAATGATTATTTTATATAATTATAATAAATATAAATTTAATATACGAGATTTTGGATTACTTTCAATGCAATTCAATCTTGGTGTATGGGGTTTCTAGTCTCACAGTTATTTCTGTGAGACTTATGCTATATTCACATCTTGTTTATTTTATGTGGTGTAAATTGAATATGTTTTATGATTATTATCATAATATTATGGGTATTTAAATATTATTATAATTTTCTTTCTTTAATGAGTTTTTAAATGAATATTATTAAATTGGTATGGGGTTTATGTCACAATATTATTGTTTATTGGGGTTGTTTATGTTTAAGTTTATGCTGATGAAATTATATGATTTAACTCCCAATAATTTTATGAATTTTATTATCCTATGGTTATTTATGATTATTACATGTTTTAATTTAATATTTCTCTATTTATGAACAAAAATACCAAAAGAAAGTTTTTATGGAAATCTGATGTCATTTCTCTCTTGATCCAAAAACATTTTTTCTTCCATGTCCATGGTTTATAAAAACAATTTCTAGATTTTTTTAATATCATCAAATTATTATTTAAAATAATTTTCAAAAATGTATTTATTTTTATAAAATGGTTTAAAATTAATTTTTTTATTATTTTCTAAACAAGTTACTTTTGAATTTTTCTCATCAACTTGAAAGGAATTTTTCTTTTACCATATACAGCATGAACATAATTTCTTGTCATTTTGGCCACTCAATTATTCAAATATTCCTTTAAAATTTTTTAAGTTTATTTTAAAATAAAATGTGTTTCATAATATTTTGGAAAATTTTATATTTTAAATATGTGATTCCAAAGTGAAAATGATAGTTTCCTCATGAAATATTCCAAGTGATATTTTAATGTTATTTTCATCTAAAATGACATACTTTGATGTTACTTACGATTTTTTGGGATATGATCTAATGAAACCATACTTATTATTTATATTGATAGTTTATAATTATAACGATGATATATTTTATGAAATCATTTTCTTTTTTAAAGTTTATTATTTATAACGATTGATTTGTGATATTATAGAACACCTACGAATGGATTATGATTATGTGATGGTTGAGACCAGAATTATATATCACTCTGATGCGTTGGGTAAAGATGAATTATTCATGAGGTAAATATGTTATGTGAGAACCTGATTTTATGTTCAAAATTTTATATTTGGACATTTTTTAATGTTCATAAGTTTATATGTGCACATGGATTTCATGTCTAAAAGTTTATGCATAAACCAATATTTCATGTCAATAAGATTATATGTGGACCTAGTTTCATGTCCATTAGTTTATGAATGGTTCTGATTTCACATATTTAACTTAATAATTGAACCTTTTTCTATTTATAAATGTTTAAATTTTTATATTCTTATGTTTTTTACACATTCATATGTCTAATTTATGCTCTCATGGATTATGTTCTTTGATTACATTATGATTAATGTCTTATGAACTACCACAATTTTTTCCATGAATTGGGATCATGTCTTATGATATGAATGGTATTGTTTTCAAATGTTAAGAAAATGTTCTCACCCTTATACTAATTTTTTTATTATGTGATAATTTATATCTCCCTTGTTTAGCTTTACTGTGCATATGAGATAATCCTTTCTTATGTTTCCTTTCCCTATTTTATGAGGAATGGTTTTAAGTAAGGTATTTCTATGAATATTAATTAGTGGGAAGATATTTGGGGGAGATGTTAAATATATTTTAAAAAATAATAGGATTATGTATTTAGTCTATAATTAAACTAATAATTTATCATTATAGTGTGGATCATAATGGTATGTAATTAATATTCATATAATAATATGTAATAATAATAAATAGAAAGTATGGGATACTATAGTAGGTATTATATAAGGGTTTTGTTAATATTTGGATATTAGGGTTATAAAAATATTTTGAAAACCCTAGGGATATGTCTATGTATATTATAACATCCAAATGTTTTTGTAAGATAGAGATTTTGGGGTTTTCCTAGAAAACCATTTTTTAGATACTACAAGTGGACGTGGTTTTGGAATAGATGGATCTAGGGGTAAAAACTTTGAAATGAGTTGGTTAGGTATATATTGAACATCAATCTGGTTCAGGGTAAGTGTTACCGTATTTCACACCGAGTTTGACATTACCAAGGGATATTCTTAGATTAACTCACATTTTCTTTATAAACAATTTTGAAGGATTTGAATAGATGATAACTGATGATGAAATAGGTTATACCTAAGGTGTTATATATTGAAAACAAGTTCTCCTGATTTTGACAGCATATGAACAATTTTTCACGATTATATGATTTATCACAATGACTATTATTGCTCACAAAATTATTTTTCATTTTAGTCCATGGGTGGAACCTAAAGGAATCATGTGAACATTGAATGTGATAGCCAATAAAATGACCATAATCTAGAGAAACTGAATTGATTTTGATTTAGGGTGAAATAATTTATGACTATGTTCAGTCAACTCTTTCATGCTATGAGTGGTAAAATGAGTAATGTTAAGCTTCAGAATTTATCAATAAGGGATAATCATGCTATTGAATCTTTTATGTGATAGCATCCTACCTTCTTATATGGTTATATGATCCATTGGTTAATGATGGATCAATGCGATGTAAAAGATATTTTATGTTATTTATTACCGAAACCATGAAAATGATTTCCTAGTTGTTTATCATTTGGATGGAAGAACAGATCAATGGTGGAATATTATTAAAAATCATTAATATAAAATAAGACTTTAACAAAACAACAAGTGGCCTTTATCAGCGCTAGAGAAGCGATTACTAATAGGGAATGATTAATATCCCTAGTATTTTATTAGAAGTAGAAAAGATATAATAAAGGGGTCCTTTATCAATGCTAAAAACACACTAATAAATGGGTCCTTTATCAATGATTTTAGAAGCACTAATCAATGAAACCATTTATCAATTCTAATAAAGGACCCCTTATCAGGACATTTAGTAGTTCTGATAAAGGGGAATACTACAGTGTGCTATAAGAGCACACTACATCACCAGTGTAGAGTGTTGTAACAACACACTGTAACACTAGAAATAGAATCAGAAGATATAAAAATCAAGTACCAAAATAGAATTTAAATGAAATAAAATTTATAACAAAAATACATGAAAAATAGTGTATTATATAAATATTAAACATTATTTTATAAAATTACATGAGTATGTAAAAATTATTACATACATTAAAAAACATCAATATTACATTTCTTTTTTCCCTTGACCCCAACTCATGCTATTTCTGAATAAACCACCCATGATCGATCAAAAAACACACCTGTATAAGAAAGAATATTCTTATGCTAGTAATAATATAAAGAAATAAATAAAATATAAAGTGTTATTTTTAAAATAAACATTGATTCATACCAGGAACAATGTGTATCAGATTAAGTTATAGTTGATTATTTCATGTCACACTATTTCTTGTCCATCTTAAATAATTATCAATGTGAAAATTAACTAAATAAGTATAAGATAAAAATGATAATGAAATTATTTAATTAATAATAGATAGAATGTTTATAAAACAAATCTAGGCTCATTTTCTCAGTTTTTGTGACGTGATGCATGTTTTAAACTAAAATGACACTTATTAAATAAAAAGACACACATAGAGTCATACCAGTCACACCGTATATCATTTTGAGGTAAAGATGAATCATAAATGTCCCAAATGACTTATGAATCATTTTAATAATGTATAAAAATAATTAGATTAATTTTTTTTTTGATTTTGAGTATGTCGCATGTCTTGCTTACAAAAATTTCACTTTAAATTGGAAACATGAAAATTGATTCATATTGGTCACATAATGTTTTGGTATGATGTGATACTACTTCTTACAATCCAAAAATGACTTATGAATCATTTTTATAAATTATAAAGACAATTTGATTGTGTTTTCTTAGTTTTCAATGAGTGAATTTGTTTTAACTAAAATGTCAATTTTAAACTCATAACAAACACTTTTAGTCAAGATAGGAACATCATGTATCAGATTGAGGTGAAACTGATTCTTAAACATAAAAACCTACATATGGATCATTTTCATAAAGTATCAAAACAACCTGAATGTATTTGATTAGTTTAAAGAATGTTAGTTGTCTTTTCTACAAAAACTAATGTCAATTTTAAATAAAACGAGTTTATAGAGTCATATTGGTCAAACTGTGTTTCATATTGACGTATAAATGGTTCTTACACTTAAAAAAATGAAATATTTATCATTTTCCTAATATATTAGGACAATATGAATGTGTTTTCTTAGTTTTGAGTACGTCACATGTCTTTTTTAATAAAATTCCATTTTGAAGTGGAAACATTTAATTTGAGTCATACTGATCCCATCATGTGTTTTTTTATGTGATACTAATTCACACATGTAAAAAATGACTTATTAATAGTTTTACTAAATTATCAATACAATCTGAATTTGTTTTATAGGTTTCTATTAAGTGACAATATTTCAACTAAAATTTCAATTTTAAATTGATAACAAACACTTTGAGCCATACCAGACACATCATGTATCATATTAATGTGAAACTGATTCCTACACATCACAAATGAGTCGTGGACCATTTTACTAATTTTTCAAAATAATAAAAATCTGTTTCTTGGTTTTTCCTATGTCAATTGTATTTTTCACTAAAATTACTGTCAATTTTAAATAAAAAGATGCACATGGAGTCATACCAATTACACCGTGAATTAGATTTAGATTTGGGAGATTCCTACACATCCTAAAAGACATAGAGATCATTTTACTAAATTATTAGAATAATATGAATCCATTTTCTCAGTTTTGAGTATCACACTTATCTTTTTTACTAAAATTTAACTTTAAACATGAAACATGCAATTTGGGTCATACATTTCCCATAATGTGTCAGTTTGATGTGAGGATGATTTATAAAAATAAAAAAGTAATTATTAATTATTTTACAAAATTATCAAGACAATTTGTGTGAATTAACTCATTTTTCAATGAGGGACACTTTTTGAACTAAACTGATAGGAGATACTTTGAGTCACACTGGGAACATTTTGTATTGGATTGAGGTGAGGTTATTCCCTACTTGTTTAAAATGACTTATGAATAATTTTAATAAAGTATAAAAATAATCCAAAATCATTTTCTTGGTTTTTATTATGTCAGTTGAATTTTTTATTAAAACTAATGTCAATTTTAAATAAAAAGACACAATTAGAGCCATATAAGCCACAAAATGTTCCACATTGAGGTGATAATGAGTCTTACATGTCTCAAATGATTTATGGATAATTATACTAAAGTATAAAAACAATATGAATGTGTTTAATTAGTTTTGATTACATCACTTGTCTTTTTAATAAAATATCATTTTAAACTTGAATCACACACATTGAGTCAAACCCATCACATCGTGTATTGGTTTGTTGTTAGAATGATTCATACACATTAAAAATGAATTATCAATTGTTTTACTAAATTATCAATAAAATCTAAGCACATTTTCCTTGTTTTCAATGAGTGAAACTCTTTTAACTAAAATGCTAATTTTAAACGGGTAACAGTCACTTTTAGTAATATTGGGCACATTATGTATAACATTGAGGTGAAATTGATTCTGAAATATCAAAAATAACCTATGAATCATTCTACTAAGGTATCAAAACAACATGAATTCATTTGATCAGTTTTGAGTATTTTAGTTTTCTTTTTTAAAAAAACTAATGTCCATTTTAAGTAAAAAAGATGGAAGTGGAGTCATACTTGTCACAACATGTGTCAGTTTGAGGTGTGACTAATTTTTACATGTTACAAAGTATCAAAACAATCTAAAATTTCAATGTTACCAAAATATACATTTTATTTATTTATTGAGCTTACAGCACTACATATTGATTCTTTCTTCTCATCTAAAAAAGGGTTTTTATCTATGAACTTTGACTCAATATGTAGTGTTGGAAGTTCAAAAAAGAAATACAATGAAAGACATGTAAATATTGGAAGAAAATAACATGTTTTCTCTTTTATGGCTTGTTTTATATATTGAAAAGAAAAATATGACTTCTAAAATTATATATGGAAAAAATAATTGTTAAATAAAAATGATATGGATATTAAATTACAAATAATAGATAAGATGATGACAAAAATAATTAAATAAGTAGTAGGAATTCACATTTTCATGATGGTTTTATAAGTTATTGACACATATCACTGCTTTCATTATCTAATTTTCATCCTCTATGTCCAATCTCTCGTGATCATGAGCATCTTTAAAGAAAACACCTAAAATAAAACAAAATAATCCACCTGTATAAGAAATTTTTTATATGAGTAATACTAAAAAGAGATAAATTCATCATAAATATGAAACAACAAATTAATTCTATGGAAAATTATTTTACTATTAAATCATAAATATTACCTATATGATTGAGTAGAGGAAGTTCTGTTTCTCTTCCAACAAAGGCAGTGGAGGGAACTTAAAGGAAATTGATAAATGGAACCGCTATAGGGTTGAAACGTTTTTGAGGGAGATGAAGTATGTGGATGATTTTGTGTATAAAGGCATAAGATATGTGTATAAATATTCTAAAATAATATAAATCTATAAGAAATAATGAAAATCAAATAAATGTTTGATTATATATTTTTTTGTTAAAACAAAGAAAGTATATCGTAACATTACCTTTACATCTTCACAAAGAGTTTCCTTTATTATAATCTATTCCTCCACATGATTGGTAACATCATCATGTATAGAATACATTATCTACATGAGTAGTCAAATATTTAATTTAGATTTTTTTAATACAATAGATAATATATAATATTAAGAAAAAACTTAGTATATTACTTTTTTAGATTATCATTGAACTCTCTTTCTTTTTTTAAAGTTTTTTGGGATTTGGATCCTCTATAGAGATTCCAAATCCCCTATTTGTGGTCCCCTATAATGTAAAATACATTGTCAAAATTGGGACTAACATGAACTGATTACGATCTACCAATGAAAGGTTCATCATTTATTGAATTTTTATCTTACCCAACAATTGTTTTAGTCACTAGCAGGATAATTGACCAATTATTATTTTTGGGATTTGAGAATTAGATCCATTCACTACTTGTGATTCCATTATGAAAGAATTGTCTGTTTCCCCTTCCACACTGAAATTCAGCTTCACAAATCCTAGATCCTCAACTTTTACTACACTTCTTTTTCAACCCATTTTCAATTGAAAATAAATACATGAAATTTTGTATAATCCAACTCATATATCTATTGGATAATGCCAAAATATGACATATTTTAATAAATTGGATTTATATACTTGGAACAAGATATGTGCCTCACATCCTACACAAGTGTAACTCTACTATTTTTTATCTTACATTAGTCATCATTTCTTTTTGTATAGAATGTATAAGCATTGATTACAAAACTAGTGTAAGATGTAACATTTGAATTCGGTCCCATTGATAGATATCGAAGCCTTTAGACAATTAAAATCAGACTTTTAGATAACTTCTTATTAATTTGATCTTAGAACCGTCCTCTAAACTATTGATTATGTGTATCTGATATCCATACTTCATCCCTTGATGGATTCAAATCTCTAATAATTTCTTTTGTGGGATTCAATGTATGGATCAACATCTTCAATATTATGTAAAATGTAAAGGTGAACCTGCTCATTCTCTATGAAGGTAGTTTTAACAAAATCTTTTCCAGAAATCCCTTTTCTCATAAGGTGTTAACTATGACAACACTTTGGGAGACCGATGCAATCAATATCTGATAGGGAATTGGTAATCAAATCAACAGCTTCGTTAATAATATTTCATTATGCAATAAAAACTTCTAGATGACTTTGATTCTTGACATACCCTTTCAAAATCATTATCTACTATTCAATGGGGTACATCCATTTATATTATAAATAACCACATAGTTGAACCACTATAACCAACTGAATCATCATAAGTACCATTATATCAAATAATGATGGTGGTAAGAACATATTGAATTCAAATAATGTGACCGAACCCTCCTTATTCATGATTGAAAACTTATTCGATTCTATAAATTTATTACATATGGCCTTGAAAAAGAAGCCGAGTCTAGTTAATTTATGTTGCACATTTTTAGGTAGTATGAAACAAAAAGTAAAAAAAAACAAATCTTGTATCAAAACATGAAAATTATGTGATTTTAGTCTCTAAAACTTCAAATTAGTTATTGAAAGTACATTATTTATATTTAATAAATAAACTTTGGATGATTCACACTATTAAGAAAAAGGGAAAGAATTATATTTTTTATTATTTGTATAGAGTGTAAGCTACTGGAGGAAGAAAATTGCACCCTTTACCCTTCAATTGTTCCAAATCTTCCTTTATCTCCATTTTAATCATGTTAAACCTATCCTTGATTCCATATTTAGTGCTTCTAGGAACATTTAGTAAAATGATAACAATACTGTCAAATAATTTTTTTCTAAATTCATGAAATCAAGAAAATGTATGACATGAAAACAATTCTAATATTATAATTCATCAAAAAATGATCACTTATTCAAAACTAATTTTGTATGGTTTTAAAAAAAATGGTCTTATGAAAATAGTTACAACATATTTTACTTTATCAAACTATTGATCACATATTAATAGAGATAGTTTTATAGCATGATTAATATTACAATTGAATACTGTCATCCAAGATCGATATTTATGTTATTGAGTTAAAAGTTTTCATGTTCTAAAAAAGTCTTTGAAGAATGTTATAACCAAACTAAGTGTGTGAATTCTTAACAAATGGGACACCCTTATATTTATTTAATGATATAGATGGACAAATTTATATAATATGGAAAGAAATATATCATCTAGTACAACATGAAATTAAATGTGAATTATTCAGTTATATGATCATCATATATTGTAACATCTATATACTACAACAATTTCAGATATATGATCAACAGAGCCAAATAGACATCAATATCATTACTGGGATACATTGTTCTCGATATAGATAGATAAGAAATAATGTACTTTCACTTTATTCATAACCATGTAAACAAGTTATAATTTACCAACATGACATGCCATGTATTATGAGTACTAATATACACACCTAAAGTATTTATTCCATTTATAGATAATGTATGATGAATGTTTCCTAGATCATTTCCAAATTCAGGATACTTGTAATCAATTTTATTACACTAGGGAGAATCTTCTGGATGGAATAGGTTCCCATATTTAATTCATACATTTTTATTCCATGTAAATTGTATCATGGTTTTTAACATTAATATAGTCTTCTAAACAATGTAATGATAGAAATATACCATACAACTTTTGAAGGACTTGATTCATTTTTCTTTTATCAATCCAAACCATACTTAGGTTATTTTATGAGTGATTCATGGTCCTTCAGAAAAAATATTAAATCATTTGGAAAGGAATTTATTTTTTGGAGATCATGACCATTTAAATTTTCATTCGTTGAACATAATATGTTTAACGTGGAAGTTAATTTCCTTCCAGAATTATATCATTCTAGAGACCAAGTAGTTCTGTAAAGCTGGTGTCTCTCTACTCGTTTCCACCTTTTAAGTTATATAAATTCAATAAAACAAACAATGTTTGGTATTTAGTAAACGAAACATACAATGGTCTCTTAGAACAACTATTTAACTAGTAAAAAAGCTTTGGAGAATCAAAAATGGCATCCTCAATTTCAAGTGTCATTTCTTCCATGTGATCTTCATCATAATTTGCACTAGTATTCATATCAAGTGATGCATTAACTGCAGTAGCAGGCAAACCAAAGCGAGAATTTAGCTTTCTCTCATGTGTAGTCCAATATTTATATCTTTGATCTATTTTGTGAAAATAATATGTTTTTCCAACTATTCCAGACTTATTTGTCTTGAATAAAAACAACATAAACACAAACAAAGGATTTGAGAAGGATCTTATGCATGATTTATTAAAAATGTAATGAACTATTTAAATCCATATTCATACTCTTTTTTCAGAATATTCGTGTGAAAACATTTTTTAATTCAGATCCCTCCTATTAGGTTAATAAAATATTCATTTTGTACAATAAATAAATAAATACACATAATATATTCATTATAAAAGGTGAAAGTTATAGATAATTATAATAATGGGAACCCAACATTTTATTGTTTCAAATAATTTCAATATTATTTGAAGGAAATGGACAATTATTTTTAATATAAGAATTACTCCACTATTTTAAGAGTTATACCTTGAATTCATCCAATGGAAAAATTATAGAAAATTTTCATCCTCATTAGCTTCATCTCCAAAACAGTTATTATTGAATTTTGTTTCTTGAGACTCATCCACCATCTCTTACAGACACCAACCTATGTTAATTGAAAAAATATAACCAAAATTCATCCCATACCAGGAGCTGGTTATCATTTGTTATTACTACTACATAGAGTAGTTCAACCATCATAGAAGAGTTGGGGGATGAGTCTCAAGAAACAAGTTGAAATAATAACTATCCAAGAGATGAATTTAATGAGGATGAAACCAAAACATTATTATCTTAAATAATGGGGGCCATTAGTGATAGAAAACATTTTTATTGAATATTTTATTGATAATAAATGATAAAATTTCATCAAATTGTGTACAATATATTTATTTATAAAATATTTGGTATTAGATCATTCATTTGAAATTTTGATGGAAATTCCAGTTTTACCCTTTATAGTACACTGTAGTATTTCAAAGATAAATATTTTAATATTAATTATTTGAATATTATATTTTGTAAATGTGTTCATAAGTTAATTGGATACAACTTTTGTTCATTACATTAGAGCTAAATCGTGCATTTGGTTGGACTAAAAAGACCATTAAGTCAAAGGTGGTCTTGGCCCGCCAGATTGGACATTGGTTTTCTATTTTTCCCATAACTTCTTCATACAAGATTTTATTAGGCCCAAATATTGAGAGAAGATCTCCAACCCAATTGTGCAAAAATAGTATTGTTGGAAAAATAGTTTGCTCATGCATTTTTGAGGTCAAATGGGTGGAGCAAGTTGGCTTAAAATATTTGACCAAGATTCCATATTCACACATGAAACCTCTTTAAACCTAGCCCCCTCTACTAAGTAAATTTGTGTTTTTATCATTTAAAGTGGTTGGGGACGTGAATTATAAGATTGGGATAAGAGTATAAGTGGTTCTACACCATTTTAATTCACAATTGGAGGAGGGATTCTACCAAGTTAGGATCTCCTCCAAAATGCTATTCTGTGTTGTAATGTTGTGGTGCTTTCAATAAACTCTGTGTTTCTCTTCCACTTTTTCTTTTACGTTGAATTTTATTATTCACTTAATATTAATATTTGGACTTCAATTAAATATTAGAAACAATATTGGGTTATACCCTTTATAAATCTTTGCACTTGCATTACGTTTCTATGATGACTACCCCTCCCATGGAAGAGTAGTTTTTTAGTAATTGATCAATCTCTATCCTTATTCATTCATTTATATTGAATCAATGAAATAGTTTAATTCACATAATATGATAAATTAATTACTTCTTTAATTTAAATGAAACTAATCAAGAAATTGAACAATTAACAAAAAAACATGCGAGGTCGAGGATTTGTGTAAATTGTGAGGGTGCAATCTTAATCGAAAATACAATACCATATAGGATAAATTTGTAGAGTTCATATATAATCCCTAAAATTAATTAATAATCATTTAAAGAGTGGATATTTTCTATAATTAACCAATAACCCTATGATAACTTAATAACGCCAATCAAAGAAGGGTGTTGCGGTTGCATTGTCCAGAGGTGGCCTAGGGTTTAAATAATTTCATCTTTGTGGTTAAGTTAACTACGGTAGGGTTCGAGGGTTAAAAAATTAGAGGATTATAATTAATTGAATTTTAATTTAAATGATAATGATAAATAATTGATTAAATATGTATAGTTATATTGATTACTCATTTTAAAATATTTTCTAAAAAACATCTTCTTGTTGTGTCTTTTTAATCAAACTTCATTTAAAAAAAACAAAAAAAAATACAATATTCTTACAGAAATTTTTTTCTAGTTTTATTAACGGTTAAAACCCCCATTATTTTACTTAGTGTTATTATTTTATTTTATTGTTTTTTTTTCAAAATAACTTTAATATGTTGTAAAATTTTCTTTTTTCCTTTGAGAGACGACCTTGGTCAGTCACTTTGCTGCACCTAAGTAACCCAAAACCAAACAACATTTGAAAGCACCCATGACAGTGCCATTAAAATTGAATACGTTACTGGGGAGGCAAGTAATTTATTGAACAAATTATAGGTATTTATTATATTTTTCATTTAAATCTTTCCTTCTCCTATTTATTTATTATTTTCGCTTTCTTATGTTTTTTTATATTACTATCTTCTTTTAATTTTATAGGACAAACTCAAATGACTTTTATTTTTATTATGGTCCACTATTATTAATTTATTTTTTATATTTAATTTATTTATGACAGAAACTAATCCTAAAGATATTTCCTATCTTGAACCTGAGATTAAATGAAACCTTTGGGCTCGAATCAGACATTCTCAGTCTACAAGAAGTTTCAAGAATCAAACAGTTGGAAAATTTTCTCCAATCCAAGAACATTGAAATTGAAATAACTTCAAATTCAAACATAAAACAAGAAACAATGGCTGAAAACAATAAAAATTGAATTAATAGAACAATTCAATAATTTTATTCACCTGATATTAATTATCAACCAAATTTAATTGCATACCCAAATCTCGAATCAAACATTGAACTGAAATCGGAATTATTTCACCTACTTTTAATATTTCATGACCCCTCTAGTGAGGACCCCAATAAACACATGAAAGTATTTAATGTGATTTTTTATACCCTTATACCAATAAATGTATCTGAATATCAAATAAAACTAAGAGAATTCCCATTTTCACTTGATGGAGTTGTAGAGGACCGGATGTATTGTTTACATCCTAGAGATGTAACTTGTTGGAATGATTTGAAATGTATTTTATTGCAAAGATTTTTTCCACAATCAAGGACCACTTCCTTTCTAAAGAAGGTCTCAGGGATCAATCAAGGACCAGTGGAGTTAATTTATGAGTACTGTGATCGATTCATGAAGTTGTGTGCAAGCTTCCCACATCACCAAATCTATGAGATACTCCTCATCCAATAATTATATGAAAAATAACACTGATGGTTAGAAGAATGGTGGATGATACGGCTGGAGAATCATTGGTGGAAAAGAAACCATCAGCTGCTCGTGCATTGATCGACAAGATGGAACAAAACTCTAAAAAATTTGGCAATCAAGGTACAACATATGTTTGAGGAGTACATCAGGTAAGTCCTTCTTCTATTGAAAGTCATTTTATTGATACTAAGATAGAATAATTGAAAAGTATGGTGAGACATATTTCATTGGCTCAAAAGACATCCCAACCCCCTCCTTCAAGGCCTTGTGGAATTTGCACTGATATAATCCTCCCAACTGACTTTTCTGCACAACTACAAGAGATGAAGGATTGCGCATCAGTATTCCCAAGGAGACCATATCAGCAGTAGCCACAAACATATCCCTAAAAGTAGTTTGGTTCATTTTCCCTACCAAAAAACCAGGGGTGGAAGGATTAATCAGACATGAGTTATGGATCTATATAACAATAAATGCCCCCTTTTCAACAAAACGTTCAGCAGCCTCCTCATTACCAATAGGGTTCCAAAAACCCCAAAGGATATTTGAAGCCCAAGAATCAACAATCCAACAACAAGGGAATCCATCAACCATGGTAGATTCTAACCCTGATGGACTTTTGATGAAAATGGATCTTAATCAACAGAATGAGATGAAGAGTCATGGTTCGGAGCTGGGGGTGTTGAAGTCACAAATGATCCAGATTGCTACTACCTTCCATGAACTGGTAAGTAAGAACTCTAGAAATCTTCCTTCCCAACCTACTCCAAATACCAACGGGGATTTTAGGGCCATCAAATTGAGAAGTGGGAAGAAATCAATGGATACATATGCACCTATCATTCCACCAGGATTCACCTCAACTCTGGAGAATCACTATTCAAAACCAGTTGATGAGAAATCCAAGTAGAAAGATAAAGGTATGCCAAAGATTAATGATGTTCCTTCTAAACCCCTTACATTTCCAAACATGGTTATACAAACCAAGAAGATGGCTGAGGAAGCAATGAAAATAGAGGTATTGGACACATTCAAGCGGAGGGAGATCAACATACCTCTACTTAAATCGATCAAGCAAATCCCATGGTATGACAAATTTTTAAATGAACTCTGTACCAATCTAAGAGGGATCAAGGGAAATGAGAGGATCAATATTGGAAGGAATGTGTCAGAACTCATTACACCAACTCTAGCAATGCCAACAATGTGAACGGATCCCAGGACATTCAACATCCCATGAACCATAGAGAGGTTGCACTTTTATGATGCTTTGTGGTTTAAGAGCTTTCATTAATGTGATGCCTCAATCTGTATTCTATTCTTTACAGGTTTGTGAGTTGAAGTCGACGAGAGTAGAGGTGTAGTGGGAGAATAGATCTACGATATATCCAGTAGGAGTCTTTGAGGATGTACTTGTTTGGGTAAGAGATATGATCTTATCAATATATTTCTATGTGCTTAACATGAAGGACAATCAAGTATGTTCACATTCTCCCATTATCTTAGGTATACCCTTCCTCATACCTGAAAAAACCATCATAAATGTCAATGATGGTACACTTTCCATTGAATTTGGAGATGAAGTTGAGATATTTAATGATATGGACTCCATGAAGTACCCATGATAGGTCCATTCTCCATTTGTTATCTCCCAGTTTGAACCACCAAATCAAAATCCCATGGAATTTTATTGTCCTATGCTTAGGGTGATCATGAGTATTGGTTCTAGTTTGATGTCTATGAGTACTTCCACACCTTTTTCTATCACAAAATACTCTCTTAGATTTGATTTTGAAATGGAATAATATTATGATTTTGATAATGTGAACTCTGATTATGACTTGGCTGTTGAGTATGCTAATGGATTTTATTATTTATTCCCTGATTTAGATTATGTATATTCTGATATTGATGTTCATTGTGCACATATTTCAGTTCCTTCAATTTCTCCATCCATACATCACCCCTCTACTTCGGAACTAAATCCATTACCTCCAAATCTAAAATACTCATACTTGTTAAGTGGTGAGAAATTACCTGTTATCATTTCTAACAATCTCCCTTTTGAACATGAAATAAAACTTTTGAATCATATGAGGGAGAACATTGAGGCAATCAGGTGGACCTTGGCTGACATATCATGTATTAGTCCCTCCATTTTCAGGCATAAGATTATTTTGGAGCATGATGATAAATCGGTTAGGCAGCCAATGTGGAGACTCAATCCAACAATTTTGGTTGTTGTTAAAAAATAGGTTGAAAATTTTCTTGAGGTAGGTATAATCTAGCCCATTTCAAATTCTTAGTGGGTGAGCCCTATTCAGGTTGTGCCTAAGAAAAGTGGTGTTACTGTTGTTAAAAATGGTAAATATGAGTTAGATCCAATGAGGGTGAAAAATAGATGGCATGTGTATATTTATTATAGTAAACAAAATCAGTCCACTTTCAAGGACCATTTCCTACTCCCATTTATTGATCAAATGCTTGAGAGACTGGCTGGGAAGACACATTATTGTTTCTTGGATGGATTTTTAGATATTTTTAGGTTCATATAGCTATGAAGAATTAGAATAAGACTACATTTACCCATCCCTTAAGCATATTTTTCTACTGGAAGATGACAATTGGACTTTGCAACTCCCCAGATACCTTCTAGAGATTCATGGTGAGTAGTTTTTCTGATTTTATTGAGACATGCATGGAGGTATTTTTGGATGATTTTATAGTGTATGGGTCCTCATTTGATGAATGTATAAGTAGTTTGAGAAACATGCTGAATTGTTGTATTGAGAAGAATCTATTATTAAACTTTGAAAAGTGACATTTCATGGTAGAGCATGGCATTGTCTTAGGGAATGTAGTGTCAAAACATGAGATAGAGGTTGATAGATCTAAGGTAGATATCATTTCATCCTTACCATATCTTTCTTGTGTGTGCAATGGTAGATATTTCCTATGGAATACAGGATTTTATTGGCGCTTCATCAAATATTTTAGTAAGATTGCTCTTCCTATGTCATGATTACTTCAAAAGGATTCTGATTTTGTGTTTGATGATTCATGCAGGGTAGAATTTGATGAGCTAAAGAAGTGTCTAACCACTCAACCAATCATACAACCCCTACAATGGTACATTCATTTTGAGCTTATGTGTGATACATACAACTTTTTAGTTGGATCTGTCATATCACAGAGGGTAGAGGGACGTTCACATGTGTTTGTCTATGATTTGAGGACATTGGATTCTACCCAATAGAACTACACAACCACAAAAAATGAGTTTCTTTCTATTATATTTGATTCAAATAAATTCCATTCATATTTATTGGGCATTAATGTAGTTGCTTTTTCTGACTATACAGCTCTGAGATACCTCTTGATGAAGTTAGATGTGAATCCCTGGCTTATTCGATGGATGCTTCTTCTTCATGAATTTTATATTGAGATAAAGGATAAAAAGGGGTCAAAAAACCTGGTGGCAGACCGCATGAGTAGAATTACTGACACACTAGAAGCTGACACTATGGATCAAGTACCACTTCATGACACTTTCCCCGATGAGAATCTTTATTCCATTTCATGTACACATCCTTGGTAGTATAATTTAGTGAACTACTTCATTTCAACAGAAATCCATACAAATTTAAAGAAACATCGAGTCCAAAAATTAAAAAGTGAGTCTCAATAAAATGTTTGGGATGATCTCTACGCTTGGAAGATGTCTAGTGATCATGTTATTAAGAGGTGTGTTCCTGATCATGAGCTTGAGTCTGTTTTCCAATTCTATCATACGCTTTCTTATGGTAGAAACATTGGACCCAAATGTATAGAAAGGAATTTCTTATACTCTAGATTATATTGGACTAGCTTATTCCATGATGCCTATGTGTTTTGTAAGTCTTGATCTCACTACCAACACATTGGGAACATTTCTAAGACATGAGATTCCCCAATAAACCACACTATTCTGTGCGATTTTTTATGTATAAAGAATCTATATTAAGGGTCTTTTTCCTAGTTCCTTTAGTTTTTTGTATGTTTTGGTTTCTGTTGATTATGTGAGTAAATTGGTGGAGGCTAAGGCCACTAGGAATAATTATTCTCATGTTGTAGTGGACTTTGTCAAGACACATATTTTTTGTAGGTTTGGAGTACCAAAGGCCATCATCAGTGACCAAGGGACACACTTTTTCAATCATAATTTGGATTACCTCATTTGTAAGTATGGGGTGACACACAAAACATCAACACCATACCACCTTCAAACAAATGGCCAGTCTGAGGTTTCAAATTGGGAGTGGAAACAAATTTTAGAGAAAACTATGCACCTGGATAGGAATGATTGGAGAAGCGCTTGGATGATGCGATTTGGGATTATAGGATACCATACAAGAATCCTTTTGGTATATACCCATTTCATATATATTTTTGGGAAAGCATGTCATCTTCCCATGTAAGTTGAGAATCAGGCTTATTAAGCTATAAAGAAATGCAACATGGATTTGGCACAAGCTGTAATCCAAAGGAATTTGAAAATTGAAGAGCTTGAGGAGATTTGATTGTCTTTATTTGATAAATCAAGGAACTACAAGGAAATATAACAATCATCTCATGATATAATGATCCAAAAAATGGAGTTTCATGTTGGATAGAAATTCCTTCTCTACAGTTCATGAATTACGCTTATGTCTGGTAAGTTGCGCTCAAGATGGTTAGGTTATTATGTTGTGACTAATGTTTTTCCTTATGGTGTAGTGGATATTAAACAAGAGGACACATGAAGGAGCTTTAAAGGAAATGGGGAATGTTTGAATAAATACATTTAGTGACTTTTTATTGATTTAGTGGATTTCATCACACAGCATGACCCTATCATCACTTGAGCATATCAGGCTGTTTCTAACCCTTTCACTTTTTTATTCTTTGTCCTATTAAAAATTATATATTTCATGTGCATATATCATCTCATGGGTTAACATTGAGGATAATGTAATATTTTATGTGTGGGGGAGGTAACCTTTTAGTTTTTTAATTTCAATTGTTTTCTTTTTTTTTCAATGATTTTAAAAAAAATGTCTGTTTTTCAAATTTTGTGAGTTTTTTTTTCATTTTTTTGTGTTTTTTGAAATTTTGATTGGAAATGATTCTCTTCACCATCTCGAAATCCATATCAATAAGTGAGACAATTTATCCCATGAAACTAAGCTTAAATAAATGTTGAAAATGAATTTTTTTCAAGTTCAAATCTTTATTCCTCCTCCAATGGCCTGAAGCCCTTCATTTTTTATTTATTTTTAATAATCCCCCTTTCAAGGGGTGTGGTGGAACCCTTACTAGGCCAAATCGTTATTAATTTCAGGAAAATTAATCTGAATTTTGTATCCCATGCCAAATCTCAATGTCTTTATATATGAAATCACATTCTTGTGAGTCTTGTAAACAATTCTTTTCATATTATTTACGTTTACCACACTTTTTGAGAGAACCAAACCATGCTTGGTTTAACCAGAATTTTATTTATTCCTATCAAAATGTGAGGGGTTGATGTACTTATGTTTAAATGATTGAGGCATTTGTTTGGTATTAAATCCCTTATTCCAAATAATCATTTTTTATATTGTCATAACTTGAAAATTTAATCCTTTTAGCCCTTAGAATCCATGAACAACCTATTAGGTTAGCCACATCACATTCCAATTTTTCCTATCCAACCAAATCATTAAGTGAAATTTCATAATCTAGTTTATCTTTTGTGTGGGAGAAGCTGTCTTGTGTTGTGATACCACACTCTATGATACATTGGGTGGAAAAATAAATTCTTAAGAGATGTGTTTACTACTGAAGAAAATAATTATATTGAAATTTTTTCATTTCTTGAAGATTTCATGATAAAAGAAGTTATGCCTTTCTGGAGCTTCTGATGAATAATGAAAGTTGTGCGTATCTAAAGCTTACATGAAAAACAATGTTTTAGAGGATTGAAATTTTTGTTGTCGAAATGATGAATGGTGTAAACATTCCATGGGTTTTCCTGATGATGGATCTAGATTGATACTAAGAGGAGTGATAAGGATACTATACTTTAGTTAAAATTAGAATAATTCAATTTTTCTTCAAAAATAGTTATGCCCTCCTCTTTTAGCCTCATATTTTTTCACATCTAAATCCTACCAACCGAAAGCCATATAACAACCCTGAAAATTCGTCATGATGGAAATATGTCATTAAAACACATCAGGTGGCTATGTATGTATTTATCAAGAATATGTTGACCCTTGTAAGAGTTTGGATGAGGCAAACATTTCAAAAAAATATACATTTGTGTGATAAGAGAAAATTCAAGTGAGGTATGTGTTTTGTGCATGAGAGGATAAATGACGTCAAAATATATTGAATAATATAAATGTAGAACATTAAATAATGGTTCTTTATGAGGTATCATATCTTCTGTTTCTTGGTGTGAAATTTTTGGATCTCAAGGATATGTGTTTTTATTTTTTAGAATTTGATATTGATGCTTACTTGTCAAAAAATTTCGGAATATATGATATGAGGTTTTGACCAGGAGTGAAAAAGGTTAAGTGTGAGGGAGATGATAAAACACATTTTTAATGAATATTTTATTTATAATAAATGATAATATTTCCTCACATTGTGTTAAATATGTTTATTTATAAAATATTTGGGATTATATCATTCATTTAAAAAAAATATGTAAATTCCAGTTTTACCATTTATAGTGCATTGTAATATTTCAAAGATAAATATTTTAATATTTATTATTTTAACATTAAATTTTGTAATTGTGTTCCTAACTTAATTGGATACACATTTTTTTAGGACATTAGAACTAAATCGTGCATTTGGTTGGATTAAAAAGACACTGAAGTCAAAGGTGGTCTGGGCCTGCTAAATTGGACATCGGATCTGTATTTGAACCATAAAATCTTCATCCGAGCTTGGATTGAGACCAAATTTTGAAAGGATATCTCCATCCCAATTGTGCACAAACAATTCTTATTAAAGAACATTTTTTTCACGTGTTGTAGAGTTCAAATGGGTAGTGCAAGTTGGATTAAAATATTTGGCCGAGATTCCCCATTCACACTTGAAACCACTTTGAACATAGCTCCCCCTCCACTATATAAATTAGTTTTTTTAAATTTTAGATGGTTTCGGTACATGAATTATGATATTTTGAGAATAGGATAAGTGGTTCTAGACCATTTCAATTCAAAATTTGAGGAGGGAGGATACCAATCTTGGATCTCCTCCAAAATGCTCTTCTTTTCTTCTTATTTGTTGTAATGTTGTTGTGCTTTCAATAAACTCTTAGTTTCTCCTCTACATATATTGTTATTTTAAACATTATTATTATATTAATCTTCCTATTTGGACTTGAATTCAAGAGTATAAAAGATATTGGGTTATACCCATTCAAAACCTTTTCACTTGCATAATGTTTCTATGATGATTACGCCGCCCATAGAAGAGTAGTTTTTTTGTAATCGATCGACCTATATCCTTCTTCATTAATTTATTTTGAATAAATGATATACTGTAATTCACATAATATGATAAATTAAATGAGTTTTTAATTTAAATGAAACTAATAAATCAAATTAACAATTAACACAAAAACACGAGAGGTTGAGGATTTGTGTAAATTGTGAGAGTTTGATCTTAATCGGTAAAACAAGACCATAAAGTATAAATTTGTAGAGTTCAAATATAATTCCTAAACTCAATTAAAACTCATTTTCTAAGTGGATATGTTCTCTAATTGACCACTAGCCATAAACTAACATAATAACACCATTAAGACAAGGTGTTGTGATTGTGTGCTCTGAAGATAACCTATGGTTTAAATAATTTCCTCTTTGTGGTTAAGTTAACTCCCATAAGGTTAGAGGGTTAAAAAATTAGGGGATTATAATTAAGTGAATGTTATCTGAAATGATAATGATAAATAATTGAGTGAATAGGTAGAGTTAGATCGATTATTCCTTTAAAAATATTTTCTAAAAAACATCTTCTTATTGTATCTTTTTAATCGAACTTCATTTAAAGAAATAAAAACAAAAAAATTATACAATCATCTTACATCAAACTTCTTATAATTTTATGAATGGTAGAAAACCCCCCGTCATTTTAATTATTGTTCTTATTTTACTTTATTTTATTTTAAAAATACCTTTAATATGTTGTTAAATTTACATCTTCATTTGAGAGACGACCTTGGTTAGCCACTCTACTGCACCTATGTACCCCAAAACCAAACATCATTTCAAAGCACCTAGGACAACGCCTTTCAATTAGCATTTTTCAGGTTTTTCATTCTTAAAATAACTAAAACTGAAACAAAAACAATTAGATAAATGTTTTACATATGGAAAATAATAATAAATCATATAGAATATTGCACATAAAAGCTAATGTCATTTTTGAATATAGAGTTGTATACCTTTTTAAGAATAAATTTTATAAAGATAAATAAAATAAAATTATTCCTCATAGCCATATATCTAGTGTTTTATCTAGTTAAAATATAATGTTATAGAACAAATATGATTCTTGAGTTGAACCTAAATGGAGTATAATACATAGAAAACAGAAACATTCATATCATGAATTTTAATATTTAAAATCCTTTATTTTTTATTGACACAGATAAACATAACAATATTCTGAAAAAATATCTTATGGGGATAACCATAGATGATGATATAAATTTATATAAGGAATTATTGTCTTCAAAATATATTTCACTCTAGAAAGAATCATTTAATGGTGAGATATAATCTATTATGAGAAATAATACTTTTATCTTTAAAAATTTTCTAAAATATTCAAATCATATTGGTTATAAATGTGTATTTAGAATCATGTATGACTCTAATGATAACATTCATGTTTTTAATGTTATATTAGTAATCAAAGGTTTCAAAAAAAATTAATGGATTCTTTATTTCGATAACTATATTCACTTAGTTCAAATGACGACAAAAATGATATTATTTTTCATTAAATTTGATAAATAATTTGTGTGTTCATTAAATCGATGTTAAAATTATATTGTTAAATGGAAATTTAAATAAATATATTTTAAGGAATAATATTAATATTCTTATACTTATTTGATTAATACACTACAGAACATTTCCAATGAATTAGTCACTATTATGTTTCTAATTTTTAAAAATATTTATGAGGATATCACTATGATGATGAAAATAAATGCATGAATAATGTTTTAAAAGAATGGGTATAAATCTATTTTAATCTCTATAAACAAGTTGGATACAAAAATCCAACGATTTCAGAATTTAAATAATAATGCACCAATTTTAAAACTGTGTGTCTCACTACAATTCAATAAATCGAAGATGATAAGAAAAGGCTTGATAAGATGACCCAAAAATTAAAATAAGTAATTATTATCAATGGTGCTTGACTAGATATTAGAGGTAAAGGGATCAAAGAGATTGAAAATATACTAAAAAACAGAGAAATGCATGAAGATAAAATTAAGGAGATAAAAATATATTGTAAATTAAAAAAAGAGAATGATAATATAACTGTAAATAAGAAATTGTTTCAGATTTATACTAAATTAGAGAATCTCGAATTAATAAAATTAGTGTCTTCTCAAAAAGTAAAAAAGAATGATAATACCTGAGAATATTTTATAAAAGAATCTTATAGTGAAATAAATATGTTTTGGGAATTAAAATACTCATATCTTATAATAATATAGATATATCTACATAAAAATGGAAATCTAAAATCGATTTTTGAATATAGGTCTTCTTCTAAAACTATTTTTGTGTGCAGTACATGTTTTAAATGTAAATTATTGATTAACTGGTTGATTAAAACTTCTGAAGGACCCTACTCTATATATACGGAGGTAGGTACAAAGATTATAAATAGTTTTCCTGAAATAAATCCCAACCAATTTTTCCATCAACGGAAAACTGCAAGCTTAATGTTTCGAAAATACTAGCCAACATGTGGTTCAAAAAATTAAACTTTGGTTTATGAGTCATTGAATTTTCTATAATAAATTTAGACATATTTCCTCAGATATTTTGTATAATTTATTAATTATAAAGGTACAATTGAAGAATATTTTTAGGTAAGAATTTTATTATATGATGAAAAACCCATAGAAATTAAACACACATATGTTAAAGTCAATCATGGTTAAAATTATTAGAAATATATGTGTAATTCTAAATGGAAGCATTAAAAATGAAGATACAAGAAGGTAAAAGTCATTAAAGCATGAAAGTAGTGATGAATGATGAATAACAAGAGATAATGAACAAAAAATGAAAAAAATATTGCCAAAAAAGAAAAATGAGTGATAAGAAGAATAAAAATTAACATACCTTGGATTGAATCTCTGATTCATCTAAGAGAAATAGATATATCACACATGAAATCTTGGTTTCATTTTGGCATTGGATTCTTTGAGACTTGATTCATTCAACCCTTGTATTCGACCCTTGGATTTATTTGAGACTTGATTTGAGGTAGGATTCTCTATAGAGTAGAGATTGAGGGTGGTGGATTCCATAGATATCTTGCGAGATCATAAAATATTCACTCGTGGTTAGGGTAATTAAATAGACCGGGGACACTTTTACCAACACTACTAAAAAACTCTGATAAAGACCCCTTTTATCAGCACTAAATTAATATGCGTTGAAAACACGTTATCTTTATTAGTGATCAAGAAGTGCTGATAAAAGGAATATTTATCAGTTCTAAAATGTTAGCTCAAATAAAGGATTTATAATTATAGTTATAAATAATAAATTATAAATATATTTAAAAAATTATATTATATTTTTTATAATTTTATAATTATTTAAATATATAATTATTTAATTATGATTATATTGATACTATTTTGAAAAAATATAATTATTTTGTATAATTATAAATATATTTATATCATTATATATATTTATATAATTATATATATATTTAATAAATATATATAAATATAAATATAGTAAATAATTTCTCTATTTAAATATATTTATTCTAAATATATAATTATAAATGTATTTATATCATTATATATATTTATATAATTATATATATATATATTTAATAAATATATATAAATATAAATATAAATATATTTAATATATTCATTATTTAGATATATCTATTATAATTTAATAGTTATTTATATATTTATAAAATTATTTATTTATATAATTATATATATAGAATAATTATATAATTAGGATGGATGAATGGTAAATGTCTCTCTTGATGATCCTTTGTTATCAATTTTCCCTAAATCACCCATAAAGTTTGAATCTCTTTTCATACAATCTGATTCCTCATGTTTCTCGGCTGAAGTAATTTTCTTCATGGATGATCAAAGAGTTCGATGAGGAAAATTTAAATAGTTTCTCCTCTTTCTCTAGTTTTTTAGGAGGGTCATTTTCTTCACTCACAAACCACAGTTCGAAGCGAATTATCCAAAAAGGTTCTACCACCCATGTTTCTTCCTCAAATATTACTATATCTGAAAGGATAAATTTTTGTATGTTTTCTTTTATCGCTCTTATTTCTATAATTAAAGGTTTGAAACCCTATAAAATAATGGATATGGTTTCCAAATTTGAAGAATTTTAGGTCTTCTTGAACTTCAAATGTGTCTCACTAGGCCACTAATTTTAAATATTTTAATCCTTTCAGATGAAATAAATGGACAACAATGGTGTTCTGGATTGGTGAATCTAAAGATGGGTAATTTCCAGATTCATGAATGGAAGTTAAAATTCAACCTGATTAACTTCAAGGATACATTCTCACAGGTTTGGGTAAAAATAAATGGTATCAATTGGGTTTTGTGGCATCCTAAAATTATTTTCACATTGAATCTATGATTCGAATTCCAATTAGAATGGATCATGCCACTTAAATGGTGTGTTTTGGATATTTTTCATGAGATTTAGTGGATGTGGGATTATGTAATGCCTTGATTGATAGGGTGGTTCTTTCCACTATGTGCGATGAAATCTATATTAGGATTGAATTTGAGAAAACACCATTGTTTTGCGAATATTGAAAAATTATTGTTCATTAAAAGACTATTTGTAGAGGGTATCTAAATTTCTCTAATTGTCAGATTATAGGACATGACTTGCAGCGTTGTTGGAAGAAAGGAATTTAGGGGAATGACAAGATCACTGATGATCATATTCAGATTTAGGCAGTAGGTAATGATGGGTTGTTTCTATTTCCAAGCCTCCACCTGGGGATAAATTTCAAGTTGATGAAAGGTTATCTATGGTTATTTATAAGACTCACCCTAAATATCCATTAAAATAAGGATGCATTGGTTTTCTGACTCCTAGATTTGTTTTCTCCTCCATGAGATGATACTTCATTTCTTTCCCCTACTCAAGAGAAGCATAAGAGCCCTTTCTCTTTGTCTAACAATGCATAAAATTCCCACATATTCATTGATGAAATATATTTCAAATATTCCTTATCTATAGGCATTATTGATGAGCATGCTGGTGAATATTCAAATGACATTCAAGCTACCAAGAAATTTGATGCGGAATATGATTTTTATTTTAATTTTTGGTAGGAGAAAAGATATATTTCTTCAAAAAAATAAAAAAGGGACAGTGAATGTTGCTGCACCCACTTTAATGAAATCAAAAACCAAAAGACCACCATCTTGAATTATTAAGTTAAAGGTTTCTCTACTCCTACTATGGGGAATTTCTCTTCAGGTAAAAAAATAAGTTTATGATGAGTCTTTTCCTACTGTTCTTCCTAAATATAGGCCCAAAAAAGGACTCTTCAATGAGTATTCCTTAATATTTTAATTATAGAGACCATATAAATAAGGCATGATATAGAAAAAGACTCTTCTGTCTGCAGTATTCAGTGAACTAAGGGCTCACATGAGTCTTTGGTTGACTCCAGATTCTGTTCAAGCTAGGGATTCCTAAAATTTTGATGATTTTAACTATTTTTTTAGTACTCCTGAATGTGATTTTACTAGATATAGTGATCAAATAAAGCCTGCCTATAGTGTTTTAGAACTAATTTACTATAGTAAAACAACAAACTTACCAATTATGAATTCTATATCAAGGAGTGTTGAAGGGACTGGTTCACCAAAGACCCCTTTTGGTGGTATTCCCTTTGAGGATAGACTATTGTATCATCCTCATTGTAGGATCCTGTTTTGCATATTTTATCAGATTAGGTTTGATAGCATAAGGCTGTTATACCCTATATTATGGACAGTTCACCAAGGGTTGAAAATGAGACAACCTTTCCTTACAAACATCATGATGGTATTGATTTTTCTATGGAATGTGATGATCATAGGTTTTTGAAGAAGAATCCTAGGATGGATAAATCTATCTACGCTACTTCTACTCTAGGAATGGACCAAGTACATCATGTGAAGGATAAACTGAATTCAAAGGTTAGTACTCATCATTCCTTGGAATTTAATACTTCAGAAAGTAGTGAGAAAGATGGTCAAATCTATGTTCGAGTTTTTGGTGTTGAAGAAATGATGGTGACGGTTGATGTCAGGCTTCTAGATGATGGAGGTAGGCTATGGTTTAGTTCAACACCTGGAGAAGAGAATGACATCCTCATTATCGAGGTGGGAAGACCTACAACCATTGCATGGGTACTCACTCATGAGTTGTATAACTGTTTGTTCTTGAACTTTTTATATTAGCATGTTCCTTCCTCTATACTTCTTTTTAAATTTTAATAAAGGGGTTGTTGTGCCCCACCTATTCTAAAAAAACATATTTAATAAATAAATACAAATACAAAAAAAAATATAAATAAAAATATAAATAAAAATACAAATATAAATACAAATATAAATATAAATATAAATATAAATATAAATATAAATATAAATACACATAAAAATACAAATAAAAATAAAAATATAAATATAAATATAAATATAAAAATAAAAATAAAAATAAAAATAAATATAAAAATAAAAATAAAAATAAATATAAATATAAATATAAATATAAATATAAATATAACTATAGTAAATATATTATTTATTTAAATAAATTTATTATAATTTTTTATTTATTTAAATATATAATTATTTATTTATAATCATATAAATACTTTTAAAAAAATAATATTTATTCATTTATAATTATAGATATATAAATTTATAAATACTCTAAATATAAATTTATAAATATATTTATATTTAAATTTATATAAATATAATTTTAAAATTATTAATTAATATATAATCTTAAATGCATACATGTTCAAAATGAGTGAAATTGAATAATTAAAAATGAGTACACTTTAAAAATATTGAAAAAATCAATAAGTTTTATTAATTGAATATAAATGAATATATATATATATAAAGACTAATACATATTTAAAATATTTAAAAATAATAAATAAATAAATATAAATAAAGAATATAAAATTTTTATATTCTCAAAACAATAAAAAAATTAAAAAATAAAGAATATTAATAAAGAATTTAATACCTAACTATAATAAAATTAAAAAAATAAATAAAATTTTCTTATTAAAGACATAATATATTACATGTATCTTGTTATAATGAAATTATAAAATATATACTAAAATGATAAAAAATTACATAAATATTAGGTGTATGTGTTTTTATATAAGATCTAATTAATTATGTAAATATTTTTGTGTGTGTTATACATAAAAATGCAATAATTACACATATGTATGCAAAATCAATATAACACAGGTCTTATATATGTTAAATTAAAAAAATAAATTAAATTCAATTATGTTCATTCCTCGATGTAGTTAGCATGTGTATTCAATTCATATTAATTTTTAATTATAAACCATTCTTCACTAAATATATGACACATTTAAAGTAAATAATAACTATTTTGTATTATATAAATCATATTTAAGAAATATTATTTACATTTATAAATATATATATTTAACATATACTATTTAGTAATATTCATAATCTTTGTATATGTATATTAAACTTATTAATTTTTATCATTAAATATTTAACAAATAACATTTTTGATATTTTTCTTAATTTAATCATTTTTATTTTTTATTTTTTTAAATTATTCCATTTTACATATCAATATATTTAATATCTAATATTTATTAGTATTTATATTATATATATAATATATTATATTTATTCATTTTTATCAATAATTATTTAATTTCTAATTATTTTTATAATTTTTTAAATTAATCATTTTAAATTTTAAATTTCTTAATTATTTAATTTAATTTGAGATCTTTATCAATGCTAAAATTCGCTCATAAAGGATACCTTTATCAGTGCTAAAAATAAAGCGCTGATAAAGAGAACCTTTTATATGGGATAAAGAAAATAATTTGTAAAGGTTATCCTTTATTAGTGCTAAAAAAGATGTAATGATAAAGGGTATTGTTTATCAGTGTTAAACAACGTGCTAATAAAAGGTACCCTTTATCAGCGATGGTAAAGTCCAACATTGTAAAAGGACTGTTTTGTTATAGTGAATGCAATGCAAGAGAAAGAAATTGACTCCATGGAATGGGATGAGTTTAAGAGGATATTTTTCAGTAATAACTTCCCCCATATTCTATATATAAAAATGTAGAAATTAATTCCTTGAGCTTATGTAGAAGGATGATTAATCCATTGGTACATATGAAGAAATATTTACATGACTTGAAAAGTATGATTCTGGTTTTATCATCATCACTAAATAAAAAATCTATCGATTATTTATTTGTTTGAAATCAATAATTCAAAAGGAATTAGCCATAAAGTACTTCAGAAGATATGAAGAAATAATTCTATGCGCACTCAAAGTGGAAATTGAAGATGAAAACACTTATGGTTTTGGTGATAAGAAAAGTAAGATGATGTTTCATGGAAACTATAGTGGTATATCACATGGAGGGGATTTTTTTTCAACTTCCCACTTTCCAAAAATTTGGGAAGGATCACTTAAGTAATTTTCTGAAAGGAACAAGAAGATGTTTCATGTGTGGAAAGCTTTTCCATTAATCAAAAGAATATCTAAGTGATTTAAAGATTCCAGAAAATGAAATAAATAGTGATAGGGTTCAAAAAAATACACCACTCAGACATCAATGTTATAGATGTTAGGAGTTTTTTAATTATACCAATAAATTACCTAATAAAAGGTTTGATTAAGATAATAAGTCATAATAACCTTTGATGTCAAAGGACATAGAGAAATCTTTGTCAATTAGAATAGTTAAAGTTAATCATGATAGTTAGGGAACACTTATCCTCTTCCCCATATTTGGGTATTACATAATGAAGTTTATATGAATGAGACATGAATATATTATTTTTTAAATTTTAGTGAATTTTTATGTGATTTGTAGTATATATTATCTCTTTATACATAGATTACATATAAATTTCTGGAATAAGGAAATCATATATAATATTCTAAATCAATATATGATTGCCTATCAGTGAAAGAATAAACCAAATGAAATATTTTTTAATAGAATAGTATGTTATTTAATTAAAAAAGGTAAATTTCTTTATTGTGAGTTTATTTTTAGAAATGGTTTATATATTTGGGAGAATATATGACCAAGGTATTTACATTTTGGTATGATAATTTAAGAGTGATTAAAATAATTTCGAGATAACTACTTTGTTGATTATGGAAGGATATGATATCAAATCATTCTAATCTTTGAGTTTTAATCACGGGAAGACATATTTTTTTGGAGACTTAATGTTAATTGTTTTTGAATTTATTGATTTTAACTTAGGGTTTCATTGTTCAGTTTTTTGTAGATTAATGTATTGTATTTATCCTTATTGGATAACTGGTTAAAACCATTTTGGTTTTGATGATAACTAGATATATAAGGAATTAATTATTATTATTTTATGGATCTTATCATCTATTAAAAGTTAATTTTAGCGGTCAATAATAAAAATACTCATCTTGAATATTCATTTCTTAGAGTAAAAGATGAAGTGGAAATTCATTAAAGTGAAGCAAAATGATAAAATTGTGTTTATTTAATGGTATAAAATCAAGTAAAAATATTTTAACATGTTCTCTAAATTAATTATAAAATAATCCATAAAAATTAAGAAAAATTATATTGAAATAAAAATGTTACACTTTTAACATCATTTATTATGAATTTATGGTCTTTTCACCCATAAAAAATTTATGGTTTTGTAGTCATTATCTTTATCACGGACATGTTCACTATCACTCTATATTAGTCCTTATATGATAGTTTTCTCCACCATGAATATAATTTAACTTCTCATAAAATTTATACTTATTTGGGAACAAGATTTTGTACTATTTTAGATAACCTTTATATTTCCCACTTTCCCTTCTTAAAAGATGTTTTATCATCCCTATGTATGATGAGGCTGCTCAATAAAGATATTTTCAAACATTTAATCTTTGATGAATGATATAAAGTAAATAGGGTGTGATTTATTTGGGTGGGGGAGAAATTAATACAACTAATATTAACATTAAAATAATAATAATAATTATATCTTTCTAAACATGAACCACCGATTTTTAAGAGAACAGAGATATATTATAAAAAAAATATTATTTAAATGTGATTATTATAACATAGCCTTTTAATTGGTGGGTATGGATAAGAGTATAAAATTTATTAAATATATGTATAATGGACCTACTCGATAAACATTTTTCCATTAATTCTTAGTAAATAAGAACTCTATTTTTAGTAAAGTCAGTTTATGCTTCTATTCAAAAATAATTTTTATTACATTTTGTGCTTGGAAATATATATATAATTCATAAAACCTTTATAAATTTAATTTTATAGAAAAAAATCATTTTTTAAATCATCATGTCTGAATTCACTTTGGTTGTATTTTTGGGATTTTTCTGAAATGATTTATTTTTCAGTGCATAGTGAAAAATACAGATTTTTGAAATACTATCATTTCATTTCATTTAACAAATAAATTTAAAGGTCCCATTATTTTTTTATTTGGTATTATAGTTAAATATGATCCATTTAATTTATAAAAATCTAATTAATTCCATTTTAATCAACAATATTCATGGTTTGGATAAGAGTTATTTTTTATGCTTAATTTGTTTTCTTCGAAAAACTATTTTTTGTTACGGTTTACACATTCATATTAAAATTAATGTATATCCCATATATAAATTGAATATATATAAATTGATACCATATTTTGAATTAAGAGTTTCATGTTTTATAAATAAGTTACTTTTGTTTTTTGTCATTATAAATAGTAATATTGGTGAATATGTTTCACCTCTATAGGGGTTAAATGGGGCAAAAATGTTTAAAACCATGAGATAAGGTCTCAAAATCAACCCAAAACATGAATTTATTCTATTTTATGGAATTATTTCTTTTATATACATAAAACTCGAAAATATAATGCAACTTGGTGCTATATGACTCTGATTAGGACCTTTATATTACTTTAAAAAAAGAATAAAAACAAAATGGCACACTCTTAACTTTAATAACTCTAATATTTTCCATTAAGTTAAAATATTTTTCGTTTGGTTTTAAATGTTCATCTTAAATATTAATTATTTTGTTGTAATTTTAATTTATTTTTAATTTTTGAAGATTGAATAATTACTTTAAATGCTTAAGCAAGGTCGATATTGTATTTATTCAATTAATTAAAAAATTAAATGAAATTAAAAATATCAAAAGAAATACAATTTTAATAAATTATTATGTTTTAAAAAATTTATATATGAACATATAATATTATAGATATGTGAAACAAATATATTCCAATCACAACTTTCTCTTGTTCTCTTTAAAGTTAAATTAAATTAATAGTGTAAAAAATTAAATTAATTATATTTTATGAAAATAATATTTTATTAAATTATTTAAAAATCATAAAAACATTGAAAGAGAACAAATGGGATAATATATGGATTAAAATTTCATCCCTTGGAAATTTATGATCCAATTTTTACCTTACTAGAAAAATATAACTCTTTAAGATTATAAAATATGTTACCACATTTAAGATTAATATTGGTTAAACACGGGGTTAAACCAAAATATAAGGTTTAAAATGTCACCAAAACCATTCTAAATTTAATTATATAATGATATTTAAACCTTATCCTTTTTTTTATTGGGATATATATCTATTTGAAAGTATTTTTATTGAAATTGAATTAATTATATATTAATCTTTCTAGTAATTCAAATTGTTTACTTTCCCTCCCTTATAAAAGGACATTACTTCCATATTTTATTTACATATATTTGATTCATATAGCTCAACCAAACCCTACCAAATTCTATTCACCACTTCCCTATCCATGAATTAGAGGTTCTTATATTGTTAAAAGACCATTGTAAGGGTTCTTAAGAATGGATCTAAAGGAGTCCTACTGAAAAAGATGTATCACCTTACTTTCAATTCATTTATTATTCTAACTACTCTAAATTTGTCATATTAATAATGAAATAATAAATTCAGTACCCTCGATATACTATGTGATTCTACTAACACCATGTGAATATGTAGATACTTTTATTGATTATAGTAATTCAAATTACCAAAAAATATTTACACACAATGTGTTTGG
Source organism: Viscum album (assembly GCA_963277665.1). NCBI lineage: Eukaryota > Viridiplantae > Streptophyta > Magnoliopsida > Santalales > Viscaceae > Viscum > Viscum album. The sequence continues at coordinate 759,235,916 of OY728147.1, forward strand.
ACAGAGAATTAGAGAGTATCCAAGATGCCCGATGAAGATATTAGTAGTTAGAATTAGGCCTTATAGAGGTTTGGGATTCTAAAAATAAAAATTAGAAAAGAGAACTGATAAAGATTTAGGGAGTGATTAATGAGATTGGGAGAGATGTGGGTAGTAGGTAGAAATGGATTTTATGACTAAAAGAGAGAATTCACAATGACTAGTGCACACTAGGTAGTGAAATGAAGATGGGTGGACACACAATCAAGGGTGGTTTCTAGGTAGGTAGTATCCTTGACTAGTGTGGTAGTGGGGAAAAGTGTATGGTTAGGGGCTTGCACCAGGGAGAGTATCACATCAAGTATAATAGGGATGACTGGTCATTAATATTAAGAAGACTCTAATAGGTGTATATCCATAGTATGTTGTTCCCAATAGGGAATCACATAATATCATCTAATAAGAGGAACATAGAAGAAGGTGAAGTGTCAGAGAAGTATGAGGGCAAGGGGAATGGCAAGAAGAGGAATCACCCAATGGTGGGAAAAACAAATAATAATACACTAAAATGAAGGGAAAGGGTGCATGAATAAAATATTCAATGGGGGAAGAGGGGAATCATTAGATGAGTAGTACCTGATGCCCATGGTTACAACCGCCCCCTTTTATGGAAAATACCTAGGTCGAATACTTTTAGATAAGTAATGATTAATAATTTAGGATTTGATATCCTTCATAGATACCTTTTTTAAAAGGAGTACTAGTGACCTAAATACCCAAAATTCCTTCTATGTATGAATTTATTTTTATTTATAATGAATAATAATGATGAAAAATTACCTTTTATCTAATGTGGTAACCACATCCTCTTACATAATCATTTTTATGAATATTTATAATAAAATTTATCAAAGTTTTAATTTTTTAAAATAATAATGAGTAAAAGACAAGATGTTATAAATATAGGATAATTGAATTATATAATTAAAGTATCTAGAAGTAGTAAATGGAGATATTTTATCATTTAGTATAATATTATTGAGACCCAAATAATATCCTCAAAAGAAATGATATGAGAAATAGGTGATAATTAATATCATTGTTTAATTTTAAAAAAATTCAACGTAAGATCCATTAATAATAATTTAATGTTTATTTCAGGAAAAAATGTCTTTATCAATAATACTATTTATGTTGTTGAATATAAAAATTTAAAAAATATATAAATAAATTTCTATGAATGAGTATCAAAATATTTATTCATTTCAATATTTATCATCATATTTGAAACTATCTTCATTTTCGTGAAGATATAAACCATTATATTAGAAATAAAAATATTATAATGAATATAATATTCTTTAAAAATATTATATTTATCTTTATAAAATATTAAATAAAATAATGGTTAAAGTATGAAAGCAATAATAAGAGTGTAAATATTATATGAGAAAGTGTATAAAAAATTGCATGAAAATATTTAAATAAATAGTGTTTCTCTTTTTCAAGAACAAGGATAATTTGGGAACTTACTATAACATCGATATCAGATATATAATAAGTAAATAATTTAAAAATACCAAAAATATCATTACCAATAATATACCAATAGGATTATGAATAAATTCTTAGAAAAACCATTGGATAATAAGATGGGGTCTAGTAGAATTAAAATACCAAACAACTATTTTGAATTCATACAAAGTAGAGAGATACTATAAAAAATAATTGATATCATTAGTTAAATGATTAATGTTATTCTCAAGGATATAATTATGAGGATTTACCCTAAAAAACATTAATAAATAAAACATATAATGTATATAAATGTATTTAATTTGATCAAGATATTTGGTCAAAGTTCCATCCATGTTTTTGATGGCCCTGATGTTGGTAAAATTTCTTTTATTATTCACATGCGAATGAAAAAATTTATAATTTAAGTCACTATACATGAGTTTTTTGATTTTTTTCTTTTGTTTATAGAAGTAATCTTTATTTTTTGGGGATATAAGGATGTAAACATTAAATGTATGAAAAAAATCACAATTATAATCACAAGGGTTAATATCACATTTTACATTATGAAAATTAATTTATTCCTAATTTTTTTGATAAAAATTAAAAAAATATTAATATTTCGTATCCCCAAATACATCTAAATTTTTAATTTTATCATAGAAATCTGTCATGCCATCCCATGGAGTAGTTGGTCACCGATAGAAATATATAACATCTAAAGACTTTTTGATAAACCTACATGTATTTAAATCTAAATTATATGAATAAATAACATATATTGGTAAAACACTTCAATAAAATGATAATATGACCCTAGGATACATGATTGAGATTAAAAATACTAAAATTTTAAATTTGATACCATAAACGATAATGAAAAGTCTACATAATAGGTTTTATCCATTTTCTAAAATTTGTATCATCTTATTGAATTGACCTCTCATAAATGGAGGTTGAAGAAAAGTATTTTGTTTAAAAAAATTATGTGTAAATAATAATTAGAATATATGTTTGCGATTATATAATTAATTTTTAATTAGTTCTATAAGTTATTAAGTTCACCTCATATAATATATTTTTTACCATGACTAATATTAATTTCATAAAATTAAGTGGAAAACTCCAATATATTAGATCTAGTAGATTATAAAAGAAAGAACATGATTAAAAGTTATAATATTGATATTGTTTTGAAGAAATAGACCATCATTATTAATTATTATAATATCAAAATAATTTTAATATCTCGTGATTTTAAAATTAAATACTATATTCGATTTAGTATAAGATGCACAACATCAAACTTCAACGAACAATGAATTATTATTGTTGAAATTTTTATTTCATAACCTAGCCATTAAATTGGTCATAATGAATATTATTAACCACATTATGAAATATATAATGGTATTAATCATTTATATTTTATTAATTAATTATTTTTAAATAATCACTCATTTTTTTAGTAATGTCATTTTATTCTTCAAAAATATGTTTTCTTAAAAAATGGGCGTGCTTACTTTTTATGAGTGAATATTATAATAATTTTTTGGAAATTTTAGAAAATTTATTTAAAAAAATTAGTTTCATTTTTTATTTCAACATTCAAAAATTATATTAGGAATAATTTTTGAGAAATTTCTAAATAATTGAATTTTCATTGAATACTAAAAAATACCATTTTTATTAAAAATTATATTTAATTTTAAGTATTAAAAAGTAAAATTTTATTTTGTAGTAGTTTTAAAATTTAATTAGATCATTTTTATTTAAAATAATATAATTAAAGTTTTTTACAATTATTTTATAATATAATTTAGTATAAAACATTTTATATTTTAAAAGGTGAATTTTTCTGAAAAAACGTTTTTCATCGCATTTTTCCTGTTTGATTTTAAATTAAATTATGATAATTATTTATTTTAAATTCTTTAAAATTGACTCTATATTTTAATAAAAATTTCTAAATTTGGTAAATTGTTTCATTTTTTAGTCAAAATGAGTAGTAATATTAGTAAATTTTGTTACATCGATTAAGGGTAAATATGGTAATTAAGAGTTATAAATAAAATGATAAAGGCTATAAAATGACCAAAAACATGACTAAATTTTATTTTATGAGTCCATTTCATCCATAATAATCCAATATTTAGTTATAGGGCCTTTTTTCCATTTTTTAATGATTATTACCCATATAATATTTTATGTAAAGACACGTTAAAAATTTCACACCATTATATTTAATAATTGTAATATTTTTAAAATGAAAATAACTAGAGGATATTTTTTTATAAATATTAAATTGAAATATAAATGATTTATATTCATCATGGTTGTTTTTTAAATAAAATTAGTGAATAAATAATTACCTTAAATTCATACACAACGAGGATACAATAATTATTTAATTTATGGTTAAATCCAATAAATGATTCTAAAAATATTAAAAATACTATAATATGAGATAATTTATGTTATATAAGAATTTTATATATGAACATGACATGTTATAAATTTATAAAAATATATTTTTTCAAATTTTAATTATTTTCATGCTGTTATTAAAGTTAGTGTAATGAGTAATTCTATAAATTGACATTATTGATATTTTATAATAAATAATATTTTATTAAATGATATAAAATTCATAGAAATATTATATTAAACAAATTTATTAGTATATGGTTCATAATATTAAACATGGTCTATTTATGAGATGTTTTTCCATTTATAGTAACAATCTAGGCCCTCAAAAAGTAAAAATCTCTATTGTCACAGTACATGTGAACGGGGTTAACGAGGGGTTAAAACCAAATGGTAAGCGTAAAAAATGATAAAAAAATGTATATTTTTTATTTTATTATAGTATTTAGACCAATAATCATCCTATATTCTACTTAAATTAGTTTGGATCCATATTGAATTAAAAATTAATTTTTATTAATTTAATATTTTTGAGAAATTCCAAGAGTTACCCTCCCCTCTCTTATAAAAGGACATCTATACTTATATTTATTTAATAATTAAAGAACCATTTGGTTCAGAAAATATCTTTCTAAATAACTTCCTATAACCCATATTCTTCATTATATTGGTCTTTTATATGCATAATACCAACCTTAGAGGGCTTAAGGTGATAATCAAAGAAGACTTTCCAAAGAAGAGTTATAGTTTTAACCACATTTTTTAGTTTTATTTATTATTCCACATCTTTAAAATATTATTCAAACAAGATAAAATAATAACAAAAATATTCAAAATATACTAAGATGAAATTATTTTAATTAAATAACTTATATCAACCTATATCCTCTATCAAATGGGAGAGGAATTTATCTATCATGTATACAGCGGACTACCACCTCACAAACTGATATAATTCATTTTCTATCATCGTCTCTCAAGAGTAGTTATAATAATGGATGTAATTTTTAAATATGATATTAATTACATAGTAATTATTCTAAAAAGTTAAGAAATCATGTACCTTCTTATTTTTCCATTCATTGAAAATGATAACTTCATTCGCACGTACGTGTGGATTACCACCTCCACAAAGTGATGCAATTCATTTTTCAAGACCACATAACATGGATGATATATATAAGTATATTTAAAGAATAAATATTATATTTTTGATATTATTATCATTTTATAATGATAAAATAATATTTACCTTCTTTACATAATGATCATTGAAAAATAAAACATTACTAATGCGTATGTATGACTAGTCGTCTTAGTGATTGAATCATAGTTCATTTCTTAGAACCAAATTCAATGGTTATATTTAAAGGTATAATTAATTTAAAAAAGTGATAATCATTTCATGATTATTATTATAGATATGGTGTAGTAATGACCAATTTTACCATAGTCAGCATACCAGGGTCATTTTTTACATATTAACCAAATATAATCAAAACGTCCAATGTGAATTTAATTGATTATGTTAATAAAAATATAAAGGTAACATATGAAATAAATTTAATAATAAAATTGAAAAAATTTCTTAATAAATTAAATAATTAACCTAATTTTATTATTTAGGAAGATACATAACATACATGATGAGTTAGACTTAAGGTAATAGAATTTATTTTAAAAAATTATATTTTAAAATTTCCATTAAAACTTTCTTTTTCTTTCATATCAATATATTAAGATTATTTTATGGATTTATTTATCTTATATAAGTTAAATATAAAGTGAAATTTTTTATTTTTAGTTTATTTAATTTTTTCAAAATGAATCTTTTATTGAATGTTTAAACATCCTTTATTAAAAGACAAATGGAATGTTCTATATTAATATATGTTAAGACAATTACCATTCCCAATTAAATAACCATTATTTTATGTTTTGATTTATCTATTATATTTATTTATTTGTTAAAATAAAAACAATATTTCCTTATGTTCTGGTTATTTTCAAAAAGGTTTTTAAAATGGAATGAATATTTCATTTTCTTGAACTGTTTTCTTATTGGTATAATGAATGTTTTTACGATGTAAGATTTTATGTACTATGTTATGGTTCTTGTTCATTTTTATGATGATTGGTGGTTATGTTATTAACTATGGTTGGGTTAGACCATTAAATCTCTCTAATCCATTGTGTAAAGGGATTATGTTAACTGATTAAGTTTATCTTAATATAATATGTGAATATAATGAAATGTTTATTTAGAATATTGGATGGATTTAACCTATTAGGTTTCCAATAATAGATTATGGGAATATACTACGATGGTTATTTCTAATATGGGATAGAGTTAACCAATTAGGTTTCTCCTAAGGGATTATGGGAATATAATTTGATGGTTATTCCAAGTACAACCATGATCTTTATTTAAAGTATAATTATTATGGTTACTACCATGATGGTTATTACATGTGTAAAATTGAGGGTTACCATATATGTAATATTGAAATTAAAATGATTCGAATGTTTCCTACATATTTTACCTATTCTTGAAATGGGTTTTAAAAGATTTCTTTGAGTAAAAAGTGTGATGTTTTATGTGTAAATGATTTATTTCATTATATAAATGATTAATGTGAAAAATATTAGTATTTTATGAGCTTTCAAGTTTTTCAACGAACTAACATATTTCTTTATTTTATGTCTATTAATATATTTATTGTTTATATTACATTTTAAAATGTTTTACATTGGGTTTATGGATGTGTAATGGAAAAGAAGAAGTCATGTTTAATGTTGTGAATATTTTTCTTGAAAATAAGTCATGATATATTTTAAAGGCTTTATATTGTTTAAAAAATGGATACTGATCATAAGTTTCCACTTTTTAAAATATGGATTTTTTAGTAAGTGTTAAGTCCTATTTCTCTTAAACTCTAAATCTAAAATATCTTTTAGAATGGGAGAAAGTAAATTATAGTCTAAATACAATATATTGTATGATGTTTAAGGTTTTATCCTTATAGTAAGAATCACATTAGGGTTTAAATAACTTTATACGATATGATGTTACTGGAGAAAAATTTAATAGTCCTCTATAATAATAATGGTCACTATTTTTGGGAGAATAATTATTATTTTAGATAAATCAAAAAAGTTTGAGATAAAATGAATACGGATATATTAGTAATTTTCCTCCTTATAAGTTGATATATTATGATTTTATTGATATTATCACACTAACCTTTTAGTTTTAGTAAATGGCTTGATCCAACAAGAACCAATATAAAATCGATTTGAAGAATAATGTGGTTGATTTTGAAATGAGAAATAGAATGGAATTGGAAATTTAGTTAGAAATATTGTGTTTATTCTTAAATATACTCCATGAGTAATTATTAACAACCTAACTATTAGTGAGTTTACTAATGAGTCAAATTTGAGTGAAATGAAGCCCCGTGTATGTTTAGATGATAATTTCAAAATATGTAAATATATTCAATGAAATATGTGTCAAGAATTTAGAAATAAGAACCAAATAAATTTCATAAAATAATGGGAATATGTTTTATATGTGTTAATGGAGGTCATAACGTATAATATCATTGTGAAATTAAAAACATTAAATTATCTACATGAAGGGGAAAGAATTTATTACCAAGGCATCAATTGAACGTTTTAAATGCGGGGAGAATGGTAATTATGAAAATCGATGTCCTATGAGAAAGTATCATGAATGGGATTATAAAGAATATAAGAATATATATTTAGAACCACATAATTCCATTATAGTTGAATATTAAGAAACTAAAAATTAAATATGAAAGGTAAGGATTATTTATTGGCTTATGTTTTGACATTGTTGAAAATTAAAATGTGATTCGTATTTTTTTTGTAGGAATGAAGTATTAAGGAATAATAATTAGAATAATGGTAAATATATTATGAAGAAAAATGAATAATAAATATTTTTATAAATAATGTATCAAATATTCATGGTATATTTAATGATGATCAAAAGTTTAAAAAATTATTACTCTTTTGATGATGAGATTACTTTGGGACAATTTAATTGAATTTTGATATATGATTGAGGAATATGTAACTGTTAATTTTATCATGTAAAAAATTTATTTGAGGAATAATTCTATTTTATTTTATTGTATATAAGTTTAAAGGTACGACTAACCTTTAGGGTTTATATAACCTTTTATTTTGTGGTAATTAAATGGTATTAAAATTCTGTGGATCAAAAATGAAATGTATGAGATAACCTTTGAGGTTAAAACATTATTATAATGTTTAATATATTAATGTTATTTTTGATAATTTTTATCACATATATGGTAATGTTTTAAGGATTATATTAATATAGTTTCAGAAGAAGGACAACTCATAGGTTGGGTGAAAACCTATTTCATCTGGCAAAGTTGTGAGGCTTGAACCCACAATTGAAGAACGACAAGGGTGAATCACCTTCCACCTACCTACATGATGTCCTCATCAATATAAATTCATTTTCACACGTTTTATCCTAACCATGGGAATGATAAGTGAATTTGAGATTAAATGATTTCAGAAGAAGATCACTATAATTTTGTGGAATATTATGTGATATTATGAGATTTTATTTGAGGATTCAATATTGAATAATATTTTGGAAGTATATATTATCTATATGTGGATTTATTTTGATTTTGGTTATTTATGGAGAATATTACCAAATATTTTATATTATATGATTAGGGAATATACATTTTTGGTATGTGACATTAAAAGAGATTGATAGTATTTGAAGATAAATTTTAAATTTATCTTGGAAGAATTTGTTCTTAAATCCTTCTAATATTTGAGTTTCAATATTTGTTTGGAATATTTTATCTGAATTTTAAGGTTAATTATTTATCAAATGATCTATGTTAATATTTTGTTTTTTTGTTGAGGATTTGGTGATTAATGTTGTATTTATTCATATGAAGGTTTATTCATTTTAAAAATTATCTTACCTTGTACTAAGTTTTTTGGTTTTAATTAATGTAAAAAATAAGAGGAATAACTTGTTATCATTTTGAGGTATTATGTGATCTGTTAAAAGTTTATTTCAGTGCATTAGGCATCAAAAATTCATCTTGAATACTCATCTTTTGGGGAAAGATATGTGATTATGGAAGAAATTGATCAATGGATGAAATAAAAATTTTCAGATATGTATATTTCCTTATTAATTTAGTATAGATTATAATGTAATTAATAGACTATAAGAACAATATATTGAAAAAAACATTATTCGTTTACTTTTCTAACTGAGAAATCAATGACCATTTAACCAATCACAAATTTATGATTTTTTTATGGTTAAATTTCTCATGAAAACGTTCTCTAACACTCTCTATCATTCCTTAGGTGTTATTTTCTTCTTCCATGTATATATTTTGACTCCCCACCAATGTTTTCCTAAATTAAAACGTTTTTATGTGGTATTCGATATGTTCTTCATACTATCATTTTCTCTATTTTCAAATAGATGTTTTATAAACCATTTTTACGACATGGGATTTAATAAAATATATTTTTAAAATTTAAACCCCTTTTTTTCAACCGTGAGATCATATTGATATGATGAAATTTCTTATGGTATAGGGATGTAATATATTTATATTTTAAAAATAAAGGCTATATTCAATAGCGTACAAGTTACAGAACACTGAGCTTAAATGAATGCTGAATTATTATTATTTAAATGTTCTATTATAACCTATACATTAAATTTATGGGAATGAATAATATTAACCACATTATGAAATATATAATGGTATTAGTCATTGATAATTTATTAATTAATTCTCTGTAAATAGGCTCTTTATTTTTAGTAAAGTCATTTTATTATTCAAATATCCATTTTCATCAAAAATGGGTTTTTTGATTTCTATGAGTGAATATTATAATAAATTTTTGAATTTTTTAGAAAATTTATTTAAAAAGATGAATTAAATTTTTTAATTAATCATGTGAAAATTATTTTAGGATGAATTTTATAGAATTTTCTGAAAAGATCGATTTATTTTAAACAATGAAAAGTACTAATTTTTATAAAAATTTTATTTTATTTTAAGTATTAACAAATAAAATTATATTTTATATTAGTTATAAAATTTATTTACATCATTTTTATTTAAAATAAAATAATTATGGTTTTTGAAATGGATTTTATACTTGAATTCATAATCAAATCATTTTATATTTGAGATGATCATTTTTCTAAAAACAATTTTCTCTCATTTTTCTGGTTTGATTTGAAATTAAATTTTAAAAATTATATATTTTTTAGTTTTGAAAAATAGATTTTATATTTTTAATAATAATTAAATGTTATTTAAATATATCAATTTTTTTAAAATGAATATTAATAATTGTATTTTTTAATACCTTATTTAAGCATAAATCGAGTAATTCAGTGGTAAAAATAAAATGAAAAATCCATAAAATTAGGCTAAAACTTGGATAAATTTTGTTGGATGAGTAAATTTAATCAACACACTTACATTTTTTTATATGACCTTTTTTTCTATTTGGGTATGATTATTATCCTTATAATATTTCATGTAATGAAAAATAAAAAATGCCACGCTCTTGTTTGTAATAACTTTATTATTTTTAAAATGGGCACAATTAAAGGATGTGTTTTTTTATAAATATTAATTTTAAATATTAATGATTTATCATAATATTTTTAATATATTTTTAATCATTGGTGAAGAAATAATTATGTTAAATTCTTATACAACAATGACACAATAATTATTCAATTAATGGAAAAATCAAATAATTGATAATAAAAATATTGAAAGTATTATAATTTGAGATAATTAATGTAATACATGAATTTATAAATTAAAATTATTATTTTTTGATTTATTAATGTATTTTTTTAATATGACTTGCTTTATGGATGTTAGTTAATTCAAAGAAATGAATAGTTCTATAAATTGACATTATTGATATTTTATAATAAATAATATTTCATTAAGTGATATAAAATTAATAAAAATATTAGATTCATATAAATTATTATTATAAGGTTTATAATATCATCTATGGTCCATTTATGGAATTTTTTTCTCTTTATAGTAACTATCTTGACCTTCAATGCATAAAAATCCTTATTGTCACGGTAAGTGTGAAAGAGGTTAACGAGGGGTTAAAACGAAACTCTATGGGTATAAACATAATAAAAACATGAATAATTTTTATTGTATGATATTATTTCTCAGAATAATCTTCATATATTCCCAATAAATAATTTTGAATCCATTTTTGATTAAACATTAGTTTATATAATTTTAATATTTTGAGAAATTCCAAGAGGCCCCCTTTCTATTCTTATAAAAGGACATCTCTTACACCACACTTAAAGAATAATTTATTATAGTTAATAAAATTTTAAATAAAATAATATAATCCCAAACCTCATTTTATAGATCCTTTTTTGGGCATAATACTCACCTTATATGGATTAAGGTGTAAATAAAATACCACTTTCCAAAGAAGAGGCATAATTTTAACTGCATGTTTTAGTATTACTAATTCTTCATAAAACATAATAAATTATTCAACCATGAAAAAATAATAACAACAGTATGCTACATATTATTATATTTTATTATGTTGATTAAATAACCTGTATCCATCTACATCCTCCATCAAATGAGATAGGAATTCATCATTCTTGTGTATGACAGACAACCGCCTCATGAACCTATGTAAATAATTTTCTGTCACAGTATCTCAAGACTAATTATAATGATATAATTAATATTTATATATGATATTAATAATATATTTATCATTATTAATAGTTAATAAATCATTTAACATCTTACATTTACATTCCCCAAGAAATGATAACATCGTTCGTGTGCACGTGTGGATTACCGCCTCCACGAAGCAAAGTGATTCATATTTCATCACCACATCACATGGATGATATATATAAGTATATATAAATAATTAATATTGTATTTATGATATGGTGATCATTCTGTAAATTTAAGGTAATACTTACCTGCATTCCATAATGATCATTGAAAAATGGAAACATTACTCATGCATATGTACGACCTATTATCACTTTGAATGTTACATAGTTTATTTTTCAATAACATATTTAATGGTTGTATTTAAAATTATAATTTATGAATAAAAGTGATAATTATATCATGACTATTATTATGGATATGGTGAAGTAATGACCACTTTGACCATATTCAGTATACCTAAGTCATTTTGGACTTATGAACCGAATACTGTCAAAACGTTCGACGTGAATTTAGTTGATTAAGTAAATAAATATAAAAAGGTAAGAGATAAAATAAAAGGAATAATAAAATATATTTTCTTGAAATAAATATAATAATTAAACTGTTTTTATTATTTAGGAAGATAAATAATGCATGTGATGAGTCAGACTCAACGTAAGGTACTTTATTTTTACAAATCCCACTTTAATGTTTCTATTAAATCTCTATTTTTTCTTCCATATCTATATTTTTTAAATTGTTTTATGGATGAATTTATATGATATAAGTGAATTATAATGTACATTTTATGTTTCTTTTTTACTTTTTTTTCAATGGTTTTAAAAATGAATCTTTTATAGGATCTTTTAATATCATTTACAAAAAGTGGAAATGAATATTATATTTTATTGTATATGATGAAAACAAACATTCTCGCTAACAATGCAATTATTTTATTTTAGGATTCATATATAATATTTCATGTTTTATTCAATGAAAAACTACGTTTATTTATTTTTTCGTTTTTTCCTAAAGTTTTATTAAAAATTTAATGGATATTCCATTATATAGAAATGTTTTTATGGGTACAAAGAATATTTTTATTATGGATTATTTTATATATTTTGTTATGGATATTGGGAAGTATTTATGATGATGGGTGATTACATTATTAAAAAAGATCCGGTGAGTCTATCATATCACCCCCAATGCATTGGGTAAATGGATGGAGTTAATAGATTATGTTTCTCTTAAGAGATTATGAGACTATACTGTGATGGTTATTCCAAATACGGGAAGGAGATAACTGATTAGGTTTCTCTTAATAGAACATGGGAGCATACTGTTATGGTTATTCCAAATATGGTATCGATTTAACCTACTAGGGTTATCCTTAGAGATTATGAGAATTTACTATTATGGTTATTCCAAATATGGGACAATGTTAATCGATTAGATTTCCCCTAAGAGATTATGAGAATATATTGTGATGGTTATTCAAATATTAACTGTGATGGTTATCTCATGTATAACTATGACGGTTACTCTAAGTATAACCATGATAGTTTTTCTATTTTTAACCATGAGGGTAACTCAATATGTATTTGTGATTTGAAAATGATTCTCAATATTCATACATGTTTTATTAATGATTGATATGGGTTTTAAAAGTTTACTTTGAGAAAAAACTGTGTATATTTCATGTGGAAATGATTTATTTAATAATATAAAATATTAATTTAACAAAGGTAAGTATTTTATGTGTTTTAACATATTTTACTCAATTAACATATTTCTTTCTTTTTTGTAACCTACCGATCTTTTTCTATACATACTATGTTTTAAAATTTTATCTATAGGCTTTAAAGATGGGTAAAGGAAATGAAGAAATCAACTTGAAAGTCATGAAGATTTTTTATGAAATGAAATCATGATTTATTTTAAAGGTTTTATATTGTGGTAAAAATGGATACTGATCAGAAGTTTCCACTTTTTAAAATATGTTTTTGTTATGTAAGAGTTATGACCAATTTATCTAAAGTTGTAATCAAAAAATTTCTTTTGGGAATGAAAGAAAATTAATTATAGTCCAAAGAAACTAGATTATGTGATTTTAAGGTTGTGTACATACAATAATAATAATAGAAAATTTTAGTTTAAATGTGAAATTTCTAGAATAATAGGGGTAATGATTTTAATTATCTATTAGGGAGAGTTTATACAGGTTAAGTATGGGATCAAAGATAAAAACCACGGAATAATGATAATTTTTAAAGATATTTTTTATAAATAAATAATAAGAAAGTATTATAATTTTCAAATTAAATATCTTTAACAGTAATACAAATTTTATAGATTTTAGTATGTTTAACACTACCATATCGTGAAAAATATTTATTAAGAGATATTTTTTTAAGTTCATTTAATTTAGTGACATCTACTTCATAATTTTTATTAAATTTAGAGGCTTTATATATAAAATATACTTTATTTGATACCGTATTTATACATGTGAATGTTCTTAATAAATTTTATACCACATATATATGTATATATGAAATAACTTGATTCTTTATACATCAAGTAATCATATACATGTAATATATCATTTAACTAGGGACCATTAAAAAAATAGCAGTTTGTTCCAAATAATTACAAAATAATTGGTATTTATAAAGAAATATAATAAAATAATAATATGTAGATGGATATGAAATTTTCAAAACCCTCTATTTTATTATAGTGTATACCAAAAATAACCATGTGATATATTTTCCCATTAGATATCAATTTATAAAGGGTGTGAGATTAAAATATAATAAATAAATAAATAATATTTATTTTAAGAAAATGTAGTAACTATTATATATTCATAATTGGATACTTAAGTATTTTTAATTCTTTAAAACATTCATCTTTGATATCATAAAATCACTTTCAATCATGACTTCTATATAAAATCCTCCCAAAATTTGTTCAATAAAATTTTATCAAATTAATAAGTTTAATAGTCTTTTTATTTTTCGTATCATCATGATGAAATATAATTATTGATGCTTTCATTTTTTTACATTTTAATTTTACGTAATTTTTAAAATAAGGTTTATTTTCATTATCAATTATATAATTTCTTATAAAATATTTAGTTTTAATTGATGAAAATATGGTTGTATTTTTTAAATAAGATCTCAATAGAGTTTTGAGCTTAAGTAAAACATAAAAAACACAATTTAAAATTTTATTTATGAGCATATGGTGGAAAAAAAATAACTCTTAACTTCAATTCTGATCCATAATGATTCAAAATAAAATAAAAAAGATAATATAAAAGGATAAAAAAAATATTAATGAATATATATTTAAGTAATGTGAGATATAAAAATAATATATGTCCCACTGAAATAGAATATGAACCAAAAAACACATATTAGAAGGAAAAAAATAGTTGAGGCTAATGTTGTCAATAAATTCACACCAATATAACTATAGTTGAAATATATTCTATAAGAGAAAATGAAATTTTAGGAGTTTTGTGAAGTCAATATTTTATGGTTAATGACTTATGATGAGATATTTTGACATGAATATATATAAGGTAGAGTGGTTATTGATTCTTTAATATTATATTCATATTTCTTGATGTAATATGATGATAATTGGTGAATTTTTTATCGAAACTAATTCCATTTGGATCTAATTGTTTCATTTATATAGAATATTAAAAAATATTGTTTTGATGATTTTTTTATAACATTGAAGAATCTTGAGTACATTAGAGAATTTATAGAGATGGATGATGCAACTATAATAAAGTTAATTATATCAACTATTAAAACCCAATATTTTTAGAACCCCATGGATAAAACCTTTTTTGACACTAAAAATTTGCCCAAGAACAAACCAATTAATGGTAAGACATGTAATCAGAATGGTTATGTCTACATTCTTCTAGGAAAACCATATTATAATGACTAACCATAGTGATGAAACCATTCACGAAGTCAAGCTATTAAATAATCATGATACTTTAAGGGGAATAATAATCATGTAACACCCTGACCTAAAATATTTATCTGACTCGAAGGGTCACATGACCTCATGTATGCATCCTTGTATGCAAGAGGATACTGACTAGTTACAAGGGTTTAATCCCATTAATGGTGATTCTATACCTACAATATCAAGTCATGACACTAATAATAAATATATAATATAATAAATAATTATATTAACAGGTAAAAAATAATAGATTGAATACATGTCATACAATAAGTAAACAAATAGGCTCCCAAGGTGGTATGACAAACCAATGTACATGTGTAGAATATAAATAAACAAATAAAAACTATACAGTTACCCCATAATCCATCTCATTCTTCCACCAAATCCATGCTCCGTTGCTCAGTTGTTAACTACAAGCTCCTTTCCCTTACTCAGATCCCTAAACATGGATTTTTCACATGCATCAAGATTCCCATGTAGGGTGTGAGTAATAAACCCTAGTTGGACACCACTAATGAATTCTTAACAAATTTTTACATGTATAAAAAGTATATTACATGATAATAATAAATTTTTAAATAAGAATATCAAACATAAAATAATTTTACAAGTGGTTGTGCACTAAACAAGACACTATAGACCACCAACCACACCTATTTTTCATTTATACTAAAAGAAAAACAGAGAGATATAGGAAGAAAAAAAATAACAATTATGATAGTGACTTTTTTACTCCACAAAGTCATTGAATTATGTGTACATGAAGATTTTTTCCCCTGGGACTCATGTATTTCATGGTACATGTTATTCACTATGAATCATGTGTACAACTTTTAAATCAACTAGTCATCAAAAAAGCTTGAAAAAAGAAAACATGGCATTGAGTGTGCTACATGAAAATCAACTAGGTATCGATCAACCCAGTACATGGATTCTAGACATCGATTGCATCCTCATCACAACATTCCATGGAATCATCACCACCCTGTTATCGGTTCCATCATCATCATCATCATCATTATAATCTATTCCCTCTCTCTCTAAAAAGGACAAACAACATATAATGGACCACCTGTTCCTATCACTAATATTGATGCCTCTATACGCATGGTACCATACATAAAAAGGTAGATCATACAAGGAAATTATAACAATATGAGAATAAATTATCAACATGAATACATGTGATCATAATCAAACGTGGGTAAATAAGATAAAACATTACTCACAGTATCAAGCCTCATAAATATGTTATATAATATACACACACACATTTGATCACAATCTATCATGTTCATCAAATTATGCCTAGAAAATAAGTATAACAAGGGAAAGTGTGTATATGATATCCTCAAAAGGTATTTAAATTTCTTTTTCTTAGTAATTTATGAAGAAATTTGTGGTTCATCAAGGAATCATCACTCAAACCATGTATAGGTGTTCAATTTCTCAAACCACTCACCAATGATTCCTAGAACCATTTCCACCTATTTCAATTTCAAAATAAATAAAATATAAAATAAAATAATAATTTATCTCATCTAGGTAATATCTAAGTTATCAAATTAATCGAAATAAAATTCTAGAAATTTATTCCTCCATGAATAATTATAAAACTACATGCGATAATACACTATCTCTCTATAATAATATGCATGTGACAATCCTTTATTATTGTTCTTTAAACATTTTCTGTTATTATCATTTCAATAATTATTTACCAAAATCCATAACTTAGGAGGAATCTTAATTTATAAAATAACATAAAATGGATACCTAGAAATTTCCCCTCTAAATCATAAAACCAATCGTGGAAGAGGGGGAGAGAGAAACTGCTATTCCTAGAAACTAAAAGAAAGGATAAAATTATTTGTTGAGGGTTTCACAAAACTATAACATGGTAATTTATTGGATTATTGGATAAAAATGATCATAGAAAAATTAATTTTTCAAGGGTTCTAATATTTTAGAAATAACAATACCATATATAGATCCATGGAATTTTATTGAAAAATAAACTTATTAATTTAAATTTTCATTCAACTATTTCATAATTGAAGGTTTTTAAGTCTTAATAAACATTTTTAAGGAACATAGAACACCCTGAAAGGGGAGGGGTGAATCAAAGTGTCGAATTTTTATTTTAAGTGAAGGATCGTATTCCCATGTTGGTGGGAACATGCTAAATTTGACTGTTGGTGATGTGTAGTAATTTAAACATTCACACACAGAAGGACCAACCTATAATTTTACTTGGTTTACCACAAAGTTATAGTACATGGATAATATTCTAATAAGTTTTTAGTAATACTAAAGTCCACTAATCTTCACTAGTTATGGATTACAATAGTTTTTCACAGTCACTCTATGCCAGGTGTACTGCCTCCTCTATTGGATCAATTTTGTTGACGACCCCATGCTCACTATGTTGGGAAGAATATTAAATTAGTTTATCAACATAAAGGTTTCTTCAATGGGTTGGCATTAAATCATAAATCCTCAAATATTTATGGATTCTCTATTTAAGTCATGTTTTTCTCTATATAATTAATATAATTATTCACACACTGATAGTTCACAAACTATTCCTCTATGAATTGGCCTTCTTCCTTCATGAACCACACTGTTCTATGCACCACCTCCATGTACTATCTCTACAAACCACCTCAGTATACCACATTTTCATACCAATTATTCTATCTAGACTAACTCATCTTCTGATAACTATATTCCATGAATCAGCTTCCACAAACTGCCTTACAAGAACCGTTTTCCTTTGTGGGCTTCAGTTCCCCTCAAAACCCCTTCCATGGACTGTCTCTACAGACCTCATCGCATTCTGAGGAATCCTCCTTGTGATCATATTCTCCTTCACAGAGTTTTCTTCCCATGAACCACTCTTAAACATCACTGAATTACTATCGAATTTTAAACCAAGAAGTATCATTTTAATAAAGGGATTAATGCTACATATATAGCCAAATAGATCCAAAAAATCCTCTAATATGAGATTTCGTAGATATTTGATGTGGTAAAACCTTTAACATGTACCATGTATCTCCCACAAGCTGTATCCGTCCCATGAACCATTTTCTATATGTGGTCCACATACAACATTTTTCCCTTCATGATTTCATAAGTCACGACCTCATTTGTGCAAACGAAAATCCATCCCATGAACTGTTTATGTTCCACATAATGCAAAACATGCAATAAACCATATCTATCCTGCGAATTATTTTTTAATTCACAGTACATGTAGCATTCTTATATGTGGAAATCCCATTCCACGTACCCCCCTTAGGAGTCCGCAAACTATGTTTTTCGGTCTTCGAACCATGATTTATGGACTCCTTTTCATAAAACCTTCCTTCTCCCAAAAGATAAACTACCATTTTTTAGGCCCAAAAATTTGGAAAACACTTGGAAAATATTCCACCTTAAACACCTACTTCGAACTGTACTATAATAATCCATGTCTTTAAAATTCCTTGACAAACCAAATCTATATTGATAACAAACACAAACCATGATCTATTTCTAGCAAAGAACACCCTTGGGTCCAACACATTTAAATTTTGGTAAAAAAAATTAAATGGATTTAATTCTAGGATTTTTGGAATTTAAAAAATTTAAAATGAATTACAGGTGTGATCTAAGAAAAAAACAGCATAAAATAATGGATATGCATAAGGGTAACATTGTTTTACCCTTATGTAGATCCTAAGTGTCAAATAAGGGTATGGGATGGAAATTACACACCCTATATAAACATTGGGTTTCCCTTACATAACCATAATAATTTCGGTGTTACCATTATGTGGCATAGAACTACCCTTACACATCCTTTAGGAAATTGAGGTTACCCTTATATAGTAGAATATTACCCTTATTCAATGTCAGAGGTACCCTTATGTAGTATAGTACTACACATACATAGTTATAGGATGAACCTTATGAGAATCATATAATCAGGTACATACCCTTAAGCTGGACATATATTTAAGTAGTTATGCTTACAAAAACTATAGAAAAGTGGCTCTACCCTTACACAACTCTGGGAAATACCACTTTACCCTTACATAGTTTCATAGACAACCCACATAACCCTAGAAAAGTCTTAAAAATCACCTTACCCTTACAAAACCCATATAAATCCATGGATACCATTAAGAATCCTCATTAAAACATTTTTAAGGGTGAATTTTTTTGAAAAAAATATTTTCACATAAAAAACATATAAATTAAAAACAAAATAGGACTATGGATCAATTAAAAATTTATCATATTATAATTCTATACTTTTAATTATTTTCATCTTCATAAAGTATCACTAGTGGTGTTTATTAAGCAACTCCATCCACCGAGATTATATATTAGACCACCACTCCTACATCTCCTCCTAGATCCATCCATTCTACCATAGGATCTGTACAAGCGGCACCGTCTTTCCTTATAGTAATTTCTCACTCCAATCTATAATCTACACCAGATTCTCCACATAAGATGCATATGGATCCAACTCAACATCATTACAGTCTATAAAGTGTACAAGATAAGGTATGTACCTTATAATCTATAAAGTGTGGAACACATCATGAATGCCTCAATATTATGGAGTAGGATATAGATGGTACCTGAATTACCTAACCTGTTTTGTGATATTGAAGGGTTCAATAAACCATGGTTTTAGTTTCCCCCCCTCCTGTAATCAATGATTACCCAATTGAGGTGACACTCCTAAGAAAACCTAGTCACCAATTAACATAAAAGGATACTCGTCCAATATTCATAAGATCACTTTCTACTTCGAGAGGTCACTAACCACTTCCTAAATAACCACACCCTATATGAGGTATCTTACACCATACTAGGTCCTACAATAACTATCTCACCCTCCACATTCCAAAACAATGGTTAGTAGCATAAAATTCCATAGATAACCTCAAAGAGCGTCGTCTATATATAATCTTGGAAACTGTTGTTGTAAGATAATTTCACTAAGACTAGGTGATCCCCCCAAGATACACTTTTAATGAATTATTCTAGGTTTTCTATTCAATATATTCCTAAACCAGCTTTCCATAGGCTCAAAGGGTGTTTGCAATCCCCATGGGTGGGAAACTAGTGTTGGGAATCACAGGAACACATGTGGGAATAGTTTTTTTCCAATAAAAATGTAAGTGTGACAAAAATAATATAATAAATATCCATGACAATCGATCCATATATGAGGACTAAAGTTCATAAAAAATATTATAAATAAAAAATATATAATACAATGAGAGTAGAAAACACCAAAAGCACCAAAATACTCTCTCACACCCTAGTATTCCTCTCTTATAAGACAAAGATGTCGACCCAATGGATTTTCCTCACCCAACAGTAACTATAGGTACCCTTCATATACTAAAAAAGAAAACCTATTTTCTTAATGAAAATAATTTAATGGGAAACTTTCTGAGCATTATAGAAAATTAAATGAATGTCTTATCGAAATTATGTAATGGGAACAACTAGACGAATGTGATAAAGTTGATAACTCACACTAAAAGGATCAATGCTTTCACGAATGGCCATGAAAATAAACTACAAACATCTAACTAAGATAATATAGGCACGAGAACATAATTACATAGTAGGACACCGCAAACCACTAAATCTTTATAGATCACTTAGTAATGTAATTTATAAAATGATAGTTTGAACATAAAGTATAAATTATTATTTTAAATGCTTTATAAAACCAAATCACAGATATGATTTCAAAAAAATATCCATTTTATAAAATAATAACAATGATCGGAATTCATATTAAATGAAACTAGTAAAATATGTAAAAAACCAAAAAAAAACATTCTCCCTTTTCAAATTCTCATGAAAATCCCATTTTCTAAAAAAATTCTTGGAAAAAAATTCCATTAAGATCTTAATGAATAATCCAAACCATTATCACTTTATACAAACCATATTTTCATCCTATTAAAAAACAAATCATTTCAAAGTATTCCAAAACCACACAAGGTGATGGTATGCAGGTCATAAAAAGCAACAATACCATTACAAGGAAAACCACTTAATGTAAAATCTCAATCCTAAAAAAACCAAAATTTCAACATATTCATAACATAAAAATTAAGAAAATATCATTTTAAATATACAATAAATATTGAATAACATACCATATATATCATGATTCACCACCATAGGGAATGATGGTAAAATTAAAAGGAACCCAAATTTTCAGCAATTGGTGGCAGGTTAATAGTCACACATCATGTCAACCAAATTAATATTACATAGTATCATCAGTATCCCTACAACTAGTTATAAATAGGTACAAATTGGGGTTGTAATCTATCATTTAATCTCAAATTTTCTATAATCATTCCATTAATTCACACTTAGTATCCTAGGGTTCCATATGGATTAACCAAATGAGGTGGGAACACTCAAAAAATGTCATCCCATGGAAATATAAAATACTAAAGTAAAACACTATAATCACATCCTCTTAACCTCACACTTCCATTATAATGATCCCCAACACATAAAATCATCATTAATCAAAATCACGAATCCATCACATGGATACTCACAAACATTATCAATAAGTACAATGATGCTCAACAAGAGAACAACAAACTAATAAATCAAACACCACAACAAAAATTTCCAACAAGGACTTTGAATTATCACATATAGTATATACATTTAGAAATACCATTACAGATTTTATTTTTTAATTCAAATATGAATCCATATAAAATCAAAATAAAAAAAACTCAAATTAGTAACCATTTCATTCCATAAAACTACACCACCCCTTTTAATAATTTCTACCCCCTTAAACCCAAGAAGGGAAATTGAATTTGAAAATCAAAAAGGTAACAAATCCTACTGCCTAAAAATAATTTTAATAATTGAAGGTCAACTTTTTTAATTTTAATATATTATCCTTTAAAATATCTTAAACCAATTTTAAATATGGAAGCAACATTAGTCACTCATTCAAGATATTTAAATTACTTTTTTCAAAGAAAAACAAGAACTAACAACCACTTAGAATGTTTCCCAAGTCCATGCCAAGTATTAATAAATATTTTAAATCCATTTTAAAAACCAAAAAAACTATCCTAGAAAAATTTAAAATTCATAAAAATATTTCCAACCACTTTAAACAAATTTGAAGGTCTACATGGAAATTCTCACAAGAACTTGGAATAAAACCAAATTCCATGACAAGATTGAAAGATAATTATACATAACTTTAACCCAATAATCTATAAAAACATTTTAATATCACAAGTAAAAATTTAAAATGCACCAAGAAATTTAAAACATGTAACACATGGGGGTTCCATAGATACACATAACTCAAAACAATGAAAGGTAATACAAAATTTTCTGAATCGATTCACCTTTGGTGATGAATATTAAATCATGTAAGAAGGTGACTCATGAAAACCATCAAACACCCTAAAAATTAAATAATAATAAAAATTGGGATAATAAAATTGACCTAGGATTTGGTAGAGCAATTAAGGTGATGGGATGGGGGAAATTATCATGAAGAGGAAGGAGGAAGGGAAGATTATATCTTACCTCAGAGGATCAACCATTAATCCTCAAAAAATATAGAGGACTCATGAATATAGTAGGAGAAAAAATGGGGAGAGTAAGAAAAAAAGGATAATAGGGGGTTGGGTGTTACAAAACCCAAGGGGGAGGGTGGAGAATGGTTAAAACCACTTAAACAATTTGTGGTGAAAATGGGAAACAGAAATAAAGGAAAATTTAATATTTAGATGATAAAATGGTTTAGGTACATAGTTTACTATACTGTACACCAAACCTAATTTTCATAGTAGAAAAGAATGAGACACTAACATGGTTACTCCTAGGAAATTTTCATATTTGAGATAATCATGCTCAAATTATATGAATCAAGACTGTCTTGGGAAGACCCCTCATGCATGTTAAGTGAACGATTAATCCTAATCATGATAAAACTATGTATAGTTCCAACATCCCAATAAAAATTGAAATCCCAATCCAAATTTTTTACGAACTCACAATGGATCAAAATTAATTTAATTAACTAATTAATTAACACTATAGGGACACAAAAAGTGCTATAAAATCCCCACTATGTCACTTTATTACCTTAAAATGTACCGGGTTATTGTAGAGGTAAAAAACATATGGGTTCTATGTAAACTGTTAATAAATGAATATTCCATAAAATAATGATCAAATCCTCAAGAAAAAATGATCAATAATCCGACTCAACAAAACTTCTGAATAAAAAAAGACTAGAAATTGATCTC
Source organism: Viscum album (assembly GCA_963277665.1). Taxonomy (NCBI): domain Eukaryota; kingdom Viridiplantae; phylum Streptophyta; class Magnoliopsida; order Santalales; family Viscaceae; genus Viscum; species Viscum album. The sequence continues at coordinate 759,259,968 of OY728147.1, forward strand.
CCCACCATTTATATTTTATCCAAAATGGTGGAACAACTGATAACCACTTCCCAAAAAACAAGAGGATGTCACTGAGCGACCACATTTCCAAACTCTCTAAAGTGAATTAAAAAAAATTCACTTTTTAGGTCCGACCAATAAAAATAACAAGGAGTGCACAAGCATTAAACTTCTCGAAGGGCCACAATCATATCACCAAACCTAAATCCATCCAAAAAACATAAAGGACCATAACATGAGACATGACTCATTATGAAATGAAATGGATCTAACCTAAGGGTGACTTCAATCATCTGAGGGGTTTTATATCAAATTCCTCAGAAAACAATCCCATGGAAATTTGGTTAAAAAATATACCCAGATGACATCCTTAAACAAACTAAAAAATATAAAACTAAAGTATCCAGGATTTCTCACTAGGTTCTTCCCATGTCCAAACTAGAGAAAAAAACCCACGGTCCACACCACCCAAGGGAAACAAAAAATTAAACAATAATTGGGGAATGATAATTTACTAAGGGAAGCACTACATGTACTAGGAAATCAAATAGGAACCCAAGAAACACTAGGAAAATAATTTATAAAGAAAAAAGGACTCTGAACCCAATGACCATAATTCTCAAAGTGGACATTCCTCTAAAGGAGGTACAACCCAAAAACTAAAGGATACACAAAATTATGGGACTCACCCATAAAACCTCAAACAAGGGTTCACACAAGAGTCTCTAAGAAGAAATTATCCTTATTAATCTATCCTTTAACCCAAATTCATAGGTCTAACCCAGTATAACCAAAAAACTCTATGATATCCACTAAAAAAACACCACCTTAGAAAAATTCAAGGTGAAAAACCCTAAGAAATAAGCAACATAGGCCACTATATTCAGACTCTAGCAGTGTTAAACGAAATAAGAAGATAATACCACTAAAATATAAAGTTCACTTTTATACTATACCATTTGGGGGAGAGGGTTTCCAGATCAAACAATCTGATACAGAGAACCATGCATGGCCAGGTTCCTAAAATCACACTAAACTATCTCGAAATGAACAAGTAAATAAAAAACTATATACATGACTAAAACAAGAATGGTTTTACCAAAATACCATTTTGAAAACCAAGGAACCATTAAAATTAAACCTTATATCATTGAAAACCAAACACAAACCATTTTAAAATTCAATCCCCAATAACTCATGTAACATGGTTAATCTTGAAACATTTATAAAACTTTTTTCAAAACCAAAACCAATTTTTTTTAAAACCAAAACACCATTTCATGTTTCAAAATAAGACTCACACTTTCCATTTGAATAGTTTTCAAATAACATACCCTTTTGAAATATACTCACCAAAGGTAAAATTCCAAAGACACCACAAAAATAAATTTGTAAATTGTTAGTTTCTCTTAAAATCAAAAACCCATCTTTTAAAACACAATGTGCACCTGATTATAAAAAGTAGACACAAATAAAGTTTTTTCCAAATAAAAAAAAACTATTTAAAAAATTGAATTAAAGTTCACTTTATAAATGACCCATAAATCCTTATTTTAAAACCAAACAAATTTTCTTGTGAAATCTATTTGTCACATTCAGAAAAAGTATTTCATATCACATTGAAGAACTATATAATAAAATCACAACAAAATCCTCAATAAAAAAACCCATTCAAACATGCAAAAATATCATAAGACCAACTATGATACCTTTCCCATTTCCCTCCCACACACTCCAGGAAATCCAAGGGGAAAGAAAAATAAATTAAAATGATAATTGGGATGTGAAACCTTGCTCGACCTAGTCACCTTTTCGAAAACCACATTATGATCATGCATTGGTTCTTGAAGAGATTCGAGAATAAAGTGTTTGGTTGTATCATGGGTTTTTAGGGCATAATAACCAACCAAATTTCTTGATTTCCTACATCATCACCATCCCAAAACATCACATATAAACCCTAAGGAAACTTAATATATATTGATAAGTGTTAAAACCCCAATACCATCGGTATAAACCCATAATTTAAGAACATGATCAAATAGTTAACCCACAAAATATTAACACAAAATTTTAAATCCCACCTTCCATGGAAAATCATGTCTCAGGTTAGGTAAGAGCTAGTTAGAATCTCATGACACCAACCTGCCGAGTTCCAATAAAATTTTTTTACTCCATATTACCATGAAAACCCTAATAAAAAAAGGTGTTCCAAAGGCTTAAGATCTTATGGAAAATAAGAAACCATCCTAGAACCATTTCCATTTTAAAAAACCCAATCTGGTCTATCCATCCAACTAACACCCAAAATGGCCCTCCACTAGTCTAAATTGAATTCATGATCCCCATGGCGTGGCTACTAGGGTCTAGGAATAACATGAACAAACATGGGAACAATTTATCCCAATAATTAGTGGAAGCAAGAAAAAAATAATATAATAAATATTTTACATGATCCATCCATATATAAAATGTCCATGCCAAAAAATATGAAATAAAGATTAAAAAATATAAGGAAAGTAGTAAAAATAACAAGCACCAAAAACCACCCTCACACCCTAGTCTCCCTAACCTATTTTTAAAAGACACCCACCCAATGGATTTACTTTGTCCACCATAAGTTATGTTACCCTCCATCCTTATAAATCCATATAATCATAAGTAGTTAAAGAAAATTATTTAAAGGGAAACATTGTAGGACTTCTAGGAAAATAAAGATAGGTCCTACAAAAATCAGGTAATATAAATAATTTTCCAAATGAAAGAAAACAAATAACTAACCTCAAAATGATCAATGCTCATAAATGTGAAAAAAAACAGAACCAAGAAACTTCAATTGAGGAAATATAAGCAGAAGAACATATTCACCTAGTAGGCGGCCACGACTCACTGAATCTATGGAAATCCTTTAGAAATAAAATTAATAAAATTATAGTTTGAATATAATATTTAAATTATGTGTTTAAATTATTTATAAAAATATTTCACACCCTGATTTCAAAACACTATCCTTTTGTAAAATAAATTCATGGATAGTAATACATTTTAAATGAACCCATTAAGATGAGGAAAACAAACCAAATCATTTTTCTTCATTTTAAACTTCTCATGAAAATCCAAATTTCATAAATAGTTTTAGGGTAAAACTATTCCATTAATCTTCTAATGAAAAAATAAAACCATTTCACATTTTCCCAAACCATAATTTCAGTCCATTATAATAAAATCATTTTAAAGTCTTCTAAAACCACATAAGGAGATGCTATAAAATTCATAAGGAAATAAAATTCAACCACAAGGAAAACAACATAATGATAATGATCAATAATAAAAGAACCAACATGTTAAAAAAATCATAACATAAAAATTAAGAAAAAAAACTTTGCTATATAAAATAAATTAGTCATAACATACCATACAAATCATGAGGAAACACCACAGGGAATAATGGGACTAGTACAAGACACACAAAGGTGGACCAACTGCTGTTAAATTAATAGTTACATATCCCATCAACGAAATAAATCTTACTTAGTCTCATTAAGAACCCTCCCACTAGCCATAAATACCCGTAACTATGGGTTACTAGACAACACGTAATCTAAAATATCAATTAAATTTAACATAACTTCCCACTTATTATTCTATGGTTCCTCATGGAATATGTAACGGAGGTGGGCCACAAATAAAATAGATGTCATCCCATGATAATAACAAAGCCCAATGGCTAAAAACACAATTGAATACATCCCACCTCACAATTACCTTAGAAAAAGGTTCTACATATAAGAACATCATGAATCACAATAAATAATCCAACACATGGATACACAAAAAAAAGTATAATCAAATACATTGGGGACCAACAACGTGACAACAAACCAATAAATCAAACACCACATCATAAAGATCCAACCATGGCGTGCACTTGTCATGTGTAGTATATACATTTGGAAATTACATTAAAAAATATTTATAAACCAGATATAAATCAACAGGAAATTGAAATAAATACTAATATACAATAATAACTCAAAGGAGTCCTTATTACATTCTATAAAAAACACCACCCCTATTTAAAACATGAAAACCCCTTAAACCCAAAAAAGTAAACCTCAATATTAAAATCAAAATTCCAAATAAACCTGAGAACTCAAAATAATTTAAATAATTGAATGAAAACTCCCTTATTTTTAAAAATATATCCATTAAAACATCAGAAACCAATTTTAAAAATATAACCAGCATTAAGAATACTTTCAATATATTTAAATTCATTTTTTTCAATTCCAAACATGCACTAACAACCACTTGTCATGTGACCAAATTCCCTTATAAGTATTTATAAATAGTTTAAAACAATTATAAAAAAACTATTATGGAGAATTTTAAATCAATAATAGTATTTCAAACCACTTTAAAAAAATTTAAGGGCAACATAGGCATTTTCACACGCACATGTAATGCAGAATAATCCCCTAAAAAGGTCACAAGACAATTAAACATCACTTTAGCCAAATATGACATATAGTTGTTTTAATTTCACAAGGAAAAATATAACACACACAATGAAATTTATTTCATGTAATAAAAGGGGTTTCTATAGATAAACCTACCTCAAAATGTGGATAAGTGAGCAAAAAAAATCTTAATCCCTCTGCCTTTGATAGTTAATGTTGAATCAAACAATAAGGTAACCTGAAAGACCCACAATAAACCCTAAAAATGAAATAATCTTATTTTTTTCAAACCCTTTGACCTAGGGTTTGGATGAGAAATATCGGTTCTAGGAAGGGGAAAATTTTCTAAAATAGGGATTAATAAGGGAGGAGAATATCTTAACTCAATGGATCGACCATGAATCCTTAATAAATATAAGAGAATCATGGCTATATAAGGATTCCACGAGGGGGATAAGTATGAATCCAATGAGAGGATGGGGTTGGGTGTCACTCAACATAAAGGCGATAAGGGAGAAAGATTAAAAACCCTTAAAATTTTTGAGGGGAAAATGGGACAATGAAAATTAAAAGTAAACTTTTAACATTATGGATGTGGTACACAGTTTAAGTGCACAGTTTTCTAAAACATACACTTTTCATGTGGTCGCTACCAGACAAGCACGAGACGCACACACACACACACAATTATGCCTAGGAAATTCATGTACTTGTTATAACCATTTTCAAACATTGTGAATCAGCACTATTGAGGGAAGAAATCTCAATGACGATAAAAAATGGTTAATCCTAACTATGTAAAAACCATGCACATAACTAAAACCCTTATAAAAATTAAAATTATAACATGAAATTATCAATAAATCACAATGACTAAAAAATAAATATATTATTTAATTAATTAAAAATACAGTGACATGGTGGATTCCACACTATTGAAGTCTATAATGCAAGCTCGAAGAATATCTTCTAGTATGCGAATCATCTGCTCGAACATTCCATTAGTATGAGGATTGTATGTTATACTCAATCTCTTATGAGTCCCTAGGTATTTCTACAAGACTTAGCAAAACCATTACATAAAACATTTATCTCTATTAGGTAAAATTATAAAGGTAACACCATACAAGAATATGATCTCATGGACATATAAATTTCCATATTATCCACTAAGTAGGTCTCTCAGATTTGTATGAAATGAGAAAACTTATATATATAATCAATAATCACCCAAAAAACTTCATGAATCCTCATATTATTTGTTAAATATATTAAAAATTCCATCATCACATCCTCCAACTTTTATATAGGCACTGGAAGTTGTTAGATAAAACCAAAGGGATGTTGGTGCTCGACCTTTACCCTTTTGAAGGTAAGGCTTCGGGAATCAAAACCATTGATATTTCTCCACCCAGAGGTATGGGAGTCCCTCACTAGTTCCTCTCCAATTTAAGTAGGGACTACTACCCTACCATCCATGAGGATCACATCGTCGTCTCCCAATGACGTATCTGGGGAAATTAACTTAGAAGGTAAGTTACCCGATAATTCATGTTTTATCACAACTTTTGATGATATAAAAAAAGAGAAATATTGGTATTTAATGAATAAATTGATTGATTAGACATGATCAAGACCATACCTTGTATTGTATATCGTACCTAAACAACATATTTTGGATTTTGATCCACTACGTACACATGAACTATCGTATCTCCATGACCCTATACTTAAGACGCATGTCCAATCTGATTTATCGTTTGAGTTTTATATTGAGGACCCTAACCAGATCCATGGTTCCCTGAACAAATTTTCCTCAAACATATACATAATATTTACCTTATTGTTCTAGAGAAAAAATGACAAATTTTTCAATTCTTACTTCATTGACTGCATTGTAATTAAGGTGCTATATAGACTCTAGGGTAAGGACTAATCTTTCCATAGATGAAGCAACACATCCCCCTACATTCATAAAACATTCTGATAATTTCTTTCACTACCCTAAATGTCTACCCATGTTCTAGTTTAAAACCTCAAACATTATCTTCCTTATTTTATAAGTATCACTATAAGTTTCATTCGTAACTAGAAAAATACCTACAACTCTATCCTCTACTAGACCCTTCTAGATCACCATGGCCTTTCAAAGAACTTCTATGAGTCATGTTGTGTATGAAGACATTATAAATAATAATTGTCAAATTTATATGAGTTTCTAATCATTTTCCTACTTCATAATAATGGTAATTAATTATTCAAAGAGAATATCCTCAAAGGATACCCAATTAAGAACTTCATAGCATCTAGTAAAGTTCACTACACCCCAACACCACTTGTGTGTCCCTAAATGATGCTTCATTCACCTTCATATACATTGTGGTCCCTTAAAAAATGAAAATATTATCAACAATATGAATCCAGTCCTCAAAATATTGAGGGCCTCTAGTTCCATAGAAAGACAGAAGATTTTGGAGATATAAGTCTCGAGCATAGTTGACCACAGTCCTAGTGAATCCTCTACCATAGATGAGAACCTAGAAGAATGATCCGGGTTGAAGAGGTCCTTCAACATGAACTAATGGAGTGGGTGTGTGAGAATGATCTAAATCACTTTCCTATACTATGGATAGTCCCACAAATTATCCACATAGAAGAATCTTTATGAATGAAAATGGATACTATCTTACCAGGATATATCCTAATTAGTTTATGGAATCACAAAATTGTTTTCCTAGAATATATACTTAACCAATGGCATAAAATTCCAAGAACTACTTAAGGTTATATATCCCTTAATGTTAGTCATAGTCCTTATATATTAAATAGACATAAATATTACCAGGTTCTATTAATTAATGATAATAAAATATATATTAAAAAATAGAAACTATACTGAACATAAAAAAATTAACTATAATTGATAAAAGAACTAATATACAAAAAATAGGTATATAGTTGGAATGTGGAACTATGTGACTAATCATGATGCATGAATATGCAACATCCTGTCCTAGATTCCACTATAATGGTTTCCTAATCTTGTTGGTTGTGAGGCCTCAAGCATTCCTTCCCATATGCTAGAGGCCACTGACTTGAAGCGAGGGCTTAGGTGGTGATAGCGGGGAGACAATTAACTCATATAAAAGTAAGAAAAAGTTCAAATAACTATGTATCATACAAATTAGAAAGTGGAAAGAGTTCAGAATCCATAAATAAACTAGAATATAACATTTTATAATAATAAATTAAAATGCTACAAAATATGGAAAAACTATTCCATAAAAATAACATTGGTCACCCATTGGGATGACCATAAAAATATATGATTATAGAATAAACCGAAATAAAAGTGCATGGTTCTAGCAATAAGTATAATCTAGACCAAATACATGGTCTCTAGAAATTTTAAAACTATACGCGCCCGAATAGAAGAACCCACATGAGCAGGTCCGCTCGAACATGCAACACCGGGCCTCAACCCTAACCACCATGCAAATGTTATCAACTTGAAAAGTATAAATAATGTCTAAATGTACACCAAGTTTCACGTTAAAGTGTGATAAATAATCTCAATATTCTACCAAAATTATGAATCTATAAATATGTTTCTATATGTGCATTTAAAGGAAAAATGATAAGCCTAGCTAAGACACAAAGAAAAATAAAAGTACATCCAGTAAACATAAAACCAAAGTCCAACCCAAGGTCCATAATCCTAGACAATTGTGCAAGTGATATCATGAATATACATATTTATATTAATATACATGTATGGTCCCATACTAATACATATATATATATAAATATGAGTGTACATGATTATGGTTAATGAAAATTACATAAAAACCAAATAGTAGTTGATCCTTAGTTTCATTATCCCAATCTCCTATACATCCTATGAAAGGGAATTGATCTAGACATTGTTCCACTCAATCCATGTATAATTAATCCAATATCTAGGTTTTTAATCCTAACCTACATACACCTAATTCATCTAGCACTAAAAATCTCTCTAATCAAGCTATTTCACCATTGGGGGATACTTATCCTAGCCCTTTGATTAGCCATACTTTCCTCTAATCACTATAAAATGGATTCTAAGGAAGTATGTTTAGAAATACTATAAATGGATAATATTTTGACAACATTATTCTCAAACATTTTAAATATATTCAAATGTTTGATCCCTAGGTGCAAGTTTGTGGCAGTCACAAAATTGTGACTCAGATGAACCCCAAGAGTCTGACCCAGAAGTGATATATAAGGAGGTATAAACAATGAGACATCATGCCCACCCCACAATATCCAAATGTGACCTCCAATAATAGGCGTGAGATTACATGATCATCCACCCTGATAAGAAAAGGGTTCATGAGCCTGATCCTAGAGACAACATCTATAGATCCTCATCATATAAAAAATCAAGGAGAGTGTAGTCCTCCTCCATATGACACATGTCAAGGAGAGCGTAATCATCCTCTATATGTCACAAGCCAAGGAGAGTGTAATCATCCAATGACAACCCCAATATTAGGAGAGCATAATGATACTCATTAACCCATGAGAAGAGAAGAGCATAATCAACCCCATCACATAACAAATCAAGGAGATAAGAATCATACTCATCATTTTGGAGAGAGGAATCATCCTCGAGTATCAATACATGAGATTCCATGCCCCTATACCATAGTCATTGTATTAACAACTGAATACCAAGAAGAACCCTTTGAAATACCAATAATATAATAATAAAAAATATAGGCTCAACAACCAAGACCCAGGTAGTACCTATGGGTATGAATATAAAAATTAAATAACATGGATCAGAAGATGGATCCCAAGAAATAACATATGGGCATCACTATAAACGAAGAAGAAAGATCCCATGAAGAATGTACGAGAATCCCGAATGAAAATAATGATTCCTCACATCAGTATTAATATCCACCAACCTAGAAGAACCTATGTATATCATAACTGAATAAATAGTAAATATGTGATTTATAAGTAAATGAGTGGGTGTGGATGACCAAATAAATCTGCCACTACTTCCACAGCCACATGGGATTATTAGTTCGGCGTGAGTTCTAAGGTGACACCCACTACCATATATACCCAAACCTAATGTACTGTCTCTGGTTCAGAAAAATATTGGATAACCAACTAAGTACCTTAATTCAAACCCTAAAGATTAATCATACTTGGGATCCTTGAGGTATACACATAAGTGAGGGAATCACACTCAGGATCCATAGAGAAAAAGTTAAAGGTGGAATCATATATCGGATCCTCTAACAAAGATTCAAAAAGAGACATCCTATAAGGGATCCTTGAATTGGATCATATTAATAGGGAATTCTATAGGGGAACCTATTAATAGAGTATGAAGGCAGAGGTATCCTACATGGGATCCTCGAGTTCAAAATGTAATCAGAGTAATCCTAGAGAGTATCCTCATAAAACAACTAAAACATGACCTATCAAGCCAGGAAGTCACATCACACAAGGGAGAAGTTCTCAAAGGAATATATATAAATGAATTAGTTAAGATAGATATCTTATAGCTCATCTCAAATCAAGGGTCTCACTCTTAGGAGAAAACTAAATTTAATTTTTAGAGGAAGGAACCCTATGCTTAAAAAATCACAAAACACCACCTAGGAGTCCTAAAAACACCAAAATGGTTTCACCATCATTATATAAAGGGAAATATACTTCAAATGGACTACTCGTGTGTGAAATCATGACACCTAGGTGAAAATATAAGAAAAACCCAAGAAAATTTGTAAAGGAGTAGTACACAACTTGAACCCTCAATCCCCACATGGGTGTGTACTTCTACATATACTTGGTGTGTAAAATCACAAGTAAACATCATTTAAAATGGGTACATAGCGTGTACCCTACATGGGGTACATACCCATGTCCTGCACAAGACCTGTATATGTATTTGTCCAAACCGTGTACTTCTACGTGTCATGAAACCCACAGGATGTCTGGATATGTACTATACATGAACATATTACCCTACATGGGTAGCATAGATGGGTACTCAACTACATGATTGACTACCAATACATGATGTGTATAACCCATACATGGTGTGAACTTCCGAAAGTCCATATTACCCAAAATAGATGAAAACAATATATGTGTTCCCTAAACCACACATCATTTACATAGGTTTTACTAAATGGAGAACACTTGAAAAATCCTGAAACCCCCATTTTACCCAGAAAGTAGTAGATTAACCCTTAATGGGTCCTACGAAAACATTAAAGGGATTTAAAACTATAAAATAAAAAATATATGGGGATTTATGGAAAAAATAAAAACAGACTACCTTTGGGTGGAATCTACCGAAACCTCACCCGTTTCCATGGTCTACGGCCACCGCATGACAATCTGACCCATCCCATGCTTCACAGTGACACCCTTCATCTTCTCCCTCACCTTCTATTTATCTCCATATCTTGTTTTCTCTCTTATCTATGTAAAGGAGAATAAAAATACAAATGATAGAGAATCTATAAGGAAAATAAGTAATGAAAAAGATAAAAATAAAAGGAAGAAAAATAAAAATAAAAGGAAAAAATAAAAAATATGGAAGAAAAGGGGGCCTGACCTGTCCTCAGTGCCCAACTCGAGATTATGGGTTTCGTAGGAAAACTACCTATCACAGACTCAATGGTAGAGAAAAAATATCAATCTGATGCTCTATTAAAATTATATGAACAAACAAACCTAAATGAATAAGTTAATATTTAATTTATTAAATATAAATATTAATTATTCTGCTAAAATTTTAATGGCCTGAATATTTACAAAAATCATTTCGTAGGGTAAAAATCATATTTCATGACCTACATAGTGGTCAAAAAATTATCCAAGATCATCTACAAGGGGAAAAAATAATTTTCCCCTCACAAGAATCTAACAGCAAGAATTCAAATAGTGGATCAAAGTTCTTGTATGAAAAAACATGAGTCCTTATAATATCCCAACCACAAACCTTCTCATCTCCTAGAAGCATGGTGGTATGACTAGTGGACATGATCACTCCTTAGAAATATACAAAAAAAAATAAGCCATATGATCTATCTAACAACCATTCTTAAAGAATAAACAACTATATCCTATATGAGAGATGTTTAACTATGACTGATCTGGTAATCCCCAACATAGAAATACCCTTATCATCATCTCACGACCAAACTCTGAGCCCAAAATCCCATGGAAAAACCAAAAGATAAAATGAAATAAGGGTCACCTACCTATAATATCCAATGATGTATTACCCACTACATGTCTTACCTTACACCACTCCTCGAGAATAACCTCAATTGGTTTCCACCAACTATCCAGGAAGCACATTTAACAAGAAAATAAGCTTAGCCTAGGGAAGGCACTCTCTCAGTATACTCAAGACGAAGTTATGGTATAGCATGATCCTATATAAAAAAAGTACACTAATATTCCATCAAAATTAATGTACAACTCTTATGAGCCACGCTCACAAAAAACTAGCTAACTCACCTTTAAACAACACCTGACACCATGTCTCATGAGGAAGGGTGTCCAGGTCCATCCATTGGTCAAACATCTTATGGTACCCCATTTATTATCGATGTCACCTCTACCGTAAAGGGATATTTTTCATTTAATACAACTGCTCAAAAACTATTCCCCGGGAAAGTGTAACATCCTCGAACTAGAATCCACTAAACCAGTGCCCTGATCTAGGTCACCACAAGACTTCAAGAGAGCCTCCCCATACACCAGTGGTTTCCGACTAATAGTAAAGGTATGAAGGATCACGAGGGGATACTATAAACATATTACAAGAGTAATCCAAAAAAATAATATATTAAATAAATGAATAAATAACAATAACTGAGAACCATGAAATACCATTCAAATCCCAAATAGGGTACAACCATAGAAAAATAATAAAAATGTAATGTCATGATAATAGTGATAAATTTAAGGAAAAATGAAAATAAAGACCATCTATTGAATCCCTAAATTTGGTCCTGACTCCATGTCTGGATCCTCAATCCTGAACAACCAAAGGCCAACTCAAATCTATAGTACAAGGCCTTTGCAATTTTCTAGACCTGTAACCATGAAATTTACTTGATTACCCAATGACAGCCCAGGTATGGTGTGAGTACAAATCAGCAAGCCACCACCGACGGTGTCTAAAAAATTCACAGTCTATATAGATAGTTCATAAAAAAACAAAATAATTGACAAGGTAAACAAAAGAAAACTCGAGCACCCATTTTTTCACTTATCTCATTTTCATCAAGTTCTCCATGGGTTATGAAATAGCATTATTTACACAATGGTTTAATCTGGTCAATTTCTAAGAATAGGGTAGTAAATAATGTTCCCTATCTCTCTAGGGAAGAAAATTTAATAAAAACTTACATCACAATTACCTTGGAGCCTTGGTCTAGGTAGTCTCATAAAATGTATCCATTAGGGTCATATAGCCTCTGTCTTCTTCCCTAGACCATGCATTATGGGGTGTGGTTTAGAGCCTTAGTCAAACCAGACCCATGGGAATATATCCTCAAGTACAATACCACACAACTACTAATCCATGTTCACATTCTTGTTAATCCATTTACCACATATACTATATCAAAAATCATATACAATCAATAAACGTAAGATTTGAATCTCATAATTTCTCAACATGTGAATTTAACATTAAGTCGAAACCCATTAATACATTTACCAATTATGTTACATACCCCATTTAACCCATTTACCCTCCCATTCCATAACATGTTACGTATATTTAGCAATTCCCATACATTGGCCCATTTAACACATTTATCATTTCATATGCCTTGATCCATTAATTCATTTCCATTACATGTTAATAATCCATTTGACACATTCACATTAACGCATTTAAACCATTTTTACATTATGCTAAACAGTCCATTATTCCATTTCTAATAACTAGACACAACTACTATTAGTGCCTCTATATGATTTATTTTCAAATAACAATAGGTTCTTTGTTGGATCTACTTTGACACAAGTAAATTTCATACTTAACATTACCATGTTCCATGTTTTTGAATGTTAGAACACCCCATGGGGGTCCCTAAACTAGTAGAATCATCCTCAATGAATCCCATGAGGATCATGAGGGGTTAATTTTATCATTTATCCAACCATTTTACCAAACCATATAAAAGGCATCAAATTCACAATAGGAGAGAAATAAGAACACAACCACATATGCGCAAATTTACAATAAAACTATGGGTTATAACATGTTGGCCACCTACCTCAAATCCAAAGATGAACACACCATTAAACTTTGACTTAGATACAGATTTGAGTACCCTTTGATGACCCAACCTATGACCCACTAGAAAAATATGTTTTTAGTGCTTCGGAATAAGAAGAACAAAACCAAAATCTCTAATAAAAAATAGGAGATTTAGGCTTACCCAGATCTTCGATCTGCAACCAACAACACCCACAATGGCCTAGAATCAATGGAGTTTAATCATTGAGATGATTTTTGGGTATTAGTTCATCACTAGGGATGAAGTAGGAAGAAATGGGAAGAAAATTGGGTGAGGAACTTAAAATACCATGAGGTAGTTTGGTAATTTTCCACTTTTTAATGGGATGCATGGTTTGGACACACAGTTTTCTAAATCGTGCACCAACTATGTGCCTGCCTTTGTCTAAGAGCGGTCCAAGTGGCATAGTTACCTATGGATTTTTCACAATTTTCAAACCACACACCAACCGTGTGTAATTCCTATATAAAAGTTTATATGGTTTGGCCTCCTTCCTCAGTTTTTTAGTCTTGAACACCTCCTCCAAGCTAGCACGTTTTGGGAGAACAATTATCTATAACCATGTGCCAACCTTGCACACTCACTGGATTTCCATTTATTTCCTTCTATAATGTCCCAAACCCCCAAAACACCTTCAAGCCTCCTCGAACACATGATAAAAATTCCATTATCCATATTTAGAAGATTTAAACAACAATTTATATAAGTGAATTTCTATATAAAGTATAGGTTTTTATAACCTCCCCACCTTATAATGACTCACCCTCAAGCCACACTACCAAGAATCACTAAGCTTCTAAAGAAAAGAGATCAAGCCATGGAGCTTGCATATCTGACTCTATTCCACAAGTTTCTTCCTGAAAATTACCATGCTTTCATAAAACAAAAACCACTAGCACAATCTTGGCCTAAATTACATTCTAACTAAGATCTATAATACAAAATAGATGATCCACAAAGCACACATAATCCTCAATCTCAACATTCTAAAAATCAATAACATGATATGGGTTATGGTGATACTATCAACGATGTGACACGTAAACAACATTGTGCATACCACTATATCTCTATGGAAGAGACAATCGGTATTCCACCATTCTAATACTCTCTAAAATCTCAAATATACCCATGTACCTGGGCACCAACATACCATGTTTCCGAATCTGATGGTGACCCAACCTTGGGGACACCTAAAGAATCACAAGATAACCTACCAAAAACTCAAGAGGTCTATGAAAACTATCCGCATATGAATTTTACCCACTCCAATCCATTTCTATATGGTTCCAAATCAACTTAATTTGTTCCAATGTCTCCTACATGAGACTCATCTCCATCAAATCTGATTCCCTAGCCTCCATCCAACATAATAGAGATCTATATGGCCTATCATATAGTGTCTCATATGGCGACATCTGAATTATGGTATGGTAACTATTATTGTGGGAAAACTCAACAAGCACCAAATTATTTTCCCGCGATCCACCAAAATCATGGACACATTCCCTAAACATGTCCTATAGTACCTGAATAGTACACTTCGACATCCAATTCATCTTTAGGAAGAAGGTTGTACTTAGAAGCACCTGGGTACTGGGAACCTTCTGTAACCAATTCCATAAGTGCAATGAGAAAAATTGATCATGATACAAAACTATAGTATAAGGTACCCCATGAAACAATACTCCCTCTCAAACATACAATTGACCCAATTGATCCATGGTGAAATTCTCTGGAATTGGAATGAAATGTTCCACCTTATTAAACCAATCCATAACCACACATATTACATTTTTTCTGAGGTTTACTTAGATGACCTATAACAAAATATCTGATCACGTCATCCTACTTTCATTATATAATTTTAAATTCCTGAAACAAAATAAATGGCCACTAATGCTCGACCTTCACATACTGGAAAGTAAGGAATTACACCACAAAACCTGCAACCTCCTTCTTCATCTCTTTCCACCAATATTTCCTCCGAAGACGACGATTCATTTTGGTAAAAATAGGATGTACTTCCCACTTCGATGAATGAAACCATCACATCATATCTTTTCACATAAATGTTGGAAGAACCACATCACCAAAATCATAAATGATACCATCATCTATAATGGTACAATTGAAAGGTGACTCCCCACCTTTAAGACCTTCCATTAAAGACAAACATTTTGAATCCTCATGCTGAATTTATTTAATCGGGCTTAGAAGCATGGAATAAACTTCTAATGATGCAATGGTTATTTTCCCTTGGTCGTATCACACCTAAAGTGCATATAAGTAAACAAATATATTATCCTCCACTAAAAACATGATCCCAAAACTTCTTTATTTTGATTCTTCTGACTCAAAGCATCTACAACACTATTTCCCTTTTTAGTGTGTAAACTAGCTAAAAGTAAATGGATTTCATGTAGTCAACCCATCTTCACATATTATGATTCAAGTCACGATGATAGAAGATGTATTTCAGTATTTTATTATCAGTATACACAGTGAACTACTCCCCCAACATGTAATTCCACTAACACATTAAAACATAAAATATGATAAAAATTTGAATATCATGTATAGGGTAATTTATTTCATGTTGACTCAAATATTGTGACCCATATTCCATAACCGAATCATCCTTTAATAGAACTACCCCAATCCCAACACCAGAGACATCACAAAATAAGGTATACTTTTTAACCGTATCAGGTAAGATCAGAATTGGTGTGGTTTTCAAAAACTTATTTATCTCTAGAAAAAAAAATTCTCACATGCTTAAGACCATCAAAACTTGATTCCATTTTTGTTCAAACCCTAAAGTGGTGTTTTTAAATGGGAAAAGACTTTAAGGAACCTTCCGTAATATCCATCCAATCCAAAAAACACTGCCCATTAGAATCATTATTGGGCTACTCCCAAAAGACACAACCACCAACACTTTCTCTAGGTTCACTGACACAACTTCCTCAGAGATCATGAACATTTTCAGCACATTGGTCAACAAGAATGACATCACAACAAAATAATAAAACACATACATGCTTCTAAAGGTAGTTTTTGGCACATCAGAAGGTATCATCCTCAGATGATGATATCCTGATCTCAATCCAATCTTGGAGAACACTGAAGCACCTATCTATTAGTCAAAGATATCATGAATTCAAGGAAGAGGGTATCATTTCTTAAATGTCATCTGATTCATCTTCCTTTAGTTGACACATTGTCATAATGATCTATCAAATTTCTTTGGAAACAACATATGAGATCCCAAAGGTGACATACATGAACAAATAAACCCCTTGTTCTCTAGTTACTCTAATTGAGTTTTGAGCTCTTGTACTTCTATCGATTCCATTATATATGTTGGAATGGAAACTATTTATTCTCCCATTAGTAACTCTATCATGAACTATAAATCCCTCCTGGGTATCAGCTCTTATAAATCACCAGGAAACACCTCCTTAAACTAATACACCAAATAAGTAAACAAAATCTGCTCTAATCCCCCATTTTCAAGTATAAGACATGATACTTAGGCTAGGATTTCACCATTCTACTGATGGACTAGTTCTACATGGCCTACCCAGATATCCCATTCACTACGATGGACATACATGTCTTTTTAAAGAGACTTTAATATTACCATATGATGGTAAAAGTAAATAAGTTATTAGTACAGAACTAGCTAATCCATTCCCAGAATCAGTTCAAAACCCGACATCTCAAGTATAAACAAGTCCCATAGAAAATGGTACCCACCAACCTCAACAGAACACCCCTTTTAATTATGGTTATTTTCTACTCACACCCCTAGAGGTGTATCAATAAACATGATGGAACACATACATTCCCCTGCTATGACCAAAACAAACACAATCATAGTAGATATGAAAGAATGTGAAGCACCTATATCACACTAAGAACTAGAAAACATGGAAGCTACATGAATAATTCCACATAAAATTGATGGTTTTTCTCTCTGTCTCCAGGTATAGATTGAACAATATGAATCTGACCTATCTTTCTTCCATAAACCCCATTCTGAGTTCCTGGTGCTATGTTAATTTGCCAATGTGGATGCTATCACAAAAAAATAACACATCCTCCACATCGATTGGTTCTCCCAATCGAACTCCAACTCCTTTCTAGATAAGGGGTAACGATCCCATACCTATAACATTCATCGTCCTTAATCCTCCATTTGTGCCTAGTTGTTGAGGGTTCTTATAGAACCACTACACATTCCCCATTATTCCATACACTCGACACATAGAAGGTGGTCGAGGAAACTATTATAACATGTACCCTGACCTTTCAAACTAATATAGAAACACCTAGTTTCCACATTGGGAGGATGATCCCCACTTATGAATACTCTGGACACTACCATCCTAGTGAAGATTTTAAAAATGACACTTCCTTCCCATGTAAATCAAACCATTGGTCCATCCAACTGGAAAAAAAAATCCACCACTCAAAGGGTCATTTAATTTCCTATTGAAATAAGGGTCTGATCCACTAATTCATGAAACATATTAAAATTGAATATGGTCACCTGGGACTTAATCTCAGGCATGAGTCTGTCCTGGAAATATATTTCAGTAGCAGCCTTCTCCCCTACCAATTCTGGAACATATCATTTCAAGCCTATGAAGTAGTCCACATAATCCACCACCAATATAGTCCCATTGTTCAAGATCATAAACTCTACAACCCGCTATTACCTTAAGGTATCTAGGTATAAATACTCTGGAAAATTTTCCTAGAAGATATTACATAGTATACTGGTAGCCTTCTGAGTCTGAATTGGGATAACCCACAATCATTTTTTTGGTCCCCACAACATATATGACATCAACTTGACTCTCTTTTCTACAAGATTATATAAGTGATCCAAAATCATTTGGATGGATTCTCTCTAAAAATCTACATACTTGGGTCCACCCACCATAGTAAACATTTTAGGGTGCTATAGTTGAAAATTGATGTTCAGATCAAACATACATGGCACAACCCTCCCTAGTCCCCATTCAATTATCTATATAAAATAAGAAAAGTTGTTTCATAATATCTCTTATCCTATAACCAATTGAACCTATGGATCCTCTTTTCCCACCTCTGAAGAAGAACTCTTGGTGTTATCTTCTTTTATCCCAACTGAAACATGTCATCATGGTGGAATATCTCTAAAATTCTAAACATGAGTCTTAGAACACATAACATAAAGCTTTTACAATTCAAATAAAATAAGGCAATCCACTAGCTATAAAAGAAACCTATTCTACCTACACTATCCCAAAAGACATCGTCACACCTAAAACACTACCCTAACCATCCCAACTATGATTCAGGGTCAACATGGAGTAAAATAACTTACATAGTCATGAATATTTATTTATACACCCATTTTAAACCATTTCCACTTTCACAACAAAAATATTTCTATTCTAGACACATTTTCCATTTTTCAACTTGTTATAACAAAAAGTTTAACTCATTTATGACATTTCATTAAGGATAATTATTTAACCATTATATAACATCATTTATATGTACCCATTTGTAAAAAATTATTACACATTACTTTCTTCAAATTTTTAAGGAATATAAAATGCACCCTACCCTCCATGTCCCACACACTCTTACTATGTGTTCCCACTATGATGCTTGCCACATATATCCCTAGGTAAATATAATGATGCATGAATTCATAACCTTGTGCCATTAAAACCATGATAAGAAAATCATAAAACCATCACATCACACAACATCTGCATCAACAAATGGTGAACTATAATTAAACTATAACAACACACTTCAATAAAAACAATTCCCACCTAGGGTGGTCGGGTCTTCTCTATTACATGGGCGAGAAACTCTAATGAATGAGCTCATTTCAAAGGAATAACACTTAATATTCTCCCTTATACCATCCATCATAGTAAGACGACCTAAAGGAACCAATCTTATATAAATCATTAACATCCCCAACCCGAAATCCACTAAACTAGTTCCCTAATCCAAGTCACCACATGAACTCAAGAGTGCCACCTCATATTCCATAGGTTGACGACTAGTAGTGCGGGACTGATGGATAATGTGGGGATACTATACCCTCATTACCATAGTAAGTCAAAATAGATAATATATAAAATAAAGGAATCAATTCCAATAACCTATAAACATGCATTACCATTCAAATCGCAAACAAGCTACAACCATAATGAAACAATAAAGATGTCATGTCATGATAACAGTGCCAATGTGAAGGAGAACCCAAAATAAAGACAAGCCCCAAAATCCCCAAAATGGGTCCTGAATCCATGTATGGATTCTCAACCATGCACATCCCAAGACGAACTCAACTCTCTAGCATAGTTATTTTTCCCTTGTCCTAACTTTCAACCATGAAATCTTCTCTGTTGCCCAATGGAGGTCTGAGCATGGTGTGAGTAAAACTCAGTAGGCCACCACCAACGGTGTCTACAAAATATAAGGACTAAACATATAGTGAATGAAATAACTAAATAGATTAAAAGGTAAAAAAATGCAACTTGGGCTTTATTAGAGAAAAATGTTCACATTAACCATTTTTATCACTTAGTCCATTTTTATCACTTGATACATGGGCTCAGAATTTATAACATTTACACAATGGATTCATCTAGTCAATTACTTTGTATAAAGAAATAAATTAATTTACCTTTATCTCTAAGTATAAAAATTTCCTAAACATTTACATCACATTTAACTGCATGCCACGGTCCACGTAGTCTCATCAAATTCATCCATTAGGGGCATAGAGCCTCAGTTTCATTCCCAAAACCATGCATTACGTGGTGGGGTTTAGAGCCTCAGTCTAACCTGATCCATGGGCATAGATCCTCAAGTCCAATACCCCACAAATACCAAGCCATACACACATTATTATTAATGATTTTACCACATATACTATATATAAAAAACTATTTAGAATAAATAAACATAACATTCACATATCATAATTTCAAAACATGTGAATTTAACATCAATCCTTCACCCATTAACACATTTAGTAATTACATTGCATATACCATTTAAACCATTTTCTTTTCCCATGATTAAACTCTATAAGTATATTCTAAAATTCCCATACATTGGATCAATTAACACTTTTATCATTTCATATTCCTTAATCCATCAATGCATTTACATAACAAGTTCATAAAACATTTAAAACATTCACATTAACCATTTTAACCCATTTTCACGTTATGAAAAAAATCTCTTATAAGATTATAAAACTATAAAAATATAATATTAGAGACTCTAAATGATTTATCCTAACATAAAAATTGGTTCTTCATTGGATGTAATTTGACACGAGTCAATTTAATGAGTAACATTACCACGTTCCATGTTTTGGAATGTTGGTGTAACCTGTGGGTGGCTCAAAAAAAGGTCAAATAATCATCAACGCATCCCAAGGGGGTCATGTGGGGTTATTTTTATCATTTAACCAACCATTTTACAAATCCATTTAAATGGAATCAAATTCAAAATAATAGAGAACCAAGAATACAATTATACATGCACAAATTTACAAAAATAAACTATGGAATATAACTTGCAAACTAGCCACTTCGAATATGAAGATGAAAACACCCTTAAAAATATAATTAGATCTATGTTAATCCACCATTTGAAGACCTCACCTAATATCCATCAAAAAAAGTATGTTTTAGGGATTTAGAAGAAGAAGAAGAACAATGCTACAATCCCTAATATAGAAAATAGAAGAAAGAGGAGAATTGGAATTACCCAGAGCTTTGTTCCACAACCAACGACACTCGAAACAACATATAATCAAAGGATATAGAACCTTTGGGATGATTTATAAGTATTGGTTCATAACTAAACATGGATGTGGATGAAATGGTGAGAAAATATGTTGAGTAACTTAAAATCTTGAGGGGAAAACTTGGTAGTTTTTCAAAATTTAATGGAGCGCATGGTTTGGCCGCATAGTCATCCAAATCGTGCGCCAATCGCGAACCTTCCCCTATATAAGAGGGGTGAAATTTAAACCATTAACTGAGGATTCCCCATGGTTTGAAAACCCATGTTCCAACCATGCATAATTCTCCTGTTTATGTCCACACTGTTTTTAATCCCTCACATGATTTGTTTAGTCAGGCACCCCTCCTCCCGTCTATCATGGTTTGGGTGAATAGTTTTATACAATCATTCTCTAACTGTGAAACGTGCATTGAATTGCGATTTTCTCATCCTTTCTTTTCCTGAACCCCCATAACACCACCTAGCCTCCTCATACACCTAGTAAACATTTCATTATTCATATTTAATGTATTAAAAACAAAATTCAAACAAGGAAATAACTTCATGGTGTCATGTATCTTACAAGAAGACTTCAAAAAATCGGTCCTCATCTCAAACATGGATACTCCCCAATTTATGAATTAATGGAACCACGCGTAACCAATATATACATTTATCACCCTAATTATAATCCAGTGAGTTATCCATTACAAGTATAAGATAACATGATATATGAAATGTATATTTTAACTAGAAAAAATATCCCTTAAAACTCCTCTTCAAAATCAGGAACCTCACCCGTTCCATGATTTATTCTAGGACAACCCATCACCCGGTGTTGTTCTACTAATAAACATCTACCCACACTCTAGATTCATTAGAAATAGTGGAAACACTGGTCAACTAGGCCTGGCAGCTGATCATTACTTCCCATCACAACCAGTCTTGATACCAAAGCACCCAAAGTGATTATCAAAAGCTGAAGGCATCAACATGCATATAATTCAAAAATTCATCACCTACCATTCCTCGATTTCAAAATGATCATAAAACTAAGTTTAATATCTCAAAATTAATTCATAAAACTGGTCCAACCTCACTCATGAATATTTCCCTCGAAAACAAATATTGACCTACAAGGGTCCATGTGGTATCGCACTAATCCCTACAAATAATGTCTCACAACTAGGTCATAATGTCTAACCACCTAGAACAGAAGATCAAACCTCTCTAAATATGTAAAAGATCACAATCACATATATGGTTCAAAACTAAAAACAAGGACTATAAGGGACCAATTGTTACGCAACATCCATAAAATGAACTTCTCTCTAGAGTTAATGACACCAATGCCAAAAAATAAACTGAATTGACACTCATCGGGAATCTGTATACAATAATACCGCCTCAGGGTATAATTATTGAGAAAAGAAATGGTACCTATCAACACCATACTCAGTGCTCAACCTAGATAACCATTTTTTGTAAAACAACACATTCGAAGGGGTGAAACACAAGGGAATCAGATGCCATATCGATCAAATAGGGTAAATGTACCTCCCATACATGAGGATAGATTTATCATCCCCAAAACCAGTGTCTCAACATTGATCCACATTACCTACCATCAAAATAAAATATACATGTAATTAGGCCTAATTGAATATAATTTCATTCCAATCCATTTAGGAAAACAATGTATGAATTGTTTCTGACACATTAAACAATTGACCTATTTCATAAGTAATAATCACACACTAGTAGGCCAATATGATGTGAATCCTATATACTAAATATGATTCCTGAGACACCTCTTTCCTTTTCCGTTCAAGAGTCAAAATCCATCACTGGAATCTTTCCAATGTCCAAGACCTGATATCCATAGTAAATCAAAACATCCACACAACATGGGTATCTCCCAAGGGGAATATCCTATAAAACTATAACATCACATATTAGAACAATAATCCCATACCCTAGGAAACCCGGACATCCTATCAGAACACGTGTTCTCAACACAGTAGTCTAATATCAGTCATAGATTCCAACAAATTTCTATTGCTCAAGTATTTTATATCCCAAATACTAAAGTCCAAAAAAATAACACCACTAATACCAAATTGTAATTTCACTTCATAAATTCCACTAAAATAGTACACAGTCCAGTTTTTTATGAGGACTCAAGCATGCCTCCCCATATTCCCGATTCTTCCAACTAGTAGT
The DNA here is from genome assembly GCA_963277665.1 of Viscum album. Lineage (NCBI taxonomy): Eukaryota > Viridiplantae > Streptophyta > Magnoliopsida > Santalales > Viscaceae > Viscum > Viscum album. The sequence continues at coordinate 759,283,810 of OY728147.1, forward strand.
GAGGGCACATGGGTGATATTAGGGAGACTATGACCTCATATTAGAGTAAGAAAACAATGGTAATATATAAGTATCATAAAAAGTAGAAAGTAAACAGAGAATGTAAGCAGTAAATACACTAAAATAATACATGCTATAATAATAAATAAAAATTCTACAAAATCCTAAACAACTATTCCATACATACAAAACTGGTTACTCACTAGGCTGACCATACAGATATAAAAGTACAAAAGAAATGAAAATAAAATTATAGGGATATACTACTAACTATGAGATAGACCTAATACCTAATATCTAGACACTTTTGAATTGAACCCTCCCAAACAAAAGATCCCACACAAGAAAGTACAATCAAACATGCAACACTGGACCCCATCCCTAACCACTAAGTAATAGTGCTCATCCGGAAATTTATACATAATTTCTACACATACAGCGAGGAAAACATGAATGGGTGGGAAATAATATTTGTATTCCACCACAATTATGAACCTATACATATGATTGTATAAGTTAATGAAAAAGAAAAATTCTCAACCTAGCTGAGACACAACTAAAAATACAAGTAAAACCAGTAAATGTGAAACAATATTCAAACCCCTGGTCTGTAATCTAAATCCACTAGAAAGTGAGATCATTAATATCCATATTTATAAGTGTATACAAGTATAATACCATACCTATACATATATACATAAATATGAGTATAGAAGAGTAAGGTGAAAGAGAGAAATATAAAAACAAAATTTCAGTCGATCCTTAGGTCAGCAATCCCAATCGTCTAGATATCCTATGCAAGGGAATTGAGATGCATGTAATGAAACTCAAGATTTGTGTAATTAATTAAATATCTAGGTCTTTAATCCCAATAAATATATACATTCATTGAATAGATTCATAAAATTTCTTTGATAAAGATATGTAACCACAGAAGGATACTCGTCCTAACCATGGGATAACCCATACTCACCTCCAATCACTATAAAAATGGATTCTTGGGAAGTAAATTTGGAAATCCTATATATGGATAAGAGTTAGACTCCATGAATCTCCAAAAATGTAAATCTAGTCCAATTTCTGAGCCCTAGGTCTCAGTACATAGTCATCCACGACATTACAATTTGGATGAACCCTAAGGGTCATACCCCAAGGAAATATAGAAAGAGATCTCACCGGTGAGACATCATTACCACCCCTTTAGATCCAAATGTGAACGTCAATTATTGGTGTGAGATTCCATTATCAACCACCCTAAAAAGAAAATGACTCATAAGCCTGATCTTAGAGAGAACATTTTCTTATCCTCATCATACGAAAAATTGATGAGTGTGTATTCATCCTCCATAAGGCACAAGCTGAGAATAGAATATTCGTACTCTATAAACCACAAGTCTAGGAGAGTGTAATCATCCACCAATAACCCTAGGTTGTGGATTTCTTAATCATTCTCATTAACCCACGAGATGAAGATAACATAATCATCCTCATCATATAACAAATCATGGAGAGTGGAATCATCCCCATCACCCAAGATAGTGGAATCATCCATGCATATCATTACTAGGGACTCTATTCCCATATATCATATCTGTAGGCTTAATAGTCAAATATTAGAAAACACCTATGGAAATCCCAATAATATAATAATAAAAAATATAAGCTCAATAACTAAGACCTAGGTAGTACCTCTGGGTATACATGTAAATATGAAATAACATGGATTAAAATAGGGATCCCAGAAAAGAATGAGTTAGAATACCAATAAATAAATAAGACAGATCCCATGAAGAATATCCAGGCATCCCAATGAGAAATAATGACACCTCACATCAGGATCAATAACCACCAACCAGGAATCACCTTTTACTATCAACACTATATCATTAGTAAACATGTGAAGTATAAATAAAAGAGTGAGGGTGGAAGAATGCCTAAACCCACCACTACTACCACAACCACATGGGATTACCAATTCAACACAGGTTCTAAGGGGACCCCCTATACCATATCTACCCAAACCTTATGTAATATCTTAGGTCTAGTCAAACATTTGGGAACCTAATTTCCCCCTCAAGTAAAACGCTAAATATGAATCCTACTTGGGATTATAGAGGTATAAACATAAGATAAGGAATCCTACTTAGGATCCTTAGCTAAAAATGTAAAAGAGGAATCCTACATGAGATCCCCTAATGGAATGTAAAATAGAGAAATACAAAAAGGGATCTTTAGAGTGATTCATAGGAAGAGGGTGTTCTATTGGGGGGCCTATCTACAGAGTATAAAGGTAGAGGAATACTACATGGGCTTATCTTGGTTGAAATGTAAGTAGTGGAATCCTACAGGGTATCCTCGAAAAAAAACTATGAAAATGTCCACTTAGGCTAGATGGTCACATCTCATAAGGGAGAAACCCTCAAAGGAAGATATGCAAAGGCATCAATCAAGATAGATAGATCATTTCTCATCTCAGATCAATGGTATCACTCTCAAAAGAAAAATGAATTCGATTTTCATATGAAGAACCTCTACACTTAAAAAAGCATGAATCACAAAATACGAGTCTTCAAAACACTGCAAGGGTTTCACCATCAATATCTATCTTTAAAACCACTCATAATGGACTACTCATTGACCGAATTATGAATCATGGAGAAATGATATAGAAAACCCAAGAAACGGTAGTAATGAATGAGTACATGATTTGTGTACCCTGGTACACGACGTGTACCCTCAATTACCCAAATGGGCTTTTTACTTATATCTATACTTTTCATGTAAAATCACAACTACAAGGCACGTAAAAGGAGTACACAGGAAACACACACACCCACATGTGATCACAATCAATAATGGTGATTAAAGTATACCAACATAAGAACTATAACAAAGAAAAAAGTGTATGAGAGAGACCCAAAGGGTAAGGAACTTACTACCCAAAATTAACTGATTAAAAACATCATGGTTCTTCAAGGAATCATCAATTGAACCATATTAACATTTTTTTGCTCAAAATGACCAAAAAGTTTTACTACAACCAGTTACAACTATTTTATTTCCAAAATAAATAAAATATCACAAGAAATAATAGTTTCCCTATCTGGGATAATTTACCAATTATAAAATTATTATAAAACATGTTCTATAAATTAATTCCTCAAATAATAATTATAAAAACACATGTGATAATACAATATCTTTCCAAAATAATATGTATGTTATAATAATTTATTATTATGATTTGATAATTATGGGATATTATCATCTTAATAATTATTTATCAAAATACACAACTAAATAAAAATCTCATTTTTTTTAAAAACATCATAAAATGAATAACTATAAATATATACCTCTAAAAACTAGAACCAATAGTGGAAGAAGGAGGGATATAAATTGTTATAACTATAAAAAAGAAGAAAGGATCAGATTATTGGTAGAAGGTTTCCACAAAATAAAACATGGGAATTTATAGGATACTCAAGCACAAAGGATCAACCAAAAATGATGTTTTATAGGTTTTTAATATTTAAGAAATAATAATACCACATATAGAACCATGACATTAAGGTAGAAAATTAAATTAACAATTTAATTTTCCTTTCAATTGTTTCATAATAGCAGAGAGTTCAATTCTTCATAACATTTTTAATCAAGGTAAAATGAATCAAAGAATTTAATTAATTTATTTTTGGAATATAAAACAATCAAAATGAATTACTGGTGTGATTTGGGGAAAGAGGAATGTAAAAGAGTATTTTTAAAATATTCCCCCTAAAAAGCACACTACGTAAGGGTAATATGGTTTTACGTTTTACAAAATCCTATGTGTTGCATAAGGGTAAGGAATTAACCTTATGTACCCTATGTAAAATCTATGTTACCCTTACAGAACACTTAAAATTTAGGTGTTACCATTATATAGAATAAGAACTACCCTTACAATGCTTCTTATTACCCTTATGAATCAATTAGGAAATTGAGGTTACCCTTACATAGTGACAAATTACCCTTACACAGCTTCGGTTGTAGCCTTACACATCCTTTAAAAATCCTAGATTACCCGTACAAAACAATCTAGTTACCCTTATGCAGTGTAGTACTACCCTTACTAAATTTTGAGATAACCCTTACACAAAAAATATAATCAAGACCTTACACATTAAAAATAGTGATATTTAATTAGTTAACCGTACAAAACCCTTGAAAAAAAAGCACCACCCTTTCATAACTCATGTAATCACTATTTTAACCTTATAAAGATGTTTGTAAAACCCACATACCCATATAAATGTCATAAAAAGTCACCTTACCCTTATTTAACCCTTATAAATCCATGATTACCCTTATAAAACCTTGTAGAAACATGTTCAAGAGTTATTTTTATTGAAAAAATGATTTTTATATAAAAATAATTATAAAATAAAAAATATGATTAAGATTTATTTAAAAATTGAGAATATTAAAAATAATTACAAGAATAATTTACCTCTTAACTAATAAGTGTTCATATTAACAAAATTTATCACATTTTTAATAAGAGTTATCCTCACATCAGATTATCCTAACCACCATTAAACAATAATTTCAATGAAACAGGTGGATTAAAAATCATATAGTCATTGTGATATATAATAAAACAATACCACTATATGAAATAAGTAAATTTTTATGATCATAAAAATAAATATTCATCATATAAAATGTCTCTCATAGTCAAGTATTGGAAAATGTAGTCTCAACGTATGAGATAAAAAATAATCAAAAGTGATGTTTCCAATACATTCAACATATGCTCATTCAATGGGTCTATAACATACTCTTTATACTCAAATGAGGTTTTGATAAAATATTATAGGGAGACTGTATCCTAATTATCGTCACATACAATAATATGTTGTAAATAATACATGTTTTCAAAAAAATCATTATAGTGTAACAAATAAAATTATAGTGGTAGACATACCATGATAAAAATCATACACCATGTAATAAAAAATGACCTCATGCAATATTATATAGTAAATGGAAATCCTAATGGAAACAATATATATATAATATAAAAATAGGAAGGAAAATTAAATAAACAAAGGTGACTTCACTACATGACCTCAAATATACCTCAAAATTATGCCCACGTCATATCCATGTTCTTCTAGATCAATCACATGTTCTAGGACCCTTACACCAACTTCCAAATGATATATATGGTTTTCATATCTATCATAGTAAACATGTAGGGTGTGTGTATAAATCCTAGTTGTTTTATCTTGACCATCTCCCACTGGTACTCTTCCTGGGCTAGATGAAGATGAGTTTGACTCTCAAATTCCACCTCCAAAGGTTCCCTGTCATGAGTGTTTTTAACCTAAGTTCACTAAGAACAAAAATGACCAATCTCCACAGAAATATGACTAAGAAAACCTCCAACATGGGTAGAAACACAATATTTTTGACTCCTATTGATAAAAAACGCAATCCTATACATATATATCAGCTAAAATCTCCCTCTTGACCCCTCAAAAGCCTGGTAAAACATAAAGGGACTAAGAAGATCAGTACCATAAATCAAAAACATCTCAAAAAATTATCATCATTGAGAATCAAATCAAATATCCAGGAAGGAAAAAAGATGTAGAATAATATTTCCCCACCCCATGAGATACCTCTCAAATAGGGATCACACTATATCAAGGATGTAGCCAACTCATTCTTATAGAAGAGAATAAAATCATAATTTCTCAATCATCCCATAAATAATTAAGATCATACACATCGTTTAAAATAATTAAATCTTTAAATTACTCTAGATATTTAGAATTAATCTACAAATCATGTTCATACTTACTCTCTTATAAGACACCAGGTCACTATAAGACACAATCTAATGAAATAACACACCCACAAAATACCTTTTCTTGAAAACTATGATTCTCAACACACCATTCCTTAAATTCTACATAATTTACATCTTATAACTCACCCTAGTCAAAGAAATCAGAAACATTATGAATATATCAGATAATAACAACACTTGGAAAAATTCCTGGATCCGAATCATCTATGAGGGTAGTTCTAACAGATACACAATACCTCTAACATGAACTAACACCTTGAAAGGTCCAAAAAATTAGGCTGTGAGATTAATCCCATGATCAAACATCTATTTCATGAGATGAGTAGATACCTTTAGAGAAACATGATCTCTAATTTTAAACTCTTTAGATCTCCTCATATGATCAATATAAGACTTATGATGATCCTGAGCTACCTTCATCTACTCCGGAATCACCTAAACATCATCTACCATAATGAAAACCAAATCTGGTATGATAATATCTAGCCCCCAAACCCTGTTCCAACATAATTTAGATCTTGATGGCCAGCCATATAATTTTTTGAATGAGGACATTCCTATAATTAAAAGATAAATATTGTTATAATAAAAATATACGAAGGGAAAGTTCTTTACCCATGATCCTAAAAAATCCAAAAAACTTACACCGAACATGTCTTCCAAGGTATGGATACTACATTCGGTCAAACCATCCATATGTAGATGAAAATTGCTAATATGTAATAACAAATATCTAAAAACAAGTTTTTTACCCCTCTACATATGGTACGTGAAACAAGGATCATGATAAGATATGACCTTCTTTATAACACCTTGAAGACTCAAAAAATCCTCCAAATATTATCTCATTAATAAAACCATTGATATTAAATCCCTAATTGGAAATAAGTGCATAAAATTTTTTTAGTGGTCTAAAATCAACGAGATAGTGTCATATCCACCCAAAGATCCAGGTAAACTCATGAAAAAATAAATCAAAATGTCCTACAACATTCATTGGGAAACATCCAATATCTAAAGAAACCCTCCAGGGAAACAATTCTCTACCATTAACTTTTTGAAGAACAAACATAGTGATAAAAAGTCCACGACTAGTCTCATTATCCCATTCCACCATAACTGACCTCTTAAAGAATGCTACATGTTGGCTACCCCAATATGTATCGAAAAGGGTCAACTGTCGAACTCATGAAGAACCAAAACACACATCATCAAAAGAATAAAAATCATTTACTAAAAAAACAGTTGATTCTAATAATTCATATACCATACCTTTGGGAAATCATGACAAACAAATTGTCCCTTCCAAAGACATACCCCTAAATTCCCCAAATAATATTCATCCACTTTCTACCCCATGGATGATTATAAGGTTATCTTTTATAGAAACTCTATACCACAAAGGTATCCCCCATCAAGGTACAATTCTTAATGGTCTTCCATCAATTTACAACTATCCCCAGACTCCTGAATTAAATTTCCACATGAATTCCTCCTCAATGTATAAATAATAAAATTACCTTTCCCTGATGCATAGGAAATTTAAAATCATAATCTTTTAATAATTCATTGAAATTACATTTTTTAAGATACAATAATTCTAGGTGAAGATTTATATTAGAAACTTGTGATTTTTGATTTCCAAAATGCACTAAAAAAATATGATTGATTCATTAAAACAAAAACGAATACACAACTATGACATGATTGAGATCAAGCATGGGGTATTTACACTCATGAGGAAATAATTACTGAGACCTATAGAAGATTACTACTCTTGGTTTAATAAAAATGTAACCCATCAAAAGATAAAAAGAATAAAAATAAATATCAAACATAATGTCTTACTATGTTAGATAAAGAATAGGAGTACTTGAAAACCTCTCCATAAGAAACTCAAATGAATATTAAAATAAGTTACCCATATAAAAACTTTAAACATAAGAGTTAAATCTCTCAAAGTAGTCAAAATCCAAGAAAAGTCAAGATTGAATTTTCATTAATTTCTAATGAGACCTAAGAATCTTCAAACCTATACCATATTCCCGAGGGATACCCAAGAAAAAGATTCCTCAATATTTAAAGAAACAAAATCTACACTTCATGGAGACACAACATGCCCCAAGACACAAACCTCATAGATATAGAACTTACACTTTAAAAATTTTCACATAATTGATGATGCCAAATAACCTCCAAAAAATTAAAAAATTCTATAGATTATCTTCCATATATGAATAATATACTGGAATTTCATCTATTAGTTCCAAAAAAACTATTTATGTACTCGTGAAATATTTAGTTCATGAGTCCCATGAAAATGGTTGGTGAATTCATGACTTATAATGACATTACCATGAAATCATAGTGTCCATAAAAACATCTGAAGACTCTCTTTAGGATGTATTCATCATCATAATTCATCTAATGATACCATGCTCACAAATTAGTTTTATGGAACCACCCATCTCCCTTAAACTAACCAAATAAATTATTAAAGCATGGAGTAGAATGTTTTTTTTCATTATGATGAATTGGTTAATGTGATGATAATTGATACAAAATCACATACTTCTATATTCCTTATTCATGAACAATACTGGAGTAACTCAACGTGACACACTAGGAAAAATAATACCTCCCACAATAGATATTCAATATGAATATCCATCTCCCAGAACTCCTAGACTGCATAATTATATGGAGACATAAATATACATCATAGAGATGCTTGACTATAACTCTACCCAAAAGTTGACCTCATGTAGATGGATAATGATACAATATATTAATGAAAGTCATAAAGTAACTCTTCCATAACCTTAGGAAAACCCTTATCCAAACCTCCACTAATATAAAAATCAACTCTATAGTCGTAGAAGATAAAGGCAAACACTATATCCTGACCATCTAATGATCCTAATCATCCATGAACATGATGTGCTCACCATAAAAATCATAAAATATCACTTGAATCCAAAATAAATATATGATAGCCTATAATTATTACAACAATCACATGTTGAGGATGATATCATATGGTTATATCCACACACATATGAAATGTCCTAAGAAGTGATTCTGTAACACCCCGACAAAAACCACTGGGTTTTCACTGAAGTTCCAATGACTATACGTGTGCCTCCCCATATACAAGAGGCTGATAACTTTAACCAAGGGTCTAATCCCATTAAGGGTGTGACTATATCCATAGAATCACGTGAAACAATATACTAAATATTCAACAATATAGTAAATAACCATAGTAAATGTGTGGAAACTAATAAATGGAATACATGTCATATAATAATAAGTGGCTACTAAAGTGTCTAGATAATATAAAGTATAAATAGTAGATAAATAAATAAATAAAATAGTGGGGTCCCCTAGATTCTTTCATGGTACATTTCTAACCATGTACTCCTCTTATCATCTATCCACTACATGGCCTTTTCCATTTGTCGGGTCTTTAATCATGAAATCTATAAGCGCATCAAAATTCCTGGGTAGAGTGTGAGTGCAAGAATTAGTTGGACACCCCCAATGTATCCTTAAATAAGTGTGCTAAATTATAAAAATGTGTATAATATAATAACAATAAATTTCTAATAATCATAAAAACATACAATCAATGTCTTAGAGGTCATGATCTAACCATGATGCCACAAACTCTAGAATTTACCTAATATTTTTCCTTACTATAAGGATAAAAAGTATATGTAGGAAGTAACCAAACTACCCACCATGATAGTGGAACTATCTCATGAAAACCTCAAGGAATCATACATACATGAAACATGGTCTAGGCCTCAATTATGTAATTCTACTCACAAATATACTATGTGTTGAGTTCCTAATATACGACATGAAACTAATAAGTCAACTAGGTGTTGAGCATCCCAATACATTGGTTCAAAGGGAATCCCGAACAATGAGTTCCATGGTATCATCGTATATCCACCATGTTCCCAGGTATATCATCACCATTATCAAAAGTCAATCACACTCCCCCGATAAGGGATAAACATGTTATGAAAGTTCACCCATTTTGAGAAGCATTAATGACACTTCCAAGGCATGGTGATATATGTAAAAGGTAGAGCATACATGTAAATCCTATCAACATGAGAATAAAGTAGAAAAACATAACAACATGTGATCATTATCAAACATGGAAACAAGATACTCTAGTATAACTCAAGGAAACAAATATCACAACAAGTATCATAGGCTACACACACACACACACACACACACACACACACCCATATGCGATCTAAATCAGGAAAGTTTTTAAATTCTTACAACACACAAAATATAACATGGAAAAATGTGTATCAAATGACCAATGAGCTAAGTAACTTCCTACCATAATGTCACTAATGTCTATTCCAAGAACATACTCCCTAGTGTGGTTGGAATACTAGAGTGAAAACCTCTACTACCCAGAACACATACTCTTTTTTATCATAGTTATTGAAATTTCAATGGTAAAGGTCCATCAAGGGTTCATAGAAACAATTCTAATATTTTATTTAAAAAATGAAACAAAAAACATACATTTGATAATACCATTCCCTCTATTGGATAATGTGGTAAAATTATGATAATTATATGGTATCCATCTTGATAATTTCACATTATTCCTTAGAGAATAATTTTAATTTTACATGTGCTAATAAAAACTATATCCTAAATATTATTAGATAAAATTATAATTCTTATTATTTCTTTTATTATTATGTTTATTTTAATCATAAGTATTTTTTAGTATTTTTTATAATACTTAGGAAGGATGACTCACATATGATAATTATTTAACTCTGTTGAAAAATATTACGAAACCTTAGAAAATGATTTATTTATAATCTTTTGATAATTTCTATACTATTGTTTTTCATAAATCTTTTTTGAAAATTACAGTAGATCAAGAATAAATATATTTAGAAATGCACATAAAATAAATACTCAGATATCCCACCTTAGAAGGAATCACCAAAAAATAATAGAGTGTGAGGATTTTTCAAGCCTATAAAACTAGAAAATGAACCTATTTGATCAATGAAGGTTTCAAAAATTATGAAAGATGAGATCTAGGTCTCCTCAGACATAAGGGATCAACAAAAAAATAATGACCTCAAGGTTTGAGATAATTTTGAATAAATCCAACGCATAAGATCCATAGCATTAAAAAACCCACATAAGTTATCAATTTAATTTGTCTTATAATCATTTATCCAAAGTGGAAGGATTAATTATTGTTAAACATCTGACATAAGAGAACATGAATCAAATAAATAAATTTTCCTGAATTTTTGAATTTGAAGCAATTGGACAGGTTATAGGGTGAGTTAAAGAAGAAGACATGTGAAAAGAGGTTTAAATACATAATTTTCCCAAAAATAGCACTGCCAATGGGTAACAAGGTTTCACCCTTATGAAAATCGACCCATATGCGAGCTACCCTTATGAAATATTTTTAAAATCACTAGTTCACATACAAAACTCCACCATACCATTACATAATTTCTCCTTAACATTATACAACACTTACTTACCCTTACATAGACACAGTTACCCCTACACAACTACCATTACATGGGCTAATACCCTCATTCAATTACCCTTATGAAACTAGTTGCCTTTATATATGTAATGTTCCCCAGCCTAGTGCTCCCTCGAGTTATTGAAATGGGGTTGGCTATGTGATCTAAAGTGAACCTCTCAGTATACTAGAGGTATCCGAATAACAATGAGGGTTTAAGGAATATATTGGGTACATTATACACTATATAAAATGGTAGTAATAAAGATGAAATAAAATAGAGTAGTAGAAATAGTATCATCCAAATAATCAACAACAAACAACCTATCTAAACAGGGGGGAAATAAATTAATAAAAATTATAATAAAAATCCATGTCATGTTAGGTTGAAAAGTAACTAAAGGTTGTTCTGAAAATCACAGAAATAATAGAATATTAGAATATATAAAGACAACAAAAGGCCCTGGTCCCAAACCCATTTTAGTCCCATATCCACACACCAACCTGACCAGTATGAAAATCAACATTAGTTTCCCTTTCCCTTTTCCCAACATGAATCCATGAAATATTTTTGGGTAAAAAATGGTGGACCATCTAGGGTATGAGAAAACATAGTAGGTCGAAACCACCATGTCTAAATAAATATAGACTAAGAAATATAGTGCATGAAATAAATTGATAATCAAGGTATTAATTTAACCATTTAACATTGGACATGAAATAAACCTATGAACTCTCAAATTATATGGGGAATACCTATGGCTAACCTAACCTACTTCAGAACCCTTCTAGATATCAGTTTCTAGAGAATTATCCTCTTACACTAATACAAATCACCCAATCTATGGTAGATTCTCCTTCCAAGGATAAATCACATAGAACATCTCCTAAACAAATTACCTCTACCCAAAATCTATTTAAAATATCACCCTTGGGTATCCAATGATTGTGAATCAGGTACTCATGCATCCTATATAATTATATAATCAACCCTCGGGAATCAAGTACCAATGTTCCTATCCCATAGGTGGTATGATGTCATGCAAATATCCCTCTTGCATCGATATAATCACAAGTCATATCAAGATAATCTCAATATATCAGAAATCATCCCACCATCAGGAATCAGTCACAATAATATCATATAAAATCCAGGTTTGTTCAAGAAAATAATAAGGCAAACAACACACAAGCCAAATATATAATCATAAGACATAATGATCAATTTATTAAATAATAATTTTTATCCAAATATTTGTCATTAATTCAGGTTCCCAATTGTCATCATAATTACATCAAACATATTTCATCATGGTATTAGAACTATGTTTATTATCATAATAATTAATCCATTTTAGCTAAGGTGAAACTATAACTCACAACCACTAAAATACATGTGTTATTCTAAATATTACATTACTTCAAAAATCATACCAGGTATCTAATGTCAAAATGACCAATTTTAAATATCTTTTAGGGATGGAACACCTATCATGTGGCCACAAGTCTCAGTCTCAAATCAAATGGACTCAAAAAAATCCGAAAGAAGGTATTAAAATGGGTTATCATCAAACATGGATTTATTACATTTTTTTCGGTTCCATGGATGGGATTCTAGAATGATCTCACTTTTTTCACATAGTAATTATAATTGAAAACTACATTTGGGATATTATTTATCCCACCCACCTAAAAATTAGAGAATATGTGGAAATAACATCACATCCATGGTAGTGATAAACATCCTCCTTCACATCAATGGGAATAAAATAATTATGTCAAAAATGGATTGAGAAGTGGAAGAAGAAATATAAGGCTTAACATAGATCTCATGATCTATAATTCTACGATCCAATGAAGCCTCTCTTCTGGTTCAAAGGGTATTCCCAAAAATTTATACTAGAAGGTAAGTAGGGGAAGATGTATATTTTTTTAGATCACATGGTGCTAGAGGGTTTTAAAATAGACATGATATGATTAATTAATGGTGTGAATATAATTCATATAATCAATTCCCAGATTCCATTATTCATCAATAAAACCATCACCTCATATTAAAATTCCATAAGAAACTTATTTCACACTATGATTCTATCACACTACATTAATTAATGATCCATAGCATTCCCTAAAACCATTCACGCATCATATCTTGAATAGAATTCACATCATGAATTCATTATTCATCCTAATTTCATATCACCTTCAATTGTTTCCTACTCTTCTGTAGTACTTACCAAAAACCAACCCAAATGGATTAAGTATTGATCACTAAGATTCAATATAAAATTAACTGAACACAATTATGTTCACAAAAATTTAATGAAGGACATACCTAGAGAAATACAAGATTTTAAAACCCCAACCATATAATGGATCATCCCTATGTTGATCCAAGAATCATGGTGGCATATCTGTAAACATTACTAACTACAATGATTAGATATTAGATTCCCTCTCCTAGGTATCCCATTGAACACTCCCATGATACCACTGCACTTCTAATAGTTGGATGGTCCTCCCCCAGTGATTCTTCTCACTACAGAATATGATATGGGTAGGATTCTCCTCAAAGGAAGCATCAACATAGAGCTCAATATTTTGATAATATTTCACTTGAGAATGGTTAGGATGATATATTTGAATCTGAAATATGGGGAAAACTTCATTCATTGAAGTGTAGTGATGTGGATGTTCCAAATGGTATGCTACTTGATCAATCCTTTCCATAGTCACAAATGAATTGAAAAACCTAGGTGATAACTTTCCTTCCATCCTAATATGTCATTTTCCCAACCTAGAAAACACCCATAAAGAATCCCAATGACCAAAATCAAACTCCAAAGGTTATATATGATGGTCAACATATGATTTATGAGAGCTATGTGTAGTCACCAACCACTTTATAATCATCTAAACCATCTCAAATGTTTCCTCTACAATAAAAGTCCCAATGAGTCTACCTGTAACTAAAAAAGAATAAAAAGGAATGTACTACCATATAAAGCCTCAAAAGGATACATTTGAATAGATTACTAGAAGGTTTTATTATATATAAACACCATGAGTACCATATACTTCTCCCAAGAACCATAAAAATATGGAACATAGTATCAAAACATACTATTTGTAATTCTAAATATTCATTCGTATTGGCCATCAATATAAGGGTGATAGGCTGTACTCAGAAGAACTTGTGATCTATGTTCCTTCTAAATTCATTTCCAAAAAACAATACATGAAAATAGGATTTTGATGTTATATAATACTCCTTGGAACATAGAGAATTCCAACTATCTATTGCATATATAGACTACCAAGATCATCGATGGTGGAGGTCTCCCTAATAGGAAAGAATTGGGATACCATTGTAAGTCGATCCACGATCACCCATAAAACATAATTCTTGTGAGGTTTCCAAGGTAATCATATCATGAAATCCATACTGACCATATCCCTCATCTACTCTTGAATGGGAAGAGGGTCTAACAACATATTAGGGATATGATTATTGACCTTCACCTGATAACCAATGTAGAATCTCACAAAAAACCCTCTATTTACCTTTTCATTCTTGGACACAATTAATCTATAAGAAGATAATAATACATATTTTTTAAAATGAGATGTACCACCCATTTAGAATCTTGATACTCAATCATTAGATCATCACAAAAACCAATAGGAACCCATACTCAGCCTCGGAATTGAATAACATCACCACTTCCCAAATACCATCCTACTGGTGACTCCCCGCTGTATAAGACAACCCTCATAGTTAAGATATCTAGATCAGATAACTCCTATATCTTGATCCAGTCTAAAATAATGGGTAAAATTGATGTCTAAATAAAATATAGTCACCCCTAGGACTTCTGAACATATAGATGCATGTCCACAAAGAGTTCCATTAGCTTTAACTCATCGCAAGCCTCCCTCAATGCCTCTGGTTTCATATACAAGTTCAAGGAATTAATAATTAAATTTCATTTTCTGGGTTTGTAAGACAACTCAAATTCAAAATAATTCAGATATTCAACCAACCTTCTCTTAAAAAGGTTATGGTATCACCAAGAAAATATATTCTTGAGTATTTGTTGTTCCATGTATACCAAAAAAATCTCACCGAAAAGATATTTTCTATAGCATCTTTGAGAATGTATCACCATGGAGAAATCTAGAACATGGGTAGGGAAATTCTGATGATGTGGTCTCAAATTTCAAGAGCCATAAGAAACCATTTTGTCCTAATTTATTATAACTTTTTTGAGTCCAACTCTAGAATTTTTCATAGTACATGATATATTATTTTCTTAACATATGAAATGTGAGGATCGATGCTATGTTTCACATGATCTTCATTTATTGGAAATCACTCTCAAAAGAATATAAAAAATATATATTTCACCCCTTTCATAGTCATAATATAAATTTTCACTTCTAAATTGGTTAAGTCCTTGATAAAGAGTTGATAGTAACATAATAGGTCTAGAAATCCTTGAATCTTGAATACATTCTAGGGCCACTCCCAAGATACCATGACTATAATATAATCTATATCCATAGCCACAATAGCCTTTGAGATAACATGGCCTAATAATTGCACTCTATCAATCCAGAAACAACATTTAGATATATTTTCATAAATACAATGATCCCTCAATGTACTCATGAAAATGTCAAGATTTTGGGAATGATTTTCTATTGAATGGGAGTATACCAAGATATCATAAAAAATACCAAAAACCAATACAAGAAAGGATAAAAGATCCAATTTATTAATTACATGAATACCAATGATTCATTCATCAGACCAAAAGTAATAACCCTGAAATTGTATAAGCCATGCCATTTTATAAATGTAATTCGTGGTATGTCAGATGGTCTCACCCTCAACTGATGGTACCACGATGTCAATTATATCTTGTAAAAGATCTTGGAACCTCTTATATGATAAAAAATATCATTGATTCACGAAAGGGGATATTGATTCTTGGCCATCATTAAGTTCAATATTCAATAATCCACACATAAGTCCAAGGTACCATCGACCTGCTTGGAAAAAATCACAGGAGAATCCCACATAGAAATAGTAGGCCATATGATTCCCTTTTATTCTAAATATTCAAAATAAAATTTCAATTCATTAATATTTTATGGTTACATTATATAGGGTAGAATAGAAACTTCTTCTGTTCCCAAAAACAACTTGATCATGAACTCGATCACTTGAATTGGTGGTAAGACATATAATTCTTTAGAAAAAATATCCTAAAATTGTCTACTATAAGAGGAAAAGTATCGTAATAAATTCCACCATCATCTATAATAAGGATCACTATTTGATTCATGAGACAATATAATATGACTGAGTTGGTCCTATATGACCATCTTGAATATCCCACTCACCTTAAAGATAATGGATTCTCCCTTACAGAGATAGGGAGGTATCTTTTCTTCTATAACTGTTGATATGAGCCTTGTATAGAATAAGCTTGTGCATACCAAGAATAATATCAAAACCTTCCATTTCCAACATAAAAATATCTCAAAATAAATTGAATCCACCGATTTCAAGAGAACACCCCTTGAAACACTTTATATCATATGACATCACAACCAATTATTTGTCAATGATTATAAAACAATTCAAGATCTCCATTACCTATCCTAACCATTTTAAAATTGAGAAGATAAAACGAATTAAATCTCCCTATATCAAACAAAAAACAAGAAATGGTGGATGATACAATAATAATACCTATGTCGATAGAAGGCCCTTCATTTATGCTAGCTAGAGTAGACTGCATAACATGAAACTAACTCATTAATCACCCACGAATTCTATTATTAATCCAATATTTTCTCTCTAAGGGGTACTTATGCTCCTCCCCTAGGGAACCATGTCCTTTAACTCATCCTAAATGTTTAATAGAACTCCAAATAATGGTATAATGAAGAGAAGATGAGTGCCTCCTGGACACATGTATATTTCATTATCCCCATCCATTTCTCTATTACTAAAAGTTACTACAAAACATTTGAAGATAACCCACACTTCCAAATAAACATATCTCCACTATAGGGTTAGGACACTTCAGGTTCCTGTGTTCCAACCTTCCACACTAAAAACACTACACTGAGCCCCTATCATGAGGTTTAATTCCACTCCCCTGACTACTCATTCTACTATTTCAGTGGTAGAAACAGCTATAGCGGTGATTCTTTCAACTAGAAGTAGAACCCCCAGATCTCCCTTTTGAAACATCATAACCACCAATTGATACCTCTCTCAAATTCACTTTACTGATGAGATCCAAATTCTTCACATTTTAAGGATACTCATGAACAATATGTTCACCTGCAACCTTATCTCATAGAGAATCCCATACTAATATATTTTTACCCTGAGAACCTCATCAACTACCAAAGATGTAGAAAAATGACGAAGGATTGTGAAACATCCAATATATTTTATCATTAATATGAACTCTCTTTTCATATTATAATACTTGTGAGGATTCTCATCCTTTAAAATCCATTGATAGAAGTTGATCAATAACATCACCTTGAAACTCTTCCAGGATAACTCCTAATACTACCCAGTATGCTCAAGAATATCCCATAAACACTTGGATAGTCCTAAAATCATATAATAATTGTGTTTCACCCTTCTATATGTGATTTTCTTAAGATGATTTAATATCATCTAGATTTACTCAATCTAGAACATAGCTACTTGGGGGCCTCCCTCCCCAGTGAATGTAGGTGGATGCTACAACTGAAACTCCCTCATGAATTCAGACATTGAAGGTATGATGTGAATAGAGTCCCTCTACATTGATCATATGACCCTCAAGTATCTGTCATGGAAATGATATTCCATTGGATTTTCTGGATCCATGGGATGTTCCAGCTCATCTACTTTAAGTACGTTCTAATTAACTCTCTCTCAATGCTTCATTCAAAGATTATGAGGACGAATTTTCTCTACAAAGACTAATGAAATATTTATAAAAGAGGAAACAAAAAATTTCAACCTCAACCAGTGATAAAAAACCAAGATCCAGTAACTCAAGGTTTCTATAAACATGGATTAATAATTTAATTGGTATAACATAAAAATTTCTTTTATTTATTTTTATTAGGTATAATAGTTAATATAGTTCACTATTCACATGGATAAATATATAACATGCTATATATTTGACCCAAGCATAAAATATGTATGTCCAAATATTTCCATATGTTCCTATCATGATGCATTTATATCATCTCATTTCATACTACGCCATGAGTAAAAATATCAATAAAAAATAACATCACAAAATATGTGAATCACCCAAGGTGAAATAACATCAAAAATATAACAAAAAATACAGGAACAACAACCCCATCCATAGGCACTCAGATTCCCCCTCACACATGGGTTATATACTCTCATGAATGAGATCATTAATGAGACCCTAAACAAACAAGTAACATTTTTTACATTTACCAAATATAAAAAAATATATAAAAGAAACCTGAGGCTATGATACCCATTAGTAACGTCCCTCGGCCCAGTGCTCCCTAATAGGACTAAATCGAGGGTGGATATGTTACTTCAAGAGAACCTCATTGTATTTTATAGGCTTATGACTAGTTTATAGTGTGAAAGAAATATATTTTGGAGACTATAACCTATATAATAGAATATAAATACCCCATAAGTAATAACAAAGTAGCGAAAGTAGTGAAAAAAAATAATCAACAAACGATAGCCAAATCGATGAAGGGAAAAATAAAATAACCTGAATGGAAATAAAAATCCATGTAATTTCATTCTTAAAAGTAACTAAAAAAATTTGATGTATGTTACATAAATAAGATAGTATAAGACTCTATAAAGAAACCAAAATACCCCATTCCTGAACCCATGTCAGTCCCATCTCCATGATTCAACCCGACCAATAAGAAACTAAACAACATGGTCCCTTTCCCTTGTCGAAACCTACATCTATGAAATCTATCTGGGAACCAAAAGGTGTCCCATATAAGGTGTGAGTACAAATCAGTAGTGTGACACAACCATGTATAAACAAATATAGTTTGAGAAATATAGCGCATTCAATAAAGCAACAACCAGGGTTTTAATTTTATAATTTAACACTTCATATGATATAAACCCAACGGACCTCACGTTTCTAGGGGGGATATAGGCTTGGACAACCTTCTTCAGCATCCTGTCTGATATCCCTATCCAAGGAAGGATCATCCAAAATCATGACAAATCACCCAATTGATATAATATTATCACACCAAGGATGAATCATAAAAAACATTTCATGAACTAATGGAATTTTCCTATAGGATATCTAGAATATCACCCCTGGGTATCTAGTGACTATGCATCTAGCCTTCAGATATTCGATATAATCATATAATCTACCCTCATGAATCATGTACCAGTGTTCCTAGTTAAAAAGAGATGTGAAATCATGCACCTATCCCTCAAGAATTAACATAATTATTAGTAGTATCAAGACAAACTCAAAATGATAGAAAGAATCCAAAACTTATGAAATAATCACAAAATATTCATATAAACACAAAAATATATGTAATAAATTCAGAAGAACAAAAACACACATACCATATATATCATTATATTTCACAATGATCAATTTATCAAATTGTCATTTGAATATCCAGAAATATTTGATTAATTATGGTTCCTAATTATCATCATAATAATATAAAACCTATTTCATCGTGGTCTTGAACCTATGTTTATTAGCCTACCAATTAATCCATTTTTGACAAGGTAACTCTATCTATCAAAACCACTTTAATACATGCATTATGTAGAATCCTAAATTAATCTTGGAATAAAAAAAATTACAAATCATTCTAGGGCTCTAATGTCAAACTAACCATGTTTCAACAAGGTATAGGTCTAGCACACGTGTTGGGTGGCCACAGGTCACGATATCAAAGATAATTGACCCAAAAAATCCAAAGGAAGGTCTAAATAAGGGGTTATCTTAAAACATGGATTTATTAAATTGTTTTGGTCATGTGCATGGGATTTTGGTGTCATCGAACATATTTATTGCACTACATATAATTGAAATAGATGTTTGGGATATTATTTAGACCACCCACCTCTAAAGTAGAGAAGATGGAAAAAAACCTAATTTCTGTAGTAGTGATCATATTCCTCCTTCTCTTAAATAAGAATAATAAATTCAATCAACAATGGATAAAGAAGAAAAATAAGAAATGTAAGGCTTATATATGATCTACCGGTTCAAAATTACAAGATCCTATGAAACATTGCTTTTGATTCGAAGGGGATTCCCATAAATCTCTACTACAAGGGCTGTAGGGGAAGTGGTATGTGATTTTCATTTTTCATGGTGTTGGAGGGTTTTAAAATAGTGATGGCCTGACTAATTTACAATGTGAAAAGGATTCACAATGTGAGTTCCCTGATTCTATTATATGATGAGAAACTTATCAACATAGATTTAAAATATATAAGAAACAAGTTTATCGTCATGAATCATTTACATAATGTGAATATATGATTCATAGATTTTCATGAAACCATTTAGGCCTTGTATAGATACAAGGGAGATCCCAAAAAAATTAACATCATGAATTAATTCTATAGCCTGAATTCTACTACTTCCTGATCCAATACAGTACTTACCCAGCAGCTGGCCAAATAGTCTAGGGATTGATCACTTGGATTGAAGCTAAAGATAAATGAACTAAAATAGGTTTATAAAAAATTAATAGGGATGTGTAGGACCCTAGAACACCCTAAGAGGGGAGGGTTGAATAAAACTCTCAACTTTTTCTTTTAAAGTGATGGATATGTTTCCCATGTTGGTAGTAACTCCTTAATCCTATATTATGGATAAGAAAAATAATCAAACAATCAAATTCAAAGATACCACACATAACTTTTACTTGGTTCACAACTAAGGGCTGCAACCAAGAAGCATATGTAGACAGTGTGTTAGTCATAACAAATTCCCCTAATCTTCACTAAATATGGATTACAATGGTTCGAGCATAGTCACTCTGTCCCAGGAACACTGCCTTTACAAAGGTTTAGGGATAGCTCACTGCTTCCCTCAGATCAGTTCTGTTGACTCCCCCTAGCTCACTGACTTGGGTGAAGTCTCACTCAATTTATCAAATTGAAGTCTGATTAAATGATTTGGAATTAAATTTTTTGTCAATGACTTAGCATGAGACTATAATAACACTTTGTACCTGAGTTTATTCTCTTTTAAATCCTTATCCCCTTAAACTAGATGTTCAAAACTACACTTCATGAAGCCCCTTTGCGAACCACACTCCTTCGTGAAGGACCCCTACCTTCACGAAACTATTTATCTTTGCGAAGATTCATAGCCTTTTTGTGGAATTGTCATTGCGAAACTCACTGATTCATTGTAGAATATGTCATCATCATGAAGTAACCATTTGAAAAAATCATGGGAATCATTTAAGACTAAAATTCTCTTCATGATGCACTAGCTCGCATAGATAGCCCGATTCACGATGTTATTCGCAAACCCAAAGTGTCTCCAAATTTTACTTCAAAACATCAATTAAAATAGAGAGTGGTAGCCTCATATTTATAGGATTGGCCATTCACGAAGCTCCATCGCCTCTTTATATATTTTCCATAACATCAAACACATCTTTGTAGCACTCCTCCCTTCACAGAAAACCATGGAAATTATCTGTACGCATAGCTACACATCATTGTAGATCCTTCCATCATTTACCTTTACAGAAACTATCAATTTCTCAAAGCATTCTTTCAATGACCATAAATCTCTACAACTCGTAATCAAGTAGAACTCCATCTCTAATTGTGATTCCCATCATAATCATGAAACGCACCATCAAAATTCTTTATGTCTACATGAAACACAATTCTCAAAACCCATCTTCACAAATATCAAGCATTTTCTATATTTTTATAAGGCCTCCAAGAAAAACCACTTTGCACATTGAAATCCAACTTCCAAATTTTGGACCCCAAAAATTGGGCAAACACTAGGAAACGATGCCCCCATCAATACTACTTTTGGTATGAATTGTATGATTCCTTTCCTTGAAATATCCCTAGCTTTCCATTAGAGGATTGACAACAGACACAAACCATACATAAATTAAAGAAATGAAAAACCCTGGTTCCAATAGGATGTACCTAGAAAAAGATGTTATCTTACATTGTACACCCTAGTTTACCCTTATGTGAGCATAAGAGTACCCAAGATACCCTTACGTACCACGCCAGTAACCTTACAAAGTTCCCTTATGTGAGTGACTTACACTTATGTAGTGATGGGATGACCCTTACACATCACATGTGTAACGACCCGAAATTTTAAATAAATCTTGTTTCCTAATTTTATGTGTTATTTTATTTTATTTTTATACTCAACAAAAATGTTTTATTTGATAACATGAGTATAATTAAAATGAGACTGTTGGGTTTTGATTGTTATTTGACCATTGGTCAATATGACCACTGGAAACTAAACGTTTTGACTATTGTCTCTAAATACAAGCAATCTTGGTTAATTAATATAGAAAGAAGATTTGATGGCCTCACCCAGTAGTCTTGGACCGATCGAAGCCCATCTAACAGAATCTGGGAAGGAGGTAGCACCACTGGGCTTTTCTCTGGACCAAACCCAAGCTGAACTTCATCGTGTGAAGCTAGAACGGGATCGCCTTTACGAGAAGTTCAAACTGATAGAAATTACTACTCATGCGATGTTGGCCGAGCCTCCCTCGGATTCTCTCACTTTAGCACACCTTACACTTAGGTCCTATGCTGGTGTGATAAGGGGCTATGTAAGGAGACCGTAACTGCCTTGTGTAATCCTTTGTTTTAAATAAAAATTGGGATTTCTTCTTATGATGAAGTTTATGAATTTTCAAATGACCGGATAAATATAATATTCATATTTTTTATGGATTTTAGAAAAATGATATTTTAAAAATGGTAGTGTAAACCTTAAATAATTAAAAATGTGTAATGATTTTCGAAAAATGGTCTTCTACAATAATGTTCAGTACGAAATTTAGATACTAATAAGATCAACTTAATTTTTGATGAATAGTAAATTATGAATAGTGATTTTATGATTAGGATTAGTAATGTGTCCAAATGGATTAGTAATCTCACTTAAAGAAAGTATTAATATAATCTAGGCACCATGATTAAGTAATGTGATTCAATAAAATGGTTAAATAACCATTTCATAAATTATTATACAAGTATTAGTTTTTTCGGGTGAATAGTGTTTTTTAATTAAAAATTAAATTAAAAATATTTAGAAAATTATTTTTATAAAATGGATTTCATTTTTGAACTCAGAGCACCGATATTATGTTATGTTAATTTTTGGGGGTTTTTTTCTGAAAAAATGAATTTTCGGTGAATAGTGTATTTATTTAAAAATAAATTTAAAAATATTTAGAAAATTATTTTTATAAAATGGAGTTCATTTTTGAAATCAGAGAATTGATATTTGGTTAGTGTGAAATTTTGGGATTTTTCTGAGAAAGTTGAATTTTCAGTGAATAGTAAAAATGCAGTTTTAGGGTTTCGGTATGTTTAATGACATCATAGATGTGTCATGATGATGTCATGAGATATTTTAAGGGTTGGCCGGCCAAGGGTGATGAATAATTGTTTTGGGGGCCCGATGTGGCCTAACTCCATGGTAAATGCCAAGGGAGAGCACATGGGTTTGAGAAAAGCACATGTGAGGTGTCCCTTGGCCATTAATGCCTTGTCCCCTCACTTTCCCTATAAATATCAAGCCCTCATCTCATCCATTCGACTCCCCACTATTCCCCAATGAATTTCTGGTCTCATTACCTCCCAAGGAGTCCTCCCAAGGTGCCCCCAATCCCTCAAGGTCCAAACCTTTGAGTTTCAAGAGTCACGTTTTAAGGTAAGGGATCCGACCTCTCTCTTTCATTTCAAGTAATCTCTTTGATGTCATTCCTTTTATGCTCCATGTTCTTATGTTGGAGGATGTTCTTTTATACTCCTCTTACTTCCCTTTTCATGTTAATATAATGAGAGATCCCCTCTTACTCTCATTATTTCATTTTGTGATGTTTTAAGTGGCGCCGTTAGGCTGCCGAAATTTTTGTAACAGATTCTTTCTCCTTTCTCATTTTTCATGATCTATTTTCATGTAATGTATTTCAAGTTACTTTTTATTATGTTGGGGTATAATCTATAAATTTATCACACTGATCTTTTATGATCATATGATGAGATACCCCATTGGATCTCTTCAATTCATTATTTTTATGTTTTAAGTGGCGTCGTTAGGGTACCGAATTTTTAAGTGGTTCTTCACCCTTCTCGTTTTGAAGTTCTACTTTCATGTCAATTCTTTCAAGTTCCTTTTTTTATGTTGGGGTATGATCTCTATATCTATCATACTGGACTCTTATGTTCATATGATGAGAGACCCCATTTTATCTCTTCAATTCAGTATTTTTAAGTTTTAAGTGGCGCCGTTAGGCTGCCAAATTTTTAAGTGGTTCTTCACCCTTCTCGTTTTGAAGTTCTACTTTCATGTCAATTATTTTAAGTTCATTTTTGTTATGTTGGGGCATTATCTCTATATCTATCATACTGAACTCTTATGTTCACATGATGAGAGACCCTATTTGATCTTTTCAAATCATTTTTTGTTGAAGGTTAAGTAATGTCGTTAGGCTGCCAAACTTTCATAAGAGAAATCTAATTTTTGTCTTCCGTCCATGTTTTTCATTTCAAATGGAATGTCCTTGTAATTTCATTACCATGATCACATATACTTTTTATTCTGTCCACATACTATTTTATGGGTCATTTATGAATGTTTGACCCATTTTACCTCTCTTTTTAATATCTTCTAAAACCTCGTAACATAGCCGTTATGCTGCAGAATTTCCGTCTCAAAATGTCTCTCTTTTTTTCTAAAGTTCATTTATATTATTAAGTTAATAATAAAAGCTATTTCTTCTAAAGGGGTATTCACATATATACCAAAATCTTCTATTTTAAATTCTGGGATTTACATACATGAGACCCTCCTTCCTTTTATGTGGGTTTTAAAGTGATGTAAATATCATGTCTATAAAGCAGTTTTTTAAAACATTATGATTATGAAATGAAACCCATTTATTTTATGCTATATGGGTTATTTATGAAATTTTTTATGATGATATATGTGGCTCACATGATAATAATGGCAAATTTAAGGGTGCGCCCTGATAGCTCTCCAATGCATTGGGTAATGATGTAACCACTAGAGATTACAATTTTCACGATACCTTGGTGAATAACTTTGGTAATTTTCAAATGACACCTTGGGGATGGACCTTGGTGATATGTTCATGATTGTCTATGTTAAATGATGTAGCCACATCTTCAAGTTATGAAAATGTTATTTTTATTATGATATGCCACATGTTTTTTTTATCATGCCTTAAAGTTCTTGTTCATGACATAGTTGATGTATCTCAAGTTCACATGTTAAATGTTTCCCTTGTTTCCCTTACTGGGTCTTCTGCTCACCCTTTCTTTTGATGTATGCTCCCAGGTTATGTGATGCAGTAATGAACCTAGGATGAACATGAGGTGAAGCCTTTCAAGTGTTTTAGAAGAATGTTTTATGTTTTCATGTTTTAAGTTCCTGGTTTCCAAGACACTAAACCTTAAAGATCCTCAGTTTTGTATAATGTAATGAAAGTTTATGTGATAAAAAGGCAGGATTCTATAGTTGGTATCAAATGATGGTTTAGTTATTTGTGGAAATTAGGATATGAAAAATCTAGGAAGAACCCTATAGAAAAGTTTAAATATAGGAAATCTTCCTGGTATTTTGGTGAGTATTGAGTAAGGGGTTTCCAAGCAAATACATCCCTGTCTGGATACGAGCAGGTAGAGGTGGCTCTGGCACAGATGTACATAGGGTTAAAACCCGAAAACACCGCATTGAGCTAGACTAGAACGGGAACTGGTACACGACAACGGGCCTTGCTGCACTCTTGGTTACGACACTCCTGGGGGATATGCTTTGGTAAATTCATAAGCTTAGTATGAACCATTATTAAAGGAACAAGGATAAAACAAAATAAGGATTCACATAAGAATATATGATCATGGATAACCTAGATTGGATCTTAGGGGATCACAAGTTACGATATACTTTTATTCTACATGTTTATCCTTTTATGCTTAAAGTTTCCTTTTCATGATTATTAGCTAAGTAAATAAGCCCCTAATTATAGTTTCTTTTCTTAGTTAATGGCGGGAAATGGAAGAACATGTCCCAAAAACCAATGTGATAGGAAATGCGACGATTGTCGTATTAATATGACAGAGGTGATTAGGGGATTAAAATATGATTATTATTTTGGAATACGTTCACTATTTTAGGGACCCTATATGATCGAGGTAAATAGATTACTATGGTATTTTCATTGAGGAGTAAGGTTGACTTATATTTTGAAGAATCGAAAAATTTATGGTGGACTTATAGTAATTTAGGCTACTTATGGGAATGATTAACCTATCTTGGGTAAAATATGTTTAGTTTAGATGTTAGGAGTGGTTGATGTTGTTTGGAGATGAACAATGAAGTTTATTTTGGAAGACTATGTTATCAAATCCTTCTTGTATTTGGGATTCAATCTTAGTTTGTTTTATTTTGAGGAATTTTAAGGACCGTTATTTATGGGATGGTCTATGATGATCTTTGGGTAGTACCATGGAACTTTGAAGATTTAAAAGTATTTTCCATTCCTATGGGATTCTTCCTTTTTGAAGAGTTGTTTAACCTTAAGCTTTCTGTTTTTGATAATGTTTAAAGATAGAAGAAATAGATAGTTAATCTTTTGGGGATTATTTGATTCTCTAGAAGGTGATTCTTGTGTTTTGATGAGACCAAGTAGTTTTGAGTGCTCATCGTTTGGGAGAAAAGATTAGTTTTGGTAGAAACTTATTAAATGGTGAAACTCTATATGAAGGTAGATATATTTCCTTATGTTCTTGTTCTATGTTGTAAATGAATTCCTCAAAATTATGAAAAGGAACGTAAAACAAAAACGTTGTTGGTTTACGTTTCCTACTAGGTAATCAAAGATCGTTTACACACATCATAAGTTTGGGATTTTCTTATGGTTAACTTTCTCCTAATCATGTTCTCTGTCACTCTCCCTCAGAACATGACCCTTTGTTTTCTCCTCCATGTCCATATTTTCCTACATGGAATCCTAGTGTGGGCTAACTCGGGTGACCTTCGTACTTCCCTTTCTTTCTTTTAAAGTAATAGTTTTACTGACTCCTTTTCCGATGTGGGACTTTCAATGAAATTTCAAAACCTAATTTTAAAAAAAAATTGCGAGGACGCAATTTCTTAAGGGGTGAAGATTGTAACGACCCGAAATTTTAAATAAATCTTGTTTCCTAATTTTATGTGTTATTTTGTTTTATTTTTATACTCAACAAAAATGTTTTATTTGATAACATGAGTATAATTAAAATGATATTGTTGGGTTTTGATTGTTATTTGACCATTGGTCAATATTTCCACTGGAAACTAAACTTTTTGACTATTGTCTCTAAATACAAGCAATCTTGGTTAATTAATATAGAAAGAAGATTCGATGGCCTCACCCAGTAGTCTTGGACCGATCGAAGCCCATCTAACAGAATCTGGGAAGGAGGTAGTACCACTGGGCTTTTCTCTGGACCAAACCCAAGCTGAACTTCATCATGTGAAGCTAGAACGGGATCGCCTTCACGAGAAGTTCAAACTGATAGAAATTACTACTCGTGTGATGTTGGTCGAGCCTCCCTCAGATTCTCTCACCTTAGCACACCTTACACTTAGGTCCTATGCTGGTGTGATAAGGGGCTATGTAAGGAGACCGTAACTGCCTTGTGTTATCCTTTGTTTTAAATAAAAATTGGGATTTCTTCTTATGATGAAGTTTATGAATTTTCAAATGACCGGATAAATTTAATATTCATATTTTTGATGGATTTTAGAAAAATGATATTTTAAAAATGGTAGTGTAAACCTTAAATAAATAAAAATGTGTAATGATTTTCGAAAAATGGTCTTCTACAATTATGTTCAGTACGAAATTTAGAGACTAATAAGATCAACTTAATTTTTGATGAATAGTAAATTATGAATAGTGATTTTATGATTAGGATTAGTAATGTGTCCAAATGGATTAGTAATCTCACTTAAAGAAATTATTAATATAATCTAGGCACCTTGATTAAGTAATGTGATTCAATAAAATGGTTAAATAACGATTTCATAAATTTTTATTCAAGTATTAGTTTTTTCGGGTGAATAGTGTTTTTTAATTAAAAATTAAATTAAAAATATTTAGAAAATTAGTTTTATAAAATGGATTTCATTTTTGAACTCAGAGCACCGATATTATGTTATGGTAATTTTTGGGGTCTTTTTTCTGAAAAAATGAATTTTCAGTGAATAGTGTATTTTATAAAAATAAATTTTAAAATATTTAGAAAATTATTTTTATAAAATGGAGTTCATTTTTGAAATCAGAGCATTGATATTTGGTTAGTGTGAAATTTTGGGATTTTTCTGAGAAAGTTGAATTTTCAGTGAATAGTAAAAAATGCAGTTCTAGGGTTTCGGTATGTTTAATGACATCATAGCTGTGTCATGATGATGTCATGAGATATTTTAAGGGTTGGCCGGCCAAGGGTGATTAATTATTGTATTGGGGGCCCCATGTGGCCTAACTCCATGTTAAATGCCAAGGGAGAGCACATGGGTTTGAGAAAAGCACATGTGAGATGTCCCTTGGCCATTAATGCCTTGTCCCCTCACTTTCCCTATAAAAACCAAGCCCTCATCTCATCCATTCGAATCCCCACCCTTCCCCCAACGAATTTATGGTCTCATTACCTCCCATGGAGTCCTCTCAAGGTGCCCCCAAGCCCTCAAGGTCCAAACCTTTGAGTTTCAAGAGTCACGTTTTAAGGTAAGGGATCCGACCTCTCTCTTTCATTTCAAGTAATCTCTTTGATGTCATTCCTTTTATGCTCCATGTTCTTATGTTGGAGGATGTTCTTTTATACTCCTCTTACTGCCCTTTTCATGTCAATATAATTAGAGATCCCCTATTACTCTCATTATTTCATTTTGTGATGTTTTAAGTGGCGTCGTTAGGCTGCCGAAATTTTTGTAACGGATTCTTTCTCCCTTCTCATTTTTCAAGATCTATTTTCATGTAAAGTATTTCAAGTTACTTTTTATTATGTTGGGGTATGATCTCTAAATTTATCATACTGATCTTTTATGATCATATTATGAGAGACCCCATTTGATCTCTTCAATTCAGTATTTTTAAGTTTTAAGTGGCGCCGTTAGGCTGCCGAATTTTTAAGTGGTTCTTCACCCTTCTCGTTTTGAAGTTCTACTTTCATGTCAATTCTTTCAAGTTACTTTTTTTTATGTTGGGGTATGATCTCTATATCTATCATACTGGACTCTTATGTTCATATGATGAGAGACCCCATTTTATCTCTTCAATTCAGTATTTTGATGTTTTAAGTGGCGCCGTTAGGCTGCCAAATTTTTAAGTGGTTCTTCACCCTTCTCGTTTTGAAGTTCTACTTTCATGTCAATTCTTTTAAGTTAATTTTTGTTATGTTGGGGCATTATCTCTATATCTATCATACTTAACTCTTATGTTCACACGATGAGAGACCCTATTTGATCTTTTCAAATCATTTTTGTTGAAGTATAAGTAACGCCGTTAGGCAGCCAAACTTTCATAAGAGAAATCTATTTTTTGTCTTCCGTCCATGTTTTTCATTTCAAAAGGTATGTCCTTGAAATTTCATTACCATGATCATGTATCCTTCTTATTCTGTCCATCTACTATTTTATGGGTCATTTATGAATGTTTGACCCATTTTACCTCTCTTTTTAATGTCTTCTAGAACCTCGTAACATAGCCGTTATGCTACAGAATTTCCGTCTCAAAATGTCTCTTTTTTTTCTAAAGTTCATTTATATTATTAAGTGAATACTCAAAGCTCTTTCTTATAAAGGGGTATTCACATATATACCAAAATTTTATATTTTAAATTCTGGGATTTACAAACATGAGACCCACCTTCCTTTTCTGTGGATTTTAAAGTGATGTAAAGATCATGTCTTTAAAGCAGTTTTTTAAAACGTTATGATTATGAAATGAAACCTATTTATTTTATGCTATATGGGTTATTTATGAAATTTTTGATGATGATATATGTGGCTCACATGATAATAAAGGAAAATTTAAGGGTGTGCCCTGATAGCGCTCCAATGCATTGGGTAATGATGTAACCACTAGAGATTACAATTTTCACGATACCTTGGTGAATAACCTTGGTAATTTTCAAATGACACCTTGGGGATGGACCTTGGTGATATGTTCATGATTGTCTATGTTAAATGATGTAGCCACATCTTCAAGTTATGAAAATGTTATTTTTATTATGATATTCCACATGATTTTTTTTATCATGCCTTAATGTTCTTGTTCATGACATAGTTGATGTATCTCAAGTTCACATGTTAAATGTTTCCCTTGTTTCCCTTACTGGGCCTTCTGCTCACCCATTCTTTTGATGTATGCTCCCAGGATATGTGATGCAGTAATGAACCTAGGATGAACATGAGGAGAAGCCTTTCAAGTGTTTTAGAAGAATGTTTTATGTTTTCATGTTTTAAGTTCCTGGTTTCCAAGACACTAAACCTTAAAGATCCTCAGTTTTGTATAATGTAATGAAAGTTTATGTGATAAAAAGGCGGGATGCTATAACATGGCTACCCAAACATTGTGTCATCCTCATCCTTATGCATAACTTAAGCTAAGGAATACCCTTATGTAGTGGCCGGTTTACCTGTATACAACCCTTATAAAAATGACGTTACCCATACAAATGGCCTATTATAAACTGATGAAATGCACGTATAACCCCCTTACCTTTACATTTCTAAGGAAATACCCTTTTACCTTTATGAAAGGCCCGTTAAGAACACATTTACCCTTACGTAACAACATAAAACATAATTAAGGGTTATTTTTATTGAAAATTTATATTTTCACATAAAAATAATTATAAAATAAATTCAAAAGATGATTTTAATTATTATAAAAAAATTGATAACATTATAATTATCCTCTTATAATTAATTCAAAAATCTAATAAGTATCTCAAATAGTCTTTTTAAAACAACCAAGTCCACTAAGATTGAACATCAGAATCATGTTGCTAAATCCCCTCCTAGATTCATATTGGTTTCCATATAATCCAAAAAGGTGGTACCATACATCCCCAGAATACCTTCATTATCCAATCTATAATCTACAATAGACACTCCTTATCTGATTCATAAAGACCCAGCTTAAAATCCTTTCCATCAGTGACATGCATAGGACCAAGAACGTACCTCTGGATTTAAGACACATGAAACTTGTCATGCATGCCTTGATAGATAGATGGAATATATAGTGACCCTATCATTTTACAAATATTATTACATTATTTTAAGCATAATTATCCATAAAATAAAAACCAAGGATCGAAAAGTATAGTGTCTTTGGAAGACTGGGCACATAATTAAAAAAGATGAAAATCTAATAAAACGTCTTCATATTAATCTCCATAATGAACTCTTAAATTAACTTTATCTTCTACATATTCACAGGACAACATAGAGAATACATAGAAAAGATGGATGAGATAAAATTTCATGTTTGGGAATGAACATGGGAATGAATAATATCATATTAGTTAAAGGGCATAACAAGATAACATAAAAGTAATGGATCATGAATAAACTTATGGAATCATAAAATTTAGAACATATAATCATATAATCCCCGAAACAAAGGGAAAACATGTAATATATAACATAACATAAATTTGAGTCAAGGTTAACTACCAATACTATATCACATGGTCGATAGAGTCCTATTTTGGATTAATTTTACTTCCAAATCCCACACATAACATCTAATGAGACTAAAATTTATCCAATTAATTGGAGAACTATCTGGAAACACCCATCATAATATGTTCATGAATATGTGTTCCACATAAATAATTCAAGAATAAGGCATAAACAAAAGTATTACCAATGGAAGAAATGAGTTTCATAATCATGTGATAAGGCATAAAAAAGGGTGTATCATAATATTATTAAATAATGAATAGATTAAAAAATTTTGGACATTAATTATCAGAAAATATGAATATATCAAGAATAATTATTTGCAAATAAAGTTAATACATGAAAAAGAGTGTTTAGAAAACATTAGAAATGTTCCAATTTAGTATAGTTTAAGGGAAGAGATTAAAGATTCCTTTTAGAGGATAAAAGAATATTTTATTCCATAAAAAATTAATATAAAATAGTTTTTATGAAAAAATGAATGACTTTAGAAAATATGGGTATATTAAAATATTTTATGGGGTGTACTTTAAAAGGGGTAAGAAATAGAGTAGTTTCGTTTAATAGTGTTTACATATCAAGAGGAATTTAGAAGACAACCATTTAAAACATGTATTACCCCATCAACGAGAGACTAATTGAGATAGATACATATGATATGGACATATACACTGAATTTAGGTTATGTATATAATACAAATTAAGAAATACATTAGATAAAATAGTGTGAAATCATAACCCAAAGGAAATGGAGGTTCGTATATACCCCTTACATTATGTAGAATGTGTTATGTAGTTGAACTTAATTTCATGGATAATAAAAATAAATCATTTAATAATTTAATTTATAAACTCTTAAATTTTTTTATTAGAATTTTATTAAGTTAATTTTTGGACATTCTGATGATTTATAAAGATTAATTTCATCGTTCTAGGAGCATTCATTTCACTGTTTCTTGGTCAGTCAACTAGTGTATATTTTTGGATGTTCTTGTAAAATGGGATTAGTAATATATATATAATTATATGGTACTAATGCACATACATAGGTTAATATGTTCCCATATATCTTTTTTTATCTATGAGGTTGATTCATTTGATAAAACGTTAATGAAAAATGCTTAGTTTTTTTTCGAATTTTTCTGACTACTACAAACTAGTTGTTTTTTATTTCATATTATGGAAATAGATTAATTAAAAATTGTGAAATGATATAAAGTATACATATTTAGGTCATTTTAAAAAATTATATGTTAATTTAAAACAATCATGAATGTAGTAATTGGAAACGAAAACTTATCGTCCACAAAGGCGGTGAACCAACATATCATCGACGATGTTATTGTTTTTTAGAATAAAAGGAGGAGAGATGAGATTTGATGAATAAAATTACATTAACATAGTAAAATTATATTATATATATGATACTATTGTTATAAATCTAATTTGGATAATGGTGAGGATAAGGTATAAGAAAGAATGAATTTAAAAGTGAAAGGAGGATTTTACCTCTTGAATATAAAGTCCTTGAGATCCCCTTTAAAGAACATGGAATTGGTATTTTAGAGATATGAAAAACAACATGACATGTGGGAGAGTCTTGGTAAGTAAATTAGATATAATATTGGCTATCTTAATGTCTTAGAAGTTGTGAGGCGAAGGGGTGGTATTTATAAGGGGAGTATAGGGGTGTTTTTGTTTATTATATTCATTACTTTATTATTTTGTCTCAAGACTAAAAATAATTTTTATTATTATGAAAATATATAGTAATTAGTTCATGGAATTTTTATATAATGGGTTCTTATGTCATCCATGACCCAATAATTATTGTATTTCTCTTATAATGTTAAATACCGTAAATTATTGTACTTCATTATTCACAAAAAATTCACATATTTTAGAAAAACTCCAAAAATTCAACACAATAATTTTTTGAAATGTAGATTTTAGAAATGGAATCCATTTTATAAATTTGATTTTCTAAATATGATAAATTAATTTTTTAAATAAAATCACCATTTATTCCAAAAATATTTGTTTTAATATCATAACAGATTTTATGATTCACTGAAAAAATATTTATGGTCCCATTAAATTATATAATCCTTAAAATAAAGTGTAAAGTTAATTTATAAATATATTTTATTTAAATAAAATATATTTTAAATAAATATATTTATTATAAAAATGCAATTAAAAAAATTATTTAATATAAAAACACAAAATAATTAATTTATCATTTTTAACAGATTTAATTACTTATACCTTGATATAAATATATCGTATTTTCATTTTATAAGACAACTAAATATTAGTTTACATTTCCATAGGTGAGGTTACTATTATAATGGTTAGATTACTATTCTTAACAACCATATTACTATTCCAATAGTCAAGTTACTATTCCAACGACCAGATTACTATTCTAACAGTAAAATTTATAATGATCATATGGGTTTCCAGCTTATTATAAATACATATAATTCAATTCATTATTAATTATCATCTATTTTCTCTCAAGTTTATATATGAAATTTAATATTTAGAATATATATTTCATTATTAACATTATGTTTTATTTCTATAGTTTTTTTCATGAGTGAAGACATTCTAGTGGATCGAGAAGATCCAAATTATCCTATTATTATTCGCATATTTTCTATTTATTATCCCACTGTAATATTTTTCATTATTATTTGTTTATTTTATGATTAATTTATCATTATTCATTTATAAGAATAATATTTTGTTTTTTTCTCAATGTGATTCTTTTCTTTGTACTACATAACCTAATTATAATAAGAGGAATTCCATTGATAAATTCTTAAGTTATTATATTATTCCCCCTTATAAAATTTCACCCTTGAATTTGTTTTCCATAATGAGGTGAAAATTAGTGAGGGTACTTCTCCTTGATCACTTCCTCTAGTTCCTATGTCACCACATTAGATTTATGGTTCTTCCATAGTACTTTAAATAGGTGAGTAGTCATTTTTCATATAAATTTATCTCTACGATCAAAGATCTTCAATGGATGCTTCTCATAAGAGTGATAATTTTAAAACATTACCACCTATTAATTCCATACATGTGATGGATCTTGTATGTATTTATTCTATAGGGATATGTGTAACACATCATGTACTTGAGACATGGTTGGGAGAAGTGCTAGTCAATATACCACAATTTCCTTGTGATGAAGAATATCCAAGGGGACGATATACATAGTAATTAGAGTTCATTTCTTCCAAAATCTAATGACTCTCCTACATGGAGATATATATAGGAATATCTTATATCAAACTTCAAAATACTAACCCCATCAATGACTTTCTAAATAACGTTTCTATTGACTTTAGGCTTCCATGAAGTGCTTCTAAATGGTATTCACCCTTTATACCATTTCATTGAATATTTCAGGTCCTAGTAGCTTAGAGTAACTAAATTATTCCCAAAATACATGTGTTCTACATCCCATCCTATAATGATCTTTTTATGGAGACATTTGAATTCTTGAGTGGAAACTATTGTTGTATGAGAATTTGACAAGAGGAAGATATTGGTCCCATACTCCATTTAAATCCATAGAGCATAATCTCAAAATATCATCCAATGTCTATATAGTATGATCAAACTAGCCATTATTCTAGGGGTGATAATACATATTGAAGTTCTTCTCAGTTTTAAGATAATATTGGATAATTTTTCATAACACATCGTTAAATCTCAAATATTGATCAGATAAAATCAATAATGGAACTCTATGAATATTTACCACTTCTATGATATATATCCATGAAATATGATTGAGTGAGAAGTCTAATATAATTTTGATAATGTGATCAACCTTTGTAAGATGGTCCAAATAAACCCATATTTCATTATTTCATTTGGATGTCTTAGAATATCCAGTGAAAAAGTCCAAGGTGGTATTTTCCCATTTCCATATAGTTATAGGTAATGGTTTCATCAAACTCATGGAGTTTTTTCTTTAATAATTCACCGGACAACATACATGGCACTTTGACGTATATTCAGTGATCACTTTATTAGTAGTGTACCACCAATAGTGAACTTGGTGATCTCGATACATATTTGTGCTCCCTAGTTGGATAGAGAAGGTTGAGCCACATACATCAATCAAAATATCCCAATTTATATTTGGAATTGATTGTTCTCATAGTCATGAACCAATTAGTATGACTCCTTATTCATCAATTTTTAACTCCATGGATTTCTCATTTTGAAAATATCCCACCATTTTTTAAATTTCAACATCAAATCATCTAGAATCTTTTATATTTTCTAAAAGGTATCGAGAAGAAATCATTTCAGAAAGGAACGACAATGTTCCTTCCTTTATGATTCCCATGTACATCCTTTGAAATTCTAATAAGATTGGATCCTTCTCAATTCTCATCATTAAAAATGTTTCATGATTCTTTCGACATAGAGCATCTTCCACTTAATATTATTTACCAAGATGGTAGTTTATTGAGTAGTCATAATCCTTGATAACTTCTAACCATATTAGATAGAACATATTAAGCTCCTTCTATGTGAATATATATTTAAGGATCTTGTGATCAGTATATATCTCACACTTCTCCATATAGAGATAATGCCACTAAAATTTTAATGTGAATATTAAATCTCCCAACTCAAGATCATATGTGGGATAGTTTTTATCATAAAATTTAAGATGCCTTGAGGTATAGGATACCACTTTGTCATTTTTCATCAGGACACAACCTAATACCTTCTTTGATGCATCCCTGTATACCATGTAGAGTTCCCCACTTGTGGGTAGTGTAAGTAATGGTGTAGTGATAAGCATATTTTTAAACTCTTTTAATTAGTATTAACATTCATTGGTCTAGAAAACCTTTAATACACTTCAGTTAGGCTTGTTTAGTGGGTTTGAAAATTGTGGGAAGTTCCTCAAAAATTATCGGTAATGACGAAGTAGACCAAAGAAACCATAGATCTCTATTATGGATGCTAGTCTGGGCCACTCCTTGATTTCCTTTATCTTAAAAGAGTCTGTATATATCCCTTTTCTAGTGATATCCAGCCCCAAGAAAGATACTTCTGCCATAAATAACACACATTTATTACACATTGTATACAGTTTCTCCATTGACGAAGTCTTTATTATAATATCCAAATACTACTCATTCTCCTCAATTACCTTGGATTATATAAGAATATCATCTATAAATAGTACCAAATTTTTTTCAAGGTAATCTATAATTATTATATTCATTAAGTCAATGAAAATTTATGGACCATTAATGAGACCGACGGGCATCACTATGAACTCATTGTGTCCACACATCACTAGAAAGGCAGTCTAGGGAATATATTCCTTCTTTACCGTTAATTAGAGATATCCTAGCTGAAAGTCCACCTTAGATAAATACCTGGCTCTATATTTTTGATCGAAAAATTCATATATCCATTGTTGGTAATACTTTTTTTATCATGATTTTGTTGAGCTCCTTATAATCAATGAATATGCACATTGATATGTTGTTCTTTTCATCAAAGAGGACCGCTGAACCCCATAGTGAAGCACTCGGGCATATAAAATCCTTGTCCATATTATCTTGTAACTACATCTTGAGTTATTCTAACACAATTATTTCTATCTTGTAATAAATATTTGATATGGCAAGAGATCCAGTTATAAATTTAATTGATAACTCAACCTCTTAGTTAGGAAGATGATCAAACAATTCTTCATGTAACTTGTAAGTGTAGTCCCTCACAATGGGAATGTATTAAATCATGATCCTATCCTTTTTCTTAGTCATTTGAGATATATATGATTTCTCATTAGGAAATATTATCCATTTTTGAGAAGGATATTCCAAAGGATATTCATTATCCTCCTTAATTTTTTCTAGAATTTTAGAATGCCTTAGGATGAGAAGAGTGATCTCCCTTTCCTGACATTTGATGTTGGATTTATATAAAGATAGCCACTACATTCCCAATATAGCATCAAACTACACTAATGGAAGTAATAATAGATTTAATAGTAGGTTTAGTCCAAAAACACATACCAGGGCGGATTTATATAATTTATATGTAATGATTTATTCATTTGGTATTACGACAGATAAACCAACCACTATATTTTGTAGTGGTGTTTGAATATTAATACAAAATTGCATGATATAAAAGAACACATAGAATCAAAATAAAAAAATTTAATTTTTTATATTCTTGAATGAATAATCAGTGTACCTGTCACCATATCATTTTCTTGATCCACATCAGTAGTAGTAATATAATATTCCTTTACTTACTTCCATGGAGACTGTTTTCATTGATAATCTCTTACTACCCTTGGAATACGACATTTGATCGCATAATTCCCATGTTTTTTATAATTTAAACATTTTACTACAAGATGAGAATTGATCTGAACCTTCCTTTATTATTCTGAATTTGTGGGATTCTTTGAATCCCTTTGGTAATTATTATCCTGATACCACTATTATCTACATTTGAATCATATTTTGGTTCATTTTAGAAAGTTCATGGGATTCTCTTTACCATAATTTTGACATTTGGGATGTTGGCTCGTATTTACTCCATGGGATTTATCTATTGATTCTCCTATATTAAACTCCATTTTACTATTTTTATCTTCGAGACCATGAGACCATTGATTTTCTCCAATCTCCATCTCAACCTTAATGGAACAACTGACAATATTTTCATTGTTGTCAAAGACTGTAATTTCCAATGATTTTCATAGAATCAATATTAATCCACTAAATAATAGATCCATATTGCTTTTAGTTTTCATGAAAAATACATAGTTGTATCATAAAAGACTTGATATGTTTTGCATGTATGCCACGATAGACTCATCTACCTGTTTCATCCGTCAGAGGAGCTCACATTCCATTTAAAGATGGATATTTTGGGGAAAATAGTTATTGAAAAATATTTTCATAAACTATAATCCTTCCATGGAATTAATTTTTTTTATACTTAATTTTTTTAATTAGTTACAACCACTAATTAGCATCCCATCAAAAATATTGACCACCATCACAAGTTTCTCTACTTAGGAGAATTGTAGGATAAACAATATCTTCTCAACAGAGTTAATAGATTGTTCTATGATGAGAGGATCAAAAGATCCACTAAATATAAGTTGTATTTATCATATAAATTATTTAACCAAAACATTCTATTTCTTAGGAGGAGGTAAATCCACATGATTCATGTTATTATTCGTAACTGGAGCTAGTTTGGCCAGCACTTTCAGGATGTTTTGAGCTCTCATTCCCATCATGTTGGACATGTCATTACGTAAATCAGCACAATTCCAATCATGTTGGTTTTTATTATGAGTTCTACCATTTCAATACATTAACTAAAAAAATAAAAATACAATTAGAGTATTTTAATACATAGCTAATGGGAATATGAAAAGGTATCTATGAACATAAATTGATAAACTTAAAAATGAAATGTATATCCTAACATATGATTACCTAAGTTTCAATCTTGGTTATCCATGGTAATAGAATTATCCCCAGGGTTCTTAATAATTATTTATTTTAATAATATCAAGAAATAACTATGCCATGATTTGATAATAACTATAGTTACCCTAATTTTATAACACATTGTTACATGATTTTAAGCATAATTATCCATCAAATACAAACCAATGATTGAAAAGTATAATTTATTTGGAAGACTAGGTACATAATTAGAAAACATGAAACCAGGATAAAAAATTTTCTTTATTAATATCTATAATGATATCTTAACATCATCTTAGCTCCAATAACTATATAGGATAACCTGGGGATTACATATTCAAAAGGGATGAGCTAAAAATCCCAGTAAGGTAATAAACATGGTAATAAAGAATATCAAATGCATTAGAGAGCATAACATGATAACATAAAAGGAATTGATCATTAATAAACATATGTAATCATAAAATATATATCATTGAATCATATGATCATGAAAATATAGGAAATTGGCTAAAACATATAACAATACATAAACATGAGTCAAGGTTAACTACCAAGACTATATAACATGTCGAAAATAGTATCATAATGTATTTGGTTAACTCCATAATCCCAGGAATAAGATATCATGAGACTAAAAATTAACCAATAAATTGGAGTACTCTATGGGTGAAACCATCATAAAATGTTCATGTATAGGTTTTCTACATAAATAACTCAAGCACAAGGCATAAACCAAAGGATTACATGTGGAATAAATGAGTTTCATAATCATGTCATGAGGCCTAAAAAGGGTGTATCATAATGGTATTCATGAATGAATGGATTAAATAATTATTTTAAATTTACTATGGAAGAATGAAAATAGTACAATAATAATGATGCCTAAATAAAGTGAACACGTGAAAAATAGTGTTTAGAAATCATAAAAAAGGTGCCACTTTAGTGTAGATTAGGTGATGAGATTGAAGGGTACTTAAGGAGGATAAATGAATAATTATTTCCATAAACCAAAAATAATAAGAAAAAAAATTTATGATAAAATTAATGATTTTATAAAATATGGGTGGATTAAAATATTTTATGAAGTGAACTTGAAATAGGGTACGAAAAAGTGATTCTCTCTTTAATCGGGTTTGCTTATCGAGATGAATTGAGAAGGGAACTTTTTAAAAAAATGTATTTCACCAAAAACTAAATATGAATTGATCAAGATAAATAGTTTTTAAACATATTAAAATAATCTTTGATAATTATATAGTAATAATAAAAAAAATACATTTGTGAAAATATAGAGAAAGAATAACTAAAAAAATGGAGGTTCATAGGGATCCATTACCTTATGTCCAAACGTGTTCTAAAATTTCACTTAATGTTCAGAATAAAATAATTATATTAATTTATAATTTAATTAATAATCTTTTACACATATATTTTTTTTATTATAATCTAAACGAGTTCATTTAAGGCCATTTCGATGAGTTATACAATTTAATTTCATCGTTCTGGGAGAGTTCGTTTCACCGTTT
Source organism: Viscum album (assembly GCA_963277665.1). NCBI lineage: Eukaryota > Viridiplantae > Streptophyta > Magnoliopsida > Santalales > Viscaceae > Viscum > Viscum album. The sequence goes on from OY728147.1 coordinate 759,325,287, forward strand.
CCGGTATGTTAACTTGTGTATATTTGTGGATATAATTGTAAAATGGAAGTAGTAATATAAAAGAGAAATTATATGGTATTTATGAAATTTAAAAATTTTAAATGGACCCATATATTATTTTTATTTCGGGTATGATGATGATTCATTTGACAAAACGTTAATGATAAATGTTTTGTTTTTTTGTCGACTTTACCACCATTTGGAACTAGTCTCATTTTATTTTATATTATGGACATAAATAAATTAGAAAATATGATAACAAATATATAATACACATTTAGTTCATTTTAAACAATTATAAGTGAATTTAGAACTCAAGTGGTAATAAGAAATGTAAATTTATCATCTATGAAGGCAGTGAATCGACATATCACAAATGATGATTTCATTTTTATAGTAAAAAGATAAGTGAAGAGATTTTATGATTGATATTTCATTAACATAATAATATTATAGTATATATAATATAATGGATTTATGATTCAACTTTGTATAGGGGTTGAGGATAAGGTATAAGAAATAAAGACTTTTAAAGAGAACGATGGATGATGTTACCTCTTGAATATTGTCTTCTTGAGATCCTACCTAAGGCACATTGAATTGTTATTTTGGTGATACAAAAAAACTAGGATGTGGTTATGATGATTAGAAAAGTAATTTTATATAATATTGCAAATCTCTAAGGCTTAGAAGGTGTGAGGTGATGGTTTGATATTTATATGTGGAGGAGAGGGGTGTTTCTGATTATTATATTTATTAGTTTATTATTTTGGCACTAGACTCTTAAAAATGTTGATTATTGTGACTATATATAGTAAATGGTACATGTGAGTTTGATTTAATGGATTATTACATCATCCATGACTAAAATATATATTTATTTGGCTTATAATTATAAATATTGTAGATTATGTTACTTCACTATTACCAGAAATTAAAATATTTTATAAAACCCAAAATATTTCAACCCAACCATTTTTTATGTATAGATTTCAAAAATGGAATCAATTTTATTAAAAAAAACCTCTAAATATAATAAATTTAATTTTTAAATAAAATCATCATTTATTAAAAAAATCCCAATTTAAATAATATAATTGATTTTATAACCATTTGAAAAAGTATTTATGGCCTAATTAAATTATATTATCATTAAAGTAAAACATAATATTTATTTATAACCCCATTTTATATTATTGTTTTTATTTTAAATCATTATATTTATTATTGAGATGTGATTAAAAGGTTTAGGTTTTATGAACATACAAACAATTAATTTATCAATTTTAAAACATTTATTTACTTGTACCTTTATATAAATATATCATATTTTCATTTTATAAGATATCTAAATATTATTTTACATTTTCATAGGTGAATTACCTATTCAAATGATCAGATTACTATTTTTAATGGTTAAATTACTCATCCAATGGTCATGTTATTATTCCAACAATAAGACTACTATTCTAACAGTCATATTTATAACAGTCATATGGGTTTCATACTTCATATAAATACCTCTTATTCAATTTATTATTCATTAAATTCTACTTTATATCATACTTATATATGTACATTCACCTTCAGAATGAATATTTTTAAACTACCCCTATGTTTTATTTCGACAACATTGTTCATGAGTGTGGTCATTCAAGTGGATCAAGCAGATCCAAATTATCATATTATTATTCTCTTATATTTTATTTATTTTCCCACTTTAATATTTGGCATTACTATTGGTTTATTTTCTAAATAATTTTTAATTCTTCATTTATGAGATTAATATTTTGTTAGTTTATCTATGTGATGTTTCAAATTTGTACTAAAATATATAATTTCAAGAAGAGTGTAGAGAATGGTGTTGCAATTGTTGTCAATAAAGAGTCAAGTTTCAATAAGTTTTCAATATGTGTATGGAAAGGTGATGATTGAATTTGTGCCAATGATTGATGTGGTGATGCTTAAAGTGATGTTAGTAATTTAGTGAAGATCCCACGTTGATTATGGAAGAATATTGTGAACCAAATATGACAATTGTAGAATTGGTCTGAAGTTCCAATACTTGTATCAAGATGATAAATTGTTACCAAACTTTAAGAATTCCATGAAATACTTAATTTAATGAAAAAGGAAGTAAATATACATCCATAGTCACTAAGTATATGAAGTGATAAAGATCCATCCATTGAGTCTAAATAGACAAAGTTTACAAATCAGATGATTGATGGTGTTGAACTTCAAGGACCAATAAATGTTTTAAGAACAACACAATGTTTACTACAATGTTTCCATGAATTGTGTTTTGATGCATGAGGATTTGAAGAAGAGTTCCATCAACGTTTGTAAGAAGAAAGATGAGTAATGTTTTTTGGGATTCACGATCCAAAAACAAAGGAATAAATGATGGTGGATAAAGGAAAAGAGGAAGGAGAATCCTTGAAACCTTTAAAGATGGAATATCATATTGGTTATACATTGTTTTTAAAAAATTATGTTTTTTCTATTCCATTTACAAAAATATGAGCAATCCAGGGAGGCCAGCCAAGGACCTCATCCCCAAGCACATGTGGGACCCGAGTTTTAACAACGCCTAAGGGAGGCCCTCAAGGCCAGCCCCACATAAGGAAGAGAACGGGCCATGTATAAGCCTACAGGTGATAAACCCACGAGGAAATCATGCATAGTGGGTTCCAATAGCTTTCCCAGAGGAGGAAGAGTTGATTCTAAGAGTGTGCTCATAGGGTGAACACGGTACGAGGCAGTACCGTGGAGGGAGGAAGAGAATTTTGAGTTGTGGTTACGGTGGATTGTATTATTGATGAGTCACGTCCATGTCTCCATTTTGATGTGTAATGGGTTTAAAAGTGCGGACATAATCCTGGTCGCTCATCTAATATCATGTGAGATCTCAACTGTACACTCCATCCGACATCTTGCATTATAATCATGGCCATCTGTGATCAATCTGAGATAATCTCATAGATGTGGCATCATCTTCAACCTCTGACCACATGTAGAGTCACCTGATGCCACTGCTCGCCATCGCCACTGCCGATCCACCATGATTGAGTTCTCAGTCAGCATTGATGATGGAAAATCCATCACGGCGATTGCCTGGAAAACCCGAACTCAAGAATTCATTAAAATTTTCATGCATGCATTGATATAAGAAGAACATATTTGGCTGAAACAAACAGAGTTACAAGGCCACTTCATGGTGCTCGAAGACTTTGGGAATATGTGTTGCATGCATTCCTCTTCACATGCACAAAAGGATGACACTGAGAAAGAGGAGATGGCAGTTGAAAAGGAAACAACTGATATTTGGACATATCTTTTACTCTAAGATTGAAAAATTCAAACCAAAGATCACAAGTATTCAAAGATTTAAATACCATATAATTTCTCATGGATTTAAACGCACAAGTGATCCAAATATTGCTTATAAATATAGGATCACCCAGCCAAGGTTTATTGTTGAAAATATTTATAGAGATCATGTTTTTAAAAAAATAGATCGTTGGTCTAAAAAAGTTTTCACACAACATTGCTACATGAAGAAGAAGAACCATAGGAGTTCAACAATTGATACACACCCTTGAACCCTCCATGAAAAGAAGAACTACACCCTTGTGTAAGGAAACCCGTAAGCATGCGCCATGTTCTATAGAACCCTCATTGTGACTTTTTTGAGGTATTCCTGTAGGTAAAAAACTGGTGCTATGCACACTTGATATACCTTTTTTATGGAAGAACCAATAAAAATTCTTAGTTCGTGAAGGAGGAGTCTGCATACCTCTTGCGGTTTGAGAAAGCAGAAGTTGCACACCATTTGTGGCTCGGGAAGATAAAGACCACAAACAATCCTAGTTTTTGAAGGGAATCCACACACACCATTTTTTTGAGAACAAGAAAAGGACAGTGTATACATACACTTCCCTTGTAGAAGAATAATAACCCACAAACATTCTCCATTCATGTTGGTTTGTTCAAAAAAAGAAGGATAATGCATCCATGATGCACATGCATTCATATGAATGATTGGAGATACCTGAACAAGCCAAAGGGTGGATCACACCCATTTGGGTTGTGTCTGAAAGAAGAAGAAAAGGGAGGGTATATATATGGTTGAGTTTATGTGCATTCAAAAAATGTGAAAGAAAAATTGTGAGCACATGTGAAGAAGGAGGAGTAATAAAGAAGAATAAAACACAAAAGATACTACCCCCATTTGGGTTTGAAGACACACACTCATATTTATCCTCAATTAAATAATAAGTGTGTGTGTGAAAAGAACCAAATAAAAAACGTTTGTGTGATATTAAGTGAGAAAAAGAAAGAGTATGTGTGTGTGATTATAGAATTATACCCATTGGGGTTTTCACACAAGAAATAGAGAATAATGAGATTGTGCATGCATGCATGCACATGAACACGTGAAGACACTCAAAAGGAAGAATCATGATTTTAGTGAACATGTGTATACAATAAGAAGCAATGCCATTCAACTCATGTAAGGAGAATAATCAATTCAGATGAGGTCAAGTAAGATTATCCATAGTGTTTGAATAATCACATATGTGCATGTGATTATTTCCAAGAAAAATAGGAGAAGTTTTAGTTCATTTTGTTATAGAACTAGATAGAATAAATTGAGATATCCAAATACAAGAAGAATTGGATCCCATTAAATCAATGCATGAAGTGAATGAGTATTGAGACTAAAGACAAATAGAGTTAAAGCATATCTTTTATCTGAGTTTATAGTGTTTGACAATCTAATAAGAGATACAATGATAATATAGTGAAAGATCATTATTTAATATTATATTCTTGAAGAAGTTGTGTTCACCATTTGAACATAACTTATTGAGGCCTAGTCTTCAAAAAAAATAAGGAATAATTTCCCGAGCATTGTTGGGATTGAGAATTGATCAACTCAAGTGATCAGAATTATTGATCAAGGACAACATATCATACCAAAGGCTGTTGAAGATTCTTGAAAATATATAAAGGAAATTTTGATTAATAAATCCTATTTGGGAAAATAAAAATATCATTTATAGTGAATCAAAGAAAAACGTAATGAACGAATATGCTCATGTGACCCGAGAGCTAGAAGTCCCATGTGAGATTTACGGTAGAGAAGAAGTCTTCAGCGGGACTCTTAAGCAGGCCAGTGGGACTCTGGTAACACTATGGGAAGAAGTATAAAGAACCTATTGTGGGACTCATGAGAGATATAGCGGGACTCTGTATCGATAATTGTAATTACTAATAGAATTATAGTGGAGAATCTATGTTGGGGTGAATAACCAACACAGAACAGAGTAAGTCTTTGAACTAAAACTTTTAAATCCTTGTGTTCAGAGCTTTTACATTTACAACATCATTCGATGTATATCTGAGAGACACAAGAAGAGTGGATTAAATATTTAACCACCCATGTTGGTTTAATTAAAAAAATAAATTATTAAAAATATTTAAATGTATCACTAATTCACCACCTCCTCCTCTCAACAATTCACACTGATCTGTGTACTTCAATTGGTATCAGAGGAAGGATACCTCTAAAAGATCCAAGGGAGTCTTTATGAAGTTTATATTTTAGGAGATGAGTGAAAAAACTCAAATAGAGATATCTTCATTGACTTATAAGAATAGAAGGAATAAATATGAAAGGAATATGAATAAAAATCTTACTACTAATGGGTAAATACCTTCTATTGAAGATAATCTGAAAGGTACAGCATGTGATAATTAATTTTGTTATTATGAATCTTCTGATAAAGCATGCTCAATATGTGATGATGATAGATCAATTATTGATCTTCAATATATACTTGAATATTCTCTGAAGAAAGTCCCTAGATATGTGGAAAGACATATTGCTACAAGCATTTGTTCTCTTCAAGATAAAAATTACAATTATAATAAGAAGTTGATTCCATAGAAGATGCATTGGCTAAAAGTGTTGGCATATCCAACACTGACACAAAAGTTTTGAAATCAATGGAAGACATCATTTATATTTGCAATAAAAGAATTGATGAAGTTAATAAATAATTTAATGGGATTATTTGCGAGAAAGAATTATTTGAGAATGTGTTTGTAGAAGATTTCAATTCATTTTAAAAGTTGAAAAAAGTTTCTATGTTTTTCAAAGATACTCAAATAGAACGAAAAGATAACATGGTAAAGGAGCATGAAATTTCATTATAAAAATTCAAAAGAATTCATGAAGAACAAATGATATATCTGAAGGAAAATTGGGAAATAAAACTGATATTAGTTGAGGATAAGAAGAACTACCTCAACATGAATTGTTTAGAGCTATAGTTGAAATTGAAGAATTAATAGTCACTCTAAACTGGAACATCCCAAACATCTGAAAGAAGAGATGCTTCTACTCAAGTCTGCATTAGGGAATATGATTCCAAGAAGAATATCAAATCATCCTCTAATAAAATTCCAATATCCTCCATGAATAATGAATCCCATAACCTAGTTATTTATATTTCTACTAATACAGTTTCATCTGAAAGTACTAGTTTAAAGCTAAAATCTAGGAAGACATGCATTGATAAAAATGTTGATACATCCACCAAAATTTGAAAGATGAATTTTGGGATAATTAATAAGAAAAAATCCCAAATGTATGATCCAATGAAATAAATACAATTCCAGAAACAAAAAAGCACTGAATCTATCTAAACTAATACTATAAGAAAAAGAAGTAGATTTGTTGGCTATTTTTGGTATTTTTGGAATTTTAAACATTAGGCCAATGATTGCTCGCATAATATTCCAGCATATGAAAATTATGGAAGGCCAACATTCATGGAAATTATATGTGAAGAAATGAAAAAACCTATAATGATAATATAGAAAACACATATGAATAAGAATCTATCTATCAAGAATAGATTTGAATATCTTGAATACTTATGTGATAATTGAAACAAAAGTGGTCACAAATTATGATGAGTGCTAGTTTTTTCCTACCATGCATCATGAATATGTTGATAAGAATAATATACCACTACAAAGGCAGTAGAAAAAGAAGGTGTTGAAAATTCATTTTTTTAGGAATATGAAAAACACTAAATTCACGAAAATAATGAAACAAATTATTCCCAAGAAGAAGCTCAAACCTGATTCAAATAATTTCATCTTAACCAAGAAAAGATGCTTCTATTGTGGAAAGAAAATTAATACCATGGATAAATTAATAAAATCCATGTAAATGAACAGAATTAATCTCAAATTGAAAGGAGAATCAATCTATAAGAATATAGGATTGATTGAAGACATTCCTGAAGATTATTTTAATAATTTTCCTAAGAAAGTTAACTTGAAAGAATTGAATAATCTATGTGGAAGCTCCAAACCAGAAGATGTTATTAAAGTGTGTTTAGTTATTTGGGCCAATCAATTGAAAATTTATAAATAAATACAAAGATATGAATATGAAGTACTTGATAAAGAAATCTAAAAAAGGGGAATATGTCATTCCACATGAAGAAGAATTCGAATTTCATTAGAGGTTATCATCACATGACGACCCAAGTGTCTCACAAAAACTTTGTTCTATGTGCAAGAAGGGTGGGAATCATGAAAAAAAAATTATAACTATTTTACCAGGCCAAATGAAGATGTTGAAAATTGAAAAACATGCACCAATGGAAGATACATAACTACTGGAAAAAGAAAAGTAAAACAACACACACAAGTTGAAGAAGAATATAAGTAAAGGGTCCATGCATACAATGAAATATAAAAATGTAAAATGGACAGTAAAAACTAGCATGAAGTGTTCCTGACACTTTTGAACTGCAAGGAAATGAGTTCTTTGGTTGAGAGAAAATTCTCAGCCCCAGTACTTCTATTAAGAAGCTCATAAGTATTCAATCTTATTCACTTATATTATTTTCTGAATATGTGTGATTACATTGCAGGGAATTGAAGATGAAGGTCATTATAAAAATAATAATTGAATGAAAAAGCGAAGAATGAAAAGTTGGACTCATTATTCATGATTTGATAATTACTAGAAGTATTACATAGTGTAAGATTATCAATATGAATATCTTTAAGACATATGATTATTATTTTACACCAAGGAAAATCAAAGAGATTGTGCACCCCTTGAGGGGGAGAAAATATGGGGGAGTTGATATCAAGGATTATGTCATAAAAAATCTAGAAACTCATATCATCTCAAGAAGAAAAAATTAAGGTATTCCAACCAGACTTTCATCCATTGTTCTTAATTGTACTTATCATGTAAATTAAGGGAATGTGCTTGATTGATGAGAAGATGGGATGAAAAGGGGAGATTTATCTTTTCACTTGAACTGTTTAATATGTTTGGTGAATTATGAGTAGGTTTTACCATTTCATTGATAAATATGATTATCTTTAATCCCTTGGTCAATAATTAAACCATTTCGAGCATGATATCACATGTATGGTTGTTTATGGATAGCATTGAAAACCTTCGTCATATATCTCTTTTTTTCTACACTAGTTTAGACCAAGTAGACATAGAGTTGATTAAATAAAGGATATTTTATTAGTTAACCATGTTACATCATCACTCTCTCATAAATATTCAAAAAGATATTATTAAAAGGGAGGATAACATGTTTTGAATACACCCCACTATACCTTTCTAGTTTGTTTTCAATAAGGGGGAGGAAAGATTGGAATATATATTGAACCATTCAAAGTGTGATAAAGTAATATTTACAACAAAATACAAAGGGGGAGATTTTAGATCATGGTGTTTCATTTTTTTTAATAAGGATTCAAGTGTCAATATGTTGTCAATATGTGTATGGAAATGTGATGATGGAAGTTGTGCCAATGATTGAGGTGGTTATTCTTAGTGTGATGTTAGTAATTCAGTGAGGATCCCACTTTGATTATGGAAGAATATTATGAACCAAAACTGAAGACTGTAGAACTAGTCTTAAGTTCCAAGACTTGTATCAAGGTGATTTATTTATACAGCACTTGAATAAGTCCATGCAATACCCAATTTCATGAGAAAATAATTAAATATTCATCCATAGTAACTAAGTGGATGAAGTGTTGAGGATCCATCCATTGAGTCTAAATGGATGGAGTTTACAAATCAGATGATTGATTGTGATGAACATAAAGTACAAAGGCATGTGTTAAGAATAAGACATTATTTACTACAATGATTCAATGAATTTTGTTTCAATTCATGAGGAGTTGAAGAATATTTCCATCTAATGTTGGAAGAAGAAATATGAGTAATGTGTCTTGGGATTTATGATCCAAAAAGAAAGGAATAAATGATGATGGATTAAGAAAAAGGGGAGGGAGAGTCCTTGAAACATTTAAATATAACATATCATCTTGGATATACTTTGTTTTCAACAAAGTATATTTGTTCAATTCCATTTACAAAAATATGGGCCAACTATGGAGGACAGTCGATGACCTCATCCTCAAGCACATGTGGGACTTGTGGGAAAACTACACATGAGGGAAGACCATAAGGCCAACCCCACATAAGGAAGAGCATGGGTTGTGTATAAGCTCTAAGGTGATCAACCTGTGTGGAAATAATGCATAGTGGGTGTCAGGAGTGTTCTCGGAGGAGGAAGAGTGGGTGCTAAGAGAATGCATGTAGGGTGAACATGGTACGAGGTGGTACCATGGAGAGAGGAGGATAATTATGAGTTTTCGTTGTAATGGATTGTATTAAAAATGAGCCGCATCTGTGTCTCTGTTTTGTTGTGGGATGGGTTTAAAAAATGTGGAGGTAATCCTGGCCGCTCATCCGATCTCACATGAGATATCGACTGCACGCTCCATCTCGCATCAAGCGTTATAATCATGGACATCCATTATCAATCCGACATGATCCAATGGTCGTGGAATCATATTCAACATCTGACCACATAGAGAGTAACCTGACACCACTACTTGACATCGCCTCTGTAGATCCACCATGATCGAGCTCTCGGACTACGTTGATGATGAAAACTCTAGCACGGTGATCTTCTGAAAAAACTGAAGACAAACATGCATTAAAAGTTTCCTTCATGCATTGATATAAAAATATCATATGTGGATGAAGAAAATAGAGTTTCAAGGCCACATCATGGATCTCGAAGTCATCAGGAATATGTGTTTCATGCATTCCTCTTAGCAAGCATGAAAGTATGACACTGAGAAAGAGGGGCCCATAGTTTAAAAGGAAACAAATGAGATTTGTGCATATCTTTTACTCTGCATTTGAAATATTCAAACCGAAGATCATGGGTATTAACATATTTTAATACCACATAATCTCACATGTATTTTAATGCGCTAGTGATCCAAACCTTGCTTATAAATAGAGGATCATTAATCCGAGGTTTGTTATTGAAAATCTTGAGAGAGATCCTGTTTTTCAAAAAAATAGAGCATTGGGCTAAAAATGATTCTACATAGCTCTACTACACGAAGAAGAAGAAACATAGGAGTTCAACAATTGCTATGAACTCTTGAACCCTCCTTGAGAAGAAGAATTTCACCCATGTGTGATGAAACCCACAATCACGTGACAGGTTCTTTTAAACCTTCATTGTGTCTTTGTAGAGGTATTCATGTGGGAAAACAACCAGGGCTACGCACCCTTGCTAAACATTTTCTAAGGTAGAACCAAGAACCATTATCAGTTCTTGAAGTAGGTGTCCACATACCACTTTCGGTTTGTGAAGGCAGGAGCCATGCACCAATTTTGGTTCGTGAAGAGAAGGACTGCGAACGAACCTAGTCCGCAAAGGGAATTCACTCACACCCTTTTCACGAGAACAAGAAAATTATAGTGTACACAAACACTTCCCTTCGAGAAGAATAAGAACCCACACACATTCCCCATCCATTCGGGTTTGATCACAAAAATAATAAGGACAATGCATGCATGATGCACATGCATGCATCTGCATGATTTAAGATACCCGAACAAGACAAAGGGTGGATCACACCCATTCGGGTTGTGTGTGAAATAAGAAGAAAAGGGAGGGTGCATGCATGGTTGAGTTCATGTGCATGAAAATAACATGAAAGAAAAATTTCGAGAACATGTGAAGAATGATGAGGAAGAAAGAATAATAACACACACAAGAGACTACACACATTTGGGTTTGAAGACACACACTCATATTAAACCTAAATTAAATAATAAGTGTGTGTGTGCAAAGTAAAAAAGACAAAACATGTCTGTGATATTATGTGATAAAAATAACGAGTAAGTGGGTGTTCTTATAGAATAATACCCATTGGGGTTTTCACACAATCAAGAGAGAAGAAGAAGATTGTTCATGCATGCAAGAACATACACACGTGAATACACTCAAAAGGAAGAATCAATATTGTTAGTTCCTATGTGTAAACAATAAGAATAAATTCCATGACACTCATGAATAAAGCGTAATCAATTTGGATGATGCCAAGTGAGCTGATCCTCAGTGTTTGAATAAACACACAAGTGTATGTGATTCTTTCCATGAAAACCAGGGGAAGTTTTAGTGCATTCAGTTATAGAACTAGAGAGAATAAATTGTGATATCAAAATACAAGAGGTATTGGATCCAATAAAATCCATGCATTTAGTGAATGAGTATTGATACTGGATCCAGATTAAGTTAAAGAAGATATTTTATCTGAATTGACAGTGCTTGAGAATCCAAGAATAGAGATAGTGCTAATATTGTGCAAGATCATTATTTTATATTATATTCTTGTAGAAGTTGTGTGCACCATTGGAACACATCATAGTGATTACAAGTCTTCATCAGAAGAAGGAATAATTTCTTAAGAATTGTTGAGACTGAGAACTGATCAACTCAAGTGATCAAAATTATTGAGCAAGGCCAACAGACCTTACCAAAGGTTGTGAAATATTCTTCAAGAGATACACAAGAAAGTGTGATTCAGAAATCCTATGTGGGAAGATCATAAGATCATCTACAGTGAATCAATTATGAACATAAATAATGTAGCTACTCTTGTGACTTGATAGCTATAAGACTCTTCTAAGATTCAGGGATGAGAAGAATTCTTTAGTGGGACTCTGAAGTAGGCCAGTGGGACTCTGGTAACACAGTGGGAAGCAATATAAAGAACCTCTTGAGGGAATTAGGAGTGATATAGTTGAACTCTGTATCGACCATTGTAATTACTAAACTAATTATTATGGATAATCTGTGTTGGGGAGAATAACAAACACAACATGGAGTATGTATTTTAACTGAACCTTGTAAATCCTTGTGTTCAGAGCCCTTACATTTACACCATCATTCGAGGTTAGGATGAGATACACAAGAAGAGTGTATGGAAGCTTTAACCATATATATAGGTTTAATTAAAAAGAATCAATTAGTAAAAATATTTAAAGGGATCACAGCTTCACCCCTCCCCCTCACAGTGATTCACACTACTCTTCCCACTTCGAAGAGAAATTCTACTGATAAATTTATATGTTGTTATATAAGATTTATATATTATTACACAATCTTAGGTAACTTGGTAATATAAAAGGGTGAAAAAAACATGTTTATAGCTTTCCTTTCTTCCTCCGATGTTAGTGGCCTCACTGGGGATTCACTCTGAAGAATATTTAATTTCCCACATCAAACTCAAAAGGTCTCCTCGTACATATGATATATGATATATTTCAACTTTGATCCATGATAAACCCCTTCTGAATTAGTTACACACTCTCAGAGGTCTCCTAAACTAAACTGGGTCCTATAACCACTCACTCACCTACTTTATGACAATAGAGTGATGTAGGACACGACCACTAATAAAGATCCTTACAAGTTATCATTTGAATAAATTCGTGGTAACTATTATTTTATGAGAACTCATAATAGTTTATATGATCATCCCATGCTCAAACAAAGTCTAGAATGCATGATTGGAGCATATATTACAATATTTATATCATCTTCTTAGATTACATTTCTTTATGAGGATGGTACGCTATGGTAAATCTCAGGTGAGTCTCTAGGGTTTTATGAAATCTATTCTAAAAGAAAAATTTAAAACATACATATTTTTTTGATAAAATTATAAAGAAAACTCCATGAAATCGTAAAATATCACAGACATATAGCCTTCAAGTCTATCTACAAAGTGAGTCTCATATAATGGTAAGAAGTGTGAAACCTTCACTAACCACCCATACGTCATCATGACTCCTTGGGGTCTTTGGTAACCCTATGAAAAATTCCATAATGATGTCACCCCACTTACACATTAGTAATAGAAGTGGTTAGAGAAAAAAACCTATATTCTAGTGCTTGACCATCATCCTATGGTAGCTAAGGGAATGAGAAATAAACCTTGTGATGTATATCTTTATCCCAAGACACCAGAACTATTTCCTAAATTGATGGTACATCTTTGTTGAACCATGATTTACTTCCCATATTGAGGTATATAAGTCCCTTATCATCTCATATCTTATGGAAGTTGGGAATATTACTCTCCCATACACAATTATCACATCATCATAGCTAATAACCACCATGGTATTGGGTCAACTTGAACTTGTTTCTCTAACATCAATCCACACTATAAGTTTGAATCATATCTAGACATGACCCAATATACTAGATAAGATGTGAATAAAAAGGTATAAAAAATAATCAATCCTTGATCTTTAGAAGCAATTATCCTCCACTCACCCATCATGATAATTAAGGGCCCCTAATTCTCTGAAGGACACTAACTGAGATCCCACTCAACATGCATCTTATTGCCAAGAGCATCTGAAATGATGTTACCCTTACCTAGGGAATAAGAAATTATGTTGTATAACATCTAAATATAATCTTCCCAGTGCCATTTTTTGATGTTATAGACCCATTTTTTGAAGATATAGTGATGTATCATATGGTTACTATAGTCTATAAACCTCTCACCAAAGTGATAGTGTTTCCAACCATTTAGAGAATAAAGCATATATTTTATCAATATATCATGAGTTAGGTAGTTCTAATCATGGGGATAGAACTATCATGATCTATGAGTTAATACCTACTCTATATACATTAATACCTATACTAAACCAATACATGATGCATACCAATATACTGTACATCCAATCTAAGGTTTATAATGTATTAGTACTAGAGCTTTATTCATCCACTTATTTTACTCAAGAAATTATTATTCACACTGGTCTGACCATTGGAATTTTACTCCCTTCTTTGACAGCATAACCATGAGTGCTGAGAAACAGGAGAAGTCCCAGATGAAACATTTTCACTACCTCTACTTTTTATAGGTCCATGGATATATTTGATTGAAACAAAACTTGTCTAAATAACCATACCCCTTGAATCCAAAATCCACACTTCAACAGCTCCGAATAAAACATACATTCTATAATCATACATAAGACTATCTCGAGGTGTCTAACAAGATGTTCTAGTGTTAAATAGTAGATTAGGATGTCGTTTATAAACACCATAATGAATGATTTTATGTAATGATATAAGATATTATTCATGAGATCCATGAACACAACTTTCTTGTTCTCCATTCCAAATAAAATAACTGGATACTCAAAAATTTCATACCTTCTTCAAAATACCAGCTTTTGAATTTCCTTCCCTCCAAATTTTATTTGGTGATAACCTGATTGATTATAAATCTTGGAGAACCATTGGGCTCTCCATAATTGATCAAAAAGGACATAGATCCTTGGTATGGGATATATATTCTTAACGATCACCAGATTTAACTTCCATTAATTGATGAAGACTACAATAATACCATATAACTTCATGGATAACAATATAGGTTCACCCCATGGTAAAAACATGTATTGATAAATACCTCTCACTCAATGTCATCTAGCTTCACCTTGAGCTCCTTTAGATCAGCTAGCACCATACGATAATGGGGTATTGAAATGGGTTATACACCTGACATTATATCAATCTCAATTTATAATACTCTATTAATATTTAATCATATAAATTCATCATGAAATCAAACCTAATATATATCCATGAATGGAATAAAATTCAAGGGGGGTTTTGATAGACCCAATTGAAAGAGCCAAGACCACCATCTACACCGTGATCGTTCCAAGATAACTCATGTCTAGTCCAACTCTTTCTATCCCTAGTAAACACTCTCTA
The DNA here is from genome assembly GCA_963277665.1 of Viscum album. Taxonomy (NCBI): domain Eukaryota; kingdom Viridiplantae; phylum Streptophyta; class Magnoliopsida; order Santalales; family Viscaceae; genus Viscum; species Viscum album. The sequence continues at coordinate 759,340,472 of OY728147.1, forward strand.
GTGGTCATGATATTATCCCCCTTCATTGAAGTAAATGAAAATCATCTCTAACAAAAATCAATGTTATCTTAAACATTGGTCAACTAGTCCAATATTAAAATCACTTCGAAGGTCTTCATCTCTAGAATCATGAAGTCAAATAGATTTTTATAGATGTTTATGACTATAATACTCTCTTGGCATCAATGGTGATGTTTTGCCTTCCAGAAAAATGGTGTATCAAGGGAATCTAACTAATAGTTTAACTTTATCAGTAAGTCAAGTCTATAAATAAAATATCTAGATATGAAAGAATGGGAAGACACAGTATTGAACAATAATGTATATAATATATATGTGATCATGACCTCACCTCATACAATAGATGACCCCTCACCCATATCATTTGTATTCTATTATAATTCATACAAATGGCATTCCTTAGATCTAAAAACCTATCCTTGATAAGGATGAATTGTCTAAGTCATCATCATTTGGGCCTTAATATATAGACTCCAACTGGATCCCTGGGTGAAAGATTGAGTTTTTCTTGAACCCCTATGAATCCTTGAACTCAATTACCTAGCATAGAGCCACTGGATATGACATGACATACCCTATTTCATACCTTAGGTCTAGGGTGTTTCATATATACTACTATAGTTTCTAAACCTCCCACAGTTAAAACTTTTTAGGGTCACCTAGTAAGGTAACTAAAGAAAGAAAAAATATTCTCTACATACATGGAACTATTCCACTAACACACTTGGTATTTATCCTCATACTATCATAAAAGATACACACTAAACATGTAAGAGGTTCACCTGCCTGATCACTAAATGATAGGTCAGGAAAAACAATTCAAACCTCTACCATGATCCTCTTTATAGTCAAGGAATTTCATATAACCTCTGAGTAAGATGCTAGGTCAAAGTTATAGAACTAATTTATAAAGTTACGATGAAGTTTGTAAACAATTTTTCCATTCATTCGAGCCTCATTCTCAGCTAGAAGCTATGAATATATAAGAAGCTTAGTAAAATAATCCTAATATAAAAACATTTTCATAGATCCCTACTGAATCTCCATGAAATTATTTTCACAGTCAAACATCATCATATCATGAAATAAATCCTAAAACAATAGGTCCTTTAGGGCCTCATAATTGAGTCCTACATGCCAAATAGCATATCCCATGACTCCCCAATAATTCCTGGTGGGTCCCTAAGCATGAATACTTCTTAGCCATACCTTTATATCTATTGGTGTCTCAACAAGGTTGAAGATCCACTCAGTTCTGGACATCCTACATTCAACTGGTGCCCCGAAAGGATGTAGTTGCTAGAGATAAAAAACCCTAGTTTAGTTGACTATGGTTCTCAATAGATAGACTGTAGGATGGAGTGGTCCGACTGCTTGAACTACTAGAGAAGGTATTGGAACATGATCTAGTGCACACTCATGCTCCGTTGGTAGTTCATTAAAATGTCTCTATGGTGAAATATTTTATAACAAGAAGGAACATTAGGAATATAAACAAGTCATAAACAGTCTATGGGATCACACAATGGTTTCCCTAAGAGTCTACCATAACCCTATATATACCCCTCTTAGCACTAACCCTGGTCTTCTTCCCTACATGTTAGTCATATGAATCATACATACACTAACACAACATCATGATCAGTTTAACTATTAATTATAATAAATATATATCATGACAACATGGAAACATATACATATCACACAAATAGAAAATATTCCAAATAGATAGAACAAATCGATACATTTAATTGAGGAACTACTATGCAGCACAACAACATTTATATATTTGGAATTTGAGACAATGTACCTAGTCATGATGTATGAATGAAATTTAAATGTTATAAAAAATAAAATCAATCCATTCCATAGTAACTGAAAGGTCCATTAAACATGTGCTGGTTAGAAACATGAAAAAACCCCTACCCTAGTCCCACACACATATCTTCTTTACACCTTATCCCAATTTAGTCCAAAGTGAATAAGAAAACTAGTTCTCTATACAATTTTTTAACACTCTGAACGAAACAAAATAGTCCAAACCAAATTTCCACATGACCCCATTCACACCTCACCATATGCAAGAGGATGAAAACTAACAATGATGATCTATGTCCATAAGTGGGGAAACTATACCCTCAATATCAATTCATAGAAAATATATTAAATATTAAATAAGTTAATAAATTACTAGAGTAAATATATAGAAACTAATATATTTCATACTTTTCATATAATAATTATTTTCTCCCAAAGTTACAATCCAATCTAGAGTATAATCACCAGCTAAAAAAATAAATTAAATAGTGGGTCCCCTCTGAGTTTATTTCAGTCCACTAATAACTTCATAATACTACACTCACCCATCCACCACATATACCTTCCCTTCATAGGTTCCCTAAACATGATATCTATAAGTGAAATAATATTCTTGAGTAGCATGTGAGTAAAAGTGTCAGTAGAAAACCACCAATGTGTCCTTGACCAAGAGTGATCAATTATAACAAGTTTATTCTATAATAATAATGAATTCATAATAAGCATACACACATAAAATCCATGACTGAGATGATGTGTTATAACCATTCCACTAAAAACCCTTGTCAAAATATGCTTTGCCTCTATGTCATAAGGATAATAAGAAGTTGTAATACATAACCAAACTAGCCCCCAATGTAGTGTAAATTTCACTATAAAATATCATGGAATTGTGCATACATGATACTTGGTCTAGGATTCAAGTACGACATACTACTAAAAATTAAACAAGGCATCGAGTACCCAATATTTGGCATGAATCTCATAGGTCAACTTGGAATCAATATTTCTAATACTTAGGTATTGAGTGAATACCAACCATTAATTTTCATGGTATCATCATATCTCCACCTTGTTATCAAGTCTATTTTCACTATCATCGCAACTCAAGAACACCATCCCTCTATGGGATAAACATGTCATAATATTCCACCTATTTTGAGAACCAATAATTATACCTCCACATAAAGGTAATAAATATACAAGGTAGATAATAAATGGAAAACATATCAAAATGAGAATAAAAAAGGAAAAAATAGCATGTGATCGTAATTAAGCACAACAACAAGCTACTCTAGTACTACTCATGGAATCAAATATCAAAATGTGTCTCATGTGGTACACACACACCGATAAGAAATCATAATCAAGCAATGTTATAAATAATGAAAACAAAAAAAAATCATAACATAGAAACATGGGTAATAAAATTACCATTAGGTAAGGAACTTCCTACTTCAAATTCACTAATGCCAATATTAAGGAATAACGCCTTTTGTGGTTTGAAAGTTGGAGTGGAAACCTCTAAAACCAATAAAAAATCATCATTATTATTTTATTTATTGATACCAAAACGTTCAAGGTTTATCAGGGGTTCCTATAACCAATTATAACATTTTATTCAAAAAATATATAAAAAATAACTTGCTATAATACAATTATTTCTCTTGGATAATCCAAAATAATTATGATAATTCAATATTATCCCTCTTAATAATTCTAAATTATTCTTTAAAGAATAATTATGATTTGAAATATAATAATAAAAAATATATCATGAATAAACTGAGAGAAAATAATAATCATTATTATTCTTTTCATGATTCTTTTTATTTTTATCTTAACAATTTTCAAATTACTTTGGAAGACTGATTAACATATGATAATTATGTCTCTCTACAAAAAATCCTCGAAAACCTAACAACGTGATTTATTTATCATCATTTTTATATTTAAAAAATATTTTCATTGTTGAATTACTTATCAATAAATTAAAAATTCTCTGGAATAATAGGATTTTAAAATTCACATAAAATAAATTCTTGGATATTCCACCCTTAGAACGAATCACCCAGAAATAAGAGGGCATGAGGTTCTTCTGTACCTAGAAAACCTGATAAGAAACAAAGATTGATCGATGAAGGATTAAAAAATTATGATCAAAGAATATATTAGACTTATCATATGGAAAATATCAATGATAAAATAAAGGCTTTAAGGGTTTAAATAATTTTAAAGAAATACACCATATAAGATCGGTAGAATTAAATCGACCCACTTTATTTAAAAATATATTTTTCTCCAAACAATTTATTAAATTTAGATCACTTATGACTTATTAAACATTTTAATTAAGGTAACATGATTCAAATTAATTAATTTCCTTTAATTTTGGTATTTGAATCCATTGAAACATGTTGCGGGATGAGATGGGGAAGATGAAATGAAAAAATGGTTTTAAAAACAAAATTCTACAAAAAAAAATAGTTCACAAGGGTAAAATGGTTTTACCCTAATGAAACTATAACCATATATGAGCTACCCTTAAATAATATTTGGAAAAGAGATGAAACCCTTACACATATCAACCATACATTTACATAGTTCTTACTTACCTTAATGTAGGACTTCAGTACCTTACACTGCCTCAGTTACCCCTATGTAACTACCGTTACACAGGCTAGAAAACTTATGTATCTACTCTTATACTACCATATACCATTACACACACATAGATTTATTCTTACATGACTAGATAAAATCCTAGATTCCCCTTACATAATGCACAAATACCCTTATTCAATACCCTTATGCGAGTTTCTTACCCTTACACAGTGCTGGGATGACCCTTACATAATGCATAATTAACCTTACACAATGGAACACTTAACCATATATAGTGCTTGGTCTAGGGTTTATCATTACATAGGGAAATATTTACCCTTCCTTAACCCTTATAGAAACAGTGTTACCCTTAAAAAGTGTATATTATACCCTTACGTAGTACCTTGAAAACTCCATTACCTTTACATAACTAAGGGAACCCCTTTTTACCGTTATAAAAACACAAATTTACCCTTACATAGCACCATGAAACCTAATTAAAGGTAAATTTAATTTAAAACATATATTATGATATAAAAAATTATAAAACTAACCCAAAAGTGTATCTTAATTACAATTAAAAATTGAGAGTATTATAGATTATTCCCTATCATTTTCCCAAAATTTCTACAAACATCATATAATCTATCTCAACCTCTAATGAGAATATTCAATTCCAAGAGCATTGTAATACTCTCTACCTCAAAATTTAGAGCCTATAATAGGTTGGGTACACTGAGGGAGTATGTAACCCCAAAATCAAATTAAGCATACATCCAAGTATAATTTAAGCACATATTACCTTTAATGAAATCTGTATCTGATGGAATTTTAAACTAGAAGGTATGAATCTAACTATGTTTGATTTCATGACCTCCTTATCCTTAATGAAAACTACCTCCATGATCATGTTATAATCTCTATCCCTGAGGATGAGAGAAATCATGGTGCTGTCAACTTCTTACCTCAACTTTTATCTACCGATAATAGCCTAGATCAACCTATTTGTACTGCTACTATACATACTAATTTGGAGGATAATTCCACAATAGCTAAACCTAATGTGGTTAACTAGCTAATAAACTATTATAATTGTTAACCACATTAACCCAAACAAAGTTATTTGGTGAAAAAAATCCACATTTGAAATATTAACACAAGATCTTCCATTAATAAAAGTTGTTGGAAAAGATTCTTTCTCATCATACTCCTCATTAAGATTATAAACCCTTGAATACTGTATCTTCTCTCAACCATGAGAATCAGATACCAATTATACATATGATTCTACTTCTTAAAGACAATTTTTAGAGATCTCCTTCCCAACTTCATCTTTTTATTTCTCATTTATCATAGTGTAAAACTATTTCTATTTTATAAGTACACCCATTTACTAGCCTTTTTTATTTTTCATTCAATTATAATTACATGAGTCGTCATAATTTTTAAATTAATTCCAAATTTTTCCACTTAATTTACAACTTTAAGATACATTAACTTAAAAATATTGTTTATTCCATCTTTAGGATAATAAATATCTATTTGATGAATTATATTACTATCCAAATGATAAGAAGATATATTTTTTATAATAAATAACAAATTTCATCTCAAAATATGATGTAAATAATAGAATAATTTTAATATAATAATTATTAAGGTTAAATTTAATAAAAACACAAGAAAAATATCAATTCATTATACCTTCACTTCCTTTTTACATTTTAATTAGAATAATAATATTTTATAAAATATCCCAAATAACATGTGGCATAAAATAAAACCATTTAAGACATTTATTGTGAATCTACACTTAGGCACAACTGTTTCATCAATATGTATAAATCATTAATGACGATCTTGAAATTTTATCACTCCAAGATCCAGAAAGACAAAAAAATAAAATAATAATATAAATTATGAATACTAATATTTATATCATTGGAATTATTATCTATAAAATTGTAGGTTTTATAATTAATTTTAAATATATTATAGTAAATTATTATAATTTTTTAAGATATGTATACATGGATTGTTAGCTAGTGACCAATTCTAAATTTTTTTTTATTCATGTATATACTCAGTTAGAGTTTTATGTGCCAGTCATGAAGAATTGATTACTAAAATTATAGGATAATTAAGGCAATACTTAAAAATACTAATTATATCCATTTTGAATCATTTTTAATATTTTACATGGTTTGTTTCATGTTTAACACAAAGATCTATTTTAATGAAACATATTTTCTATTCTCATCACAAAATCAATTCCAAAAAAATTATTTGTATGAATATTTTCCATACGAATGATAGCCTAATTCCTGGTTTTCATTTTTTAAGGGTCATTGTAACACCCCAAGCTTCTACGGTACGCTTCTCTTTGAATAATGCGATAGCATGTGTTGTATGCAACATCGAGTTCTAACACACCACAACCAATCAAACTAGCCGTTATAAATAGTAATACCGAATTTTTGAAATTATATATATTTTATATTTCAAAATGGACTTCAATTTTGGTTTCGGAATATCAAAATTATCCTAAGATGATTTTTTGGTATTTTTCTGAGAACTTCCAATTTTTATAAATAGTAAAAATACATAAAAACAAATTTTTTAATCAAAATAATTTATAGTGATATGTTATATTATTTAATGGTTTTAAAGTATAATTAGAATATATTTTTACAATTTTATCCAATGGTGTTCATTATAATTAATTTCACTTTGAAATTGGACCTAAACAATTTTCAATCTTTTGGTATATATTGTTTCTTAAAAACACACTATTTGTTGTGACAGCGGGAATTAATTATAAAATTAATTAATGCAACTTATATGTTTGGAATTTTCTAAAATAGAAATTATTTTTGAATTCAGAATATCAATTATAGCTTAGGGTGAAATTTTGGCATTTTTCTAAAAAACTTCAATTTTTGATGAATAGTGAAACTACTAAGTGGTAGTTAAAAAAACTGAATCTTTCATAAAAATTAATTTTACCGCTTCTGTGAATGGAATTTAAAAAATCCGAGAGACACGGTTAATATCAAGATGTAAAATGTGGTTCAATGAGATGAAAATAATATTTGGTGAATAATAACTTTTTACTTTTATTTACCACGGTTAAAAGTAAATAGGGTAATTAAGGGTAAAAATGATATTAATATTACCCTAACACATGTTCTAATTCTATTGTACAAGTTTATCTCGACCAAAAACAACCTTAGGAATAAAATATTATCATTTAGGTCCACTTGGATTAGATTAGGACATTTATTATTATTTATTTCAAAGAAGAGTTAAAAGAGTTAAAATCAATATATATTTACTAAAACATTTTTAATATGGGGTTATATATAAGATAAATTCGTTTGTAAACATTCATTTGAAAGACAAAAAGATTTCCTAAAGAATTATATTTTATTTTTAATTTTTAAACATTAAATAATTTAATTTATTTATGACACAATGATGACGTAGTAATTACCATAATATTGAAAAATTAAAATAATTGATATTATAAATACCCAAATAAATATAATTTGAGACTTTTAATGAATTAAACTAATTTTCTAGGATAATATGACATATTAGGATTGATTTAATTAACTTTTTTCGAAGTAATAATTCTATTATACGTTTCAAAAAAATCAACTATTGAATAGTATCAAAATTGACATAAAAGAGTTTTTGAAACAAATATTATATTATTAATTGATATTAAATTCCTAAAAATATATGGTTCGGCCAAGAGACTTATTTCATGATATTTGTATCATTAATGGACCACTTGGGGGTCTCTTGGAGGTATATAGTATGTTTATTAACTATATATTATATAAATACAAAGTTACATGGTAAATGTCAAACTAATTAACTAAGAGTTAATACTTAAAGATAAGGTTAATATAGTAACCCAAACCTGTCTAAATTCTTTTGTTTAAGTGTTTTTCTACCCATCCCCACCTTACCCTTTAATTAATCAACTTTGGAGCCATTAGAAACCGAATATGAATTTATTATAAATTAATATTTCTAGCTTTTCCAAAGGTCCCCTCACCCCTCTTATAAAAGGGCACTCCTCCTCATTTATTCACACCTTCAGAGCCAATTGGTTCGGCCAAACCCTGCCCAAATACACTCCCTACTTTCCTCACTAAAACCTAGATGCCTTAGTGTGATCAGAAAGCCAACCTAAGGATCCCTTTTTATCAAATAAAAAGGAAGAACCCGAAGAAGAGGTAATGATTTCACCACACTTTCCCAAGTTCCTATCTTCTTCCAATTCTTCTTTCTTTGTTATTACCATTATAAAATAATAACTCCAGTATCTTATATATAATGTGATGTTATTATAAATGTGGTACAACCATATTCAGTATTCTATCCATCCTTTGAATAACATGTCACCATACGTGTGTACGTACGGCTTACCGTCTCCACGTCGTGGTGTAATTGTTATTCAATAAATTATTATTTGGATGGGTATAATAATGATGTTTAATTAATGTAAATAACAAATATAACATGATAATGATTTTGTATAATTATATACCATCCAATTATATATTATTTTAATATCAAAAGAATGATATTGTCGCTCGTGCATACGTACAGACTACCGTCTCCACGAACGCGATGAGATTCATTCTCCATCGTATCCATTAAAGTATAATTATCATTTTATGATTAATAATAGTATCTAAGGACTTGATATCATTCTGGATATGATTAATATACAACCTACCCATTACAAACATTGCTTACTTAACAAAACATATAATATAAAACGAGTAAGTCACCACCCGAAACAATGATAATACTAAGATATTATTAACAAATCAATGTAAAAAGATCATATATGATATCATATTAATGTATATGATTATTGTATAATTTAATAACAATTATTTCACCATTATATAGGAGGTTACCCTACCCCAACCAAGGATAAGCACAAGGTAAGAGTTATTTCAAAATCTCTTCATTATCCGAGGTTGTTTATACGTAATAATCTACTGGGATCTCTTTATCATCCACATCCATGTTTCTTAAAAATGTATTTCAAAATATTTTTACTATTTACTAGAATATGGGTTAAAGTCATTTATAACCTTGTTTGACTTTTTATAAGAGGTTTATAAAGGAATATTTCCGTCATTTTCCAAACAAGGTGCTGTTTAACCTTTTCGACAAAATTAAGGTAAGAATGTTTTTTTAACTTATACGGAGGGTGCGGCTATTTTACGCTGTTATAAAATCGTCGAAGCTTCCCTTACAAGTTTATAAGAATATTTTCAAAGAAAATGTTTTATTTTATAAATATATGACTCTTAAATGATTTAAAAATAGAAATATATATTTCTCTAAAAAGAGTTTTGATTTAATCTATGTCAACATCCTTTGATGGATTTTATGCTTATTTGAAGTTGATTTATTATGATACAAAACTTCTATATTGTATTGAAGGTTTTGTGATATGTTTGAAAATGTATATGCTATTTTTATACCATTCATATTTTATGGTGGAAGTATTGACATTTTGTATGCTAGTTTTAATACGAATGTTTATGTTATGTTTAATCCATTTTATATGGTAATGAATTGGACTTAATATGTGACGGGTGGAGCCCTCTATAGCTCCTCGATGCATCGGTCGGTCTCATGAGACAAAATAGTGTCTTGGCACAAGGCCTTGGAAAAATATTATTTTTAGTCTTGGCACGAGGCCTTGGCTATGTGGTTGTGATAGTCTAGAATTATGCATTCCATCATTATGAAAGTGGTTATTGATATTGCATGTGATTATTCGATTAGTAGAATATCCATGTGAATATGTAAATGGAATTATTTCATTTTATTTTTTCCATACTATGTTGAAGTTCAAGTTTAAAAGGATTTTGTTTTAGTTATACATTGCCTTAAATGTTTATTCTTATTTATGAATGTTTCCGCTATATTGTTATCCTTACTGGGCATTTGAGCTCACCCCTTTCCTATGTTTTATTTTTCCCAGGGTATGAAGAAGTAAATTATGAATGACCTGTAGAGATAGTATTTGGGGATATGAGTGTGGAATATGAAGAAAAGATGTTGTTGTAGTTTTCATTTTTATGATGTTATGTAGGACTTATGAATATATCTAGTGTTTCCAAGGCTACTAAACCAATCGGTGTTTCGAGATTTGATCCTTCTTATGATCATGCCAATGTTATGTAATAATGCAAAGACTCTAGGTAACCAGGGACATGGCATTACAGTTGGTATCTAACGAAGTTTAGTACAAGCCTTGGAAGCTAGATTTAGATAAACTCTGATTAGAGCATGTAGACCTATGATGAACTTTGAGGATTAGTATACAAGAACTTCCTAGAATTTTGGAATTGTAGAGATTTTGTGAGTTTTCCGAGCAATACATCCCAGTTTGGATACGAGTAGGTAGAGGCTACTCTGGCACAGATGTACCTAGGGGTAAAACCCATAAACACCGCTTTGAGATAGACTCGAACGGGAACTGGTGCACGACAATGGGTCTTGCTGCACTCTTGGTTACGACACTCCCAGGGGATATGCTTAGGATAACTCTTATTTTATTTACAAATCATTATGAAGGGTTTATGAGTATATACTACTTCAAAGAAAACATTCTTATGATTATGGATTATATCCATAAATAGTTCAATTTATGCTAAGTGTTTTATAAGTATGGGATTATGTATTTTGATTCATAAACTGATCTAGTTTATTCCATTGTTTATAAATGGTGCCTAGTGGAAGAAATGGAAACTGTATCAATGCACACACTCAATGTAGGGATTGCCCTCCTGCACAAGATAATTATAGTGGAGCTGGTGATGCAACTGGTGCCGATCAGCTAATCACCATACTGGGACAACTCACTCAGGTTATGAATAAAAACCTTACCCGTATAGAGCACCCTGATCCGCAGCGTGGAGGATCAATGTTAGATCGATTCATGAGGAAAAAACCACCAACGTTCAATGGGAGTACAAATCCCTTAGTTTTTGAGAAATGGATAAATTCCATAGATAAAATATTTCAGGCATTGGGGAGTAGTGAAATGGAAAAAGTTATCTGGCAGTATACCGCCTCACTGGAGATGCTGATCAATGGTGGTCATTGATTCAAAACACGAAGGAAGATGATGAAGTATCAAATATGTAATGGAGGGAGTTCAGAGATCTATTTTTAGAAAAATACTTTCCTCACGACCATCGAGCAGATATGGAAAGGCAATTTCTGAGTCTGAGACAGAAAGAGGATGAGAATATCGCAAAGTATGAGGCTAACTTTACAGGGTTTGCAAGGTATGCTAGAGATTATATATGTAACCCAAGAAGTAAGATTGATCATTTCTTTGATGGGTTAAAAACATTTCTCCGTCGAGCATTGGTCTCACAATCCTTTTCATCGTACGAAGACATTGTCTCATGTGCTATCAAGACCGAAAAGGAATTCTCTATGTCTTACGACTTTATAGAAAAGCAATAGAAGAAGAGACCTACTGATAAATCATGGAATGGAAATAAGGGGAATAAGGGAATGTTTGAATATCAATCCTGTGGTAAATGTGGTAAGAAACACCCTGGTACATTCTTGAAGGGAACATGAGTCTGTTACAAGTGTGGTGAAAAAGGCCACCAAGCTCGTGATTGCAAGTGGAAGAAGGAAGCTACCAATGTTCAGTGCTACAATTGAAGGGAGATGGGGAATTATGAAAATGAATGTTCTAAGCCTCAATAGAAATTATCTCAGAAAAGGCCAAGGGATCAAGGCCAAGCTTATGCTATCACTACTGCTGAGGTATAAGCTCCGAAAGACATGGTGGCAGGTAATTTAATGGTTTCCTCAAGTTTAGCAAATGCATTATTTGATTCTGGATCATCGCATTGTTTCATATCTTCCTAGTTTGCGAAGAAAATTAGATATTTCCAATTTGAATTAACAAGGGATTTGTCAGGTAAAACTCCTAAGGGAAGTATCATTGCAACAAAGTATTGTGAGTCAGTCCCTATTAGAGTACATAAATGTTCTTTATCTGCTAATCTCATCATCATACCTATGATTGTGTTTGATATAATTCTCGTTATGGACTAGATTTCGGACTATAATGCGAAGATTTATTGTAAGAAGAAATAGGTTACAATTCTTGATGATGATGATAAGTAACACCTTATCTTTAGAGAGGAATCATCACCGCCTAATTCTTATCTATATCCACCCCCAGTAGCTCAACTAAATTCAATTATTGAGGAGGAAGAGATTGAAATAACTGTGGTTGAGGAAAGGAATGTTCAAATAGAGGATGTACCTATTGTGAAAGAATATGTAGATGTATTTCCGGAAGATTTACCTGGAAATCCTCCAGAACGAGAAGTTGAGTTTTCCATTGATTTAATTCCTGGATCAAGGCCTATATCGAAGAACCCTTATAGAATGGCCATTGTATAATTAGTCGAACTAAATAAAAAACTAGAGGAATTGAGTAATAAAGGATTTATTCTCCCTAGTGTTTCTCCATGGGGAGCCCCTGTTCTTTTTGTTAAAAAGAAAGATGGATCTATGAGGTTATGTATTGACTACAGGGAGATCAATGCTATAACGGTAAAGAAAAAGTATCCCCTACCATGCATTTATGATTTATTTGACCAACTGCATTGAGATCAATACTTCTCAAAGATTTAACTTCAATCTGGATACCATCAGTTGGGTGTGAAGAAGGAAGATATACCAAAGACAACATTTTGAACCAGGTACATGCATTATGAGTTTACTGTAATGCCTTTTGGATTGACTAATGCACCCTCTGTATTCATGGATCTGATGAATAGAGTTTTCAAGGAGTATCTCGATGAATTTGTGGTGGTATTTATTGATGATATCTTGGTATACTCCAAAAGCTATGAATATCATGAAAATCACTTGCGCATTATCCTGAAGACTCTGAGAAGGCATGAATTATATGGGATGTTTAGCAAGTGTGAATTCTGGCTTCAGGAGATTTCTTTTCTTGGCCATATTGTCTCTAATGATGGAATATCTATTCATCCTTCTACAACCAAGGCAATCCAAGAATGGACAGCACCAACGAATATAAATGAGGTACATAGTTTTATTGGTTTTGCAGGTTATTATCGACGTTTCATCCAGAATTTTGCCCGATTGGCTAACCCATTAAAAAAGCTCACATGTAAAGGGGTTAAATTTGTCTAGAAAAAAGAGTGTGAAGAATTTTTCGAAAGAACTGAAGAGAAGATTAGTCAATGATCCTATATTGACTCTACCATTGGGGAATGATGGGTTCGTTATTTATAGTGATGCACCGAAGAAAGGACTTGGTTGTTTCCTTATGCAGAATGATAGAGTTATTGCCTATGCATCACGACAGTTGAAAATTCATGAACAAAACTATACTACTCATGATCTCGATTTAGCAGCTGTGATCTTTGCATTAAAGATATGTAGGCACCACCTCTATGGTGAAAAATGTGAGATTTATACTGATCACAAGAGTTTGAAGTATATTTTCTCACAAAAAAAACTCAACATGAGGCAAAAGAGATTGATTGAATTACTTAAGGATTATGAATGTACGATACACTACCACCCAGGGAAGGCAAACAAGGTTGCAGGTGATTTGAGCAGAAAAGATCAAGGAGTTTTGAACAATATGATAATTGAAAGGGATCCAATTTTCATTGATCTAGTGAAGATCGACATTGCAATAACCAGGGAAGGGGAAACATCAATGCTTTTTCAAATGGTTGCCAAACCATCTTTACTAGAAAGGATTAAGAGTTTTCAGACTAATGATGGAGAATTTCAAAAGCTGATTAAAGCTGTGAATGGTGGGATATTGAGAGATTTTGTGTATGAAAATGGAATTTTGAAATTAGGGAAGAGGCTTTGTTTTCCCGATATACCTGATATAAAAAGGGAATTGTTGGATGATGCTCATAGTTCCAATTTCTCTATACACCCTGGGAGAACCAAAATGTATATAGATTTGAAGGAACATTTTTGGTAGGACAATATGAAGAGGGAGATTGCCGATATTGTGAAAAGATGTATAGTTTTTCAACAAGTGGAAGTTGGAAGGCAACAACCTGCTGGAGTATTGCATCCTCTTCACATACCTGAGTGGAAATGGGACAATATTACGATGGACTTTGTCATGGGACTACCAAATACTCCTAGAAGAAATGATGCAATATGGGTTATTGTTGATCATCTTACCAAGTGAGAACATTTTCATGCTATAAGATAAGATCTACAACTGGAACGTCTAGCAAAACTATATATTAATGAAGTTGTGAGACTTCATGGAGTACCCCTATCGATTGTTTCTGATCGTGATCCCTGTTTTACTTCAAGAATCTGGAAGAGTCTTCAGAAATCCCTGGATACTGAACTTCATTTGAGCACTACATACAACCCTCAGACAGATGGACAATCAGAACGGACTATTCAAACCTTAGAAGACATGCTGAGATCGTGTTCACATGACTTTCAGGGTATGTGGGATCAATATTTACCTTTGGTAGAATTTTCCTATAACAATAGCTTCCATTCGAGTATTTAGATGGCACCATATGAAGCGTTATATGGAAAGAGATGTCACACACCAACCTGTTGGGATGATGTTGGTGAAAGAAAACTTGTTGGTCCAGAACTGTTGGAGGAAATGACGGAAAAGGTGAAGGTAATCCAAAATCACATCAAAGCAGCTCAAAGTAGGCAAAAGAGCTATGCCGATAATCGAAGGAAGGATTTGGAATTTCAAGCTGGTGATCATGTTTTCCTGAAGGTATCTCCATGGAATGGATTCATACATTTTGGTAAGAAAGGTAAATTGAGTCCCAGGTACATCGGACCTTTCGAAATTCTAGAATGAATTGGGGATGTAGCTTACCTATTGGCAATGCCGCCAAGTCTCTCCAAAGTTCACAATGTGTTACATGTATCTGTGTTGAGGAAATACATGCCTGACCCAATGCATGTACTCACCTATGAGGATTTAGAACTGGAACCCGATCTGTCTTATTGTGAAGAGCCCGTCAGGATTCTTGATACGAGAGAACAAGTACTGAGAAACCGGACGGCGCGTCTGGTAAATGTTTTGTGGAGAAACCATAAGACAGAAGAGGCAACGTGGGAACCCGAGGAACTTATGATGAAGAACCACCCAAATCTTTTCATGCTGTAGTATTCTGGAAATTTCGAGGACGAAATTATTTGAAGGAGGGGAGAATGTAACACTCCAAGCTTCTACGGTACGGTTCTCTTTGAATAATGCGATAGCGTGTGTTGTACGCAACATGGAGTTCTAACACACCACAACCAATCAAACTAGCTGTTAGGAATAGTAATACCTACTTTTTGAAATTATATATATTTTATATTTCAAAATGGACTTCATTTTTGGTTTTGGAATATCGAAATTATCCTAAGATGATTTTTTGGTATTTTTCTGAGAACTTCCAATTTTTATGAATAGTGAAAATACTTAAAAACAACTTTTTTAATCAAAATAATTTATAGTGATATATTATATTATTTAGTGGTTTTAAAGTATAATTAGAATATATTTTTACCATTTTATCCAATGGGGTTCATTAGAATTAATTTCACTTTGAAATTTGACCTAAACAATTGTCAATCTTTTGGTATATATTGTTTCTTAAAAACACGCTATTTGTTGTGACAGTGGGAATTAATTATAAAATTAATTAATGTAACTTATATGTTTGGAATTTTTTAAAATAGACATCATTTTTGAATTCAGAAAATAAATTATAGCTTAGGGTGAAATTTTGGCATTGTTCTGAAAAACTTCAATTTTTGATGAATAGTGAAACTACTAAGTGGTAGTTAAAAAAACTGAATTTTTCATAAAACGTAATTTTACCGCTTCTGTGAATGGAATTTTGAAAATCCGAGAGAAATGGTTAATATAAAGAAGTAAAATGTGGTTCAACGAGATGAAAATAATTTTTGGTGAATAGTAACTTTTTACTTTTATTTACCACGGTTAAAAGAAAATCGGGTAATTAAGGGTAAAAATGATATTAATATTACCCTAACACATGTCCTAATTCTATTGGACAAGTGTATCTCGACCAAACACAACTTTAGGAATAAAATATTATCATTTAGGTCCACTTGGATTAGATTAGGACATTTATTATTATTTAATTCAAAGAAGAGTTAAAAGAGTTAAAATCAATGTTTATTTACTAAAACATTTTTAATATAGGGTTATAGATAAGATAAATTTGTTTTTTAATATTCATTAGAAATATAAAACGATTTCATACATAATGATATTTTATTTATAAATTTTATATATTAAATAATTTAATTTATTTATGACACAATGATGATGCAGTGATTACCATAATAGTGAAAAATTAAAATAATTGATATTATAAATACCCAAATAAATATAATTTTAGACTTTTAATGAATTACACTAATTTTCTAGGATAATATGACATATTATGATTAATTTAATTACCTTTTTTTTGAAGTAATCGTTCTGTTATAAGTTTCACAAAAATCAACTATTGAATAGTGTCAAAATTGACATAAAAGTGTTTTTAAAACAAATATTATATTATTAATTGATATTAAATTCCTAAAAATCTAAGGTTCGGCCAAGAGACTCATATCATGATATTTTTATCATTAATGGACCACTTGGGGGGTCTCTTGGATGTATATAGTATTTTTATTAACTATATATTATAAAAATACCAAGTGACTTGGTAAATGTCAAACTAATTAACTAAGAGTTAATACTTAAAGATAAGTTTAATATAGTATCTCAAACCTATCTAAATTCTATTGGTTAAGTGATTTTAGACCCATACCCACCTTAACCTTAAAATAATCAACTTTGGAGCCATTAGAAACCGAATATGAATTTATTATAAATTAATATTTCTAGCTTTTCCAAAGGTTCCCCTCACCACTCTTATTAAAGGGCACTCTCCTTCTCATTTATTCACACCTTCAAAGCCTTTTGGGTCTACCAAACTCTGCCCCAATACTCTCCCAACTTCCCTAACTACAACCGAGAGGCCTTAGTTTTATCAGAAAGCCATCCTATGGAGCCCTTTTGATCAAATCAAAAGGATGAACCTGAAGAAGAGGTAATGATTTCACCACCCTTTTCCAAGTTCCTTTCTTCTTCCACTTATTCTTTCTTTGTTATTAACATTCTAAAATAATAACTCCAGTATCATATATATACTGTGATGTTATTATAAATATGTTACAACCATATTCATTATTCTATCCATCCTTTGAATAACATTTCATCATACTAGCGTACGTACATCTTACCGTCTCCACGTCGTGGTGTAATTGTTATTCAATAAATTATTATTTGGATGGGTATAATAATGATGTGTAATTAATGTAAATAATAAATATAACATGATAATGATTTTCTATATATGATATACCATCCAATTATATATTATTTTAATATCAAAAGAATGATATTGTTGCTCGTACGTACGTACGGACTACCGTCTCCACGAACGTGATGAGATTTATTCTCCATCGTATCTATTCAAGTATAATTCTCATTTGATTATAAATAATAGTATATAAGGACTTGATATCATTCTGGATATGATTAATATACAAGCTATCCATTAAAAACATGGCTTACGTAACAAAACATATAAAAGAAAATGAGTAAGTTAACACCTGAAACAACGATAATACTAAGATATTATTAACAAATCAATGTTAAAAGATCATATATGATATCATATTAATGTATATGATTATTGTATAATTTAATAACAATTATTTCACCATTATATAGGAGGTTAACCTACCCCAACCAAGGAAAAGTACAAGGTAAGGTTTATTTCACAATCTCTTCATTATCAGAGGTTGTTTATACGTAATAATCTACTGGGATCTCTTTATCATCCACATCCATGTTTATTAAAAATGTATTTCAAAACATTTTTCTATTTACTAGAATATTGGTTAAAGTCATTTATACCCTTGTTTGACTTTTTATAAGAGGTTTATAAAGGAATCTTTGTGTCGTTTTCCAAATAAGGTGCTTTTAATCCTTTTCGACAAAATTAAGCTAAGAATGTTTTCTTTAACTTATACGGCGGGTGAGGCTATTTTCCGCCATTATAAAATCGTCGAAGATTCCCTTACAAGATTATAAGAAGATTTTCAAAGAAAGTGTTTTATTCTATAAATATATGACTCTTAAATGATTTCAAAAATAGAAAGAGATATTTCTCTAAAAATTGTTTTGATTTCAACTATGTCAACATCCTTTGATGGATTTTATGAATATTTGAAGTTAATTTATTATGATACAAAACTTCTATATTGTATTGAAGGTTTGGTGATATGTTTGACTGTGGATGTGCTATTTTTATACCATTCATAGTTTATGGTGAAAGTATTGACATTTCGTATGCTAGTTTTAATACGAATGTTAATGTTATGTTTAAACCTTTTCATATGGGAATGCATTGGACTTAATATGTGATGGGTGGAGCCCCCTATAGCTCCTCGATGCTTCGGTAGGTCTCATTAGACAAACTAGTGTCTTGGCACAAGGCCTTGGAAAAATCTTATTTGTAGTCTTGGCACGAGGCCTTGGCTATGTGGTTATGATAGTCTTGCATTATACATTCCATAATTATGAAAGTGGTTATTGATATTGCATGTGATTATTCGATTAGTAGAATATCCATGTGAATAAGTAAATGGAATTCTTTAATTTTATTTTTTCCATACTATGTTTAAGTTCAAGTTTAAAAGGCATTTGTTTTAGTTATACATTGCCTTAAATGTTTATTCTTATTTATGAATGTTTTTCCTATATTTTTATCCTTACTAGGCATTTGAGCTCACCCCTTTTCTATGTTTTATTTTTCCCAGGGTATGAAGAAGTAAATTATGAATGACATGCCGGGATAATATGTGGGGATATGAGTATGGAATATGAAGAAAAGATGTTGTTGTAGTTTTCATTTTTATGATGTAATGTAAGACTTATGAATATATCTAGTGTTTCCAAGGCTACTAAACCAATCAGTCTTTTGAGATTTGATCCTTTTTGTGATCATGCATATGTTATGTAATAATGCACTGACTCTAGGTAACTGGGGTTGGGGCGTTACATTCATAATTTATGTTCTATGATCAACATTTAATACCTTATTATGTATTCATTTGAATACAAAAATTTTTAATAAACATTTTGGGTAACTTTTTATAAATTAATTTTACTTTAACACAAATATTTGTTTTAAATTTTTGCGTTCAAGGGGGTTCTCAAAATCTCATGAAATTATTGTGGCTATTAATTATATATTACATTGGAGATATTTAAAGAATATATAAATGAATGAATAATTATTAATAAAATATATTTTATGTCCAATAATATTTTTGGAGAAAAGATTCTAATAGCCAATATAGTTTATAATTTTGTATAATCTTAGTGCACTATTAGTGCACTGACATTTAAATCAAATGAGTTTAATAAAAAATCATTTATGTATTTGTATATGTATACATGAGCACATTTTATATTTTCACAATAATTTTAATATATTTTCATATTTATATTAAAAATTATATAGCGTGACAGTAATGTATATTGAGAATTTGCACTGAAAATTTAAGTCAAAATATGAACTAATTTTTTTCCCAAATTTACATTATTTATTTATATATTATTATATTTTATTTAGAAATTTATGTACATATTTTAACTGAATATTTCTAGGGGAAATGTTCCTTGTAAATTTACATCATTTATTTAGGTATTAATATATTTTCCATAGAAATATAATCATGTGTTTATTTTAGAATTTTGGTATTCAATTTTTTGTGAAAATTTACTATGAAAATTTATCATGGAATTTTCTAATGTGAACATACATGGTATGATTTTATATGTATATATAGATACATTTCATGTGTAAATACTTATTTTTTGACATACATATATGTATACATATTTGTTTTTTTGTTTGTTTAAGAATAATTATATCAATAAGTTTGTATATACGTATGCATATGTGTGAAATTATATTAATATATATTTATGTTTTTATATATGCGTGTAATTATATTAATATACATATATATACATAGTAATATTATATTTTATGTCTATATTCACACTCATAAATGAAAATTTTTATAGTAATTTTTCATTTAATTATGACTGTTTTCATTTGAAATTTAATTTTAATAATAAATTTACATAGATAATTTTAAAGTTTAACTATAAATATTGACAGATAATTTGAATGTAAATTATGAAAGTTTTTCTTGAAAATTAAATATCGAGAAGAAATTTATATAGATAACTGAAAAATTTCATCTAAAAATTTCATTGAAAATTTCCATTTAATGTTTGAAATGTTTCTTTTTTTCATAATAATTTTTTTCTTAATATATTCGAAAAGTGATACAATGAGCCCCACTAAACCACTACTATAATTATTAAACATTGGCACTAAGACCATTAATTCATTCTTTTCCCCTACAAAATGATAGTTATAGTACTATGATGCATCTGTGGTAATATATTCATGGCAACATGACACGTTTAATGTGAATTATAATTAAAATTTTCCAATAGAATTTTAAACATTCTCATTTTGTGTATATAAAGTTGTAATTAGTATGTGGTATATGAAACAAATATGCTGGAAATTTTGATTTCAAATTTTCTATGTAAATTTTATGTGTATATATATGTGCACACATAGACATAAATTTTCAATGAAAATTTCCATGAAAATTTATATATACTTACATATATTTTATAATAAAAATTTTAGTGAAAATTTCAAGTGAAAACATACAATGTATGTATGAATGTGTATATATAATCACCTTTTCATTATGAATTTTCATGGAAGTTTTAAAAGTGTTAATTAAAAATTAAATATATAGTAAATTTATCCACCAGTAAATTTCCATTGTAAAATTTTGTATAAATTTCTATTGGTGAATATTCATTTGAAATTTTCTTTTTATTTTTTATGTGTAAATTAATAGTGTAAATTTTTAGACTTATTTGTGCATGTTTGTGTTTGTGAATTTTCATTTCAAATTTTCATTGAAATTTTGAATGTTTCCATTAGAATATATAGAAACACACACACACAAATGTAAATATATATAATTATATAATATATATTGTTATTTTTTGGTATATAATGAGTTTATTATATTATTTTATTATCATGTATGAGAAATCAATATATATATAGTCATTTATAAAAAAAATTATAATAATCTAAACAGATAAACATAAATATAATCGTAATTATAATTATGATGCGGTGTTTGAAAAAATATGCACAATAACATTAAAGTTTATATAAATATTTTTTGTGTTTATATATATATATATTATTTTATTTTGGAAAAACATATATTAATATATACTTGTTTTAAAAAAACAATAGACTCTATTTTTTAATTGAAAAACATAATAAATATATTTATTTGGGTATATAAAAATTTTATTATAATATTTGTTTTTATTATAACAAAAATATATAAATTTAATTTAATAGTGGGTCTATAGAGATAAGAGTTTATTTTAATACATCCATTTTTATAGGTTTTATATCAATTGTTTTTAAAAGTATGCCCTCTAAAAAGATTTACTATGAACTAAGTAAATGGTAGAATATAAACGATGATGTACCAGACTCTTAGGTTTTGGGATAAACTGTTGAATAGTATAATTAGGGGAAATGGATATGAATAACTGAAATTTACAACAAAAATATTAGAATCATTTTCCACATTGGCCCAAATAGATCTAATTTGAGAAAAACCATCTTGATTTTCAATATTAACACTAGATTGTCTACAGGTGTCTAGAATAATTTACTACTCATCATAAATACCATTAAAAACCTAAACTGTTCATACATTACTACTCACCATCATGATAATTGGATATAAAAAATAATTACATGTCACAAACCTTTTAAGGCAGACCTCTTAGGATGAAAATGAGGTAGGAGAGATAATTATGCTCAAATACTACATCTAACAGGCCATGGTTTGGTGAAAATAACCAAGTGTATATCATACACACAAATGTGATACAGTTGCATTTAAGATAATAGAAATGGGAGATAATATGGAAACATCCAATAAAACCTACTCAAGATAAAATTAAAAGATCACAAACACATCCATGTATTTTTATAAAATTAAACAACTGTAAGAATATATAATTACCAAAAGATAATCCTCAAAAGTTACCATGAAATACCAAACCTATCTTAAAAAGTAATCCATCCCAAAGACACATTTATTCATTGGTTTGCTGCTCAACCCCAACATTGCATGTATTGATCCATATCTCCCCAAAAGTAATCCATCCGAAAGACACATGGGATAAAGTATCATAACACACATCTTAATCATCAGAGAATATCATAAAATACCTTGCAACACATGTATCACATCAGCTCACCACATCTTCAGATAGTAATTGAGTAGTTTTTGAGATCCATCATAGCTTGTATGTCATTTTTATACCTAAAGACATCACAACCCATGTATGTTATACCTATAATAATCTACAGGATAATATATCCATATTAAATGTGTGTGAAATAACCATAAGACATTGAATCCCTATAAAAACATATATGGGAAGAGATAACCACCATGCATAGCAGCAAAGAATATAGCCAAGATAAGAGATCAAGCAAAGAGGGGGTGGTCAAATATCTATTCCTTTCCAACTTAGATATTGCAGAATACACCCTCATAGAGTCCACTGGGTGTCGGTTCCCCTATCGACATGGGTGGGGTATCATATGAAATCACAAAACATATAGGACATAATATATCTCACAACTACACTATGAGCATTAATTTAGTCTTAGTCTCAACTATATTTATTATCACGCAAACAACCCACTACCTCTTATAAGGACTAGATATCCTATAAGAAAAAAAATCATTATGGAAGACTTTAATTAATTTACTTATTTTTAGAAAAAATTTCAATTTATTTTAATTAACTTTTTATATATTAATTAACATTATTCCATTAATATATCATTAAAAACCAATTGATGCCCATTCCCTCCTAGAATAATCTAATAGATTCCCTGGTTCTATAAAATTCTCAATACTTTCATTCCTTAATGAACTAACCAAATGGCTTAACACATTTATTATTCATTATAATTACATAATTCAAGTTACTCTTTGAAACATCCAAATATAATATAAAATAGATTCATAAACCAAGAATAACTGGCCTCCTCAAGTAGTGGAAAAATAATTGTAGTAAATCAAGAAACATGACCATCCGAACATTATATAATAACATTATCAAGTAAGCACCATATATTTTAGAACAAAAATGACAATTTCCAAATTCAACCCATTCCATTAATCTTGATTACATACCCCAAACCACTATACATATCACCATGCATCATTCTATCATAGGCATTAACTGCTACCATAGTCTTGGGCCTCTCTTCCCACATCTCATCAACCATCAACTACCCTAGCCTCACAACAAGTCACATAACAAGGATCACATACAAATAAAACAAATAATGAAACAAAAAACATTGTCAATAGGGTATCTAGGCCCAAAAAACATGTTATACATTATTCACATAAAATTATTATTTCTAGGAACAAAACATTTATCTTTATCAAAAAACATATTTTATTACTATCATTGATTAACCAATTCAATTATCAAAAAATTTATCAAATATATAATAATAAATATTTATTTAAACAAATAAATATCCTTATATAAGTCATTCAATAGATAAATAAATATTATATTACATAACTAATGAATAAATATTTATTTAATATTCAACTCGCTTATAAACTATAACTTGAATACAAATAATTACTAAATATTTATGATCCAAATATCCTCAATAAATATTTTTTCTCAATATCGAGAATAATATTTATTCATAATTAAAATTAAAATTAAATTTAACTTAGATTATTGGATTCACTATTACGTGTAACCCTTTAGGCCTCTTTCTTAGTGGAATTAGGACAGGTGTCCTGAAGTTCAAGATCAGTATATAACAACACATCATAACACCCATAGAGAAATAATTTAACATCACAACCACAACAACCACCAATAAATTCTCACAAAGTAATATAATATATTTTCCTTGATATCTCATCAAGTAGGTTACATTAATTTGGTAATCAACTTACATGCCTAATATATCTTTCTTTAACTGCCTAAAATGAACCCATGGATAAACCACTATGGTCATGGACTTAATAAAGCCATATAGTTTTAATTAAAGGGTTGTGATATTATCTACCTATCTAGGATGAGAAAAATCCTTTATTAAATCATTAATTCTATATCAATCAAGAAACTCCCAATATATATTACTTATTCATGAACATAGGACATCATGGTTTTCAACAATACATCAATTACATGACCCATTATATGTATTAATAATAATATATAGTCTAAGGACCAATACACACACAGTTAGGAATATATAATGACACATATCGCAAGTGAAATTTTTATTGGGGGACTATTCTCATAACCTCCTACCTCGAATATTAAAAAGTGGTAACTTAATGAGAATATTTATCAATATATTATGATTATCCAACAATTGATAGTTAAAACATCATCTATGTCATGTCATATTAATATCATTTGACCATAGAGAATAGGTTTAATAAGATTTTCATAACACTTCAATGATCTCATCATAGTTGTTTGATTATATATCATTTAAATGTGATAGATATTATTAGGATATTATCACATTAAATGTTAAACAGAATAATATACATCATGTGACATGATATCAATATTCATGTATTTAAATATATAGATAATATAATATAAATAATAGTTGGCTCTAAGGAATGAAATCCAATAGAAATAAATTCCAGTATGGATTTACATTTTCTATATATAAAATATAGGGAAACATAGTCTCAATAATTCAACACTAAACCTAATTTATTGGAAAAATGATCATTAATTTCACGGTAAAACTCACATTGTATGAATATGTGATTAATAGTATGAACACTCATATTTTAAGACACCTTAGTTCCTAATTTATTACATAAAGGTAAACATAATAAATACTATAAGATCATTAGTCCTAGTTTCATTTAGAAATTAGGTATATTGAATAATAACATGATACATGTGAACAATAAAATTATTTAAAAACTCCAAAGCATGTTCTTAAAATTCCTTCACTCCTCTAAAACTACATAGGGTAACCTGGGGCTGTATATGAGAAAAGGGTGAGCTATAAAGTTCAGTAAGATAATAATAAAAGCATAACATAAGGTAAGAAAGTACATTTGATCCAATATGCACACCAAGGTATCATAATAGGGCATAGAATCCTAAACTTAAACCTCAAATCATTATATAAGATGATAACATATAAGAATCATGGGAGTGTGGAAACAATAAAAAACATAACATCATAAACATAGGTCAAGGATCTCCACCTATAAATCATAAAATAGTGTCTTAGAATAACCTCCCTTTCATTGTACATTGTATCTCATGAGATAAAAACATTAACCAATGCATTATAGAGATATATAATTTTATCCCACTTGGAACATTAATATTTTGTATATACATAAGTGTTCCACAATGATCATACAACATAAGAGTGTATTTAATATTTTTTAATCCCATGATTAAGGAGTTAGAGTTATATATAAGGATGTCCCAAATAAATTAAGGATAGTTAAATCTATTTTTACACCCTTGAATTGAAATGGGTATGGGTACTCAATACTCAAATGGTTGGCTTGGAAATTGATTGGATAATTTTGTAAGCATAATAGGGCTATATAAATATTCATGGAAGGATTTAATGCGAGTGGAAGTGGTCTATCATCAATTTTAAATAATATGGAAAAAATGGGTATGTTTTAAAATATATCCCAACATGAGAAATTTAAAATTAAAAGGAATAATATAAAGAAGGTGCCTAAATAAAATGGAGAAGGAGAGGATCCCTTACCTTAAGAGTGTGCTTCTAAAATATTTGTAGGACCTTATTAAGATCATGAGAACACTAAATTAAGGATATAGAGAGGTAAATTTTGAAAATCTTCATTAACAAATGTTTTTGAGCGGATAAGAATTAGATTTTGGGTGAGGTTTTATTGAAAAAACAGGGTAATTCATAATTAATTTCCAAACATTGGTTGTGGATTTTATACTATAATATAATAATAAAAATTAACTTTCCATGTTGATTTCTCATGTATTCTATCAATGAATATTGGTTTCCAATATTTTATAATTCCAATAACCGAACTACAAAGAATAATAAGCTTGGTGATATAGAAGTGAGTCATGTTTATAATGAATTGATTTTACATAGAATAATAAGCTTGGTGATATATAATTGAGTCATGATTATAATGAATTGATTTTAATAGCTTAATAAATAATATATGTTTTGTAGGATTCATTATGAGATTATAAATTTAATAAGAACAAATTATTTTTAAGGGGAGAACTATATTTGGTTAGGGATACCCTTTATAGTATTTATTATATCACCTTTGAGCTATTATGATGTCACAATACATACCATATATTTATATTATATTGATTTTTTAGGAAAAAGTTATACTATCATAGAAAATTATGAAAAATTCACTATTATCTAATTTTGAAAAGATTATATGAAAAATAATATTTATTTTATTAAAAATAATCTATAAAATTTATAATTTTAAATTTTATATCAAATTTCTCATTTCATGAAAAATAATTTTTTACAATAACAGTTTTATGATCCTTATAAATATTACAGTGGATTTAATAAAATTAATTTATCATTTTTATATAAATAAAAATTAATAACTAAAAATATTATTTGAAAATAATATTAATTTAAAATTTTTGGAATTTATTGATTTTTATTTTAATAAAAATGATAAATTTATAATTTTTGTTTTTTTGTATAAAAATAAAATTTTCATCAACTCATATATAATATTAAATATATAGTAATATAATGAATATGGATAAAAAATTATTATTTTATTAACAATAATAAATAAAAAGTCATAATACTAGTGTCTAGATACATAACCCCTTATTACACCAGCGTACACCCTAAGAGTATGGTGTGTGATTGTGCGGCTTTCTTAGGGTGGTTCGATGAACATGGTTTGAGCCATTATCTCAATAAGATTGGAATTTTCCCAAAAAATGTTTCATTCATGACTTATTTGTTAAATATTGTATTATAATTGGACAATGTAAAATACCATTGATTCCATATACATCAAAATATCTTATAATTGGGCTTCATAAGGTATGATTCTACTGGTCCAGGCCATCACTTCTTCCATCCGTGCCAATTGAAATTTATCAAAACCCTTTATATATACCAATATTAATGATCACTATAAAATATATATATCATCAATTATATTTATTCTTAACAATCTTTTAAATTTTACATGATAAAAATATCCAAAATAACCAAAGTAGTGCATGTTTTTTCAATAACTACAATACTTAATAAAAAATTTATTCATTTTAAAATGGGAATTTTATTTATAAAAATCCAGGTCATTAAAAATAGTATTCTCATTAGGATATCATAAAAAAAATCTAGAAAGAATATATATGAAAATTTTATGAAAATAACCATCTAGAGGATGATTTTTATTTCCTTCCCACTAAACCATGATAAAACATTCAATTGAAATTTTTTCCGAATTACTTTGTAAGAATCACAAGTAATGTTTTTCTAGAGAACAAAATCATGTGTAAGAAATATTTTTTTTGAAAAGGTATGGCAATAAAATATTTTTTACTGAATTTTATCATAATATATAAAAATAAATTTTCAAATAGTAATCTTGGATGCATTATGAAAAATTATTTTATAAAGATGATGCATAAAAAGATAATAAAAAGAATAGGTGGAAGGGATATATTATTTATATGTTAGAGTCTTTATACCATAGAGAGAAACATTCATTTTCAATTATCAATATTTTTATCACAATTATAAATATGTATCTGAAAATGTATTTTTGTTTTTTGATCATAAATGGATATTAAAGCTATGTAAAGATATGATTTAGTGATTCCACTTGTTAGAGTTTTATCATTTCAATTTTAGTGATAAGATAAGTTTCTTCATCAATGAATTTAATTTTAACATGCATCGAATGATATTTTGATGTGGACTTAGGGTAGTTTCATTATATATTGTTCTCATAAACTAGAAATGAATTCCACATAAAAGATATGGGGGACTCTCATCTTTTGAACATGGAATATGGACCAGATCAACATCCTTATTCATCCATTTATGACTATAATTGGGTATTAAAGGAATCATAATAACTTTTATACTCTACCTACCTCTATGTGATATTTTTATATATGATTCCACAATTTAATAGGAATCGATTGTTTTGGAATCCAACCTATTCATTTCAAATTTTTTATGGATTCCTAGGCTATTCATGTTACAGTTAGTTTTTTTGGCCTTTGGTCCATGTGAAGACTATATAATGTCTCCTCATATAGGTTTATGTTTCCAAGTGGGATATTTATTAATTATAAAATGTCTCTTGGTGGGGAGGGGGGAGATTTGGTGAAAACCCTAGGTCTTGGGTGTAGTGCTGAATGCATAGGGGGTTGTCTAACTAGTGAGATAATATAGTATTGTATGGAAAAATTGACAGATTAAAATAATCAGTTTGGATAACCTTCATGTCAAGGGTATTAATACCCCTAATAATTCAACTACATACCTCATATATAAGGTTTCATTGAGGAATGTATTTTAAAGAGTGCGATACCACCTTTTTATATGTAGAAATTTGATCTAGTTTACCACTAGATTCTAAAGGATTACTTGGTTATATCTTGAGAGAAGCGATGAGAATTGATTTGTTTAACCCTAATAGTATCCATATTATTATCAACATCCTGATCCCATAAATTTAAACTTGATGTTTTTCTATGAATAGATAGTCTAAATGGGATTTATATAACCATGAATGGATTGTAATGTAATAGTAATTTTAACTCCCCGATATAGATAAGTACAGCCAAGGAACAATGTTTTATTGTAGATCTTGTATTATTTTCATTGACCTGGAGAGACTATCCAAAGGAAATAAAATTCCTTAAGAAGATTTTGGGGACTCTCATCTATAAAGTGGGAATCACATACCTCCTAAATACCCTCATTTATATATTGATGATTATCCCTAGGGATAGAAGAAACCGTTATAACTTTTGTATTGGAACTTCTTGTGGGGGATGTTTTTAATGAAATGGAAAATCACTTTAGAGTAAAGAGATGTAATGTTGTCCATCATACTAATTTCTATGTTTTTAGGGAGATTATTGGAAAATTCATTTTGTAATTTAGTCTTTAATTTTGAATTTGGTTCGTGTACACCCTCTAGTATGTCACCTCATATAGGTTGATGTTCTTGGTTGTATTGTAGGTAATGAATACATGTCTCCTTCAGGGGGGGTTCAACAACAACCCTAGTTCCACGAACCCATGCCCACAAAGTGTACCCCTCCTGGGCCGGCAATGTGAGAAGGAAGATAATGACCCCCATGTCCCGCCTCTAGTAGGCCCTGGGTAGGGGACAGGAACCAAGGGTTTAGTAAACACACAATTGGGAGGCATTACCCTCTAAGAGAATAGATGCAGAAGAGAGAGATAAGATAGACACCAACCAACTCTAACTCAGAACTGAAATATAAAAGAAACCCAATTACATATTAAAATACCATGAAAAATTACTATAACTAAAAGGGAAAATTACAAGTACCCAAAAGAAAGTAGAAACAGTAGCACCGACAAGCCCGAACAGCTCCTGCAATCCACAAGCTAGTAGAAATGAGCTTGTTTTCCAACCTGCTCCAATTGACATAAAAAATAGTTTATATATATGTACAGTGAGTATAACAGTATAATCAGTAGGATCCTCCCTGAAGCCTCTCGTTCAAAAGTAATTAAAGCATGCTAAATCAAAGTGAACAACAAGTGAAACTAACTTGTCCCCTAAACAGGTATACTAAGTTCCCAACCTCACCATGGATACTCTCTCCAGGTAACACATACATGAATATAGCATTTAACAAAGAATATCAATGGTACCTTACTACTACTTCCCCACTAATTTTCTGATTTTCCCCAATGACATATGTCATGTGCATCTCTCTTTAAAGGATTTCCCAAATACACCTGGGCTAAGCTCCAAAATCGGCACCACGTGCACCATAAAGGCTTTCTTGTAGACACCTGGGCTAAGCACCACACCACCCTAACAACCAAATGTAAACAGGTAGTTTCCTGGAGCCACCATAGCTCACATAACGTGTATCATTCGTTGGGTATTATACCTCAAGCAATTATAGTCCATACACCAAGTAAGGATCCTCAATCCACCACATCCTATACACGTTACACCTATAGTAGTCCATAGGATACTATATCCATAATATATGTGTGTGAATAACCACAAGCCATTACATCCCTCTACACACATATATGAGGAAAACTAACTATTGTGCCTAATGGCACTAGTATCTACCAGGAGAAAAGAGTGGGGTCAAAGTTGGTAGTCATCCATTCATCCTCCCACTGAAATGTTGGGGCAAACACCCCCCCCCCCCTCCTAGGGCTCAGAATCCTCGGGGTGTCAGTTTTCCTTACTGATAGGGTGGAGTAGCATATAGAAACACAAAAAAGTACAGAATATACTACAACTCACAACCACACTATGGGCATAACCTAGTCTTAGACACAACTACAACTAATTTCTCTTGAACTCCGGGTTTCCACTTCTAAGTCTATGTATCCTATAAGCACACAACCATTTGAGGGATTTATTTGATTACGTTATTCCATTTTTATCTATTCCACTGTACGTTAATTAATTATTCAAACATTAATTAACCATGAACAATTCGACATTAAATTCATCAACATCACACCCAAAGTAAAAGGTTCCTTCAATGTTAAAACCTCATCATTATATTCCAGCATCTCCATCCCCATGGGTTAATATCAATTTTCAAACATTCATTACAAAATTACGTACCAATATTCTCAGGCATTCTAGAAAACAATCTTATTCTACTAAACCCAAGGGGATCAACATTGTGAGTAGATGTAATACCCGTCGATTCGGGTCCGCCTATAGAAAGAGTGTAACCCATTATCCCTGGAGAGGCTAAATACAGAAAGCCCATGGAATACCCTGCGTGTCTTCACCCCTTTCAGAAGAAGGGTAAGAAAGACCAAATACCTTGAGTAGTGGGGAAAAGAAAAGCAGATAAACATCCAAAGAATACACAAGTATACAACAACCACGTCCATCCCATTCCATCATCCTCTGTGTCCTCCCTGACACCCACATTCATACACCGATGCATCTCGCCACTCTAGGCATCATCCGCTGCCACAACCACAAGGCCTCCATGCCCCCACATATCACAACACCCTCCCAGGGTCACATCACCACACAAGCAATAGGAAAACAAACACCATATTAATTTGGGCTCTTGGCCCTTTAAAAATGCATCTGACCTTCAAACAACAACCACCAACAGATTTTAGGATTACCAACCAACTGAATTAAATACATCATCAGCCTCAAATTGATTAACACCAAGTTGGAACAACATCTACAACAACAACAACCAGATTCATTTACATTCCTCTTTATCTTTATCTAATTAATTATAAATTAATTCCATCTTTACATTCTTTATCAATTGCATCAAGAGATACATGCTAACAAGCAAGGCATATATATCACACTATCTAGAAAATCAAGAGGCAAACCATTATCACGATACAATGTAACAACATGCAATCAAAACAATTCTTTTAATCTAGTTCAAGTATTTAATTAGGTCAATTCCATTTTGATCCAAAGGCCAAAACATGATTACTCTACGATTGCACATAAACAATTAGAGAATCCACGAATCCCCTACCTCATCGGTTTTGATAGAAACCACAACGGTCGAAGAACGCCCAAGAAGACTAGGTCGATTCACCAAGGATCCTCCCTAGATATCTTCTCCTAACCCGACCAAGACCAAATATCATCATAATCGACATCCACACACGTATATCTACCCATAATAGGTGTAGATCTAAGATTTGGAGAGAATAGGAGGAGTAGATCTAGGTATATCTAAGAAACCAAACAAAAGGATCACATACCTCAAGAAACCGGCTTCGATTCGCGAAGAGAAGCCTCCGGATCACCTCCAAAACACTTGGGAGAGGTTCTCTATCCTTCAATGGAGAGTAATCTTGTGTCATGGCCGCTTAGGGGGTTAAACGAGGTGATTAAAGGGAAAACGAGTTAGATCCAAAATTTTTGGATCTAACTTTAAGTGACTGTATTGTTAGTCCGCACAGTTTAAGAAATCGTTCACTAACTATGCGTTAGCTTCTGCTTTTTCAAAAACTCCTCACGTGGTTAGTCTTCATGGTTATACAAATTGTACGCTAACCATGCATTAGACACTGCCTCCAAGACCAGCCTTTCACAGTTTAGGCAAACCGTGTGCCAACCGTTCGAAAGCTCTCACCCTTTAGCAT
Organism: Viscum album; assembly: GCA_963277665.1. Lineage (NCBI taxonomy): Eukaryota > Viridiplantae > Streptophyta > Magnoliopsida > Santalales > Viscaceae > Viscum > Viscum album. The sequence continues at coordinate 759,373,618 of OY728147.1, forward strand.
TCCTTAAAAGTCCACCCAAATGCACATCAAGTCACCTTGACCTCCCGGAACACCTCTAACATCACATTTTCACAAAGAAATAGACCGGAGTGGTCTAGGAATTTACATCAGATACCTCTCAAAACATTCTCATCCTCAAGAATCCAAAACCCACCTAAAGGGAACAAATTATGGTCTGTACAACCACCCACTGAGATACCTCTCAAAAGGGAGAAATCCCCTAAAGCAACAAAGGGAACCATCTCATAGACATGAAAGTTTTATAACCACATCAGCTACAACAATACCTGGAAAGAGTTAAACATAAAATAACTTTGGGTACTGAGCACGTAACTATGATTCATGTTCCAAGGTACTCTCCTCCATGCCACCATGTCGCCACCAGACATGAACTAAGGGGATGGAATGCCCGCGCAACACCTTCTCCTTATGGTCTTGGATCTCCATAGGTTGCTCCTCAAAGGTGGCGTCATCATCAACATCGATATCTCCCTAATCGATGACGTGAGAGTCATCATGAAGATAACTATGGAGCTATGATACATGGAAAACATCTTGTATCTAACTCATCTGAGGGGGAAGTGCTGCTTGATACGCCATAGCTCCAACACGATCTAACACCTTGAAAGGCCCATCAAACCGGGGAGAAATCTGACTTCCATGACCAAAACTTTGCTTCCCACGACGGGTATTCACCTTTAGAAACACATGATCCCCAAAATTAAACTCTAAGGGTCTCCTTCTTTGATCACTATATGATTTCTAATGATCTTGCGCTGCCTTCATCCACTCATGGATCACCTGAACCATCTCTGTTGTATTCTGCAGTAGTTCCGGTCCGAGATTTTCTGACTCTCTGACCCCAGTCCATCAAAATAGAGAACGGGAAGGCTGTCTATACAAGGCATCAAATGGCGCCATACCGATGGTGGAGTGAAAACTATTATTGTAAGCGTACTCCACCAAGGGTAAGTGCCTCATCCATGAGACTCCAAAATCAAGAACACAAGAGCGTAACATGTCTTCAAGAGTCTGGATTTTTCGCTCCGTCTGACCATCTATTTGAGGATGAAAATTAGTGCTAAGGCATAAATTATAAGCGAAATCATGTTGGAGACCTCTCCACACCTTGGAGGTAAAACGTGGATCTCTATTAGTAATGATCGTCCAAGGGACTCCATGAAGTATCACCACCTCCTCTAGATAATACCCCGACAAAACTTCTACTGAGCTTGACTCCTTGATTTATGTTAAGTGAGATAATTTCGTTAAATGATCCACTACCACACAAATAGAATCATATCCTCCCAGAGCTTGAGGTAAGCCAGTAATGAAGTCCATTGAGATGTCCTCCCACTTCCACTGAGGAATCTCTAATTGTTGGAGAAGACCACCGGGAACACGGTGTTCGGCCTTCACCTTCTGGAAGACTAAACATCGAGACACAAACTCCGCAACTGCACGCTTCAACCCAGGTCACCAGAACTGGATCCACAAGGATTGGTACATCTTTTTCACACCAGGGAGCACCGCTAAAGGAGAACCATGGAACTCTATAAGATATGTCTTGCACATTTCCAAGGTAACAAAAATCCTTCCATGATTCAACACTCGGTGTTGTTCATCTTCAGTCCAACCATCAGGGGCCTCACCATAAAAAACTCGGCCTCTACAGACTTCCACCTGTAGATCTCACAAATGGGACTCTTCCACATTCTGCAACAGTGATGACTGCACCATCATCTGTAAAGGACAACCTCTACCTCTGACTTCTTCCATATCAAGATGCAGAGCTGACAGTTCTTCCATTACTCTCCAGAAATTACCAGATTCACACACATCATTAATACATGACTTTTGGCTCAATACAGTAGCTATAACATTTCCTTTTCCAGGTGTATATGATATGTGGAAGTCTTATTCCTGTGAGAACTCCATCCACTGATGTTGTCACAAGTTCAAGTCACGCTAGGAGAAAACATACCTCAAACTCTTATGATCATGGAAAACCACGAAACACTCACCAATGAGGTAATGTCTCCACAACTTCATATAAAACACCATGGATACCAACTCAAGATTGTGTTTGGCATAGTTTCGTTCATGGGGATGCAACTTTTGAGACCCATAAGAAACAAACAACCTCTACTGCATGAGAACACAGCCTAACCCCAGATGTGAAGCATCGCAGAAAACATCAAACTGAGCTCCCTCAGCTGGAAGACAATGGACTGGAGAACTTACTAAATTATCCTTTAGATACTCGAAAGATTCTTGACACTGATCAGTCCATATGAAATCCTGATCTTTCCTGTTCAAAGCTGTCAGAGGAGTCGCAACCCGTGAAAAATTGGATACGAACCTCCTATAGTAGCCTGCGATACCAAGGAAAATTCACACCTCTGACACTGTCTTGGAAACTTCCCAAGACACAACTGCTTCAATCTTTGATGGTTCCACAACTACTTCATGTTGGGACACAACATTCCCCATGAAATGACCTCTTGAGCCTAAAAATCACACTTCGAAAACTTCCCAAACAACTGATGTTGGCGAAGAACTCCCAAAATGGATCGTAGATGTTCTGCATGATCCTCTTCAGATATAGAGTACACAAGGATGTCGTCGATGAAAACTACCACAAACTTGTCCAAGAACTCAGGGAATGTGGCATTCATCAATCCCATGAACACAAATGGTGCATTCATCACGCCAAACGACATTAAAACAAACTCATAATGCCAATGACGACAACAGAAAGCAGTCTTCGGGATATCCTCATCCTTCACACGCATCTGATGAAATCCTGACCATAAGTTGATCTTTGAAAACCAACTTGCACCCTTCAGTAGATCGAATAACTCAACAATCCTGTAATGAGGATAGCAATTCTTTATTGTCACTTTGTTTAAGCGATGATAATCGACACATTACCAGAATCTGTCATCGGCCTTCTTCACACAAAAAAATGGGTGCACCCCATGGTGACACACTTGGCCGATCAAAACCGCAATTCAACAGACCATTAATCTGTATATATAGCTCTCACAACTCAGAAGGGGACATCCTATGGGGATACATAGAGATAGGATACGTTCATGGATGTAGCTTGATCTTGAATTTGATCTCTCGTTGAGGGGATAAGGCTACAAAAACTTCTGGAAAGACATCAAGGTACTCCTCTACGACCCGAGGAAATGTTAACTGCTGAACCTCTGACTAACTCAGCATCATCCTGAACATTATGGATGATAAGGATGGAATGCTCCTTTGACCCATCCGAGGATCTCGCTCACTAAAAAAACACCACTTGTTCTCCTCCGCACCAAAGAGAATGACCTTCTTACTGAAGCAATCCATGATAGTCTGCATCGAATACTACCAATCGATGTCGAGGATGACATCATATGGTTGTATCCGTAAAAATTGGAAATCACCCCAAGAGCCGTGTTTCCCCAACACTGGCTCACAGTCTCTACAAACTTCAAACATGTCAACTCGACCTCCAACTAGCGTAGCCAATGCCAAGGGCACTAGAAGCCTCTCCACCTCAAGTCCTAAAGCATGGACAATGGTAGGTCATATGGGGGAGTGTGTCACTCTTAAATCAAACAAGGAATACACCAAGGTAGAAAACAAGCAAAGGGTACCTCGAACGACATCTGGCTCGTCTGGTGATGGCAACGCTAGAGCATGAAGATGAACACGACCTCTTCCATGGCCTCTCTGACCCTCATGAAGACCACCACCATGGTCGCGCTCTACCCTATGAGGGCGAGGAGAATCATGGGGCTATCCTATACTTGTCCCATCTCCCCTATGGTGATCTAAAGCTGGTATAACTAGCTGCTGCTACCTCGGATGGAACTACCTCAATGGGAAAACCTGGAGCGTAGCGCCTGATACATGATGACCACTCTAAAAGGTCGGGAACTCTTGATACTGATGCCCATGACCACCACAAGAAAAACAAGAGCCTGATCCCTTGGCATAGGCCTGAGAGTTTCTGCATCTGGATAAACAAGATGTGAAGGGCAGGGACCTACCCCCAGTTGAACGAAAACTCTTCTGCCCTGAAAACCAAGAACCCCAGATGGTAGCTCTGCTTCATGAAGAATCATGCTGATTCCCCTCTCCTGATGATCCGATCCTGGAAAAAGTCCTCTCGAAAACCTCCGCCCTCGCCAGCACCTCGAGATATATCTTCAGCATTAATAGGGTAATGTGGAACTGGATATTTGGACGCAAATCCTCCTCAAAATGCCTTGCCCTGGCCTCCTCATCTTGTAACAGGTCTGAAGCATACTGTAAAAGGTTCCAGAAATAGATTTCAAACTCCTGAATAGTGGAGCTCCCCTGTCGAAGGGTAAGAAGCTTCTGGAGACTGGACACCTTTGTCGTTGAGGAAAGGAACTCAACTCTGAACTTGTGTCAGAAATCCTCCCATCCGATCCCTGACTCCTCACGATCCCTGAGGAATAAAAACCACCACTACCTTGCTGCTCCACGTAGCATAGCCACAACTAAGGACACCCATTTCTCCTTCCGAGCAAGGATCAAACTGAAGCCTATCTCGACCTCCTCCAACCAGTCTTTTGTGACTGCATCTAAAACGGAGCCCTTGTAATTATGTAGACTCAAGCGCTGAAAATCTCAGAGTGTCTTTCTCCAAGTGTCATCGTCGTCAACCACTACCCTGTGGCGACCTCCTGGAACAGCCTGCTGGACATCTTCTACGCAGACCTGATGAGGACGTCAACCTTGATCCATACCTTCAAAATAACAACCACTTAGAGCTCCTAAGCATGGAATATGGAAGACTAAACATTAATTAATTAGTTGTTTTTTATTCATTTTAGGTTAACCCTTACCAAGGTATACCTATTCATATACAGACACAAAGAATAATGATGTGTGATCCTTTCTTAGGTATCTACCCTGCAACTAGTATCACCTTGTTTAGTAGCCATTTTAAACATAAAGGTCCATGCATCAGATCATAGGGGGCCCTAAACGCCTATATATTAGCTGGTATCTTGTGTTTACCTCACTTGCTAAACATGAATAACACTGTTTCCCTACCAACCCATGAAACCTCACATATGCCTAACTCCAAACTCCATTTTATCCCTCAACCATAGCCTCTGATACCACTCTTTCAAGACCCCCTCCCCACAAAGTGTACCCCTCCAGGGCCGTCAATGTGAGAAGGTAGATTATGACCCCCGAGTCCCACCTCCAGTAGGCCCCGGGTTGGCGACTAGCATCGAGGGTATAGTAAACACACAAATGGGAGGCATACCCTATAAGATAACACTTGCGAAAGAGAGTTATAAGATAGACACCAAGAAACTCCAACTCAGAACTTAAATATAAAAGAAACCCAAGTATATATATGAAATTCCACACAAAAGTAATACAAATGAAAGAAAAAACTACAAGTACCCAAAAGAAAGTAAAAACAGCTGCAACCATAAGCCCGGACATCTCCTGCAATTCCCAAGCTAGTAGATACCAGCTTGTTCTCCAACCTTCTCCATGTAACCTGAAAAATAGTTTATATATGCGTTGGGTGAGTATAATAGTATACTCAACAGGATCCTCCCCGAAGCCTCTCATGCAATAGTAAGGAAAGCATAATAAAGAACAGTGAAAAACAAGTCAAACTAACTCGTCACCAAAACAGGTATACTAAGTTCCCAACCTCACCATGGATAATCTCACCCAGTAATGCATACAAGAATATAGAATATAACAAAGAATATCAAGGTTACCCCGCAACTACTTCTCCACTGGTTTTCCTCTTTTCCCCAATGACATACATCATGTGTTTCTCACTCCAAAGGCTTGCCCGAATACACCTAGGCTAAGCTCCACAATCTGCACCACGTGCACCAAAAAGGCTTTCCCACAGACACCTGGGCTAAGCACCACACCATCCTCACAACCAAAAGTAACCAGGTAGTTTTCGGGAGCCACCACAACTCGCATAACGTGTATCATACATCAGGTATTATACCTCAATCCATTATATCCCATACACTAAGTAAGGATCCTCAATCCATCACTGCCTATACACGTTACACCTATAGTATTCCATAGGATACTATAAGCAGAATATATGTGTGTGAATAACCACAACCCATTACATCCCTATACACACATATATGAGGAAAACTAACCGTTGTGCCTAATGGAACTAGTATCTACTAAGAGAAGAGAGTGGGGTCAATGGGGGTAGTCAGCCATTCATCCTCCCACTAAGATGTTGGGGAAAACACACCCCCCTAGGGCTAAGAATCCTTGGGGTGTCAGTTTCCCTTACTGACAGGGTGGAGTAGCATATAGAAACACAAAAAAGTACAGAATATACTATAACTCACACCCACACTATGGGCATAACATAGTCTTATACACAATTTCAGATAACGTCTCTCAAACTCCGGGCTGCCACTTCTAAGACAAGGTATCCTATAAGCACCCAACCATTTAAGGGATTTATTATATTACTTTATTCCCTTTTTATCAATTCCACTGTATGTTAATTAATTCATCAAACATTAATTAACCATGAAAAATTCCACATTTAATTCATCAAAATCACACCCAAAGTCAAATGTTCCTTCAAAGTTATATCCTCATCATTATATTCCAACATCTTTATCCCCATGAGTTAACATCAATTATTTAAACATTCATTACAGAATTACTTTCACATATTCCCAGGATTTCTAGAAAAGTACCCTATACTACTAAACACAAGGGGCTCAACACGGTGAGTATATTTACTACCCGTTGAGTTTATGCTGCCTATATAAAGATCGTAACCCATTCTCCATGGAGAGGCTAAATACGGAAAACATGTGGCATACCCCACGTGTCTTCACCCTTTTCGAAAGAAGGGTAAGAAAGACCAGCTGCCTTGAGCAGTGGGGAAAACCAAAGCAGATAAACAACCAAAGAATCCACAAGCATCCAACAACCACATCCAACCCATGCCATCATCCCCCATGTCCTCCCCAACACCCACATGCATAAACCGATGCATCTCGCCACTCTAGGCGTCATTCGCGGCCACAACCACAAGGCCTTCATTCCCCCACATATCACAACACCCTCCCAGGGTCACATCACCACACAAGAAGCAGTCAAACAAACATCACGTGAATTTGGGCACTTCTCCCTTTAACAAGGCATCCGACCTTCAAACAATAATCACAAACCGATTTCAGGTTTACCAACCAACTAAATTAAACACATCATCAGCCTAAAATTGATTATCCCCATGTTGGAACAACATCCACAACAACAACAACCGGATTCATTTACATGCCTCATTATCAATATTCAATTAAATATCAATTAATTCTGGCTTTACTTTCTTTATCAATTGCATCAAGAGAAACCTGATAACAAGAAAGGCATAGATATCACACTATCTAGAAAATCCAGAGGCAAAACGTTATCATAGTACAAAGCAACAACATGTGATCAAAACAATTCATTTAATCCGGTTCATGTTTATAATTATGTCAATTACATTATGATGCAAATGCCAGAACATGATAACTCTACAATTTTACATAAACAATTAGAGAATCCACGAATCCCCTACCTCAACAGTTTTGATGGAAACCACAACGGTCGAAGAACACCCAAGAAGACCAGGCCGATTCACCATGGATCCTCCCTAGATCTCTTCTCCTAACACAACCAATACCAAATCTCATCATAATAGACATCCACACACTTAGATATACCTATAACTGGCATAGATCTAAGATCCTGAGAGAAGAGGAGGAGTAGATCTAGGTAAATCTAAGAATCTAAACAAAAGGATCACATACCTCGAGAAACCTGCAACGATTCGGGAAGAGAAGCCTCCAGATTGCCTCCAAAACGCTTGGAGAGGTTCTCCAACCTTCAAGGGAGAGTAATCCTGAGTGATGGTAGCTTAGGGGCTTAAACGAGGTGATTAAATGCAAAACGAGTTAGATCCACAATTATAGGATCTAACTTTAAGTGCCCGCACGGTTAGTCCACACGGTTTAACAAACCGTTCCCTAACCATGCATTATATTTTGCCTCGTCAAACACTCCCCACACGGTTAGTCTACACGGTTAGACAAAATGTGTGCTAACTGTGCGTTAGACACTTCCTCCATGACCAGCCTTGCATGGTTTGGCCGCACAGTTTAGGAAAACTGTGCGCCAACCGTGTGAAAGATATTACCCTTTAGCTTTCCATAAAAGTCCACCCAAACGCACACCAAGTCGCCTTGACCTTCTAGAACACCTCTAACGCCACATTTTCACAAAGTAATGGACCAGAGAGATCCAAGCCATTACACCTAGTCATGGGGATACTGTTATGTTTCTAGAGGGTTATCTAAATTGAGAGATAAATCAATGTTTAATGGATATAGTGATAGATATATTAAATCAAGTTGGATAGACATCAATAACTGAGACTTTACTTTATTATTCCACCTTCTAGTAGTATACCACTTATTAGGGGATGATTTGAGGCATGCATTATGAGTTTTTGGCTAACACCCTTCCCTTTCTAGAATTTTGATTTAATATAACATTTTATTTTACAGTATTCATTGGGTATGTGTTAATGAATTAAATGATAACTATGATTTTTTGACCTGATGGTATCTATATGAGTTTTGATTACATGATAGCATTAATGTTTATCTTTCAGAAGACAGAATAGGTAGGCTGGATTTTAGATATTTTTCTCCCTGACATAGATATGGAAATCCATGGAAATATGTTTTAGTGTATATATGAGGTTATCCTCATTTCATTAGGATCCCATAGAAAAGAAATTTCAACCTTATAATATACATGGTGGACTCTAATCCATTAAGTATGGAAGACAAAACTCATTGACACCTACATTTATCCCTTGATGATTTTCTCTAAGGACATAGGAAACTGCAATGACTTGTACACTGGTCACGACTATTGGGGGTTGTTTTGTTGATATGTTTTATACCATTACTGTGAAAATAATTTCATTGCGTCCAATCTAGTCATTCATATGTTTTGGTGGGGTGTCCTAGGAAATTTATAGTGGATTCCATGATTTTCTTTGGACATTGGGTCTTGTTCTCCTTCTAGTATGTATCCTTATTCATATTTATGTTTCTTAATGAGATAATTTAAAACAATGAAATGTATCTTTTTGGAGGATTGATTAGGTATACCATCAATTTGTGGGCCTAGTGTTATGTGCCTAGATGTTTTTCTAATAAGTGGTAGAAAACTACATTGGATGAAAAATTGATAGATACAGAAAATCAAGTTAGATTCAATTAAAGTAGAGGGTTTGAATCCCTTTTCACATTCCAATTTCCAATAGGATAATTATGAAAATGGTTTAGTTGGATGTATGTGTTGGTAGGTGTGTGGTGAAACCCATACACATAAAGAATGGAAATATAGTAAACCACTAGCTTTGAAAGTATTTCCATGGGTATGTCTTGAGGGATACGATCACAACTGAGATGTCTGAACCTAATGGTAGCTACATTTTTATCAAAAATATTATCCCATTTAAGTTTGTTGATGAAATATGGGCTAACTTTGATATATATATAAATATATATATTTATATATTAATGGATTTTTGATTCATGGGTATTTAACTCTATGACATAGACATGGACATGTAAGGAATGATGTTTTGGTGTTGAGATGAGGTTTATTGCATTAAACGGGGAGCCGTTCAAAGAGAAAATACCTCCACAAAGAATATTTGGGGGACTCTCATCACTTGGGTGTGGAATTTATACCTCCTCGACTCCCTCATTCATCCCTTGATGTCTGACACTATGATATAAGAATCCATAATAACTTTTGTACTAGACCAACTATAAGGGATTGTTTCATGACACAATGCTTCCATTTAGGTTGAAGAGTGTTTCACCATCGACGTACTACGTATTCTTAATTTTTTATAGGGATTAATTCGAATTCATATTGGTGTACATGAATTTAGTTGTCCTTTAGGTAAGTTTAAAACTTCAATATGTATCCTCATACAAGATGATGTTTCCTAAAAAGAAAAATTAATGATGAAAAAATGTCTATTTAGGGGGGGGAGTTAATAACACCCTCATGTTGTGGGGATAGTACTATATACCTAGGGGTATATGTTCAACTATTGGGATATGATATCATTGGATGAAAAAAATGATAGATATGGAAAATCAGGTCAAATACCTTTTATTCTATGGTTTAAATCCCATTTCTCTTTCCATTTATAGAATCATGGCTTTAAGAAAGGTTTGTTTCAAGGCATTCATTTTGAGGTTTTGTCTGAAAACCATTGAAATATATAAAGTTAATTTAGTGTATCATTATATTTGAAATGATTTATTTCGTATGTATTGATATATGTAATGAGAATTGAGATTTCTAACTTAAATAGTGACCATATTCTTGTCAACAACATATTTCCATTGATTTTTGTCCTTACAAAAGATGGGCTTGATAAGATAGATTTATATTGTAATGGATGATCAAGTAATTGGTATTTTAATCACTAAAATTGATAAGGATACCCGAGGACATGTGTTTTAGAGATGTCTTGGGGTTAATATCTTTTCATTGATAGCTTGTTAAGAGGAAATGAAAATATTATAGGAGATGCAATGGACTCCCATCCATATAGTGGGTAAAAATAACCTTCTAGACACCCTCATTCAACCATTGATGACTATCCTTGTTTACTATAGTAGATAAATATAAGAAAATAATTTGAAGTGTTACTTTTTGATACACAGAGTATACTCCACTTGGTTGGAAACCCGATTTTTATTATTAGACAAGTCTTATAAAGTTGATTAATCAGTTTATATTGAAGTTTTTTGAAGAAGATGTGGTTGATTTATGAATTTTTTGAGAAACATAAAATTCCCTAGAAACATTGAAATTAGTGTTGACATGGGATTTATTGAGGTGATTCTATGATTTGGTAAGTTTAGGTTGATAGGAATAATATGGTTGGGAAACCATTTAGCTAAAATAAAAATTTATAGAGTGAAAGGATGAATTCTGAAGATGAAGGGGATCATTGTTTTTAATGATAAAAAATGATTCTATAGTGGAATATTGTTGGGATGAAGCCATGTGAAAAACATATTTAAGGCTGGTAGAAGTAAGACCATTGGAAGGAGAAAATTCACAGGCCAAATTTCTAGTATATTAATGGAGTAGTGACCAAAAGTTGCATTCTCAGCTGACTGTAAGACAAGTAGAAAAAATGATGAAGGTAAGAAATGTGATCAGTATTCAAACCAGTGGAAGAAACTCAATGAAGTTTTTGTGGAAAATTATGATGAAACAACAATATCACTAGAAGCATGTATAATATAATAGTAGATCAAGATGAGTTGGAGGGAAATGTTGACCAAATAAGGGATTTGACACCCCCATGTCATGGTGTTGTTTTTTTTGAATTATTTTGAGATGTGAAGGTATGGGTTGCATTTACATTGGGTTTCATATTGAAACATGGAAATATTTTATGGTTTCTTATGTGAATGGTCAAGGTGCATGGTTAAAGGGAAACCATTCGTCCTCCGTTAGTGAGGATCCTTTTTATTTCATTTTGAACTGTGAACGGGTTGTCATCATATGATATAGGTGGTTATGTCAAACCATGTGGCCCCTAGGGGAAATCGTGTGGATTCCTTAGTGATTATGAGGTGTGGAACAAGTCTTTAACTTGGTTTGGTAAACCATGTGGATATTTTGTGAATGGATATTTAGTTTTTGAAAAATCCATTTTTATAACTTCTACATAGATTTTAGAACCATATAGGTAACCATAATAGAGATTTTGAGGCTTAGGGAAGTTCTGGAGTGAGGTGCACAGTTCTTTTACTACAAGGCTTCTCAAGAGTAACCATGGGCTTGAGGTTCTTTTAGAGGTAGTGTTTTCTATATGGTTGGTACACAGTTTGTCTACCCAAGAAAAAAAACCCTGCATGCTTTCCATGTGTTTAATTTTTGAGTTTTTACAAAAATTCCCTCAATGATTTTAAGGAGTTTTCACCCCCATTTCTCTTTCCCTATGTCGACTGAAACATGGGAGCCCTTGGGGGGGGTTCCAACATCATCCTCTATTAATTCTTTCCCATCCAATGGTGTTTTCCAAGAGGTTCATTTGAGATTATCCTATCTTTCACTCTATCTTTCTTCTCCCTCTCTTCTATCCTGGATTTGGATTCACCCATAAACCATAGTTATCATGTGGCTCAATTTTATGGGTTTTAATGGATTAAATTATAGTTATTTTGGTTTATAGTGGTTGTAGACACTGTTGTTAGTCCCATGTGTGTGGTCACCATTGAAGGATAAATGTTTAAGGATTTTTTCACTTGGTTTCTAATTATTGAAGTAGGTGTTACAATGAAATTGTTTCATTTTTAAATTTAAATAATTATTAAACTTTATAAATTCCCTTTATTTTAATGAAAAATTATATATGGAAACCTTGTGATAATTTAGATCCATTTTTTTCTGTTTTATGATTTATATATTTGGTTTTACATGTGATTTCCACATTTTATTATTTTAAATTGAGTGTTTCAATACAATAAGCTTCTAGTCAAATTACTTATGTATTTTTGAAATGGTTTTCATGAGGAAAAATGGGTTTTAAACCATTTTTGGATTTCAATGAGTAAAATCAAGGGTTTTAAAGGAAATTTTGTATTGAATTGTGGTGTGGACCTCAAAATAATTGTAAATGGGTGTTTTAATATATTTCAAATTGTGATTTTAAATGTGTGTTGTTTACCCATTACAAAATTATGTATTGGTATGTTTTAATTTGGATTGGTGTATATGGATATAATTTTCACCTTGTTTTAGTTTTTAAAGATAAATACCCTTATGGAAGGGTAACGTTGAATTATTTTTTAAAAAAATGGGTGATTTATTTGAACCTATTAAAATATTTTAAGTGATTTTTTGTGAAAATTTTGATTACAATAAAGGCTTGGGCCATGTTTTATATTATAAAAGAAGAGATCCCTTATGTAGGTGTAAGGTCCTAGATTTTCCATGTATTTTTTAATTATATGGAATTATTAAGAGTCTGTTAAAATTGACATCATGTGATTCTGAGGCCTGGTGTGCCCAGAATGAATTTATGATCGTTTTAAAGTTACATATAGTAAATGTGCGAGCGAAATTTTTTAACGTTTGAACCGGTGCAAGAATAAAAAATCCAAGGGCACCGTTGAATCTGCAGCGCTGAGATTCTCTTAAGGGAGGATTAAGTTTGACCATAGTTGGTCTGGAGAAAAAGTTAGATTTTGTGACTTTTTAAAAGAATAAATAAAATAACTTTGTTATTTTACATAATTTTTTTTCCTCCAAAAGAAATGCGGAAACGTGGGACCAACAACGTGTCAAGAATATAAATTGCTTGAACATTCAATCCTATGTAAAGGCAACATTGGGATTTTAGAAAGGTTAATTATTAATGAGCCCCATTAAGTCCCATGTGTGTTAGACACCCTCCCCCTCTCATATTTATATGGAGTTTGAGGAGAGGTATCAGCACTACTTTTCCAAGAAACGAAGTAATGGTAATGTGTCATATTTCCAACCGTGGAGGATGGAGCCAGTTCTAGTGGGCGGTGATAAGCGACACAGAAACCCAGATCCAAAGATCGACGATCGAGCGACGTCGTAGGAGGATAGTTGTGGGGCATGGTGAACACTGACCCACATCCTCAATCGCGAGAATTTATCCATAGTTCTGGATTTAGGGGTTTGAAAATGTTTAATTTTAAGTTTCGATAATTAAATTTCTTCAACATATTTCTATCAAGTTAACACAGAGGGAATGGGCCAAACGAACAAGGTCCAAACCCTCCGCTATGTTGATTAATTTGTGTGTTCTTCACAGGTGATTCATCAAGATGGACGTAACCAAATTTTGATGGGCTAGAAGCTATGATGATGTCTTGGGAAGTTCAATGATGCCTTCAGAAGAAAAAACGGGCCACTAGAGATCACTTGGTGACCCACATATGGAAGCCGATGTGGCGGTATGGCTGACCTGCGTAAGCAGGGACCAAGGTGGTGATCTCCACTAGTCGGATGCAAAGGAGGAGGCTGCACACCTATTACACCAGAGGAACCAGCTACAACTCATCATCCGTAGTGGGCATAAGGGGTGGCCAGCACACTAACCTGCCACAGAATAGGAGGGAGGCATGACCAGCGCGTTGCCAGTGGAGCCACGACTCCAAAGCCACTACGGTAGGTCCTGCGGGAGACATGGAAGCACCAAAGGCGTTGCCGCTTCACTTACCGAACGGGAGAAAAACCACCCTTCCTAGCACGGGTGGACAACATGACACACATCAAATGGCCGACCGGCCTAACTAGTGAACCACATGCCCGGTGGGCCGCCAGCCCTTGTGGACCGCCTACCTAGCGGGCTGCGCGCTAGTGGGTTGTGCCCCCTTGCGGTCTGGGCTGCACCTCGTTGCTGGACGGGTTGTTCCCCCTTACATGTTGGCCTGGACCGTGGCCTAGTGGGTCGATCTCTCCATGTCCAAGCCTAGCCGGGTCAGACCAAAACTGGTTCGGGTCAGTCAGACCTGGTCGAACTAGCCCCGATCCTCACCAGACTATGAAACACATAAAATGACCATACCATGAAATTCGAGCATTTGTTTGATGAACCGTCTATGGTGATGGGACCCTTGGAGTCAGAAAATCCTTTTGATATACTCAAATTGGGATTTGGAGATAGTTGGAGTATAGTCCGGTTGGATCAAACCCAAATCCAACTGGGCCCTCAGAACTAAAACACTTATAACTCACAAACCGGGCGTCCGATTGACACACTGTCTCTCACGTTGGAACCCTTAAGATATAGTGCTCCTTTACGTTACTCCATTGTGGAGCATAGTGGTGGTATATGTATGAATGCTATCTCAAGGGTTAGTTTCTACAAAAATCGAGTGCACCAGGTTGAGGAATCTTGTGACTAGTTGTAACATGAATAAAGAACATCATATCCTATGTGGGCTATCATCTAAGGATCCTTTGTGGGTCATCATCTATCAGATCCTGTGTGGATAATATCTCAACAATCATGTGTGAGTCAATGCATACCTATCTTGTGTGGGTCATATCCTATGTGTGTCAGCGGGGGTTATTACCTATTGATCTTCTGTGGGTCAACAACATTGCTTCTTAACAGAATAAGATGATCTCTCTTATGAATAATCATTTTTACTTATTTAATTATGTTATAACTGATTGTGAGCTTAGTCTTATACCATTGTGGTGTTGTCTTCGTGGTGTTACCTATGTGGTACTTTTATTTTTGTGTTGTTACCTATGTTGTACTTATACCTCAGTGGTGTAGTCATTATTGTGTTACCTGTGTGGTACTTCTATCTTCATGGTGTTACTTGTGCGGTACTTCTACCTTCGTGGTGTTACAGTTTTTGGTATTCTTCTCTCATGTATGGGATGAGTATATCTTGATAACTTAGGTATATGAATGGGCATATACCTTAGTAGAGTTGATGTATATCACTTCAGTATTTGAGTTTGAGGTCTTTCTTGGTGGTATTTACTTTGTGGACCACTGGGAGACCTTTGGGGGTCTCGGGGTCCCTACTGAGTATTTTTATACTCACCACTGCATCGGCTTCGCCCGCACCTTATTGTGTCTTTTACAAACGACGAGTAGCTGGGCTGAGACTTGAGGGAGCTAGGACCAGGTGGTACATGGAGGAGACGGGTTGACGTGGAGTGTTGTGGTGACAATATGCACCTACCCTTCAGGTAGGATCCTTGATGGATGATTCCAGAGTAGTTTTATACTTTTTAGTTATATCTATACTTTTCAGTTGTACTTTTAATTTTCAGATGGGCCTGTATTCCGACCCCTTTACATTCAAAACACTTTTACTACTATAGTTTACTTCAGGGTTGCATCTTATTGCATTGTAGTCTGTGTGTTTTTACAGTATTAAAGGAAATTATTTCTCAATTTACGGATACACCTTTATGCTGCTGGTCACCTTCCACTGGCCTATGGAAGGATGGCCTGTGGTAGTCACAGAAAGGGCCCTAGGGATGGGTCATGACAAAGTGGTATCTAAGGAGTCACTTCAACCGACAAACTAGGACTATGATCTTTTCTATGTAGAAATAGTGTTAAGTGTTATGAGTGTGGTTTTCAATTTGGGGAGTCTAGTGTTGGTGTGGTGGCCGACGTATCCATACACCAAGACCATGAATTTTGATTTCTGACTCAGTGCATGGGAACACTGATTGCATGTGTTTTTGAAAGGTTTTTCCAGTGATCTCTTTGAATCAGCTCACCAGGTATAACTTATTGACCATGGAACACATGTTTACATTCAGGATGCTGCCACGTAGATAGCTAGCCAGGATTCCTGAGAGAGTCTGTGATGATGGCCCACAGAGCGATGAGGCCTCGGTGCCGGGCCCTCTTACAGTGTTATATCCTTCGGGTGGTGTACCAGCAGCACCACTACCCATTGGACAGCCGTTTCCACCAGCCCTACCAACATACGATGCACGTTGACTAAGCAAATTGCATGACTTTCAGTGACAAAGGCCTCAGAGGTTTCGAGTCAAGATGGACCCGTAGGCAGTTGAGGACTGGTTGGAGGACGTTTCTAGAGTTTTCCACTTAGTTGTGACACTAGATGATCTGATGGTGATCCTTTCTACAAGTCTCTTCCTGAGAGTAGTTGGGAGATGGTATATCTTGATGCTTTAGATACACGATGAGGTTACCCTCATCTTGGCAGACTTCTAGATCCTTTTCAGGGTAGTGTTCTTCCCAGTAATCCTACACTCAGTGCATATACAAGAGGTGCATCACTTAAAGAAGGGCAACATGATTATGGCCCAATATTCAGTGAGTTTCAATGATCTCTCCCACTACTCCACTGACATGGTAAAATACCCTTTCATTAGATGCAGGACCTTTGAGAAGGGTATTTGACTAGAGATCAGAGCATCGATGATATGTCTCAGCATTCCAATGCAACATGGGGTGTTATAGAGGGTGATTTTGTTGGAGAGATTCCTAGCTGAGAAGACACCGACAGTGAGAGCCACCACCAGACGTCGGGTGGAAAGGTCATTTGTAGCAGGTAGTAGAAAAATGATGCAGGTTCCCAAGAAGACCATACCTTTTTAGAGGATGACCTCAAGATACAAGGTCGGTGGTGTGGGGTCACGGGACAGATGGGGATATATTAGGATCAGATGGTGCTACACGTGTGGTGGGCAGGGTCACATGGCTTGTGATTTCCCGACTTGTCATATGGATGTCGAACAGACGGTTGAGAGACCACCGAGGTAGAGGAAGACATTCGAACGGGGAGTTCCACAGACAGCAGGTGGACATGGAAGAGGATCTGCTCATGCAGCATGTGGTGGGAAGTGATTCAAGGTTCTACTATAGCATCCCATCTTCTTATAACATAAACTTTCATTACATTACACAAAACTGAGGATCTTTAAGGTTTAGTGTCTTGGAAACCAGGAACATAATACATGAAAACAACATAAAGAATTCTTCTTAAACACTTGAAAGGCTTCTCCTTAAGTTCATCCTAGGTTCATTATTGCATCTCATAACTTGGGGACATACATCAAAAGAAAGGGTGAGCAGGAGGCCCAGTAAGGGAAACAAGAGGAACATTTTACATGTGAACTTGGTATACTTCAATAAGGACATGAAAATAACTTTAAGGCATGAGAAAGAAATCATGAGGCATTTCATAATAAAAATATCATTTTTCATAACTTGAAGATGTGGCTAGATCATTTAACATAGAAAATCATGAACATATCACCAAGGTCCATCCCCAAGGTGTCATTTGAAAATTACCATGGTTATTCACCAAGGTATCGTGAAAATTGTAATCTCTAGTGGTTACATCATTACCCAATGAATTGGAGCGCTATCAGGGCGCACCCTTAAATTTGCCTTTATAATCATGTGAGACACATATATCATCATCAAAAATTTCATAAATAACCCATATAGCATAAAATAAATGGGTTTCATTTCATAATCATATCTTTTTAAAAACTGCTTTAAAGACATGATCTTTACGTCACATTAAACCCACAGAAAGGGAAAGCGGGTCTCATGTATGTAAATCCCAGAATTTAAAATAGAAAATTTTGATATATATGTGAATAACCTTGTAGAAATAAGATCTTTGAGTATTCACTTTATAACATAAAATAATTTTGAGAAAAGAGGGAGGCACTTTGAGACGAAAATTCTGCAGCATAACGGCTATGTTTCGAGGTTTAGAAATCATTGAAAAGGGAGGGGACATGGGTCACCCTCTCACAATTGATCCATAAAACAGTAGGGGGACAGAATAAGAAGGATATATGGACATGGTAATGAAGTTTGAAGGACATACCATTTGAAATGAAAAACATGGAAGGAAGACAAAAAATAGATTTCTCTTATGAAAATTCGGCAGCCTAACGGCGTCACTTAAACTTCAATAAAAATGAATTGACAAGATCAAATAGGTTCTTTCATCATATGATCATAAGAGATCAGTATGATAGATATAGATATCATACCCCAACATAATAAAAATGAACTTGAAAGACTTGACATGAAAATCGAACTTGAAAAATGAGAAGGGTGAAAGAATCCCTTAAAAATTCGGCAGCCTAATGGCGTCTCTTAAACTTTCATAAAATGCAATGATGAGAGTAAGAGGGGATATCTCATCATATAAACATGAATGGGACAGTATTATTAAGATAAAAGAACACCCCCATCATAAGAACTTGAGGCTTAAAAGAAATGACATAAACAAGAGTACTTGAAATGAAAGGGAGAGGTGAGATCGCTTACCTTAAAACGTGACTCTTGAAACTCAATGTTTTGGACCTTGAGGGCTTGGGGGAACCTTGGGAGGACTCCTTGGAAGGTAAGGAGACCAGAACTTCGTTGGGGAAGAGTTGGGAGTGAAAACTAAAGGAGGAAAGGGTGGGTATTTATAGGGAAAGTGAGGGGACAAGGCATTAATGGCCAAGGGACACCTCACTAGTGGTTTTGGAAAAACCATGGGCATGCCCATGGTATTTTCCCATGGTATTGGCCACTTGGGACACCTCATACCTTATCTTACTATTCATAATTTGACCATATTGAATATATACTTAATACATCATTTAATGATGTCATTAAACACCCGTAACTTAAAAACTATATTTTCACTAATCATTGAAAATTCAACTTTCTCAGAATAATCCGAAAATTTCACCTTAACCAATTATAAATGCACTGATTTAAAAAATTAAATCCATTTTATAAAAATATTTTTCAAAATATTTTTAATTTTATTTTTAAATAAAAATACTATTCATCGAAAATTCATTTTTAAAAAAAATCCCCAAAAATTACCTTAACATAATATCGATGCTCTGAGTCCAAAAATAAAGTCCTTTTTGTAAAAATAATTTTCTAATTATTTTTAATTAAATTTTTAATTAAAAAAACACTATTCATCTGAAAAATCTAATACTTGACTAATAATTTATGAAACCGTTATTTACCCATTTTATTGAATCACATTACTTAATCAAGGTGTCTAAATTATATTAAAACTTTCTTTGAGTGAAATTACTAATCCATTTGGTCACATTACTAATCCTAAGCGTAAAATCACTATTCATAATTTACTATTCATCAAAAATTAAGTTGATCTTATTAGACTCCAAATTCCTTACTGAACACTTTTTTAGAAGACCATTTTTTGAAAATCATTACACATCATTAGTTATTTAGGGTTTACATAAATATTTTAAAATATCCTTTTTTCAAAATTCATCAATAAAATACATTCTAAAATTATTTGGATATTTGAAATTTCACAAACATCACCAAAGGAAGAAATCTCAATTCATTCACCCAAAAGGATTACACAAGGAAGCTAGGGTCTCGTCACATAGCCCCTTATAACACCAGCATAAGACCTAAGTGTAAGGTGTGATATGGTGAGAGAATCTGAGGGAGGCTCAGATAACATTTACCTAGTAGTAATCTCTACTAACTTGAACTTCTCCCGCAGGAGTTTCCGTTCAAGCTTGACACGCTGGAGTTCGGCTTGGGCTTGGTCCAAAGCGAAGCCCACAAATGCTACCTCCTTTCCAAGCTCTGATAAGTGGGCTTCATAAGGTTCGAGTCTACTGGATGAAGCCATCGACTCCTCTTTCTGCATTAACCATTAACATCTTATTAAATCAATAAGAGTAAGTTAATATACTACTCAAAAAGATTGGGTCGTTACATTCTTCCCCCCTTAAGAAATTTCATCCCCGAAATTTATACTTGAGGCCTAGTCGAAAAGGTGAGGGTACTTTTGCTTCATCGTTTCCTCAAGCTCCCAAGTCGCTTCTTCATATTTATGATTCCTCGACAACACTTTCACAAGGTGGGTAGTCTTGTTTCGTAGGACCTTGTCTCTACGGTCCAAGATCTCCACTAGCTGCTCCTCATAAGAGAGGTCATGTTACATTTGTACCACCTCTGGGTTCAGTACATGCGAAGGGTCGGGTATGTACTTCCTAAAGAGATATACATGGAAGACATCATGAACTTGAGCTAGGTTCTGTGGAAGTGCTAGACGATAGGCCACTGCTCCTATGCGATCAAGGATTTCATAGGGGCCAATGTACCTAGGGCTGAGCTTCCCTTTCTTCCCAAACCGCATGACTCACTTCCATGGAGAAAATCGAAGGAATACTTTGTCACCAACACCAAACTCCAAGTCCCTTCGACGATTTTCAGCATAGCTCTTCTACCGACTCTGAGAAGCCTTTATGTGTTGTTGGATGGCATGAACCTGTTCCACCATCTCTTGCACAAGATCAGGCCCAAGAAGCTTCCTCTCACAACTTTCATCCCAGCAAGTAGGAGTTCTACACCGTTTTCCATACAGAGCTTCATAGGGTTCCATCTGAATACTCGCATGGAAGCTGTTGTTATATGAGAACTCCACTAATGGGAGGTGTTGATCCCATCCACCTTTTAATTCCATTGAGCATAATCTAAACATGTCTTTGAGTGTCTGAATAGTCCTTTCAGATTGGCCATTAGTTTGAGGATGATAGGCCGTACTAAAATTCAATTCAGTATTCAGAGCATGTTGTAGACTTCTCCAGAATTTTGATGTGAATCTTGGGTCACGATCAGATATGATGGATAGTGGTACCCCATGCAGCCTTACCACTTCCTTCACGTATATCTTGGCAAGCTGATCCAGAGAGAAATCTTCCCGAATAGAGATAAAATGGGCTGTCTTGGTGAGACGGTCCACAATAACCCATATCGCATTGTTTCCTTTGGATGTTTTTAGGAGACCAGTTACAAAGTCCATGGTGATATTATCCAACTTCCATACTGGTATGGGTAGCAGTTGTAATACCCCCTTAGGAAGTTGTCTTTCTGCCTTTACTTGCTGACACTCTAGGAACCTTGTAGTGTAATCAGCAATCTCCCTCTTCATGTTATCCCGCCAATAATGATCACGAAGGTCTCTGTACATCTTAGTGCTTCCCGGTTGTATAGAGAAAGTAGAGCTATGAGCTTCATCCATCAGTTCTTTATTTATCTCCAGAATAGATGGAACACATAGTCTTGTACGAAATTTCAATACACCTTTTTGATCAATATTGAAATCAGGGAACTTCCCATCCTTTACAGCCTCAAACTTCTCCTGCAGCAAAGGATCTTCTTTTTGAGCCTTCTTGATCTTCTCTAGTAATGAAGGTTGAGAAATCATTTGGGATATGGTTGATGATGTCCCTTTCCTTATAATTCCCATGTCCAGTTTTACTAGATCTTTAATCAAGGGATCTCCTAGGATCCTCATTGTTGCCAGAACAACAGGATCTTTCCTGCTTAACGCATCCGCGACTTTGTTTGCTCTTCCAGGGTTATAATGAATTGAACAATCATAGTCTTTAATAATCTCCAACCATCTCCTTTGTCTCATGTTCAATTATTTCTATGTGAAAATATAATTTAGAATTTGGTTGTCGGTGTATATATCACATTTCTCCCCATAAAGATAGTGCCTCCATATCATTAAAGCAAAAACAACTGCCGCCAGCTCTAGATCATGCATAGGATAATTCTGCTCATGAATCTTCAACTGTCGAGATGCATAAGCAATTACTTTGTCATTTTGCATGAGGACGCACCCAAGCCCTTTCAGAGATGCATCGCTAAAAATAATGAATCCTTCTCCGATAGAGGGTAGTGTTAACACAGGAGCAGTAACCAATCTCTTCTTCAGCTCTTGGAAACTTTACTCGCATTGCTTTGTCCAGATAAACTTAACCCCTTTTCGAGTCAACTTGGTTAGTGGATTAGAAAGCCGTGAAAAGTTTTTCACAAACCTCCTATAATATCCCGCTAAACCAAGGAAACTACGAATTTCAGTTACTGTTGTGGGTTGAGGCCACTCCTCCATAACCATTGTCTTTGTAGGGTCAACCGAGATTCCTTCATTGGTTACGATGTGCCCCAACAAAGCCACTTGTTGTAACCAAAACTCACACTTGATGAACTTCCCAAAGATCCTCTCCTTCCGCAGAGTTTTCAATATAACCCTTAGATGATCTTCATGCTCCTAATGACTTTTTGAATATATCAAAATATCATCAATAAAAACTACCACAAAGTTATCAAGGTAGTCCTTAAAGACTCTATTCATCAAATCCATGAAAATAGAAGGAGCATTAGTCAAGCCGAAGGGCATAACAGTAAACTCATAATGCCCATATCTTGATCGGAAGGCAGTCTTTGGAATATCTTCCTTCTTCACCCTCAGTTGATGACAACCAGATCGAAGGTCAATCTTAGAGAAGAATTGAGCCCCGCGAAGTTGGTCAAATAAATCATCAATTCTTGGAAGAGGATATCTATTCTTTACTGTGATCCCATTCAGTTCTCTATAATCAATGCATAGACGCATTGATCCATCCTTCTTCTTCACAAAGAGAACTGGTGCTCCCCAAGGAGACACACACGGTCGGATAAACCCCTTCTCCAACAAGTCTTGGAGTTGTTTCTTTAACTCTTCTAGCTCCACATTTTCCATTCTATATGGAGTCTTTGATATCGGTTGAGACCCAGGTACGAGTTCAATGGAGAACTCTACCTCTCTTTCTGGGGGAGGTCCAGGTAACTTCTCAGGAAATACATCCATGTATTCCTGAACAATCGGATCATCTTCTATTTGTATGCTCCCTTTTCCTTCTTCATCATCACCGATTAACTCCATAAAGAATGCTATAGGAGGTGCTTCTAGATAGGGATCAGTTCGGGATATCTCTCCTTGGAAGATAACAGTAGGTCGTTCATTCAAGACTACTGATATTTCCTTACTTCTGCATTTGATCTTAGCATTATACTTTGAGAGCCAGTCCATCCCTAGTATAATGTCAAATTCCATCATGGGAATGACTATTAGATTTGCGATAAGATTTTGCTCACCGTAGTAAACACTAGAGTCTCTAAATACTGTTGATTCAAGGATAATCCCACTTGGAGTCTTGACTGACAATTCTACCTCTAGCAGTTCGGGGATTGATTCTATATTCCTTGAAAACTTGGAGGAAATAAAGGAATGCGTAGAACCAGAATCAAATAAAGTAATTGCTAGTTTTGAGAGGACGACAAGATTACTTGCTACCACATTGTTTGGAACTTCAACTTCAGTTGTTGTGATATCGAAAGCACGACCTTGCTCCCTTGGCCTCTGCTAAAGATGATGGTGATTCCCTTCCACCGCCCTCGAATTTGGACATTGATTAGAAAAGTGCCCAAGCTATCCACACTTGAATCATGTGACTTCAGGTAGGGCCAGAACCATCTTTCCTCTGTCGTTAGTGTTGGGAAGTTGAGGCTTCACATCACTACGACAATTCCGAGAAATATGGCCTTCTCTTCCACACCTGTAGCACTTACCACTTCCGATCAAGCAGTTCCTCGGATGCTTCTTCCCACATTTATTGCATGTGGAATGTTGCATATGCTTTCCACCACTTTCCTAATAAAAACTTCTTCCCAGGCTTGGTTCTAGAGTTCTCTTCTTTTCATTAGATTTGTGAGACCATTGTGTCTCCCCAAACACTAGTTCAACTTTCATAGCACTTCGAACTATTTCTTCATAGCTATCGTAGTCCCTGTTGGCTAGATTCTTCCGCAGATGAGGTCGTAGTCTGGCAAAGAATCTATCAACCTTCCCATTAGGGTCCATGACAAAGCTTGAGGTATAACGGGAAAGCCTTGTGAAGTTCATCTCATAGGTTCCAACTGATTCATTCTCCTTCTGCTTCAGCTCGAGAAACTCTTTCTCCATTCTCGTTCTCATGGAACGAGGGAAATACTTGTTAAAGAAAATTCCCCGAAATTCCTCCCACTCAAAAGCTTCTATCTCTCCTCGTGGCTTCTTGTTTTTGATCAGTGACCACCACTGATCAGCTTCTCCCTCTAGGAGGTAAACAACAAGGGTGACTTTTTCTTGTTCCGAACAATGAAGTACAGAAAAGATCTTTTCAATGGAGCTTATCCATTGTTCCGCAACCAATGGGTCAGTAGATCCACTGAATGTTGGCGGTCGTTGACACACAAAGGACTCAACAAAAAGTTGCTCCCTTTGTGGTGAGATCGGCCTCTCATCTTGATTCAAGTTATTACTCATAACTTGAGTCAGTTGGTTCATCATTAGCATGAATGTTTCCATTCCGGCTTCCATCGGTGGGTCGTCAGCACATGGTGCATTGCGGTCACCATCGGCACGGTTCCTCCTATTGCCCGCCATCTTCTAAAAGAATAAAACCTTAGTGAGAAACTTATTTCATTTATGAATCTTTTAACTAAGACTTCATTCTTAGACAATTATACTTCTCTATAATTCCTTCATAATGATTCATAAAAATCTTGTGATTAACCAAACATATCCCCCGGGAGTGTCGTAACCAAGAGTGCAGCAAGGCTCGTTATCGTGCACCAGTTCCCGTTCGAGTCTAGCTCAAAGCGGTGTTTTCGGGTTTTACCCCTATGTAAATCTATGCCAGATCCGCCTCTACCTGCTCGTATCCAGACAGGGATGTATTTTTTTGATAAACCACTTACTCAATACTTACCAAAATACCAGGAAGTTTTCCTATATTTAAACTTTTCTATAGGTTTCTTCCTAAATTATTTATATCCTAATTTCCACAAATAACTAAACCATACTTTGATACCAACTATAGCATCTCGTCTTCTTATAACATAAACTTTCATTACATTACACAAAACTGAGGATCTTTAAGGTTTAGTGTCTTGGAAACGAGGAACATAATACATGAAAACAACATAAATCATTCTTGTTAAACACTTGAATGGATTCTCCTTAAGTTCATCCTAGGTTCATTACTGCAACTCATAACCTGGGGACATACATCAAAAAAAAGGGTGAGCAGGAGGCCCAGTAAGGGAAACAAGAGGAACATTTTACTTGTGAACTTGGTATACTTCAATAAGGACATGAAAAGAACATTAAGGCATGAGAAAGAAATCATGAGGTATTTCATAATAAAAATATCAATTTTCATAACTTTAAGATGTGGCTACATCATTTAACATAGACAATAATGAACATATCACCAAGGTACATCCCCAAGGTGTCATTTGAAAATTACCAAGGTTATTCACCAAGGTATCGTGAAAATTGTAATCTCTAGTGGTTACATCATTACCCACTGTATTGGAGCGCTATCAGGGCGCACCCTTAAATTTGCCTTTATGATAATGTGATCCACATGTATCATCATCAAACATTTCATAAATAACCCATATAGCATAAAATAAATGGGTTTCATTTCATAATCATAATGTTTTAAAAACTGCTTTAAAGACATGATCTTTACGTCACTTTAAACCCATGGAAAGGGAAAGCGGGTCTCATGTATGTAAATCCCAGAATTTAAAATAGAACATTTTTATATATATGTGAATACCCTTGTAGAAATAATATCTTTGAGTATTCACTTTATAACATAAAATAATTATGAGAAAAGAGGGAGGCACTTTGAGACGAAAATTCTGCAGCATAACGGCTATGTTTCGGGGTTTTAGAAAACATTGAAAAGAGAGGGGACATGGGTCACCCACTCACAATTGATCCATAAAACAGTAGGGGGACAGAATAAGAAGGATATATGGACATGGTAATGAAGTTTTAAGTACATACCATTTGAAATTAAAAACATGGAAGGAAGACAAAAATTAGATTTCTCTCATGAAAATTTGGCAGCCTAACGGCGTCACTTAAACTTCAATAAAAATGAATTGACAAGATCAAATAGGGTCTCTCATCATATGATCATAAGAGATCAGTATGATAGATATATAGATCATACCCCAACATAATAAAAAGGAACTTGAAAGACTTGACATGAAAATCGAACTTGAAAAATGAGAAGGGTGAAAGAATCCCTTAAAAATTCGGCAGCCTAACGGCGTCTCTTAAACATTCATAAAATGCAATGATGAGAATAAGAGGGGATATCTCATAATATAAACATGAATGGTACAGTAGTATTAAGATAAAAGAACACCCCCATCGTAAGAACTTGAGGCTTAAAAGAAATGACATAAACGAGAGTACTTGAAATGAAAGGGAGAGTTGAGATCCCTTACCTTAAAACGTGACTCTTGAAACTCAATGTTTTCGACCTTGAGGGCTTGGGTGAACCTTGGGAGGACTCCTTGGAAGGTAAGGAGACCAGAACTTCGTTTGGGAAGAGTTGGGAGTCAAAATTAAAGGAGGAAAGGGTGGGTATTTATAGGGAAAGTGAGGGGACAAGGCATTAATGGCCAAGGGACACCTCACTAGTGGTTTTGGAAAAACCATGGGCTTGCCCATGGTATTTGCCCATGGTATTGGCCACTTGGGACACCTCATACCTTATCTTACTATTCATAATTCGACCATATTTAATATATACTTAATATATCATTTAATGATGTCATTAAACACCCGTAACTTAAAAACTATATTTTCACTAATCATCGAAAATTCAACTTTCTCAGAATAATCCCAAAATTTTATCTTAACCAATTATCAATGCTCTGATTTCAAAAATGAAATCCATTTTATAAAAATAATTTTCTAAATATTTTTAATTTAATTTTTAAATAAAAACACTATTCATCGAAAATTCATTTTTTTCAGAAAAATCCCCAAAAATTACCTTAACATAATATCGATGCTCTGAGTTCAAAAATAAAGTCCTTTTTATAAAAATAATTTTCTAATTATTTTTAATTAAATTTTTAATTAAAAAACACTATTCATCTGAAAATACTAATACTTGACTAATAATTTATGAAACCATTATTTACCCATTTTATTGAATCACATTACTTAATCTAGGTGTCTAAATTATATTAAAACTTTATTTGAGTGAAATTACTTATCCATTTGGTCACATTACTAATCCTAAGTGTAAAATCACTATTCATAATTTACTATTCATCAAAAATTAAGTTGATCTTATTAGACTCCAAATTCCTTACTGAACACTTTTGTAGAAGGCCATTTTTTGAAAATCATTACACATCATTAGTTATTTAGGGTTTACATAAATATTTTAAAATATCATTTTTTTCAAAATTCATCAATAAAATACATTCTAAAATTATCTGGACATTTGAAATTTCACAAACATCAGTAAAGGAAGAAATCTCAATTCATTCACCCGAAAGGATTACACAAGGAAGCTAGGGTCTCGTCACATAGCCCCTTATAACACTGGCATAAGACCTAAGTGTAAGGCGTGCTATGGTGAGAGAATCTGAGGGTGGCTCAGATAACATTGCCCTAGTAGTAATCTCTACTAACTTGAACTTCTTCTGCAGGCGTTTCCGTTCAAGCTTGACACGCTGGAGTTCGGCTTGGGCTTGGTCCAAAGCGAAGCCCACAGATGCTACCTCCTTCCCAAGCTCTGATAAGTGGGCTTCATAAGGTTCGAGTCTACTGGATGAAGCCATCGACTCCTCTTTCTGCATTAACCATTAACATCTTATTAAATCATTATGAGTAAGTTAATATACTACCCAAAAAGATTAGGTCGTTACATCTACTGTCACCACCTCTAGGTGGTCCACCCCAACCACATGGAGTAGGTGGACATGGACGATCTCAACTCCAGAAAGCTAAGGCCTATGACCATGATGCTCCGGATATGATTATAGGTTTGATCTCTATCTACTCCACCCTAGCTGCAGTACTTATAGACAGAGGTGCGAGTAAATATTTTATATCCATGACCCTCGTTCAGAGCTCGGAGATTCGGGTTGAACTGTTGGCTCTATTCTTATAGCTAGAGACTTCAATAGGAGGGGATTCAATGATTACACACTGGTGCTGGTAGTGTGATATTACTCTAGGAGGCAAGATCATTTGCTGGTATCTTCTGTTAACAGCATCAAGGCCTTACGATGTCATCTTGGGTATAGACTCTTTATGAAAAATTCTTGCTTATATTAACTGTATTAGGCGCAAAGTGAAGTGTGTTCGTGCGGATGGAACCAAGTTTTCTTTCACCGGTGAGAAGGGAACTTTTGAATCATAGAATGGACTTACCTGGAGGAGGGTGCAACTGATCACACATCAGTTGGATAGCCTTACACTTGGGGCAGCTGATGTTGAGAGTCTGAGCTATCCTGTAGTGGTGGACCAGTATGCTGATGTATTTCCTAAGGATGTTTTGGGACTACCTCTATGCACATAGGTATAATTCTACATCGACATGTACCGCGGGATGACACTGATATCTACAACAGTATATTGGATGGAACTTGTAGAGATTTGTGAGTTGCAGGTATAGTTAGATGACTTGCATAGGAAGGGGTTCATAAGGCCCAGTGTTTCTCCATGGGTAGGTCCGATTTTGTTCAGAAAGAAGGTAGATGGAAGTTTGAGACTCTATATGGACCATCGACGCCTAAACCAAGTGACTGTGAAGAATAAAAATCCACTTCCGAGGATTGATGATCTTTTTGATCAGCTGAAGGTAGCTCATTAGTTTTTGTAGATAAACATCATATCATGCCATCATCAGCTCAGGGTATGAGAAGAGGATGTGAAAAAAAACGGAATTCAGATGTCAGTATGTCCACTATGAGTTATTGGTTATTCCATTCAGCATGTTCAATGCCCCATTAGTGTTTATGAGACTCATGAATAGGAAATTTAAGCCATACCTCGATCGCTTTGTGGTGGTATTCATTGATCACATATTGATATAATCAGCATCAGAGGAGGAGCATTACTATCCCCCACAGATAGTTCTGGATACACTCCCAGAGCAACAGCTTTATGCTAAGCTCTTAAAGTACCAGTTCTGGATACAAGAGGTCCACTTTCTGGGACACATTATGTAACACCCCGACCCTAGTTACCCAGAGTCAGTGCATTATTAGATATCATTGGCATGATCACAAAAGATCAGGTCTCGAAAGAACGATTAGGTTAGTAGACTTGGAAACACTAGATACATTCATAAATGATACATTACATCATAAAGTGAAAAACTACAATGACATAGTGTCCATAGTCCACACTCATTTCCCTTTCAGACTATCCCTGCAGGTCAGTCATAAAATATTTCTTCACATCCTGGGGAAAATAAAACATAGAAATGGATGAGCTCAGATGATCAGTAAGGATAACAATATAGCGGAAACTTTCATAAATAAGCATAAACATTTAAGGCAATGTATAACAAAAACAAAATAATTTTAAACATGAACTTCAGACTAATATGGAAAAATAAAATGAAATAATGCCATTTACTTATTCACATGGATATTCTACTAGTCGAATAATGACATGCAATATCAATAACAACTTTCATAATGATGGAATGCATAATACCAGACTATCATAACCACACAATCAAGGCCTTGTGCCCGGACTACAAATAAGATTTTGTGAAGGCCTTATGTCAAGATAGTAGTTTGTCTCATGAGTCCTACTGATGCATCGAGAATCTATAGTGGGCTTCACCCGTCACTTATTAAGTCCAATGCATTCCTCATATGAATAGGTTTAAAAATAACATAAAAATTTGTATTAAAACAAGAATATGAAATGTCAATAATATCTCTATAAACCATGAATGGTATAAAAATAACACATCCACGGTCAAACATATCAAAAAACCTTCAATAAAATATAGAAGTTTTGTATCATAATAAATCAACTTTAAATAAGCTTAAAATTTATCAAAGGATGTTGACATAGATGAAATCAAAACTATTTAAGATAAATATCTCTTTTTTTAAATAATTTAAAAGTCACATAATTATAAAATAAAAAATTTACGTTGAAAATATCCTTATAAACTTGTAAGTTAAGCATCTATGATTTTATAATGGTGTAAAATAGCCACACCCGACGTATAAGTTAAAAAAGACATTCTTGCTTTAATTTTGTTAAAAAGGTTAAAAAAGACCTTGTTTGGAAAACAACGGAAAGATTACTTTCAAACCATTTTATAAAAATTCAAACAAGAGTATAAATGAATTTAACCTATATTATAGTAAATATTAAAAAAAAATTGAAATACATTTTTACGAAACATGGATGTGCATGATAAAGAGGTCTCAGTAGATAATTACGTATAAACAACCTCAGATAACGAAGAGATTGTGAAATAAACCCTTACCTTATACTTTTCCTAAGTAGATGGTATGTTATCATCCTGTATAATAGTTAAAACTTTGTTATTTAATTATACAATAACCATATACATAATTATGATATCATATATGATCTTTTAATAATTATTTGTTAATAATATTTTAGTATTATCGTCATTTCAAGTGTTAACTTACTTGTTTTCTTTTACATGTTTTGTTACATAAGATGTGTTTATTATGGATAGGATGTATCGTATTCATATCTAGAATTATATCAGCTCCTTAAACATTATTTTTAATCATCAAATGAGAATTAGAATTCAATGGATACGATGGGGAATGAATCTTATCGCATTCGTGGAGACGGTAGTCCGTACGTACGCACAGGCGACAATATCATTTTTTTGATATTAAAGTAATATATAATTGGATGTTATGTCATATATACAGAATCATTATCATGTTTTATTTATTATTTACATCAATTACACATCATTATCATACCCATCCAAATAATAATGTTTTGAATAACAATTACACCATGACGAGGAGATGGTAAGCCATACGTACGCACGTATGGTGACATGTCATTCAAAGGATGGATAGAATACTGAATATGGTAGTACCATATTTATAATAACATCACAGTATATAGAAGAAACTAGAGTTACTATTTTATAATGGAAATAACAAATAAATAAGAAGTTTAAGTAGAATGGAACATGAAAGAGGGTGGTGAAAACATTACCACTTCTTCGGGTTCGTCATTTTGATTTGTTCAAAAGGGCTCTTTATGTTGGCTTTCTGATACAACTAATGCATCTAGGTTAAAGTGAGGGAAGTTGAGAGGATATTTGGGCAGGGTTTGGTCGAGAAAAAAGGCTTTGTAGGCATGAATTTGAGAGAAGGGGGAGTTCACTTTTAGAAGTGGGGTGAGGGGAACCTTAGGAAAAGCTAGAAATATTATTTTATAATAAATTAATATTCGGTTTTTAACGGCTCCAAACTGACGTATGTTTATGATAAGGTGGGGATGGGTCGAAATAAACTCAACCAATATATTTTAGACACGTTTGGGTCACTATATTAACTTTATCTTTTTGATTTACCTCTTAGTTAAATAATTTTTCATTTACCATGTCCCTTTGTATTTTTATATTATATGGTTAATAAACTTACTATAACAAGAAAAAAAACCCAAGTGGTTCATTTTTAGTATATATAACCTTATCTAAGTCATTTTCCAATCCTTAGATGTTTAGGAAAATAATATCAATTAATAATATAATACTTTTTTAAAATACTCCATTATGTCAATTTTGACACCATTTAATAATTAATTTTTGTTAAAGTCTTAACAACTTTATTAATTAAAAAAATAATTTAAGTTATCCTAACATGCCATATTAACCAGGAAAGTTAGTTAAATTTATCAAAAGTCTTAAATTACATTTATTTCGATATTTATAATATCAAATATTTTAATATTTCATTAATTAGGTAATTATTGCATCACCATTGTGTCATAAATAAATTAAATTATTTTATGTCTTAAAATTATAAATAAAATACCATTATGTAGTAAATTATTTTATATTTATAATAAATATTTATAAAAGAATTTATCTTATGTATAACTCTATATTAAAAATGTTTTAGTTATTTAACTTTGATTTTATCTCTCTTAACTCTTCTTTGAATTAAATAATAATAAATGTCCTAATCTAAACCAAGTGGACCAAAAAGGTCCATATTTTATTCCTAAGGTTGTTTTTGATCGAATGATACGTAGCCAATAGAATTAGGACATTGTTAGGATAATAATAATATCATTTTTACCCTTAATTACCCGATTTACTTTTAACCGTGGTAGATAAAAGTAAAAAGTTACTATTCACGAAAAATTATTTTTATCTTATTGAACCACATATTACTCCATGATATTAACTATGTCTCTTGGATTTTCAAAATTCCACTCACAGAAGTGGTAAAATTATGTTTTATGTGAATTTGAAAATTTTCCTAGGAGATGGGTAAAAGACGGAGAAAAGTTCAATAAAAATTTTATATATCTAAAATTATTATAAATGGACTCCAATGGATTACATTGAGCTTATATAGGTATTATATATCTATTTTCAAATAAAATTAATTTAAATAAAATAAATAATTATTTAAATAAAAATTCGGTTTTAAACTATAACTCGGTGTTTTTCACTATTCATCAAAAATTGAAAGTTTTCAGAAAAATACCAAAAATTCACCCTGAGCTAATTTTGATATTCCGAATCAAAAAATGAATTCCATTTTGAAAGATATTAATTATAAAATTTTAAAAACTGGGTATTACTATTCATAACGGCTAGTTTGATTGGTTGTGGTGTGTTAGAACTCGAAGTTGTGTACAACACACACTACTGTATTATTCAATGAAAAGCGTACCGTGCAAGCTTGGGGTGTTACATTCTCCCCTCCTTCAAATAATTTCGTCCTCAAAGTTTCTAGAATCTTTCTGTATAAAAATTCTCGGGTGGTTCTTCATAATAATTTCCTTAGGTTCCTACGTTTCCTCTTCCATCTTATGGTTTCTCCATAAAACTTTTACCAGATGAGTCGTCCTGTTTCTCATAAATTGTTCTCTTGTATCAAGAATCCTAGCGGGATATTCGCAATAAGATAGATCGGGTTCCAGTTCTAATTCCTCATAGGTGAGTATATGCGTTGGGTCATGCATGTATTTTCTCAACAGAGATACGTGGAACACATCAAGAACTTTAGAGAGATTTGGAGGCATTTCCTAACGGTAAGCGATAGCCCAAATTCGTTCTAGAATTTAGAAGGGACCTATGTACCTGGGACTCAATTTACCTTTATTACCGAAACATATAACTCCCTTCCATGGAGATACCTTCAAGAAAACATGATCTCTTATCTGAAATTCCAAATCCTTACTCTGGTTGTCAGCATAGCTCTTCTACCTACTTTGAGCTTCTTTGATGTGGATTTGGATTACTTTCACCTTTTCCATCATTTCCCACACTAGTTCTGGGCCTACGAGTTTTCTTTCACCAACTTCATCCCAACAGGTTGGTGTGCGACATCTCTTTCTGTATAATGCTTCATATGGTGCCATCTGAATACTTGAATGGAAGCTATTATTATATGAAAATTCTACCAGAGGTAAATATTGATCCCACATACCTTGAAAGTCAAGTGAGAAGGATCCCAACATGTCTTCTAAGGTTTGAATAGTCCGTTCTGATTGTCCATCTGTATGAGGGTGGTAGGCAGTGCTCAAATGAAGTTCAGTATCCAATGCCTTCTGAAGACTCGTCCAGAATCTTGAAGTAAAATGGGGATCACGATCAGAAAAAATCGATAGTGATACTCCATGAAGTCTTAAAACTTCAATAATGTACATAATTTCTAGACATTAAAGTGTTAAATCTTCTCTTATAGTAAGAAAATGTGTTGACTTGGTAAGATGATCAATAATGTCCCATATTGCATCATTCCTTCTAGGAGTCTTTGGTAGTCCCATGACACCAAGTCCATCGTAATATTATCCCATTTACACTCAGGTATGGGAAGTGGTTGCATGACTCTTCTAGGCTGTTGCCTTACAGATTTCACTTATTGACAAACCATACATCGTGACACAAAATCATCAATCTCCCTCTTCATGTTGTCCCGCCAAAAATGTTCCTTCAAATCTCTATACATCTTGGTGCTGCCTGGGTGTATAGAGAAATTGGAACTATGAGCATCGTCCAACAATTCCATTTTTAGATCAGGTATATCAGGAACACAAAGTCTCTTCCCAAATTTCAAAATTCCATCTTCATATACAAAGTTATTCAATCTCCCATCATTCACATCTTTAATCTTTTTTTGATACTCTTCATCATCAGTCTGAGAACTCTTTATCCTTTCTAGTAAAGATGGTTTGGCAACCATTTGAAAAAGTATTGATGTTTCACCTTCCATGGTGATTCCCATATCCATCTTAACTATATCCATGTATATAGGATCCTTTACAACTCTTATTTTGTTCAAAACTCCATGATCCGTTCTGCTCAAAGCATCTTCCACATTATTTTCCTTCCTCGGGTGGTAGTGTATCGTGAAATCATAATCCTTGAGTAGTTCAATCCATCTCCTTTGCCTCATGTTGAGTTCTTTCTATGAGAAAATATAATTCAAACTCTTGTGATCAGTATATATCTCACATTTTCACCATAGAGAAAATGTCTTTATATCTTCAAAGCAAAGATTACAGCAGCTAACTCAAGATCATGAGTAGGATAGTTTTTCTCATGAATTTTTAGCTGTCATGATGCATAGGAAATAACTCTATCATTCTGTATAAAGACACAGCCATGTCCTTTCTTTGAAACATCACTATAAATAACAAACTCATAATTCCCCAATGGTAGAGTCAATATAGGAGCATTGACTAATCTTCTATTCAGTTTTTAAAAACATTCTTCTCACCCATTTTTTCAAACAAATTTAACCCCTTTTCATGCGAGCTTCGTTAATGGGTTAGCCAATCGGGCAAAATTATGGACGAAGCGTCGATAATAACCTGCTAAACCAATAAAACTGTGTACCACAATTATACTCGCCAGTGCTGTCCATTCTTGGATTGCTCTTATCTTAGAAGGATCAACAGCAAATCCATCCTTAGAGGCAATATGGCCAAGGAAAGAAATCCCCTAAAGCCATAATTCACACTTATTAAACTTCCCATATAATACATGTCTTCTCAGAGTCTTCAATAAAATCCACAAGTGATTTTCATGATCTTCGTATATTTTGGGGTATACCAAGATATCATCAATAAATACCACTACAAATTCATCAAGATATTCCTTGAAAACTCTATTCATTAGATCCATGAAAATAGAGGGTGCATTAGTCAGTCCAAAAGGCATTAATGTAAACTCATAATGCCCGTACCTGGTTCTAAATGCTATCTTTGGAATGTATAACTTCTTCACACACAACTGATGGTATCCAGATCGAAGGTCAATATTTTTAAAGTATTGAGCTCCATGCAGTTGGTCAAATAAATCATCAATGTGAGGTAGGGGATACTTATTCTTTATTGTTAGAGCATTGATTTCCCTATCATCGATATATAACCTCATAGATCCATCTTTCTTCTTAACAAAAAGGACATGGGCTCCCCATGGAGAAGCACTAGGGAGAATAAATCCCATATTACTCAATTCCTCTAGTTGTTTCTTTAGTTCAACTAATTCCACAGTGGCCATTCTATAAGCGGTCTTTGATATGGGCCTTGAACCAGGAATTAAATCAATTGATAACTCAAATTATCGTTCAAGAGGATGTCCAGGTAAATCTTTTGGAAATCCATCTACATATTCTTTCAAAATAGGTTAATCCTCTATTTGAACATTCCTTTCCTCACCCACAATTATTTCATTCTCTTCCTCAAGGATAATTGAATTTAGTTGAGCTACTGGGGGTGGATCAAGATAAGAATTAGGTGGTGATGATTCCATACTAAAGATAAGTTGTTCCTTATCATCATCATAAAAAATCATAACCTCCTTATTATTACAATAAATCTTTGCATCATGGTCGGAAAGCCAATCCATATCGAGGATTATATCAAACTAAATCATAGGTATGACGATGAGATCAGCAAATAAAGAACATTTATATGCATTTATTGGGACTGATTCAGAAAACTTTGTTGTAATGATAATTACCTTAGGAGTTTTGACTGAAAAATCCCTTGTCAAATTAAATTGGAAATATCTAATTTTCTTAGAAAACTTGGAACAAATGAAACAATGTGATGATCTAGAATCAAATAAATCATTTTTAAACTTGAGGAAACCATTAAATTATCTACCACCACATATTTAAGAGCTTATCCCTTAGCAGTAGTGATAGAATAAGCTTGGGCTTTATCCCTTGGCATTTTATGAAGTAAGTTTCCCGGACGCTTAGTACATTCATTTGCATAATGTCCCATCTCCCCACAATTGTAGCATTGAACATTGGTGGCTTCTTTCTTCCCCTTGTAATCACTAGATTGGTGGCCTTTTTCACCACACTTGTAACATACTCCCATTCATTTTAAGAAAGTACCGGGATGTTTCTTCCCACATTTACTACAGGATGGATATTAAACCTTTCCCTTCTGCCCCTTATTTCTATTTCCAGATTTATCAACAAGTCTCCACTTCTCTTTCTTTTCTTTAAAGTCTTAAGAATTAGAGAATTATTTTTCTGTCTTGATAGCACATGAGACAATATCTTTGTACGACGAGAAGGATTACGAGACTAATGCTCAATGGAGAAAAAAATTTAAGCCATCAGTGAAAGTATAAATATTACTTCTTGGGTTATGTATATAATCTTCAGCATGCCTTCCTATCCTTGTAAAGTTAGCCTTATACTTTGCAACATTCTCATACTCCTTTTACCTCAGACATAGAAATTTTCTTTCCATATCCGCTCGATGGTCATTAGGAAAGTATTTTTCTAAGAAAATATCTTTAAAATCACTCCATTCCATACTTGATACTTCTTCATCTTTCTTTGTGTTTTGAATAAATGACCACCATTGATTAGCATCTCCAGTGAGGCAATAAAACTCCATGAAAAATTTTTCCCTTTCACTACTCCCCAAAGCCTGAAATATTTTCTCTAGGGAACTTATCCATTGCTCAGCTACAAATTTATTTTTATTCCCATTGAATGTCGATGGATGTTTCCTCATGAAGTGATATAACATTGATCCTCCACGATGTGGATCTAGGTGCTCCATACGGGTAAGGTTATTATTCATAACGTGAGTGAGTTGTCCCAGTATGGTGATTATCTGATCAGCACCAGTTGCATCACCAGCTCCACTATAATTATCTTGAGTAGGAGGGAAATAACTACATGGAGTGCATTCATTGATACGGTTTCCATTCCTTACAATAGGGGCCATTTCTAAACAAGGGCATAAACTAGATCAGTTTATGAATCAAAATACATAATTCCATACTTTTAAAACACCTAACATAAATTTAACTATTTATGGATATAACCCCTCATCATAAAAAAATGTTTTCTTTGAGGAAGTATATACTCATAAACCCTTCATAATGGTTTGTAAATAAATTTAGAATTATCCTAAGCTTATCCCTCGGGAGTGTTGTAACCAAGAGTGCAGCAAGGATCGTTGTCATGCACCAGTTCCTGTTCGAGTCTAGCTCATAGCGGTGTTTTTGGGTTTTACCCCTAGGTACATCTATGACAGAGCCGCATATACATGCTCATATCCAGACAGGGATGTATTTATTATAAAACTCACAAAATCTCTACAATACAAAAATTTCAGGAAGTTCTTCTATACTAATCCTAAAAGTCCATCTTAGGTCGATGTGCTCTAATCAGAGTTTATCTAAATCTACCTTCCAGGGTTTGTACTAAACTTCCTCTGATACCAACTGTAATGCCCCAACCCCAGTTACCCAGAGTTAGTGAATTATTACATAATATTGGCATGATCACAAAAGATCAAGTCTCAAAAGACCGATTAGTTTAGTAGACTTTGAAACACTAGATACATTCATAAATGTTACATTACATCATAATGTGAAAAACTACAACAACATAGTCTCCATAGTCCACACTCATATCCCCTTTATACTATCCCTGCAGGTCAGTCATAGAATATTTCTTCACATCCTGGGAAAAATAAAACATATAAAGGGGTGAGATCAGATGCTCAGTAAGGATAACAATATGGATGAAACTTTTATAAATAAGAATAAACATTTAAGGCAATGTATAACTAAAACAAAAGCTTATTAAACTTGGAATTCAGCATAATATGGCAAAAATAAAATGAAATAATTCCATTTACTTATTCACACTGATATTCTACTAGTTGAATAATCACATGCAACATAAATAACCACTTTCAAAATGACGGAATGTATAGTGCCATACTATCATAACCACATAGTAAAGGCCTTTTGCCAAGACTAAAAATAAGATTTTGTCAAGGCCTTGTTCCAAGACAGTAGTCTATCTCATGAGACCTACTGATGCATCGAGGAGCTATAATGGGCTCCACCCATCACTTATTAAGTCCAATGCATTCCTCATATGAACAGGTTTAAACATAACATAAACATTCGTATTAAAACAAGCATACGAAATGTCAATAATTTCTCTATAAACCATGAATGGTATAAAAATAACATATATACAGTCAAACATATCACAAAACCTTCAATATAATATGGATGTATTGTATCATAATAAATCAACTTCAAATAAGTTTAAAATCCATCAAAGGATGTTCACATAGATGAAATAAAAACTATTTGAGAGAAATATCTATTTTTTTAAATGATTTGAATGTCGGGTAATTATAAAATAGAACATTTAATTTGAAAATATCCTTATAAGCTTTTAAGGCAAGCTGTGATGGTTTTATAACGGTGGAAAATAGCTACACCTGCCGTATAAGTTAAAAAAGACATTCTTAACATAATTTTGTCGAAAAGGATCAAAATGACCTTGTTTGGAAAACAACAAAAAGATTTATTTCAAACCATTTTATAAAAATCCAAAAAAGTGTATAAATGACTTTAACCCAAATTATAGTAAAGAGTAAAAATGTTTTGAAATACATTTTCAAGAAACATGGATGTGGATGATAAAGATGTCCCAGTAGATAATTACGTATAAACAACCTCGGATAATGAAGAGATTCATAAATAAACCCTTACCTTGTAATTTTCCTTAGTAGATGGTATGTTAACCTCCTATATCATAGTTAAAACATTGTTATTAAATTATAAAATAACCATATACATAATTATGATATCATATATTATCTTCTAATAATGCTCTGATAATTATATTTTAGTACTATCGTCGTTTCGGGTGTTAACTTACTCATTTTCATTTATATGTTTTGTAACATAAGTCGTGTTTGTTATGGAATGTTTGTATCTTATTAATATAAAAAATTATATCAAGTCATTAAATATTATTTTTAATCATCAAATGAGAATTATACTTTAATGAATATGATGGGGAATGAATCTCATCGTGTTCATGGAGACAGTAGTCCGTAAGTACGCACGAGTGACAATAGCATTTTTTTAATATTAAAGTAATATATAATTAGATGTTATATCATATATACTGAATAATTATAATGTTATATTTATTATTTACATCAATTAAATATAATTATCATACCCATCCAAAAAATAATGTTTTGAATAACAATTACACCACGACGTGGAGACGGTAAGCCATACGTACGCACGTATGGTGACATATCATTCAAAGGATGGATAGAATACTGAATATGGTTGTACCTTATATATAATAACATCAAATTATATATAAGATAATGCAGTTATTATTTTATAATGGAAATAACAATGAAAGAATATGTGGAAGAAGAAATGAACTTGAAAGAGGGTGGTGAAAACATTACCTCTTTTTCGGGTTCTTCCTATTGATTTGATCAAAAGGGCTCCATCGGTTGGCTTTATGATCATAATAATGCCTATAGGTTGAAGTGAGAGAAGTTGAAAGGATATTTTGGTAGGGTTTTACTGAACCAAAAGCCTTTGAAGGTATGAAGTTTTGAGAAGGGGGGAGTTCCCTTTTATAAGAGGGGTGAGGGTCACCTTAGGAAAATCTAGAAATATTATTTCATAATAAATTCATATTCGGTTTCTAATGGATTCAAATTGACTGATTTTGAGTTTAAGGTGGGGATGGGTATAAAGCCACTCAAGCAATATATTTTAGACAGGTTTTTTTCAATATATTAACTTTATCTTTTTCATTTAACTATTAGTTAAATAGTTTGACATTTACCATGTCTCTTTGTATTTTTTTATTATATAGTTAATAACCATAGTATAACAATCCAAGCGAACCCCAAGTGGTTCATTATTAATATATATAACCTTATATAATTCATTTGGCTGAACCTTATATTTTTAGAAAATGAATATTAATTAATAATATAATACTTGTTTTAAATACTCTTTTATGTCAATTTTAGCACCATTTAATAATTGATTTTTGTTAAAGTCATAACAACATTATTAATTCGAAAAAAATTCATTTAAGTAATCCTAACATGGCATATTAACCTAGAAAATTAATTAAATTCATAAAAAGTCTTAAATTGCATTTATATGGATATTTATAATATCAATTATTTTAATATTTCATTAATTAGTTAATTACTGCATCACCATTGTGTCATAAATAAATTAAATTATTTAATGTCTAAAAATTATAAATAAAATACCATTACATAGTAACTCTTTTTATCTTTATAATGAATATTTATAATTGAATTTATCTTATGTATAACTCTAAATTAAATTTTTTTCATTTATTTATATTTTATTTTATCTCTTTTAACTCTTCTTTGAATTAAATAATAATAAATATCCTAATCAAATCCAAGTGGACCAAAAAGGTTAATATTTTATTCTGAAGTTTTTTATTGGTCGAATTATACTTATCCAATAGAATTAGGACATGTGTTGGGGTAATAATAATATCATTTTTACCCTTAATTACCCTGTTTACTTTTAACCGTTGAAAATAAAAGTAAAATGTTATTATTCTCCAAAAATTATTTTTATCTTATTGAACCTCGTTTTACTCCTTGATATTAACAATGTTTCTCAGATGTTCGAAATTCCACTCACAGAAGTGGTAAAATTAAGTTTTATGTGAATTCGCAAATTATCCTAGGAGATGCGTAAAAGACGATGAAAAGTTCAATAAAATTTTTATATATCTAAAATTATTATAAACTGACTCTAATGAATTAAATTGATCTTATATAGGTATTATGTATCTATTTTTACCTAAAATAAATTTAAATAAAATAAATAATATTTTAAATAATAATTTAGTTTTAAACTATAACTCGGTGTTTTTCACTATTCATCAAAAATTGAAAGTTTTCAGAAAAATACCAAAAATTCACCCTAAGCTAATTTCGATATTCTGAATCCAAAAATGATGTCCATTTTGAGTGATAATATTTATAAAATTTCAAAAAGTGGGTATTACTATTCATAACGGCGAGATTGATTGGTTGTGGTGTGTTAGAACTCGAAGTTGCATCCAACACACACTACTGTATTATTCAAAAAAAATCATACTGTGGAAGATTGGGGTGTTACACATTATCTTGGAGGTTGGAGTTGTAGTGGATTCGGTGAAGATAGAGGATGTAC
This sequence comes from Viscum album, assembly GCA_963277665.1. Lineage (NCBI taxonomy): Eukaryota > Viridiplantae > Streptophyta > Magnoliopsida > Santalales > Viscaceae > Viscum > Viscum album. Next base: position 759,415,669 of record OY728147.1, read on the forward strand.
TTGCTTGGGTGCCACCCAGGACTGTGACTGAGGTGTAGAGTTTCCTTGGGTTGGTTGGATACTACCAGAGATTCGTGTCTAAATTTTCTAGGGTTGTGACACCCTTTTCATCATTGAAAATGAAAGGAAAACCCTTCATATGGATGGAGAGATTAAAATAGGGTTTTCAGACGCAGAGGCAGGGACTGATGAGGGCCCCCATATTTATGCTACCAGAAGTTGGTGTTGGGTATGTAGTCTACTACGACGCATCAAGGAATGGAATTAGATGTTTCCTAATGTACGAGAAAGAAGTGATCTCTTATGGTTCACGAAAACCAAGACAACATGAGAAAAACTACACTACTTAGGACCTAGAGTTAGAAGTAGTGGTCTTCGCCTTGAAGATGTGGCGACATTACTTTATGGGCGAACATTTTACAGTTTACTTTGATCACAAGAGTCTCAAGTAAATCTTCTCTCAGAAGGATCTAAACCCGAGACATTAAAGATGGATAGAGATCCACTAGGACTATGACTTTGAGATAGTCTATACTTCTCAAAAGAGGAACATGGTAGCTGATGAACTCAGTAGGAGGTCTGGTCAACAATTGCTGAGTGAGGCGACAGAGCAGCTAGATGCAATGAATATATCATTCTTGGATAGAGATGGAGTAGCTCACATCCAGTCTATGACTATCACTCCCCCACATTTTCAGTGAGTTTGGGAGGCACAACTTGGGGAGTTTAACTAGAAGGCTCGACGTGCTCAGATATCCGCAGGACAATCACTTGATGGATTTTCTAAAGGTGGGGATCACATCATCCTCTTTAGAGGATATACCATGGAACCAGTGGAACTACCGGAGGAGGTGTTGAGGGAGTTCCATATGTACCATCTAGAGGTTAATCCTGGTGTGGTAATGAAGTACCAGGACCATTAGCGTCAACACTGGTGGCCAGGGATGAAGAAATAAGTGGTAGAGTTTGTTTCTTGATGCCTCACTTGTCATCATATGAAGGACAAGCATCAGGTTCCCGTAGTCTTAACGCAACCACTAGAGGTGATGGAGTGGAAGTGGGATGTAATCTCCATGGTATTTGTGAAATGTATTCAATGTAAATCCAAGGGAAATGATTCCTTCTGGGTGATCATTGACCGAATCACCATTTCAACCCACTTCCTACCCATCTGAGAGTCAGGATCAGTAGGGGGCTTGAGACTCCTCTATATGCAGGAGATTTTGCGACTTAATAGTGTGCCATCGATGATCGTCTCTGACCGTGAAGCATGTTTCACCACCCAATTATGGAAGTTATTTTAGGAGGCATTTGGGAGTCAACTAAATTTGAGCACCGCCTTTCATTTCTAGATGGATGCTCAGATAGAGCGGACTATACAGAAACTGGAGGACATGCTTCGGGCTTGCGGGCTAGATTTTGACTGAGGTGGCAAGTTATAACTAATTTTTATCAGACCATTTCTAATACTTTAGAGGATATGCAAGGTGGCATACTGCTTGGAACTACCACCGTAGTTGGAGAGGGTGCACGATGTCTTCCACATATTCCAGCTGAGGAGATATGTGTATGAGCCATCTCACATCATTGACCACGGTGAGCTAGACTTTGATTATGGGGTGATTTTTACGGAGGTTCCAAAGGGGATTGAGGATCAACATGAGTGATTCCATCATGGATGATCGATACCTCTAGTGCGCGTTTGCTGGTAGCACGGAAACCTCTTGGAGAAAACTTGGGAGCGGGAGGATCAAATTTGTGCTCAGTACTGATATTTGTTTCCATAGTCTATATCGTGACTTTTGGGGACAAATAGACCTAAGGTGGGGAGAATGTGAAAACCCTAATTTTAAATGTAATTTTTTTAATTATCTGGAATTATTATGAGTCTGTGAAAATTGACAGCACATGATTCCGAGGCCCGATGTTCCCGAAATGAGTTTATGAACTTTTTTTAAGGTACGTTCAGTAAATGTACGGGAAACATTTTATAACTTTTGAACCGGTGCTCGTATTAATAATCCAATGGAAATGTTGAATCTGTAGCACCGAGATTCTCTTAAGGGAGGCTTCACTTTGACCATAGTATGTCTAGAGAAAAAGTTAGATATTTAGACTTTTTAAATGAATAAATAAAATAAATTTGTTGTTTTAATTACTTTTTCCTCTAATGGGAAAGCGAAAATGTTGGACCAGTGATGTGTCAAGCCAATAAATTGCCTGAACTTTTAATACTAAGTAATAACATCATTGGGGAATATAGAAGGTTCCTAATTAATGATCCCCATTAAGTCCCATGAGTGTTTGACACCCTCCCCCTCATTTATTTATATGGTGCTTGGGGAGAGGTATATGTACTGCTTCACTAAGCAACAAAGTGCTGGTAAAGTCCGTGATGCCAAACTTGGAAGACAAAGCCCATTCTAGTGGGCAGTTATGAGCAATACTGAAACCCCAAACCAAAGATCAACGATCGAGTGACATCATTGGAGGCTAGTTGCACCGGATGGCGAATATCGACCCACATCCTCAATCACAGTCGTTTATCCATTGTTCTTGAGGTAGGGGTTTGAAGTTGTTTAATTTCAAGTTTGGATGATTACATTTCTTCATCATATTGCTATCAAGATACAACGGAGGGCACATGCCAAATGAACAAGTCCCAGACTCTCCGATATCCTGATTAATTTGTGCGTTCTTCGTGGGGGATTCTTCGGTATGGACAGAACCCAATTTTGTTGGACTAGAAGTGACGGTGATGTCCCGGGAAGTTCAGCAATGCATTAGGAAGGAAAAATAGGCAACCAGAGCTCATCCAGTGACCCATAGAAGGCCGCTGGCATGACAGAACCGGCGACCGGTGCCAACGGGGACCAAGGCGATGACCGGCACCGACCAGCTGTGAGGGAGGAGGTGGCTCACCTGCACTGCTGGAGGATTTGGCCATGGATCGCCATCCATGATGGTCAAAAGGGGAGGTCCACACATCGGATGACCACGGAATAAGAGGGCGGCATGTATAGCGCTTTGCCGGTGGAGCCATGGCTCTGATGTCACAGTGGCAGGACTCGCAGGTGACTTGGCTGTGCCAAAGGTGTTGTCGGCCCACCTAACGAATGAGGGAAACCCCCCCCCCCCCTTCAATCTTGGGTGGAACGCGGGTTGTGCCTCCCATGGCCGGGACGCCTGCCTAGTGGGACGCGCCCCCTTGCGGTCTAGGCCGGACCGCAGTGTAGCAGGCCGATCCACCTGCGGCCTAGCCCTGCCAGGTCGGGTTACGTTGGTCTGACCAGGTCGGACTGTACCTGGGCCCAACTAGACCTAGAAACACTTAAAGGACCATAACATGAAATCCGGGCATCTGTTTGATGAACCGTATGTGGAACTGGGAACCTTGAAGAGATACGATACTTTTGGTATACATCACATGGGTTTTAGAGATAGTTGGAGTATGGTCGGGGTAGATTCAACCCGAATCCAATTGGTTCCTCGGAACTAAAATACATATAACTCATAGATCCATCATCAGATTGACGCACTGTCTATCCTATTATAACCCATACAACATGGAGGTCCATTGATTTAATCCTTTGTGGAGCTTAGTGGCGGTATAGGTACGAACGATATCACGATGGGATGTTTCTACGCATCTCGAGGCACCGGGTGCGAGGAATCCTGTGATTGGTTGTAACGTGAAGAAAGAAAATGAGATCCTGTGTGGGTAAAAATCTAACGATCCTATGTTGTGCAGAATCTATCAGATCCTGTGTGGGTCAGCACTCATCGATCTTGTGTGGGTCAGCATATATCGATCTTATGTCTGTCAGATCTGGTGTGTGTCAGCAGGGGTTATTACCTATTGATCCTGTGTGGCTCAACATCAGTGCTTCTTAACAGCATAAGATGATATAGATTACGACTAATCATCTGTACTTCTGTACATAAGTTTTTCGTGATTGTGATTTAAGTCTTAAACCTTCATGGTGTTGTATTCGTGGTGTTACCTGTGTGGTACATCTATCTTCGTGGTGTTACCTGTGTGGTACTTCTACCTCTGTGGTGTTGTCTTTGTGGTGTTATCTATGTGGTACATCAATCATCATGGTGTTACCTATGTGGTACTTTTTCCTTCGTGGTTTTTCCTTTTGTTGTATTCTTCTCTCATGTATGAGAGGAGTATATCTTGATAACTTAGTTATATGTATGGTCATATAACTAAGTAAAGTTGATGTCTATCACTTCGTTCTTTGAGTTTAAGGTTTTTCTTTGTGGTATTTTCTTTTTGGAAGTCTGGGAGACCTTTGGGGGTCTCAGGGTCCCTACTATGTATTTTTATACTCAACCCTGCATGGGCTTTTCCCGCACCTTGTCGTGTTATGTGCAGACAACGAGTAGCTGGGATCAGACTGGAGGGAGGCATGACCAGTTAGTACACGGAGGATACGGGATGTCAGGGAGTGTTGCGGTGACGATATGTACCTATCCTTTAGGTAGAATCCTCAATGGACAATTTATGAGTTTTTTTGTAGTTTTTAATTTTATCTGTACATTTCAGTTGTACTTGTACTTTTCAGTTGAGTTTGTATTCCAACCCCTTTACTTTTATCTCACTTTTACTACAACATTTTACTTCATGGTTGCATCTTGTTTCATTCTTGTCTGTTTTTTTGTACAGGATTAAAGTAAATGCCTTCTTGTTTTAGGGATATGCCTTTCTGGTGCTAGTTTCCTGGCCCTGGCCTATGGATATCGGGCGTGGGGTAGTCACGACATGGGCCACGGGGTATGGGTCATGACAGAAGGGGTTACTTTGAAGTGCTTTAAATTCATAGGAGCTTTTCATCATTTTATAAATAGTGTTTGGAATTTTTTTTATGAAACGCGGAAAGGTATTTGAATTCAAATGCATTGTTTGGTGTTAAATGCCTATATAGAACTTTTTTCTTAAACATTTTATATGGATGGAACCCTTTATTTATCCACTATGTGTACACCTTATGTGGTTTTTTGATCAATATGTAATGATTGTTGCTTCCCTTATTTATAAATGTTCATGTTACTTCTTAGGTGCATGTTATGTGTATGAGGATTTTCATATTTGGATGTAGGGGTGAAAATAGTTATGGTCATTCCATGTATGTAAAATTGTATTTTTTTCACTATGTTTCACTTCTTTTTTGGTAATGTTATGCTAGGTACTATATAATGGATCTAATTTGTTCCTCTAGTTGGTTCACACACCACTAGTTTCCCACCAGTCATGCTAGGCATATTGGATAGGTGGGGGTTTTTCATATTTATGATGGTTTTGTGTGATAATTGGATGAAGGTATGTGCATATCATATTCTGTTAGCTAGTTCGGGTGGTTATACCCATATATGGTAATATAATTGGCACCTTAGAGACTTTGGGTAGAACCCTCAAACACTTGTTTTCTTTATGAGTTATTAATTGAGGGGAGTTTGATCTAGTGTTTTTTGGTATCATTTCCCTTTCTAAATTTGATGGGTAACCTTCCTTACTAATGTTTCATTCATATATTCCTTAGAATATATATATATATATGGTGAAAGATTATTATATTTATCTCATGTGATTTGGGTTGTTTTCCATGAATATGAGTTTCCAAAGTTGTTTGTGAAAACCTATTTTAATTTTAAATACTATTATGTGAGTACATTAAGTTGAGTTTTAAAATGGGGTTTTTCATAAATATACTTTATCTAGTGAAATGTTTTAAATTAACCATTTAATCTTAGGTAAATATAAGTTTTAGTTTTTTTAGAAATGTTAACAGTGTGTGTGGTTTTGAGAGGTCTTGGGATTTTTTTAAAAATGCATGTGTCTAGTTTCGGGTATCAAAGGGATCTTCTTTGAAGGTGTATTATTGAATTTTTTAGATTTCCATGCATTATATATATTTAATGATTACATTATATTTTAATTTTAAAACTATAATTTTTGAATTTACTTATGAATCAAATTTCAAAATTTTGGTGGTATGTGGTGATATACTGGTATCTTTAGATTACACCTATTAAAATTTTGGTTACAGGATCACAATTTGATCTTTCTTGTTCTTCATAGATGACATGGGGTGGGTTGGGAGGTGGTTACCAACCAGTGGTTGCATAGAGTCAGTTTCAAGATCATCTCATGTTGGTTGGTTTTCAGTTGTTTTATTTTTAGCTAGAGTTTCATTCTTTATTTATTCATGGTTGTATATTTTGTTTTGGATGTTTACCATGTATAGTAAAACATGTTGGATCATGATAGTTGGTTATGACAAGTTGGTAATGTTGTTTTTTTATTTATGCATATTTATTATTTATTTCCACCATTTTATATCTGATTTGGGAAAAACTATTCCCAAATTAGTTACTGTGATGCCCATTCACTTGTCTCTAATCCGGTGGGATTGGGAACTCCCTTCAAGACTTATGAATAATCAGGATGGGTGTTGTGTTTGATGGAAGCTCCACATATATCACTATAATATGGTATCAAATATTTGGGTTTTCCTTCAGTAAGAACATAAGATTCTTGGGTATCCACTTTTATTTGGTGATTTCATGGTATAAACAACATTAAGGTCATATAATCTTGAGAAATAAGGGTGGGGAGAGTCCATCTATCTCTCACATATAATTAACCTCAAGATTACATGGGTTTTTGGGTATCAAATTGAAAAATTGAGGTTTATTTTTTATATTATTGATTTTTTTGATATTATTATAATTTTTTTGGTACCCTTTCACTATTGAGTGATATTGGGAACCACTCTTTGGTTTAAAAGTGAAGTGAAAGGGAACTCTGACTCCATAATTAGGTAACAGAGCTTGGGAAACCATGTGATGCTCATGTGGCCAATTTATCCTTCTTTTTGGAGTATATTTAATGATTGAAACTCAATTTCCCAAATCATGGTGGTTAAGGATTGGATAATATTATTTATCCCAAACTATATTTGTTGGACTACTCTTGATTTTGAATTTATCCTAAAGTAGTTTTCTCTTTTTTTAGGTGGAATGAGGAGTGTTTTTCCCTTTTCTGATATGTTTTATTATCATTTTCTTGTTTCTTGTGTTGTTATTTTGTGTGGTTGGATTTTCAAGACACTATTTTATGAAATAAAGCAGTTTTTTTATAAAAATATATTATTTTTGAACTTAGTTTTGTGAATAATGGGAAAAGTGAATTCCCATGGTTTTATGAAATGTTTATAAAAGTGTTTGTTTCCATTTCATGGTTTAAAATAATTAAAAAGGAAGTCTTTCTAAAAAATATTGGACAGTGTTCCTAAAAAATGATATAGTTTTTAAAATCATTAATGGATGCTTTATTTTAAAAGGGGAAGGGATTTTGGAAGGAATTTTTCCGATTTCATTGTTTGGGGAAATGTGCCTATTCCACTGAGGTGGTTTTGTTTTAAATATTATGTTATCTTGTTTTTCGAATAAATACCTTGTTGGAAGATGGTATTATAATTCCTTGGTGAAATTTTTGTTTTCAAATGAAAATTTTCTTTTGATGTGGTTTTAGACTTCTATGTTTGAGGGTTGCTGTTGTGGTTTTGATTCCTTGCTTGTGAAGTGGTCATTTAATTTATTCTTTGGGACATTACTGAAGGTAGTTAATGTGATTGTTTTTTTATCCCCCCAAAATTGTCAAGGAGGTAACTTTAGTTCTAACACAAAAACATAATCTAAATGAAATGGTGGATGTAGAACCTTCTTTGTGATATTTTCGGATAGCATACTCGCTATTTCTAACCTAGTTTTGTGGGAATACATGGTGTTTCTTTGGGGACCACTCTTTTGGTGGTTATAATATTAAAATGAGAGCTTTGGAATATTAGGGCGGATTTGGGGCTGATTTTTTCCATTTTTTAGATATTCCTTGTGGATGGTTTCATTTCAGAATGTGTTTATTTATGGTTTGAATGTGGGTTTATGGAATGTTTTGTTTCATTAAGGAATATCATTCCCCTTTCTCATCTTATTGGATTTTTTGTGGCTGGGATGGGAGTTTCATTTTATTGAGACTCATTGTTTGGGAAACCTTTATTAACAATAGTAGGTTTCACTAGTTCTTTTGGATAATCCTTGTGGTGCTTGTTGTTTGGACATGAGAGATTTATTGGGTACATGATTGGGTAACAAGGGTGTATAATAAACAAGTCTGACTAAAAAAATAATTGTTTAATAAGAAGGTCTCACTTTTTAGAGCTGAGGGGGAACCCAACATGACTTCAAACACTTAGGAACACACAAAGGCCACTAGGAACCAAAATTCAGGACATAATCACCCAGTTCACAAAAAAGAAAATACCCACCCACTATAAAAAATGTTAATATCAATATCCACCTATCCATCATAGTTTAGTAAGATATCCCATGAAAAAATGAACGGGCCTGGTACAGATGGCCAAGGACACACCCTATCAAAATAGCCAAATATGAATCGGAATTATTAGGAGGAAACTCCATGCTTTAAACCCTGTCTGAAGCTACCCCTTGAGGGAAAACAGGATGCAGAATCATTGACCATAGACCAAAGAAGCCACGAGTAGAATCACAATGCCAAGAAATCCATTCAACACCAATAAAACAAATAACTATAGAGAAATCACCTAAGTAGAAAAATCATCAACCAATGAAATCTTCACCTTGAATACGATCACAACCCAATGCACATCAAACACACATAACAATTCTATGATCATCATCACTAGGAACTTCCAGATGAGGCTGGACGAAGAAAGCCCAATTTCAACCCCACCACCACTGAAGCACCTCCTGCGACACAACAGATGCTTTGACCCACCAAAACAGAAAACCTAACTGATGAAGCAGATATAGCAAGATCGACGAGGGTGAATCGATGCCACCCATAGCTGGAAGACCCGCCAATGAGGTCCGAAGCCACCACCATAGAATCGATTTTGGGTGAACTGGATAAAAAATGCCTCTCTGGGATGGGATCTGTAGAGACACACACCAGATAACACCTAAGCCAGGGGAACAGGGCCAAGGATATGAAGGGATCTGGAATAGGGAGACCAGAAGGAAAAACATTGGGGAGAAGGGTCGTCTGTGGAAACACCAGAAGAGGGGAGGCCATAAAAGATGGGGGTAGACAATATCAAAATCGGTGATGAAATCCCCCTCTATGCCGTCTCCAAACCAGAAACCCTAGAGGCAAGAGATGGATAAAGTATTTGACCCTAGGTTATCGATATGTTTCATGACCTAAGTTGAGTTCTATTTTATTTGTTTTGAGGCTCTCATGGTCATAATTCATTCCATCAGGATTATAAGAAATTTTATTTTAGAGTGTGTTTCTCTAATGGTTGTTTATTATTCATGGATGAGTTTCTTGATTATGGTTAATTTGTACCACCATGTTAGATAAAATCTAAATGGTGGGGAGGAAATTTTATTATAATTATAAATGGAGAGGAGACCTGGTTAGGTCTCTCCTGCTTCTTAGGGATTCCTTTTTAATGTTCATTTTTGGTTGTACATAAAAAGTTCTAGTTATTCATTTGTTGATATGTTTAAATGTTTATGAGGATATCAGTTATTTTCATTGATATTAAACTAGGTTTAATGGTTCATTTGGTTATATCCTTTTGGTATCTTTTATTTCAATTCTCTATAATTTTTACTGTGGACTTTCTAGGGGTATAATGTCACATGATGGGTTTTTTGTGACCTACCATGTGTCAAAATGTTGTTGTTTTTCATTATTTTGAGAAGTTGAGGTCCAAGTTGTTTTTCCCTGGTGTTTCGTTATGGAACATTAATTTTTTTGAGGTTTTAATTATATACACTATCAATGCACATTCTCAAAGGGAAACCGTGAAACCTCCCTTTGTGAGGGACCTTTTGAGTTCATTTTGAATTGAATAAGGTTTGTTAGCATGGGTTATGCATAGTTATGTTCAAACTGTATATCCCCTAGGAGAAACTGTGGGGGGTATTTGGAGTGTTTTAGGTGCGGTGTATGATTATTGCATGGTTTTGTAAACCGGGCGGTAAGCTTGTGGTTTGATTTGAATTTTTTGTTAGAACCATTTCCATAGCATCCACATGGTCTATCAAAATGTGTGTGGAATCCTAGGAGGCTATGTAATTCATGGGGTGGTCTTTAAGTGAGGTGGATGGTTTGGTTAACCATTTGGTTTATCAAGAGTGACCATGTATATTTATGTTCTTTTAGAGGCAGTGGTTCCAGCACAGTTGGTGCATAATTTTTTTAACTGTGTGGCCAGAACATGTGAGTCTTTTGGGTGTTTAATTTTTGGGGTTTCCATAAAATACCCTCTTCAATTTTAAGGGGATTTCATTCCCACACATCCTCTGCTACATTGGAAAACCATTGGATTCCCTTGGGGGATGTTCAAGCTTCCTCCTACCTTGATTATTTCCCTCCTAATGTTTTTTTCAAGAGGTTTGAGGAGATATTCTCCACTCATTCCATCCTTCTTCCTTCTACCTCTATTATCTCATATATTTGGTATTACCATGAACCCCAGTTATCATGTGGTTCAATTTTAGGATTCCAGGTGGGTTTAATGATTGGGATTTTTGGATATAGTGGTTATATACACTGTTTCTATTGCTATTGGTGTGGTATTCATTGAAGGTGACATGTTTTGAGATGATTTATATTGGTTTCCAATTCCTGTGGTAGGTTTTACAATGAATTTTTTTACCTTTTATAATTATAATAATTCACAGCATTCGAAATTCCTGTCCTATGAAACAATAATTATATACAGTAACTGTGTGATGATTTGGAATCATTTAGTCGTGTTTTATACTTTTCATATTCGGTTTTACATGTGAATTCAACGTTTTATTATTCAAAAATGATGAATTTTATTATGATAATCTTCTAGTGAAATTCATTATGTATTTTTGAAATGGTTTTCATGTGGAGAAATGGATATAACCTAGTTTTAGTTTTCAATGAGTGAAAAAGGGTTTTGAAGGGAATTTGATTTTGAATTGAGGTGTGGCCCTTACAATGATTGTAAGGGTATGTTTTAATTAATTTAATATCATGAATTTAAAATTGTGTTTTCTTAACCCCTTGTAAAATTCGTAATTGGATTATTTCAATTTGGTTTGGTGAAAATGATTGGCCTTTTGTCTTTCTTCTAGTTTTCAAAGAGAAAGACCCATGTTTAAGGTTATATTTGAATTGATTTAAAAGAAATGGGTGATTTCTTTAGAACTCTTAAAATATGTTTTTGTGAAAAGTGTGATGGAAATAAAGTCTTGGGTTGAGTTTTATATTTTTAAATAACAGACCCCTTATGTAGGGGTGAATTTGAAATGATTTAAATTCATGGGGTTTCTATCATTTTTGAAATGAAGTTTAAAAAGTGTTTTATGAAATATTAAAAGGGATGGAAATTTGATCCATTCATTAGAGTTAAAAGTTTTTTTAGAACATTGGATTTAAATGGTGTTTGTGGATTTAACAATTGATATCCTATTTCTTATGTACCCCATTGCGTGGGTTTGTTATCACTATGAGATTGTTGTTTTATGCCTTGTTTGGGAATGAGATTTTTATGCCTTGGGTGAATGTTATGTGTATGCGGATTTCTATAATTGGGTGTAGTGGTGAGGGTATTTATTTCTATGACTTTTGGGTGGAATTGGATTGTTTTCCCTATGAATAACTTCCTTTTTGTTCATGGTATTTTGAGTACTAAGTGTAATATCTAATTTATTCTTGTAGTTTCTTCACATGCCACTAATTTTCCACTAGTAATTCTATTCACAAGGGATAGGTGGGGGTTTCTGATTATAATTATGATAATGTTGTATATTTATATTTTGGTATGGACATAGCATATAATGATATCTAGTTGAGGTTGTTATACCCATATATGGTTAGATACTTGGACATTAGTGACTTTGCATAGAACTATGACACACTTGTTTTCAAGGAGAGTTATTGATTGAGGGGAGTTTTATCTAGTGGTTGATTGTATCATTTACCCAACATTATTTTATATGGAACCTTCATTGATTATGTTTCATTATTATATTCTTTGTGATATATATATATATGTATATTTATGTGGTCCATTCTTGTGGTGTTTAACCCATGTGTGTTGGCTTGTCTTCCAGAAAACGAGTTTTCAATGATGTTTGTAAAAACATGTTTGAATTTGAGGACTCATGTGTGAGTTATTTAAGGTGAGTTTAAATATGGGGTTTGGTTTAATTATTCCTATAGTACAAATTTACATTCAGATAAAATAATTTTCAGTTGTTTTTGAGAATTTTTGACATAGTGTTTTATTTTGAGAGGGCTCAGGCTGATGTCTTTGTTTTCAAAATGCGTCTGTTCGTGTAACGTCCCGAGTCCGGAGCCCCTCCACTGGTTCCCCATACCCGGTTCACCACATGACCTCAAGCGCATTTCCCCGAATGCCAGAGGCTTCCGACTATCAGCGAGGGCCTAGGTGAGTTGGTGGGGAAACTATGCCCTCATTCTGTAAGGTACACAAGGTAAGAAAACAACAATAAACAGCGGAAGCAGTAAAAACATGCATAACAGCAGAAACCAAATAGCGGAAGCAATGTAGATATATAACTATGATGACAAAGATGCAGTAGGTAGAAGTATCTAAGGAAAACAACAGACACAACAACTTGCTGAAATACAACTAAAACCAAGTGGAAAATAAAACAAAGTATGCTCCTCAGCATCGCGAGCCACGGCTCGGTCCTATGCTCCCCAGATCCCGGTGCAATCAAGATCCTGAAGGAGACGGGTGCTTTCCCTTATCTATACCTGAAGAAAAATAGTATTCTTGGGCCCAAAAGCATCGCCCAAACAGGGTGTGAGATACAATCCCAGTAGGCAATCACCCTTAGATCTGTGCCTAACAGTCAATGAATACATGGCAGTACTAAAACAAGAACCAGTAAACAGAAAAGCACAAACAGCTACAATCCACAGCTTTAACAAGTAAGGCACACAAGTAAGCAGTCAACAACAAGAAGTAAATAGGTAACCCCCGGGGTAGATCTCACAGTCTAGCCCCTATGGTTCAACATCTTAGTACAAGCAACCCTCTAGGAGGCACACAAAGTCTCACCCCTCTGGTTTAGCTATGTAATTAAGAAGATTCTCTGGGGAAGCACTCACTGTCAATTCCCCCTATAGTCTCGTATCGTGCTAAAGGCTCTTTAGGGAAGAACTCAACATCAATTCCCCCTATATCCCGTGTCGTAATTAAAAGACTCTCTGGAGAAGTCCTTCCGTCAATTCTTCACTTGGTCTCGCATCGTGATTTAGAAGACACTCTGGAGAAGCCCTTTCGTCAATTCTCCCTTTGGTCTACTACTCTAGGTTCTCACAGTCCTGAGTAACTAAACATGCTCAGAGCGCGTGCATCGTCCAAGTAAACCTCAAGAACTACTTGGATATCAACTAAGGCTCAACGACAATACTAAAACAACAGTCCAATATCCTACAACTAGGCATGGAAAAGAAAACTGAGCACAAAAAAAATACTCTAATCACAAGAAATAACCTCTACTAAAGCAATCAAGCAAAGAAGGCAATAAACAAGGTCAAAACAAGAAACACACAATACCCCGTTCTAGGGTATTGGTAGAATTTGCACAAAATACTCAAAGACTTTCTACAAAAAGTCAAAAACCACCTACCTCGATTCGAGGAGATCGATATACGTGAACCTCGACGACAAATTCCCCTTAGAACAACGTAGATCTGAGAAAACACACAAAAATTTCATGCCATGATAACATGGAAATGAGGAGGAATCAAGAAACAAGGCTAAATAAGAAGGAAGAAATCACTGTTGCGCTTCTAACGCAACTGGCCGTGCTCGATTCGGAGAATGGATGGCGAGGTGGTCGTCCGTCGAAGATCCGGCCATACGAGTCACTTCGGACAGCCGAAAACTGGAGAAGAAGGTGAATATGAGGGTTAGACGCGACCCCGGTCCGTTTCATGAAAAAAAAGTACAGGGCGTGTACTTTTAGAGTACACGGTGTGTACTTCTAATTTTTCTGTACTCCGAAATAGCTGGCCTCCACCTCAGCCTTACACACCGTGTGTGTGGCCCAGACACGGCCAGCACACAGCTTCGAGCCGGAACAGAGTACACGGAATGTACTCAGAAAGTACAAGACGTGTACTTCAGAAATTTCAAGAAAATTCATTTTTTCTCAAAAACTCCACAAAAAAGAAAACATACCTGAAAAGAGATCCATGTTTTTAGAAACTTCCCCCCTTAAAGAAATTCGTTCCTGAATTTCCCTAACGAGGTGGAGAAAGAGAAACCCCAAACAGCTCTGGCCACTGCGATCAAACATCGGCCTCCCTCTCCTCAGTCTCGTCCTGTACTCATTCGTGCTGCCATAACACTCATACCAAAGGAACAGACCGCCCATGGAGAACCTTCGTACTACGATCGAAAATCCGGATATGATGCTCCTCGAACGACGCATCCGCTTCAAGCTCGCCTTCCTCAGGCTGAAAGACGTGAGACGGGTCTGAAACGTAGCGTCGGAGATGAGAGACATGGAAGGCGTCGTGCATGGCCTGATACCTATGAGGTAGTTGCAACCGATAGGCAACCAGCCCCACTCTCTCCCAGACCTCAAACGGCCTGACGTACCGCTGTGAAAGCTTACCCTGTCTCCGAATCCTTTTGTGTCCCAACCTCGGTGTGACATGTAGGAAGACCTGATCACCGATCTCGAACTCCAGAGGTTGTCTTCGATGATCAACATAAGACTTCTGCTAAGACTGCGCTGTAGCCATCCTCTTCCGAATCAGCTCTATCTGCTCTAAAGTCTTCTGAAAAAGACAGGGTCACAACAAAGCTACCTCTCCTACCTCCAGCCAGCATAAGGGTGATTGGCATGGCCTATCATACAAAGCCTCATATGGAGCCATCTGGATGGTCTCCTGGAAACTGTTGTTGTAGGAAAACTCTATCAGAGGAATATGTTTCTCCCAAGAACCGAAAAAGTTAAGGATGCAAGATCGGAGCATATCCTCAATCACATGGATCGTGCACTCAGACTGGCCATCAGTCTGGGGATGGTATGCTATACTCAAAAGTACATATGTACCCTAGGCCTTCTGAAATCCCTTCCAGAACCGAGAGGTGAAGCGCTCATCTCTGTCGGAAACAATAGAGTGCGGAACTCCATGCAGACGCACAGCCTCTCTGATGTAAAGTCGTCCCAGATCATCGACACTGAAGGTCTACTTGATCGGAAAGAAGTGAGAAACCATCATAAGTCTGTCGACGGCAACCCAAACAGCATCGTTTCCCCGAGGTGACCTCGGCAACCCGGTCACGAAGTCCATAGCAACATCGTTCAACTTCCACTCTGGAATGGGTAACTGCTGTAAAAGTTCTGCTGGTCATTGATACTCTGTTTTCACCTGCTGACAAGTAGAACACCTCAAGAAAAAACCAGCAACATCCTTCTTCATACCTAGCCACCAGTACTGGTGATGAAGATCCTGATACATCTTGGTGACGCCAGGATGAACTACCCAAGCTGAGGAATGGAAATCCCGCATCAACTCCTCGCGTATGTCTGCTGGCACCCATACGCGTCCATGGAAATGCAAGATATCATCCTCACCCACTGTCCATCCAGGAAGAGGGTCCTCTCCTGACACACTCTCTCGCCGGACTAAACCTTCTTAGTATGATAGCTTCCTCATCTGTACCTGATCAAGTAACATGGAGGTAACAGTTACAGAAGATAGAATGGTCTGTCCCCGTCTATTTTGCAACTCTAGATGCATCTCAGAGAATAGATCCATCAGCTGCCACTCACTACTAGCCTCCTGAACTACCTGAATCTGAGTTCTCCTGCTCAAAGCATCAACCACGGCGTTTCCCTTTCCCAGCGTATAGGCAAGCTCAAAATCAAAAGACTGAAGATACTCGACCCACTTGCACCTCCTCAGATTCAGATCACGCTGAGTGAAAATATACCTGAGACACTTGTGGTCAGTGAACACCACAGAGTGCTCTCCCAGAAGATAGTGTCTCCAACAGTGCAAGGCATGAACAAAAGCTGCCAGCTCCAGATCGTGCGTAGGGTAGTTCCTCTCATGTGGCCTCAACTGCCAAGACCCGTACACAACGACTCCATCTCCCTGCATAGGCACAACTCTCAGCCCGATACCCGAAGCATCACAGTAAATAGTGTAGATCTTGCCTAGCTCTGGTAAGACTAGTATCGGTGCTGACGTCAACCTTCCTTTCAGCTTCGGAAAGGCTGACTCACAAGAATCTGACCATAAATACTTTGCACCCTTCTTGGTTAGACCTGTCAAAGGTGCTGCTAGATGAGAAAAGTCCTGAATGAAGCGTCTATAGTATCCAGCCAGCCCTAGGAAGCTTCGTACCTCAAAAACGTTCTTCGAATACTCCCAGGAAATTACAGCGCTCACATTCTCTGGGTCCACTGATACTCATGCCTCTAAGATGACATGACCCAAGAAGTGAATCTGATCCATCCAAAAGTTTCACTTTGAGAGTTTATCATAAATCCGATGCTCTCTCAGTGTAATCAGAACGATCTCAAGATGTGTGGCATGGTCGTGTCGAGTGTGAGAGTACACCAAGATATCGTCCACGAAGACCATGAAAAAGGAGTACAAGTAAGGATGGAACACTCAGTTCATCAGTGCCATGAAAACTTCTGGCACGTTCGTGTGGCCTAACGTCTTGAATGTATACTCGTATAGACCATAACTGCTTCTGACGGCTGTCAGAGGTATATCTGATGGTCTAACACACAACTGATGATAACCGGACCTCAAGTCGATCTTCGAGAACACCCGGGCTCCTCGAAGCTAATAGAAAAGTTCATCAATCCGCGACAAGGGATATCGGTTCTTTACTGTAATCTGGTTCAACTTCCGATAATCCACACAAAGCCAAAGGGTACCGTCTACCTTCTTCACAAACAGAACAGGTGAACCCCAAGGAGAAGTACTGGGTCGAATGAATCCCTTAGCATGTAGCTCCTCCAACTACTTCTTGAGCTCCTGCAACTCAGGTGTGGCCATCCTATATGGAGGAATGGACACTGGTGTCAAGGCTGGCTCAGTTGGGGGATTAACAGGAAGTCCTTGATCAGCCCTGTCTGGCGTCTGATCACTCCCTGACGACAGACATACGACCAGAGGACGTCTCAGAGGCATAGCTCTAAAAGATCAAAAGAATGCCTTAGATCAAGAAAACAAGGACAGAGAACACAAGAGTACAAAATGGGAACAGGGGAAGAAAAACACACAATATTGCAAAACAGAACTACACGGCGTGTATAAAAATACACGACGTGTCTTTTGAAACCACTGACATGGGCGTGTACTCCTACCCTACAAGTCGTGTACATTTCAAACTACACGGCGTGTTGGCTACCCCACATGGCATGTACTTGAAACTATTCCCCTGACCGAGCCTCCTGACCTGAACAACCCACACTGTCCGACTCAACCCGAGAC
Source organism: Viscum album (assembly GCA_963277665.1). Taxonomy (NCBI): domain Eukaryota; kingdom Viridiplantae; phylum Streptophyta; class Magnoliopsida; order Santalales; family Viscaceae; genus Viscum; species Viscum album. Next base: position 759,433,214 of record OY728147.1, read on the forward strand.
TACACAGCGTGTTCGAAACAAACACGGATTGCACTAGACAAGGCTTCGACGGTCCGTGTTGTTGAGTGCACAGCCATCTACACGGCTGGTCCTTACATGGCGTGCTCCGAAAAAGCACGGCGTGCATATTCAAAGGCGGAACCGTCCCGTGTTGTTCGTGACACGGTCGGGTACCTGGGCAAGACTACACGGCGTGTTCCAAACAAACATGGCGTGTGGAAAGGGAGGTAACACCGACCCATGTTATTCGTGACATGGTTATGTACCTGGTCAAGACTAAACGGCGTGTTCCCTATGGACACGGCGTGTTCTACCCGAGCTTCCTCGACCCGTGTTGTTAGTGACACGGCCGAGTACATGGCTCCAAACTCACACGGTGTGTACCAAATGGTACATGGCGTGCTCCTGAAGTTACTCCCACGACACCATGTTCTGCTCACACAGTCAGTGACACGGCCTGGAAACTACACGGCGTGTCTCTAAAAAGTACACGGTATGTATTCTAGGTTTTCTGGGCAGTAGCTCAGAAACTACGCAGAATTCCAGAAACACTAAAAAAAGGGAAAAGATGCCAAATTCCGATCCGTGAGGGCCCATAACACCTCAAGAACCAAAAATATTGGCGTTCATTTTATGAAAAGAACAAGACAAATAGTTTTCTAACATAACAATAGATAATCTATCAAGAAACTGTGAAAACAGCATGCATAATCTACACAGAGACTATCACAACAGCATGCAATCGCTAATGCACCCTAGATGGCATGGTAAGAATGCATGACATGTAATTTCTACAAGTGCCTATATGATGCATGAGATGGCATACCCTCATATCATCGGGTTGCGACATAAATAGAACCAAAATATCAAAACAATAACTACACAAGTCATGTGAATCACTATAGGTGAAAACATCTCTACCATAAAACTCAAAACCAGTAACTGCGATTAACGAGGTAGTATGGCCCTTCCCTGTACATGGGTTAGCTACTCTTGAGCACATCTTAATACCAAGTACCAAATCTGTCTTATCCCTAGCTAAAGTCTCCAAATAGTAAAGCAAGAGAAAAGAACCGCCTCTGATAACACTTTGTAACATCCCGTGTTCGGAGCCCCTCCACTGGTGCCCCGTACCCAGTTGGCCACATGACCTCAAGCGCATTTCCCCGAATGCTAGAGGCTTCCGACTAGCAGCGAGGGCCTAGGTGAGTCGGTGGGGGAAACTATGCCCTCATTCGGTAAGGTACACAAGGTAAGAAAACAATAATAAATAGCAGAAGCAGTAACAACATGCATAACAGCAGAAACCAAACGGTGGATGCAATGTAGATATATAACTATGTTGACAGAGATGCAGTAGGTAAAAGTATCTAAGTAAAACATTAGACACAACAACGTGCTGAAATAAAATTGAAACCAAGTTCAAAAGAAAACAAATTAAGCTCCTCAGCATCGCGAGCCACAGCTCGGTCCCATGCTCCCCATCTCCCGGTGCAATCAAGATCCTGAAGGAGAAGGGCACTTTCCCTTATCTATACCTGCAGTAACATAGTCTACTTGTGCACAAAAGCATAGCCCAAACCGGGTGTGAGATACAATCCCAGTAGGCAATCACCCTAAGATCTGTGCCTAACAGTCAATGAATGCATGGCAGTACTAAAACAAGAAGCAGTAAACAGAAAAGCACAAACAGCTACAATACACAGCTCTAACAAGTAAGGAACACAAGTAAGCAGTCAACAACAAGAAGTCAATAGGTAAACCCCTGGGTAGCTCTCACATTCTAGCCCCTATGGTTCAACCTCTAAGTACAAGAAACCCTCTAGGAGGCACACACAGTCTCACCCCAATGGTTCAGCTATGTAATTAAGCAGACTCTCTGGGGAAGCACTCACCGTCAATTCCCCCTATAGTCTCGTATCATGATAAAGGCTCTCTGGGGAAGAACTAAACGTCAATTCCCACTATAGCCCTTGTCATAATTAAAAGACTCTCTGGAGAAGCCCTTCCGTCAATTCTACACTTGGTCTCACATCATGATTTAAAAGACACTCTGGAGAAGCCCTTCCATCAATTCTCCCTTTGGTCTGCTACTCTGGGTTCTCACAGTCCTAAGTAACTAAACATGCTCAGCGCGCATGCATCATCCAAGTAAACCTCAAGAACTATTTGGCTATCAACTAAAGCTCAACAGCAATACTAAAACAACAGTCCAAAATCCTACAACTAGGCATGGTAAAAAAAACTGAGCACAAAAAAAATACTCTAATCACAAGTAATAACCTCTACTAAAGCAATCATGCAATGCTGGAAAGAAACAAGGTCAAAACAGGAAACACGCAATACCCCATTCAAGGGTATTGGTGTAATTTGCACAAAATACTGAAAGAATTTATACAGAAAGGCACTAACCACCTACCTCGATCCAAGGAGATCGATATACGTGAACCTCGATGACAGATTCCCCTTAGAATGACATAGATCTGAGAAAACACACAAAACGTTCATCCCATGATAACATGGAAACGAGGAGGAATCAAGAAAAAAGGTTATAACAGAAGGAAGAACTCACTGCTGCGCTTCCAATGCAGCTGACCGTTCTTGAATCGGAGAACGAATTGTGAGGAGGTCATCCGTCGAAGATCCGGCCGTACGAGTCACTTCGGACGGCTGAAAACTGGAGAAGAAGGTTAATATGAGGGTTAGATGCGACCCCTGTCCATTTCATGAAAAAAAAAGAAAGTACACGACGTGTAATTTTAGATTACACAGCGTGTACTTCTAATTTTTCCGTACTCTGAAGTAACCGGCCTCCACCTCAGCCTTACACATTGTGTGTGTGGCCCGGACATGGCCAATACACGGCTTTGAGCCGGAACAGAGTACACGGCGTGTACTCATAAAGTACAAGGTGTGTACTCTTGAAATTTCCAGAAAATTCATTTTTTTCTCAAAAACTCCAGAAAAAGGAAAACATACCTGAAAAGAGATCCAGGTTCTTACAGTTCAGTTTTTAGAATCAAAGGGAATTTGTTTTGGAATTGGATTATATTTTTTTTGATTTCTATGCATCATATATATATATATATATATATATTAAATTTTAGTATATTTTAGAACTAGAATTGAAGAATATTATTATAGAAAAAATTTCATAGTTTGGGTAGGTTGTGGTGACCTACTAGGATATTTATCTCATGCCTATAAAATTTGAGGTTCTAGGTTCTTAGTTGGATCCTAATTTATCACTGTGGTTGATATGGGGTAAGTTGGATGGTAAAGAGAAACTAGAGCTTTCATGGAGTGTGTTTCAGGAGAATCTCATGTTGGTTGGTTTGTAGTTGTTTTATTTTTAGTTGGATATAAATTATTAATTTTCATCCTGATTATGTCTTTTTATTTAATTTTTTTTAGAAGGTGGTGGCTCAGTCAAAGACCAAGGCTCAATTTATTGAATATAAAAAAAAGGAGTTACATGAGTCTAATGAATGTGACTTTCTTACAATCATTATCATACAAGTGGTGAAATTCATGAAGTAAAGCATCAGACCAAGTCAAGTCTTGATTGAGTCCTTTGTTGGAAAGGGATTCAACAACCATATTCACCACTCGACACGCATGTGTGACAATGTAGTTGATATCCTGAATAAAATCAATACATCTCATCCAGTGGGTGGTAAGAGGCCGTGCGATATGGATCACACTATTCGAGATAGCCTGGACAGTTGTGGTCGAGTCACTCTCCATCCAAATCTCCCTCCAGCCTTTTTGATGAGAAAAATTGATATCATGTATCATAGCCATCATTTCTGCTTCCAAAGAGGAGGTTGTACCACAGGTACCATAGAAGCACCGATGGCACTGGCCAAGGTAGTCTCTGAAGATAGCTCCACAACCCGCAAGACCTGGATTTCCTTTCGAGGCCCTGTCAATGTTGACTTTGATCCATCCAGGGAGTGGGGATTGCCAAAAAACTTCAAGGGTGTGTTTGGGTTGCCTATAGATTCCTTTAATCTGAAGTTTGTGTAGAATCTCAAAGTCACTAACAGAATTATTGCAGTGCACTTTCTGGATAGAGGCTGCTTCTTGCACTGCAATGAGGATCCTAGATTTACCTACATTGATATTTAATGATCATTTGAAGTGAATCAAATTATTTCTGTCACACCAAATCACATACATCAACTCAGTAACATTAGAGAGTAACATGTTCTTAATTTGTAGAGAGGCATCATGTTCAACAAAACTTTTTAGCTGAGAGGTAATAGAACCAGAAAAAGACCATCTGAAATTAAAAATAGCATAAATATAGTTCCAAAAACCAAATTTTGTGGCACATGAAATAAAAATATAGTTAATGTCCTCCCTGTGTTGATTGCAAAGATAGAATTTAGAACATAGTTGTATACCAAATTGTTGAAGACACACTTCAGTGGGGATTCAGCTGTTAGTGATTCGCAATATAAGAGTGAGTCTTGAAGGTTTGATCCATGGTTTATTAAAGGAATTAAACCACCCTAAACAAGGATTAGAGTTCAAGAAGTTATGATTGTAAAACAATTTTGAGTCGAGAATTCCATTTTGAGCTGCTTCCCAAAAAGGGAAGTATTCAGAAATCTAATACGGGTAACCGTCTATTATGTTATTAATGTTATCAGGAATATCATGTATGCTCGAGTGAATTACATCTTTAATGGTATTATTAATATTTGAAGGAGAATAGTTAGAGGGTAATAAGGAAATTAAGGGGGTACTGGTGCAATTATCAGTCAAAAAACGCAAATAAGAATCAGCATTGACCATCCATCTAGCATTAATCATAATATTTTAATAAATATTCCTAAAAGATTGCCAGATATAGGACTGAATATAATTTAAGTTGTCTTTTTTTTGTTTATTGATAAATCTTTGATTGAGAAACTCAATAGCATCAGATTTTTTGTGAATTAACCTCCAAATAAGCTTGTCTTGCAAAAAATCATTAAACATTTGAGGGTTTTTAATACCAATACCGCCTTTCTCCAATGTTTTACAACAATTCCTCCAAGGAACAGTGACAAGATTCCTTTGAAGAATTTTTCCTGTCCAAACAAAATTCTTAATAAAGGTATTATTTTCTTAATGTTACTGGTAGGCTATTTTTATATCATAAATGAGTAAACCATTTTAGAAACGATAGTAGATTTTACAAGGAAGATTCTTCCAGCCATAGACAAGGATTTTCCTTTCCATGTAGAAAACTGATGTTTGATTTGATCAATAATGTTTGAAAATTAACTAGCTTTGGGTGTTCCCCATAATATGGGTACCCCAAGATAAGTGCATGGGAATGTACCGTCTTTAATACCAAGGTTGTTAATAATAATATTTTTCCTTCACAAAGTGAAGCTTTATCAAAAAAAAAAAGATTTATTCCAACATATGGCTAGTCCCGAAACATCCTCATAATGCGCAAGTGCATTTTTTAGCACTTGTATATTCCTTTTATCACCTTGTATAAATAGAATGATCTAATCAGCATATAGAAGATGAGTTGGCACATTTATGTTCCTAGAGGCTTGAATAGTTCTATGTTTTCTCTGATCTACAAGTTTCAAAAGAAATTTGCTGAGGTAATCCCCACCAATAGCAAAAAGAATGGCTGAAAGAGGATCCCCCTGGCTAACACCTTTGGAGCATTTAAAGTAACATTTGGGGGAACCCTTAACTAAAATGGAAATGTGTGTGGGGTGAAATAAGGTTTTGATTTTCTTGATGAAGTCCTCGTTAAATCCAAAACATTGAAGAACTTTAAAGATGAAGCTCCTATCAATAATATCAAAAGCATTCTTAATGTCCAGCTTAAAAGCAATATTCCCACCTCTGTTTGTTTTTTTAAAATATTAGTACATTCCTAGTCAATACAAATTCAATCATGAATAGATCTATGTTTAATAAACCCAAATTGATTCCAAGTAACAATCATGTTGCATATAAAAGTAAGTCTATTAGCAAGAATTTTTGTAATGATTCTGTACAGGGTATTAATAAGGGCGATGGGCCAGAACAAATGGGTGCCTTGGCATGTTTCAAGACTTTAACCTTGGACTTTAGGTAGGCCCCTACTAATGCCACTGAGAAAGAGGCCTATAGGGTCACACACTAAGTGTGTCCATGTATCTCAGTTAAATATTAATTTAAAAGTTAAATAAATATTATTCCTGAATCTGGTTTAATAATTATTTATGGATGCCTGATCGCATTTATTTCAACACTAGTTATTAGAGAGAATATATTGTGGGTGAAATAATATATATTTATTAGCGAGTAATGCAGTTACATTTATTTAAGAAATAAATCTTCATTACTCAATTTCTAGTAAATATGGTGGAGGAAATTAATAAAATGAAAAATGAAAAGTACACACCATGTATATTTATATACCGGTCGTGTAGTTTGTTTTTTGGGATTTGTGAGAAAATATTGTTTATTTAATTAAATGATATTAAATGTAATATGTTGGGCGCATGTCAAGTAATAATGATAGTCAACTGTCATTATTAAGACATGGGGCATCACTAAGAATTAAATGAAATGATTAAATGCTTTCGGGAAATTAATTCATTTTATTATTCTATGTATTATAATATCAATTACATTATTCTCATAAAAAAGGAGTCATTGTTGTGCACATTGGATTTGGAAATACTCTCAAGCTAAGAGAGAATTCCCTTTTCCACCATGAACACTTTAAATTTACAAGAGCGAGATCCTCCACCGGATCAAGGTGGTAGAAGGCGAACATCGCAAACGAAGGTTCCTCCGTGCTAGCACCCAGTGATCCCTTCGGTGACGTTCAGAGATACGTGGAGTAAGTGTGGATCACCACTAGAGGAATTATGTACTTGGATTCTATGACGTAACAATGGATCACAAGATCGTGACCAGAGACTCCAACGAAGAAAGAATTCTATCGAGGCAATTCATATGAATTAATTAAATTAATTATAATCAACATATAATGATCCTATCTCAAGGGTTCCGGGACTCTTCTTTTCTTTTTCTTTCTTCGTTCTATTCCGAAGATTTGGTGTTTTATATAGTGACGGATCTCATATTGAACGTTGTTTAATGTTAATATTAATGTTGGGAAAACCCACCAATGCTCTTCCACTACGCCCGTAACCTACAAGTGGTATCAGAGCGGTCATATCGTTTATTATAATTATTTAGTTTTTTGGTGGGAATTTACGAATTTAATTATTTAGTTATTTTAATTCAAGTTTAATCATTCTGGAAATTTGAATATCGAGATCTGTTCCTCCTCCCTCATTTCTTGTTCACCTCAGAGAAACTAATTTTAATTTTAAATTTGATTAAAATAAAATAGAGAAACTCATCCGGAGGAGCCAACCATTTCTAGTCGTACAACACCAGAATACACGGAATGTATTCATAAGTACACGCTGGGTAGTCTAGGTTCTATACATTAACTGATCCTCCAAATCAGGTCGTGTATTGAAGTCATTTATGACACCGTCTGTTGACCAGAAACAGGTGGCACACGGTTTCCGGATTACACGCCTTGTGGTCCAATGCACACGGCATGTAGTCCCTTCAGGTTTGGGTTGGACCGTGTACCCCGTACATGGCTTGACAGGTTGGAAACCATGTAACGTGGAAACTACATGGCGTGTGTTCAAAATAACACGCTGTGTACTCTGAAAATTTCCGAAGTACATAAACATGCCGTGTCCCTGGGCGTGTACTTCAGATGGATAGTGAAGAAAAGTACACGCCGTGTAGTGGGAACTACACGTCGTGTACTCACCCAAATTGTACAGATTTATTAAAATTTATTATTATATTATACAAACCCTTGAGACGTGTACCATGGTGCAGGAGTAAAGCTGAGGAACAACACGTGATAGTTGTTATATATATATGTGATTAATTTAACATCTGCATAATAAATGGGAATTCACCAGGTTGCCTCCAAGGTACAAGTTACGTACAATGATAATTTTAAATTAATTTATTTGTTAAAATAATGATGGATGGGAATCTCATGGAAATTCAGAAAAAGGATTTAAGATAAAAGGATTGATTAATTAAATATAATTAATTGATTCGAGCATGATTTATCTTAAACAAGAAAGATTAAAGAATTGAATGCTAGTTTTATTTATGCATAAATATTGTTGTATGTTTGGATGATCATGAGCTAGACCGAGACCTTTGTAAGTGAATGGTTTTTTTTAATTTATTTATTTAAATTAAATTTGTTGTCCTGTGAGCCATCTCCTCATTCATATGTAGGGCCTGCGCGCCAAAGGATTATTTTATGTAAAAACCTCTTTTACCACTCATATGCGTGTGAGATAAATTCATATGTAATGGATGGAGCTCCCAAGCTAGTGGAGGCAGCTCAAGTCAGGAGCCAAGGTGAAACCAATCCAAGGAGATACAAAGGTGGATAGGTGGAAAGCTGTAAACACGAACCCGAAAGGTTCAATGTGTTTCTCCCCTAGGTCATGGGTTTGTTTATCAACCGCTAGGTAAACTAACCAATAGAAAAGCTCATGATCATACCATTTATTTTATTTCTGTTAGTTGCATGGTTTATTTATTGTGGGTGTGTTTTCACGATCACACAATTAATGAATTAAACGAGCATGCAAGATGGAACTAAAATAAAACTGGCTTATATGTAAATAGTATCTTAGACATGGTTAATCACTTAAGTATATCTCACTTAATATTAACAAGAATGTATTCAAATATAATAAAATGGAAATTTACGTATAAAGATAAAATCCCTCAAAATAAATATTAAGTCGGCATAGCCTTCCATAATTTTGGTTAGAATCGAACCATAGTTCAAAGTGCTTGACCAACCCTAGTTGGGGTGCTTTCAATTATCGGGGAATTATAACTCAAGGTTTTGGGTTGACTTGACTTGGTTCGCATCATGGGTTGACTGCCACAACAGGACTTGGTGTGACGAAGAGGCAAAGGTTGAGGAAATACAAAAAGGATTTCAGGATTGGGGAGTCCACTCAGCGGATCATGGAGTTGCGAGTTAATGCAGTTGGCATTTGGAATGCCTACCTAAAACACTTCAAGATTCTTGACCAACCCTAGTTGGGGTAATGCGAAGGGAAATATGGATCCTTTCCACTAGAATATTCATGCAAGAGAATATTCCAAAGTCAATGGTGAGGGATATTGGATTTTGATAAAATAGTGGGAGACTAATAAGTATTAATTTATATGTCTCAATTTTTTTTAATAAAGTACTAAACATTTTCTCATCTTACTTTGTTGAAATGCAAAGAAAATGACTTCAAACATATCATTGTGCACCATACATGAAAAATAAAACCTTCTCATTGGCACCAATTTCCATGAGTGGCAGAGGTGTTTACGCATCGTCCTTTTCCGCGAAAGGAAATTATATGTACTAGAAGAGACTATTCCAATTGCGCCTGGGAAAGAGGCTAGTGATGAGGAATAATCTCTCTACTTGAAACACATGGATGATGCCACAGATGTCCATTGTTTCATGCTATTGGCCATGTCTAATTATCTATTGAAATAATATGATAACATGGACTCGTATATCATGATATATCACCTTCAAGATTGCTACCAAGAGAAGGCGAGACAGGAGAGGTATGTGATCTCCAATGCTTTGTTTACCACGAAGCTTGGAGTGTCTGCGCTAGTTGGGCCTCATGTAGTCAAGATTATTGGCTACATTGAACGCATGGACATCTTAGGGATTAAATTCCCAGTTGAGTTGTGTATAGATCTCATCCTATCATCACTACCCGAGAACTTCTCTAGCTTCATTGTCAACTATAACATGAGTGGAAATGAGAAGAGTCTATCGGAGCATCTGACCTTGATTCACCAAGTAGATAAAGACATGGGGTGTGAAAAACCCACGGTCTTTATGGTGAACAAGAAAATGAAGGACAAGGAAAAGGGGCCAAAGACTTATAAACGGTCTGAAGCCCTGAGCACCGTCCCTCCTAGAAGGGGAATTTCCAGAGGCAGGGCAAGGAACGGGAGGCAGTGTATTTTGCATGTGGAAAACAGGGCCACTAAAAAAGGAAATGTACCCAGAAGCATGGGGACGCTAAAGGTTAATTTTTTATCGAGTGTAATATTTCTATTTCTACACATTGGGTATTAGATACAGCCTGTGGGGCTCACATCTGTATTCAAATGCTGGAACAAAGTAGATTTAGAAAGATCGTCAGAGGAGAGGTGGATCTTTAAGCTGCCAATGGCACAAGGATGGCTGCGTTGGATATTGGAGACTACCACCTCTCTATCCGACTGGGATGATTTTGGTTTTACATAACTATTATTATGTGCCTAGTGTTACCAAGAACATAATTTCTATATCTTGTTTGGATATGGATGGATTTGTTTTCAAATTTGGAAATAAGGTTTGTCTCTTTTTTAAGAACAACGTATGTTATGGTATGGAACATTTGAATAATGGTTTGCATGTATTGAATTAAGAAAACCAAGTGTTGGAAATCGATAACGAAACAAACTCACATGACTCATACATCACCCAATTATGGCATCACTGCCTTGGTCATGTTAACAAGAAGTGTTTGACAAAGCTCTGCCAAGATGGCTATTTAGACTATACTGATCTAAAAACAGTTGATAGATGTCACGCTTTTTTTCAAGGAAAAATGACCAAGCCGCCTTTTGGTGGACAAGGTGAAAGGGCCACAAAGCTTCTAGGATTAGTACACACTAATGTGTGTGGACCATTTCAAGTAGAAGATAGAGGTGGATATTATTACTTCATTACTTATACTAATGATTTGAGTAGAGCTGGCTATGTCTACTTAATGAGGTATAAGTCTGAGTCCTTAGACAAATTTAAGTAATTAAATAATGAAGTAGAGAATCAGCTTGGTGAGAATATAAAGAAGCTTTGATCGGATCGAGGTGGAGAATATTTGAGCCAAGAGTTCATTGATCTTTTACGGGGGTCTGGGATTCTATCTCAGCTCACTCCTCCTTATACACCACAGTGGAATGGTGTTAGTGAAAGGAGGAACCTTACCTTGTTGGACATGGTGAGGTCGATGATGAGTCATGCAGATCTTCCATTATCCTTTTGGGGATATGCATTAGAAACTGCAACATACACATTAAACCGAGTACCAACTAAGGATTAAAATGGAATTCCTTCCATGTTATGGAATAGAAGGAAACCCACTATGTCACACACATGTGTATGGGGATGCGAGGAATTTGTTAAGGCCTTCTCAGGAAACACACTAGCACCCTGGGGCACGAAGTGTATCTTTATAGGATATCCCAAGGAAACTAAAGTATATTACCTATATAACCCTCAAGACAAGAAAGTGACTATCACCAGACAAGCTGTCTTTATTGAGAGGGAGAACATCCTCAAGAAGGATAGTGGGAGCAAGATTGACTTTGACGAAGTTGATGCTCAAGATACACAAGAGTTGGTACAGGAACAAGTTCTATAGGTCCTCGTAGAAGAGGTTCCAGAAACACAAGTACTGCGTAGGAGCTCAAGAGAGGTAAGGGAACCAGAGAGATTTGGTTTCCTAGTCACCGAGGATGGTGAATCATTATTTTTGGACAATGATGAACCTCTCTCCTATAAGGAAGTAGTAGAAAGCTCAGAAGCTGCAAGCTGGCTAGAAGCTATGAATTCTTAGATGGATTCCATGTATTAGAACCAAGTCTGGGTTCTGGTCGATGAGCCAGTTGATGTAAAGCCTGTTTGATGAAAATGGGTATTCAAAAGAAAGGTGGACATGGAAGGTCAAGTTAGCACCTATAAAGCAAGGATAGTGGCTAAAGGATTCAGACAGCGTCACGGAATTGACTATGATGAAAGCTTCTCGCTAGTTGCCATGTTTAAATCCATAAGAATCATACTTGCCATAGCAGCTTACCATGACTACGAGATTTGGTAGATGGATGTCAAAACAACATTCCTTAATGAGAACCTTCCTGAAGATGTCTATATGACACAACCAGAACGGTTTGTGACCCCAGGTGAAGATAAACGGGTTTGCAAGTTGTAGAAATCCATTTATGGAATAAAGCAAGAATCCAGGTAATGGAACATTCTATTTGATGAAGCCATAAAGGAATTTGGGTTCATTAAGAACGAATGTGATCCATGTGTTTATAAGAGGTTTAATGGGAATGAGGTCGTCATCCTAGTGGTATATGTTGATGACATATTACTTATTGGAGACAACATACTAGCCTTACAGTCAGTCAAGGACTGGTTGAACAAGTGTTTCTCCATGAAGGACGTAGGAGAAGAAACTTACATTCTAGGGATCAAGATCCTTCAAGATAGATCCAAGAGGATGCTTGGACTAAGTCAGGGTACATACATTGACCAGATACTAAAGAGATTTACCATGGAAAAATCCAAGAGGGGATTGGTTCAAGTGTCACATGGCTTACCTCTTTCTAAGAAAATGTGTCTGCAAAAACAACAGGAGAATGATAGGATGAGTAAGATGCCATAAGCTTCGGCTATAGGATCCATCATGTATGCCATGTTATATACCAGGCTTGATGTTGCCTATGCACTAAGCATGGTATCCAGATATCAAGCAGATCTAGGAGAACAACATTGGACTGCAGTTAAGACTATCCTTAAGTATCTGAGAAGAACTAAGGATATGTTCCTGGTGTATGGAGGAGACGAGGAGCTTATCATTAGAGGGTATGATGATGATGGTTCTCAAACAGATCAGAATGATCTGAAGTCACAATCTGGATATGTTTTCTGTCTCAATGGTGGAGCTGTGAGTTGGAAGAGTTCAAAGCAGCCAGTTGTCACCGATTCTACAACGGAGTCCGAGTATATAGAAGCTTCCGAAGCATCCAAGGAAGCAGTCTGGATTCAGAACTTTTTCTAGGAGATTGATGTGGTGCCTAGAAGTAAAGATCCCATTACATTGTATTGTGATAATACTACAACGGTGGCTCTTGAAAAGGAACCAAGATAACATCAACGGATAAAGCACATACTCCGAAAGTATCACCTTTTGAGGGATTTATATCAAAGGGTCAATTTGTAGTGAGCAGAGTGTCCATAGAAGAGAACGTGGAAGACCCCATGACTAAAATCCTGTCTCAGCAGAAGCATAAATATCATGTGAGAGCTAGCGGGTTAATGGTTGTTAGCAGTTGTCTCTAATCCAAGTGGGAGTCTGTTGGAGTTGGTGGCCTAGAACCAACTACTTTGTATTTTATTCATTAATAAATTCCTTATCACATCTTGATTATTATTCTGCATGACAATTCATGTGATAATGTCATAAGGACAACTGTTGCATTAATGGGTCATAGTGGATCCCTACTACGATGAGAACCCGGAAGTTCCATAACAATATTCTTGAATATATGTTCTATGGCTAGATGATATTATTTGAGGGACACAAATAATATAGGTCATTAGGGGTGAGGACTCATAAAACATTGAGGGACCTTCTCATGCTGTACGCCCTTGATAATATCCAGGAGGATATTATGAGAACGAGACCCTCCAGTAGGAAATCCACATTTCATAGTGTCATTGGATGTTCCTATCTGCAGATGTGTGTATTGGTCCTTAGACTTTAAAATTATTATTAATGGGTATTACAACTCGCACACTTAGATGTATTGATGAAAACTGTGACGACACACTGTTCGCATTGAGGTAGGATACGTTGGGTGTGTCACGAGTAATACTACATTAATAGATAATGCGAGAAAGGATTTGTACCTTCTGTTCCATAACAGAAGTAGATATCTCTAGCCCTTTGATGGAATTGATATAGCCTAAATAAATCCATGGCCATGGTAAGGTATGGGTGAGTTCAATTCCGGGAAGTCAAAGAATGAATAATCGAGCACATGGGTTGATGGCACTAGCATGCAACCTGCTTGATTGGAGATATCGAGACAAAGGGATTATATTACACGGTAAGTGTCCGTATGAGGTGAAACGTCATTGCAGCATTAACTTCTTTCTATATGGGTGCCTTGGCATGTTGCTAGACGCTAACCGTGGAATTTAGGCAGGATCCACCTAATGCAATTAAGAAAGAGGCCTAGAGGGTCACACACTATGTGTGTCCATGTATCTCAGTTAAATATTAATTTAACAAGTTAAATAAATATTATTCCCGACTCTGGTTTAATAATTATTTATGGATGCCTTGTCGCATTTATTTCGACACTAGTTATTTGAGAGAATATATTGTGGGTGAAATAATATATATTTATTAGCGAGTAATGTAGTTATATTTATTTAAGAAATAAATTACCTTTACTAAATGACTAATAAATATGGTGGATGAAATAAATAAAATGAAAAATAAAAAGTACACGCCGTGTATATTTATATACATGCCGTGTAGTTTTTTTTTCGGGATTCGTGAGAAAGTATTGTTTATTTAATTAAATGATATTAAATGTAATATGTTGGATGGATGTCAATTAATATTGATGGTCAATTATCATTATTAAGACATGGGGTATTACTAAGAATTAAATGAAATGATTAAATGATTTCGGGAAATTAATTCATTTTATTATTCTCTGTAGTATAATCCCAATTACATTATTCTCATAAAAAAAGGTTCCATTGTTGTGCACAACAGATTTGGAAATACGCTCAAGCTAAGAGAGAATTCCCTTTTCCACCCAGAACGCTTTCAAGTTACGAGAGTGAGATCCTCCACTGGATCAAGGCGGTAGAAGGCGGACATTGCAAGAGATGTTTCTTCTACGCTAGAACCCGGAGATCCCTTCGGTGATGTCCAGAAATACGTGGAGCACGTGGGGATCTCCACTAGAGGAATTTTGTACTTGGATTCTATGACGCAATGATGGATCACAAGATCGTGACCGGAGACTCCAACGAAGAAAGAATTCCATCAAGGTAATTCTTATGAATTAATTAAATTAATTATAATAAACATATGATGATCCTATCTCAAGGGTTCCAGGACTCTTCTTTTCTTTTTTCGTTCTTAATTATATTCCGATGATTCGGCATTTTATATCGTGACGGATCTCAGATTGAACGTTGTTTAATGATAAAATTAAAGTTGGGAAAACCCACCAACGTGCTTCCACTTCGCCCAAAACCTAGACATTAAATATTTAATGAAAGTAAGAGACCACATGATTCAAGATGTTTTCTTCAGAGTCAATATGGATTTCATCATGTAAAAGAAAATTTAGAGGCCGATTGATTTTCTTAATTCTTTATAAGGCGTTGTAAAATTTAGAATTTCTATCTCCATTAGAAATCCATTTAGTTATAAATATCTGTTTGCGCATGCTATATTTAAGAGATAGTAAGGAGTTGAGCTTTAAAGTTGTCTTGATCTCCAGTTGAGGATCTAGGGAAAATTCATAGTTTGTGTTATGATTTTGGATTTGAGTCAGATCACATTCCAAGGAAAAGATTTCATTCAATTTGTATTGTTTTGGTTTTACACCAACTATTTAAAGCTTTTTCTAGAAATTTAAGTTTATTAATGCAGGCATATGAATCATATTGATGATTCATAGAGTTCTAGAAATTTTTAATGAAGGAAGCACAGTCAGGGTCTTCAGACCAAGCATTGTTTCATCTGGGAGGTAGGGAGGGCTTTTTCCTTTTAGTAAGGAGGTTAACAAGAATGGGATGGTGATCAGAGTTTATTCTAGGAAGTGTGACACTAGAAACAGAGTCACAATTATCAATCATTAAAATATTAGTGAGAGATCTATCAAGTTTTCTAGCAACAACTTTATTGTAGTGTCTTCTGTACCAAGTGTATTTAGCAATAGTAAGATTAATTTCCACAAAATTGCTATCATCAATGGTAGATTTAAATTCATGAGATGAAATGAAAGAATAAGAAGGACCAACTTTTTTTTGGGAGAAATAATATCATTAAATTCCCCAATCAAGTCCCAAGGGTCTTGGATAATGTTAGATAAATTTATAATATTATCCCAAAGAGGCCTGGTATCTTGGTATCTATTCTTGGCGTAAATCATAGTGCAAAAGATGTGTTTACTCTAATAAGTAAAATCACAAGTGTACAATTGATTAGATGTTTTAAATGTAGTAACATTTTGTATGGTTTTATGATAAAATAACCATAAATAATCAACTAAAGTACCATCTTTGCAAGAACCCAAAAAGTTATAACCATAAGAGAAAATGTGAGAAAAGATCTTGGAATAGTTCAATTTCGGTTCAGCAAAAGCAATGATTTTTGGCTTGTGAGTTGTTAGAAATCTTTTAAGAACAACCATTGTGTTAGAGTTCGAAATACCCTGACAGTTCAAAAATATTATATTCATGTGGAATAATGTTTGGTGTTAGAACCCCTTTTCTTTGGTTTACTTGAGTTTTTTTCCTCTTAGATCTTCTAACCTCATGGGAATGAGTCATTTTGTTTTTGATTTTTGGGACAGGAGTGTTAACAGTCACTGTTTTATTATTTGAGTCTATCAAGATAGTACCTAGATTAGCATATATATTCCAATATTTTGGATCATGATTGTTGGTTATTTGATGTTTGGAATTATTTTTTACTTAATTATGCTTATGAATTCTTTATTTCCCTTATTTTATAATTGATTTGGAAAAAAATTTACCAAGGGAGTTCCTATGATTCCCAAGAACTTGTCACTAGCCTATAGCGATCAATAAATCCCTTCTAACCTTTTGTTGAATCTATTAGTGCATCGAGTAGGTTGTATGCCCATTCTAGATCATTATATAGATCTTCAATAAATATCAGTTGAGGTGGACCTCACCCTAAATACATCATATGATATATAATAATTACAAGAGGAAAAAACTAAGTTCCACTATATATTATTATGATGGGATTTTAACAAATTGTGAATTGTAATTATCCTATATTTCTATTGATTAAAAGTAAAAAAACATTCCCCCTATAGATAAGGATGTAATTATAAACAATATTTAATTATTTTTTCCTTTTACCTTTGGTGTTTCTTTCTAAGACTTCTTTCGATAAGTCCTATCTTTCATTCATCCACTAGTTTTATGTTGTGACTTGGTGACTAGGGTGAAGTGCATCCTCTTAGATCTCGAAATCATAGAATGGGTTCACATTCTTGAGCATTATCTTCCCCCAATAGGTATTGGGGATATATCCAATTTTTTATTTACCTATAGGTGGCCATGGACCCAAGACTCCAACTTTCATTGTATTTACATACCATTTGTTGATTTTTATTTATAAAATGATTGAATATAATTATTAATAATTTTTTATGTGATTATTTATTGGTATTCACCTTTGAGTTGGCCATTTTAATTGATTAAATTTTGAAAAAGGGAAAAATTAAGTGTCATTTTTTTAAGATGGAATGGTTTCTAACAAAAATATTATTTCAATTGAAAAGAAACTCCTAATATTTTGTTCTAATTTTTTGAGTAAACAAAAAATTTCATTATATAATTTTTACTCCACTCTCATTCAATATGTGTAAAAGTAAAACATAGTTTTATTTAATATTTAAAATCCAAACCATGTATATTATTGGATTTAAATTTTTGATATTGAATAAAATTTTAAATCATGACTAATATTGAATAAAATATTTCAAAAATAATCAATATACTCACAATTATATATATATATATATATATATATATATATTTCATATATATTATTTTAAATATAGTTGGCATTTAAAATAAAAATGATTTTAAAAAAACTCATATTTTTAATATCTATGCCTTTTATGGTTATTTTTTTTATTTTAATACCAAATATATTTCTATTCAAACATATCGGAAAAATTATATTATAAATATTATAGATAATTGATTCCTTTTTATTCTAGAATTACCCTACTCTATCATGTTTTGAAGTTGATAGATTGAGTACACCTCAATCTCTCTCTCTGGCCTACTAGAATCAAGGTGGTGAGCATAATCGTTTCACCATTCATTGAGTGATATATTCTTGTGTGATCAAGGGAAAAAAATTTGGCCAACATTTTGAGTTGTCCTCCCTCTCTCCAATCAATCTATTATCCCAAACTTACACTTCTATTCTAGATGATTCATAGATGCACATTTCATCCCATGTCATGTTTATTTTATCATTGATAATGGTTATTTATGAATTTTGTGGAGTGAATACCAAAGATCAAAACCTATATATATATATATACATTTATATCTTTTTATATACTAGTTCTAAGAGAAATTTCATTCACGTTTGACTCCCTCCTTCTATTTTACCACTTTTAAAATATTCTCTAATCTATTAATCTCATACTCTCCATATTTTGATCTCCATCTAATATATACCTCATTTTTGACTCCATCACCCATATTTACCTCCTCCACCTCCTTCTCTACTACTCCTCCTCCACTAATTTGGCCGCATTATAATGATATAGTTTATCAGAACCACTACTAAACATCTCGTTGTACAAAGTCATTATGCCATATTCTCACTTTTTAGTAAGTCATATAAATTTCATTGGTAGGTGTTCATCCACGACTCAAAATTTTTGTAGAGAACTAATCATCATGTATTTTCCCTTCAATTATCTTACAAAACACATGATAACCCCTAAATTTATATAACCCTTAATATATTTCCACATTATTCTTGTATACATTTGGTGAAAAAACATTCAGTATGAAGGTTATGGGTTTCTACATCATGTTCTATCTTACAAGAACTCTGGAGTATTAACCCATAATTCAATTCCTCTCCCAACACCAATTTTCACAAATTAACAACTTATTTCTTCATTATTCCTTTCTTAAAGTCTTGATCTATATCTAATCATCCATCACCTTTTGAAATTTATTTTTAACCAAATAAATTGTTGCATCAACATATATAATGGGTGTTATAAAGTATGGTGTAGTGTTGAGTTTTTTTATAGGCATAAAGGCTTTTGTGGTTCACTACCCACAACATCCTTCATCTATTTCAAACACTATCCAAACACTTAGAGGTGTTGGGGGAATCCATAAATATTATAAAAATCAATTAAATAGGTTCGGGTTTCATTTTTATCCAAAATATCATTATCCACCTCATTCATTTGGGGAAAATAATCCCCATAACAATTTAATGTTGAAAATATCAAAAATTAAATCTATTAATATGTGTAGAAATCATACTGAAGTTCAGAATACATTGGATGAGATGGAATTTTTAGTTAATTCCAAGGAAATAAGTAAATATTATATTAGAAATAATGAAAATGGACCTATTTTTGTTATTGAAGAATATGATGCACTAGAACCTTAAAATTTATATAGAGATATTTAGGATGATATTGTTGCATGAGTTTTGGAGGCCTACCATTTATCTAGAAATACTGATTTTCTCTATGTTCTTCGTACACATGTTGACGATGCACATAGGAAAAAAGAGATGTTATATGGAAATACAACCTCCAATAAGAAGGTGAGATATCTCGAATTTGTATCATCAATGTCTTTTAATACTATAGCATTTGGTTTTCTCATCTAAGGATGTATCAAAAAAGTAGTGTTAAGACCATCAAATATGAAAAATAAGTAGGTGGTAGTTGCAGAGGACAACTGGGAGATTGATATAACTCCATTTTTTGATATTGAATTTATGTATGAAAATAATACAAGGAAAATAAGTTAGGAAGATCATATACTACAAGACTCATATCATTGGGAGTATAAAATTAATCTCTCTAAAATATTTGATGACTGGACCATATAGGCCAAATTTCCCATGAGGTAGTGTTTTCTTGTTCAAGGAATTAATGTTGAATATTATATTCTTAGAATGATTTTATTTTAAAGCATGTATTATTTATCATATATGACTTTTAAATGTTCCAATATCAAAATAGGTTATGATCCATGAAAATGTGTTGGATCTAATATAAAAACTGATACTTTACATACATGGTTAATACTTCAAAATTGAAGCATAATTGTTACAACATATAACAAAACCATGAAAGGACCATATAGGTATATTGTATTTAGAAACTGGGAAACATAAAAAACTAGTTCATAAAGCATCTATAGTGTCTCCCATTTATTTCATCATATCTATAGTCCCTTTTTGGCATATCTTACTTAATACCCTTCTTCCTGACCTAGGGGAAGAAAATATACAAAAGGGTGAGTTAAAATGCTCAGTAAGGGTAAACAAAAGAAATATCAATCACATCAAAATAAAAACATAACATTTTGGAAATCTTACCCTGCAAAAGAGATCATAATTTCATAACATGGGATAAATCATGGTAGTGAAATGTAATCCAAATAATTATAACATAAAACATGAAACTTTGTGGCATGCACACTTAATCATAGAGAATCATTTCTTATTAGTCAAGACTCATTGCCAAGACTATCTTAGTGGATAAATTCCATTTCTGAACCGAGTTCACTCCTCATTTCACTCCTATTTCACTTAACCGGTTTAACCTACCGTTCCATCCAAGTCTATATCATGAGATATAAAATCTTTACCCAATGAATTGGAGGGAGATATAGGTCCCACCCATCTCATAATGATACCATTCTTATGTGTGCCACAAAATCATAAATCATACATCATTGCATAACTCATGTAATAAAAATGGGATTCTTAAACAACATGACATCATAAAAAAATTCATATAAGATAAAATAATTCATAAAAATAATTCCATCACAACATAATCAAATCAATGTAAGAACAGGGATAGAAATATAACCCTATATTATCTTAGATTATTAATAATTTTGATAAAACACTTGAACTCCATTCTTGAGGAAAATATCCTTTCTACTTCAAAAGCATTTTCCTTTCTTAACACGTCATACAAATTTAAACTAAAAGAATTTGATTAAAAATAAACTTGAAAACTTTTAAATGAATCTTTTTGGAAATAATATTTTAAAAATCCATTCATGCCGTATAAGTTAAAAAAACATTTTTCTCGCACTTTTGTCGGAAAAGTCAAAAAGTATCTTGTATGAAAAATGAAAAAAGATTCCTTTAATATCATTTATTAAAAACTCACCGAAGGGTAAAATTGGATATAAACTTTTTAGAAGGATATAAATATTACATATTGAGAAAACATGGATGTGGATGATAAATATTCCCCAGTAAATTCTGAAGTATAAACAATCTCGGATAAAAATTGAGATTGCGAGATTTTCCCTTACCTTAGGTCTGATTTGCTTCGTAAATGTACGAACCTCCTGTATAATGATTTAAATAATGCTTTTTTACTTATTAATTAATCATACATATTTTTATGATATCATATATGGTCATATTCTTAGCTTCTTATTAGTAATATTTCATTACTACTTGTTATTCGGGTGTTTATTACTTTTTGTTCTTATGCGGGTTTTGTCGAATAAATTCTTATTTTTTTGAGGTTATAGATAACTCATTTACAGAATGGTATTAGTGTAATATATATCATATTCATTCATTCAATTAATTTATATAATCATTATGCGATGAAGATCATATAGAACGAGTTGCATCACATCGTGGAGACGGTATTCCGTACGTACGCACGAGCGATGATATCATTCCCATGATCGTGTAATTGTATTGGAGTGTATATATATTATTTCATAATCAATATCACAATAAAATAATAATATATAGTCATTATTTACACCATTATACCCATCCAAGTAAGGTGGGGGTGGAAAATAGATTACACCACAGCGTGGACACGGTATTCCGTATGTACGTACGCGCGATGATTTCATTTTACGTAGGATGGATAGATGGTGAAATAGGGTTGTTTCATACATATAATAACATATCAGTATGTGAGTGATACAGATGTTAATAATTAATAATGAAACAACTAAATAAGAAGAAGTGGATGAAGAAATAATGTTGAAAGACTCGGTAACAGACATTACCTCTTCTTTGAAGCGCCTCTTTGAGATCTCCTCTTGGGGAACTAAAATTGGTCTTTGAAGAAGACCAGGAGCTCTAGGATGTTTCTAGGGAAGTGGAGAGGAGATATTGGTAGGGGTTTTCTGATCTTGAAGGCTCAATGTGGTGTGAGGAAGATAGGGAGGAGGTGCCCTTTTATAAGGGAGGAGAGGGGCATCTTTGGAATAACTAAAAAAATTATTTTATTATAATGTCAAATTCGGTTTTTAATAGCTCCAAATTGATATATTTCAAAAATAAGGTGGGTATGGGTCGAAATACTCTCATCCAATAGGATTTAGACATGTTTAGTTATCAATTTTAACCTTATCATTAAGATTTAACTTTAAGTTAGATAATTTAACTTTTACCGTGTCTTCTTGTTGTCTTACACTATAAGGTTAATAAACTTACTATATAAAGCCAAAATAACCCCAAGTTGTTTAATATTAATATATATAACCTTATATAAGTCATTTGGCCGAACCTTAGATTTTTAGGAATTAAATAACAATTAATAAAATAGTATTTGTTTTAAAAACAATTTTATGTAAATTTTGACACTATTTGGTAATTGATTTTTGTGAAAATCATAACATAATGATTAGATCGAAACAATTTAATTAAATCAATAATAACATGTCATATTAACATATAAAATTATTGGAATTCATAAAAAGTCTCAAATTACATTTATTTGGGTATTTATAACATCAATTATGTCAATATTTCATTAATAAGATAATTACTGCATCATCATTATGACATAGATAAATTAACTTATATAATGTCCAAAAATTATAAATAAAATACCATTATGTTTTAAAGCTTTATATATTTCTAATGAATATTTATAGACGAATTTATCGTATGTATAACCCTATATTGAAAATGATTTAGTTATTAAACATTGATTTTAACAATTTTAACCCTCCTTTAAATAAATTGATAATAAATGTCCTAATCTAATACAAGTGGGCCTAAATGGTCATATTGTATTCCTAAGGTTGTTTTTGGTCGAATTACCCTTATCTAATAGAATTAGGACATGTGTTATGGTAATAATAATAACACTTTTAACCTTAATTACCCTATTTACTTTTAACCATGGTAAAAAAGTAAAAAGTTACTATTCACCAAATATTATTTTCATCTCACTGAACCACATTTTAGTCCTTGATATTATCTGTGTCTCTTGGATTTTCGAAATTCTACTCACAGAAGCGGTAAAATTAAGTTTAATGAAAAATTAATTTATTTTAACAACCACTTAGTGGTTTCACTATTCATCAAAAAAATGAAAGTTTCCAGAAAAATACCAAAAAATAGGCCTAAGCTATATTTGATATTATGAATTTAAAAATGAAGTTTATTTTACCAAATTCAAAACATATTAGTTACATTAACTAATTTAAAAATTAATTCTTGTCGTCAAAACAAATAGCGTGTTTTTGAAAGATAATAACTATCAAAAGATTGACACTTGTTTATGTCTGGTTTAAATGTGAAATTACATCCAAGGAACAAAATTGTATTAAATTGAGAAAATATATTCTAAATATACATTAAAAGCACTAAAATTAATAATTTATGACTATTAATTATTTCGATTAAAAAAGTTGTTTTTAATTAAAATTTAGTAATGTTCACTATTCATCAGAATATGAAAGTTATCCGAAAAGTACCAAAATTTCACCCTAAGATAATTTTGATATTCCGAATCCAAAAATGAAGTCCATTTTGAAAAATTAAATTTACAAAATTTCAAAAAGTTGTTATTACTATTCATAACGGCTAGTTTTAATAATATTTTAATAGCATATCGCTGTTTGGTGAAACTCAGTATTGCGTACGACGCAAGCTATTGAGGAAGGTCGTGGTTGCGTGTAAAGCAAGCCAATCTAGTGTTGTATGTAGTGAAAGACTTCTTTGATTATTTATATAACATAAAAAAAATATTTCTCATAAAAGTCTCGGGTGTTACATTCTACCCCCCTTAAAATGAATTTCTCCCTCAAAATTCGTCACTTTGTAACAAAAAGATGAGGATTCCTCTACCTCATCATATGCTCAAGCTCCCATGTATCTTCTTCTAATTGGTGGTTCCTACATAAAACTTTCACCAATCGAGTGGTCTTGTTTCGTAGGACTTTTTCTCTACGATCCAGAAACTCTATCAGCTGTTCTTCATAAGAAAGATCTTTCTCCAGCGGTACAACTTCTGAGCTGAGTACATGTGAAGGATCAAGTATGTACTTTCTCAATAGAGATACATGGAAAACATAGTGAACTTGAGAGAGATTCGGTGGAATCGCCAATCGGTAAGCTACCTTTCCAACACGATCCAGTATTTCGAAAGGACTGATATATCTACGGCTCAACTTCCCCTTTTTTCCAAATCTCATGACCCTCTTCTAGAGAGATATTTGTAAGAACAATTTATCACCCACTTCAAACTCTAGGTCTTTTCTTCGATTATCGGCATAGCTTTTCTGTCGACTCAGAGCTTTTCTTATGTGTTGTTGAATAGATCGGACCTTTTTTCCATCTCATCAACAAGATCAGGTTCTAATAGATTTCTTTCCCCAACTTCATCCCAACAAGTAAGAGTGCTGCATTTCTCTCCATAGAGAGCTTCATAAGGAGCCATCTGAATACTATAGTGAAAGCTATTATTATAAGAAAATTACACCAAAGGTAGGTGTTGATCCCAACCATCATTGAAATCCATAGAGCAAGCTCTCAACATATCTTCTAGAGTTTGAATTGTTCTCTCAAACTGACAGTCTGTAAGAGGATGATAAGCAGTGCTAAAACTCAACTCTGTATCCAGAGTATGCTAAAGACTTCACCAGAACTCTGAGGTAAATCTCGGATCCTGATCAGATATAATATAAAGTGGTACTCCAAGTAATCTTACCACTTCCTTTACATATATCCTGGAAAACTGATCTAGAGAGATATCCTCTCTAATAGCAATGAAGTGTGCAGACTTTGTAAGACGATCAACTATGACCCAGATAACATTATTGCCTTTGGATGTTTTAGGAAGTCCTGGGACAAAGCCTATAGTGATGTTTTCCCATTTCCATTCGGGTATGGGTAATGGTTGTAACATCCCCTTAGACTTCTGTCTCTCAGCATTAACTTGCTGACAATCCAAGCATTGAGAGACATATTCAGCAACATCTCTTTTCATGCCATCCCACCAGAAGTACTATTTCAGGTCCCTATACATATTCGTGATTCCAGGATGAATAGAGAATGAAGAACTATGAGCCTTATCCAGCAGCTCCTTCTTTAATTCTGGAATGGGAGGAACACAAAACCGATTCCTGACCTTTATTATCCCATCACAATTAAGGTTCAATTCAGAAACGTTTCTCACCTTCTTTTGTAAATCGACATCTTCTTTCTGTGCCTCTTGAATCTTCACATGTATAGATGGTTGAAAATTCATTTGAGAAAGATAATATTTCTCCCCTTCCATTAAAATTCCATGATCCATCCTTTGTAAATGCATAAATATTGGATCTTTTGTGATCTTCATCATGGATAAGTTAGCATGGTCTTGTCGACTTGATGCATCTTCCACCTTGTTTGCTTTCCCAGGGTGGTAATGAATTGAGCAGTCGTAATCATTAATCAGTTCCAACCATATTCTTTGGCGCATATTCAGCTCCTTTTTTGTGAAAATATAGTTTAAACATTTATGATCAGTAAAAAATACCACACCTTCCTCCATAAAGATAATGCCTCCAAATTTTTAATGCAAAGATTACCGAAGCTAACTCCAAATCATGTGTTGGGTAATTTTTCTCATGGATTTTCAACTGTCGTGAGGCATAAGTTATCACCATATAATTTTTCATAAGAACACACCCCATCCCCTTATTGGATGCATCACTATAGATCACAAACCATTCTCCACTACAAGGCAGTGTGAGCATAGGTGTATTGGATAACCTTCTTTTCAACTCCTTGAAATTCTCTTCACATTCCTCCGTCCAAACAAACTTCACTCCTTTCCGAGTCAACCTGGTGAGTGGATTAGAAAATTGTGAAAAATCTTTCACAAAACGTCTATAATATCCAGCCAAACCAAGAAAACTTCGGATCTCGGTTATTATTGTTGGTCTCGACCATCTTTCGATAACCTCTATTTTTTCTGGATGCACAGATATCCCCTCTTTTGAGATTATGTGACCCAAAAATAAAACTTTTTTGAATCCAAAATTCACACTTGGTAAATTTGGCATAAACCTTATCCTTTATCAGGGTATTCAATATAATTATCAAGTGATCTTCATGTTCTTCCTTCCTCTTTGAATAAACAAGAATATCATCTGTAAAAACTACCACAAACTGATAAAGATAGTCTCTAAAGACTCTATTCATCAGATCCATGAAGATAGCAGGGGAATTAGTAAGACCAAATGACATCACTATAAATTCATAGTGTCCATACCTTGTACAAAAAGCTGTCTTTGGTATATCCTCCCTTTTGACCATTAATTGATGATTCCCTGAATGAAGATCAATCTTGGAAAAGTATTGAGCTCCACGTAGTTGGTCAAATAAGTTATCAATGCACGGGAGAGGATATTTGTTCTTGATAGTGATCTTGTTAAGTTCTCGGTAATCAATGGAGAGTCTCATTGATTCATCTATCTTTTTAAAAAATAGAATAGGTTCTCCCCAAGGTGACGCACTGTGGCATATGAATCCCTTATCATGATTCTCTTGGAGTTGCTTCTTCAATTCCTGCAACTCAATTGGGGCCATTCTATAAGGTTTCATTGAAATAGTCAAAGCACCCGGTATGAGTTTTATTGAAAACTCAACTTCACGATTTGGTGGAAGACCCAAAAATTCCTCCGGAAATACATAATAAAACTCCCATACAATGATAATATTATTTATCGTGAGTTTCTCACCAACCATTTGAGATAAATAACCTTCATTCAGTGGAATCAAGACCCATTAGATGGAAGAAATTTCCACTGGAAGGTTATGTTCATCCTTGCATCGATAGACGATCAAAGATTGATCTGGAATATGAAATGTGACTTCCCTTATTTGGAAATTGATATAAGATCTATATAGATAATGTCAATCCATGCCAAGAATCACATAAAATTACACTATAGGGAGGATCACAAGATTTTTAGGAAGCCCTTTCCCACAAACATCAATCGGGGAAGAATTATAAACTTTTGATGCGACGGTTGTGCCATTAGGTGTTGTCACAGCTAACTCAACATCTAATTGTTCAGATAATTTGGTGATACTCTTAAAAAATTATTCAGAAATAAAAGAGTGGGTGGATCCAGAATCAAATAAAACATTTTCTACATTAGAGTGGATGGTAAGTGTACCTTTCACCACATCGTTATCGTACTCCACATCGCTGCTAGAAATTTCATGTGACATTCCTTTGTCTTTAGACTTAAGATTTTGTTGATGTCGATCATCATCAACAACCCTTGGATTAGGGAATTTATTGGCATAATTCCCCATCTCCTTGCACTTGAAACATTGAAGTGTAGTAGGTTCATTCTGTGTATCCCTTCCTTTTTTTGCATCATTAGACATCTTCTTCCCATTATTTCGACATTAAATTGCCCTATGACCTTCCTTTCCACATTTGAAACATTTACTTATCCCTTTAAGACAACTCCCTCCATGTTTCTATCCACACATTGAGCATAAGGGAAAGATCATCTTCTTTTCAGTGTGCTCTTTAGATTTTCTTTTGAATTCTATTTTCCTCTTCTTATCAAACCCATATGACTAATGAGTTACTCCAATCTCCATCTCAACATTAAGAGCACATCGAATGATTTCCTCGTAGCTATTGAAGTCCCTTATGGCTAAGGCCCTTCGAAGACTTGGTTTTAAGCCACTAAAGAATTGATCGATCTTACTCTCAGGTTGGATAATAATACCAGAAGCGTACTTTGCAAGTCTTGTAAAATTTACTTCATAGGTACCAACAGATTCATCATCCTTTTGCTTCAGTTCAATAAACTCTTTCTCCATCTTTGTTCGGAGAATATGAGGGAACTACTTATTGAAAAATATGTTCTTGAACTCGTCCCATTCCATGGACTCAATTTCATCCCTTTGCCTCGTATTCTTAATAAGATTCCACCATTGATCAGCATCTCCTTCCGAACGATGCACTTCTTGGATGACTTTATCATGTTCAGGACATTGAGGAAATGAAAATATCTTTTCAGTTGTACTAATCCAATGTTCAGCAAATAATGGATCAGTAGACCCGCTGAAAGAAGGTGGATGCTACCTCATGAAGGATTCAGCATAATGTTGCTCCTTCCTTTGATCATTTGGAAGTCCTGCATGATTCATATCTTGAGAAAGTTGTGTGATAATGGCTACAAGATATTGCATTCCCACTCCCATAACGTTTGGTTGCTTAGGGGGACAATTATTGCATTGCCCGTCGCTTTCCATATTAACATGGTTCCTTCGGGTTCCAGCCATTGACTAAAACCAATAAGAATAGTGTGATCAACACTAATTATAATAGGAAAACCACATACTAAAGAATAAAATTTCACACTTAAGGTCTTATCCTAGGTTATTCATGGTTATTTCTAAAACACTAAGATTGTGTTCTATGCTTAGAATTATCCTTAAGGTTCTTTCTAAGGCTTTCACATCCTAGTTTCTAAAGGTTGACTATACCTTTCCTCTGATACCAACTTTAGCGGTATGGAATTACTTCCAGTGGACTATAATTGATACCTATCAGGGCACTCCATGGGAGGCTACACCCCCTGGGCGGGACACACCACCATCCCCAGTGGAAGCCATTTTCTCATGATGCCCTTGGGTGGAGAGCCATGCTTCGTCCAACACTCACATGTGAGAGTTCCCAAGGATCGGATACATTCCTACCTCCTTTGCCTCTGATACAAACTATAGCAACCCATACTTTACATACATGGTTAATACATCGAAATTGAATCATACTTATTACAACATAAAACAAAACCATGAAATGACCATATAGGTGTAGTGTCTTTAGAAACTGGGAAACATAAAAAACTGGTTCATAAAGAATCTACATTGTATCCCATTTATTTCATCATATCTATAGTCCCTTTTTGGCACATCTTACTTACTACCCTTCTTCCTGACCTGGGGAAATAAAACATACAAAAGGGTGTTCTCAAATTCTTAGTAAGGGTAAACAAAAGAAATATCAATCACATCAAAAAAACATAAAATTTTGGAATTATTACCCTACAAAAGAGATCATAATTTCATAACATGGGATAAATCATGGTAGTGAAATGTATTCCCAATATTCATAAAATAAAACATGAAACATTTTGGAATGCACAAATAATCATAGAGAATCATTTCTTATTAGTCAAGACTCATTGCCAAGACTGTCTTAGTGGACAAAGTCCATTTCTGAACCGAGTTCACTCCTCGTTTCAGTCCTGTTTTACTGAACCGATTTTACCTGTCGTTCCAGCCCTGTCTATATCATGAGATATAAAAACTTTACCCAATTAATGGGAGGGAGATATAGGTCCCATCCATCTCATAAAGATACCATTCTTATGTGTTCCACAAAATCATAAATCATACATCATTGCATAACTCATGTAATAAAAATGGGATTCTTAAACAACATGACATCATAAAAAAATTCATATAAGATCAAATAACTCATAAAAATAATTCCATCACAACATAATCAAATCAATGTAATAATAGGGATATAAAAATAACCATATATTATCTTAGATGTAAAATAATTTTGATAAAACACTTGAACTCCATTCTTGAGGAAAATATCCTTTCTACTTCAAAAACATTTTCCTTTCTTAACATGTCATACAATTTTAAACTAAAAGAAGTTGATTAAAAATAAACATGAAAAATTGTAAAGTAAGCTTCTTGGAAATAATGTTTTAAAAATCCATTCATTCCGTATAAGTTAAAAAAATATTCTTCTCGTACTTTTGTCGGAAAAGTCAAAAAGTACCTCGTACGAAAAACGACATAAGATTCCTTTCATGTATTTTACTAAAAACTCACCGAAGGGTAAAATTGTATATAAACTATTGTATAATGATATAAATATTACATATTGGGTAAACATGGATGTGGATGATAAATATTCCCCAGTAAATTCTGAAGTATAAACAATCTCAGATAAAAATTGAGATTGCGAGATTTTCCCTTACCTTAGGTCCGATTTGCTTCATAAGTGTCCGAACCTCTTGTATAATGATTTAAATAATGTTATTGACTTATTCCAGAATCATACATATTTTTATGATATCATATATGGTCATATTTTTAGCTTCTTATTAGTAATATTTCATTACTACTTGTTATTAGGGTGTTTATTACTTTTTGTTCTTATGCGTGTTTTGTCGAATAAATTATTATTTCTCTTTTTAGGTTATAGATACCTCATTTATATAATGGTATTAGTGTAATATATATCATATTAATTCATTCAATTCATTTATATAATCATTATGCAATGAATATCATGTAGAACGAGTCGCATCACATCGTGGAGACGGTATTCCGTACGTACGCATAAGCGATGATATCGTTCCCATGATCGTGGAATTGTATTGGAGATTATATATAATATTTAAGAATCAATATAACTTTACAATAATCATATATAGTCATTATTTACACCATTATACCCATCCAAGTAAGGTGGTGGTGGAAAATAGATTTCACCACAGCATGGAGATGGTATTCCGTACGTACGCACGCGCGGTGATTTTGTTTTCCGTAGGATGGATTGATGGTGAAATAGAGTTGTTTCATACTTATAATAACATATCAGTATATGACTGATACTGATGTTATTAATTCATAATGAAACAACTAAATAAGAAGAAGTGGAAGAAGAAATAAAGTTGAAAGAAACGGTAACGGACATTACCTCTTCATTGAAGCGCCTCTTTGAGATCTCTCCTTAGGGAACTAAAATTGGTCTTTGAAGAAGATCAGGACCTCTAGGATGTTTCTAGGGAAGTGGATATGAGATATTGTCAGGGGATGGACGAGAATGAAGGCTCAAAGTGGTGTGAGGAAGAGAGGGAGGAGGTGCCCTTTTATTACGGAGGAGAGGAGCACCTTTGGAATAACTAAAAATATTATTTTATTATAAAGTCAAATTCGGTTTTTAATTGCTCCAAATTGATATATTTAGAAGCTAAGCTGTGTATGGGTTGAAATACTCCAATCCAATATAATTTAGACATGTTTAGGTATCAATTTTAACCTTATCATTTAGATTTAACTTTAAGTTAGATAATTTATCTATTACCGTGTCTTCTTGTCTTCTTAAACTATAAGGTTAATAAACTTACTATATCAAGCCAAACGGACCCCAAGTTGTTTAATATTAATATATACAAACTTATATAATACATTTGTCCAATCCTTATATTTTTAGGAATAAAATAACAATTAATAATATAGTATTTGTTTTAAAAACAATTTTATGTCAATTTTGACACTATTTGGTAATTGATTTCCCTAAAAATCATAATAGAATGATTAGTTCGAAAAAATTTAATTCAATCAATACTAACATGTCATATTAACATATAAAGTTATTAGAATTAAAAAAAAGTCTCAAATTACATTTATTTGGGTATTTATAACATCAATTATGTCAATATTTGTTTAATAAGATAATAACTACATCATCATTGTGTCATAAATAAAATAAATTATTTAATTTCTAAAAATTATAAATAAAATACCATTATGTTGGAACTTTTTTTATCTTTCTAATGAATATTTATAGTCGAATTTATCTTATGTATAACCCCATATTAAAAAATATTTAGTTATTAAACTTTGATTTTTACAATTTTAACCCTTCTTTAAATAAATTGATAATAAATGTCCTAATCTAATCCAGGTGGGCCTAAATGATCATATTTTATTAATAAGGATGTTTTTGGTCGAATTGAATTTATTAAATAGAATTAGTACATGTGTTAGGGTAATAATAATAACACTTTTACCCATAATTACCCTATTTACTTTTAACCGTGGTAAAAAAAAGTAATAAGTTACTATTCAAAAAAAATTATTTTCATCTCATTGAACCACATTTTAGTCCTTGATATTAACTGTGTCTCTAAGATTTTCGAAATTCTACTCGTAGAAGCGGTAAAATTAAGTTTTATGAAAAATTCAATTTTTTTTACTACCACTTAGTGGTTTCACTATTCATCAAAAAATGAAAGTTTCCAAAAAAATACCAAAAATTAGGCCTAAGATATATTTGATATTATGAATTAGAAAATGATGATTATTTAACCAAATTAAAAACATATCAGTTACATTAACTAATTTAAAAATTTATTCCCATCGTCAAAACAAATAGCATGTTTTTAAAAGATAATAACTATCAAAAGATTGACACTTGTTTATGTTTGGTTTAGATGTGAAATTACATCCAATGAATAACATTGTATTAAATTGTCAAAATATATTCTAAATATACTTTAAAACCACTCAAATAAATAATTTATCACCATTAATTATTTTGATTAAAAAAGTTGTTTTTAATTAAAATTTAGTAATGTTCACTATTCCTTAGAATATGAAAGTTATCCGAAAAGTACCAAAATTTCACCCTAAGCTAATATCGATATTCCGAATCCAAAAATGAAGTCCATTTTGAAAAATAAAAATTACAAAATTTAAAAAAGTGGTTATTACTATTCATAACGTCTAGTTTTAATAATATTTTAATAGCATATCGTTGTTTAGTGAAACTCGATATTACGTACGACGCAAGCTATTGAGGAAGGCCGCGGTTGCGTGTAAAGAAAGCCAAGCTAGTGTTGTGTGTAGTGAAATATTCCTTTGATGATTTATATAACCTAAAAAAAATATTTCTCATAAAATTATCGAGTGTTATACCTAACATTTACAATGTCATTTAATTTCATGTACCACAAAAATTATGGAACTATTGTGGAGTCAATGCATCCTGAGAACTAATTTAGAGAAGAAAAGACCATAAAAAATCTCAATATTACCTTTTAATTTCAAACATATTTTTTATATTTTTATATTTTTGATGATTATATTCAAGAGGAGATACTAAATCTTATAAATAAAATTAAATACACTCATGATATAAGATATTTCTCAAAATATATTCTCTGTATCATATTATTCCATGTTAATGTTTGGTTCCTAAAAATTTCCCCAGAAAGTGGTGTTGAAGAACTATTTCAATTTACTACTATTAACTTTGATATTTAGAAAAGTATTCCTCTTAAGAAAATTGATTGTAGAAAATAAGTTCACAAGAATCAACATATTAATCATGGTTATAAGAAGTAAATCTATGATGTTGATAATGTAACAAAATGTAACAACCCGACCCCAGTATCTAGGAGCTGCTTCCTAACTTTATTACATTGTAATAGACATATGATTCCACTCTCAAAGGTTCAATCATTTTAGAAGTTTTGGAAAATGAGAGTACAAACATGATATCCATATTACATTTTAAAAAGGAAATAATACATAAAAATTGAAAACATAGTATCCTTGAAACTCAATCCAAGAATTCATTTTCATATCCTGGGGAAAGGAAAAAATACGGGTGAGTTAAAATTTCTAGTAAGGGTTAAATGCTATAGAATATATCATGATTGAATATTGAATAATCAGTATGGAAATGTAAATAACTGAAAAAAATCATTAAAATAATTGGTTAAAGAATAATCGATAAAGAATTGCAAATATCTAAAAAAACATTCCATTTAGTAAATAACTAAAAAATAAATGCATCCCTAGATTTTTTTTCCTAGGGAAAATATCATGGATAATAATAACTGAATAATGAATTAATGTAATTCTTAATTATAGAACATAATTTTTCCCAATCACATGAAAACATTACTGTTAAGATCGACCCTCTAGGGAGTTTAAAACATACTGGGTAAAAAATCATTTGATTTGGCCAATTGATTCATATCATAAGATTACCAATGCTTCTAGGGGATTAAATTAACTGGACCGAAACTCATTTCTTGCATGTATAAAAAATTCCTCATATAATGAACAATCAATTTAAATTCATGAACAATTTTCCATAGCAAATATATATTTTTAGTAAGGGATACATATTTATCAATATTTCCATTTTTAATTTAATAACATTCAAAGTAAACAATATATGTAAAAATGGTATATGTCTTAGGAAATAATCATATCCATCATATAAGTATATGAATTTTTAAGATAAATTTAATGAACAATGAAAAATTATTTCAATGAAGTGACTGTTTGTAGATAATATTAACAATGTCAAAAGATTTCACAATAAATTTATCTCTTGGTAGTTTTAATGTAAAATTCCATTGGGTTAAGTAACTAAAATTAAAATATAAAATACCATGAATAATGAATTATTACTAATATTACATATCAAATGGGTAGTATATGCACCCATAAATGTGAATTGGCATATAATAACAAATAAGACTCAATGGAATGTAAATTGAGATGAAATCCCTTACCTTACACTTCCTTTTGGTTAAATAATCATTAACCACTTGTATAGTTGTTTTAATAATATTTTTATCTTATCACATAACAATAACCATATTTATAATATCATATATGAACATTTTATATCATATTATCATCCTTTTTTAATAATATATTATTATTTTCATTATTCCGGTGCTAATTGCATTCTTTTTTTAGTATGTTTTGACATATTATTTTTTACCTCTTACTTAGATAATTATTTCATCATCTATATAATTCAAACCATGATTTAAATATAATAAATATATTCATTTTATTTTTATTTAGTGTTATAAATAAAATTTTAAGGTAGGAATTAAAATACATCATTCATGGAGAAGGTATGTCATACGTACACACGAATGTTGTTTCCATTTTCTTGTCATTTTGAAAGAAAGAAAAGTAAATGTTATATATATATTATAATTAAATAAATTATTATTTACTTTATATGAAATATTTTTATTTAAACAATCATTAAAATATTCTATTTAATTTTGAACGAATGACAACACTTCACGTGGTGATAGTCTTCCATATAAATGAACGACATTATCTTATTTTCAAAAAATGTAAAGTATGAAGGTATATGTAAAAAAATAATTAAAAAAGAATAAAATCATTAGAAATATAATAAATATAATATATAAATATTATTTCCATAGTTATTCATATCCCTAGAATGTTTTAATGTAAAAACGAGTGACATCATTTCGTTAGACGGTTGTCAGCTGCACACAGGAACGATGATTTTATAACCCATTTGATGAAAGTGTGTGAATATTTAGGTCATAAACATAACATATAAACATATAAATTTATTTAATATATCAATGATATTATATAATCAAGATATAATAATAATATAATGAGGTGGAGAAGGAAATAAAATAAAAATATTTTATAAAAACATTACATCTTCATCAGATATCTTCCATAAGATTGCACTAATTCATTCTTAAGTTGGATATTTTCACAATATAATGAATATATAATTATTTTATAGAATTTTTAGAGTTATTATTTCATGTATTTTCTAAGAAAAATTGGTTTTAGAGGCATGAATAAGTGAGGGGAGTGAGTTTCCTTTTACAGTGGAGGAGGTGTGGCATTCGTGTAAATACCAAAAAGTAAATACTATTGGGAGGTATCACTTACCTAATATGAATAAATTAATATAAAAAATAATATATTATTGGGTATATGTTTGAAATTATCCTATAAAATGGGTTTATGTTATGTTTTTGGTCATTCCACACCTTACCATTTATGATTACCAACTAAGTCAACTCATTTTTACCTTAATCGCTATGATTAACATTAAATATTTTAGCTAATAACATTGGTAAAATTTTAATTTTATATTATTATAAATTTTAAATTATTATAGTTAAAAATATTAATCCATTTTTCTAATTCAAAATCACATAATTTTTTGAATTTGATTTAAATTTACATTGTAAAAATGACAACAAAGCGGGGTTTTAATGTGAAAACATTCAAAATTTTAAATTTCTTTTATATAAAAAATCACTTTTAAATTGATTATAATGACCTATATTTTGTAATTATATGTATAAATTATCTAATTTACCTTTAAAAAAATTTAAAATATAATAAAAAATTATAAATTATTTAGATGAAAAGTCAGTTTTCAATTAAATTCAGTATTTCTCATTATTCATCAAAAAATGAAACTTCACAAAAAAGTACAAAAAATTCAAAATAAGATATTTTTGATATTAAAATTTCAAAAAATAAGTTTTTTTCTCAAATAAAATTTATAAAATTTTAAAAATTAGTTATTAACATAAGTAACCAATTAAAATAACACAAAACATCCTTTAGAAAAATACACATTTTTATGTAAAAAATCAGATTTGTTCTTTTATTGTGACTATAAAATATATTATATGAATGTTAAAAACACTGATTGAATATATAATATATAAATTTCATTATGATCATTCAATAATAGTAATTAATTTCATTTATTATGATAAAATTCCTTTAGCACATAAAAATATTTCTTTATAAAAATATTTATATTCAATTGGTTTAAATATTTATTTATAATTAGTTGGTAACCAATAAATTCAACCATATATTTTCATAATCTAGTTAATTCAATTTATAATTTCTAATTTAAAGGCTAGAAGATAATTTTCATTTTAAATATTAATAGTATTTAGTAAAACCCAATCATGCATGCAATAAAAGCCATCTAAGAAAGTTATTATTTTGGGTAATGAAATATAAATCAGTATTGTGTGAATTTAAAGTTATCAATAAAGCTAAAATTATTATAAAATAAAAATAGTTTAACATATTGGGGTGTTACATTATTACATCGTACAAAACTTTTATCCTTGAACTTTCATGGATATTACCTTCTAAACAGATGATGGTAATTCTTCTTCATAATATCCTCCGGTTCTCATGTTTCTTCCTCTATTTTGTTATTTATACAATGTACCTTTAGTATATTTATCGTCCAATTAATCCATACATGATATAGATTATCAATAATTTTTATGGGTTATTCATAGTAAGATATAATAGCTTCCATCTCTATTTCATCAGAGGTGAGCACATTCATTGGGTATGTCATGTAATTTTTAGAAAAGATGTATATAACACATCATGTACTCTTGAAAGGTTTGTTGGAATTTCATAATTGTAAGGAAAAATCTAATTCATTACATAATTTCATATAGTCTATTCTACTTGGGGCTCAAATTCCCATTCTTACTAAATCATGTAACACCCTTCCATGTAGATACTTTCAAGAGAATGTAATTTCCCACTTGATATTCTAGATCTTTCCTTATATTATCGGTATAAATATTTTCTCTAATTTGAGATTCTTTAATGTGACCCTAAATATCCTTTACCATTGTTTTTTATATTTAACAAGTTATATATCTACAAGATTACTTTTAAAAACTACATCCCAACAAATTGTAGTGTGATATATCTCCCCATATAATACTTTATACCACAACATTTGAATACTTGAATGGATACTATTTTTTATGAAAACTAAACTAAAGGTAAATATTTATACCACATATCTTGAATGTTGAGTGGGCCTGACCTCAACATGTATTCCATCATTTGAATATTTCTTTAAGCCATTCAATTAGTTTATAGTTGGTAGGCAGTGCTCAAATGAAGCTCAGTATCAGGAGCCTTCTAAAAAATCTTCCATAATTTCAATGTTAAATGGGAATCTAAATCAGAAAAAATTGGAAGATGTGCACCATGAAGTCTTATAACTTTTTCAATATATATCCTTGCATGATTCTCAAGAGGTAACTCTTTTCTTATAGTAATGAAATATACAAATTGTTTTAGTCAATCAATGATAACCCATATGGAATCATTATTTATAGGAATATTTTTTAGTATTGTGAAAAAGTCTATAGTAGTGTAATAACATTTCCACATAGAAATAAGAAGAGATTTTAGGACTCCTCCCGGTTTTTTCCTTGCATCTTTCACTTGTCAAAAAACCAAACATCTAGACAAATAATATACAATTTCCCCCATCATGTTATCCCACCAAAAATGATGCTTCAAATAACTATAAATTACTGTTATATCAGGGTGTATAAAGAAGTTTTTTCTACGATATATGTCCATAGATTACCTTTTTAGCTCTGGTATAGATGAAACAAACAATCTCATTTTTAATTTCAGGACAACATCTTCACAAACATTGTCTGTTAATTTCATATTATCACAACATTAATCTTAATCTAAATGGTAATATCATCAATTTTAGAATTTTTTTATATTCAATAATTAAGATTATAGTGAACCTCAATTTTCATGGATTAATATTTCATCATTTTTGGAATACCTAATAATTTAAAAAAACACTCCGAAAGTCCGTATTAGTTTAGTGCCTTTAAAAACATGGAAACATAAAAACTATTTTATAACACATCTACTTAATATTCCACCTAATTTTTTATAACTAGAACCCTTTTTGACATATCAAAAATAATATATTTCTTTACATACTAGGAAAAATCAACATAAGAAAGGGTGTGCTCAGATTCTTAATAAGGATAAATAAGGGAGATATGAAAGAAAAATAATGAACATAAGGGTATGAAAACATTAGATTAATGTTAAAAAATAATACTCTGCATATCAAAGATCATATACACAATTCATGGAAGAAATAATTGATGTTTATAAGACATGAATCATGAAGAAATAAAGTGCATAATCCATGAAATCATAACATTGAAATAAGACATGGAATATGTGGAAAGTACAAAAATATGTAATATCATTCCCTACAAGTAAAGGCACATTGAAAAATTGTAACATAGAACTTAATAATGACAAATACAATTGGAAAGGACAAAACACCTTCCCAATCATGGTCCTTTACATATAATGGATTGGGTTTCCCTATATTTATGTATTGGATTGGGTTTCCTCATATCCACTTAGTGGATCATGTTTCCCTATCTTCCACAGTGGATCAATCCCATCAAATTTTTTGCATAATTATTTCATAAGACAAAAATCATTACCCAATTCTTTAGATAGTGATGTATTTCCTGCCCATAAAATAATTAAAAGCATATATATGTGTGTTATAAGAACATAAGTCATCCATCTTATTAAAATCCATGGAATGAAATGGGTTTCGTAAACATCATTAAATTATATCCCATGGAAAAGAAATAGGTTTCATAAATATCATTCCATAATAAACATAAAAAATATTATAAATAATAAGAATTATATCATTGAAGACTACCCTATAGTAAAACATAGAAAACATCAAGTAATTATATATTATATATAAAATAACATTTAGAGTTCACTTGAAAATAATTTATGAGGAAAATAAAACATTTATAGTTCAAACACCCTTTTTAAATCCTAAAAACATTATAAAACCATTTCCTTGAAAACATACTTTATAACTTACAAAGTATGCTTTGAAAACCATTTGAATCATCTTTTAAATCCTTTTCAATGAAAATTCTTAAAAGAGCATTTAAAATAATTTAGAAAACATTATTTTGATAAAACCGAGATTTATGACTGAAAAAGAATAAAATTACATGAAACATATAACATAATGAAAAGAAGGATATTCATGAAGAAAAATTTAAAATTGAAATTTATTCACCCCATAAAATAATATAGGTGAATAAAATAACATGTGTCTCAAATAAGGAAAATTGAGACAAACTTACCTAACTGATTTGGTAACTTTTATATTGTAAACCCCATGAAAGAGAGATCATTGAATGTTTACAAAAATACCCCTGATTTTTTAAAATAATACTTATAAAATAAATTTTTGGTCAATATTTAAACCACAAAAAACAAATGAGTATTTTATAATGAATGTGTCCCACATAAATAAAAGTGAGGAAAAAATATGTTACCTTATATATAAAATCTAATCATGCTCATGAAAAACTCTTATATAATGAATATAAGTATATTATAAATCTATTAAAGATACATATTAATATATATAATTCCATATATTATTTACTTATTAATTTATATTAGTCTCTCATTAACAATTCTATGTTTATGTTCTCTTTTGGGTAATAACCACTTTGTTTCTTGCACATGTTTGGAATTTTAATTCTTGATCATAACACTTACATAATGATTTTATTAGGTCTAAAATGAGAAAAATGATATAAATATATTATATATTAATTATATTTTGATTTATGTTTATATATAAAATATATAAATAGAAAATTAAATACACTATTCATGGAGATAGTAGGTCATATGTACGCATGAACGCTGCTTCCATTTTATGTCGTATTAAAATAAATAATAGAAATGAAATATATGTATATACATATAATATCATTAAATTATAATTATTATTCCATATATTTCGTATAAATTCCCTAAAATATCCTTAATACATTCTATGTAAAGTGTGAATGAATCACGTCTCTTTGAAAAGATGGTAGTCCACACGCCCACAAACGAAGTTATTGTATTTACAGAAAATGGAAAACATGAAGGTATATTTTATATAATAATTATATAAGAATAAAAAATATATATCATATAAAAATATATTTTCCATCATAATTACCAACCATGAGATGGGGTAAATGAAAAATGAACAACATTGTTTCGTGAGGCGGTAGTTCATCATACATAAGAACGATAAGTTCGTTACCAATTAGATGGAAGTGTGTGTAAGTGTAGATATAACACATAGAAAGAAATAATATCAATATATTTAGTATATTTATGTTATTAAATAATAATTTAATAAGAATAATTTAGGGGGTTAGAGGAATAAATA
Source organism: Viscum album (assembly GCA_963277665.1). Classification (NCBI taxonomy): domain Eukaryota; kingdom Viridiplantae; phylum Streptophyta; class Magnoliopsida; order Santalales; family Viscaceae; genus Viscum; species Viscum album. The sequence goes on from OY728147.1 coordinate 759,474,077, forward strand.
AAACAAAAATATATGTTGATGACTGTTTCCTCTTCTTTGGGTATCTCATTTTGATTTGCACAACAGGACTTACATGGTTGGATTTATTCCAAAATTAAGTATTTTAAGATTAAGGGAGTAAATGTGGGAGGATTTTTGGATGGATTTTTGTTGAAAAAAATACGTTATTAAGTGTGATTAAAAGAGAAGAAGAGGTGGCCATTTATAATAGAGGGGTGGGTCACGTTTGGAATTACTCAAAAGATTAATCTATAATACATTTAATCAACATAAAAATAACTAAAAAAGTACATTTAATATAATATACTATGAAATAATGTTGTAATATAATAAACTAATATATTTTACTCAAGTTATGGTATTATTTTAAGCCTTATCATTTTGATTAACCCTTTGTTAATCCATTTTAATTTTAACCATTGTAACAATGATTTTAAAATTAAGATGGTCAAATTTTTACATATAAAGCATCAATTAGAATGTAAATAAAAAATGTAAGTTATTTTAGACCATATATCATCCCATTTTCCTTATCTAATTTTTTAATTATTTTTATATAATTTATTAAATTATTATTTTCATAAAATATCCTAAGTGTCAATTCTGACATTATTCACAACATTGTCTTTATGAAAATTAATCCAACAAGTTTACTTCAAAAAAAAATAATTTAATACACCCTTTATATGTAATATTCAGATATAAAATTCTTGTATCGCCTTAATTAATTCAAATTATATTCCATATAATATTTATTATATCATTTAACTAATTGTTTCACTAAATGAGTAATTTCTGCATCATCATTTTTTAATAATTTATAACAATTATTTCTCCATAAAAAATTATAAATAAACTTATATTATGTACATAAATATATTATATTCCATAATAATATATATATTATAATATATCTTCTATTTATCCCCATATTAAAAATATTATACATATTAAAAGTAATAGTGTGACATTTTGTTACTTCATTTTACTCAAATAATATATAAGTAATTTTCATGGAACCGTGTTCATTAAATTACTAAATTTAGATAATTATATGTTAAGGGTCGAATAAAATTCATAAAATAACATTTTGGAAAGTTTTAATGATCTTTTACCATTTTTATAATTTTATCTTTACCCATAATTACACGATTTAATCTTAAATGTGGTAATAAAATTTACTAAAGTTACTATTCATGTTGTCAAAAAAAAAGGAACTATTGAATAATTTTGGAAATTTTGATTCAAGATATGGAATCAATTTTTCATAATTCATTACAAATTTTTTTTAAATTTATTTAAACTTAATCCCATTGACCAAATGAGAAAATAAGTTTTTAAAGTTAAAACATCCAAAAGATTGAGATATTTTTATATTCAGATTCACTATGAAATTTATTCCAATGAACTAAATTGAATAAAAGAAAAAAACATATATATAATTATACATTTAAACCATTAAAATATATAATTTAACACAATAAAATATTTTTATGAAAATGTAGTTTTCAATTAAAATTCAGTATTTTTTACTATTCATCAAAACATGAAAGTTATCAGAAAAATAAAAAAAAAATCAACCAAATTATATTTTTCTATCAATAATTAAAATTTAAAGTCTATTTTGTCATTTGAAAATTATAAAATTTTCATTAATTATATTTAAAATAGGTTCTCTATTAAAATACCATAAAATTTCCCTTTAGAAAAATATATCGTTTTATTCATAAAATTGAAATTGTTCTTATCTTATGCATTCAAAATATGTTGGATGTGAATCACAAAAATTAATTAAATTTTTAATATATAAATTTTATTCAAAACATCCACCAATAATGTTTTTATAATTTATTGGGATAATGGTGTTTTTGTATAGAAAACTAGTTTTTTTAGAAAAAAATTCTTTTTTTCAAATTGATATTACTTAAATTTATAGCTAATTAATGACTAAGGATTCATTTTATAAACATGTATAAATTATATTATAATAATTGAGTTAATATTATTTGTGATTTCTATTCCAATGGCTCGGGGATAACTATAATAATATTTTAATGAAAATATTAATAATATATTGTACTTTAGTAAAACTCGGTCATGAGTGTAAAAAATAATATAAGAAGAACACAACATTATGTGAAACAAAAGAAAAAATAGTGTTTCATGTACCTCAAGATAATATAAGTGTTGTGTGTGGACCAACCTCAACTTAGTGATTCACACAAAGTAATAATAACTTGGCGCTTTCATATAAAACAATCTATATTCAGTGTTGTGTAAAATGAATAATTCTAAAAAGATTAAATTAATTCAATAAAATATTTCACAAAATCCCTAGGTGTTACATTCTACCCCAAATAAAATTAATTTATCCCTCAAAATTTTTCCGGACTGTAAAAGGATTAATACATGAAAGTTAATTTCATAGAAACAGACATCATAAAAATGAATAGTAAAAATTCCTTTTATAATGGAAAAGATGGAAACTTAATGGGTACCCAATGTAGCTTATAACTAGGTTTCCATAAAAGAGAACATATGTGTTAAGTGAAAACCTAAAAATTGAAGATAAATTTAACTAGCATGTTCTGATGGAGAGTGAAGGAGAACATGATTAGGAAAAGTTAACAATAACAAGTCAATACATCTATGTTGATCTAAGGGACCATTTTCTTCATTTGAAAAGAAGGTGCTAGGATAACATTTTTTGTTTCATGATCATTTCCCTAGATTTCATTCATTTTCATGAAAATAAATACTTTCTTAATTTAACTACATTTCATAATCATATATCATCTTTTCGTTATACCTTGATAAATTTCCACTTTATCTATTATTATAATAAATTAAGACAATATTTTCATTAGAAGATCATAAAATGATAGGTTATTCCATCTATTTTTACATCAAAATTAAAAGGTTAACACAAGTTAACAAATCTGCATAAATACTCATATGGAAGTTAATACTTTAATCTCTAAAACCTCATTCGTTGTTTAAAATAAAACATTCCATAAATTCTTAACCATATAATCATTCCAAAATAAAAAGTGCAGAACATTATAAATAAGGTCACTAAATTTCTCAAAACAACTTTGCATTGATCCCTAGTATATAAAAAATTTAATCTTGTTTGTCACATACCAAAAATGTGAATACCTTCATCATGTATTCCCTTAAGACATGATAATTACTATAAATAATTATTGAAAACATTATTTATTTTTAATCCAAATATTAGTAGAAACATTCCATAAATAATGTTATAAACTCTATCCATGACAGTATAAACCACATTGTCGACGAATCCTTAATCAGTTAAAAGGTAATCAATACCATCCAATTTAATTATTCATACCGAAAATAAAATTATCCAAACATCATTATAATAACATTAGAAACATATTAATTGTTATTTTTCCAATAATATCATGTTTCGTATGAATATTACCTTTCCATTCAATCACTTTTCTATGTTTTCATCACCATTAAACATATCCTTTTTAATCCTTAATAACAAACTTATACCAAAAATAACTATGTATTTCATGATTCATATAACATAATCATTGAATTATAAAACAAATACACTTCAATCATCTGAATTTATCCTTAAATCATTAAACATGATTCATTTTCTTAATCCTTCCTCGAATATGAAATATGATTCATGTCTTAAGGTTCCTCAACCTAAATCTAATCATGATTCTTATGTTTAAAATATACAGTACTATTATAATATAACATACCATTAAAATGTCATTTTCAATCTCTTTTTCCCTTGTAGTATAACACTTACATGTACCACCTTCCTAATTCTCTTCAAGATATTTCCACTGAGGACAATTATTTTCATAATTCCAATACTTTCCACATCTGAAGCATTAAATGTTAACCATGTTCCTTATAGTTCCTTTTATTTAATAAGACCAAAAAACCTATTGTGGGAAACACATATCATCAATGAAAAAACTATTATCATGAAAAATTACTTATAGGATTACTAAATCATGACACCTGCTTTTAAATATATTAAACCTTAGGCTTATTGTTAGATATATCCTTACACATATCCATATAAATAACCATAGGGATTTCACTAATGCTTTCTCATCCTATTTTCCAATAGTTTATAAAAATATTATCTAATACCAACTATATTGACCCTAATTTTTCATACATTAATAATTCATCATTTTTGGATAATACTTAATAAATTACAGAAACACACTCCTAAAGACCGTATTGGTTTAGTTCATTTAGAAACATGGAAACATAAACAACTAGTTCATAACACATATACTTCTTTTACCACTTATTTATTCATAATTAGAAAAAAAAATTAAATGGAAAACACAATACATTTCTTCAAATACTGTGGAAAGGAAACATAACAAAGATCGAACTCGGATGCTCAATAAGGGAAACCAAGGGAGATAAGTAAGAAAAATAATGAACATAAGTTATACGAACATGATCATAACATTAGAAAATAATACCCTTAAATCAAATAACATATACCCGATTCATGAAATATATAATGGTAGTTCACAAGACACAAATCCAGATAAAATTAGGAGCATAATTCATGAAATTATAACACCATAATACGACATGGAATTTTTGGATGACACACAATCATGTAATATCATTACTTATAAGTGAAGGTGAATTTCCAAAACATAATAAGGAACTTAATTGGGACTAAACCTATTGTGTGGGACAAAATACCATCACATTCACATAACTTTCTTTATAAGGGATCATATTTCCCCATCTTCTCATAATGGAATGGGTTTCCCCATTTTCCCATAATAGATTAGGTTTTCGTATCTTCTATAATAGATAAATCACATCAAATTGATTCCACCAATATCTCATGATACATAAATATTTACCCAATGAATTGGAGGGATATATAGGTCCCACCCATCAAATAATTAAAACCATACATATGTGTGGCATAAGAACATAAGTCATTCATCATATTAGAAACCATGGAAGAAATGGTTTTTATAAAAAGCATCCAATCATAAACCATGGAAAAGAACTCGGTTTCATAAATATAATTCCATAAAAAACATAAAACATTCATATAAAGAATAGTATTGATATCATTGAATAATATCCCAAGTAAAACATATGTAACATTAAATAACATTATCTTAGATGGAAAATAATTTTCAGAGGTCACTTGAAACTTATTCTTTAAGAAAATATACTTTCTAATTTGAAAAATAATTTTTAAATAATCAAACATTTATCAAAAACTTTTAATTGAATATAAACGTGAAAACTAATAAATTAATTTTTTAAAACCATTTTAAACATACTTTTAATCCTTTTTAATGAAAATTATTAAAATATCATTTAAATTTTTTTAAAACATTTTAAAAACATTTTTATAAAACATTGTTTTGATGGAACAATGATTTATGACCAAAGAGATGAAAACATTAAATGAAACATATAATATCATTAAAATAATAATATTGTTGATATAAAATTTAAATGGTTATTATTTAAAACTCATAAAATAATATGGGTGCATAATATAACAAATGTCTCAATGTAGGAAAATTGAGACAAAATTACCTTCCATATTTGGTAACTTAGGTATAATAAACCCCACGAAAGAGAGATAATCAAATAGATATGTATGAACCCTTATATATTTAGAATAATTCTCATAATATAAATTCATGGGTAGTATATATACAAAAAAATAGTGTATAAGGCATGTGTCCCACAAAAATAAAAGTGAGACAAAAATCCCTTACTTTGTATATTAACTCACCTCTTGATCATAAAAACCTAATTTATAATAAATATAAGTTTATTATACATATATTTTAGATCTATATTCATATATATAATACTATATATGATTTACATATGACATTATATTACCCACTTATAAAAATAATCATGTTTAAGTTATGTTTTGGGTAATAACCACTTTCTTTCTCGTATATGTTTTGACTTCATATTGTTGGTAATCATACTTATATTACAATTTAATTATAAATATAAAAAAATGATATAAATATCACATATATTCAATATATATGTATTTATGGTTATATATAAAATATATAAATAGAAAATTAAAGACAACATTTATGGATACGGTAGACTGTACGTACGTATTAACGCTACATGCATTTTATGTCATATTAAAAGAAAGAATTTAGATGAGACATATGTATATATATATATATAATATCATTAAATTAGAATTATTATGTCATATATCTCATATTATTATAAAAACCCCATCCTTAATACAATCCATGTAATGTTTGAAAGAATCACATCACTTTGAGGAGGCGATAATCCACACGTCCACAAACTATGTTATCGTATTTGAAAAAAATAAAAAGTATCGAGGTATGTTTTATATTATAATTACAGAAGAATAAATAAATCATAAATATTATATATATTATATAAAAATATAGTTACCATAATATTTTACGAACATGATTTGTGGTAAATGAAAAACAAACAATATCGTTTTGGGAGGCGGTAGTTCTCTGTACACAAGAACAGTAAGTTCGTTACACATTAGATAAAAGTGTGTGTATGTATATGTGTAACCATTATATTAAAAAAAATGTTAGTATTTTTAGTATATTTAGGTTATTATTTGACCATGTAAAAAATAATAAATATGTGGTTTCAAGGAAGAAATAAAACGAAAATGTTTGTTGATGAATGTTACATCTTCTTTGGGTATCTCCTTTTGATTTTCACAAAAGGACCTCTTTGGTTTTATTTATAACCGAAGTAAGGATTATAGGATTAATTGAGGTAACTTGGGAGGATATTTGTATATAGTTTTACCAAACTAAATATGTTATGATGTGTGAATAAAAGAGAAAAATATGAGACATTTTATAAAAGAGGTGAGGGGCACTTTTGGAATTTCTCAAAATATTAATTTATAATAAATTAAATATCAATAAAATTCGTCCAAACGTCAATGTATTAGAAGATAAAATGATATAAGGTTATAATATCATTAAAAAACATATTTTAGATATTTTTATATATTATATTAAAATTTATCATTTTCATTAACCCTTAGTTAAGCCATTTTAATTTTAACTATGGTAACAAGGTTTTTAATATTAAGTGGATGTAATTTTTACATATAAAGTGTTAATTTGAAAATAAATGTAAAATTTATGTTATTTTAGACCATATCAAAATAAATTGTTCTTATTTTATATTTTTAATCATTTTTGAATAATTTAATAAAATATTATTTACATAAAATATCATAAGTGTCAATTTTGAAACTATTCATAACATCGACTTTAAGAAAATCAATCCAACAAGTTTACTTATAAAAAATTAATTTAATACGCATATAATATATAATATTCTCATTTATAATTCATATATTACCTTAATTAATTAAAATTATTTTTACTATAATATTTTTAATATCATTAATTGTTTCTTTCATTAATTGAGTAATTAGCACTTCATCAATTTGTAATTAATTATGATAATTATTTCTTCACTAACAATTAAAAATAAATTTATATGATTTAGTTAAAAATTTTATCTTCCATAATATTATATATAGTCTATAATATATTCTATATAACCATATATTAAAAAAATTATACATATTAAAAGTAAGAGTGTGATATTTTGTCACACCCTTTGAGTTTAATAATTTTTAAGTCATTTTAATGGAAAAGTTTTCATTAGATTATCTAATTTTGATAATTATGTGTCAATTATTGAATTTAATTCATCCAATAAAATTTGGAAATGTTTTATCGTGGTTTTATATTTTTTATAATTTCATTTTTACCCTCAATTACTCAATTTACCCTTAATTGTGGTAATAAAAATTACTAAAGTTACAATTCATTTTTTCCATAAATATAAGGGAAATATTTACTAAATTTGGAACTTTGATACCAAATATTTAATCCATTTTTCATAATTAAAAACACATAATTCATGTGTTGGACTCCTCATGCTTTAATCATGTTTTAATGATCACAAATCCTATTACTGTTAATTAATCTCAATCTTAATTGACCATCGTGTTAATGCTCTCCAATATCAATGATAACTACACATCATGTTTTAATGATAGCAAGTATTATTGATGTTAATTAATCTCTTTAGTATTTAGATGTCTTATGCATGATCACCAGCCTCACATATATTATCAAGCCTTTATATTTATGATTCAAGTTCTCTTACTCTCTACTGGATAAGCTTAATCCATATTCTGCATATTACTATCCAAGTCTAAATATAGATATTTGTCTAGGTATAGAGAAACTGTGATGTTTGACACAATAAGAAAAACTGTGTACAAGACACAGTCACAGTCTGACAGACACCGTGAAGGAAAAATCGTGACCCAGACACCGTGAAGGACAAACCGTGACCCAGACGCCGTGAAGGACAAACCGTGACCTAGACACCGTGAAGGACACACTGTGACCGAGACACCATGAGCTAAACACTATGACATGGACACACAGTGAATCAAAGACTGTGGAGCATATACCATGAAGAAGAAACAATTTACATAATCACTATGACACCGTTTCTTAACTTTTTGTTAATATTATTTAAATAATTGTAACAGTCATATTTGATGGTTTTAATGCAATTAATGATATTTAATGATAGTTTTTCGTATTTCAGGAACCCGTATCATGTACCTACAAAAAGGAATAATTTCCTACTGCCAAAGCTCATGGAATATAAGGAATATTGAGCTGCAGTACATGTATGTAAGTGTGTGAATATAAAACGAGAAGAACATACACATGCACGACAACTCAAGAAACCCGAGTGCACTGTACTGAACTAGAAGAAAAATCCTGAGCCCAAAGGAGAGATTTCAAGACGTACAAAGAAATATCATGAGTACAATCAGAAACCTATAAAGAACAGAAGAACACAAACTAAACTACGACACTATGTTTTTCAATAGAAAAACCAGAGAAGGACTCAGAAGCAGTTCTGCTGAATCCAACGAGTCCAGGGATGCATTGCTAATCACTAGATATTTTTAAACTCTTATCTTTTCTCTCTAAGTGATTTGTTTATTTACTTTCCAGTAGTGTGGTGTACTCTGTATATCTCTCTCACACACACACTGTCTCTTGCACTGAACTGGAGGATATCAAAAACCACACTCCAAAACTCTTAACTCTTGTTTACCCACATCAACTGTGGAAGAGGTCCTTATGTGGACTGGTATTTATTTTGTTTCCCACTAAGAACAGTGGTAGAGGTCCCTGTATGGCATGGACAATTTTGTAAACTGTTTTTAACCCTGATCCAGGGTGTGGATCAAATTTATATAAATTTGAGAGGACTATGTCTCAGCTTGAGACTGAACCTCTTGTTATATCTGTTGTGAAACGTTAGTTTATGTTTAATGTATACTACGTTTATCTTTTATATTTCACTGCTGTTACTTTGAAATACAAAACCATTTTAAAGTTACATTGATAGTTAAATTAGAAAGTGTTTACACTTATTGTAAATCAGTAGGTTAGTTTCAAAAGTCAGTTTAATCTTGTGATTGAATTAACTGAGACCAAATAAATCTTTGAGAAGCTAAGTGAACATTTATAATCTGTATAAATTCCTTATAGTTTAACATGTTATATAAATTGGGGGATTTTAAATAGATAATATTTTAACAGAAACTTTAATTGGAACTAAATTCACACCCCTCTTGAGTATCCACTCAGACCAACATTCAGTTTCAGAGGCTTGTTTTTGTTAAAGGATTTTTGATATACTCTGTTTTTCAACTGTGATTTTAGTTTCATATTTGATGATCTTAAATTTTTGTTAGTTCTAACTTTTATCTCTGTAAAACTATTCTCTAAAATCTAGTTACGAATAATAGACTAGATGGTGTTGCTACTAAAATTCCACCTTTCTTTAATAGTACAAACTATGCCTAGTGGAAGCTTAAAATGAAAATTCATTTGTAAAGTATGGGTTTTGATATTTGGACTACTTTAGAGTCTCAATATAAAATTCCAGAAATTGAAAGAACAACATGGGATGAACCTACAAAAGACTTTTTACAATAATAATTGTAAAGCCATGAATTACCTGTACTGTGCTTTAGGAGAAGAGGAATTTAACAGAATTTCAGCCTGTAAAACTGCTTATGAAATTTGGGATACTTAAGGTGTTTCTCATGAGGGAACAACCAATGATAAAGAAATGAGATTAAATATGTATACTATTAAATATGATAATTTTAAAATGAATACTGATGAACCCATTTTTGATATATATTTCAGGTTCAATGAGATAGTCAATACAATGAATTCACATGGAAAGGCTGTTCCAGCAAAGGAACAAATAATGAGGATATTAAGGTGTCTACTAGACCGATGGAGAGGCACATCTGTTTCAATCAGAGAGTCATGTGACATTGGAGCTCTACCTGTCAAAGAGCTTATTGGTAAGCTTATGATGTATGAGGAATAACTCAAGGTAAACAAAGAGGAAGATGATGAAAAAAAATCAGTGGCTTTTAAGACTACTGCTTCAAAGATCAAGGACAAAGAAAAAGCTCAAATACAAACTGACAGTTCAACAAGTTGAAGTTCAGACTCTGATAGTGATGCTGAAATGGCTCAAATAGCCAGAAGGTTTATGAAATTTTATAGGATGAAAAAATTCTTCAGAAAATCAAATTACAAGGGATAGTACGATAATAAGGGAAATTGGAAGAAGGACTGGAAAAAGGAAGATAAAAGTGATGAAGTTGTTTCCTACGAGTGCAAAAGAAGAGGACACATTAGAGCAGACTGCCCAAAGAAAAAATTCAAGAAGAAATATGTTTACAAGGATAGTAAGTACAAGAAAGATATGAAGGCTATCTAGAGTGCTTTTGAAGACAACATAAGTGAATCTGAAATTTCTGATTCTAAAAAGAAACGTTCCAACATGTGTTTCCTGACAAACACATCTAAGGTAACCTTAGATAATCCTACGTTAAATTCCTATTATTCCAGAACTGAATCTGATTCGGATTCTCAATACATGAATAGTGGGGAATTATTTGAATATTGTAATATGCTATAAGAGACATGCAATGAACTTACAGATAAATACAAATCATTGAAGATACATTATGCTCTCACTACAACTGTTAAAACTGAACATACTATTGAAAAAGAGAAAAATTATCAACTGTTAAAGGAAAACACTGAACTGAAAGTGTAAAATGAGCAACTTAGAAAATACGTAGAGAAGTTAACAAATGGAAAGGATATACTATATCAAATTCTAGGGAAGGAAGTGGCACCAAAATACACTACTCGAATAGGCTACAAACCTAGACAGAGACAGCTTACTAAGAATAGATTTATTCCTAAATCTAGATAGAATACTACTAGTTCAGGTTCTGGAAATTCATTTGCTTCAACTGGTTACTCACATAGTTATAGATTAAATAGAGTTTATCTTTCAAAATCTTGTGAATAAAATTATATGATACACATAAGACAAAATAGGGTACCCAAATCATTGATTGCTAACCTGTCTGGACCCAAGATGATCTGGGTACCAAAATCATATTCTATCTAAAACTATTTTGTATCAAACCTGCTTGAAGAGTTCCCACAAGAAGACATGGTATTTGGAAAATGGATGTTCAAGACATATGTCTACGGATTACACATGCTTCAAGAGCTTAATAAAGGTCAATGGAGGCTGTGTCACCTTTGGTGATAATTTTAAAGGAAAGATCATCGGCCTTGGCCAAATTTGTAAAACTAATTCAATTTTAATTTCTAAAGTTTTATTTATTGATGGACTGAAATATAATATGTTAAGTATTTCTCAATTGTGTGATGATGGTTTTAATGTCATGTTTGAAAATGATTCTTGTAATGTTTTTAATTCTAAAAATGTTTTAGTATTCTCTTCTTTAAGGAATGAAAATGTATATGCTTTTGATTTAAATTAATTAGCTAAGAAAAATCTTACTTGTTTAAATGATTTTCATAAAGAGTCTTGGTTATGGCATAAAAGATTAGGACACTGCAATATAAACTCACTTAGGAAACTAACTATAAAAAACTTAGTTAGAGACTTACCCAAACTTGAGTTTACAAATGACAAAGTTTGTAATCCCTGTCAAAAGGGAAAGAAACATAAAATATCTTTTAAAACAAAGAAAGAAGTCTCAAGTTCTCAACCTCTCAAGTTGGTTCAAATGGATTTGTTTGGACCATCAAGAGTTTCTAGCATAAATGGGAAGCACTATGTCTATGTCTTAGTAGATGATTTTTCTAGATATACTTGGGTATACTTCTTAGCTCATAAAAGTGAATCTTGTTCTTATTTTATTAAATACTCCATGTTTGTAGAAAACCTTAGTGGACTTAAGATTAAGACTCTAAGAAGTGATCATGGCCGTGAGGTTGAAAATCATGAATTTGAATCCTATTTCTCATGCAATGGCTGTAGTCATAACTTTTTTTCTCCTAGGACACCTCAGTAGAATGGTGTAGTAGAAAGAATAAATAGAACCCTTCAAAAAATAGCAAGAACTATGCTTAATGAGTATGACCTGCCTATTTTTTTCAGGTTGAAGCTCTAAATACAGCTTGTTATATCATCAATATATTCTTGATTATACATATTATTAAGAAAACTCCTTATGAACATTGGAACAATAGAAAACCTAAAGTCAATTACTTTAGAGTCTTTGGTTATAAAGTCTTTATTCTTAATACTAAGGATAATCTTGATAATTTTTCTTTTCAGAGTGATGAAGGAATCTTTTTAGGATATTCTATAACCAGAAAAGCCTATAGAGTTTTCAATAAGAGAACCAAGTGTGTGGAAGAATCTGTTCAAATCAAATTTGATGAAACTGATCCACATGAGTCTAAAACCTCTCTTGAAAATATTGAAGAAGATTTATCTGTTCAGGACCTTAATGAAAAATCTAAAAAACCTTCTATAAAGACATCCAGTTCTGGAATTATTCCATAATCTTCTCTTAATGAGCCCAAACCTATAGATGAACCTGATATTTCTAGTCCAACCTTTAATAGATCAACTAGAATTCTAATGAATCATCCTTTAGATGCTGTTGTAGGAAATTTGGATAGGGGGACACAGACTAGATCTTGTCTTAGAAATCAGGTTGAACATCAAGACTTCTTGTCATAGCTTGAACCAAAAAACATTGATGATGCTGTTAATGATGAATTTTGGGTGATTACTATGCAAGAGGAACTCAATCAACTTGAAAGAAATAAAGTTTGGAATATTTTTGAAAGACCTAAGGACACATTCACCATATGCAGTAAATGGGTGTTTAGAAATAAAGTAGATGAATCTGGAAACATAGTTAGAAACAAAGCTAGGCTAGTTGCACAAGGCTACAGTCAAGAAGAAGGAATTGACTATGAGGAGACCTTTTCTCCAGTAGTCAGATTAGAAGCTATTAGGATTTTACTTGCTTATGATGCACATCTAAATTTCAAACTATATCAAATGGATGCTAAGAGTGCTTTCATAAATGGATATATTACTGAGGATGTTTTTGTTGAACAACCACCTAGATTTACAAACCCTTATTTTCCAAACCATATTTTTAAATTATCAAAATCCTTATATGGTTTAATGCAAGCTCCAAGAGCTTGGTATGATAGGTTAAGTACTTTTCTAATTTTCAAAGGTTTTACAAAAGGTATAGTTGATCCTACTCGTTTTATAAAACGCATTTCTAATGATGTTTTGGTTGTACGAATTTATGTAGATGATGATATTTTTAGATCTTCAAAAACTACATTATGTATTTATTTTTCTAAAATGATTCAAAATGAATTTGAAATGAGTTTAATGGGTGAACTCAAATTTTTCCTTGGATTTAAAATTATTCAAAATGATGATGGAATTATTTTAACTCAAAGTAAATATAATAGAGATATTTTAAATCATTTTGGATTGGATGGCACAAAAAGTAGTGACACTTCCATGACTACCACCTGTAAGTTGGATCTTGATGAAGATGGTAAATCTATTGATCAAACCAATTATAAATGCATGATTAGAAGTCTACTGTACCTGATTGTCGGTCGTCCTGATATTATGTTTAGTGTGTCTATTTGTGATCGTTTTTAAGAAAACCCTAAAGAGTCACATTTAAATGCTGTAAAAAGAAATTTTAAATAACTCATGCATATTCCCAATTTAGGACTGTTCTATCCCAAAGGACAATCATTTGAATTAGTTAGTTATTCTGATGCTGATTTTGCTAGATGTAAGTTAGAGAGAAAAATCACCTCTAGAACATGTCACCTTTTAGGCAAGTCACTAGTATCATGGAGTAGTAAAAAACAAAATTTTGTTGCATTATGTACTGCAGAAGCTGAATACATAGCTGCTGGATGTTTTTGTGCAAAAATTTTGTGGATGAAACAGACATTACTAGAATATGGATATCAATTCAGATATGTCCCAATAAATTGTGATAACACAAGTTCTATTAATATTTCGAAGAATCATGTTTCTCATTCTAGGAAAAAACATATTGATGCAAGACATCACCTTTTGAGGGATCATTATCAAAAAGGTGATATCACTTTGGAATTCATTGGTATTGAATATCAACTTGCTGATATATTCACTAAACCATTAAATTATGAGAGATTAGACTACATAATACATGATCTTGCCATGATTAATAATAAATAGATATCTTAATGATCTTAATGTTTAATAATTTACTGTATTTTACTTTACGGTTTCATGCTCACTATTTTACAGTTACTATTTTCAAGCTTACAGTCTCACCGTTAAGACCTTGTGCTCACGGTCTGTCAACTCACTATCTCACTGTGACTGCACAAAATGGTCACTGTATCACCGTGACAATCACCAACTGTCTCACCATGATGACTATTTTTCATTACACCGTAATGCCTACTCACGTTCTCACCGTGAAGATTATTTATACTCTTATTTTAACCCGTATTGCGGTAATATTAATTTCACCACTATTTGATTTCCCTCGTTTTTGTTTTTATGACGATTGACATTCCCAAATGATAAAACATAAAGGTTTCACTCAATCTCTCACCCAAACTCTCTTCTGATCTCTCTCTCTCTCAAACCCTCTTTACCATGTGAACCTCTTCTTCTCTCTCGCCCGAACCTTTAGTAGATGGCAAGGATGAAGCGTCCATCTTCATTTACCCCTGAGAAGCGCCGCTCTATGAAAGAGAAGAGGATACATAGGATTGCTCCCGAAGGACCTCTAAACACAAACTTGGTAAACCGTACTACAGTTCCTGAAAATGAAATTTTCCCTGAGTGGCTGCTATCTAGTATATCTTTGGTCCTAAAAATATTGAGAGAAAAAGGTTGGTTTGATTGGTTCTCAAGACAAGATAGAGCGATTTACCTGAGATTGGTATCTCAATTCTACCAATATGTGATGTTTTCCTTTGATTTTGGAGAAAACTTAATGGTGACCAGCTGAATCAATGGTCAGAAGTGTTCTTTCTCTTCGAGGTTGTGGGCTGCATGCCTTTGGATTCCAAATGATGGAGTTTGTGAAGACTATCGGAGAGACCCTCCTCCTTCATCTGACATCTTCGATCTAGAAAATTATTTGGGAACCATAACTGGTAATGGCACCAAGTGAAGGGCTATAGATGCAGAGCTTGATAGAGAAACTAGACTACTATTCAAATTTGTTCAGAATTTGATCAGTCCAAGAAAATGGGATTTTGATGTAATGAAGTATCAAAATGTGTTCCGGATTCACCTGTTGAATAATGGACATAAGATCAAACTATGCATGTATGTTACTAACCATATCTATGAGCCGATTAAAGTCACTTCCAAATCCAGATCCTTGTTTTACTCAATGATGATTTCAGCCATGCTAGTTGCCAAAGGAATGGTTAGACCGAATGAAGAAAAGTTAGAGGTCTTTGATTTTTGCTTATCCAAGCCTATCATCAAAAGGATGATGATTAGTTGGAACCCCTGGAAGAAGCAATGAGTTGAGGATAATGATCAATTGTATAAGAAGTTTAATCCTATTGATTATCCAAGAAGGCCAAAGAACCTAGCTGATCCAAGTCTGGAACCAGATGAAGTGGCTGAATACTCAGATGATGAAGAAGAACAGGAAGTGGCAGCTCAAGTACCACCTGGAGAAGTGGTTGAAATACCTCCAATAGAAGCAGCTCCTATTGAAAAATAATGGACTGTAGTCCCTGCTATTGTTCCTACTGAAATACCTCAAGAAGAGGAAGTTTTTGTTGAAAAGGAAAGGACTATGGATCCTTTAGTTGTTCTTAGTGTGGAAGAAGCTCCTGCTTCTAGAGAAGTTGTAAATATAGATATCGAATCTTAGGATGTATGAGATTTTGTAGTAACAGAATCCGAGAAAAAATCCATGGAAGAGTCTGCTGGTGTAGATGAAATCCCAGTTGAAAAGCCAGCCAATCTGGAAGCACTGCCTGTGGAACAGTCGGTTCCATAGATAATTCCCTCTACTGAAGAGAGTATGGAAATTGCCTTTTAGCTAGTAAGGAAAGAGTGTACTAAAGAGATTAGAGATGATCTTGTGGATCCTGAACATGTTTCTGAGCCTATAGTCTCTGAAATAGAAACACAATTTGAGGGGGAGGAACCTCAAAACCTTTAGACTAGTCCATCCAAGTCTGTTGAATCTGAATCTGAACCTGGTGATGAGTCATACTCTGTGTACACTCGATATGTTTTCCCAAGAATTTATGATGTGAATGATTCACAGCATGTGACTACAACTAGAATGGATCTATCCTCTGTGTTTCAAATAATGTCTATAGCTCATCCAGAACCAGAACCAGAGGCCCATTCTCAATCTAAATCAGAATCTGAGTCTGAAGATGACTCTGAACCGCAACTAGAACCTTCTACACTACCGTAACATGCACTCTTACCGGAGCAACACTCATGTGTAACTAAATATGATCTGAAAGTCTTTGGAGAGACTCTTTTAGCTGGAGTTGAGAAGATCTTATCCACTCAACCTCGTCCATAACTCAATTGAGTCAAGAAGATGCATCAATTCTCTTGGAAAATATTATATTGCATATTCAACCAAGGATTATTCAAAAAATTAAAGAAGTCAGAGTAGAAAATAAGCTGCTAAGTGCTGATGTTGCAAACCTGATAAATATTTTAGCAAACTTGCAGAATGAGATGTCTTTAAGATCATGGCCTGCTCCTGTTTCTACCCCTGCACATGTTGCTGCTTCTCCTGAGCCAACTGATCCCGCCCTTTCTAAAGAGATTATGTCTCAAGTGCATCCATATATAC
This sequence comes from Viscum album, assembly GCA_963277665.1. NCBI lineage: Eukaryota > Viridiplantae > Streptophyta > Magnoliopsida > Santalales > Viscaceae > Viscum > Viscum album. The sequence goes on from OY728147.1 coordinate 759,491,433, forward strand.
TATCTTGTGGTGAGAAGATTGTAAAAAGACACACAAAAACGCTAGAATGCATGAGGGAGCTTGTAGAAAATCTAAATAAGCTCCCAGATGAATACACTGGATGCCTGCAAAAATATCTGAAATAGCTCAATGTTCTAACCGAAGCTGTCAAGGCTTCTCCTGCTTCTGGTGAACCTTCTGTTCCTCCTTTGGATGATTCTCTACTGAGATCCATAATCATGGAATAACATCAGAATGACTTCAGTGGCTTGGATCTGTCTTCTTTGTTAGAAGTGGTTAAGAACAGTGATCGAGCATTGGACATGGTTAGGATTCATTCAAATATTACCAGTGATGCTCAACAATATATCACCAAGAATATTTATGTATATCTCAATCGTATTTTCTCTAAAATTGATTTCACAGATCACTTTAGATATCATCTAGAGAATTTGAGAATCCCTCCGGTAACTCAAGATTTTAAAGCTCAAGTTCAAAAGCGTACAGAGTTCACCAGATTGTTGGACAAATTTATGGAGAATAAGGACGATTTAGAAAAGTCTATGAAATATAGTGGTGAGATCATTACTGATTTAATAATTCTTTTTAAGCCGTATTTTCATGTGCAGAGTACTGCTATAGTTTCTCCAACTGCTTCACCCCTTAGACCTGGTCTACCTACCCATGCCTCAACTGCCATGACAGTCAGCCAAGCTCTTTCTCAGATCCGGCCAGTCATTCTTGACCAACTGCAGCCTAGATCTTCTACTGATATTACTTTGGCTCCATAATTTTTTGAAGTTCTACCCTTACCCTCATTGTCTACCACATCTATTCCTTCCTCTATACCAGCACCAGCTCCTGCTTCTGATAAAGACAAGTAAATGGCGGCTCCCTGAAGAGTCCACGGACTGTTTTCTTTTTTTGATGGGATGTCATTTGTTTTTTACTGTTTGTATTTCTCCTGTATGTTTTATTTTGAACCTTTTAAATGACAAATGCAGTGTTTCACTTCATTCTATATGGTTTTTGATAATTCCATAAGGGGGATAAACAAGTACAAGTAAATGTAAAAGTATTAGTATTCTAATTGTCGAGTCTGTTATTTTCTTTAATGTTGAATTTCATTTATATTTTTCCTTATACATGATTTGTGATCATAAAAAAGGGGTAGATTGTTGGACTCCTCATTCTTTAATCATGTTTTAATGATCACAAATCCTATTATTATTAATTAATCTCAATCTTAATTGACCATCGTGTTAATGCTCTCCAATCTCAATAATAACTACACATCATGTTTTAATGATAGAAAGTCTTATTGATGTTAATTACTCTCTTTAGTATTTACCAGTCTTATGCATGATCACCAATCTCACTTATATTATCAAGGATTTATATTTATGATTCATGTTATCTTACTCTCTACTGGTTAAGCTTAATCCATATTCTGCATATTACTGTCTAAGTCTAAATACAATCATTTCTCTAAGTATAGAGACATCATGATCTTTGAAACAGTAAGACAAACTATGTACAAGACACAGTCACAGTCAGAATGACACCGTGAAGGACAAACAGTGACCCAGACAAAGTGAAGGACAAACCATGACCCAGACACCATGAAGGACAAACCGTGACCCAGACACCGTGAAGGACACACCGTGACCGAGACACCGTGATCTAGACACCGTGACATGGAGACACAGTGAATAACATACAGTGGATCATATACCGTGAAAAATACATCGTTTACATAATCATTGTGACACCGTTTCTTAACTTTTTGTCAATATTATTTAAATAATGATAAAGGTCATATTTAATGGTTTTAATGCAACTAATGATATTTAATGATAGTTTTTGGTATTTCAGGAACCCGTATCAGGTACCTACAAAAATGATTCATTTCCTACTGCCAATGCTCGTGGAATATAAGGAATATTGAGCTTCAGTACACGTAAGTAATTGTGTGAATATACAACGAGAAGAACTTACACACGCACGACAACTCAAGAAACCCAAGTGCACTGTGCTGAACTAGAAGAACAATCCTGAGCTTGAAGGAGAGATTGCAAGACTTACAAAGAACTCCCATGAGTACAATCCAACACCTCTGAAGAACACGAGAACACAAGCTGAACTATGACACTCTATTTTCAACAGAAAAACAAGAGGACTCAGAAGCAGTTCTGCTGAATCCAACGAGTCCAGAGCTGCTTTGCTAATCACTAGATATTTTTAAACTCTTTTCTATTCTTTCTAAGTGATTTGTGTATTTACATTTTGGCAGTGTGGTGTACTTTGTATATATCACCCACACAAACATTGTCTTCTACACTGAACTGGAGGATATCAAAATCCTCACTCCAAAACTCTTAACTCTTGTTTACCCACGTCAACTACGGAAGAGGTCCTTGTGTGGCCTGGTCTTTATTTTGTTTCCTATGAAGAACAGTGGTAGAGGTCCCTGCGTGGCCTAGACAGATTTGTAAACTGTTATTAACCCCGATCCAGGGTGTGTATCTAATTTATATAATTTTGAGAGGACTATGTCTCGGATTGAGACTAAACCTCTTGTTATATCTGTTGTGCATCTTTAGTTTATGTTTAAAGTATACTACATATATCTTTTATATTCCACTATTGTTACTTTGAAATAAAAAACCATTTTAATGTTACTTTGATAGTTAAATTAGCAAGTGTTTACACTTATTGTAAATCAGTAGGTTAGTTTCAATAGTTAGTTTAATCTTGTGATTGAATTAACTAAGACCTAATCAATCTTTGGGAAGCTAAGTGAATATTTACAATCTGTATAAATTCACTACAGTTTAACTTGTTTTATAAATTTAGGGGTTTTAAATAGACAATATTTTAACAAAAATTTTAATTGGAACTCAATTCACCCCCCTCTTGAGTATCCACTCTGACCAACATTAAGAATATTTATTTTACATTAATCTTGTTGACTGAATGGGAAACCGAATTTTTAATTTGAAAATGTCCAAAAGATTGAGATATTTTTATATCCAAATTCAATGTAAAATTGATTCAAATGACCCAAATTGGATTTAATGATAAAAATTTGATATAATTATACCTTAAAACTAATAAAATGTATAATTTAACACTATAACTAATTCTGATGAAAATTCTATTATCAACTAAAATTCAGTATTTTTCACTATTCATCAAATTATAAAACTAATCAGAAAAATACCAAAACATAAATAAAAGTAGATTTTTATAACCCAATTTCAACTAAAAATTTAATTTATTCATATGAATATTATAAATGTGTCAAAAAGTATTTTTAAATATTTTCTCAATTTAAAGGTTGTAAAATTACTCTTTTGAAAAATATATCATTATAATTAGAAAATTGGATTTATTATTACATTATTTCTATTAAATATATTGGATGAGTGTAAACCTTTTTTATTTGAACATTAATATATATTTTATAAAAAAAATTCACCAATAGGGTTTTTTTAATTTCTTGAGAATAATTGGTGATCGTATATAGAAAAATATTTTTCTTAGAAAATGAATTTATTTACATTAAAATAGTTCTTACATTTATTTTAATCTAATTTATGAGAAATGATTCATTTTTTATACATGTATAAATTAAATTTTCATAATTTATTTATTATTATTTATAATTTCAATTCTAATAGATAGGTAGAAACTATTATAATATTTTAATAACAATATTAAAAATATATTGCAGTCTGGTAAAACATGATCTTTTATATAATGCAAACTATAAAAAGAACTCAACATTTTGTGTAACAAGAGCCAAAAATAGTGTTTCATATTTCGAAAGATAATCTAGGTGTTGCATATTGTGAAACCATGAATTCGTGTTTCATAAAATGCAATTATAACTTTGTGCTTTCATAAAGTAATATATATATTCAGTGTTGCATGAAATGAAAAATGATGAAAATATTAATTTAATTCCAAAACAATATTTCACCAAATATTGGGGTGTTACAAAGATGTTTTTTCAATAATTTTATTTTTTGATCTATAATGATCTTTATAAATTCCCATATCAATATTTACTAGATTAATAAACATTGCATCTTCCTCAATCCTCATTTCAGTCATAATTCCTTGATAGTTCCTACTCAATGTATATGCTACCATGTTGCATTTCCCTGGGAGGTAGTTTATTGAAAAATCATAATCCATTAGTATCTCGAGCCATCAACTTTTTCTCATATTTATCACTATATATGAAAAGAAACATTTTAGGATTCTATGCTCCATGTATATCTCATATCTCTCACCATATAAATAATGGATCCATATTTTCAAAGAGAAGAATGTAGCTGGTAACTCAATATCATGGTTTGGATAATATTGTTCACGGATCATAAATTTCCTTGATGCATACAAAATAACATTAAAATTTTTCAGTAGGATACAACAGATTCTTTTCCTCTATTCATCTTTATATATCACAAACCCTTCACTTCTAGATGGTAGATTTATAATTAGATAATTGATCAATCTCCTTTTGTGTTCATAAGAAAATTCATTACATTAATTTTTCTAAACAAACCTAACTATTTATGTGTAATCTTGGAAAATGGGTTACGTAATTGGTAAAATTATGAATAATATTCTGATAGTAACTTTCCAAACCAATGAACCTACACACATCAGTTATGTTCATTGGTGTAAGACTTTCTATAAATACATTTTTCTTTGAAGGTTCAAATGAGATTATATTTTTAGATATAGTAAGGCCATGAAAAGAAACTTCTTGAATCCATAAATTACACTTACCAAATTTCCCATATAACTATTTCCTTATAAGAGTCTTAAAAGTGTCAGAAAAGTTATTCTTTACGTACTTTGTTTTTTAGATCAATAAAAATAGAGGGAGAATTAGTCAATACAAATATAATTACTATAAACTTGTAATGATCATACCTTATATGAAAATATATATTCATAATTTATTCCTTATTTACTCACAATTGGTGATACCCAAAATAAAGGTCAATCATTGAAAAATATTGGGCTCCATAATGTTGATTAGATAATTCATCAATGAAAGTTATATAATAATATTTATTTATTGTAATATAATTGATTTCATTATAATCAATTCAAAACCTCATGGATCCATCTATATTCATGATAAATAAAAATAGGGACCCCCATAATGACAAATTGGGAAGAATAAATCCATTATTACCTAACTCCACTAGTTATTTCTTCAGCTACAATAATTCCATAGTGGTGATTCTATGGGAGTATTTGATATTGGTCTTGTAACAGGGATAAAATCAATGGAAAATTTAACTTCACACTATGGGGTGTATCCAGGTAATTCCTCATGAAATACATCAATGTATTATTTTACAATAGGTATATACTCAATTTGACTATTAAATTCTTCATCACTAGATGTTTTTTATCTTCTCCAAAAGAATTTCATTCAGTAGAGATATTTTAAGTGGATATATATTAGAATTAGATGATGTAGTTTTTCCTCCAAAGATATGGAATTATAAATCTTCCTCAAAAATCATAAATTTATTCTTCTTACAAATAAAATTTTCCATCATATTTTGAAAGAAAACCCATACCAAGGATTATATAAAATTAAAACGTAGAAATTATTATAAGATCATAAAATAATTTTTTTTATATGTCATAATAGGGACAACATGACACATATTTATTACAATTATACTTAAGAGTTTTTACTAAAAACATCCTTATTAAAACAAAAGGGAAATGTATAATTTTCTTATTGAACTAGGTAGATATAAAATATTGTGATGATCCAAAATCAAATAAAGAACTGGATAAATTTTAAGATAGTATTAATGTACATTCTACCACATCATTGGGTACTTCTACCTCAGTTGTATTGATTTCATAAGTTTTTCCATCTCCCTTTAGCCTCTTATGTGGTAAACTCCCATGAAACTTGTGGAATTAATTTTCGTAGTGTCCCATCTAAATATAGTTGAAACACTAAATAATAGTTTTTTCCTTCTTAAAATTTCATTATATAACCTAATGAACATTTTCTACAAACTTATAATAAACCCTCAGTCTCTTAATGCATTTTATAGGGTGATTTTTTGATAGTTCTCACAAGGACGGAATTTCATTGTTCTCATTATATTCTTCGACACATTTTCATTTTCATAGTGTCTATAGAATGTATTCTTCTATATATTTCCATTTAATATTTAATAGTGATATAATTCATTCTATATTTTTATGGAACACATATCTATTTCATCATATGAGAAAAAATTTGAGAGACCAATGATCTTTAGAGAATTCAATTAATACCTTAAAAAAATGGTCAATATTGCACTCTGTGATGCATATGTAATTCATAGCATACATGTATCACCATATAAAGGGAGATTAATAGCCATATAAACTTTATTAACCTATTTAATTTTAGATATGGAAAAATTTATTCATCTCAATTGTATATCCATGAGGTAATGACTTAATGAATAATGTCCCCTTTAACGTTATCAATTTAAAGAGTTCTATTTAGTCTTCCTACCTATAATTATATATCATATACCACCATTGATAATCATCTACATTGAGAAAATACACCACATGTGTGACCTTTTTATATTTCAAGGCATCCTAAGGCCATAAATATCTTACCTAGATACTTAATCCATTTATCATATACCATTGAATTAATAGTCCCACCAAACTATTGGGTTATTCTCTTGTACAATGATATCTAACATAAGAGAATATTCTTGTGGAATAGGATTCTCAATTTATGAAAGGTTATTTTTCAAAACATTATTAAGCTACCGTAATTAAAACTATACAAATGTGGGTCATAATAACATAAGTTATCCATCATATTAGAAACCATAGAATGAAATGGTTTTAATAAAAAACATTTAATCATAAACCATAGAAATGAACCAGGTTTCATAAATATCATTCCATAAAAAATAAACCATTTATATAAATAATAATAATGATATCATTGAATAATACCACTAGTAAAACATAAGTAACATTGAATAACGTTATCTTAGATGGAAAATAATTTTGAGAGGTCACATGAAACTTATTCTTGAAGAAAATATACTTTCTGTTTTGAAAAATAATTTTTAAATAATGAATCATTTAACAAAAACGTTATATTGAATATAAACATGAAAAATTATAAATTAATAATTTTAAACCATATTAAACATATTTTAAATCATTTTTAATGAAAATTCTTAAAAGATCATTTAAAAACATTGTTGAAACATTTTTATAAAATGTTTTTTTGATGGAACAAAGATTTATAACCAATGAGATAATAACATTAAATGAAACATATAATATCATTAGAATAATGATATTATTGATACAAAATTTCAAAGGGTAGTATATAAAACTCATAAAATAATATGGGTGTATAATATAACATGTGTCTCAAATTAGGAAAATAGAGGCAAAATCACCTTACATATTTGGTAACTTTGGAATAATAAAACCCATGAAAGAGAGAAAATAAAATGGATATGTAAGTTCCGATTAATTTTTAGAGTAATACTCATAATATACATTAATGGGTAGTATGTACACCAAAAAAGATATAATTAGTGTATAAGTCATGTATCCCATAAAATGAAAAGTGAGACAAAAATCCCTTACCTTGTATATTGACTGACATCTTGCTCATAAAAACCTCATATATAAAAAATATATGTTTATTATACATATATTTTAGATCAATATTCATATTTATAATACTATATATGATTTAAATATGACTTTATATTACCTACTTATTAAAAATTCCATGTTTAAGTAATGTTTTGGGTAATAACCGCTTTGTTTCTCGTACATATTTTGACTTGATATTATTGGTCTTCATACTTGTATCATGATTTAATTATAAATATAATGAATAAATGATATAAATATCATATATATTCAATATATATGTATTTATGGTTATCTATAAAAGATATAAATATAAAATTAAGGACACCATTTATTGAGAGGGTAGACCGTACGTACACATTAACGCTACATGCATTTTATGTCGTATTAGAAGAAATAATGTAAATGACACATATATATTTATATATAATATCATTAAAGTATCATTATTATATCATATATTTCATATAATTTTAAAAAATCCATCCTTAATACAATCCAGGTAATGTGTGAGCGAATCACATCGCTTTGAGGATGAGATAATCCACACGTCTACAAACGAAGTTACCGTATTTGAAAAAAATAAAATGTATGAAGGTATGTTTTATATTATAATTTGAAATTAATATATAAATCATAAATATCATATATATTATATAAAAATATAATTACCATCATATTTTACATCCATGATAGGTGGTAAAGGAAAAACAAACAACATCGTTTCGTGAGGCGGTAGTTTTCCGTACACAAGAACAGTAAGTTCAATACACATTAGATAAAAGTGTGTGTAAATATAGGTATAAACATCATATTAACAGAGTATTAGTACAGTTAGGATATTGAGGATATTATTTAATCATGTAATAAAAATAAATACGGGATTTCAAGGAAGAAATAAAACGATAACGTTTGTTGATGAATACTACATCTTCTTTGGGCATCTCATTATGATCTGTACAAAAGGACTTCTTTGGTTCTCTTTATACCCTAATTAAGGATTATAGGATTAAAGGAGGTAATTTTGAAGGATATTTGGATATAGTTTTTTGAAAATAAAAAGGTTATGATGTGTTAATAAATGAGAAGAAAAGGATTCCTTCTATAAGAGAGGGGAGAGACACTTCTGGAATTTCACAAAATATTAATTTATAATAAATTAAATATAAATAAAAATTCTCAAAAGGCCATGTATTAGAATATACGATGATGTAATATTATAATATAATTAAATTTTTATATATGTTTATATATTATATTAAACATTTTCATTTTTATTAACCATTAGTTAAGCTATTTTAATTTTAACTACGGTAAAAAAAGTTTTTAGATTAAGAGGATTTAATTTTTACATATAAAATGTAAATTGGGAAATAAATGGAAAATTTAAGATATTTTAGACCATATGAAAATAAATTGTCTTTATTTAATATTTATAATAATTTTTTAATAATTTAATAAAATATTATTTACATAAAATATCATAAGTGAAAATTTTGAAACGATTCATAACATCAACTTTAATAAAATCAACCTAACAAGTTTACTTATATAAAGTTAATTAAATACTAATATAATATTTCATATTCTAATTTATAATTCATATATTACCTTAATTAAGTAAAATTATTTTACTTTTATTATTTTTAATATCATTAATTGAGTAATTACTGCTTCATCAATTTGTAATTAATTATGATAGTTATTTCATCACTAAATTTATATGGTTTAGTTAAAAAATATTTCATAAATATTTATATATATAGTCTATTATATATTCTATTTATCCCCATATTAAAAATATTATACATATTAAAAGTAAGAGTGTGACATTTTGTCACTCCCTTTGAGTTTAATCATTTTTAAGTCATTTTAAGGGAAAATTGTTCATTAAATTATTAAATTTTGATACTTATGTGTGAATTATTTAATTAAATTAATCCAGTTACATTTGGAAAAGTTTTATGGTAGTTTTATAATTTTTATAATATTATTTCTACCCATAATTACCCAATTCTTCCTTTAATTGTGGTAATAAAATTTACTAAAGATACAATTCATATTTTCCATAAATAAAAGGGAAATATTTATGAAATATGGACCATTGATTCCAAATATTTAATAATTTTTTCATAATTCAAAACAAATAATTTGAAAAATCTACATTAAATTAATCTCGTTGACTGAATGGGAAAACGAATTTTTAAAGTGTAAACATCCAAAATAATGAGATATTTTAATATCCAAATTCACTATGAAATTGATTTGAATGAACCACATTCAGTTAAGTGATAAAAATTTGATATAATTATACTTTAAAACCAATAAAATATATAATTTAACACTATATATAATTTTTATTCAATGGATATTTTCTATTAAATTTCATTATTTTTCATTATTCATCAAAACATAAAACTTACCAGAAAAATAAAAAAACATAAATCAAATTATATTTTTATAATCCAATTTAAAATATGTATTTTATTTATTTATATAAAAATTATAAATGTGTCAAAAATTATTTTCAAATTTTTTTCTCCATTAAAAGGATGTAAAATTAATTTTTTGAAGAATATATATATTTATTTATAAAATTTGATTTATTCTTATATTATTCCTATTAAAAATATTGGATGAGTTTAATAATTTTTATTAGATATTTAATAGATAAATTTTATTAAAAAAATGACCAATAATGTTTTTTTAATTTATTAAGATAAAATGGTGTTTGTATATAGAAAAATATTTTTCTTAGAAAATGAATTTTTTTACTTTAAAATAGCGCTTCCTTTAATTAGTAGATAATTTATGATGAATGATTAATTTTATATACATGTATAAATTAATGTTTCATAATTTATTTAATATTATTCTTGATTTTAATTATAATGGCTAAATTGTAACTATTAAAATATTTTAATAACAATATTAATAATATATTGTAGTTCAGTAATACCTGATCTTGCATACAAAGGATGATATTAAACGAACTCAACATTGTCTGTAACAAGAGAAAAAAATAGCATTTCATATACTGCAAGACAATCTATGTGTTACGTGTAGTGAAACCTTGACTTGGTGTTTCATATAATGAAATAATAACATAGTGCTTTCATAAAGCACAAACTATATTGAGTGTTGCGTGAAATGAAAAATGGAAAAAATATTAAATTAATTTCAAAAAAATATTTCACAAAATATAAGGGTGTTACAAAGATGTTTTTTCAATAATTTAATTTGTTAGATCTATAACCATAATTATAAATTCCCATATCAATATTTACTAGATTAATTAACATTAGATCTTTCTAAATCCTCATTTTGGTCATAATTCTTTGATAGTTACTATTCAATGAATCTGGTACTATATTTTATTTCCATGGGTGGTATTTTATTGAAAAATCATAATCCTTTAGTATCTCGAGCCATCACCTTTGTCTCATATTTATCTCCATCTATTAAAAGATGCATTTTAGGATTCAATGATCCATCTATATATCACATATTTCACCATAGAGATAATGTCTATATCATCATAGATAAGATTGTAGCTGCTAACTCAATATCATGTTTTGGATAATTCTATTCATGGATCATAAATTTCCTTAATGGATAAAAAATAACTTTAACATTTTTCATTAGGATACAACAGAGTCCCTTCCTGTGTGCATCTCCATATATCACAACCCTTCACTTCAAGATGGTATATTTATAATTAAATAATTGGCCAATCTACTTTTTTTTCATCAAAAAATTCTTTATATAAATCTTTCTAAACAAAACAAACCATTTAGGTGTAATCATGGATAATGGGTTACCTAATTGGTAAAAATTATGAACAAACTTCTGATAGTAACCTTCCAAACTAATAAACTTACATACCTCAGTTATGTTCATTGGTATAGGTAATTCTCTAAATACCTTTTTATTTTAAGGGTCAAATTAGATTCAATTTTTAGAGACAATATGTCTAATAAAACAAACTTCTTGAAGCCATAAATCAAACTTTCCAAATTTCTCATGTTACTATTTCCTTATAAGAGTATTAATAATGACCCAAAAGTGACTCCTGATATACTATATTCATTAAATCAATAAAAATAGAGTGAGAATTAGTTAATACAAATGGAATTACTATAAACTTTTAATGTCCATAACTTATATGAAAATATATCTTTATAATTTCTTCCTTCTTTACTCGCAATTGGTGATACCCAAAATAAAGTTCAATCATTGAAAACTATTGGCCTCCATAAAGTTTATTTGATAATTCATCAATGAGAGTTATATGATACTTGTTATTTGTTGTAATAGAATTGATATCATTATAATTATTTCACAACCTCAGGGATCCGTCTATATACTTAACAAAGAGAAATAGTGATCCCCATAGTGAAAAACTAGAAAAAATAAATTCCTTATTACATAACTCATATAGTTGATTCATTAGATCCATTAATTATATAGTTGTTATTCTATAGGGAGTATTTTATATTGGTCTTTCATCAGGGATTAAATCAATTGCAAATTTAACTTCACACTATGGTGTATATCTAGGTAATTCCTCAAGAAATACATCATTTTATTCCATTAAAATAGATACATACTCAATTTGACTATTAAATTCATCATCCATAGATGTTGTTTTCTCTTATTCCCCATGAATTTCATCAATTATATCTATTTGAAGTGGATCTATATAGGAATTTGATGATGTTGTTTCTTCTACAATGATAAGGAATTCTACATCTTCCACAAAATCATAATTTCTTTCTTCTTAAAATTAAAAACTTGCATCATATTTTGATAAAAAACATATACCAAGGTTTATATCAAATTACACCATAAGAATTATAATAAGTTCATAAAATAATGCATTTTTATGTGTCATAATAGGGATTACTTGACACATCTTTATTATAATTATAGTTGAGAATTTTTACAAATAACTTCTTTATTAAATCAAAATGGTAATGTATAATTTTATTATAAAACAAAGTATATATAAAAGAGTTTTATGATCCAAAATAAAATAAATAATTTGATAGATTTCAAGATAGTAATAATGTACATTCCACCACATTATTGAGTACTTCAACCTCAACTGTATTGATTTTATAAGTTTGTCTAACTCCCATTAGCCTCTTATGTGGTAAATTCTTATTAAAATTATGGAATTAATTTAAATAGTGTCCCATATAAATATATTTTCGACAATGTATAATAGTTTTTTCATTCTCATACTTTCATTCTATAACCTGATGAACATTTTCTCCACACTTATAATAAGCTCCCAGTACTTTATAGCATTTTATAGGGTGATTTTTTTATTGTCCTCACAAGGGAAGAATTTATTTATTCCCTTTATCTTCTTTGACACATTTCCATTTTCATAGTGTCTGTTGAACATATTATTCTATATATTTAAATTGAATATGTAATATCTATATAATTACTTCTCTGTTTTTATGGAACATATATATATTTTATAATATGATGAAAAATTTTGAGAGACCAATGATCCTTAGATAATTCTCTTAATTCTTTAAAAGAAATGGTTAATATTGAACTATGTGATGCATATGTAATTCATAGAATACATGTATGACCATGTAAAGGAGGATTAATAACCAGATAAACAATATTCACATATTTACTTTGAGATAAAGAAATATTTCTTTATCTCAATTTTATATCCATGAGGTAAATATTTACTGAATAATTTCTCATTTAATGTTATAAATTTAACATGTTTTATTTCTTATTAATACCTATAATTATGGATCATATACCACCCTTGATAAAAATCACCTTTGAGAAAATAAACCACATGTGTGACCTTTTTACTTTTCACTACATCCTAAGGTCATAAATATCTTATCTAGAGACTTAATCCATTTATCAGCTACAATTGCATCAGTAGTCCCACTAAACTATTGGGGTATTCTATTTCATAAAGTGATCCAACATAATAGAATCTTCTTATGGAATATGATTCTCTTTTTGGGAAATGTTATTTTTTATAACTTGATTAAGCTACCCTAATATAGCCATAATTTTCTTTATTCTAATACCAACTTTATTGGGTTTCTAATCAAGGGGATATCTACATTGTCCATGAGTATTGTTATAATTCATACTTCTAGGTTCCATTTCTAAAGAATGAAATATATTGGATTTGTTTATAAAATTATTAATTTTAAATCATAATGTATAATTTAGAATATGAGGTTACACTTAACATAAATTTAAAATTTATGCATTATTAATATCATAATCCTAAACATTTGTTGCCTTGGGGATTTATTTACTTTAAAATACATCATAAATGTTTGTAAAGAATATTTTAATTATTCTAAGCATAACCCCTATGATTGTCAAACCATGGGCATATTAAGTCCCATTATCATGAACCGGGTTACGCTTGAGTCAAGACTGACACACCATTTTTGAAGTCATTACCCTTTGATACATCTATTCTAAAACCACATCCACTTGTAGAATGCAGACAAGGATATATTTCTAGAAATACCAATATAATATCTACCATACCAAAAATTTAGGATGATTTTATATACGTATCCTCAAATTCTATCTTATGGTTATGTTCCATAATATTTTCTCCTTATGTATAGTTTCCAAGGTTTCTACTAACCATTGTCAAATACCAAATATAATGAATTCAACCCTAGTATCTCTGAGTTAGTTCCTTACTTTATTAAATTGGAATATATAAAATATTTAAATACCAAAGGATCAAATAGTTTAGCAGTTTTGGAAACCTATATTACCTACATGATACCTATAATACATTGAGAATATAAGATAAAGCATAAAAAAAGTAAAATCTCAATATCCTTGAAATGTATTCTAAGAACTCGTATTCATATAAAGGGGAATGGAAATAAAATAGGGGAGAGATAAAATTTCTAATATGTGATAAATATAGCAGAAGATATCATGAATTCATAATGAATAATTAATATGGAATGATAAAAAACTAGACATGAATTCCATTTAAATAACTGGATAATGCATAATTAATATGTAAAGGTAAATAACAAATCATTCATACCATTTAATCAATAAATGAGATTGAAATGAATCCATATATTTTTTCATAGTGAAAATATGATGAATAATAATAACTACATAATAAATTAATGAAATGATTAATTATTAGACATCATGTTTCCTAGGAACATGATACTTTTTTTCCAAATCTATCCTCAAGACAGTTTAAAACATACTAGGTAAAAAACCATCTTATTTGGAAAACTGATTCGCCTCGTGAGAATACCAATGCATCAAGAGGCTTTCATTAACTAGTCCCCAACTAGTTTCTGTCATATCCAATGATTTCCTCATATATGGAATAATCGATTTAAATTTCTGAACAATGTGCACTATAAAATACTTGTATTGATTAAAGGATACAGATTTATCAATATTTACCTAGTTAATCAAATAACACAGAAATTAAAAACCATATCTAAAAATGATTTAAATTTTAGGAAATAATCATATACATAACACATTAATATGGATATTTCAGATAAATTTATTTACTAATGAAAAATTATTAGGATAATGTGACTGTTTCAAGAGAAATCTAACAATCAAAAAAGATTTCACAATAACTTTATCACTTTGTAATTTTCAAATAAAATACTCTTAGATAAAATAATTCATATTGAAACATAAAATAACATGCAGAATGAATTATTCATGATTTTAAATGTCAAATATTAATTTTATACACCATATAAATGTGAATTTGTTCAAACTAATAAATAATTCTCAATGGAATGAAAATTAAGATGAAATCTCTCACCGTATGCTTCCTTTTGGTTTAATGCACTTTAACCTCATGTATAATGGTTTAAATCCTATTATTAAATTATACCAGATCAATATTAATATTTATAATATCATATATGATCCTTTTATAAAATATTATCACCTATTTGTTAATAATATTTTATTATTAAATTATTTCAGGTGTTCATTGCCATGTTTTTTATTATCTTTTTTTATTTTGTATTACTCTTAATTAGATCTTATTTAATAATATAAATAATTAAAACCATGATATAAATATCATGTTTATTTAGTATATATTTATTTATAGTTACCCATAAAATTTGGTAATAGGAAATGAAATTCAACATTCATGAACATGGTAGGCCGTACTTATGCATGAACGTTATTTCCAGTTTCATGACGTATTGAAAGAAAAAAAATTAAATGATATATATATATAATAATTATAGTATAATTATTATGTTATATATGTGACATATTTTAATTAAAACTATATTCAATACATTCTATTTAATGTGTGATCAAATTACATCGTTTCGCATGACGACAGTCTTCCGTACAGAAGAACGATGTTATAAAATTCCCAAAATACAAAAAAGAATAAAGGTATGTGTTATAAAATAATTAAATAATAATAATAAATTATAAATATCCTAAATATAAAATATTAATATTATTTTAATCATTATTAATAACCTTTAAATTTGGTATTGGAAAAATGAATGACAGAGTTTCGCAAGGTGGTAGTTCACCGTACATAAGAATAATTCTTTCATAACTCATTCGTTGGAATTTTAGAATTTTATTTATTACGACAATATCATATAAAGTTACCAGTATAGATAGTAAAATTATGGTATTATAAAATCAAGATATAAGAATAATTTAAGTAGGTGGATACAAAAATAAAATTAAAAGGCTTTTAGAAAAACACTACCTCTTCTTCAGGAATCTATTTAGGTTTGCAATAATCCCTTCTTAAGTTTTATTTATCGTAAATATTAATGATTCTAGGATGAGGGGATGGAATTTTTGTAATGATTTGGTCAGGTATTGGATTACCAAAATTGGTTTTATAGGTGTGAATAAGTGAGGGGAGTGAGTTCCCTTTTATAGTGCAGGTGGACTGATATTCTTTTAAATTCCAAAAAGTTAACACTTTTGGGAGGTCTCACATAACTCATGTGACTCCAATAATGTTTTTTTAATAAAATATTGTATATTTCAAAAATATATCCCTAATATGAGTTTTGGACAAGTGATGGTTCATTTCCACACATTATCTTTTCAAATTATCAAATAAGTAAACTCATTTTAACCTTATTCATTGTGATTTACATTAAACGTTTTCACTAATCACCATGGTAAAGAATTAATTTGAACTTATTGAAAATTATAAATTAGTTTTATTAAAAATATTAAATCTATTTTCTCAAATTAAACTCACATTTGTGTCATAATATAATTTAAAAGTATCCCATAGACGTAATGACAAAGCATGATTTTAAAGTGAAAATGTTCAAAAGTTTAAATTTCTTATATTTAAAAATTCAATATGAAGTTCATTAAAATGAAAAAAATTATATTAATAGATATAAAAATGATCTAATTCAACATTAAAAAAATTAAAATAATATTATTGATTATATGTTATTTAGATGAAAAATCAGTTTTCAATAAAATTTAGTATTTTTCACTCTTCATCGAAAAATGAAACATCTCAGAAAAATAAAAAAATACACTATAAGATAATTTTTACATACCATTCTCAAATATTTATTTTATATTTAAAATTAAAATATATTAAAGTTTCACTAGTTATTTTAAAAAAAATCTTCAATTAAAAGACGTCATAACTGCCTTTAGAAAAATACACATTTTTATGTGTAAAATCAAATTAGTTCTTGTATTATATTTTCCAAATATATTGGATAAATCAAAAAAAATTTGATCGAATATATAATATATAAATTTCATTATGTTCTTTCACTAAAAGTAATTAATTTTATTTATTAGGATAAAATTCCTTTGGCCCATAAAAATTTTTATTTAAGAAAACATTTATATTCAATTGGTTTTCATATTCATTTCTAATTAATTGGTAATAAATGAATTCAAACATATATTTTCACAAGTTAGTTAATATTATTTATAACTTTTAATTTAACAATTATGAGATAATTTCCATTCTAAATATTAATATTATTCAGCAAAAATAATTCTTGAATGCAACGCAAGCCATAAAAGAAAGTTATTATTACATATAATGAAATATAACTCAGTATTGTGTGAATTGAAATATATCAATAAAATTAAACTTATTATAAAATTAAATTATTATATGGTCTTCAGGCATTATAAAGAAGATAATGTTGTGGCTGATGAAGATGATGATGATAAGGAAGATTCTTTGAGTGGGTACCTAGGGTTGTAGAAGATTATTATCCTTTTCTAAAATCCTATTCCAATATATGTAGCATATCAATAAACTACTTACAAGAGATATTTGGAATAGTTAGGTCAAATGATGATATAAATTATGGATTACAAGTTGGTGAAGCTAGTGAATGTTAATATAAAATATATGAGAAATATGATGATGGGAAATACACTAATAAAAAGTAATAATTACATCTATATATATATGTGATAAATGATGGGATTTATGGATTTCTGTTTATTCATTGTGAGTAATTTTAATATTATTTGTTTAAAGACATATTAATTTATTATTTTTGTCATATAATTATATTTATTTATGATTAGAGTGTTATTTATAAATAAACAAATCCATTTATTATGACTAACAATAAGATGGACACTTTTCATGACATATATAAGAAAATATGCTACAATTTAATGGTCATAACATAATCTTGAGTAAAGATAAGATGCCATAAACTAGGATAGATTGAAGATGTAATTTAATTTTCTTTCATTATCAAATGGAAATATTTTAGCATTTAGAAAAATATTTCTAAGACTATAAAAAATAACCTAAAAAAGATTATATATATAATGTGATAAAGTATACCCATTTGTAATCCATATTAAGGTTTTAAAAAATAAAACTATTAGACTTTATTAACATATTTTTTATAGTAATATAGATCTTAGTGAAATATAATTCCATATTTAAAGAAATTACGAGGTAATTTTCCTACAAAAAAACATATTTATCTTTGCAATCATTGTAGGAGAATCTTCATTAACACATATACTTCTTCATTTGAGTCATTCTTAAATAAAATAATCTTTATATAATTCAACTCTTAAATCCATTATTTGTTCTTAATTTTAAATAGCAGGGACATCTACTATTTTAATATCTTAATCCAATAAATTTATATTCAAATCATCAAGGCTTATTGTACTCAAGTCTCTGTCTCCAATAATAGAGACTTTATGTTTGAAGTGTGGCAGAATTGTGCTAATAATTATTTAATGAATATATTTATATTTTATGGTCTCTAGTTGACCCCTTAAAGAAACTATTGTATCTTCTACCTTACTAAAGAAAGTGTACGTTGTTGTTATTAGAAATACCTTCATGTATTTAAACTCATTCCATGTAAGATTAATTTTTTATTCTTTCACATTATTTAATACTTCATATATATTAGAATGTTTTTTAAAACTATTTTTAGTTATTTAATCCAATAGATTGTATATCTATATACCATCAATCATTTAACCGACTAAAGAATTTATATCATTTTAATCTACTTTAGGATCTATTTATTATTTTTTTTGGGATTCTACACATTATTCATTAATTGAAATTCCATTTAATAATTCCATATATTCATTGAAAAA
Organism: Viscum album; assembly: GCA_963277665.1. Classification (NCBI taxonomy): domain Eukaryota; kingdom Viridiplantae; phylum Streptophyta; class Magnoliopsida; order Santalales; family Viscaceae; genus Viscum; species Viscum album. The sequence goes on from OY728147.1 coordinate 759,510,738, forward strand.
AGTTATTTTACATGTTGAAGTATTCCACTTTTAAAAATCTAAAAATCATTCCCATTTAATACTTGATTGTATCATTACTTCATATCTGAATCCATATCATTGAAATAAGATAAAAAACACGTAAAGATATTTTTTAAAAAATAAAATATAAATATAAAATACCACTAGTTGTAAATTAGAATAAACTCTAATCATTATATCAATTTTCATTTCCTTATCACATTTTCGGAGACACTCCAAGAGAGGGTGAATCAGGGAATGTAACATTTCACAATTTCCACTAATTTTATTCTCACACTTATAGATCTTGATGGACTAAAAAGTAGATATCCTTTTTTAATATCTTAATTTTATTGTACCATTTTTCACTTTAACTCTCACACATTTTATCCATTATATAATTCATTCTTTCATAGAGACAACATATATACTTGATTCGCCTCCCAATATAGGTAGGAGTGTCCCAGGTGTGTGGGAGTCTAATAAAACTCACCAATATTATTATCTCATTTAATACTAAATATTTATGCACTCACTACCACCAAGGATATCCACCTTTTTGTTTTTGTCACACTAAATATACAAAATGGACCCATTTTCTAAGCGCAACACTTCATTTAAATCTACAAGAGGATAAGAACAACAAGTTTAAAAATCATCTTAATTTAAGGAGTATCAATGTTTCTCAATATCTATAATCTTATAATGGGTTTCCATTATTTGGAGTTATTTTTTTTCTTTAAAGGATCACCTTCTCCAAATTTTCTAATTGATAGTTATGTCTTCCATTTAACACCATAATATTTTACTATATATATTTCCTTTAAAAAAATCTAATGTGCTAAATAGCTTGTTACACATGAAAAAAAATACAATGAGATACACAAAATTATATAAATATTATTAAAATAATAATAAAACCTATAGTAAATAATAATATTACAATCAATTATAAATTCCGATAGAATATGAACAAAAACACTTAATGTTTTAAAAGGTAAATTTTCAATAAAATCATTTTTTCTTTATTGATTTTATTTTAATATAAAAGATAAATTTTATAATTTTATAATTTTAATTTCTTAAATTGAATCTTTTTTGAATTAATCATCTTAAAGGGTTATTTTTGATATTTTTCTAAAATAATTGTTTTTTAGGTTAATAGTGGAATGAATACTGATTTCGCTAATAATTTCTCTTTTATATATATAAGAATGAATTAAAAGTTTTTGAAACATTAATATAAAAATTATTTATTTATAAACTAAAATAAATCTCTTAAAAATAGTTTTCTTAATTTATAAAATCCATGTTTAATATTTTGGAAACATTTGTACTATTATAATCTAAAAACTATTTTTTATTAACTTATATTAAAAAAAAAATTTCAAAACATGTAGAAATTAAATCTTAAAAAGTTAATATAATATTTTTATCAACATGATAATATTATTTAATATTTTCAATTACATAATTTGGAATAAAATTTTTATTACTAATATTAAATTTAAGGACTATGATAATGGTAAAAAGATTATTTTTTAAGAATTAATTTATTAATATTGTCTATCATTTATTATATAAGTGAAATTGATCTTGTAAAACCCCATGATTTTATGGTATGTGTCCTTTCAAATTTAAATTCTTGGACAAAATTGGTTTCACACAACAATAATCTTAAACAAGTAGTGATATACTATTAAATATAATTATTTTAAAACAACCATCATAACCCAACCATAAAATTTGTTGGAATGAACAGTATAGAACGTATTATGAAATTTTTATATTATATGTCTAATAAATTTTATTTACATTCATCCAAATTATTTTATAGGCATAATATAAGAATATACACAATTTTATGCATTAAAATGTTATTTTTATAAAGGTAGTTTTACCGCCTTTTAATAGCTCTCTTGGTTGAAAGAATTTTTTTAACACTTTTATAAATTATATTGATCAAAATAAAATAAATTTTTAAAATAATTATGTCAAAATTATCTTAGGGCAAAATTTTAGTATTTTATTAAAATATTTATTTTCCAGTGAATAGTGAAAAATCTTTATTTTTTTAAAATATTCATTTTTTTATATTAATAGTATATTTGTGATTTCAATATAAAACACACATATTAAAGTATAAATAAAATTTAGGCTTATTATAAATTAAAATATGATATATTTATATCTTGGAAAAAGTTTATAAATGTTTTAAAAAGTATAAATTAAGTGATGGTATTTTTTTAGAACATAAATATTTAATCATAATTTTAGATTTAAAATAAAAATATAAAAGAATATTTATTTTAATAAAATATATTAATAAAATAATAATTTTTTTCTTAGGATTATAAGATAATTTTATGAGACCTTAATTATTTTTTCAAATTGTCATAAAACAAGTTATACTTGTAAAATCAGTATTTTTCAAATATAATATGAATTTATTTAAAAATTAAATTTAAAATATTTATAAAATAAATTCAATAAAATTTTGTCCATTTTTTAATTATAAATTTCATAAAATTGTTAGGGTAAATATTTGGGTTTTTTCTAAAATAGTTGAAATTTTGTTGAATATTGAAATATGGTAATTTACGGTATTTAACAAATACATGAATTATTGAGACATATATGATGTATGGATGATGTAATACCATAATATAAAACTATAATTCAATATTTTTATTATATTTAGTGATAATTATAAAACTATTAATTTTCTTGAGCTAAAATAATAATCCGGTGAATTAAATAATAAAAAAGACCCCTCTCATCCATTATAAATACCACCACTTACCACCTATTATCCTTACAACTCCAAAGACTATAAGCTTGTAAAATTTCTTCACAATACCTATTGAAAACCTATAACACATGTTATGGTATTTCTGGTATTATATAAAAATCATTTTAATGTTCCTTAAGGAATTTCTCAAGGAGAAGAATTCAAGAGGTAAAATCCCTTTTCATTCTTTTAATTTTCTGTAATTTTCGTTAATTTTCTTATACTTTCCATACCCACTATTTATAAACATGAATTATAACTCCAATATATTATATAGAATATGATTTGATTATTATTATTATTGTATATCCACCATCAATTATTTTATCTCCCCCTTTTATTCTAAAAATGAAAACATCGTTCGTGAGGTGTCGATTTACCGCCTTTGTGGATGATAAGTTTTCAATTTTCAGTTATTCCTTCAAGGATGGTAATAAAACCATTTTTATTGTTAAAATATTCAATAATATATGTAATACATATTATTGAATTTTTTTAACCCTTCTATATAAATAATATTAATTCATTAGACAAAACTCGTTCATGATGATCAGAAAAACACCTAAATAATTTAAACAGTTATCCGGAATGCTTTATTTAATGAATAATCCAAATATGTAGAAAAATATGATATATAAGACCATTAAATATGCTTTATTTTTATTAAAAACATGTAATTTTAATTCATTATGACTATTACCATTTGACATGATCTTTCATACATTTATACATGTGAAACAATAATGAAAACCAAGGCAACGAACACTTCCAAACGATGAAATTGAATCTTATAACTCATTAAAATACTATAAATGAACTTAATAAAATTATAATAAATTTAATAAATTTTTAATTTATCTTGAATTTTATTATAAATTAATATAATTTTATTATTCAGGATTTTATGTTCAAGTGAACAATTCTTTTGGACATAAAGTAACGGTTTTATCATCTCACTTTTATTTCTATGAGATATGCCTTATTCACCACTATTTCTTCTGTTTGGTGTATTTATACTGAACTTTTATGTATAATATCATTAATATATTTATATTAATTGTATTAAATGATTAATTTTATGATTATTAATTTTATGGATCATACAATTCGATTGACTACAAAGTAGTAAGAGATCTTGAACTTCCATTTTTTATTCAGGCTACGCTTTATACCCCTTTAACCCAATGAAATTAATATTTTTTTATATATACTTATTATAAATTATATTTATATTTTCCAAAATCATTTATCAAGATCATTTTATCTTTCTCTTATGGGGAAGTACATGTTTTATATGGTTCTTTTTCAATTCCCCAGGAAAACAAGCCTGGATAAAGGGAACTTCCCAATTTATTAGCCATTTTCAAGTACACTCCATAATCTATTCTAAGCCAAAAATATTTTTATAAAATAACTATTTTTTTCATGAATACTATATTTTTAATTTCTGGTTTTATGGAAACAATTATTCCTTTATAGGATTCAAAGACACATTTATATTTTCCCTTAAAGATCAATAAAGTGGTTTATTTATAAAGTTTCTTAAACAGACGTTTAACATGTTTTTAATTAGGTTTACAAATTTTAGTATCAATTTTATTGTAATATTCTTCATATATAATTTTATAAATTTTTTTCCTTAATATATATGCCTAGAATTTTCTTTTTATGAAAAATAAAAATGGCTTTCCAAAATAACTCTTCTTTCTAAAGTAAAATGGTATCTCTCTCCAAAATTTATCAATCATTTTATTAGAGTTCTTATATTTATTTCAACACAATATGTTTAATATTATTCTTTATGTATATTTATCTATTTTGTTTCCATATACCATTTTTTTTATTGTTTTGTTTTTATTTATGGGGATGTACTATCTTGATACTGTAACAGCCTAAGATTTTATAAAAAATATTCTTTTTAATTTTATTAATGTCTTGTGTTGTACGCTACACCAAAAGGAGATTGCACAACACGCATCATTGACTTGCCTTGCATTACACGCAATCGCGACCTTCCTCGATAGCGTGTGTAATACGCAATACCGAGTTTCACTAAATAACGATATGCTATTAAAATATTATTAAAATTAGCCGTTATGAATAGTAATAACCACTTTTTAAAATTCTGTAAATCTTATATTTCAAAATGAACTTCATTTTTGGATTCGGAGTATCGAATTTAGCCTAAGGTGAAATTTTGGTACATTTCGGATAACTTTCATATTCTGATGAATAGTGGAAATTACTAAATTATAATTAAAAAACAACTTTTTTTATCGAAATAATTAATAGTGATAAATTATTAATTGGAGTAGTTTTAAAGTATATTTATAATATATTTTTTCAATTTAATACAATGTTGGTCATTGGATGTAATTGCACATTTAAACCAGACATAAACAAGTGTCAATCTTTTGATAGATATTGTTTCTTAAAAACACGCTATTTGTTTTAACAGCGGGATTTAATTATAAAATTAATTAATGCAACTTCTATGTTATGAATTTGGTAAAATAGACTTCATTTTTGAATTCGGAATATGAAATATAGCTTAGGATGAAATTTTGGCATTTTTCTGAAAACCTTCATTTTTTGATGAATAGTGAAACTACTAAGTGGTAGTTACAAAATTGAATTTTTCATAAAACATAATTTTACCGCTTTTGTGAATGGAATTTAGAAAATCCGATAGACACGGTTGGTATCAGTAAGTAAAATATGGTTCAATGAGATAAAAATAATTTTTGGTGAATAGTAACTTTTTACTTTTTTTTACCGCGGTTAATAGTAAATAGGGTAACTAAGGGTAAATATGATATTAATATTATCCTAACACATGTCCTAATTCTATTGGACAAGTGTAATTCGACCAAAAACAAACTTAGGAATAAAATATGACCATTTAGGCCCACTTGGATTAGATTAGGACATTTATTATTAATTTATTTAAAGAAGGGTTAAAGTAGTTAAAATCAAAGTTTAATAAGTAAATAATTTTTAATATGAGGTTATATATAAGATAAATTCGATTGTAAATATTCATTAGAAAGCTAAAAAGATTTACTACAAGATTGTATTTTATTTGTAATTTTTAGACATCAAATAATTTAATTTATTTATGACACAAAGATGATGCAGTAATTATATTGTTAATGAAATATTGACATAATTAATGTTATAAACACCAAAATAAAAGTAATTTGAGACTTTTTATGAATTAAACTAATTTTCTAGGTTACTAAGATATATTAGTGTTGATTTAATCAACTTGGTTCGAACATATAATTATGTTATGACGTTCACAAAAATCATATATCAAATAGTGTCAAAATTGACACAAAATAGTTTTTAAATCAAATATTATATTATTAATTGTTATTATATTCCTAAAAATCTAAGGTTCGGCCAAATTACATAGATAAGGATATATGTATTAATAATATACAATTTGGGGTTCGTTTGTCATGTTATAGTAAGTTTATTAACCATATAGTGTAAGAAAACAAAAAGACACGGTAAAAGTTAAATTATTTAACTTAGAGTTAAATCTAATTGATAAGGTTAAAATAATAACCTAAACTTGTCTAAATTCTATTGGTTGATAGGCTTTCGACCCTTCCCCAATTTATCTTCGAAATAATACCCTTTGGAGCCATTATAAACCGATTTTGACTTTAATATAAAATAATATTTTGAGATATTCCTAAGGTGCCCCTCTCCTCCCTTATAAAAGGACACCTCCTCCCCCTCCTCCTCACACCAATTTGAGCACTCAAGCTCGGCCAACCCCTGACATTTTCTCCTATCCACTTCCCTAGAATAATCCTAGAGGTCCTGGTCTTCTCCAAAGACCAGTCTTAGTTCCTTAAGTGGAGGATTTAAAGAGGCGTTCCAAAGAAGAGGTAATATCCATTACCGATCTTTTCAATTTCTTTCTTCTTCAACTTCTTCTTCTTTAGTTGTTTCATGATAAAGTAATAACATCAGTATTACTTACATACTGATATGTTATTATAAATATGAAACAACCCTAATTCACCTTCTATCCATCCTACGGAAAAATGAAATCACCGCGCGTGCGTATGTACGGAATACCGTCTTCACGCCGTGGTGTAATCTATTTTCCACCATCACCTTACAAGGATGGGTATAATGGTGTAATGAGTAACTATATATGATTATTATGAAGTAATATTGATACTGAAATAATATATATATACTCCAATACAATTCCACGATCATAGGAATGATATCATCACTCGTGCGTACGTACGGAATACCGTCTCCACGATGTGATGCGACTCGTTCTACATGATCTTCATTTCATAATGATTATATAAATGAATTTAATGAATGAATATGGTATATACTACACTAATACCATTCTGGAAATGTATTATCTATAACCTAAATATAAGAATAAGAATTTATTCGACAAAACACGCATAAGAACAAAAAGTTATAAAGACCCGAGTAACAAGTAACAATGAAATATTACTAACAAGAAGCTAATAATATGACCATATATGATATCATATCAATATGTATGATTCTGGAATAAGTCAATAACATTATTTAAACCATTATACAGGAGCTTCAGACACGAACAAAGCAAATCGGACCTAAGGTAAGGGAAATATAACAATCTCATTTTTATCCGAGATTGTTTATTCTTAAGTATTTACTGGGGTGTATTTTATCATCCAAATCCATGTCCCCTCAATATGTAATATTATTTCCATCCTTCTACAATAGTTTATATCCAATTTTACCCTTCGTTGCGTTTTTAGTAAAAGTACGAAAGGAATCTTTTGTCGTTTTTTTTCGTACGAGGTACTTTTTGACTTTTCCGACAAAAGTACGAAGAATGTTTTTTTTAACTTATACGGCATGAATGGATTTTTAAAACATTATTTCCAAGAAGCTTCCTTTACAAGTTTTCATGTTTATTTTTAATCAACTTCTTTTAGTTTATAATTGTATGACATATTAAGAAAAGAAAAGTGTTTTTGAAGAAGAAAGGATATTTTCCTCAAGAATGGAGTTCAAGTGTTCTATCAAAATTATTTTCCATCTAAGATAATAAAGGTTTCTGTTTTTATCCTTATTATTACATTGATTTTATCATGTTGTGATGGAATTATTTTTATGAATTCCTTTATCTTATATGAATTGATTTATGATGTCATGATGTTTCAAGAATCCCATTTTTGTTACATGTGTTATGCGATGATGTATGTTTTATGATTATGTGGCACAAATAAGAAAGGATTCATTATAAGATGGGTGGGACCTATATCTCCCTCCAATGCATTGGGTAAAGATTTTATATCTCATGAGATAGACAGGGCTGGAACGGTAGGTTATACCGGTTTAGTGAAACAGGACTGAAACGAGGGTTACTCGGTTCAGAAAGGGACTTTGTCCACTAAGATAGTCTTGGCAATGAGTCATGACTAACAAGAAATGATTTTCCATGATTATGTGTGAATGCCACAAAGTTTCAAGTTTTATGTTATGATTATGGGGATCTCATTTTCACTTCTATGATTTATCCCATGTTATGATATTATGAGCTCTTTTGCAGGTTAAGATTTCCAAAAGCTATGTTCTTATGTATATGATGTGATTGATATTTCTTTTGTTTACCCTTACTGAGCATTTGAGCTCACCCTTTTATGTTTTCTTTTCCCCAGGATATAAAGAAAGGTTTTAGGTAAAAAAAGGGGAAGATCTTTATGGGAGATATTGAAGATCTTTCACCACGATTAGAAGATTACGTTCCGAGTTTCCAAAGACACTAAACTATTACGATCCTTGTGTGTGTGTTTTTGTTATGTACTAAGTATTCCGCAAAAGTAATGTAATGTCCATGTACGATAAGCTTCGGATTTCTACAGTTGGTATCAGAGGAAAGGTTTAGTCAACCTTTGGAAACTAGGATGCGAAAACGTTAGTGAGATCCCTAGAGATATTTTTAAGGTATGTCTAGGGATGTCTCTATGGTTAAGTATACGTATAGGTTATAGTCCTAGAATTGTGCTAACGATCTTAGAATTAAACCTAAGATGTTAGATATTGAAGGTACTCCCCCTTTATTATGTTGTTTTCCCTAGCATGATTTTTGCCTCTCGCACTATTCTTTTTGGGTTTTAGACAATGGATGGAAACCGAAGGAACCGTGTTGATCAATGCAATGGACAATGCAATGATTGTCCTCCTGAACAAACAAATGTTATGGGAGATGGAGTGAAAAATCTTATTGCTATACTTACACAAGCTATGAATCATTCTGGACTTCCAAATGAGCAGAGAAGGGAACAATATTCTATTGAGTCCTTCATGAGGCAACGTCCACCTTCTTTCAGTGGGTCTTCTGATCCACTTGTGGCTGAACAATGGATCAGTACTACTGAAAAGATATTTTAAGTTCTTCAATGTTCTGAACATGATAAAGTCATCTTAGCAGTATATCTTTTGGAAGGTGAAGCTGATCAATGGTGGAATCTTATCAAGAATACGAGGCCAAGAGATGAAATTGAGCCCATGGAATGGGACGAGTTCAAGAACTTGTTTTTCAGTAAGTACTTCCCTCATATTCTTCGAACAAAGATGGAGAAAGAGTTTCTTGAAATGAAGCAAAGGGACGATGAATCTGTTGGTACCTATGAAGCAAATTTTACAAGACTTGCAAGGTATGCTTCTGGTATTATCATCCAACCTGAAAGTAAAGTTGATCGATTTTTCAGTGGCTTAGAACCAAGACTTCGAAGGGAATTAGCTATAAGAGACTTCAGTAGCTATGAAGAAATTGTGCGTTGTGCTATCAAGGTAGAAATGGAAGTTGGTGTTACATATCCATCTCATGGTTTTGACAAGAAACGAATGATGGAGTTCAAGGAGAAATCTCAGAATAATGGTGAAAAGAAGATGAATGTTTCCTTATGCACAAAGTGTGGAAAGAAGCATGGTGGAGATTGTCTTAAAGGGACTAGAAAATGTTTTAAGTGTGGAAAAGAAGGTCATCGAGCAGCTGAGTGTCGAAGTAATGGAAAAAGGGTTTCTAATGATGTGAATAAAGCAAACACTGCAGAGAACGCACCACCAACACTTCAATGCTTCAAGTGCAAGGAAATGGGGCATTATGCTAATAATTGCCATAATCCAAGGGTTAGTGATGATCAACATGAGCAACCACTGAAGGCAAAGGACAAAGGGAAATCACATGCGATCACTATTGGCGATGTTGAATATGATAACGATGTGGTGGAATGATTAAGTGTTTATGTAATGGGATTCCAAAATAATGTTGTATCATGGATTATTGGAATATTTATGTATTGGTCTAATGTGGTATTCAAAGTGATTGAGATATTACGCGCATAATGAAGGGAAAACGAGAAAACAAAATGTTTAACAGTATTCATGAGCTCATGATTGATATAAGGACTAAGTGATATCATGGTTTGAGTATATAGAATTTTGAGGATTTTGGTAAGTGGAAAGTGTTAACTTTTAACTGCACTCATGTTTTCACTAAGGTATTCAAGAGAATACACGATTAAGGACTTTGAATGTTTGGAATGTGACCAACAAGACATATCTTATGATATGTGGGGATCAACGACAGTATTAAATCTCTGGTAATCGTTGTCACTATATTATGAGAGTGGACTGCAGTATTATGTATAAGCCTAAAGATTAGACTGGAATATGTTGGACATAAGTTAGTATTGTTTAAGGATAGAAGATTTTCGATATTATTGATGGGATGTTATGGTAACGTAGTTTTAGAAAAAGGACAACCTGCAGGACGGGCGACAGCCCATCGCTTCGGACAAGGCTGTAGGAATCGAACCCACAACCGAAGTGCGACTGGCCTTTATCGCCTACCACTGGCCTACAGGAAGTCCCCGTTTAGTAGAAACTAGTTTTATTTTATTAAGCGGTATGATATATGAAGTATAAGTTCATTTTTGGAACCATATACGATTAATCTCACTGTAAGATAGACTTATAACTTTTTCTAACCCTTTGTTTGAAATAGATGGAATGACCCATCCTTCTATCACATGATCTTCTAATGCTTCACGAATAACAAATTCAACATCATTTCTTTATGATATGAAGTGGAAATTGTTCAATTCACGAACAACAGTGAGATTGTAACAAAATCATGTAAGTATTTCTTTTAATTCATCAACTTTAGGGAAATGATCTTGAAAACCAAAAATGTTGTCCTAGTGATCTTATACCTAATGAATCAGATGGTACCTTATATCATCACAAATCTATGGATTTGTGATTATTGGATTTTCCATATCCATGTTCTCTACCACTCTCCATCAGAACATGATGGTTAGATTTCTCTTCCATATCCATATTTTCACCTATGTGGAAACCCAATAATTAGTTTATTTGGGTAACCGTTACGTTTCATACTTTTGTTTTTAAAGATTGGTTTTGATATTCCTTTTTATGATGTGGGTTTCTATTAAAGAACTTTCGAATAGTAAACCATTTATAACCCCGATGAATTTCGAGGGCAAAATTCATTTTAAGGGGGGTAGAATGTAACAGCCCAAGATTTTATAAAAAATATTCTTTTTAATTTTATTAATGTCTTGTGTTGTACGCTACACCAAAAGGAGCTTGCACAACACGCATCCTTGACTTGCCTTGCATTACACGCAATCGCGACCTTCCTCGATAGCGTGTGTAATACGCAATACCGAGTTTCACTAAACAACGATATGCTATTAAAATATTATTAAAACTAGCCGTTATGAATAGTAATAACCACTTTTCAAAATTCTGTACATCTTATATTTCAAAATGAACTTCATTTTTGGATTCGGAGTATCGAATTTAGCCTAAGGTGAAATTTTGGTACATTTCGGACAACTTTCATATTCTGATGAATAGTGGAAATTACTAAATTATAATTAAAAAACAACTTTTTTAATCGAAATAATTAATAGTGATAAATTATTAATTGGAGTAGTTTTAAAGTATATTTAGAATATATTTTTACAATTTAATACAATTTTGGTCATTGGATGTAATTGCACATTTAAACCAGACATAAACAAGTGTCAATCTTTTGATAGATATTGTTTTTTAAAAACACGCTATTTGTTTTAACAGCGGGATTTAATTATAAAATTAATTATTGCAACTTCTATGTTATGAATTTGGTAAAATAGACATCATTTTTTAATTCGGAATATGAAATATAGCTTAGGATGAAATTTTGGCATTTTTCTGAAAACCTTCATTTTTTGATGAATAGTGAAACTACTAAGTGGTAGTTAAAAAATTGAATTTTTCATAAAACTTAATTTTACCGCTTTTGTGAATGGAATTTCGAAAATCCGACAGACACGGTTGGTATCAGTAAGTAAAATGTGGTTCAATGAGATTACAATAATTTTTGGTGAATAGTAACTTTTTACTTTTTTTTACCGCGGTTAATAGTAAATAGGGTAACTAAGGGTAAATATGATATTAATATTACCCTAACACATGTCTTAATTCTATTGGAAAAGTGTAATTCGACCATAAACAAACTTAAGAATAAAATATGACCATTTAGGCCCACTTGGATTAGATTAGGACATTTATTATTAATTTATTTAAAGAAGGGTTAAAGTAGTTAAAATCAAAGTTTAATAATTAAATCATTTTTAATATGGGGTTATATATAAGGTAAATTCGATTGTAAATATTCACTAGAAAGATAAAAAGATTTACTACAATATGGTATTTTATTTGTAATTTTTAGACATCAAATAATTTAATTTATTTATGACACAAAGATGATGCAGTAATTATCTTGTTAATGAAATATTGACATAATTAATGTTATAAACACCAAAATAAAAGTAATTTGAGACTTTTTATGAATTAAAGTAATTTTCTAGGTTACTATGATATATTATTGTTGATTTAATCAACTTGGTTCTAACATATAATTCTGTTATGACTTTCACAAAAATCATATATCAAATAGTGTCAAAATTGACACAAAATAGTTTTTAAATAAAATATTATATTATTAATTATTATTATATTCCTAAAAATCTATGGTTCGGAAACATGACTTAGATAAGGATATATGTATTAATAATATACAATTTGGGGTTCGTTTGGCATGTTATAGTAAGTTTATTAACCATATAGTGTAAGAAAACAAAAAGACATGGTAAAAGTTAAATTATTTAACTTAGAGTTAAATCTAATTGATAAGGTTAAAATAATAACCTAAACTTGTCTAAATTATATTGGTTGATAGGATTTCGACCCTTCCCCACTTTATATTAGAAATAAGACCCTTTGGAACCATTATAAACCGATTTTGACTTTAATATAAAATAATATTTTGAGATATTCCTAAGGTGCCCCTCTCCTCCCTTATAAAAGGACACCTCCTCCCCCTCCTCCTCACACCAATTTGAGCACTCAAGCTCGGACAACCCCTGCCATTTTCTCCTATCCACTTCCCTAGAATAATCCTAGAGGTCCTGGTCTTCTCCAAAGACCAATCTTAGTTCCTTAAGTGGAGGATTCAAAGAGGCGTTCCAAAGAAGAGGTAATATCCATTACCGATCTTTTCAATTTCTTTCTTCTTCAACTTATTCTTCTTTAGTTGTTTCATGATAAAGTAATAACATAAGTATTACTTACATACTGATATTTTATTATAAATATGAAACAACCCTAATTCACCTTCTATCCATCCTACGGAAAAATGAAATCACCGCGCGTGCGTACGCACGGAATACCGTCTCCACGCCGTGGTGTAATCTATTTTCCACCATCACCTTACAAGGATGGGTATAATGGTGTAATGAGTAACTATATATGATTATTATGAAGTAATATTGATACTGAAATAATATATTTATACTCCAATACAATTCCACGATCATAGGAACGATATCATCACTCGTGCGTACGTACGGAATACCGTCTCCACGATGTGATGCGTCTCGTTCTACATGATCTTCATTTCATAATGATTATATAAATGAATTGAATGAATGAATATGGTATATACTACACTAATACCATTCTGGAAATGAATTATCTATAACCTAAAGATAAGAATAAGAATTTATTCGACAAAACACGCATAAGAACAAAAAGTTATAAAGACCCGAGTAACAAGTAACAATGAAATATTACTAACAAGAAGCTAATAATATGACCATATATGATATCATATCAATATGTATGATTCTGGAATAAGTCAATAACATTATTTAAACCATTATACAGGATCTTCGGACACGAACAAAGCAAATCGGACCTAAGGTAAGGGAAATATCACAATCTCATTTTTATCCGAGATTGTTTATTCATAAGTATTTACTGGGGTGTATTTTATCATCCACATCCATGTTCCCTCAATATGTAATATTATTTCCATCCTTCTACAATAGTTTATATCCAATTTTACCCTTCGGTGAGTTTTTAGTAAAAGTACGAAAGGAATCTTTTGTCGTTTTTTTTCGTACGAGGTACTTTTTGACTTTTCCGACAAAAGTACGAAGAATGTTTTTTTTAACTTATACGGCATGAATGGATTTTTAAAACATTATTTCCAAGAAGCTTCCTTTACAAGTTTTCAAGTTTATTTTTAATCAACTTCTTTTTGTTTATAATTGTATGACATATTAAGAAAAGAAAAGTGTTTTTGAAGAAGAAAGGATATTTTCCTCAAGAATGGAGTTCAAGTGTTTTATCAAAATTATTTTCCATCTAAGATAATAAAGGGTTCTGTTTTTATCCTTATTATTACATTGATTTTATCGTGTTGTGATGGAATTATTTTTATGAATTCCTTTATCTTATATGAATTGATTTATGATGTCATGATGTTTCAAGAATCCCATTTTTGTTACATGTGTTATGCGATGATGTATGTTTTATGATTATGTGGCACACATAAGAAAGGATTCATTATAAGATGGGTGGGACCTATATCTCCCTCCAATGCATTGGGTAAAGATTTTATATCTCTTGAGATAGACAGGGCTGGAACGGTAGGTTATACCGGTTCAGTGAAACAGGACTGAAACGAGGGTTACTCGGTTCAGAAAGTGACTTTGTCCACTAAGATAGTCTTGGCAATGAGTCATGACTAACAAGAAATGATTTTCCATGATTATGTGTGCATGCCACATAGTTTCAAGTTTTATGTTATGATTATGGGGATCTCATTTTCACTTCTATGATTTATCCCATGTTATGATATTATGAGCTCTTTTGCAGGTTAAGATTTCCAAAAGCTATGTTCTTATGTATATGATGTGATTGATATTTCTTCTGTTTACCCTCACTGAGCATTTGAGCTCACCATTTTATGTTTTATTTTCCCCAGGATATAAAGAAAGGTTTTAGGTAAAAAAAAGGGGAAGATCTTTATGGGAGATATTGAAGATCTTTCACCACGATTAGAAGATTACGTTCCGAGTTTCCAAAGACACTAAACTATGACGATCCTTGTGTGTGTGTTTTTGTTATGTACTAAGTATTCCGCAAAAGTAATGTAATGTCCATGTACGATAAGCTTCGGGTCTCTACAGATACCATTCACCATATTACTTTGGAGGGTTTATTATTATGTTTATTATTTAGGGAATGTTATTAACATTTCATATGATAGTTTCAATATGAATATATATGTTGATTATGTTTCACCCCTTTTATATGCAGAATGAATTGGACTTAGTAAGTGATGGGTGGATCCCACTATATCCTCTTGATGAACCGGTTGGTCTCATGAGAAAAACTAGATAGGGTTTTTACCAATTTATTTATGTTGTCTTGTCCGAAGAGTTGATGATGAGTTTATGATATCTGACATTATGAATTAACTAATTGTGATATTCGTAATTGATATCCCATGTGATTATTTGATTAGTATAATATTCATGGTTAATTTTCTTTCTCATGTGATTATTTTGGGAATTATTTAAGAAGCTATTATTCTTGTTATATTATGCTCAGGATTACGTTTTAATAGAATATGTTTTTATTTATTCAACATAACTTATTTTTTATGTTTATTTACGATATATTCCACTATATTTTTTTACCCTTACTGAGCATCTGAGCTCACCCTTTCTTATATTTTATTTTTCCCTATGATTCAAAGATGTATATTATGAATTACCTGCATAGATAATCTAGTCATTTATAGATGTTTCTAATGGATTTTATTTGTTGTTTTTTCCTTTAAAGTTGTAATGTAAAAATTATGTTTGTATCTGATTTTACAAATCTACTAATGTACTTGGTCCTTCAGGATGTGACTTCATTTTTTATTATACCAATATAATAATTTAAGGTACCACCTATGGGATACTAGTGTCTACGTCTTTATAGTTTATATCAAAGGAAGTTTAATATAAATATTAAAACTAGATTTAGAAAACATTGATTAGGGAATATAAACCTAAGATATAATTTGAGGATAATCATAGAAGAACATAGTAGAATTTTGGTAAGGTACAAATTATGTGGGTATTCCTAGAAATACATCCTTACCTAGATACAACAAGTGAAAGTTGTTCAGGAACATATCTACCTAGGGGTGACGACTACAAAAAGGTTCATTGGGCCTGATTCAGTATAACCTGGTTACCAAAAACATGCCTTACTATGCACTTCGTTTGGCACTCCCCAGGGGATATTCTTATGATAATTTCCATTTTATTTAAAAACCCTTATGAATGATTTAAAAATAACCACGTCCTCGAGAAATCATGTTTATGATTATGGGATTAGATATGAAAATTTTCTTATTTATGTTAACTTTTTTTATAGTTTTAGATTATTCATTATGATTTATATCATAATTTATTTAATTACATTGTTTATAAATGTAATATCATAGAAAGAATGATAACCTCACCAATAAACACAATCTAAAGTATAATAGTGAAAATATCTTTTACGGTCTTATGAAAATATTTTGAAGGGAATAAGTCTCCCAAAAATTCGAATCATATGAGGATATAGTATCATGTTATATCAAAATAGATATAGAATTATCATAGTTTTATGATTTCAATATAATGAAGGAGAATAAGAGGAAAATATAAAAAATGATAGATAAAGGGAATAATGGAATGAAGTATTTTCTTATATGTGATAATTATAGAAGGAAACACCTTGGTATTTTCTTAAGAGGAAAAGTAGTTTTATTCAAGTGTTGAAAAAATGCCACCATACTCATAATTGCATGAGAAATATTTTTTTCCAATATTCAATGCTTAAATTTAAATTATATGGGGAACTATGTAAATTAATTTCCAAAGAATCAAAGGAATATAGCCTAAAAAAAGAAAAGGGATCATGGTCAAGCTTATTCTACTTCCTCCGATGCATATAATTGACTAATATGCCTATTTTTGGATTCAAGAATTATGTTATTTTAGAATTTTATAAACAATGATATGTTCATAAGATTCATGAGATAAATAAGGATTATAATGCATTAATTTTTAATTATGGACTTGGAAGAATGCATGTTTTTATTATGGTTTTAAGGTGTCAAGGTGTTCATATATTTGGAATGTGGGATTATGAGCTGATGTATTTGGAGAATATTATTTTAAGTTGATTTTGGAAATTTAGTGAACATCCTTTAAAATTTTTGGTCATTGAATGTGGTATGACCTGTTTTAGTTGAGTTTTAAGATTAAATACTTGTGGAATGGATCAATTTAAACCTCATAAATTATTATTTTGTGATAACATATGCTAATATTTCTTGGATTTAGTAAACATTTAAAGGTCGAATGAATGAACTAAGGACCCTATGATTTCTTAAAAGTTCATTAGACAAGAATAATTCAATCAGAACATTCATTTACATGTGTAAAGGATGAAGTGAAAATGGATTAAATCACAACCAAAAGATGATATTATACATATAAAATAAAAATAAATCAAGTGTGTTTATTTTTTCAAGTGATTATCTGAATATTCAAAGAATACCTCAACTTTAGGAAAAATATTTTGGAATATAAACATTATCCTCTTACATTTTTTCTGAGAAGTTAGTGTTATTTTAGTTGATCACAATATTTACAGCTTTATGATGGCTAACTTTTTAAATGATCATGTTCTTTATCACTCTCCATTAGAACATGATAGTTATATTTCTATTCCATGTCCATGTTATCATTTTCCACTAATGATTTCCTACCTGAAATATATTTTTTTGGTCACCTTTGAACTTCCATTTACCTTTTATTAAGATGATATTTTATTGACCCTATTTTAGATGTGGGGTTCCTAAAATAGAATTTTTAAGTATCAACCATTGACTTTCGAAGTACAATTTCAAATTGTGAGGGAAAAATTTATTGAAGTATGGTAGAATGTAACACCACAATATTTTATGGAATGTATCTTTTTGAATTTAATTTCATCGACAGTATATGTTTCACAGAAAACCAAGGTTAAAGGAACAATGATATATAACTAAATATCATTTTTTTTAAAAAAAGACTATTATAACATAACCATTATATTAGAGGGAATGAATAACATTGACTAAATTATGAAATTTATATATTATATATTTAATCAAATTGTTTGAAATTGATGAATTTTTTTTAAATTCATACAAAATTTTTTATAGAAATAATATAAGAACGAATCTAATTTTACCCATTAAAAGGCCATATTTTTCTAAAGGAAATTTTACCACCTTTTAAAGGAACAATTATTTTTAAAACTAGATGTTGAAACTTTTATAAATTAAATTTAACAAAATTAAATTAAATTTTATAATAATAATAATATAAAATTTATCTTAGGGTGATGTTTTTGTATTTTCTAAAAATATTTATTTTCTAGTGAATAGTGAAAAATATTGATTTTTATTAAAATTTCATTTTATTTATGTTAACAGTCTATTTATGATTTGTATATTAAAATCAGCAAAAAAATTAAAAAAAATTGGGCTTATTATGAATGAAAATATGTAATATTTAAATCATGTAAAAAGTAGATAAAAGTTTTAAAAAGGATAAATTATGTGACATTTTTTATTAATCATAAATGTTCATTTACAATTTAGAAATTAAAATTATATTTAAAGTAATATTTATTATTAAAAATAGATTCATAAAATTATATTTTTATATCTTATGATTATAATATTATTTTATGATACGTTAAATAAATTTCTAATGTGTCATAAAATAACTTATAATTTTAAAATTTTCATTTTTCAAATAAATGATGAATTTATTTAAAAATTAAATTTCTCATGTTAAGAAAATTATTTTCATAAAATTGATTTCATTTTTGAATTATAAATATCAAAAAATGGTTACGGTGAATTTTTTATCTAAAATAGTTGAAATTTTGGTGAATAGTGAAATATGATAATTTATAGTATTTAACAAATACATGAATTATTGAGTCATAGATAATGAATGGATGATGGAATCCCATAATAGCATACTATAAATAAATATTTTAATATATTTAGTTGTAATTATTAATCTATTCATATACTTGAGATAAAATAAAAAAGAAATGATTTAAATAATAAAAAAACATCCCTCTCCTCCACTATAAATACCACCCCACACCACCTCTTCGACTCACACCTACAACGCCTTGAATATTGCCCAATTTATGAAAAATACATATTGAAAACCCATAACCCACATTATGGTCTTGTTTGTCTCACAAAAATACCATTTCAAATCTCTTTAAGGAGGTTCCCAAGGAGAGGAATTCAAGTGAAAAAAATCCCTTTTCATTATTTTAATTTTATATCAATTTGTTTTCTTTTCTTATCATTTCATTACCCCATATTAAAAAACATGCATGAAAAATTTAATAAATTATATATATGATAATTTTATCATGTTTATGTGATATCCACCATCAATTATTTTATCTTCCCCGTTTTAATCAAAAAATGAAAACATCATATGGGAGGTGCTTATTTAACAGCTTCATGGAAAACAAGTTTCCATTTATTCAATTAATCCTTCAAGGATGGTTATAAAACCATTTTGTATTGTTAAAAAAATAATTTAATGTAAGTAATAAAACTTATTTAATTTTATATTGCCAGTATATATTCATAATATTAATTCATAAGACAAGACTAGTTTGTGATGATCAAAAACATGGAAAAATAATCTTAAAGGTTACCAATAACACATTATCTAATTAATAATCCTAATATTTGGAAGAATTGATATATAAAACCAATAAATATCATTTAATTTCATTAATAGAAAATAATTTCAATTATGGATAACTATTTACATTTCACATGATCTTTTCTACATGTATACAAGTGAACCAATCATGAAAACCATGGAAACAATCACTTTCGAAAAATGAAATCGAATTTTATAACTAATCAAAAGACTATAAATGATCTTAATAAAAATATGATAAATCAAATTCAAGATTAATATGTTATTAATATAATTATTAATGAATCTAATTTCATTACCCAGGACATTAAGTACAAGTATAAAACTATTTCAGTCATATGCTAAGGGTTTTCTCATATCACTTTTATTTCTGTGAGATATGCCTTATTCTGTAGGATCGAAATAGAATATGAGATGCTCAATATACAAGAGGGGGGGTGAATTGTATACTTTAAAAATTCCTTAGGAACCTTTAAAGTTAGTTATGAATAACTGGAGTTTCCTTAAGAAAAGGAAAGAACTAAGTTTAACAAAGTTAAACTAAGTAAATTCACAACACCTCTAACACCGAACTAAACTTGGAAAGAGATTCCAAAAGTAGGTTCCGGAAATATGGTTCCGGAATTTGAAACTTAACAAAAGTTACAATATAAGATTCTACCTTAAAGCGTATAGAATCTGAATAAATCAGAGTAAGTAAGGAAGTATAAGAATGTTATACTTTCCTTAAGATACAAATTACAGCGGAATAGAAACGAGTAGTAAAACTACTAGTAACAAGATAATAGTCTTTTAACCCAAAGAGAAGGGTATCCAACAACCTTGGATAAAGGTCCCTTGATTTATACTTTCAAGCAAGTCTGTCTTACCCACACCAGGGTAAGCCCTCGATACGAAGATCGGTGTCTCTGTCTTGCTATCCCCGCAAGCCCTCAACTTCAAGGTAGTTGGCAACCTCTGTCTTTCTCAGCAAGAAAGCCCTCGATCTTTAAGGTAGTCGGCACCTCTGTCTTCCTATCCCCGGAAGCCCTCGAATGTAATCACCAACATTCGGAGTCGCACGAAGCTTTGAGAGTTAATAAGAGACTCTCTCTCTAGAAATCACTTCAACAGCATGTATGCACAAAGTCCAAATGTTCATCCATCCGTTGTGAGCTTTTTCAAATGAGCTCCTATTTATAGGTGAGGTCGGCTCCTTCTCCAACGGTCATATTTCCCTTAAAGTTAGGAGGGACCTGTACACGTGTCACTTAGACAACGGTTAGTTTATAACAAAATGGACGACATCGTTTTATAACAAAGTAAGTGTAACAGAATGCACGACATCGTTTTAAACTCTAACATAAAAGTTCGGAATAGAAATTTCGGAGTGAAAGTTCGGAGTGAACAAATTCAGAGTGTATAAAACAATGATATCCAGATTCTGTTTAATGAGTGAATTCGGAATGAGAATTCGGAATAGGAATTCGGAATAGGAATTCGTCATCAGAAATCGTAATGGGAATTCGTCATCAGAATTCGTAATGAGAATTCGGAATGAGATTTCTTCATTAGAATTCGTAATGAGAATTCTTCATTGGAATTCGTAATGAGAATTTGTAATGAGAATTCTTCATTAGAATTCGTAATGGGAATTCTTCTTCAGAATTTGTAATGAGAATTCGTAATGAGAATTCTTCATTAGAATTCGTAATGGGAATTCTTCTTCAGAATTCGTATCCTGAATCTGGAATAGAACTTAGTCAGAATTCATAACCGGAATTCGGAGTGAAACTTCCTTATAGTTCTTGTCCAGAATCCGAATTTCATACTTAAGAAAAATATTAATGAAAATATGATAAGGATAATTTTTCTTATAAAAGCGATTTTCCTTAAGAAAGCATTTTTCCTTATAAAAGCGATTTTCCTTAAAGATAAGGTGTTTGTGATTTTCAAAACAAGAAGGAATGGAAAAGCCATAAGGAAAACCTTATTGACTCAACAATCTCCCCCTTTTTGGAAAGCACAAACATCCTTACGAAAAAGCTATTCTAAGAAGAAAGAAACATATTAAATCTTATCTCCCTTGGTTTAAGAATATAGATGAATACGACTAACTCCCCCTTAGGCTTTGAAACTCTAAGGATCGTATTCATATTTCCGGAGTGATATTTCTTTAAGAAAAAAACTCCCCCTTAAACAAACTCTTATTAGAGTTCTATCTCCTTGGGTATTTTTCTTTCTCCCCCTTTGATAAGCACTTATTAGATTTCCTCTTTTTCTTAAGGATCTTTTCATTCTCCCCCTTTGTGATTTTCAAAAAGAATTTCGAGGGAATGGAAAAAAAATAACAATGTACCTGAAAGAATTAGTAACAACAACAAAACAGAACAACAAGCACGATTCTCATTAAATTTGAAATGTCAGCAACAAAAACAGATTACAACAAAAAGATCGGATTGGTCATTTGGGATCTTTCTCTTTCGACATCAGCCCCTTGAGAATAGTCTTGATCTTCTTGAGATCCTTATGATCTTCCTCTGCTTGCTTTTCTAAGACAACTATTCTTGCTGACTGAGCTTGAATGATTTCTTCCTGAGCCTTCAACTTTTCTTCCTGAGCTTCCATTTTCTCTTCCTGAGACTTTATCCTTTCTAGAAAATTGATCCGATGATCCCTTTCAAATTTCCAACTTTGATTAACAGAGTTGAGCTTTCCATTCAGATCTCTTACTTCCTGACTCTGAATGTTCTTTTCCTCTGCCAATTTCTCATCGAATGATGCAGTCATCTCATGAAACTTCTTGTCCTCGGTTTGAAATGCATCCTTGACATTCTCCTGAAACTCATCCAGCAGCCTCATCTCTTCCACATTCTTCTTCGACCAGCTAGTCATCCTTTTGCAAGATCTTTTATGGGCTTCGTAACCAATGAAGAAATTTTTGAACTGAGCTTCTATCTCAACACATTTATCCATAACCATGGATACGGAATCGGTTTTCTGATTCAGCGTATGTTGGAGCATCTGGCACCGAGAGTCAATACTGGAGAAGGTCGGAATGGTTCCCACCAACTTCTTCAAGGATTGAACAACAAAATCGTGCCCCAACGAAGATGATTCCGAATCTGACATCTTGCTAGGAGAATTTTCTTCTTCAATAAGCTCCAACTTCCTCTTTGAAGAACTACCAGCTTCCTTCCTCATACTCTTTTCTGAACTCGGGGTATCAGCAATAACTTGTTTCCCCTTATCTTTTTCCAGAATAGAAACCTGTTCCGGAGATTTCTTCTCACTGTCAGAAACTTGAACAACCAAATCTTCCTCATCAACAACTTCTATATTTTCTTTCTGAGCAGCATCAAGTAATAATTGTTCTTCTTTTCCATGATAAGAAACTTCTTCCTCTCCTTCCTTTCCTTCTATTACTGGAGTAACTAGTTTTGAAGATTCGGCTTCAGAAGTTCGGAGCGACAGGTGTTCCGAAGGAGTTCCCTTATATTCATCTACTTGTTTGAGCACATCTCCTGTCTCGCCACTTCCTTCAGCAACCTCTTCAGCTTGTTCCACTTGTTCAACTTCGTCAGCATTCTTAGCAGCAGCCTCTTTCGGATCATCGAGATTTCTTCCTGGAGTCTCAGGTAGAGAGTCCAAAGAAAAAGTTCTCGGAACGGGAATGGTTGCTGAAACCATTTCATTAAACTTCAACAAGGCTTGCACAGCCTCAGCTTCTGACAACTTCTTCTTCAGCTTCTTTTCCTTAGCTTGCTTCTCGAGCTCATCAGCAGCCTTTTCTTTCAGAGCCTTAGCCTCTGCGGGATCCAATCCGAACTGCGGATCTCCTTCCTTCCTCTTTTCCTTGTCAGCTCTCCACTTCGCTGCAACCTCATCAGTATATGTCTTCTTCTTCTTAGGCTTAGGAGGTGCGGAATGGACTTCCTTAGACTTAGGTTCCTGAGCTTCACCTACCACTTCTTTCAGCTTCCTCTTCCTTACCGGCTTAGGCGATTCCGGATCAGCCACTTTCGGAGTCACTTCTTCTTGAGGCGGTAGATCGATAAATTTCCCAGACTTCTTGTCAAATGCTATATTCATCTTTTTAAGAGTTGCATCACTGAGCAACATGATCTTGCAAACTTTCGGTTTAGAACTGCAAGCAACCTTGAAGGACTCAAGGCACCGAACTATCAGCTTCGACAAAATTGCCGGGTACATTACTATCTGAGCTCTCAGATTCCCTTTCTTTAAATTCTCAAGATTAAGAAGGATATGCTTCATCAGGTTGAACTTCCTTAGATTTATCAAGAAATCTAAGATGTATATCTCACTCTTCTTCAAGCTGTCCTTGTCTCCTTTTCTCGGTACAATAAGCCCTTGCACCCATAACTCCAGAATCCGGAAGTTTGTAGAAAGGGTTGCAATTTTCGAAGCCTTATCATCATCCAGTCCGAGAATTTCTAAGGCTTTCTCCTTGTTGAAACTACCCAAGGAGTCTGGCAGAACATGCGAGATAAACTCAGCTTCCCCTTCATAATTCAACCCTACCAAGCTTGCAGCCTTGGTGTAAGATAGCTTGTAAGTCTTGCCATACGATTTGAAGGAAAATTTTTCTCTATTGTCTTCCACAAAGAAAGCAACCGACTCATAAAACTCAACAAGCAAGTCTGGGTAAACTTCATCTTGGTTGCCGGTTTTTGATATCGCAACATCTTCCCAGCCATTGAGCTTGATATTCTTTGATATAATAGAATCATAGTTGCTGAAGAAATTTGGATGCACTAACCGTTCTCTGTAGACTAACCACTGAGAAATGGGCTTAGTTGAAGACATCTCTTGAGAAGCTAACTCTGCAGACATTCGGATTAGAAGTCTCTGAGAAGTTCGGAACTGAGAAGACTGAAGTTCGGAACTGGAAAACTGTAGTTCGGAACAGCCTTAAATCAAAGAGACAGAGCTTCAGCACGCAAGAGCTTGAGATCGATGTGGGACGAGAAAATAGGGTCCCCTTTATATAGGCTTTGGGATGACGGTTCAACTTCCTCGGTTGATCTAACGGTTTAGAATGATCTGAGATCAGATCTGACGGTTGAGAGGTTGAATCCGATCTTTTTGAGGTTTTATTAAAACAGAATTCAAGAAATAAAAAAAAAACCGAAAACAAACTATAAGAAAATGCCAGCAAGTAAAATATGATTACGAAAACTTCAGTAAGGAAGTCATACCTTTCGGATTAGCTTAGGAAAGTTATTCGTAATGGGTAATGTAAAGACGACTACGAAAAACTCAATACAAAAAACCTAATACGAAAAACTCAATACGAAAAACTCAATACGAAAAACTCAATACGAAAAACTTCATAAAAAAACTTGTTATGGAAGATTCAATACCAAAGTTTTTTCCATTATGAAAATACCAGTACGAAAATTTTCCATTCCGGAAATTTTCAATACGAATACTTTTATTCCAGAAGTATTTTGTATGGAAATATCCATTCTGGAAAATTGTAGTTCCGGAAGTTCCATTCCGGAAAGTTTCGTTCCGAAAAATTTGAAAACAAATTTTGAAAAACATTGTTAAATAAACAAACAAATGTACTCCCCCTATGAAAAGGAGTTTATTACTGTGAGGAGATTTTTCCAACAGAAAATTAATTAAGGAAGATTACCTTACGGTTATCATTCCTAACTTCTGTTTAATATATTCAAAGAAGCTTTTGTTACCAGTCATGTGCCGGGAACATCCACTATCCATGTACCAAACATTGTTGCTGGAACTTTCTTTATTTTCCTGAAATTAAGAACAAAGTTAGACTTTCGGAATCCAAACTTGTTTGGATCCGAGATTTCCAGACAATAAAATTTTAGGTACCCACATTTTCTTAGAAAAATAAGCTTTATGAAAACCTAAGGATTGGGTTTTGTTTAAGGAACAATTTCTTGCCCAGTGACCACCACATTGACACTTAGTACAAAATGGGGCACTTTGAGGAACAAAATAATTGTTGCTGAAAACAGGTTTTGCATGGGTATAACCAAATCCGGATTTATTTCTTAAAGGTCGTATTTGAGAATACATCTTATCAAAATTTTCCTTACCATGGGTAAAGTTTGATAAGCACTTCTTTAAGGAAAAAATTTCGGACTTGAGTTTTACAACCAAGTTTTTATCTTCAAAATCATTAGTTTTGGAACTAGAGTTAGGCTCGAAAACATTTTTATTAGAAATTACTTTTTCTAACTCTTTAGAAAGTTTATTCTTCTCAGAACTTACTTCCTCAAGATTTTTTGAAATATTTTCAAAATCAGCATTTTTCTTATCAAGATCTTTAGAAAGATCTGATATCTCTTTAGTAAGAATAGAATTCCTAGAATTTGCCTTATCAAGTTTCTTGTTGAGTTTTGAATTCTCAATCTCAAGAAGTTCAGCAAATCTAGAGACTTCTTCAAAAGTAGGTAAAGTATTTTCCTCATCAGAAGATGATTCTTCATCAGAAGAGTTATAATACTTACTATCATTAGGATTTAAGGAAACATTGGTCAAAGATTCAGCATTTCGTACCTTAGCCATAAGACAATGATTATCAATAGGTAATCTGGCTATAAGACCAAGATTCTTCTGTCCTGAAGATTCATATTCAGAAGATTCATCTGAAGAGTCACCACCACTGGCACTCCAGGTGTCATTAGCTTTCAAAACTTTCTTAGCTTTAGCTTTGTAATATTTCTTCCTGTTCCTGTCTGAATGCCTTTCCTTTCTTTCTTTCTTTCTGAGCATAGGGCAATCTGGTCTAATATGTCCAGCTCTCTTACATTCATAACAGATAACTTCTCCATCTTTCTTATCTTTCCTATCCTTCTTCTTATACTTGGATTGAAAGTTTCTTTGTCCAGCTATCTTGTTCATCCTTCGAGCAAGATTGGCTAATTCATTTTCTGAAACTTCACTTTCACTAGATTCGGATTGGAAAATGACTTTCTTCGATTTGGATCTGGTTACTCTCTCAGGAGTCTTAGCTTTCATCTGATTCGAAGTTGTAGTAAAAGCAACAGTACCATTTCCATTCTTCTTCTTGATGTTTTCAGCATCTCTCTTCATTCTAGTCTCATGTTGTAGAAGAGTTCCAAATAATTCATCAAGAGTAATTTGAGTAACCTTCCTGTTCTCATCTATAGCTGTTCTCTTGGATTCCCACTCATTGGGCATAATGTCAATTATCTTGTCCACAAGAGCTTCATCATCTAAACCTTTCTCTCCCATAGACTGTAGACTGTTGACGATTGTCATAAATCTTTGTTGTACTTTACAGATAGGTTCTCCATAAGGAAAATTAAAGCCATGATATTCAGCTCTAAGCATAGCTCTCCTAGTCTCAATCACTTTAGAAGTCCCAAAATGAGTAACCTCTAACTTCTTCCATATACAATTAGCTGCTTCACAAGAAGAAATTTGGCTATATATATTTCTAGTCATTGAACATAATAAAGTGTTGCGTACCTTATAATTCAGTTGATATTCTTGCTTCTCCTGGTTAGTAAAGGTTCTGACTTCCTTGTCAGGAATTTTGTAATCACCAGTAAGCATGACAAAGTTATCTACTCCAGTATTGATAACGAATGTCTTCATACGATCTCTCCAGTATTCATAATCATTACCATCGAAGATTTGTGGCCTTGTAGGATTCAAATTGTCTATCGAACCAACATTCATTCCTGCCATACTTGAAAATAACTTGGAAACAAACTTGTTAATAACAAAAATTTGGAATCAAAAAGTTCGGAATAGGAAAAGTTCGGAATGGATAATCCGGAATGAAAAAGTTCGGAATTGAAAAGTGAGCAAGAAAAACTTGAACGTGAGTACAAGTATTTCAGTAACCTTGCCTCTGATACCAATTGTAGGATCGAAATAGAATATGAGATGCTCAATATACAAGAGGGGGGTGAATTGTATACTTTAAAAATTCCTTAGGAACCTTTAAAGTTAGTTATGAATAACTGGAGTTTCCTTAAGAAAAGGAAAGAACTAAGTTTAACAAAGTTAAACTAAGTAAATTCACAACACCTCTAACACCGAACTAAACTTGGAAAGAGATTCCAAAAGTAGGTTCCGGAAATATGGTTCCGGAATTTGAAACTTAACAAAAGTTACAATATAAGATTCTACCTTAAAGCGTATAGAATCTGAATGAATCAGAGTAAGTAAGGAAGTATAAGAATGTTATACTTTCCTTAAGATACAAATTACAGCGGAATAGAAACGAGTAGTAAAACTACTAGTAACAAGATAATAGTCTTTTAACCCAAAGAGAAGGGTATCCAACAACCTTGGATAAAGGTCCCTTGATTTATACTTTCAAGCAAGTCTGTCTTACCCACACCAGGGTAAGCCCTCGATACGAAGATCGGTGTCTCTGTCTTGCTATCCCCGCAAGCCCTCAACTTCAAGGTAGTTGGCAACCTCTGTCTTTCTCAGCAAGAAAGCCCTCGATCTTTAAGGTAGTCGGCACCTCTTTCTTCCTATCCCCGGAAGCCCTCGAATGTAATCACCAACATTCGGAGTCGCACGAAGCTTTGAGAGTTAATAAGAGACTCTCTCTCTAGAAATCACTTCAACAGCATGTATGCACAAAGTCCAAATGTTCATCCATCCGTTGTGAGCTTTTTCAAATGAGCTCCTATTTATAGGTGAGGTCGGCTCCTTCTCCAACGGTCATATTTCCCTTAAAGTTAGGAGGGACCTGTACACGTGTCACTTAGACAACGGTTAGTTTATAACAAAATGGACGACATCGTTTTATAACAAAGTAAGTGTAACAGAATGCACGACATCGTTTTAAACTCTAACATAAAAGTTCGGAATAGAAATTTCGGAGTGAAAGTTCGGAGTGAACAAATTCAGAGTGTATAAAACAATGATATCCAGATTCTGTTTAATGAGTGAATTCGGAATGAGAATTCGGAATAGGAATTCGGAATAGGAATTCGTCATCAGAAATCGTAATGGGAATTCGTCATCAGAATTCGTAATGAGAATTCAGAATGAGATTTCTTCATTAGAATTCGTAATGAGAATTCTTCATTGGAATTCGTAATGAGAATTTGTAATGAGAATTCTTCATTAGAATTCGTAATGGGAATTCTTCTTCAGAATTCGTAATGAGAATTCGTTATGAGAATTCTTCATTAGAATTCGTAATGGGAATTCTTCTTCAGAATTCGTATCCTGAATCTGGAATAGAACTTAGTCAGAATTCATAACCGGAATTCGGAGTGAAACTTCCTTATAGTTCTTGTCCAGAATCCGAATTTCATACTTAAGAAAAATATTAATGAAAATATGATAAGGATAATTTTTCTTATAAAAGCGATTTTCCTTAAGAAAGCATTTTTCCTTATAAAAGCGATTTTCCTTAAAGATAAGGTGTTTGTGATTTTCAAAACAAGAAGGAATGGAAAAGTCATAAGGAAAACCTTATTGACTCAACATATTCAACAAAATTTCTTGTGTGTGGTGTATGTATAATGACCTTTTATATATCATATAATATGTATATTTATCTTCATGGTATTAAATGTTTCATTTTACAATTATTAATTTTATGGGTCATGTGATTTAATTGATTTCAAATTTGTAAGTGATTCTTCTCAAAACTCCATTTTTCATTTAGGTTACACATTCTACCAATTTACTAAAAAATAATTATTATTTATTTTTATATAATTATTATAAATTATATTTTTATGTTCCAAAATCTTGTATAGAGATCATTTCATCTTTATTATATGGGGAATTACATGTTTTATAAGGTTCCCTTTTCAATTCCTTCTGATAAGAATGCCTGATTAAAGAGAACTCCCCAATTTTATACCCATTTTCAAGACACTCCATAATATATTCTAAAACAACAATTTTTTTTCTAAAATATTAATTTTTATCTTGATAAAATAACTTAGTTCATTTATAAAGTTTCTTAAACACACTTTTTAAATGTTATTAATTTAGTTTCAAAACTTCATTATGAATTTTATTTTATTTTTCCGAATATATAATTATACTACCTTTTATTTTCTGGAATATACATGTTAACAATAAGATTTTTATAGTAAATAAAAATGATTTCCAAAATAACCCTTTTTTCCAAAGTAAAAAATCATTTCTCTCAATAATTTCTCATTTATATTATTAGACTCTTTACATCTATTACAACACCCTCAATTGAATCTTATGATATATTGAAATTTATCTCTTATTTTACCATATAATATATTTTATTGAATGGTTTATGATTTTTATGGGGATTTATTTTCTTTATACAGTTCACCATATTAATATTGATGGATAATGATTATGTTTATTATTTTGGGATGTTTATTAAACATATTATAGTTTCAATATGAATGTTTATGTTGATTATGTTTTACCCCTATTATTTGAGGAATGAATTGGAATTATTATGTCATGGGTGAGGCCTGCTATAGCCCCTCAATGTATTGGTAAATGTCTTGGGGAAAAATAGACCAGATTTTTACCCATTTATTTATGGTATCTTCACTGAAGCCTTTCCTGTCTGTTAATGATGTATGATATTACGAATTAACTCATTATAATTTTTGTAATTGATATCCCATCTGATTATTTGACTGATATAATATCCAGGGTTATGTATCATTCCCATGTGATTATTTATGGAATTATTTAACTAAATTTTATTCCTTCTATATTATTCTTAACATTATGTTTTAATGACCTGTGTTTTCGTTATTCACCATTCCTTGTTATTTATATTTATTTGTGATATCTTTTTATGTATTGTTTACCCTTACTGAGCATATGAGTTCACCCCTTCTTATGTTTTATTTTCCCTAGTATGAGAAAATGTATATTATGAATCTCGCATGGATAATCTAAGAGTTCGTAGTTTTTTCAAATAGTGTTTTTATTTTTATTTTTTTTCTATTGAGTTATAATGTAACAATTATGTTTGTATCTAGTTTTCCAATGATATTAAACTACTAACTTTTTTGGGATGTAACTTCCTTGTTTATTATAACAATGTAATAAAGTAAGGCACCAGCTATGGGATACTAGTGTCGAGGTCTTTAGAGATCTATTTTAAATATTGAATTTAATATTTTTATACACACATATATATAAATACATTATCAATAATTTAATTAATAATTAATTTTATATAATATTTGGAACACATAATGGGGAAAAATGTATTTTTCAAAAAAAACAATATATTTAATTTTTTATTTTAAAATTTTGTTTTATCATTTTTATAAATTGAAATAGATTAGATATTTATTAGTTTTTTGTTTATATATATATATATGGTAAGTGGTGTAACGACATATTTTTAATAATATATAATTCACTTAGGTAAAAACGTGTTATCAAGGTAAGAACTAAAAATGTAAAATTTAAAAACCCAATGGTAAAAGAAAAAAAAATATTTAAAATAGGGAACAAAATAATTATTTAGAGTATTATCTGCCATAAATTTTTCCAAAAATCATTCTCAAATAAATTATTTTCAATTTTGAATCTTTTTACCCTGAAATAATGTCAATACATTATTGTGAAGTATTATGTAATTATGAAAATTACATATTCTTCACTTATAAAAAGATATAAATTCCACTATCTTTATCCAACCATTGAAAATATTTATCATAATAAAAAATCTTACCTAGTATCTACTCAATTATCTCCCCCTTTCTTATAAACTTTTCTCTTACCGAAACATGATTCTTAGGATACTTAAGGTTCTACCCAAGGGAGAACATCCAATGTGAGAGGTGATGTTCTCAAACAAGGTCTCATAATTTTATCCTCATGTTAACTTCTACAATTATTTTAATACAAGAAATTACGATAGAATAAGTAATATTAATATGATTAAATTTTATTATATGAATATAATATCTCTTTAATACCACAATCCAATTCTATGAAAAGTCATATTTTCATCTGTATGTACGTGAAGACTACCACCTCCATAGAATGATGTATTTAATTTTCCGTTATTGAATAACATGGATGACTTAAAAAATGTATTTAATGGGTAAAAATCATATTTTTGACACAATTAATATTATGGAGAAAAATTTGGGACATTATTTAATTGAAATCAATAATAAATGGTTATAATAATCTTAACCGACTTAAATGAACATATGTAGACACCTTTCATAATTTCAGTGTATTTTAAGAAAACCTATAAAACTGTATATTTTTTTGTATTAATAAAATAAATACACCTCTCAAATTATAGACATTATGAATCTATTTTATAACACATTTTTCTTTTATCAATGTCTAGATTGAGCTTTAGATAAATTGACCAAAGCACCTCAAGTAACCACCATAATCAAAAAATATTTAATAAATAAAAAAAGTATGAAAATAAATATAACTTATCAAATGAAATATTGATAGAAAATTTTCTAAAATGTTTTTTAGAAAATTAATTTTATTTTATTGGATGTTAGGTGAACATGTAGAATTAATCATTACTCGAGGTAAGGGTTTCTACGTCATAAATTTGCTTCATTAATATGCGATGCATATTAACCATTTGTTACATTTTTTGTGGTGTATACATTATAAATAGATTTATTTTAAAATAATTTTTCATTCAATATAAATAATTTAAAACTCTATCAAATGTTTTACCTTTCCTGAATTTTCAATTAAAAATAAAATAATGATTTAATAGTTTTTGTTAACTCGATTTTGATTAATTGAGTTATGACTATTCTTCTTGACCTTATTTTATATAATTTCTATACATTCAGATCTTTTGTCTTATTATGTTGTGTTATATATTTTTTGTGGAATTATATTTATACCACATAAACCCCTATCAAATTTATCTTTCTTCATAAATTAATATATCCTTAAGGGATTTGGTTAACTCAAATTCCCTTATTTGCGTTAAAATGTTATTCCTTGATAATTTTTTCTATAAGATTAATATATTATTCCATTTAATATTTTATGATATATTTAATAATTTATATCTAGGTAAAATTATCATTTTAACTAAAATATGATTTCTAAATTAATTTCCTTCACATTAAAGGACAATTTGTTTAAGAAAATAATATAATCTTCTTCAATGTTAGTATTCCCTAAATTTCCATTTTTAATATTCCCAAAAAGGTTTTCATTTATTATCTTAAAAAATATAATCATGTTTTTAATCATGTGAGCTTCCTATTTTCCATTACCATTTTTCAAATGAAACATTTACTATAAGATCTCATGTTTTTAGGGGTTGAGAATTACAAAGGGATTTGAATTTTTTATCCGGTGGATGGGATATTTATAAAATTTATCATTAGAATAATATTATGTATGTTTAACAAATTAATATTATGTTTTTGGAATTTTTTGAGGACCAAGAGGTTTCTTAAAAATTGAAATAGGTCTTGGGAGCTTTGGGTTTTGAAATATCTGTTTTGGGAAAAATCAACTTGGGCCACATGGTTAGTGCACAATATGTGTTAACAATGAATACCAAACCATGTTTCCTATTTTATAATGAAAATAATTTGTCTAATACATGATAGTGTAAATGAATAACAATTTTTTGGTATATATAACTGTATATGGATCATACATTTCGTGAATGGGTTTTCAAACAAAGCACATTAACAATGTCAGGTGGGTGTTTCTTTGGATATTGAGTCCAAACAGTTGGTGCATGACTTTCCAAACCATAAGACTAAATTTTTTTACATCATTAGAAAGGAAAAATTACCATTCCCCATCTACTATTTTAATAGTCTACCCCTTTTTCTTACTCACAGTCCCAAAATATCATCCCATATACGCCCTCATCTTCCTACCATCGTCCATGTGAGACCTACTTCATTATTGGTCCATTTAATACACCATCTCTTGCGGTCAAGAGAATTAAATAAATATATCTCTATTATAATATCCTTTCATAATTTATTTTGTTACCAAGTTAACTCATGTTGTTAATGTGGGTTATTCCCTATTTCTAGGGATTTTTTTCTAGTTTCTTATTTTTTTCCTAATTTTGGATGAACTGGAAGTTGATACTATCCATGTAAATATATTTATGAATGTGGTAAGTGGTCTATATGATTTTACAAAAATTATTTGCATTAATAAAATGTTTCATAGTTCTTCACACTAGAAATTCATTGTATTGGCCCAAAAAAATAGTTCCTTTTATTTATCTCCTAACGCCCGAACTAGTTTTGGTATAATCCTACTTTACACCCTTGGTGTTTAAAACCCCCATCTTAGATTACCCATTACTGTATGTTTGGGCTAACACCCATATAAACCTAATATCTTTATGAATCCAAAACCCCTCATAAGGTGTGTTTAGATTGAAACCTTATAAATCCAAAACATTTTATTTCACCATGTAATGAAACAACCCCTTTGAAGAATATAATTATTTTAAATAATTTATATTCCTTTATGGTGTAAAAATAGTTTCACAACCCATCCCCAGGGGCCCATACCGTGACTCCCCTAAGCCCGCCTCCAGAAGGCCAGGGGTTAGCGACTAAAACCGAAGGCATTAAACAATAGTGCAGAAAACGTTATTTACGTCGGTTATTTTTCATTTTTTAGTTCGTGTTTTAGCCAACATTAATACGGAAGACGTTATAAATATAGTTTTTACATCGGTTATTTAAAAACCAACATAACATACATAACATCGTGGTGTTTATCACATCGGTTATTTAATAAACAACGTGAAAAAACCCGGGGGGGGCTTATAATGTCAGTTATTATATAACCGCCAGGATAAACCCGGGTGGGGGCTTTATCACGTCGGTTATACAATAACCGACGTCATAAACACGTGCGGGTGACTTTATCAAGTCAGTTATTTAATAACCGACGTGATAAACTCCTGGGGTATGGTTTATCATGTCGGTTATTTAATAACTGAAATGCTAAACCAGTCCCGGGATGGGTTTATCACATCAGTTAATCAATAACCGACGTGATAAAAAGCCTGGGAAATGGTTTATCACATCAGTTATTAAATAACTGACATGATAAACCAGTCCCGGGAGGGGTTTATCACGTCGGTTAATCAATAACCGACATGATAAAGCGTTTCCCAAGTCATTTATCATGTTGGTTATTACATAAACGACATGATAAACCATTCCACAGATGGTAATCACACCAGTTATGAAAATAACTGACGTGATAAATGCTTCTCTATTTCTTTATCACGTCAATTATAAAATAACCGACGTGAAAGACAAAAATTTTTAATTTTAAAAAATCCAATGCAGTCCTCTGCTCTCCCCCAAAATCAACCCGAAACCAAATCAATAATTCGTACCACAAAAACAGAAGATCAAAACATGAACTATAAAAAATTTAAGCATTTACATTGATAACTGATAAAACATACCCACTAGATAGCCCCCACCCTCATGTATACCCCCTGTACAGCCCTCCCCCACCCCATTGGAGCTCTCACCACACCCCTAGACTGCCCCCCGACCCCCGGGACAGCCCCAAACACCCCTCGACAACCCCCCCCCCCCCTCCCCACCACTCTTCTGAAAGGCACCCCGTCACCCCGTCACCACCCTTGACAGCCACCAGCACACCCCTGGACTGCCCCCCGACCCCCTGGACAGCCCTAAACACCCCTCAACAACATCCCCCCTCCCACCCTCCTGAACAACAACCTCACACCCACTCACCCCACTTGACAGCCCCCACCACACCCATGGACTACCCCCCGACCCCCTGGCCAGCTCCAAACACCCCGAGACAACCCCCCCCCCCCCCCCCCCTCATCTATACCCCCATACCCTGGATATCCCTCCCCCACCCCTTTGGAGCCCCCCACCACACCGCTGGACTGCCCCCCCCCCCCCCCCACCCTCATGAACAGCACCCCTCACCCCACTTGACAGCCCCACCCCATTGGAGCCCCCACCACACCCCTATACTTCCCCCGACCCCCTGGACATCCACAAACACCCCTCTACAACCCCCACACCCTCCTGAACAGCACCCCCTCACCCCACTTGACAGCCCCCACCACACCCCCGGACTGCCCCCCAACCCCCTGGATAGCTCCAAACACCCCGGGACAACCCCCCCACACCCCTGGACAGCCCTACCCCACCCCATTGGAGCCCCCACCACACCCCTGGACTGCCCCCAACCCCCTAGACAGCCCCAAACACCCCTCGACAACCCCCCCGCCCCACCGGATAGCCCTCCCAGACCCCTAAACAACCCCAAACCCACTGAACACCCCCCACACCCTTGAAACCCCTCCCCCCCAGACCAGAATCCATACCAGAAAAAACAATCATAAGTAGACCAAAATAAGAAGTAGAGAAAAATTATACATTCATATATATAACATTCAAAACATACACTGTCAACTTTAAAAAAACTAAATCCAACCTAAACGACTACCAAATACACAATTACAACGACAATATTCAGAATTACATTTTACATTACAAACAACTAAAATTTAATCAAACCTATAAAATAATTGGACCACTCCACTTGTAGTTGTTTGATGTCTTCAGAATTATAGGGTTGAGGGTCATCAAAAAGCTACAAATGAAAAGGATAGTAGTTAACGTGTATAATGAGTAAATAAAATTGAAATATTATGGCAATGTTTAAGAGGAAATCTTACCAGGTCAAAATTCA
Organism: Viscum album; assembly: GCA_963277665.1. Taxonomy (NCBI): domain Eukaryota; kingdom Viridiplantae; phylum Streptophyta; class Magnoliopsida; order Santalales; family Viscaceae; genus Viscum; species Viscum album. The sequence goes on from OY728147.1 coordinate 759,547,410, forward strand.
CAATTGTCCCAGTTGTTATTATTTCATACCTAAATCTTAACATATAATATCCACATTCGATGACACCTTGTTGTTCATGACAATTATTTTTGAATGATTGTAAATTCAATATATTATTTTAATGTAATAAATCAAAAAGTACAAATTATAAATGGATATTTACCGTCACATTTAATTATATGATCTTTTCATTCCATTTCTTTGTGTTTTTTCAAAAGTAGACCCATACTCTGTTAGAAAATAATACTAATGCGGAAAATTTAAAATTCATTATAATATTTAAAACTATTGAGAAATTGAAACATACTTTTCCAATATATTCTTAAAACTTTCCTGCACATCATCATGGACAGAGCATATCCAATAATGTGCTTTCTCCCTTGGAAAAAAAACACCAAACATCCAATGATCACTGACAAAAGGAAATTTAATGTTATAGGGTTTTTATATTAAAATATAATTAAGTCTTTGAGAGAGATTTGTTTCATACCTCTCACAAAAAGGCATCATCCAACACTATGTGACTATATTCTTTTCAAATCCTTTAGCAATATAAAGCATTCTTTGTTCCTCATCCAATGTACATGCTTCAGGGGAAATCAATTGTAGGTCCATGAATCCATATACATCTGTCATCTCATTCCTCTCACAAAATTTATAAGGATACCTAATACAAAATAGACATTAGTATACATTTTTAATAAATATAATGTAGGTAAAAGGTGTTAAGACTTACATGGAAAAAATTTGCACCACGTTGATGCCCAACTTATTTCTAGTAACAAGCTCCATGATATTAGTTTTCATAATCCCCACATTTATTTCACATCCACAAACATGAGCTTCCATTGAAACTCATAATGATCCGCAAACAAATATGAATATCTTGATAATCTGTCAAGACTACTGGATTCTGTATCTGATGTCATAGCTATATGTCTTTGTTGTTGTCTATACAGTATTTATTTACCTTTGAAGTATTCCTGTAATAATAAATTGAAAAATATATTAGTTTTCAAATGATAAAACAACTTTAATAAAAAAAAAATAAAAGATAAAACATTCATGCCTCTATGGTAATGAATCGAAGAAGTATGGATGACAAAATTAAAAAATGGCTGATACTATGTCCAACTGTCACCACCTCATCTGTAGGTAATGGTACCCGGGCTGATCTATCTATAATATCCTGTACAGTGACCCTCTGATCCTCTACCTCTAATTTTTGATGATGAACTGTATCTCCTATACAATATACCATCCCAATGATACTATATGCTATTGAGAATCGTCAACATACAACTCACAATAATTAGGAAGCTGCGGCGGAGGAGTAGGATAAAAAATGGGGTCAGCAGGTTGAAGTGGGGGAGTGGGAGCTACTGGAGGAGGTGGAGGATAAATAATGGGGTCTTCAGGGGGAGGTGGAGGAGTGGGAGCTGCAGTCTGAAATTGTCTTTGAATGTCTCCAAACATAGACTGAACCGACGCTCTAATCATGTCCTCCATCTTGGCATTAATATTATAAATTTCAAACTCCAAGGAATCAATTTTTTTATACAAACCCCCTCAATGTTTAAAGTTGAAGAACGTGGCAACACTTTTCTTATTGATACAACTATCGGATATCCTCTAACATGACCAGGATGTTTGGGGCTTCCCAATTCTACTGATAAAATATCTTCCCTCCCAGTAGCTGTAAATTTCCCCTGTGAAATCTGCTCCTCAAGAGAGTCCTGTATTAATTAATTGAAAATTTTTGTAATGAATGAAATTATATAAATAAAATTCTTAACATAAATAAATAAAATATATATATATCTTACAATCCTATCACCTACGATTCTTGATTCATCCGAAAGATATTTCCCTTTTTCCCCTTCCAAGCTCTCTTCCATTTTTCATGTCTAGATGGAGGGGATGGAGGGGACACCTCTCCAGAGCTTGAAGGCTCACCTCTTAGTTGTTGAAATTTTTCCGCAATCATTTGTTCTTCTAATAATGCATACCCTCTCCAAGATAGACTATGAGGGTATACATTTTTAGATTGAATCTCCTGATTATCTTTCCTTGATTGCTGTAAATTAAGAATAAGAAATCATTAAAAAAACATTAATAAGAACATTTATAAAAGAAATATTATAAAAGTTTACACTGCCCTTACCAAAAATGACTCTTTTCTTATACTTTCAAAAAACTTTCTCCATGTGTATTCATCTATAAAGGGATATATACAAAATGGATTTTCATGACTCCTATGACTATAAATGAAATCAGATGAGAGGGTTGATTTGAAATGCCTCTATCTCTTGGAATCCAATGATAAGAATTTCTTCTTGACTCCTCCAGTGTTAGGAATATCAAATGTCATCTGATAAAGAATAGGTTAAACATATTATATATATTAGAAACATTTAAAGAATATTCAAACAATAGCAAAAGATCTTACCAAAATCGTCTCCCATAACTGATAGATTATCGCTTTATCCAAACTTCTCCAGTCATTATACAGAATGCTTACTTTGTTCTTAGCCCGAGTTGCTAAAAAACTCTTAAAATCTTTTGTATTTGGACCTATAGGAATATCATCATCATAAAACTCAACTACTATCCTCTGATCCTCGTACAGGAAACTGATAATTTTGCTAAATGTGTGCACCCACGTTTACCAACCTTTGAACTCTTTGTTATAATAAGAGCATGTGAATGTTCCTCCCCAGAGGTATGACCAATATTCTCATCTCTAGAATCATGTGGTTGATCAACTGAATGATCTATCATTATCCTTCAAATCAAAAAAACAAACCTTAGATCAAAAATATAAAAAATCAAAAAATTTAATACTACTATAATCAGAAAATAGAAAAGTCTACTAAGTTACGTAATAGTAAACATTGGTAATATGGTAAGCATGTTAAACAATGGTAAAGATGGTAAAGATGGTCAAGATGGTAAACATGGTAAACATTGTTAACTTGGTAAACATGGTAAAGTAATTGTCACTAAACAAAAATAATAGATTTATAATTCATGTAATGGTAAACATGATAATGTAAAGTACACAAACTTAAAAAAAACAAAAACTTATACATATTTTGTTTTAAAACATGTTTTAATAAATTAAAAAATTACAACATCTAACATTTATGAAAAAAATAAATTTATACAAGAAATAAACATATGTTACCTGTAATTTTAGGAATGTACAAATGGATTGTTTTCCCAAATTCCTTTGTCGTGATTGTTCCTTATGGCACAAAACATGTCTTCAACATGCTAATCATTATGTTTTATTAATCTTTCCATGGAAGTAGGGATCTCACATAAATTAGCATCTTCATCAACTTCATCCTCACAAACATATTTTTTCCCCTTATAAAACTACAACCCACTACATATCTGATTGATCTACTACATAGAAAATTTGTTTTGCATGAATTTACATTATAAAAGAATCAGTTGTGTCTTCCAATCTATTCATATTAATAAGTGTCATTCCAAATTCATTGTGTCTGACACTATTGTTACCAATAATCCATTTACAGTTAAAAATAGGAACTTTAATTTTAAAGTAATCAACCTCCCATATGTCTTCAATCACTCCATAATATGCACATGATGCAGAAATTGGGGTTTTGTCCTTAGCACTCAAAAATTGCATTGCTTCTGCAAACACAAATACACCACTATTCTGAACTGGACTTCTGTTGTCCTGAGCTTTCTTATGAAATGTATAGCCATTAATGTCATAACCAGACCATGTTATCACATTTAAACATTGACCACCCACTATCCATTTTAATGTCTCTGATACATCTGATCTACCAAGAAATGTTTTTTTAATCCATGACAAAAAAGTTTTGTTGTGCTCATTCAAAATCCACATTTCTTTCTTCTTTGGATGACATTGTTTCAACTCATTAATATGCAATGTGCTATATGGTTGAGCATCAGCTTTGTTATTCAAGATGTATGATTCTAACTTCTTCATCTGTTCAGCTGACAATGATTTGAATTTCAAACCACGAATCCCATTCCCCTCATTATTAACTCGTTCATGGCGAGATGGAGGCAAACCTATGTGTTGTGCCACAACCAAGTAGCTCGTACAAAACTCTTCTACCTCATAAGAAATATACTTTTCAATAATGGAGGATTCAGGTCAATATGGATTTTTAAAATACACCTTTAATATTTTTATATACCTTTCAAAAGGATACATCCAACGAAGATATATAGGTCCACAAAGCTTTATTTCTCGAACCAGATGAATCATTAAATGCACCATTATATCAAAAAAATTTGGAGAAAAATAAATTTCCAATTGACAAAGTATAAAAATTTCATCCTTTTCCAAAATGTTCAAAGCATTCACATCAATCGCCTTGTTACAAATTGAATTGAAAAAATAACACAACTTCATCATAGTCTTTCTGACATGAATGGGCAATATTCCACGTAATGCAACTGGTATAATTTGTTGCATCATGACGTGACAATCATGTGATTTCATACCTATCAACTTGAAGTCCATAAATGAGACAAAATTTTATACATTTGAAGAATAACCTTGAGGCACTTTGATATCATGAAGACACTGAAAAAACCTAATTTTCTCCCTCTTTGATATTGTATGAAAAGCCGGGTGAAGAAATGTCTGTCTTCCATTAAGAGTGGGAGCTAACACCAAACGTATTCCCATTGATAGTAAGTCAAATCTTGTATTCAACCCATCTTTAGTCTTTCCTTTAATATCTAACAATGTTCCAAAAAAAACAATCACATATATTCTTCTCCATGTGCATGACATCAATATTATGTTTAACTTCATGATACCTCCAATATGGTAGCTAAAAAAATATTGACCTTTTATTCCAAATATGTCTATCATTACCAGATTTCTGTGTCTTTCCCAATGTCACATCAAGGCTTTTCACCCTCTCAAAATACATATCCGGTGATAAAGGTTTTAGACCAGTATCAAATTTTTGTGAGCCATTGAATTCCATTTTTAGTCTTCTATAAGGGTGATCCATAGGCAAAAACTTTCGACGACCCATGTACATTGTTTTCCTCCCATGATGCAATTGACAATATGATGTCTGTTGTTCACAAATTGGACATGCGTTATTCCCTTTAACACTGTATCCAGAAAAATTTCCATACGCTGGTAAGTCATTTATAGTTAACAGAAGCACTACATGGAGTCGAAAATATTCCATTTTATAAGAATCATACACCCTAATACCATCAGCCCATAACAGTTTCAAATCATCAATCAATGGTGACAAGTAAACATAAATATCATTTCCGGGTTGCTTTGGACCAAATATCATTATACTCAACATTACATATTTGCGCTTCATACAAACTTCAGGAGAGAGGTTGTAAATTACAAATAAAACAGGCCATGAACTATGTGTGCTACTGAGGGTTCGGTATGGATTCATTCCATCTATGCACAACCCTAAAATGAGATTTCTTATTTAATTTCCAAATGTAGAATACTAAACATAAATTTTCTTCCATTGTGGACAATCAGCTGGATGACGTATTTTTCCATCACATACCCGCTCATCAGCAGGCCATCTTTACCTTTTTTCATCATGTGAATTAGAAAATAAACGTTTGAAATGATGAATTATAGGAAGATACCAAAATACCTTTGAAGGGAGCATTGTAATCTCTACAACAGTCTGTGATTTCTCATTCACCTTATACCATGATGTCCCACATTTAGGGCACTCTGACAGAAATTCATATTCCTTCCTATATATAATGCAGTCATTTAGACAGTCATGTATATTCTTGTATCCCAAACCCATCGGGCATAATATTTTCATGGCCTTGTAATGTGAATCTGGAAGATTGTTATCTTTTGGAAGAATGTGTTTCATCAATTATAGCAGCTCTATAAAACTTATATCTCTCCATCCATATTTCTACTTCAGGTTAATCAATATTAACACCGCCGAAAATACCGTAAAATCTGTACAACCAAGATATAATGGATTTTCAGCATCATCATATAGACGTGAAACTGTCGGTTCTATCTCAATCTGTTCTGCTACAATATCACGAATCATTTCTTCAATTGCATCAGAGTTACCATCTTGTGAATCATCATCATCAGTGACATTTTGTCCAGTTTCACCATGCCAAATCCAAGGGTTGTAACTCGGAATAAAACCATGACATATCAGATGATCTTTTATCTCTCTACTTTTCAACTTCTTCATATCCAAACATTTCAGACATGGACAAAAAAATATGTCAATACTTGGAATATTTCGTTTAGAAAATTCCAAAAAGGCATCAACACCTTCCTCATATTCATTGATCATTTGATGTGCCATAATCCAACTTCGACTCATTATTACCTATAAAAAATATATAATATATATATATTTAAGATAAGACAAATATAAGTTTATTTAAAAAAAAATCATAATTTGAATGTAAAACAATTTTGAAATATAAAACAAATATATGAGTATTTAAAAAAAATATGCTTGAATATTATTATTAAAAGAAAATATAGTTAGATATAACAGTTTAAAATTCCATTGAATAAAAGAAAACCATGGCACCTAGATGGTTAATAGAAAATTGGAGAAAATGTAGTAAACCTGAGAATCAAATCATACTTAAAATAAAAACTCAGATGGAGAAAATCACCCCTCCTAGACACCATCCCCCACCCCCTACCCCCTTGGACACCCCCCCCCCCCGGACTACCCCCAAAACCTCTTGGATAGTCCCCCACCCCTTGGACAGTTCCCCCCACACACCCACCCCCTTGGACACCCCGCTAGACACCCCCAAACCTCTGGACAACCCCCCCCCCCCCCCCCGTTCAACCCCCAAAACCCTTTGGACAGGCCCCCACCCCCTTGGACTGCCCCCCACACCAAACCACACCCTTGGACACCCCCCTGGACACCCCCAACCCTCTAGACAGCCCCCAACCACCTGGATAGCCCCCACCCCTCCTGGACACCACCCCACCCCCTACCCCCTTGGACACCCCACTGGACACCCCAACCCTTTGGACCGCCCCACCCCCTGGACAGCACCCCACCCTTCCAGACAGCACCCCCACCCCTCTCAAACACCACCCCTACCCCGGACCCCCTTGGACACCCCCCTGGACACCCCCAACCTCTGGACAGCCCCCACCCCCGGACAACCCCCAAAACCCTCTAGATAGGCCTCCACCCCCTTGGACAACCCCCACACCCACCGACCCCCTTGGACACCACCCTGGACACCCCCCAACCCTCTGGACAACCCCCACCCCTGGACAACCCCGTAAAAAATGGTTTACATATAAAAACTAGGCATTGTGAAAAACTAAAAACACATGAATTTAATATATACTTCAGCATGAAATAGATGGAATTAAATATTATTAAATATGGCTACTTAAATAGTCATATGATAATTAAAAATAACCATTGATATTCAACTAGTCAAATGATCACAAGTTTTCTCGATAACTAAGATCATAATGAGGTAATGGATAATTCTAGAAATCATAAACATATTATTGAGGCCTAGGCCAAGGGCTTAGAAAATACTAGGGTAATCCCTCAGCAGAACCCATTTTTATTTGGAATCATGAGACATAGCGATGCATTGAAGGGCCATAGAGGACAATAACCATTACATTATATGTCCAATAGATTCTCATATAAAAGAGGATAAAGATAAGCAGCAACAACACATAAAATATCATTTCTGAATTCTTACATTTAATCAATAACCATTCTATGTAGTAATATAGGTGAATGAGATCATTAGCTATCAATGACGACAAAAATCACCATCACTGTCGGGCATCCGTGAAACAAAAACAAAAAAAATAAAAGTAGTTGAGGCTTACATGAATATTTCAAAGATCTAATAGATATAGGGATGATAAATAATATGATGATGGAAAAAATAGGTAAGAGGGTTCGAAATCGAAGAATCTTACCTAGTTTAAACACAAAAACCACAAAACATAAATATAGACTATACGGGAAAAAAATGAATGAAATAAATTCATGGAAGGATTAATTGAGTGATGCGAGATGAGATTATAGATACAAGGAGAGTAAATATGATAAAAGATGAAGGAAAAGTGAGTTTAACGCAGCGAGATCGACGAGCTGATTAGGGTTTACCGCGCGAGAGAGACAGGCCGCCGGACTGTCGATCGAAAAAACATAAATGAGAATCCACGGGGTGTGGTAATTTTTTAAATGTTTTATAACGTCGGTTATTTAATAACCGAAGTTATAAACTGTTTTTTTTAATTTATAACATCGGTTATTATAATAACCGACGTTATAAATGCATCAGATATAGCTTTTTTTACGTCGGTTATTTTATAACCGATGTAAAAAAATCTGCATGTTGGTTTTTTACGTCGGTTATTCTATAACCGACGTAAAAAAGACATAAAAAATCACAGTTTTTATGTCGGGTGTTGTATAACCGACGTAAAAAACATTCTGTGGGTTGTTTTGTTACATCGGTTATAAAATAACCGACGTAAAAAACCCCCGCACTTTTTTTTACATCCGTTAATTTATAACCGACGTAAAAACCGAACATGCGTGATTTGTAACGTCGGTTATTCAAATAACCGATATTAAAAAGGTTATCAACGCATTTGTTACGTCGGTTATAAAATAACTGACATAAAAAACCACATTTCACAAATTCTCACGTCGGTTATATATAACCGACATAAAAAATGGTGACGTAAATAACATTTTCTGCACTAGTGAACCTTTAAGTGGGAGACATTTTCTTGAGTACCTGTACACACATGCACACAACAGCAACCCAAAACTAGATGAAGCACATGAATTCCTCTAAAGAATAACCACTGAGTATGAGTACGTAAGAAGGACAAAGCGGACAAAATAAAAACCAAGCAAAAGGGAACTGAAAACTAAAGAGTACAAGTAAAAACTGTGAATAATATGGTTGTTGAAAATTACACTTGATAGTAAGAGTTGGGTAGGTACAGGAAGTTGGGGGAGTACACCACGTCTGTCTAATCTCAGTGGGACCCACCTGGTCCTAGGCCACCAATTACACGATCTAAACATCCTTCATACGCACAAGACACAACACATGTGGGTGAATACCGTGAAGAGGTGAGTAACACAATACTCAGTAGAGGATACTCATCCAATAAGGATAAATACCACAAAGAAACCAAAAAAAATGAAACCAAGTAAGGCCACAAAGTAAGACCAAAATGTAAGACCACAATGTATGGATAATTCACACCAGGTACAATATAAAGCATAGGAAGAAGGTTCATTGACTACAGTGATGAACATTTCATACTGTTGAGGGACTCATCCGGGATGAATCGATGTTCACCTACCGGGTCACTAAGGATTCACACGGCTGCTTCTCATCTATCGGGCCTCTAAGGATACACAGGGATGATGTTGTCCTACTGAACCCCTAAGGATCTAAATGGATTCTTCTTGTCTACCAGGCCACTAAGGATTCACACTACTGTTGCTCGCCAGCCGGGCCACTAAGAAACCACATGGCTCCTTCTCGTCTGTCGGGCCACTAAGGATTCCACATGGCTACATCTCGAGAAATAAATATCCCCTCAATCTCCAAGAATTCCCATATATAACAACCAAAAGGACCATCTCGTCATATGTATTCCAATAGAAAAGATGACATGTCGAATAGACACCCAGTCTGTAACATATAGGCATTTTAGTAAAAAGGGACAAGTTGGATTTGAGTTTGATCCAACATATTCATACACCAATACCTGAAAATCATCGTAGAGTATCTCAAAAAGACTATCTTGTATCATGGTTCCTCATGCTGTAGACATCGCTTCAATCAGAAACCTGGTCTGCGAGTTACATAAGTTTCAGTAAACATGGGTCGGTTGTGTATGGGACCGGTCAGACCAACCCGACCAACCAAGCCTGAGGGTCCCATATACCTTGGTTTAATTCGACTAACTCAACATGACCCAGTTCAGGTTTGTTTTGGTCTTGTCTGGCCTAGCCAGTGGTCCAGGCCCAATGGGCCGCGCTGGACCATGCCTACTTAGGTCGGCGGTCCCACCCGCCGGGTTTCTCGGCAACATAGTCTCATCCGGCCTAGCCCAAAGGGCATGGGTTTGGGCTTTAAGCATGGGTCCGGCCTGCCGGCACAAGTTTTCCATGCCTGGAGTGGGTCCGACCCCACAGTGCGGGTCCATCCAGACCCACTGGCTGGGGCACGACCCACCTAATGGATCTCGGTCCGCGAGAGGCACACCAATGGCATGCACCCGAGATGTGGAAACTTCAGCTACATCCCTAAACTATTCTAATACGTGCTACAAGGCTTGGGCTTCTCCTCCCATGCAGCACCCACCTGGTGACATGTCCAATATCTGCCAAGACCAACTGGCTGCGGCATCCCCTCCACCATGGTCGAGTGAACATAGCTCGCCAGGTCGCCCGGGCAACCCGGAAGTGGGCCACTGCTCCTCTATGCTGTCATGGCCAGTTTTCCATGACTTCCTACTGCCGTGGAACACCGAAGGGCACTCCACCTCCCTCTTTGGGTGCCATCGTGCCAACGTTTCCTTCTATGGGACATGAGAGTTGTTCCGGTAGTCTGTTTCTCGATCCGTCTCTACCCATGATATCGTAAGGCTTCCACCTTCTCTGTGACGACCTCAAATCGCTTTTACTCCATTTATAGAATTATTCCATGAATAATTCACTGTAGAAGTGCTTTTTCCTTATTCATGTTCTCCCATTCCTTCTATTATTGATGCTTAAAAACATGGGGTCCTCCGGGGATTGTAGTTCAATCGATAAAAGTGATAATTTAATCACGGATAGAGAAATCCCAAAATAAGTCTCCCTGCCAAAAGAACACATGATCTACGGATTAACCTTCTTATGGGTTAATCTGTATTCGTCATTTAGAATAATAACAAGGAAAATAATGAATCAAAATAACCAACCTACCTAGTTTTGATGTCCCATGCGGAATCCTTCCGTTCATGGGGTTTCACGCTTCGTTGAAGATTATCACTTCCTGGCATCGTTAGCATTCATCGATGTTCTTTTCCACTCAAATCCGTTCCATCGGTGTTTTTTGATCTTGGTTAGAGAGGAATTCCACCATATGCTTGTTGGATAATCCCTAGTGTTTAACTGCCACCTTCTAACGTGTTAGCTAATTAAAAACGGAACTCATCGTAGAGTATATGTTATGTTGTTTCATTTATGAAACAATGGAGCTATTATTCGTGAAAAAAGATCCATTAATGATCCTCGTTTAATACTCCTAGTTGCAGAACTACAACATCGCCAACCGCCACTCAACAGTGAGAAAAATAAAATAAAATTATTTCTTAAAGTTATTTTATTGTTTTTCTTAAATTTAAAAAAATTAACATTTCCATATGACCCTTTCAGTCAATGTTCTGTTCATTCTAGGTGAGTCCTTGAATTTTGAGATCAACGGTGCCATTAGATTTCTGATCCGAGCCCTAGTTCAAAAGATAGAAAAACCTGCTCACACACTTATTTAAATAAACCTATTTTTTTCGAAAATTAAAATTCACCCTCGACCCGTGCAGATCAAGGTTAGGTTCCATCTAAGGGGAACACACCCCAACAAGCTCAATGGTACTCTAATATTTTCATTCTATGTTTCATTTTATTAGTTATATGGATTTGACAACAAAGTAATTTTTAATTAATTATTTTGTTTATGGCCAAAAATTAACTTTTATTTTTGTCCCGTATTAGCCAATGTCAGGATATGCCCAAGGAAATATTAACCTCATGAGTTCAGCTGTGGTATCATATTTTTAATCAGAGTCACCATTGGTGGGTTATATTCATTTGAAAAATAAAATATTTTTTATTAGTTATTTTTATTTATGGTTATTCTATTTTTGGGATTTCTCACTGGAGGAATTCGCAGACTAAACTTAAGCTGCACCTAGGGTAAAACTACCATTATGAATGCAATGATTCCCTCAGATTTATAATATGGGAACCCATTTAAGAGTTATTATACTTTTTTAAGAAAACCATCCATGTGGGCTATTTAAATATTAAATGTTTTTGACAGATCATTCTGAGCACTTTTGGCCTCATTATCGTACGCCGTCTTAGTGCCTGGTCTTGAAATAATTCTATATTAAAAAAATTACATAGAAATTCTGGGACATTACATTCTCCCCACATTAGGACTTTACATAAACAAAAGACAAAACAAAGGCAAAACAAATAAATGGGGGTACTGAGAACGAATCTGAGACTCCCGCTCCCATGTGCTCTCCTAGAGGTTCCCATGCTTCCATAGAACATGCACTAAAGGAATCAACCATCCAAGAAGGACCCACTCGTGTCGATCCTCTATCTCCACTATTTACTTCACAAACATCACCCCATTGTTAATGTACGTCTCTCCCTAATAGATGATGTGCGATGGATTGTGCACGTACCTCCTCAGCTTCGACACATGGAAAACATCATGCACCTGATGCATCTATGAGCAAAGAGCTAGGCGGTATGCCACCTTTCCAACTCCACTCAGAATATGAAATGGTCTGATAAACATTGGAGATAACATGCTGCCCTAGCTAAAACTATATAATCCACATCGGGGTGAGTCCCAAAAAAAATATGGTCTCCCTCCACAAAATACAAGGGTCTCTATCTCATGGCTGCCAGTACTGATGTTGGAGATCTTGGTAGATCTTCTCCACACCACGATGTACCACCAAAGGAGGTGTATGGAACTCCCTAAACTCATCCTTCCATAATGTCACTGGTACTAAGGTGTGTCATTTTAAGAAGATTATGTACAACAAACTTATCAAAAAACTATCATGAGATTGTCATGGTGATTACCGAGAATGTTGGCCCTCGCATTCAACATCCTCAAAAGGTGCCTCCATGACTCACTATATGAGTGGGTGAGTGAAAATAATTAATTGAAGGTAAACTACTCCATCATCATCCACAATGGATTTATGAATTATTTATAGCTTCTTCATCACCTCACTCAACAGATGTAAACCAGACCTCCTGCTGATAGCGTCTACCACCATGTTTCCCTTATTTGGAGTATAGAATATTTTATGTTCATAGTCCTGGAAGAACTCAAGACATCACCACCGTCTCAATTGCTAAAAATCCTACAGGCACATTTACATCCATGTGATAGTCTACCCCTTTTTACTGATTGATGTTCCAATTAATGTTTTGGTAGTGGGTAATCGTTCTCCACAACCACTTGGTTAATGTTCTGGTAATCCACACATAACCTCAAACACTGGGTCTTACTAATACATTCCTCTATAAATACCCCACCTATGCCCCCATCTTACAAAGCTCTACAAAATCCCTCTGATATACTGATACAGGTATCAGTGCCATCTCGGGGTGTAGAATGATACATAAGTACCTCCCCCTTCAATGAGGTGACCATGGAAACATATTTTGAAAGGAAATTATTATAATCCACCTCTACTATTGGGAACTGAAAAATCAAATCATTTACTACCCTGAGGTTAAGGTCAGACGACTTGAGAGTGATCATCTACACCATCCTATGCATGAGTTTTTCCTGTGCTTCTTGGGTTTCATTTTTCACTAACCAAAGAAAACCCCATTCCGACATGTGAATATACCACATCATTGTTTTCTTAAAATAGTCAAACTGAGCATGAAATTTGGATGACCAGTCCATACCCAAACTAACATCATAAGGACTCAAAGCTTCCACCAAGAGGTTCTAACCGAGACTCTCACCTCAAGGGTCTTATCACACCATTGTCATAAGTGTTATTACCAAGTCTCCCCATATATGTATCTCCATATGTAAGGATACAACAAATTGTTTAACCAGAAACTCTAGGTCTTGAACAATATTGATGACAAGAAGGAATGATTAGCACCTATGTCTATGAATATGGATTCCAGTAGTAGACAATGACCATACCTCGAATCATCCCTAGATCCCTCAGGTCATACTCCTTGACCACATGTAGCTACTCCTTTCCCATGTCCTCTATATCTTTATGCCTGATGTGGAACACTTTGGGGTGGTGGTTGCAACATGTTGATATGTATACAACCACCTGAAGCTGTCCTAGCTCCTCTTCCACATCTTCCGCCCTTCATATTCATCTGTTCTTGTCACTCCCTCTACCCTGGAAGACCATCCACTTTTTCAATGTTAGCATGATGGGTTAGAAAATATCTATAGAGATGTCCCCTACTATCTTTTGAAAAGAATAAAATATTCCAAAGCTGGTTGGACTCACCCTATGATCCATGATCTAAAGACCCCTACATTGGGACCTCTTCTCAGAATGTATCACATATCCATGTATCTATGACAAACGTCAGCAGCATGCTTGCCCATTGAGGACACCCACTGGCTATATCTGATCATCCAAAGAACTTCCAACTACAAAGGATCTTTCTCGAACCCTAGCATAAGTAGAAATGTATAGTGGAATAGAATTATCATAGATGTCCCTAAACACACCTTTCTTAGAGTTTCAATACCTGAAGCACCGGTCTTATTGTATTTATCGAGTACCTGAAAAATCCGGCATGACTTGATGAATACTCAGCTACCGAAATATCAGCCTGTAGAAGCTATTGGGTACACATGCCCCTTATCTTTTATGGAAAGAGCCCTTTCTCTGAGAATGGTTCTCACACTCTTCCCACAGAAAAGTCACATCAACATAATATCAGGTAATCTAAACCCTACCAGCTCCTTTTTGATCCATGTAGAAGGCTCACTACCAAGGCCACCATCTGATCTAATGGCTCCCTGGGTTGATGAAAATTTAGTCACCCACTCAAGCCGGTCCTTATCTTACTTTGAGTCGAGCTCTCCTCGGAACATGAGGGGACTTTGTTGCTAAAACTTGATTGTAAGGATCTAATCATACATGCGTCCTCCCATGGTAGCACTTGTAGTAACTACTTAACAACGAGCCTTAGTATCACTGGAACATAGTGCACCCGTAAAAACTCGGTCAATGGTCCTTGTACCGAATCCTCAACACTCTATAGACTATACGCATTTTCAAACACTAGAATCCTAGATAGCTATCAATGTGGAGGAATCTTGATAGAGAATCAAGATGAACCACGATCAAAAAGTTATACCTAGTGAGATAACTCAAAAATAATCAAGGGAAAAAACATTTCCAAAACACATACAAGTAGTGTTTTAATGTATTGATATAGACATTGCAATTCAGGGTCCTAGTGTATGGATTCGTCGGTCGTAGCACCAACACTATACTCCCCAGACTGAATAACAAACTCAAGACACTTTACAATATTTTCCCTATCAAAAAATACAGACTCTTAGTTCTTCTGTTATAACCTCCCTCTGACACCACTTTTTCATAACCTGTCCACTAGGGCTCGCTTCGTGACTCCCCCCAAGACTACATCCTAAAGGCCTGAGGTTGGAAACTATCACTGAAGACATCAACCTGCATGTGGGAGGGATTTTACTAGGTACCTATACAAGAACACACACAACTGAAACCCAAAACTAGATGAAGCACAAGCATTCCACTAAATAATAACCACTGAGTATAAGTACATTGAAAGTTCAAATGGTCCAAAACAAAAACCCAACAAATGGAAACTGAAAACTATAGAGAATAAGTAAAAAATGTTAACAAGCCGACTACTGAGAACCCTACCTGATGGTAAGAGGAGGGTAGTTACTAGAAGCTATGGGAGTACAACCTATATTCCTGATCTCACTAGGCCCTGCCTAGTCCTAAGCCACCAAGTCCACCATCAAAACGTGTTTCATTTGTAAATGTGTAGACAGATCCACACATTTGGCATGTAGTTTTTTAAACCAAGATTCAAAACCATACGAGGTGGGGGTTTCCTTAGATAGACCGTTATCATGTTTAGAACATTGTTTTCCAAACAATGTGACCAAACCATAAATACCGTTATAAGGGAAAAAACTAACATTTTTATCCTCAACCTTTATTAGTTTGTATCCCATTTTCATCCTCATTTTCCTAGTAACTCATCCCACACACTTCATCCTCTTTCTCCCTTCCTCCATGGGAGATCTCTTACATTATCAGTCTGTTTCACATTCTATTTCTTGTGATCAAGGGACTTTGGTAATTCTATCTATATTCTAGAATCCTTTATTAGTTACTTTTGGTGCTTTGATCACATGATTTTTCATGAACATAATCACATATAACTTTTTTCACATGATGGTGTCTGGTAATGATCACATATTTCTTTATTCACATGATGAAAACCAGACATAATTTCATATAGATTTAATTCACATGATGGTTCATGGAAATGATCATATATAGATTTATTCACATGATTGTGAATTAATATGACCACATATATATTTTTTCACATGATGGTGTATGTACATGATCACATATAGCTTTGTTCACATGATGGTGTCTAGACATGATCACATATAGCTTTTTTCACATGATGGTGCATGGAAATGATCCCGTATTTTTTGTTTACTTGATTGTGTGAAAAAAATACCACATAGGTTTTTTCACATGATGGTCCATAGAGATGATCATATTTTTCATTGTTTTTAAGATTATTCGTCAACATGATTACTCATAACTTTGTTAAAAATATTACTATTTAATATGAATATACTTGTGTGACATTTCTATATGACTATGACTATTCTCCATGGGAAATGTTTATTATCTCACATATAATTATGACATGGTACATGTTTCTTCAATTGTGATTACATATCTTATCATGAATTATGGAAAACATTTATTGTTATATATCTTTTTCAATAAGATATTTATAAATATTATTTTTTTTCTCATATTCTTATAATGTTTCCATTGATGATATATTTTTATGTTTTCCCTTAGTGAGCATTTTATGTCATCGCATTCTTATGTATCAATTCCAAAGGTTATAAAGATGGGTGTAACTTATGATAAGTCTATAAGAGAGTATAGTATGGTTTGATTATGGATAAATGTTCAAAAGTATCATAAAATAAGTTTTTTATATGGTTGATTCACAAAGACACTAAACATTCCATTCATGGGATTGTATGATTATTTGTTAGATATAATGATTAAATTATAGAAATGATGTTAAATAAAGATTGTTTCAACTCACTTTGTATCAAAGACAAAATTAAAAGAAATTTTTTTAATCACTACACCAATGTGTATATGTTTAGGGTGTGTTAGTATATATTAAAGTAAAATTTAGTTATATTTTTGGATTATTTAAGTTATATTTGGCGATTAAGAGAAGACAAATGTATTGAAATACCTAAGGATAAGTCTAAGTATATGGTATCATGCTAAAATTCTAGTAAATTTTTGAGTTTGTTTCATTTATATAAATTACATCCATGTATTAATACTATAAAGTGGATGTGGATGCAGCACTGATGAACCTCGAGATAATCACCATAAAAGGCTAGTTGAGTATCAACTTAATATTCACTCGATGCATGATGAGTGGGCCTAAGAATAAAATAATTGTTATAAAATTTAGGTGTATATGATTTGGTCAATCACAACATCTTTACCAGACACTATAAAAGATATATTATGGTAATAAATTTTTTTAAGGAGTATAATATAACCCAACATAAAGAAACATATATTGAACCAAGAGTGATCTAAGTTTAACTGAATGATAATGTGATCAGTTTAATGATTAATTAATTTTTAGGATGAGTTTTCCATGATATTATTTATGGTAATTCACTTATTATATTTTTACTTATATCAACATTATTTATTTTTTGTAATGACTGAAGTTATATAGAATTGAGATAACATTGTATGCGATGGAGAAAACAAGAATTATCCTAATAAGAAACAAAATGGGATAAAATATGGTATTGAAAACATTATTGTTATGATCACTCAAATTTATTTTGTTATGTTTAAAAAAATGCGTATTTTGGAACATAAAAACATAAAAAAAGAGAAGGATATTGTTTCAAAGATAATCAGTGGATGAATATGATTATTGAAAGAAGATTTAATTTTCTTCTAGTCAAATATATTAGAAGAATCACATAAGGAGATATATTCACGGAATAGGGAGATGTTTTATCTATGATAGAGGAAGGTATAGAGAAATAATATTCCCTAGAAAAAGGATGAATTTAGAAAACATAATGAAGAAAAATAATGTTCTTCCTAAGGATCCATTAACAACTAAATAATTTAGATTTGAGGAATTAGGAAAATTTGAAAATTAGTGCACAAATCCATGAGATTAAGATGAAAACGGACACTAACATACCACTAGATATTGGGAATATAGAAAATACTATAAAATAACATTCATTGAAGTCGATAGTAATAATTAAGTGGTAAAAGGTACACTTATTCTTCACTAAAGTTTTGTGGATGTCTTTTTTCTTGTGCATTTTAACCAACTATTAAGTATTGTATTTTAAATAAAAACACATGGCGATGTTATTATTTTTTTCAATTTATATGAACCCCATTCATGTTTTATGGGATTATGACTCATGAATAAATTATTATCCTTACCTTAGGGTAGATCTATTTTGAGGGAATACATATATTTACTAAGATTCAAAATTTTATATCTCTATAGAAATTATATCTTTTTTCATGTATATATTTTATAAAACCATATATAATTTCATTCATATGTAATAATAAAAATTGAAAGGATTTAATTTATTTAATGGTGGGAGAATGTAACACCCAAATATTTGACTATATATCTTTCCTTAAAAAAATATAATGTGTATGATAGCTTACTCCACAAAAAAATGAACTAATATGATCCATGATATATTTTTTAAATATTATTAAAATAATAATAAACCCTTTAAAAATAAAAATATTGCAATCAATTATAAATGCATAAAAAATAAGAAAAAAATAATTTTTGTTTTAAAAGGGAATTTTCCAATAATTTTTTTTCATTTATATTTTTAATTTTCCATTAAAATGTAAATTTATAAATTTATAAATTTTTAATTTTTAAAATGAACTTCATTTTTCAATTCAACATTTTAAAATCAACATGTGGTGAATTTTTTTACATTTATATAATGTAATTGAATTTTACGTGAATAGAGGAAAATGATGATTTTTATAAAATAATCAATTTTATTAAAATAAAAATGATATAAACTTTTTTGAAAATCTTTTATATAAAAACTATATATTTATAATTTAAATAAAATAAAATTAATAAAATAGTGTTTTATAATTTTTAAAACCCAGGTTTAATCTTTTGGAAACTTACAAACTATTTTACTCTAAATATAGTTTTTATTTAACCATATTAAAAATTAGGCCTCATCACTTGTATAAATTAAATATAAAAAAAAAATTATTTCATATTTTAGATCAACATTTTACTCTTATATAATACGATCAATTTCATTCTTATTTATAAAATTATGACCGAAGTGTTTTTTTCAATTAATTATTTTATTAATGCTGTGTAATTGTTTTATAATATATAAAATTTATATATTTGATATAATGAATTTTATATTATATTTAAACATATATGGAAATTTACTATCACTAATTTAATTTATAATTAATTTTTTCTAAAATTCTGAACACTTATTGGGGAAAACAACATTTTTCGACAAAACAAAATTTTATATTAAATTATTTAATTTAAAAGTTTAATTTATATTATTAATATATTTAACTACATTATATTGATACTTAATTTGGGTTTATAATATAATTTTTTTAATATTTGTTTCCATATATTTTTAATAAGATGCAAATTATTTAATTAAAATACTAGTTTCCAGTGTAAAAACCAAAACGATAATGGTTAAAAACCTAACGGTAAAAGACTAAAAATATAGAACCAAATTAATATTTGAGAGTATTTTAAACCATTAAATGTCACAAAAAGTCCATATACTCAATTAGTTTCCATTGTTTTTCCTTTTACCTTTAAAAAGTGCCATAACAATATTGTGATGTAATGAGTAATTACAAAAATCCATTTTTATTCACTTATAATATGAAATCACTTACACCATATATATTGACACATTTTAATGTTTATATGATCCAAAACTATTCCCTTGAATATCCTTAGATCTCAGTAACTTTACTAGAAGAGATGTCTTTTTCAAAATTCCATTTTAATAATCTTTAAGGTGTTAACAAAGGTAAAACATCCAAATGGAGAGGTAATGTTCTCAACCAAATGCTATAAAATATTTCCTTTTTTTACCCTCTAAAATAATTTATATCCATTAATGTATGATAGAATAAGTAATTTTAATATTCTGAAATTATATAAAACTAATGTAATGCCAGTTTTCAACCAACATCAGATTCTATAAAAAATTAGAGCATCGTCTGTGTGTATATGCAGACTAATGCCATGACGAATTGATGTATTTCATTTTCCTTGACCACATTACATTAATGACTACAAAAACGTATTTAATATGTAAATATTATATTTGTAGAATTATTAATATTATGAAATTATAGTATTAGGAATTATATAAGTTATATTAATAAGAAACAACCACAGTAAACTTAACCATCTTAAATGATCATATCAAGGCACCTTTTTTAATTTGAGTCCATTTTGGGAAAACCCATGAAACTGTAAATTTTTTTCTAATATAATAATATAATATATACACATATAAAATTATTTTGATTAAAAATATATTTTAATACACATTTTACCACAATAAATGTACCAGAAAGAAGTTTTATTCAAATCAACTGAACCACCTCAAGTTACCATCATAGGAGAAAATGATTTAATAATTCATAAATATATGAAAATTAATATAATTTATATAATGAAATATATATTTAAAAGTTACATATAAATATTTAAAATAAAATTAATTTTATTATTCAGGACATTAGTCTTACACACAGAACAAATCGATACTCAAGTTGAGTGTTTTTTCATCTCAATTTTTCATTCGTGAGATACAATGTGTATTTTGTAAATTTATCCTTTTTATGGTGTATAAATTCACCATTAATTAATTTTATCATAATTTTTCATTAAATATATGGTATTTAAAAATCTATCTCATGATGTACCTTTTATAGATTTTCAATTCAAAAGATAACGACGAGGTAAGGTTTTTTGTTATCTTAATTTTTATTCATTAAGTAATTATTTTTCTTCTTGAACTTATTTTATGTAAGTTGCTAACATTATTTTATTTTATTATATAATATATATTTTTTATATTTTTTGGGATTCAAATTTCTACCAAATAAAAACCTTTTCAAATATCTATTGCCATAAAAATTATGATATTCTAAAGGGATTTGGTTAACTGAAATTTTCATTATTTGAGTTAAAAATATTATTTCTTGAGAATAATTATTCTATGTTTAATATATTCTTACATTTCCTATTTCATAAGATATATCATTTTGTAATGTAAAATGATGTTTTTAATTAAAATATTCTCTCTCAATGAATTTATTTCTCACACAAGTACATCATTTTTAAGAAAAAAAGACTAATCTTCTTTAAAGAAAGTTTCCCCTCCATTTCCAAGTATATTATCCCAAAAAATGTTTTCCTTTATTATTTCAAAATATAAATACAATTTCACTCATTCATAGTTCCAATTTTCTATTACCATTTTTCAAATGGATGTTTTACTACCACATTTTATGATATGAGTTTTCAATTAACACATTTTAAAATATTAAAAAGGGTTTTCCTTCCTTTCAAAATCACGTGTTTTATCTTATAATCCACATTCCTTTATTGATAAAAATTATTTATTTTCACAGATAAATTATTGAATAATATTTTTAATGTATGTTTTCCAATGTTTTCACTTAATCGTTTCCAAAATTAATTTTGAATGTGATATGCATGTTCTTTTTATTACAAAAATGGTAAAAACATTTATTTTTTTATAATTTTTATACCATTTACCCTTTATATATTAAGGATTTACTTCCAAGGATAATTTTTTAAATTACCTTCTAAATTTTATTATGAAATACTCTTATAAAATGATTGAATTTTGGGTATTAACTGTTTACATTTTGGTGGATAATTTTTTTGATAACTTATCAAAATCATTAAATACCAATTTTTCTCTCTATGGGATCTTTATGATATGATAAATGATTTTTTTCAGTTGGAAAACATATTTATCAATAATTAAAATATGGAGTCTGATATTTTAACAATTCATTGTTGAACTTTTTATATCACATGATACAAAAAGGTTTTGTATGGACATGATTTCATATAGCTTTGTCTACATAATTATACATTGACATGATGTGATATATATTTGTTTAGACGATGGTGCATGGTCATGATCACATATAGGTTTTTTCAAATTATGGTGTGTGTACAAGATCTCATATATCGTTTTTCACATTATAGTGCATGGACATGATCACATATATCTTTGTTCACATGATGGTGGGTGGACACTATCACACATAGCTTTGTTCACATGATGATGCGTGTATATGATAATATATACCCCTTTTCACATGATATTGTATGGAAATTATAACATATAGATTTTTTTACATGGTGGTGTATGAAATTTATCCTATATAAATTTTTTCTCATTATAGTGTTTCGACATGATTATGCTTTACATTGTTCACAAGACTGTTCTTAGACATTATTGATCCTAACATTGTTCAAAATATTATGATTTCCTATGCATATAATTTTGTGATATTTCTATATGACTATGATAATGCTCCATGATTCATTTTTAATATCAAAAAAAAAATTCTTCCATGATTCTGGCTTTTTTAATTGAGATTACAAGTCATTATATCATGACTTATAGAAATATAGTATTATTATAAATTATTTGTTAATATGATATTTCTCCCCTACTAATATTTTATTATATTCATTTGATCTAATTCCTGATGATATATTGAAATGTTTTATATTTTTGATCACTTAATCTCACTAACATATTATTTTTCCATTCCTTAGGTTAAAAATATGATTATCACTTAAAAAAATTATAGAAGTGAGTCTAGTATGGTTTGATTATAGTTTAGTTTCCAGAAGTATCATAAATTATTTATCTTATACAACTAAACTCCAAAGACACTAAAACATTCATTAATTGGATTGTGTCATTATTTTTGAGATATAATGTTTTACTTATTAAAATGATGTAAAATAAAGATAATTTTATCTCACTTTGTAGGAAAGTTAGTATTTCAAGAAATTTTTTTTGTCACTATATTCGTGACTGTGGGTCTAGGTCACCTCACACATTTACAAATAAGAAATTTGATGACTTTACATTTTCCCATTATAATATATTATATAAAATTCATATGTTTTCATATATCATAAAATTTTCTCATGCATCTATATAACCTTTTTAAAGGCCTTGTGATCTCTTTCAATTTACAACCCATATATGATTATCTAAAAAATTCAAGGTCAAAGTCTTCCATGATCATTGAATTAATGGTACATAACTCCCCTAAACTATTTTTAGAAAATAATTTATAATATAACTACCTTATCTATGAAAATATTGAATCCTTTTAGATTCCAATCAAACTATTATGAAAATATAGAAACAAAATATATCCAAATAAACCTCTTTTTCATTCAGAAATAAATTTCCAAACAACTTCTAAATATTCTTATCAAACCAATATTAAATATTCATAAAATAGTCCATTTAATATCATGGAATATAATCTACTAAGGTAAATAATATAATCATTCTTTAGATAGAAAATTATTCAATAAATATCACATGTTCCCCATATTTGAAATCTACTCGAGAATTGTTTTAATTTACTATGTGAAACTATTTCTATATCGAATCCTGTACTCAACACACCATCTTTCATGTTTATTCTACTTGATGATTTTATTTTTATACTAATTATATCAATCCTATTAATTTTTTTTATCAATAAAAATAAACCAATTTTGAATTAAATAACATGTTTCATACCCATTTTTACTTCACACTACTCAGTTACCCATGAATTTATATTTCATGAAACATCTAGTTATTATGGTTTCATTTGATGTATTTTTTTCACATTAACATATAATTGGAACGAATTATTCACACTTTCACATACATGTATGATCATAAAGTACCATTTTTTTCTTGGTGTATAATTAATTACATCTTTTATACTTATATTATACCTTGGAATCCAAATATTGTGAATAATATAAAAAATATGGTTTGAAACTATGATTTTCCTCTTAAGGATATAAACAATAAGAAGTGAATAATTGTTAATAATTAATTTTCATGAAATTTTATTTCAATATAATAAAATAACATAAAGGATATAATGGAAATAATTCCTTATATTTATATTTTTATTTCTAAATAATCATTTTTTAACTAGGTTGAGAGTGATCCCTTTTACATGACCTGAATTTCCATAGGCACAAAGACCAGTATATGACCCGATGGTCTAGAGACCCGACTACACAAGAATTATCCCACCATCAAATGTACATATTAATGGAACATATATCCCTATATTGTGTAGATTACTGGATAAAATTTCCTTATGTAGAGTACCACAGTGCCTAGTCTTAGTGGAACTGTTGGTAATGTCCCTCTCTTTATTCCCAATATCGTTATCTCAATTAGAGTGGCTATTACATGATATGATTTATCATATGGGTAATGATCCAATGAAGTATGACCTGGTTACTACTTGTACCAGGTTAACAGTGGCCCAAATTCCCATTTATGGCCCAAAATACCTTGGCTTGAAGGCCTATGGTGGTTTGGGGCCTTGTGACATGAAGGCACTTTGTGTCCCAAAGGCCATATGGCTTAGTATCCAAAATATTACACTCATAGGCCCAATTCAGGTGAATACCTACACTGTGATATTAACTACTAAAATAAATGCTACAATGTCTTATAAGGTTCTAGGGAGTGCAACAAATGTTATCATGCCCATGCCTAAATTTTTTTTCATCACTATCTTTAGATAAATCCTTATAACTGGATGGAGGCATTTTAAAATCTCTATAGGGAGTATATTTTCATATATAATTTATAATTAATTTTTAAAATATAAATTACCTCGACTTAGTTTTGTTTATTCATTGATTATTCAGTTGAATTAGTTTTAATGCCATCATTTCATCAAAGGATTCAATGTAGAATCCCTCTAATGATATCCATGAATTCTCTATGAATAACTAAAAAATACTAATAGGACATAGAGCGTGAGAATGTATTATATGATTACCTTGCACCATTCACTATTTATGATAATAAGAACTCATTCATGTTATAATATTCTATTTTTTTCTCTCGGTCTTGAGAGGGAGGAGGAGTATTCAAAAAATTTTCTTAAGAGAATCTTAGAGATAAATCTCTAAGGATTTGAGGTAATTCTAAAAAGCGAATTTATTACAAACAAATTTTCTACTTTACCCATGAAAATTATATTACATGAGTTATATAATTTTTTTTGGGAATTAGTTATTCTATATATACCCTCACCCAATCCCTTTATTTTAAGTAAACCCCAAATTCAATAATAGTTATAAAAACATTATTTTTATCATGTGAAAACTCAAAAATATTCAAATATCATTTCATAAAGAAATAAGTTAATATTTATTTAAATGAAATTATATAAAATATATGATTTCAATATGGGTTCTTAACTTGGTCCATAAATCCTTATCAAACCATGAGTAAAGAATATTTATTGAATTAATAAATATCCATATATTATTTTTTTAGTATATAAATAAATATTATATTCAAGAACTAGATATTAAATATTTTCATAATATTCAACTCTAATAAATATTCTAAATAGAATATAACTAGTTACTGATTATTTTTAATTAATATAGCTAGAATAATTTTATCCGTCATTGTTGAGAATAATAATTATTAAAAAACTAAATTCAAAAATAATTTAACTGATATTCTTAGATACGCTATTTTGTGTGATCCTTTGGTCATATTTCTTTGTGGAATTAGTAATGGTTGTCTAAATTCCATGATAAAAATCTATCTACACACCATGGAACCCATAGAGAAATATGTTAAGTTCTCAATTATAATAGCATGCTATGAATGTTCACTATGTAATATAACCCCTTTGTGTTGATATATCATCATGCTTGTTTCATTTTTTGTGCCATCAAGCAATATGCATGATATGTATTTCATTCACTGTAAAAAATTAACTATTTGAAAAAAATCATATGGGCATAGAATTAATCAAGAAGCTACATTTAAATAAAAGTGATATGATATCATATTTTAGTTTAGGAACGTACACATCCATTTTTGACTTATTTAGTAATTCGATATCACTTATGACACCCCCAACATATCCTAATTCAATACGAGCGTAGGGAATCATAATTTTAAATACTAAATTAATGTACATGTTTATTGATATACATTAATAATAATCACTAGAATGAGGAAAAATAAACATGCTTATAGATAATAATATCTAATTACATATATGACATTTGGAATTCCTATTAGTGTGTCTATTATAAAAACCTCTTATCTCAAAGATTACCAAGTGAAAAATTTATGAGAATATGCATCAATTTATTATGTTCCAATATCACCTGATAGTAAAAATATAACTATTCCTACTTAGATAGATGTCTTACGACCTTATAACATAGGTTTAATAATATCTTCACTACACTTTTTTAGGTCGATCTGCTTTCCCTAAGACGCTCTTCAATTTTAAAGGTGTTACCTCTCTTATATATAAAAGGATACCATGTGGTAGTTTTATAATAAAATGAATGATATTAATGACCTAAAACCATTTCCACTTTTCCTATTTAGTAGTAATCAATCCCCCAAAATAATGTGGAAGAAGAAGTTGTTTATCGCAAACCAAGTACTCTAATATAGTATGCTTAATAGGAGTAGTAGTCCAGCCCATAACATTATGGATATTATAAAACCCAATATTCAATTACAGTCAGTGATCATTATATATTAATGAAACTATAATAAAATAAATATTTTTATATTTCAAGGAACAACAATTATAATTTTATAGTATGGATACCTATTTAAAATTTACTATGTCAAAATAATCCAAGAATGAATTTTATAAATTTTCCCTTAACAATATTATTTATGAATAATTGAAAGTGTAAAATTTATATAATATCATTTTTACTTATACTAACATGTTATAATATTTATAATTAATCATACATTGATTATCAAATTCATATAAATAGAGATAAGATCACGCAGAGGTAAAAAACAATATTTTTTCATTAAAATATTTTTAATTATATAATGTTTTTCAGTTTAATTTATTATAATAATCCCTAAAGTTTAATGATTTAAATGAATATATAGATTATATATCTATCTATATCAATTTAAATTCATATAATTAGTATTATTTTTCATAGAGTTTATGTTAGATCATATTTTTCATAAAAAATACATATTCCAAAAAAAAACAATATTACAAATATTTTATGGCTTTTTTGAATTAATTTTTTCCAAATATAAAAATTTAATTTTATGAAGTATCTTCCATACTTATAATAATTATGTTAATTTTTTTTAAATTGGTACCCTTTATTTTTAGGCATTATGAATAGTAACTGTGGTAAAATTTATCACTTTAGTAAAGGGTAAAATGGGATAAAAATGTCAAAAATATAGAATAAGGATTGATAATAATCATTAAAATTTTCTATATTTAGTTTTTTGAGTATTATTAGACAACTTATATTACAAAATATGGCATCTTGGTGTAATTTATCTTTGATGAAAACCTATATGTTAATTTAAGTAATAGAAAATTCCAAAATGTCCATATCAAGTTTTTTATTTTTATTATTTTTTCACATGGAGATAAGAAGTTGTTATGAAGAAATATAAATTTTTTATCATAACTAATTAATTTAAAATTTTATGTGATTTTATAATTACCTTAAATTCTTACTCAACACTAACATCATCTTTGTGAAAGTAGTTAAAAAATAAAAGTAAATGGTTTTAAAAACATAAAAAATATTATTTTTTAGATGAATAATTGTCTGACAAAATTTTAAGGGTTAATTATAATATATAATTTATGGTCAAAGAGTTTAAAATCAAATTAATTTCCTTTATTTGTGTATTCAAAGAAAAAATATGTGAATATTTTGTCAAATAAATTTAATGGTATTTATGTTAAATAATATAATTTTATTTATTTAAAAATCATAAAAAACTTGAAATTGGGAAATAGGGATGGTATATGGTCCAAAATGGTATCAAATTAACTTTTGTGATCCAATTTTATACTTATAAATAAATTCTAAACACTTTTATAATGAAAAGGTTGTTACCATAGTTAATGTAAAAAATTGGTTATTGAAGGGGTTAAACCAAAAGATAAGGTTTAAAATGAAACATAAACCTATCAAAATTTTATTAGATAAAGGGATTTAAACATTACCATATATTATAAATTATAAAATTTCTAGTTGCTTCAACTTTCACATGAACAATTATTCAATATATTTTAATATTATAAGTAATTCCACATGTGTCATTTCCTTCAATATAAAAGGAAACCACCTATCATCTATTTATCAATCCACATTAAGAACCTTAACATGACTAAAACTTACAAAAATATTTCCAAAAAATATTTATCTATGTTATATTTGTTTTTGTCTTCTAAAAATACCAACACTAGGGTCCTTAAGTGTAGATATAAAGGAGGCACCATAAAGAATAGAAAATCGTCTTAACCGACTCCTTTCAAGTTCACTTCTTATTATAACTCATTCAATTATTATCTGAAAATAATAATATAATAACACTAGTATCATTAGATTAATTGATATTAATTATGTTTGGGGTATTACAATTTTACATATACTCATCCATCTACTGTAAAAGGGAAACATTGATCGTGTGTGTATGCAGACTACCGCCACACAAGTCAATGTAATTTAATTTTCATAAATATATCACATGTATAGCTTATATGTGTATTCAAATATATAAAAATATATTTATAACATTAATATCAATTTTGAGATTATTAAACTATACCAAGGTGTAAGAACAAGAATATTAGTGATGAAACATGCATGAGAAAACTATACCATTAACAGAAGATGAATAATTATACCAAAAAATGGCAATGAATGGGTCATGAGAATATATATAAATTAATATAAATATTAATATGGTTATGGTATGAATTAATATAATGTTTAAAATTATTATATAGTAGGGTAATTCACATTCCTCAATGTGGAAACCTGAGGATATGAGTTTTGTTATCAACATTAAGACAATTTTTATTATGTACCTATTTCATTTTTTGGGGTTTATATACCAACCTTATGATATATTTAACATTAATCCCTATTTACTAATTGTATTTAATGCTTCAATTCATGTTTACTCTTTCAAGGGATTTCTATTCAAAAGTTACCAAATATGTATAAATTTATTTTTACAATCTCATTTTTGGGATTGATTATATTTTCACTGAAATAATATTATGGTCCATATTTCATAAAACCATTATGAATTATTATAATATATATATATATATTTACAGATTTTAAATTTTTTCTTATAATATTTCATCTATTTAGTGCTTGAATAAAGAAAATAAATGTTTAAAAAATGATGATCTTATTTCTCTTCATGATTAGTAAGTTTTTATTCCTTATAAATTTTATTTTAAAACTATTTTAGAAAAATACCTTTATATTAAATAAATAATTTATCAAGGACACAATATTTCATATTTTACTTCCTCAATAATCATTGAAAGAAATATTAACAATGTTCTCTAAATGATTTATTATTTTTTACTTTAATTTCAAAAATCCAAAATGAATATTTATATTTAATATATACGAAATTATTCTTCACAATATAATCATTTCTGTATATTTATCATCTTCTAAGAAATTTATATGGTTTTAAAAACAAAATTCATTAATGA
The DNA here is from genome assembly GCA_963277665.1 of Viscum album. Classification (NCBI taxonomy): domain Eukaryota; kingdom Viridiplantae; phylum Streptophyta; class Magnoliopsida; order Santalales; family Viscaceae; genus Viscum; species Viscum album. Next base: position 759,577,432 of record OY728147.1, read on the forward strand.
AAAATTATTTTAAATAATTTTATTCCATTTTATTATATTCTCTAAATGACTATATTCTATTGTATAACATATATTTCAGATGAATTGATGGTCATATTTTCTTTCTTATTAATTTTATGGTTATTAACATTCTCTTGAAACGTTATCTTTATTTTTACCATATTTAATTTGAAATTACGTTTCTCTTTAATATCAATATTCCTTGTAATATGGGCATTCTTATTTTATAAACTATATACCATTTCTACATATGGTGTTATATAATTAAATTTATTTAATTTACTAGGAAATTCATAACATTCCATATTCTATACTCAATAAAGATATTTATTGATAATGAATATTGTTTCTAAATTAAATTGACAATTAAATATATGATAAATGAATTGGACATACAGTTATGGGTGGTGACAATTTATAGATATCCCATAGATTAATCAACAATTATCATGAGGAAAAATAGTTGGTTGTCCTTATTAAATTGGTTTTCGTGTATACCTACCCATATTTGAAAGTATCTAGGCAGAATTCCATTTTTATGACATCTAAAATTATGAATTTTATTCATTGTGAATTTAGTTATAATTAAACTTGATATTACTACATAAATATTATAAATGGATGCATTTCATGATCAAGATGTTGATTAAATAAAATGTATTTGTAGATATCTTCCTTTATATATTGATTTTTCATTATTTAGTTAGGTTATATTTTGCGGAATGTTACCCAAACTGAGTATGTTAGCTCGCCCTTATTTTTTTCTTTTCCTTGGGATATAAAGAAAGAATATTTGAATGGGTGTAAATAATTCAAATTATTCACTTTTACTATATTTTATATTTTATCTAAAATGTAAAATATGTGTCATATATGTGTCTAGTTCTTCAAAACTATTCAACTAATTGGCCCTTAGAAATGTGATCCATTTTATCTTATTCCAATGTAATAAAGTAGATATCGACTCTTGGTTACTAGATATGGGATCATTGTAATTGTTATATGAGAATGTTTAGAAAGACACTTGGGGATATGAATTAGAAAAATTTATATTATATAACATCACCCTATGATAGATTCTAGAGACAATTCTATATAAATTGTTTTATCATAATTTTTTGGTGAAGTCTAGATTTTTTTGTTTTCAATGAAAATAAAACCCAATCTAGAGCTAGGAAAGTGGAGGCAGTTTTGGCACATTTTCATCTAGGGTTAGAAACATTTAATTGGGCGGACTACTTATTAACTCGATCATCTCTGATGCATGATGAGTGGACCTAACACTATAAAACTAGCTAAAAAACCATGGGGATAACCTTTATTAGATTCAAATTCTCTTTATGATCAATTATGAAGGATATAAAAATAATTTTATGATTTGATGATATTCTTAAAGAAATCATGTTTAGGATTTTGATATTAGATGTGCATAATTTTAAATTTATGTTTAGTGTTACACGAAATTTATAAATATATACTATGATTTATAATTATTAATTTTATGAGGTATGTTTGTATATTCCTTTTTTTAGAAATGATGTCTTTTGTAATGAGTTGTATCAATACTCATGGCCAATGTAGATATTCTATTGCTAATCAATAAAATACAACTGGTGTTGGAGTTGAGAATATTATATTCATATTTGGGTAGTAAAATTAAGTTATGAATAATTACTTTGAATATATGGAACAACATGATGTTACCTTGTATTAAACACCTATATTGGATCATTCCTTATGACAAAAGTTTCTATATTTCAATATAACTACTATTTCATTAGTATCGGAGCAATGGATTATGTCCCTTAAATAGATATTTCTATTATTGGCATGAATTTAGATGAAAAATGATAAAATAGTAGTGTATTAACTTAATTTAGATTCCGTTCAATAGTGATCATTAATCCAAAATACTGAAGAGGAAGAAGAAATAGAACAAAAGGTATAGAGAGATATTAAAGTAACATTATTTGATATATATTTTTCTCAAGAGAAATAAAATATAATGAAGATAAATTCCTTATCTTAAAGAAAAACAAATAGAAAATTGTTTCAGAGTATAAAAATACTTTTACAATACTGTAAAAGTATGTTTTATATTACATACATAATCCTAAAAGAAATATTTTCGATTTATTTTAAGAGTTATGATAATATTTTTAAGAGAACTAGATTATAAAACATTTTATATATACTATATCATAAAAAACTGAATAAGAGGCAGACTGAGCACTATGAAAAAGGGAACAAGTTAAAGAAGAAAATGGGAATGAATATATTTCTATCATGTGAAAACTATGGAAAGAAACATCCTAGAGAATTCTTGATGGGAAAGGGAGTTCATTTTAAGTTTTTATTTAAGGGTTATATGGCTAATAAATTAAAAATAAATAATAAAAATAAACACAATATGCTGATTCTATTATATATAAGTAGAAAATTATTCAAACAAATTCCCCATGATTAAACATAACCTACCATAGAAGATGCCATAAGGATACTTCAAAGCTTATGTGATCACTATAGTTAAGGTGGAAGATTCTAAAGATTTTACGGTAGGTAACATAATCATAGCCACAAAAATAACATATTCTATATTTAATTTTCAATCTTTACAATGTTTTATATAGTCTATGTTTTCTAAGAAAATACAATATTTCCCTAGAACATTAATAAGGGAGTTTTTAGTAGAAAATTATTATATAAATCTTACAAAACCATGGATGTGTCAGTATGTTATAATTATAAAATATAGACATGGCATATTTCTATACATGATTATTATAGCAATAGTTTAATTTGATATTATCCTTGGTATGTATTTTATTTCAAATTATAGTTCAAAAAACATACTTCCAAGAGAATAATATTAAGATTTTAATGGAGATAGAGAATAAATTTTCTTTAGAGAGGATATTTCATCATCATGTTATGATTAGATCAAAATATAATATCTCTTATGAATGATATTATAGGGGATGAAGGGAAGACACAATCTATATATGGAAAAGGTAATCTCAAAATTGGTGATATATCTATTTTACACAAATATATTGATGTGTTTCATAAGGAATTAGTTGGAAATCCACCAGAGTGTAAAGATGAGTTTTCCGTTTATTTAATCCCTAATATAATATTTATATCAAATAATCTCTTTAAAATTAACATAGTGGAATTATGGTAATTAAAGAAATAACTATATGATTTGTTTGATAACGGATTTATATGGACAAATGTTTCACCTTGGGGAGACCCTACTCCTTTCATTTAGAAGAAAGATAGATCTATAAGTATATGATTTTATTATATGGAAATAGATGATATTACAATAACAAAAACATATTCTATTCCTCACATTGATAAATTATTTCTTAAAATTCAAGGAGATGTATATTTTTCAAAGATTGAGTTTTGATCTTTGTATCATAATTTGTGATTAAATAATGAATATATTCCAATAATAAATTTTTTAATGAGGTATGAACAGTGTAACATTACAACAATTCTCTTTGGATTGATAATATACACTTTGTTTTTAGGGATATTATGAATTTATTATTCAAGGAACTTCTTGATATATTTTTTTATATTTAATAATGATATCTTCATTTACAATAAATTGTATGAGGACATTGAGAATCACTTGTAAATATTTCTTGAGACTCTTAGAGAGAAAGGGTTCTATGGGAAAATTTGGTGAGTGTGAAATTTGGATTATAAAAGTTCCTTTTCCTGGACATTTTGTCTCCAAGGATAAAATATCAATTGATAATTTAAAGATAAATACAACTAAATAATGTCCTACACCAAATAATGTAACAAAGTTTTATAGTTTCCTTATATTGGTAGGTTATAATCGATGATTTTTTTAAATGTTTTTCCCATTATTTAACCCATTAATCTTGTAAAAAAAGAGTTATGTTTATTTTTATAAATGAATGTGAATATTGTTTAGAATTATTGAATATGAGATTGGTCAATTTCGTGATTTTGACTCGACCATAAAGAATGGATAGATTTTGGGTATATAATGATACATCAAAGAAATAACTCAGGTGTGTCCTTATGAGGAATGATAAAGTTACCACCTATTCATCAAGGTAGTAAATGACTCATGAATAAAACTATCTAACCCATGATCTTGAATTGGTAGAAATAATATTTTATTTGAAGACATGTAGAAATTCTCTCTATGGTAAAATATATGAGATATACATAGATCATATGAGCCTGAAATAAATCTTTTTATATAAAGAGATCGATATGAGGTAATAGAGAAGGCTTGATCTAGTCACGGATTATTATTTCTTAGTACCTCACTACCTAGGTATGGAAAACATGATAGATGATTCCTTAAGAATGAAATATCATGGAGTATTGACTAAAATTAAGATTAACAAGGATCATATGTGTAGTGAAAAAAAATTTATAAATGACTTTCCATATTTAAATGAATAAATGACTTATTATGCAACGTATATATAGATTACACAAGAACTACTTTGGTTTATGGAATGTTATTTCCTGTTAAATTTAAAATAACAGTATGCATCAAAAAATTTGCTAATATAGCTATTATACAATAATCATTATGATTAGTATATATTTAGGGTTATGATAAAATTCAATTCACACAAATATAAGAAGTAATGAAATCGACCAGTAAGATTGTACCCTATGAAGCCCATTTATCAATACTTCTGAGGGATATGACATCATCGGGATTCTTCCATTGACTAATAGTATGTTACAAAAAAACCCTCGTTATTGGGGTTATTTTGTCTATTAGAAGGGGTTATAACCCCTATAAATACATTAGTGGTGGTTATGAGGAACCACAACTAATGTGGTCAACTCATCTTGTTAGAAGAAATTTTGATAAATTGCTGGTAAAGTAAGATTGATATTAGTGGGAATTATTTTATAATGGGTTAAAAACCCTTTTAATTTATGCATAAATTTGTCAAAAATTGATGAATTAGGGGTTCTTTATAATCACCCATAATTATCTTTCTCAAAATTCATCTTAAGAGAGGTTTCTAAATCACCCTAATTTATTTTATATATTAGGGGTTGTTTGAACCCCTAATAATTTTTTCAAAACATTAAATTTTGGGGTAGATTCTAACCACCCATAATTTTTTTAAAACACCAAAAATAAATCCCACTCGTAGACCACCGCACCACAACACCATCAAATGAAAACTTGTTTAGCTTGACCACAGGCACCTGTGGTAGTTGCCTCAACCATGCTGAGGGAGCCATAGAATGTCCACCTAGGGAGAGTGATGATATGTGTATATGTGTACACATGTTCCCACCTAGGAGGAGTTTGACAATATTGCAGGTCAGTGGCGAAAGGAAGGGTAGTGCCGACACATGGAATAGTGGTGAAATTTGAGAGCGGAACCTGGTACGTGATTCTGGATGGCAGAGGGTACGAGAAAACTTATTAATCCAAGAAAACAATCCCTCACGTCCGATGTGGAAGGGCTCATTAGGGTACTATTAATCCCAGCATAAAAATAAGGTGGGACTATGCTTTACTCATCCCGACATGAGTCAAACCCATGATTTATGGGCAAGAAAATATAGGCCATTGGACTATGATATATTAAATATCTGATATTATTATATAGATTTTTATATTTACATCTATTCAAATATTTATATAAAAAAATATTATATGTATAATATATTTAAATACATTTGTTTTATGTTATATTTAATATATTTAAGTATATATATTTATTATATATTTAAATAATAAATATATATTATATATATATTATATATATTTATTTTATTTAAATATATGTATATTATATTATATTTGTATTTTTCAATTCATTTATTATTTGTATAATATATTTAAATATATTTATATATATATATATATACAAATATATATATATATATATATAATATGTTTATATATATGTGTAGTTTAATATATTTATATTAGATTATAATATATTTAATATACATATAATTAATGTAATATGAGTTAAAATTAATTATCATATACATAATAATATAATATTATATATATACAAATAATATAAAATAATATTTTTATATAGATAAAATTTTATGTATATTTATGTATAAATTTATTTTACCTAAATAAATATACATGACATACATAAATATAAATATATAGGTATATTTATAGATATAGTAATACTATGTATAAAAAATATATTCAATATATTAATTAAATACTTATCAGCATATTAATGTAAATTTATTTATTTATTTGTAAATATTTATCTGTATCTTTATATATAAATAAATATATATATATATATATATATATAATGTATTTATATATTTATTTATATATTTATGTTTGTGTATATATATTGTATTGATATATTTATTTCAATATATATATATATATATGTACATAATATATTGCATATTTATGTGTGATATTAAATGAATTTATATTATATATTACATATAAAAAAATATATTATATACAAACAATCAAATACATTATTTATATAATAAAAATATGTTTATTTATAAGCATGTATGTGTAAGTATCATTATAATCTATTAATATTGTAATTATCATTATACAAATTATAAAAACTACAACGGTTTTTATATGATACATTTTTAAATAAATTTTGTTTATGTTTATATTTGTATTAATTTATTTATGCTTTTATATTATAATTAATATTATATGGAATACTATTTTATACAAATAAATATAAATTAATATACAAATTATACAAGTATATTTATGTATGCAATAAATATGATTAAATACAGTCACAAAAATTATTTATAGAGATATATTTATATAATATGTATACATATTGTATTTAAATATAGTGATATATTGTTTTTTAATTATATATATTATTGAATTTGTTTTTATAAGAAAATAGCGGGGGTTCACAACACCCACTAACCATTTAATTAAATGGGGTTGTGATCCACTGCTAGTATCAATGATTACTTTCAGTTATGAACTCCCTATAACAACTTTAATTAGAGCGGATTTAAAAACCCTATAATATCTTAAATTAGAGGGGGTCCTAAACCTCCTCCAATTTAAGAGTTTACAGGGGTTTTCAACCACCACAATTTTATAAAAAACAAATTACACACACAGACAGAAACATATATAAATATAATGCTTCTAAAAACCGACTGAATATTAAATATATATCACTATTACTAATTAAATTAGTGATTATTTTAGAACAACTACCTCTAAAATCCAAATAAATATTGAAAAAATAATGATAAAAAATTTAGAGGTGGTCGTAAACCCCCTCTAAATTCTATGATTGTATGAAGTTGTGTATAATCATTCTTATTTTATAAATAATGAATTTAGAGGCAGTTGTTCATAACACCATCTAAATAAATTCCACTAATCTGTTATTTTTTTGTATTGAAAAAATGAAACAAGCGAGAAACTATTTACAGGATAAGTTAAATATTATTGAGATCACAGACCAAAATATATTCGTTGTATCACCCTAGGAAAGTGTCACCATCACGCAACTTATGATTATAGAGTACGTTGATGTAATAAAAGATTATGTATCTGGACCACAGCAATAAAATTTTTTATATTTTATTATTAATAAAATAAGGATTATATTTATATCTATTTATTATTACTTCAACAATTATTATATCATGAGTTTAATAAAAAAATATTGTTTGACCAAATTAAATGAAAATTATATTCTTTGGGAATATATAATTTCAAATAAGACAATCCTTTGATAAATTCATGGATTTTTGAAATAATTGATATTTTAATAAAATATAATTTTTAAATAATACTTATTTAAAAATAAATGAGAAAATAATTTAATAAAGTCTAATTTTATTTTTATAATGGTGATAATGTTGTTAATATTGTAAAAAATAGTATTTTTTAGTAAATAATGTTTTTTTACTAAAAATTAAAAATTTCATTTTTAGAAAATAATTTTTTTTTAAAATAAATATTACCCATGAAATCAGTATGTTAAATTATCCAATGGTCTGTTTTTCAAAATTTTCTAAGATAATAGAATTTTTGGGAAAAAAATAAAAAATGCTATTAATATATGGTGTGCGTTATGATATCATAATGGACCAAAAATGATGTAACAAAATCAATAAAATGAAACCATGACTAAAAATATATTTATCAATTAAAAAATTTGTTTTTATGTTATTTTATTAATTTTATAACCTTTTAATGAATCCTCCAAAACCTTTATTATATTTTAATATTTTAATTTCTATTATTTATAAACATGACTCACTTCCAAATAACCAGGGATATTATTTCAATATCTTCATTTCATGGGATTGTGAAATATTTAAAATCAATCCTATTTTGTGGAAACCATGGGGAAAATAATCTAATGTCTTTTTCTTTGATAATTCTATCATAAAGAGTCCAAAATATTAGTTTCGAAATTATAAATGAAATCCCCTATATTTTTCAATAAATAACCAACTAACCTCCCACTCCCCTTCACTAAAAACTAATTGATAATGAATTTCATATCACTATACATCACTTAATCCATCCCAAGTGTTCCCATTATCTCAATAATATCTTCTTAATCTTTTAGAGGCGTCCTCTCAAAGTAAGAAATTCACTCCTCATTCTCTGTATTCAATCAATTTATTTGTATTATGCCATTTGATTTATAATTTTCATGTTGTAATTTGTTTTTAACATCCCTTTTGTTGTAATTATTATTTCTAAGTAATTATAGACCTCCCTTCACTCTCACTAAACCATTAGAAGAATCTTTATGTACACTTGTTATGATTATAAAATTATCCTATGATTTTTCATACCCATGTTTTTTATAGTGAATACCAATCCCAATTTTTACTATATGATAATTATATTTTTGATCCTTCCCATTATTTATTGGGGAAATCCATGTATATAACCCACAACCCTTAACCATGGGATTAAATTTCATTAAATACATTCTTATTTTGTATGATCTATGTGGATGAAAATTGCTAGTACATGATATGAATGTGATGGGAGGGCCCAGAATTATATATCCCTTTAATGAATTAGATAATATTTCTATCTCTGGAGATACTATCTATGGTTCATGAGATGTATTACTAATTACACTATGTTATTATGTCTTGGCGATTATCCTATACTCATGTTTATGATTTCATGTTTTATGTTGTTTCCACATTCTTTTGTTGCACTGTTGTTATAATCATATATCATGCTTCTATGATCATATTTATGATTCTCACCCCCTTTTATCACATTTATATTCCTATTTAATAACATGTATATCATTCATAGTGTTATTATTTTTGTATTTCCTTAATGGGTTTTATGTCTTACCCTTTCCTTATTTACATCCTCAGGTTATCCAGTACAATAGTTGGAGGTCAATGGAAAATAAGGTCATGTTTTAAAGTTTTTTAATAATGTTGTTGTACCCATGTTTTAATTTAATTTGTTATGAACCTACTTTCAAAAAGACATTACGTGTAATGATATTTTAAGAATATATTATGTGTATTTTAATTTATTAAAAAATTAATTAAGTTCTATAAATGATATGGGTTTCTAATGCGAATTAAATTATTATTTTCCATGAGATTACTACATTGATATTATCCATGGCTTCATTTCATGATCAAGTTATTGATTAAATGGAATGGTTTTTTAGTTGTATAATTTTCATTTTTATTATGAATTCATAATTCAAGATAATGTTTACTATACATAACCCATACTAGGTATTTGAATTCACCATTATGTTTTTCCTTCCCTTAGATATGAAGAATGAATCCTTGAATGAGAATCAACGATGCAGATTATTTAATTTTAATATGTTTTATATTTTATTTCCAATGTAAAAGGGGAATCATGAATCTATCAAGTTATTCAAGATACTAAAATGAGCATCCCTCGATGATGTGATCCATTTCATATTGTGCCAATTTAATAAAGTATACACTAATTATGGATTATTGGATATGTGGTTTTTGTAGAAACAATCTTTTAATTATTTCCAATAAAATACTTCGGGAGAATTTTTTAAAGGCTGTAAATGGTATCATAGTGCTCCTAGATTCATTCTGTTAGCATTGACTATAGAAACAAACCTTGGGAATGAATTATATTATTTTTACTCACCCTGATAACAAGGTTTAGCTTATCATATTCAATGCTATTAATAGATTCAAGCATAGAGAAAAATTTAAGGGTGGAAAATATTTAATATTTTCATGATAGATAATATCCATAATTCCATATCCATGTCATTGAGTATCACAGATAGATTTTGGTATACCATACACTAAAGAAACAATTTCTAAATTTTGAGAATCCCTTACTTAATGGGTAGCTCCTTCCTTTCCCAAATATTGAACATTAGGTTTAGTCACACTATCTGTGCAACCCTTGAAGGTCTATGAATCATTTCCAATGAATGTCGATATTGTGGATACATTCTATGTAGTAACTAAGGATTATTTTTATTTTTAAAAACATATATTTTAGTGCCATGATTATAGGTAGAATTTATACAGTCACTCTGTTCAACTCTAGACTATTTAATTAAAGAGGAAGACTTGTGTTCCTCCCCAATGCTTTTAATTCTTGTAATTTTAGAAGATGTGGCATTGAAAAAATAATTAACTTCTATAGTTCCCCATCCTAATAAATAAATAATAGTTTCCCCTCCATTCATAGGTTCTACCTCATGTTAGTGGAATCACCCACTACTACCACAAGGAATCCTTTGGTGAGATTCATCCTTAGATGCATAATCAGATTCCATATCAAAATTATAAATAACATGGACAACCACAAGAGTAGGTTCAGATAACCCTTAACTAGGGCCGACCCATTTTTTTATAACTTGGGATTCATTATTTACCACCTTAGTGGGATGTTTCACCCTTTAATAGAAATAATTTACATACACCTTAACAGAGAAAGTGAAAATATCAATTACTCCAATTATCTAATAGGTGATCATCTTAATGGAATATTTCTTGATTGGATAATTCTTTTGTGAGTCACCCTACTATTTAAAAACCCAACATATTTCCGATGTTGTTTTCATTTACCCACTCAAGATTTTATGTCTATATATTCTGTAAAATCATAAAGGTACCTCCTTGAGTCACTATAAATTGCGGGGCTATCAATTTCTTGATCATGAAAATTGGGGGCCTCAAAAGGGGTCCCCATTATCTTTACGACTTTAAATATTTCATCATACTTATACCACCACAACTAGTGTCATTATGATCTTTAGTAGGCAGGATCATCATTTTTTATTCTTGGGAAATATATTAATAATATATCCTTCCATTATTCTTAGAAGGTGATCCATCCTTACCTTTAAGAAATTATTATTTAGACAAAAATCTTTATAACTTATACTTCTACACTATATTTTGAATTTTAGCATCATCTCTAACTTTAGAGGACTTAACATGGGTAACACTATCCATGGATTTTCTATATCTTATCTTTCTGATCTTATTTATATTCCATTTATAAACTCATCCCATAGTCATCTTTGAATTTCACTGTTAATTTAGATGATGTTTTTTTTGTTCATGCATCCCAATTGTCTACGACACTTTTCAATAGAGTATCCAATTAAATTATAGGTATCAAAAAATTAATGTAGCTTTTTATAATTTATGGAGAGATAAACCCTAAATTTTCTAGAAAAAAATACAATCTATATAAGGAAATAATTAATGTTAAACTCCACATAAATTCTAGACAAATGACCATATATGTAAATATCCATTTTATTACAAAATCAAATTGGTGAACCCTATATCAAAGAAACAAACCATATTATTTTTTAGTGCCAATAGAACCAATCCAAGAATCTAATCCAAATCATGTTTTGGGAAATATAACTCCTAATTGAGTATGGATTAAAAAGTGTAACTCTGCTCTGAAATCGAAAATTTATAGGCCTGAGGAAAAAAACCCAAGTCCTCAAGCCTCCAATTTGACCTCATTTAAAGGAAACATAATGTGGTAAAATCTTTACCCAGTGAGGTTATTTTTAATCTAATAGAACCCCAAATATAAATGAGTCACTTTTAAAGATCATCCTATAACAAAATAATTAGAGGAGAAACATGTGCAATGATTATGTTCCTATATTTATTGATGCAATCCTCAAGCATCTGATTTTTTTAACCTATGAAAGGGAACCATTACTAGTGATTCTATCCTGATTTTCATAGAAATCAATATTATATATATAGGAGAACTTGGAATTTAATTTTCTCTATATGAGGGATTAAAGATACTTAAAGCACCATAATTATTTGATTAACTAGAATATTTCACATTGTGGGTTGTTATGAGAACCAAATCTTGTGGGGTTTTGATGAGGACATCATTACAGGAAAGATACATTAATAAATAACCCACTAGTGTATAGATCCTAAAACATAATCATGGTTCAGATCATTTTATTAAAAAAATCCCTATGAATTTTCCTGAACCATCTAGAGTTTTTGAGGGGAAAACACTAAATCTATTACAATAGATTTCCCTATAAACGGAATTCAGATAATTAACATTCTTTTGATTAGAAGTAAAAAATATTTTAGATCCAAATAAAAGTTAAGATCAATAACCAAAACATCAAATTCTTATAATCCATCAATCTATAGAGAGAGAATCTAACATTGTTGAAAATACCTAATTATATAATAATAATTATTATTATTATAATTAATAATAATAATAATATTATTATTATTATTATTATCATCGTAGAAGTTCTTTGAGGTTATAAGAAAATGAAACAATTCATACCACCCTGGGCCAGATATAATAGCCACACCCCTTCCATGGGTTAACCCACTCCATAGAGAACTCATTACATTGATTAACCTAAAGTTTTAGGGGCTTGAAGGCCATTTTATGGGTCTTAACCCCTACCAGTATCACCCATAAATCTCTCCATAATAATTAACATATAATAATAATATAATAATAATAAAATATAGTCTTGAAACATGTTTCTTATTGCTATGTAGCATTGTAGGCAAGTTACATTATTGCAATAAAAATTAAAAATAAAATCTTTTAGGGAGGTATTTTTATTGGGTGTATGGTCTCTAGCCATTAAATGGCCATGTATTGGGCCTTGTGTACCTTGGGCCTATATGTCCTGTAATGTTCTCCCTCAACCCAATTAAAAAGGACATAATATAAAAATTAACAAAAAAATATGGCCTATGGGATTTCAGGCAGTAATAAAGAGGGATATGGAATGTGAGAATAATGAAAAGCCACTTCCAAAAAGAACCAAGTAGAAACCTTCATATAAAGTGAAGAAAATAATAAAAAGAAAAAAATTATATTCACCAAGCATGTTCATTTGTGAGACCTTTCACTATTTTGTTTACCTCTTGGATGATGGACACTTATCTAGGTTTTTGATTTTTTTTCTAACTTATCATCATCAATTTGATCATTCTCACCATGTAAGTTTGAATCCTCTGGTACCACATTCATAATAGAGTTCTTAATTGGAATCAAGCATGGATCTTATCTTACAGCTATCTTGACAGTATCGGTGTTTGGGGGATATCCTTTAGTCTGAATAATCTGAGCCTTTTCATATTTCTCCTAGAATAATTTCCCAGAAATATATATATTAATATTTTCAAGCATATTAAGGATATTATTTTTCCCAATTATATTGTGTAGATCTTGATATGTTTATCTAAAAAAACACAACATCATAATGATAATGATAATCATAATCATGGTAATAATAATAATAATAATCATAATCATTGTATTGCTGATAATGATAATGAAAATGAAAATGATAATCATATTGGTAATCATAATCATAATGATAATCATAATCACAATCCTAATCACAATCATAATTATAATCATAATCAAAATCATAATCATAATCATAATCATAATCCTAATCATAATGATAATCATAATCATAATCATACTCCCAATCCTAATAATAATAATGATGATGATGATGATAAAATGAAAATAATAATGATGATAATAATAAAAACAATATACATGATAAAGATGATGATGATGATGATAACGATAATAATAATAATAATAATAATAGTTTTGGGCGTAGGCCCTTTTTATTAATGAATGTATACAACGTTTTGATTGGGTTGAGAGGGAACCCATTACATGGCTCGTAGGCCCAAAGAAACATAATCCTATGCAATACATGTCATAGAGGAAGATACGTGGTCCAAGGGACCCATGGTCTGTAGGTATATATGTCTTCCTTAATAACGTGGTCAGAAATCCTAATAACTAGCCCAAAGGCTAGTCCTAGGTTCACATACACCTATACAACTTGGAGGACACTACTTAGGCCCACCCTATACTCATATATTCCCACACCATTAGATGAATCCAAAATCACCTTTTCTACCCCCACTGTCTATGTAGCCCTACATTCACACCACTAGAGGACACCTCAACAGGCCTTTGTCACCCTCTCCATCATCCTCCCAGTTTTCCTACACCAACAGAGGCCACCATTATCTCCCCCAATGTCATGCTTGTTTTCCCACCATGATAGAATCATAATGACCCCTGAACTCCCATGTGAGATTTCACATGGGGAATAAAATCACATATCCACATAAAATAATGGGATAGGATGGGAGTTGTTTGAATTGTTGTGAATTTAACCCTAACGGAAAATGATGCACTAGAGAACCCCAACCCACCAGGTTGGGGAATCACACCCCACCTGCATCAGTTTGGTCCTTGGTATTTTTATGATAATGTAGTTCTTTCATGTTTAAATTATGGAGTTTAGTAAAAAATTTCATCATGTTCTTACTGGAGGCCCTGTGATACAAATAGGGTCAGGGATCTTAGTCTAGGTGGAGGGTTTCATATTTATAGTGATGGGATGTGGGGATGGTGACATCGAGTGAGGGTGATATGAAGTTTCAATTTCATAGTGTAGAATGAATAAAACATAATTAACAAAAGAAAAAACAAAAATATTAATTCATAATTATACTAATGAAAATGGGGACTCCATGCCTTAAAAAATTGTCGGACATTCGTCCATATAACTACAAAGGATGACTTTTCTGTGGGTTTACTTCTTAGGGGGGAGTGAGGCCTAATTCAGGTTTGCCTATGGGTGAACATATGTGTGTTTATAAGTCTATACCCTAAGCAAAATGTATAATAATAACAATATTAATAATTATTATTATTATAAAAATAATGATGATAATAATGATGATAGTCATAATTATAATAGTCGTGGTGATGATGAATATAATAATAATGAAGATAATAATAATAATCATAATGATAAAAATTATTCTGATGATAATAATAATAATAATAATAATGCTGATAATGATTTAGATAATGATAATGATTATGATTGTGATTATCATAATCAAAATTTCCTCGAACCATGTATTTGGAAACCAACCTCGCAGTTCATTTATTAAAACAAGAAAAGAAAATAGTATATAGGGGGATATCATGTAAAGAATAGTGAAAACCTTTTCCACAAAGCATTAGGCTGACTACTGCATCAAATAAATAGAATGAATATCGAAAAGGAAGTCTCCCCAATAATGATAAATAAGATTATTCATCTATCAGAATGAGATCATACACCAACGTGACTTCTCAAATGGAGACACACCTCATAGAGTTAAATGTTTTCCACATTCTTTCATCATCTAGTGGGGTGGTATCCTTAGAGGCCTAAGGATCCTATTCCACAGATGGACCTAAACCCTCCATCACAATATTCATATTAGATTATTCTTTTGGATCTATTTGAGCCCACCTAGTCCCTTTCCATTTTGAATAAATATTATTCCCATGTATGGTAGTATAATTAGAGTGTCAAGGAACCTTTTCAACTAAGATTTCTCGATAGATTTCCCATGATTTTCTAATTCCTATAAGAATGAATCTTTACCACTATATCTAATTATATTATCAAGTAAACTAAACAACTTATTTTTTATATAACTGGATTTATGTTCCATATTTTCACTCTGTAATGTGATCTCATTAGAGTTGATCATATTTTTCACCACTTCATGTACAATGGTGCTCTTTTGGGGTTCCACAACTAGCTAACATGAAGTAAAACTGCCAATTGGTCCAACAACTCATATGCTGGTCAAGGAATCATTCTGAGCACGATTTTGAGATTGAAATTCAGCTTTTAGAGTATAGATGCCTCTAGAATTAGTCTCCTTCATAGTCAAAGATGATCTACACACCACCTGGTTACCATTAGGGGAAACCATTTTTGCTACCTTGGGTGAGGACTATTAACCCTTATAATCCCTAGTTGAGTCCATGAGATTTCCCAAGACCAAACCGATAACTTTTCTGGGAATGTATATAACCAATTTAGTATGCATCTCCATAGCTATTTCGAAATCCCCAAACACATCATATACTTTAGACATAAGAGGGTTTCCTTTTTCTCTTTAATGAACATGATTTGTGGAAATATTTCACTTCACATGTTCAGTTTAATGATCCTAAACTGAGTTAATGGATGATTCTTTTCCCTCACTATT
Source organism: Viscum album (assembly GCA_963277665.1). Lineage (NCBI taxonomy): Eukaryota > Viridiplantae > Streptophyta > Magnoliopsida > Santalales > Viscaceae > Viscum > Viscum album. The sequence goes on from OY728147.1 coordinate 759,594,028, forward strand.
TCTATAATACCAAAAATTATATTCATAAATAATAGTGATGTACACATCATCTTTCCTCCTAGAATACCATTAATTATTCATCCCATTCATCTTTTTGAATCCACTACATTCACTATGAATAGGAAGATTAGACCGTATTTCATTAGTGTGCTCCAACATTCCCTCTCTATTTATGTTTGATTCTCCATAACCTCTCAATTAATGATATTAATGTATATCATAAAATCTATGTATCACTTTCACACCAAATACACCATTATTAGGTGTAATAAAAGTTCCTTGTGATGAGGATCCCCTCATACATTTTGCAATGAACTCCTTACCAGTCCCTAAATATTTTATGCAAGCTGTAACAAATCCTTATATTCCTCCATTCCAATGTTATTAGCCTTATAACATTTTCAAAACTTTTAAAACATCACTAGAATTACCACCTCCAAATAATTTTCCATAGATCAATGAACTGTATCATTTCTTAACAACATGGACAATATTAAAGTATCCTTGATAAAAAGGAGTAATATTGTGATATTCCACTAAAAAAATAAATCTATAATAATATTTATTTAGAATTGTGGTTTTGATCAAAGGTGTGATAAGGCTAACTCTTATTAGGATATATGAAAATGTCCATATACAACTCTTTATATTTCCTTATCCATTTTAATCCTGATCCCAAATGTTTAAGAAATATCTCATAATATTTGATGATGAAAAAAACACAACTCAACCCATAGACTTTAGTCCATGTATATGTGATCATGTACATCATATTGAGAGGGTTAAATTTAGGATCCTTGTTCTGGATTCATATAATACTATTCTTAAGATTCAAAAATTTGAGTCCCCATTCCTTAGACATAAAATTTGTTGAAAATAAAAAAAATGGATGAAACCTCAACCTATAAAATTCATTTTTATCCATTGAAGCCCCAAAAAATGAAAAGTAAAATTTATGATAAATAAATCTCAATTTATCCTCATTAAATATAAAATGTAGATGTAATATAATATATTTATTATATTATTTAACACATTTATATGGATGACCATTATTTACATCCATAATTTTTTTTGTCTCCCTTCTTTATCAATCTTTGACTTAAGGAATTGGTCTCATTCAATATTCGAGCAAAGGTTATTACATTTTAAATTTGGGTCATATCCTAAAACATATCACCATTAGGAAGAAAAATGGATTCCATTAAATTCATATTCCTCTTTGAAGGATTGGAAGAACATGAATGGATAAAATAATACAAAGAAGAGATCTTACAGGTTCCCACACCAACTTACTTTGAATGAAAATGATCCACATTCCTCAACTTGGTATTCCCCATATTTGAAAGAATCGACTTCGAGGGAGCATACAAATCATCCCCATGATATAGCTTTAGTTTCTCCATATTTTTATTAATAAAGGATAAGGATGTTATTAGATAAACATAATGAATACATTTGATGTGAGATTCAGGAATACAACTCAACGAATATAGAGAAAGAAATCTAAAAAACTAGTAAAAATCACCATAGAATAACATAAAATTCCGTGATCACTTTTCTCCCCATTTCCACCCACAATAATCATAATTATAATCATAATTATGATGTTAATAATGATGATGATGATAATAATAATCATAATCAAAATTATTATGATGATGATATATTAAATATTGGGGATATTATTACATCAAATCACAAAAAAACCTCATACCCACTTGATTGAAGGGTAGGTCATAACCCCCCAAAGGGGTAACCCTGCCACCAATACATTTATTTGTTATATATAGATCAAAAATACCTAATATATAAGGGTTTATATAAACTCATTACATGGATTTAAGGCCCCCAAATATTTCATTCGTCTGAAGGTTATCTTCATCATGTACCAATGAATCATTATAACCAGTATAAAGGCTGTGATGTTCTTACCCGCTTCTACACTTCATCAGAGAACTATACCCCCTTTATTTTTTTTGGTCATCTATGCTAACATATTATGAATGTGACCCCACATAAACATCAGTCCCCTCCATCACATCGCCTTCTAGTAGACCTTGTAGGTAACCCCACCTTGGTCATAGATAGCCTGGATAGTGAAAGCATCACCCCACCCTGGCTGCCATTAGAGACCACCGATCCACATGGATGACCCTCTCAGTCACCCATTATTCATCTTCCCAATTTCTATTCTTCTATAATACTGGCATCATTTTATTCCATCTATTAATCCACCCCAATTATATTGTGGGATAAAAATTACAATGGTTGGGATTCATACCTCAGTCACCAAAAAATGAATTATTGTAGGGAATATCTACAATTAAGGAATAAAACCGACTAATAATAATAATAATATAAATAATAATTATAAAGATAATGGTAATAGTGATGAAAATAATAATAATGGAAATAATATGGATGATGAGAATAATGATGATGATAATAATGATTATTATAATAACTAGTGACGCTCTCAAACCATGAGTTTGGAATCCAAACTCATGGCCCTCATCTAAATTAGAGAACATTTTTTTATATGGAATCATTTATTTCAATTTATGACCCTAACCACAATTTATAGTCATAAAATGCTTTTTTTGTGACACACACTTGATAGTGGGGTTATTGTTCTGGTATAGTGGTTGTGGGTTATAAGCACCTACATTGGCTGATCTCTAACACATTGGTCCAATGATGGGAGTAACCCCCGCTCAATGATGAGGGTGTGGTCTAGGTGAGGATATCGGTGAGAGACATTTATAGGTTGATTCTAGTGGTGGTCGGTGTAGGGAGGCGGTCCATTGGAGATAATGGAGGGGGACTAAAAAGGAAATAATAGTAGGATACCTCATTCTAAATATAATGATAGATCCAATAAAAAGTAGGGACAAGATAAAATGTCTCATATTGTAAATAACATTACATCTAGGGATCCATTAATTTATTGGGTTATCGATGAAAATACCATAAAAAATTCTATGATTTTATTTTAAGAAATAGGAAGGGATGTCATAAGGAATCAAAACCAATGATTTCTTGGCCAATATCACTATATATTGGATTTAGTGAATGATTGAATATCAAATAGATCACTTACAATTATAGATGGGACTCATTAAACTATACATGTAAATTGTGGTGAGAAATCATTTCAAATGACCACCATAGTAGATCTTTCTACACTGATGGATTTAAAAAGTAATTACAAATTTATGGTCTCACTTGAATTCTCTATTAATGTTACTAATATTGTTGGAATATCATCTCTAGATGAGTCTGAAACCAACAGTAGTGAAATGAAAAAAACATATAGAATCACCCCCTTGGTCAAAAAATGAAAATATATCGATACCTACTGATCATGGTCTTTTAATCCCTAAATACAATACTAAGGATACATTAGCATTAATCCAATATACTATTAATGACAATCCTTTAGCTCAGAGGGATCCTTGAAATGTTCATAATGATCCAATGAAGGATTCCAACCTCAAAAAGATTCATTCTCTTAATGAAAAATATTACATTACTACTTAAAAACGTATTTGGGTGAAGTTACATATGTCATCAATAGATTACAAGATGATAGGTCAGATCAAGAAAATATAGTGAGCTATACCAACTTTGACACTCCATGCGAAGAAAGAGATAACAGTTTGGTCAAGGAAAATAAATCTATTACCATCAAAAAATGATCCCAGAATAAGTATTATCAAAGGAATAAGAAATCAGGATTAGGATCTATACACATATTTAAATGAGGATTATGTTTTTTTAATTTTCAAGACCTATCTAATCCAAATATAAATATTGTTGGACTCGCCTGTTTTAATAATCCCAAATAATGTTTCATTTATGTGATAATCATGTTTTCATATTATGATAGTCATGTATCATTAATGCTTCTTGTTTCTATAACGTAACTTCTATATACTTTTAATCTCACTACTTGATTCGTTCAGTTTATACTACATCATTTATCTAAGTACAAGGTTACCGTTACAAGGTCACCATTACAAGGTCACCATTACAAGGTCACCATTACAAGGTCACCAATACAAGGTCACTGATACAAGATCACCATTACAAGGTCACCGATACAAGATCACTAATAAATGGTCACCGTTACAAGGTCACAGATACAAGGTCACCGATAAATTGTCACCATTACAAGGTCACTGATACAAGGTCACCGATTAAAGGTCACCAATACATGGTTACAGTTACAAGGTCACCGATGTAAGAATACTATTAAAGGTAACCGCTGAAGGTTACTGATGGATGGTTACAATTGGAGATTGACGATGTGCACCTCTTATTGAAGCCTACAAATATGAGGGCTACCGTTATAAGTCTACTGATACATACTCTTCCATACTTTGTCAAATTATTAATATTATTCTAAAGGTTATATTTGATAAATTAAATGCTTCTGATATTAATTAATACTTATTGTAGATGTTTCAAAAGATGTTTCACGTGAAAATAAGAGTTACGAGAAAGATTGCATGTGATCTACTCATTCCTACTCTTGGACCTAAAATATAAAAATATAAGACTATGAAATATAGGAGATAGAGAGATATACATGCATACGAAGAAGTTACACATACGAAGTACTATAGAGCTTACTCACTAGATCAAAAAGGTAGAATCATCCATCACTAACACTCCGAACTCACAAGTACCACGAAAATCATTTTGGACAAACTCTTTTCTACCTTCTATGCCTCATCAAATCTTGATCAACACTAGAAGAAGAACACCGAATGCTTGAACCTGTAGTTGTGACCCTATGTTTTGAAGAAAAGTTTCAGAGAAAGACCTCAACATCAAATTCTTCACTCTGAGGAGTCAAGAGATAAACTGCTAACACATATTGCTTTCTAAACTCAATCTTGTTGTCATAGTTCTATTGCGTTTTTTATTTTTACATTTCGGAAAAGTGTGTGTGTCTGTCTATATCACACAATGTCTCATGTGCTTTAACAGGAGGATACTAAATATTCTCACATTAATATTAACCTACATTTTGTTTCCCACATATAACTGTAAAAGACACTGTGGGTGGTCTGTGCTATTTGTTTTCCCATAAAGAACTGTGGAAGAGGGTGTGAACCCTGGAATGTTTGTGAAAACTGTTGTAAATCCCAATACGGGTTGTATCATATTTATTGTAAATATAAACTTCTTGGTGGAAGGTGATCACCACGTGGAGAGGATTAAGTCTCATCTTGAGACTGATCCTCTTGATTCACTTTATGTGCACTATATTTTGCGATACTTTTGTTTATCTATATTCCGCTGCTTATAATTGCTAAAACATAAAACTATTTTACATTCACTTTGATAGTTAGTTTTGGTTAGTGTGTGTATTTTTTTATTTCAGTAAACATGTTTCAAAAGTCGAATATGTGTTTTACACTAATTCAATTGTGGATTAATCACCCTTTAATAAAACTTTGGACCAACTAAACATTTACATCTCTACTGCCTTAATTAACTGGGTCGTTTTTATAATCAGTGGATCCTTTTTAACAAAAGTTTTAAATAGAAATTTTAAGTAGGAACTCAATTCACCCCCTCTTGATATTCCACTCCGACCAATATTTTGTATCGGAGGTTTTAATTTTTTTAATATCTATCAACTGTGATTTTAAATTTTTTCTTAAAGATATTAAAATTTCTGTCATAGATAAATTTTTAGTTCTTTGAATTCTAAGTAACTATGGAAAATATAGTTGAGGGTTCTGCTACTAACGTGCCACCTTTATTTAATGGTAATAACAATGCTCAGTGGAAATTAAAAATCAAAATGTATCTAGAGAGAATGGGAACTGAAATCCCAAACACAATTGTGGAAAAAAAATATATTTCTAGCTACTACTAGAGACACAAGGTCTAAGTTGACTAATGCTAAATATAAATAGAACTGTAAACAAATTAATTCTTTGTACTATTCTCTAGGTGATAAGGAATTTAGTATAATATCTTCCCATAAAACTGCATATAAAATTTGGGATACTTTACCTATTTCTCATGAGGGAGCAACTAATGTTAAAGAAATGAGATTAAATACATATACGATTAAATATGATAGTTTTTAAATGAAGCCTGATGAATTTATTTCTGACATGTATCTCAGGTTCAATGAAATAGTGAATACTATGACAGTTATTGGAAAACGAGTGGAAAGAAAAGACCAGATTAGAAGATTGCTTCGATTCCTACCTGACAGATGGAGAGGAACAGCTGTTTCTATCTGATAATATTGTGACATAGGCAAAATACCATTGAATAAACTAATTACAAAGCTTATGATGTCTGAAGAATAACTTAAAGTGAATCAAGATTTAGATGAATAACCAAGGACTAAATCTGTAGCATTAAAGACTACAACCTCAATGAACAAGGATAAATAAAATGTTCAAGCTCATGTAGATACTTCCACAAGTGAAGACTCTGACTCTGATAGTGATGATGATATGGCTCATCATGAAAGGATATTCAATATGTTTTACTAAAAGAAGTAGTTCTCTAGTCAATCAAATTAAAAAAGAAGGTATGACAATAAAGGACAGTTGTAAAAGGACAAAAAATTGGATGAAAACACAACTAATACATTTTGTTATGATTGTAAACGCAAAAAGTATTGTGAAGGATGATTTCCCAAGAATAAGTTAAAGAAGATTTATGAAGATAAGGGAAAAGTATATAAAAAGTCTATGAAATCCAACTGGAGTTCCTCATAAGATAACTCAGGTGGACCTGACACTTGTTATAGAGATAAGAATAAACATGAAAATATGTGTTTCGTGACAGAAACATCTGAGGTAACACCCAATTCCCCTATAACTAATGATTATTATTCTTGGAATCAAGGTGAATCAAACAATGATGAAAATATGACTAAGGATGAGCTATTCGAATACTATGGAATTCTTGAGGATACCTTTAATGAACTCAAGGACAAATATAAACTGTTGAAAAGACAACATGCTTTAAATGCTAATTACAAATCTGATCTAGATATTGAGAATGAAAAATGTGCTAATCTATTAAAAGAAAATATAGAATTCAAATTATCAAATGATCAATTAAAAGGGATTTGAAAAAATTTACTTCTGATAGAGATACCATAACTCATTTTCTATTGAAAAAAATTGCTCCAAAATACACAACTGGTATAGGATATCAACCAGGACAGAGATGGATTATTAAAACTAAATTTTTTCCAAAATCTAGACAGTTTGCAGCTAGTTCATGTTCTGGATCATGTTTTGAAAAACGATTCTCTAAATAAAGAAACAAAGTGTTCATGTCTCAACATATATATGATCATTATAGAAAACCTATTAGATGAGTATGGGTTCCCAATGTTTTACTTTCTAAACTCTCTGGACCCAAAAAAATATGGGTACCAAAGTTACCCCACACTTAATATGTTTTGCAGGGAAATTTTCTAAAGAGATCCTATAAAACTCTATGATACTTGGACAATGGATGTTCAAGACATATGACAGGAGACTATTCATGTTTCAAAAGCCTAATTAATGATTATAGTGGATATGTCACATTCGGTGATAAAAAAAAAGGTAAGATCATCGGCTTAGGGCAAATTGGTTACCCTAATACCATATTAATTTCAAAAGAATTTTTTCTTCATGGGTTAAAATACAATCTGCTATGTGTTTCTCAGTTGTGGGGAGATGTATTCAATGTCAAATTTGAAAATGATGCATGCAATATTTTTAAATCCAAAAACGATTTAATATTTACTACTCTTAAAAATGAGAATTTATATGTTGTTAATATAGATTCTTTATTTAATCAAAATTTTTCTTGTTTAAATGTGTTTCATAAGAAATCATGGTAGTGTCATAGAAGACTCGGACACTACAATGTGCACTGACATAGCAAACTGACTGGGAAAGGTATAGTTAGAGACTAAACTAAATTGAAATTCCCTCAAAACAAAGTGTGTAATCCTATTCAAAAGGGAAAACAACACAAAGGTTCATTTAAACCAAAGAAATAATTTTCTACTTCTCAACCTCTTGAGTTGGTTCACATGGATTTGTTCGGACCATCAAGAGTTTCATGTTTAAATGGGAAGCATTATTTTTATGTTCTTGTAGATAATTTTTCTAGGTACACTTGGGTATACTTTCTACATCACAAATATTGAATCATGTTCCTACTTTATTAAATATTCTATGTATGTATAAAATCTTAGTTGACATAAAATTAAGACCTTGAGAAGTGATCATGGTCGTGAGTTTGAAAATCAGGACTTTGAATCTTTTTGCTCAAAAACTGGATATGGTCACAATTTCTCTGCTCCTAGAACACCTCAACAAAATGAGTTGTAGAAAGATGAAATAGGACCCTTCAAGAGATTTCTAGGACAATTCTCAATGAATGTGATTTTCCAATTTATTTTTGGGCTGATGCTATTAAAACAACTTGTTACATCATCAATAGAGTATTAATTAGAAATTTTCTTAAGAAGACCCCTTATGAGCTTTGTAATAAAAGGAAGCCTAAAGTTAGTTACTTTAGAGTTTTTGGTTGTAAAATCTTTATCCTTATCACTAAAGATAATTTGATAAAATTGCCTCAAAAAGTGATGAAAATTTTTTCTTAGGCTACTTAGTCTCTAGTAAAGCCTATAGAGTATTTAATAAGAGAACCAAATATGTGTAAGAATTAGTTAATGTAAAATTTTATGAGACTAATCCACATGAACCCAAAAGCCCTCTTTAAAATCTGGAGGAAGATATGTTAATTCTGGATCATAATGACAAAGATAGTGAACCCTTAGTGAAAACAACCAGTTCTGAAAACATTCTAGAATCTGTGCATGGTGAATCTGAACATATAGATAATCATGAGGTGTCTAGTTAAACTTTTTATAGAGGTATAAGAACTCTAAAAAATCATCCTTTTGATGCTGTAGTAGGTTATCTAAATAGAGGAACACAAACTAGAGATTCTCTGAGAATCCAGGTCGAACATCAAGCTTTTCATTCACAGCTTAAACCTAAAAATATCAATGATGCAATCAGTGATGAATTTTTGTTGATAGCTATGCAAGAATAATTTAATTTTTTTAAATGAAAAACAGTTTGGGAATTAGCGGATAGACCTAAATACACCATGACCATAGACACTAAATGGGTGTTTAGAAATAAACTTGATGATTTATGAAATATAGTTAGAATGAAGGCTAGAAAAGTTGTACAAGGATATAGTCAAGAAGAAGGAATAAAATATGAGGAAACCTTTTCTCCTGTGTCTAGACTCAAATCCATCAAGATATTATTGTTTTATATAGCTCATCTGAAATTAAAACTTTATCAAATGGATGTCAAATGTTTATTTCTAAATGGGTATAGAATTGAAGATGTATTTTTTGAACAACCCCACGGCTTTACAAATACCCATTTTCATAATCGTGTTTTAAAACAGTCTAAAGCCTTGTATGGTCTAAAACAAGCTCCAAGATCCTAGTATGATAGAATTAGATCTTTTCTTATTTAAAAGGTTTTACCAATGGGATATTAGATCCTACTCTGTTTATTAAATGAATTTACAAAGATGTGTTAATAGTACAAATTTGTGTAGATGATATAATTTTTGGATCTTCTAAACATTTTTATGTACTGATTTTTCAACAATGATGCCAGATGAATTTGAAATGAGTTTAATGGGGGAATGTAAATTTTTCCTTGGATTTAAAATTTTTCAATATAAAAATGATATTATTTTCAATAAAAATAAATATACTAAGGATCTTTTAAAATGTTTGGGTTTAGATAGTAGTAAAGTTAGTTATACACCTATGAGTATCACTTGAAAGTTGGATGCTGAGGAAACTGGTAAATCAGTGGAACAAACCAATAACCATGGTATGATTGGGAGTCTTTTCTATCTTACCGCTAGTAGACCTGACAGTATGTTCATTGTATGCATGTGTGCTCAATTACAAGCCAATCCGAAAGAGTCTCACTTAAATGCTGTTAAAAGGATTTTAAATATCTCAACTATACTAAAAATTTTGGACTATTTTATCCAAGAGGATAGTCATTTGATATCATAAGTTATTCGGATTCTGACTTTGATGGTTGTAAGTTATATAGAAAAAGAACCTCTGGAACATGTCACATTTTGGGCAAGTCACTAGTATCATGGTGTAGTAAGAAACAAATTTTTGTTGCATTATCTACTGTCGAATATAAATATATAGCTTCTAGTAGTTATTGTGCTCATATTATATGAATGAAACACACTTTAATAGATTATGGATATGAATTAAATCATGTATCTATAAACTGTGACAACACAAGTGCTATTAACATCTCTAAAAATCTAGTATCTCATGCTAGGACAAAGCATATTGATGTAAGACATCACTTCTTGAGAGATCACTTTCAAAGAGGTGATATCACTCTTGAAGTCATTGGTACTGAACACAAATTTGCTAATATATTCACAATGACTTTGAATCCTTAGAGAATAAAATACATCAAACATGAGTTATGTATGATAAACTATTGCGTATATCATTAGACCTTACCGATAAGACCTCACTGTTAGACCTTACTGATAGGACCTTACCATTAGACCTTACCAATATAACCTCACTGATAGAACTTACTTATATGACCTTACCATTAGATCTTACTAATAGGACTATACCATTAGACCTTACTAACAAGACCTCACCATTAGACCTTACCGATAGGACCTTACCATTAGAACTTACTTATAAGACCTCACCGTTAAACCTTACCGATAGGACCTTACCGTTAGACATTACCAATACGAACTAATTGTTAGACCATACCGATAGGAACTTACCGTTAGACCTTAAAAATAGGGCCTTACAATTAGATCTTATCGATATGACCTCACCGTTGGACCTTACCGATACCTTTTTACTGATAGACGACTTGAGTATGGGACTTTGCATTTTTGTGTCCTTATCCAGAATCTGAAACATTTTCTGCATTTAGTTATTTATTTTATCCATCTCTTTTTTTGATCACTAAATGATAAAAATAAAACACAAACCACATTTCGATCCACATAAAACCCTCTCTCGAACCTTTTTCTCCCTAATCTCAAAACCTAAACCTCTACTGAAACGTTGAACCACTCTAGATTGATGGCTAGATTAAAGAGGATGTTGGTCTGTGATGATGGAGTCATGACAGATCCTAATAGACCTATATCCGAGTCATGTAGTGGAATCCAGGTAGTGGAATAGGTGCTTAACCTGCATTTTTCGAAGACGGAAATAGTAGTTGAGAAGGAGTTAATTTCAGAGTGGCTGCTGACAAGCTGATCTTTAGTACTAAAGGCACTTTAAGCTGAGGGGTGGGTTGAGTGTTTAACAAATAATAATGGACCCTATTACCTGATGTTAGTAAAGGAATTTTATGAGTATCTGAAGTTTGAGCAGTCTGAGGATGTGCACTAGATGACTTCCAGCGTAAATTTATTAAGTGTGAGCTTATCCTCCATTAAATGGGCTGACTGCTTGAGGGTTCCACATAAAGGGATTTGTTGTTATTACTCAAATGTGGTGCCTCCCACTAGTGAGTTTTTATACTATAAATAATAATTAGATGAATTCAGAGGGACTTGAGTTCCTAGGAATGTCATTGCTGCTGAAATGGTAGGAGTAGACAATATTCTTTTCATGTTTATCCATCATGTTCTACGTCCCATGAGATGGGACTTTTCAACTTTAATGTTTCAAGATTTTTTTATCTTATATCTATTGAAGCATGCTATAAATATCAACTTGTGTAGGATTTTGATGATTTATATTGAAGACATGACTAGAACTAGCTCCAAATCGAATACCCTATTTCATGATAAGATAATATCTCTTATGTTGAAATTGAAAGGAGTTGCTGGTGCTAAGGAGGAAATCGTTGTTGTGAAATATATCTATTGCGTCACTAAAGTGATTTGAAAACTAATGAAGATAAACTGGAATCCATGGATGAAGAAATGGGTGAATGATGAGGCTATGTTATATGAAGAGTTTAACCCTGTTACCCATCATACTAGGCCAAAAAATAAGGGACACCTTGGTATTAAGCCTAGTGAAGTAGTGTCATCTTATTCAGACAAAGAAGAAGAGGTTGTTGTTATGCAAGAAAGAGAAGACTCTCTTATAGATGACAGGAGTGATCCTAACCTTCCCTCACATCTGTGTGCTTATACTGTATCCTTTGGTGAGCATAGCCTACCAAAGAGATTGCCTAGAAGGGAGATTGTCCTAAGGGATATTGATGAGGAAACCATTGAAGAATAAGGGGATGAACATGTCTTAAGATACATTAGAGATACCTCAGATGAGGATGAGGATAATGATTCAAGTCATGTTAACATTGAGATGGTTTCTATTGATAGTGAAGTGGAATGTTTAAGTCTCAGTCCTCTAATAGGCCATACATAAAGGGTAGAAAGTGGAGACAAATAAGTTGTTGATTCAGTTGATGATGGACTTATTTTGGAAGTTGTCGAATATTTTGTGGAGGAAGTGGAAGTGGAACCTCTTGTTAATGAAGTTGATCAAGGAGGTACGGTGGATATGGATGTGGTTGTTCAAGAAGAATGGTCAAATTGAGGGGGAGGAACCTATTGCTACAGGGTCAGTTATAGTTTCTCATGAGATAGAGGACTAGACAGATGCTCCTGGCCTTGTGGTATTTGGATTAGATTATGGAGATTCTGAATATGACCATCCAATGAGAATTCCCCCAATTCCTACTATCTCAAAAACTACCATTATGTATCTAGTGATTTTTTACCTCAAGACTATGTCAAAAATGATGAATTGGATTCTTTAAAATCTGACCAAGAGAGACATCTTGATGACAAAGCCACTGAAATTGCAAGAAAAATAGCAGACAATCAAAGACTCATGACATCTATAGTGGAAAGGATAGCCACTACCTCTCACTCAGCTATGTTAAATGAGGTCAAGGAATTAATGAATCAAGTAAAAGAATATGAAGATTCTATGGATTCAGTGAAACAGTCTATTTCATGCTTAGATGCATATATGGCTTCAAGGGATCAGGTGGACAAAGACCTTGCATTTTCTAAATGTGTGGTTCAGCAGTTGGTCACAATCTTTGAGGATTTTAAGAAATCCATGAAAACACTTATGAAAGGACAAGATGATGATGTGTCAAGGATGATTAGTGGCTTGACCAAATCTATCAAGGAGATAGTGGCATTCTCTCTGGCACTTCTAGATGCATTTGCTTCCACTTCAACCTCTCCTCTAGTTGACATTGAATATTTCAGGACCTTTGCCAGAAAAGAAGTGGAAAAGTTCTCTGGTGATAGTACCTAAGAATATCAGGTCATTTCTATTACCATGGAAATTCATAATCATGTGGGAGATTATCTAAGGGAAGCTGCTCAAGATCATAAGGCCATCAAGCATCAAGATGACTTTTACTAAGAACGAGTGTACACTAAGAATCAAATGGACGGTCACTTTAAATTGTTGTTGGATAACCAAAGGATTACACTTGTCACTCAGGCCTTTAAGGAACATGTTATCATGCTCAGAGAATTGACTCCTATGTTGGAGAGATTTATGGAAAACAAATATAATTTTATCTCTTCCATGGATAGAGGAGGAATTATTATTATGGATTTTAGGAATCTTCTATTACCCTTCTTCCATGTGGACTTAACTCCCATCATTGTTCCTCCAGCCATGCCTTATACCACAACTACTTCAGGGTCTACTAGTACTTCTCCTTTTATGACTCCTACACAGGCCATCAAAAGTTTGGACCCAATGATTCCTGAGAGATCTACTCCCTATAGTCTTATTGATTCCTTGGTGAATGCTCCTCCTACACTGCTTATAGCTATCCCTTGGCTAATCCCCCCACCTTTGGAACCTACCTCCTCAGCTTCCAACGACAATTCTCTATTGGAAATATCTGAAATGGATTGAGTGTGGACTCTCTTAGATGATAGAGATTGATGTAATCTTTTTGTCTATTGTACTCCTATTTTATTAATACAAACACTCTTGTTTATCACTTTTTGTTCTTTATACTTTTTGTTCATCACAAAGGGGGAGAAGTGTGTATATATGTATATGATAACATCACTAATAAATTTAGAATATGTTTTTATCCTTAATTCAAAAATGTTAAACCTAATGATTCAATGACATAATTTGTGATTATCAAAAAGGGGGAGATTGTTGGACTCACCTGTTTTGATAATCCAAAATCATGTTTCATTTATGTGATAATCGTTTTTTCATATTATGATAATCATTTTTCATTAATGCTTCTTGTTTCTATAACATAACTTTCATATATTCTTAATCTCACTACTTGAGTGGTTCAGTTTACAGTAAAACATTAATCTAAGTACAAGGTTACCATTACAAGGTCACCGTTACAAGGACACCGTCACAAGGTCACTGTTACAAGGTCACTGATACAAGGTCACTGATACAAGGTCACGGTTACAAGGTCACCGATACATGGTCACCAATACAAGGTCATCGTTACAAGGTCACTGATACAAGGTCACTGATACATGGTAAATATGACAAAGCCACCGATACAAGGTCACCAGTACAAGGTCACTGATAAAAGGTCATCGATACATGGTTACCATTACAAGGTCACTGATGTCAGCCTTCCGTTGAAGGTAACTGCTGAAGGTTACCGATGGAAGGTTAAAATTGGAGATTGTCGACGTACACCTACTATTGAAGCCTACCGATATAAAGTCTACCATTACAAGTCTACCGATACATACTCTTCCAAACTTTTTCAAATTCTTAATATTATTATAACAGTCATATTTGATAAATTACATACTTCTGAAATTTATTAATGCTGGTTGTAGACATTTCAGGAGACCGTACCTGGGATAGTATCAGGTATGAGAAACATTTCACGGGATCTACACATTCATACTATCAGAACTCAAATATAAAAAGGGAAGACCAAGAAACAAAGGAGATAGAGAGACATACGTGCATGTGCTGTAGTGCCGCATACAAAGTACGACAGAGCTTACTCGCTAGATCAAAAAGGAAGAACCATCCAGCACCAAGACTCTGAACTCACAAGCATCACAAAGATCATGTCGGAAAAACTCTCTTCTTCATTTTATGCCCCATAATCTCTTGATCAACAACTGAAGAAGAATAATGAATACTATAACCTAAAGTTGCGACCCTATTTTTTGAAGAGAAGTTTCATAGAAAGACTTAAACAACAAATCCTTCACTCTGAAGAGTCAAGAGTTTAACAGATAACACACAGAGGATTCTAAACACAGTCTTATTATCTAAACTCTATTGTGTTCATTATTTTTACATTTCGGAGATGTGTGTGTGTGTTTGTCTGTATCATACACAATCTCACATGCTTGAACTGTAGGATACTAAATATTCTCACATCAATATTCACCTACATTTTTTCCCACGTATAACTGTGGAAGAGACCGTGTGTGGTCTGTGCTGTTTGTTTTTCCCATGAAGAACTATGGAAGAGGTTGTATACCCTTGACAGTTTGTGAAAACTGTTGTAAAGCCTGATACAGGTTATGTATCATGTTTATTGATATTATAAACTAATTGGTGGCAGGTGATCATCAAGTGGAGAACACTAAGTCTCAACTTGAGGATGAACCTCTTATTTCGCTTTCTATGCATTATATTTTTCGATACTTTGTTATATCAATATTCTGCTACATATAATTGCTAAAACATAATACTGTTTTACTTTCAATTTGATAGATAGTTTCAGTTAGTGTGTGTATTGTTTTAATAAACTCATTTCAAAATTATAAAAATGTGTTTTACACTGATTCAAATGAGGATTAATCAACCTTTAAGAAACCTATTGACCAACTAAGCATTTACATCTCTACAAACTTAATTAACTAGGCGATTTTTTAAAACAGGGGATCCTTTTTAACATAAGTTTTAAATATAACTTTTATGTAGGAACTCAATTCACCCCCTATTGATATTTTACTCCGACCAAAAAATATCTCCCTTAAACATTTTACACATGAACACAAGCTTGTTCTGGGAATTTATGAACAAAAGGTGATTTTTCTGAGAAGATTGTCTCTTTTAATAAGATAAACTACCAGCTAATAAGAATTAACTAGTCTAGTTTTCACATCAATATTTTTTGGTTCTTATCTCACTCAATATTGGAAGGTATTTCACTTATCAGTTCTACAAAATAGATGACCAGTATATGTTATAATTATTTAGGATTAAATTAATATTTCTCTTTCATTGATTCCTATAATGGTTTCCAAGAATAAAGGGACTTATGGAATATATTTTGACCACTATAATAAATTATTTTTGATCTCATCTTGGATAATTTAATGCCATAATTGATCTATATAAGAGGTTAGTAATGTTTAACTATTCTACCTCAACAAGATATTTTAATATTTTTATTAATAACATCAACCTACATGTAGTCAATTTGATGGGTTCTAAATATTACTTATATATAAGGAAACTAAATGAAACGTTTAATAGTAAATTGGATAAGGATTTTTTAAATGATGTTTCCCTTAGTGTTTGGGAATATATCTCTATCTCCACTATAGCAAGAATAATTTTAGATCATTATCATATATTGATATGTATTGTTACTAGAGAGATCATACCACCTTTTCCTTTCAGATTCAAAAATTTTTGGACCATACATCTGGTATGAAAAAATGTTGTTCAAGACACTCTGAAATCCTTAAAATATAATGATGAGTATTTGTATTGTGTTATAAAGTTCAAAATTATGAATAAAATACTGAAAATTTATAGTCACAAATGATTTAGTCACATGATGAATATATTGTTCATCTTGAGTCCTTATTTTACACCATTCAAGATAGTGAAACTATAATTAAAATTTCTATAGGTCTTGATCTAGAAATTATGACTACTCATAAACTCAATACACTTTTAAATCTTAAATATCGTATGAGAAGAGATGCCTATTAAGTAAAATGGATTAAGGAGGGTGAATATAATACAATTTTTTTGAACTCTCTTCAAAGCGTATGGAAAATCAATAGACACTTGGATATTCTTAGTAAGAATGGGGTTATCATTAAAAAAATATAATATTTTGAATCTCTTATTATCTATTATTATGTGAACCTCTTTGATGGGCCCAATACTAGTATTGATATTATGGAGGACATAATTCATAAGATTATCACTGATGAGGATAATTTAATGGTTATTTCTAGTCCCAATGAATTTGTGATAAAGAATTCTATTTTCAATCTAAATCCAAGAATATCCCATGGAACTGATGGTTTCACAAATTATTTTTATCAGACGTATTAGAAGATTATTTACTATAATGTTTGTAGAATTATTTTTCATTTTTCCAAGGGTTTTCAGTTGACGCATGGAATTACTGCCCAGTTTCTTACACTCACTACTAAATTAAGGAATATGAATTAGATCTAAACTTTCAGATGAGTGTCCCTTATCAACACTATTTTTAAAAAACATTGGATGAATTATTTCCAATAGGCTTTCCAACATTACCAATAGGATAGTGTCACCAAACTAGTTTGGTTTCACCAATATAGAACTATTTAGGATTTTCTTATTACTGTAACTAAATTTACTAATACTCTTAGAAAATATACTAGGGTTGGAAAAATCGCTCTCAATATTGATGTCAAATAATCATTTTATACATTATATTAGGGATTTTTTGTATGGTTTTGATCAAATTTTCCATTGGTGACATTTTTATTAAATGGTTTAGAACTCTACTAAGACCAGAACATATATATATTTTTATTGATGGATCTACTGAGATCTATGTCACATTATCCAGTTATTTAAGGCCTTGAGATCTTCTTAGAGCCATTAATTTTTCCATTTTTGAAGATTATCTAAGCATAATCTTTCTCAAAATGGTAATGGACAATAAAATCAAGTCAATAAGAGTTGTCAAAGGTCTTGTTTCCCCCACTCATTTATTATATCATGATGACATTTTCTTCTTCACTCAAGGTGATAAACGGAATATTAATAACATAAAAAATTACATTGAACAATACGTAAATGTTTCAGGCCATGTGATCAGTTGGAATAAATATTTAATATATTTTAAAAAATATATTTATATAGTTAGAGACATATCTATATGAAATGAGATGGGGATCAGAGAAGGTTCAATTACAATCACCAATCTTTCCATCACTATTTTTTTGTGGAAAACCACATGTTTAGAAATGTTCAAACATTATGAGCTATATTACAAATCAACTGGCTTCCTAGAAAGGAAAAGCACTCTCCATGGCAGGAAGGGTTAGTCTTATAAAATCTTTTATTGTGTCAAACATTGTTTAAAATTTTATAGTCTATAAATGTATATCTTCCATCATTAATGAGATAAAAAAATCAATCAAAAACATTGTCTAGAGAGGAATTATTCTTTAGATATGACTTTAGACTTTCCGATGGAAGAAATGTTATAAAAAAATTGAATATGGTGGGATAGGAATAAAATCTAATTGAATATTAAATCAATTTTACAAGATAAATTCATGTTGAAGATTATAAATGGGAAATAAAAGTCTCTTGATTTTCTAAAATCCATATTATTAAACATGCTCAAAAATAGAAATTTAAATTATGAGGATTCATCCATCTAGCCTTCCCTCAAGTTATATTTCTCCATAATTTTAGTTAATTATCACTATTAGTACAACAAAAATTCAACCTTGAATTTAAAGTTATAAAAATAGAAATATATGCCTCAAATAAATTATTTAAACTCTATAAATGTATATCTAGATAAAAATGTGTCTATAAAAGATTAAATGGATTTTTTTGGACATAATTCCTGCTGAAATCATGGATTTGGTTTTGAATTACAATTTCATCAATGGTAATGATACTCTCATTTTGGAGCCTGCCACAAATGGGAGGGTATCTTCAAAGTCTTTATACTGAGAGGTAATGAAAGAAAATAAAAGTAGAAGGTAAAATCCCTTGAGAAAGAGTTGGATTAATATATATAGATGATCCATTTCATGGATGGTAATGTAATCCTTGATTCTAATGGATGATTACTTATATGGTGTTATATTTAATATTGGATTGATAAGTGGTCAATGAAAACAGAACATAGAGGATATTGATCATTTATTTTTAAGATATGTGGTATTATCTACACTATTGAATAAATGTAAGTATTTTTTAACATAAATACTCCTTGTATAGATAACACCTAGGAGTATATTTATGCATGCATTGGGAAATAACATCCACATAAGCTGCTAAATATTATTCTGGGAGCCTTTTATGAAGTTATTCATATTATTTGGAGTAGTAAAAACATGCTAGTACATGGAAGCACTCTATTCATATTTCAATAAGTATTGGTACGAATTCTTTCTACTGTATATTATGAAAATTACATTCAAATTGGATTTTGTGATCATTTAATACATGCTTTTACAGTACAAAACCATTTTAGTGTGATAGGTAAATTTATTCCACCATCTAAAACCTTAAAAGTCATGTAGATCCCTACATTTCTAGGATAGATTAAATGGAAGAATGATAGTTCCTCAAGAATAAATCTCAGACCTTATGGATGGGGTTTGTTTTTTAGAAATGATTGTAGTGACGCAATGAGATGCATCTATGACCCCTATAGAATCACTACATCCATATAAGATGAAATTATTCTAATTATAAATGCAGTGGAAATTCAAAAAAATGAGGTTAAAAAAACTTTTTGATTGAATGTGTATTCACCACTATTTTACATGAAAAAATGGCATTATTCATCTGTCATAAAAGCTAACTTCTAGATGGACATACTAAATGGACTCTCTCTCACCCCTGAATTATATCATTACATATGCATATCATGAAGAAAAATATCTAGATGATGGTCTTGTTAAAAAATTGAAAAATGATCTTGAGATGATATAGATCAACGAAGTATCTGATTAGATTCTATCTTATTTGAAAAGATACTTTTGTAAAAAAATTGTTTCCATACATCTATAATATTTTATTCATACAATAAAGGAGGCTTGTACTTTTGAGAAATTTTCCTTATACAAAAAATTTGATGGAAATAAACAAGTAATTGGAATGGTGTGTATGAATAGGATTAAATAAATTTTTAATATATATTGTTTACAGATGTATATAAAATTAATAATTTGGTGACCAATTATTTATAAATTAAACTAAAAACTATTTGAAAATAAAAAAAATATTATTCTGGAAAAATATTTTTATGCTCACAAACATGTTCTACATAAATAAATTAAACTAATACCTTTTAGTGAATTATTTTAATGAAAATAATATTTTATATATTCAATATAATTATTATCATTCATTTTATGTTTTTTCTATAAAAGAGATTTGAATAAAAGAAATTGTACTTTTAAAAACCGTATTATTCTAATTAGTAGTCTTGTCTCCTTTTCAAAAATTATTTTTAAAATTATTTTTTAAATTATATTAAAAATTATCTTTACAAAATGAATTTAATTATTTAAATTTTCATGTATAAATATTATCTGGGTGAATTTTTTAGATTTTTATGAAAAGTTTAATTTTTTAGTGAATAGTGGCAAATATTTTTTATTATTAATTTACATTTATTTTAATGAATTTATAAACATAAAAATTGTTTTTATATGGGTTTAAATGTAAAAATAATATAATTAGATACCTTTTAATACAATTTAGGTCATTTGAATCATTTTCATACTGAATTTTGATATACAAGCTTTTCAAACAATTGAACATCTTCCCTTTGGAAAACCACTTTCTCATCTCATCTGTAGGATTAATTTTAAATATATTTTTGAAACTTATATGTTTGAAACATTTAAGAAAGAATTAAATATTTTTATTTATCATAATTTATATTATCTAATAAAGTAAAATTAAAATTTTTCCATAATTAATAATAAAAATAGAAAAAATTAGTTACCGCGATTAGGGTAAAATTGTCGTTATAGGGGTTAAACTAAAAATATAATGGTTTAGAATGTCCAAATTCATATTAAACACACAATTATTGGAAATATTTATACCATATATCTTATATTTTATGTAATAGAGCATTATTTTCCTTTCGGTATGTGAAATATATAGTTACACCTTTTTTTCAAAATTTACAAGTATACCATTGACCTCATTTATAAAAGGCCAAAACTTCTCATGTCATATTCATACATAAAAAACCATTTGGATTAGAATATAACTACCCATATATCTTCCCTATTTCCATTATATAATCTGAGAATCCTTATTTTTTCATATATCTAACCAATGAAGTCTTTTGGTGCAAACCTAATTAGGTTACCTAAAGAAGAGGTAACATTATTTAATGAGTGTTTTTATTTTACTTCATCCTCCACCTACTAAAATTATTAATAATACACGATTATATAATAACATAAGTATCTTACATATAATGAATTAGTTTTATGTTAATTTCATGACCTAAAATCATTTCCACTTATATCAAATGGGATATGAAATCACCATTCACGTGTACGACATACTACTGCCTTGTGATCTGATGTGATGTTTTTTCAATAACCACATATAATTATTGGATATAATGATTGATTTATTTTATATATATGATATTTATGATATTATAAATCTTATTTAAACATTATAATTAATTTTCTCTCTTAATTACTATTCTATGGGAATATGATTATGTTGTTCAAGTGTATGGCGGGCTACCGCCTCACAAAGCCATGTTATTAGTTCATGCTTTACATGAAAGTTAAGAAGGATTTTTTTAATGAAAATATATAATATAAATGAAATAAAAATTAATCTTAAATGTTAATATATTCTGTAAATATCTTTTATTCCTTCCATATGTAAAATGGAAACAATGTTAATGCATACATATGGCCCACCATCTCAATGAACAATGTACTTCATTTTCTATCTCTATCATTTATGGATCACTATAAATACATGTATACCCAATATATATTATATTTATATCATGGAAAAAATTATGTATTTTATGGAACCATTATTAATTTAAGATTACATGAATCAAAATAATCAAATCATACATGAAAAACAAAGCAGTTATCACTTGAAACTTGACTTTTTCATCGAATTATTATTAAACAAGTAACAAAATTGCATAAAAAAGAAAATATGATATGATATATATTGTATTTTTATTTTATATATTTATAATAATGTTATATTTATTATATATGAGTCTATAACGTGTTATAAGGATGTTGATACTTATTGTAAGGGATTTATAGTCTCTTTAATTTCTGAGAGACATATGAAATTTTACAACTTGTTTATTTTGTGTGGTATATATACTTATACATTGACATGTTTTATCATTAATATCCTCATTTTACTGATATTTAATGTTTAATTTGATGTTATTATTTATTGGGTCTTACGATCAAAATTATTAATATAGTGGTATGAAATTTATGCCTCACTTTAATTTCCTATGAGACAAATAACATATTCATAACATTTATCTTTTATGTGGTGTATATACTAACCATGAATGAATTTTATGATAATTATCCTTCAAATTATGAGTTTTTACATATCAATTTTAAGCTATCTATTTTTTGGGGTTTATATTTTCAAAATTACCAATGCAATAACATATTTTTGGATAAATTTGGATTCATTGAGATATATGTTATGTTATGAACCTATATTCTTTTATGAGGTGTATATACAGACCCTTTGACATGTAATATCACAAATATATTTTTTATCATGATATTTTAGGATTCTTATAATTTTTTTCTTTCATGTGCTTTTGGATTCAAATTTACCAAAGTGATAATGGTTTTATAATACAATATTATCATTTATAAGGATTATTTTTGTTTATTCTTCCAAAGATGAAATATTATGAAATATAACTTAAGAAACTCATTAATTTTCATCTCCTAGGATTATTTCTTGATAATAAATTTTTCGATTCATTTTACTCTTTTGATGTACTCCAGATTTTAAAGGAATGATTTTCATAAAAATTACCTTCATTTATCTCTTCAGTCAAAAACACATTTTCATCAAAAATATTGTTTTTTAAAAATGTTTTCAAAAATATTTTTAACATTATTAAAATGATTTATTAGAAAAAATAACCCATAATAGATTTTTTAATTTTATTGAAAGTAATATTCATGTATTTTTTAAACAATTCTCACTTGGCTTTTACAAAAAATGTAAATGGAATATTTTCTTTAACATGTACAACGTGACAAAAATTTCCCATATACATGACCATTATTTTCTTTGAAGTTTTATTTTTAAGTATTCAAGGTAATTTTAAAAAACTATAATCATTTTTTGATTTACAATGTGTTTTGTAAGGAGGAAATGTTATTTTCTTTATAATGTTTTTTAAATGATATTAAAATCTTCATTTATAAGTTTTAAAATTGTTATTCAAAGATAAATATATTCAAAATGATTTATGTTTTAAATAGTTTTTTTTAATAAGAATGATTATTTTCCTTGAAAAATGTTTTAAATTTTTTTAAAGCTTCCTTTATAAGTTTCATAGTTTATTTTTAAAAAAAATAATTTCCATTTTTTGAATTTTTAGTTGTCGGAATATACTTTCAAAGATTTTTTTTACTCAAGAAATGTTCCAAGTGTATTTTCAAAATAATATTCCATATAAGATGAAATCAAATAATGATACCTATTTATTAATGGGTATTGGATCCAATGATACTAATCTTATTCATTATATAAATGGTTTATGTTTATGATGAAATTGATTTTTATGAAACATCTTTCTCTTCAATGGGTTATACTGTAACACCCAGTGATTCCACGGTACGTTTCTATTTGAATAATACAATTTATTGCGTTGTATGAAACATCGAGTTATACAACACAACGACCAATCAAACTAACCATTATGATTAGTAATTCCAAATTTTTACATTTTCAAAAATTTTATCTATAAAAATGTACTTCATTTTTGGATTCAGAATATCAAAATTATCTTAGGGTGAATTTTTGGTATTTTTTCTGAAAACATTCAACTTTTTCTTGAATAGTTAAAAACACTAAGTCATTATTTAAAAACAACGTTTTATTTAAATAATTATTTTTTATTTAAATTCATTTTATGTAAAAATAGATAAATAATACCTATATAAGTTCAATTTAATTCATTGGAGTCTTTTTATAATAAGTTTAGATATATAAATTTTATTAATCTTTTTACCGTCTTTTACCCACCTCGTAGAAGCATTCGAAAATTTGCATAGAACAAAATTTTATAAATTCTATGAGTTGAATTTCAAAAATACGAGAGACACTTTTGACATCATTATGTAAAATTTTATTCAATAAGATAAAAATAGGTTTTTTAATAGTAACTTTTGACTTTTATTTACCACGGTTAAAAGTAAATAGGGTAATAAAAGGTAAAAATGATATTATAATTACCCAATGAGATTTCATAATTCTATTGGATAAGTTTTTTTCGACAAAAATATACATCAGGAATAATATATGATCATTTTGGTCCACTTGTATTAGGTTAGAACATTTATTATTATTTTATTTAATGAAAAGTTAAAAGTGTTAAATTGAAAGTTTAATAAATAAACAATTTTTAATATAGGGTTATACATAAGTAAAATTAGACTATAAAAATTAATTAGAAATATAAAAGTATTTCCTACATAATGATATTTTATTTATAATTTTTAGTCATTAAATAATTAAATTTAATTATGACACAATGATGATGCAGTAATTACATTTTTAATGAAATATTAAAATAATTGATATTAGAAGTTTCCAAATAAATATAATTTGATAATTTTTATGAATTAAACAATTATTTTAGGTTACTATGACATGTTATAATGGATTCAATTAATTTTTTTCAATGTAATCATGTTTTTATGACTTTAACGAAAAAAAATTACAAATAGTGTCCAAATTGACATAAAAGAATTTTTAAAACAAATATTTTATTATTAATTGATATAATATTCCAAAAAATCTAATGTTTGGAATAATTATTTATATAATGATAGATATATTATTAATGAACCTCTTGTGGTTATCTTTTCATTTTATAGTAACTTTATTAACCTATTATTATAATAATACAAGAATACATGGTAAAAGATAAAAAATTTAACTAAGAGTTAAATCTAAAAGATATAGTTAATATGGTGAAACAAACTTGTTCAAAACCTATTAGTTGAAAGGTTTTCAACCCATACCCACCTTATCCTCAAAATAATTCATTTTTAAACTATTAGAATCTGAAAATTATTTTATTATAAAATAATATTTCAATCTTTTCCTTAGATGCCCGTCTCATATCTTATAAAAGGGAACTTCACCTTCTCTCAAATTAACACTTAAAAATCCATTTTTATTTGCCAAAACCTGCCCAAATATCCCAAAAACATTCCTCAATTAGTCCTAGAGGCCTTATTTTGATCATAAATCTAACATAAGGATCCCTTTTGATCAACTCAAAAGGAAGCACTTGAAGAAGAGGTAATAATTTCATCACCTCTTTCTACGTTCTTTTCATCTTCCACTTCATATTTCTTTTTAATTTACATACTGAAAAAATAAATCCATTATATTATACATACCATGATGTTATTATAAATATGGTACAATAATATTCACTATTCTATCCATCCTATGAATGATAAAGTCACTATACGTGTGTACGTATGACTTACCGTCTCCACGTCGTGTTGTAGTTGTTATTCAATACATTTTTATTTGGATGGGTATAATATGATGTATAATAGATGTAAATAATAATTATAACATTTTAATGATTATTTATATATGATATACAATGTATTTATATAATATTTTAATATCAAAAGAATGATATTCTCGCTCTTGTGTATGTACGGATTACCGTCTCCACAAACGCGGTGAGATTCATTTAAGAATAATTTTCATTTGATGATTAAAAATAATGTTTAAATAACTTAATATAATTCTATATATAAATAAAATACATCTTATCCATAAGAAACATGGATTATGTTACTAAGTATATAGAGGAAAACAAATTAGTTAACGCCCGAAAAAATAATAATACTAAAATATTATTAACAATGAAATATTAGAAGATAATATATGATATCATATTTATGTATATGGTTCTTGTATAATTTAATAAAAACAATTTAACTGTTATATATTAGGTTAACATACCATCGATCAAGGAAAAGTACAAGGTAGGGGTTAATTTCACAATCTCTTTATTATCATAGGTTTTTTTACGTAAGTATCTACTGGGACTTGTTTATCATCCACATTCGTGTTTCCTAAAAATGTATTTCAAAACATTTTTCATATTTCCTATACTATAGGTTAAATTCCTTTATACCATTGTTTTAATTTTTATAAAATTATTTATAATGGTATCATTCCGCCATTTTCCAAATAAGGTACTTTACAACCTTTTCGACAAAATTAAGGAATGATTTCTTTTAACTTATATGGAAAGTGAGGATACTTTCTACTATTATAAAACATTCGAAGATTACCTTAAAATAATATAATAAAAGTTTCAAAATAAATGTTTTCTTTTATAATTACATGGTCTTCAAATGATTTCAAAATAAAAAGAGATATTTCTCTCAAATAGTTTTGATTTTATCTATGAAAATATTCATTAATTGATTTTATACTTGTTTGAAGTTGATTTATTATGATACAAATGATAAATATTGTATTGAAGGTTTTGTGATATGTTTTACTATGGATGTATTATTTTTATACCATTCATGGTTTATGGTTAATGTATTAACATTTTGTATGACAATTTTAATATGAATATTTATGTTTTGTTTCATCCTTTTCATATGAGGAATGCATTGGACTTAGTAAGTGATGGGTGGAGCCCAATATAAATCCTTGATGCATTAGTAGGTCTCATGAGAGAAACTAGTGTCTTGGCACAAGGCCTCAAAAAAATATTATTTGAAGTCTTGGCACGAGGCCTTGACTATGTGGTTATAATGCCCAACATTATGAATTCTATCATTATGAATTTGGATGTTGATATTTCTTGTGATAATTCGACTAGTAGAATATCTATGTGACTATGTAAATGACATTACTCTGAATCATATTTTCCATATTATTTTGAAGATTATGTTTAAAAGGCTTATTTTATTTTTATACATTATGTTAAATGTTTTTTCTATATTTTTATCCTTACTGAGCATTTGAGCTAACCCCTTTCTATGTATTATTTTCCCCAGGATATGAAGAAGTATTTTATGGTTGACCTTCAAGGATAGGATAAGGGATATAAGTGTTTCAATGTGGACAAAATGTTGTTTTTGTTTTTATCTCATGATGTAATGTAAAACGTATGTATATATCTAGTACTTCCAAGGTGACTAAACTAATCGATCTTTTGAGACATGATATTTTGTGATCATGAAAATGTTATGTAACAATGCACTGACTCTGGGTAACTGGGGTCGGGGTGTTACAGTTGGTATCTGAGGATGTTTAGCACAAACATGGGAAACTATATTTAAATAAACTCTGATTAGATCACATTACCCTAAGATAGACTTTGAGTATTAGTATAGAATACCTTCCTAGAATTTTGGTAATGTATATATTTTGTGTATTTTCCAAGCAATACATCCATATCTTCACATGATCAAGTAGAGGTGGCTCTAGCATAGATATACCTTAGAGTGAAAACTATAACAAGGAGTTTTTGGCTTGACCTGTGGTATCCTAGTACATGATAATGAGCCTTTCTACACTCTTAGTTACAACACTCCTAGGGGATATGATTAGGATAATTCAAATTTTCTTTAAAAATAATTATGAAGGATTTATGAGTATATAAATCTTCAATGAAATCATTTTTATGATTATGGATTATATCCTTAAACTGTTCAATTTATGTTAAGTGTTTTACAAGTTGGGAATAATGTATTTTGATTCATAATCTAATCTAAAGTAGGCTATTGTTTAAAAATGGTTCATAGTGGAAGGAACAGAAACCATACCAACATAAGTAATCCATGTGGGGATTTCCTTCCTACTCAAGTTAATTATAGTGGAGCTGGTGATACAACTAGTGCTGATCAGTTTATCACCATACTGAGATACCTCACTCAGGTGATGAATAATAACCTTACTGGTGTGGAGCAGCCTGACCCACAACGTGGAGGATCAATGTCAGACCACTTCATGAGGCAAAAACCAAAAACATTCTGTAGGACTACCAATCCATTTGTAGCTGAGCAATGGATAAGTTCCTTAGAGAAAATATTTCATGATTTCGAGATTAGTGAAAGGGAAAAATTTATCATGGCAGTTTATTGCCTTAGAGGAGATGCAGATCAATGGTTGCCATTGATTCAAAACAAAAAGGAAGGTGCTGAGGTATAAAATATGGAATGGAGGGAGTTTAAGGATATTATCATAGAAAAATAATTTCCTCGTGACCATCGAGTGGATAAGGGAAAGAAATTTTTGAGTCTGAGGAAAAAGTAGGATGAGAATGTCACAAAATATGAGGCTAACTCTACAAGGTTAGAAAGGCACGCTGCAGATTATATACGTAACCCAAGGAGTATCATTGATCAATTAATTTATGGGTTAAAACCATTTATCCATCAAGCATTAGTCTCACAATCCTTCTCATCATAGTAAGATATTGTCTAATTTTTTATCTAGATAGAAAAGTAATTCTCTAATTCTTACGACTTTAAAGCAAAGAAAGAGAAGAATAGATATGATGAACACTCTAGAAATGGAAATAATGACAAGAAGGGAAAAGTTGAATATCCATCATGTGGTAAATGTGAGAAGAAACACCCTAGTACATTTATGAAGGGAATGAGAGCATGTTACAAGTGTGGAGAAGAAGGACACCAATCTAGTGATTGCAATGAAATTAAATAGGTTGTCAATGTTGAATGCTACAATTGTAGAGAAAGGGGGATTGTGAAAATGAATGTCCTAAGCACCAAGGAAACTTACCTCAAAAAAGGAAAAGGGAGAAAGGCCAAGCTTATGTGATCACTACTACTGAGGTTGAAGCTCCAAAAGACGTGGTGGCATGTAATTTAATGGTTCTTTAATGTTTATCCAATGATTTATTTGATTTTGGATCATCATATTGTTTCATATCTCTTTAGTTTTATGAGAAAATTATATATTGACAATTTTATTTAACAAGAGATTTTTCAGTCAAAAATTTTAATGGAAGTATCATTTCAATAATATTTTGTGATTAAGTTCCCATTAAGACATTAAAAAGTTATTTATCTGTTGATCTCATCCTCATACCCATGATTGAATTTGATATAATCCTCGGTATGGATTGGATTTCAGATCATCATGTGAAAATTGTTTATAAGAAGGAGGTTACACTTTTTGATGATGATGATAAATAACACCTTATATTTAGAGCAGAAATGTCACCATCATATTATTATCTAGTTCTACCCCCTGTAGCTCTACAAAATTCAATTATTAGGGAGGAAAAGAATTAAATAATTATGGGTGAGGAAAAGAATGTTCAAATATAAAATGTACATATTGTGCAAGAATATGTTGATATGTTTGCAGTTGATTTACCTAGACATCCTCCAGAATGAGAAATTTATTTTTCCATTAACATAATTCCTCGTTCAAGGCCCATATCGAAGACCTCATATAGAATGTCCACTATATAATTAGTAGAGCAAAAGAAACAACTAGGTAAGTTGATTAGTAAAGGATTTATTCATCCTAGTGTTTCTCCATGGGGATCCCCTATTCTTTTTGTTAATAAAAAAGATGGATCTATGAGGTTATGAACTGACTACAAGGAGATCAATGCTATAACAATAAAGAACAAGTATCCCCTACCACACATTGATTATTTATTTGACCAAATTAAGGGAGATCAATATTTTTCAATGATGGACCTAGGATCTGGACATCATTAGTTATGTGTGAAGTAGGAAGACATTCCAAAAACAAAATTTCGATCCAGGTGTGGGTATTTCAAGTTTAGAGTAATTCCTTTTGGACTGACTAATGCACCCTCTGCCTTCATGGATCTAATGAATAGAATTTTCAAGGAATTCCTTCATGACTTTGTAGTTTTAGAGACCCAAAGATTGACAAACATGGACATTACATTACTTTTTCGGAATACTTAATACATAACGAAAACAGACACACAAGGACGGTAATAGTTTAGTGTCTTTGGAAACTCAGAAAATAATCTTCTAATCGTGGTGAAAGATCTTCAATATCTCTCATAAAGATCTTCCCATATTGTTTTCTTACCTAAAACCTTTATTTAAATCCTGGGGAAAAGAAATCATATAAAGGGTGAGCTCAAATACTCAGTAAGGGTAAGCATATATAATATAAAACAATCCATAAACATTTGAATTCAATAACATGAACATAAAATCTAAACATCAAAATCATGAGCAACGACATAAATCTTTGATGTACACAAGGAATAGATCATAAAAGAACATTAATCATGATAAAGTAGAATGGTAATAAAACATGTAATTGTGACATCCATTAAGCATATGTTATGATTTCCATAGTAGCCAAGGCATTGCTGCCAAGACCATATTAGTGGACAAAGTCCCATTCTGAATCGAGTTCACTCCTCATTCCAGTCCTGTAATACTGAACCGGATTAACTTACCATTCTAGTCATGTCTATCTCATGAGATATAAATCATTACCCAATTAATTGGAGGGAGATATAGGTCCCACCCATCTCATAATGAAATCATTTTTATGTGTTCCACAATATTAACATAAATCATTCATCATTACCCAAAGAATAAAATGGGTTTCATAAACATCATCCCATCATAACATAATCCATATAAAAAATGGATATCATTTCATCATAAGAAAAGTGAAACCATGTAAATCATAGAAGAATTATACTCGAAACATAGACAAATGAAATAATTCCATCTTATATGGAAAATTGTTTTGATAAAACACTTGAAAAGAATTCTTGAGGAAAATATCCTTTCATCTTAAAAATCATTTTATTTTCACAAAATGTCATGAAATTTTAAAATAAGAGGATTTTGTAGAAAATAATCATGAATTATTTTAGATTATGATTTATGAAAATAAGGCGTTATGAAATCATAAAAATTCATTCACACTGTATATGTTAAAAAATAACATTCTTCTCATACTATTTTCGGAAAAGTAAAAAAGTACCTTGTATAGTAAACAAACAAATTATTCCTTCCATATGATGTGGTAAAAGTAAAAAAAGGTAAGAATGACTTTAAACATACAAGAAAGAAAATTAAACATTTTATGAAAACATTTTGATAACATATGGACATGGATAATAAACATAACCCAAGTAAATACTTACGAATAAACAATCTCATATAAGAATGAGATTTGAATAATTATCCCTTACCTTATGTCTAATATGCTTCGTATGTATCTGAACCTCTTATATAATGATTTAATTAATGTCATTGACTTATTACATAATCATATTCATTGTTATGATATCATATATGGTTCACTTAGGACATTATATTACCCGTTCTTTTGTAAATTCCATGTTAAAGCATCGTTTTGGGTAAAATCGTTTCATTTAATGTACGAGTTTCGATGTTCTATTCATGATATTATTACTTATATATTGATTTACATAATTTCATAATGTAAAAAATGATTTATTTATAATATATATTCAGCATATATATATATATGATAGATCGATAAATGGAATGAAATACACCGTTCATAGAGACGGTAGGTCGTACGTACGCATGAATGCTATTTTCTTTTCCTTATTGAATCGAATGGAATTTAGTAGATGATATATATATATATAAATAAATACAGTATCATTATTATTTCATATATTTAATTATTATTCATTATATATACTTTATAATCTTTCATGAATGGTTAACATGGAGAATGAATCTCATCACGTCATGGAGACGGTAGTCCGTACGTACGCACGAGCGATGATATCATTCCCATGATTGTGGAATTGTATTGAAGTGTATGTATAATATTTAAGAATAAATATAACTTTCAAATAATCATATATAGTTATTTATTTACACCATTATACCCATCCAAGTAAGGTGGTGGTCGAAAACAGATTTAACCACGGCGTGGAGACTGTATTCCGTATGTACGCACGCGCGGTGATTTCGTTTTCCGTTGGATGGATAGAAGGTGAAATAGGGTTGTTTCATATATATAATAATATATCAGTATATAATTAATACTTATGAAATTACTTTATAATTATACAACTAAAGAATAAGTAGTAGAAGAAGAAAGAAAGTTGAGAAAATCGGAAGAAGATATTACCTCTTCTTTGACGCACCTCCTTTAAGCTTCCACTTATGGAAGTAGAGTTGGCCTTTTGAGAAGACCAGAACCTCCAGAATGTTTCTAGGGAAGTGGAGAAGAGAAATGGGTATGTAGTGGCTGATATTAAAGGCACAAAAGGGTGTTAAGAGAAGAGGGAAGGGGTTCCCATTTTATAAGGGAGGAGATGGGAACCTTTGGAAAAACGTAAAATATTATTTTATAATAAAGTCATATTAGGTTTATAATAGCTTCAAATTGATTTATTTTGAAGATAAAGTGGGGATGGGTCGAAATCCTCTCAATAAATTGTATTTAGACAAGTTTAGGTTAATATTTTAACCTTATCATTTACATTTAACTCTAAGTTAAATAATTTAACTTTTACCGTGTCTTTTTGTATTTTACATTATATGGTTAATTAACATACTATAACAATCCAAACGAACTCCAAGTGGTTCATTATTAATATATATATATTTATATAAGTCATTCGGCCAAACCTTATATTTTTAGGAATAAAATAACAATTAATAATATAATATTTGTTTTAAAAACTATTTTATGTCAATTATGACACTATTTGGTCATTGATTTTTTTAAAAATCATAACATAATGACTAGTTATAAGTAAGTTAATTAAATCAATAATAACATGTCATATTAACCTATAAATTTTTTTTAATTCATAAAAAGTCTCAAATTACATTTATTTTGGTATTTATAATATCAATTATTTTAATATTTCATTATTTAGGTAATTATTGTATCACCATTGTGTCATAAATAACATAAAGTATTTAATGACTAAATATTATAAATAAAATACCATTAGGTAGGAAATCTTTTTATTTTTCTAATTAATATTTATTGTCAAATTTATCTCATGTATAACCCTATATAAAAAAAATTATTTATTAAACTTTGATTTTAACTATTTTAAGCATTCTTTAAATAAATTAATAATAAATGTCCTAATCTAATCCACGTTGACCTAAATGGTCATATTTTATTCCTATGGTTGTTTATGGTCGAATTACACTTATCCTATAGAATTAGGAAATGTGTTAGGGTAAAAATAATATCATTTTTTACCCTTAATTACCCTATTTACTTTTAACCGTGGTAAATAAAAGTAAAAAAGTTACTATTCACCTTAAATTATTTTCATCACATTGAACCACATTTTAGTCCTTGATATTAACCATGTCTCTCGGATTTTCAAAATTCCACCCACAGAAGCAGTAAAATTATGTTTTATTTGAATTTCCAAATTCTCCTAGGAGGTGGGTAAAAGACGGTGAAAAGTTCAATAAAATTTTTATATATCTAAAATTATTATAAAATAAATCCAATGAATTACAGTAAACTTATATAGGTATTATGTATCAATTTTGACCTAAAATAAATTTAAATAAAATAAATAATTATTTAAATAAAAAGTTGGTTTTTAAATAGTAACCTAGTGTTTTCACTATTCATCAAAAATTGAAATTTTTCAGAAAAATACCAAAAATTCACCGTAGGCTAATTTCGATATTCCGAATCCAAAAATGAAGTCCATTTTGAAAGTTAAAATTTATAAAATTCCAGAAAGTTGGTATTACTATTCATAACGGCTAGTTCGTAATAATATTATAATAATATCTCGTTTAGTGAAACTCGGTATTGCGTACTACACATGCTATCGAGGAAGGTATTGATTGCATGTAATGCAAGCCAAGTCAGGGTTGCGTGTAGTGAAAGCTCCATTTGGTTTTGCGTATAACATAATCAAAACTTATTTCCTTTATACATTAAACAAAATCTACACTTAATGTTGCGCAAAATAATTTCCACAAAACGAACTTGAAATTGTGTGTAACACGAGCCAAGAATAGTGTTTTCTATACTGCAAGGTAATATGGTGTTGCATATAGTACAAGCTAATCTCGGTGTAGTGTATAATAGAAGACATCAATGAAATTAAAAATAATAGATCTCATAAAATCTCGAGGTGTTACATTCTACCGCCCTTAAAATGAATTTCGGCCTCGAAATTTGTCGGGGTTATAAATGGTTTAGTACTCGAAATTTTCTTTAATAAAAACCCACATTTTTAAAAGGAATACAAAAACCAATATTTAAAAATTAATTTATGAAAAGTAATGGTTTCCCAAATTAACTAATCACTGGGTTTCCACATAGAAGAACATATGTGAAAATATGGATATGGAAAAGAAATCTAACCATCATGTTCTGATGGAGAGTGGTAAAGAACATAGCTATGAAAAATCCCACAATCACAAAGCCATATATTTTTGATGATCTAAGGTACCATCTGATTCATCGGATATAAGGGCACTAGGAAAACATTTTTGGTTTTCAATATCATTTCCCTAAAGTTGAATAAATTTGAATTAGAAGAAATACCTTTGTAATTTTGGTACAGTCTCACCATTGGTCGTTCCTTGGACAATTTCCACTTCATCTTAATGAAACGAAGTTGAATTTTTCATTCGTGAAGTGTTAGAAGATCATGGGATATAATGATGGGTCATTCCATCTGTTTTAATCAAAAGGTTATAAAAAGTTTTCAAATATACATAAGTCCATTTATGGTGAGGTTAATCGTATATGATTCAAAAAATGAACTTATACTTTATCTATCATACCATTTAAGAAAATAAAACTAGATTCTACTAACTAGGGACTTATTGTAGGCCCGTGGTAGGCGATAAAGGCATGTCGCACTTCAGTTCTGGGTTCGATTCCCACATCCTTGTCTGATGCGACGGGTTGTCTCATGTCCTGCAGGTTTTCATTTTTCTAAAACTACATTATTATAACATTCCATAAATAAAATAAAAAAATTTCTAGCCTTAAAGAATTCTATCTGATTTCCAAGTTAATCAATTACAACCTTTAATCTTATCAAAAATACTTATGTCCAATCTCATAGTGTAAAGAAAATGATTACTTGAGAGGTCACCTAACAAGTACATGAATACCATCATTTATCCCCCATATATCATACGATATATCTTCTTGGTCACATTCCAAACATTCGAATGCCTTAATAATGTATTCTTTTGAAAAATGAATACCCATTGAACCTTAGTGAAAATATTAATGCTGCCAAAATTTAACCCTTTCCACATACCGAAATCCCAAAATTTCTATATACTCAAACCATGAGATAACTTTGTCCTTATATCAGTCATGAGCTCATTAATACTATCAAAAATCTCATTTTCTCCTTATCCCTTCATTATGCGAATATCATCTAATTTCCAAAAATATATGAATAACCTTTCATGGTTACCGGTACTATTCAAAATATACATTCAAATACTTTAGGAAAAACATTAGTGTAACAATCCTTATATTTGTATTTAATCCATACTACCATTACATGTATAACATAACTCTTGATAAAAGTAAATCATTCCACTACCTTCTTAAACCATTAACTGAGCTTCAACAATTCTTTCATCTCACAGATCATTTGTAGTCTCTTCATCATCATCAACATAAATACTACCCATACATCCATGTTGATTCTCTTCATGAGATTTTCCCTTAGGGAATTGGTTTCCATAATTCCCGTAAATTCCACATTTAAAATATTTAACCATTATTGATGACTTAGCAATACCATTATCCTTGTCCATGGTGTTAACTGATCCTTTTCCTTCGTAATTAATGGATTTTTGTCCTTCTTTTCCACAACCAAAGAATCTTCCAGTTCCTTTGAAAAATTTTCCTTGACGTCTCTTCCTATATGATTCACATGAGGAAAATTAAACATTCTTTCCTATATGATCATCATGAAACTCCTTATTTCTCTTATTAACCGAGTCAGTAAACATACCAAAGTTGAGATTATTGATCATATTATGAGATTGCTGATTAGTCATAATAACGATGTTTCTCCATTCAAATCCCATTTTATTTGCTTGATCAGGAATAATATCATTCCATTGTCCATCATATTCTCCATTAACATAAATTTTCTGGTTTCCAGCGAATTTCTAAAACCCAAAATGAATAGTGTGAGAGGTATAAATCATGCTAGGAAAACAACATAATCAAGTAGAGTACTTTCAATCTCTAACATCATGGGTTTCATCCTAGGTTATTCATGATCTTTATCATAATTATAGGACTATAAACTATACTTATACCTAACCTAAGAGACATCCCTAGACATACCTTAGAATTATCTCTAGGGATTTCACTAAAGTTTTCACATCACAGTTTCCAAAGGTTAACTAAACCTTTCCTCTGATACCAACTGTAGAGACCCAAAGCTGGATGTACATGGACATTACATTACTTTTGTGGAATACTTAATACATAATGAAAACAGAAACACAAGGACCGTAATAGTTTAGTGTCTTTGGAAACTCGAAAAATAATCTTCTAATCGTGGTGAAAGATCTTCAATATCTCACATAAAGATCTTCCCCTTTTGTTTTCATACCTAAAACCATTCTTTAAATCCTAGGGGAAAACCTATAAAGGGTGATCCCAAATGCTCAGAAAGGGTAATCATAGAGAACATAAAATAATCCATAAACATTTGAATGAAAAAACATGAACACAAAATCCAAACATCAAAATCATGATCAAAGACATAAATCTTGGAAGTACAAAAGCCATAGATCATAAAGGAACATTAATCATGATAAACTAGAATGGTAATAAAACAAGTAATTATGTCATCCATTAAGCATATGTTATGATTTCCATAGTATCCAAGGCATTGCTTCCAAGACCATCTTAGTGAACAAAGTCCCATTCTGAATCGAGTTCACTCCTCATTCCAGTCCTTTAATACTGAACCGGATTAACTTACCGTTCTATCCATGTCTATCCCATGAGATATAAATCATTACGCATTGAATTGGAGGGAGATATAGGTCCCAACCATATCATAATGAAATCATTCTTAAGTGTGCCACAACATGAACATAAATCATTCATCATTAAACAAGGAATAAAATGGGTTTCATAAACATCATCCCAACATATCATAATCCATATAAAAAATGGATATCATTTCATCATAAGAATACTGAAACCATGTAAATAATAGAGAAATTATAATTGAAACATACACATATGAAATAATTACATCTTATATGGAAATGGTTTTGATAAAACACTTGAAAATAATTCTTGAGGAAAATATCCTTTCTTCTTAAAAATCATTTTCTTTTCACAAAATGACATGAAATTTTAAAAGAAGCGGATTTTGTTGAAAATATTAAAGAAATATTTTAGAGTAAGCTTCATGAAAATAAGGAGTTATGAAATCGTAAAAATTTGTTCATGCCTTATAAGTTAAAAAATAACATTCTTCTCATACTTTTGTCGGAAAAGTCAAAAAGTACCTCATATGGTAAACAAAAGAAAGATTCCTTCCATACGATGTGGTAAAAGTAAAATAACGGTAATAATGAATTTAAACATACATTGAAGAAAAGTAAACATATTATGAAAACATTTTGAGAACACATGGACTTGGATAATAAACATAACCCCAGTAAATACTTACGAATAAACAATCTTAGATAAGAATGATATTGGAATAATTATCCCTTACATTATGTCCGAAATGCTTCGTATGTATAAGAACCTCCTGTATAATGATTTAAACAATGTCATTGACTTATAAAATAATCATATTCATTGTTATGATATCATATATGGTTCACTTATTGCATTATATTACATGTTCTTTTGTGAATTCCATGTTAAATTAGCGTTTTGGGTAAAATCATTTCGTTTATCGTACGAGTTTTGACGTGTTGTTCTTGATATTATTACTTATATCCTGATTTAAATTAGTCAAGCATGTAAAACATGGTTTATTTATAATATATACTCAGTATATATATATATATATATGGTAAATCGATAAATGGAATGAAATACACCGTTCATGGAGACGGTAGGTCGTACGTACGCATGAACGATGTTTTAGTTTCCTTATTGAATTGAATAGAATTAAGTAGATGACATAAATATATATATATATACATAAATCCAGTATCATTATTATGTCATATATTTAATTATTACTCATTATATATACTTTATAATCATTCATGATTGGTTAACATGGAGAATGAATCTCATCGCGTCGTCGAGACGGTAGTCCGTACGTACGCACGAGCAATGATATCATTCCCATGATTGTGGAATTGTATTGAAGTGTATGTATAATATTTAAGAATCAATATCACAATAATTTAATAATATATAGTTATTTTTTTACACCATTATACCCATCCAAGTAAGGTGGTGGTCGAAAATAGATTAAACCGCGGCGTGGAGACGATATTCCGTATGTACGCACATGTGGTGATTTCGTTTTCTGTAGGATGGATAGAAGGTGAAATAGGGTTGTTTAATATTTATAATGACATATCAGTATATAATTAATACTGATGTTATTACCTTATAATGAGACAACTAATGAAGGAGAAGTAGAAGAAGAGAGAAAGTTGAGAAAATCGGAAGAAGATAATACCTCTTCTTCGACGCACATCTTTTAAGCTTCCTCTAATAGAAGTAGAGTTGGTCTTTTGAGAAGACCATAACCAACATAATGTCTCTAGGGAAGTGGAGAAGTAAAATAGGAAGGGTTTGGCTGAGCATCAAGGCTCAAAAGGGTGTGAAGTGAAGAGGGAAGGAGTGCCCTTTTAATAAGGGAGGAGAGGGGCACCTTTGGAAAAACTTAAAATATTATTTTATAATAAAGTCATATTCTGTTAATAATAACTCAAAATTGATTTATTTTAAATCTAATGTGGGTATGGGTCAAAATACTCTCAACCAATAGTATTTAGACAAGTTTTGGTTACTATTTAAACCTTATCTTTTATATTTAACTATGAGTTAAATAATTTAACTTTTACCTTGTCTTCTTGTTTTCTTACACTATATGGTTAATTAACTTACTATAAAAATACAAACGAAGCGAAAGTGGTTAATTATTAATATATATATAATTATCTAAGTCATATGGCCAATACTTAGATTTTTAGGAATAAAATAACAATTAATAATATAATATTTTTTAAAAAACTATTTTATGTCAATTTTGACACTATTTGGTAATTGATTTTTGGGAAAATCATAACAGAATGATTAGTACTAAAAAAATTAATTAAATCAATAATAACATGTAATATTAACTTATATAATTATTTTAATTCATAAAAAGTCCCAAATTACATTTAATTTGTAATTTATAATATCAATTATTTTAATATTTCATTATTTAGGTAATTACTACATCACCATTGTGTCATAAATAACGTAAATTATTTAATGTCTAAAAATTATAAATAAAATACCATTAAGTAGGAAATAATTTTATCTTTCTAATTAATATCTATAGTTGAATTTATCTTATGTATAACCCTATATAAAAAATGAATTAATTTTTAAACTTTGATTTTAACTATTTTAATCCTTCTTTAAATAAATTAATAATAAATTTCCTAATTTAATAAATGTTTTACCTAAATGGTATATTTTATTAATAAGGTTTCTTGGTCTAATTAATCTTATCCAATATAATTAGGACATGTTTTAGGGTAATAATAATATCATTTTTACCCTTAATTACCCTATTTACTTTTAACCGTGATAAATAAAAGTAAAAAGTTACTATTCACAAAAAATTATTTTCTTCTCATTGAACCACATTATAGTCCTTGATATTAACCATGTCTCTTGGAGTTTCTAAATTCCACTCACAAAAGTGGTAAAATTATGTTTTATGTGAATTTCCAAATTCTCCTAGGAGGGGGGTAAAAGACGGTGAAAAGTTCAATAAAATTTTTATATATTTAAATTATTATAAAATGAATCCAATTAAATACATTGAAATTATATAGGTATTATGTATCAATTTTGACCTAAAATAAATTTAAATAAAATAAATAATTATTTAAATAAAATGTCGGTTTTTAAATAGTAACAGAGTGTTTTCACTATTAATGAAAAATTGAAAGTTTTCAGAAAAATACCAAAAATTCACCCTAGGATAACATCGATATTCCGAATCCAAAAATGAATTCAATTTTGAAAGATAAAATTTATAAAATTCCAAAAAGTGGGTATTAATATTCATAACGACTAGTTCATAATAATATTATAACAATATCTTGTTTAGTGAAACTCGGTATTGCATACTACACACGCTATCGAGGAAGGTCTTGATTGCGTGTAATGCAAGCCAAGTAAGGGCTGCGTGTAGTGAAAGCTCCACTTGGTGTTGTGTATAACATAATCAAAACTTATTTCCGTTATGCATTAAAAAAAATCTATACTTAATGTTGCGTAAAATAATTCCCACAAAATGAACTTGAAATTGTGTGTAACACGAGCCAAGAATAGTGTTGTGTATACTGCAAGCTAATACGGTGTTGTGTATAGTACAAGATAATCTTTGTGTAGTGTATAATAGAAGACATCAAAGAAATTAAAAATAATATATC
The DNA here is from genome assembly GCA_963277665.1 of Viscum album. Classification (NCBI taxonomy): domain Eukaryota; kingdom Viridiplantae; phylum Streptophyta; class Magnoliopsida; order Santalales; family Viscaceae; genus Viscum; species Viscum album. The sequence goes on from OY728147.1 coordinate 759,634,978, forward strand.
TAAAAAAATCTCTGGGTGTTACAGTAGTGGTATTTATTGATTATATTTTTGTATACTACAAAAGCAAGAAAGATCATGAAAATCACTTGCGCATTATTCAAAAGACTTTTAGAAGAAATGAATTATATGGGAAGTTTAGAAAGTGTGAATTTTGGCTTTAGAAGATTTATTTTCATGGACATAATCTCTCTAAATATGGAATCTTTATTGATCCTTCAAAGACCAAGGAAATCCAAGAATGGCCAGAACTGAAAAGTATAACTGAGGTACACAATTTTATTGGTTTTGTAGGTTATTATCGATGCTTCGTCCAAAATTTTTTCCGATTGGCTATCCCATTAACAAAGCTCACAAGTAAAGGGGTTAAATTTTTTTGAAAAAAAGTGTGTGAAGATTTTTTTACTAACTGAAGAGAATATTATTCAATTATCATATATTGACTCTACCATCGTGGAATGATGGGTTTTCTATTTAGAGTGATGCTTCAAAAAAAAGGAATTGGTTGTGTCCTTAGGTAGAATGATAGAATTATTTCCTATGCATCATGATAGCTGAAAATTTATGAACAAAACTTTAACACTCATGATCTTGAGTTAGCAGTTGTAATCATTACTCTGATGATATGGAGACACTATCTATATGAGGAAAATATGAGATTTATACAGATCACAAGAGTTTGAAGTATATTTTCTCTCAAAAATAACTCAACCTGAGGCAAAGGTGATGGATTGAACTACTCAAGGATTATGATTTCACTATACACTACCACCCATAGATGGAAAATAAGGTGGCAAATTCTTTGAGTTGAAAGGATAATAGAGTTTTGAACAAGATTAGAGTTGAAAGGGACCCTATTTTCAAGGATCTAGTAAAGATAGATGTGAGAATAACCCTAGAAGGTGAAACATCAATACATTTTCAAATGGTTTCCAAACCAACATTACTAAAAAGTATAAAGTTTTCTTATACCAATGATGTGGAGTTTCAAAAGTAGATTAATGCTGGGAATGATGGGATATTAAGTGACTTTGTGTATGAAGATGGAATTTTGAAATTTGGGAAGAGACTTTGTGTTCCCAATTTACCTGATCTAAAAAGGGAATTTTTGGATAAATCTTATAGCTCTAATTTCTCTATACACCCTGGTATCACTAAGATGTATAAGGATTTGTTGGAAGATTTTTGGTGGGATAGAACGAAGAATAAGATTTCTGATTTTGTGTCGAGATGTATGGGTTTTCAATAAGTGAAAGCTAGAAGACAACATCCTAGAAGAGTCATGCAACCTCTTCCCATACCTGAGTGGAAATGGGATGATATTATGATGGAATTTTTAATGGGACTATCATAGACTCCTAAAAATAATGATTCAATATGGGTCATTATTGATCATCTTACCAAGTCATCACATTTTCTTGATATTATATAAGATTTACCACTTGAATGTTTAGAAAAACTATATATTAATGAAGTTTTAAGACTTCATGGGGTAACCCTATTGATTTTTTCTGATCATGATCCATGTTTTACATCATGATTCTAGAAAAGTCTTTTGAATTCCATGGATACTAAACTTCTTTTGAGCACTTCCTACCACTCTCAAACTGATGGAAAATCAGAATGAACTATTTAAACCTTAGAAGACATGTTGAGATCTTTCTCACTTGACTTTCAAGTTATGTGGGATAAATTTTTACCTTTGGTATAATTTTCCAGTAACAATAGATTCCATTCAAGTATTCATATGGAACCATATGAAGTTTTATACAGAAAGAGATGTTTCACACCATCATTTTGGGATGATGTAGGTGAAGGAAAACTCGTAGGCCCAGAACTTGTTGAGGAAACAATAGAAAAGGTGAAGGTTGTCCAAACCCACATCAAAGCTGCTCAAAGTAGGAAAAAGAGATATGACGATAACCAAAAAAAGGATTTGGAATTTCTTATAGGAGATCATGTTTTTTTGAAGGTATCTTCAGGGAATGGAGTTATACGGGTCAGTTAGAATGGTAAATTATGTCCCAGGTACATTAGCACTTTTGAAATTCTAGAATGAATTGGGGTTGTATCTTACCATTTGGAAATGCCGCCAAGTCTCTCCAAAGTACATAATGTGTTCCAAGTATCACTATTGAGAAAATACATGCATGACCCAACACATGTACTCACCAATGAATAAATAGAACTAGAACCCAATCTATATTTTTGTGAAGAGCCTTTCACGATTATGGATACCAGAAAAAAAGTTTTGAGAAACCAGACAACTCGTCTGGTAAAAGTTATATGGAGAAACCATAAGATGGAAGAGGTGATTTGGTAACATGAGGAACTTATGATGAAGAACCACCTGAGTCTTTTTATGCAGTGATATTTTAGAAATTTTGAGGATGAAATTATTTAAAGGAGGGAATAATGTAACACCCCAAGCTTCCACAATACGTTTCTATTGGAATAATACAACAGCTTGAGTTGTACGCAACATCGAGTTCTAACATAACACGACCAATCAAACTAGCGGTTATGAATAGTAATACACACTTTTTAATGTTTTATAAATTTTATCTTTTAAAATGTACTTCATTTTTTGATTCGAAATATCAAAATTATCTTAGAGTGATTTTTTGGTATTTTTCTGAAAACATTCATTTTTTCACGAATAGTTAAAAGAACTATGTTATTTTTTAAAACAAACTATTTATTTAAATAATTATTTATTTTATTTAAATTTATTTCAGGTAAAAATAGATACATAATACATATATATGTTCAATGTAATTCATTGGATTCATTTTATAATATGTTTAGATATATAAAGTTTTATTAAACTTTTTACCGTCTTTTACCCACCTCATAAGAGCATTTATAAATTTGAGTAAAGCATAATTTTACTGCTTCTGTGAGTTGAATTTCAAAAATCCGAAAGACATGGTTGGAATTAGTAAGTAAATTTTGGTTCAATAAGATAAAAATAATTTTTAGTGAATAGTAACTTTTGACTTTTATTTTTCTCGGTTAAAAGTAAATAGGGTAATTAAAGGTAAAAATGATATTATTATTACCCGAACACATATCCTAATTCTGTTGGATAAGTTTTTTCAACTAAAATAAACCTTAGGAATAAAATATGATCCTTTTGGTCCACTTGGATTAGATTAGGACATTTATTATTTTTTTATTTAAAGAAGAGATAAAAGTGTTAAATTCAATGTTTAATAACTATACCATTTTTAATAGAGAGTTATAAATAAGATAAATTCAACTACAAATATTAATTATAAATCTAAAATTATTTCCTACATAATGGTATTTTATTTATAATTTTTATACATTATATAAATTAATTTATTTATGACACAATGATGATGAATTAATTACCTTATTATTGAATGATTAAAATAATTAATATTATAAATATTCAAATAAATGTAATTTGAGGCTTTTTATGATTAAAATAATTTTCTAGGCTAATATGACATGTTATGGTTGATTCAATGAATTTTTTTCAAATTAATCATTCTTTATGACTTTATCAAAAACAAAATACCAAATATTGTCAAAATTGACAAAAAAGCGTTTTTAAAGCAAATATTATATTATTAATTGATATAATATTCCTAAAAATCTAAGGATCTACCAAAGAACTTATATAATTATATATAAATCATTAATGAACCACTTTTGATTCTCTTGTAATTTTATAGTATGTTTATTAACCAATTATTATAATAATACAAGAATATGTGTTAAAAGTTAAACTATTTAACTAAGTGTTAAATCTAAAAGATAAGGTTAATATGGTAACCCAAACCTATCTAAAACCTATTGGTTGAAATTTTTTCAACCCATCCACACCTTATACTAAAAATAAATCATTTTTAAGCAATTATACACTGAAAATGATTTTACTATAAAATAATATTTCAATCTTTTCCTAAGATGCCGCTCACCTCTCTTATAAAAGGAGACTTCCCCTTCTCTAAAATTCACACCTCCAAAGTGATTTGGCTCGTCCAACCCCTGCAAAAATATCCTAAAAACTTACCAGAATTCATCCTAGAGGCCCTAGTTTTATCTGAAATCCAACATAAGCATCCCTTTTGATCAACTCAAAAGGAAGCTTCCGAAGAAGTGTTAATAATTTCATCACCTCTTTATAAGTTCTTTTCTTCTTCCAATTCCACTTTTTTTTATTTCCATACCAAACTAATAAATCTAGTACCTTATAAATAATGTGATTTAATATAAATATGGTACAACCATATTAATTATTCTTTCCATCCTATGAATGACAAAGTCACCATACATGTGTACGTACGGTGTACCGTCTCCCCGTCGTGGTGTAGTTGTTATTCAATACATTATTATTTGGATTAATATAATAATGATGTATAATGGATACAAATAATAAATATAACACCCTAATTATTCAATATATATGATATAACATCTATTTAATTATAATTTTAATATCAAAAAAATGATATTTTCACTCGTGCGTATGTACGGTTTATCGTCTCCACGAATGTGATGAGATTCATTTAAGAATAATTTTCATTTGATGACTAAAAATAATATTTAAAAACCTAATATAATTCTAGATATGAATCAAATACATCCTATCCATAAAATAATGGCTTATGTAACTAAGCATATAAAGGAAAATGAATCATTTAACACCCAAAACAATAATAATACTAAAATATTAATTACAATGATATATTAGAAGATCATATATGATATCATATTTATGCATATGGTTCCTTTATAATTTAATATCAATTATTTAACAATTATAAATGAGGTTAATGTACCTTAAACCAAGTAAACATACAAGGTAAGGGTTAATTTCACAATCTCTTTATTATTCGAGGTTGTTTTTACATAAGTATTCACTGGGACTTCTTTATCATCCACATCTGTGTTTCTTAAAAATATATTTCAAAACATTTTTACTATTTCCTAGATTATGGGTTAAATTCATTTATACCCTTTTTTATCTTTTTATAAAATTTTAATAAAGAAATCTTCCTGCCGTTTTCTAAACAAGGTACTTTACGACCATTTCGACAAAATTAATGAAAGAATGTTTTTTAACATATATGACAAGTGCAACTATTTTTCGCCATTATTACCCCTTCGAAGAATACCTTCAAAGAATATAAGAATGTTTTCAAAATAAATGATTTATTTTATAAATAAATGACTATAAAATTATTTCAAAATGGAAATAGATATTTCTCTCAAATAGTTCTGATATCATCTAAGTCAATTTCCTTTAATGGATTACATACTTGTTTAAAATTGATTTATTATGATAAAAATATTCTAAATTTTATTAATGTTTTTCTGATATTTTTTATTATGGATTTGTTATTTTTATAACATTCTTGGTTTGTGGTTAATATATTGAAATTTGGCATGCTAGTTTTAATACGAATGTTTATGTTATGTTTCAACCTTTTAATATGAGGAATGCATTGGACTTAGTAAGTGAATGGTGGATCCCGCAATGGATCCTTGATGAATCGGTAGGTCTAATGAGACAAACTAGTGTCATGGCACAAGGCCTTGACAAAATATTATTTTTAGTCTTGGAACTAGGCCTTGACTATGTTGTTATGATGTTCGACATTATGCATTCCAGTATTATTAATTTGGCTATTGATATTGAATGTGATTATTCAACTAGTATAATATCCATGTGAATAAGTAAATGGTATTATTTTGATTCATATTTTCTATATTATTTTGAATTTTATGTTTAAAAGGCATTTGTTTTAGTTTTATACATTTCCTTAAATATTTCTCTATATTTTTATCCTTATTGAGAATTTGATCTCACCCCTTTCTATGTTTTATTTTTACCAGGATGTGAAGAAGTATTTTATAGCTGACTTGTATGGATATGATAAGGGATATAAGAATGTTCAAATGGGACAAAATTTTTTTGTTTTTTTTATCTCATGATTTAATGTAAAACTTATGTATGTTTCTTGTACTTCATAGGCTACTAAACTAATCGGTCTTTTGAGACTTGATCTTTTGTGATCATGCCATTGTTATGAAATAATGCACTGACTCTAGGTAACTAGGGTCGGGTTGTTACATATACCATGTGGATATTATTATGAAACACACTTATTTTTAATGGTTATACCCTAAGGAAATGATTATAAAACTTGTCTTTTTTCCGTTAGTTATTATATGATGAATGTTTTATGAAACCGATTTTCATTCATGGGTTATGATATGATGAATTTTTTACAATATTGTGGAACCCATACATATTATTTTCATTATGTGGTAGGTGGGACCTATATCTCCCTCAATTTAATTTGGTAAATATTTATATCTCCTGAGATATACTTGATTGTAATGTGGAGTTAACTATGTTATGTAAGAGACTTTTTCCGTTATGTGTGTGTTGAAAGTAATGCTTGACTTATATGATGTTTTTGGGATTGATCCTATTCAAAAATTATAGGCTTGGAGGAGATACTTTAAAACTATTGAAATTATTTTATAAGATTATGATTATTCCACAATTCCAAGTCCTATACCAATATTATGGCCTCATGGTTAATGTTCTTTGATTTATTTATGATTCATGAATTATGAACTTCCAAGATTTATGTAATGTATTTAGATTGTGTTCTTTGATATGTAGGATATGGACTTAAAATGTCAAGCTCATGTTCTCATACCCTTATTCTCATGTCATGGAAATGTGATCATCGATATCTCACTTTCTTACCCTTTCTAATCATTTGAGAATACCCTTTATTTTTTTCCTTTCCCAAGGTTATAAAGAAAGGTTTTAGGAAAGATATGATTATGATGTGTACTAAAGGGGAAGATATTTATGGTAGATGTTGATGATATTTCACCAAATTAAAAATTTGAGTACCTAGCCTCCAAATACACTAAATTATTAAATTCCTATGGAATGTGTTTATTTAATTTATTGAATATTCATCTAAAAATATGTAATATATATTATTTTAAAGTCTCTATTTCTATATTTGGTATATAAAGTTACTTTTAGTTAACTTTTGGAAAATTGGGTATGAAAACATTAGTTGGAAATATGTTGATACGTCTAAGGATATGTTTGAGGATGATTCAAGTTATTATAAAATGTCTTCAAATTTTATTAATAGATAGATCATGCAGTTTCCATGAAATTTCACCCTTTAATGGATACTGTAAGAGGATGTGGCCCTGGTATGGAGGTACCTAGGGGTAATAAATATGAGAGTGGTTTATTTATCTAGACTCAATTATCACTGGGTGCATGACAACAATCCTTGATGAACACTTGGTATGAATCTCTAATGTGATATTCTTAGGATATTCAGAAACCCTTTATGAACTATTATGAAGGATTTAGATAATGACATTGAATGACCTAGGATAAGTATAAGGGTTCATATATTGAAAAGAATATGTCATGACTTAGAGATAATATATGTTATCTTTCAGGATTATGTGGTTTTACATATGAATATTGTTACTCAAACAATTATTTTTAGTTTAAATCAATGGATAAATCTAGAAGGGACCATGTTAACATTGAATGTGATAGATAACGTCTTGATGAGAAACTACATGGTATTATGACTAGAGTGAAGTATATTGTGATTATTCCTAATTAATTATATTGATATAAAATTAAACACGTTCACCATAACCATCTACTAGACTCAATAATGAATAGAAAGGTGGATTCACTAAGAGATCTGGTAATGGAGACCATAAAGGAAAGAAGTTTCGGTTTCCTATAAATTGAGAATGTGGGAAGAAGAAAACAAGTGAATGTCTTAGAGAAAGATGAAGATATTTCAAGTTTGAAAAGTTAAGACACAATGTAATTAATTTCTGAGGAAAAATGAAAATACCAGTTAATGAAATAGATGTGAATAAAGGTCTCCCTAAGGTATCATCGATGGTTGAATATTTTAAATGTGGAAAATATGGGCATTATGGAAATCGATGCCATTGGGGTAAATCTCATGAAGAAAACCAGAAAGGTTTTATGCGTAATGGTTATAAACATGACGATTAAGAGACTATGAATGAATTATAAAAGGTATAAATTGTTTTAACATTATTTTTTATGTTAAAGGTAAGAATCCTGATTAAATTGGGTTTCATTTATGTTAAGACATTATTAATATTTAATATTTCAAGAAAGAGTTATTAAGTATTAAGATATTGATGCCTTGATAATGGTTTAATAATGAAGTTGGTTGATTGAAGTGTTTATGTATTAGAATAATTTAATTATTTAATATAAAATGTGGACTAAATAAGTATTGTCCTAAAAAAGTCTTGCATTAAGGATTTGTAAGAAAATGAGAAATGGAACTGATGTCCCAGAAAAGTGATTTAATATAAATGTGATATTTTATGTAAAATAGATTATTAAAGGAATATAACCACTAATATGTTCCTAATGTGTATATAATGATATCGGAATGATGAGATAATGGATAAGAATAATGTAAATTGGAAAGTATTGCTGACCTTGAAAATGATTAGTCATTTTTGGACAAAGTTGTTTATGTTAATATTGATGGAGTTTGAACCATTATTTTATTTATAGAATATATTAAATAATTTGTAGTTTTATACAAGGAATGAGTATTTAAGTATGTTTTCATTATGTTTTTATGTTAATTATTGTTATTAACATGTTTCATGACAATATATGATCATGGTTTTTACATATTTGGTGTATGACTATTAAGTGATATATGTTGATACTTGGGGGATTAATGTTAAGTTGATTTTTTTTGTGAAATTTAGTGACCTTATTTTTTGGTTTTTTAACTTCAATATTGGTAAATCATAGAAGACCAATATGGTTAACTATTAATGAAATTAATTAAGTTAAACTATGAAATATATGGGATAACCTATTCTTGGAATTTGGTTTTTGATAATTACTAGAGAATGAAGGAATGTATTACCATTGTTTTATGGATATTATGATCCACTAGTGCTTCATGTATAAAAAAATCATCCTATTTTCTTAAAGTAAGTGGTGATATGAAAATTCATCGAAGCACAACCAAAGGATGAGATCATGAGTATGAAATAGAATGAAATAAATCAATTATATCTTCTCATGAGATTTTTAAACTTTAGGAAAATGATATTGAAATGAAATTTTAAATTATATTCCTCATTTCTAATTAATGAATGGTCTTTTCAATTTTCATGGATTTATTAATTTTTTTATGTTAATTTTCTCCTTACCACATTCTATATCACGCCACATCAGTATTTGTGTGTTAGTTTTCTCTTACATGTATATGTTTTCACTTCCCTCTAATTTTCACCAATATAGAAATAATGTTATGTGTTATTTAAGATGAAATTCACACATACATTTCCCTATTTTTAAGAGTAATTTTTATTAACCCTATTTATTATATGGGTTTCCCAAAATATGATTTTCAAATGTTAAACCCATGTTTACTGAGGAAACGTTCAAATTTTGAGGATGCAATTTATTTAAGGGGTAAAATGTTATAACATGTTTTTTTTAATATATTTTTTTAAATAAATTTAACCTTTTTGATATTTTTCATTAAAAAACACTAATTTCATATTGAATTACATGTAACAATGATTTTATCTTATGTTAAATACCACACCAAGTTTAATACCAACATTCCATAGTATTAAAATATTATTATTTTATATGATACTTATCAAATAGTCATTGGAATGGATAGTATAAATTAAATTAAATAAATTATTAAAATATATGGGTTACACATGTATATAAAATTAAATATTTGGTGACCAATTAATTAAAAATGAAAATAAAAACTATTTCCAAATAAATGAAATAATTTTCTGAAAAACTATTTGTATACACACAAACATGCTTTACCTAAATATATTTTAAAAAATAACTCTTGTTTAATGATTTTAATTAAATTTATATATATTATATATTCAATAAATTGTTTAACATTCATATTATTTTTTTTCTAGATAATAGACAAAAAAATAATTTTACACTTGAAAACTGTATTTTTCTAAAAGTAGTTTTGTCACCTTTGCACAATTAATTTTAATTTTTTTTTAAAAATTTATAATGTTATTTTGATAAAAAAAATATTTTCGTAAATCATAATTTAAAAATTATATTAGATTGATTTTATTTTGTATTTTTCTAAAGAGATAAATTTATTTGATGAATAGTGAAAAATACTTGTTTTTATTAAGAATTATCATTTCTTTTAATGTAATTTAAAACATAAAAAATATTTTATAATGCTTTCAAAGGTTAAATTAGTTAAATTATACATATTTTAACCTGATTTTGGTAATTACAATCAATTTTATACTGAATTTTGATATAATTGTTTTCTCAAATGTTTGAACATTTTCATTCGGGAAAACCAATTTCTCATCACATCTGTTGGTGTAATTTTAAAATACTTTTTTTCAAAATATGTGAATATAATTTCAAAAAAAGGATTTAATATGTGGAATAATAATAATTTCTTTTATCTAAAATGGTCAAATTATTTTTTTTCAATAATTAATAGTAAAATGAGTAAAATTTATGTACGAAGATTAATGTAAAAATGGGTTTATTTGGGATTAATCTAAAATTAAATGATAAAACAAATATGACTTAAAACCCAATTTTATGAAAATATTGAAAAATTATATCTTAAATTTATGATAATGAAACATTTTGGAGCCTTGTAACATTTGAAAAATGTGGGTACACATTTTTATTTTCAAAATTTACAAGTATTCCACTTACCTCACTTATCAATGGCCACCCAGTATCCTTTCATATTCACACATATAAAACCATTTGGTTTTTAAAATTAATATCCCAATATCTTCTTTAATTACATCCTCTAATCTTATAATCTTTATTTTTTCCATAGATCCTTCCTAGAATAGATTTGGGTGGAAACCTAACGAGGTTACCCGAAGAAGCGGTAATGTTATTCAATAGAAATATTAATTTTATTTCTTACTCCACCTCATTAAATTATTATTAAACCGTGATGATATATAAACCTCAGTGTATTACATAGAATAATTTTTTTTATCTTAATATAATTACTTATAACCATATCTACTTCATTCTAATGGGATACAAAATCATCATTCATGTGTATGAAATACCATTTCTATACAAACTAATGTTATTATTTTTCTATCACCACCCATAAAGGAAGGATATGATGATGTATTTATTATTTATGTATGAAATTTATGAAATTATTATTTTTTAATCATTAAATAACAAGTTAATTCTTAATTTCTATCATATGGGAATATGATAATTTCGTTCATGTGTACGGTAGACTATTATCTTGCAAAGCGACGTAATTTTTCCTCACATAACATGGAAATAAATATGGATGGGTTCAATAAAAATATTTTATTTATTTATTTTTAATAATTTTCCAAATTTTTAATTCCTTTTCTGGTAAAATGGAAACCACATTCATGCGTACGTACTACCTACATTCTCTATGAATGATGCATTTCATTTTCTCTCTCTAACTCTTATGGATAACCATAAATAAATTTATAATTAATATTAGAGATATATATATCATTTTTAAATTTATTTATATTATCGAAGAATGATGAAACAAATATTAATTAAATCAGAAACTAAAAGCATACATGAAAAACAAAGTATTTATTGCTTGAAACCTGACTTTTAGATGGAATTGTTAACAAATGGGTAATAAGAGGTCCTAATAAAAGTATATATGGTATGATATTTATGATTAAGGTTATGTAATAGATTTATAATAATCATTTGTTTATTATTGCGGTGTTTTGAATGTCTATGAATGATGTTAAGAAGTATAGCAAGGGATTTTTCGTCTCTTTATTTTTTTGGAAGATATATAAACATTTTCCACTCGTTTTTATGAATTTTATCTAATTTCCCTTTGAAGTGATATATTAAGAATATTATTATTTCAATGATATTTAAAGATTCATTTGATGTTACTCTTTATTGGGGATTATTATCCAAAACATTACTATAGTGGCAAGGGATTTTTTATCACTTTTATTTTCTTAGAGACAAATGCCATATTCACCACATGTTTCTTAAATGTGGAGTATATACTATACAGTAATGTATTTTATTAATCTTATATTTAACATTATTTTCACTTAAATATCCATTTTATGATCTTTATTTCATGGGGGTTTAAGGTTTCAGGGTTACCGATGTGGTAAGGCATTTTAGCCTTAATTTTCCTTATTCGAGAAAAATGTTATATTATTCACATACCTTATATTATAAGGTGTATATATAACCACTATTGAATATAATATAATTCATTTATTTTTTTTCATAATATTTTTTTGTTTCATTTATGGTTATTCATTCATGGGGCTTAAGATTGAAAGTTACCAACATGGTAAGGGTTTTATAATACAATGTGATTATTTATCATGATTGTTAGTGTTTATGCTTCCGATAATGAGATATTATATAACATCTCTCAAGAAACTCATTAATTATATTATCATGATTATGTATTGATAATACATGTTTTACATTCATTTTACTCTCTCTATGTTATAAAAAGTTTAAAATAATATTATAATAAAAATTGTATTTATTTATCTCTTTGGTTGAAAACCCTTTTTCTCCCAAAACCATGTTTTAAAAAAATATTTATTTTTAAATTAGAGTAATTATTAGTAATGTTTTAATTTTTAAAAAATGTTTTTAAATTAATCTTATTATCATTATAAAAACAATTCCAATTTATATTTTCCAAAAAATATAAAATTAATGTTTCTTTTAATGTTCACGACATGAATGGAATTTCCCATCCTTATGTAAATTATTTAATTTATGTTTAAACTATAGGGTTTTAATGATATTTTTAATGAAAATTATTTTCAAAATTATTTATGTTTTAAAAAGTGTTTTTACAAATAAGATAGGATATTTTCCTCATGAAATATATTAAATTATTTTTGAAATCTTTCATTATAAATTTTCATGTTTATTTTCAAAGAAAACAATTTTCAAAATGATTTTTGTTTTAATTTTATTTTCAAATAAGAAATGATATTTTACTCAATAAATTTTTTAAATGGGTTTTAAAGATTACTATATAATATACAATATTTATTTTCAAATAAAATGATTTCCAATTTTTTTATGAATTTTTAGTTTTAAAAAGAGATGATCAAAGAAAAGTTATTTTTCCTATGAAATGATCCACATGCCTTTTCAGAATCGTTTTCCATTTAACATGACATCCAATGTTGTTAACTATGCCTTACTAGGGAAATTATCTAAGTATACCTTTATCTTTATTTCTCCTAAGAGTGTGTTTTTATTTTAGCATGATGTTTTTTAACCATTTTTATCTTCCATGGGTTAAAACATGAGGATATTATTATGAAACCCACTTATTTTCATATCCTATTCCATAATGAAATTGTGAAATAATTATTAAAATTTTATTTCTTACATAGTTTTTAATATGATGAAATGTTTATTAAACCCTTTCCATTTCATGGGTTATGATATGATGAATGTTTTATGATCTTATGGAACACATATGTATGATATTGTATATGTGATGGGTGGAACCTATATCTTCTTCAAATTCATTAAAAAAATACTTATATATCATAATATTGACAAGACTGAAATGGTAATTGAACTTGATTCATTATGGGACTTTTTCCTCTATGATGGTATTGGAAGTGAAACCTTACTATTATAATGTTTTAAGCACCGAACCCATTATACTATGATAGAATTGGTAGTTATCCTTGAATGTTATGGAAATGACTTTGTATGCATATATCTATTCCAAAATTCTATGTCATATGCCAATGTTATGCTCTCATTGATTATGTCCCTTGATTCGTTTAATATTCATCACTTCTGAATAGTATAGATTTTTTCCATGTATATATTATATGATTCACATCTTATGAACTATCGAGCAGGGGGGCGAACCCTAGCTACCTAGATGCAATTAAGGGCATGATCCACCACTCAACTGCACCCACATTTGCATAATATTAATAATAATAACATCAAAAAGAACAACAATAATAAAATATATAATTATAACAATAATACTAATAATAAAAGTAATAATAGTAATAGTAATAATAATGGTAATAGTAATAGTAATAGTAATAATAATAGTAATAGTAATGGTAATAGTAATAATAATAATAATAGTAATAATAACATTAGTAATAATAGTAATAACAAAAATAATTTTAGTAATAACAGTATTAACATCAATAATAGTAATAGTAATTGAAATATTAATATTATTACTAATAATAATAATAATAATAGTAATAATAGTAATAATAATAGTAACAATAGTAATAATAATTGTAAAAATAGTATTAGCAATAGAAATAGTAATAGTAATAGTAAGAGTAATAATAATTATAATTTTAATAGTAATAATAAAAGTAATAGTAATAGTAATAGTAACAGTAACATTAATAGTAATAGTGATAGTGATAGTAATAGTAATAGTAATAGTAATAATAGTTATACTAATAGAAATATTAATAATAATGGTAGCAATAGTAGTAGTACTAATAATGATAATAATAATATTATTATTAAATATAATAATAAAAAAAATAACAATAGTAATAATAGTAATAATGATAATAACGAAATTAATAATAATAATAGTTATAATAGTAATAATGATTGTAATAACGGTAATAAGAGTAATAATAATAATAGTAGTAATATTATCATAAATAATAATAATAATAATAGTAAATCTATTATAATCAAACACACACACCAACAAACTAAAAGGATATGTCATATCACCTAGAGATAACCCATCCAACTAGCCATTTTATTACAAATTGTTCCCTAAAGGTCCAATGGGATTCAATTCCCATTATTTGTCTCAATATACCTATGCAACGTCAACATTAAACTAGGTTGGCCACCGTGCTCATGTTTGCTTGATGGTGTCGGCGTGATGATGTCATCTTGTGTTAGGAACCAACCCAGGTGGACCCTAAACTGGTCACCCGAGCCGGCCCGTGACATGTTCTGAGGGGCGTTCCCGATCCCCACAATTTGGAAACCAGTGCCGAGCATCAAAACAAAACAAGGGGAATGATTTGGCCTAGTGAAAATAAATAAATCAGTATAAAAATTAGAATACACAAGGCAAATAAATGACACGAGAAAGGAAGAACAACCAACACCAGAAAACTAACCTAATCACAACCAAAACACTTTGCGACTCCGAGTGTCGCTCACTAGTCCACAACCAACTCTTACCCACAGTGAGGGAGCACAAGTCAAACCTACAACAAAACTAAAAATAGAAAAAAACTATAGGCATGAGTATTAAAACTCAGTAGGCATGCCCAACAAACTATTCCCAATACACTACCTTTTAATATAGAATTTAGTAATTTCATGTTTGAACTAAAGTATATAAAATATTAGTTTTCACACACACATTCATTTATAAGACATGTAACAGTCTATTGTCCTTTTTAATTTGAAACAAATTTAATGTTGAAGGAAATAGGTCCATTGCATTTTAAAACATTTTTCGAACAATTTAGAAATCAAAACTTTATTTTTTAGTCAAAACGAAAACTACACACAAAAAACAACACACACTAAGGGAAATAGAAAAAGTGGCACACATGGGCCAACAACCGAACTATAACTCTCAACCATCCACCACATAGAAATAAACACCAAAGAAAACATGGGTCAAACCTAGAATATCTTGAACAATCCAGAACATACTATACATGTGACTCATCATGAAAGCATGCTCTAACTCGATGACTTCATAACACCCTAATGCTCAGTATAGCCCTTCATGGCCTAACTGAGGGGCCCAATCCCCATAGCAACAATAACTCCGTATTCCCCTGCTATGGGGCCACTAGCTAGTTCATATTCTAAACTAGTTCAGAAATCGTTCTCAAGAAGATTAACTCACTATGAAAGGTTCCCATGTGAACTTGTATAATAAAAAAGAATGGGGTGAGTCAACAAATTAAATCAAGTATCACAAACATCACACACAATATATGAAGTCAAAATACACAAAATTTCACCCCTGAGTCACCCCAAAGAGAGTTTTCCAAAATAATTTATTTTTTTATTAAAGTGCCAAATGTGCCATCACCAGCTTTAAAGAAAACCCTCATTTCTCACGAAAACCCAAAACAATTGTTTAGAAGAAATCATTTATCTTTAAAACAAGAAACACATTTGAAATTCCATGAATTATTTTTAAAGGCCAAACTGGGATTTTTTCCCTTATAGGTGTCCACTCGTCATGAAAATATTTCAAGAGTCATGTATAAAATAAACTGCTCTTTTTACACCAAATAATCATTTAAAAATTAATCATATTATATAATTTTCTATTTATTATAATTATTAAAACATCAACTAATTAATAAATTCAAAATTTCATGGTGAGTGCAGTGGGGGACCTACCTCAATTTGCAGCTCGAACATGATGACATGACAGGCCTTACAAAGGCATGCAAGCAGGCACACACCGATGATAATAGTATCGTGGTTTTCCTCATCAACATGCTGCAACAACCACACAACGACTAAAAACACATAAACATGGACTTAAAACGATCCAAACAAACAACACAAAATATCTAGCCCGACATGTTTTGAAAATATCCATCAAAACATGTATCAAAACAAAACCATTATCTTTATTATAATCCAATCACAAACTTTAGACACACCAACTACTTTACAAACATCATACTCACCACATGATTAATGTAATAAACCAATTGAATAATTTTTAAAACATCCGAAAATGGTGAAACCAAGGTTCACATCAAAACGAACTCAGTTTCACATAAGAAAACAATTCAAAATAAAACACACACCATCATCACACCAAAACATATCTCGCACATAATAACCAACCTATAAAACATTTTATAAAATAAAGCACCTGTTTGCAAACACAAAACATCATCGTTTTCCATTAAAAATTATGTTCCAAACACTTAAACATGTTCACCTACTTAAAAATATAATTCACACCCAATAAAAAATTTAGTTAACACTTCTATAATATATCCAAAACAAAACAAAAATGAAAATCACACCATTTCTAATAGAAAATACAATTTAATTACAAAATCATGCCAAAAAAATTTTAAAGAACATTTCACACCTTCCAAACACTCTTGAAACCCAATTCATTGAAATATTACGTCACGACACACATAAAAATATAACAATTTCCTTCACTTGGAGTCCATTCTCAAACAATGAGCACCCAAACAACTTCAAAACTTCTAACTCACCACAAAATAAAAACAAAGAACATATTTATCGATTTAAACAAAGTTTAAATAATCAATGCATATTAACAAATTAATTTGCAGAGGCACAAATCATGTAATTGCATTAATTAAAAATATGCAAGCATTATATGGGCTAATTCAAAAAAATGATTTGCCTACCCTAAGGGAAGAGGAACCACCTGAAACCAATGCGAAATACTGATTATGCCTCAAACAGACCCACATGATGAAAAAAACAACCTCACACAACAAAAATAAATGCAGAAATTAGGACTGGACACTAAGAATTGAAACCGTAGCCACGAAATACCCTCAAACCTAAAGGAGGAAGGAATCATCTAATGGAGGGGATGTACATACTAGAAGAGGGGGTTTAGGGCCATCACGCGACGATCCATAGGCATGATAAGCTGGGAGCGGGTGCACCTCGTGGATTAAAATATAGGGTTGGTGCACTGATTGCCATTGGATGATCGGTTTGGTGTTGAATCTCAGTAGGCAGAAGGAGGTGAGGCTTTAAGAGGTGAGGTGAGGGCCTCAACGTGGAAGGGTTGTCTGTTTAATGGGGTGGAGGGAGAATACCAGAATCCAGAGGGCTGGGGTGAAGCATGGCCAGGGATGCGGTGCAAGGAGGTTCGGGACGACGTTTCAACCAAAAATAAAAAACCAAAATCCTCTGCAAATAGATCTGGCCGGGAGGAGGGGTGGCAGACGGATGTGGCCGGAGGTAGACCAAACGCGGCTGTTAGCACAAGGAGGGGGATGGTGAGCCAAAGTGGGGGTATCACTATGGGCGACCGAACTGCGGAACATTGGAGACGGCGTGGGCCTTGTGACGACGGCTGATGAGGACGAGTGCGGCGACAAGGGCGTTGGGTGAGAGGTTGGGTGCGTGGAGAGGGAACTAGGGAGGGCGTGATCGATGGGCGAGAGGGGGTTGGCTCGCGCCGCTAGCATGTAAAGGAAAGGGGTGGGGTGCTAGGGTGTTCTTTTTTTTAATAATAATAATACTAACACTAATACTAAAAAAACAAACAATAATAATAATAATAATTAATAAAACCCAAAATAGAAATAATTAAATAACAGAAATAAAGACCATAATAATACAAATTAACAAAAATAAAAATAATAACTATAACAAAAAAAAATAACAATGACGATAAAGAAAATTTAATACAGGACCCAGCATGGTCTTTGGCGTGAGAACCTGAAGCCAATAAATAATAAAATGAAAATAAATTAGAAAGTCGGGGTGTGACAATTCTCCCCACCACAGACACTTTCTGCCCCTAGAAAGTCACCCAGCCTTACGATGAACCAAACAAGAATCCATGACCAAATAAAACCAGATGAAACCACAACATATGAGAATGGAAGAACACGAGAGGGTTCTCCCCACCCAAAGAACTCAACTAGTTAGGAAATTTTAACACTCAAATATACCACCCCAGGAAGGGGTGGCCGATGTAGGAACTCCCAACAGATCCCAACTATCTCTTGAAGCACGAGCAAAACAACACCTCTACTTAAACCTAGAACTCTCAACCCAAACCAATAACCGTAAATACTAGAGAAAAACCTCTAAGAAAAACATGATCCCAATAGTGAATTAGATTATTACCACCAGACTTGACTCCTCTACAAGAACTTGCATCTCCAAACAGATGCTTCCAAACCAAGACCAACATATATAACGGTCAAATACACATTTATGAAAACACACGATTCCAAAAAGCATGATCACACAAACAAAACTTGTTCGAGTACAACATAACATGTCTACTATAACTCCATGATGAAACAATGAACATACAACAATGTCAAAACTTTAATAGTATAAAAATGAAAACGAAAAGACTTTAAATGTTCTACTACCAACATGGAACACAAGACGTGGAACAAGGCTTCAGACCCCTGGAAACTCTTGACTGCCCACGAGCTTTACCCCAAGGCATGTGGCTAGGGCTCTGATGGCTGAAGCATCTCCTGCCTCACATTCAGGTAATGAAATTAATTTAGCCACAACGTCTTCTTCAGGTATCATTTTCTGCAGAACTTTTCTAGTTGGCCCAGACATCCGAAACAATAACCCGTCTTCGAAGGGATGCATCATGACGGCCTCACGTGCCCAAATCGGCCACACTGGTGGCACACCACTGAACAATCCAATGAACTGGAAGCCATAACCACTAAATAGGACTTTTTTGAAATAGGTACCTCTGGCATAGCCTGCTCACTAGATGGGTAACCTTCATGAGCAACTGGATATGCTGGATCTCCAACCATCTATGCTCCGGAGACCAACTCAGCTAAATTTTCCTCATCCACCAACTTCTTGAAATGATGGTCCCTAGAAGGGAGGACTCACTCCTTGATCTCTAGGAGAAGACCCCTGATTAAGAGGGAAGTATTTATCAAACCCGTCAATGCTTCCTCCAGAGAAAAGGACACAAGTTCCTTGAAATGGTCAACATATGCCTTCACCATCCGTTGGCCTTGTTGAAAGCTCATATGTTCTTTTCTTTTCTTCACCTTCACCTCTTCATTATAAACCATCGAACGAAGACAGATTTACAGACATACCACGTCATCACAACTTGCATTGATGGTGGGGTGATCAACTCCCACACGTCTAGAGATAGACCTTCAAACAATCCTAAAACAACATGAACTCTGATAGCTTCGGGTTTTCCCAACATCCTAAAATCACACTCAACCTCTTCAAACCACATAACTACCTTTAACAGACCCCGATCACCGTTAAGTACAGACAATGTCCATATAGGATCAATAATTGGGCATGACTAATCAGAAACTATGAGGACCTTTCTGGGAAGCATTTTCTAAACAACATATAAAACACAGAACCAAAACCAATATCAAGCCGAAGAAATATCATTGAAAGTGTTTTCTTCCAAAAAAACCAACTCAAAAAACCAAAAAAATTCCAACACAACAAAAAAAAATCCATTTTTATTTTTGATTTCAAATCTGCCTTCTTTAAAGGCCCTTTTCCAAATACCAAACCCACTTTTCAAACCAATTTCAATTTTGAAAAATCATTTTCCCTTTATTAAAATCGCTTTAGAATACAAGGTCATGCCTTTAATTCCAAGTTCACACCTTGGAAATCCCATGAACCGTTTCACATGTCTTCATTTTATTTCATCTATACGCACCAACACACACTTCCCATTCATTCCCTCACAAGTGAAAATAATCATAAATAGTACCTATGGTTTCACCCAAATCGTATCTCCACAAGTTCCATGAAATCACTATATATTTAGACCAAGAGCTTTCAGTTTTAAAAAATTTCTACTTCACAACTATAAATCCATTTAAAAGAAAGTTTTTTCTTTTAAAAAAATCCTTTTTTCATTTTCAAAAGTGCACTTACACCCATAAGAACCAATACAGCACACAACTTGCATAAAATTACCAAATTGAAGAACTAGTACTCATGCTTAACCTAGAGACATGGTAGGGGGCCATGCCCCAAGAAAGCTCCATGAACTAGGAAGAACATAAACTGTGTACTCGGACTCCACATGGATCACTAATACATGTAAAATCACAATGTAACAACGGTTTTCCTCCATTGTAATTCCTTAATCCAAAACAAATTAGAACAAGACAAGAACTAAATTCCCAGACTATCACTGGAAACTCGAGGTTCGGAACGGGTGAGGATTTATGAAGTCCTTCCCGTACCTACCTCTCGAGCCCCGAATGTTTGAATATCCATCTCCCAAACAACCCAAATAACAACCTCCCTTTGATACCATTTTGTCACGAACCAACCCGGGTCGACCCCGAACTGGTCACCTGAGTCGGCCCGCGACATGGCCCGAGGGGAATTCCTGATCCCCACGGGATGGAAATCAGTGTCGGGCATCAAAACCAAACAAGGGGAACAATTTGGAATTGTGAAAATAAATAAATCATCAGAAAAGGTAGAATACACAAGGCAAATAAATGAAACAAGAAAGGAAGAAAACCCAACAACAGCAAACTAACCTGATCACAACCAAAAATCTTCGTGACTCTGAGTGTCGCTCACAAGTCCACAACCAACTCTCGCCCATGGTGAGAGAGCTCATGTAAAACCTACAACAAAACTAAAAACATAAAAACAATATAGGCATGAGTATTAAAACTCTGTAGGCATACCCAGCAAAATATTCCCAATGCACTACCTTTAAATAAAGAATTTACTAATTCCAGGTTTGAAATAAAGTATATAAAATATTATTTTGCACACACACATTCATTTATAAGACAAGTAATAGTCAATTTCCATTTTTAATTTCAACCAAAATTAATGTTGAAGGAAACAGGTGAATTTTATTTTAAAACAATTTGCTAAAAATTTAGAAATTCAAACTTTAGTTGTAAGTCAAAAGAAAAACTACACACAATATACAACACACACTAAGGGAAATGGAAAAATTTGCACAAATGGTCCACAACTGAACTAGACCTCTCAACCGTCCACCACATACAAATAAACACCAAAGGAAACATGGGACAAACCTAGGAGATAGTGAACAATCCAAAACATACTATACATGTGAATCATCCGGAATGCATTCTCTAACATGATGACATCATAATTCCCTAACACTTGATATAGAACTTCATGGACTAACCAGGGGGCCCAATCTCCATAGCAGAAATAACTCAGTATTCCCCTGCTATGGGTCCACTAGCCAGTGCATATTCTAAACTAGTGAAACAATCATTAATAGAAGATTCACTCACTATGCCAGGTTCATATGTCAACACGTATAATATAAAGGAAAGGGGTGAGTCAACAAAGTCAATCAAGTAGCATAGACATCACACATAACATATGTAGTCATCACACACCAATGGTCACCCCTGAGTCACCCCAAAGAGAGTTTTCCAAAAATAATTTAATTTTTTATTAAAGTGCCAAACGTGCCTTCACCAACATTAAAGAAAAACATCATTTCTCAAGAAAACCTGAAACACTTGTTCAGAATATATCATTTATATTTTAAACCAGAACCACATTTGAAATTCTGTGAATTATGTTTAAAGGAAAAACTAGAATTTTTTCACTATTAGGTGTTCGATCGTCAAAAAAATATTTCAAGAGTCATGGATAAAATAAATGACTCTTTTTAAACAAAATAATCATTTAAAAATTAATCATATTATATTATTTTCTATTTAATAAAATTAATAAAACATCAAGCAATTAATAAATTCTAAATTTAAAGGTGAGTACAGTGGAGGACCTACCTTAATTTGTAGCTCGAAGATGACTACGTGACACGCCTCGCAAAGCCATGCAAGCAGGCACATGACGATGATCATAGTATCGCAGGTTTCCTCATCAACATGCTGCAACAACCACACAACAAATAAAAAAACATAAACATGGACTTAGAAAGATCCAAACAAACAACTCAAAATAACTAGCCCGACATGTTTTGAAAATATCGAATCAAAAAATTTATCAAAACACAACCAATATCTTTATTATAATCCAATCACGAACTTTAGACACACAAACTACTTTACAAATATCATACACACCACATGATTAAAGTAATAAACCATTTGAATAACTTATAAATCATCCGAAAATGGTGAAAACAAGTTTCACATAAAAACATACTCAGTTTCACATAAGAAAACACTTTAAAATAAAACACACAACATCATCACACCAGAACATGTCTTACACCTAACAACCAACCAATAAAACATTTTATAAAATAACGCGTCCGTTTTCCCACAGAAAACATCGCTTCTTCCATTAAAAATTATGTTCCCAACACATAAAAATGTTCACCTCATTAAAAATATAATCCAAACCTAATAAGCAGTTGATTTAACACTTCTATAAAATTTCCAAAACAAAACCAAAATAAAAAACACACCATTTCAAATAGAAAATACAATTTCATTACCCAAGCATGCCAAAACATTTGTAAACCGCATTTTACACCTTCCAAATACCCTTGAAACCCACTTCTTTGAAATATTACATCACGACATACTAAAAACATAATAATTTCTTTCACTATGAGTCCATTCTCAAACAATGAGCACCCAAAAAAATTCAAAACATCTAATGCTCCAGAAAATAATAACAAAGAGCAAATTTATAGATTTAAACAAACTTGAAATCATCAATGCATATTATCCAATTAATTCATAGAGGCACTAATCAAGTAAATGAATTAATTAAAAACATGCAAGCATTATATGGATTAATTCGAAAAAAATGGATTCGCCTACCTCAAGGTAATAGGAACCACCAAAAACTGATGTGAAATACTGATTATGACTCAAACACACCCACATGATGAAAAAACCCAACCTCACACAACAAAAATGAATGCAAAAATTAGGACTGGACATTATGAATTGAAACTGTAGGCATGACAAACCCTCAAACTGAAAGGAGAAAGAAAGCATCTACCCGAGGGACTGCGCAAACTAGATGAGGTGTTTGGGGGGAATCACACGATGAGCCATAGGCGCGCTAAGCTGGGAGCGGGTGAACGCCATGGAGAAAAACAGGGGGTGGGTGCATTTCTATCCATTGGCTGGCCCGTTGGGTACCGAAATGTAGCAGGTGGAAGGAGGCGAGGCTTCAAGAGGTGAGGCGAGGGCCTCGGAGCGGCGGGGCTGCCCGTTGAATAGGGTGGAGGGAGAAGGCCGGAAGCTAGAGGGCTGGGGTGCGGCATGGCCAGCGATGCAGTGCAAGGAGGTGCAGGATGGGGATTCAGCTGAAAAGAAAATACCAAAATAGTTTGAAAACAGATCTGGACGGGAGGAGGGGTGGTGGCTGGATGCGGCCGGAGGTAGCCCAAACGCAGCTGTCGGCACAGGGAGGCGGATGGCGAGGACAGTTGGGGTGGCGCTGCGGGCGGCCGAACCGTGGAACACTGGAGACGGCGGAGGCCTGGTGATGATGGCTGATGTAGAGGAGGGTGGCGACAATGGCGCTCGGCGAGAGGTCCGGTGCATAGAAAGGGAAGTGGGGAGGGTATGATCGATGGGCGAGAGGGGGCTGGCTCGCGCTGCCAGCGGGTAAAGGAAGGGGGGCACTTAGGTTTTATTTTTTTATAATAATAATAATAATAATACTAATACTAATACTAATAAAAAAATTAACGATTATAATAGAAATTAATAAAACCCAAAATAGAGATAATAAAATAACAACAATAAAGACCATAATAATAAAAATTAACAACAATAAAAATAATAACTATAACAATAATAATAAAAATAATAATGATGATAAAGAAAATTTAATACGGACCCAGCATGGACTTTGGCACGAAAACCAGAAGACAATAAATAATAAAATGAAAATAAATTAGAAAGTTGGGGTGTGACAGCTTGCCTCATCTTCTTCCCATGTCACTGCCTATATCACCACCTATAAATCCCCTTGGGGATTCCATGAATCAATCCTCTATCTCTTAGATATAGAATCCATAAGTGAGTACCACTCAACCCTGACTAAATCAATATAATAATAATAATAATAATAATAATAATAAGGATTATTATAATGATGATGATAACCATGATAATAATAATATTGATAATAATAATATGGTTCTCTTATTCTAATCACCTGAATATTACCTCAACTAGCCTAAAGAGTTATACACACATTTAAAATTAGGATAAACCTTAACTTCTCAATATTTTATGGTATTTTAAACTTCTAAACTATCCTCAAATGGTAACATCATAATCTCCAATGTTATCAAAACTCCACTTTAATACCAATTATGACAACCCAAACCAAATTATTCAACAATTATATGACTTAAATTAAATATTTCATTACAATACATTTTATAATCCTTTTAGGATTAGAGTTTTAGAGAATTAGGACCATATATTAACTAACAAAACTCATTTATTTTTCAATTAATAGACATATATAAATTATATAAACAAATTATTAATCCACAAAAAGTCATAAAAATCTCCCAAAAATCCTTCTCATAACATAACATTATACACACATCGTATATATCAATTTTCATTATAAATCTGGGAAATGGAAACATAATAAAGGGGTGAGATCATATGCTCAATAAGGGTAAATATAAGTTATAACAATCAAATATCACATTTGAAAATAAAATGATAATCTGGATATAATCATAATATCCACAAATTATGGAAAATAAATCATGGAATATGATTTTGAATTATAAACTACATGGATCAAAAGAGTGTGGAAACACAAGTCAAAAAGCATGATCTGAGAGAGATTAACAAATTCATGAAAATATGCATAAAACATGTGAAATATCATCTAACTTGGGCTCAATCATTTTTATATGGAAAATCACATTCATGATCCACACCATCAGTTCCCATGATTATGATAAACATAAATATATTCACAAATATGAATCTCATGATATATAAACATTAAACCAATTCATTGAAGGTGATATTAGACCCCACCCATAATCATATGTACTTATGAGTGCCTATTGAAACCAATCAGTTATCACATCATAAATAACCCATGGAAGTAAATTGTATTTTATACCTCATATAAAATGAACATAATTAACAATTATTGAATAAATATCCCAAGGAAGTAAAAATGGGTTTCTTTCAATACATCATAATGAAACCATAGAAATAAAATTTGTTTTAGAGGATTTAAAAAATGAAATCATTAATAATTACATAAATAATCATAACATGATAAACCCATATAAACTAAATGGGTATCCAATGAAGTCAAGTAATGTTCTTGTTAAACACTATTCAGTCAATATAATAAAGCATATGATATTTACAACACATATATAGAAGGTATAAATTTATGTTAATAATTTACCCAAATAAATCAATTTATGGTATTTATGTGAACACCATTCAATAAAATTAGTCATAATTGGGTATTCAAAAATGGAAGGCATTGATAAAAATAGGTTCATAAATTTTCAATGACTAGGAATGATAAAGTTATCATTATATCATTTACATGATTGAAAATAACATATCATTATCCATCTAAAGAAAAAATTATATGGTATCATTTTAATAATACACTTGATAAAGAATAATATGTCTCAAAGGATAATGACTAAGATGAAAACCACTTTTTATAATTTTTAGAGAAAACAATAGTAGAAATAAGAGATATTCTTAATATATTATTTTTTTTAACTGAAATACTTTATAAAACTTAAAAAAATCAATTTATATTGAAATAATGAACAACTTAAGATAAATATTCATATAAAATAGAAAATTTAAAAAATTACTTGTTCACATGTAAATATTAAAAAGGGATTCTTTTCATATTTTCATAAAAACAACCCATATATGAAATATAAAAATTTATTTAAAAATTTTAAATGATGATCAAGTAGTATAAAATGAACTTAAAAAATTATTTAATCATAAATAAAGATACATTAAGAATCATACAATGAATATGTATATGAAAAATGGGAGGATTCTGACTGAGAAGAAGGGAATGGGCCGATTTTATTGATAAGAGACACTTCTGGTAAAATATGAGTGATGGGGAAATGAAATTTTTAGGGGACATGTAAAAACCCATGAATTTATAATTAAAATTATGAGGGGTTTTAAAACCAATATAAATTACCAATATTTATTATCTTTCTAAAACAATCTTGTTATTAAAACAATATTGGAAATCGAAATCCCTTACGGTTTGAGAAACATTTTAATCCAAAACCTTTTCAAATTTGGTACATTTTTAATCTATGGAAATTTAAATAAAGTATATTATATGGATCTTAAATCCCCATTAATATAGAAAACAACGTTTATTAGGTAGTAATCACATCATAATAGAAGTAACAAGGTGAACATTAAGAAATAATTAATTTTGAAATTAATTTAAGACAAATACCCATTGTGATTTCCGTAAATTTTGAATCCAACATCATTAGAAGATAGAAAATAATATAGTTATGTAAATCCCATAAACTATATTATTTTTTATGTATAAATACTTTTTTTCAGTATACGGACCATATAAATAAAACACTGGTGTATAAAATTAAAACATATCTTCACATAGACAAGTTGAGATGAAAACCCCTCCCTTGTTTCCTTACTTAGTTGACGAAACTATAACATTTTAAAATAAATAAATCTAAATTATTAATATATTAAATAACGTTATTCATATATGTTACATTTTGTATCCCTCATTTATAATTATTTATTATTGGTATATTAGTAAGTTATATCTTATTTCAACCTTCACCTGTTAATAACTTTAATCATTTGCACACATTTTGTAATATTGTTATCAAAACCCATTATTTCATAACAAGTTAATAATTAATATGTAATTTAATATAACATACTATATATCTTATATCGATTCATGAATCCCTTATATCAATCCATATGTATTTAGTATTGCTTCATGAAAATAGAATCAGTTGTGGTTTACTTCAGTGATTGTAGCGAACAAAGATGACACTTTAATAATAAGTTGAATACATTATATAACATATAAAAAAACATATAAAAATCAATATTTTCATATTATATTATAATAATATTAATATTTATGTTCTCATAGTCATATATGATAGTGTTTTATAACATCTTTCAAGTCGGTGGTTAAATTGACCCAAACATGAACACACTTTTACTCAAGGAGTGAGTATGTTTAAGGAGGTGTATATTTTGATAAAATAAAATTATAATATTTTAATAATTTTATTAGTTTTATTTTTTTATTAGGGTGAACCAGTTTTTAATGTGTTTTGATATATAATGAAAATTTCCAAGAAAAAAAGTGATTTATAATGGAGGAGGTAATCCACGCGCACACACGATTGACTCTCCATTGTTTTTATAATTGTATGGAAAAGAAAAAATAAGCATGATATCATTAAGAAAAACCCATATAAGTATAATAAAAATACTGAATTAATCATAATATTTTTGTGATTTCATATTTGGAACAATAATATTAAGAAGAAAAACATAAGTAGAAGATAATACTTACGTTGGAGACTTGATCATTAATGGGAATACCCCTTAAATATTAACTGAGTGTAAATATGGGATTTATAAAGTTTAGGTGGATTGTATTGATATAAAAATATCATTTTCTAATGGAATAATTATAAGGTTAAGTGTAACTTTGAACATGTGGAAGTGGTATCCTTTTATATAAGAAGAACATGCCACTTTTGGAAACACTCATCCATTTTAAATAATGTCATGAAATTATTTTTGGGTAAATGGATCAAATTTTAAAAAAATATATAGTTTTTAACAATATAGTTTCCAAAAATACACCCATAAACTATTTTTAGGCATTTTATGAGTGATTTAAGGCTTTTCTGTTTACATTTTTTCCTCTATGCAAATTTTATTTTACTAAGGTAACTAGTATTTAACTAAGTAATTCTTTATATTAATAAATATAAATGGTAACCCCAATTAACTATTTTTTATGTGATAAACAAAAATTTAGAGCTAAATTAATCTATTTTTATTTTTAAAAAAGATAAAATTACATTTTAAATTAAATTAAATTATATATAGAAATACTATTTTTGTAGAAAATGATTATTTTCACCATTAAGTGTTCTTAATCTTATTTTGTATTGATTAAAAAATAAATGACTTTTAATATATTTATATATCTATTAAAAAATAAAATTAGGGTCATAATTTAAATATATTTTAATATAATTTATAATATAAAAATTACACATCGCCATAGAAACTATTCAAAGTAATCTTTTAACCATTAACATGGTATTTAACATTAACATTGCTAATATAATTTATATTCTTGAGAATTAAATTTTATTTTTAAATAATATTAAGATTATGATATGATATTTTAGATCAATTTTATCAAATTAAATTTTTATATGTGGTAAAATAATTTTTAATGTTAGCGCATGTAAAATGTAAAAACCCCTTTTTAGAGAAATTATATTTTAAAGCATAAAGTTTACGTATAGGAAACAATAATCAGTGTTATTGATTATATTAATATTAATAAGAATATCATTGCTCATATAAGTATTTTGTTACGTTAAAATAAATCCAAAACCTAATTTCACCATGTGTAAATTTAATTAAATACATATATGGGAATAATTTTCATAAAATATTACTTTCTATTCTAGAATGATATTCAAGTGTTTTAAAAATTGAAAATAGATTTTTTTTAATTTTTTATTTTACTTGATAACTTATTTTTTTAATTTCAAGAAGGTTTCCAAAACAACTAGGTCATTTAAAAGTGATGTTATTTGAAAAATCAGTATTTTTCACTATTCAACTGAAAATCATTATTTTATAAACATATCAAAAATTAAAACTATGTAAATTTTGATATAGTAAATTAAAAATTTTAGTTAATATTATTGTTAGACTCCTCTTGTGTTAATCATGTTTTAATTATCCAAAATAATATTCAGTCTATAAATCTTTCACTATGGAAAAATAGCTTTTTGCATTGAGAATTAATCTCGTCGTAAATAATCTATCCCAAAGAGTGTTTGCGTGGAGAGATTCAACCCGTCGCACAAAAAATGGTTATTTGCAATGTGATTTGGGGTCCCATCGCAAAAAGTTTGGTGCAGTTTGCATGGGAAACCATGAGAAGGTTATTTGCGACGTGGGGATTCCCTCATTGCAAATGGTGCATCGGACGGAGGGTATTTGCGACGGGACCTGTCGCAAATACCCGACGATGGTAAATAGGTTTTTGCGACGAGATGTTCTCTCGTCACAAAAAGTGGGTCGGCAAGTACCTTTTTCGACTGATCCCGTCACAAATAATCTTTTAACCACCGACTGTAATTAATGTGGGCGAAGGTTTTTGCGACAGGTCCCGTCGTAACAAATACTATTTGTGACGGGTCCCGTCGCAAATTGTCTCGTTGAAAGTAATCCAACCTATATATACCGCCATCTATTTTTTCATATCCTCCACTCAATTCTCACTCTCTCTATCTCTAACTCTATTTTCATAGTGAATATTTATGCGGGTTAGTTATTTTTTCACGAAAATGATGTGAAGCTGTCTACATCAATAAGAGATCAAGATTAAAGGTATTTTTTTTAATTTAGTATTTATTTTATTTTATTGATGATAATTTTAATTATTTTTTGATTAGTTGTAATTAAATTTGACTTAAATTGTTTTGTTATCAGCATATATTTGTAATAATAAATTTAAATTATTAGTACAAATTTTTAATAATTAGTAATAAATAGGAATAATTCCCAATAAATAGAAATAATTAGTAATAAATTGTAATAATTAGTAATAAATAGTAGAAATTAGTAATAAATAAAAATAATTAGTAATAAATAGGAATAATTAGTAATAAATAGTAATAATTAGTAATAATTAGGAATAATTAACAATAAATAGGAATAATTAGTAATAAATAGTATTAAATAGTAATTAACATGAATAAATAGCAATAATTTGAAATAGATATAAATAAATAGGAATAATTACTAATAAATAGGAATAATTAGTACTAAATAAGAATAATTACTAATAAATAAGAATAATTAGTAATAAATAAAAATAATTAGTAATAAATAGGAATAATTAGTAATAAATAAGAATAATAAGGAATAATTAAAAATAATTAGTAATAAATAGTATTAATTAGTAATAAATTTTAATAATTAGTAATAATTAGTAATAATTAGTAAAAATTAGTAAAAATTAGCAATAATTAGTAATAAATAAAAATAATTAGTAATTAATAGGAATAATTCCTAATAAATAGTAATAATTAGTACTAATTAGTAGTATAATATAATAATAAGTAATAAATAATAATAATTAGTAATAAATAGTAATAATTAGTAACAATTAGTAATATAAAAATATAATTAGCAATAAATAGATATAATTAGCATTAAATAGGAATAATTAGCAATAAATAAGAATAATTAGCAATAATTAGAAACAAATTGAAATAATTAGAAATAAATAGTAATAAGTTGGAATAAATAGTAATAAATAGGAATAAATAGTAATAAATATGAATAATTTGTAATAAATAGGAATAATTATTAATAAATAAGAATAATTAGAAATAAATAGTTATAATTAGTAATAAATAAGAAGCATACGACTCAGTATGGCTTTGAGAAGGGCCGGGTAGGTGGTATCAGCTCACATGTGACTCCCGATACTTATTATGGTACTACTGCTATGTCATCGTCCATCTCAAGAGGAACTCATGGAGAGGCATTATCTTTATCCTCACAGTATTAGGAGCAGTTGCGAACTCAGGCTGATCTTATAGAAATTTTGCAGAAGCAGCATGAAGAGATGCGTCAGCAGTAACAGTAGCAGCAACATCACGATGAAGAGATGTGTTGATGGTTATAGTAGCATTACGAGCAGAAGGAGTACATGCATCATCTGACTCATTGTTTAGGGATGGAGTTTCCCCCATCATCTCCTACATCTCCTCCACCTCCACCAGAAGATGACCCCCAATGATTTTATATGTTAAAAACATTTGAATTCAATAGTTATTGTAATATGAACTATTTTCAGTTTTTGTCTTTTATATTGGTGAAAATATTGCATAATTTAATTTTTTTATTTTTAATATATTATTATTTATTATTACTGTTATATTTTTAATGTTTTTATTTTACTAATAATAATAATAATATTTTATGAGTTTTTTTATATTTTTTGTGAATATTGAGAATTTTATGTTTTTTTATTTTTTTAAATATATTGATATTAGTTTTTCATTAATCATAATTTTATTAAATATATTTTTTTAGTATTATATTATTTAAGGTTTTTTTATTTTACTAATAATAGGAATAATAATATTTTATGAATATATTATATATTTTTTTAGAATATTGAGAATTTTAATATTTTTTGTTTTTTGTTTTTTTAACAATAATAATATTATTTTTTTCTCTAATTATAAGTTTATTAAATATATATATATATTGGTGATTATTTTCAATGAGACCTATTACGACGGGATCCCATCACAAATAGTTTAAATATATATTTTTAAATACTATTTGTGACGGTACCAAGGCCCCGTCGTGAAGACTATTTGGGATGGACCCATCACTGAAATTTAAATTTATATAATTTATATAATCAGAGAGTTATTTGCGATGGTCCCATCACAAGAAATGTTTTTTTGCGACTTCATTTTCTACAATGGGCTATTTGCGACGTGACCTCGTCGTTAAAGCTTATTTGCGATGGGATACCGTCCCAAATAGTCCGTTGAAAATTGCAAAAATTCCAGAATTTTTGTTAATCCTTTGTAATATATCTTAATTCATATGTACAGATGATTAATATCATTATAATTTTAGTAAAGATATCCAATACCTTCATTGATATACCTTATGTTCGATTACTATACACTATATTTTATTTACTTTATAATGATTTGTTTGAAGAATGATTAAGTATAATCCATTTTATGAATATCACTGTTCAAGTCTGAATACAAATATTTGGCTAAGTCCAAGACACCATGAGTCTTCCACTGGTTATGTTTTTCTGGAAAAGGACACATGCACCATGACCAGACACCGTGACCAGACACCTTGACCATACACTGTGACCATACACCGTGACCAGACACCGTGGCCATCTCGGCACCGTGACGAGAAACTGTGACCAGATATCATGACTAGACACCGTGAACATCCAGACACCATGACCATCCAGACACCGTAACCAGATATGGTGGTCAAACACCACATTTTTGCTACCAGTTCATGATCCCTATATAACTGTGCCATCATGACTATATCATCACTGAAAGGCAAATAAAGAGACACCGTTTCAAAAATACACCATTTAATGATAGATTGTGAGACCGTTTGTTAATCTTTTTTTTCAATTTTAAAATTAATTTCGAATGGTCATATTTGAAGTTTTTAAATAAAATGACATAATTAGTGTTTTTTTCTAGACCTGTCACCTCATAGTATGAGGTACGAGGTGTAGAGTACATGAATCCTATCATCTCTAAAACATTCATTGTAGAATAAAAGAGGAGTGCGGTAGAGAAACAACGAACATGTGAATCAAGGGTGTGATTACGATAATGAAGAAACACTTAGATCATTTTAAAAAAGAGATTCAATAAATGAAACTTGACACTATTGAATATCACATGAAGCATACTCGAATCCTAGAGTTGAGGACATCTTCGCACTGCCAAACACCACAAAGAACACGAGCCACATCTAGTTGACTTATGATACTCAGTTTTTTCATGAGAGAAATCAATTTATGTATCTACTTTATCTTATAAGTCTAGAGCCGCATATATTAACACTCAGAGAACTTCTAAAATTATCTCATCACATTTTTATCTATTGTTTACTACTTTTAGATTTTGAGCAGTGTGTATATTTCTGTATAAAAACACACTCTCTCTCCTGCATTACACTGGAGGAAACAAGATATCCTTCCTCTAACAACTTTTTAAACTAATTTATTCCCATGGATAATTGTGGAATAAGACCATGTGTGATCTTTTAGTTTGTACCCACGTAGATCTATGGAAGATGTCGTGTGACCTAGACAGTCTTGTGTACTATTACTAACCCAAATGCATGGTGTGGATCAAGTTTTTTATATAATATTCTTGGGGGAAGTTGATCACCATGTAGAGTGGATTAGGTCTATGCTTGAGACCGGACCACATGTTTTATATCCACTATGCTGTTTGATTTAGTCTTTATCTGTTTTACTTTATAATTCAGAAATTACTAAATTTACGTTGACAGTTAATATTGGAAATAATTTATAATTGTTTTTCCTTATTATAATAACTTAAAAAGTAATTTTATTAATTAATATTAAGAGTACTGAGAAATAATCAATATTTTGATAAGTTATCTAAATAGTCAAACATTCATTACCGTATAACCTTTATTTACTAATATATATTTTAAATTATTTGGGAACCCTTTTATGAATAAATTTTTAACATAAATTTTTATAGATACTCAATTCACCCCCCTCTTGAGTGATATACTACGACCAATACTTTTTATTAATGGATTTTTTATTAAGACTCTGTCTTTGACTCTAATCAACCATGATTTTAGTTGTACATTAATGATCTAAATTTTTTTGTTACTTCTAAATTTATAGATATTATAAGTTATTTATTTATTTTAGATAATATATTAGAAGGTTCTACAAAAATCATACCACAATTATTTAATGGAACAAATTATGCTCAATGAAAAATAAAAATGAAAATGCATTTAGAAAGTATAAGCTCTGAAATAAGGTATTCAATTATAGATGAATATAAGATTCCTTATACAGATAGAATCACTTATGATGAACCTAACAAAAACTGTCTACAATAGAAGTTAGAATGATTTTAATTCTTTATAATGCTCTTTAGGTGATGAAGAATTTAATAGAATCCTTGCATGTAAAACTTCCTATGAAATTTGGGATACCATGTCTGTTTCACATGAAAGAAATTCTAGTGTGAATAAAATGATACATAACACTTATACTATTAAAAATGATAACATTAAAATGAAACCTGATGAGACTATTTTTGATATGTATTTCAGGTTTAATGAAATTATCAACACAATGATTTCTCTTGGAAGAGAAGTCACTGCCAAGGAACAGATCATGAGAATTATCAGATGTCTACCTGAAAAATGGAGAGGAACCTCTATCTCTATTAGAAAATCATGTGATATCTGTAGGGTACCTATAAAAGAACTCATTGGTAAACTGATGATGTATGAAGAGGAGCTGAAATTTAACAAAGAAGAGGAGGATGAACCTAAAATAAAATAAGTTGCATTCAAGAACACCACTTATAAACACAAAGAGAAATGGAAATTGGAATCATCCACAGAAATATCCAACAGTGAAGTATCATCACCTAATAGTGATGACGAGATGTCTCAATTAGATAGTAGATTCAAGAGATTTTAGAAGAAAAATAACTTTTTCAGAAAGCCTAATTTCGAGGAAAAATATGATAAAAAAGGAAGTTGGAAGAATGATTGGAAATGTGGTGGCACGTATGATGAGATAATATGATATGAATGAAAGCACAAAGGACATATTAAGGATGACTATCCCAGTATCACGTACAAAAAGAAATATGAGGCCAAGGATAGATAATATAGAAAGGTAGTGATAGCAACATGGAGTTCTTCTGAGGACGTTTCAAAAGACTCAAAATCATCACATGATGAACAGGATAACAAATCCAATATGTATTTTATGAAAAACACATCTGTGGTAACACTTTACTCTCCTATACATAATTCATACTATTCTAGATATGAGAGTGTCTCTGAAAATAGTTCTAGTGAAGAAATGATTGAATATTGTAATATTCTTGAAGTGACATGCAATTAACTAAAATATAAATACAAATCTTTTATGAAACAACATACTCTTACTGTGAATGTTAAATCTGAACTTACTAATTTAAAAGGGAACAATACTCAATTAATTATGAAGAAAAATAACAAAAACTATATAATGGGAAATTGAAAAAGGATCTTAGAAGGTTTACTAATGGAAAGGATACCTTTATGAAAAATTCTAGGTAAACAGATTACTCGAAAATATACTATTGGCATTGGCTATCAAGCTTGTAAAAGAAATTTTTGAAGAAATCATTTTGTTTCTATATCTAGGACATACAGCTTTACTCCCAGTTCTAGAAACAATTTATCTAGTTCACATTATGATACACTCTCTAATGTTTCATGATTTTTTTGGACCAAATAGAGTTTATCTCTCAAATACTTTTCATAATTCTTATAGGAAACATATGAGTAAGATATGGGTTCCTAAAGCACTTATCACTAATATTACTAGACCCAAGAAAGTGTGGGTATAAAATCTATTTTTAATTGACTATTTTTAGGAATGATACATAATGAGTTCCTTTAAGAGTTTATGTTACTTGTATAGTGGGTGTCCAAGACCCATGACATGAGACTATTCATGCTTCAAGAATTTTATCAAAATTGATGGGGGACACGTCAACTTTGGTGATAATTCCAAAGGAAAAATCATTGGCATTGGCAAAATCGGTAACTCTAACTCAGTTTTTATTTCTATAGAACTTTTTTTGATGGATTGAAATATAATATACTTAGTATCTCACAAATATGTAATGATGTATTTGATTTCAAATTTGAAAATGATTCTTGAAATGTTTTAAATTCTGAAAATGAATTAGTGTTTTCAATATTGAGAAATGAAAATGATTATTCTGTTAACGCAGAATCTTTATTTTTAAAAAAAATCATGTTTATGTGTATTTTCAAAGAGTCTTGGTTTTGAAATAGGAGACTAGAACAATGTAATATTCACTCACATTGAATGTTAACTAGAAAAATATTAGTCAAATTCCAACCCAAACTTCAGTTTCCAAATGAGAAAGTGTATAATCCTTGTCAAAAGGGAAAGCAATAAAAAATTTCCTTCAAACTAAAGAATGAAGTGTAAACATCTCATACTCTCGATCTGGTTCACATGGATTTATTTGAACCATATAGAGTTTCTAGTTTAAATTGGAAGCACTATGTTAATGTTATTTTACATGACTTTTCTAGACATACTTGTACTTTCTTTCAAGATCACAAAAGTGAAGCCTGCTCCTATTTTACCAAATATTCCAAACCTATAGAAAATATTAGTGAACATAAAATTAAATCCTTAAGAAGTGATCATGTCTGTGGGTTTGAAAATCAAGAGTTTGAATCATTTTTCTCACATTATGGATATAGTCATAATTTATTTTCCCCTAGAACACCTCAACAAAAAGGAGTTGTAAAAAGAATAAATAGAACCACGCAAGAGATTGGTTGAACCATGATTAGTGAGTATGACCGACCTATTTATTTTTGGCTGAATATATAAATACGTAATGCTACATAATTAATAGAGTGTTGATTAAACCTATTCTTAAAAGGAATCCCTATTAGTTATGGGAAAATAGAAAACCCAAAGTTAGCTACTTTAAATTTTTTGGTTTCAAAGTCTATATCCAAAATACTAAAAAAATATTGATAAATTTGCATCCAAGAGTGATGAAGGAATAATTTTAGGATATTACATATATATTAAAGTGTATAGGGTGTTTAATAAAATAACTAAATGTGTGGAAGAATCTATTCATGTCTACTTTGATGAAATAGATCCATGTGAGCCTAAAACCATTCTAGAGAACCTGGAGGATGATGTATCAAATCTAGACATTAATTAAAAAATCCTCAAACAACCCTGTGAAAGAATTAGTGAAAACATCCAGTTCTGTAAATTCTTTAGACTCAAGTCATAATGAGCCTGAACCTGTTGATGAACCTAAAATCACAAGTCATTCTTTTTCTAGATCTATTAGAACTCTTAAGAACTATCTCTTAGATGTTGTTATATGAGACTTAGGAAAAGGAACTGAAACTCGATATTCTCTTATAAATTATGTTTAACATCATGTATTCTTATCACAACTTGAAAATAAAAATCAATCATGAATTTTGGGTGATATCTATACAAGAAGAACTTAATCGGTTTGAATGGAACAATGTTTTTGAATGTCCTAAAGACACATTCACAATATGAAATAAGTGGGTGTTTAGAAATAAAGTATATGAAGCTGGTAATATAATTATATACTAGGCTATATTAGTTTCACAAGGTTATATTCAAGAAGATGGAATTGACTATGAATAGGACGTTTCACCAGTAGCAATACTTGAAGACATTAGAATTCTGCTTTCTTATGCCACACATAAGAATTTAATACTATATCAAAGAGATGTTAAGATTTCATTCCTAAATGGGTATATAGCTGAGGATGTATTTGTTGATAAAACCCCTAGTTTTACAAATCCTCATTTTAAAAATCATATTTTTAAATTATCAAAAGATTTATATGGTTTAAAACAATCTCCAAGAGCTTGGTATGATATGTTGAGTAATTTTCTTATTTCAAAAGGTTTTACAAACGAAATTGTTGATTCTACCCACTTTATAAAATGTATTTCCAATGATGTTTTAGTAGTTCAAATTTATGTCGATGAAATTATCTTTGGATCTTCAAAAAATTCATTTTGTATTGATTGTTCTAAAATGATGCAAAATGAATTTCAAATGAATTTAATGTGTGAACTAAAATTCATTCTTGGATTTAATATCATTCAAAATAATGATGGTATTATTTTAAATCAATGTAAATGTACTATGGATCTTCTAAAAATTTTTGGATTGGATAGTACTAAAAGTAGTGAGACTCCAATGAGT
Organism: Viscum album; assembly: GCA_963277665.1. Lineage (NCBI taxonomy): Eukaryota > Viridiplantae > Streptophyta > Magnoliopsida > Santalales > Viscaceae > Viscum > Viscum album. The sequence goes on from OY728147.1 coordinate 759,673,664, forward strand.
ACTACATGTATGTTGGATCTTGAGGAAGATAAAAAATCTCTTGATCAAATCACTTGCAGAGGGATGATTGGAATTATACTCTACCTAACTGCTAGCTGACCTTACATTATGTTTAGTGTGTGTATGTGTGCTCGTTTTAAAAAAATCCTAAGGAATCTCATTTAATATATAATAAGAGAATTTTTAAATACCTCATGCATACACCCATATTAGGAATGTTCTATCCCAAAGGACAATCGTTTTAATTAATTAGTTATTCTAATGCTGACTTCTGTGATTGTATGTTAGATACAAAAATCACCTCTGCAACATGTCACTTTTTAAGAAAGTCATTAGTATCGTGGTGTAGTAAGAAAAAAAATTTGGTTGCATTATTTACTTCAAAATATAAATAAATAACTGATGGCAGTTGTTGTGCCCAAATTTTTTGGATGAAACACACATTACTAGATTATGAATATCAATTCAGGCATGTAACTATAAATAGTGACAATAAAAGTGCTATTAACATCTCAAAAAATACTATTTCACACTCTAGGACAAAACATATTGATGCAAGACATCACTTTTTGAGAGATCATTATCAAAATGGTGATATCACTTTGGAATTCATTGGAACAGAATATCAGCTTGCTGATATATTCACCAAACCCCTAAATTATGAAAAAATAGACTTTATCATACACAAATTAGGAACAATAAACCTTTTGTATTCATATTACTATTTCATATCTTACGGTTTCATATCTTACTATTTCACATCTTACTGTCTCATAGTTTCACAAGTAATAGTAGTGAGAATACTGTATAACTCTAATAGTTCTTTAATTTTAATGTCATAAGATTTACTGTTTCATGTTTATGGTCGCATAGTTACTATTTCATTGTTACTATCTTTCACTTACTGTCTCAAACAATATGGTTTCATAGTTTAGAAATCACATTGTTATGGTCCCACCGTGAACCCTTGTTGCTGTCTCACCGTGAATAGTTGTTACCGTCTCACCATGAAGGCTTGTTACGGTCTCACCACAATGATGCTTTATTATTTTATTTATACATGATATCTTGTATCGTGGTAATTACTTATTTTACTCTTTTACTTTCCCACGATTTTTTTTTGTGATGATTGGTATTCCTAAATGATAAAATAAAGGAAGTTTCACTCATTCTTCACTCGATCTCTCTTCTCTTTCTCTCAAATCGTAACCCTTATCTTAGCCTTTCGGTTCTATCTCTCTCTCGAACCTTCAGTAAATGCCCCGGATGAAACTCCTTTCATTTTCAACTCTTGATAAGAACAGTTCAAAGAAGAAGAGGAAAATGATGCTGAGGATATCACGTGAAGGTCCTCTGAATCTGAATATGGTAGATAGAATAGTGGCACCTAAAAAAAGATATTCCTTATGTGGCTTCTGAAAGGTACTTATTTGGTATTTAGAGTGATAACAGAGCCTGGATGTCTAGAATGGTTTAAAAAAGAGGATAGACCTACTTACCAGAAGCTAGTAGCATAGTTTTACCATTATGTTCAATTTTCTTTTAATTCTGAAGATGGATATGTTGTATGAAGCTGGATAAATGCACAAAGATGCTCATTTTTCTTGAGGTTATTTGATGCATGCCTTAGGATACCTCATGAATGTATTTGTGAAGACTATCATAGAGGTCCTCCGCATCCAAGTGAGATTTTTATTTTGGAAGATGATTTCGAAATCTTAACTAGAAATAAAAATAAGAGGAGAGTTATAGCTTCAGAGTTGGATGGGGAAACCAGACTTCTATTTAAGTTTGATTAGAATTTGATTAGTCCCAGAAAAGGTGATTTCACTGTAGTCAAGTATCAAGATGTAGTATTGATACATCTAATGAAAAATTGACATAATATCAATCTATTTAAGTATGTATTACTTCTTATGTGTGAATTTAACAAGACCACCTCGAAGTCAACTTCCCAGTTTTATTCTAGTCTTATCTCATCTATGCTACATGTAAAGGGATTGGTTGGACCTATTGAAGAATCCATCAAGGATTATGAGTTTTTTCTTTCAAAAGTTATATTAAATATGATTAAAATAGGTTTGAATCCATGGAATAAACCATAGGTGGAGGAAAATGATATAATTTATTAAAGTTCAATCTAGTGGAACACACATAAAGACCTAATGGTATTTTTGATCCTGGTTTAGAACCAGATGAATTTTATGGGTATCCTGAAGAATAAAAAGAAGAGGAGGAGGTTGTTGAATCTAAAATAGAAACTGTATTGAATGAGAAGGACAATGAACCTGTTTTTCAAAACTTAGATGAGGAAGAAGAGTGTATTCCTAAAAATGTTGCTATTTTGGAAGATCAACCTTCTTCAAAATATGATTCTGTTTCTGTTGAAAGATAAAAGGATGATGTATAAGATCATTTTAAAGAATATCTGTCTCTTGTTAAAGAAGCTGCTGGTGCGGAACATGTAGATGAACAAAATGCTTCTGAAGTTATTCATTCTTCTGAAGAGTGAATGGATCTAGCCTTTCTATTGGCTAGATAGGAAATAGATGAGGAATTCAGGGATAAAATATTGTAAATAGATCAATGATCTAAATATATCTACTCTCAAAAGCATTAACCTGTTTAGGGGAATCATCCCCCCAATCTAAAATCTGTTGAAGTGCCTAATTTTTTTGATCCATGATCAGTGGATAATTGGTTTAAATTCCCCAGTTATTTTGATATGAATGACTCAAACGAAGTCTCAGTCAAGGGTCATGATATTTCAACTATGTTTCAATTGAAAATGTCATCTTCTCTTGAAGATATCCCTACCAAATTACCTGATCCTGTCTCAGCTTCTATCTCCGAGCCTTCACAAGAACCTTCACACTTGATAAATAAGGAGGATTTGAATTATTTTGGAGCTACCCTTTGGGCTAGGGTTGAAATGATCATGAATAAACAACCTAATCCTGTAACAAATTTATGTGAAAGGGATGCTTCCCTATTACTGGAAAAGATCATCTAGAAGATTCAACCAAAGATGCTCTATGAGATTCAAGAAACCAGAATTGAGAAAAAATATATTATTGATGAAGTAAAGACTATCAGAGGTATGGTTGTAGTTATGAAGTGAGTGCTGAAATCGAGACCAAAACCTACTTATCATCCTATTGAGGATATTTTTACACAGCCCGCATAGGAATTTTCTTCCCCGATTCAACCTCATTTAGCCTCCTTAGCCTACAAGTTAGCTAAAAAAACAAGGATATTGTTCAAGAGATGTGTGAACTTGTTATTTGTCTTAACATGTTAACTGATGATTATAAGGGGTGCCTTCAGAATGTTCTAAATCAATTGAAATCCGTTACCTTAGCTATCACGACTTTTAATGGTCCTGGAAAATCATCTAAACCTTATTTAGACATTGATCTACTCATAACAGTTGTCAAAGAGGAACATCAGGCTATTCTTAGTGGCATTGATAGACAATCTCTATCTGATGTTATCAAGAATAGTGATAAAGTTATTAATTTAATGAGAATCCATTACAAGATTGCTAATGATTCCCAGTAAAAAATTTCTAAAAATGTGGACTTCTACAACAATCATTTGTTATCTAAGAATGACATGACCAACCATTTCACATACCATGTAAAGAATATGAGGATTACTCCTATTACACAAGCTTTCAAAACTCAAGTCCAAAAGCTCATAGATTTCACTCATTTTTTTGGAAAAGTTAATGGAGAACAATGATGACTTTGAGAAATCCATGAAGTCTGGTGGAGATATTATTGTTGATTTTATCAAGCTTCTGAGTTCTTATCTTAATGTATAGATTACTACCATTTTGGCTCCAGCTACTGTACCCCAGAGATCTGGTTTGCCTACCTTTACCTTTGCTTTTTTCTTCTACATATATGTCTTTCTCTCAGGATCTGAGTCAGATCAGGCCTGTTATAATTGATCAACAGTTTCGTCGGTCAACCACTACCACTACCTTGGCCCCTTCTATCTTTGAAGTTCTTCCTTTACCATCTCTTTCAACCAGTTCACTCCCTTCTTCCACTTCTACTTCTGCTCCTATGTCTTCTTCTTTTGATGTTGCTGCCAAGGGAAAAGAGATGAAATCCATTGATGAAGAATAATGAATACTCTTTTTTATAGGTATGTGTTATATAATATTGTTGTTTACTTTTTGTAATGATACCTTTTTATCTAATTCCATGTGAACCTTTTTTGTCTACATTTTATTTACTTTTTTTATAATCCCAAAAGGGGGAGAAAATTGTATTCTATATGCACACTATCTATATACACACTAGAGACATATGTATTCTCTCACTCACATGATTTGTGATCATAAAAAAGGGGTTATTTTTTGGCTCCGAATGTGTTAATCATATTTTAGTAATCAAAAATCTTATTCAGTCTATAAAACATGGTAATCCTATATAATATATCTCAAATCATATGTACAGAAGATTAGAATAATTATACTTTAAGTAAAGGTATACAAGATCTTAATTGTTATACATTAAGTCTGATTATTATACACTATATTTTATTTACTTTATAATGATTTATTTGATTAATGATTATGTCTAATCCATTTTATGAATATCACTAGTCATGTCTGAATACAGTTATTTGGCTAAGTCTGAGATACAGTGAGTCTACCACCAGTTATGTTTGTTTGGAAGAGGACCCAGACACCGTGACTAGACACCTAACCAGACACCATGACCAGACACCATGATAATCTAGACATTGTAAACATACACCATGACTAGACACTATGACCATCCAGACATTGTGACCATCCAGACACTGTAACCAGATACTGTGGTCAAACACCAAATTTGTGCTACTGGTTCTTGAACCCTATATAACTATGCCATCATTACTGTCTCATCATTCAAAGGATAATAATGAGAAAACATTTCACAGAGACAATATTTCATGATATACTATGACACCATTTCTATAGCATCCTGCCTTTTTATCACATAAACTTTCATTACATTTTACAAAACTTAGGATCTTTAAGGTTTAGTGTCTTGGAAACCAGGAACTTAAAACCTGAAAACATAAAACATTCTTCTTAAACACATGAATGGATTATCCTCATGTTCATCCTAGGTTCATTACTACATCTCATAACCTGGGAATATACATCAAAAGAAATGGTGAGCATATGGACCAGTAAGGAAAAAAAGAGAAACATTTTACATGTGAACTTGAGATACTTCAATAAGGTCATGAAAAGAACTTTAAGGCATGAGAAAAAAATCATGAGATATATCATAATAAAAATAACATTTTTAATAACTTGATGATGTGGCTGAAACATTTAACATATACAATCATGAACATATCACCAAGGTCCATCCCCAAGGTGTCATTTAAAAATTACCAAGGTTATTCACCATGGTATTGTGAAAATTGTAATCTCTAGTGGTTACACCATTACCCAATGCATTGGAGCGCTATTAGGGTGCACCCTTAAATTTGCCTTTATTATCTTTTGAGACACATATCTCATCATCAAAAATTTCATAAATAACCCATATAGCATAAAATAAATGGGTTTCATTTCATAATCATAATGTTTTAAAAACTGCTTTAAAGACATGATCTTTACGTCACTTTAAACCCCCGGAAGGGGAGAGCGGGTCTCATGTATGTAAATACCAGAATTTAAAATAGAACATTTTGATATATATGTGAATACACCTGTAGAAATAAGAGCTTTGAGTATTCACTTTATAACATTAAATAATTTTGAGAAAAGAGAGAGGCATTTTGAGATGAAAATTCTGCAGCACAACGACTATGTTTCGGGGTTTTAGAAAACATTGAAAAGAGAGGGGACATGGGTCCAACATTAATAAATGACCCATAAAACAGTAGAGGGGAAGAATAATAAGGATATATGAACATGGTAATGAAATTTGAAGGACATACCATTTGAAATAAAAAACATGGAAGGAAGACGAAAATTAGATTTCTCTTATGAAAATTCGGCAGCCTAACGGCGTCACTTAAACTTCAACAAAAATGATTTGAAAATATCAAATAGGGTATATCATCATGTGAAAATAAGATTTATGTATTATAGATATAGATATCATACCCTAAATAAAAAAGGAATATGAAATACTTGACATGAAAGTAGAACTTTGAAAAGAATGAGAAGGATGAAAGAATCCCCTTAAAAATTCGGCAGCCTAACGGCGTCACTTAAGCTTCAAAAAAATGAATTAACAAGATCAAATAGGGCCTCTCATCATATTAACATAAGAGTTCAGTATGATATATATAGATATAATACCCCAACATAATAAAAATGAACTTGAAATACTTGACAAGAAAATAGAACTTGAAAATGAGAAGGGTGAAAGAATCCGTTACAAAAATTTCGGCAGCCTAACAGCGCCACTTAAACATTCATAAAATGAAATGTTGAGAGTAAGAGGGGGTCTCTCATCATATGAACATAAAAATGAAATTATAATGAATATAAAAAACATACTATAACATAAGAACATGAAGCATAAAAGAGATGACATAAAAAGATCACTTGAAAAAAAAGAGAGAGGTCGGATCTCTTACCTTAAAACGTAACTCTTAAAACTCAAAGGTTGGGACCTTGAGGGCTTGGGGGAACCTTGGGAAGACTCCTTGGGAGGTAAGGAGACCATAAAATCGTTGAGGATGGTTTTGGGGTCGAAAATATTAGAGGAGGGCTTGGTATTTATAGGGAAAGTGAGGGGACAAGGCATTAATGGCCAAGGGACACCTCAAAAGTGGTTTTCTCAAAAGCATGGGCCCTCCCATGGTACTTCCCATAAAGTTAGGCCACATGGGGACCCCCACAGAATAATTCATCCTCTTTAGCCGAACATCCTTTAAAATATCTCATTACATCATCATGACACAGTTATGATGTCATTAAACATACCGAAACCCTAAAACTGTATTTTTACTATTCACTGAAAATTTAACTTTTTCAGAAAAATCCCAAACTTTCACCTTAACCAAATATCAATGCTCTGATTTCAAAAATGAACTCCATTTTATAAAAATAATTTTCTAAATATTTTTAATTTATTTTTTAAATAAATACACTATTCACTGAAAATTCATTATTTTTAGAAAAATCCCCAAAAATTACATTAACATAATATCGATGCTCTGAGTTCAAAAATGAAATCCATTTTATAAAAATAATTTTCTATATATTTTTAATTTAATTTTTAATTAGAAAACACTATTCACTCGAAAAAACTAATACTTGAATAATAATTTATGAAACTGTTTTTTAACCATTTTATTGAATCACATTACTTAATCAAGGTGCCTAGATTATATTAATACTTTCTTTATGTGAGATTACTAATCCATTTGGTCACATTACTAATCCTAAGCATAAAATCACTATTCATAACTTACTATTCATCAAAAATTAAGTTGATCTTATTAGACTCTAAATTCTGTACTAAACATATTTGTAGAAGACCATTTTTTGAAAATCATTACAAATTTTTATTTATTTAAGGTTTACATAAACATTTTTAAATATCCTTTCTCTAAAATTCATCAAAAATATGCATACTATATTTATCCGGTAATTTGAAAATTCATAAACTTCATCATAAGAAGAAATCCCAATTTTTATTTAAAACAAAGGATTACACAAGACAGTTATGGTCTCTTTACATAGCCCTTTATCACACCAGCATAGGACCTAAGTGTAAGGTGTGGTAAGGTTAGAGAATCTGATGGAGGCTTGGCCAACATCGCACGAGTAGTAATTTCTATCAGTTTGAACTTCTCGGAAAGGCGATCCCGTTCTAGCTTCACACGATGAAGTTCAGCTTTGGTTTGGTCCAGAGCAAAGCCCAGTGGTGCTACCTCCTTCCCAAGTTCTGTTAGATGGGCTTCGATCGGTCCAAGACTACTGAGTGAGGCCATCGAATCTTCTTTCTATATTAATTAACCAAGATTACTTGTATTTAGAGACAATAATCAAAACGTTTAGTTTCCAGCGGTCATATTGACCAATGGTCATATAACAGTCAAAAACCAATGGTATCATTTTAATTATACTCATGTTATCAAATGAAACATTTTTTTAGTATAAAAATAAAATAAAATAACGAATAAAATTAGGAAACAATATTTATTCAAAATTTCGGGTCATTACAATCTTCCCCCCTTAAGAAATTGCGTCCTCGCAATTTTTAAAATTAGGTTTTGAAATTTCTTTGAGAGTCCCACAATGGAAAAGGAGTCAGTAAAACTATTACTTTAAAAGAAAGAAAGTGAAGTACGAAGGTCACCCGAGTTAGCCCACACTAGGATTCCATGTAGGAAAACATGGACAGGAAAGAAAAACAAGGGGTCAAGTTATAAGGGAGAGTGATAGAGAACATGATTAGGAGAAAGTTAACCATAAGAAAATCCTAAACTTATGATGTGTGTAAACGGTCATTGATTACCTAGTAGGAAACGTAAACCAAAACGTTTTTTTTACATTCCTTTTCATAATTTTGAGGAATTCATTTACTACATATAACAAAAACATATGAAAATATACCTACCTTCTTGTAGAGTTTCATCCTTTAATAAGTTTCTACCAAAACTAATCTTTTCTCCAAATGATGAGCATTCAAAACTACTTGGTCTCATCAAAACACAAGAATCATCTTCTAGAGAATCACATAATCCACAAAAGATTAACTATCTATTTCTTCTATCTTTAAAAATTATCCCAAAGACAGAAAGGGTACGGTAAAACAACTCTTCAAAAAGAAAGAATCCCATAGGACGAGAAACTATTTTTAAATCTTCAAAGTTCCATGGTACTACCCAAAGTTCATCATAGAACATCTCATAAATAACGGTCCTTAAAATTCCTCAAAATAAACCAAACTAAGATTGAAACCCAAATACAAGAGGGATTTGATAACATAGTCTTCCAAAATAAAATTCATTGTTCATCTCCAAACAACATCAACCACACCTAACATCTTATAACAAAAGTAGCTAACCTAAACATATTTTACCCATGATAGGTTAATCATTCCCATAAGTAACCTAAATTACTATAAGTCCACCTTAAATTCATTGATTCTTCAAAATATAATTCAACCTTACTCCTCAATGAAAATACCATAGTAATCTCTTTACCTAGATCATATAGGGTACTCAAAATAGTGAACGTCTTCCAAAATAATAATCATCTTTTAATCCACTAATCATCTCTGTCATATTAATACAGAAATCATAGCATTTCCTATCACATTGGTTGTTGGGACATGTTCTTCCATTTCCCGCCATTAACTAAGAAAAGAAACTATAATTAGGGGCTTAAATACTTAGCCAATAATCATGAAAACAAACAGAAAGAATATAAGGATAACTTGTAGTTGAAAAGTATACCCTAACTTCGGATCCCCCAGGTTCCCATCTAGGTTATCCATGATCATATATTCTTATGTGAACCTTTATTTTTTTATCTTTGTTCCTTTAACAATTGTGCATACTAAGCTTATGAATTTACTAAAGCATATCCCCCGGGAGTGTCGTAACAAATAGTGCAACAAGGCCCATTGTCGTGTACCAGTTCCCGTTCAAGTCTAGCTCAAAGAGGTGTTTTCAGGTTTTACCCCTATGTACGTCTGTGCCAGAGCCACCTCTACCTACTTGTATCCAGACAGGGATGTATTTCCTTGGAAACCCCTTACTCAATGCTCACCAAAATACCAGGAAGATTTCATATATTTAAACTTTTCTATAGGGTTCTTCCTAATGTTTTCATATCCTAATTTCCACAGATAACTAAACCATCCTTTGATACCAACTATAGCATCCTGCCTTTTTATCACATAAACAGTCATTACATTTTACAAAACCGAGGATCTTTAAGGTTTAGTGTCTTGGAAACCAGGAACTTAAAACATGAATACATAATACATTCTTCTTAAACACTTGAAAAGCTTCTCCTCATGTTCATACTAGATTCATTACTACATCTCATAAACTGGGAATATAAATCAAAGGAAAGGGTGAGCAGAAGGCCCAGTAAGGAAAACAAGAGAAACATTTTACATGTGAACTTGAGATACTTCAATAAGGTCATTAAAAGAACTTTAAGGCGTGAGAAAGAAATCATGAGATATATCATAATAAAAATAACTTTTTTCATGACTTGAAGATGTGGATGCAACATTTATCATAGACAATCATGAACATATCACCAAGGTCCATCCCCAAGGTGTCATTTGAAAATTACCAAGGTTATTCACCAAGGTATCGTGTAAATTGTAATCTCTAGTGGTTACATCATTACCCAATGCATTGGAGTGCTATCAGGGCGCACCCTTAAATTTTCCTTTATTATCATGTTAGCCACATATATGATCATCAAACATTTCATAAATAACCCATATAGCATAAAATAAATGGGTTTAATTTCATAATCACAACGTTTTAAAAACTTCTTTAAAGACATGATCTTTACGTCACTTTAAACCCACGGAAGGGGAGAGCTGGTCTCATGTATGTAAATACCAGAATTTAAAATAGAACATTTTAATATATATGTGAATACCCCTGTAGAAATAGGATCTTTGAGTATTCAATTTATAACATAAAATAATTTTGAGAAAAGAGAGAGGAATTTTGAGACGAAAATTCTGCAGCATAACGGCTATGTTTCGGGGTTTTAGAAAACCTTGAAAAGAGAGGGGACATGGGTCCAACATTCATAAATGACCCATAAAACAGTATAGGGGAAGCATAAGAAAGATATATGAACATGGTAATGAAATTTGAAGGACATACCATTTGAAATGAAAAGCATGGAAGGAAGAAAAAAATTAGATTTCTCTTATGAAAATTCGGCAGCCTAACGACGTCACATCAACTTCAACAAAAATGATTTGAAAAGATCAAATTGGGTATCTCATCATGTAAATATAAGAGTTAAGTATGATAGATATAGAGATCATACCCCAAATAAAAAGGAATTTGAAATACTTGACATGAAAGTAGAACTTTGAAATGAATGAGAAGGGTGAAAGAATCCCCTTAAAAATTCGGCAGCCTAACGGCGTCACTAAAGCTTCAAAAAATTGAATTGAAAAGATAAAATAGGGTCTCTCATCATATGAAAATAAGAGTTCAGTATGATAGATACAGAGATAATACCCCAAAATAATAAAAATGAATTTGAAAGACTTGACATGAAAATAGAACTTGAAAATGAGAAGGGTGAAATAATCTGTTACAAACATTTCGGCAGCCTAACGACGCCACTTAAACATTCATAAAATGAAATGATGAGAGTAAGAGGGGGTTGCTAATCATATGAACATAAAAAGGACAGTATAATGAATATAAAATAACATCCTCCAACATAATAACATGGAGAATTAAATAAATGACATAAAAGAGATCACTTGAAAAGAAAGAGAGAGGTCAGATCCCTTACTTTAAAACGAAACTCTTGAAACTCAATGGTTGGGACCTTGAGGGCTTGGGGGGCACATTGGGAGGACTCCTTGGTAGGTAAGGAGACCATAAATTCGTTGAGGATGGTTTTGGGGTCGAAAAGATGAGATAGGGCTTGGTATTTATAGGGAATGTGAGGGGACAAGGCATTAATGGCCAAGGGACATCTCAAAAGTGGTTTTCTAAAAAGCATGGGACCTCCCATGGTACTTCCCATAAAGATAGGACACATGGGGAACCCCACACAATAATTCATCCTCTATAGTCGAACATACTTTAAAATATCTCATGACATCATCATGACACATTTATGATGTCATTAAACATACTGAAACCCTAAAACTGTATTTTTACAATTCACTGAAAATTCAAATTTCTCAGAAAAATCCCAAAATTTCACCTTAACCAAATATCAATGCTCTGATTTCAAAAATGAACTCCATTTCATAAAAATAATTTTCTAAATATTTTTAATTTATTTTTTAAATAAATACACTATTCACCGAAAATTCATTATTTTTAGAAAAATCCCCAAAAATTACCTTAACATAATATCGATGCTCTGAGTTCAAAAATGAAATCCATTTGATAAAAATATTTTTCTAAATATTTTTAATTAAAAAACACTATTCACCCGAAAAAACTAATACTTGAATAATAATTTATGAAACCGTTTTTTAACCATTTTATTGAATCACATTACTTAATCAAGGTGCCTAGATTATATTAATACTTTCTTTAAGTGACATTACTAATCCATTTGGTCACATTAATAATCCTAAGCATAAAATCACTATTCATAATTTACTATTCATCAAAAATTATGTTGATTATATTAGACTCTAAATTCCGTACTAAACATATTTGTAGAAGACCATTTTTTAAAAATCATTACACATTTTTATTTATTTAAGGTTTACATAAACATTTTTAAAATATTCTTTCTCTAAAATTCATCAAAAATATGCATACTATATTTATCTGGTCATTTGAAAATTCATAATCATCATCATAAGAAGAAATCCCAATTTTTATTTAAAACAAAGGATTACACAAGGCAGTTATGGTCTCCTTATATAGCCCCTTATCACCCCAGCATAGGACCTAAGTTTAAGGTGTTCTAAGGTTAGAGAATCTGAGGGAGGCTCGGCCAACATCGCACGGGTAGTAATTTCTATCAGTTTGAACTTCTCGCGAAGGAGATCCCGTTCTAGCTTCACACGATGAAGTTCAGTTTGGGTTTGGTCCAGAGAAAAGCCCAGTGGTGCTACCTCCTTCCCAAGTTCTGTTAGATGGGCTTCGATCGGTCTAAGACTACAGGGTGAGGCCATCGAATCTTGTTTCTATATTAATTAAACAAGATTACTTGTATTTAGAGACAATAATCAAAACGTTTAGTTTCCAGCGGTCATATTGACCAATGGTCATATAACAGTCAAAAACCAATGGTATCATTTTAATTATACTCATTTATCAAATGAAACATTTTTTTTGAGTATAAAAATAAAATAAAATAACAAATAAAATTAGGAAACAAGATTTATTCAAAATTTCGGGTCGTTACAATCTTTCCCCCTTAAGAAATTGCGTCCTCGCAATTTTTAAAATTAGGTTTTGAAATTTCATTGAAAGTCCCACATTGGAAAAGGAGTCAGTAAAACTATTACTTTAAAAGAAAGAAAGTGAAGTACGAAGGTCACCCGAGTTAGCCCACACTAGGATTCCATGTAGGAGAACATGGACATGGAAGAAAAACAAAGGGTTAAGTTCTGAGGGAGAGTGATAGAGAACATGATTAGGAGAAAGTTAACCATAAGAAAATACTAAAATTATGATGTTTGTAAACTTTCATTGATTACCTAGTAGGAAACGTAAACCAACAACGTTTTTGTTTTACATTCCGTTTCATATTTTTGAGGAATTCATTTACTACATATAACAAAAACATAAGAAAATATACCTACCTTCTTGTAGAGATTCATCCTTTAATAAGTTTCTACCAAAACTAATCTTTTCTCCAAATAATGAGCATTCAAAACTACTTGGACTCATAAAAACACAAGAATCATCTTCTAGAGAATCACAAAATCCACCAAATATTAACTATCTATTTCTTCTATCTTTAAAAATTATCCCAAAAACAGAAAGGGTAAGGTAAAACAACTCTTCAAAAATAAAGAATCCCATATGAAGGGAAACTATTTTTAAATCTTCAAAGTTCCATGGTACTACCCAAAGTTCATCATAGACCATCCCATAAATAATGATCCTTAAAATTCCTCAAAATAAACCAAACTAAGATTGAAACCCAAATACAAGAGGGATTTGATAACATAGTCTTCCAAAATGAACTTCATTGTTCTTATCCAAACAACATCAACCACACCAAACATCTTATAACAAAAGTAGCTAACCTAAACATATTTTACCCAAGATAGGTTAATCATTCCCATAAATAACCTAAATTACTATAAGTCTACCTTAAATTCATTGATTCTTCAAAATATAAGTCAACCTTACTCAATGAAAATACCGTAGTAATCTATTTACCTTGATCATATAGGGTCTTCATAATAGTGAACGTCTTCCAAAATAATAATCATCTTTTAATCCCCTAATCATCTCTGTCATATTAATACGGCAATCGTAGCATTTCCTATCACATTGGTTGTTGGGACATGTTCTTCCATTTCCCGCCATTAACTATGAAAAGAAACTGTAATTAGGGGCTAAAAGACTTAGCCAATAATCTTGAAAAGAAACTAAAGAATATAAGGATAACTTGTAGTTGAAAAGTATACCCTAACTTGTGATCCCCTAGGTTCCCATATAGGTTATCCATGATCATATATTCTTATGTGAACCTTTATTTTATTTTATCATTGGTCCTTTAACAATGGTTCATACTATGCTTATGAATTTACTAAAGCATATCCCCCGGGAGTGTCATAACCAATAGTGCAGCAAGGGATGTTGTCGTGTACCAGTTCCCGTTCGTGTCTAGCTCAAAGCGGTGTTTTTAGGTTTTACCCCTATGTACATCTATGCCAGAGCCACCTCTACCTGCTCGTATCCAGACAGGGATGTATTTGCTTGAAACCCCTTACTCAATACTAACCAAAATACCAGGAAGATTTCCTATATTTAAACTTTTCTATAGGGTTCTTCCAAGAGTTTTCATATCCTAATTTCCAAAAATAACTAAACCATCCTTTGATACCAACTATAGAATCTCGCCATTTTATCACATAAACAGTCATTACATTTTACAAAACCGAGGATCATTAAGGTTTAGTGTCTTGGAAACCAGGAAATTAAAACATGAATACATAAAACATTCTTCTTAAACACTTGAAAGGCTTCTCCTCATGTTCATCCTAGGTTCATTACTACATCTCATAACCTGGGAATATATATCAAAAGAAATGGTGAGCAGAAGGCCTAGTAAGGAAAACAAGAGAAATATTTTACATGTGAACTTGAGATACTTCAATAAGGTCATGAAAAGAACTTTAAGGCATGAGAAATAAATCATGAGATATATCATAATAAAAATAAAATTTTTCATAACTTGAAGATGTGGCTGCAACATTTAACATAGGCAATCATGAACATATCACCAAGGTCCATCCCCAAGGTGTTATTTGAAAATTACCAAGGTTATTCACCAAGGTATCGTGAAAATTGTAATCTCTAGTGGTTACATCATTACCCAATGCATTGGAGCGCTATCAGGGCGCACCCTTAAATTTTCTTTTATTATCATGTGAGCCACATATATCGTCATCAAACATTTCATAAATAACCCACATAACATAAAATAAATGGGTTTCATTTCATAATCATAACGTTTTAAAAGCTCCTTTAAAGACATGATCTTTACGTCACTTTAAACCCATGGAAGGGGAGAGCGGGTCTCATGTATGTAAAAACAAGAATTTAAAATAGAACATTTTGATATATATGTG
This sequence comes from Viscum album, assembly GCA_963277665.1. Classification (NCBI taxonomy): domain Eukaryota; kingdom Viridiplantae; phylum Streptophyta; class Magnoliopsida; order Santalales; family Viscaceae; genus Viscum; species Viscum album. The sequence continues at coordinate 759,689,140 of OY728147.1, forward strand.
AATACCCCTATAGAAATAAGAGCTTTGAGTATTCAATTTATAACATAAAATATTTTTGAGAAAAGAGAGAGGCATTTTGAGACGAAAATTCTGCAGCATAACGGCTATGTTTCGGGGTTTTAGAAAATATTGAAAAGGGAGGGGACATGGGTCCAACATTCATAAATGACCCATAAAATAGTAGAGGGGAGAATAAGAAGGATATATGAACATTGTAATGAAATTTGAAGGAAATACCATTTGAAATGAAAAACATGGATGGAAGACAAAAATTAGATTTCTCTTATGAAAATTCGGCAGCCTAACGGCGTCACTTAAACATCAACAAATATGATTTGAAAAGATCAAATAGGGTCTCTCATCATGTGAACATAAGAGTTCATTATGATATATATAGATATCATACCCCAAATAAAAAAGGAATTTGAGATACTTGACATGATAGTAGAACTTTGAAAAGAATGAGAAGGGTGAAAGAATCCCCTTAAAAATTCGCCAGCCTAACGGTGTCACTTAAGTTTCAAAAAAATGAATTGACAAGATAAAATAGGGTCTCTCATCATATGAACATAAGAGTTCAGTATGATAGATATAGAGATCATACACCAAAATAATAAAAATGAACTTGAAAGACTTGACAAGAAAATAGAATTTGAAAATGAGAAGGGTGAAAGAATCTGTTACAAAAATTTCGGCAGCCTAACGACGCCACTTAAACATTCATAAAATGAAATGATGAGAGTAAGAGAAGGTATCTCATCATATGAACATAAAAAGGTCAGTATAATGAATATAAAAGAACATCCTCCAACATAAGAACATGGAGCATTAAAGAAATGACATAAAAGAGATCACTTGAAAAAAAAGAGAGAGGTCGGATCCCTTACCTTAAAACGTAACTCTTAAAACTCAATGGTTGGGACCTTGAGGGCTTGGGGGCACCTTGGGAGGACTCCTTGGGAGGTAAGGAGACCAGAACATCGTTGAAGATGGTTTTGGGGTCGAAAATATGAGAGGAGGGCTTGGTATTTATAGGGAAAGTGAGGGGACACGACATTAATGGCCAAGGGACACCTCAAAAGTGGTTTTCTCAAAAGCATGGGCCTTCCCATGGTACTTCCCATAAAGTTAAGACACATGGGGACCCCCACACAATAATTCAACCTCTTTAGTCGAACATCCTATAAAATATCTCATGACATCATCATGACATATTTATGATGTCATTAAACATACCGAAACCCTAAAACTATATTTTTACTATTCACTGAAAATTCAACTTTCTCAGAAAAATCCCAAAATTTCACCTTAACCAAATATCAATGCTCTGATTTCAAAAATGAACTCCAATTTATAAAAATAATTTTCTAAATTTTTTTAATTTATTTTTTAAATAAATACACTATTCACCGAAAATTCATTATTTTTAGAAAAATCCCCAAAAATTACCTTAACATAGTATCGATGCTCTGATTTCAAAAATGAAATACATTTTAAAAAAATAATTTTCTAAATATTTTTAATTTAATTTTTAATTAAAAAACACTATTCACCCGAAAAAACTAATACTTGAATAATAATTTATGAAACCATTTTTAACCATTTTATTGAATCACATTACTTAATCAAGGTGCCTAGATTATATTAATACTTTCTTTAAGTGAGATTACTAATCCATTTGGTCACATTACTAATCCTAAGCATAAAATCACTATTCATAATTTTCTATTCATCAAAAATTAAGTTGATCTTATTAGACTATAAACTCTGTACTGAACATATTTGTAGAAGACCATTTTTTGAAAATCATTACACATTTTTATTTATTTAAGGTATATATAAACATTTTTAAAATATCCTTTCTCTAAAATTCATCAAAAATATGCATACTATATTTATCCTGTCATTTTAAAATTCATAAACTTCATCATAAGAAGAAATCCCAATTTTTATTTAAAACAAAGGATTACACACGACAGTTATGGTCTCCTTACATAGCCCCTTATCACACCAGCATAGGACCTAAGTGTAAGGTGTGCTAAGGTTAGAGAATCTGAGGGAGGCTCGGCCAACATCGCACGAGTTGTAATTTATATCAGTTTGACCTTCTCGTGAAGGCGATCCCATTCTAGATTCACACGATGAAGTTCAGCTTGGGTTTGGTCCAGAGCAAAGCCCAATGGTGCTACCTCCTTCCCGAGTTCTGTTAGATGGGCTTCGATCGGTCCAAGACTACTGGGTGAGGCCATCGAATCTTCTTTCTATATTAATTAACCATGATTACTTGTATTTAGAGACAATAATCAAAACGTTTAGTTTCCAGCGGTCATATTGACCAATGGTCATATAACACTCAAAAACCAATGGTATCATTTTAATTATACTCATGTTATCAAATGAAACATTTCTGTTGAGTATAAAAATAAAATAAAATAACACATAAAATTAGGAAACAAGATTTATTGAAAATTTCGTGTCGTTACAATTTCATAATCAGTTTTTTCGTTTTTCAAATTAATTTATAACGGTCATATTTGAAGTTTCTAAATGCGCTGACGTAATTAATGTCTCTTTGTAGACATGTCCCCTGAAAGTATGATGTACAAGGAGTATAATACATGAATCGTGTCGTCTTTAACTCATGAAATATAGAATAATAGAGGAGTGCATCCCAGAAACAACGAACACGTAATGAAAGTGTGTGAGTACGATAAAGATGAAACACTTAGATAATTTTCAAAAGGAGAATAAATACATGAAACTCGACACTGTAAAATAACACATGAATCCAACTAGAATCCCAAAGTTGAGGACATATTCTCAATGCCAAGCACCATGAAGAACATGAACCTGATCTAGCTAACTTATGATACTCTGTTTTCTCATGAGATGAATTGATTTCTGCATCTACTTAATCCTAGAAGTGAAGAGCTGCATAGACTAACACTCAGATCACTTTTAATCTTATCTCATCACTATTTTCTATGTTGTGTACTACTTTTAGATTTCGAGAAGTGTGCATATGTCTGTATAAAAACATAAAATTTCTCCTGCATTACACCATAAGAAACAAGATATCCTTCCTCTCCATTTTTTACACTTGTATATTCTCACAGATAAGTGTGGAAGATGTCCCTTTATGATTTGTTAGTTTGTACCCACATAGAATTGTGGAAGATGTCGTGTGACCTGGATAGTCTTGTGTATTGTTGTTAACCTTGATCCATGGTTTGGATCAAGTTTATTTAAATAATATTCTTGGTGGTAGGTGATCACAAAGTAGAGTGGATTAGGTCTCGGCATGAGACTGAAACAGTTTTTTTGTATCTGATGTGTTGTATGATTTAGTATTTCTCTGTTTAACTGTATAATTTAGAAATTGCTAAATTTACTTTCGATAGTTAATCTTGGAAAGAAGTTATAATTTTTTTCTTTATTAGAATATCTTCAAAATTAATGTTAATAATTGATATTAAGATTACTGTGAATTAATCAATCATTTGAGATGTTATTTAAAAAGTCAAACTTTTATAACCGTATAACCTTGATTTACATGGTTGTATTTGAAATTATTGGTGAAACCTTTTGAGAATACTATTTTAATAGAAATTTTTATAGATACTCAATTCACCCCCTCTTTATTTATCTACTCTAAAGAACTATTATCAATTTAAAATTCTAATATTCATTAAAATTAGTTAAAATATAAATCCACACAGTGTTGAATAATATTTTTTTAAAAAAAATATTTTTTATGTATAATGGGAATATATTCTTATTTAGTGTACTGAAATATCTTTTGGATGGATTACAAATTACTTTTATTTATATCAAATTTATTTCTAAAAATAATATAAGTTTATTTTAAGAAATAAATGTATAACATAGAAAAGAAAAAGGTATTAAGCTTATAATGGATTTTATAATGATATGCTCATTTAACTTTATATATAATAATTACATGTTGATATAATACTAATTTAAACTTACAAAACCACTTATAACCTCCACATAAGATCTAAGGGTAATATAACTAGTTGTGGCATTCTTTGGTGGTGATTTTTCAAGAATTGATATCAGTGTGAGTTCTACAAGCATAAAATTTTTCCATAAATTATTTCTCTCATTCCTTAATTACTCATGCGTGGATTGTTATCAGTCTATGGAAAACCCTATTGATGCTAAATACCTTACAAGTTTAAACAAATGACCTTAATAAGGAATGTTTTCTATTTCATATTCTACTTTTATTATTGATTTTTTTGATATATTTACTTAAATTTATACAAGTTAATTTAGTGGATAAGTTTAAACTATCACATTTAATATTCAAGGTTTTTATATTTTCGTTTATTATAGTAAATAAAACATGATATGATTTTTTTATAGGTAATATGTAGGTCAATCTTGGTTTATTACAATAAATTTATCAACTAATTATATAACATTACTCCTATTTTATTGAAAATTATTTTTTATTAGAATGTTTTTTGATAGATGTATTCTTTAGAAAAATTGAAGATTAATCAAGATAAAATTCCACAAATTATTAATTATCTTAATATGGTTTTTTGAAATAATGAAATATGAAGTTGGATTGTTCCAAAATAGAATTTAAAATTCAAGAATGCATTAAATAAGAAACAACTACAATGAATCACATTACCCATAATAATTTATCCAGTAATAATTTTCAATTCAATATAAGAAATTAATAATTCCATATTGAAAAAAATAACAAGGAAATAAAAATAAGAGGAAAAGGGATATTAGTTGTCAATATTTTCCCATTATCTAGATTTTTCTCTATATTATCCCACCCCTGATCCTCTATATAAATCCTCCTGCATCTGTGTGTGACTTTTTTCAATCATTATTCATTTTTTAATTTTTAATTACTTGGTATAGTATATAATATTCTCCAACACATTTACTCATAGTGATAATATTCATGATATCATTACCCAATACCTATATTGTGGTTTTCAGTATTTATTGTCTTATTTACTATGAATTGAGAAGAACTTATCTGTAAATTCCATTCCTTACTGTGCATCTAACTTTGGATCCATGAATTCTTTATTATCTCCCATTTGGATAGATTATAACCCATTTATTTTATTTATAATTTGGAAATTCTGGTACATGTTTCATTTAATCCTTCACAAATCCAATTTCAATATGAGATTTCATCAAGTGTAGGAACATCACATTTTTTATCCTTAAACCTTGAACAACGCCTTATGTACAGATTTCATAAAGGGTAGATTTATTATATTTACCCTTTATCTGAATTTGACAAATCATGGGAACATTAAAAAGTCCATTATTTATATTGAATTTTTAAAAAACATAGTTAAATAATAATTGTATCGTCTTAGGTAAATTATGTTTGTCTCATATCATATATTCCTTTATAGAATTCTCAACAGTAGTCATCCTCATAAGGATAAATAATTATCACATTTTTTAAATATATCCCTAAATAATTTCATATTTATCATTTTGGGATCTCTATTCATATTTTAAAGATTTTTTATCAAACATATGAATTCATAAATTTTCTATAGAGATTAGTAGACTGTTCTTATGAAATCATTTATTTACCTTACAATGTCCCTTATAATCCTTATGAAGCTGCTATCAACCTTATGAAGCCTAGTGGACTTATATAATTATCACTCTATAGTGAAGGATGGCCCTTATGAATGCTCAGAACTTATCTAAAATTATATCTACAAATAAAAAAAACATTGTGAAAATACTTTTGGAAAGAGCTCAATAATAAAGTTAATTTCACACCCTATTCAACATGGAAGACAAAACTTCAACAACTAAAATTATAAATTTTTTCCAATAATATGTATTTATAATAAAATTTGGGGCATTTAAATAAATATATTCCTAATAAAAAATATCACCAACCTTTATTAAATAACGTTTTAATTAATTTCCACTATAATCAAAGTATATGATTTTAATATATATGGAAATTTAAGAGAAAAATAAAATTTTAAATTGAGTTGAAAAAATTCACATTTTTATTCATAAATTCAAAGATTCTCATTTTCTATTAGAAATAATCAAAACTCAAAATATCTATAATTAAAAAAATAGAGTAAAAACATCATATTTTATTAAAAAATACATAAAAAATTTGTATTAAAATAAATCAACATCACCTGTCAAAACTGATAGGTTAGTGAAAACATTCATCTTATCCTATAAGATTATTTTTAAATCAGGTTACTAATTTATGATCATTCTCTATTCCTTTAAAATTACTTCAATGGGTTTTTGTACCTTTTTTATTTTACCTTCTAGACATAACATCATTTTTATTTGTTAAAGAGTCACAAATTCTTGTTCCCGCAATATCCTCTCACTGTTTCGACACAGAAACTCAAATGAAGTAACTGTTAACTCAATTTTGAACAAAATGTAACCATGATCCATAAAACTACTTCTAAAAGATGTGTTTCTCTCAATGTATGCACCTATTGATAACATAATAAGTGAAAATATGAGAAAATATAGAGGAATTCAAAATAAAATTATAGAAAAAGGCTTAGAAAACCATTTTAAACTCTATAACGTATCATTTACAGACAACATTCTAGAATAAGAGTAATAAGCATAAAAAATTCCTAGGAAAATTCTCTCTAAGGTGGAAGATGAATAATCCTAATAGAAAAGTTGTCAACTTTTTTTTGAATGCCCCTACCCATTAGTTAGATTCCTTATTTTACCATCCCTAACATTATATCTAATAACCCCAAACTACTTCCTAAAAACTTGACAAAATATTTATCTACTATAAAATATACCACTACCATGGGTAACTATTTCTTATTTCCCTATCCTTTTTTAGGAATCAATATCCACACTCCTATAAATTGTGATGAGTATTATGAAATATCTGGTCAATATGATGATGAGAACTACACTAGTGAAACATAATACAAAAATAATCATTTTTATAATTCATCAATGAAGCTGGTTTTTCTATTATATCCCTTCATTGTGAATAATTTTATTCTTTATATTTAATGAACTTATTAATTTATAATTTGTTATCATATACTAAATTTTTTATTAATAGTGTGACTGATAATTTTTTTAATTATTTTTACTATTGTTGATATAAATATTTTAAAATGGAGTAGTAGTGATATAACACACAATAAATTTAGTTTAAAAGAGTAATAATATCTATATATTTCTTAACATGCAACACAATGCTTTAAGAGAATTAATATGTGTTATAAAATAAGTATTGCTTAAATGTTTCTGTTATAAAATATCCATTGAACTGGTGGGTATTAATATGATTAGAAACATTATGAAATATATTTATAATTGTCGTACTTAATTCAAACGTATAGATTCCTTCTTTGTAAATAAGAACTTAATTTTAATAATAGTCATTTTATGCTTCAAAAAATAATTTTATTCAACAATGATTTTTATTTCATTTTGTGTGTGAAAATTATAATTAATTTATACCACTTTTATAACTTTTATTTTTATGAAATAAACATTATTTTTTCCATTATTCTATCATTAATCAATGTTTGTAAATTATCATTTTTTTTAAATGATTTATTTTTCAATGAATAGATAAAAATGCTGATTTTAAAACACAATCATTTATTTTCATTAAATCAAGAGATTTAAAGGTAACATTAAATTTTTTATTTTCATATAAATTAAAAATTAAAAATTATAATAATAATAATATAATTAATTTAATTTTAATGAGAAATATTCTTGATTTCAATATAAGTTACGTTTTACGCTTAAAGCATATTTTTTTAAACATTATTTTTTGTGTTGTTTTATACATTTATATTAAATATGAATTCTTCAAAATATATAAATTTAATATTGAAAAATTTATACAATATTTGGAATGAGGAAGTTAAAACTGGGTAAATAGGTTTCTTTTATATTAGGTCATTATGAATAGTAACCATTAAAATTATTTATCACCTTGGTTTGAGTAAAATGGGTATAATAGGGTTAAAATCAAGAGATAAGGTCAAAAACTCAATTCAAAACATTCCTTTATCCAATTTTATGTGTTTATTTTTCCCATTTACATCAAAATATCTAATATATTTCAAATTATTTTCATATTTCTTTTATTATTACTTTTATATTTATTTATATAAAGAATAAAAAAAGAATGCCACACTCTTGACTTTAATAACTATAATATTTTCCATAAGGTTAAATGATTTAATGTTCAAAATTAAAATTTTATTTAAAATATGAATAAATTTTTTATCATTGTAACTTTCTTTAGTTTTCATTTATTGAATTATTACTTTAAATGCTTATGCAATACCGACACAATATTTATTCAATTAGTTGAAAACTAAAATAGATGATTTTAAAAGTATTAAATGTAACAAATTTTTAATAATTTATTATGTAAAAAAAATAAAATATTAAAATAAAATATTTTCAATGAGTAAGAGGAATATATTTTAATTACATCTTTATCTTGGTGCCTTTGATATCAAATTAAATAAATACTGATAATTTTAATTAATGATATTTTATCAAAATAAAATATTATTTAATTATTTAATAGTCCAAAAAAAATTGAAAGAGGATAAGGGAGATAATATATTGTCTAAAATTTTATCCATTGGAAATTTATGATCCAAATTTCAATTTATAAGTAAAACTATAACCCTTTGATATTAAAAACATTATTAAAGGTGTTAAGATTAAAAATGGGTTCAATAAAAAGAAAATGTTTAAAATGATACCATAAAATATTTAAATTTTATTTTTTGATTATATTATAGACTTATAATTAATTTATTTGAATATACCTCCATTTGGAAGATTTTATATTGTGAATGAATTAATTATATTTTTTTCTTTTTTGTAATTCCAAGTGTGTCATTTTCCTCCCTTATAAAAGGAAACCCCTTGTCTATTTTTATTACACCAATTTGACCCATCTAGTATAAACAAGATCTACCAAATTATCTTTTAAACTTCCCTATACATGAATTGTGGTACCCTATCTTCTTAAAAGACCATTCAAATGGCCCTTAAGAAAGGACATGAATGAGGCATATTGAATAATAGGTAATCATATTACTTAACCAATTTCAATTTATTTCTTCTGATAAATTCTATAAATACATGGTATTTATCATGAAATAATAATTTAAATATGCTTAATATATTTTCATGTTATTAATACTATATAAACACCAATATAATCCCTCTATTACATTAAAAGGGAAGTTAATGTATCGCTCGTGTGTATGTGTGGACTACCGCCTCAACGTAGTGATACAATTCATTTTACATCCCCATATTTTATGGATGGTTATTATGATGAAATTAATGTTTATACATTATATTATGATTTTTTAATTTTAATTTAATACATACCTTCTAACATTACATTCTTTTTTAAAATGTTAACTTCCCTCATGTGTACGTGTTGACTACCACCTCCACGAAGTGATGTGATTTGTTTTCAATTTACGATTTACATATATGATAATAATAATAGATTTAATGAATATTAATTATATATATATATATATATATATATGATTTCATAGTGATTCTATAAAGTGTAATTATTATTTATCTTTTATTGTTATCTATCCATCGAAAATCAAAAACATCGCCCATTTGTATGTATGACCTACCATCTTCATAAACAGTGTAATTCATTTTTCTATCTCCATATTTCATGGATAAATATAAATATACATATAATTGATATATAAAAAATTTATACAGTTATTGAAATTCTATAGATAATGGAACCATGATCAAATTACATGAACTTCCACTACTTAATTTAAATTCTCATTGAAGTTGAAACATTTAACACTCGGAAATAACACTTTTAATAAGTAATTATTAATAAATTGATGTTAAAATGTTATAATGGGATAATATATGATATTATATGTATTTATATTATTGTTTTAAATAATTTAAATAAATTTAAATTTATTATACTGGTGTTTAGATCAACTTCTAAGAAAGTAAAACTTAAGGAAAGGGTTTTTTCGTCTCACTTTTATTTCTATGAGATTTGTGCCATATTCCCCATCTGTTTCTTTTATGTGGTGAATAAATAACCATAAGTTTAATTTATGATTATTATCATTAAAATTATTTGTATTTATAAGCTTGTATAAGGTTTTCTAATTCATTATGTTTGGATTGAAAAGTTACCAAAGTGGTAATGAATTTATAATACAATCTCATTATTTATCGGGATTGTTTATGATTAAGTTTATGATGATGAAATTATATTATTTTCCTCTAAATAATTGCATTTTTTTACTCTACTATATTTTTATATGAATATTAAATGTTTTTCCTAACATTTTACTCTATTTTGGAACTCAGTAGACCAAAAACATGTTCATAAGGAAATCTGGATTTATTTCTCTCTTCGGTTGAAAATATATTTTCTTCAGTTTCTTTGTTTTCTAAAAATGATTTCAATTTTTCTAATATTATAACATGATTTTGTAAATTATTTTTCACCCATGTTTTAATTTTCAAAAAATAGTTTTAAATTAATATTCTTGTCTTTTTTTTGAAAAAGGTACTTTTGACTTTTTATAGAAAATATGTCAGGAATATTTATTTTAATGCAAACAACATGAATTTTTATTCAAATATCATAAATGATCAATGATTTTAAGCTTCATTTATAATTTTCCAAGCTTATTTTCAAAGAAAATGTTTTCCATAAAATTTTTAACATTTTTAGATTTTAAATAAGTGATTTAAATGTGAATGGGTATTTCGTCAAGAAATATTCCTAGTGATATTTTAATTGAATTTTAATCTACGATGACATCCTTTGATGTTACTTTTAATTTAATAGATATATGATCCAATAATACCACAATTATTTTTATTTTAATGGTTTATGATTATGATCGTGAGATTTTTTTTGAATCCAATTTTTTCTATGGGTTATAATATAATATGAATGATTTATGATCTTTTGGGACACATATTAATGGATTATGATTATCTTAAAAGTGGGACTCAAATTATATATATCTATATAATGCATTGTGTAAATATGGATAACTCATAAGGTAAATATTTTTAAGTGTGTATCTGATTTAATGTTAACATTTTTGTTTATGGACCTAAAATTATGTTCATACATTTTGTGTGGAATTTTATTTCAGGTCCATATGTTTATGCATGGCACTAGATTTCATGTCTATAAGATTATGTGTGGGTATGGTTTCATAAAAATAAGTTTATGAAAGGTCCTAATTTCTTTTCCTTAACATAATGAGTGGACTTATTTCTATTTATACATACTTACAATGTTATAAGAATAATTTTTCTCACATTCCAATGTCTTTGTTATAATCTTAGGGATCATGTTCTTTGATTACTTTATGATTAATTTATTGTAAACTACCACGATTTATGCCATGACTCAGGATTATAATCTATAATATCCAGGGTATGGTTTTAAAATGTTAAGATCATGTTCTAATAACCATATGATCATCTTATAATTAAGTTATAATTGATATCTCCCTTATTTACCCTTACTAAGTATCTCATCTCCCCCTTTCCTATGTTTCCTTTCCCCATGTTATAAATAATGGTTTTAAGTAGGTTTTATCTAATAAGGGTAATATTTGGGAAGATCTTTGTAAGAGATATTAAATATATTTTTTGAAATAAGTGAATTATGTATCTACTATTAAAATTCACTAAATCGTAAATATTATAGAATATATCATTATGTTATTTAATTAATAATCATGAATTAAAATGTAAAATTAAAATATGAAAAGTATGGGTTGATATAGTTTGTGTCATATCAAGGTTTAATTAATATTTAGAGATTAGGGTAATAAATATTTAGTGGAAAATTTAGTTATAAGCCTAATTATATGATAACATGAAAAAGTTTTTGGTAAGATAATTATTATGTAGTTTTCATAGAAATACATATTTGTATAGATACTATAAGTTGATCTGGTTTCAGTATAGATGCATCTAGGGTCATAACACTGAAAAGAGTTGGGTAAGTATATATCATTCATCATTTTGGTGCATGGTAATGGTTACTTTACTACACACTTGTTGTGACATTCTTGAAGAATATGATTAGGTTAAATAACATTTTACTTATAAAAAATTACAAAGGATTCTAATATATGATAACTAAAGATGGACTAGGTTAATCCTATGATTTCATAGATCAAAAAGAAGGTTTTATTTTTTAGACATTGTATTAATCAACTTTCATGATTATTAGATTTGTCACAATGATAATTGTTTCTCACCCTATAGTTTTTGGTTTTAGTCAACAGATAGAACCTAAAAGAATTATGTGAAAAATTAATGTGATAGCCAATGAAACAAACATCCTCATGATAAACTGAATGGATTAGGAGTTACGATGAAATGTTTTAAGAATAATCTCACTCAACTCTCTACAATTATGAGTGGTAACAGGGTTATTGTTGTACTTCTGAATGCACGAAGAAGGTAGAAATATTCCCTTGAATATTTTATAAAACAACACCGATGATACTTATATGGGTATTTTGATCCACTAGTTTCAAAGAAATGGATTAATGTGATGGAAAAGATATTTTATTTTCATCATTTCATAAAACATGAAAATATTGTCCTAAAAATTTATCATTTGGGTGGTGAAGTAGATCAATGGTTAAATTTTATTAAAAATTCAAGAAAAGATAAATAAATTGACTATATAGAATGGGATAGGTTTTAGAGGATATTTTTTAGTAAGTAATTCCCTCTTATTATATATACAAAACTGAGAAATAATTCATTGATATTCAAAATAAGGATCATGTGTGACATTTCAACCCGGATGCCACAAAAATAGTAATTTAAGATAGTTTACCGCAAGACCTCAAACATGAAACCTCATATGATAGATGTTTTTTGATAATATACAGGGACTATGGTGGACAAGTAAGGAGACTATAACCCCATATTAGAGTGTATAACTAAAAGAAAATAACTAAAAAGCATAATCATCATAGGAATATGAAGACTAAAAAATTGAAAAAAAAATGTTATAATAAAATAAAATATATAAAATTCATGAACAACCATGTCATAGATACAAAAAAATTCTCCCACTAGGATGATGACATATAAAAAAATAAATTACTAACAAATAAATATAATAGTCCCTACTTCCAACACTAGGTTATATAACATACCTAGTCTCTTGTATCATGGCATGCTGCTTCAGCTTTACGAGTCGACTCTACATGAGAATCCCACTCAACCATGTAATACAGGGCCTTGAACCTATCCATCATGAATTTGTGATCAACTTGAATGTATAAATAATATATGTATGTACAATTAGGTGAAAATAAAATTGGATGGGGGGGACTAAATCTCAATAGGCCACCCCCAATGGTGAACTAGTAAACTACAGACATAAGTACATGATCATGAAATATACTCTCGATAACCGATACATTACTAGAAATAAATTTAAATAAAATAACAATAGATCCTTAGGTTAAAGACCTTGATCATCCATACTGACTTCGTCCAGTTCTAGAGTTCCCTTGAGAACTCCTCAATTGACATGCATCCCAAATAATCATAGAGTTCCATATCCATGGTAGCCGCAACCAAACATGACAATTCTAGTGATCCATCCAATGATAGTAATATCATCCTAGATATTAATCTAATCTACCTAATAACATGTCCTGATGACTGAATCATTATCTCGTACTTCACAATTCAACACATATGTCTCAATTACCACACAGAAGTAATTTCAAGCCCGAACCATCATGCTGACATTTATCTCATGTAACATAAATAATAATTCCTAGAGCATCTTTCCAAAACCTATGAAATTTATCAAATTTATCATTTATATATCCTTAACCTAGTTATAGAACCATATATCAAATTTATCATCCTTGGAGCCTCATTCCAACACCTAAACAATTGTAGTGAAGCACTAGCCCACCATCCACCCATGTTGGTATACCATCAATTCCTAGAGAATCAACCTGGAACATAAAAAAAATAGTATACTATTTATGTCTAGAGCCTAAATATGAATCCTAATTAATAAAGTATACTATTTTTTTGAATCCTTTTTCCAACGAAACCCTATATATAACATTGGTGGTGCCCAAGACATTAGTATGGACCAACATAATGAGAAGGAGCATCGGTCTAATCTACTATTCTACATGGAATTACTTCATCACCAAGAACATCGGTCTAGAATCTAACCATGATGTGTAATATTTGCTTCTATAGGATCATTATGACACCGAATCCATAGTATATATCCTATTCATGAAACCTCAGTCTATCACCATACCATATACATGTGACGTCACATCCATTATGCTCAAAAGTGTAGAGTAGGATGCCTAGAATCTCAGTCCATCACTCAAAACATAAAAAATATATCGGTACTGATATAGGGGTATTATCCAAAAAAAATTAATTTTAGATATTCGAAACCATATATATAGATCATCTATTTGGATCTAACAATCATCGCACCCCTTTTAAGTAAAATGGGATCCAAAACATGGAAACCTAACCATATCAAAACTTCCCCATGGGAATAATCGATGCCTAAACCTCAATAATCCCAATCATGACATGGACCAGCTGAACATACATATTGGACATAAATCTTTCCGCACCATCATCTCTTACATCACCTTAGGTCCCTAGATAACACCCATAGCCAAACTACTTAAGAAAACACACCCGCTCATGGTTGTACTAATAATTAGTCCCACACATGGCCCTCTAGAACCACACATAAATATAGTCATAACTTTTTTATCCATAAAAACATATTTGTATCATATTTATCCCCTCTCAAACATGAAAACAACAAAAATCTCAATATAAGCCCCATTATAAGAAACATCCCCAAAAGGCCCTCATAATGATCCTCGATCAACAAAATTATAAAAAGGTATCCATAAGAAAACCCATGCCACACGAGCATTATCAGTAGCCAACCACAACATTGGATGTTAAAATAACCATAAACTATCCCACAATGCATATCCTTAGGTGTCCCACAAACTCAAATAAAAACCATAATGGCACCCATCCATAACCACCATCCCACATTATCGACCAAACCCAACCACTCCAACCGTCCTGATCGTGAACATATGATTAAAACCTCATTTATTTAATCTTCAAAAATGTTACTGATACCTAAGGAAATTCCAAGATATTGTAATAGATACTACTCAATATAACCTTCTAGGATCCATCCATAGAACCTCAAACAAAATTCTATTGTATGCTCTTGCTAGTCAAATCACCGAGCTCAAAACCCCCACCATGGACACCAATCTCACAAACAAACCCACTAGAAGAATACAAATACAAACCTCAAGGAATTATTCTTACCAATCTATCATGCCCCATGACACCATCCAAATGACCTCTATATGATGAAAGGATTCCACCATCACGATATATGCCAAAAAAACATAAAAAATGGATGCCTCTCAAGTTTGATTCCATCATTGGGGTATCAAAACATCCATAACCCTCAAAATGGGGATAAAGGGAAAATACACGACATGTATACTAGATCCCATTGTAACACCCCGAGCTTCCACGATACGCTTCTCATTCAATAATGCAATAGCTTGCATTGTACGCAACTTCGAGTTCTAAAACACCACGACTAATCAAAGTAGCCGTTATGAATAGTAATAACCACTTTTTAAAATTATAGAAATTTTATATTTCAAAATGGACTTCATTTTTGTATTCGTAATATCGAAATTATCCAAAGTTGAATTTTTTGTAATTTTCTGAGAACTTACAATTTTTTATGAATAGTGAAAATTCCTTAAAAACAACTTTTTTAATCAAAATAATTTATAGTGATAAATTATACTATTTATTGGTTTTAAAGTATAATTAGAATATATTTTTACCATTTTATCCAATGGTGGTCATTAGAATTAATTTAACATTGAAATTGGACATAAACAATTGTCAATCTTTTGATATAAATTGTTTCTTAAAAACACGCTATTTGTTGTGACAGCGGGAATTAATTATAAAATTAATTAATGAAAATTATATGTTTGTAATTTCATAAAATAAAAATCATTCTTTAATTCGGAATATCAATTATAGCTTAGGGTGAAATTTTGGCATTGTTATGAAAAACTTCAATTTTTGATGAATAGTGAAACCACTAAGTGGTAGTTAAATAACTGATTTATGGTTTAAATGAAATATTACCACTTCTGTGGTTTGATTTTCAAAAATAGACCATACATGGTTGTCATTAAGAAGTAAAATGTGGTTCAATGAGATTAAAATAATTTTTGGTGAATAGTAACTTTTAAGTTCTTAATCACGATTAGAGGTAATTAGTGTAGTTTAAGGTAAAACAATATTTTAATAATATGATATGAGCTTGACACTTGTCCTACTCCTATTGGATGAGTCATGGCCGACCAAGACAACCCATGGGTCAACTTGGGGACCCCATGGAGCCACTTTGGTTGGAAAATGACATTAATATATATTTATTTAATGTTAAAATTAAATTGACACAAACATGAGTTGTTTTACTAAATCAGTTTTTAAGTGGGGTTACACAAGTCAAAATTTTGATTATAAATATTCATTAGAAAGATAAAAATATTTACTACATCATAGTATTTTTTTTATAATTTTTAGACATTAAATAAATTAAATTATTTATGACATCATGATGATGCAGCGATGACCTCATTATTTAACGGTTTAAATAAAATGGAAAGATAATGTAAAATCCAAAGCGTACACTTGCCAAAAACCTATTGTATGAGTAGTTTTCGAACCCTTATCATCTTATCCTCAAATTATATAAGTGTGGGACCTCTAAAATCCGAAACTCTTTTTATAATAAAGTGACTTTTCTTTACATTCCAAGAGTGCCCCTCCTCTCCACTTATAAAAGGCCCCCACCTCTCCCACCTTATTCACACCTTCAAGCCATTTGGCTCGGCCAACCTCTACCCAAATACTCTCCCAACGTCCCCATATTACTCCTAGAAGCCTCACTTTGGGCAGAACTCTTCCCAAGGAAGCCTTTGGCTCAAATCAAAAAGAGTTACCCGATTTTGAGGTAATGTCTTCTCTAATGTTGTTTTGTATTATTTTTCTTCTCCAACCCCCTAAACTCTTTTTATTCATTTCTTTTGTAACAACACAACTATCCTCAATATACTAGGATGTTGTTATAAGAAGGATTCGAGCTACACTTACACACACCTACATCTAATGGTTAAAGAACATACCGTTTCTATGGATGGTGAATTTCTGCCTCACGAAACGATGATTGTTCAACACTCATATAACACCTTAAAAGGTGGCCATTAAGATGTCACTATTTTTATATATGATATATAATATGTTTATGTTTTACTTATGCTTCTTTATTTCTCATTTATGGCATACTTTATGATTTCCATTATGGGTAAAACGCGATAATTTCATTTTAGGAAGTGCGGACTACCGCCCCCTCAAAGTGATTTGAATCGTTAATGCCATATGTGGGATGTATAAAGGATAGAGTAAATGTTATTATACACTATATTATACTGGAATTATATTATACATTTATATCATTATGATTACGGTCCATTAAATATGAAAATGAAATGAAAGTAGCGTTCATGCGTACGTACGGCTTACCGTCTCCATGAACGGTGCATTTCATTTCTTACCTCTAAATGTTACGTAATATTATAAATGAATGTATATACTAGATATATAAGATATATATGAAATATAAATCATGAATATAATTCTGGAGATAATGGATATTCTACCACATAAACAACTTGTAATTATAAGAAGTTTATTGTTGACTCAAGTACCAAAGATCGACAAAACAACCGTTATTAACTTAAATAATTAAATAATGTTCATAACATGGTAATAAGTGATATAAATGGAATAATGAACATGAAAAAGGTTCTTAAGTAAATAGAAATTAACTCTAGTTTATTATTCAGGAGGTTAAAGAACGGTCGAGTCAGGACAGAACGCAAGGTAAGGGAACTTCTTAACGCAATATCTTTTCTTTGGGTTAATCTCCTACTTTCAAATTATGTCATGATATTTTTATGTCCTATCTTGTATTTGTACATTATTAATGTGTACTTATAGTTAATACACATTATAGATGTACTTTATTTAAAAAAAATGATCTTTTTAAGGACTTCGTCTCAATCCCCTTTCGTTGAGGCATATTTGGTTTTATACACAACTTTCTTTTATACGGTGTATAAACCCCTTTGAAGTTTACGTTTATTCAAAAGGAATCTTTTTTATACGAAGCGTTTACTAAACGACAAAAGGGAATGTTTTTGTCGTACGTATGCGGTGACAATGACTTCTCCGCCGCCGTGACCACTATTTGAGTTTCGGCTTCCTCTACAAGCCATACCCTTTTTTTAAATGAAAAATAAATACCATGTTATACTTTTCTTTTATTTTGGTATTGAAAATGGTTTTGAAAGCATTTTTATTATATCAATGTGTTGTATTGAAATCTTCTGATTGAAATGTGGAAATGTTATGTTTACTTTATGCATGTTTTATGTGATACGATTATGTTATGGTTTATGATATGTTTAAACCTATTCATATGAGGAATGCATTGGACTTAATAAGTGACGGGTGGAGCCCACTATAGCTCCTCGATGCATCGGCAGGTCTAATGAGACAAACTAGTGTCTTGGCACGAGGCCTTGACAAAATCTTATTTGTGGTCTAGGCACGAGGCCTTGGCTACGTGGTTATGATAGTCTGGCATTATGCATTCCATCATTTTGAAAGTGGTTATTGATATTGCATGTGATTATTCGACCAGTAGAATATCCATGTGAAGAGGTGAATGGCATTATCTCATTTTACTTTTGCCATATTATGTTGATGTTCTAGTTTAAAAGGCTTTTGTTTTAGTTATAAATTGCCTTAAATTTTTATGTTTATTTATGAAAGCTTCCGCAATATTGTTATCCTTACTGAGCATCTGAGCTCACCCCTTTCAATGTTTTAATATTTTCCAGGATGTGAAGAAGTATTTTATGAATGACCTGCAGGGATAGTCAGAAGAGGAAATGAGTGTGGACTATGAAGACTTTTTTATTAGTTTTTCACTTTATGATGTAATGTAAGACTTATGAATGTATCTAGTGTTTCCAAGGCTACTAAACTAATCGGTTTTTCGAGACTTGATCTTTTGTGATCATGCCAATGTTACGAAGTAACGCACCGACTCTGGGTAGCTGGGGTCGGGGCGTTACAGTTGGTATCAGAGGCAGTTTAGTACAAACCTTGGAAGCTAGATTTAGACAAACTCTGATTAGAGCACGTAGACCTAAGATGAAATTTGAGGATTAGTATAGAATAACTTCCTAAAATTTTGGTATTGTAGAGATTTTGTGAGTTTTCCGAGCAATACATCCCTGTCTGGATACGAGCATGTAGAGGCGGCTCTGTCACAGATGTACCTAGGGGTAAAACCCGAAAACACCGCTTTGAGCTAGACTCAAACGGGATCTGGTGCACGACAACTGGCCTTGATGCACTATTGGTTACGACACTCCCGGGGGATTTGCTTAGGATAATTCTCATTTTCTTTACAAACCATTATGTAGGGTTTATGAGTATATACTTCTTCAAAGAAAACATTCTTATGATTATGGATTATATCCATAAACCATTCAATTTACATTAATTATTTTAAAAGTTTGGAATTATTCATTATAATTCATAAACTAACCTAGTTTATGTCATTGTATAGAAATGGCGCCCAGTAGAAGGAATGTGAACTCCAGCAATACGTATGATCCAAAGAGTAAGAAGGATCATATCTTTCACGGAATTAATCCAACATTTCGAAGGGAAATAGTCTCCCATGTGTTCTCAACATATGAAGAAATAGTATCATTTGTTAATAAGATAAGTAAAGAATTCTCTGAGTCCTATGGATTTGAAGCGAAGCAAGAGACGAAAGGGATGGAAGAGATAATGATGGATAAAGGGATGAGGGGAAAGAAGAATTTTCCAATATGTGGTAATTGTGGGAAGAAACATCATGGAACTTGCCTAAAGGGAATGGGAGTTTGTTATAAGTGTAGAGAAAACGGACACAAAGTGCGTGACTGCAAGGGTAAGAAAATGGTTTCAAATGTACAATGCTTCTTCTGCAAGGATTGGGGACACTACGCAAACCAATGTCCAAATCATCAGAGTATGCCCCAAATGATGTTATTGGATAATAATAAAGTTATGATACTACCACAGATGAGGAGTAATGATTATAGTTCTTATGTTGTTATTAAAGAATTTTGTAATTTCAGTGTTGTATCAATGATGTACTGGTTATAATAATTATGGAGTATATAAGTATTGTACTGCAGTACTATTTCATCAAGGACTTGAGATTGTGTGGAACCAAGAAAAGTGACTCCATAGTAGGTTAAATTTTTGGAAAATATATGGTTGAGAGAATGATAAACCATAATATGGTTCTGATACCGAGATAGTGATTTTGGAATAAGACGTGATTGATTTGGATAAATTATATTGGATATTCTTAACTTCCTTGAAACTGATAGATGATTTGTATACATTTTTGGATAGAAGGAGTATATCTAGTATTCTATAAGGAATAAGGGATCATGGTAATTCAGTATGTTTAAAAATAATACATGATGAAGGTTTTCACATGTTGTTACATGGAAAAAAGAATCTTCATTATGTTTACCTTCCTTATAAAATTTGGAATGTGAGTTGGACAAAAGTATTTCGGATAACTATAAAGGTTGGAATGGATTATGTTGATCTTTGGATAGTATTTTTTAAGGTTAAAAAATTTATGAAGATTATTTTTGGAATATTATAAAACTATAGTTTTAGGAAAAGGACAACCTGCAGGGTGGGGCATCACCCGTCGCGTCGGACAAAGCTGCAGGAATCGAACCCACAATAAAAGTGCGACAGGCCTTTATTTCCTACCACTAGCCTACAGGAAGTCCCCGGTTATTACAAAATAATTTTACTAATCTAAATAGTATGTGTTAATATTTGGAACCTTATACAATTAGGATAAGTATAATATTTTTGAGTTCTATTATCTTTTTGAGTGAAAGATGAGTTGAAGGTTGAAACTCTAATTGTCAAGCATAAATATATATATACCTATCTCTTATTCAATGAATAAATTAATTCTTAAACTTTAGTAAAGGGATATTAAAACAAAAAAATGTGTTATCCTAATACCTTATGTCTTGTTGAACTGATGATATTTTAAATCAACATAGATTGAAGGCTTTAAGGCCCTCAATTTGACAGTTGATTGTGATTGATGACCTCAATAACTCCCTATAAATATTTACGTTTTTCCTCTAATTATATGTCTCTAATTTCCACCAATGTTCTCCTAATCGAGATCATAATTGGGTGGTGACCTTTTCATTTCCCTTTCCCTCTTATTAAGGCTAAATTTTGTTAATCTTATTTCCGATGAGGGTTTTCCACAAAGGTATTTTCTCTTTTCAACCATTTATTTTCAATGAAAAAAATTTCAAATTGCGAGGACGCAATTTATTGAAGGAGGGGAGAATGTAACACCCCGAGCTTCCACGATACACTTCTCATTCAATAATGCAATAGCTTGCATTGTACGCAACTTCGAGTTCTAAAACACCGCGACTAATCAAAGTAGCCGTTATGAATAGTAATAACCACTTTTTAAAATTATAGAAATTTTATATTTCAAAATGGACTTCATTTTTGTATTCGTAATATCGAAATTATCCAAAGTTGAATTTTTTGTAATTTTCTGAGAACTTACAATTTTTTATAAATAGTGAAAATTACTTAAAACAACTTTTTTAATCAAAATAATTTATAGTGATAAATTATACTATTTATTGGTTTTAAAGTATAATTAGAATATATTTTTATCATTTTATCCAATGGTGGTCATTAGAATTAATTTAACATTGAAATTGGACATAAACAATTGTCAATCTTTTGATATAAATTGTTTCTTAAAAACACACTATTTGTTGTGATAGCGGGAATTAATTATAAAATTAATTAATGAAAATTATATGTTTGTAATTTCATAAAATAGACATCATTTTTGAATTCGGAATATCAATTATAGCTTAGGGTGAAATTTTGGCATTGTTATGAAAAACTTCAATTTTTGATGAATAGTGAAACCACTAAGTGGTAGTTAAATAACTGATTTTTCGTTTAAATGAAATATTACCACTTCTGTGGTTTGATTTTCAAAAATCAGACATACATGGTTGTCATTAAGAAGTAAAATGTGGTTCAATGAGATTAAAATAATTTTTGGTGAATAGTATCTTTTAAGTTCTTAATCACGATTAGAGGTAATTAGTGTAGTTTAAGGTAAAAACAATATTTTAATAATATTATATGAGCTTAACACTTGTCCTACTCCTATTGGATGAGTCATGGCCGACCAAGACAACCCATGGGTCAACTTGGGGACCCCATGGAGCCACTTTGGTTGGAAAATGTCATTAATATATATTTATTTAATGTTAAAATTAAATTGACACAAACATGAGTTGTTTTACTAAAACAGTTTTTAGGTAGGGTTACAAAAGTCCCAATTTTGATTATAAATATTCATTAGAAATATAAAAATATTTCCTACATCATAGTATTTTTTTTTATAATTTTTAGACATTAAATAAATTAAATAATGTATGACATCATGATGATGCAGCGATGACCTCATTATTTAACGATTTAAATAAAATGGAAAGATAATGTAAATTCCAAAGCGTACACTTGTCAAAAAACTATTGGATGAGTAGATTTCGAACCCTTATCATCTTATCCTTGAATTATATAAGTGTGGGACCTCTAAAATCCGAAACTCATTTTATAATAAAGTGACTTTTCTTTACTTTCCAAGAGTGCCCCTCCTCTCCACTTATAAAAGGCCCCCACCTCTCCCACCTTATTCACACCTTCAAGCCATTTGGCTCGGCCAAACTCTTCCCAAATACTCTCCCAACTTCCCCCTCTTACTCCTAGAAGCCTCACTTTGGGCATAATTCTTCCCAAGGAAGCCTTTGGATCAAATCAAAAAGAGTTACCCGATTTTGAGGTAATGTCTTCTCTAATGTTGTTTTGTTTCATTTTTCTTCTCCAACCCCCTAAACTCTTTTTATTCATTTATTTTATAACAACACCAGTATCCTCAATATACTAGGATGTTGTTATAAGAAGTATTCGAGCTACACTTACACACACGTACATCTAATGGTTAAAGAACATACAGTTTCTGTGGATGGAGAATTTCTGCCTCACGAAACGATGATTGTTCAACACTCATATAACACCTTCAAAGGTGGCCATTAAGATGTCACTATTTTTATATATGATATATAATATGTTTATGTTTTACTTATACTTCTGTATTTCTCATTTATGGCATACTTTATGATTTCCATTATGGGTAAAACGCGATAATTTCATTTTAGGAAGTGCGGACTACCGCCCCCTCAAAGTGATTTGAATCGTTAATGCCATATGTGGGATGTATAAAGGATGGAGTAAATGTTATTATACAATATATTATACTGGAATTATATTATACATTTATATCATTATCATTTCGTTCCATTAAATATGAAATTGAAATGAAAGTATCGTTCATTTGTACGTACGGCTTACCGTCTCCATGAACGGTGCATTTCATTTCTTACCTCTAAATGTTACGTAATATTATAAATGAATGTATATACT
Organism: Viscum album; assembly: GCA_963277665.1. NCBI lineage: Eukaryota > Viridiplantae > Streptophyta > Magnoliopsida > Santalales > Viscaceae > Viscum > Viscum album. The sequence continues at coordinate 759,712,996 of OY728147.1, forward strand.
GTATATATAAGATATATATGACATATAAATCATGAATATAATTCTGGAGATAATGGATATTCTACCACATAAACAACTTGTAATTATAAAAAGTTTATTGTTGACTCAAGTACCAAAGATCGACAAAACAATCGTTATTAACTTAAATAATTAAATAGTGTTCATAACATGGTAATAAGTGATATAAATGGAATAATGAACATGAAAAAGGTTCTTATGTAAATAGAAATTAACTCTAGTTTATTATTCAGGAGGTTAAAGAACGGTCGAGTCAGGACAGAACGCAAGGTAAGGGAACTTCTTAACGCAATTTCTATTCTTTGGGTTAATCTCCTACTTTCAAATTATGTCATGATAGTTTTATGTCCTATCTTGTATTTGTACATTATTTATGTGTACTTATAGTGAATACACATTATAGATGTACTTTATTTAAAAAAATGATCTTTTTAAGGACTTCGTCTCAATCCCCTTTCGTTGAGGCATATTTTTTTTTATACACAACTTTCTTTTATACGGTGTATAACCCCCTTTGACTTTTACGTTTATTCAAAAGGATTCTTTTTTATATGAAGCGTTTACTAAACGACAAAAGGGAATGTTTTTGTCGTACGTATGCGGCGACAACGACTTCTCCGCTGCCATGACCACTATTTGAGTTTCGGCTTCCTCTACAAGCCATACCCTTTTTTTTAATGAAAAATAAATACCATGTTATACTTTTCATTTATTTTTTTTATTGAAAATGGTTTTGAAAGCGTTTTTATTATATCAATGTGTTGTATTGAAATCTTGTGATTGAAATGTGGAAATGTTATGTTTCCTTTATGCATGTTTTATGTGATGCGATTATGTTATGGTTTATGATATGTTTAAACCTATTCATATGAGGAATGCATTGGACTTAATAAGTGACGGGTGGAGCCCGCTATAGCTCCTCGATGCATCGGCAGGTCTCATGAGACAAACTAGTGTCTTGGCACGAGGCCTTGACAAAATCTTATTTGTGGTCTTGGCACGAGGCCTTGGCTACGTGGTTATGATAGTCTGGCATTATGCATTCCATCATTATGAAAGTGGTTATTCATATTGCATGTGATTATTCGACCAGTAGAATATCCATGTGAAGAGGTGAATGACATTATCTCATTTTAATTTTGCCATATTATGTTGATGTTCAAGTTTAAAAGGCTTTTGTTTTAGTTATACATTGCCTTAAATTTTTATGTTTATTTATGAAAGCTTCCGCAATATTGTTATCCTTACTGAGCATCTGAGCTCACCCCTTTCAATGTTTTAATATTTTCCAGGATGTGAAGAAGTATTTTATGAATGACCTGCAGGGATAGTCAGAAGAGAAAATGAGTGTGGACTATGAAGACTTTTTTATTAGTTTTTCACTTTATGATGTAATGTAAGACTTATGAATGTATCTAGTGTTTCCAAGGCTACTAAACTAATCTGTCTTTCGAGACTTGATCTTTTGTGATCATGCCAATGTTACGAAGTAATGCACCGACTCCGAGTAGCTGGGGGCGGGGCGTTACACCCATGGTGTGTACTCCCATATCCCTAAATGGGTGTGTAATATAGAAAAACGTGGCATGTAAAACCCAAGAACACGATGTGTAAGTTAGGAACACGGTGTATACCCTACACAGGTTACCTACCTATGTACCGTAGATGGATTAACTATGTGTCTCTGTCTAGTCATGTACTCTCACAAGACGTGTCACCCACATGGGGTCTGGATTATTAGCATACACAACCATGTCTCCCACACATTGATCATTCAACCATGTACTTTAACACACACTGACTGACAATACATGGTGTGTTCTACATACTACAAACTATTTAGTCATCTTCTCATCTTATTCCCTGAAATGAAAGTACACACGACATGTTCTCTCCAAACCACATGCTGTGTAGTTGGATTTTTAAATTTGAAACCCGTATGAACCCCCATAACACCCATTTTTCCTAAAAATAAGCATAGAACGGCCACTGTAGGGACTTTAATAGCCATAATAGGGATATAAAACAAGAAAACTATTAATATATGAGGAATAGGGAAGAAAACTCAAATATTGGACAACCTCGAGGCATAAACGCTAAAGCTTCTAGTCTAAATCCACTCTCGATAGCTTCTCCTCGGTTCGGTCCTGATATTATGCAATGAATGATGTATAAGAACATCTCCTCCCCACACCCTCTGAATCTGGCCATCACATGCTAGTATAATTTTCTCCTCTTTCATTCCATGCATGGGAATCCCCAAATTGAGGGGGTGGGATTCAAATTAATTTTTTAATGAATTAAATTCTCATTTAACACTTGTCCTGAGTCCCATAACCTAATGATATTTTATACCATACTTAAGAAAAAACTCGTATTTTTAACTCACCCACAAAGTCAGAATCCAAATATTATGTTCCATTCAAAAGATATCCCCACCTAAACATGCATGAATAATCTAATATATAATTCATTAAATATTAAATATTGTTCGAAAACTCAAAAAACTTATAATTCTAGAAAACTCATTATCTAGATTAAACTCTATATTTTGTGGAAAACAGAGAGGTCAAAGAAATTATCCAAGATCATCTACTAGAAGAAAATGGCTATTTTACCCCTCATGATCACATATATGTAAAAAATTAAAATTAATCTCAAAATTAATAGCCTAGAAAAACTCAAGTCACTATAACCTCCCCACCATAAAAATTATCATCCTCGATATTCCTTAGCATTCCTTGAACCACACATTATTAACAAACTTATTCTTCAACTAAATTTCAACTTTTTTTCATTCTACTTGATGATACCAACAGTGTTTCACTACATAAAACTATAGATAATGTATACTAGACTCCCATAGTAAATCCACCATTTTACACTATCAATAAAACACTTAAACAGTGCCTACCCACAAATTTCTATCATGATATGTAATGATATCATTTAATACTCATCATCAACTCATGATTACTCTCACCATAGAACTCAACCCATATCTACAGATCTTTTCCATGATGCTTCCGGTGGTCAGAGTCACCTATCAAAACAAACCATCCATGGTCCATTAACCTACATGATGTGGTCCTCAATGAATCATCCATACTACTCACAATAGGGTCACATCAGCAAATCTGATCTTATACTCCCCGCCATAGAAGTATTCTTATTGTTTCCTCACAACCAAACATCCTTTCCGTGGACCATGCACCCAAATCACAACCAAACATCCTTTCCTTGGACCATGCACCCAAATCACAACCAAACATAAAAATTGGACATGTCCATCCTCCTACCACCATAGTGAAAAAAATAACTTCTAATATCTCCCATTCTTGGTGTCTAAGAATCAAAAACATGGTTTTCATCAATATCGAATCCACCATACGGACATATCCTATAAGAATAAAATGTTGGGATCCCCACCCTATGGATTCACAAACAACGCTCCATGAGTCAAACCATCAAGAGACCCCTTATCAACCCATGGAAACATCTATATAACATGGAATAAATCTGGTTCTCTTTTAGTATACTTTAGAAGATGTTAAGATATTTGGAAAGATCATCTAAAAACTAAGAATATAAAAATATTTTATCGAAAAATACAACTAAAAAATAATCCTTTCCAGAACATCATAGTTCTATCCCAAGGGCCATTGGTAACCATACCCACAAGCCTCTCATCACACCCACAATGATTCTCCTCCCATTCACGGATACCTTAAGAACTCAAGAACCACTAAAGTACACTACTATAGTGCCGAGTAAATAATAATAAGAAAATATCATGACACCAACACTCACATCTGAATGATTAAAACGTCATTAAATCGTCTTACTACCTTGTGTAACAAAACAACGAAACCTTATTTGACTCTATTGAGTAACCTCATAAAAACCTCAACTCCCAATCCAAAACCATGAAAACTAAAGAACTTCATGTTCTACCGATGAAAATCAAAGTCACCAGGATACACTTTCCTGGAAAGCCATTTCTTGGTTAGGATCCTGAATAAACCAACCCCTCTCAAAACTATCCACATGAATAAAGGCTGTTACACAGGTTAAACATCCCAAAAAAAGGAATCAAACAATCCTAAACCTCAAACCCAATGTCACCATTCATACACCTTTTTTAAAAGTACCAAGCATATATTTGTGCCTTATACACCCAAAATCACACATATCTTGGTAAAAACCTATAACAAACTCAACAACAGTAGCATAGAGTTGGTGGTTATTTTAATAAAATGGAATCATACAAGATATCACATTACCAATGATCAATCAGTTTAGTATTCTTGAAGTAATAAATACATATATGGAACCCTTATTACATTGGTAAATAATAATAGAAAATAAAAAAATGAAATAAACATATTCTTTGATACTTATTCAAATATTTCATCTTCAGAACATAGGGAAGGGAAAAAATGGAATGGCCAAAGTCAAATGCACATTAAGTGTTACATGAATTAATAATAAGTGATGAAAAAATAATAAGGAATAATAATAATGGGATGGTAAATAACTTCAAAACACTTTCAAACAAAAAATTATGGATGTAAATGAGTCCATATATATTGTCATAGTGAAAATATCATGGAAAATATGAAGTAAATACTAAATGAAGAAAATGATTCATTATTGCAAGTTATGTATATGAAATGTGAACTATTAAACCATCAATATGGATTAAGCATGTTGTTAAAAACCCATTTGATTCTTCATAGAAACAAACACGAAGGGTTTGTCACCAAATATTTTTTCGCATGATACATTTTTATGTATTGATATGTTATAGTGGGCCCCAACCATCACATAATCTCCAAATAATTCTTCATACAAATATTCAATTCATTAACAACATGAATTATTAAAATATCCCTATTGATTTGATGATAAAGATTCATCAATATGTACCCAATTAAAACAAGATTCAAAAAAACATCTATAAAAATGGTACACGACTAAGGAAATAATAATATCCATGATAAATGAAATAAATATATTTAAATAAATATTTAATTAATGATGATCACAAATTAAAGGGATGTATGCATACATGACACAAAAGGAATAAGTTTTGAATAATTCATAACTAAAGTGAACATCATAATGGTGTCCATGAAATTATGGATTTGATTTATAATTGGAAATTTAGAAAGGAAAATAGGTATTTTTTAGGAAAAATTATGTCTAAATGAACTGAATAAATGTAAAAAAGTAGTTAAAAACCTTATAAATGAGCCTATTTTGTTGAAAGGGAAAATAATAATGTGACTTTAAAATGGAAAATGATTATTTGTTTGAATAAATCCATAAATGAAAAAAAAATAGTTTTTCATGATAAAATGAGTGATTTTAGAAAAAAATTTGTAGCTTAAAATTTATTATGGATGGTATGTAAAAATGGGTAATAAATTGGGAAGCCCCCTTTATCCAGGCATGATTATTTAGAGGAATTAAAAATGGATACTTATAAAACATGTATTTCCCCAAAAAATAAATAAGAATTGAGAAGGGATCATATATTTGGAACATAAAAAACGAATGTAGGATGAGTACATAAGAAAAATTAAGAATTTTATTGGGTTAAAGAGAGAGAAAGTTTAACCTGAATGAAAAATAGAGGTTTAGGGAGAATCCCTTACCATATGTCTGAAAGTGTTATGTACATTCACATAATGCCATGGATAATGAAATTATATTCATAAATAATTAAATTAAGAACCAATTCAATTTTTTATATTTTTTATTATAATCTTATTATGTTCATTTATGACCTATTTGATTAGTTATAAGATTCAATTTTAGCATTCATTAGTGTTCATTTCCTTGTTTTTCATGGTCGGTTCACTTGTATACATGTAAAAAAGATCATGTAAAATGGGAATAATTATCCAGAATTGAAATTATATGTTATTAATGGAAATCCATAAAATTAAATGGTCTTATATATATTTTATTTTATTTTATAAGTATGATTCATTAGATAATACATTAGTTATAATCATTTATATCATTTTGGTTGTTTTTTCAATCATCAAAAATAGTTTTGTTTTATTCTTTAATATTATGTAAATATGTTAGTTCCAAAACAATAAAAAGTTTATAAAATAAAATTTAAAATATATTTCAACAATTATTTTTGTTTTATGACAAGCCTTAAATAAGGCAAATTTAAATGAAAATCCATTTTCAATAGTGTTGGTAAATTGAGAGATCACGGGCAATGTTTTCATTTTTTGAACAAAAGAGAGAGAGAGGAAGGAGTATGATGTTTAATCATATATTAATGTTATAAAATTACAATATATAAAATATACCAGAGTTATCATTACACTAGGATATTTTCAGGTGATGAGAAGATAAGAAAAGTAAAGATATTGATATAAGAAATAAAAGAATGCGCAAGAGGATTTTACCTCTTGAATTTTTCCCGTTGACAACCTCCTTAAGGAAATTGGGTTTGGAATTTTGTTGATACCAAAGGATCATGAACGTGGAGAAGAGAATTAAGAAGGGTATTGGGAAGAAATTGGAAAATATTAAAGGCTTTAGAGTTTTGATGATAAGGGGTGGAGAGGGGCGGAATTTATAGTGGATGACAGGGAATTTTTTTATTTTATTCAGTAGTTTATTATTTTTAGCTCTAGACTAGGAATAATGTTTCTTATTATGAATAAATATAGTAACTAGTTCATGTGAGTTAAATGTAATGGTTCTTAAATCACCAAAACATCATAAATGACAGAATAAATCATGTATTTGGATAAAATATTCAATACAAAAAATTATTGTATTTCACTATTCACTAAAAATTCAACTATTTCCTAAAAATAAAAAAAAATCAACCCAACAATTTTTTGAGATGAAGAATTAAAAAATGGATTCTATTTTTTGAAATTTATTTTATATATATGAGAAATTTTATTTATAATTAAAATCACCATTAATTAGAAAATACCGATTTGAAAATTATAACTTATTTTACAACACATTTACAAATTAATTAGGGTCTCATAAAATTAAATTATAATAAAAGAAAACAAAATAATAATTTATGGATATATTTGATGAAAATATTTTATACTTTAAATCATTATATTAATCATAATATTATAAATAATCCTCTATGGTGTAAAAAAATTCTAACAATTAATTTATCATTTTTGAAATATTTATCTACTAATACTATTGAATAATTATTTCACATTTGCATTTATAGGATGCCTAAATTATATTTATACTTGAATGGGGGAGGTTACTATACTATTGTCTATATAACTATTCCTAATGGTCATATTACAATTCTTAATGGTCAAATTACTATTTCAACGGTAATGGTAATATTTAATAGTATATCATTGTTTTTTATGTTTGGTGTTATGTGAAACATAAGATATAGAATGAAGTGAATTTATTTAAGAAGATACATAATCTAAAATATTAAAGATTTAAATTCTTCCTCCCATAAATTTCATACTTGAATAAGTTATTGAATATTTTCTTCTAAATAGGTGACGCTAGTTCTTCTTCATAACATCCTGAGGTTCCCATGTTGCTCCATCCATTTTATGATTTATCCATTGAACTTTTACTAGTAGATTCATTTGATTTCCCAAAAATTTCTCTCTAGTGTCATGAATCTTGACAAAAAATTTATAGTGAGACAAATTAGGTTCCAATTCTATTTTTTCAAAGGTGAGTACATGCATTGGGTCACACTTGTAATTCTTTAAAAATGATATTTGGAACACATCATGAACTTTGGAGAGACTTGGTTTCATTTCTAATTTGTATGATACAAATCTAATTATTTCAATAATTTAAAATGGTCCAATATACCTAGGGATAAGTTTCCCTTTATTACCAAACGTTTGGGTACCCTTCCATGAAGATACTTTCACAAAGACATGATCTTCCACATGAAATTCCAAATCCTTTCTCTAGTTGTTAGCATAAATCTTTTTACTACTTTAAACCACTATTATATGATCCTAAATAGTACTTAAATTTATCACTATATCATTAATATGTTTTGGGACAATAAGTTTCATCTCATTAAGTTCATACCAATAAGTTCAATTACGAAATATATTTACATATAATGCATCATATGGTGCCATTTGAATACTATAATGAAAACTATTATTGTAGACATACTCTATAAAAGGGATATACCAATACCACATCAATTTAAAGTCAAGTGATCATGATATCAACATGTATTATAATTCTTGAGTATTCCATTTAGGCAGTTCATTGGTTTGAGGGTGATAAGCAATACTAAAATGATGCTCATTATCCAATGTCTTCTAAAGAATCATCAAATATTTTAATGTAAAATGGGGATCTCGATCAAACAAGATTGATAAAGGTACAACATTAATTCTTTCAAATTCATTAATATAAGGTATTTATATGAAATAAATATGTAAATATTCTCTTATATCAAGAAAATGTGTCGATTTTGTAAGATGGTCAACAATAACCCATATTGAAACATTCCTTCTAGTTGTACTTGGTTGTACTCAAACAAATTCCGTAATAATTTCATCCCCACTTCTGCATAGGAATAGGTAGAGGTTTCATGAATCTTCTAGGATATTGTCTCTCATCCCTTACTGTTGAAAAACCACACACCTTGACACATAGTCTGCAATTTCTCAATTCATATTTCCACACCCAAAATGTTTCTTTGGATCTCCTTACATCTTGGTTCTACTAAGGTGTATAGATAAATTTGAGATATTAAAATCATAAAATATTTCATCTATATCTCTAGTATTGATGGAATACAATACCTCTTTCAAAATTTCATAACTCTATCCTCATACACGAAGTCTTAAAATATTCCATCCTTAATGATGTTAATTTTATTTTGAAACTTCTCATCATCAGATTGAGAAATTTTTATCTTCCATATAAAATATGGGTTCACAATCATTTGAAAAAGGAGAAATGTTTCCTCTTCCTTTAAAATTATCATATCTATATTTACTATATCTATAAACATATAATATTTCACAATCCTACTTTGGGTTATATTTTCATGATCTTTCTTACTTAATGAATCGTCTACCTTGTTTTATTTTCCTATGTGGTAGTGTATTTTGAAATCATAATCTTAGAGTAACTTTTTCTATCACTATTGTATCAAGTTGAGTTATTTATATGTAAATATTTAGTTCAAAATCTTGTGGTAGGTATATATCTCACATCTTTTACCATAGAGACAGTGTATCCATATCTTCAGAGAAAAGATTACGGCTAATAAATCATGACCATGAGTTGGATAATTTTTTTCATGTGTCTTGAACTTCCTTAACACATACAAAATAAATTTATCATTATGAATAAGTACATAACCCATTACATTATTTTATGCATCACTTTATAACACAAACTAATCCTTTCATGATGGAAGAGTCAAAATTGGAGCACTGACCAATATTCTCTTCAATTTTTTAAATCACTTGGTACATTATTTTGTCAAAATGTAATTAAGACCTTTACTTGTGATCTTGGTTAACAGGTTAGCTAATTAAAAAAAATTCTAGATGAATTATCGATATTAACCTACTAAACCAATGAAACTACATACCTTATTTATGCTTGTTTTCATATGCCATTATTTGATTGACTTTGTCTTCGGTGTACCAATTGAGATTCCATCCATATAAAAAATGTCCAAGAATTAAAACTATTTGAATATAGAATTCATACTTTCTATACATCCGGTATAACTCTTTTCTTTTAATAGACTCCATAACAATTGGAAAGTGGTTCTCATGGTCCTTAGAGCTTTTAGATTACACCAAGATATCATGAATCGATACCAAAAGAATTTCTATATATTCATTAAATACTCTATTCATTTTATTCAGGAAACCATTGGGTGTGGTAGTCTAGGAAAATACAATTAATAGAAAACAAAATTTCTTTACCTAGTTTGAAATGATTTTCTTAGAATATCTTCATACTTTACATGAAATTAATGACATCTAGAACAAAAGTCAATCTTTCAAAAATTTTGAGCTCTATGAATTTATATAAATAAATCATCCAAACAAGGCATAAGATAATTATTATTTATTTTATTATCATGTATTTATCTATAGTAAATGCACACCCTCAAGTATCCATATTTATTATTAATAAAAAGGATTGGAGATCCACATGGATAAAAACAAGGTATAATAAATCCCTTATTACTCAAATCCTTTAGTTGTTTCTTCAGCCACACTAATTTAATTATTTCAATTACATACGTATTATTTATATTCGTCTTACATCCAGTATTTTATCAATGGTAAATTCCACTACACACTCTGGGAGTTCCCAAGTAATTCCTAATGAAATAAATCAATGTATTTCTACAGAATTGGTACATACTAAATTCTAATATTACTTTCCTCATCTCTACATATTGTTTTATCTTCCTCCCCAAAAATTTCATTTAGTTAATCTACTGAGGGTTGATCTAGATAAGAATTAGATGATGAGGTTTCTGATATATAAAAATGGATTCTATATCTTCTTTATAGATTATAATTTTCTTATTCTTTCTATAATTTTTCAGTTAATATTTTGAAATCCACTCTATATAAAGGATTATTCCAAGTTCAACCATGGGTATGATGATATGTTCATCAACTAAATCAAGTTTATGTGTCATAAAGGGGACATATGGGCACATTTTTTTTTGCAATGAGACTTCATTTATGAGTTTTCACTAATAACTCCATAGTTAAATAAAAAGGTAACTCTTTAATATTCTTGGATAAATGGATGGATATATTGGAGTGTGATGATGAAGAATCAAATTAGTAATTACCTATATTTGAAGATATAATTAATGTACCTGCCACCACATCATTGGTTACTTCTACTTTAGATATAGTGATCACATAAACATGTCTGTATCTACATGACCTATTTGGTGGAACATTACCCTGATGATTGTGATATTAATATGAATAATTACCCATTTCATTATAATTGAAACATGAACATCATTGATTTTATTCCTCCCCTTGCACTCATTTTCTCAATGATCCTTTTCAATGCACATATAGAAAACTCTCATTCTTCTCAATCATTTACCATGATGGTTCATTCCAAATTTTTTACATAATAAAAATTGGTTCAATTACTAATTCTTTTTTGATGCCTCAAAATTCACATAGTTATCATACCTCTTATTATATTGAATTCCCTTGAACAAATAGGATCTCAAAAATTCCTTCTCTATTTTTATGGCACTTAAAATTAATTCATTATGTGTTGAAAATGTTTGAGAATACAGTGCCCTTAAGAGACATGGATTAAGAACTTCAATTAAATGATCAATCTTGTCTAACGAATTACATATGTAATCTATAGAATACTAGTGTAGTCTTGTAAAGGTAGCCTCGTACTCTATGATACTCTCTTCTTCCCTTTGATTTAGGAAAATGAATTTTATCATAATTTTAGTTCATTGATCATGAGGTAAATGTTGTTCAAAGAATTTTTCTTTAAAATTTCTCCTTTACATGTATTCCATTCCATATTCCACCTTAGTATTTTGGATTAATGAACACAATTTATTAGCATCTCCTTTGAGACAATATACTTCCAGTACTACATTTATGTTTTAATTTCATCTAAAATATAGAAATACCCTTTCATGGTACTTGATCCACAACTAAGATACCAATAGATTAGTTTTCCTGCTAAAATATGGGGGCTTATGCTGCATGAAACAATCCAATATAAGAATAGTATGTTTATTCATCATAACCTGAGTAAGCTGTCCAAATATGTTCATGATCTACTAAACTCCAACACTAACTCTGTTGACTCTATCAATAGGGAAATTCATACATTGACCATGGGTATTTATTCCCCTTCATCCATAAGGCCCCATTAGTTAATAATGACACACAAAAAGATATATCATAATCATCATCAGTAATGAGAAAAAAATCCACTAAAATCGTTTTTTATAATTCTCATGTTTTCTTAATATATGATTCCCAAGATTTCTACTAAAATTCCTATGATACCAACTATAATAACCCCAACCCTATTATACCAGAGATGGTGGTTATATTTCTAAAATGGAAGAGATAAATGAGATCACATCACTAAGGATTGATCAGTTTAGTAGTCTTGATAAACTAGATACTTACATGGTATCCATATTACATTGGTAAATAAATATTGAACATAACATGGTAAATAAAATGATTCCTCAATACATATTCAATGATTTAAATTTCAGAACCTAGGGAAGGAAAAAAATGAAAGGGGTGAGATAAAATACTTAGTAAGGGTTACATGAATAAAAAATAAGTGAAGAAAATACAATATGACATAATCATAATGGAACGGTAAATAACTGAAAAACACATCCGAACAATAAACTGATAATTAAATGGAATCAATATTTTTTCATAAATAAATTCTGATAGAAAATAAAAAATAAATATTAATTAAAGAAAATTATTAATCATTAGATGTTATGTATCTAAAATATGAACTATTATACTATCAAGAATATTTAATTTTATGGGTAAGAACCGTTCTAATTCTTCTTATAAAAAACAATGGGGTTTTCTCCAACTATTTTATCTCATGAGATGTATAGATGCATCAAGTGGATATATAGCGCCACACCCATCACTAAAAATCCAATGTATTTTTCAAACATAGATTCAATTTAGGAATAATATTACTTATCCAAATATCGGTATTGATAATAGGATACAAATTCATAAATATTTACCCAATTAAAACAACATTCAAAGAATAAACCATATGTAAAAATAGTACATGGATAATAAAAAAAATATCCATGATACAAGAAATTTATAAATTTAATGAAATATTCACTGAATTTTTATCACAAATGAAAGGGAAGTATGCATACACCACACACAAAGAATAAGTGGTGAATAAGGCATAAATATTGTGAATATCATAATGGTGTCCATGAAATAATGAATTTAAATCATAATTGAAAATTCATAAAAAATAAATAGTAATATATCCTAATAAATGGGGTCAAACATAAGATAAAATTTGTGAGAAGTGTTTGAGATATTTAGGAAATGAGGCTCTTTGGTGCTGTTTAAGGTAAAATAATAAGGATAATTTAAAACAGAAAAAGAAATAATTGTTGGTATAAAACTAGAAATGAAAAAAGAGCTTTTAATGATAAAATAATGAATTTGTGAAAAATATTTGCAGATTGAAACATATTATGGATGGTACTTGAAAATAGGTAAGAAATTAGGGTATTCCCTTTAATTAGGATTTCTCATAGAGAAGAATTGAAAATGGTCCATTATAATTCATGTTTTTCCTCATAAAATAATGAATAATTGAGCTTGGTTAATATGCATGAAACATAGAAATAGAATTTATCATGATTAATTATAAATAATTAAGAACTAAATTGGGTTAAAGAGAGATAAATCATAACCTAAATGAAAAATAGAGGTTATGGGAGAATCCCTTACCTTATGTCTGAAAGTGTTATGCACTTGAAATTAATGTCCCAAATAATTAAATTGGATTCATTAATAATTAAATTAATAAACAATTAAACATGGTTTTTATTTATTATAATATTTTTATGTTAATTTATTCACTTTTTGATGAATTATAAGATCCAATTTCATCGTTCGGGAGTGTTTGTTTCCTTGGTTTTCATGATTGGTTCACTTGTATAAATGTACGAAAGATCATGTAAATTGTGAATAATTATCCAGAATTGAAATTATATGTAATTAATGGAAATAAATAATAATAAATGTTATTATATATCAATTTTATGGTATGACAATGAATCATTAGATAAGACATTAGTGAAAATCATTTAGATTATTTTGGTTGTTTTTCGATCATCAAAAAATAGTTTTGTTTTATTATTTAATATTATATATATATATTAGTTACAAAACAATAAATGTGTAATAAAATAAACTTTATAATATTTTCAACCATTATGTTGGTTTAATGAATATCCTTGAAGATGTTAAAGGAAAATGGAAAGGTATCATACACGATGTTGGTAACTTGACTCATCACTTGCGATGTTTTCATTTTTAGAATAAAAGAGAATGAGGAAGGAGTTTGATGATGGATATTCCATTTACATGATATAATTAGAGTATATAAAATATTACATAGTTATCATGAAACATGTATATGGGTAGGTGATTAGAAGATAATAAAAAAAGTGAAAAGGAAAATAAAAAAAAGTGAAAGAGGATTTTACCTCTTGAATTCTTATGCTTGATAAAATCCATGGGGAAATTGGTTTTGGTATTTTATTAAGACCAAATTCTATTGGAATTGGGAAATATTCTTGGGAAGTGTATTGGATAGAAATTGGACAATATTAAAGTCGTTATATGTGTGAAGAGATTGGGTGGTGAGGGGTGGCATTTATAGTAGAGGAGAAGAGGTTTTTTTGTTTATTTTATTCAATATATTATTATTTTGGCTCAAGATTATGAATAATGACGATTTGTATGACTAAATATAGTAACTAGTGAATGTGAATCAGAACCAATGGTTCTCACGTCATCTGTATATCAGTCAGGACTTAATAATTCACATATTTGGGTATAATGTATAATAAAAAAATTACAGTATTTCATTATTGATTAAAAATTAAACTATTTCAGAAAAATCCCAAAAATTAACCCTATGAATATTTAAATATGTATAATTAATAAATGGAATTAATTTTATTAATGTAATATTCTAAATATGAGAAATTTAATATATAATTAAAATAATCATTTATTCAAAAAAATATTGATTTTAAAACTATAACTCCTTTTATGACACTTTGAAAAATTAATTAAGGTCTAATAAAATTATCATATAATCAGAAGAAAACAAAATAATAATATACGAAAATATTTTTTGAAAATAAATTACCTTTTTAAATCATTATATGAATTATAAAATAGTAAATAAATGTATATGTTTTTCAAAAATTCCAATAATTAATTTATCATTGTTAAAACATTTATTTACATAATTTATGACATAATTATATCATATTTCCATTAATAAGATACCTAAATTTTATATATAATTTAATAGGTGAGGTTTGTATTTTATTTTCCATATTAGTATTCCAAAAGGTTATATTATTATTCCTAATGGTCACATTACTATATCATCTGACATGTTATTATTTAGTAGTATATCACGATTTTTTAAACTCAGTGCTGTGTGAAACATAAGCTATTGAATGAATTGAATTTATTTAAGAAGATACATACCATAAAATCATGGGGTGTTATAACCCCTCTCACATCTCACCCTCGAATGTATAATAGATCTCAGTCAGTTCTCTGGAGTCACATCAAAAGTGGAACTAGGCTCTCCCACCAAGCCCAACCGATCAAGTCTCATGCTAAGCCACTAGGTCTAACAACCTAGGTCTAAGATACCTTATAGAAGGAAACAACTAATGGGGAACAAACTTGAATCCTTATCATAATAACATGAATTCATAAAAACAAAGCACGCTCCTCTATGGTCCAACAACATAAAGGTATCACGCAACAACAAATAGTCCACAACTAGGGTATCCTTCCTCTACGAGAATCTACACATCAGACCACTCTTTGGAGGACCTGAATATGAAGCAAACTTAAAAAACAATCTCTAAGGTGTCAAAAGTCCTACACTTATACAATAATGATGGAAAAGGGCCACTTCACTATCCATGCATGATAATCACACCCATTTCCTCACTGTCGAGCATCTCGTTGTGTATCTACCCAACATGTCATCAGAAATAAATCCATTAAATCACTCACTAACAGGATTATAACATGTGGATCCTACATTCCTATAATGATTCATGAGATTCCAATTACCTCGATAGTCCAATAATGAAAAACAAAGATATTCCTCTTACCAATTGGACAAGAACTTGAAATCCATCATAAAACATAAAATCCAAACAACATGTCTGCCTCTTGATGAGAAAATAATATAGAATCATAACATCATATATCTAGAACATCAATCCCAACACTTGCTAACTTGGAATTCCTACCATATCAGGTGTTTGAAACACACCATATTGTTATCTACCACAAGCTCATACACATTCCTATATCTCTTATATACCAAACCCGAAGTTTTGAAATAACATGAAAGTAACTCCTCCAGTACTACTTCATAAAATCATGACCTGAATTTCACTAAAATAGGAATTTCGAGCTGGTTTTCCATAACATCTCAAGGTAACTTCCTCATACAGAAAAGGATTATGACTAGTAGTGGGGGTCTAAAGTTAAACCACAAGTTGATTGTACCCCCATATCAGGGTTGAAAACTAGAAGTAAATAACCAAACACCCTTATCATCATATGAAGTGTAATAATAAATAAAATAAATCTAAAACATGCTATAATAAAATTAGATAAAATAATGGACAGAATGACAATGTCATATATAAAACAAAAATTTAAAATAAGAAAATAAATTACTAAAAATTAAATATAATAGGCCCTCCTTCCAACACTAGGAAATATCACAAACCCAGTCACCAGTAAACATTGAAGTTCCTCATGTAATCCAAGGATTCAACCAATTAAATCATGCATCCATTATAAACCCGAAAATTACACATAAGGTCTATATGTACATCAAGGTGCATGTACAGGGGTGAGAAATAAATATCAGTAGGCCACCCCCAATGTTTAACCATTAATATACTTCCATAAGTTCATGACCATGATCTATGATCATACTAAATGATACATAACTGGAAATAAATACAAATAAAACAACAATAGATCCTTAGGTTAAAAACCTTTATCAACCATACTTGCTTCAACCAGTGCCAAAGTGTCTTTAAGAATGCCACAATGACTGTACATCCCAAATAACCTACATGATACATATCCATAATAGCTGAAAACAAACATGAAAATTCGAGGGACTCATCCTACGATGGTCCTATCATCCCAGATATTAATCTATGCTATCCCATACTATGTTCTCAGTGGTAGAAGATTATGTCATTCTTGTAACCTCAACAGATATGTCCCAGTTACAGCACAAATGTAATACCAATCCAGGGAAATTATTCTGACATCTATATCATGAAATATAAAAAATAATGCATATAGAATCAATAAAAACCCTCAATTAGATATCAAAATGATCATACATGGGGTATCAGCTGAGTTCCTGAACCATGTATAAAATTATTCTTTCCTGGACCCTCAATTGAGCACCAAAATCATGGGTGTGAAGAATCAATCCACCATCCATCTTAGTTGGACCATAAATTCAAAGAGCATTAGTCTGGCCCAACACAAAAAGAAATAAAATCATTCCAAAATCCTATTAAACATGGCTTGAAATCACCACATAGAATAATAGTCTAGACTATAACCAGGAATTATACTATTTTTTTCCAGAGCATAATTCTAAAACCTAATTCATAGTACACCTCATGTTCCCAAAACCTCAGTCCCACACCATACCACATATATGTGATGTCAAATCCACTTTACTCAATAGTGTAGGGAAACATTCCCAAAACCTATATCAAACTCTCAAACCATATACAATTTATTAGTACTGATATGGGGTATGAGTCCAATAATATCAGTTCTAGATATCTAGAACCATATATATGGATCATCTTTCCAACTCTCTCAACTATATTATCCTTTACTAGTAAACATGGATCCAAAACATGGGAACCCAAACATATAAAAATGTCCCATGGGAATAATTTGAGTCTCAACATCAAAAAACCAACAAATGATAAGGGCTGGATAATCATCCATATCAGCTATCAACATCTCATCCCTATTGGATCTAACACCGTATTAGGTCCCAAGGGAAAATACATAACCAAAATACTTAAGAAAACACATCTCATCATGGTCTTTATTACAATTGGGACTACATTTGGACCTCTAGAACCACACATAAATTGAGTCATACCTCTATAGATCCTCAAAACTAGAACTCAAGAAAAGTCTTCCCTTATGAAACCCTAGTAATAGCCAAACTCTCGAGCTGAACCCTATCACAATAAACATCCTCAAGAAGCTCTTAGGGAACTCTTATAGATGCATGATAAAAAAACCTGACAATGATAAATACAAACAAAAATCCGTTTCATATAGTAATTCTAAACAACCAACCAAAACATATGATGATCACTTAACTTGAATGTAGTCCACTATGGGAAAACTATGGTGTCCCACAGACTCCCATAAACACCATAGTGGATCCCAACCATAACCAACATCCTATGATGTCGACCAAACCCAAAGGATCCAACCTCCTTATCCTTCAACTCAAGATCTAATACTCAATTACACTATCATAAAGAAACTGGTCCCAATACATAGGGAAAATACATGATCTCCTTAGAGATACTAATCAATCCCTCATCATGGGATCCATCCAATGAACTTCAAAAGAAACACCACGGAATGCATAGTATAGGAGAATCACTGAGCTCACAACCCTCACCTAGGACACCCATCTCACAACCAAAACCTCTAGAATATACTAAATCTAAACATTAAGGGAATTCCTACCACCAAACTATCATGGCCCAAAACACCGTCCAAATGACCTATATATACCAAAATGACTCCACCATCACGATCTATATGAAAAAACACCGAAAATGAAGTCTTTAAATATCTAGTTGTAACTTTAGGGTGTTAAAACATCCAAAACACTAAAGAGGGGAACAAATGGGTAATACATAAGGGATATACGAGAGAATAAGTCATATACTCCCACAGTCCCTTCTGGGCATATACTCTAGTACAAATTGGAATGTAAAACCCAAGTACACGACCTGAAAGTTAGGTACACAGAGTACACCCAATATGGGTGTCTTACCCATGTGGGTATCACCCTGAGTTTTTTGAATTATTTATCTTTAATTAATTTAATATGTTGATGTTTTAGATTTCACGTAACATTAAGAATAACTTTTTTGACACGAAATACCTAACATAAAAAGGAATGTAACATCCAAAGACTGTAAAATGTGTTTAATATTTTAAATAAATTGTATTTTTAATTCAAACAACACTGATTTACCTTTCATAATATACAATAATGAATTTCTTTGATGAATTATGTTACTGGAAAGATCATACTTTACTAAAAAAAATATTCTAATTAAACATTATTATTCAGTATAATATGATATTACCTAGACATTAAATTATTTTTTATGAATAGTTTTATCTATATAATGAAAATATATGGTCTATAAAAATATAAGGTGAATTCATTGGTTACTAATTAATTATAATTCAAAATATAAACCGATTGAATATAAAGGATATATTTTTATACTCCAAAAGGTTTATTGTCTTAATAAATTAAATTTATCAAAATTATAGAATGATATTAATGAAATATATATTTTATTTTTTCAATAAAATATTTTTGATACACATAAAATAGATTTGATAGGAATAATATAAAAATAAATCTAATTTAATGAATAAAATATTTATTTTTCTAAAAGATAAATTTAAATCTTTTAAATAGAGAACAAATTTTAAATATTATTAATTAAAAAAATTATAATATTTAATTTCAGAAAAAAAACTTTACTTGTATATATGAACATTAAAATTTTATTAGGTTGATTTTCCGGTTATTTTTCTATTAAGTTTTATTTTTTGATGAATAGTGATTAATATAAAAATTTAATTCAATACTTATTTTTTGTCTAATTTATTTAGAATGTTAAATTAAATTTTTGATTAGTTTTATAAATTATAAATCAATTAATACAATTTAATTTATTTCAATCAATTTCAATTTGAAACTTTATATAAAAACATACCAAACATATGAATTTTTTTACTTTAAAAACTCGCTTTGTCATCCCATCCTCGGGATTAAATTTGAATTAGTTTATTATAGTTATTCGATTTTAATTTATAAAATGGGTTCATTATTTTGAAGCATAATAATTTATAGTTTATAATATGTTCAACATTTTTTTTACCAAAAATATTGTTGAAAGTGATTCAAATTAATTAAAATGATTAAGCGAAAAAATAGCCTAACAATGGACTAAACCATAAACATTATGCCAAACTGACATATAAAATTGTCCAAAATCCATTTCCTATTTATATTTAGACCCTATACTACTTTTTATTTATTTTTTACTATTATTTGAGATATTTTTAAAATAAAAAATGTGGATACAATTCCCAATTTAAAAATTTACAAGAATGCCACTCGTCCTCCACTATAAAAAGGCACTCAACCCTCCCACTTATTCACACATATTAGGGACATTGGATCAGCAAATAATCTAATAAAATATGCTCCCATATTACCCCCTTTAATTATAGAAGAATATATTTTGGTAGATATCAAAACATGGAATCCATTTAATGCAAAGCAAGATGAGTTACCCACGGAAGAGGTAATATCCTTCCTCAAGGTCATTTATTTTATTTTCATTCTCCACTACCTAAAATCTTACTATTCTATGATTGTATAATAAAATAAGTATCCTAAATGTACTGAGTTGTTTCTTTCTATGTGTTATTCCTAAATTAAAAAACACATAAATCTAAAATGTAACGAATTTACAATTATTGTGTACGATGAACTACTACCTCACGAAATGGTGTTGTTCATTTTTCTCTTTACCTACCATGGTTGTGAATTATGATGTAAAATATATTTTTATATTATATAAATGATATTTATAAATTACTTGTACCTCTAGAAATAATTATAGACTATATTTCTTTATTCTTTCCAATTTTTGTAAATATGATAACTTTGATTGTAGAAGTTTGAATTACAACTTCCTTAAAGCGATGTGATTTTTCCACACATTACTTGAAATACATTATGGATGGGTTTATGAAATTATATGATATATACTACATAATAATTATAATTTAATGATATTATATATATATATATGTCATTTACATTCTTTCATTCAATAAGGAAATAAAATGGAAACAACATTCACGCATACGTACGACTTATCATCTCTATAAGTTCTATATTCCATTTCATAATTTTAATGTTATAGATTATTAAAAATATTTATATAATTAATATATATTATGTTCAAATATTTTTTTACATTCTTTAAATAATTAAAACATATACAAAAAATAGCAAAACTATTTCCTAAAACATAACATTTACATATAATTGTTAATAAATAGGTAATATAAAGTCATAATAAGATAATATATGGTATTAGATATAATTATATGTTAATTTGGTAGATTTATAATAAACATATATTTATTATACCTGAGGTTTTAATGTATTATTTCGAATGTATGACTTAAGGTATGGTTTTTCTCATCTCACTTGTTATATCTTTGAGAAACATGCCTTATTAAAAACTCATTTAATTTGTGTGGTGTACATACTCCCCATAGATTTATTCCATGATTCGTTTACATAAATTTATGGGTATTTACATATCCATTTTATTATATTTATTTTAATTGGTTTTATGATTCTTATTTACCAAATTGGTAAAGAAATTCTATCTCAATTTTCCTTCTTTGAGATGCCTGCCAAGTTATACACCAATATTTTGATATGAGGTGTATACATTGCCTTTTGTATTAAATAAATTGAATATCATGATTTTTTATTATTTTTTAATCTTCATTTAATTTTATTATGATCTTGTTATTATGATTCAATGTTACCAATGTGGTAATAGATTATTTCTAAAATATCATCATTTATCAAGATTATTTATGATTATACTTCCATTAATAAAATGTTATAATCTATATCCTAGGAGATATCATGAATTTTCTTACTATATTTATATTCATCTTATATCGAAGTATTTTTACCATTTTTAAACTCTTTAGTTGATAATATTATTAAGAAAATGTTTTTATAAAAATATGACTTTATTTCTCCTTTTAGTCGTAAATCTGTATTCTTTCAAAACTGTGTTCTCTAAAAACGTTTTTATAAATTTTTTAATATTATCTTTTAATTTTAATGTAAATTTTTACCCATGTCTTACCTTTTAAAAAATGGTTTAAAAATGTAACATTGTTGTCATTTTCTAATCAAGGCACTTTTCCAAAATTTTAAGGTGTAAAAGGAATGTTCGACATGTATAGACTTACCTAGCATCATGACAGTAATTTTAATGATGATTTCTTTAAATAATTACAAGGTTATTTATTTAATGAACTTTCTTCCTAATAATCAAAAAAAATATTATTTTTAAAAATGTTTTCAAATAAAAAGTGTTTTCAATTTTTATACAATTAAAATTTGTTTGAAATGATTTTAAAATAACCATTTATATGATTTCAAAAAGTTTTTTCAATGAAAAGTACTTCAAGGATATAAATAATTTATTTTATGATTTTTCAGTCAATAAATTTTTCATGATTATTTATAAGTTTTAAATGATATTTTCAATGAAAATTTTCTTTAAAATGTTTTATGTTTTAAAAAATGTTTTTCTAAGAGAAAAGGATATTTTCCTCAAGAATTATTTCTAAAAGATATTAAAAAATTATTTGTCATCAATGATATAATCCATTGGTGTTACTCATGCATTTTTTTGGGAAATCATTTAATTCTTCCATTGATATTTTTCTCTTAATGGTTTATGTTTTGATGATGTGATTTTTATGAAACCTTTTTCTCTTTTATGAGATATATGTTTATAAAACCCAAATATTTTCACAATTTATTCTTTGATGAAATGATTATGAAACTTATCTCTTTTCAACAAGGGCATTATATCATTAAAATATTATAATACCCATTTTATTTCATGGACTATGATATAATTTATTATGATATTTTTTGACACGTATATATGATTTCATTGTGATATGGGTGGGACTTATATCCCCATCCAATTCCGTAGGTAATGACTTATATCTCATGATATAGAGATTTATGTAATGGGGAGTAAACTCGGTTATGTAAAATATTTTTCCACTAAAATGGTCTTGGGAGTGATGCTTAACTACTAAGATATTTATGGGAGTGAAGCATGTTTACCAATACGATAATAGGAGTAAACCTTGACTACTAAGATGGTCATGGGAGTGAACCATGACTACCAAAATGGTATGTGGATTGAACCCATGCAACTAAGATATCCTTGAAAACGGTTCCTTGATTGTTATGAAAATTACTTTATAGGCATATGTGTCTTCCAAAAATTATATTAATTATAACTATTTTATCATCCCATGGATTATTCTCTTGTTTCTCTTATGATTCATGTCTTAAAAACTACCAATACTTATTCCAGACTCATGTATATGATATTTGATTTTCATGGTATGGTATTAAAATGTTATTAACATGTTATCATAACCTTATTATCACGCCACTCTTATGTATCCATTTTTTACCCTTATGGAGTATTTTAGCTCATCCATTTCTTATGTTACCTTTAACTGAGTTGTGAAAAATGGTTTTAAGTATAAGTATTAAAAGGAAAATATTTTTCTTGATAAAAATTTAATATCTATTACCAACATTTAATATTTTTTCCATGTTTCTAAAGAAACTAAACTATTATGGTCAACATGAAGGTATTTTTTAATGTGCTAAATATTCATATCTAATGATGTAATATCCATGTTTGTTAAGCATGTATCATGATAGTTGGTATAAAAGGAAAGGATTAATTAAACTTTTCAAACTTGTATGAGGAAATAATAGTGAGTTCCCAATGAAAATTTATAGGTATGTTTCTTGGTATGTCCTTAAGGATAAGTCTATGGATGAGGTAATGTATAGGAAAAAATCCTTGAATTTTGGTAAATCATAGTGTGAATGATTTCCTAGAATTAAATAATTATTTGGATACTACAAGTGGATGTGGCTATGGAACATCTGTACCTAGGGGTAAAAAATATGAAAAGGTTTGTTAGTCCAGACTCATGTGTAACCTGGTACATGACAATGGGGCTTGCCTCACTCGTGGTTTGAATGTCCTAGGGAATATGATTTGAGAATTCAAAAAATCATTACAAAAGATCATGTAAGATTTAAATAGAGGATGAATTTGAATAAACTAGGATAAAAATAAGTTTTCATTGACTACATAAATATGTTTCATGATTTATATATTCTATATATAATTTTTTAGGATTATGTGGTCTTATAATATGAAAATCAATGCTCAAAATATGATTTCTGTTTTTAGTCTATGGCCTGATATAGAAGGATGTAGATTAACATTGAATATGATGGAAAATGTTCTGATGATTAGTCAAATGGGATGATCGATGGAGTAAATGATATGGTTACCATTCATAATATATTTTCACAGATCATGATTAACAATGTGTACCTTATCCAACCACAAAACTGACCAAAGAAGATAGGTAACGAGTTCAATGATATTTTAGGTAATGGAGACCATGTAGGAAAGATTAATCAATTTTATTTATGTCATGAATGTGGAAATAATCACATAGATTTATGACTTAGATAAATAAGAATATTTTTTTACTGTGGAAAAGAAGGGCAAAAAATTATGTAACTACAATGGAGAAATTAAGGGTTTAATTAACACAATTGATGTGAATATTGGTCTTTATAATAAATCATAAATGGTTAAATTCATTATGGGTTGAATGAATGGTCATTATGAAAATTTATGTCTGTAGTTGAAAAATCATGTAGAGAATCAATAATTTGGCCTGAGAAATGGTGATATTTTTGATGATTCTAAGAATACAGATGAAATGTGAAAGAAAAGAGGTATTATGTAATAAGATTAGGTACCCTTCATATGAATTAAGGTTGAAGTAAAATAATTTATGTTTTTATGTATTTGGATTTTGGAATTATGTTATATGAATGATGAAATATATAACTATTATTCAGTTTATTTTTTTCACTAAGGATTTTAAATAATACAATGAATGGTTCTGATGGACTAGAAAATTGATTTAATGTGAAGGTGATGTTTATGAAAAAACATGATTAAGGGAATGATAACCATTAAAATGTTCCTAATTTTAGATAATAATGTTTTGATAAAAATGTTTTATATATGAATAAGTAAATTAGACGGTACTAATTACCTTAGAATTAATAATGGATTTGTTGAGAAGTGGTTTATTATATCACTGATGAATTTTACAAAAAATTTTGGATTTATTTTACAAATCCAATAAACATTGTAATAAATAATCATGCATGTTTTCAAAAAGGATTTATGATAATTCAGGTTATTACTATTTCTCAAGAGAATACAAGATGAAGTCTTTTACATGTTTGGTATGTGGAAACAAGATGATACATTATGATATATGAGGGAAAAATTTTAACTTATTTAGTTAATTTTTTTTAATATTACTAATTTTTTATCATTGATAAGGGTTACATGGTTGACCTTTTATGGAATGGTTTATTCTAATCATCAGATGAGGTTTTATAGTTTAATGTATTATTATACCAAATAAGGATTCATAAAATTTAGTATCTTGAAATAATATTTTGTGATGTTAATTGATGATATATGGAATTACCTATCATTCTATTTATGGATATTATGACCTATTAATGCTTATGGAATGGAATGTTAACCTTTATTTATGAGAATAAGAGATGAAGTGGAAATTGATAAATACACAACAAAGTGTGATTACTTATTGAACCCATGTATGTATATCTTCTCAATAAAATTCCTCAACTTTTGTAAAAAAGATCTTGAAACCAAAAAATATATCATAGTTCCTTCATTTTAAATGAATCAAATGGCCCCATAGATCATCATAAGTTTATGGATTTCTGATTGTTAAATCTATCTTACCTGTGTTCATTATCACTCTCTATCAAAACATGATAATTATATTTATCTTCTATTTCCATGTTTTCACGTCCCACTAATGTTCTACTATGTGGAAATATAGTATGTGTTACTTAGGGTAACAGTTATCCTTCCAACTTTCCTTATTTTCAATGTAAGTTTTAGTGTTCATTTTTACGATGTGGGTTTCTAAGAATGGATGTTTTAAGTATCATATCATTGATAACCCAAATGAATTTAATACAAAAAAATTCATTTTTAGGGGGGTTGATTGCAACACCCTATTAATTTTTGATTTTTTGAATTAATTTAATATTTCGATATTTAAGAATTTACACAACATTGAGAATGGATTATTTGACAGACAAAACCTAACATATAAAGGAATTTAATATATTGATACTATACGATATATTTAATATTTTAAATAAATATATTATTTTAATTCATGCAATACATATTTATCTTTCTTCACATGCAATAATGACTTTCTTTGATGAGTTGCATTATATGCAAAACTGAGTTTTACCAAACAATAATATATAAATAAAAAATTATTATTTTGTGTAAGAAGATATAATATAGAACTTAAATGTGTGTTTATGAATATTATTAACTACCTTATTAAAATATATGGTCTATAAAAATATAATATAAATTCATTGGTTACAAATATATTAGAAATTAAAATACAAACTGATTGAAAATGACAGAAATATTATTATGCTCCCAAAGTTTTGTTTTATTAATAAATAAAATTAGTTACAATTATAGAATGATATTAATGAAATATATATCTTATATATTCAATCAAATATTTTTGATAATCATCCAATATATTTGATAGGTATAAGATAAGAATAAATGTAAATTTGTTAATAAAAAGATGTATTTTTTAAAGGGTAATGTTACCACCCTTTAATAAAGAAACCTTTTTAAATATTATTTTTGACACTTTTATAATTATTATTTTAATAAATAAACTTCATTTTTAAAATCATAAAATAAAAATTATATTAGGGTGTTTTTTGGTATTTTTCATTGAAGTTTCCTTTTTTGATGAAAAGTGAATAATACTGAATTTTAATTCAAAAATTATTTTTATTCTAATTTATTTATAAGGTAAAATTATATTTTTTATGGGTTAGATAAATTATAAATGAATTAATCCAATATATGTCATTTTAATAAATTTAAATTTAAATTTGGATATAAAAGTTTATCAAAAGTTTCAACATTTTTACGTTTAAAGCCCGCTTTGTCATGATTTCTATGGGATTAAATTTGAAATAATTTCTGCGACATCTATGATTTGAATTTAGAAAAGAGGATTCCATTTTTTAAAAAATCATAATTTATAAATTCTAATATATTCAACATAGTTTTTGACTAAAAATATTTTTGAATGTGATTAAAATTAATTAAATAAATTAGGAGAAAAATTATCTTAACAAAGGACTAAACCATAATATTAGGGCCCAAAATAACCTAGAAACATTTCCAAAAGACATTATATGTTCATATTTAGACAATATACTTTTTATTCTTTATATTGGACCATTAATGTTGCCACTTTTCAAAGTAAAAACATGGGTGTAATTACATTTTAAAAAATTTACAAGAATTCCACTCCTCCACTCTAAAAAATCACTCAATCCTCACACTTACATACACTTCCTTTTAATCGGTAATGAAATTACCATTATTTTGTATGATGAAATACCACCTCATGAAATGATGTTGTTAATTTTTCCCATTACCACCTATCATGGTTGGGATTATGATTGACACAATATTTTTATATGATATATATGATATGTATGACTTCTTTATTCTTCATTAATTATTATTTAACATGTTATTTCAAGTGTTCTATTATTTCTAAATCTGATAACTTCATTTTTGGAAGAGTGAACTACCGCCTCCTCAAATAGATGTGATCCGTTCAAGCATTACATGAAATAAATTAATGTTAGGTTTAGGGAAATTATATGATATATATGAAATAATAATTATAATGTAATTATATATATATATATATATCATTTACATTCTCTATTTCAATATGACAATGAAATGGAAACAACATTAATACGTACTTATGACATACCATCTCCAAGAACAGTGTATTCCATTTCATGATTATATCTTTTATTTCATTATTGTAAATATATATATACTGAATATATATGATATATATTTAATTTTTTACATTTTTTGAATAAGTAAATCATTATCTAAGTAATATAGTAAAAAATAAAAAGTCAAAACATATAAGAAAAACAACATGGATATTACCCTTAACGTAACATTTACATGGAATTGTTAATAAACACGTAATATATAGTTATAATCAAATCGTATATGGTATTATATAAATTTATATTGTTTTTTGGTCGATTTATAATAAAATTATATTTATTATATATGAGGTTTTAATATGTACAAATAAATTAAAGACTTAGGTAAGGGTTTTCTCATCTTACTTCTTATATCTATGAGATACATGCATTATTCACCACTCATTTATTTGGTGAGGTTTATATAATTCCCAAGGATTTATTATTTTGTAATTATAAATAATTTTACGGCTATTTAAATATAAATTTTATGATATTTATTTCATGGGGTGTATGTTTCTATACATACCAAATCGTTAAATTAATTGAATCTCAATCTTCCTTCATTGAGTCACATTCCATGTTATGAACCAATGTTTTTATATGTGGTGTGTATAATTACTTCAAAGTTTAATATCATGAATATTATTATTTTAATGATATTTTTATATTCATTTAATTTTATTATTTCCATTTTATATTGAATCAATGTTACCATAGTGGTAACAGATTATTTCTACAGTGTCTTCATTTTTAAGACTTTTTTTATTATACTTCCATTGATGAAATACTATAATCTAAATCTCAATAACTCTCATGAATTTTCTTAATCTATGGTAATTCATGTTATAACCACGTAATGGTATCATTTTGCCACTCTTTGTTACATAATACAATTAAGAAAAAAATTTTATGAAAATCTGAATGTATTTATTCTTTCAGTCAGAAATTTGTGTTATTTCAAAACAATATTTTACAAAAAATAATTTCAAAAATGTTTTACTATTATCATATTATGATTAATGTAATTTTTAACCCCGTATTACCTTAAAAATAGACATAAAAAAGTAATCTTCATTTCATTTTACAATCAATGAAATTTTTAAAACATTTAAGGTATAAAGGAATGTTCAGCATGTATGGACTTAGCAACCATCATAACCCACATTTCCTCAACACATCCTTCATAAATTTACAATGTTTTTAAAGAAAATGTTTTTAATAATATTCTATAAATTTTATGGTTTTAAAGATGTTTTCAATGAAAAATGGTATTCAAGAATTATTTTATGTTTAAATAGTATTTCAAATGACTTTCAAATATCCCATTAAATGTTTTTAAATGGAAGTTTTAGAATAAATGTATTTTAATGATCTTAAGATTATTTTATAATTTTTCAACTAAAATGTTTTAATTTTTTTCAAGATTCTTGATAGGTTTTCAAAGTCTTTTTCAAGGAAAATGGTCTTCAAAATATTTTATGTTTTGAACCATGTTTTTCAAAATATGAAATATATTTTAATAAATAATGGTTTTTAAAATATATTTCAAAATTATTTTATATATAGAATGAAATATCATATTTGTACACGTGCCTTTCTTGGGAAATGATCTAATGGTTCTATTCATATTTATTCTCTGAGTATATTTTGTTTTTATGGTATGGTATTTATGTAACCCATTTCTCTTTCGTGGGTTATATTTTTATGAAAATCAGTTACTTTAATGCATATTATTTGATAAATGATTATAAAACCTATCACTTTTCTATAGGTTATGATATGATTACAGTTTTATGATACTAGTTTCATTTCATGGGTTATGGTATGATTTATTCCGATCTTGTGAAACATGTATGTATGATTTCATTATGAGATGGGTGGGACCTATATATCCATTCAATTCATTGGGTAAATATTTATATATAATGAGATGGACATGGCTAGAACAAGGATTTGAATTGATTAAATAAAGGACTTTTTCCACTAAGATGGTCTTGGGAGTGAACCTTGACTACTAAGATGGTCTTGGGAGTGAACCATGATAACAAAGATTGTCTTGGGAGTGAACCTTGACTACTAATACATTCATGGGAGGGAACAATTACTACAAATATGGTATTTGGAATGACCCTTTACAACTATGATAGTAATGGTAGTGAACCATGACTACCCATATGGTATGGGGTTTCAACACAAACTACTATGACAACCCTGGAACCGATGCCTTAACTACTATAGAATTCATTTTCTATGATTTTGTGTCTGCTAAAAATTCTATGTCTTATTTATATATTATTATATCATGTATTATGACCATGAGTACCTTATAATTCATTTGTTATGAACTGTCAATATTTATTCTATGAATCATGTATATGATCTTTGATATGTAGAGTATGATATTCAAATGTTATTCTCATGTCATCATACCTTTATTCTCATGTTATGAATATGTAACTATTTTTTTACCCCTACTGAGAATTTGAGCACACCCCTTTCTTATGTTTCCTTTCTCCGTGTTATACAGAATGTTTTTACATAGATTTACTAAATGGGGATGATATTTTTTAGAATCATTGAATATATTTTAAAAACATAGAATATTTTTTCCTTGTTTTGAAAGACACAAAAATTTTACAATCCTTGAGCATGTATCTTTTTAATATTAATAATATTAATCTAAAAATATGTAATATCTGTGTTTGTTAAGACTGGGTCACTATAATATACCTCACATGGACTATCTATTGTCCCTGTATGGTTGTGTTCTCACACATGGGTGTCACCCACATGGGGTGTGGTAATGAACCGTACAGTACCATACCCCCTACATAGATCATCCAATCATGTACTCAGGCACACACTCAATGACACTACATAGAGTTTCTTATGAACTAAATGTCATATAATCATACTCTCCTCTTCTTCCATGAATAAGAAGAACACTTGACACGAGTTCTTCAATCTACACATCTTTTATTCAGGTCTTCCAAACCGGAATCCCCTGCAAACTCATTAAAATCCCATTTTTTACAAAATAAGAAAAAATAGACCCACAATGGGGTCTTTAGTACTCATAATAGGGATAATGAAAATGAAAACTATTAATATATAGCGATATGGGTCTAGAAATCAGAAACTGGCCTACATCATGGTGTAAATGCCAAATCTTTAGGTGAAAATCTACCCTTGGAAGATGTTTCAACTCAATCCCATCCCTAGATATTCCAAAGATGACGTTAGATAAAATATCATCCCCATAAACTCTAGATTCATCCTCTCCATTCATTGAAAAGACACTCCCCTCTTTCTTATAGTGCGTGGAAATACCTATATGCGGGGTGTATTTAAATTAATTAATTAATTAAATGATAATTTAACACTCATCCTGAGTCTAGAAATCCCAAGCTATATTTTAATCATCCTAATAAAATCCCCTTATTCTAGAATCACCCAGGATGTGGGAATTTCAATCTGATGCTCCATTAAAAATATATATCCACCAGAACCTACATGAATAATTTAATATTTAATTCATTAAATAATTAATATTCTGTAAAAAATCAAACAACTCAGAATTACACCAAACTCTTTTTATAGGGTAGAAACATTATTTTGGGACCAATTGAGTGGTCATAAAAATTATCTGAGGTCTTATTATTGGGTAAAATCTACATTTTAGCTTTCATGAGCACCTAAAAGCAAAAAAAGAGAAAATTATGCTCAAAATTAAATACTGATAAAAACTCAGGTCTCTACTTGATAAATCCGTTGGTACATTTGATGCCAATTTTAAAAGACATTAAAGGCATTCTTTTGGTTTAATCATCAACCCTGAATGAAAAACTAATCCATTCTTCAGTGGTTTGAAACCAATTCTTGTAAAAGAATTAGCAATAGGGGACATTTGAAGCTATGAAGAAATCATTTGATATACACTCAAAGTGGAAAAAATATAGAAACCCATATGGTTTCCTTAATACGAAAAGAAAAATAATGTTTCATGGATGCACTAGCGGTATATCACATGTAAAGAATAAAATGATTCAATCTCATACTTGCAAAAAAAAGTGGCAATGAATACTTAGATGAATTTCTAAAATGAATTAGAAGATGTATCATGTGTGGGAATCCTAGCCATTGAGAAAAAGAATTTCTATGTGATGTGAAGAGGCTACTCAATGAAATAAATGAAGGGAGAGTTCAATGGAATACATCACTCACACTTCAATACTATAGATGCAAGAACATTTCAAAATTTTCAAATAAATGGCCTGATCCAATTGATATCGAGGATAACAATCCACAATAACCACTAAAGTCAAAGGGTAAATGAAAATCTTATACAGTCACAAAAGCTGATGTGAATAAAGATTGTTAGGGAAAAATTATCCTCCACCCCAGATTTGGGGATTCCATACTGAATATTTTATGGATGATCCCTATGTAAATAATATTATTCATTATTTAGTGAAATTTGATATGATTTTGAGGATTTATTAGATCTCTCTATGTAGAGTACATATAAATTTTCAAAATAAAAAAATCATATCTTATATTATAAGTCAAACTATGATCATCTGTTAGTGAAAGGCTAAACCCAATGTATTTTTTTGGAAAATATAAAATATAATTTAAGTAATAAAAGGTGAATTATCTTATTTTTCTTTATTTTGGAAATTTATTACTATATTTTAGAGAATATATGATCAAGGTATATATATTTTGATATGATAATTTATGTCTGATAAAAATTATTTCAAGATTATTTTTAAGTTTATCATGGATGGATACGGGAGAAATTAATTCTATTAATTGGGTTTCAACATTAGTTAGACACATTTTGTAGGATCCCTAGGGTTATCAATTTTTTGGAATGGGTTGCATTGAACATCAGGGGTTATTATTGAGGTTTTAGATATCAATGTATTGTATTTGTCCATATTGAATATATTTTTCTAACTATTCCAATTTTGATGATAAATAGAGATAGAATGAACAAATTTTAATTTTTTATAGATCATATGAATGATTAAAAGTTATTTTTAGTTCTTTAGGTTGAAAAATGTGTACATTGAATATTCATTTATTGGGGGTTAGAGTTGTAGTGTAAATATATTGAGGCACATCCAAATGATGAAATTGTTTTTATAAAATGGAAAGAAATTAAATAAGTATATTTTCTAAATTTCTCTATCTTAATAGTAAAAGAATCACTCAAATTAAGGAAAATTTATCTTGGACTAAAAAATTTATTCTTTTTTACTTCATATGAAATGAATTTATGGTATATTTACCCATTATAGGTTTACGGTTTTTGGTCATTAACATTCCCATGACCATGTTCTATATCACTCTCTATTAGTCCTTGGATGCTATTTTTTTCCACCGTGTTGATCATTTTAAATCCAAACAATTTTCTACTTATCTGGAACATGATTATGTGCTATTTAAGGTAATATTATGTTTCCAACATTTTCTTTTTAAAATAAATTTTATTATCCCTCTATATGATATGGTTTTTAAATAAAGGTATTTTGAAATAATGAATTTTTAATGATCAAGATAAAATTTTGATAGAATAATTTAATCAATAGGGGAGAAAATAACACACCAAAAATTTAGATTAAAATAATAATAATCTTGATAAATTTCTTAACACACTACACTATTCTTTAAGCGAATTGAGATATATTATAAAAATACTTTTATTTAAATGTGACCATTACACCATAGCCATTATATTGATTGGTATAAATATGAGTAACTGAATTCTGAAATATATTTATAATTTCAACAATCAATAAAAACATATTGAGTAATTATTAGGGAATAGAAACTCAATTTTTAGTAAACTAAATTTTTGGTTTAAAGTTTTTTTAATCCAAAATGATTTTTGTTAAATTTTGTGTATTGAAATTATAATTAATTAATGATGCTTCTTGAAATTGGATACTATACAATATTAATAATTTTTTAAATTAGAATATTATAATTCACTTACCGTGAATTTTAAGGATTTTTCTAAATTGATAGATTTTTCAGTGAATAGTGAAAAATACCTATTTTTCAAATACTGTTATTTATTTTCTTTAAATCAATAATTTCAACAGTCACATTATATTTTGAATTTTTTTATTAAAGTT
The DNA here is from genome assembly GCA_963277665.1 of Viscum album. NCBI lineage: Eukaryota > Viridiplantae > Streptophyta > Magnoliopsida > Santalales > Viscaceae > Viscum > Viscum album. The sequence continues at coordinate 759,747,129 of OY728147.1, forward strand.
TATATGATACATTTTATTTATATAAATCTAAATAATCTTATTTGAATCAAAATTATTCACTATTTTGACATAAGTTATTTTTTATGCGTAAAACACATTTATCTAAAACTATTTTTATTGCATTTTGTGCATTTATATTAAAATTGATTTATCCACAATATAGATATTGAATCATAAAAATGTGATATCAAATTATGAATTAGTAAGTTAATTTTTTTAAATATGTCTCTTTTATTTTTTTATCATTATAAATAGTAAACTTGGTTGATATTTGTCACATCCGTAAAAGTAAAATAGGTAAAACAGAGTTGAAACCATGAGATAAGGTCTCAACATCAACCAATTACTTTTATTTATTGTATTTTATGTGTTTATTTCTACCTTATCTATAAATTTATCTATTATATGGCCAATTTTTGTCATATGTCTTGGACTATGACCCTTATATTACTTTATGAAAAGAATAAAAAAAATGTCACACTCTGGCCTTTAATAATTGTAATATTTTTCCATAAGTATAAATGAGTTTTTTTAATTTTAAATTTTCATTTGAAATATTACTTATTTTTTTATCAGGATAATTTCTTTTTAATTTTTATTTATATATCAATTACTTTAAATGATTACACAACGTCGACATAGTATTTATTCAATTAAAAGAAATATAAAGTAAATGGTTTTAAAATTTTAAAATCAATACAATGTGAATAAAATATTGTGTTTCAAAAAATATATAGATGAGTATATCAAATTATGGATCTGTGAAGGGAATATATTCTAATTAGAACTTTTTACGGTGTATTTTATGTCAAATTAAATGAATTGTATAAAAAACGACATCAATGATGTTTCATGAAAATAATATATTTTTTCTAAATCCAATAAATTGTGAAATAGGACAGGGGGATATGATATGGTGAAAGATGACATTTCATGTCCATTTATGAGCCTATTTTCACCCCTTATGTAAAATTATAATCCTTTAATATTACAAAAGTTATTATTATAATTATGATTAAAAATGGGTTTTCAAGGAGTAAAACAAAAAATAAAAGGTTTAAATGACAGCAAAACCTATCTAAATTTCATTCTATGATTTTATTAAAACCTTTTCATACTTTTATTAAAAAATAATTTCACTTTGAATCTTATTTCCTGGGAATAAATTTCTTATATTTTAATCATTATTAGAATTCCAAGTGTGTCTTTTCCCTCCCTTATAAAATGGTACCCCATATCTCTATTCTTTGTACCAAATTGATCTATATATATAGACCAAACCCTATCTAATTAAATTTTTAGCATCCATGTCCATTAATTTGATGTTATTTTTTTTAAATACCATTCCATGGGTCCTTAAGAAAGGATCTAAAGAAGACATACTGAAGAAGTGGTAATCATCTTACCAAACCTCTTTCAAATTATTTCTTCATCAAACCCCACTATATTTTTAGAAATCATCATGAAATAATAAATTTAGTAACATAGATACAATAAAATGTTATTATTCTTATGTAATCACTAATATCCACCCTCCATCCCATCATATAGGAAATGAAAGTATAGCTCATGCATATGTGTGGACTACCACATCCACCCAGTGATAAAATTAAGTTTCCATCACCATAATACTTGTATGAAGATTATTATTAGTTTAATGATTATAAATGATATTATACTTATTAATTTATAATATCATATCTACCTTATCACCATTAAATCCATTGGAAAATGATAACGTCACTCATGCTTCCATTTAGACTACGACCTCCACAAAGCGATGTGAGCTTTTTTAATTTATGCTTTAAATGGATGGTAATAAGGGTGATTTTAATACATATATATAATATATATAATGTAATAATGATTATATAATGGTATATTTTTATTTTTTAATCTTACATATGACCTACCGCCTCTATAAATAGTCTAGTTCAGTTTTTTATATCTATCTTTTATAGATAATTATAAATATAAATATAAATAATTTATAGGATATTTATATCCTGATTTAAATTATTGATATAATGGAACAATGATCAATGTATAAGTACCATAACTATCAAAAATAATTTATTTTGAAATTTGAAATAATTAAAACCTTGAAACGATTATTTTAATAATGAATTATTAATAAATAGGGTAAAAATATTATAGGGGATCATAAAAAATATTTCAAGTACTTAAATGATTCTTATATAAAAATATAATAGTTTAAAATTAATTACGTATAATTGTAGGGAACATTTTATGTAGGTCATACGTGAGGTAAGGGGTTTCTCAACTCACATTTATTTCCATGATACTTATTCAATTTTTACCACATGTTTCTTCACTATGGTGTATATACTTCCAATGAATACATTTTATTATTCTTATAACATCCGATGAATTTTGAAAATAATTACCATTAAATATATTCAATCTCCTAGATTATTTGTGAAGTATGAGACATCGAGTATAAAAGAATGTGATACTCTATGAAAATATTTATATAAAAAATGACCATTATAACATATCCATTAAATTGGTGGGTATGAATAGGAATAAATAAATTATGAAAATTGTATTGTTTATACACGTATAATATAAATTTGATGGTTTTGTATTTGTTAGACATAAAATAAAAACTAAATAGAAATAAAAAGTAATGTTTTTGGAAAAAGTATATTTTTATAGGGTGGTTTATTCACGCTGTTCACACATAATTTAAAATAATTTTTTTACAATTATATATATATTTTTTGAAAATAAAATCATTTTGGAAATTATCATATTGAAATTAACTTATGGGGAATGTTTTATATTTTTTATAAAATATTAATTTTTAGTAATTAGTCAAAAATACAATTTTTTATAAAATTATCTTACATTTTTACTAAATTATGTCCCATTATTCATTTAATTTGATTTATAATTAACGTATAATCCCATATAGTGGTCCGAGTGGTTTTTAGGGTTCTTTGAACTTTTGGAAATTAATGTAAGGGTTTAATTTAAAATCCAAAATCTAAATTAATTTAAAAGGTTTGAAACCTTTAAAAGTGACATTTTTGGGATTGGTTAAAGGATCGAGGAGTTTCTCGGGTGGCTAAAGGGTTTTTGGGAGTGATAGACCTTGAAACTCCAAGATTTAAAGGTTTTCTAATGGGTGCATGGTTTGTTAAAATAATGCGGCCCATAGCATGTAATCGTGTGGATTATTTTTTTTGGACAAGAGTCGTCACATCGTCTATGCATAGTTTTCCAAACCGTATTCCAAGGCCATACAGTTAGTGGGCCGAGCAGTACCTAAAAACTATTCATCTCACAGTCTTCACTTGGTTGGGAAATAGTGTGGGGTGGTCTAGGTGCCCAGTAAAGGGTTCATAGTTCACGTATAGTCTTTTAAACTGTGCTTCATAAACTATATGCCGATACACTATTTAAAAATTTGTTTTATTTTAAAATAAATTAAAACACACCGTCACACCTCTCCTCCCTCATACGTGACATGATCCCCCCTTGGGTCTCCCATAACAATGCACTATTCACTTCCACAACACCCACTTCTCACACTAATTCAATGTTATTTCTTCACAATTCTTGTCCAATTCAATGATGAAAGGCCCTTTTCCAAATTATCCACCTTTTCTTTGGTAATTTTTGGGGCTACCGTCACCCTATTTTGGTTCGGCCAAACACCCTAGGTTAATGTTGACTTGTATTTTTGTGTTTTCCTTATTTTAGGACATAAAAAGGATTTCTCAGGACTCATGGGTCTATATTCAAGCACTCTCTATCGAAGGTGTGGTAGATGGGTTTGATTAGGCTCTCCACCATTGTTTTGGGTATTATTTTAAACCAACTATTTTGTTTTTTACCTTATTTGAGAGTCTTATGGTGTTTATGAGTCTTGGGATTTATTTATAGTGAGTTTTGATCATTTTTAAAGGATCTCACACATATAACCAGGTATGTTTATACATATATAGATATATATATATATATCCCATGTATGTATTCCATCATAGTGACGGGAATATGATCATTAGGTAAAAGGATATATTTATTTATATATAAAGGTATGTGTATATAGGAGTGGGACAGTTTAGAGTGATCGAACCCAAATATGAAATGTGGCGAAGCATTAGTTAGCCTTATTTTGAGTTAGTGTCCCTAACCATTAAATTTTTTTGAAGAATGCATTGGTTTTTTATTTAATGATTCTTGAAAAGATGAATTTTAATTATGGAATGAACATCATTATTGGTATATATGTTTTTTTGAGAAGAAAATCCAAGATTTGATAATAAAATCCCTCCAACAAAGGTGTGATGCCTTCAATATAAAAATTATTGATTATTTGTTTAATTCATTCTTGTATTAATGATTTTTGGTTTTCTTATTCTTTTCTAGTTAGAGGAAGCATGTTTAAAACTAAAAAAATGGTTTGTGTAATTAGAAGATGTCCTGACTCCCTTAAGTGTTGGTGATTTTGGGATAAATGGTTCTATTTAACTTTAATGTTAAATAATCGGTGGGTATACCCATGTGATATGAATAAATGTATATGTTAAAAATAAGTGGGTTTTCCCATGTGACATGGTTATGAGTAATTGTTTAAATGAGTGGGAAACCACTTTTTGTTGGTAGTAATTGTTTAATGGGATAATTAAAAAAAATGGAAATGTGAGTGGGTATACATATTTTTTGATCTGAATGTTATTTTTTATAAATGATGGATAATAAGTGGGTATAATAATTATATTCCATTAATAGGAAATTTTTAAATGAGTTTGTAAACTCATAGGATGTGTTTAAATGTTAATTATCAACATGAGAGGGTACGATCATTGGTTGAATTGAAATGTATTTGATTATGAATGGGAATACATGAGTAGGTATACTCATGTGATGTGTTTGGTCCTAAAATGTGATTAATGAGTGGTGTTACTCATAGAATGATTTAAATTTAAATGTTTATATATGAGTGGGTAGACTCATAGGGTGATGAGAACTAACTGAAATGAAATTAATGAATGTTTGTGTAGATACCATGGATTGATCTCCATGGATCATGAACATGGTTGTGCACACCTTGGGTTGACTATGTCCCCCGGGTCTTAATTCTGTGAGATACCTAGGGAATTTTTGCCTCTTGGATCAGGATTTCTTGGACTAATGCTGGACATGTTGGTACACATGCTCATATGACTCAAACCAGTTCCCTTAAGAGGATTCCATTGTGATGCTCATGGGACTCGATGGGGATGCCTAGGTCTTCGACACCTTCGATCTGACCCCTCACAGTCTTACCCTTTGATAAATTGAATAACTATGAGGTGTAAGACACACCAGAATATACAGCTTAGCCATGGTAAATTCTCACATATGATGATATAGATTGGTCGTGGATGTTCCGACTCTTTTTTTGTATGGAAAGGACATGATTGTTATGAAATAAGGGATATACGACAAGGCCATGATGATATGACATGTTTGGAAGTAATGAGATGCCCTGTTGTTTATTTATGCATTACTTACAGCTTCATAGTTATGGGATTTGGACTATTTTATGTAGGGAAACTCTAAGGGCTATTTTGGTATCACTTGTTTAGTAGATTACAAGCCATGTGAATTTATTGCTTGCCTTTATTTCTTACCCACTTACATGCACACTTCCTCGTGTAAATATTGAAAAAGTTAGATGGGATTGAAACTATGGGTGTTGTCTTACTCTGATGTTATCTCACACCTTGATCGGTTACCATTGGAGCCCATGTAGACCCTTATTGTTTGTAGGTTGTGGACCTTTACTTGTCTTGTTTTCTTGTACCAGAGAGTTAGGATCAAAATATTGATCATGAGCTTGGGATGCTCATAGAGACCACCCTTGGGACTTTGATATCATTTATTTATTTATTTGCTGAAATGTGAAGCATGATGTATGTTACTCTTTTAGATTACGTATCATCATCTGGTATGAATGAAATGTATAAACTAACATTGGGTATATCATATATTAAATTTTTATTATAGTTTTCTTACATTGTTTTGATTATTTTTTATATTGCATACACTAATATATGAGTTTTACTATCTGTTTACCACATTGAACTCTGATTATGAGGGTATAGTCTCCCTACTGATCTAGATAAACTCCCTCAATACTAGTTGGGAACCTCTATCATATGGGTAGATTCTCCTGAGGTCATGTGGCGACTAGTTTGGCTACTGATTTAGTGGTCATTCGGGCTGTGATGTTACAAAATGGTATCAGTGGTTGCATTTCCTTTATTTTAATGTTTTGGGCTGGAAGAAAAGAGACCTAAAATGTACATATGCTTGGCATATATCCATTCTTGGGAATGATCACCCCATTTATAGTAAATGATCAAGTGTACATGGATGAGAATTTTTGTTTATACAGTTCGATGTTATAGTTGATATAATTTCACCTTGGGTGACATGTGTATTTTTCCACCGTCTATTGATTTTTTTTTCAAATTTTCCCTTGGCCTGGTTTTTCAAGGATGGATCATTACATGCATCATATTAGGAACATAAGAATTCATGTTCCATGCATATGAAATGCCATGTAGTTTCATTAGTAGGATTCCTACTAATTTTGGTTTTTCACCTTGGGTGTAATGAAATGAATTTGATTTTCATTAACATTATAACTTTTTTAACGTGTTTATATGATTATATTCCATTTTTCACATTCATTTAGTATGTTTTTATATTATTCCATGGTCTTGTCTTATAGCATGCTTATGTGTTACTTATTATAAAAACATACTTGTGATATTTTGATGTTTAAGTGGTTTGCTGGGAAGAGATTTATTGGTTGTGTTTATAATGGGATCCAATTTTAGGTGTAATGTGAATGTGAACCTTATAACTTAGAAATGGTACCCTTTGTATTCAAACCATTTAAAAAGGGATTCTAAAGTAAAATGTTAAATTAGAATTGGATGTGATTAATGGGAGCTAATTTTCAATTTATGAAGTCTATGGGAGCTTCATGAATTATAAAATGGAAATCCTTAATAATGTAAAGTCTTGATGCATTTGAAATATTGTGGTTATATTTATAAATGTTCACCAGAAATAAGAAGGTCAGTTGGGGAATGTTTTTGTGAACCAATTACATTTGCGGTTGCTTTTTGAAGAAAGAAGGTTGGAATAATGGGACCCTTGGAGTTCTCCTTATCAGTTAAATAGAATTTAGATAATAAATCTCTTATTTATGAGGGGATTTCACTAAATGTTGAATTTTATAAGAGTAAGTTTGATATAAATATCATGTTTTCCCATGGGGAATTGGTTAAACCAAGTGCCTTTTTTATAAAATGGTACTTGATGATTCTCTTCAAGATCATTCAAATGATTAAATGTTGAAGTGAATTAATGAAATGTATTTCAATTGGAACATGATGCAATGTTTTTTTTTAAATCCTTATGAAATGTTAGTTTTAATTTTTTTTTGTTTTATGCCTTTGAAAGGAAACATGAGTGTTTAATTTTAGGCAGTTTCTTTTAGAAATTGCTTCAATGAAAATGGATTATTGAGCCGAGTGAAATATTTTTTTTATCACCTATTGAGGGGGTCAGTGATTATGCATTGTAATGAGATAGCCTATGGTAGGTATCACAATCTAAGATTGATATTTCTTTTGTGCCACTGTGATTTTTTTGACAATGTGTGTTGTTGTCCCTAGTAGAATGTTTGGTTTGTAAAAGGAAACCCATCTACGTATGAGTGGTCATTGTTTCTAAACTCTTGGTATGGGAATAAGTATTGAGGAATTCTTGTTTCAGTAGGTTAAATATGCATTTGGAATGGTCAGGTGATGAGGAGGTCACATGAACCTATCTTTTCTTCACTTATGGATGACTCGGTAAAACGTCATCCGAGTTATGGATGGTTGAGTTGATGTAATTTTGAGCTAGTTTTAGGTGATCCATCTTGTACTTGATTTCATGGGATGGATACCCAATGGATAGTATATGGGGTGTGCCATTTTATTTTGTAAAATCTAGGTTTTATGAGTTGACATATGTGGTACCTGTCGAGTTTTAAATGATGTAATGAACATATATGGGTGTTAAGAAAACATCTTCATCCCACAGCTCAGGGAGAATTTTTGGGACTCATGTATTTATGCACACTGGTTAGTTAAATTTAATATTTCATGAAATTTTTTATTGTCGTGATCATGGTTCATGGAACATCATACATGTGTTTAACATGTTTCAGAACTAGTTCTCTTATGAGCAGCTGGTCATTCCTTCCAATGACCTAGACACTTCTAAGGCATGGAATGTCATATCGGTTTTGGTGCATGTATCGGTACATTATTAGTATCATAAATTTGATGAGTTTTAAATTTTGCGAAACCCTTTAAAAACTCTATTAGTCTTGGGATAGTTTCATTGGGAAGGTTTTAAAGAACAAAAATTCATCAAGTGGTATAGGCATCAGGGTTCAGTTGATGATCCATCAAAAAGTGAATCTGATATTTTTATAAAGGGACAAGTAGTAGTGGTTAAATTGATCTTCTAGGTTACTTTTGTTTTACTCTTAATGTACTATTTTGGAAGAAATTAGCATATACCTTATCTTTACATCATCCTAGAAACACTAAGGGAGCGTTGGTCTTACGATACACTAATTTTTGTAAATCCATTTGTCTGGATGAGTGGTTTTTTTCTATGTTGTATATGGGATGCATGGTTGTTTGGAATTTACCCAAGACGTGTTGTCAAGCATAGAGGTGTGTTTAAAAAGGGTAAATAATTTTAGTGGTCTTGATCTGGGTTACACATTAATGTTTTTTCATGCATCACTGTTTCTAAATATCCCACTAATGGCTTGATCTGGAAACTTCACTAGAGGTCAGGTAAGGACTTCAGTGTATGTGTTTGTGTTAACGAATGAATGTCTTAAGAATAAAGGATTTATATATCCACTTGAGATGCGCTAACCATCTCAGCTGATCATCTTCGATAATGGTCATCTAGATGTGTTCAATTTTTACAGTTGGTGATCAAACTATTTTAAAGATCACGTTTCTAGTTTTAGGATGAGTGTGGTTCAAGGGTCAATGATGTATTTTGAGGAAATCATGTGCGACCTATTTTTTTATGATCAATTTAGATTCAACCATTTCATTTTGTTAATGCATCAGTTATAGAGATTAATGTAATAATGTTATCCTAGTTAAATAAATAAATAGATAAGCTTCATTAGAATGATTAGGATGTTCCCTTTTTAGAAATTCTAATGGTGGAAGTATCATGGGTTGTATTTATTTATTAAATTATATAACCCATAGTGGAAATCATTAGTGGGTTGATGGTTTTTGAGTAGACCATTATATAGTTTCTCTTTCTACATGGGCTCGTTTATGTTCTACTTCGATGATTCAGTTAGAAATTGGGAATTAGCTTGGGTTTTAAAGGTTTAAGAACCATAGGCAAGTGAAATAATTAAAGGTGTGTTTAGTGTTTGAGAAAAAAATTCAGCCCTTTGAATGAAAAATCACAACATCATTAGGTTGGGGTGTTTTTTTTAAGATCCATAAGGCTTCTCTGGGATGAAAAGTTCTAAGGTGGGGAGATTTTATAATCCCATGTTTTGGACCGGGTTGTTTTTATGAGGGGTTTTAATTTATTTTCAATTAATGGATGGTTTGAATTTAAAACAGAGCTTCATAAAGATGTTACAAGGGTTAAAACCTTTTGATGTGATTTTTTTGGTCTGGTTAAAGGCCCGATGATTTTCTCGAGTGGCTCGAGGGGGTTCAAGAGCACCGAACCTGGAAACATTTAGTTTTAAATGGGTTACAAAGGGAACATGGTTTGTTGAAACAATGTCGCCTATAGCAGGTAAGCATGTGGGTTATTTTAGGTGGATATGATTTATCACACAGGCTATGTATAGTTTTCAAAACTATACACCTAGCCCACACATTTATTGGTTTTGGAAGTACCTAAACACAATTCACTACATGGTTTGTGCACGGTTAGAAAACCCTGCTGGGTGCTCCAGGTACCCAGTAAAGGGTGCACAGTTTTCGCAAAATCTATTAAACTATGTGGCCTAAACCATGCATTGAGGCACTATTAAATTAAATAAATAAAAATAAATATAAACACACACTCACACCTCTCCTCCCTCATATGCAATGCGAGCCTCCCCTTGGCCTCTCCCATAGCCACAGGCGACGCACCACCCCGACACCCTCTCCATATACTGATTCAACTTGGTTCCTTTATGATTCTAATATTATTTGATGAGGTAATTCATTCTTCCCCCTTGTCCTCATTTGGTTCCTTTATTTTTTGGGTCTCCCGTCACCCTATTTTGGTTCAGCCAAACACCCTAGGTTAGGGTTGATACGTATTTTTGTGTTTTTCAATATTTGGTTGTGCAAATTCTTCCTCAAGTCTCATGGGTATCTATTCCAACATCCAACATGGAGGTGTGGTATATGGGTTTGATTTGTCTCACTGACGTTGTTTTGTGTAATATTATAAACCTTTTGTTTTGTTTCATACCCAATATTTTAGAGTCTTATGGTGTTTATGAGTCCTGATAATTTTTTAGGAGGATTTGATCAATTTTGATGGAGTGTATGCATATACATAGATATATATATATATATATATATATATCCCATGTATGTATTCCCTCTTACTTCGGGGAATATAAGCATTGGGTAATAGGATATATATTTATATATGGAGGTATGTGCATATAAAAGAGGGGTGGTTTAGAGTGGCCACTACCTAATGTAAAAAGTTCCAAAATGTTCCCTTTGACATCTATTAAGTTTTGGTCCCAATCCTTTCACTTTTTTAATAATGCATTCGTTTTGTATTTAATGCTTCTTGAGAAGTTGAATTGCAATTCTGGAATTAACTACTTAATTGGGATAAATGTTTTATTTTAGAAGAAAATTCATGATTTGATAATAAAACCCCTCCAACAGAGGTGTGCAGCCTTCAAGAAAAAAATTAGTGACTATTTGTTTAATTAAAGATTGGATTAATGATTTGAGGTTTTTCATATCCTTTATTAGTTAGTGGAATCTTGATTAAAACTAAAGATAATATGGTTTGTGTAAATTTGAAGATGTCTTTCCTCACTTTCATTTTGATGCTTTTGGGTTAAATAGTTCTATTAAGCTTTAATGGAAAATAATTGGGGGTATACCCATGTGATGTGAATAAATCTATGTGGGAACAAATGGGTGGGTATTCCCATTTGACATAGTTGTGAGTAATTGGTTAAATGAGAGGGAATACTCTTTTGGTTGGTTTCAATTGTTTAAAGAGTTAATTAAAAAAATTGAAATGCGAGTGGGTATACTCATTTTAAGAATTGATTGAGATTATTTATAAAATATGTATAATGAGGGGGTATTCTCATTATATTCCTTGAATGGGAAATTGATAAACGAGTGGTTATACTCATAGTATGTCTTTAAATGTGAATTTTTATCTTGATAAGGTATGGTCGTTGGTTGACTTGAAATGTATTTGATTATGAATGGGAATACATGAGTGGGTATACTCAAGAGATCATGTCTGGTCATGAAATGTAATAAATGAGTTGGTATACTCATTGAATTATTTAAATTTAAATGTTTATATATGAGTGGGTAGACTCATATGGGGTTGAGATTTAACAGATAAGAAATGAATGAATGTATGTATGTATATATTCCATGGACAACTATCCATGGATCTTGAACAAAGTAATGGATGCCTTGGGTTGAGTATTCCCATTGGGAATTGATTCTGTGGGATGATTTGGGAATTTCTACCCCTTGGATCCGGATTGCTTGGACTCACATATAACATGTTGGTATACATGCTCATAGGAATCTAACCATTTCCATTATCATGTTTCCATCGAGATGCTAATGAGACTCAATGAGGATGCATATGTCATTGACACCGTGGATCTAAACCTTTTTGGTCTGACTATTTAATAAATAGAATGGTCATGCAGTATAATATACACTTGAAAATATAAATTGGCCATGGTAAATTGTGATATGGGATGATATAGCTCGATCGGGGATTCTCTGGCCCTCCTTGTTGTATGTCAAGGACATGATTGATATGAGACATGAGGTATATAGAAATCTCATAAAGGTATGACATTTTTGGATGAATGAAAAGATCATATTGTTAATTTATGAATTATTTTTAGCTTCCTTGTTATAGGAGTTGAAATATTTGATACAGGGAGAATTTAAGGGTTATTTTGGTATCACTAGTTTTGCAGACTCTAATCAATGGCCATTTATTACTTGCATGTACTACTTACCTATTTACCTGTACACTTTCTAGGTTATATATTTATAAAATTGGATGGTCTTGACACCGTGGTTTCCAAACTACTGAGATATTATATCACACCCTAGTCGGGTACCATTGATGCCCTTTTATGCCCTTCATGTTTGTAGGTTGAGGACCTTTTTTGTGTTGTTTTCTTGTACCTAATAGTTATGAGAAAATCACCAAGCTTGAGCTTGGGATACTTATGAAGATCACCCATGGGAATTTTATCTCATTTAATTATTTTTATAATGAAATGTGAAGCATGTTGTATGTTACTCTTTTAGCTTATGTATCTTCATATGAAATGCATGCAATGTATAAAATGGCATTGGCCACATCCTATATTATGTTGTTATTATAGTTGTATATCGATGTTTTGATTATTAATTTATTTTCCTTCCACTGATATTTGAGTTTTACTATCTATTTACCAGTTCTCACTCTATGTATTAGGGTATAGTCTTTACACTGAACCACCTTAACACCCTTACAACTAGTCAGTAGCCTCTATCATATGAGGATATGTTCTTAAGTTAATGTGGTGACTGGTCTTTCTACTGGTTTAGTGGTTAGTGAAATCGAGATGTTACGATTAACATAATAATTATTTATTTATACTAAATTTAATTAATTATATTTAAATCTTATTTATTGTATATTTTAGTATAAATTTATCTTTAGGATTTAATACACTTGTTTTCTTAAAATAGGTTTAAAGTGTATAATGTTATCCTTTTTAAATAATAAAAATATACCTAATGATAAAAAAATAAAATACAATTTATTGATTATATATCTGTAAATATTTATTTATATTCATATATTTATGAATACATTTCATATAGTTAATATGAGATCTTTTCCTTAAAAGATGCATTTCATGAAAAACAATTTTTTTACATGTTTAAGGGTTAAATATAAAATTAAATTATACCATTTATGTGAGATGAATTTATAAATATTGATTACATATTTGGAATAATAATAATTTATACTATTTAACAATGTCAACATTGTTTTTTACCATAATTAATAATGAAAACTGTAAAATATATTTACCAAGGTTAAGGTAAATACAAGTATACCATGGGGGGGGGGTTAAAATAAAATATAAGTGTTCAAAAGGGCACAAAAACTATATAATTACGATTTTATGCTAATAATTAGACCTTATATCTACTATTTTTTAAATTTCCCATTTTGGAGCCTTGTGGTTTGAGAAAAATATGGATATAATTCATTATTTCCAAAAATTCCATGTGCGTCTTCTCCCTAACTTATAATACTCAACCCCATCTCTTATTCTATGCAAAATTTAAAAACATATTCAATCAATAAAAACCTAAAAAAATATCTTCCCCAATTCCCTCCATCTCCATACAATCCTTTTTTGGTCAGAAATTTGACCTACTAATACTTTTGGTGTAAACCAAACGAAGTTTTACAAAGAAGTGGTAAAGTACTTAACCAAACATTTTATAATATTTTTCCTTAAAATTCTTAAAATATTATTAATAAATGATTAAATAGTAAACATTATATATTACATATACTAATATGTTTTTATTTTAAGACAATTACCTACAAAAATCTCATCCTCCCTCAAATTGGAAATGAAACTGTTATTTGTATGTATGGCAACTAACGCCTCATGAACCAATGAAATTCATTTTCTATCAATTCTTCTCATAAATGGATATAATGATGTATTTGATATTAATATATGATATTTACTATATAATTACAATTATGGAATTATAATATCATATATACCTTATGACTTTTCATTCCATAGAGAATATGAAAACATCGCTTGTGTGTACGACTATAATGTCCCAGATTTTTCAGGTATTATTTTTTTATATTATATGGAATTAATTTGATACTAGGAACTGAGATGACATGAAATTACAAGGTCCAGTGTTCCCAAAATAAATGTTTAAAATTTATTAAATATCACACATTAGCGGTTTTCATGAAAAAGATGACTAACTTTTAAACTTGTGCTGGATCAGATATCATAGGGCATCGTTGCGTTCAGAGCGCCACATTACCTTAGATGAGGACTAACATCAAGTGGAATGGATCTTTTGTGAATGTTATTTTTTAGAAATTTAAGTAAATAAAATCAATTTAATATTTATTTTATTTTTCCATTGTGCTAACACAATGACCTCTGCTTTTAAATAAGTTGTTAAGCAGAATTTCCAGGGTCAGCCGCATAACCCTACAATTCTCTAGATCTTGGGGGAGGAGACCCTTAGAGAAACATCTCAATAGAGAATAATGAAGAAAAAAATGATCTTGAATCATTGTGCCATCAGATTTAGAGGATCTTATCACTGACGACACTACAATTGTTCATCGTCAATGATTGATCCAAACTCAAGGTAGTGTATGTGATTTTATTTACTTCTTTCCCATTCTTTGATTCAACAATGAACACAGATCTTACCACAGACATGTTGACCAACGGTTCATTCCTTATTGCGGGATGGGTGAATATGGGTTTTATTGGGGGGATTATTTCTATTTTTAACTCTTTTATTTATCCTTATTATAAGTGGAGATTAATGATATAACAAAAAAGGCTGAGGTTCATTCCACATGTTGTTTATGAGATTTCATTCTTATTTCTCCCCGCATGTCATTCATTCTTCAAGGGATTATTAATGAAGGATCATTTCACATTCTATTCATGGTTAAACAATCTACAAAAAAGTATCTAGAATTGTGATGACCTAGTGGAGATGAAAATAAGATGGAGAAGGGAAGATCAATGTATTTCAAGAGATACCATTCTTTGATTGTTCTTCTAGTAGATGATTAGATTATGTTTTCAAAGCTGATTGAAGGACCTAAACCTACCAAATTTTGGTTGTAGGGGAGAGGTGAACATGGATCTACATTTTCAAGGAAAATTAACCATAAAATACAATTCCATATGATCAACTGAAGTTTTAGAGGAAGAACAATGATTATGGAAAATCGTGAAGAACACAACATGTGTCTCAGAATACCCGTTGTTTGGGACTAGTTCAACAGTGACTAGAGTTTCAGGTGGTAGAGGGTTGTGACATGACATGTGATACATTTTTCATGACCTGTGGGACCTACCATGAGACTCGCTGTATATATTGGATGATACATAGACATGGGGTGGAGTACACGACATGTACTCCACCACACGTCCAAACCCTGACAAGATACATGGGCTAAACCATGTACTGGTACACGAGTAGACCCAATCAGGTTAAAGACATGTACTGACACTTGGCCAACATACAATGGGTAGACCCTAGATAGTATGTCATGGTGTGTAACCTTCTCCACATGCCATGTATACCTTTTTCTACACAACATGTCCTTCTGTCATGGGATGTTGTACACAAGAAGTACCCGGGGTTAATGGACATGATGTGTGACACTTCAATAGGTCATGTAATATTTTCTACATGGAAAGGTATTGTTTTCCACCATATATTGGAAAATAATTCTTTAATTTGGTTCCCCTTTCCTCATTCACCTAATGTTTATTACTATTGTTTTCTATATATAGAAGTATGAACCCCATTTGACAGTACATTCTAGATAGAGTCAGTAGTCCCCTATGAGAGGCAAGGGGTATGATCCTCTATCCATACATATTCCCTAGGTAGAGTCAAGTTATCGACATGAAAAATCCTACCAGATGTAATTCCTCCACTTATAATGTGAATCTGGATTAGTTTTGGTTTATTCCAAAGCCTAGATAGTTTTCCTAATCCTTGTATCGTGATCTTCCTCACTCATGGAGTTAGTTCCCCTAGAAATAGTGTATCATATTCTCTCTTATAATATATCATTGTATCTCTCTCATGACGGTTTCAAAAGAACATTACTCCTCAGATGAATTTCAATTGTTCTATCAGGCATAGGTGTTGGTTCTCCCGGATGATTGTTTCATGGAATCTGCGAACTGAATCCCTAGATTTGGTATGCGGATCATTCTAACTTGGCTTCAGAATATGGGTCCGGTTTTGAGTATATATGGACATGTTCTTGTTATAAGTATTGTAGAAATATAATTAGTAGATATGAAAATACCTTTACTTTGTGTATTGGTGTTTGGTTTTTGGGGTGTCATAAAAAGTATTTCTATACTACCTTCAACATGGGCCTTGCTTGCACTTGTCACATATTCTACAGATGATCAATATTTTGATGGAGTACAGGGTGGACCAGGGCCCAACCGATCATTGTGAGTTCTAGACAGGCTGAGGATTTCCTACATCATTATAGTAGTTCCAGTACCAATATTTTTTGCCTGTTGATCTTTGAAGTTGGAAGACTCTTTCTTTTAGTGGGATTGTATTCTAGACCAGTTTACTTTACTACAATTTATTATCTGTTGTACTCTATTGGTTGGGTTTAGTTGTATGAATTTATTTTTTTTCCTTTGTGGGTTTTTATATTTCATCATTTTTGGGCTTGGAGATGCACGTGTGTGTGTACATGTACATATGAAATTCCTCCAATTTGAGTGATATGCCTACTCAGTGCTAGTCACAAGCCCCTAGATAATTAGTGGTGGGATTGGGGAGTCATGTAATGGTACCCACTCGGACGGTTCATGAAAGAGTGGTATCAGTGGTGGTTGGTTCTACCATAGGACCCTGAGTTTTTGAGATTGGTTTGGGGAAATAGTGTTAAGTTTTTCAAGTTCTGATTTTAGGACAAGGACTCTAGTGTTGGTCTGAGTGGCTGATGTATCCATACACCAAGACTCTAAAAACCTTATTTATGACTCAGTACATGAGAACACTAGTTACATGGAAACAATAATGGTTCATGCATCATATAAAAAATTGTTGTTGTTTCCATGTCCTTGTTGAGACAGCTCTCCAGATATACTCATTGACCATGATACATCTTTTTCATTTGTAGGATGCCTCCACACCACATACTAGTTAGGATTCAGTGGCTTGATCAGGAGGATGAACCCCCTCATTGACAGAGCTTCGATACATGGACCAGTTCCCCTTGCATTACCTCCAGGTGGTGCAACTACTATACCACCACTAATGGAAGAGAACGTGGTACCAGTAGTATCATTAGATGAGGAGGGTAGGATAAGAACACTCCATGAGATTCATAGGCAGAGACCCCTCAAGTTTCAAGGTGAGCCCGACCATTAGGCAGCCAATGACGGGCTTGAGGTGGTTTCCAGAATTCTCTATCTATTGAGGACCCCGACAGACCAAATAGTGATCCTAATGACGAGGCTTCTTGAGAGTTTAGTAGGGTAATGGTGGATTTTGACCGTACAGACTTGTGACAAGGAGTATATTTGTGAACAGGGTTCTATCATCTCTTTAGATAGGAGTTCTCACTGGTTAGGCTAAGAGTAGTGTGTATACAAGAGCTTCTCCAGCTCTATAAGGGTAGCTTTACGGTGGATGACTGTTTATTAAGGTTTTCCAACCTCTGCAGGCACTCTATGAATATGGGAAGGGATCAGTACTTCTCGGATAAAACCTTAGTGAAGGGTTTATTTTACGATATCAGATCCAACATTGCACCTATGTGCATTCTGACTTATGCAATAGTGCTCAAGAAAACTTTACTATTTGAGATATTCTTGGATGAGCAGAGAAAACCAGTGAAGGTCAGCAACAAGAATATAGTTTTAGAGACCTCAGTAGTAGGAATAAGATGTTAGAAGAAGGGATCCGAGTGTGGGAGTTGTTACATGAGGTCCAAGGATAGGGTATTTTCATTCAAAGGCTATTAGGGTAAATGCAGCCATCTGAGGGAGAGGCAATTCTACACATATGAAAATAGAGAACATCTCGCTAGAGATTGTCCAACCTGTCGAGCTGCTGACAGAGAGGTGGTGGATTGATCCCCAAGGAAGAGGTAATGAGTGGTGCAGGTTGATCCTTTAAGTGGGAGACATGGCCGAATAGTAGTGAGCGATGTAGGAGGTGGAATGTATTTTGACATGTTAGCACCACCACAACCCACGGGAGTTCCTCACAAGGATTAGGGAGCTGGAGGAAAGGGCTAGATACAACAACATGTGGTTGAGGAATAAGACCTAAATAATATAGGGATGATTCGAGTTACAATATGTGTTTGATGATACCATACATATAGACACAGGTTCCAGTCATTATTTCCTTACCATATATCTTGTTTGAGACCTTGAGATTCTGGTTGAACCATTGACACAACCATTTTTATTGGAGACTCATATGGGAGGAGACTCGATGATCACTCAACTTTTTTGAAAGGGTGATCATACCCTTGGAGGTGATTGTTTCAGTTGGAACCTCATGGTGGCATTGTTTAGGTCTTATGATGTCATTACCGATATGGATTGGCTATCTTCTGTCCATGCCAATATTTACTATATTAGGAAAAGGGTGCGGTGTGTCTGTGGTGATGGGATGAGGTTTCCTTTTTTAGTGAAATGTAAATGTAGGAAGCATAGGAGGGGCACATTTATAAGAGGGTGTAGCCAATCACTAATGATATGGCTAGGCATGCCCTCAGATCAGTAGAAGTTTCAAGCTTTCAATTCCTAACAGTAGTGGATGAGTATGAGGATGTATTTCAAGAAGATGTTCCAAGATTACCACCCATTGGGAGATATAATTATGCATCAATTTACACCCAATATGAAACCAGTATTATCACCAGCATATCAGATGGATCATATAGAGCTTTTCAAGATGAGGGTGTAGTTGGAGGATTTAGAGGAAGGGATTTGTTAGACCAATTGTTTCAACATGGGTGGCCCCAGTTTCATTTTCAAGGAGGGAATATGGGATCTTGAGGTTGTATGTGGACTATTGGTGTCAGAAACATGACATAATGAAGAACAAGTATCCAATTTCATGGATTGATGACCTCTTCAATCAGTTGAAAGGGGCAGAATGGTTCTTGAAGATTGAACTTCGATCATGATATCACTAGCTAGAGTAAAGGATGAGGATATACTAAAGATATATTTCAGATGATGTTACATTCAGTATGAGTACTTGGTATTTCCATTCGATGTGATGAATTCCCTAGTAGTGTTCATGGTACTCTTGAACCAGATCATCCAACCCTAAAGAGACCTGTTCTTATTGGTCTTCATCGATGACATCCTTGTGTACCTGACATCTGAAGAAGAGCACACGAGATACCCATGGATGTTTCTGAACGTACTATGTGTGAACCATATTTATGGGAATATCTTAAAGTTCCAGTTCTAGCTTTAGGAGGCCCACTTTCTAGGACATGTTATCTCAGCATATAGAGTAGCATTGGACCTGGCCATGGTGGAAGAATTATTAGCCTGGGAGCCACGTAGGAGTGTGATGGATGTGTGAAGCTTCTTTTTCCTGGCATGATATTACTGAATATTCATACATGATTTATCCCTAATATCAGAATAGATGACATCTTTTAATAGAAATGGTAATCCAATCATATGGATAGAGAAGTGGAAATAGTTTTTTCATTAGTTGGTGTAGAGTTTGATGAGCACCCCGATCTTGACATTTTTAGTGGAAGGTGTCAACTACGTAGTGTTGTATGATACATCAGGGTCCAGACATGGTTGTGTCTTGATTTAGAGGTAAGATTTAATTTCCTATGGTTTGTGCCAATTGATTTCACATGAGAATATCTACACAACAGATGATATTAGGTGTATGATTACAGTCTTCACATTAATGATGTGGTGACACTACCTGATGTGTGAGAATTTTATCTTGTACTCTTATCATAACAGTATCAAATATATATTCTCTTAAAAGGATCTGAACATGAGACATAGGTGACAGATAGAGTTACTATAGAACTATTATTTTGAGATAATATAAGCTCCATGAAAGAGGAATGTGGTGAAAAATGATCTCAACAAGAGATCTACTATGCTGCTATTGGACGAGGTATCATAGAAATTGGCCTCGTTACAGTTATACTTCATGGATTGGGATGATGCACCTTACCTATACTCTTATAGTATGTAAGGATGACACAACATGGGGAATCAGACTACAAGAACATTCATGATCAGATGTGCATAGGGAATTCTCTTAAAGGATATTCACAAGGTGGGGAGAAATACATTCTTTCTAGAGTACACACAGTTGTACCAGAAGTGTTATAAGAGGAGGTTTTAAGGGAGTTTCATACATCTCCTTTGACTATATGCCCTAGAGTGTTGAAGTTGTAATGGGACCTCTGACATCAGTTTTGGTGGACATGGATGAAGAAGGAAGTAAAAGAAATCATTTCTAGATGCCTTACATTCCAGTAGGTAAAAGATGAGAACTAGGTTCCAGCAGGCTTATCTCACCCCCTATAGATAACATAATAGAAGTGATATAGAATATAGATGAACATTATGATGGGTTAAGAACATATGTCTAGAGGAGATGATTCCATTTGGGTGATCATTAACTGACTCACCTATTCAGCCCACTTCCTAGATAATTGAGAGTAGAGATCAGTAGAGAGAATGAGACACCTCTACATGAAAGAGATAGGGCGACTTCATGGAGTCCCACCAAAAATTGTTTCAGATCATAATACTCATTTCACATCTCAGTTATGGGAGGGATTGGAAGAGGTATTTGGGACTCAGCTATGCTTGAGCACAAAATTTCCTCCCAAGATAGATGGCCAAAAAGAGAGAACCATTCAGGTTCTAGAGGACATGTTGTGATATTTCATATTGGACATTTTTCATATCTGGCAGGACCCGCTACCACTGGTGGAGTTTTTTTACAACAACAACTTCCACTCCCCCATTGGTATGGTACCATTTGAGGATTTGTATGTGAGACCCAATCAGTCATCACTTTACTGGATTAACCAAGGAGAGTCAGCACTCATGGGCCTAGAATTAGTGTGATCTACTACCGAGAAGGTGTATGTCATCCAAGAGTGAATGAAGATAACACAGAGCTGGTAGAAGTATTATGATAATAGACGGCAGAGACCTTTGGAGTTGGAGGAAGGAGACCATGACTTCCTTTAGGTATCACCTCTATGAGGGTTATAGATATTTGTATGTGGAATGAAGTTATCTCTGAGGTTCGTCGACCCTTTTCTTATTTTAATGAGAGTTGGTGAGGTGGTGTACTACATAGTTCTACCACCAAAATTGCACGAGGTACATTTTGTCTTCCACATGTTGCTACCGAGGAGGTACGTGCATGATGTGTTGCATGTAATTGACTGGGGAAAGCTGGACATTGATGATGGAGAGACATCTACTCAGTACCATATAGAGATCATGGATCGGTAAGATATTATCCCTCATGAGTGGAAGATTATCTTGGTGCATGTTTGGTGGTAGCATGGGAATCTCTAGGAGAGAACATGGGAGTGGGAGGCTCATATTCGTGCATAGTACCCACATCTCTTTGTATAGCATTTTGTTTTGGCTTTTTAGGGATGTAAATCCCTAAGGTGGGGAGAATGTAATTTTATGGTGTTTTTTGTTTATTATTTTTAAATATTGTATATAATTAATTTGATACTAGGTGTTAAGATGACGTGAAATTTGGAGCCATGGTGTGCATGTAATAAATTTTTGAAATATATTATATATAATAAATAGATCACATGAGCAGTTTTCTTGAAAAATTGGAAAAACTTATAATCACGTCCTAGATCAGTAATCTGAGAACACCATTTCCATTAGAGCCTAACATTTACCTTAGATGAGGCCTAAAATATGTCGGCGCAAGTCAGATATGAATTATAGTTTTTAGATGTTAATGGAAATAAAATAATTTTATGATTTATTTTGTTTTTCCATTGTGATAACTCCACAACCTAATATTTTAAATAAGGTACTAAGTAGAATTTCCATGCTTAGACACATAACCCTAGAAATATATAGAGTGTAGGTGAAGAGACCCTCAGAGAACTTATCAATGAAAAACAACAACTAATCAAGTGTTCAGGAATTGATATGACAACAGAGTTGGAGGATCTCATCAATGAAGAAATTATTACTATTTTTCATATATGATCAATCTAAAATTGAGGTAGGGCATGTGATTTAATTTAATTATTTCTTGTTCCCTGATTAAAGGATGAATGCAGATCAACCAAATAAAATGTTGACCTACAATTTGTTCATTTTTGGGGGATGGGTGATTGTGTGTTCAATTATTGGGATTATTTCTATTTTGATCAAGTTTTTTTACCCACATAACAGGTTCAGATAAATTCCATAACAAACAATGGCCAAGGTTTATTCCTTTAGTTGTTTATTTGTTTTCTTCCACCTTTCTCCCTATGTGTTCTTCGTTCTTCTTGGGATTATGAATGAAGGATCATTTCATGATTAATTCATGGAGAAATGATATAAAATCATATATTAAGCATCATGATGACCTATAATAGGTGAGACAGTGATGGATATGGACGAATTGACATATTATGAGATATATCATTCTTCGAGTGTTATGTGATCAGGTGATCATATTCAGATTTCAAATATGATTAAAGGCATGAAACCTACTAAATCGGTGTTGAAAGTGTGTGGTGATAATAGATATATATTTTTGAGGTGATCAGATCAAAATATAGAAGTTAAACCAAACCTCTGGATGAAAAAAATAAATTATTAGAAATTATGAAGAGTAGGACGTGTATCTCAGAATACATGGATTTTGGGACTAGTTCAGCTGAAGCTTGAGTTTTGGGTGTTAGAGGAATGTGGCATGGTGTGTGGCACCATTAACATAGAGTTTGATACCTACCCGGAGACTCAGCATGTATTTTATAGGATAAAAAGGCATCGGGTGGAGTGAATGACATGTACTTCAGCACACATCCAGACCTTGACAAGATAAACAGGCTACCCCATGTACTGGTACATTGGTAAGAAAACACAGGTTGAAGCCGTGTACTGACACATTGCTAGCATACATGGGGAAGACCCTAGATAATAATACACTAAATCTGACCTTCAATACATTCCATGTATTCTTTTTCCTACATGACATGTCCTTATGACATGGGTTTTTGTACATGGGTAGTACCCAGTGTTAACAGACACAACATATGACACTTCTACACAATGTGTACTTTTTTCTACATCAATTTATCTCCTTGTCCACCTAATCTTGGAAATGTTTTCATTGGGTTGGTTTCCATTTTCACATTACCCTAAAGGTGAGTAGTGTAATTTCCTTTCTAAAAGAGTTTGATGCCCCTTCAGTAAGAATTTTTGGATAGAATGGAGAGTCCCCTTCATGAATCTTGTAGCATGATCATTTATGTATTCTTGTTCCCTAGGAAGAGTTAGATTATAGACACGACCAATCATACCATACATCAGTCCTCTACATAGCAGGTGAATCTAGATGAGTCGTGGTATATGATAAGGACCTGAAAATGATTCTCATTCATCTACCATGATCTTCATCACATGTTTTGTTTATTCTCTTATAATGAGTGTATCATATTCTCTCTTATGATCTGTTAGAGTCTCTCTCTCATGAATGTTCATGAAGAATAGTACTCCAGGGAAGGATGTCATCAATTCTATTAGGCTCAATAGATGGTTATCACAAATGAGTTTTTGTTGAATCTTTAATTTGAATCCCTAGCATTGGTATGTGAGTCGTTGTGACTTACCATTTTTCTACATGTTTGGGTTTGAGTATATATAGATATGTTCTTGTTATATATATTGTAGACATATACTGGGTATATCTCACTATACATTTACTTTGTGTATTGAATTGTGGGTTTAGGGTTTCCTACTGAGTATTGTTATACTAATCCCAACATAGGCTTTTCCCACACTTTTTGTGTCTTGTTAAGACACGTGAACTTTTGATGGAGTCTAGGGAAAACCAGGACCAGACAGCACTTTGTGAGATCTATACAGGTCTATGTGTTCTTATGGATTTGAGTACTAGTATTAGTACCTATACTGTTTACTGGTTGAACTTCATAGTTGGACGAGTCTTTCTTTTTGTGGGATTTTATTCTAGCCCAGTTTACTTTACTGAACTTTACATTCCATTGTACTATGTGTCTTGGATTTAGTTGTATTCATGCATTTTTTTCCTTTGTGGGTTTTTACATTTCAGCATTTGTGGGCTTGGAGATATGTGTGTGTGTACAGGTACTTAAGAAATACCACAAATTTGAGTGATATGACTACACAGTTCTAGTCACTAGACCCTGGCCTATTAGAGGTGGGCATGGGGAGTTACAACATGAGAGCCACTAGGAGAGGTCGTAAGAACAGAAGACTGCCTCCTTCCAGAGTGATGTGATTTTTTCACTTATGATTTAAATGTATGGTAATAAGGATTAAGTTTCTGTTTATATATTATATTAATGACATATTAATAATTATAGAAATTAAATATATCATATAATTTCTTACTATACCATCCATTTAAAAAATTATTACATTTTTCATGTGTATAGATTACTACCGCCTCACAAAGTGGTGTGATTCATTTTTCACTAATGCTTTACAAGGAATGTAATAAGAAAAAAATTATAAATATATGTGATATATATTACATTATATTTATTATTGAAAATATATATATATATTAATATTCTTTACCCTTTTGACCATTAAATAAATGATAATGTCGCTCGCAAAAACTTACGACCTACCGTCTCCATGAAGCGATGTGATTCATTATATGTGTTCGAAATTAAATAATTTTTATAAATATGTATTTAAAAAAATGGATATTTATAACATTAATATCATTCTATATATGATAGATCTATTTTAAATTTTAAAGGTACATAATGTTCATGAAAAAAATATGTATTAGGAAATAAGACAATTAACATTTGAAACAACAGTGATAATGAAATATTATTAAAGAATAGGTAATAAAATGTTATAAAAGGATCAGATATGATATTATTAATATGAATATTATTTTGGAATATGTTAATAAATTTTTTTAAACTAATATACTAGTGGATAATGAGGGAGCAGCTAACGAGAAGGCGATGTAAGGGGTTTCATAATTCAATTTTCATTCATTGGGTTGTATGCCTACTTCGTTGATTATATTATGCCAAGATTATGTGTGAAAAAAAAATTATTATTTATTTTTTATTTAAACTTGTATTTTTGTGGATATAATTTTATTAAATATAATCACCCCATTCATAACACTCACCCAATGATACAAACTCTGTAAGGGTTTTATCTCAAACACCATTCTTTTAGAAACACGTTCTTTTATGTACCTAAGTTATTTTTAATGGCGTATATTATGGCCCTTTAAAAGTGTTTAATTAATTATTCTTACATCATGATATTATATGTTAAAATGAATGTACTTTATTCATGGGATGTTATGATTCAAAATTGACCAAATTAGTAATGGTTTAAATTTTAATTTCATTTTAATTGGGTTTTCACACTCTTGAATTTTCATTGAAGAAAATTATTTGATCATTGTTTAATAATCCACTTCTATTTTAATTTACCCATGTTATTCATGATTTTTTCATGTAATAGTAAAATTTTCTCCAATTTGATACATAAAAGGACATACAAATTGTTTTTAATAAAATCCAGCAACATTTATCTCTTAGGTTGTAAATAATTGTTCTTCCAAATCCATGTTTTACAAAAACGTTTTCAAAAAATATATGAATGTGATGTTATCTAGGAAGTTATCCTTAACTTATGTTTATGTCATGATTTATGTTGTTTCATCATTTTATATGATTCAATGATATTTTGATACAATATTATTTACATTATGATTCCATGTGATTACTTTTGTTCCATATCTTATATGATATAAGGTTATACCATTTACACACATTTTATGATTTTTTTAATCTTGTTTATTCCCATTCCAGTTCTTATCTCACCCCTTTTTTATATATAACCCAGATTATACAATGTATAAATAGGAGATCGAATGAATTTTAGGAGCTCACTATGGAAAATAACTTAAGGATACTATGTTTTATGTATAAAGAAACTATAATTCTAAAGACACTATGCCTTTAAAATCCTTTGATTTAATTATTATATATTTATGTATAATAATAATGTTATAATATGTGAAAGAGTATTTGGTCACTATATTTTGTATCAAATGAATTTTTTAGTAAACCTTTAGATATAGGATGAGAAAACTTTAGTGATAACCCTATGGATAAGTCCAAGGATATGACTAATAATAGAAAAATATCCCCAAATAATAGTGAATTATTTAAAGAATGGTTTCCAGGATATTAAAACTGTATCTGGGTACTACAGGTTGACATGGTTCTAGAACTAATCAACATAGGGGTAATACCTTTGAAAAATGCATGTCAGGGATGACTCAAGATTTACCTAGTACATGAAAAGGGTCCTTATTGTGCACCTACTTTGACACTATCAGGGTATATGCCTTGTAAATTCAAAATATAATTATAGGATATGATAAATGATTTTAATATTTGATGACCATGAATTACCAAGGTTAAAACATATATTTATTTGATTGAAATGAAGGTTTCATGATTTAGGCATCTGAAAAATAATTATTCATGGTTATGTTGTTTTTCACAATGAATATTTGTTTCTCACAATATGATTTATGGTTTTAGTAAATGGAGAGTACCTGAAAGAATTGGGTTGATATTGAATGTTATATGAAATACAATGATGAGAAATGAAATGAAATGATGACTTGATTAAAGAATATTGTGATTATTCCTAATCATTTATCATGCTAAATGATTAAAAACTTACACCTTAACCAACTCTAGGAATAAAAAATAACATAATGATAGAGTTCAATGAGAGTTTAGGTGATGTAGACCATATAATAGAGATGATTATGCTTCTTATATACATTGTTTTCGTAATAAACACTCAAAGGAATATCACAAAGTAATATGAAGACCTTTTACGCGTTGGTAAAAAGGAATCAAATTAACTATAGTATGAGGAAAAATGAAAATTTTAGTTAATTAAATTCATGAGAATAACGTCTTTCCTATGGAATCAATAATGATTTAATTTTTAAATTTGGAAATATTGTAAATTATGTAAATCAATGTCCTAGGGGAAAATCTCAAGAAGATGATCAACCATTATGTTTAATTATAAGTTTTATATTGACAATTAAGACATAAAAAATTACATATGAAAGTAATTTGCGGTTAAGAAATAAGGTGATAAATCCATATTAATGGTTTAAAAATAATGGAAAATGATTTAAATGTTTGTGCACTAAAATTAAATATTTATGTGAATCATAATATATATATATATATATCACTTTTTATAAGTTTTGTGTTAATTAATTTTAAGAATATTATCAATAAAAATGTGATTTATTAGAATAGTGATACTCTAGGAAAAAACACACAATTGAGTGAAATATAATCTTGGATATGTTCTTAAAGGTGAGGTAATTAGGTTATTTCATTGAAAATTAAGAGATATGTACAGAACATTAGTTCTTAAAAAAATATTTGATGACTAATGTTATTTTTTAAGATCATCATGTTCTTGAGAACCTTATAGGATCATGGATAATTATAAATATTATCATCACAAAAGTTTTTAAATATTTTATGAAAAACAAAAACCTACAATCTGGCTGAAAAACCATCATATCTAACATGGTGGCAAGGCATGAAGCCTAAAATTAAGTGATATAGGGGTGAAACACCTTCCACTAGAAAACATGATATAATGGTTAGTGTAAAATTGTTTTAATATAGATGGTTGGGTAGAAAAATATTAATTTTATTTTGGGAAACATATCATAGGGACAACTAATTTTATTTTGGGGTGAATAATGATATTTCCGGAGATGCTTTATTAGGTTTAAGTATATATTACCTTTTGGTTTAATATACAATATTATTTGGTAAAAAATATTCTATGTTTTTTGTATATGTAACTTGAAAGGTCCTGAGAAATCCTTTGAGGTTAAAACCATACTTCATTATGAGTTTATTGAAATTATTTGGGATATAAGATTATTTATTTAAGGAATTTTATATGTTAACACATTCATTTCATTTTTGAATTTTAGAGATTAATATATTGATATTAATTTTTTTTTATTATCTTACATTTTGAAAACCATTTTGGGTTTCATAAATATAAAAGGAATATATTATTACTCTATTATAGATCTTATGATCTGTGAATTTTTTTGTGATTTAGGTATAAAAGAATAATTCATATTGGATATTCATTTTATTAGATTAATAGGTAATGTTGAAATTGATCAAATCTAAAAAAAAGATGATATAGTGATTATAAAATAAATTTTTTCCAGCAAGTATTTTATTTTGTGTTGTCTATCATGATAGAAAAATATTCCTTCAAATCTGGGAAAATGATCTTGAAACAAAAAATGATCCTAATATATTCATTTATGATAAATCAAAATGTCTTTTAACTCATTAAATATTTATGGTTTTTGGCTCTTTATCTTTATATTAATCATTCAATTTTTTTGATCAATGATCTCTATAAATATATATTAATCATTGTGTATTATTATTCTCTTAAATATACCTATTTTTATTTCCCACGAATTTTATTCTAAATAAAATCCTATTAATATTACATTGTATATAACCATCAAAAATCCCTTTCTCACTTATAAATTCTATGTTTTATTTACCATTTTTTATGTTGTGAGTTTTCCACAATGAAATTTTTGAAGGAAAACCCATTTATTACTAGGAACAAATAAACATTTTGAGGATGAAATTTATTTTAATGGTAGAATATAACACCCTAATAATTTTGAATATATTAATCTTTAAATAAATTTAATCCCTTTTATGGCTTTTGATGCAAACACCATTGAGTTTAAATGAAACATGATACTCTATTAAAATATTAATATCCAAACATAACCATTATAACCTAATTTCTAAATTGGTTGGTATAGATATTACATACCAAATTATGAAAATTATATACTTTATAAATGTATAAAATAAATTCAAGGGTTACCTATTTATTATAAATAAAATAATCATTATATTAATAAAAAATGAATTTGTTCTAAAAATTTGTATGAGTAAATATTGTCATTTTTTCAAGATTTAAAAAAAATTAAATTATATTTTAAATAAAAACTAAAAATATATTTTAAAATACGTCAATTTTTAATCATAATATCGATATTTAATTATGGTTATGTTTTGGATATTTCAGAAAATAATAATTTTTCATTGAACAACGAATAATTTTTTTTATAAAAATGTTAATGCTTTTAAATAAATTAAGTCCCATTATTATTTTATTTTGAAATCAAATAAATAGAATTATTATTTTGTTATGTTAAATCCAATTAATTTCGTTTCAATCATCATTATTTAATATTTTATTATAATTTTATCTTTAGGCTTTAAAACACCTTTTTCTTGAAAAATATTTTAATGTGTATAAGTTTTATCCATTTTAAATAATATAAATAATTAAAAATTAGTAATGATTTAAATTAAATTTATATATTATATATGTATAAATATGACTTTAAATTAATCTAATTATTATTAATTGTCAAATAGTTAATATGTGATCATCTCTTCCTTATAAATGTATTTCCTGAAAAACCATTTTTTGACACATCTGTAAGTTTAATTTCTAATTAAATTATACCAATTACAAGGATTTAATTTTTAAAACTTTATTTCATATATTTATTAATAATAATGTATAAAATATTGTAATTTTAAATTAATTTTTTACTATAAGAGAGTGTGAAAATAGAAAACATTATTTACCATAGTTAAGAAAAAACTAGTTTATCAGGGGTTAAAATAAAAAGCTAAGGTTTAAAATGACAAAAATTTCTTTAATTACGGTTTTATGGTCATATTTAGACCTTATATATTCTTTAGTTTGAAGATTATCTATATTGGGGCCTTTTATCATGATAAAAACACGGGCAGAATTATTTATTTTAAAAAACTCCAAGTGTGAAATCTCACCCACTTATAAATGGACTCCCTCTCTTATTCATTACACAATTAAAACCCCATAATTCCGGAAGATGATTTAATAATTAAATTCCATAATTCCACATCCTCATTATATAATACTTGGTTTGTTAAGAAATCTTACCTAGGTAGAATTTTTGTGCGAACCAAATTTTTTTTCCCAAAGACGAGGCAATGTCTTTAACCGAGTGTTTTATATTATATCTTCAAACACCATATAAATATGTTATTAAATAACTATGATATATTAATAAAAGTATATTAAATATATTGATAATTTTTATGTTAATTTAATGACTTAATACCATATCCACCACCCTCGAATGGGAAATGAAATCGTTGATCGTTTGACCGACGGACTATCGCCATGCGAAAAAACATAATTAATTTTCCATAAATACTTATCACAACATGATATAATTGTCTATTTAATGTTTATATATTATATTTATGATATAATTAATCTTAAGTAATTATAAAATCTTATTTAACTTCTTACATTACATTTTTTTAGAATATGATAACGTTGTTCGTGTGTATCGATGACTACCATCTCACAGAGAGATGTGATTTTTTTTAAGTTATAAATTGCATGGATGGTAATAAGGATTGATTTTATGTTGATATAATATATTAATGAAATATTAATCATTATATAAAAAAATATCAGATATTTTCTTACCATATCATCAATTGAATAAATGATAACATCATTCATGTGTATGTGAGACTATCAACTTGAGAAGTGAAGTGATTCATTTTTCACTAATTATTTACATGGATGGTAATAAAGTATAAATTAAATGAATATATGTGATATATATAAAATTAAATTTATTCTGTAAAATTAATATTAAAAAAATCTCATACTCTTTCAACCATTAAGGAAATGATAATTTTTCTCATGCGTATGTATAATCTATCATCTCCACGATGCAATGTGATTCCTTATCCTTTTCCAAAATGTAGTAATGATTTTAAATATTTTTCTAATGAAAATATTATTCTTATGACATTAATATAATTTTTGAGATGTTGTAACTATATTATATCTTCAATATCTATAACATTCATCACAAAACATGCATGTTAAAATTTGGAAATTAACACCCAAAATAACAGCGACAAGGAGTGATTAATAACAAATGGATAATAAGATGTTATAAAATTATGATATGTAATATTATAAATATTAATATGGTTTTGGTATAAGTTAATAAAATATTTCAAACCCCTTTAAAAGAGGATAAAAATTTCTCAACAAAATGGAAGCGTGAGGTGAGGGGTTTCCTAACCCAATTTTCATTGATTGGGTTACAAGTCTACTTAATTGATTATTTTATGAAATAATTAAATGTGAAATAAAGTTTGATTAATTTATGTTTTATTTGCACTTAACTTTGTGTGTTTCTGATTTTTTTACACATAATCTCCGTATTTATTAACTCTCAACTTAATGATTTAAACATTGTAAGGGTTTTGTCTCAACCTTTTTTCTTTAAGACACATGACATTTATGCACCTTATTTATTTTGAATACTGTAAATAATGACCCTTTACATACTATATCATGAATAATTTAAAAAACATTGTAATTTATGTTAATAATAATTTAATTAAATTCTAGGAAGTTATGATTCAGAAGTTATGAAATTGGTAAGGGTTTATGTTTTGAACTCATTTTAATTGAGACAGCTTATACTTGAATTTACATTGAATAAAATAATTTTATCACTATCTAATGAACCACTTTCATTTACCTATCCTCTTTTTATTCATGAAGTTTACTAGAAATAGTACCATTTACTTATATTTGGTACCTAAAATTATTGTGATTTTTTTATAAAAATATATAACCTCATTTCTCCAATCAGTTGAAAATACTTTTTCATCCAAATCCTTATCTTCTAAAAATGATTTAATAAGTGTTTTACTATGACTGTTTAAATTCATTTTTACAATTAATTGAATTTATAAAAAATTAAAATTAATATTCCCATCATTTACTAAATAAGAGAATTTTAAATTTTTCATAAAAAATGTGAATGTAATCTTTTTTAACCTAACTAGCATGAATGTAACTCCTCCACCATCCTAAATAGTAAATGTTTGAAAAAATATTTCACTAAAATTTAAATGTTATTTTCAAAAAATGTTTTCATTAATTTTGTACAGAGTTTTAAATTTTAAATAGGTGTTTTCAAAATGTGAAGGATATTTTACTCAATAAATATCCACAATGATCTTTCAAAGTAATTTTTGATCTCAGATTACATCCTTTGATGTTAGTCAAAGTGAAATGGTTATTTTGTTCAAGAGTTTTTGTAATATTTTTAAATGTATTATCATAAATGAAAATAAACATTGATATTATGTATTGTTTCTAAAATATTAATATATGTCTGTCACATATATATCTAGTTTATTCTACCTTCATTTTATGGGGGTAATAATAGACATATGATCATTTCTAAAAAAATTCATTATGAAATTTCCTTTGTACGTGATATAAATCAAGATTATTAAACCCATTTTTTCCATGGGAAATTCATGAATTCATGTCTTATTATTTATTTCATTATGTGGTATGAATATGATTGAACATGAAATGAACGTGATCGGTTTTCCTAGAAATATATATCAATACATTGAATTAGATAATTTTTTAGTCTCATGAGATGTAATATACACTACTAAAAACATGATCTATACCAACGGTTTTGGGAAAACCATTGGTATAGTTCAATAATTTAGACCTATACTAATGGTTTGGCCAAAACCGACGGTATAAGTCACATATATGAACCTATACCAATGGTTTTGGACAAACCATTGGTATAGGTTCACTAATTTGGAACTATACCAATGGTTTTCCCAAAAACGATGGTATATGTCCCAAAATCAATTAACCTATACCAACGGTTCTCAAAACCATTAGTATAGGTACATGTATTTTTAATGGAATCTTCTTACAACAGAGATTAAATAAATCAAAATTTAAAATACTTATGATAATACATACATACATACATATATATATATATATGAAATTATGTTTACAAAAGTAATTTAGGTTAGTGGTTTGGTCGTTCAATCACAAACAGGAGGTGCTGGGATCAAAACCAACCATATGATTATTTTTTGAATTACATATACCAATGGTGTATGGAACCGTTGGTATAGATTTTCATATTACTTATACCAACAGGTTTCCCAAAACTGTTGGTATAGTCATATCCTAATGGTTTACTTGGGAACGGTTCTCCAAACTGTTGGTAGAAGGTATTTTTCCTGTAGTGATATGAGATTAGTGAATGAAGCTAATCAATTATGGGACTCTGTCCACAATGTGATGCTGTCTTATAAGTTATCCTTGATTGATCCCTATGTCATGTTCTATTTTTCTGCAAAATTTCTTATGATTCCATGATCTTATGGTATCATGTTCTTTACATTATGCTTCCATATGGTTACTCATGCGCCTTCCCTTTTATTATATCATTTTAAACATTTGAATCACATATTAGGATTCCTTATCATGTTTATTACCTTATTGGGTTTTTTAGATCACCCCTTTCTTTATTTATTTATGAGGTTATCCTATGAAAATTTAGAATATCAAATGGATTTTATGAGATCACAATGTAAAATAAAATAAAGATTCCATGTTTTATGTATTAGAACATAGTCTTCCAAAGACGATTGGACTTCATGATCCTTATGTTGAATTTATTGGATATTTATGATTAAGTATCATGTAATAATATTTGAAAAAGGATTAGGTGACTAGAATTATTCTCATTAATAATATATAGATTTATATATCCATATAAGGTTCTCTATTTTATGAGTGTTTGATTCTAAAGTTACCAATGTGGTAACCAATATATGTTACAGTATCATCATTTATTTGGAGTTTTTTTATGATAATGTTTCTAATGATGAAATTATATGATCAATATCTCGATAATCTCATTAATTTTCTTCACCTATATTCATTTATAGAGACAACATATTTTAATTTAATTTTATTGTATTTAATAACACAAGACATATAAAGAATGTTTTTAACAAATTATGACTTTATTTTTCTATTCGGATGAGAATCCTTTTTCTTCTATGTCAATGTTTTCTATAAATGTTTTCAATTATATTTTTAATATTATCCAATGATTTTTCAATATAATTTTTATCCATGTTTTACATTTTAAAAAAGTGTTTAAATTGAATATTCTTATCAGTTTCCAAACAACTCACCTTTATATCTTATTGAAAATGTGGATAGAATATTTTTTTGGTACATACTAAATAAATAGAATTTTGAACAATCAAATCCAGTAATTTATTTGAAGTCTACTTTATATGTTTACAAGGTTATTTTTAAATAATTGTTCCCATAATTTTATGGAAAATTTAAAATTTTAGAGAATTGATTTAGAATTGAAAATTTTATTTTTCTAGAGAAAAATTCCAAGTGATATTTTAAAGGAACTATCATATAACATGGAATCATTTTATGATACACATAATTTACTACGGATATGATCCAATTATACCATCCATATTCTTTATCTGAATGGTTTATGATTATAATGATGATATGATTCATGAAACATGTTTATTTTATATGGGTTATGATATAGGATGAATTATTTCTAATCATCTGTCACACAGATGAATGGATTATGATTATGGGACAAGTGGGTCTCGAATTATATATCCCTCCAATGAATTGGATAATTATGGACAACTCATGTGGTAAATTTGTTATGATTGAACCTAATTTCATGTTCACAATTTTATATATGGACCTATTTTTCTGTCAATAATTCTGTGTTTGGACTTGGGTTTTATATCCATAAGTATATGTGTTGACCAAGATTTAATGTCTATAATATTATTAATGGAATTTTTTTCAAATTCATAAGTTAATGCGAGTGTTTTATTTCAAGTCCTTAACTTAACTAGTGATTCTATTTCTATTTATACATGTTTGTAATGATATATGCTCATATTTTTTATATATTACTATGTCTATGTTATCCTCCCATTTATCATTTTATTTGATTCATTTATGATTCAATTCTTATTTTCTACCTTGATTTATTCCATTACTCAAGATTATGATATACGATATGTAGGGTATGATTTTCAAATGTTATGTCCATGTTATAATACTCTAATGTTTATGATAAGATTATGCAATCATTGTTATACATTTTTTTACCCTTACTAAGAATATGATTTCACCCATTATTATGTTTCCTTAACCTATTTATATAGAATGGTTTTAATAATGTCATGTATAAGAAGATTACTATTTGGGAAGATTATTGTGGGTTATGTTGAAGATATATCAAAATATAATAGGATTATATATCTATTCTCTAAATACAAAATACCTTTGTCATTTTATCAATGATCATATTTTTATGTAAGTAATATTCATACAATAAGATATCATATTCATATATGAAAATTATGTGTCACTATAATTGACACAAATTCCCAAGATTCCTCCTAAGATATGCCTTGGTTCTTATTTATAGTAAAAATAATGATGAAAAAAATAATATCTGATATGAGACTCAAATTTGGTAACACCATCCTAAATATAGACATACTAAGCTTGGATACATAATTAAAAAGAATAATTAAAAGACTCTCCTAACTCCATTTCAATATGGACATGATTATCTTGATTATACTAATTCAAAATACAAAAAAAATAGACACACAAGTAGGACTGAAGAAGATTCAGGAAAAATCCATGATGCTTGATAAAGAGATGAGTAGTGAGAATGTGTATGACTTAGGTCTAGTATCCTTGAAAAAAATCCTATGATTATCTAAGAGGAATTATAGAGATATGGCTAGTGTTTAATGAGCTTGATAGAGTATATGACAGTTGGTAACAAGTTATATTGGGAAGAAAATGGGGTATACTCGCGGAATATGGAACCCAAGGTCAACCAACACCAGAGGGAGGCCAGAAAAATGATGGTGGAGGTTTGTTAGAAAAGCTACCTTACTATTGTGGTGGAGGGAATACGTGTTTATTTGGATTCATGTAGTAGGGAGTGTGTCACATAAAGTATAACATGGATGAATGACCATACGTCTTAAGAATACTATGATAGGTGGATCTATATAACATGAATTCTAGGAAAAGTACTACTCTATACTTATATAATAAAAGGGAAAAAATACGAGGTATCATGTTAGAGTTGGATGATAGAAGGGAGCATGGTAAGAAGAGTCATTGTATGAGGGTGGGTACAACAAAGAAGCATCCCATAGATGAATGGAAATGGTGCATGACTCGAACATGCAATGAGGGAAGAAGTGAGGAACATGTCGATTTCTACCCACTGGCCATAGGTACTTCCATACCCCTTTGGGGGGAAATACCTAGGTTGAATACAAATAGATATGATGGGTTTCATAACATAGGATTTACGATACATCATTGAGACCGTGTTATAAAGGAGGTCTAATGACCCAAATACACAAAATAGTTCTTTAGGAGTCCTTGTTTTTTAATTATAATGATTAATAAGGATAAAATAGTGCATTTTATCAAATTTGGAACCCACAACCTCTAACATAGTAAATTTTACCATTATTTTTAAGAAATTTAATTATTTTTTAATGTCTTAAAGTCATATTTAGTGAAGGTCGCGATTTCATCAACATAGAATAATTGAGTGATGAAATCTTAATTTCTAGGTGTAGTAAATAAAGATATTTTATCATTTTGAAAATTATTATTGAGACCCAACTAATAGCCTCAAAAGAAATGATATAAAAAAGAGGTTGTGCTATATATCCTTAATTAGTTTGTAAAAAAATAAACATGATGTCCATTAATAAAAATTAAAGGTTGATTTGAGAAATAATTTTTTTAAAAATCATAATAAAATAATTATTAAATAAAACTATTTAAAGAAAAACATAAATAGAGTCCCATGAAAAATTATAATAATATTTAATCAAGTCAATATTTGTTACCAAATTATAAATTATCTTATATTATCTCATGGATATGAATCATTTTATTACAAAGAGAAATATTATCATGAATAACATAATCCTTTACAATATCACCTTTTTATTATAAATAATTCAATAAAATAAAGGTGAGTTTCTAGAAGTAATAATTATAGTGAAAATAATACATGAAAATTAATTAAATTTTTTTATCAAAATATTTTAAAATATATAGTTTCTCTTTTCCAAGAACAATGATAATTTTGGAACTGCTATAATAATTTGAATGGGGTACCAATAAGAAAATCATTTACAACTCCCAAAAATATATTTTCTAATAATATAATATTATTATTTTTTGATGAAATTACTAGAAAACCCATGAGATATGATGGGGGTTCTAGTAGAATTAAAATCCCAAAAAAACTGTATTAATTTAATATAATATTTAAAGATACATAATATAAGTATTAATATCACTAGTTAATTCATATTGGATATTATCAATGATATCATTACATGGATTTATCCAAAAAAAATTAATAAATAAAAATATATAATTGATATAAATGTTTTTAATTAGATCAATATTTTTAGTCAAGGTAACATCCATGTTTTTTATGTCTCTAGTGTATGAAGTTTTTCTTTTTTTATTAACATGAGAATGAGAGAATCTATGATTCAAGACCAAATCCTTGAGATATTTTATTTTTGACTTGTTTTCTAAAATTTCTTATCATTTTTATGGATTTTAGGAGGAAAACATAAGATGTATTCAAAAAAATGATAATAATCATAAGGGTTGAGATAAAATTTGTAACCACGAAATTTAGTTTATTTCTCAAAACATTTGATAAACATTAAAAAATATTATAATTTTCCATTTCCTCAATTCCAATTTAAGATTTTAATTTTTATCAGAATAACCCCTCATTTCGATCTAAGGTGTAGGTTCCCCCACTAGTGAAATATATAAAAGATAATTTATTTATTATAAAACTACATGTATTAAAAATTAGATAATTTGAAATGAGAATCAGTAAGAGTGAAACTCTTTAATAATATGAGAATATTATTTGAGGAAACATGCTTAAGTTACAAAATCATAACATCTTCAAGATAAACCCATAAAATAAAAATAAAAATATACCCATGAGGGTTTATAAAATTAGTCCCATCATAAGGAATTGACCTATAATAATAAGAATTTTATAAAAAATATGTTTTCTTTGTAAAATTATGAGTCAATGATAACATAAATAAATGGTTAATAAGATATAAAAAATCCTAAACTAGTTATAAAAGTTATTATGTCAACCCTATATAATCTAATTTTTACTATTTATAATATCAAAATAAAACAATTAGGTACAAAACATCAATTTATCAGCTATGGTAGATTATCCTTGATTTTTTTTAATAAATATGATACTAACATTTTCATGAAAAAATATATCATCAAAATTATTAATAGTAATATCAACATAGTAATCCTAAAAAAATTAATTTCATTGTAAATATTTCTATAATAATAATGTAAGTAAAGTTTATGAGCCATTAAAGAGAGTTTATATAGGTTAATCATGGGATCAAGGATAACAACAATGGAATGATGATTATATTTACGGATATTTTTGAGACATAATGATTAAGAATGGCATATAAAATTCTATCTAATATATTTAACATTAATCTAACTACCTAATTATTTGTGTGAGTTCAGCATTAGAAGAACATTAGATTTGATTATTATTAAAAGATATATTTAGATACTTTTAATTTATTTATGATAGGTTCGTCATTTTTATTAAATTTATAGCTCTTATAAATAAAATATAATTTATTTTACATTCTATTTATATATGTGACAGTTATTGATAACTTTCATAACATATCTATATCAAATATATTAATTCTTCATTCATTAAGTAATCAAATACATGTAGGATGTCATTTTACTAGGGACTATATACAAAAAAGAGATGTTTGTTCAAAATTACTCCCAAATAAATGGTAATGATAAAGAAACATAATCAAATTAAAATACTTAATTGGATATAAAACACCCAGAACCCTATATTTCATTATATGGTATACTAAAAACAACCAATTGATATATTTTACCATTATAAGTTAAATTTTAAAGATATATATATTAATATATAATAACTAACTTACTAATATTTATTTTAAGACAATTTAGTTACTATTATATAATCATAATTGAAGCCTAAAGTGTTTTTAGGCCATTGAAACATTAATCATTAACATCCCCAACTCACTTTAATTCATGAATTCTATATAAAATCCTCTCAAAATACATTCAATGATATTTCATTAATTTAATAAGGTAAATATTGTTTTAAATGTTCTTATAATCATGATGAAATTAAATTATTTATACCATTATATTTGTTAAATTATAATTTTCCATAATTTTTAAAATAATGTTTAATTACGTTATCTATTAAAAATGATCCAATACAATAATTAGTTTTTTTTGTATGTAAATATGGTTTTATTTGTTTTTTCAATAATATCTCAATAGATTTTTTTGAAGTCCAGTTATAATTAAAATAAATAATGTATAATGTGAATTATAAGCTTGTGGTCGAAAAAAAAGAACAATTAACTTGAATTGTTAATAATAATGATTCAAAATAAAATATATAATATAATATAAAAGGATAAAACTAGTATTAATGAATATATATGTAAGTAAAGAAAAATATAAAAATAATAAATGTCCCACTAAAATATAATATGAACCAAAAAACACATATTAAAAGGAAATATACAATAGTTTAGGACAATGAAGAAAATAACTTCATTATAATCTAATTAAAGATGAAGTAAAAGATATATGACAAAATAAAATTAGAAGGGGTTTTTGAAATCAATATATTATGGTGAATGAATTATCATGGGGGATTTTGACACAAATATATACAATGCATAGTGGTTATTGATTCTTCAGTATTATGTTCAGATTTTATGATATAACATAATGAAAATTGGGGAATTTTCTAACCAAATTAATTCTATTTGAATATAATTAAGTCATTTAAGTGGAACATTAAAAATATTTATTTAATTATTTTTTATGACATTTAAGAATCCTGAGTAATTCAGAGAATTATTATTGGTGGATAATATCCCCATAGGAATGGACATTATCTCAAATATCAAAACTCATAATTTATAGAACCCTATGGAGAGAGCCTGTACTTAACATAAAACCTATTCACAATAATAAGAAAATTAATGATCATACATGTTAATGGAATGGTTATGTCTATTTCTTGTAGAAGAAACCCATTATAATGACTACCTGTAATTATTAAACTATTAACCAAGTCAATCAATTAAAAAAAATACTAATTAAGGTAAATAAATAATCATGTATAGACCTAACTGAACCACCATGTAATTCCCTGACCCTAGTTACCCAGAGTCAGTGCATTATTACATAACATTGGCATGATACAAGGAATCATATCCTGAAATACCGATCAGTTTAGTATGATTGGAAACAAGATAAATATGTAAGTTAAAAATTTCAACTTGAGATGAAGTACAACAATAAATTATTCCATTTGAAATATCCAATCCTCGTAGATTTTGCTACAAGTCACTCATAACTAACTTATTCATATCCGGGTAAAATGAATCATAGATAGGGGTGAGCTTAGATTCTCAGTAGGGATAACAATATAGCAGAAACTTTCATAAATAAACATAAACATTTAAGGAAATGTAAATGACTAAAATAAAATCCTTTAAAACATAATCCTCATCATACTATGTAAAATACAAATCAAAATAGTGCCATTTACTTATTCACATGGATATTATTCTATTTGAATAATCACATAAAATATCATTAGCCATGTTCATAATTATGGAATGCATAATGCGAGACTTAATAACCACATAGTCAAGGCCTTCTGCTAAGACTCCAAATAATATTTTTTAAGGCCTTGTGACAAGACACTATTTTGTCTCATGAGATCTACTGATGCACCGAGGAGCTATAGAGGGCTCCACCTGTCACTTACTAAGTCCAATTCATTCCTCGTATGAATAGGATTAAACATAACACAAACATTCATATTAAAACTAGCATACGAAATGTCAATACTTTATCTATAAAACATGAATGTTTTAAAAATAAAACATCCATATTCAACCATATCACAAAACCTTCAAAACAATATGTATGATTTTTATCATAATAAATCTACTTCAAAAAAGTTTAAAATCCATCAATGGATGTTGACATAGATGAAATGAAAACTATTCAAAAGAAATATATCTTTCTAATTTGAAATCATTTAAAATTCATGTGATTATAAAAGAAAAAAATTATTTTGAAAACATTCTTATAATATTGTATGGTAAGATTTGACTATGTTATAACGGTGGAATATAGATACACCTGTCATATAAAAAAATTATTTCCTTAATTCTGTCAAAATGGTTGTAAAGTACCTTTTTTGGAAAACGACCGAATGATTGCTTTATAAACATCTTATAAAAATTCAAACAAGGGTATAAATTACTTGAACCCATAGTCTATGAAAAAGTAAAAATATTTTGAAATACATTTTAAGAAACATGGATATGGATGATAAAGAGGTCCCAGTAGATACGTAAAAAAACCTCGGATAATAAAGAGATTGTAAAATTAACCCTTACCTTGTACTTTTCATTTTTAGAGGGTACTTTATCCTCCATTATAATAGTTAAATAACTCTTATTAAATTATACAAGAACCATATACATAAATTTTATACCATATATGATCTTATAATATTTATTTGTTAATAATATTTCAGTATTATCATCATTTCTGGTGTTAACTGATTCGTTTTCCTTTATATACTAGGTTCCATAAGTCATGTTTTTTATGGATAGGATGTATTTGATTCAAAACCAGAATGATAGTAAGTTATTTAAACAATTTTTTAATCATAAAATGAAGATTATTCTTGAATGGTTTCAATGGGGAAATGAATCTCATCGCGTTTGTGGAGACGGTAATCCATACATACGCACGAGCGGAAATATCATTTTTTTGATATTAAAATCATAAGTAAATTTATGGTATATCATATATAAAGAATCATTAATATTTTATATCTGTTATTTACATCAATTATACATCATTATTAAACCCATCCAAATAATAATGTATTGAATAACAACTACACCACGACGTGGAGACGGTAAGTCGTACATACACGCGTATGGTGGCATGTTATTCATAAGATGGATAACATGATGAATATGGTTGAGAAATTTTTATAATAGAATCAAATTCCATATAAATTACAAGAGTTATTATTTTAGAATTTAAACAACTAAAAATGAAAAAGTGGAAGAAGAAAAGAACTTGAAAGAGGTGGTGAAATATTTACCTCCTCTTTATGTTCTCCCTTTTGATTTGATCAAAAGGGATCCTTAGGTTGGCTTTATTACTAAAAGAAGTCATCAATGATTAATAGAAGATAGTTTAGAGGATATGTTTTCAGGTTTTGGCTGATCCAAATGGCTTTGAAGGTGTTAATTTGAGAGAAGGTAAAGTGACCTTTTATAAAAGAGGTGAGGGTAACTTTATGAAAAGCTAGAAATATTATTTTATAATAAAATAATTTTTGGATTATAATGGAACCAAAAAGATTTATTTCAATGATAATGTTGGGAAGGGTTGAAAAAGACTCAACCAGTACGTTTTAGACATGTTTGGGTGACTATATTATCCTTATCTTTTAGATTTAACTCTAAGTTAAATAGTTTGACATTTACCATGTCACTTTTTATTTTTATATTATATGGTTAATAAACATACTATAAATAGAAAATAGATCCACAAGTGGTAAATTATTAACATATATAACCTTATCTAAGTCTTTTGGACAAACCTTAGTTTTTTAGGAATATTATATCAATTAATAATATAATATTTTTTAAAAAACTATTTTATGTCAATTTTGACACTATTTGGTATTTTTT
This sequence comes from Viscum album, assembly GCA_963277665.1. Lineage (NCBI taxonomy): Eukaryota > Viridiplantae > Streptophyta > Magnoliopsida > Santalales > Viscaceae > Viscum > Viscum album. The sequence continues at coordinate 759,790,449 of OY728147.1, forward strand.
TTGATAGTCATAATAGGATGATTAACTAGACAAAAACTCATATAATCCCCCCTAACATGTCGTAGTAACCTATAAAATTAATGTAATTCATCAAAATTCTCAAAATAAATTTATTAGGATATTTATAATATCAATTATTTTATGTTTACATTAATAAGGTAATTACTGCATCATCATTGTGTCATAAAAAAATTTAATTATTTAATGTATAAAAAATATAAATAAAATACCATTATGTGGGAAATATTCTTATATTTCTAATGAATATTTATAGTTGAACTTATCTTATGTATAACCCTATATTAAAAAAAATTTAGTTAGGAAAAATTGAATTTAACACTTTTAACTCTTCTTTAAAAAAAATGATAATAAATATATTAATCTTATCCAAGTAGACCAAAGAGGGTCATATTTAATTATTAAGGTAGTTTTTGTTCGAATTAAAATTATCAAATATAATTAACACATGTGTTATGTTATTATAATATCATTTTTACCTTTAATTACCTTATTTACTTTTAACCGCGCTAAATAGAAGTCAAAAGTTACTATTCAGCAAAAATAATTTTCATCTTATTGAACCAAATTTTAATTACTGATATCAACTATGCCTATTATATTTTATAAATTAATCTTACAAAATAAGTAAAATTATTTTTTATGAAAATTTACAAATACTCCTTTGTGGTGGGTAAAAGACGGTAAAAAAGTCCAATAAAATTTTATATATCTGAACTTATTATAAAATGACTACAATGAATTAAATTGAACTTATATAGGTATTATCTATCTATTTTGACCTAAAATAAATTTAATTAATGTAAATAATTATTTAAATAAAAAATTCAGTTTAAACAATAATTCAATGTTTTTCACTATTTATCGAAAAATTGAATGTTTTCAGAAAAATACCAAAAAATTGCCTCTAAGTTAATTTCGATATTCCAAATTCAAAAATGAAGTACATTTTGAAAAATAAAATTTATAAAATTTCAAAAAGTGGGTATTAGCATTCTTAATGGCCAGTTTGATTGGTTGTGGTGTGTTAGAACTCAAAGTTGCATACAACGCAAGCTGTTGTATTATTCAAAGGGAAGCGTACCATGGAAGTTTGGGGTCTTACATTCTTCCCTCAAAATAATGTTGTCCTAAAATTTTCTATAATATGACTGCATAAAAATAATATGGTGGTTCTTCATCATAAGTTCATTGGGTACCCATGTCGCCTCTTCCATCTTCTGGTTTCTCCATAACAATTTTACGAGAAAAGTCATTTGTTTTCACAACACATGTTCTTTGGTATCTAGAATCTTGACAAGCTCTTCATAATAAGACAGAGCGGGTTCCAGTTCTATATCTCCATATCTGAGTACATGCATTAGTCCAGGCATGTATTTTCTCAATAGTGATACATGGAACAGATCATGGACTTTAGAGAGACTTCATGGCATTGCCAAGTGGTAAGCTACATCCCCAATTCATTCCATAATTTCAGAAGGTCTGATGTACATTGGACTTAATTTACCTCTCTTAAGGAATCATATAACTCCATTCCATGGAGATAACTTTAAGAAAACATGATCTCCTATATGAAATTCCAAATCCTTTCTTGGGTTATCGACATAGCTCTTCTTCCAACTTTGAGCTGCTTTAATGTGGGTTTGGATAACCTTCACCTTTTCCATCATTTCCTAAACAAGTTCTAGTCCTACGATTTTTCTTTCACCAACATCATCCCAACAAGTTGGTGTGCAACATCTCTTTCCATATAACGCTTCATATGGTGCCATTTGAATACTTGAATGGAAGCTATTGTTATAGGAAAATTCTACCATACGTAAATATTGATCCCACATACCTTGAAAGTCAAGTGAGTAAGATCTCAACATTTATTTTAAGGTTTGAATAGTTATTTCTGATTTTCCATTAGTTTGAGGGTGGTAGGCAGTGCTTCAACGAAGTTCAGTTTCCGGGACTTTTTGATGAATTTTCTAGAATAATTATCTAAAACGGGAATCATGATCAGACACATTCAATAGGGGTACTCCATGAAGTCTTAAAACATCATTAATATATATTCTTGATAATCGTTCAAGTGGTAAATCTTCTCTTATATAAATAAACTTTTCTGACTTGGTAAGACAATCATCAATAAACCATATTACATCATTTTTTCTAGTAGTATTTGGTTCTTGCATGAAAAATTCCATTGTAATATCATCCCATTTCCACTTAGGTATGGGAAGAGGTTTCATGACTCCTCTAGGATGTTGTCTTCCAGCTTTTACTTGTTGACAGACCATACATCTTGACACAAAATTATCAATCTCTCTCTTCATGTTGTCCCACCAAAAATGTTCATTCAAATATCTATACATTTTAGTGCTACCAGGGTGTATAGAGAAATTGGAGTTATGTGCATCATCTGATAATTCTCTTTTTAGATCAGGTATATCTGGGACACAAATTATCTTCCCAAATTTCAAAATTCCATTTTCATACACAAAGTCGCTCGATCTCCCATCATTCAAATCTTTAATCTTATTTTGAAACTCTTCATCATCGGTATGAGAACTCTTTATCTTTTCTAGTAATGATGGTTTGGAAAACATTTGAAATTTATTTGACATTTTACCTTTCATGTGTATCCCCGTGTCAAACTTTACCAGGTCCTTGTATATAGGATCCTTTTCAACTCTCATCTTGTTCAGAACTCCATGACATTTTCTGTTGAAAGCATCTACCACCTTATTTGCCTTCCCTGGTTGGTAGTGTATGGTGAAATCATAATATTTGAGTAGTTCAATCCATCACCTTTTAATCATGTTGAGTTTTTTTTGTGAGAAAATATACTTCAAACTCTTGTGATCAGTATAAATCTCACATTTTTCACCATAGAGATAATGCCTCCATATATTCAAAAAAAATATTATAGCTGCTAACTCAAGATCATGAGTGGGATAGTTTTGTTCATTAATTTTTAGCTGTCGTGATGAATCGAAAATAACTATATCATGCTGCATAAGGGCACAATAATATCCTTTATTTGAAGAATCACTATAAATAACAAACACATCATTCCCCAATGGTAGAGTCAAAATAGGATCATTGACTAATCTTTTCTTCAGTTCTTCAAAAAATTATTTACACAATTTTTCCCAAAAAAATTTAACCCCTTTACGTCTGAGCATGGTTAATGGGTTTTCCAATTAGAAAAAATTCTGGATGAAATGTTGATAATAACCACCTAAACCAATAAAACTACGCACCTCGTTTATACTCGTTGGTGCTGGCCATTCTTGGATTGACTTTGTCTTAGAAGGATCAATATATATTCCATCCTTAGATATAATATGTCCAAGAAAAGAAATATCTTGAAGACAAAATTCAAACTTGATAAACGTCCCATATAATTTATTTTTTCTAAGAGTCTTTTGGACAATACGCATGTGATTTTTATGATATTCATAGATTTTAAAGTATACCAAAATATCATCAATAAATATGACTACAAATTTAGAAAGATATTCCTTGAAAAATATATTCATTATATCCATGGTGATAGAGGGTGCATTAGTCAATCAAAAAGGCATTAGTGTAAACTCTTAATGGTCATACCAGGTATGAAATTTTGTTTTTGGAATGTCTTCCTACTTTACACAGAACTGATGACATCAAGATCATATGTCATTCTTTTAAAAATATTGAGCTCCATGAAGTTGGTCGAATAAAATATCAATGCATGGTAGGGGATACATATTCTTTATTGTTGTAGCATTGATCTCGTTGTAGTCAATGCACCACCTCATAGATACAACTTTCTTCTTAACAAAAAGAACAAAGGCTCACCATGAAGAAACACTAGGGAGAATAAATACTTTATTACACAACTCCTCATGTTGTTTCTTTATCTCCACTAACATTACAGTGGCCATTCTATAAGGGGTCTTTGATATGGGCCTTGTACCATGAATTAAGTCAATGGATAACTCAATTTATCGTTCTATAAGGTGTTCAGGTAAATCCTCTAGAAATACATCAACATATTCTTTCACAATAGGTACATCTTCTATTTGACCATTACTTTCCTCACCCATAGTTATTTAGTTCCCATCCTCCGCAATAATTGAATTTAGTAGAGCTACTGGGGGTGGATCTAGATAAAAATCATATGGTGAACTTTATACTCTAAAAATAAGGTGCTCTTTATCATCACCGAAAATTATAACCTTCTTCTTCTTACAATATATTTTTTCATAATGGTCTGAAATTTAATCCATACCGAGGATTATATCAAATTCAATCATTGGTATGATGATGAGATCAGCAGTTAAATAATGTTTATATGTCTTAATAGGGACTGATTCACAAGACATTGTTGCAATGATACTTCCCTTAGGTGTTTTGACCAACAACTCCCTCATTAAATAAAATTGGATATATCTAATTTTATTAGAAAACTGGGAAGATATGAAACAATTCTATGATCTAGAATCAAATAAATCATTGGCTAGAATAGAGGAAACCATTAAATTACCCGCCACTACTTCTTTCAAAGCTTCAACCTCAGCAGTAGTGATCACATATGCTTGGCCTTGATCCCTCGACCTTTTCTGGGGTAAGTTTCCCTGACGCTTAGGAAAATCATTTGCCTAGTGCCCCATCTCCAGACAATTTTAGCATTGAACATTGGTAGCTTTTTTCTTCCCCTTACAATCACTAGAATGATGGCCTTTCTATCCACATTTGTAGAATACTCCTTTTACCTTTAGATAGGCACCATGGTGCTTCCTTCCACAATTATCACAACTTGGAAATTCAATTCTTCCTTACTTTCATGTTTCCTTATTTCCTTTCGCTGAGTGTTCAGTGGATCTCTTCTTCTATTGCTTTTTTATAAAGTCATAAGACCTAGATAATTACTTTTCTATCTTGATAGCGCATGAGACAATATGTTCATATGACGAGAAGGATTTTGAGACTAATGCTTGATGGAGAAATGGTTTTAACCCATCAAGTAACAGATCAATCTTAATTGTTGGGTTACATATATAATCTTTTGCAAGTCTTCCGAACCTTATAATGTTATCCTCACACTTTGCGACATTCTCATCCTCCTTTTTCCTCAGATTCATAAATTGACCTTCCATATCTGCTCGATGGTCATGAGGAATGTATTTTTTAAGAATATCTCTTTAAACTCCCTTCATTCCATATTTGATACTTCTTCATATTCCTTGTGTTTTGAATCAATGACTACCATTGATCTAGATCTGCCATGAGGCGATAAACGTCCATGACTACCTTTTCCATTTTGGTACTCCCCAGGGCATGAAATATTTTTTCTAAAGAACATATCCATTGCTTAGCTACAAATTTATTTTTATTCCCATTGAAAATTGGTGGTTGTTGCCTCATGAAGCGGTATAACATTGATCCTCCGCATTGCGTATCTGGGTGCTCTATACAATTAAGGTTATTATTCATGACCTGGGTGAGTTGTCCCAATATAGTGATAAGCTGATAAGCACTAGTTGCATCACCATCTCCACTATAATTAACTTGAGTAGGAGGGAAATACCTACATAGAGTATGTTTATTGATACGGTTTCCATTTTTTCCACTAGGCGCCATTTCTAAACAATAACATACACATGATTAGTTTATGAATCGCAATACATAATTCTAAACTTATAACATACTTAACATTAATTGGACAGTTTATGGAAATAATCCATAATAAAAAAAAATGTTTTCTTTGAGGAGGTATATACTCAAAATTACTTCATAATTGTTTTTAAAGAAAATTTGGATTATCCTAAGCATATCCCCTGGGAGTGTCGTAACCAAGTCTGTAGCAAGGCCCATTGTCGTGTACCAGGAAAACCCAGGTCAAGCCCGAAACTCCTTGTTAGATTTTTCACTCCAATGTACATCTATTCCAGAGCCACCTCTACCAGCTCGTATCCAGATAGGGATGTATGGCTAGTAAAATACACAAAATACCTACATTTCTAGAATTTTAGGAAGTTCTTCTATACTAATCCTCAAAATTTATCTTAGGGTAATGTGCTCTAATCAGTGTTTTTCTAAATCTAGTTTCCAATATTTGTACTAAACGTCCTATGATACCAACAGTAATGCCCTGATCCCAGTTACCCAGATTTGGTGCATTATTATATAACATTGTCATGATACAAGTTATCATGTCTTGAATGACTAATTAGTTTAGTATTATTGGAAACAAGATACATATGTATGTTCAACATTACAACTTGAAAATAAGTAAAACACTAAATTATTCCATTTTAACTATCCAAGACTCTTATATTTTTCTGCAAGTCACTCATAACTAACTTCTTCATATCCTGGTAATATGAAACATAGAAATGGGTGAGCTCAGATACTCAGTAAGGATAACAATAGAGCGGAAACTTTCCTAAATAAGCATAAACATATAAGGATAAGTATAAGACTAAAAAAAAATTTTAATCATAATCATCCTCATAATATGGAAAATTTAAATTAAAATAATTCCATTTATTTATTCACATGGATATTCCACTAGTCGAATAATCACATTCAATATCAATATCCAAATTCATAATGATGGAATGCATAATGCCAAACTTCATAAACACAGAGTCAAGGACTTCTTCCTAGACTACAAATAAGATTTTGTCATGGCCTTGTCCCAAGAAACTAGTTTTTCCTATGAGACCTAAAGATACATTGAGAATATATAGTGGGCTCCACCCGTCACTTACTAAGTCCATTTCATTCCTCATATTAAAATGATTAAACATAACATAAACATTCATATTAAAACTACCATACTAAATGTCTAGACATTATCCATAAACTATGAATGGTATAAAAATAATACATTCATAGTCAAAAATATCATATAACCATCAATAAAATATGGAAGATTTGTATCATAATAAATCAACTTCAAAAAAGTTTAAAATCCATCAAAGGATGTTGGCATAGATGAAATGAAAATTATTTGAAATAAATATATCATCTATTTTCAAATAATTTAAAATTCACATAATTATAAAAGAACACATTTAATTTGAAAAAAATTCATATAAGATTTTAAGGGATTTTTTGACAATTTTATTACAGAGGTAAATAGTCGCACCCGCCTTATAAGTTAAAAAACATTCCTTCCATAATTTTTTTTAAAAGGTTTTAAAGTACATTGTTTGGAAAACGATGAAAAGATTTCTTTATAAACATCCTATAAAAATTAAAACAATGGAATAAATGAATTTAATCCATATTACAGTAAATAGTTAAAATATTTTGAAATAAATTTTAAGAAGCATGGATATGGATGATAAAGAGGTCACAATAGATACTAACGTAAAAACAACCTCGGATAATAAAGAGATTGTGATATTAACCCTTACCTTGTAATTTTCCTTGGTCAAGGGTACGTTAAACTCCTATAAAATAGTTAAATAATTTTTATTAAATTATACAAGAACCATATACATAAATATGATCTCTTATATGATCTTCTAATATTTCTTTGGTAATAGTATATCAGTATTATCATCGTTTTAGGTGTTAACTGAATTGTTTTACTTTATATACTTGGTTACATAGGTAATTATTGTTATGGATAGGATTTATTTTACTCATATACATTATTATATTAAGTTCTATAAAAATTATTTTTAATCATCAAATGAAAATTATTCTTGAATGGTTTCGATGGGGAAATGAATCACCTTGCTTTCGTGGAGACGAAAATCCGTACGTACACACGAGTAACAATATCATTCTTTTGATATCAAATTCATAAGTAAATGGATGGTATATCATATATAAATAATAATTAACATGTTATATCTATTATTTACATCAATTATACATTATTATTATATGCATCCAAATAATAATGTATTGAATAACAACTACACCACGACATGGAAACGGTAATCCATATGTACACACGTGTGGTGACATGTTATTCATAGGATGGATAACATAATGAATATGGTTGTAAAATTTATATAATAACATCATAGTGTATAAATGATACTGGATTTATTATATTATAATAGAAACAACAAAGAAAGATGAAGTGGAAGAAGATATGAACTTGAAAGAGGTGATGAAATATTGACATCTTCTTCAGGTTCTTCCATTTGATTTGGAAAAAAGGGATCTTTAGGTGTGCATTCTGACTAAATTAAGTCCTTTAGGATGAAGGGAGGATATTTTAGAGGATATTTGGGCCAGTTTTGGCTGACCCAAATGGCTTTTAAGGTGTTAATTTGAGATAAGGGGAAGTTCCATTTTATAAGAGAGGTGAGGGTCACTATAGTAAAAGCTAGAAATATTATTTTATAATAAAATACATTTCGATTTATAACGGTAGAAAAATGAATTATTTCGATGATAAGGTGAGAATGGGTCGAAAACCACTCAAAAAATTGGTTTTATATAGGTTTCGTTTCACTATATTAACCTTATCTTTTGTATTTAACTCTTCGTTAAATAGTTTGACATTTACCATGTCTCTTTGTATTTTTATATTATATGATTAATAAACTTAATAAAACAAGACAAGAGAACCCCAAGTGGTTTACTATTAATATATATAACCTTATCTAAGTCATTTAGACAAAACATATATTTTTAGGAATACTATATCAATTAATAATAAAATATTTGTTTAAAAAAATCTTTTATGTCAAATTTTACACTTTTTGGTATTTTGTTTTTGATAAGGTTATAACTACATGATTAACTCGAAAAAAAACTCAATTAATCCACCCAAACATGTAATAGTAACCTAGGAAATTAGTGGAAGTCATCAAAAGTCTCCAAATAAATTTATTTAGATATTTATAATATCATTTTTTGTAATGTTTTATTAATAAAGTAAGTATTCCATCATCATTGTGTCATAAATAAATTTAATTATTTAATGTCTAAAAATTGTAAATAAAATACCATTATGTGGGAAATATTTTTTGATTTCTAATTAATATTTATATTCTAATTTATCGTATGTATATCCCAATATTAAAAATGTTTTAGTTAAGAAAACATGAATTTAATACTTTTAACTCCTCTTTAAATTATATAATAATAAATGTCCTAATATGATCTAAGTGGACCAAAGAGTATCATATTTTATTCTGAAGATTTTTTTGGTCAAATTACAATTATCCAATAGAATTGAGACAAGTTTTAGAGTAATTTTAATATCATTTTTGACTTTAATTACCATATTTAATTTTAATGGTGGCAAATAAAAGTCAAAAGTTACTATTCACCAAAAATTATTTTCATCTTATTGAACCACATTTTACTTACTGATATAAACTGTGTCTCTCGTATTTTCAAAATTCAACTCACATAAGCAGTAAAATAAAGTTTTATGAAAATTTACTAATGCTCCTAAGAGGTGGGTAAAAGACGGTAAAAAGTTCAATACAATTTCATATATCTAAACTTATTATAAAATAAATCCTATGAATTACATTGACCTTATATAGGTATTATATATCTCTTTTGACCTATAATAATTCTAAATAAAATAAAAAATTATTTAAATAAAAAATTCGGTTTAAACAATAATTCAGTGTTTTTAACTATTCATCAAAAATTTAATGTTTCTAAAAAAATACCAAAAATTCACTCTAAGCTAATTTTTATATAAAGAAATAAAAAATTATGTCCATTTTGAAAAAAAATATAAAATTTCAAAAAGTGAGAATTACTATTCATAACAGCTAGTTTGATTGGTTATGGTGTTTTAGAACTCAATGTTGCGTACACTGCAAGATATTCTATTATTCAAAGAGAAGCATACCGCGGAATCTTGGGGTGTTACACACCAGGTCCAATATGGAATGTCACTTGAACTCATTCATGCCTCATCATGTGTATGATAACTCCAACTAGCTATAAGAGTTTATGTCTGTTAGTGGGGGGATTAAACACTCAATATCAAGTGATGTCATAAAAAATATAATAAATAATCAATGTAATATTTATAAAATAATATATGGAATAAATTACATACCATAAATAATCAAATAGTATTCCATAGTGATAAGAAAAACTATATTACATATTCATTAGATATATAAATAATTTAAAACTATGGAGTCCACCATAGTCTGTCCTTGTCTTCCACTAGCACCATGCTCCACTGCTCAACCATCACCTTTCGGCTCTTATCCCTTACTAATAAACCTAAACATGATGTCCACACTCACATTTGAATCTATTTTAGGGTGTGTTAAAAAAAACACAGTAGGAAACTACCAAATTTTCAATAACAAATGTTAACACGTATAATAAGTGTATTCCAAGATAATAATATACTCATAAACGGACATATCAAAATTAAAATAATGTACCACAATTTTTTTCACTAACTAAGACACAAAAACCAAAAAAAAACCTATTTCAGCACCATGAAAAATTGGAAAAAGTATTTTCCATAAGTAATAATAACTAGCCATAAGAAAATTGAATTTATTTTTAGAAAAACTCTTGGAATTGGTTGTACATGTGACTTGGATTCCCTATGAATATATTATAGAATGATGCATGTAAATCACTAGGAATCTAGTTCAGCACCAACAAATCAAAGAGTATTTGATAAAGTTGATCTCAAATAATGTAGGCATTGAGTGCACTACTAAAAAATAAACAAGGAATCAATCAATCTACTACCTAGAGTCAAGTAATCAAGTGACTCCTCAGTATAGAGTACCATGGTATCATTGTATCCAAACCAAATTATCAAGTACATATTCATCATCTTCACAATCAATGCACACTCCCCCTCAAAGGGACAAACATCGTACAATAGTCCACATGTTCCGAGCACTAATAATTGTTCCTCCAAAATCATGGTTAAATACATAAAAATTATGATCATACAAGGAAAATATATCAAAATTAGAATAAAATATAAATACTCATATATATGATTATCATCAAACATGGGAAAAAATCGACAACAATCCTCATGGCATCAAGAGACATAAATAAGTCCCATGGGATACATAGACACACACACCCACATGTGATCATAATCAAGTATGGTAAAAAAAGTATACCAACACTATAAATATAACAAGATAAACCGGTATATATGAGAGTCCCACATGGTAATGAACTTCTTACCTAAAATTCATTGATGAATAACTTCATGGTTTGTTAAAAAAAGCACCAATCAAACCATGTTTTAGTGTTTGTTGGATCAAATAACAAACTAATTTATTTCCCATTTCAATATAATTTCCCAATTATCAAATTATTCCAAACATGTTCTAGAAATTTATCCCTCAATGAATAATTATAAAACTAATTGAGATAATAAACTATATCTATTGAATAATATGCATGTAATAATCCTTTATAATTATTCCTTTATTATTTTTGGTTGTTATTGTCTACAAATATTATTATCAAAATCCAGAACATTGGAAGAATGTCAAATTAAATATTAACATAAAATAAATACACATAAATTTATCTTTCTAAAGCGTATCACCAACAGTGGTAGAGGGAGATAGAGAGAGATTTCTATTCCTAGAAACCACATGAAAGGAATGAATTGTTTATAGAGGTTTTAACCAAACTAGTACATGAGAATTTATTAGGTTTCTCAGACACAAGGGTTCACCATGAAATAATGGTCATGGGGATTAAAATATTTTAGAAAAAATAATACTATATACAGATATATGGCACTAACTCCACATATAAAATTAAAATTTTAATTTTTCACTGACTTTTTTTCATTTTATAACATCTATATGGAAACCTATAATTTAATATACCTTAATTCATGATTTAACATATAAAGGTACACATTATTCAAACCATGAAGATCATATGGAATAGTGTACTAATGAAATTATGAACATATTATAGTAACATGAAACATGGACACACCAACATTATTTAGAAACTAAAAAAATATGCCATTAAAAGTCTATTTGTCTTATGAAACTAAATTGGATAACATGGGGGCTTACATAAGAAAGGGATTATATACAAATCCCAGTATAGGAGTAAACAAATAATAGTAGGATCAATATAATACCTATTATTCAATAGGAATATCAAGGTAATATGAGAAGGGTGACAATAATAAACATGAATATTGAATCATGATAAAATATGATAACATAAAGGAACCGTGAGAGTGTGGAAATAACAAAAAACGTGAAATTATAAGCATAATTAAATGATAAACACCAAGAAATAATAACATATCATTCTTAGGATAACCAACCTTGCTCCATACATGTAATATAAGGATATAAAAACATTTTACAATGCATATGAGTGCTATATAATTCTTGGACCACCCGTCACATTCATATCTTGTACATGTATAAGTGTCCCATATAGATCATATAACATAATAATTAATTTTATTAATTTTAGTCCCTTGATTGAGATTTGAAAGTTATATACATGGATGTCCCCAATAAACTAGGCCTATTTATATCTAGGTTAATAACATTGAGAGGAAATGGTAGTTAATATAAATTACAAAAATATTTGATATGGAAAATCATAGGATAATTTTAGTAGAATATTGGGGATATTAAAAGATTCATGCAAGGTTTTAATGAGAGTCAATAGGATATGAAATCACAAATAATAGGGATGTGTAAATATATATTCCAATATACAAAATTAAGAATAGAAAGGCATAAAATAAAGAAGGATCTTTAATAAAAAGGAGAAGGATACGATCCCTTACCTTATGAGGTAACTTCGAAAAGATTGAGAGGAGATTCTAAAGAGATTGAGGGAACTTTGGGAGGGATATAGATATCTAATGGTAGACTAATTTCATTATCCATGTGTTTTTAGTGAAGAGAAATGGGTGTTTTTTGGGTATTTTTAGCAAAAGAGAGTATAATTCTTTATTAATTTCTAATCGTAAGTTTTGGACTCTATACGATAAATTAATCCAAACCACAAGAAATAACTGGGATTTTACCCGTGGTTTCAGACAAATGGGAGTTAATTTCATTATTTTACAAGTCTAAGAACCGAAATTATTAAAATAGTACCATTGGTTACATGGATGCGAGTTTTGTCTATAGTGAATTGATTTTAAAACCTTAAACATTAATATAAAATTTAGAGGATTCAATAATGGTTTGTAAAATTAATAAAATAAAAAAAATATTTCAAGGGGAGTCATAATTCTTGTTTTGGATACTATTTATAGTCTTTATTACTTCACTTTTGGTCATTTATGAGGTCATTATGCACACTGTATAATTATACCGTATTTATTTATTACACAGAAATTAGACTTTCTTGAAAAATTATGAAAAAATAACTTTTGGATAATTTTGATTTTATGATTTCAAAAATAACATATATTCTATAAAAATATTCTTATAAATATCAATATTTATATTTAAAATAAAAAATCCCAATTTATTTAAAGATACTAGTTTTTTTTTGGCAAAAAATAGTTTTCTAACCTCTATAAAAATTACATATGACTTCATAAAATTATATTATAATTTACACTTAATAAATATTATTTAAAAATAATATTTTATTAAAATTTAATTTATTTCAATAAATTAACGAAATCTTCCAAAAGAGTGTCTTTATTTAAACTATATTTTTCCCCCAAAATACAATGTATGTTTCATCATATCAAAATAAAATTTTTATCAAATTTTTTATTTAATCTCCATAAAGTAATAATAAAAGATAAATATAATAATTAATTTATAAAATAATTTAAAAAACATATAGTTGGAGTCTAGATACACAATCATATATTACACTAATGAATTCCCTAAGGGTAAGGAGTGAGATGACGATATTTTCATAGGGTGGTTTGATGAATATTTTTTGGGTAGTGATATCAATAAGGTTAAAATTCCCCAATAAATTATTTTTTCATGCTTCAGTTGTCAAATATTTTATTGGGATTGGTAATGGGGAAATCCCACTAATTTTATCTCCCTCAAGAGTTTTGATAAATGGGCTTTATAAGGTACTATCTAAATGGTCAAGGTTATCCCTTCCTTTTATTGAGTTTATTGAATTTATCATAACCCTATATATATACTAGTCATATAATCACTATAAAATGACTATAATATCAAATATTTTGATTCATAATGGTTGTTTTTGTATTTTAGGATATAACATATAATAATCTAAAACAACCAAGGAAGTTCATGTGTTTTCTATATTTTCATTTCTTAATAAGTAATTTACACATTTAAAAATGGAATTTAATTTATAAATGGTTGAATTATTTAATTATTCCCCCTTTTTAAATTTATCCATAAAAATTTAATTCATGAACAGAAAAAGACGAGGTTATTTTTATTTGTTCACCTCTTCGAGATCCCAATTTAATTCCTAAAACTAATGGTTCGACCAAATAACTTTGACTAGGTGAGTTATCTTATTTCACATGACCTTGTCTCTAGTATTTCGGATCTTCACTAAATTCTCCTCATATGAAAGATCATTATACAATAATATCACCTCTAGATTCAATACATTTTAGGGTTCTGATATTTACTTCATTAATAGTGTCACATAAAATATATCAGGTATTCGAGATTGGTTAGTTGGGAATTCTTTTTAACAAGACATTGCTCAGATACATTCACGGATCTCTAAGGGGTAAATGTATCATAGAATAATCCTTCCCTTCTTCCAAGAATAATGAATTTATTCTAGAAATATATATGAAAGAACTCTTTATCTCTAATATCAAACTCTAGGTCTCCCCGGTGATTGTCTGTATATTTTTTCAGTTGACTTTTTCGGAATTTTATATAATACTGAATGGTTTGATCATTATTTTCCATCTATATAATAAGGTCATGTTCCATCATCTTTATATCTACATATTCTTCCCAACAGGTCGTAGTATAGAATCTATTCACATATAGAGGCTCATAAGGTTCCATTTGAATGATACAATAGAAAATGTTGTTATATGAGAGCCCTACTATGGGAAGGTGTTGATCCCAACATCCATGAGAATTTATTGAAAATTCTATTAATATCTATTCTAGAGATTGAATGAATCATTCAATATAACAATCAATCTGAGGGAGATGATCACTGTATTAACTCATCTCTATATCCAATGTTTTCTAAAGGCTTCTCCAAAATCATGAAGTCAACATCACATCTCGATCATGTAGAGTAAGAAGTGGAACTATATAAAGTCTTACCATTTACCATATCTTATAAGATTCAAAAAAATTATAGAGTTGTATTTATCCCATTTATATATAATCATTTACCTTTTTTAGTATATTTTGTTTGTTATTTATCTTGATTGTGTTAGGGTGAAATTTGGAGGTTTTGGAGGGGGTTTTTGGTAGTGAACAGTTGGTGCACTTTTTTCCCAAACCCTGCGCCCTGCCAAATAAAACCATGAAATCAAAGACAAATAAGGATTTCACTATTGGAACACCATTTTTCAAAACATGAACTTTTTTAAGAGTAATTGTCTACCCCCACAGGAGAGGTGCATAGTGAAGGCACACAGTTTGGAAAACTGTTCACTCCTTCCTAGGAAACCGTGAGTTAATGTTTTAATATTCTAATTTTTAAAAAATAACAAACCCCTTGGACATCTCCCAAATTCAACCCAATTCGACCTTGACTCATTCCTCTTGTTTTTTTATGCTTCCATATGAATTATTAGGGCTCTTTAACACTATTACTGATAAATCAAAGGCCGGATTAATGGATCTGCACTTTTATGGGTATATTGTTTGTTCTCGATCAGGTTTATCTCTCTCCCATATCTATTTTTGGATAACAAGTTGATGAATTTACTATATTGGTGATTGTTTTATATATCGGGTTGATAGATATTTATTTTTTTGATCTTCAATCTATATTTCAGATCTAGATATCATTCTTCTTCATGATGTTGGGTATTCTGCTATAATTGAGGATTTTATTTGGCGAGCGTTCGATATCAATTTTGAGATAGGTGGTCTAAATTAAAAATACGATAGCCATGATTTATTTACCAATATAAAATTTGTAAATTTTAATTTCCATGATTGGGAAATTGTATTGATGGTTGAATTTATTTAATTTAATTTCCATTTAAAATGATTTGGTTTAAACTGAGGCAATTGAAATTAGTATAATTGTATTAATTAGTTTTTAAATTAATTAATTAGATGTAGTGATTTTTTATTTGATGGGAAATTGAGATTTTATAATTGGTCAATTAATGTGATTATGAATTGATTGAAAATGTGAATTACAAGATGATTGGATTGACCTAAATTGGTTAGTGGGTAAGATGATTAAATGTTGAGAAATGGTTTTGTGATGAATTGGTTATATTATTTCATATTATTAAAGAGATTAACTAAAATTATTTTTATAATTTAATTGGTACCCCTTGGTGAGAACATTTTAGTTGGAAATTAATTATGGTTAAACTTTATGTTTATGAAAATTTGATATGTGTGATGTTTTGATACATGTGATTTTGTGATATACATGTGTGGGACATGGAATGATGCTTTAAAATCCCATATGTGATTAATTGAATACATGTGTGGGACATATGCTGAATCTTCGAAAGGATATAGGGATAAATAATTTGTGGGAAACAAATTGATTCATAAAATACCCATGGGGTACTAGACATGGTGTTCTAGGCCCAAGATGTTGGAATTGGAATATGGTTACAATTGGCTATAATATGAATTGAAATGAAATGATAAATAAAAATAATTGTTTTGTGATTTGTGATATCCTTTGGGGATTGTTCCGATTATGGAATTGTCCTAAGTAGGTATTGAGCATTTGGGTGTCCATGGGAACCTGAAGAATTTATGTGGTTAAATAATGAATAATTGATTATGCAGACTATTTACCTTGTTTCTTGTATTTTTTTATTATTACAACTTCATACATAATTAATTACTTGATATTGTTTCAGATACCATTGGTGGTGACCTACAGATTTTTACTCACAAACTACAAGGGCTACTTGATTCACACCAAAATATACTTCATTTTTTGTAGGAAAGAATAAGGAAAAGATCCCTATATTAGATGTCTAATATGGGATGAATCATTGATGTCGGAACCATAATTTGTGTCAAGATACAATTGGTAGTTTTCAGTGAATTTATTTTTGGTATTGAATTTTACATTTGACACGTATTGCGAAAGACATATTATTGCTTTAGTTTTGGATATTGTATTTCGGTTTTTGTCATCATGTAATACTGGTATTATTCTGGCCATGGATATATATTTTGGATATTGTATTTTTATTTATGTTATTGAATTACATTGATAAGGAGGGTATAGTCTCCCCAATAATTATATTAGACCCTCACTGATAGTTTAAAACCTTGGGTGAATGGGGAAGCATGCCTAAGGTAATGTGACAAACCAGATCAGGGCATCAGTGTGTGGAACCCATGTCGAGACGTCACAAAGTAGAATCAATGCTCAGATTTATTTTGTATAATTTTTTTTAAATGTGGAGAGGATAGTAAGAAGATTTGGGCCTTGGAAATGATCTCATGCATGGAAGTAGCTAACACATGTATGGGGGAAACCACAAGTACCCAGGGTGGGATTTTTGGTGTTGTTATAGTTGGATGTTATTTCACCTAATGATGTGAAATTATTGTGTGATGTGATAAATATTTATGAGATTTTATGGTATTTTAATCATGAAATTCTATGGTATAATATTTGAGTATTCATGAATCATTTTAGTCACATAGGATTGTAATGTGACATGAAACATGTTAGCCGCTCACAGCAAATCATGTTCATGGTATGTTGTTTAAATTGAAATATTTGTCCTTTATATTGAAATTGAACTGAAAAGGATTCCTGATATTATATTGATAATTTTAAATTTGATAAATATAAATATTGGGTTTTTAATGAGAAAATTGAAAATAAATGAAAATGTGTTCACACTTTTTAACCTAGGCCAAGAGGAGGGATGATTAAGGGTAGTGATAGTGCAACAGTTTTGACCATGTGTTGGGGTTTACTGGAATGAATTGTTATGGATCATTGTAAATCCCTCTTATTTTTCTGTGTTAATATTGTGTTTTTTTCAAATACATTTGTTTATAATTATAGAGATATGCCACCATGATGATGTTTCTTGAGAGGTTGAAGGGAGTTTGTGAATCAAGACAATCTACCGATAGTGAAAACTGAGGCACCAATAGTACCGAGTGAGGAAGTAAAAGATCTGTTAGATTAAAAATTACCATGATTTATACAGTTTTTGAATATAGGGCTAGGGGTGTTATGAAGAATATTTCTCACCTAACACATGAGTTTTAGTTTTATCACCATATGATGTTTACTGGAGAGGGTGGACATGAGGTATTTGAGTTCTAAATTGAGTCTATCTAGACTATACATAACCACGTGGAGACTCATAATAAGAAGTGATTCAAATTGGATTCCTATATATTATGTTCTAAGGAGAAGCATTGCTGGGAAATATAAAATTAATATGGATATCAATAGAATATGGATATTAAGGACTTTCAGGAGATGTTCTTGGAACTCTTTTACCCTGAGATTCCCAAGAAGGAGAGAGATGATGAATTTATGAGGTTGAATCAAGGGAGTATATTTTTTTGAGCTATTATTTTCAATTTAGATATCTATAAAATATTTCTCCAACATTTTAAGGAGAGGATTCCATGATGGTGTAAAAAAGTTAGGATGGAAATAAAAGTGAAATTAAGTTCTATGTTAAAGTAATTTAGGTGAATTTTTTTCATAGGTGATAAATTAGGCTCTCATATATGAGGGGAACCTGAAAGAGGATTTCTATGGAGGTTAAGTGAAATATGTTTGATGATCATGAGGTACAAATGTTTTGAAAAGGAAGTTTAGTTATGTGAATTTTTACCACATAAGTCAAAATAATAGTAGATAGGGGGGAAGATATGTTACACATGACCTTACTCAGGTAACCTTTTACTTGTGTGGTAGTACATGTCACTTTTGTAGAAATTTACCCTAACCACTAATAGAGTTATAATGTTGGGTTGGAATGTGAAATTTATAAAGGTTATGCAGGAACCTATGACAGATGGGTAATGATTGAGAGGCTTAACAAAACTAGAGTATGAGAAGGGGGTCTTCAACCCCATATCAGTCTGGTAGATCGAGTTCTACTGGCCATGGTGGTAGAGGTAGTGTACATGGTGCTTCTAGGTAAAAGTTCCTATATCTGTAGAGTGGTGTATCTCAAGGGACTTAGACAACATTACATGGAATAAGGGTTGGGTAGTTTCATGCATTTCAAGATACACTAGCGGATAGAGAGGCTTGAACATCAATAGTTATAGATACTATTCTTGTAGCTTCCACACTCTCTAGTACTTTATTTGATACTTTTTCCTCACATTTACTTATATCTGACCAACATGTGAATGGTTTGAGCATGTTGGTGGAGTTTTTCGGTGGAGTTATGATGATAAATACACCACTGGCAGTACGTTCAGGAGACATCTTCTTGTGAAAAGGATGTTCTCTCAAGGTTAGTGAGTATTGTATCATTTGGGATCTATATATCCATGAAATTCTAGTATTCAACATAATTATTGTTATGGAATGGTTAGCGTAATAAAAATACCATATTTATTGAAACAAAAGGAGAGTGAATTTTACATCTCTTCAGGGAAACAATAATATTCACCTTAGACAGTGGAATATCTAAGAAATCCATGCAGGGCCAGTTCATCCAGAAATGGGGGATCTCACCACCCAATATTCTTGCCTATTTCTAGAAGATGTAGGTGTAAAGAATGATGTATTTCCCCTTATAGTGGATTTTTTTTTCAATATGTGTTTTCTAGAGACTTCTTAGGGCTGTCACCTGAGATATTTGTGAAATTTATAATTGAACTCATACCGAGGGATGATCCAATTTCTATTCCACCATATAGAATGTCACCAATAGAGGTTCATGAGTTTAAGACTCAACTGGATGAGTTTAGGGATAAGGGGTTTATCCATCCGAGTATGTGATGTTGGGGTTAAGTAGTTTTTTTTTCTAAGAATGTTGATGAGACACTACACTTATGTGTTGACTACCATAAGTTGATCGATATAACTATGAATAACTAGTATCATATTCCAATTATAGTTGATAAATTTTACTAGTTCATAGGAGATCGTGTTTCTTCCAAGATAGACATGAGATTTAGTTATCATCATTTTATAGTTCAACCTTACGATATACCGAGGACTACTTTTAGAGGCAGGCATGGCCTATATGAGTTCGCCCTGATACTTTCTATGATAACGAATCAATCAGAAGTGTTTATAGACTTGATGAAATAAATAATCCACCCATAGTTGGATCAGTTTTTGTTAGTATTTTTGGATGGAATCTTGATGTACTCTAATAATCATGATGATCATTCCCGATATATTTACATCATTTTAACTACACTAAAATATAATTTTCTATTCACCAGGAAATTTAAATGTTAGTTTTGGATTGATCAAGTACACTTCTTGGGTCACATCATCTAACTGGAATGTGTGTTAGTGGACCCATAGAAATTTTAGGCAGTGGTTTATATGGAGAAGGAAACGAATCTTTTTTACATCCATAGTTTTCTGGGATTGGAAGGTTATTATTAGAGGATTATTCTATACATTTTCCATTTGTAGGAACCTATTTTAGGGTTGAACAAGAATGTTATAAAATTTCAATGGAGGTTAACATGAAATAATTATTTCAAGGAGTTGAATAAGAGATTGGCAATAACACTAATCTTGATCTTACCCATTCTTGGTGTTGAGTATATATTATTTTGTGATTCTTCAAGGGTCAGGATTAGAGTAATGTTGATGTAGGGAAATCAAGTTGTGGAATATTGGTCTCAATAGTTGAGGCCACATGAACATAATTACCCTATCCACAATCTCAGGTTGGATACAATTGTTTTTCTTTTGAATTTTTGAAACATTATCTATTGGATGAAAAGTTCACTAAGTATACTAATCACAAGAGCTTAAAATATTTATTTTCATTGTGAGATTTGAATCTTCAGAATTGGATGTGGGTTGAGTATATTCATCAATTCGACTATGATATAAAATATATTTCAGGGAATGGAAACAATGTTGTTTTCTATTTAAGAAGAAAAATCATATCTAGTATGTTCAGGAATATTATACTTAGTGGAAAATTATGACTTTACTAGCTGAGATGCATGTCATGGTTTACAAGGTTCAGGAGAAGATGACTCTTATATCAGTTTTAGTGGAATGTACTATTTTGATCCGTATTAAATAAATGTATTATGAGGATTTAGAATGTTTTTCCATTAGGGAAAACCCTTGAATATGGAGAGTAACCATAATATAAACCATAGGTGAGGATGATATCATCTATGTTAATAATCAGGTTATTGTGCCTATGAGCATGTGGGTGGAGATGATGTGTGAATTTCATATCATGATTTGGGTGGTGAATCCAAGAGTGACCAAAATGTTGCATAACCTACAAATTTTCTTTTGTGAATAGTCATGAAAATTAATATTGTAGGGTTCGTGAAACAATGCTTCACTAGTAAATAGGTGACGGTTGAGCATCACCGACTTGGTGGATTACTATTGTCAAAGTCCATTTTGAAATGTAAGTGGGATGACATTACCATGGACATTGTGGTTGGTCTCCCAAGGATTTCTAATGATGTTATTTGGGTAGTTGTGAACCAATTGTAGAAAGTATCACATTACTTTCTTATACAAAATAATTTATAAGTTGATCTGTTATGATATTTTTATGTTTGGGAAATAGTCTGTCTACATGGGGTGCCATGGAGTATTATTTCAGACCATGAATCACTCTTTACACCGCACTTATGTAAAGGCTTATAAGTTGTTCTGGGTACATAGGGTATACTAAGTATTTCATTCCACCCAAAGATAGATGGGTAGTCATAATGTAAAAAATATTTTTTAGAGGATATACAATGAGCATGTGTGCTTGACTTTGGTAGCTATGGGAGAATCATTTACTATTCATTGAGTTCTTATATATTGAAATTTATCAGTAAACTATACAAATGGAACCATATGGTGATATATATGGTAGGCCATGCATATCACATCTATGTTGGATAAATGTCGGTGAGTTAGAGCCATCAAGACCAAATCTAATATAGGATATGTCAGAGTAGGTTCATTTGATTTGGAATCATATGGATACGACTCAGAGTAGACACAAGTCGTATGTTGATAGGCATTGAAGACCGATAGAGTTTACATAGTGTGATGATGTTATCTTTCATATGTCACCTAAGATGGTCCATTATAGGATTCAGATATAGGGAAAGTGGGTGCCTAGGTTTGTCAGACCATTTTATGTTCTGGAGAGAATCAGACCATTGGTGTGCCGATTGTCTCTTTCATAGAGGTAAAATACTATGCATTATTTGTTTCATGTGTCCCATCTTCAGTAGTATTAACCTGAACCTTATCATCTGATCGATATGGGTAATGTTGAGTTTGAGACTAATACATCCTTTATGGGGAATTTTATATGTTATTTGGATCATAGTTAGAACGTGTTACAGGGAAAGACATTTCTGATAGTTCGTATTTTTGGTAAATATGGTCGTGTTTAAGAGAAAACATGGGAGAGAGAAGCAAATATGTGGGCTCAGTGGCCAGATCTTTTGGACTTGGAGTCTCAGATATTCTAGGGAGTATATCTCGAGGAGAATAATCTATAATGAGGGAATATTATAAGATCTTACCCTTTTCTTGATATGTCTCAATCTCGTTTATTAGTACTATTTTACACTGATTTTGATTATATATATATTTTTTGGTTTTATCATGGGTGAATTTGAGTGAAATTTTGATGTTTTAGAAGGTGTTTGAGTAGTTCAATATTGCTACATGGTTTTCCCAAACCGTGTACCCTGGCCCAATAAACCACAAAATCCCTAGAAGAGGGGGATTTCACGGTTGGTGCACTATTTATAAAATCATGCACCCTATTAGGAGTAATTTTTATGGCCACATAAGAGAGGTCCACAGCTAATGCACATTTTATAGAAAACCATACACCCTATCCCAAGAAACTGTGTCTTTGGGTTTTAATTTTCCAAAAATATTTTTTTAAAATCTTGAACCCCTAGACATCACTGAATGATGACCCAATTCGAACCTAACTCATTCCTCTCTTTTATGGAGGCTTCTTTATGAATTACTATGTCTATCAAACACCATTCTTGGTAAATTGAAGGCTAGACTAAAAGATCTTCACCTTTCTAGTTATTTGGTTTCTTCCCGATAAGGTTTCTCTCTCTCCCGCCTCTCTTTAATTATAAAAAAAAAGTGATTATATATCTATGTTGGTTATTCTTTTAGATCTAGGTTTGAAGGATCTTGATTATTTTGTTCTTGGATCTACGTTTTGTATATATATCTTCTTCTTCAATGTGATATTAATAGAGACATGGGGTTTTTCCCATTAAAACATTGGAATATTCCTATGAATGATTCCAGAGCTAGGCGCGGAGACAACATGTGATTCTGAGACCCGATGTGCCCAGAATAAATTTTATAAAAAATATTAACTATTTTTATACAATGTGAATAGAAGAAACATTTTAGCTATTAAATGGTCGGTTGGATCGAAAATATAAGGGAATGGTTGAGTCCCGAGCATGTCGTTTACCCGAGGTGGGGTATAAGATTTTTCAGTGCATGCCTACAGAGGAAAACATTATCAAGGGAATTTTTGTAAATGAATAAATTAATCAATTTTGACATCGGAACTTGAATAACTTTTGAACGGAGTATCATAGTGAAATTTTATTCCTTAGTTGAGTCTAGAAACTATTTTGACCCTATGAGAAACATATTCTTTATCTGAAATTGGTGTCGGGTCGGAGATGAGTCGGAAGCTAGGCTGTTAAGTGGAGAGGATTTAATTAAACCAAAAATAACCCCCATTCATCATTTCACAGAATGAGGAACCACATTTTCTCTCCTCTTACACTTCATCAAAAAAACCACTGTGTCAAAGAAAAGAGGTTTTTTTGACTCAGATATTGATGGGGGATGCTCTAAGATTGTGCCACAGTAGCATCATAGCATGGATTTGGTGTAGAAGCATTAGCGTTCTGCCAAAAGACAGGCAAGTTGAGTTTTAAATCCCCAATCCCATTTATGAAATTTTTTCTTTCGATTTGTCATCATGTATTTGTAAATATTATACCTAGTGTCATAAAATGGGTTCCAGATCATGATTTGGACCACTGAGGTGATTCTGGATGTCCGTAAAGGACTCGCTCGCGTGACAGCGGTGCGACCACAATGCGGGGTGGTGACGGGCCACCACAGGACTGTGGAGTTTCATTAGGGTTGTAGGAGAATGCTAGCAGTGTGACATACTAGATGGCAGAGGAATACCGGCTATGTTGGGCTGGTGGCGGTGACGGTCGGTCCGGCCAGGGGGGATAGACCAATGTGGGTCGGTCCCACCATTTTGGGCCCAGGGGTTCCTTAAAACCTCATAACACGCAACACGAGATTACAATTTGTGAGAAAACAATGTTGACATGACTCTGACATAGATAGCAACAATTTGAGGCCGGTTTGGAAAATTAATTAATCAGTTTCGTGGAACGGTCCACAAAATGTTCTAATAATAACAATATTTTATTATTATTCAACTTAGACCTGCCATACCTTCTGCATGGAGCATCTGACTAATGTACCATTAGTGGCATTGTGTCCTAGATAGTAAGAAAGACATTTCAAGATAAATTTCGGTTTCTTAATCGGAAATCATGGTTTGGGCCTCACGAGGAATGTTCTAAGCATTTACGGTGAAATGAGCCTTTTTCATTGGGTGTCCATTTTGGATGAATTAGTTGTCAATCCCATGTGTTTTTATCTTAGGATATAAACAAAATGATCTATTCAATGAGTTCCAAGAATGAGTAATGCCCCCCCATGATCTGTTCGGGATTTCTGCAGTGAGTAGTACCCTTTTCCCCATTTGTCCGTTTTGGGTAAGTAAATAGCCTATCTAATATGTTTTTCTGCACAAAACATTATGGTGGCCAATTTTTTCGACTAGGATATGTGGGGTGAAGTGATGTTTCAGGTCACCAGGGTTAGTGATGTTTAGAATAGCAGTGGGTGAGTGAACTCCCTTGGTTCGTTCCTTTGAGTGTTTATGTGGAATTACAACACTAGAATAGGGTTGTAATACCCTCAGTAAGATGAATTGGATGTAGTTATGGAATCTTTCTGGAGTGTTCAGGATAGGATCCTATAGTGTATCGTTTACCCAAGATTAGGTTCTCAGAATTGTTGTGAACAACACTATGTGGGTGGTGATCCCCAATCTAGTAGAATTTCCCCAAAGGGTTTGTGGTATTATTGTGTATACAATCCCCTATGTAGAAGGAACTTTTAGTAGGGTTGTGTCATCATCGGGTATATAATCCCTTACTCATCATATGTTTTACGTAGGTTTTATGGTATCGTCAGGTGTATGATCGATATTTCAAGTTTTTTCCTATATCAAGTTTTTGGTATTTTCGTCAACAACATTACATGGGAGACGATCCTATACTTGAGTGATGTGGTCTCTGGGATTGTAGATTGGGTTGCGGTATCCCATAATGAATCCTATGTGTGATCCTCTCTCTGAGAGATTATGGGTCCATTTTAGGGTCGTGGTATCCCCTATAATATCCTAAGAGTGATCCTTTATCCGAGGAGTTACGAATTATAGTTTTCCAGCAGGGTTCATAGTATCCCCTAATGGATCCTTGGAGGGATCCCTTGTCTTAGTATTGAGATCCATTAAGCCCCAACATGTCATGCTTTGTGGCGCAATCTGATGAGCATGATCTCTTGGTGATGTGTTTCCTTAGAGCCTCGGGTTAAACCTTTCACTGACAATGATGTTGGAACCTCATGAGGATTGGTGCTCGAGATGATTATATGTGGTTGATTTCTGGGGTTTTCTATGCAGTGTTGTCATGTTTTCATTGACACGCCCAATGGTTATAAATGAATACTCCTATTTAGTAGAGGATGATTTCGAGATTATGTTTCTCCCTCATTGGGGTTCCTTCTGGATGGGCTGAGTGAACTATTTCCTTTCAACTGCTCCTTTTATTTTGGGGGCATTGGGGTTCCTACTGAGTATCTTTATACTTATCCCTACACTGGATTTTCCCGCACATGTTTTTTGTCTTATTCAGACCACATGCCTTTCGATGGATTCTCAAGAGGACCAGAAGAAGGAAATGTTTAGTGAGCTAGACTGACTAGGGTGTCGATCAGAGCTTGGGTGAGGAGCTTTCCGGTTGGTTCATTTCACAGGGATCCCCTTATTTTGAGCAGGTCAAACACTTTTATAGTTTACTGTTGTGGGCCTTGTATTCTCCCCTTTTATACTATTATTGTAATATTGTTGTGGGATTGACGTATGCGTTCATTTTTTTTAGTTTCTATATATATCTCTACACTATTTCATGGGGGTGTATTTGTGTGCATGTGTACAGGTAAAAAGGATATGGCCTCCCATGTGTGTGATAGCCGACCTAGTGGTAGTCGTCAATCCTTGGCCTATTGGAGGCCATCTTGGGGATTTACGGCTTGATCCCCATTGGGGTGTGTCGTGGGAAAGTTGTATTAGATTAGTTTTCACCTTTGGGACTATGGAGCGTAGTTGGTCTAGCTGTGAGCTTGGTTTGGGTTGCGTAGTGATATTGTTAGGATATTTTGAGTTCAGATTTCAGGCTAGGGACTCCAGTGTTGGTGTAGTGGATGACATATCCATTCACCAAGAATATGATAACCTTTTATTCGACTCAGGATATTAAGACACAAGTCACAGGGAAATAATGGGAAATTCATCAAATAGAACTGGGTTTTCTATTTTCCTTATCCTTTTTTATCTAACTCCCTAGATGTACTCTTTGACCACAATGACTCTTGATTTTATTACAGGATGCCTTCGCGATGACAGCCATCCAGGGTTCCTAATAGGATTGTGGTGATGATCCATCCCATGTAGAGACTTTAGATAAGGGAACATGTTTTAAGGCTTGACCTCTATGTGTTCCTCCAGTTGAGCCACCAGCTGTTGAGTAGCGGGTTGTGCAGGAAGTGAAGGATGAGGATGCATGGAGACTGAGTGTGTTGAACGAGTTCTAGAGCCAGCGAACTCTAAGGTACCGGGGTGATCTAGACCCCCAAGTATATGGTGACTTTCTCGAGCTATTCACCCATGTTTGAAACATGGTGATGACACCTCAAGATCAGTCATTATTCCTAGTAGAAAGCCCTTAACATGGTTCAGCTGGGCAATGGTGGATTCTGGTGATGCAGTCCCATGTTGAGAAGATTATCATGTAGATAGTTCTTGACTGCATCTTCAGGGAGGAGTTCTATCTGGTCACACTGAGGTCAGTGTGGATCCAATAGCTTCTGTAGCTTTAGTAGAAGGGAATTACTGTTTCAGAGTACTCAGTGAGGTTTAAAAACCTATCGTGATACTCCCTGTATATGGTTAGAGACCCTTTATTTAGGCCTCAAACCATCGAGAATGCCCTACGCATGAACATCAATGCAAGTGTTGTTTCCTTATTCCTTCCCACATATGCAAGAGTTCTGGAGTAGGCCATGGTGGTGGAGAGTTTTATAGATGAGAAAACTCGGACCGTCTCTAGTGGGCATGCAAGAGATGAGTCCTCAGTAGCTAGTTCGGTGGATGGTATCCAATGGAAGGCTCAGGGGTCTAGATGTGCATAACATTTTAAGAGGTTACCCCAAGAAAGTGGATATATGACTCCCAGCTCTTAGGGTCTCATGATTTTTTTTCAGCTATAGGATAGGCGATGTTATGCTTGAGACAACTTGGGATATCCTGCTAAATATTTCCCAAACCACCATGCTGCTGAGAGGGATCTAATCGACAGGCCACCTTGGAAGAGGTAGCATCTTGAGTATGGAGGTATGTAGGATGACAAACATGGTGATGAAGCTAGTGAAATAGTGGGAGGTGACAGGTGCTACACGTTTCCACAACCAGCACTCCCATGTGGTCACCTTAGGGCTCAAAGAGCTAGAGGAAGAGGGTGAGGAAAACTACAGGACTTAGAGGGCATTGAATCGGAGGATCTGTGGATGGATAGAGGTATGATCTATGTCCTTTCTACTATCTACATTAGTTTTTTATAGACAATGTTAGGAAATACTCTTATCTTTATATTTATTCCTTGAGTTTTTTTCAAGGAACCAGTAAGACCCTATGTTGGTGTTGTCCTTCGTGCATCGAATTTGTGAGGGAAAGGGATACTTCCCCCACCGAGATATTTTTTTGTGATGTGATTAAAGCTATTCAGGTGAGTTAGTGCTGCCCAAAGCAGATAGATTCAAGGTTTCATTGATGAGTGCCTATGAATTGTGTGTTCAGGGTAGGGTTGTGTTTTGGGGAGTTTGTGAGAAAGGTCTCGGGTTCCCTAGAGTGTGTAAATGATGGTAGAACGAGAACCCTTGGTGATTTTTTTTGTTTTTGGTGAACTTGCTGGTATGGGAGACCCGTTTAATTGTTCTGTTTCCTTCCATCATGCCTAGAATTTGGCTTTTCAAGGATGAAAAATCTTAAGGTGGGGGATATAATGACTTGGTGTTTTTCCATATTAGACTTTTAAATATTACTACGAATGATTCCAGAGTTAGGCGCAAAGATGGTGTGTCATTATGAGTCTTGGTGTGCCCTGAGTAAATTTTATAAATAATATTCAATATTTTTATACTATGAAAGTGGAAGAAATAGGTTATCACTTAAAGGGTAGCTCATATCAGAAATATGAGGTCATGATTGCGTCTATAGAATGTTGTTTAACCAAGTAGGGGTATAATTTGTATCAACATGGGCATACTGGGTAAAAAATTATTGAGGGAGTTTTTCTAAATAAATTAATTTATATATTTTCATGTTAGATCTGGAATAAATCCTTAATGGAGTCTTGGATCGAAATTATGATCCCTTAATTGAGTTCAGAATTCCATGTTTACCATATGGAGAATTAATCTTTGTCCACAATGGGCATCAGGTTGGAGGCGAGTTGGGACCCTTGATGTTTAGTTGAGGTGATTAAAATAAATAATAATTAAATCGACCCCTTTATTCTTAGTTTCACATTAGGAGGAACCAAAACAAACCCTTCTCTTTCACTTCACCGACAAAAAACATTATTAAATAAATGAGGTGCCTTTAGACTCAGATCTTGACAGCGGATGCTCCTGGATCGTGTAGTAGCAGCTTCAGAGCACAGATCTAGCGTAGAAGCATCTATATTCTGCTAAATTGCAAGCCGGTTGGGTTTTAAATCTCCGATCCTATTTATTAATTATTTAAATTTTATTTTTACATATTTATCTATGTAAATGTGGTCCCGAGGGTCACAAAACAGGTTCCAGATCGCGATTTGGAAGGCCAGGGTGATCCTGGCAATCTGCAGAAGACCTGTTGGCACGATATAAACACGATAGTGCGACGGGGCGATGAATAACCACCGCAGGATGGCAACGGTTCGATGGAAACCGGTGGCACCCAAGGTGAATATTGGTTGTGTGGAGAACCACACATAAGATAGCCACAGACCGGTATGAGATGACATCGGTAAAGATCGGGCCAGCCAAGGAGGGCCGGCCTAGGTAGGGGTGGACCTACTATAGTAGGCCAGTCTAGATATTTATGGCCCAGTTGTTCTATAAACCCCTGTAACTCACAAACCGAGAGTCTTATTTTTAAGTCATATACAACCACATGACTATCACATCGAGGTGGAACCATTGATGTTGTTTTGTAAAGTTAAATATTATAGGATGATGATCGCGAACACAAAATGTTTAAATAATAAGAATATTTTATTATTATTCATATTCGACCTGCCATTACTTCTGCAAGGAGCATCTGATTGACATGTAGTTAGTGTAATTGTTACCCTAATGGTAAGGCAAACGTTACTATATAAATTTTGTATACTTAATCTAAAATTGGCTTGTGGGCCCTATGAGGCACATTATAGGCGTTTTCAGTGAAATGTTACTTTTGTTTGTTTGTCCGTTTTGGAAGAATGAGTAGTCGATACTGTGTTTTTTCTGTGAGAATTACAATGGTACGGTCTATTTGATGAGTTCTGGTATTATGGAATGGACCCCATGTGACTCATTCAGGCATGCTGTTGTGAATAATGGCCCTTTCACCGGTTTTGCATTTTAGGCAATTAAATAGCCTATCTTGCATGTTTTTCTGTGTAGAATGTGATTGCGGCATTGGTTTGGTACTAGGTGGTGTGGGGTGAAGCCATGTTGTGGGTTTCTTGGTTTAGCGATGTTTGGACCAATATTAGTTGAGGGAACTTCATTGGTTCATTCCTATGATAGATCGTGTGGAATTACAACCCTAGGATAGGGTTTTAATCCACATGGTAATATGATATTGATAGAGTTGTGGTGTCTCTCTGAAGTGGCCAGGATTGGATCCTCTTACATATAATTTACCCAATATTGGGTGCTCTAAATAACTGTGACCAACAATACTTGGGAAGTGATCCTCTATCTAGCTGGATAATCATGTAGGGTTTGTGGTATCATTGGGTATATGATCCCCTACGTAGCAGGATATTTCAGTTGGGTTTCCGCATCATCAGGTATACAATCCCCTACTCAGTAGATGTTTTATATAGGGTTTATGGTATCATCGGGTGTCTTATACCGTACTACATGTGTTATCCCAGACGGATTTCACGGTATCATCATGACCAACATTACATGAGAAAAAATCCCTTATCAGAGTAATGTGATCTTCAAGATATCATATTATGTTGTGGTATCCCCCTTGTGGATCCTAGGTGTGACCCTTTCTTTGAGAGATTATGGGATCCTAGGTAGGGCCATCGTATCCCCTACTAGATTGTAGGAGTGATCTCCTATCTGAGGAGTCGTGGTTTATGGTTTTCTAATAGGGTTTATAGTATCCCCTAGTGGATCTTGGGGGATCCCATATCTGAGGATCAAGATCCACTAAGTTCTAGAATGTAATGAATTGTGGTGATATCTGAGAAGCTTGTTCTCTTGGTTATGAGTTTCCTTAGAGTCTGGAGTCAAACCTATCACTAGCGATGAGTTTGACAACTCATGATGTTTGGTGCCTGATATGATTATATAAGGTTGATTTTGGGGTTTTCCATGGTAGTGTTGTCACATATTCATTGAAACACACAATGGTTTAAGGTGACTAGTCATGTTTAGGCAAGGATGGTCTTGAGATTAATTTTATCTCTCATTGGGGTTCCCTCTAGTTGGGATGAGCGTAGTATTTCATTTCATCTTCTTTTTTTTTTGGTTTTTGGGGTCCCTACTGAGTATCATTATACTCCCCCTTGAACAAGAATTTCCCATACATGTTTTTTTTCTTATACAGACCATATTCCATTCAATGGAGTCCCATGAGGAACCATAAGAGGTGGAGTTTAATGAGGTGGACTGATGGGGTTGTTAACAAGATCTTGGTTGAGGAACATTCAAGTGAGTGTGTTTGACAATGATCCCCTTCTTCTAAAAAACTCGGGCGCTTTTACAGTTTTCTTTTGTGGGCCCTGTATTTTCCCTTTTTTACTACTATTGTACTCTTGTTGTGGGATAGATGTATGCATTCATTTAATTTCAATTTTGTATATATATCATCTCTGTTGCATGGAGGTGTATATGGGTGCATGTGTATAGGTACAAAAGGATATGGCCTCCCATGTGTGTGATAGCCTAGTCGGCCATAGTCTCCAACCCCAAGCCTATTAGAGTCGTGGTTGGGGAGTCGTAACTCAAGCCCCGTTGGGTCAGGTCATGAAAATCCTAGTTATTCCACTTTATTTTGTGGTTTTCTCGGGTGATTAGTCACCATAAATTTTTAAGCAGGTTTTCTAAATTAAAAACCATACACTCATTATTTAATTACACATATGTAATTGTGAAATTTAAATTTTTATGATTTGGAAATTCTATTTAGGATATAATTGATTTAATTTAGTTTCCAAGTGATAATTATATGGGGTAAATTAGTGAAATCTAAATTTATGGAATTCGAATGATTATTTTTTTAATTAATTAATGAAATGTTTTATTTTTCGAATTAGTGTGGATTATAATAGTGTTATTTTTTAATTAATTTTATTATGAATTGATTGATAATGGGAATTATGAGATTTTTGGATTAACCCAAATGGGTAATGGGTTATATGATTAAATATTGATAAATGGTTTAGTGTTGAATTGGTTACATTATTTCATGCAATTAAAGTGATTATACGAGAATGATTTGATAGTTTAATTAGTACCCCTTAATGATAATATTTGAAAATATGTGTAATGATTCTTAAACATGAGGTTTATGAACTTCTGATATGTGTTATGTTGTGATACATGTGATATTTTGATATACATGTGTGGGACATGGAATGATTGATCAATTTACCATATGAGATTGAATGATATACATGTGTGGGATTTGAAATGATGCTAAAAATACCATATATGATTCACTGATTTATGTTTGTGCAACATGGACTGATTCGTCAAAATATCATAGTGATAATAAATTTGGGGGACACTTATTGATGCTTCATATACACATGGGGTACTAGACATAGAGTTCTAGGCCCAAGATGTTGGCATTGAACTATAGTTCCAATTGGACATAATTCAAATTGAAATGAAATGATAAATTCAAAATATTATTTGTGATATGTAATAACCCTTGGGTATATTACATACATCAACATGGGGTGAAGAAGGTATTGCTAATTTGGGTTTCCATAATAACCTGGGGAAGTTATGTGGTTGAATAAAGAATAATTTATGATGAAAAGTTTTTACCTTGTTGATTTTATTTTAGTATTTATACAATTTGATACAATATTATTTACTAGATTTTTTAGACACCATTGGTGGTTCCCTAATGATTTGTACTCTTGCCGTACCATGGCTGCCTGATCAGCACCCGAATTTACATCATGTTTCCAATAAAGAAAATGGGGAAATGAGATATGTTTGATGGATGATATGGGATGGATCATGGATGATAGAACTATAAATGGTGTTAGGACACTATTAAGAGTTTTTATTGTCTTTATTTTTGGTTTTTGATTTAACACTGGACATGTAATTTTCATTAAATAACTATTTATTTTTTTTTGGATATTATATTCCTATTTTGGTCATCATGTGATACTAGTATTATTCTGGTTATGGTTATATATTTTTGATATTTTTTATATCTTTCAACTATTGTACTAATTTGATAAAGAGACTATAGTTTCCCCATGATTGATATTAGACCCTCACTACTAATTAGCATCCTATGGTGTATAGGGAGATTCTCCTGAGGTCATGTGAAAAACCAACTTGGGGAACCGGTGTGTAGAACACTTTTTTGGATGTCACATATGTATATCATAGAAATTTATTCACAAGATAAATATCCTTTGATAAAAATTTATTTGGTTACTTGGTGAGGTGATCGACCGCTACCCAAGTAGTGACATTTCCTTTAGGGGTCCTGGTGAGTCCAAAAAATGAAATACACAATTATTATTTACCATTTACATAAGGGTATCTATTGTTTACATCACACCCTTATAATTCTATTATCAATACTTGACTTGTTATCAAACCAAAAATCATGATACAAATTCAAAAATCACACTCTTCATCTTATCCCACCAACGTTTTTCAGATATCTAGACATCTTAGTGATTCCCAAATAAATAAATAAGGATACTCTATGAACATCATCTAAAATTTACCCCTTTATTTATTTTTTTTGTGAAAAAAATCCGGGTTTCAAATATTATAACTCCATATTTTGAAAAGATACAATATATAAGCCTCTTTGATTATATAATGAATAGTTTTTTAGATGTTTTTTCATTATGGTAATATGGAGATACATTTATTATTCCCATGTACATCCTATGAAACTCTAATATGAATAGATCCCTTGTAATTATAATCATGGATAGGGTTTAAAGAACACTTCAACTCAATGTATTTGACACTTTTTTCACCTTCCTAGGATTGTAATTTATTAAACAATCATAATATTTATCAGACCTAACTACATTTGTTGGAACAAATTGATATCCTTTTGGGAAAATATATACATTAAGAATTTATGATTGGTATATATGTCACAATTTTTCCCACAGAGATAATTTAAACAAATATTCAGCACAAATATCACTACAACAAATTCTAGATATTGTTTTTTATAGTTTTTCTCATGGATATTTAATTATAAGGATGAATATGCTATCAATTTTTCTTATTTCATGAGTAAAAAATGCAATAATTTTTTGGACACATCAATGTAAAACAAAAAACCTACCTTAGTGGTGGGTAATGTGATCCCAGGTGTAGTGATTAGTCTCTTCTTCAGCTATTTAAATATTTCTTTTTATAAATATTTTTTAAAAAACATCCCCCATTTTAATTTAGCTTTGTTAGTGGGATTTAAAATCATGAGAATTATCTCACAAATTGATAATTGTAACAATATAATCCAAGGAAATTATAGATTTACATCAAAGATTTTCTTTTAGGCAATCCATCAATTGAATATGATTTTGAAGGATCCATAAAATACTTTTTATGGTGATAATATGATCTATTAATGTAACTTTACCCATCAAGAACAATCATTTACTATACTTTCCATAATTATTTTATTTCTATAAGGTTTTCAGTACAACATCCAATTTAATCTCATGATCCTATTTTATTTTGGAGTAGATAATAATATAATATATATATACTACCAAGATATTTTCAATTAAATCCTAGAATAATAAATTTATTAAGTACATGAATAATTTTAGGGAATTAATGTGTCCCAATGGAATATCTATGAACTCATAGTGCCTATACATTTTATAAAAATTAGTCTTGGGTATATCCTTCTTCTTCACCATTACATGATACTTCCACAACCAAAGATCCACCATAGAGTAGTACTATACTCCACATACATGATAAAACAAGTCATAAATCTATGGAAGATGATAACTATTTTTATTATGATTTTTTAATCTCATGATAATAAATATTGAGGCCCATTAATCTATCCTTTTTCTTAATGAAGTGGACCGATCACCCCATGGTAAAGCACTTCGGCATATAAAACCATCATCAACATTCACTTATAATTTCTTCATAAGTTCTTGAAGTTCAATAATATTCATTATAAATAGATTCTTGAGTATAATAAAAAATTGGAATTACTTTTATTGGTACCTCAACCTATAAACATAGAGGAGGTATATCAAATTTTGTAGGAATAACATCAATGAAATATTTTATAGTGGGTTTATCATGAAGGATAGTCTTTCCTTTCTCAAAATAATTTAAGAAAGATACACATCCTCATAAGGTTATAATATCCATGATTGAGATAATGATACCAATAATGATTCACCATAATATTTTATAAAATCAGAAGGATATTTGCGATATGGAAGGTGATTTCCTTCTCTCACCAATTTATGTTTTGCCTATACGTGGAAATCCAATCCATTCCCAAAATAACATCAAAATTATATTGAAAATAGTATCAAGTGTTTTTTCTGGTAAATTATGACAAAAAATTTTAATAGGGGAGGATTTATAATCTTGGAATGAAATAATTACCTTTTTCCATTTTCAATAGTTTTTATACTTCCAAGAGTTATATTCTTTTTAGAATAGTTATACTAAACTCTACTGATATGAATAAATGCATAAAACCATATTCACATGGGACATTTGATGTTCATGAATGAATGATAATCCTTACTTCAACTATTTGATTCTTGTTCTAGTCATTAACTCCATCCAAAATAAACACAAGGATTATAATTTTGATATAATTAAACACATAAAAGTGAAACAACGAACATTTAATGGATAACTCATCAATGACATATATTCCTTGACATATGAATTTATAGGATTCAATATATGTTATCTATGATATATTTCATTATATGAAATATTATTGGAATTTTTTACCTTTATAAAGGTTTTTATTGAGATTATGAATTTTCCAAATTATAACCACTGAGATTCTCAATATAGGGTTGTTTTAAGGAATCTTTTTCATGCATGAGGTTATGATTAATGCTAGACCAATACACGAATTTTGGAGTCTTTACCCATAAGTAAAACTGTGTGAGAGCCACATCCACTTGTAGTATCCATACATAGAAGTATTATCATGAAACCCACTAACATTATAATTTAAAAAATAATATTGGGTTGTTTTTTACATTTGGTCATTTCCTTATGGATTTTAATAGAGTTTTCAAATCCCAATATCAATAAATAAATAAATTTTCCTTTGATATCAACTATGACAACCCATATTTTAATATAGCATAAATAACAATTTATAAGATATATGTACACCTAATTAATTTCCCAAAGACCATGAGAACTACTGTATTTGGGAAATTATGAAGATAGTGCCCTAACATGAAACATGGTTAAACCAACATTATATAAACACTCCACAATATGTATTTAAAATTCTATTTCTCTTCTAAATCTATATTGGATAACCTAATGATATACATAATAATGGGGTGATATATGATGTTTATGTATAAAATAATCATACAATAACATGATGAAAGTAATATAAGTGAGTTAAAAGATGTGTCAAGTTAACATGAGCGGGGTTAGAATCATAAAATCGAATATTGAATCATGATTAGAGACGATAACATAAATACAACATGGGAAGGTGGAAACAACATAAAATATGACCTCATAAGAATTAATCATGTCTAAATACTATGAAATCATAACAATGTGATATTAATATATCCTACTATGAATCATACATGGAATCTCATGAGATATAAACAATACCCAATGCATTTGAGGGCAATATAATTCCATGCCCACACTTCAAATTCATATCATTTACATGCATATCTAAGCCAAATAGATCATACAACGATAGGATATCATTCATGAATTTATATTCCCCTAATTAATAAGAAAGGCTTATAAAAATATAATTCCAAAATCAATGAATTATTGGTAAATCTTAGTGAATTCCATTGACTGGAAAGGAGTATTCAAATTTACTAAATAAATGTTTGGCATGGAAAATCACAGGGTAATTTTGGTAGCATAATTATGTTAAATAATAGTTCATATAAGGGTTTAATAAGAGTGAAAGGGGTCCTTAAAATTTTTTAAATAATAATGGAAATAATAAAAACATGTAAAAAAAATCTCTATATTAAAAATTGTAAATCAAATGGTATAATATACAAAAATCACTTTAATAAAGAATAGAAGGAGATGATACCTTACCTTGAGAGGGTGCTTCAAAAAGCTTGTGAGGAGCTTTTTAATAGCACAAGGGAACCTTGGTATGGATATAGAGATGGAAGGGTAGAGTAAATTAGTTATAAAATTGTTTTTAGTGATGATTAATGGATATTATGGTGGGGTTTTTATAGAAAAATAGTTCATATTACTTTATTAATTTCTAACCATAGGTTTTGGACTCTATGTGATAAATCAATCAAAACCAAAAATAATAAATTTGTTTTTTACGATGTTTTCTATGAATGGGGAATGTATTTAATATTATATAAATCTCTAAACAAAAATACTTAAAATAATTCCCCTAGTAATTTGAAAGTGAGTAATGATTATAAAGAATTTATTTTTAAAACATAAAATTGAATATATGTTTTGGAGGATAGATTAATGGTTTAAAAAATTTATAAAATAATTAGAAAAAAATTATTTAAAGGATAGAAATATTTTTTTTATTTTATAATATTTATAGTATTTATTTTATCACTTTTTTATTTTTATGATGTCACAATACATATCATATAATTATATCATATTTAATTTTTACCCAAAAAGTCATCTGTCTCAAAAAACAATGCAAGATTCTACATTGGATACTTTTAACATAATGATTTCAAAAATAATATTTATTTCTTCTTAATAATTCTCAGAATATGAGAATTTAATTTTTTACATAAAAAATCCACATTTATTTAAAAACACTATTTTTTTACAATAACAGTTTTTCGAACATCGTAAAAATGAAATTTGACTTCATAAAATTATATTATCATTTATTTTTAATAAATAATATTTAATAATACAATTCTATTAAAAGATAATTTATATTAAAAAATCAAGAATTCAACAAAGATAATGTCTTGATTGAAACTATATATTTCTCAAAATTTTAATTTAGGTTTCATTACATCAAAATAAGATATTTATAAAAATTATTATTTAATCATAATTATATAATAATAATAGATAAATTTACTCATTAATTTATAAACAATACAAAAATTCATAGAGTTAGTGTCTAGATATATCACCATTTATTATGTCAATAAATTCCATAAACGTTAGGTGTGCGATGGTGTAATTTTCATAGGGTGGTTCAGTAAACATGGTTTGGGATGTCATCTTTAGGAGCTTGAAATCCTCTTATAAATGGTTTTCCTCATGAATTAGTTGTTTAATATCGATATGGTATTGATCAATAAAAAAGCGCAATGATTCTATATCCCAGGTAAGATATGATAAATAGTCTTTATAGGTCATGATGATACTATTCACGACCATAAATTCCGTTGTTTTTATCAATTGGATTCATAATAACAAAATATATGTTATTCATATGCTCTCTCTATAATGGATACACTATAAACTATTATAATTCTTACCAAAATTTGTAATCTAAAAATTTACATCTTATAATTCTCCAAAATAAAAAAATTAATTTATGAGTTTTCAATCATTTTTTAATAAAAAATTTATTCATTTAAAAAGGAAATTTCATTTAAAAATGTTCATTTCATTACAGTTGAAGTCTTTACAAACATTTGGCATAAGAAAAAATATGTCTAAAAAATTTAATTTCATTATTTTTTAAAGTTAAACCCATTTAAATTTGTTGTAGGTGTGATCTAGAGAATAAGGTGCGTAAAAGAAGGTTTTAAAATATTCATCCTAGAAAAGCTGTTGTGTAAGGGTAACATAGTTTTACCATTATGTACCTCCTATGTGTCATAATGGTATGTAATTACCCTTATAAACACTATTTAAACTATAGGATACCATGACATAACATCTATATTTTTTATGTGTTACATTTCATAGTATATGAACTACCTTACGCAACTCTTAATTACCCTTAATCATCCTTTAAGAAATTTATTTTACCATTAAAAAGTAGAATATTTACCTTACTAATCTTTTTAAGTACCCTAATTTAATCTTTAAAAATATTATCTAACCCATATGCACCGCTCCGGTCACACTTACGCAGTGCAATACTGCCCTTAAACAGTGCTGGGATGACCATTATATAGCACATAATATCCGGTTCCAACCCTTTTGAAAATAATATATTTATACAGATACCATTACACAACATATATAAAAGTGGATACACCTATAAAAACTCTGGGAAATATCAATTTAAACTTCTATAGATTATTTTAAAACCTATTTACCCTCACAAAAGTCTTAAATAATAACGTTACTCTTAGTTAATCCTTATAAATTAATGGTCAAATTTAAGATACCTCAAAATAGATGTGTAATGGTTATTTTTGTTGAAAAAAAATTCTAATGAAAAACTAATAAATTAAATGACAAATAGGTTTAAGGATAAATTAAAAATTAGGAATATTATAATTCTCCCACTATAATGATATCTCATTCCAGAGTGGTACCTCTAATGGTCTTGCTCAAACAACTCATGACATTTTCTTGAACATCAGTTTCCCCCTCACATGTCTTATCCTAAACCCTTCTATGCTATAAGAGGATCCAAAAAAGTGGTAATGTATTTAATTTTAGGACTTTATCACTCATATATATAATTTTAACTAGATGTGTCTCATATTATGCATATCGATCCAAATTAACATCCTCATAGTATATAACTTGTGAAAGATCAGATATATACCGTAGAAGCTGAGATATGTGGAACACATCATGCATTAATTGATAATGTGGAGGAATATCTAGATGTTACACCAATTCCCTAACCCATTCGGTGATCTTGAAGGGTCTAAATTGTTTTTGTTA
Organism: Viscum album; assembly: GCA_963277665.1. Lineage (NCBI taxonomy): Eukaryota > Viridiplantae > Streptophyta > Magnoliopsida > Santalales > Viscaceae > Viscum > Viscum album. The sequence continues at coordinate 759,830,664 of OY728147.1, forward strand.
TAGTTTTCTTTGATCTCATAAATTATGATACTTCAGTTGTTGTGTAAACTCATAAGCCCATTTCCTCAAATATTCATATGATTATTATACGATCTGATGGGTCACCAATCACATCTTGATCATCTAAACCCTCTTTGAGGTCTCCAGAAGCATACTAGGAATGAAAATTTCTTCCTCATCTTCTTTGTGACAATACAAAGGTCAATAACATGACCATACATATATATCCTCAAATGGTACTATCTGTATATAATCCTAGAAACTATCTCTATAAGATAAATCTACTAATTATAGGTGTTCATCCCAAGATCCACTGAAATCTTGAATGCATGCTCATTTTGTATCCTCTAGTATGAAAACCATCTTCTCAGACTATCCATCTATTTGAGGATGTTACACCATGCTAAATCATAACTGATCTCCCCTTGATATCTATAGTCCCATCCCAAATTTTGATATAAAATGTGGGTCTTAGTCAAATTAAATGCTCAAGGAAACTTCATGAAACCAAAATATCTCTTGGACATAATGGTTCCCAGCTCATCCACTATGTGAGTCTATCAGATCAGTAAGATGTGAGTAGCATTTTTCAGTCAATCAAAAATAACCTAGATGATTTATTGGATTATCTTTGGCCTCGGCACCCCCATCAAATATTCCATCATGACATCCTCACACTTAAACCTGGGAACTAGAAGTGAGAGGAGAAAAAACACGATTTTGGTGCTCATCCTTTATCCTTTGGAAGATAAGGAATCATGAAAAAAACAAGTGATGTACCTCTAAACATATTTATTAAAGTCCCTCATCAGATCCTCTCTGATGGAATTATGGAATTCTAATCTCTCATGCACTAGGAACACATCATCATCTTCCAACCACGTATCATGGGAAAGTATCTTTAAAGGTAAATTATTTGGTATGTCAATTCCAGTTACAACTTATGCACGTATAAAGGAAATTAAAACATATGTGGTTAACAAATTAGTACAATAAGTATGAATTATCAATACTGTACATCATAGAATTGATGTTAACTCACCACTATCTTCTAAAGTATTATCCAATGTATACAAAATAATTACTTTAGATCTGCAACCTGATCACTAAGAAAAATAACCAATATGATTCATCGTTTGATTCTACTACTAAGGACTCCAACCAAACCCCTAGTTCCATGAATGCATCTTCCTAATCCCTCTATAGAATAATAACATCATATATCTAGAAACAAACTACTAAATATTCCCATTTGTTACATCATTTTTGACACTTGATCTATATTTTTGTATAGACTATAGTGTAATGACCGATTTATCCATAGTTGAAGCACCACAAACCCCCTTCCTCCAAAAAGGTTCAAATGAGCCCTTACTCCACCCTGAGCATCTACCAGTTCTCTGGTGAAAAAACTCAGCATTCCTCTTCCTTCTTTTAAAAGTATCACTAGATAGTCTATTGGTAACTATAATAAGACCCACAACTATATCCTCCTCGAAACCCTTATTGTTCACTACAGCCTTTGGAAGTACTTCTATGAGTCATGTCATATAATAAGACACCATTATTAAGATTATTCAAATCTATATGAGTTCATGAGAATTACCCATCTCTTTCATACCCATATAGAATTATTAAAATAAAATTTATTTAAATATTATCCATGTATAACCTTCATAGAATCCAACATGGTTCACTACACGCCACCACTAATTGGCGGGTCCTTGCAGTCTAAATTCTACTAGCTTCAAACTTATATACTCTAGGGTTTCTACAATGAAAAAAATATTCTTAAAAATATGAATTTATCCATTTTTTTTCAAAGGGCCTGTAGTTCTCTTGAAATATAGGGGTTCTTGATTTTTATGTCTCGACCATAGTCACCATAGTTCCGGTGACTCCCATGCTGTAGAAAGGAACCAATCAGAATAATGCTCGGTGAAGTGGTCCTTTTAGATGAACTATGGGATAAATTACTGGAAAATTCTCAACAACTCACTCCTTCAAAATAGGTGGTGCCACTGCTATTCCATGTGGTGGAAACATTCTAAGAATGAAGATAAATAGATCTTCTTAGATAAATCCTAATCAGTCTATATAATAACACAAATCTTTCCCTAGTTATCTACACTTATTCCAAGGAATAAACCTTAACACTAACCAAGGTTTTCTATTCCTATGCACTAGTCAAAGTCATCATATATATAAAAACAAAATATAATTCCAAGGTTCTATTAATCAATTTTAATCCATGATATATTATAATAGAGAAAATATCCTAACCATATCATAAAAATCAAGGAATTTAATTAAAGAACTAATATGCAGCACAAAAAAGGTATATATATAGAATGGGGACCTATGTTCCTCTTCATGAAGTATGTATACACCTAAAATTTTGTAAAATATAAAACTAACATCCTATACATAGTAACTTGGAGGTTCATTACTCATGTTTTTTCCAATCATCGAACCACTACCTACATGAGTCCCACATAACTATCTCTATTATACCATGTCATTGGTTTGTCCAGAAATAGAAGTCTAAAATTGTCCTATAATTACATTTTTTAATGCCCTTACCTAAAACATCATGTTTGATCAAGAGGGTCAGATGACCTCATGCATGCCTCCCTATACACAATACTCTTCCAATTATTAATGACGGGCTATGTCTATTAGTGGGAAAACTATACTCACATAATCATGTCATGACACAATTAATGAATAAAAAATATAATAAATAATTTAAGTTACCTAAAAAACTAATATATGGAAATCATGTCATAAAATAAGTATAAAAGTTGGATCTCAACATGGTAATCCAAACCAGAGTACATGTGTGGTAGATAAATAATAAATAAATTTTGTGTAGTCCACTGGAGTATTTTCTAGCCCACCACAAGTTCTACAATCCTTTTCTCAGCCATTTTCCATGGGTTAATTTCCCTTAAATTTATTCATAAAAATGATGTATGAATTTATATCATGATGCACGTGTGTGGTGTAAGTAATGAATCCTAGTAATACACCACCAATGCATCTTTAGCAAATTAAAGAATGTATAACATGTGTTTTTTATGATAATAATAAACATGTAAAACTTCATATTTAACAAACAATTACATAACAAGTAGTTGTGCACTAACCAAGCCACAAAAGACCCTTATATATACCTACTTCATCTCCATACAAGAAGTAAAAAAATGAGGTGTTGAAAGTATACAGAACTAACAATGGTGAAACTATTTCTATTACTCAACAAACTCATGGAATTCTATGTACATGTGACTCATTTTCCCTAGGCCTAAATTATAACATCATCATCTTAAATAACAATTCATCGAGTGTACCACTAATAAATAAACAAGTAATAAGGCATGTTTCTCACAAATTAACTTTGAATTAATTGCACTAATCACAAATCAACATGGCATTGAGACACCCAATAACTATATTCCTAGAATCGAGTGCATCCTTCTAAAGATGTTACATGGTATCATCATATAATTAACCCATGATCAAGTCCATTTTCATCATTATTGCAAGCAATGTGAACTCCCCTTTAATGGTATAAAAACAGATGATGGTCTACCAAGTCAAAAAATAAATAAATTTGATTAACATAAAACATAAATGGAACATAAATGAAAGTAACATAAATATAACATACGTAACAAGTTAGATCGTACTATGAATGTATATAAACATGTGAAAAAATTATAAATATAAATACATGTAATTAACATAAAACATGGAAAAACAATCTAAACCATTACTGAAGGCATAAATCAACTTAAATAGGTCACATGGGCTACAAACAAACACCCACACATGATCACAATTAATCTAGGCCATCAATTATTACATCTCAGGAACTATAAAAAGAAAAAAAATCATTTATATTATAGCCCCACACAATACTGAATATCCTACCACAATTTCATTGATGAAGAACTTGCAAGTTTCATATTGTAATTTTCACCCCAACCAAATTCACATGATTATTGGATCAAACCTCTTTCCAAGGATTACTAGAACATATTAAAACAATTTTTTTCCAAAATAAATAAATATAAAGTTGTGATAATAGTTTCTTTATCCTAGATAATTTCCCATTTATCAAATTATACCAATTCATGTTTTAGAAATTTATTATTCAATGAATAATTATAAAATCACTTTAATAAAACATAATATATCTAGAATAATATATTTATATATATGTGATAATACTTTATAATTATTCATTGATAATTCTATGTTATTATCATCTTATGAATTATATATCCAAAATAAAAACATAATTGGAATAAAATTCTCAAAAGCACACAAAATGATCATATTGAACTTTAGGAGTGGGATAAAATAATTTTCCTATAAACTAAAATAAAGGTAAATATTGTTTATAGAGGGGTTTACTAAACTAGAAATTGGTAATTTATGTTTTTTTAGACAAAAAAGATAAAATAAAAATAAATTCCACAAGGGTTTTAACATTTTATAAATAAAAATTCCATGTAACGTTCTATAACAATATAGACAAAATTTTTATTTACAATTTAATTTTTTTCAACTATTTATTAATAGCAGAGAATTTATGTCATCATCGAAAATTTAATTCAGGGAAAATAAATCAAAATAATTTCGTTCCATTACATTTAGAATTTAATTTTTTTTAAATGTGTTGGAGGTGTGATTTGGGGAAGAAAAAGAATAAAATATGTGTTTTAAAATATTCCTCCTAAAAAGGGAACTGTATAAGGTTAACATGGTTTTACCATTACACAGCTCATAAGATTCACATATGGGTAAGGACTTATTCTTACGCTCCCTATGGAAAATATAGGTTATCCTTATATAACCCATATAATTTAGGGGGCACTCTTACATAGTGTAGTAACTACCCTTAAAAATATCATCCTTATCCTTATTCATCCTCTGGGAAATTGAGGTTATCCTTACATAAATAAAATTTACCCTTTCACTATATCTAAGGTAACCTTATGTAGCCTTTAGAAATATTGGATTTTTTTACCTGGTGAAGTACTCTACTCTAGTAGTGTTGGGATGACCCTTACATAGGGCATATAATCCAGGACCTACCCTAATGAAGTCCATATATTTATCCAGTTTCCCTTACACAACCTATAACAAAGTGGATCTAGTATTAAGAAACTCAAGGAAAAACAACTTTACCATTATAGAGATTCTTGGACAACCTTAATAAACGTTATATTGTCTTAAAAATTCACCCCACACATACATAACCCTTATAAATCCATTTTTACCTTTATAAAACTTCATAAAAACATGTGTAAAGGTTACTTTTATTGAAAAAAACATTTTAAAAAAAATTCATAAAAAAGTAAAAACAACATAGGTTTAAGGATTAATTAAAAATTGAGAACATTAAAAATAATTACAACAATAATGTATCTCTAAAATAAAAGATGTTCATAGTAAAAAAAATCTACCACAATTTGGAAATGAGTTATCCTCACATCAGATTATCTGACCACAATTAAATAATTCAAGTTATGACCCAGAAGGATTTTAATTTTCATAATTATTGAGATAAATAATAAAATGGAATAACTACATGATATTTTTATTTTATTACAATAAAAAAACAAATAATTATCATATAAAATTTCCATCATAGTTAAGAATTTTCAAATGGATTTGTATAAAATGACATAAAAAGAATCAAAAGTGAAGTTTCCAAGAAATTGATCTATTCTCATTCGATGGGTTTACAATGTATTATATATACTCTAATGAGGTTTTTAAAAAAATATCACAGGGATACTACATCCTCAGTATCATCATATGAACTCATTGGGATACCACAATCAAAAATATAATGGGGATAGCATAATCAAAATAAAAATCCATGTAATAAAAAATGAACTCATTCAATATCATAAAATAAAGAGATATTCTAATGGGTCAATTCAATATAAAATATTGAAATAGGAAGGAAAATAAAATAAATAAGGTTTACATCACTAAATGTCATCAACCACACCTAAAAATTATCTATACATCCTATAAATGATTTTATAGGTCACTCACAATCACTATTACCTTCAAACAAAATTGAAAACCAGATATATGGTTTTCATATCTATTGTAATGCACATGCGGTGTGACTATATAAAACCCTATGATTTTATCATGACCCACCCCCACTAGTACCCCTCATGGTTTGGTTGAAGGCATGTGTGACCCTCAAATCCACCTCCAAATGGATACAATCATGGGTGTTTTGGATACCATGTTTACCAAGAAACAAAACAACCAATAATAATGAACATAGGTCTAAATAATAGTCTACTATAGGAAGAACTACAATTTTTTTTATACTATAGAGAAAAATATTAATCTTATACCTCAAAATCACCTCTAATATCTCTCTTTGACACTCCAATGCTTGGTAAAACACAATGTGTTTAAGAAAATAGGGACCTTATATAAAATATATCTAAAAAATTTATCATCACTCAGAATTAAAAACAAAAAGTATTGAGTAGGGATAAAAATATTCATCCACCCACAAGATACCATCCAAATACATATCTCATTATTATAAGGACAAAACCAACTCATATAAGGGAATATCATATAATAAAAATATCTAAATCATCCCATAAATAAATAATATCATATATATTATTTAAAAAATAATTCTTCAAATATCTCAAGATACCGAGCATGATTTTATAAATCATATTCCCATGTACTAATTTATAAAAACCATGTCACCATAAGAGGAAAATTAATTAACAAACCTACAAGACACCTTCTACTAACATATATGATTCTCAACAGAGAATTCCATATATGTCACATCATTTTAAACATATAAGTCACAAAATTCAATGGAATGGGTTTAAAAACCCCAACTCTAGTTTTCTAGAGATGGTGCATACTTTATTACACTGTAAGATATGGAAGAAAATTGTATCCCAATGGACCAAATAATTTATTATTCTTGAAGAACTTGATACATACATTCTTCCAATTTTACATCAAAATTAAAATTTAAACAAATCAAGATTAAAAGGTCTACATCCTTAAAAATAATTCAAATATTTCTCTTTATAACCTTAGTAAAGGAAACAAAATAAGGGTGAGCTCAAATGATCAGTAAGGGTTATGTACAAGGAAAAATATCATGAGTAAGTAATGAGTAATTAGTATAGTAGGGTAAATAACTTAAAACCCATGTCATTTAATCAAAATTTTGAGCCTAAAATGTATCCATGGGTAGTATAAATGATGTAATCTCATGGATAATAATAACTTAACTATCAATGAAGGAAACGAATACTATTAGATTTCATGATCTCAAATATAATGATATATATATATCATCAATAACTTGATCTAATATTGTTTAAAACAATGGGTAAAGTCCCATTTTATTTGTCCAAATAATTTTTCTCATGAGACATATAAATTAATTGAGGGGATATATAATTTTATGCTCCACTTTTCCCAAAAATGTCCATTGCATTAAACATATTTTAAATACTCAATTTAATTCATGAAAAAAATAAATTATCTAAAAATATCCATATTGGATAACTAGCATTGATTTATCAATAATTAAATGGTATAACAAATACTTATAAAGTATAAAATTTATATAGAAATGGTATATGGTTTAGGTAATAATCCTATCAAGGATATAAAGAATATGGATATTTAAGGGAAATTTATTATCTGTTGATAACAAGTAAGTTAATTTTTTAAATTATTAAATAATTAAAATATATCTCCAAAGGATAATAACTAAATTAAATTGTTTTGTTCAATTATGAATAGAAATTCCATTAAACTATGTATAATAATTTCTTGAGTAAAATAACATATTTAGTTTTTTAACCACTTTTTAAAAAAACAATGAAATTATAATTTAAATCATATTTTATGAAAATAACCTTGTAAATATTTAAATAAAGATTAAAAAGAAAATATTTTTCATGGTTATGGGGAAATAATCTCATTTTTTATAGGTTAAAAAAATTTCCTTCCATTTCTTTGGCAGAGTCACAAAGTACCTCATTTGGAAAACAAAAAATTGATTCTATTCATACCGTTTTATAAAAATTAAAACAAGGTTAAAAATATAATAAACATTATTTTAGAAGTTTAAAAAAAAATTTAAATTTTATTATAGAATATTTGGATTTGGAATAAAAATAAATCCAATTAAACAATAGATTATTTATTTTTTTCTATATAACATTTCTTTTCATGATTTATGTTCCAAAGAGCGGAAAAATCTGAAGAGAATACGGGAAGTCATTGTGAGAGTTAAAATTAAATGAAGTTAAATAATAATGAATAAATATATATTCATTTTAATAACCTAGAAGGTGCAGTATATACACCACATAAAAATAGAAATGTTCCTCATATTAAATACATCTCAATAGAGTAAAAACTGAGATGAAATCCCTTAACTTAGATCTGAATTTCCTTGTAGGTGATCTAACCTCATGTGAAATAAATTTATATTTATTATAATTACATAATAGATAAATATTTAAATATATGATATCATATATTATCCATTTATAAAAATTTATTACATATTGGATAATAATAATTTATTGTTATCAGTTTTTCAGGTGTTAACTTCATTGTTTTTCAAGTATGTTTTCATTTGGTTGTTCTGGTGATTGTATATTGGTTATGGTTCCACCACATAAATACAATTAATAATTGTATAAATGTAACATATTTTCAATATATATATATAAATATATATTTATATTTAACCACAACATATAGAGATATATAAATTAAATACACTATTCATAGAGACTGTTGGTCGCGTGTATGCATGAATGCTGCTTTTAATTTTTGATAAAAAAATTGAAGGAAAGTTGAATAATAATTAAACATTATAAAATAATTACTATATAATATATATATAATATATAATATATATTTATTTAATATATCCTTTTTACCATCAATGTAAAACTTATTTGAAAAATAGATCTCGTCTCTTTGTGGAAGTTGTAGTCCACATATACGCAAGATCAAAATTATCAATTTACATTGAATTAGATGGTAAGAACGTATATAATATATCATAATTAATTAAATAGATTTATGTCATAAATATCATATATTGTAATTAGTTTCATCCCTATACCCACCCAATAAAATTGTTGATGAAAATAAAAATTACACCACTATGTTGGGGTGTTAAGTCATACATATGCACGGGCATTGTTTTCAATTTTCACAGGATATAAATTAGATATAATATTGTTTTATCATAATTATAATAAAATATTAGAATATATATTGTATTATATATATTATCTTTTGATCGTTATAACACTTTAATATTAATTAGAAGAAAAAATACACTTGAAGGACTCGGTAAAGACCACTACCTCTTCTTCGATAGACTTCATTTAGATTCATTATTAAGGGACATAAGGTATATGTTTAAGAAGGAAAAAAACCTATAGAACTTATTTAATGATATTTATAAGATAAATGGGATATTTTTTTCCGATCTATATAGATGAATGTGGTCTACAGATATGAGGGAGTTGGTTTCCTTTTATAATTGAGGTGCGGGTCACTTTTGGAATTGCTTTAAAGATTAAATAATAGTAAAATAATTATGAAGAAAAATTCATCCAAATAGATATGTATTTAAACCTAGTGTAGTATGTGGTTTAGAAATCATTAGAAAATTAAATTTTTATATGTTTTTGTGGTTTTGTAAACCTTATCTTTTGGTTTAACCCCTTAGTTACCCAATTCTAACATTTACTAGAGTAATGTATTATTAACTATTAAATGACTATAATATTAATATAAAATAACTATTGACTCATAAATGGATATGGAATGATGTTTTAGATCATATATTTCCCCTTTACACCTTTAAAAAAATTATATTTTTGTAAATAATTTAATTAAATATTATTTTCATAAATTAATATTAATTTCAATTTTGATACTATTAATTTTATCTGAATTAAAATATGTCAAAAAAAATTTGTATTTAAAATATAATTCAGTGAAATATCAATAATATTTTGAATATATCTATTTTTTTGGAAAACTATAAATCACTCAAATTATACCACTTTTAATATTTTTAATATTATTTATTTATTTTTCTATTAGCTGAATAAATACTATATTATCATTGAAAATGAATTTAAGTTAGTTATATAATAGCTAAAAATTAACAAAAAATTATAACCTTCAAAATAATTTCTCTATTCACAAAAATTAAATTTATATCCACTCATAACCTTCTTTTTTAGCTATCTGAACACATAATAGATTTTTAAAACTAAGCAGGTGACATTTTGAAACATCATTTATTTAAATATATTGATATTCATTTTCATAGTCAAGCCTCAATTAAATATATAACTTTAAATAATATAGTGATAACTGTCAAATTAAAAACATCCAATACAAATTAAGATTAAATAATATTACTTTATCACATATTTTTAACATATATTATCATGATTTACCCTTCAAAAAGTTGATAAATATTACTATAGTAATTATCCATGTTGGAAAAAAAATAAATGGGACCTTTGAAACATAAATTAATATCCTTATTCAAATTATGGAATCCTTTTTTCAATATCAAATTTCTATAAATTTCAGAAATTAATTATAAAATACTTTTATTAAACCTCATGATTTTTCAAAACATTTGATTGAGAATATAATATGTACATTTCCTTAATATCATTCACTAAAAGTGATCTATTAAATTTTTTAATATAAAAAATGTACCGAAATTATAATAGTCTTTTTTAATAAAAAAAATCTTTTCTTTTAAATTTTAAATCGGTTTTTATTGTTACTTAAAACCAATAAATTTATTTTATAAATTTGTAAACGATTTATTTTTCATAATTTAGTTAGTCCAATTCATCCCATCAATTTTAACGGATTGCTTATAATGGACACATAATAATATTTTAATAATAAACCATGATTTTTTAACATGATTTTGCACGAAAATCATGCAAATGAGGAGATTAAATTTATTTAAAAATAAAAATATCATAAATTCATGAGGTGTTACATTATTTTCTACTTCAAAAAATTTTTAACCTCAAAATTTCTATAATGTCACCTCAGTAATTTACTTGGGAAGTTCTTCATCATACTTTTTTCAAGTTCCCACATCACCTCTTCTATCTCATTATTTCTCCAAAGTACATTTACCAATAGAGTCATCCAATTCCTGAACACTTGTTCTCTAGTATCTAGAATATACATATTCTATTCATTGAATGATAAATGAGGTCCAACTCTATTTCCTTGGATGTGAAAACATGCGTTGGGTTTAGAATGTACTTCCTTAAAAATGTTATGTAGAACACAACATGTACTTTATAGAGGATGGGTGAATTCCCAGATGGTTTTCCACAACTCCCATTATTTCTAGTATTTTTAATGTTATAATGTACATAGGGCGCAATTTTCATTTATTATTGTATCATATAACATCCTTCCATTGAGATACATTTATGAAAACATGATTTCCTACTTTAAATTACAAATATTTCCTTCAGTTATCACCATATCTGTTTTTCTTAGTTTGAGATTCTTTAATATTGGTTTGAATAGTATTAACCTTTTCTATTATCTCTTCTACAGGTTTTGGGCCTATAAGATTATTTTAACCAACTTCATCACAAAAAGTTATAGTATGAAATATATTACCATATAATGCTTCATAGGGTTCCATTTGAATATATAAATGAATTTATTTTCTTGAGAAAATTCTAAAAAAGTAAAATAGTAATCCCACATACCTCTAAAGTCAAGCGACCATGACCTAATCATATTTTCTAGTGTTTGAATAGTCCTTTCGGATTTCCCTCTAGTATGAGGATGTTAAGACGTTCTAAGATAAATCATGGTATTATGATCCTTAGGAATAAATTTTTTATAATTTTTATTTAAATCATGAATCTTGATCAGAAACAATTGAAAGAGGCATGGAATGTAGTCCAATAACTTCATTAACATATATTTTTTCAAGGAACTCTAGAGGAAAATATTCTCTTATACTGAGGAAAAGTTCACATTTGTTACGGTGATAAAAAATAAACCATATCAAATCATTTCTTCCTTGTATTGTTTATTAATATAGTAAAAACATATATAGTAATGGTATCCAATTTCCATATATGTCATGACCCGTCCCCCAGGGCACGTTCTATGACCACCCCAAGCCAGCCTTCCATAGGCAAGGGGCTGAGGAGTAGCACCTAGAAGAAATATCCTGAAAAGGGTAGGAAAGTACAAGCTCCAGAAGAATATATGTCCCCACTAAGTATCCTAAATGAAGGGTAGGTATAGATCTCTGTGGGATGTAATTGCCGCATTCCACATCTTTTGATCCACCTCGGAGCACCGTCCTACCCTTCCTCCCCATGTACCAGTCAATGTTGTCAGTCGTCTGCACAAGACACAATAGGTGTAAAAGAATCCTGTGCAAGGGTGAGTATAACAATACATAGTAGGGACCTCGAGACAAACTTGGGTCTCAGAGTAATACACCAAGTAAAACCCCACATTATAAGATCTCAAAGTAAAAACTAATGAAAATGACACAACTCACACCAGGTACAACATAAGTACAGAAGTGAAGATGATTAGTCATAAAGATAGATCATCTTATTCTGTTGAGAGGTTATGCTGCTGATCCATAGAGGGTTACTCTTCTACGGATCACTGACAAGTTACTCTATGGCTGATCCACAAGGGGTCATGCTACTACGGATCCATGAAGGGTTACTATAATGAAGATCCGCACAGGGTCTCTATTATACTGATCCATACAGGGTATCCAATATGTTGATCCAAAGAGGGTCTCTATTATACTTATTTACATACGGTCTCTATTATGTCGATCCACATAGGGTCGCTATTATTTTGATCCACATAGGGTTTCTATTATGCTCCACGTCACATCCAGCCACTGTATTCCCACACTTATCATATTTGATTATCGGATAATATGGTCCTCAAGACATAATTTGTACATAAACTACCATGAAGTTCCACATAGAGTTACCCAAATGATGGTCTCATCATAAGGACCCCAACACAATGGACGATGCATCGAATAGATGCCCAGTCTATAATATATGGGAACTTTTGTAAAAAGGGTCTGGTTGGATTCGAGTCTAATCTAACCCAACCATATTCCAACCTCTACCAAAACTCATGTAGAGTATATCAATAGGACCACCTTATTACAAGGTTATGAATTCCACTGATGGCACATCTATCGGATGCCCAGTTTTTTTGATACATGCATTTTCGTGAAACGATGGCTGGTTGGGTCCCGGTCTGGTCCGACCCAGATAGACCGACCCAACTCGACCAATTTTGTATCGACCTGACTAGGTTCTGGATGACCTAACATGACCTGGATCTGATCCAGCTCACTAGGTTGGGTCCCACCCAAGAGGGAGGCCCACACTATGCCTGATCTTCCAAGGGTAGACCGGTTTGTCCGCCTAGCTAGAATGAAACCCAATGTCGCCTCCTGCCCCCTAATGCCCCATGAGTCACAACGGGGCCCCCCTGCTGCCGTGGTTGAGCGACAACGTCCTGCCGCATGCCACACTTCCATGGTGTCTGATGTGTCCATGCGACCTCTTACATGGCTTAGCGGCCTTTGATGCGCCTGAGCGGCCACGTCCTTCCATGTCACCGGCAGACCGAGTTCGTTTGTTGACTCGGTCAACACGGTGCCAACGATGCACCACGGATGTGGAGGCTGTGGCCTGTTCCATTCACTCGGGCAACATAGACCCGAGCTGCCGCCTCTACAACGTGACAGTCAGTTCCACACCTCCATGTCTTCGTAGTGTGTTGCCTCTCTCCACCTACAGACACCACCTCAGGCCACCGCCGGCCTTCGCCAGCGCGCCAACAGTTTCTTCTGCGTGTAACTGGGGTTGCTATGGTGGTCTATTTCTCGATCTGTCTACACATATGGGATCGTGAGAATACCACCTTCACTATGACATCCTCTAAATCTCCTTATCACCATTTCGAAAATTCATCCACAAAAAACGTACATGCGGAAGGGCCTATGCCTTGTTCATGTTGGCGTGTGCCCTCCTCCATAGGAATTTAAAAACATCGGGATGTTCTTGGATGGTAGTTCACTAAATAAAAGTGATAATTTAATCCCAAATATATAAATCCCGAAATAATTCACCCTACTGCAAATGATGCACCATCCATGGATTAACCTATTAGTGGGTTAATCTCAATTCACTGTTTAGGAAAAGAATGGGGAAATCATGAATACAAAAAACCCTTCCACATTTGATGTTCATTTCTGTAGTGTTCTTTCTTTGAGGCTTTAAGAGGTCGACATCATTAAACACTTCCCATATCCATTCTTTGTGGTACGTTGAAGTAGATGACTCGGTTCCGGTGTTCATCATTCTTTGTTGGAGAGGAATCTCACCAGGTGTACATCAAAGATTTTCCCATGATTTAATTTCCCATCTCTCTAATGCATTCATGTAATAAAATGATACACGTCGTAAAATTTATGTTACACTATGATGTTGCATAGTTACACTATGTCATTTATGAAACAACATAGTAGTTATGGTTTCACAACTATCCATTAAGGATCTCTATTTAAAGTGTGTTGTCATCGCCTTGTCACCACACTGTTGCACCACCGTCTACTGCACAATAGTTGAGAAAATAAATAAAATAATTTTTTAATGTTATTTTATTATTTTATGAAAAATATGGAAAAGAAATTTTCTATCTGACCCTTTACAGTTAATGTTATGACTTTTCTAGGTGAATCCCTGCATTTCGAGTTCAAAAGTGCCCTATGATTTTTTATCTGATCACTGGTTCAAAATTTACAAAAAAACCGCTCGCATGTTTACTGAACGTACTCTAAAAAATGTTCATAATTATGTTCTAATCACTTTGGGACTTGGAATCATGTGTTGTTAGAGTGTGTGGTCTCGATATAATTATATATAATTTTAAACGAAATTATATGGAAATTCCAGGACATTAAAATCACCCCACATTAGGGATTTACATCCCCAAAACCCAAATCAAAGTCTAATCAACCAAATTGGGGTACTAAGCATGAACTTGAGTCTCCTCCTCCCTTGTGCTCTCCATAAGGTTCCTGTGCTACCATCAAGTGCACACTAGAGGAATAGACCATTCACAAAGGACCCTCTCCTGTCGATCCTTTATCTCTACATGGAGCAATGAAAACGTCACCTCATCATCAATGTCCAGCTCACCCCAGTCGATGATGTGCGATGGATCATGCACGTACCTTCTCAGCTGCGACACATGAAAATCATCATGAACCTGATGCATCTGTGGGGGAAGATATAGGTTGTAATCAACCTCGCCAACTTTTATGATAATATATAATTGTCTGATAAACCATGGAGAAAAGTTTCGGCTTCATAAAAATCTCCACAATCCTCATCAGGGAGATAGCCAAAGGAAATCTTGGTCTTCATACATAAAATCCAAGGGTCTCCATCTCTTGTCAACATAGAGCTTATTCTTACTCAGTGTAGTCCTCATCTACTCCTGGATTATCTTTACCTTCTCAGGGGTAGCCCATACCATCTCTGGACTCGTGAGTGCTGACTCCCCTGGGTCATTCCAACATAGGGGTGATTTTCATGGCCTCCCATACAAGGCCTCAAATGATGCCATGAAACTGGTGGAGTGATAGCTATTTTTTTATGCAAAGTCCACCAGTTGTAGGTGGTCTTACCAACTATGACCAATATACAATACACAAACACAAATCTTGACCTCTAAGGTCTCTATGGTTCGCTTCGTCTGACCATTAGTTTGGGGGTCAAAATCTGTGATCAAGCCTAGCTGAGTCCTGGATTACTCCTGAAACTCCTTCCACAACTGGTATTTAAAGCATACATCCTAATCTAAGAAGATCATATAAGTCACCCCATGAAGTTTTACTATATCTTGTATTTATAGGCATCCCAATCCTTCTACTGATCCCTGATCCCGAATGGGTAGAATGTGAGCCGACTTAGTGAGTCAGTCAATGATCACACAGATAGATTCGTGGCCCTTGGATGTGTGTGGTAACACAATCTTGAATTCCATGGAGATACCATCCCACTTACAATATACTACCTCAACTGGCCATGTCAAGACTTCTAGAACCTCATGCTCGGCCTACACTCTCAAATCAATGAGGCATCGTGAAACAAAATATTCAACCACTTTCTTCATCCTTAGCCACCAGTACTGACATCAGAGGTCCTGGTACATATTCTCCACACCAATATGTAGCACCAAAGGGGATATGTGGAACTCACTAAAAACCGCCTCCCACAATGTCTTGGGAACTATGGTGCATCCACTAAAAAGGATGACGTGCTCCCCACCTATCAAAAATCCATCTGGATCCAGTCATGAGGATATATGAGTATATCAGGCCTTGCAATAAACATTAAAAAGATGGGCCTCCATGACTTGTCGTAAAAGTGGGGGGAGTGACAGTCATTTACTGAAGGTAAGATGCTTCATCACTATCCACAATGGAGTTTTTCATCGTATCTAGCTGCTTCATCGCCTCACTCAACATCTATAAACTAGACCTCCAGATCTGTGTGGCTGCCACAACATTCTCCTTCCTAGGAGTGTAGACTATCTCAAAGTCATTGTCATGGAGGAACTCCAACCATTTCAATTGTCTCAGGTTTAGGTCCTTCTGTGAGAATTTATATTTTAGACTCATGTTTTCATAGTGGATGGTAAATTATTCACCATCAAGTAGTTCCACCACATATTCAAGGAAAAGACCACTGCTTCTAAATCTAGGTCATGGGTTGCATAGTTTGCCTAGGCAACCTTAACTTCCGTGAGCTGTAGGTGATCACCACTCAAAAATATACCCGGAAAAAACCCAGTTCGGTCCCTAATGCATCATATTATTCCACGTAGTCAATTCCCTCCTCTGAAAACTTCAAGATGGGAGTTCTGGTCAAGCACTGCCTCAATTGCTTGAATCTCTTCTGGAATTTCTCTATCAACATGAAGGGTTTTCCCTTCTTCTTAAAAGCTTTCATAAATGATAATACTCTATATAAGTTGAGCACAAACCTTTGGTAGTACCCAAACATCCCAAGGAAACTCCAAACCACTTCCATTCTCTTGGGTGCCTTCCAAGAAAGAACCACCTCTATCATAACTGGATCCACCACAACTACAGCCTCCTAGATGACGTGTCCTAGGAAGTGTACATTACAAATCTAGAACTAGAATGTCAAGAGAATACCTTAAAGGTGGTGCTCTCGAGGTGTATCCAGAACTATCCGTAGTTGTGTAGCGTGCACTTCCTCTAACTCCGAGTACACCAAGATATCATCAATAAAGACAAAAATGAAATGATAAAGGTAAGGCTAGAAGATCCTATTCATGAGTCCCATGAAAACTCCTAAGCATTGGTCATTCCAAAATGCATCACCAATAACTCATAGTGGTTGTACCGTAATCTGAAGGTTGTCTTCCACACATTCTCAACCCTTACCCAAAGCTAATGATAGCCTAATCTGAGGTCAATCCTCGAGATCCATCTTACTACCTTAGGTTGATCAAAGAAGTCATCAATCCTCAGTAGTGGGTAATGTTTCTTCACGGTCACCTGTTTGAGGCACTAGAAGTCCATGAATAGTCTCAAGCTCCCATATGCCTTCTTGGAAAACAACATAGGGGATTCCCATGGAGAAACAATAGGTCCAACAAACCCTTTCTATGCAAGTCCCCCAATAGTACCCTCATCTCCCAAAGCTCCCTAAGATCCATCCGATAAGCTGGTGTATATATCGATGTCATATTTAGGTAAAAGTCAATAAAGAATTCAAACTCTATTCGAGGAGGTATACCTCAGACATCTTTTAGAAAGAAATCCTCATAACCATCCACCACTACTAGAAAACTCAGTCTCCTCTCATCCACCACACCGATTGTGAGGCTATCAAACTGCTAAGTGATCGGTTTCACCCTCCTACATGAAATTTCATCCTATGCTGCAAGGGTTCCCTTCTCTCTAGTGAAGGAAACCCTAGTCCCATACGTGTGAACACACCACACTTTGTGCCAAAAATAGTCGATGTAAGCATGGAATCTAGATATCTAGTCCTTACGCAAGATGACGACGTTAGGAATCGATGCTAATACTAGGAGATCCCAACTGATGCTCTCACCTATTAGAGTATGCTCACATTGTCGGCACTAGTGTCTAATCATCGAATCCCACATAGGGGTATCTAATTGTAAGGATCAAGCCAACGACTCCACCAGAATCTTCGAGCCTCGAATGAGGTCCATGGAAAAGAAAGAGTGACCAAAACATGTGTCTATAATAATTGTAGATATGATGGGGAAGATACATATCTTACCTCAAATAATATTTGAAGCAATGTGGTCATTCTCCTGCATCGCCTAAAGCTAGCACCAACCCTCTCCACCTACTCCCCGAGCTCGTGGTGGACCTCTTAGGGGTGGTGGTGGTAGTACCTCGAACCGTCGTCCATCGCCAGTCGCTTGGTTTACTCCCCTAACACGTCCACTTCCCTGCGTACATACTCTTTTGAACCTATTTCTCTGCCTCGATGGTTCCTCGATCACATACTGGTCATTCGTGAGAGGAGTCGGATAGTCACGAGACGTGATCCCCTTTTCTCCATAGGAGTAATAATCTATGGACCTCAGATGATGACCATTTCCTTGTGATCTCCGCACCTCCAACCCTGTGTCCTGGGGTTGTCCTCAAGAAGGTTTGGCCCACTTGGGCCTCTGTGTCATCTGCCTAATACCTGATGAAAATGACTTTTCCACCTGTTGTCTAGCGGTGGCTCTTGCTGTCGGTGCTTACTTAGATAATAAGCTCTCCACTAGCGGAGCTCATATAGCACTCCATCCTACATCATGATACTAAGTGAAATAATAGACACCTTGATCTCCCATCAGAGTCCCTTCTCAATGGTATGGGACCTGAAGAAAGGGTCCCATACCATTTCTGTGGGGTAGTGAGAGCGGTCGATAAATTTCACCAACTATTGGGCCATAGTCAGGCTACCCTATTGTAGGTGTAGTTTCTCTTGAATAAAAACCGAGCACAATGTTGCTGGAATGAACTCCTCCCTAAAGAGGATATCAATGTACAACTAGGTAAGGGTCTCCTCATTTTTCTGTAGTGTCAAGATCCACTATCTCCCTACCGTGCCCTGAAAAAGGCTAGCAACTAAATCCAACATCTGGTCTGTATGTTTCTCTACTAGGTGAAAACCCCATGAAACTACATATTGCCAATCCGCAGCTACCTGAGGATATCTCTCACCTATAAAACATGGAGGTCTCAATCTATTGAACTCATGCAGTTTTCTCAATAAGCATTTAATGTCCACTAGTGGGGATGGTTGCAACTGCTACTCTAAATGTGGTGGTGGTGCTGGTACACTACACGATGGTGGTATCACTGTAAGTGGTCCCTACACTGACGCCTCATCACTCGGTGGGCTATCGTCATGATCCAACACTATAATCCTAGATGGTTGTCTTCATGGAGGCATCCTATAGGGAAAAAATGTGTAATGATCAAGAAGTTATACCTGGTGAGCTTACTCAAAATAGGTCAAGGGAGTTTTATTATCAAAAACACACGCAACCAGTGTCTCCATGTACCAAGTCGGAAAACATAATTTAGGGTCCTGGTGTATGGATATGTCAGCCTCCTAACCAACACTGGACTCCTCGGATTGAAAGCCTAACTAACAACACTTAACAGTATTCCCCCCATTTGAAATACAGACTCTTAGTTCTTCTAGTAGAACTGAACTCCCTTTGGAACCACATTGTCATGACCCATCCCCCATGGCCCTTATGTGACTACTCCAAGCCCTCCATCCATAGGCCATTGGTTGGTGACTAGAATAGGGAAGGAATATTTTGAAAAGGGAAGGTATTTATTTTAAACTTGTACACACACAGACATGGAATACGATATAGAGAAAATCATAATGGAAAGAAAAATGAGTACAACCACCACATAGTAGCATCACTAAGAGTAATGTGTGTAAAATGAAATTAAATGGGATATAATACAAGACCAACAAAAAAGAATGTACAAAAAAATAAGTACATGCTATGGAGGTCATCTTCCATGGATCCTACGTGAAGGGTAGGTATAGATCTCTATCAGATGTAACTACATCACACAACGTCTATTAATCCACCTTTGAGCACTGTCTAACCCTATCTCTCCATGTCCTAGTAAAAGATGTCTGTTGTCGACACATAAAACAACAGGTGTGGGAAAATCCTGTGTATGGGTGAGTATAACAATACATAGTAGGGAAACTAGGACCAACTTGGGTCTCATAGTAATCCACAAAGGAAAAAACCACATAGTGAGATCTCAATGTAAATCACAAAGAAAAAGACAAAACTCACACCAGGTACAACTTATGTACAGAGCTGAAGATGATTTGTTGTAAATCTAGATCATCTTATTCTATTGAGAGGCTCAACTACTGATTCATGAAGGGTCTCTCTACTGTGTATCCAAGATGGGTCGCTCTATAGCTGATCCATAATGGGTTGCGCTACTGCAGATCCACGAAGGGTCGCTATCATGCTGATCCACATAGGGTCGCTATCATGTTTATTCACACATTTTCTCTATCATGCTGATCCACACAAGTTCCATGTTATGCCAATTCACACATGGTATCTTTAATTCTAATCCACATAGGGTTTTTATTATACTCCACATCACAAACAATCACTAGATTCCTTTACATAACACACTTGGTTCTTGAAGAATCTGATCCTCAAGCCCTTGACTGTACCTTAACCACCAAGAAGTCCCACCTAGAGTAACCCAAAATATTGTCTCATCATAAGGTCCCCAACGCGATAGATGATGCGTCGAACAGATGTTTTTTCTATAAGATATGGGCATTTTGTAAAAAGGGCATAGTTGGAATTGAGTCTGATCGAACCCGTCTATACTCCATACTTATCTAAAATCAAATATATCATCTTAGAAGGACCGAATCATTAGAAGGGTCTCTATTCCATAGATGGCATGTCAATAAGATGCCTAGTTTGAGAGATACATTTGTTTTAGTGAAATTTGGGACGGTTGGGTCTAGGTCGGGTCCGACTCGACCAGGTCCGGGTCGACCAGACCTTGCCTAGGTCGACTTGACCTGACCTAGTGTGGGTCGACCTGACCCGACCCGGATCTGCTCTAGTCTATGTTGGGTGGAAAAAAGCGAGGAATGATGGAAAGAGGGGGGTGAATTGCCTTTAAAAAAAAATTGATTAACAAATTAAAAATCAAAGTAAAGTGCAGCGGAAATAAAGAAGGCAAGACACACGAAATTGATAACGGAGTTCGGCCAAAACCCGGCCTACGTCTCCGCTCCCAACTCAACCGTTGAGAGATTCCTACCGCTTGCTTTTCAATGGTTTTAGCAAGAAACCCACTAGGCTTTGAGGTAGCACTAGGACCTATTACAGCTTGCTTTTATTGGTTGAGCAAGAACCCACTTACTTTTAATGGTTGAGTAAGAACCCACTAGCCTTTTTAACGGGTGAAGGCTAGCTCACCGGTGACACAATCCTTTTAAAAGGAAAGGCTTGAAGAAACCTCTTCACACCTTAATGGTGGTGTGAAACCCAAAAGAAAGGGGGAAGAGAAAGGTTTGGGGTTTGTAGGCACAAACCCAAAATTAAGCTCAAAATAAATAAAACAATAAAACCGTAATTGAGGAAGACTTGGGCGCCTTTGATTGATTGGAGATGTTGAAGGCCGCTTCCAAGCTTCTTGGGTGGAGCTCCTTGGATGTGGAAGTTGTTGGAGCAAGGTGGGTTTCTTTGAAGGAAGTCCGCCGGAGGTACGCCAAGGATGGAAAATGTGTACGGTGGCTTTGTATATGATCCGGTAGGTGTCCGGGGCTTCCTTGTCCTTTATTTATAGGCATGGAACCCTTGGGGAGGCTTCGGAGCCGTTGGAGAGGCTAAAAGAGCCGTTGGGAGCCAAGTGGGCAGGCTGGTCAACAGCCCAACGGCTAGTTTGACTGTGTCCACCGGCTGGCCGGTGCAGGCCCACCGGTTGGCCGGTGTTTGCAAAATGGCATAGGATTCTTGTCCAGGGGCCACCGGCTGACCGGTGCCAGAGCCACCGGCTGGCCGGTGCCTTGGTAGAGAAGAAGGGTCTTGATCCAGGCTCTACCGGTCGACCGGTGGAGGAGCCACCGGCTGGCCGGTGGCAAGACAGTAGCAAACACTATTTGGGCTGGGTGCCACAGGTCGACCGGTGACAGAGCCACCGGTCGACCGGTGGCAAGACAGTAGCTTGCACTTGTGTCTGGGTGCCACCGGCTGGCCGGTGGTCAAGCCACCGGCTGACCGGTGGACTGAATTTCAGTCCACTTGATGTCCATTCTTGGGCCAACTTCTTGGCAACCTTGTGCCTATCATCCACAACACTTAAAAACAAAGTTAAACATATATGAAAGTGATTGTGATCATGAAAATCAAAGAGTGTGGGGTACAACCGTTAAAAAGGCTAGTGGGTTCTTACTCAACCATTAAAAGTAAGTGGGTTCTTGCTCAACCAATAAAAGCAAGCTGTAATAGGTCCTAGTGCTACCTCAAAGCCTAGTGGGTTTCTTGCTAAAACCATTGAAAAGCAAGCGGTAGGAATCTCTCAACGGTTGAGTTGGGAGCGGAGACGTAGGCCGGGTTTTGGCCGAACTCCGTTATCAATTTCGTGTGTCTTGCCTTCTTTATTTCCGCTGCACTTTACTTTGATTTTTAATTTGTTAATCAATTTTTTTTTTAAAAGGCAATTCACCCCCCTCTTTCCATCATTCCTCGCTTTTTTCCACCCAACAGTCTAGGCCAGACCAGAGGGGGCAGCCCACACCCCATCTAGTCTGCCTACTTGGAAAAAGGTCAGATGCTGCATCTGGCCTCCCTATTTCCCTATGGGTCACCATGTGGCCTCCCTTCTTCCGCGGTCAATTGCCAGCAACCCGTCGCAGGACACGCTGCACATGGCCTCTGAAGGGGATGAGTGGTTGTATCATTCCACATCACCTGAAGACTGAGTCCATGGGTTGAATCAGTCAATGTTGTGCCAATGAGGCGCCACTGGTCTCCCACACTGCGACCGCTATGGTCAGGATCTCCTCTATTCACCTGGGCAGGCCAAATGCGAGCCTCTTGCCTCCACCCGTGGCCGGCGCCGACAATTTTTTTGGGCCACCAAAGATTCTATGGTGGTCCATTTCTCAATATGTCAGTGCCTATAGGATAGTGGGGCTACCACCTTTACTGTGATAACCACTAACTCACCTTGCCACCATTTCAAGAATTCATCCCTGAAGAACGCACATGCGGAGGGGATCGTGCCTTGTTTGTGTCAGACCGCACCCTACACGTTAGAAGTTTAAAAACATGAGGAGTTCCTCAGATTATAGTTCAATCAATACAAGTGATAATTTATTCTCAGATTGATAAATCCTGAAAACATTTTCCCTCCCGCAAGAATGTGCGATCTTAGGATTAACATGTTTTTGGATTACTCAGCTATCGTCGTTTAGAAAATGAATGGGGATATAATGAATAAAAACAAACCCCCTAACTCGTTCGACATTGGATTCCATATCATTTCATCCTCAAGGGTTCAATAGGTCTATGTTGTTCACCACTTTATGGCTTCTTTCTTCGAGGTACGTCGAAGTCGATGATTTTTTTCCAGTATTCATCGTTCTTCTTTGGAGAGGAATTTCACTAAAGGTTCATTATAGATTTTACCATTATTTAATTACCCATCTCTCCAATTTTTTTTTAATAAAAATATAGAAATCACTTCATTTCTGTTACCCTATGAAAATTCCTCAGTACAATGTTTCATTTATGAAGTAGTGTAGCGATTACTCTTGCACAACAAGCCATTAAGGATCATCATTTATAGTTTCTCATCATCGCCTCGTCACCACTCCATCGTGCTGTCGTTCTCCACTCAATAGTAGATAAAATAAATAAAATAAAATTTTAAGTTATTTTATTATTATTGGAAAAGTATGACAAATAACCTTTTCGTCCACCCCTTTCCAGTCGAAGTTATGACTTTTATAAGAAAATCACCACTTTTTGAGTTCAACGGTTCCCACATATTTTCAATTCGAGAACTAGTTCAAAAGCTAGAAAAAGATGCTTGTGTGTTTACTGAACGTACATTTAAAAAAGGTCAAAATTTCGTTCTGGGCTCTCCGGGCCTTAGAATCATGTAGTATTAGAGCATATGGTCTGGAAAAAATTCCTTATAATTTTAAAAAAAAATATACGGAAATTTTGGGACATTATAATATATAATCAGGTAAAGGATTCATGAATCCTCTAGGATGATATCTATTAGCCTTTTAATCTTAAAAAACCAATCATCTTACCACATAATTAGTTAAGACATCAAAACAACTAATTAATTCATGGTTTATAATGATATTTGCACTATAATTATTATATAGTAATTCCATTTTAATCTCAGGTTTAGATGAAACACATTACCTCTTTCCAAATTCCATAATTCCATCTTCATAGGAAAATTTATATAATTTATCATCATTGAAAACATTAATTTTCCTTTAAATATTATCATCGTCAGGCTGGGAACATTTTATCTTTTCTAATAAATATAGTTTTTGAAATAATTTGAAAAATTAGTGGTGGTTTACCTTCATTAATAATTACCATACCCATATTTACTATATCAATGAATATAGGATCCCATTCAGTCCTCATTTTGATATGAACACCCTAAAAGTTACTACAAAGTACATCCTCTACCTTATATTCCTTTCCTAGATGGTAGTGTATTGGGAAATCATAATCTATAAGTATATAAAGCTATCATATTTGTCTCATGTTTAGTTATTTCTAATAGAATATGTATTTGAAACTCTTTTGATATGTATATATCTCATATATTTTAGCATAGTGATAGTGTATCTATCTCTTTAGGGAGAATATTACAGATTCTAATTCAAAATCATGGGTTGGATTGTTTTGTTCACGAGTCTTTAACAGCCCTCATGCATAAAAAATAACCTTATCTTTTTGTATAGGGAGACAACAAAGTCCCTTACTCGATGCATCACTATATATGAAAAATAAATCATTTCCTAATAATATAAACCAAATAAAATAATTCACCAAAATCCACTTTAATTTTTGAAAACATTATTCACATTCCTTTATCGATATGAACATAAAACATTAATTAAAAATCTTAGTTAAATGGTTATCCAATCAAATTGTTTTTGAAAAAAATAACTAATAGTAACCTTCCTAACCAATGAAAATATGTACCTTAGTTATATTTATTAGTGTAGGCCATTCTAGGACTATATTTTATTTATAGGATCAACTTATATTCCACCCTTTGATACAATATGGCCATGAAAATAATTTTTCTGAAGAAAGAATTCACAGTTTCTAAATTTCCCATATAATTCTTTTCTTTGAGGAATCTAATGAATAATCTGTAAGTGATTATCATATTGCTCATATATTTTGGTTTATAAAAATATATCGTCTATAAATACCACAAAAAAATTATTAAAATAATCCATGAATAATGTATTCATTGGATCCATGAAAATAGAGGGTTCCTTAGTCAATCCAAATGGTATTACTATGAACTCATAATGTCCATACCTCATTAAAATTATTTTATTGGGGGTATCTTCCTTATTTAATCACAATTATTGATACCCATAAAAATCTATCTTTGAAAAATTCCGACCTGCCTAAATTTGATCAAATAAGTCATCAATGTGAGGCCGAGGCTACTTATTCATTATCATAATATCCTTGATTTCACTATAATAAATACATAGCCTCATAGATCCATCATTATTTTTAATAAAATAACATGGGATAACGATGGTGAAACATTATGTTTCATAAATACCTTACTAGAAAAACCCACTATGTTTTAATTAACTCCACTAATTCTATAGTTTCCATTCAATATGGATCTTATTAAATAGGTATTAAATCAGAAAATAAATTAATGTAAAACTCAATTCCAAACTCTTGTGAATGTACACAGAATTACTCATGATATAAATAAATTTATTCTTATGGATTAGTTATGTCATATATATGAATATTACCTTTTTAATCAATAGGTTTTTTCTCCTATTCCCTAGGAATATCATTCTGAAGAGTTATTGGGGGTGGATATATACTTGATTCAGGTGATGAAGTATCCCTTACAATTATATGTAAGTCCACATCTTTATCATGGATCAGAACATCCTTCTCTCTAAAATTAATGTTTGAATAATATTTTGAATTCAATCCATTAAAATTATTATATAAAAAACAATAACATTAATTATAAAAAAGTCTAAAAATAGGGATCATTTATGGGTTATAATATGAATTTGCTTCACAACCTTATGGTGGTGAGATTTCCACTAGGAATTTTTATTGAAAAATCATTTATTATGGTGTTGGGGAAATATATATTTCCCTTAGAAAACATGAATGATATATAATAGTGCGAATATATATTATAAAATAAATCACTTGATAAATAATTGGATATGATTAAAGTTCCTTCCACCACATCATTAGGAGATTCATCCTTAGTTGTAGTGGCCACATATGCTTATACTTCTCCCATTAGCCTCTTATGCATTATTCTCTTTTAACTATTGTGAAATTTGTGTGAATAATGACCCATTAATATAATTTATATCACTATAAATCATTTATTTGTTTCTTTCCCTGACACTTATTGTTCAAATGACCCTTATCTCAACACTTATAACAAACTTTTATGCCCTTCCATAATTTTCTAGGATATTTCTTCCATAAAATTTTACATGATGGGAATAGATTTTTTCCCACATTCATCATTGACGCTTTTCATTTTCATTGTTCTAATCTAACCTCTTCTTCTATTAATTTACTTCAATGATATAGTATATTGAAAATTCCTTCTTTATTTTAATGGCACATAATACTATTTCATCATATGATGAATTTTTTTGAAAGAATAGTTCCCTTCAGAGGTTTTTATTAAGGTTCTCAAGGAAATGACCAATATTTATCTTTTTAATATGTATATAAACCATAAAATAAGTGGATATTATTTTAATGGTATCCTCACACTCTACAAAATTTTATCCCTCCTTTTTTCATTAACCCTTTGAACTTTCTCTTTAATTCAACTCACTTCTGAGGAGGGAAATATTTTTTAATGAATATTACTTTAAAAGTTCCCCTCTACATATGTTCTATTTATTATTTCTCCTTAGTATTATATTTCAATGACCACCTTTAATTATAATTGCTTCTAAGATAAGAGAATTCCAACATAACCTTTTACCTTTTATTTCATCCCATTGTGGAACATATATTTTCAAGATATTTGATAAATTTATTAGGTACAACTGGACGAGTTGGCTCATTAATAGATGGAGGCTTCTATTATAGAAAACAATCTAATATAAGTGTATCATTCCAAGGAACATCATGTTGATCCGTATGTTCATGATTAGTAGATATAAGTTAGGTCATATTCACTAATATGTTTATATTTTTCTCATCTATAACACCAACTATGTTGGCTTGATCTATGAGAAAATCCTTATATTGACCATGATTAACGATTCTCTTTATTATGTTAGGCACCATCACTAATTAATGTAACACAATGAGTTATCTAAAAATTGTCAATAATATTTATCCATAAATTAAATTCTCTATAATGGTAGGAATTATCAAATACTATAAGGTATTATCATAGTTTTGATGTTAGAAATATTTACTTGAAATATAGTTCAGAAGGTTCCTACTAAATTTGCTCTAATAGAAATTGTAATAACCCAAACTCTAATATCCCAGAGCTGGTGTCTACATTATTAAATTTACATAGATACACAATTTTTTTTCCCAATTTAATGAATAGTGTAGTAGTATTGAAGAATAAGATATATACATTCTTCCCACTATACATTGGAAATAAATTATCAATATATAAAAATTAAAATTTTTACATCATTGAATCTAATTAAATTATTTCATCTTTATAACCTGAGTGAAGGAAACAAAATAATGGTGATATCATATTCTTAGTATAGTTTACATATATAAGAAACTATCATGAGTAAATAAGAAATAATATATAGGGAATGGTAAATAATTGAAAATAGATGTCATTAAACAAAAATTTGAGCACTAAATAAATCCATTGATAATATTAATGAAGTAATCTATTGGATAATAATAACTAAATTCAGAATGAAAGAAATGTATACTATTGGACGTCATCATCTCCGAGACCATGATATATCTACCATCAATTCCCTAGTCTGGGATAATTTAAAACTATGGAGAAATACCCATTTAAATTTTCTAACTAAGTTATCTCATGAGACCTGCAAATGCAACAAGATTCTATATAATTATAATCCCCACCCATCACTACATGTTCAATGTATTCCTTATATATCTAATGACTGATTTAACTCATGATGAATATACCTTATCAAAAAATATATATATTGAATAAATACTAGGTATTTATCAATAATTCAAAAGTAAATCAAATACTGTCAAATTTTAACACTATATGAAGAAATTGTTTATTTTTTAAGTGATAATCATATCCATGAAACAAATAATTTGGACATTAAAAAGAAATGTAATATCTAACGATCATAAATAAGTGAATATCTTAAAGGATAAAACAATTACAACATATACATAGTGCTGAATAACAAAAACTAAGGTGTTTTGTCATTGATTAATAAAAATTACGTTAAAATATCATTAATACATTATTTCTAAACATATCCTTTCCATTTTTATAAATCACATATTTAAAGAAAACAATGCAATTATAAAGTAATAAAATTTATTTGAAAATAAACATGTAAAATTATAAAACGAAGATTCAAATAAATTATTAGTCATAATGGTGTAAAAATTCACTCATACCATATATGTTTTGAAAATATTCATTCTAAACATATGTCTGAAAAGTCACAAAGTACCTCATTTCGAAAATGAAAAAAAAATTAGTTTCAAAAATATTTCTAAAAAGTAAAAAATGAGTGAAAATTTATTTTTAAAAGTCATTGTAGAACTATAAAAAATTTATATTTTTAGTGAAAATATGGTAATGGAATAAAAATATATTAGATCAGAACATAAATAAGATCAATTTTTCTTTTAAATTTTCCTTTTCATAATTCAGGTTTCGAAGAGAGGAAATGTTAAAAGACAATATAGAATCTATTTAAGAGGTTAAACATGAATTGAAATTTAATAATAATTAATCAATATTTATTCATGTTCATTAGCACAAAGTGTCAGTATGTAACCACATGAAAATAAATAGGTGCATAATACCAAATATGTCTCTGTAGAGTGGAAACTGAGAAAACATCCCTTACCTAAGGTTCGACTTCTCACACAGGTCATCTGAACTCCTCGCCAATAAATTTATATTTATTATAGTGACATAATAGAACTATATTTATGTCTATGATATCCTATATAATCCATTTATAACTTTTTTTACCCATTTTTTAATAAAAATTTATTATTATCATTTTAGGTGTTAACTACTTTGTTTTTCAAGTATTTTTTAAGCGTATTTTTTTGGTACATGTAAATTTATTATGGATTAACCAGATAAATAATTTTATGAAAGCTAAAAATATAATATAAATTAAATATATATATATATAGTCATTCATAAAATATATAAATAGGAAAAATAATTACACCATTCATGAAGACGGTAGACCGTACGTACGCTTGAATTATATTTTCAATATTCAACGGATGGAAAGAAAGAATGGTAAATAATAATAAATATTTATATATTAATTATTATAATATATATATATATATAATATATCCATTAAATCAATTCTTATTAACATCAATGAAAAACATAAATGGAAAACTGATCAAATCGCTTCATAGAAGAGGTAGTTCACATGTATGTATGGTCGACATTATCATTTTCCAAAGGATTGGATGGTATGATGTTATATATGATATTATAATTATAGATTCATAGTTATCTCATAAATATCATATACAATCATGAGTTCCATCTTTATAACCATCCATGTAATGTGGTTATGAAAAATGAATTACATTCCTATATGGAGACATTAAGTTTTATGAATGCACGAGTAGTGTTTCCCCCATTCATATGATGAAAAATAAATGGAATATGGTTATAAAATAATTATAATAACATATTAGTATATTTTTTATACTGTATTTATAATATTATTATGGTTAAAACACATTAATAGTTAGTATAAGAAGAAATAAACTAGAAGTACTTAGTAAAGACAATTACATATTCTTTGATATTCATATTTTAAATATCTTTTTAAAAGACTTAGCATAGGTCTTTTGGAATGGATAAAAACTATGTGACTTAGATAAAAATTTCTATAATGGTAAAGGGTAGGGTATTGTTGATCTATATGTTTCAAATAGGCGTAAATAAGTGGGGGATGAGTTTCCATTTTATAATTGAAGTGAGATGAACTTTTTGATTTTCATCAAAGATAAAATTATAATGATGTTATTATATGAAAATGTATCTAAATGTATAAGGATACAATATAAGGGTATTATTTGGTTGAAATATCTTCAAAAATCTAAATTTTCCTGGTATGTGTATTTTTAAGCCTTATCTTTTAATTTTACACCTTAGTTGTCCTATTTTAATAATGAATGAGGTAATTTATTTTTCAATATTAAATGGATATAATTTTACATATAAGATAAATAATTACTCAAAAATGGAAATAAAATTAATTTTTCAAACATATATTACCCCTGTTTAAATTTAAATATTTTAAGGATTTGAAAATAATAAATAAAATCTTATTTTGATAAATTTCAATTAATGTATGTTTTTACACTATCTATTCAATTTGACTTCAATATATCAATAAAAAGATAGGGTTTTAATCAAATTGAGTTAAAAATCACAGATACTTCATATTAATATATAAAATGTATAGAAAACTATAAATCATTCAATTTATATCACTTTTAGTATTTTTAATATAATTTATTTATTTAATTAATTGAATAAATATTGTATTAGTAATGAGAAAGTATTTAAGGTAATTATATAATAATATAAAATTATAGATAAAATACTATCATTAATTTAATTTCATTATTTACCTAATTTATATTTATATTCATTCTTAACATTCATTTGGCCTTATGTTAAAACATAATATATTTTTAAAACTAATATTCTAACATTTTGTAACATTATTTGATTTAAATATTATATTGGTAATTTTCTTGGACTATTTTCTATTAAAATTTTTAATTTAAGCATAATGTAACATGTGTATATTTATATTCATCTAATAAGAAATAATATTAGATATTATGACCTTATCACTTAGTTTTATCCTAGATTAACCAGATTTACACTTTACTGAGGTGATAAGTTTTACTATAGATACTAGACATAATGAAAAAATAATAAAAGGGAACTACATAACAAATTTTAACCTTGTAATTCCAAATATGTAATCCATTTATTGAGATTAAATTTTTATAAATTCCCTAAATTAATTTCAAACTATGTGTGCAAAACATAGTGAAAATTACATTTTAGAAAAATAATGTTTTAAGAATAAAATTGGATTTATTCATATACCATTCCTTGTAAAAAATATAGACTAATGTTAAAATAGTTGATTGAATATGAAATATTTATAATTAATCGAAATAATTCACCAATAGTGATCGATTATATTTATAAAAAACACCTTGAGTGAACATAATGATTTTTTTTAGAAAAAAATTTATTTACATTCAAATGTATTTTATTTTTATTGATAACCAATGAATTTATTTTATTAACATATAAAAAATATCGTTTAATAATTTGGTTTGTCAAATTCACACTTTCCAATTATAATTAGTAGATTATAACCATCACATAATAATATATAAATTTTAGACTGTGGTTCCTTTGTGCTCGGTATTGCATAAAATGTATTCAAGTAAAGAGAAAAAATTTATTTCAAAAGATAAATAACAAAAAAAATTATTTGGTGTTATAATGGGATTATTAAAAAGATATAGGAGAATCTACGACACTTGCAAAACATGATGGATCTGGTTCATCTATGGGGGTTGTGCTAACGGATACACAACACAAGTAACAAGATCTAGCAACATGAAAGGTCCAAAACAATTGGGTCTGAGTTTACTACCATTATCAATCCACTATTACCGATGACGAGGATGTACCTTTAGATAAATATGATACCAAATTTCAAACTCTACAGATCTCGTCCTATGATCGGCATAAGAATTCTGAAATATTGACTATACTTCATATAATCATGAATCACCTGCACATTATCTATCATAATTTAAACTAAATATGGTATGATAATACATTACTCTCCAACCATGGTCCAACATAATTTACATCTTAATGATTGACCATTCAAATAATTGAATGGTGCTATACAAATTGTAGAATAATATTTATTTTTAGAATAAAAATCTAGAAAGGTTAATTGCTTAAATATAATCCTTCGAAATCCGAAACACAATAACATAACAAGTCTTCCATGATGTGGATATATCTCACTCTTTTTAGAAATCTATTTGAAGATTAAAAGTGGTGATATAGAATAACTGAGATATAAAATCACTTTGTGGTTAGTTATCCACACCTTGTAGGTAAAACAAGGATCATGATTAGAGGTTATTGTCTTTAATTCCCATTTAAGCCTCACAATCTTCTCAAAATACAACATCACCATAACACCCACTAGGATAACCTCATTAATTTATATTCAGTAATTAAAAATTTTCTTGTTTCCTATAATAGTCTAGAAATTTTCATATACACCCAAATCTCAATATTAACCAGTTAAAAAATATATCAAATTTATTTCCAAAATCTAGTGGGGAATATTAAAATGATAAATAATTCCACTAGGGTCACAATTCTTGAAATTTAACATTTAGGTCAATATTCATAGTGATATAAACTATAAAAATGGTCTCTTTATCCCATGCCACAAAAACTAACCTCTTTTGTAATGATACATCTAGGATACACAATATTTTACTGCTAAGTGTGGAATGTGTAACTCATGGAGAATCACATCACTCATCATCAAAAGAAAAATATTGTTTCCCTAAAAAACTCTTGGTTATAATCATTATAATACCATACCCAAGGAGAATCACAATAAAAAAATAAATTCCAAAAAACATCTACCCATGAATACCCCAACTATGTTTCCTCCACTTAATGCACCGTGTATGATTGTAACGTTATCTTTTGGAGACACCATCTATGATCTAATTATCCCATATAAATGTTCAATTTCATAAGATCTTTCATCACTCTCCTTGAATCCACATAAACCTAAATAGTCTCTCCATATGAATTCTTGATCAATGCATCAAGAAGAACATAAATTTTTTCAAATTCATAAGAAGTATCTAAATCATAATATTTTATTTATTCTATGCACTTCAATTGTTGAAAGTTATTATCACACTATTTGAAGATATATCATATTTTCTTGAGATATTTAATTTCTAAAAAGCAATCAAATATAATATATAGTCAATAAATCTTTAAAGAAGAAACAACAATGAAAATATCAAATTAATTACATTATATAACATATATAAAGAACGTACAATAATTTTTTCTATTAATTTCTCCATAAATCAGTCTAAGAACTCAAGAAGGAATGATTTCATGAGTCCCATGAAAGAGGCTGATGAATTCTTGACCCCTAACAACATTAGCATGAACACATCATGTCTATAACAACATCTGAATATAGTAATTGGTATATCATCACCATTGAATCACATTTTATGATAACCTAACCATAAATAAATCTTATAGAAACACCCATATGCATTCAATTATTCAACATTGTTATTAATACATAGGGGATAATGGTTTTTTATTATGATAACTGGGATTGAGAAATGATTATCGATAGAAAAACTCATAATTCAATATTCCTTATTCATAAAAAGAACACAGTGCCCTACGGTGATACAATAGGAAAAATAAAACTTACCTAAAATAGAACATCAATCAGAATCTATAGCTCCCGCAACTCATAAGACACTATCTTATGTAAAGACATTGAAATTAGAGAGATTATTGACTATAAATCCACCATGAATTCAAACTCATTTCGATGAGAAAATGTCCAAATATTTTAAGGAAGGTAATCATGGTACTCTTCCAAAATATTAGTAAAAATCATAGTCTAAACCACCAATAAAATTATAATAAACTATAGATTCATAGAACATGATGTTATCACTATCAAATTCAGAAAATATAACTTGACTCCTAATAAAATCTAAGATATCTTGAACAAAATATAGATTGATCATTCCAAGGATGATATCATAGGGCTATATCCACGGACAGAAGAAATTTTCTGAGTGAATTTATAACACCCTGACCTAAACCACCACTTTTGAACTAAAGTACCACATGACCTCATGTGAACCTCCCGTTATGTAAGAGGTTATCGACTAGTTGCGATGGTAGAAGTTCTCTAGTTGGGGGACTATACACTCAATATCAATTCATAAAAAAATTTAAATAAAAAAATATATTAAATAACTAGTGTGAATATATAGAAACTAATAAATGTAATGCATGTTATGAAATAAAAAGTTTCTCCCAAAGTGGAATGAAAATCTAGAATATACAAAGAAGATAAATAAGTAAATAAATTATCATAACTCTAAAGAGTCTATCCTAGTCTCTTTCTAGTCCCATACTCCTCTTCACATCCACCTATCACGTGACCCTTTCCATTAATCATTCCTATAGTCATGGAATCAATAAGAGTGCAAAAATTAATGAGTTGGGTGTGAGAAGGAGACTCAATAAGACACTCTGAATTCATCCTTAAACAAGTGTGATCAAGTACAATAAGTTAATTCAATAATAATAATAAATGTTTAATAGTTATGAAAAATAATAACCAAGATCAAGAATTCATACACTAACCATGTTTCCACAACCCCCCACCCCAACTACACCTTATTTAGCTCCATGATAGATGGAAAAAAAGAAGATGTCTGATTTTACCAACTAGTTATAGGTCTAGTGGAACTATCACTTAATAACCTCATTGAATCATGTATATAAGTGACTTGGTCTAGGACTCATGTATGAATTTATACTCACAAATAATCTAGATGTTTAGTTTTGGATATAATATTTTAAACTCACTTGTCAACTAGTCATTAAGAAGCTTGATATTTAGACATCTAGTTCATCCCAAACACGGTGTTCCATGGTAGCATCATTTCTCCAACCTATTCGTAGGTCCATCTTCAGCATTATCACAAGTCAAGAAAACTCATCCTATATGTGATAAACATGTCACAACTATACACATGTTTTGATCCCCATGAATAATACCTCTAATTTAAGGTAATATATATATAAGGTAGAGTATACATGGAAATAACATCAACATGATTATAAAGAATAAACACTTAACAACATGTGATCGTAATAAGATATGGAAACATTTTACTCTAGTATTACTCAAGGAATCAAACATCACAATAGGTTTCATTTGCTACACACATACCAACATGAAATAAAAATCAATCATGATTATCAATTATTCAAAAACATAAATTATAACATTGAATAGTGGTAAAAAATATACCAAGAGGTAAGCATCTTCCTACTTCAAATTCATTTGTGTCAAAGTCAAGTAGAAACTACCATGTGTGGATCTATAGATGGAGTATGAAACTATAAAATTAATAAAACCTCCTATAATCTAATAATTATATATATGTGTATGTTTGAGGTTCATAACAGGTTCCTAGAACCAATTACAACATTTTATTTTCGTAACAAACAAAAAGATACATGCGATAAGACTATCATCTATCCTGTATAATCCATAATAATTATGACAATTCAATATTATACCACTAGATAATTATATATTATTTATTATTGAATAATTATGATCTCACATGTGGTAATAAAGTATCTCTCCTAAATAAAATGTGGTAAAATAATAATTCTTATATTCATTTTCATGATTATGGTGATTTTTATCTTAAGAGACTTTTTAGAATTTTTTAGAAAACATAATAAGGATGATTCTCATAAGATAATTATTTCTCACTGTAAAAAAAATATTCTCAATCCTAAGATATTAATTTCTTTACCATCCTTTAAAAATTTTCAGACTATTTTAGTTTTATAACTATTTGTCCATAAATTTATGATGTTCAGGAAGAACTGGATATATAAATTCTCAAAAAATAAATACCTATAGATCCCCCCTTAGAACACATCACTAAAAAAATGGGATAAGGTGAAGTTATATTGTAACTAAAAACCAAAATAGGAACTTGTTTTGATTAACAAATCCTTCGCTAATTCTAAAAATTAAAGATATCAGAATTCTCAAAGACAAGGGATCAATCTTAAATGAAGACCATAAGTATTCTTATAATTCTGTAGAAATCCACTCTTTATGATTTGTAACATTAATGACACCAACTTAAGATAGATATTTAGTTTGTCTTCTTAAAATTAATTCTATGAAGACCACTTAATTCTACTTAAACAATTGACTTAAGAGACCATGAATAAAAGGAATTGATTTTAATGATTTTTTAAATAAAATTGTTTAAAAAGGGTATAGGGTGAGATGGGGAAGAAAACATTTGATTATGTTTTTAAATTTTTTTTCTGAAAAATAGTGCAGTGTAAGGGTGACGTGGTTTTACCCTTATACAGATCTACCCTCAGTCAATCTACCATGATGCAATATTTAGAAAAGAACTGGTACCCTTTCATTACTCCAAAATACCATTACACAGACCATCATTACCATTTAACCACTCTTATTACAATTTCATAGGATCATTTTCTCCTACAAAAAAACACTTATGTGGACCAATATCCTTATATAACTACCCTTATGTGGACATATACCTTTATAACCACCCTATTTTACCCTTGACTGAAAAGAGTAAAAACCATGTTTTCTTTTATTTACCACACTGTTACCCTTATTTTGTACCCTTATGTGATAACCTTACCATTATGTCGCACAGGGATGACCCTTACATAGTTTAACACTACCCTTACCCAGTGTCACCCTTACCCTTATGCATTTCTTGAGATGGGGTAACCCTTTTTTTGTTATTTCACTTACATAACCCTTATGAAAAGGGAGTTACCCGTACATAATATTTATTCAACCATTATTTAATGCATGGATAACTACCTTAAGATTATATAAACTAATAAAAAACCCCTTTTACCTTTACAAGGTGATTTTAACACACTTTTTCCCTTATATAACACCATAAAACATTAATAAATGCAATTTTTGTGGAAAATTTATTTTTTTCTTATAAAAAGAAATATAAAAGAAATCAAAAAGAGGTTTTTAAGTAAAATGAAAAATTGATAATTTTAAAATTATCCATTTCTAAATACTTCTCATCTAAAATAATTATCTCTAGTAGTCTTCATCAAACAACTAATTCCAATGAGATTCAACATCAAACTCAAACTCTCATATCTCCTCTATGATACATCCATTGTAAAACTAAATATAGGAAATTGGTATCATCTACGACCAGAATACCTTCCTTCTTCAGTATATAATATTCACCATACACTCCTCATATGATGTACCAAAATATAACTCAACATCCTTGTAGTCGATGACATGCACCAGATTATGAACATACCTCCATATCCAAGACACATGAAACACATCACACATACCTTGGTAGTGAGAAGGAATGTCCATATGGTACACCACTATCATAGTGTGTTCAGTGTATCAAAGGGTTTATAAATACATGGGGATTTCTTTCCTTGCTTCCTCTGATGTTGGTTTCCTAATCAAGGAGTAACTCTCAATAAAAACAAATTTACCACAACGAACTCTAAAAGAATCATACAATGGTTAGTATATGATATTCTCTAACCCATAGTAGTGATAAACCTCTTATAAATTATTTTAACACTGTCAGAGGTCTCTAAAACCAATCTAAATCTCCTAACCACAACTTCAATGGAATTATGTTAATAGAGAAATAAACAACATGAACTCTCTAAAGATCCTCATAAGGATCCATGTGAATAAAATACTTCTAGCTATTGTTATATATGAATTAATAAAAGGATTCATGATCATCCAATGATCCACCAAATTATATAACATGATCTTAGAGAATAAACTCTAATATGTGTATCATTTTGTTGGAATGTTCAAGTATTTAATGATGGTATGTTATAATCAATATCATTTTAGTCCCTAGGAATTTTTTTATTCCCTTCAAAAGGGGTGACGAAAAACATATGTATTTATCAAATATGATGATCAATGTGACTCCATGAAAAATTATGATCTCGAAAATGTATAACCTTCCCATATCAACTACTAAGTGAGTCTCTCATATTGGTAAGAAGTAAGAAACCTTCTCTATATGATAACCTATCACCCAGAAAACATCAAGACTCCTCGGGGTCCTTGGTAACCCCATGAAAATTTCCATCATGATGTATTACAACTTTCAAATATGAAATAAATTTGGTTTGAGAAAACCACCAGGATGATGGTTCTCCTCAGTCAACCTCTTTTAAGTAAGGCTCAATAAAACAAACCGTAGAATGTCCCTCTTTATCCCTAGGCACATGTACTGTCAATTGTCGTCCGGCTATACCTTTATAAAACCAAGATGTATTTCCAATAAAGAGGTATTTAATAACATCATTAAATAATATATTATGGAGATATTACTACTATTATCCCATGTCGGAACACATTTTCAACATCCAACAACCACCCAGGTATAAGGTTACCTCTAGCGAGCTATTCTGGCATTACAAAACATTGTAGGAATAACATTGATCCAACCTTATACCAATGTAAAGAAGAATATATGGCCATCAAATGAGAAGAAATAATCAATCATTGATCCAAAAAAAACATTCATTCTTCTATAGACCAAGAAATACATCATGTAAAACTGCACCCCTAAAGGCCACTCACCATGATCCTACCCAACCTTTGTCTTATAGCTAAGAGAATAAAATTTGATGTTACCCTTCCATGGTGAATATGAAATATTGAAGTTTGACATCTATAGAGAGTCTAACCATTACCTCAACCCCAATTTCGATTCCTTTTGAGTAATGATATATAGAAGAATCTAATGGTCAGTGTAGATGAAAAGCCTCTCACTGAAGAGATAAAAACATAAAAACATGGATCATCGATACTAAATCCAAATAATTTGTAGTGTAGTTGCATTGATAGAACATAACTGTTTTGACCTATATCTACTAAATTCCCTCTTTTAATTACTACCACCCCCAAAAAATTTCTAGTTTCATCATAGTATAATTCATACCCAATCCTAAGGTTACAATTATCAGTACTTGATATGTAGTTAACCTCTATATTAAGATCATAAAATTAATCTCCACATTGGTCTATCCACTATAATTACAATCCATTTTTATTTTGATCAATCATTCATGATGAAATTCATGAGAATTCCATGATTTAATATTAGTAATATCTAGTTAATCCTAGAAATCTCATGATCTTGTAGAGTCTCTAGGGATAAGTCCATGAAATCACTACCTATTCTTTCTATGGATCTATAAATATACCCATATTACGTACCACATGCCTCATGAACCACATATCTTGAATCCATAATTCCTACATCGATATCATGGCATGAAACTGATGATCTCAATGTATAATAAAGACTATCTTGCAGTGTTTTCCACGAAGATCTATCTTCATATAGTAAATGAGGATTTCATCTATGAAAACTATGAAACAATTATCCCAAATAGGATTGAAGATATTGTTAATGATATCCATGAAAACTTTATAGTCAATATGTTAGTTATAATGACATCGTTAGATACTCATATAGTCGATATGTTATCTGAAATGTTTTTTTAGAGCACCCTCCTCTCTAACACAAAGTTGGTGATATCCCAATTGAAGATAAATATTGGAGAACCATGAGGCACCCTATAACTGATAGAAAATATAATCAATTGTATTCTTGGTATATCTATTTGTTTTTGAATTTCTTAATATATATTTAAGTGATAAATTTAGAGTTTAAGACTACCATCCTTCTTCTAGTTGAACAACATGGTTTCCCCCATGTTGAATTACATTGATTAATAAAGACCTTCCACTCAAATTCAACCAGTCACACCTTTATTATGTTCAATTTGACTAGAACCATAATATATGAGGGTATTGAAATGTGTTATGCACATGAAAGGATATCAATCCCAAATTCAAATCCCTTAATAGTTGGTATTTCTTACATAGTTTTCTGGAATGAATTCCTGATAGGGATCCATAGAACAATGAAAATTTTGGGTGATATCACAGGCACTATAGAATTAACCAAGACCACCATATGTATAATGATAGTATCAAGTTGACTCAATTCTAGTCCAAATATGATTACTCCTAGTTCCCACTCTTCTATCATCGTGAATGTTTTGTCCATTTGATGAATCAAACAACATGTGTCTCATAAAGAAATCAATGAGAGATAAAAATATTGACATCCAATACTATAATCATAAATTCCCATAGATTTCCATAGATGTTAATGATTATAAGACACTATTGGAATCACTAGAGGCTATATACTTTCATGCCAAATGATATATCAAGGGATAATAACTCAAAGGATAACATGATTAATATGTCGATTATATCCATTACTTGTGAAAATATGAATGAATGGGAATAAACAGTAATAAATACTGAATTAGATAATGTAGAAATGATCAATATAGAACCTTATCTAGTATAAAGTCCCTCACTACCATTATTCGGGGTATATTCCACCACATAGACATGATATGCATTTTTTCCTGTCATGACCCATACACTGGGGCCCATGTCGTGACATTCCCCAGCTCGCCTTTTGTAGGAAAAGGGCTGGTGGCTAGCAACAAAAAGAGTATCTCTAAAATGTGAATCCATTTCCTTTAATCCTTTACAAACACAAGGTCCAAGAACAAAACAAGAAGAAACTATGAAGTAAACTGTTGTAGAAAGAGGAGTGCTGAAAGTAAAAGGGGATGGAATACAAGCCCAACTGAAAGTATGAGTACAATTGAAAAGTAGAAACACAACTAAAAGGAATGATACAATTAAAAATGGGATAAAAACTATTGAGTTTTCCTCCGATGGTCCAACCTGATGGGTAGGTACATATTTCTTCCTCAGCACTCCACACCCACTTATCTCTTTCGTGTACCACCTAGTCTTAGCTCCCTCAAACCTCAACCTAGTTTTTTGTCATCTGTAAAAGACACAACAAAGTGAGGGAATAGCCCGTGTAGGGGTGAGTATAACGATACTCAGTAGGGACCCCGAGACCCCAAAGGTCCCTAAAAATTCCACATGTAAAACCACAATGCCTGATCTCAATCATGAAGCATAAGCAATGGACACAACTCAATTAGATACTCTACTAAAACCATGTATACAACAAAAAAATATATAATTATGATGCTGACCCACATAGCATTGCGATGAATGCTAATAATCTGCCACAGATTCTCTAGGCCTAAGAAAAAGTAACATTCCCAGTCACAACATCGAACACCTCGGCTGCTAGACAACTCCTCATATGTCGAGTATAGTAGGCCTACCAAGCCACACAGAGGCACTTCCCACTAACCTTGAATGACTGAGGTACTCCTCCTCATCGCGTATCGTGGGTCTGCCGGGTCCAACAGAGATGCTCCTCAACCGTGGCCTACTAAGGTACTCCTTCCTAGCGCATACTATGGCTAATCACCACTGTTTACTACTAAGTTAATCCTCTAGATAATGTACCATGTGTTTTTGAGTCACTTATAGTCGAAAAGTTATCAGTCATCAGGTCTCATCCCGTCTTAGGGTTCCATACGTAGTGTGGTTGGGATAACTGGTCCCCAATCCATCAGTCATATTTTAACAAGAATTTACTTTCAAAATAATTAACCTGATGATTAGCCTTATCATAAGGATTCCAATGCAATAAACGACGCATCAATCGGATGCCCGGTCTGTGCGTTATTAGCATATCAGTGCCGAGTGCTTGGTTGGATTCGGGTGTGATACAATCCGTCCATACTCCATGTTTCCTGAAAACTCTCATGGATTATTTCAAAGGACCATCATTCTCCAAGGATACTAATGCTACAGACAGTTCTTCAAACAGACATCTGGTTCCCAAGACAAGGCCCTTTTTAGTGTTCCTAGACGGTACTGGGTTTGGCTCCGACCCGCAAAAAGGGGCATCTCGTAAGGGTGGCCTGAACCACAAGGGAGCTTCCTGGTTGGGTGGTGGCATGACTGCATGAGGCCCGAACGGTAGTGGGGTCCTCTGTAGCTGCCACTAAGGAAATCGACCCCTGGTTTTCACAAATGGCCGAAGGGCGTTCGGTTATCCACACTACGGTTGCGCCACGTGGCACTACTAGGGGGAATGTAGGACCCGCTGGGGTGGGTCATATAAGTTCAATCATGGCCAAGTGTTATGAGGGACACACTAGGGATGGTTCTTCTGGTTCCTTTGCGACCGAAAAATGTGTTGGATGACTCCTCCAGCAGCGCGTGATGGCACCCCGCTCCGCCACCTGTGGCCGGCCAGTGTGCCTACTACCTTCCTCCCGTCGCCGCGGCTGAAGAGCCGCGCCCTCCTTTTCTCTTCAGTGGCATGCTATAACGCACTGTGCCCCTCCACTGCCAGCCTGTTCCAGCCATTCCGATGACCAACACGACTTCGTTCTGCGACCTCCTCTAGCAGCATGCGTCTACACGCTATCCACCACGTTATTGGTCGGTGTCATTGGACTATCAGTATTCTATGGAGGTGAAAAGATGTATCAAAGATAGAAGAATATTTGGGATAGGTTTATTAGGCCCATTATTTCCATGTTAGGTTATAAACATGAGGTGGGATTAAGGGTTTAATAATCAATTGAATTAAATGACAAGATAAATCCACAACGATACCCCGC
Source organism: Viscum album (assembly GCA_963277665.1). Classification (NCBI taxonomy): domain Eukaryota; kingdom Viridiplantae; phylum Streptophyta; class Magnoliopsida; order Santalales; family Viscaceae; genus Viscum; species Viscum album. The sequence goes on from OY728147.1 coordinate 759,873,916, forward strand.
AACAACCTCCCGCAAAGGGAAATTAATCGCAACTCAACCCATTAGTCAGTTGACCTGCGATATTCATATTATTCAAGAATGAGGAAGAGGAAAATAATTTAAAAGCATAAATGAGTGACCCCCGATATCATAACATGATGGTGAGTGTCTGCGACTTGAAGGTGGGTTGGTGTTATTAGTTTGTGCAACAAGTTCTCAATGATGATGCTCGTACGTTGTCCATTGGCTTCTGGTTTAGTGTCACCCATCATCCCCCATTTTGATTGGATCTGTCCTCTAAGGGTTTGGAATCATGATGATACATTAGCACTTCATTTCTTGGTGAAGTTGTGCTGACACCCCTCTTTAAGATCCATATATATAAGAGAGGGTAGGGTAAGTAACAATGTTAGAATTTAATGGGGCTTAATAATTAAGAAGCATCCTAATTACATAATGACATCATTATATATGGTTGGTAGGTCAATCCATTTATTGTCTTGACACACCGCTGGCCCCACCCCTTTAATTTTCCATTGGAGGATATGAAATAAAATAATAAAAATTATTTCATTTCATTTGATTAAAAAAATCACAAAACATAACTTTTTCTCTATACCTACTATGGTCAAAGTAAATCCTTTCTTATGTGAATCTCGACACTTTGAATTCAATGCTGACCTCATATTTTTAATCCAAGAAATAGTCCAATATTTATAAAATTCCACTTGCGTGTTTACTGAATGTACCTTAAAAAATTTTAATAACATATTAATGTTCACTCCTGACCTGCACCGGTCAAGGCTAGGCTCCACATAAGGGAAACATGCTCCAATGAATCCAACGGTACTCTCTGATTTTTAATCTGAGACACCATATAGAAGTTATGGATTTTAACAATAAAATAATTGTAACTTAATTATTTTATTTATGGACAAAAACTAACTTTCATTGGTGGCCCGCACCGGCCAATGCTAGTATCAACCTAAGGAAATAATACCCTGACAAATTCAGCATTGGTCTCATATTTTCAATCCGAGTTAACATTTGTCAGTTATAATCATTTGAAAAATGAAATATTTTTATTTAATTATTTTATTTACGGTTATTCGATTTTCATATTTTCTCACAGGAGGCCCGCACTGACTAAACTTAAGTCACACCTTGGTTAAACCTGCCATCCTAAACGCAACGGTAACCTCAGATTTCTGATCCGAGAAACTATTTAAGAGTTATTCCACTTTTTTAGGAAAACTACTTACTCACACTAATTAAAACTTAACAAAACATCAATAGATCATTCCAGGAACTCCGGGCTATGGACTCACACGCCCTCAGATTTCACAAACTCGTAATAATTCTATATAATTAAAAAATCAATGTAAAATATGTGTCTTTACATTCTCCCAACTTTAGGGATATTAGTTTCCAAAAATCTACAACATAGCCTAAGATAATAAATTGGGGTACTAAGCACGAGTCTAAGCCTTCTGCTCCCATGTTCTCTTTTGCAGGTTCCCATGCAACAAGGATTTTTGTAGTAGATGTATCGACCTCCCATGAAGTACCCACTCTAGTAAAACCTTAATAACAACTGGAACCTTTGTTAATGTCACCCCATCGCCTATGTCCAGCTCGTCATGGTCGATGATGTGAGAGGGGTCATGCATGTATCTCCCCAACTGGTATATTTGGATGATGTCATGCACCCTCTCTAACTATGGTGAAAGTGCCAAGTGGTATGTCATCTCACATATCCTCCGAAGTATCATAAATGGTCTAAAAAACCTCGGTGATAACTTCTAGCCTCAGCTAAATCTCCATATTCCCCATCAAGGAGAGACTCGCATGAAAACGTGGTCTCCCTCCTGGAACTCCAAAGGTCTCCGTATCCTATTGGCATATGACTTATGTCTGCTCTGTGTAGTCTTCATCTACTCCTAGATGGTCTGCACCTTCTCAGTGGTAGAACGTACCAACTCCAGACCCATCATTGATCACTCCCATGGGTCTGTCTAGCATGTAGGTTATATGTATGGTTGACCGTATAGGGCCTCGAATGGTTCCATACCTATGGTAGAATGATAACTATTGTTGTAAGTGAACTCCACCAAGGGAAAGTGATCCTCCAAACTGCAACCAAAATATAGGATGCATGCACGAAGCATGTCCTCTAGTGTCTGAATGGTCCGCTCAGTCTGACCACCCGTCTTAGGATGAAATGTGGTGCTCAAACGTAGCTGAGTCTCGAATGCCTCATGTAATCGCTTCCACAACCGGGATGTGAAACATGTGTCATGGTCCTATACGAAATTCGATGGAACCCCATGAAGTCGTAGAAACTTATGTACATATAGGTGTCCCAAGACCTTGATTGATCCCTACTCTCAGATGGGTAGGAAGTGGGTAGACATGGTGAGTCATTCAATGATCACCCAGATAGAATCATGTCCCTTGGATGTATATGGAATTTCTGTTACAAAGTCCTCAGAGGTCCCATACCACTTCCACTCTGGAACCTCTAGTAGTTGAGCTAAGCTTGCTGGAACTTGATTATCGGCCTTCACTTGCTGAAAAGTGAGGCATCGTGAATCAAAATTTTCTGCTACTTTATTAATCCCTAGCCAAGAGTGATGATGTCGGAGGTCCTGGTACATATTATCCACACCAGGATGTACCGCCAGAGAGGATGTATGGTACTCCATCAACACCTCCTACCATAGTGCCACAGGTAGCACGGTACGTCCTCTAAAAAGTATGACGTGCTCCCACCTTCATAAAATCTATCAGGTTCTTGTCATGAGGATATCTGAGCAAGTAGAGCCGCACATTCAATGTCCCGAAGCTACACCTCCCTAACTTGCTGAAGGAGTGGGGGAGTGACTATCATAGACTATAGGTATTCTGATCCACCTCTATCCATGAAGGATATCTGCAACATGACTAGTTTCTATGTCGACTCACTCATAAACTATAGACCATACCTTTTGCTGAGTAAATTTGCTACCACGTTCCCCTTCCAAGGAGTGTATACTATTTCAAGGTCATAGTCTTGTAAGAACTCTAGCCATAACTATTGTATCATGTTCTAGTCCTTCTTATAGAAGATATAATTGAGACTATATTGATCAGAGTAGACTATAAAACATTATTCCATCAAGTAATGTCTCCAAAACATCAGGGCGAAGACCACTACTGCTAACTCCGGGTCATGGGTTATGTAGTTATGCATCACAGTCACCATTTCAGCTTCTTAAAGCTCTGCAATTACTTCTCCCTCCAAACGAAATGCTCTCCCTTCATTGTCAAAGATGAAAAGGGTGCGGCTACCCTGGAGATGTCTGTTTGAAAACTCTGATAGTACCCAACCAAGGAGCAAATACCTCTCCCTTTGTGGAGATAAATCTAGAAACATCCTTTGAAAGGATTTCCCCACACTCTACTTCTTCTGTTGGGAACCGAATACTCAAAACCCCCGCTTCCACGAGGGTAAGGCTGGTCGACTCAAGAGTGATCGGCTGCACCCTCCTTTTCATTAGTTTATCATATGCCGCCTAGGTTTCCTTTCTCACCGACCAATAAAAATATCATTCCAACATTGTAGGTAAACCACAAAAAAATTTCCTAATACATTCATTCTGAGTATGTAATATAGATGTTCAGTCTGTATCCAAACTAACGTCGTAAGGCCTCGATGCAGCCATAAATCGGTTCCAACCAAAACTCTCACCTCAAGGGTTAGATCACACCATCGGTGTCTGTTTAATTATCGAGTCTCCTCCCAAAGGAATGTCTAGACGTGAGGGTCAAGTGAACAGATTAACTGGAAACTCAAGGTATTAAACAAGATTCATGGAAGGAAAGAATGATTGGTACCTATGTCTATTAATATGGTATCTAATAGTAGACACAAAATGTACCTCAAATCATTCCTAGAGCCCTCAGGTCTCACTCCCTGACCGCATGCAGAGACTCCCTTCCTCAATCCTCCAGCTCCCTATGCCTGGTGGGGACCACATTGGAAGTGGTTTCTAATATTTTGAAATGTACACCACCTCATGTTGCTCTCCTAGATCTGCTTCCACATCTACAACCCTACATATTTGTCTATCCCTATCACATCCTCTTCCAAAAACATTTTCTACGACCAAGTCTCCAAGATTGGTGCTAGTTTCCTTCTTTCCCATAGATAACATTCACTGGCTGTATCCGCCCATCCAAATAACATTAAAACACAATGTTTCTCTCTATCACTCAAACATAAGTAGGAATGCAAAGAGGAATAGTACTAGCTCGAATTTCCTTAAACACACTTCACTCGAATGTCTGAGCCCTGAAGCACTGATCATATTGTATTCATTGAGTACCAGGAATGGTTGGTACACCTTGATAAATACTCACCTACTGACATGTCATCCTGCTGAAGTAGTAGAAGCTCCAGGGAACTCTCATCCATCTCATCAAGACAGTATTTAATCACCTGTGAGTCGAGCTTGGCTCGGAACCTGAGGGACATCTAATACTGAAAAACGTGTAAGACACTAAGCCTACATGTGTCCTCTACCAGTACCACCAGTGGTAACTACTGACCAGCGAGCATTGATATAGATTGAACACTACCCAAAGGTACCATCTCGAGCAACAATCCAAGTACATAAGCCTCATTACCCATGCTAATCATTCTCATGCTCACGTATTGGTAAAGGACAGTAGCTAGGATCACCATTCACATAACTGGTGTCTCAACTAGGCGGAAAACTCTAGCCACACCCTCCAGCCAGTCCTCATCTACTTGGGAATCATTATCGCCTCGAAAAATCAGAGGCCTCTACTGTTGGAACTCATGTGATGCGCTCAGTCGACATGCACCATCTTCCAGTGCAGTCGGTGGTAACTACCACCAAATGGGTGGTGGTGCTGTTGGTACACCACACAAAGGTGCCAACATAGTAAGAGGGTGCTGCATCGGAGCCCCGTTTCTCAGTGGTCCATCATCTTGCACTCTCTCAAGAATACTAGCTGGTTGTCTTCACAGCGGCATCCTAATAAGGAATAGGTGAACCACAGTTTTAAAGTTATACCTTGCGAGATGACTCAAATAAATCACAAGAAAAAACTCTTAAAAAATACATGCAATTAGTGTTTCCAAGCACTGAGTCAGAAAAAAAATTCAGGGTCCGGGTGTATGGATACACGGCCGCCGCACAAACACTGGACTCCCTGAACTGAAAACCACACTCATAAAAATTAACATTATTGCTACATTGAAAAGTTCAGAGTCCTAGTTCTTTGGTAAAACCGACTCTTCTATTACCACTTTTTCACAATCTATCTCGTGGGGCCCGTTCCGTGACTAACCCAATCCCGCCTTCCATAGGATAAGGGATGGTGGCTAGCATCAAAAGGCATATTCCCTAAAATAGGAAGGTATTTCCTTTAAACCTATACAAACACACATTCTAAGAACCCAGAATGAACACTGTGATGTAAACTGTTGTAGATAAAAGAGTTTTGAAAGTAAAAGGGGCCGGAATAGAAGCCCAACTGAAAGTACGAGTACAACTGAAAGTTAGAAATACAACTGAAAGGAAAAATACAACTGAAAAAGGGAAAACAACTTCTAAGTCATCCTATGAGGGTCCTACCTAGTGGTTAGGTACAAATCGCATCCTCAACATTCCATGCCCGCTTGTGTCCTCCGCGTATCGCCTAGTCCTAGAACCCTCAAACTACAGCCCAATTACTAATCGTCTGCACAAGACACAACAATATACAGGAATGGCCCGTTCATGGATGAGTATAACGATACTCAATAGGGACCCTGAAAACCCCAAAGGTCTCTCAAAATTCCACATGGAAAACCAAAAATCACGATCTCAAACACAAAGCACAAAAAAATGGGCACAACTCAATTAGAGTCTCAACTCAAACCATGTTTACAACACAGAGAAAAAAATTATGATGCCAACCCACACAGGATCACTATGAATACTAATAGCTAGACATAGATTCTCTAGGCCTAAGAACAAGTAACATTCCCAGTAACAATATCCAACAACTAGTCTTCTGGATAAATCTTTCACTATCGATTATGGTGGTCTTGTCGCGTCACACAGAGGCACTTCCCACTATCCCTGAACTGCTGAGGTACTCCTCCCCATCGCGTACCGTGGGTCTGCCGGGTCACATAAAGCCACTCCCCCACAATGTCCTATTGAGTTACTCATCACCACCATGTATCATGGGCCATCGAGTCACTCTGAGTTAAAAATTCAGCAATCGTCAGGTTTCATCTAGTCGTAGGGTTTCGTACGTAGTGTTCTTGGGTGAACAACTCCGCAATCCATAAGTCATATTTCAACCAGAATGCAATATCACAAGAAGTAACTCGATGATCTTCCTTGTCATAAGGGTTCCAACATAATAGATGGTGCATCAATCATACGACTGTTCTATGTGTTATTGGCATTTCAGTGCTGAGGGCCTGGTTGGATTTGGGTGCGATCCAATTCGATCATAATTCAAGTTTCTCAAAAACTCTCATTGAGTATGTAAAAGTACAGTCTCTCTCCATGAATCCAAAATCCATATATGGTTCCTAAAATGGATATTCAGTTCTTAAGATAAGTCCCTTTTTAGTGTTCCTAGGTGGTAATGTGTCAAAATTTTTCCCTAAAAAGGGGAGGCCCGCAAGGGTGGCCCGACCCGCAAGGGGGTAGCTTGTGAAGGGTCAGCCCACAAGGGTAGAATCCTGGTAGGGCCACGGCCCATCCACATGAGGCGTTACGATGATGTGCCATTCCCCCTCCACAGTCGGCCAGTGTCGGCCGTTCCTATGGCCATCACGACCTCCTCTTGCGGCTTGTGTTGATGTGATATCCACCACATAGCCGGTCGGTGTCGTCATGCTGTCAGTCTTCCATAGAGGTGCAAAAATGTAGCAACGATAATGGAGGGTTCGGGTAGGGTTCATTAGGCCCGCGCCCTCCGTGTAAGCTCGTAAACAGGATGTGGATTAAGGGCTTAATAATCTATTGAATTAAATAATATGATAAAAAACAAAGATACCCCGCAACAAGCTCCCGCAAAGACGAATGAATCGCAGGTCAACCCATTAGTCGGTTGACCTATGTTCATCGTATTATTCAAGAACTGGCAATATGAAAATAAATTAAAAGCATAAACGAATAAACCCCTGCCTCGTAACCCATTAGATATAATCCATGTCTTGAAGTTGGGTTGGTGTTTTTCGTTTCTATAATAGGTTCCCAACGACGCCGCCCGTATGTCGTCCTCCAGTTTGTGGTTTGGTGTCACCCGTCACCTTCCACTGGGATCAGCTCCATCTTCTAAGGGTCTGTCATTACATTTATCCTTCAGAACTTCGTTTCTTGGTGATGCTGTTCTGATAACCCTCCCCAAGTTATATATATATATATATAGGTGAGGGGGAGGGTATTTAAAGACATTGTAATTTAATGGGACTCAATAATTGAGAACCTTCCTAATTCCCCAACGACATAGTTACTTAGGGATGGAAGGTCATGCCATTTATTTTCTTCAAACATCACTAGACCCACACCTCTGCTTGTGTGTTGGAGGATATGAATTAAAATAAAAAAATTAGTTCAATTCATTTCTTTAAAAAAGTCACAGAACACAACATTTCTCCAGACCTATTGCGGTCAATGTAATGCTTCCCTTATGTGAATCCTCGTGCTCTGGATTCAATGGTGTCCTCAGATTTTTAATCCGAGCAATACTTAAAAATTTAAAAAATGGAGCTTTCCCGTTTAATGAACGTACATTAAAAATAGTTTAATAAATTATTAACGTTCACCCTCGACCAGCGCCGGTCGAGGTTAGGCCCTTCCTAAGGGAAACATGCTTCAATGAACCCAACCGTACCCTTATATTATTAATCCTATTTACTGTTTATATGTTATATATTTTAACTATAAAAATTTTTTCACTTAATAATTTTATTTATTTCCAAAAACTAACTTTCATTGGTGACCCTTAGTGACCACTGTTAGTATCAGTCTAAGGAAAGAATACCCTCACAAGTTCATCGGTGGTCTCAGATTTTTAATTCGAGTTACCATTCGTGAGTTATAAGCATTTGAAAAATAAAAAAATTAGATAATTATTTTAGTTATTGTTATTCCATTTTCAGGTTTTCTCATAGGAGGCCCACACCGATTAAACATAAGTAGCACCTAGGATAAACCTTCCATCCTGAACGCAACAGTGCCCTTAACTTTCTGATCCAAGCAACCTTTTAAGAGTTATTATAGTTTTTCAAGAAAACTGCTTACTCACGCTAATTAATGATTAAAAAAACATTAACAGATCATTTAGGGCACTCCAGTCCAAGGAATCACCGGTCTTCATATTTCCCAAACTCATAATAATTACATATAATTAAAAAAAATTACATGGAAAATATGGGTCTTTAAATTTCCAAAACCATATCCTAGATAAGGATGGCTCACCTGAGTGATATTTACTAGGACTAATATTGATGACCTTTTATAGATCCTTGGTTTGATTATTGTGTCTATACAAAAACCATTAAAAACCTCATCCTTGATTCTCTTACACAAAAATGTTATGGATTTACTTCCACATTTTCGACACTAGCCTTGATGTGTTGTTCATACCCTACCTTAGAGTTAAAACATCCAAAAGTTTAAACACTATGAGTCACATCCAAAGGGAAATGAAATAAAACTGTAATATGATCCACCAACATTCCACTACTCCACTATAGTTCCCTATTCTTCCTCTTCCCATTATCAAAAAAGGTACTCACTATTTTAGTAAAATTTACACCTTCCAAAACACTAAAGGGTACATGGGGACCAACTACCCAATCCTCCTCCATGATCCTCTTGATGGTATGTAATTTCATTGAACTTATGAGTATGGTACTATGTTGAATGTCTCAAACTACTTGTTAATGTCGGGATGAAGTCTGATCTCAATATTCCCATACTTTTAGGCCTCAGTCTAGCCAGAAGTGGTGAAAAACGGATAATTTCATTACAATGACTAAAGTGTAAGAACACTATCTTGGAACCCTGTTATAGATCTATAAACTCATGCACTAATTAAAGAATAATCATATCATGAATGAACTATTTAAAGAAAATTTCTTTCAAGGCCTCCAAATTTAGTCCCTCAAATTGACCATCCTATCCATAGACTCATAATCAATTCCAAATAAGTCCTTATATCTTGAATACTATCATCTTATCCTTCCTATGTACTAGCATCTCAATAAGTCCAATGATACCCTAAATGATATCAACCTTGTACTCAATATCATATGGTTCAAAAATTCCCTAAAATAGTATAGGTTGTTGGATATGAAAATCCCTTTTGCAGTTTACCATATATGTTAGTGGATAGACTCTTAGTTCGAGTGTTCTAACTAACTAAACTATTGGAGTAGGCAAAATATTTTACTCTAGAGAACCCTCTTACTCAGCTAACAGTCCAACCAAATTTCTATGAGGTGACATATTTTATAATAATAAGAAACATTATGAACAAAAAAAATCCTAACTAGTCAATGGGATTACATAAAAGATTCTATATGAGTACACCCATAACCCATGGTATACCCCTCCTTGCACTAACACTGGTATCCATCCGTACATGTTAGTCATATAAGTCATATATATAATAAAAAAACATCATGATCAGTTCATCTAATTAATTATAATAGAGATTTATCATAACTATAAGAAAACACAAATATATCACACAAATATAAAAAATCCCAAACATTTATCACAAATCAAATCATTTAATTAATATACTACTATGCATCTTAACAAAAGATATATTTATATATATACAATTTAAAAATATTTTCATAGTCAGGATATATGAATGCACGTAAAATATCATAAAAATATTAACAAAAATCCTTTAAATAGTATCTCAATGATTTATAACAAAATTATTGGCCAGGAACATGAAAACACCACTTCTAGAGTCCTAGAAAACTATATTCATTCTACAATATCTTAGGTTAGTCCATATTGAAGAATAAAACTGAGGCTCTAATACCATTTTATAGCTCCCCAACTAAAACCAATGAGTCTAAACTAAATTGTCACATGACCTCATTCAAAACGTCCTTTACATAAGAGGTTGCTGACTAGCACTGAGGATCTGATTCTATTAGTGATGATTCCATACCCTTGGTATCAATTCATTAAAAAAATATATATTAAATAATATAATTAATAAATAGTGTAAATATATAAGAACTAATATATGGTATTCATGTCATAAAATAATTAGTGCCTCTCGTATTGGAAAGATAATCTAGATTATAAGTAGTAGATAAATAATTTATTAAAATAGCAGGGTCACCCAGGGTCTATCTCACTCCACTTCTAGCTCTGTACTACTCTTCTAAGCCACCCACCAGAGGTCCCTTACCCTTTTCTCGGTCTCTATTTATGAAAATTAAAATTCCACAAATACTATTGAGTAGGATGTGAGTACAAGACTTAGTAGGAAACCAATAATCTATCCTTAATATAATGTGCTCAATTATGAAAAGAGTATTCCATAATAGTTATAAATTCATTAAAAAATAAAAACATACAATCCAAGATAAAGTTGATGTGTGATAACCACGCTTCCAAAAACCTCTCATTTTACCTACTTTGTCTCCATGCTACATGGATAATAATTTTATGTAAGAATTAAACAAACTAGCTACCAATTTATTGGAACTATCACTTGATAAACTCATTGAATTGCATATATATGCAACTTGGTTAGACCTTCATATATGGAATACTGCTCAAAAATCAACTCGGAATCAAGTTCCTAATATACTACATCTAAATAATAATTAAACATAGCCTCAATCATCCCATTCAGTGCATACCAAATAGTGCATTACATGGTATCATCATATCTTTACCCTATGGTCAGGTCCATTGTTTTGATCATTTAAAGTAGATAACCCTCTCCCTCCAAAGGATAAAAATTCCATAATGGTCCACCTGTTCTGAGAACCCGGAATGATTCCTCTAAATAATAGTAACAAAAAAAGGTAGATCATACATGGAAATAATATCTATATGAGAATAAATTAGAACCACATAAAGGCATGTGATCATTGTCAAACATGGAAACGAGAAACTATAGTATTTCTTATGTTATCAAAAAAATATAATGGGTCTCATTGGTTAAACACACTATCAAGTTTGATCATAATTAAGAACAATTATAAAATATTCCAATACAAAAATTATTATTTGGAAACATTTTTAATGGAATCCCAAAGAGGTAAGAAACTTCCTACCTCAATGTTTTTGATTTCAAATCCATGGACAAACCACACTGTGAGGTTAAAAAGATGGATTGGAAACCTTTAAAACCAAGAAAAATCCTAGTAATTACAAAAGTTTTCAACAAATCAATATTCAAAGTTATTTAAGGGTTTTTAGAACCAATTAATACATAAAAAACCAAAAAAAATTATGTGATAATACCACTCTATCTCCTGGATAATCTTGACTAACTTTGATAATTCAATATTATCACTCTTGGAAATTCAACATTATTCTATTCAGAATAATATTGATTTCACATGTGATAATAAAAACTCTATCCTGAATAAATTCATATAAATTAGTAATTATTAATATGTTTTTCTTTATTTTGGTTATTTTAATCTTAATTATTTTTTAGTATTTTTCTGAAAAATTCTTGAAAAAGATTCACAAATAATAATTATTTCTCTTTCCAGAAAAATCCTTATAGACCTAAGACAAGGATTTCATAATCTTCCTTTTGATATTTACATATTATTTTTATTATTGAATTATATGAAAATAAATTATATAATCTCAAGAATAATTGGATTTAGAAATTTAGATAAAAGAAACACCTATTGATTCTCTCCTTTCAACGTATCATCCAAAAAAAGATAGGGTGATGTTTTCTCGTGCTTTGATAATGGGAAATGAATCCTAGTTTGATGAATAAATTCACCACCAATTCTGAAAAGAGGAGGTCCTGGACTACTGAAACACAAGGGATCTTCCAAAAATTAAATTTTCAAGGGTTTATATAATTTGGAATAAATTCATAATGTCAGAGTCATAACTCTAAATCCACCTACCTATGTTGGAAATTTAATTTTTATCCCAACCATTTATTAAAACATAGCACAAAACTCTTTTTAAATATATTAATTAATGGAACATGAATCAACGGAATCAATTTCCATGATTTTTTTAATTTATTGTTGTTGATATAGTTTAGAGGGACAACCGAGGAAGAAGACACGTTAAAAGGGATTTAAAAACAAAATTTTCTTTGAAACAACATTGCATAAAAGTAAAATGGTCTTACCCTTCGAAAAATATCCTCTTACATGAGTGACCCTTATGAAATAATTAGAAAAGTGATTGTACACTGGAAATGATCTTATTTATCTTTAAAAAGATTCTTCTTATATTTATATAGAATTTATGTATCCTTATATAGCCTTAGTTACCCCTATTAAACTACATTTACACATTCCAGTACCTTTATGAAACTACCCTTATATGGACTACTACCATTACGCACACCCTAGTTTACACTTACACAAATAGAGGAAAATCACGGTTACACTTATGTAGTGTGCATGTAAACTTATGCAATACCCTTGCACAAGAGCCTTACCCTCACTCAACATTTGGTTGTACCTTATAAAATATATGACTACCATTATGTAGTGTAACCCTTACTCTTACAAAACAATTGATATCAAGGTTACCCTTACATAGTGGCCAATTTTCCCATATGTAACCCCTGTAAAATGTGTGTTACCCATACAAATGTTCTAATATAACCTTACGTATCACATGGATAAGTCCTTTACTTATACATAACTAAGGGAAAACCCCTTTTACCCTTAAAAAGGCCCTTTTAACACACCTCTACCCATATTTAACACCATAAAACCTATGTATGGGTAATTTTTTTAAAAAAAATCACAAAAGGTCATATAAAATAAATCCAAAATTCTGCTTTAAGAATAATTAAAAATTCATAATATTACATATTACTCCAAATAATTATCTAAAAATATATATAACGACATATATGCAATGTTGACCTCAAACGAGAGTAGTCAATTCCAAGAACAGTAAAATCCACTTTACCTAAAACCCTATATCCTACAATTGGGTTGGTGAAATTAGGGAGTATGTAACCCAAAAATAAAATTAATCTTACAACCATATAGAATATAAGATGATAATACCTCACATGAAATATATCTCTAATGGTGTTAGAAAATAAAAGGCATGAATTTGACCATCTCTGATTACATGACCTCTCTGACAATGATACAAACTACCTCTATGAAAATGATATACTCTCTATCCCTAAAGATTAAGCAAATCATGGGTCTATCCTATAAATGTTTCATACTCTATCTATCATTCATAGCCTGGAGAACCATACTCGTGTTACTGCTATAGCTACTTCCATAGAAGAAACTACCACAACAACTGAACCTGAAGCATGCCTATGACTAATAAAGTATTAGAATTTTTAAATTAATTAGGCCAATTTGATTCATTTTTTTATAAAAAATCTACATTTTATATATTACCATGTCATTTTCTATAAATAATATCATTTGGAAAAGTTTCCTTCTCATCATCCTTCCCTTTATGAACCTAAACCCTATCATAATTCAAATTTTTCATCATATTGACACTGAGATATAAATACTTATTTTGACTCCAATTTTTAATGATGGGTTTTAGAGTTCTCCTTCCCCATTTCAGTTACTTCTCTCTAAACTATATCCATTAGTGACAATGTATTTTTATTATCTATGTGGCCCCATTGCTTGCCTTGATTATTTTTCATTTAATATGAATTACTTGAATCCTTATAATTTTCAAACACATTAAAAACATTTCAATTGAATGACTAAATATATGATATTTATATAAAATATATATTCTAAAATACCTGTAGGATAATAAGTAGATATATTCCAATTTCTATCCAAATCTAGTTAATAAGTATATAGATTTTCATAATAAATGACCAATTTAATCTCATAATCTGATGTAAATAATGAAATAGTGTTAATAATAGAAATATTAATGAACACTTCACGAACAAAAATATATATGCACTATACCTTCACTTTCATTATACATTTTAATTAAAAATAATAATAATTGATACAATATCCCAAAGAATATATTCCATAAACTAAAACCATTTATGTCATTTAATGTGAATCCTTACCTATGATAAATTGTTACTTTGAACTGTATAAATCATTGATGTAGATCTATAATTTTGATCCTTACTAGATTTAGAGTGATAGAAAAAAATATAACTATAAATTATGTATAATTTTATTTATATCATTAGAATTGTTATCTTTAAAATTTTATGATTTTATAATTATTTTTACATATATTATATTAAATTAATAGTAATTTGGTATGATATATAGAAATGTATGTATATATAGTTACTAATAAAAAAATTATTTGTTTATATGTTCATGTATATGATCAGTTAGAGTATTACATAACACTCATGAAGAATTTATAACCAAAATTTTAGGATAATTCTGCTGATGCATCTAAATACTAACGCCATCCATTTTAAATCCAATTTTAATATTTACATTTTGAAATTATTTTTTAAAATTTCTATCTATTTTAATTGAAGATATTTCGTGATGGTTTCTAATAAATTTTTGTGTTTATCCCAACATAACATTTTTATGAACTTTTTTGCTAAACTGAAAAAAGAGTTTCTAGATGTTGAAAATGTTTTTTTATATTCCTGGAGAAAAGAAAATTATGAAGTTTACTTTATTAAGAAACTTCAAAAATAATTCAAACGATTCTATGATAATATACATGTTACTAACATCCTGAAAGCCTCATTATTCATCATTTTAACCAAAGGGTTAGTTATTATTTTTTGAAAACATTTCTAGGAATTCCTTTTGGGCATCAAACTATCTATCATATATATCAATGATAATTTTAATGACTGATAATATTTTTATGTTTTATGATATAAAATTTACTAAAAATTCCATTAGATGAATAAAATGCATCCCCCAAAAAAATCACTCCTGATGATGTTGATGTATGTTTTCATGGAATTTTAATGTTGTTTATTGGACATACCTTAACAGACGAACATTTATAGATAGGGATACTATTGTATAAATTCTAGGGTTTGAAAAGAACACTTTTTTCAGAAGTCATAGTAAACCACAAAACGATCACTGGATAAGCTTTTCTAAAAGGTTCAATAAGATCAATAGTTGATATAATATGATGAACTATATGTGATAAGATGATGATGGTCAAAATGTTTGAGGTTTTTATAAAGGAAAATTAGTTAAAATAATTTGATGTATCAATTGATTATTCAAAAAACGGTTGCTCCTAATATTTTAGTTTTATGAAACCGTAAAAAAATATAAATATGGAACAAGGATAATTCCAAGATTTTGAAACCATATTATTTATTCATGGAAGGTTTCATGTGAATAATTAATTCGAATTTGAAAATATCCTCCCAAAATAATTCCATGGGTAAAGAGAAAATGATAGAGGAAATTGAGTTTCTACATAGATTGTTTTTAAGATGATCAAAGTATACAGTTTTGTTATAGGATTAGTGAATCTTGAAGGAGAAAAGTTATAAAGTGAGTTGCTTCATCGGATAAAATTACCTCAGATGAAACATTAGGCAAAGATCCATGATATTAAATTTTTTTTTAAAGAATCATATAAAGTACAGATATGTAGAAGTATGAAAAAACATATTCAACTAGATTTATAAAAATTAGATAATCAATGTATTATAATTATAAAATGTTTTCCATAAAAACATCTTCTAGATAGATATTCTTGAGACACTTTACATAAACTTTTAAAGTTTCAAAATTTAGTTATTATGAACAAGTACATTCAATTGAGGTTTATATTTTTTAGTTTTTTAACATCTAAAGTTGAGGATGTCTGAAGAAGGTGAAGTCGCTGAATATTTTACAATTTTTGGAATGCCTAAAAATTTAATCAATCTTCATTAAAATTGTATAATTATTGGGAATCATTCTGTAAAATTGAATATATTAGGAGTATAGAAATATATGTTTCATAGAGTGGGATAAATGAATATGGTTTCCTACCACTTATACTTATGGGGAACCCATATTAAGAGGAGAAAGATTATGATGTACTTATTACTATTTAGTAACAAAAATAAGAAACTCTGTAGGATTTGTGTTTGAAGTGATATTTCAACCAATGTTTTATTTTATGATGAAGAAGAGTTTTTGATAGATTTTTCTTATAACAGTATAATAAAAAGTTTCTTTACTATGATTCTAGAAAGATAATTACAAATAAGAGTCACTAGAAATATTTTTTTGAGCATAGTGTGCCACAAATTTCTTTTTAAATCATACAGAGATCATGCAAAATTTTAGGCTCAGACTTTATTGAGGTGCATCAGAAAGAGTTTACCAAAAGATGACAAGAACCTGAGAAAAACATTATGGTGTGGTGGAATCAGAAAGGCATTCCATATAAAATTTGTTTAAGTAGATTTCATAATGTTTCATACATTTTTTAGGCTTGGTTTTGTAAGAAAAACATCATAATGATGGGAGTTAGTATAATCATACCTATTGGGATACAGAAGGAGTCTAACTAGGGGATCAAATATTGAATTCAGTTATTTCTAATAGTTAATATTCATATACCATTGAGAGTGTACATGGAATGGATGTAAGTTCTCAAACTGAGGAGGAATCTTATAAATCATGCATTCTATGCTTACATTACAATATTTTTATGCTTGTGAGTTTATTAAAAATTTGATAAGGAAATAACTCCAAAAAGTTACAAAGGCTATGTTTATAAAAGCCTACAATTTATATAATTTCACCTTTGATTAAATGCCACCTTCTCAATGATTCAACAATCCTTAGAAACATCAATTGTTATCAATGAAAAGGTCCCCCTATTGAACACTTATCCTTGAAAATCTCAATTCATCCAACATAAATGGTATTCATACATTCTATGGTAATAATTATTGTGGTTTAGAAAATAGAATGATTACCAATCTCATATCAGTTGTCTTGGAGGTTATTAGATGAAAAAATAATTGGGTTTCAACCCATTGGGAAAATTTATTACATGACTATTATTCAGAAGAGAATAATTGAGGGTAATGTAAAATCTAGAAATTATCTTCTTATGCCCCTATTATAATATGTTTTCATTAAAGTTATGGGTAAAAAATAGACAATAAAATTTGTGACAATATCTAAAGTATCTTTGAGGTAAATAAAAAAGTTTTAATGACCTGGAAATTCCATATAATTTTTATAATTTTATATAATTATTATGAGAAAGAAAAAATTGACAACACATGATTCCGAGGCCCGAATAGAGCATAAAGGAATTTTAAATTTTTTTAAGGTATGTTCAGTAAACGTGTGGGTGGGAATTTCTATATTTTGAACCAGTGCTGGGATTGAAAATCCGAGTGCACTGTTGAATTTGTAGTGCTAGGTTTCTCTTAGGTAAAGCATAACTCTGTTCGTAAAATTTGGATGGAAAAGTTTTTTTCCAAAATTTAATAAAAATAATAATAAAATAAATAAAGAATCTTTTTTATTCTTTTTCCAACCATTGAGAAATGGTATCAAGACCATAGCGTAATGTCAAGATTTGATTGAGATCCATTTGTTGATAATATTATTTTCTTACGTAACCATACTGCTCACAGGATTAATAGAACATTAATTTTGGTTCAGTAATGAACCACATTAATTAACACAACGTAGGTGGGTCCTATCCCTTTATTTAATAAAACCTTGGACATATGTTTTGGGAGAGATAAGAGTAGATGCTCTGAAGAAACACTAGTGACTTCTTCCTCTAATGAATAATGGATATTCTATGATGTCAAGGAGGATTCAAACCGGACATCGATGGGAGATGGAAAATGCCGATGAAAATCTTCCAAAAATGGTATATCCTCTTTCATTTTCAGCAAATACAATGTGTTCAGGTAGGGTTTTTTTATTCAAAGTGAATTATTGCCTCAACCTACCCCATTCTTGAATTATATAACGAATGTAGATCAAACAAATAACGATTTGATCCGTGATTTGTCTTAATCTATGGATGGTTATTTAGGGAAATTAATATCTATATTGATCTGATTACTTTCCCTTGATAAAAGACTAACACAGAGGGTGGAAGCCAATCCAAATAAGGCCTAGCCCTTCCACCGCTCTTAGCATTGATGCATTCTTCATGGCCGAATGTTTAACATAACGGTGACATAAAACGGAGGGCCACACATTGAAGGTGTTGTCCCATGAGGCCCATATGCGCATAAAGGAATAAAATCAGACCATCAGAGCTTCACCAGTGGCCTACAGAAGTGCCTCCAGCATGGAACCACAGAAGCGATGGCGCGGATGACTGATGGCCATGAAGAGTTGGCGGCACCTATAGGCACTGCGGCGAATTGGGGGTGGTCGGCTAACATCAGACATGTTGTTGGAGTATGGAGTGCCACGAAAGAGATTTTGTAGCTCCATCCGTAATGGTAGAGGACCTAAGTCTGCAATCCCACCCTCGACCAGTCCACAAGACGGGTCGGTTGGGAGGGAGACTCCATCCTGGCACCACTGTTGGAAGACCCAAACAGACCCTCATCCGTTCGGGGGAGCTGGAACTACGCCCAGCCAATGGACCAGACCAGATTCAGCCAGTCTGGGTCGGGCCCAGCAGAATTGGTCAGCTCATGTCGGGTCATTCGAACCAGGTCTAACCCGACCGAGACCCATTTCAACCCAATTTTTCTTAAGGGGCAATATCTCCTAAATCGAATGACCATTTGATGAAACTTCTATGGCACTGGAACCCTTAGGATGAGAAAATCATTATGATATAAGCCACATGGGTTTGGGAGAAAGTTGGAGTATGGATGTGTTGGATCACACTCGAATCCAACCAGGCCCTCAGTACAAAAATGCCTATAACATATAGATGGGGCGTCCAATTGACACACCATATATTTAATTGAAACCCTTATGATGTGTTAGTTCTTTGGGTT
Source organism: Viscum album (assembly GCA_963277665.1). NCBI lineage: Eukaryota > Viridiplantae > Streptophyta > Magnoliopsida > Santalales > Viscaceae > Viscum > Viscum album. Next base: position 759,893,059 of record OY728147.1, read on the forward strand.
ACTTCATTGTGGGACTTAGTGGCAGTTGAGGTACAACTGAGGGCTTGAAGAGTAGAATATATGGAACTCAAGCACACCAATTGTGGGATTCTTGTTGCTGGGTTTCATGTGAAGATCACTACTTTGTGGTCGACATCAGAGCAACCCCATGTGGATCGATGACTTATGACCCTTTGTGGATTAGCAGTAGCGCAACCCGAAGAGGACCAGCCTTAGATTTTACCATCATGGATCATCGACATACAACCATGTGTGGATCGACGATTTATGACCCTGTGTGGATCCATGACTTACGAACGTATATGGATCAGCAGTAGCATGACCCGACGAGGACTAGCCTTAGAGGAACCCATCGTGGGTCAGCAACTTACAACCCTGTGTGGATCAGTGACCTACAACCCTGTGTGGATCAGAACTAGAATGACTTCTTCATGGTTCTGTAGTGGATACTATCAATGTAAAAATGTTGATTTATCTTTTTTACTAATCATCATTATTCCTAATTCATTAAGTTATATACCTGGTGTGAGTTGAGTCTTTTACTTTTTGATTTGTGACTTAGATCATGCTTTGAGGTTTTCCTTTATAGAGTTCTAGGAGACCTTTGAGGGTCTTGGGGTCCCTACTGGGTATTTTTATACTCATCCCTACACGGGCATTGGCCCACCTTGATGTGCCTTGTGAAGACAAGAGAAAAAATTGATTAATATGTGGGAGTCAGGACTAGACGATGCACCGAGGTGACCGGTTGACTCAGAGATCTATAGTGAAGAACTCTACCTAACCTCTAGGTAGGATCCCTGGAAGATGAACTCATTATATTTTATTTACTTTTTTTACTATATTTTAGTTGGGTTTGTATACTAGCGCATTCTACTTCAGTTCACACATTTACTTTCAGTAGTTATATTATGTGGTTTGCTCGTGCTGTATACCTAGTCTCTCTATTTGTAGGTTTAAAGGCAATGCATTATCTTTTTAGGGATATTCCTTTCTGGTCCTAGTCTCTAACCCCTGGCCTATGGAATGTGGGCTTGGGGTAGTCACAACATGGGCCCCAGGGGATGGGTCGTGACAATGTGGTATCAGATGAGTCAGTTTGACTGAAGAACAAAAAATTTGATATTTTAAATGGAGCAAAAATGTTAAGTGTTTTGAGTACAATTTTTGGTTCGTAGAGTCTAGTGTTTGTGTGGCGGCTGACGTATCCATACACAATGACACTAAATTCTGATTTCTGACTTCGTACATGAAAGCACTGATTGCATGTGTTTTTGAAATGTTTTTCTTTTCATCAGTTTTTATTCCACTCACTAGTTTTATCTTATTGAATATGGCACATCTGTTCCTTAACATAATTCCACCACGTAGACTGTCATCTAGGATTCTAGAAAAGTTCACGATGTTGACCTACGGAGTGATGAGGCTTTAGTGTAGGGACCTCTTTTAGCTATCATACCTTTGGGTGGTGTACCGGTAGCACCCCCACCCATAGGGAAATAGTTTCAACTATCCCCACTAGAATACCGTGCACACCGAATGAGCACATTTCATGAGTTCCATAGATAGAGTCCTATGAGGTTTTGGGGCGAGAAAGATCCACAGGCAGTTGAGGATTGGCTGGAGGCTATGGCATGTGATTTCTATTTTGTCGAGACACCAATAGACCAGATGGTGATTGTAAATGCTAGCATATTTTAACGAAAAATAGGGAGATGGAGAAAACTAATGCTCTAGTTTCACAATGTGGTGAACCTCACCTGGTTGTACTTTGAGATCCTCTTCAGGGCGGAGTTCGTACTAGAGACACTAAGATCCCTGCATATTCAAGAGTTCATTCAGTTATAATAGGGAAGCCTGAAAGTAGCCTAGTACTCGACAAGATTCAATGACCTCTCATGATACTATACCAACATGGGATGAGACCCTTTATTCAGGGCCAATACCTTTGAGCAGGGTCTCCAACAAGAGATTAGAGCATCGATATCTCTCAACATCCTGACACATGCTAATATGCTAGAGTGATAACTTTTGGTGGAGATCTTCCTTGCTGAGAAGGCACTGATAGTGAGAGCTGTCACCGGACGACACGTAACCACGTCATTTGTAGTAGGAATTAGGTGGATGATATGGGTGCCTAAGAGGGCTAGAGATATTGGAGGAAGACCCCATCATGTAGGGTCGGAGGTGCAGAGCTCATGGGATAGAGGATGTTAACAGAGGAGCAGAATGTGCTACTTGGGGGTGGAAATGGTAACATGGCTCATGACTACCCAACCCACTACACCGAAAATCATTAGATGGTTGAGGGACCACCGAGTAAGAGAGATAGATTCGAGCAAAGAGTTCCATAGGGTGGAGTACATGGAAGAATAGTTGACCATACAGTAAGCAGTGGGCGGAAATTTGAGGTTCTACCACCACCACATCCAAGAGGTCCGCCCAAACCTTAGAGAGCTGGTGGACAAGAACGAGCTCACCTTCAGGAAGCTGAGCCCTATTACCACATCTATTCAGAGATTATACAATTTATGATCTGTGTCTACACCACCCTAGATACAGATATTATAAAAATAGGTTTCAGTCATTCTTTTATTTCCCAAGTTCTCGTTCGGAGGTCGAAGATTATGGTAGAGTCGTTGGCTCTATCCTTACATTTACAGACTCTTACGGGAAATAATTCTATGATTACAGACTAGTTCTGGCAGTGTGAGATTACTCAAGGAGTATAGTTCTTCCACTGTGATATCCTAGTAGCTTCGTCGAGGTGTTACAATGTCATCTTGGGAATGGAATGGTTATCCATGTTCCATGCTCAGATTGACTATTTTAGGCACAAAGTGTGGTGTGTTTGTGAATATGTGAGTAGGTTTTCTTGTACTGGTGAGAAGGGAACATTTGCATCTTAGGATGGTCTTTCTCAGAGGATGGTGCTACCAATCACTCATTAGTTGGCTAGCCATACCCTCAAAGAATTTGACGAGATGAGTCTGAGTTATCCTATAGTGGTGGAAAAGTATGATGACATATTTTTTGAGGATATTCAGGGACTACCTCCTCGCAAATTGGTAGACATCTACATCGACCTGTACCCTAGGAAAAAAATGATATCTTCACCAGAATATTTTATGGAACCCACAAAACTTCATGAGTTGAAGGTACAACTAAAGGACATACATGGTAAGGGGTTCATCAGGCCTAGTGTTTCCTCATGGGAAGCCCTGATTTTGTTTACCAAGAATGAAGAAAATAGTTCTTGGCTTTGCGTGGTGTATCAGATCCTGAACTAGGTTATCGTGAAGAACAAGTATTCACTCCCTAATATTGATGATCTCTTCAATCAACTAAAGGGAGCTCGTTCGTTTTAGAAGATAGACCCCACACCAGTCTATCATCAGCTTAGGGTATGAGAGGAGGATGTATGGAAGATGTCCTTCAGATGCTGGTATGTCCACTATGAGTTCGTTGTGATTCCCTTCGGCAAGACCAATGCCCAACCAATGTTCATGGGACTCATGAAAAAGATATTCCAGCCTATGTTGATCACTTCACATTGTTCTTCTTTGACGACATCTTGGTGTACTCAACATCAGAGGAGGAGAATGCCCCTCGTATGTAGATAGTTCTAGATACACTCCAAGAGCACTAGATTAATGGTAAGCACTTGAAGTGCTAGTTCTAGATATGAGAGGACCACTTTCTAGTACACATTATCTCAAAGGATAGATTTGTAGTGGATATAGTGAAGATAGAAGCAATGCTTTCTTGGGATCCACCTAGGAGTGGGACCGAGGTGTAGAGTTTCCTGGGGGTTTTTTGGGAACTTTCGGAGATTCTTATCTAAACTGTCTAGAGTAACAGCACCCTTGTCTATTGCAATGCATCCAGGACAAGAATTGGATGTGTCCTGATGTAGGAGTGAGTGGTGATCATCTATGACTCAAGATAGTTGAGACAACATGAGTATAACTATGATACCCACAACCTGGAGTTATCAGCAGAGGACTTTTCCTTGAATATGTAGTGATAGTACATGATGGGTGAATGGTTTACCATCTACTCTGATCACAAGAGTATCAAGTATATCTTTTCACATAAGTACCAGAACCCGAGACATCAACGATGGATGGAGTTCCCCTAGGACTATGACTATGAGATAGTGTACACTCTTGGGAAGGGAAACATGGTGGCGTGCACACTCAGTAGGAGGGATGGTTTATAGTTTCTGAGTGAGGTGATAGAGTAGCTAGCCGCGTTGAAGTTATCCTTCATGGATTGTGATGGAGCAGCTTACCTCTAGTATATGATAGTCACTCCCCCACTCCTTCAGCGAGTCAGGGAGGCTTAGCTTGGGGACATTGACTGTGAGATCCGACGTACTCATATATCCTCAAGAAAATCTCCTGAAATATTTTATGAATGTGGGGAATACCTCATCCTTTTCAGAGGATTCCCCATGTTACTACTGACTCTACAAGAGGAGGTATTGAGGGAGTTCCACGAATCTCATTTTATAGTACATCCTGTTGTGGCGAAGATGTACCAAGACCTCCGACATCAGTGCATGGGGTCAATGATAAGAAAGTAGTGGAATAGTTCATTTCATGATGCCTCACTTATCAGCAAGTGAAGGATGAACATCAAATTCTAGTAGGCTTAGCACAACCAATTGAGGTGCCAAAATGGAAGAGGGATGGCTTCTCTTTGGACTTCATGACAAGGATACCACGTTGGTCTAGGTGTCACGATTCCATCTGCGTGATCGTTGACCAGCTGACTAAGTCATCCCACTTCTTACCCATTCGAGAGCAGGGATCAGTATAGGGATTGAGACGCCTCTACATACAAGAGATGGTATATCTTCACAGGGATCCATCAAAAATCTTCTCAGATTGTGACACTCATTTTATGTCCCTGTTGTGGAAGGGATTATAGGAGGTAGTCAGACTCATCTATGCTTGAGAACTGACTTTCACCCTTAGATAGATGGTTAGACGGAGTGCACCATTCTGACGCTTGAGAACATGATTTGTTATTGCGTCCATGATTTTGTCCGTAGTTGGGAGAATCAATTTTCATTGATGGATTTATTATACAATAACAACTATCACTCAACCATCAACGTGGATCCATTGGAGGCCTTGTATGGGGGACCATGCAGATCACCTCTATGCTGGACAGACCCTGGGGAGTCAACACATATGGGTCCAGAGATGGTACGGGCTACCAGTAAGAAGGTGTAGATCATACAAGAGGGGATGAAGACTGCACAGAGAAGGAAAAAGTCGTATGCTGATAGAAGATGGATACCCTTTGGTTTTGATTAGGGTAACCATGTCTTCCTATGGGTGTGACCAGGATGAGATTTGCAGAGATTAGGCTGGGGCCGCAAGCTATCTTTGATGTTTTTCAGACCTTTCTGAATCCTGAGTAGAGTCGGTGAGGTGGAATACCACCTAGATCTTCCCCCATAGATGCACTGGGTTCATAATGTTTTCCAAGTGTTGCAGCTGAGGAGATACGTGCATGATCCATCGCACATCATCGACTAGGGAGAGATGGACATTGACGATGGGGTGATTTTCATAGAGTTCTCGATAGAGATAGAGGATCAAAAGAAAAGGTCCTATGGGGGTGGTTGATTATTTTGGTGTGAATTCGGTGGTAGCACGTGAACCTCCAAGAGAGAAAATGGGAGCGGGAGGGTGAGATTCATGCTTAGTACCCCCCATTTGTTTTCTTATCCTTTATTGTGGATTTCGAGGCTGAAAAGCCCTATGTTTTGGAGAATGTCAAGAACTAGAAATTCCATATAATTTTTTAATTATATAGAATTATTAAGAGACTATGAAAACTGACAACACCTAATTTCGAGGGCCAGAGAGCCTAGAATAGAACTGTGAAATTTTATTAAGGTACTTTCAGCAAATGTGCGGGCATGAATTTCTCACTTTTAAGCTGGTCCATGGATTAAAAATACAAGGGCACCATTGAATTCGCCACACTGGGATTCAATTATGTGAAGATTAACTTTGTTTGGAAAATTTCAGACTGAAAATTTATTTTTTGGACTTTCAAAAAAAATAATAAAAAAATAACTAATGAGGTTATTTGACTCTTTTGGAAACCAATGAGTGATGAAGGAGGGACCAAATCATAACATCAGGATTTGATTAAGATCCATTTATTGACATGATCCTTTAGTTGCGTAACCAAAATGCTCGTACGATTAATGGAAAATTAATCACAGTTTATTAATGAACCACATTAATGAACGCAATGTAGGTTATTCCTTTTCTTTTATTTAATCAAACCATGGGCATGGGTTTTGGAAGAGAAAAGAGAAGAAGCTATGACAAAACACCGCCAACATATTTCTCCAACAAGGAATAGAGATTAGGTGATTCCATTGAGAATTCAAACAAGACATCGAATGGAGATGATGAACACCGAAAAATATCTCCGAACTATGGATTCTCCTCCTTCGTCTTTAGAAAATCCAACATCTTCAGGTAGGGGTTTTGTTTATTCAATGTTAATTATTAATTCAACCCACCATATTTTTGAATTATAAAATTAATGTGGATCAACTAACTAATGGGTTGATCCATGATTTTTTTGAATCTACGGGTGGTTATTGTGGGAAAATTAATCTGGGTATTGATTTGATTACTTTCCATTGTTAAAATAGTAATGCGGAGGGTGCAAGCCAATTTGAACAAGGCCCTGACCCTTTACCACTCTCAGTTTTGATGTGGTCTTCATGGCCAAATTCTCAACATGATGGAAACAAAAAACTGATGGGCACATAGTAAAGATGGCATCCTTAGAGGCTCGTAGGCATAGATGGGATGAAAATCGGACCACCCAAGCTTCACTAGTGGCTCGTGGATGTGTTTTCGGTGACCCACAGTGGTGGCCAGCTCTCACCAGCCACAAAGATGTGGTAGAACCCGCAGGTGCCACAACAGATAGGGACAAACCAACCAATGCTAGCCACATTGTTGGTGTGCGGTGCGCTGCGAAGGAGACACCACGGCTCAAGTTGTTGTGGTGGTGGGACCGCATCCATGGGTCCTGCCCTTGACAAGTCCATCGGGCCGGTCAGTTGGAAGGGAGGTGCTAACTTGGTGCCACCGTGGGAAACCTGAATGGACCCTTGTCCATTTGGAGGAGCTGGGACCGCACCTAGCTAGCGGGGGCACCCAACCGGTAGACCAGACTATGTCCATCTGGTCTACGCTGGGTCTAGCTAGTCTGGGCTGGGTCGGCCCATGTCAGACCTAGGTCGGGTCGGGTTGGACCAGACCCAGACCCAATTAAACCTAGTTTCTCTTAAGGGCCATATCTCATTAACCAGATAACCCTTTGACAAATTGTCTATGGCACTGGAACACTTAGGACTAGATGGCCCTATTGAGATACTCCACTTGGGTTTTGGAGAAAGTTTTGGTACATCTGGGTTGGATCAAAATCGAATATAACCGGTCCCTGAGTTCTGAAATCCCTATAACATACAGACCGGGCAGTCGATTGAAGCATCGTCTATTGCGTTGGAACCCCTTATGACATGGATATTATTTAGGTTACTTCTTCATGGAACTTTTCAGATTTTGAGGTACAACTGATGGCTTGAGGATTAGAATATGTGTAACTCAAGCGCACCAAGTGCGGGAATCCCATGACTAGCTATCAAGTGAAGAGTGCCTCTTTATGATCAACATCAGAGTGACCCTAAGTAGATCGACAACTTATGGCCCATTATAGATCAGTAGTATCGTGACCCTACGAGGACTACCTTAGAGTGGCCCATCATTGATCAACAACTTATGACATTGTGTGGATCGATGACATACGAACCAATGTGGATCAGTCGTAGTGCAACCCGATGAAGACCATCCTTACAGTGACCCATCGTGGATCAATGACTTACAACTCTATGCAGATCAATGACTTACAACCTTATGTGGATCAGTAGTAGCACAACCTGATGAGGACAAACCTTAGAGAGACCCATTGTAGATTAGCGACTTGTAACCCTATGTGGATCGGGGACCTACAACCCTATGCAGATCAACATTAAAATGAATTCTACATGGTTCAACAGTCTAACTTCTCAATGGAATAATTTTCAATTCTCTTTATAACTAATCATCATTATTCCTAATCTTTTATGTTATATACCAGGTGTGATTTGAGTCTTTTACTTTATTCTTTGTGATTGAGATCATTCTTTTTGGTTTTCATTTTTGGATTTATGGGAGACATTCAGGGTCTTAGTGTCCCTACTCAATATGGTTATACTCACCCCTGAATGGGATTATCCCACACCTTTTTGTGTCTTGTTCAGGTGAAATACATATTTTACCGTGATCTGGGAGCTAGAACTTGATGGTGCATAGAGGTGACCAGTTGACGTGGAGATTCATAGTGACGATATGTACCTACCCTTCACTCAGGATCCTTGGAATACGAACTCAAGAGCTTTTTTCCTTTTATGTTGTATTTTCTTTTAGTTGGGTTTGTATACGGTCCCATTCCACTTCATTTCACACATTTACTTTCAATTTTTATACTACGTGGTTTTCTTCTTGTTGCATACCTAGAATGTGTGTTTGTAGGTTTAAAGGAAATGCCTTCCGTTTTATGGACATGCCTTTCTGGTTCTAGTCTCCAACCCCTGGCCTATAGAAGGTAGGCTTGGGGTAGTCACGAAATGGGCCTCAGGGGACGGGCCCTAACAAAAGTAATTCAGTAATTGTTTCAAATATGGTAGAGAATTTTCTATGATATAATAATGAGATATGGAGAAGCTATTAATGAATACTTCCCCAATGTAAATAATGTGGTATTCAATATCAGAGGTTCTAAAAATTTCATGAAGGATTCTGCAATTTTCATGAAAAGAAATAAAAAATTCATTGATATATTTTACTCTAAAATATCATTTTTATAATATAAACAAGATTTACCATTTTATGAATTGTATAACTTTATTATTGGGTTTTAGATTATAAAAATCCATCATTCAAAAAGAACATATTTGAAATTGGTTTTGAATCTAAAATAGGGTTAAAATTCAATGATTTAGATAATTCTAATCTTAGTGATTCTAATGATAAATTATTTGATGAAATTAAAGAGAATATAATGTATCATATCTATAGAAACTAATGGATAAGTAGATAAAATTATGGAGGAAAACATCCACTCAAATGTTTTTAGTGTGGATGAATTCATAATTTTACTATGAATTTCCCCAAGAAGTATATTTTTTAATATGAATATCATTATAAAGAAAAAACATGTCGAAATATTTTTAAATAAGTTCTTAATAAAGATAAGAAATATATTAATGGTAAAACAATTTTGAAATTAAATAAGTATATGGAGTAAAAAATTATAATATGAATCTAATAAAAAAAATTAAAAAGAAGATAAAAAATCAAAATATTTAGAAACTTCTTTGAATGGGATGAGGAAAAGAAAGATTCCTTAAATATTGAGTCAGAAGAAGCGGGTGAAAAAAGATATATAGAATATCAATTGAGATCAAAACATGTTTATTATCTTGATAAAACACTAAAGTAAAGAAACTGATTCAACTAATGAATGGAAAAAGTATAAAAGATAATGAATCAAGAAAATATCTATTTAAATAGGAAGATTTGAATATATAAGAGATCAAAAAACTCAAACTGAGAGTTGATGAACAAGGGAAAATTCTGTTATATGTTAGTAGGAAACTTTTAGGCAAGGATGGTGATGTTTGTAAAAATCAATCAATGCATTTTGGGGATAAAATTACCCTAATAATTATTAATGAAAATTTCAACAATGATTTAGAGTTTAAAGATTAATCTTCTCAATTTATTTGAGAATTATCATCTTAAGAATCAGGTAAAATCCTCACCGACTTAATGTAAAAGTTCTTATGATTTTTTTAGTTTTTCAGGTGTTAATATTTTTTTGAGATATATTTGGTAGAGAAATGATGTAAAAATATAATACATTAATGAAATATCAATCCATCCTCCAAAATAATGTTTCCACTAACATATAGGATCAAAATAAAATCATTTAACAAACTCAACTAACAGATTATAAAAATTATCATATTTTACTAGAAGAGTGATACTTTGTGAATATTGAGGAAGTTGTAGTATTTTTCGGCACACAACATAAAATTTTTGGCTCAATTTTTCTAATTTTAACTGTGAGATTAAATGAGGGGATGTAAAAATAAAATAAAATGAAGTGACTTTCCTAAGAGACATGAAGTTGAAAAGTAAATGTATTAAGTTGTTATAAAACATACAATAAAAATCAATTTGAGTGCATGGAGGAACATTTTGGAAGATGTGACCAACTAGATAATTATTCTGTATAATATTTAGAAAATTTTATGGGATCAATTTGTTATATGAGGAAGTAAAGAGATGTTATAAAGAAGAAAGATAAATAAAGAGCCAATTTTATTGAGATATATCTAGTATCTACCAGAAGGAGAAAATCATGGATTATAGAAAGTGTTTTTTCAACAAATATGACAGGTGAGAGGAAAATATTGAATGATTTTGAAAATATTGAATGAGGAGAAGTTATGTATAGCAATGATAGTTCCCTAAAAAGTATAGGTCTATATATAATAGAGATTGAAGTTGAGAAATTTAAATGTAAGGAAGTTTTATATGTTGATTATATCAAACATAATTTTCATAGTGCGAGAATATTTTTTGAGGATGAAAAAGAAGTAATATTAAGAAAATATTAGTGTATCATCAGAAGGATATAAGTTGGTAAATTCTTAACCAGGGGAGAATTAGCATGGATAAATCTATTTAAAATTGGATAAACTCTTGTTATTTGAGTGATAAAGATGAAAGAAAATTGTGGCACTGTATACTTGGTCACCTTCAGAAGAAAATTATGAAAATATTTCCAAATTAGATGATTAAATAAACATAAAAACATTGAAAAAGTGTATGCTATGTTTTTATAACAATTTAAAAAGGATAAAATAATTTGTAAATGTCATAATAAAGTTAAAATCCAATCTACCTGACATATTGAGCATGTTCACTACAATTTATGTGGGTCATGATAAATTAATCAATGATAGGTGATTTTTAATATATCATATTTTCTGATTATTTCACTTTGATGACCAATATTATGTTTTTGAAGCATATGTCATAGGATGTGGAAACATTCAGATTATTTAAGAGAATTTTAAAGATAAATGAGTTTTTATATAAATATTTTAATAAATGATAATGGAACGGCGTAAAAATGGAATGATTTTGAATCCAATATAAAGTATAATAGAATTAAAAATTGGTAAGGTTCTCTATAAACCCACCAACATAATGGAGTAGTAGAATGGAAAAAATATATGTTTGGTTGAAATGGGAAGAAACGTGCTGGAAGAATTTAATATTTCTATGTTTTAAAAGAGATAATCTATTTGTAATATTATTCATGTACAAATATTATGTTTTTTAAGGAAATAAATACAACATGGCTTCCTAATAAATGGGCTATAACAAGAAAAAATCAATTAAATATTTTATGTTTTTTGTAAGTACCTATTTACCAAAAATAAAAAATCTAGATGTTGGAAAATTTAATTAAAAAGCTTTGGAAGAAATTTTCATGGAATATTCATCAAATAAATGAAATTAGAAATTTTTTAAAAATGTTTAAAAATGTTAGTGTATTCTTATGATTTAAAATTCATTGAAAATCCACTTTCTTTAACCAAGGTTATTGAAAATGTTGGGAATGAGAAATTATAGACTTCCAGTAATGATAAATAGGTGAATATAAATGTGGGTTATTACAAGTGACTATACATTTAGAAGAATCATGTGCTGAGGAAATTGGTGCAGGTATAAAATCAAAAAAAAAAATCATACACTATATAAATAGGTTAAAACTAAAAATATACTTGGAAATCAAAATTCTCTAGTACAAATTATAAAAATAATGATATTATAAAATCAAACAAGGGTCATGTCAATGGTTATACTAGAATAAACTAAACACAAATAAGGGGTTTATGATATGAATGAATAGTTGTATTAGATATAGAAAAATTACACCTAGGGACTTTTTCCACATCTGATAGGAAAGAAACCCATTGGGAAAAAATGGGTTTATAGAAAAAAGTTAAATAAACTTGGATAGGTCTTATGAAAAAATATATACTTGTTTGTAAAACATATTCATAGGTGGAAGAATATTATTTTGAAGAAACTTTCCACTATATTGCAAGAACAAAAACCATTAGAATGTTTATAACAGTGGATGAACATTGTTGTTATAAACTTTATCAGATGGATATAAAGCAATATTTATTAAATTTGGACACTAATTAAAAATTTTATTAGGAGAAAAATAGTGGTTTATTACTTGAAGAATAAGAAATAAAGGGTTTAATATTGAATAAATACTTTTATGTGTTGAAATAAGGTCCATTTTCTTGGAACTATAAACATCAAAGCTTCTTTAAAATATTGTTTTTTATTAGCAGAAATATGAAAGAAACTACTATGTGATGTAAATAAACTCAAGTATCCTTATGGTTATTTTTTAAATTGATGAAATAATTTTTGAAGATGATAGGTGAAATTATATTAATGATTTTTCCAAAGAATTGAATATTTGTTTAAATGTCAATTCTAATAGAATAAACTTTCTTTTTGGTCATACAATTACAATATAAGTAGGGATTCATTTTTTCTAGAAATTTAATATAGGGGGTTTTAAAAAAAGTTTGGAATGAGATATTACAAGATAGTTTTACTCCCATTTCAGCTGGCATGAAGATAAGTAAATTTGATTCTATAAAAATTGGGAATCAAAAGGATTTCATAAAGTTAATAAGAACTTTGTTCTATATTATAGAATCAATTCATGAAATTGCATATTTTATTAATTTTTATGTTGGATACTAAAGTGATCTAGAGGTATCTCACATGTTTGAAACCAAAAGAATTATAAGATATGTTAATTTAACTTCTTCCAATGTTAGGTTTTATAAATTAAATTGTGAAATGTAATTTCCTAAATTTACTAATGCTAATTGGGATAAAGATTTCAATGATAGAGAATCTACATTAGGAGTAAAATTATTCTTAGGGGAATGTTCTGTGAGATGGAATAATATGAAAATGAGACCAGTAGACATGATCATTGAATAATTATAGTATGACACAACCCCCAATTCTTGAACACAAATGATTTGGATGAAATCTAAACAAGAATATTTGAAAGTGAAAGTCTATACACCATTTAATATTATTTATGATAATAAATGTTCCATGAATCTTTAAAAAAATCCTCCCCAATATTCATGATAAAAATTACATTTATATAAAGTATCACTTCATAAAAATGATGTTTATAGTGGATATTTTATGATAGAATTAATTTAAATAAATATAAAATTAATTATATTTTCACAAAAGATATTCCAAAAGATATATTTTATGAATTGATCTTCTAAATTCATATCCATCCTCTTTTAATGAATTCCTAAACGTTTTTTTGTAAGACTACCACCATTCATTGGACTATGTTAATAAAGCGAGAGAATGTGAAAATTTATCCTAAAAGCAAGAGTGAATGTACAATACTAAAAAAAATATGAATAAATGCTTATTATAAAATGAGGTATAATAAAAACAAAAACTTGAGAACTAGATTATCATAACATGGATAAAATTACTTACCACCGAAGGATAGAATTACCTCAAGAAAATACATTATTTAGTAGTGTGGCATTAGGATATTCTTTTTGAGAATGGTTATTATTTGATGATAAGTTTCGAAAAACAGATTTCTTGAGAAAAATAAGTTATGAAAACATTAGTGTTGAATAATTATGAGTTAAAAATTATTTTAATAAATATTTTCAGAAAACCATAGGTGGATATTGAGAATCCTTTAGGGTGTTTTTAACTATTTTTTTGTCATTTTTTCATTATACTTTTATTATAATGGTTTTTTAGAATGTGGAAAGGATATTTGATAAGAGTTTAGAAACGTTTTGTTATATAGTTGTAATAGAATAAAGAAATTAGAAAGTATACAATAATTTGTTTAGAAACATCCTAAAGAAGCCATATGATGATATCCTTATAAACAAATTCTTAACATTTTGAAATTATCAAGATATAATCTTTTTACTCTTGGGTTAGTTGACGTTCTGGATGAAAATTTTTAGATAATCCTTTGGATGTACAACTATCCATCAAACATATCAATGCTAAGTTTCTCGACCAGGGATGTTACTTAGTTTTCTCAGATAAAATGTTTTCAAAAATTTATCTGATAAATAAATAGACGTTACCCTCCAAACCACCCAGATGATGTTTTCAATGTTTTTCTGGGGTTAAAAAGTTTTTGATCATATATAACAGAGAAAAACCAGAGCAGATAGTGATACAAAGTTATCAGTACAAAAAAATCGCCTCATAACAGTAGTTTAAACCACAGCCATATGATTTTGCAATGGTTTCATAAAACCAATTTTAAATTGGTTTTGGAATCCAAGACGTCATAGTTTCATTAATTTAGTAGTGGTTTTTGGAAACTGTAGTAGTAAACATATTTATCAGTGGTTTTAGTGGTTTTAATGGCTATTTCCGGGGGTAGGGATGGTGTATTTATCGGTGGTTTAAACTGACACAATTATTTTCATTTTTTTACTTTAAAACCACTACTAAACCACCATATCCTATGCCAAATAATAATTTGAATTTATTTAGAGTATGTTTTAACCACGATATATTAGAGAATACAAAACTATATATGTGACTTAAAATGTCATGAAATCTAGTCCATTTCAATAGCATTAGTTTAAACCACTGCTAAATGGTGATTTATATGTAAAAAAAGGCAGAAGTTTTTGTAGACCAAGTACCAGTACCCTAGAAAGAAATATATTGAGAGATAATATAAAAACTAATTTAAACCATATAACAATGTTCAGTAGTCAAAAATCAAACAATGATTCATTAAAAACCATGTACAAAGAAAATATAATAGAATAATATAAACTATAGCATCTCAACCATCTGAAAATTTTTAATATATCTAAATCTAAGACTTTAAACTATATAGAACCAAAATTTGAGCAGTAAGACATAAAACTACAAATAAAGAACATATAATATGTATCCTTGAACCATCCTAATAAGAATGATTTAACCCAGTGCTTAGGATAACATTGTACAAAGAATTGGGTCTGACAATACTATTGATTAGTTTTAGGTTGTACTTTCTGTTTGATACAAACGAAGTTCTTAAAAATTACTTGGTAAGATAATCATGCATGAATATATGATAAAACCTATTTTATAACACTTTTACAAGGATGTTGTGTTTTCAATTTGGGTTAATTATTATTATAAGTGTGTTATCCTGGTTTTGGAACCACATTTAGTAGTGGATGAACCATATTCCATGGAATGTTTTTTATTTCAATAAAATTTTTCCCAAGAAATTAATAAGGTGGGGATAATGATGAGTATTACGGAAACTATTCCCTTTCATGTAGAGGGATACATAAATAATGGAGAAATTATAAATTTTTAGAATGACTTCTTGAAGAAGATGAGTTATTATATTCAATATTTCATATCTCAAACATGACAATGACTTTTAAAACATGTGTTTGAGTTTAAACTAATTCTAGATGATAGATTCATGATTATGATAAATAATTGATCCATTATTTTTATCGGAATGTCTATGAATTCATAGAAATACATTGTAATGGTGGTTGGTCGATTACCTAACCATTGTTGAACGATGAGATTCATTGTTGCAATTAATTTGGTTATGCATGAAATAACATGGTATCTATGGGATATAAGGCTATGTGATCAACACCCTAATTAAAAACCCAACTATTAATTTAGTAATCCTGTAAATAATTATGTCCTAAGTGGATTGATTGATGCTTCAGTGATCAAATTTTAATGGGGAGCTGAGCCTTCCATCTATGCACCCTATTAAATATGATGTAAACTTTTTGGGGGTTTAACCCTTAAAAAATATACCATCAATGTAAAATGACGGTTTTAGGGTGTGATGAGGTTGTTGACACATTTTTGCACCTTGTCACACATCATTTAGATATTTGAAATCAAGGGTTGGTTCAAGGAAATTATAACATGTTTTGATGGAGTGCATATTGAAAGATCTAAAAAAGGCCTATCAAATTATTTTTTTAAAAATGTCAGAATGTTTTTTATTTGTGGACTGGAAATTGATAATTTTTTGAAACATTGTTTACTCTTATTCTAGATTCATTCATTCTTAATATATTTACACCATTCTAAGTATGTTGGAAGAGCGTCCATATACCAAGATAGATAATTAAAACCAATGACTTTTTGTTTGGATGGAACGAATCCGTGGGAGTTTTATGCAATGATTGATTTATAGGAATCATTATTATATGGATTACAAATTTCAAATTTGGGAGGGAAACACTCATGTGAGTGTTGGACCGGTTGTTGGATGGTTTTTTAGTTTTTGAGTTTCTTAATTACTATAATTGGGTAATATTGTATTCCACGATGAATGTCAGGTACTAGTTCAAATACAACTTGGTAGAAGCTAGAGTCTAGGAATTAGGGTTGGGATACCTTTTTATTATCTAGGTGTGTTGGATTGGGAATGCACTAGAATGTTTTTTTTAATTGTGACATAAACGAATAAGATTTGGTAAGATCATGAGACATCACTAGAAGTTGGTTATAAGTAGTGGTGACAATGCTCCAAGTGATATTGGGGTACCTTTGATAAAAGATGTTATAATATGGATTTATAGATGTCTACTATTAAATTTGAGTGTTCTCAAATAATACTCAACAAAAATTAGTTCAATATGAGTTATTTCTAAATGTAGTATGTGGTCAGTGGGGAACCACTTTTGGAACATGGTTGGTTGAGACATGTGCATTTTAATGGTTTCTGAGATCATTCAAAGGAAAATAGATTGTGAAAAGTTTGAGCTTGGTCAAATGGATTTCAACCATATAAAAAGAATTGAGGACCAGGGATAATATTCTCCTATGTTACATATTAAATGTGTTGGGAGCACCGTTAGGACATTGAGGTCTTTCATAAATAGGAAATAGTTATAGTTGGACTACGATGACGTAGAATTGACCATTAAAAATTAAAATTTATTGTGGATATATCTATATGGTAGTTTATAATAGGATTATTATAGGATCAACTCTCTTATATATAGTCTCACTCAATGTCCTCAAGCACATAGTGTTATAGCTCCCAATTTGGATCTCCATTATCTTCCATGTATTATTCTCCCCTATAGTGATGATGCATGGCCAAAATAGAATTACATACCATCTATAGAATAGAACTCAAAGGATCTCTTATGAGAAGTGATCATTCACATGTGTCTAATGTGTTCAATGGTCGACCCAATGTTTATGGGCCACATCCTTGAATGACACGACTGTGGTGCTTATGTGTCAAACATGAATAAAATGAATCAAATAAAAAACATAGTAGTTGGTCCAGAATACTAATATAAAAATTCTAACATAAATTAAATGATCCTTCTAAATATATCCATCTTCCATTTGAACCACAGAATACATTATACTCCACCAACTTCATACTTCACCAATTCTAGGATCACTACCTCACTAAATCATCAAGACATATCAAATTGTAATTCCTTTATAAAAAATGGGGAATCGAGAAAATTTTATGTCATGAAAATGTTAGGTGAGTACTTTATGTGACACAAGATACATGATTAATGATACATGATACGTAAAAAAACATTCTATTTCCATATTTTTCCAACATATCGACAAGATCACTAATCATTGTCTGATGATGAACTCTTCTTGTTACCCTCTACACCTCCATATCTACTTCCTGCTATCAGATCCTATAAGATAATTATATTGAAAATTAAATAATATTGTATATTAATATTTAAACTTTTAAAAAATAAATTTATTACAAAATAAATGATATTGAAGTTTTGTGATTTACCTTCCCACTACCCTTCATTGATGCAATATCACCAGGGATAGATCTGATTATCTTTTGATATAAATCGAGCAACACTTTCAGTAAAGTGGATATCTGAGCCCCCTATTCCTAAATTGGGTTTTTCATAGAAACATAATATCTCTGAGAATATCGAATACAACCATGAGTAGATACATATTAAATCCTCTATGGCCTCCTAAGACCTCAAATGGTAAGGGTCCCAAACCCACCCTACACACTTGACCAAGATGGTCCTTCCCAAGAACATTACCAACTGGGTAATCCTTGGAGACTGAGTAAGACTACACCAGATTTTCATCTAAAAGTTCTTTAATTTTTACATATAAATTAAATATCAGTCATACTAGGAGAAATATATATTAACATAGTTACAACTAATAATAAGTTATTATGATGATAAATGAATTCAATGGTTATATTCAGATATCAATGCAATGGCATCCTTCTCTCGGAAGAACGCGCCTCACGCGCCAGGGAGTTTTCAAACTTTTTCGACCATTACTGGCCCTCGGTGCCCCTCTCTGGTCCCGTCTTCACTGGTGGAGGTGACGCGTTCGGCGTCAGTTGTGCCTGTTATGTCGGATCCGCAGGGTGCTCCCGCCTCAGCTCCTCCGCGCGCTTTTGCTCCGGCACCGGCCCTCCTCTTGTGGTGGGTTCTGCGTCGGTTCCACTGGCTCCAGCGCCTGTTCATCCTGGATGGTCGTTTCGGGATGCGGTCAGAGTTTCGGGGGTGGGGGTTTCATGCCCTTGTCTTCTTGAAAATGCGACGTTTTCTCACTCGGTGGTGAGGGAGGGCTCCTCGGTTTCACTGGTGGCGCCAGAGGCGGCTTTCACTGAGGCAGTTGCGGGCCTTAAATGGACCCTGGTGGTAAGGTTTGGGTTCCTCAAGCCTTCTCTCCTTGTTTTTCATCGTTTCGTGGACACCTGAGGTTTGCAGGGGGCCGATCGAGTGTCAGTGTTGCATCGGGGTTCCTTCTGTGTGGTGCTAGCCTCGGAGGCGGACTTTTTGCAGGCATGGTGCAGGGCCCCCCGGGCGTTTGGGCGCTAGAGGTTTAGTCTGTCTCGGTGGTCGATGGAGGTGCATTAGGGCAGGGAGGTGCCGGAGGCGGCTATTTGGATCAGTTTTCCAGGCCTACCTCTACCTTTCCACAATGGAACCTTTTTAAAGTTGATTGGGGATGCGTTGGGGGGGTTCTTGGGTGTGGCAGAGTCTTCGGTGTCTGGCGCGGAGTCCTTGGTGGCCAGGCTCTGTGTGGAGTTGGACCTCTCGTTACCGGTACCGGAGAAGTTCACTCTGTCAGTGCCGGGTGCTGTGGAGTGGGTGCAGGATGTTGTTTTTTCCGGTGTTTCCGCGGTATTGTTCGTCTTGTTTATTGTAGGGTCACTTGGTGCAGTCTTGCCGCAAACTTCATGGTTCTCTTCGGTCATCTGGTGGTAGTCAGTTTTCCTGGTTTTCGGGGGCTCGTCCTGGTAGCCCTGTTTCTTCTTCCTTGGTGTCGGCTCGCAGACCTCTTGCTCGCGAGAGGGAGGCGGTTCAGGGTGGTGGTCTTGTTGTGTCTGGCGGCCCTGCTGTTGTTTTTGAGTGTCTCCAGCCGCTGTCTGGCCTTTTGGACCCCGCGTCAGCCTCCGAGGCTTTTTTAGGGACGTTTTTGAGGGGCCTATGGCTTTCTGTTCTGACGTAGTTCCCTACTTCTTCGGTTCCTTGGTTCGGTTTTGGATATCCTCAGTCGGATAGGGGGTTTGGAAAGCGTGAAGTGGTTCCCCACATGGGTGGCTTTTATGCATAGCGGGTCTTTCAGGGTGGCGGTTAACAGAAGGGGTTGCTTGGGGATGGCAGGAGGCGGTGTGAGGGGCCTATCAGTGAGGTGCTTGTTTCTTCACAGGCTCTTTATAACACAGCTGAGGGTTGGATTTCAGTGCCTGTTTCTGTGGGGGATGGTGGGTTGTCCAGGGTTGCTGTTAGAATGCAGGGCGGGTCCTCCACTACCCACAGGCGATCATGTGGTTGGGAGGGGCTACAGGGAGGGAGCCCCGGGGTGATCACTAGGAGGATGAGGAAGAAGCTACTTGCTGGAGGGAGGTCTATCTCCCCCGTTCGGCAGGCTGCATCGCCTGGGGCCAGCACGATGATGAATGAGGCTTAATGTCTCCATTTCTTATTTGGAATTCTCGTGGGGTGTGGGCTAGGGTTAAAACTGACTACATCGTTTCGGAAGTAAGGAAGTATAAAGCCATCTTGGTGGCGGTTATCGAGCATAAAAAGTGGAGTGACAAGATACAAGAGTTTTCTAGAAGGATGAAGATACATGGAGCCATGCATGGAGCCTCGTCGAATAACTATATCTGGTTGTTTTGGAAGAGCGGTGTTTCAGTGACACTGTGGAAGGTAGGGGATCTAGTTATCACGACCAAGGTTACGTGGAAAGGGATAGAGTGGTTCATGTTGTTTGTCTATGGGAGTTGTGATGCGCGTCAGAGGGAGGGTCTTTGGGTGGAGCGAGATGATTTCGACTCAGGGGTTTTCCTATGGATAGTGGGAGGGGACTTTAACATTGTTACAGGACCGGAAGAGAAGAAGGGGAGGGGGTGTTTCAAAGCCGGGCGAGCATGGTGTTTGTGCAGTTCATGGCGGGGAAAGGTCTCAGGGATGTTGGATTCTCGAGGGACCCTTTCACTTGGTGTAACAACCGTAGAGGGGAGAATCGCAGCTGGTCCAAGCTGGACAGGTGTTTCGCGAACCTTTGGGCTTTCGAGGTGATCGGGGAGGTGAAGGTTCTCCATTTGGCTAGGGGTTTCAGATCACTCTCCGCTGCTACTATCCTTTGGAAGGGGTGAGAGGCCTCAGGAGGGCTTTTGGTTTTCCAAGTGGTGGATTGAGGACCCGTCAATCCTTGGACTGGTTACGCGGGTTTGGGGAGAGCCTTCCAGGGGGCACACGTGGGTGGCGTTGCATGGTAAGTTGCGGCGGTTGAAACAGGAGCTCATACGGTGGGCCAGTTCTTTACCAGCGTGGGATAGGGAGCTGGAGTCCTTCAATGCAGACATAGATATGCTGCAGGTTAGTTTGGAAGGCAGGTGGGACGATGTTGTGTTTAAGGAGCTCTCGGAGAAGAAGGAGGCTTTGGTGGTGAGGCTGCTTTCCCATGAACAAAGGGAAAGGGATCGGTTGAGGGTGAGACGGCTCAAGTAGGGTGATAAGAACACGGCCTACTTCCATGAATGCTTAAGGGAGAGACGGAGGGAGGTGAAGCCCAACATGGAGTTGGAGGACGGCTCTTTCTCAGATGATAGGGTGGTGGTTGGGGGTCAAGCGTTTGAGCATTTCAAGGATTTTTTGGCTGGTCCGAGAGGTGATGGGCAGGAGGCGTTTCCTTCCGGTGATTCTCGGTTATGGGAGGCGATACCAGAGGTGGTGTCAAGGCAAGAGAACTAACAGTTTGAAGCCATTATCGATGAAAGGGAGGTCCAGGCGACAGTATGGCAGTTGAACCCGGATAGTGCTGCGGGGCCGGATGGTTTCCCGGGGTGTTTTTACAGAGGGTGCTGGGACTGTGTGAAGAATGATCTAGTGCCAACCATTCAGGACTTTTTCCGAGGGGGTTTTCTCCCGAGGGTAGCGGCGGCGACTACCTTGGTCCTATTACCTAAGTGAAAAGACCCTACCTCACTCAATCACTACCGGCCGGTTAGTATGTGTAATATTCCTTACAATGTGTTGGTGGTTGTGATCAATAGTAGGCTGTCTAATTTTCTACCGAGGTGGGTGTCAACGGAGCAGCATGGTTTTGTAAAAGGGAGGACGATACAGGGAGCTATGGAGCTGGCACAGGAGCTGATGAGGGATTTAAACATGAATACTCGAGGAGCTAATATGGTGGTAAAGCTGGATAAGAGTAAATCTTTCGATAGAATGGAGTGGGGATTCATGAATGGAGTTCTGCGGAGGATGGGGTTCTCGGCTTGGGCAAGCGATATTTTCTTCAGATGAGTTAGTTTGTCGTGGGTGGCAGTGTCTTTCCTAGGGAGAACGCATGGCTTCTTCAAATCCGTCTGTGGCCTGTGGCAAGTGGACCATCTATCCCCTAGTTTGTTTATACTCATGCAAGACTCTTTTAGTAGTCTTATCAACAAGGGAATTGGCAGGGGGGAGATATTTCCTTTCCGAAGGAAACAGGGGAACCTCTCGGTATCTCACCTCATGTATACAGATGTTACTATTGTGATTTTGAATGTTGGGATGAGGTCTATGAGGGAGTTCAATGACTTACTGAAGGAGTACTGTAATTGGAGTGGCCAGCTGGTGAATCGGGATAAGAGCTATTTTTATATGGCGACTTTGTGTGGAGAGGACATGATGGATGCGGTTAGAGCGGTGTTGGGCATGGGGAGGGGGTCCTTACTGATGGAGTATCTGGGTGCGCCGGTGTCTACCAGTCGGTTGCAGAGCAGGGATTTTGACAGGGTTGTAGCCAAGATGCTGGCCCAGATCATGGACTGGAAAAATCACTTCCTATCCTTTGGGGGTCAGATCACCTTAGTAAAAGTGTGCTGGCGACTATGTTGGTGCATGCGCTTGTGGCGGTTAACATCCCCAAGGGGGTTATTAACTCCATCGACAGGGTGCTAGCGCATTTCATCTGGGATGCCTCGCGAGAGGGGAGGAGACAGTGGGCCCCAAGGAGGAAAATGGCGAGGCCGATCACAGAAGGAGGGATCGGGGTTCAACGCATGGAGGATATGGTGCATGGAGTACTTGCGAAGCTGGCATGGAAAATTACGTAGGGAGAGACGTTGTGGGGTAGGTTTATGCGGGGCAGGTACGAGGATAGTTTCACCGACCTTCCGGTGAGAGGGTTTTCCATGTGGGCTGAGGTGTGTAACATAGTCCCAGAGTTGGAAAACCATGCTCAGTGGATCATCGGGGAAGGGAGGATCAGATTCTGGGATTGCAACTGATCAGGAAGGGTGCATGCGTTCCCGGGGTGTCCGGCCCCGATGATCTCTTTTAGGGAGGCCAAGAGTCACCCTATGTTTTTCAGAGAGGTGCTGGAAGCGGAGTCACGAAGGATCTTTGATTCAGTGGTGATTAACCGAGAGAGGGATAAATGTGTTTTCACGCCCTCGGTTTCGGGTAAGTTCATCTTGAAAGATTTCCGCAGGAGCTCCAATGACCAGCAGACGCAGGATTCGGGGAGCAGGGTGGAGTGGAGTAGAAGGGTCCCATTTAAAATGAGTTTTTTAACGTGGAGGATCATGCAAAAGGCCATCCCCTCGGATGAGAATATCAAACTCTTTGGTGTTAGCCTCGCATCTAGATGTCAGTGCTGCAAACGGAGGAGGGAGGAGAGCATGGAGCATATTTTCCTTGAAGGAGAATGGGATAGAGTGGTTTGGAGCTTTTTGGGAACCCTCATAGGGTATTCTAGTCATGCTGATTCCTGGGATTAGTTTTTGGGCTTGTGGTTTCAGGGTTGTTGTGGAAACATGGAGGATAAAGAGGTTCAATCAGTGTTTTACAATGCAGGGTGTTGGGTTCTGTGGTATGCGCGGAACCGAGCCAGGTATGAGGGGATTGTATCCCCTGGGAGGGTGGTGGTGGCAAGGGTATGGTGTCTGCTACTTGATCTTGTGAAAATGGTGGGTTTTGGGGAAAATGTTTCCTCTTTACAGGGGTTGATATCCCCGGGGATGAGGGGTGGTCAGGAGACTTTCAGGAGGCGGGGTTGTGGGTTCGATGGATTCCTCCAGTGGGCGGTCTGAAGCTAAATGTCGATGGGGCATGCGTGGGAGATAACATGCGTGGTGGTGGGGTGCTTCGTGATGGCAGTGGTAGTGTGTTGCTGGCTTTCGTTGTACACTACGGGAGGGGGAGCTCAGTGCAGGAAGAGGCCTTTGTAGTCATTTCAGGGATATCGTTGTGTTTGAACAAAGGCCTGGTGGTGGAGCAGGTAGATATTGACTCAAAATTATACATGACGCATTTCAGGATCAGGGCACGATACCGTGGAATATTTCTTACACTATTAGGCAGTGCAAGGAGATCATGGGGGAACAACGTAAGGGTTACTCATACCTGGCGGGAAGGGAATAAAGTTGCAGACTTCTTTTCTTCGATTTCTGTTCCGGGGGACAATATGGTTTGGGTGGATAATGTGCTGCCCATTAGACCTGAGGGAGTCCATCTGATTAGGGGAGATGCACTTGGGCTACATTATTTTCGCCCCCATAGGGGGGACCGCATTTGTTGTTGTTGTTATGTGTGGGGTGTTCTTTGAAATAAAAATCGTAATTTTGGTGGTGATAAATGAATTCATACCCCAACCTCTTTTAGAGGATCATTAAAAAAAATCCCATATGATTTTTATGAACATTAAACCACACTTCTAATTGGGATTCGTGGTTCCTTAAACTATGGGAATGATGTAAACAATTATAAATCAAACATTTATTTTTTTAAATTGATACTATTCTCTTATAAATATTTAAACTAATTAAAAGATTAACAGAGTCGATCAGCTTCTAAAAAAACTATTTGACCACCCAAAGTGAGGAATGATTTTCTTAGACTAGATTGATGCATTCTTCCTTAAAATATTATAAAATTAATAAAATTTTATTTTATAGTAATGTTTTCATTGTAATATCCCTTTCATATACATTTATAAATGTAAAATT
The DNA here is from genome assembly GCA_963277665.1 of Viscum album. NCBI lineage: Eukaryota > Viridiplantae > Streptophyta > Magnoliopsida > Santalales > Viscaceae > Viscum > Viscum album. The sequence goes on from OY728147.1 coordinate 759,917,806, forward strand.
CGATTAATATAATAATATATATTAAAATACCCTATTCCATTCATCATGATGTATGTCAATAAATATGTTCCATTACTCTCTAGGTACCCCATTTGATACATTGTCATACATATTTTCGTCTCTCAATGAATTATCATTGGAATCTTCCTATAATATCTATTTATTGTATTTTCTTTTCTTGCCCAGATTTTTCAATTTCCACTTTTGTGCTAGCACATTACCAACTGTAAAGTGGAAAAACATATGTACACATAAATTCATTTTGAAAATATTAGAATTTAATAACATATTTACATTCAATTACACTATAATGTAATAAAATTACCTTTATTTGTGAATAAAAAATCATTCTTCCACAATGAAGGAATATTCCTCTAATCATCATACGTAATCAGAAGGTAAACTGGCTCTATGACCAGCTGACCTAGAATTTGTCCAAGTATTCATGTGGCATAATCCTTAAGGACCCCATATGAATCAAATGGTACAACTATCTTTAGTCTAGTATGATTCCATACAACTGAAAATATCATATTTTTCTACATATTTCATTATTTTCATATTTTTTGAACAAATAATTAGTATAAAAAGTGCAATAAATTTGTTCATATTAAAATTTTTACATATAATAGTAACTATCTAGTATCTCCATGAATAACTAGAAGTGGAACCATGTCCTATCACTAATAAGGTTGTTGAATGGTATGAAATCAACTGAGTTGTGATGGGATGCTTATGGAGTGTCTAAGACATGCTACTTGGGGAAACCATATGATGTCTCAAATGCTGTCGGGAGGGAGACATATGGATAGTCATGTGTCCGTGTAGTCTATGAAACAATATTTCACTTCCTCCATGGAATTATTATCATTTAATCAAATAAAATTATATTCAAAACATATAATTGAAAATTTCAACTTGTGAGAGAGTTCGAATAATGATATTCTATCCTTAAATATCATGTAATATGTGATGGATTTTCTATATGATTATCACTTCCTATTGTGATTACCTTCCCTTATGATTTTAATTATGGTTAATACTAGATATTTAAATTTAATTCTCTTATAAAACATTAATTACTTATGGATATAGTAGATGTATCATTGGAATTGGTCGAAATAGGTGAGGTTATGTGTTGGGGTAACCTGGTTAGCACCTGATGACCCAATATGGATTCTAGTAGGCAAGTTTCAAGATGAAACCTATAAGATAATTACCAAATGTTTGATATAATATTACTAAAGAAAATTATGGCTATATATGTGAAATTTAAAATAAGGAAACCTAAGGTAATAAAAATGAAATAAATTAATGATATAGAAACACAATGTTTTCCATATTTACACACCAAACATTCTCTACATCATTACTATAGACATGCTTCATATCAAAACAATAATCAATCCCTATATTAAATTATTTTAAATTTTTAATATAAAGAAATAGATTATTAAAATTTATTCATATAAAATAATAAATAAAAATGCTCTAGAGGGAAACATAATGCACCTTCACCATGAAAAATATAATTTATTCTATCATCTGATTATTTTCATCCCCAATAAGCGTAATACATGTGAAGAAGATTTAATTTGAGAAGGATACTTTTCAATAAAACTATAACTACTATGAAACAACCAGGCCAATACAAAACCCCATATATAATTCACATACCAACTCCATGATCATGCATCACACATCATCACCAAAACCATGATCATCACACAACTATATCACACATCATTCAACATCACATCTCATTCCAACCAACTATTTTTTTCACTGAACAACACACTCTAAATCAAACCTAATTACCACCACTAATGGTAAAATACTCATAGAGACCACATCAATCACAAAAAAATCATCATTCACATAAGCATATAAATTATATTTCAGCATGAACAATACCACATTTCAAAGGGGTGTCCTATGTTGTTAGTTAAGAGTGGGATTAAGGGAGAATGATGGAAAAGGATCAAGATGTGGTAATTGACCAAAAATACTCACATTAAATATATATATACACATAAAGATTCTCATATAAATTTTATGGGTCCATGGGGTCCCAAGTTTTACTCTTAGGATACCCAAGACTCTTACAAGTTCAACATTACCAATTTAACTCTCACCAGGTACCTTGTATTACATGTAAATGTAAAATATTTGGGGAAACCTATTTTTTGTTCCCAAATTCCCCAATTTGAACACCAAACCAGAAACCTCATTAAAACATAACATAGAATGTGAACCCAATAACCTAAATCAACTTGGAATCTATTATAGAAAATACCCCTTAATCAAGATCAGAAATTGAAACTATTGAATGTTTTTTCCATTAAAATTTCCAACATAAGACCTTAATGACACCATAATCATGTAAATAAGGTAAAAAATTATATCCTCTAAAAATATCAATTTTCAATATAGTTAGGTCTTAAGAAACATATATCTAAAGAGTCATTGACTCAATATTTCCCATAAATGAACTCATGAATCTATTATATCAATAATAATTATCTATGAAACTCACCTCAAATCCCCAAAGCTAAACATATCAAGAACCCACGTAACTAAACCAATATCATATAACTTAAAAAATAATTTTAATCACAACTCGAACCATATCCCAATTCATCCATCAAATGTCTAAGATATAGCTCTCAAATCTAACCCAAATAATTAAAAATACCAACACTTCAACATCCAAAATAACCACACTAATAATTATATCTAATTTTATAATACACATCTATTTAATGACTCAAAAATAAAAAAAATATCAAACCATAATGAAATATCAATACTTTACCATATGCACTCATCCCCATAATCACGTATTTTCTATACTAATCATAATATAGGACATGATACTCTCCATTATATGACTCAATTTGGATTCTATTTTATTGACCTACTTTTAAATTATAGCTCATCCAGGAAATAAATTTATCAAAAAATTTATAGAAACCCCATTCTTATTTTAAAAATCAATATATCAATTTAGTTTTTGGAAATATCACACAATACACAGCTGAACCATGATAAAATTTCAGTGAAAATAATCACTTCCTACCATACATTTTGAAGATTTATTACACTTTGAATGTTTATTATAACTAATTTAATGCTAGGATATATTTTACTTTAATATTATAAATGAATTACATTTCAAAATTACTTTCCCATTTTCTTTTAAAAATTGAACTCCATATTCTAACGTATATTACCCAATTTAAAACAAATATAATTTTATGATCTTTTTTATCATAAAACATTCTAGTTCAAGATCCAATACAAAATTTCTAAATTTGAAACACCAATTTTATTATTGTTCTCCCACTGATTTACATGAAAAACTTGTTTTAAAATAGACATTATCCCTTTTAAAAAATATAGCACCATTTAAATAATATTTTGATTAAAAACATCAAATTAATTTTAATAAAAGGCATTATAAAACATTTCCAACTACTAGATGACATTAAAAATATCCACCTAGCCAATTATAGAAAGAGATACATGTTTCCCCATATTATTGGCCAAAACGGTTAGGACTATCATGATAAAATGATTTATTTTCAAAATTTAATCTATATGAATGTTAATAAACATAGAATAAGTAACATATCAGTTATCAATATATTAATATGATGATAAATATAAATATTAAAAACAAAAAAAAACATGCTCAAAAAATAGAGGGGTTCATATAAATGAACATCCAAACAAAATATAGGGGTTTACAGGAATGAACATCCAAAGAAAAACATAAATTGATAGAGAAAATAGGAAGAATAAGATATCTTTATTAATGGTAATATGTTTTTTGATGATCCAATAGGTTTGAGGAATCAATTTATATGATCAAATTAAGCTAGGGCCATTGAGGTTTGAGACCGGCGGCGAGGGTCAAGACCAGTAGTGCGGTGCGACGAGGGTGGGGATTAGGGGGTTCAAGGGGTCGCGAGGGTCGGGGGTGTGGGGGGTTTAGGGGTGAATTGGCATGTTTTTGAAAAAAAATGTTTTAGTGATGGTTTATTAAATATTTCTAAAAAATCATTTCAAAAATAAAAATTAGCAGCCATTTAGTAAACCGTCACTAAAAACCCTTTGCTAAATAATTATTTCGGTGTAGTGTATGATTCTCTAGGAGATCAATGAAAGATTTTGTTAGAAGACCTAGGAAACTGAACATAGATCACCAGATAGATTTTCCTATAGGTTATTTAATTCTATTTGATAAAATAATCAGAGATAGTTTATACAAGAAGATACTAGAAGTATAACTTGTAGATGTTTATAAAAATAGAAACTAGTGAAAAAAATTGGACACAGCAAAAAATAATAAAAAAATGTTTTTGATGAGTTTTTTATTTTATGAAATGTGAAATAAATAAAAATGTGTCCCTAGGACAATTCAATAAGAGGAAGAGAGAGTTCTGATTCAATGAACTTTTCGTTTTACTAATGTATTTAGTAGTTTTAATAATGTTTTAAAAAAATTCCGTGGTAAAAAAGAAATAAATAGAGGAAAACTATGTTTTTAGATAGAAATTTTATAAGAATTAATAATTACATAGTTTTTTTATAGTTTGAGTGAAGTTTCAATTTGTAATTATATGAAGTGAGTTACTTCATCAGAAGGAAGAAAATCAGATGGGACGTTATAAAACCATCCATGATGTTACGAGGAAATATTTTATAGAGTCATGTGTTGTATTGAACTAAGGAAGGATGAACAGACATAGTCATCCAGATATAGGAAAAATGAATATGAAATTTTTTATCATCATAAAAATATTTCCATAGAAATAACTTCTGAACTAATATTCTTGAGATACTTTACGTAACCTTATAATGTTCCAAAATCATGTGTTGATGAACAAGTTATTTCAATTTTTTTATTAATTCAATTGATTTTTTATCCTACTAATTTTCCTTATCATATAAATTTATGGATGTTTGAAGATGATTAAGTCACTAAAAATTTGAGTAATGTCATAATTCATGAAAATTCAAAGAATCATCAGGAACATTCTAGATGTATTGAGAAGAACCTTTTGAAATTGAGTTTAGTGGAAGTATTAAAATTTGAGTTTATGTGAGAATGAAAATGAATATTGTTTCCCATAATTTATTCATTAGGGGAAGCTATAGAAAGTTGTGAAAAAGTGTTATACAATTTTTATGACTCACTAAAAAAAGGTAAAATTGTTAAAGTTTTTTTAGAAGTGAGTTCCCATGTGAAGTTATTTTTATTATTGAAGAAGTGTAACAAATAGAAGATTATAATTAGAGTATCAGAGAAAGATTCGTTAATGATAATTAAGATAAATAATTACAATATAGAGTCATCAAGAATTGTTTTACAAGAAGAGTGAGGCATAATTGTTATTTAAAATTATATTGAGATCATGTTATATTTCATGTTCAAATTTTAGTGAGGTGGATTGGATGGAGAAACTAATTAAATAAAGATACATCATAAAAATATTACCAGATAGAGTAATTTGAGGGACTTTCTAAATTAAACTTTTAGAGAATATTTTTTAAAGTTTCATATATCTTGACCCAGTTTATTATTATAAACTTGTAAACTAACAAGATTTTGTATAATAATACCTTTTAGGAGATTGAATCATTCTAATGAGAGATGGCTCAATGCTTTATTCACTTTTTCATAATAGTAAATCTCCCATGGACCCATAGTAGTAAACATGGATAGATATAGGTTGTCACACTAAATTTAAGCCATGTAAATATTGTGCGCATTTTTTATTTCTTATACATTCATGTTTTTGATTTTGTTAAAAATATGATAAGGAAATTACTCAAAACATATTTCAGAGGGAATTTTCCTTAAATACTTAAATTTATAAAAGATCACTCTTGATTCAACCCCTTCTATGTGGTTCAATGGTCATTAATAACTTCATTAATGAAGAATATTTTTTATTCAAAACATGAATAGTATATTCCAAAAAAGTACATTATTTATATGATTATGTTTTCATATTAATGTTAAATAGTTCATGGTTGTAAATTTTTAAGGGTTATGATTGAGGAGGGTTTATCAACATGACCTTCTATATGATGTTTTTAGTTGAATAGAAAAATATTTATTATAAATCGGGGGTATGTTTGTATAAATTCATTTTAATTGAAGCAAAATATTTTTTTAATTTATTTGGTTCTATAGGGTTATTGATATTTCATGAAATTATTATTCCTATTAATTCTATAGGATTTAATATCAATTTAATGAGGATAAAAATGTTGAACTAATTATTAAAAAATATATTTTATTCCCAATATTGTTTTTTGATAAAAGTTTTCAATAGCCAAAGTAGTTTAGATTTTTTAATCATAGTGCATTAATGGTTCACGACTTTTTAAATATAAGGAGTTTTATCAAATCTCTTATATGTGTGTGTATATTTATTCATGTATAAATATAATATTTTTACTAAAAACTTATATAAATTTTTATATTTATATTAAGAAATATCTATTTTTTCAGAAATGAACATTTAAAATTTTCACTAAAATTTTATGTTAGAATTTGAAAAATAAATTTACAATCAAAATTTACATTGTTTATTTAAATATTATAATATTTTCATTAGAAATTTATGGGCATATTTGAACCAAAAATTTCTACTGGAAATGTGCACTATAAATTGACATTATTTGTTTATGTAATGAAATATTTTTAATAGAAAATTAAATATGTGTTTATTTTTGAATTTTTTTAATCAAATTTTCTGTGAAAATTTAGAATGTAAAATTCCCATGAAATTTTCTAGTGTGAACATACCTTGTATTATATTATATGTATATATAAACACACTTCATAGGTACATACTTTTTTTGTATATAAATATAAGTATATATAATTTTATGAATTTTTATTTATAATTTATTAAATCAATATGTTTGTATATATTTATATATCTATGTGTAATTATATTAATATATATTTATGTAAGTATCAATTCATATATATATTTTTTATATACATATATATAGTTTTATTATATTTTAATTATAAATTTTCACTGTGAAATTGAATATTTTCAAAGGAAATTTTCATTGGATTTTGAGTGTTTTCATTGGAAATGAAATTTAAAGAAATGATTTACAATAATAATTTGAAATTTTAAATAATATTTTTAATGAAAATTTGAATGGAAATTGTGAAAGGTTTCTTTTTAAATTATATATCAAGAATAAATTTCAACTGATATATGATAAATATTATTTTATAAACTAATTTAAAATGTATATTTAAATTTTAAATGTATCTTTTTCTTCTCACAATAACTTTTCCATTAATGTTAGATAAATGAGAAACAATAATTCCTTCCAAACCTCTACAACAATTATTAACCATCAACACAAATACCATTAAATAAATTTTTTCCACTTTAGAATGACAAACAATGTCCTTTCATGCCTCTTGGAATTAAATTCATGTTAATATGACACATTTACTATAAATTTTAATAAAATGTTTCCAATGGAATTTTGATAATTATCATTGTAATTATATAATATTATATTTTGTTAGTTTTATATGAAAAAAATTCTCTAAAAATCTCTAGTTCAAATTTTCAATGTAAATTTATTGCGTATAAATATATTAAGATATAGATAAAAAATTTCGAATAAAATATCCATTAAAATCTATATATAATTACATAAATTTGATAATATTAATTTTTTGGATAATTTCTATTGAAAAATTACTGTGTTTGTAATTTTATATATTAGTACATTTTCATTATAAATTTCCATTCAAATTTTAAAAATATCCATTGAAAACTAAATTTAGTGTCGATATTTCCACTTATAAATTTTCTTTTTAAATTATTCTTATAAATTTTAATTGGTGAATATTAAATAGAAATTTTTATTTGTAGTTTTTAGTGAGTTTTTTTGTTAAAAGTTTTAGTGTAATTTGTGAATGTGTGTGTAAGTGAATTTTAATTTTAAATTTTCACTAAAATATTTATTGTTTTCATTACACTTTATATAAATATACACATACACACAAATTTTAATTCATATAATTATATAATAATATGTGACATATATTGAGTTTTTTTGGCATGTAATGAATTTTAACATATTTAATTTATTATATTTTTTCATTATCATATATGTAAAATCATTATATATATATTAATTTATATGAAAATTATATAAATATAAATATATAAATGTTATTATAGTTATTATTGTAATTACTATCCAGTGTTTAAAAAATACATACTGTAACATGAAGTGTATCTAAACAATTTGTGTGTGTTTATATATATATTATTTAGTTTTTATTAAAAAAATTGTATTAATATATATTTGTTTTTAAAAGAAACAATATTTAGTAATTTTTAACTTCAAATCATTAATTTATGTATATGGGTATATAAAAAAGTAATTATAATATTAATTTTTATTATAAATATTATATATAAATAATATTTAATAACGGGTCAATACATATTAGATATAATTTTAATTCATCCATTTTTTTTGTTTTTATATCAATTTTTTAAAAACTAGACCCTCAAAATAGATCTATTGTCACCCTAAATAGCGTGGAATACATCTAATGATCAACATGACTCTCAAGTTTGGGAATAAAATATAGAAGATTATAATTATGGAAATGGATATGGATATCTTAAATTCACTAATAAACTATTAGAATCATAAACCACATTATCCTAAATTGATTTATTTTTAGAAAAATAATTAACATTTGAAATTGTAACGTTGGATTGTCCATAAGTATCTAAAATAATTTCCCACACATCATGTGTAATATTAAGAAACAATACCATCCATACTTTCCCTACGTACTATCATTAAAATTTGATATAAATAAATACATACATGTCATGACCCCCCCAAGGTACCCCTCCCAGGACAACAATGAGAGAATATTGATAATGATGCCTGAAGACCACCTCCAATAATCTTTGATTTTTTAATAATCACTAAGGGTATATCATATACACATATGGGAAAAATTACCCGATATGATATGAGAAATATAAGATAACATAGGGACAACCAGAAACACATGCTAAAGAAAAAATTAAAAGAATTAAAATACATTCATTTAATGTCAAACAATTAAACAACTATATGAAAACTTCAAGTAAAAATATATAATTCTTTGGATCAACCACATAATCCAAAACAGGTCCCAAATAATCCACAAGATATTATTGTCCATATCAATCCCCATTTAACCCCATAGACCTGAAAAATAGATTATATATACATATGGTGATCATTATAAATTCACCCTATAGTATCCTCCCCAAATACACTCATGAAAAATATAAATAAATCATGCTAAAGCCTAGTGTACAGAAAGTGAAGCTAACTTGTCACCTCAATAGGTATGATATGTTCCCAAGATAAACATAGTTGTTTCTCACAACATATCACATAGAAGTGAGCATATATTATAATATTAAAATATGGAACCCCAATTACCACTTACTTAGTGATTTTATTCCCTTCCCTATCATCGAACATCATGATCCATCTCTCTCTAAAAGTAAGTCATCCAGAAAACATAAAGGGTAATATATCATATCATGCATCATGTGAATCACATCATATCATCACATAGTATTCATTTTGTACATCACATAACCTCATAATATCATTAGATAGTAATCGAGGAGTTTTTGGGAGCCACCACAACCTGCATGTCATGTTTTATACCTAAATCAACTCGAACCCAGACATGAAATACCAATAGTTATCCATATGATGCAGTATCTAGAGATCCTAATGTGTGAAATAACTAAAATACATTATATCTCTTTGCATACATATATGTGTAATGATAACCTCCATGAATACCATCACATAATACTACATAGAGAAGGGAGTGATGCCAGAGTGGGTAGTCAACCATCTATTCCTCACCAAACTGGATGTCAAGGAAAACACCCTCCCATAGTCCAATGGGTTTCAATCTCCCAACCATTATGGGTGGTGTAGAAAAAGAAATCAAAAACATCCAGGATATACTATAGCTCACAACCACGATATGGGAATTAAACTAGTATTATTCTCAAATATAACTATCATCACTTAGGTTGCTGAATACCACTACTACGGACTAGATATCCTATAAGAACACAAGAATTCAAGAATAATTTTTATTTATTTAATTATTTCCATTAAACATTTCATTTACATTAATTAACACTATTCTATTCATATTTTATTAAAAATAAGTGAAGTAAATTCTCTCCACATATAATCCAACTGATTCCAGAGTTCCATAAAATTCTCAAAATTTTAATTCCATCAAGAACCATAATCATGGAAAAAACATTTAATATTCATTATAATTCCATAATTTGTGGTAATATAAATAAATCCTAATAAAACATAAAAGGGATGTATAAACCAGTAATAAGCAGCAACCACATGAAGTTGGAAAGGAATATAGAAAAAAATTTAACAAACACATATGTCTTTTAAAGAAGAATATTATCATGAAATCATCCCAAATTTTAGAAAAAGAATGGGATATCCTATTATGAAGCCATTATGTTACTCTCGGTTCTATCACCAATACCACTATACAAATCATTATGCCTCCCCTATCACTAGAATCTATTTCTACCACAAACATGGGCCTCCCATACCAAATGTTTTCATCCATTATCTATCATAGGCGGACACAATGCCTCATAATATGGATCAAATAAAAACCAAATATATAATGGAAAAAAATAAATAGACCCAACATGGTATATAATCCCTAATAACAAGGCATTATATCTTCACATTCAAATAGTTTTCTTGAGCCCCAAACATTTATCTCTAAAAATCAACTAGTTTTATCACCATATTGTATTACCAAATTCATTTGTTATAACATAAGGAAATATCTACCATAATATATAAAACATTTAAACATGGTCGAAATATAAATTTATAGGTTCAAAAAACAATAAATAACAAAAATTAATTTCACATGAATCATAATTATTATTATTAAAAATAATGTCTAAATTCATGTTCTTATGAAAATTCCATTAACATATGGAAGAAAAATTTCAATTATAAAATTCATTAAACCATAATTTTGATTTTCCATCATATATAAGATGAAAATTTTACAAAAAAATTCAATTTAATTATTTATCCAACCAAAATCACCAAGTTTACATTCGTTAACCATTTTTATAAAATTAAAAATTAAAAAAATATCACAAAAAACATGATAACAATTTAAAAACATATATATCATAATATAAATAAAAAAGAAGAAATTTTTTTATCATTTTGGATACACATTTGATTATTACAACAATATAAATATTCTTTTCATTATTCTGGATTTACTTTCATTAATTTCAATTTCATTAATAGTCAAATATATAAAAATGATTAATATATAATTTCACATAAAATAATTGAAAAAGAAAAAAATCAGCTTTCTACATGTTTTTCAGTGTTCATTGATCATGAATGGAACAACAAAACATTACTCTGATCACGTCAACCATAAGAAAACTATAACCCTTAAAGAAGGTTATTCCACACCCACACAAAAAAACATCAAAATAACTCTATAATAACAAATAAGATTAACCACCATATAATGAAAATAAATAATGAGAGGAATCTATAATTACTAAATAAAAAAAAATAGGGGAACTCACCATGAATCACCATGGAGAGAACATGGTATGACAGGGATCAATACCATTTTATAGGGCTTCAAAATACCAAAGAAGAACCTTTGACCACTTGCGATTGGGAGAAAATCATTGTTTTTTAGAAAATTTTAGGGTTCAAGAGGATTTATAGGGATTAATGGACATATATTCTCATGGAATGAGTGGTTTATTCACATCATTAATTTCCCATGTTTAACACCTACTAAAAATTGATGACCCAGATTTAACAAACCTGAGATTGATTCCATTTGTGAAAAAAATGTATCTGTCATGATTTTTTTGGAGACAGATTCATGAAATTAAGAACCCAAACACTTTATATAATGAAATAGTGAGACATGTAATGAATAAAACTCTACAAACGTATCTCCTCATGCCTCAAATTCTAAGTCAAACCAAGAACTAAACTCTCACATTGTGAACTTAGAATGCTTCCAGATTCAGGCTCCCTAACTCCAATAATCACAGAATAAGCTTTCTCTAAGCACAAAACATCATATAAAACAAAAATTAAGGGTATATAAATATCCAATACATTACATCATATACCTCTTGAAAAATTCACATCCATGAGAATTTAAAAATATACATGGGGAGAAGGAATATTAAAAGGTTTTTCAAAACAATCACCCCATGAGATACCTCTAAATAATCTCACCACCATATTAGATTTTCCACCAAACTCCAAGGAGAAAATTAAAAAACTAAAGAACCACAACAAATAGCTCCTAAAAAATCATGTGGGAGATACTTCTCAAACTAGATAAAGGGAATATTCAGGGCACTAAGGAATAGAAAACAATTTCATATTCTAGATAAAATAAAAAATGATGGAGAAGAGTAAATAAAACCAAAAAAACTCATGATACTAATTACACATCATTGAAACGCATTCACAAGTAATCTCATCAACCCCTATATTCTTCCAAATGACAAAAACTAAAGGAATATAATGCCCACACAATAGATTCTCTTATTGTTCTAATATCTCTGTCGGATACTCGTTGAATTCCATATCGTCATCAACATCGATCTCTCTCCAATATATGATGTGAGAGTCATCATGAAGATAATTAAAAATCATAAAATATTATAATTCATCATTTACCGAGTTAATTTTTTGGGAAAGTGCTATCTGATATGAAATGAATGCAACACAATTCAATATCTCGAAAGGTCAAACAAATCTAGGGGGAGATATTACTTCTACATTTGGAAATTCATCTACAATATTGATGACTCACCTTATAGAAGAAATTATATAAATTTATAACTCTAGAGGTAACATATTTTTACAGACATAAGTATCATGGAGATCCTTAAATACCTATTTTCTCTCATGAATAACATGAACCATCTCTTTTATTATCTTCATTAGTTTTTTCCTGAGAATGAATGACTCGCTAACAATATTATATAACAATGGAGAATGAAAATTTTAATAAAAAAAAGCTTCAATAAATTAATTAACAATGCTGGAGTAAATTATATTATTCCAACAAATTTTAACCAAAGGTAGGTGCCTCTTCCACGAACCTCCAAAATACATGATAAAAGAGAGGAACATATCCACAAGATTTTAAATGGTCCACTCTATCTCACCATCCATATATGAATTGATTGTAGTGCCAAGGAATAAATTAGATCCAAAATAATGATGGATACCTCTCTACATCCTAGAGGTAAAATTAGGATCATAATAAGAGAAAATCATCCCAAAGACTCCATGGAGTCTTTCCATATCCTCTAGGTATAGAATTGACAAAAATACATTGATACTGACTACATGATTACTAAGAAGAGATATGATTTCATTAAAACGTCCATTATCACCAATATAACTTCCAAACCTCTTTAGGACTGTAGTAAACTAGTGATAAATTAAATTGAGATTTTCTCCATGTTCCATTAAGGAACAAAAACATATTATAGAAAACCATTAGGAATGTAGTTCTCATCATTCATATTCTAGTAGAATAACCATCAAGAAACAAACACTACAACTGAATGCTTCAACCCAGGACACCAAAACTAACCTCTCAAAGAATCGTATAAATTTTACACTCATAAATATAACACCATGGGTGAGATATGGATGTCATGAATAACAAAATAATGCATCTAAAAAGGTAAGAAAATATACCATTGGAACAACACTCAGTGTTTTTCATCCTTAATGAAACCATTAACGGAATCGTCAATGACAACTCAGTCACTCTAGAACCCAAACTCAAAATCTCCCTTCTAATAATCCCCCAAAACTACACCATATATGACTTCACTATATTCTTTGAAAGGTAAAGTGTAAAAAACCTCTCTCATATCAAGAATAATCACTAAGATATCTTCCATTACACAATAGAAATCCCTATAATCACAAACGACATCAATGTGTGACTTCCTTCTTAGCACATCAACCAAAAATAACACATTCCCAAAGAATATTAAATATTAAGTAATAAAAACATAAAATTACTATATAACATATCTTTTTAATGATCAATTAATTATTGGATAAGATATAGCTCAGGTTATTGTGATCGATAAAAAACATTAAACACTCTCCAATGAGGTAGTACAACCACAACATCAAAAAAACATGACTTCTACAAAAACAAGATCATGGTAGAATAGTTTTTATCATGGGGATTTAACTTAAAATACCTGTTAAAAACAACTGATCCCACCTACACTAGAATAGAACCAAATATATGTTGCAAATATTTTCAAAAAATATTGAACTAACCAATATTTTTTCACAGATAAGGAGTGGGAGTGCTTGAAAAAAAAATTAATTACTCAAAAGTTTCATAATTATAATCATTTAATATGAATTCCTGATAATTTTTTGTCAAGGATGCTGTAGTATTTATTAATAAATATTAATAGGACAGAAACATCTTATAATATTATGGAACACCATGAAATTTCAACACTAATGCTACAATCTTGGGGGCTTCCTATGAAAAACTACCATGATCATTGAAAGATCCAAAACTACTCCATTTTGGTACATGAAGTTCCTAATACAATAGAACTCATTATTATAGAAATAATACTTATATAGCTTCCCAAAAAACTTATCATGAGGAATAATTCCAAAAAAATCCTAGAAATACTCTGCATGATCCTCCACAAATGCAAATTATGTAAGGATGTCGTATGTAAAACCCGCCATGAAATTGTAAATTAAACAAAACCATGAACACTTATATAGAATTCATCACATCAAAAAGTATAACAATCAACATTACATTCCAAAAAAACATGATAAAAAAATATTTATAATATCCCCATTATTTACCTGAATATAATAATATCCCAAACATAGATCAATCTTAGAGAACCAACTATATCCTTTCAACCGATCAAATAAATTATCAATATATATAAGAGGATATTAGTTATTCAATATCACATGGTTTAGGAGATTATAATTTGGACCAAGATGTAGACTTTCATTGACCCTCCATGCAAACCAAACTAGTGAATCCTAAAGTGACATGCTCAACCAAACAAAACCTTACTGTAAAATATCATCGATCTGTACCCACATCTCTAATAAATCATATGTTTTTGTCCAATACAAAGACACTGATTTTATAGAAGCACATATATGTAGATATATCCCAAACTCAATATCCCATTAAGAGGTGATTCCACAACCTCCTTACAAGAGATCCTTCACCAAATACAACTAGTCCATACTGAGGAAGATGTTGTGTGGATGTATCTTAAAATATAAAAAGTCTTCCCCAGAGCGGTGCTACCCGAAAACTAGATTACTATTTCTAAATATGACATAAAGATAATATAAACCTCAAAATATTGTAATCAACATTAATTTAACTAGAATCCTCTCCCAATAATGTATTAAAACATGCACTAAGATAGGTGAAATGAAGGAGAACATAGCTTCTAAATCTAAAAAAGAATGAACCAAAGTACAAACAATTAGAGGGAACCCAAAATGACATTTGGATATCCTATCACATGAATATATAGAGAACTTATCTAACCATGACCTTATACACATCCTCTTTGATCCTGATGATTACCACCTACATAGAAAATATTTGTTCTCTGAGGAAGAGTACCATCTTAGGGATAACCTCTGCCTACCCAGTTTCTTATCTACTGATTGAAGTTGTATTATCCTACTACTACTTCCTTGGATGAAAAATACACAATGGGGGAACTTAATGTGGAAAACATACAACACACATCCTACTCAGAATGAGATCATGATTTTTGGAACATAAAATTTACATTCCAAAAACTATTTTGTTTGAGAAACTATGAACCCCAAACCACATCCCCAATATATGAGAAATCCTGATAAATCTCCTATCATGATGATCGGGTCCTTTCTAGTATCCTCTCAATAACATTTTCTCTCACTAAAACCTTCATATTCATCAAAAATATAAATGTGGTGATCTATCATTGAATCTATAGACACAAACCCTCTAAGAAATTACTAGACTTATACTCCTCATCTAGAAATAGGTGTCAAACATATCATATTAGTGTACAGAAATGGATACCATTCTCCCACACACTATTGATCCCTAGTAAATGCATAAATAACTTATAGATAGTGACTTACATCTTAGTTGAAGAAAGAAACTCTACTAAAAAATGCTATCATAACATCTCTCATGAGACTGTTTACTCTTCATGATCCCCAAGGAATAAGAACCATCATGGGCTTACTGCTCTATATAACATTATTACCACCAATGAAACATAATGCGTCTTTTGAGCACATATCAAACTAAATACTTTCTTAACATCCTCAAACCAATCCTCTATCAATTAGATTGAAACAGAGACTGCATACATCTAAAATACATGGAACTAATAATCTCAGTGTTTCCTCCTCATTGTTTCATCATCATCTACCTCTTCTCTATTCTGATCTGATGACACGTCTTGTTGAATATCTTCATCATGAAACTGGTGAGTATTTTGATTGATAAACATACCTATAAAACATAAAGCTATCAAGGAATCCTAAATCTATAATTTGAAAAATTTATTATTTATTTATTTACTCAAGGGTAAACCTAATCCCAAGGTCAAATGATTTCAAACAAAGGCAGAAAAAAGATTTATGCATGACCCTTTCCTAGGTGTCTATATTGAAACTAGTATCACATCACATAGTAGTCTCAGTGATCATAATAGTATCAATATCAGATCATAGGGGCCACTAAATACCGATGTCTCAGTTGGATTATCATGTTTACATTTTTTACAAGACATTGTCATAACAGTTTTACCACCAACCCATGTAGTCCTCACCTATGCCTACCTCAAAACTATATCATATCCCTATACCTAAACCATTTATACCACTCCATCATGACCCCTCTTTCCATGGTACCCCTTTTGGGATAACAATTATTTATGGGAGATAATAATTCATGAATCACATCTTTAATAGGCCACAGGATGCTGACAATAACTAAGGGTGCATCATACGCATTTATGAGAGTAATTACCCTATAAGATATGATAAAATGAGAGATCATGTTGAAACAACCAACAAAACATTATCAATATAGATGTAAAATATCCCAAATTTGGTCATTTAGTGTAATAAAATTGAAAAAAATATACCAAATGATAATCCAAGATAGTGAGCATGAAATACCAAATAGCTATTGAACAACCCATGAGATAGTAATGTCCATCCAATAACCAACAAAAATATGCAAGCCTTATAAAATAGTTAATATATATATACATATGTTGATAATAACATGTATATATAGTATTATCCTCCCTAGATCCTCTTGTGAAAAGATAATATAAGAATGCTAAATACCAGTAGAAAAAATGTGATGATAAATAATAACCTAAAATATTACAATATGTTCACAAAATCAACATGGATGTCTCTCAACATGTATCACATACAAGTGAATATATAATATAATATCAAAATAATATACCATTCCATTTATTCCATTTTATTTTATCACTCTTCCCTAAAACATGCATCTTGATCCATCTCTCTCAAAAAGTAAGATATCCCAAAAAACCCGGAGATAATGTTTGATAACATGAATCATATCTATCATATAATCTCATATAATACCATTAACCTCATGTATCAAACTATATTAT
Source organism: Viscum album (assembly GCA_963277665.1). Classification (NCBI taxonomy): domain Eukaryota; kingdom Viridiplantae; phylum Streptophyta; class Magnoliopsida; order Santalales; family Viscaceae; genus Viscum; species Viscum album. Next base: position 759,935,670 of record OY728147.1, read on the forward strand.
CATATAAGGATGAAAAGATTGATTCAAATGGTATCTATGCCCTATAGACAAGGCATCCATCCATTATATGCAAAGTGGATCACTAGACACCAAAAATTTATCTTCATGAGACAAACAGTTTAATAAAATTTTTGGATTAATAATTAATTTATTATAGGTTATAACTTCTACTATTGTATGAAAATAACTTCCAAATGTTATTAATTATTTAATCTTCTTCTCATGCATAACATCCAACTTAAACAAACTTTAAGAAAGAAAAATTCCACTAATATATATCTTTATTATTACCAAAAAAACTAATTACATGATTAATCATCTATATCCATTTCCATTAACATATGGAAGACAAAAATCAATTAAAAATTCCGGAATAATTAATTTTTATTTATAATAAAACCTAAGATGAACGATTTATAAAAAAATCCAATTTAATTCATTATCCATAAAAAAGTAATATCTTTATATTATTAAACAATTTAAATTAAATTAATCCTTCTAGACCATATAATAATAAAAATTATAACCAAGTTATAAATATCGTTATCAAACTCTCTAGAAAATTAAGAGTAAAACTATTATCACACATTCGATCACTACAACCGTTAATAATTTCATTTCATTATTCAGTTATATTCTTTATTATGGTTAATCAATCCATCACCAAATGATAAAAAACAATATTAATTTATGAATGTACATTAAATAATAGGATAATAAAACAATCCCTTACCTTAAAGCATCCAACATTTTTTTGATAAAGAATTTAATAATAACATATAACCCCAATAACCTCTCTTATAAAGAATTAAAAACCCTTTAAGAAATCCTCACAAAAACCATGAAAAAAACATAAAAATAAATCCATAAGAAAAAAGGAGATCAACCAATGCATCATGGAAATAAATAATTGGAGGAAAAAATACTGATTGAGTAAGAAACCATAATAAATAGAGGGAAAATTCACATCAGATCACCATGGATCAAACATGAGAAGCTGATGATCATTCAATTTTGAAACAGATTTAAAGAACCCCAAACATGATCATATGTCCACCTAGGATTTGGAGATAATTATAGGTTTTGTGAAAATTAAAAGGTGAAAAAGGCTTCATAAGAATTCTTCCAGGAATAATTTCATGAAGTGAATGTGCCATTTATGTCATGAGTGTCCTATATATGAAACACATCAAAAAAACATCACCCAGATCCATAAAACCATGGTTTAATTCATATCATACAACAAAATTTCACTTAATGAGATTTTGGAGTTATATTACCAAAATATGACCCCTTATCCCATCATATAATGATTTAATAGTACACGTCATGAAACATACTCTATGAACTTCTCTTATTAAGATGGAAATTTTTAATCAGGTTGTGAACGAAACTCTCGGGTCATAAAATACGGTTCCCATAGTAAATATCTATTTATTCTAGAGTCTATCTCCCAAACTCTATTTATAATTATCTATTCATTCACATAGAACCAAAAACCATATAACACACAAAGGAATAAGCTATAGGGATTAATGTTTGTAAATTACAAGTTTAATTCCTAATGTTAATTAAAAATTTTCTCCCTATCCAATTCAGTTTTCTATTTCTCAACCAATTAAAGAATTGAAAAATATTTCTTATCTTACAAGTGAACCACATTTTTAACCTTTTAATTTTTGTTCAATAATTATTACATATATCCATAGTATTTTCATTTGAATTCTATAATTTTTATGTAAATGGCTATATTTATTCCATTCTTCACAAAAAAGATATTTTAATTTTGATCTTGGATTGTCAATAGTTATACAATTATATTTATATAAATATAGGAAAATAGAAGATATCATTTCACAATAAATATAAAATCCAATCTCATATTATGAAGTAATAAAATAGCATTATTAGAGTTTTATTAATTCCCACTTTAATAGAAATATTGAAAAATATCTATGTCCATTACTCATTAGATTTATTTATAATTTTCAATTGGAAAACAAATATTAAATAAAATACCTCACGAAATAAATGGATGAAAATAAATCCCCTTAATCCATTTATTATGAATCCATATAAATTTACTAGTGTTTTATCATAAGTATTGAATCCTGGCTGTTGATCTTGAATTCTGATCATTCCTTGCTTCAGAAATATAAAACCATAACTCTAATTATAAATTAATCAGACTATTATTTGTATCACTATAATTATAATCTATAAAATTATATATTTTTAATAATAAAATTTATATATAAAATAAGTAGTTAATAGTACTCTTGTAAGATATGTAGATGTATATTGTGATATAGTTACCAATAAAAAAATTATTATTGTTTTTGTTGGAGTTGGCATCATTGAACCAACTAGTTTGTACTTTAGATAATCATTTATATCCAAAATGGTGAATTTAAATATATAATATCACATTTGGTCATTATCTTGCATGAATTTATGTGAAAGTTTCCTATCGTATTTTTTTGAATTAAAATAGTCTTTAAGAGTTCCCCAATATGATGATAACAACGAGATGTTTTGAAGATATTTCTTAAATATTTCTTTCTACTGTTATAATGATAAAATATGATAGGGCACATAGTTTATCGACTATCAAGTGTGAGTGCTCATATGAGGAATATGCTTCATTTTGTGTTGTTTTCACATGGTAATCTACAATATAGTAGATTATTTGAAAAGTCCCCCCAATAATAATTACACATGTTTATGAACCATTATAATTCATATATGTGATCATGTGTAATGGTCGTTATACATAAAGAGTATTATTAATACCTATCATGACTCACATACTTAGACGTAAGAAAAAACCTATAACCCACAATGTTCACAATATATAGGATGTGATTTGTATGTCATTATTGGTATGTTATTAATAAATAAGTTGAGAAAGGATCAAAATTTTCTATTTATAAAAAATGATATTTTTTCCTTTTTGATTAGAATGGGACCAAAAAAATAAATTCCATTTCCCTACTAATATAAAAAGGTTCATTATAGATAATAAAATAAAGATATTTTAATTAATAATGATTATGAAATGTGTATAATACTTATTTGATGACATGTATTGAAAAATCTATTATATTACATTATGAACACTGGTATATTGTTTTCAAAATCATTATGTTAAATTCACCCTCTAAGGTACCTTGAAACAATTCTAGGTAGTAATCATTGAATTTAGGCTAGCTTACATAATTCCAATGCATAAAATTCTTATAGGTTCACACACTGAGTGTTTTTATTAATCTCATTTAAATTAAATTTGAATTTAATTGTAAGAAGAAATGTCATTCTCAATTCAATGGAATAATTTTATTGAGGATTTATTGAACATATAAATTAATAAAATATTTATTCACAAGGTAATTATTGAATTACATGAATATATAATATTTATGTATTTATTTATTCATGGAATAAATATTTAACAATATTATTTGTTTTTCTATTTGATAGATTTTAAGATGGATAAGTATAGTGATGGGGTCCTATTCATAATGATTAATTTACCAGACATTAAACTAATATTTATCATTACACTAGTTATCATACAACATTTGAAAATAATATTAATATTTTTATTACATGGAATGAGTTAGTTTAAATGTTTAATTTATTATTGATGACCTTTGTGAAATAAAATAATGTTTTATCCCAAACCCAAACCCTATAGATATAAGAGTATGCCTATTATGCTAGAGCTGATCGGTTATTTAAAATCACTATGCACATTGAAATATTGAGCTCTCTCCCCAGACTGAAAAATCATATAGGGTTTCTTCTCTCAATATAGAAATAATTTCCTACACCATACAACTTTTTATGAGTAAGAGTTCAAGTATGAATCTTCAATAATAAGGAATTTTTATAGTGGTCAATATTAACACTGTAAGATGATCAATCCACCATGATAGCATATAAAAATCCATTGGCATTGTTTGAATATCAAAAGAGAATTTCTGAATAACTACTAGAAGGATCCTACACTTTGATACTAAAAGATTAGGGAAGGTACACAAAATGGGTTTTAGATGAAAAATATATTCTTATATGAAATATCCCAAGACCATGGTGTTCTTTCATACCAAATATTTATTTCAATTATATATTTAACATTAAATGCCTCTTGGATTCGACATATCATTCATGTTTCATTAATTGTTTTTACTGGTCATGAATTCTATGTCATGTAAATCATATAATATTCATTTAATCTATCAAATTATGAGTATTTCCAATCCATGATAAAGAATATTGTGTGCTTGGAACCATCAGTTTTAATGTTCATGTATATTCTTAGTCAGAGTTGTGTGTGTTACTCTTGAATAATTAATTACTATAAATTTTAGAAAAATTAAGTTAATGATTTTTAATACAAAAAAATATGCATTTTAAATCCTATTGTAATATTTATCTCGATGAATTTAATTTTTAGAATTTTGATTTGGTTTAATGACACATATTTTCTATTCCCATCATGAATGGAAATTTTTTAAAAAGGGTATTGTTTATATTATAATTTTCCTTACACATATAAGCCTAAGTCATGGTTTTAAATTTTTAAGGTTCCGAGATTAATCAATTTCATCAAAATTTTTAACTTAATTATATGTATAATTTAATGGAAAAACTGGTAACAAATATTTTCTGGAAATTTGTATCCATTCATTTTACTTTAACAAAAATATTTGTTTTAATATTTTTTTGGGTGTGGGGTGGGGGGGTCCTGAATTTTCATTAAATTATTGTGACACTCTATTCCCTAGGATTTTATATATATTTAGATGATGTAAAATTGAATAAATAATTATTAATAAAAAATATTTAATGTCAATGATATTTTCTGGGAAATTTTTCTAATAGATAAATATTTTAGGAGTATGCAAAATACTAGTGCACTATTCTCCCATAACCTTTTAAACTGAAGTAGTTTAAAATTACAATGATAGATGAGCTTTATTTCCTAGGAGATCCAAGGTTTTTGTTTAAAAATGTTTTATTTGAAAATATTTCATTAAATTTTAGTGATTTATATTTCAATTTTATCTAAAATATATTCCTATTTCACTTTTATTACATTTGAAATAGAAGAAGATCAAGGATGTCATTAAGTCTATTGTGTTACTTAATATTCATCATATATGGGTATTTCTCAAAGGAATACTAGTTAATACTCCCCATGAATCACTTTAAGTTATTGATAATATTTTCATGAACTTCTTGTTGAGATGAATCTATGAGAAAAACATATTTTAGGTTGCAATTTGAAAATCCAAAGGAATGAGAAAAATCAAATGCCGAAATTATGGTCGACTAAATGCAGAGGTAATCAACAAAGGCTTGTTTCAGGGACCATAAAACAATTATACGTTAATATTAATATATATAATTCCCCTGAAATTTAATCAATTGAAAGTAAATCAATATAGGATATATTGAAAATGATGAAGGAATCATGATATTTTCAGAATCACACTCAATGTGATTGTAACACCCCTAATATTTTACCTCTCATGGAATTTTACTACAACAATAGCTTCTATACAACTATTCAGATGGAACCCTATGAAGCATTATATGGGAGGAGATGTCGTACACCAACTTTCTAGGATGAAGTTGGTGAAAGAAATATCATGGTCTCAGAACTTGTTTAAGAAACAACAGAAAAGGTGAAGATTATCCAGAACCATATCAAAATAGCTACAAGTAGGAAAAAGAGATATGCAGATAACCGAAGGAAGGATTTGGAGTTCTAATAAAGAGATCACATTTTATTAAAGGTATCTCCATAGAATGGTATTATTCGATTCGGTAAGAAGGGAATGTTAAGTGCCAGGTACATCGGACCTTTTGAAATTCTGGACCGAATTGGAGCCGTAGCTTACCGTTTGGCATTGCTGCCAAGTCTCTCCAAGGTTCACAATGTGTTCCACATGTCAATGTTAATAATGTTAAGGCCAGACCCAACACATGTACTCACTTATGAAGAAGTAGAACTTGAGCCAAATCTATCTTATTGTGAAGAGCCTATCAAGATTCTTTATACTAGAAAACATGTATTGAGAAATCGGATGACTCGTCTGGTGATGGTTATATGGTGGAACAATAAGATGGAGGAAGAAACATGGGATCCTGAGGAGCTTATGTTAAAGACATGCCCAAATCTTTTTAGGTAATATTTTGTGAATTTTGAGGATGAAATTTTTGTAAGGAGGGAATAATGTATCACCCCAAACATTTTATGGTATGTTTCTCTAAATTACATTGTATTCATTAGGTAGCCTATATTTCAGGAATCGCTGAGCCCCTACAAAACAGAACATGGTTACTTATAGGAGGTATCCATAACTTTTCCACTAAACTTAAATTTACCATCTCTGTGATTTGAATTTTAAAAATTGGATATACATGGTTGTGTTCAAGATGATATTTAGAGTCTGATAGAATTAACTTAATTTTTGGTGAATAGTAACCTACCCTTATGAATAGTAACCTAACCTTATTAATAGTAACCTACCCTTATGAATAGTAACTTACCCTTATAAAGGGTAATATTACTCTTATGAATGGTATCCATACCCTTGAGAGTATAAAATAATTTAGACACCTTAAAGATGAAGATGAATATTCTAAGTGTTTATATATTTCAATTAAATAATGATGTAATTAAATATTTAATTAATCATATTTTGAAAATTATTTTTGGAAAATGGAATTCATTTTTGGATTCTACATGTCGAAAAATGGTTAGGGTGATTTTTTGGGATTTTTCTGAAACAGGTGAATTTTTGATGAATAGTAAAATCGGATAATTCACAATCAATTCTAAATAATGGATTAATTGAGTCATTGATGATGATATGCTGATGTAAGACCAATTGGTTGGAATTCACAAGCATATATTACTGTTCTTGTTCATGTAATACTCACTATTGGTTTTTTTATAGGAAATAATAAATTAATTAGTTTTATATTAAGAAATCCCCTCACCTCCACTATAAAAACCCTCTTTCACCCCTTCCATTCACTCCTCTGAAGCCTTGTGACATCTCCAAATTCTGTCCAAATACCTTCCCAACCTCCTCCCTCATGTCCATCAAGCTTGGTCTCATAAAAAGACCAAAACCTCTCCCCTTAAGTGGTTCTCAAAGGGGGGAAGTCTCAAGAGGTAAATTCCTCTTTCAAATCCCTTCTTTTCTTTTAAGTTCTTTTATTTTTGTTTCTTTTCTCAACCCCCTTCACCAAAATAGTATGATAAATCTAGTAAAATACATTTAATAGAATGTTTTCATGCTAATGTTATATATTCCATTATCTTCTCCCCTTTCCCCACTTTTATTTGAATGAAATGAAATAATCGTTTGAGATGTGCTAATTTAGCAAATTCAAGGAGAACTGTTTATCGATTTCTATTATAATATTTAATTCTGTTCAGGAAACCATTTGTGTTTTGGTTGAACCAGATTATTATGTAATATATCCTATTTTTAGTTTTGTAATAATTTTGTAAAAATGGTATTAAGTTATAAAGAAAAACATGTTCATCGTAATCAAACCCACCGATTAACCAAAACGGTTATCACTAAGGGTATATATATATAAAGATTCAACTTCAACATAAGTAACCCAAATTAAATTTAAAACCATGTAATATCCTGGATGTTCACTAATAGTGTATTACTTAATTTCTGTAAAACCACGTCCATCTTATATATTTATTCGAACTTGAATATAAGTGAACCAATCATTTAAAACCAAGTATACAAACGAGCACGAACAATGAAATTGAACCTTATAACCAATAAAAAAGGTCTAGAATGAACTAAAAAGGATTATAATAAATCATTTACATATAAAAGAAGTTCTGGAATTATGAATTAATAATCCTAATTTGTTTATTCAGGTCATTAATAACAAGTCAATAAAACCTTCAAGCATAATGTAAGGGATTCTATCTCTCACTTTTATTTAAGAATCCACCCTATCTTGTGTGGTTTTGTTTTTAATTTATATTGATGGGGTATGTTTTCTCATCTCACCCATACTACCCATATGATATATAAATCATGGGATAACCTTTTATTTCTCATTAATCCCTCGCAAGAACACTCGTTACCATGATGAAATGTTTGGAAGGGGTTTTTCTCATCTCACATTCAATTCTGCGAGATCTCCATTGTTCACCTCTTATTTCTTATATTTGGTATAGGTGTACTGCCATTTGACATATGTTATCATGGTTATAATTATATTCATTGTATTCTGTGACTATTTTGGTGGTTATTAACTCTTTTTCATACAAATCAATTGAATACAACATGGTAACGAGATTTTTCTCAATTTTCACTTCGTTGTGACTTGCTTCGTAATTGTGCACCTACTCATTCTTATGTGGTGTACCTACTGCCCATTTGATATCACTTTTCAATTGAAATTATATTCCATTTAAATATCCATATTCTCATGTCATGGATATTATTATCGTCTATGTCGTATACCATTTTACATACGTTGTTTATTTTGAATGTTGTTTTGACTGTGGAAATGTTGATGAATCTGTATCCTCTATTATATACGGATAATGTAAATACATATTTCTATTTTATTGAATCTATTTATAAATAATTCTTGGATGTAGAGGTGGTTGGGTCCCACTAGAGCCCCTCGATGCATCGATAGGTCTCATGAGACAAAACGTTTTGGCAACAGACCCTTCGGGTTTGTTACCAAAAAAATCAAATGGGTTTCTACCCATAGAACTGAACCATTTTTACGGTATTATGGTTCATTTTCCAGATATAGGATGTCCATTTAATAAGCATTATCTATCAGTTATTATTACTATCCATGAGGTCTTCACTTTGACACAATCTATGGATGAAGATTCATTCTCCATTTATTAATGGCATTAGTTGTTCATTTATTTACTACTCCATTTCGATTATGTATGATTGATTATGATTCACTTATTATTGTACTCATGATTTTTCTATTTTTAACCCTTACTGAGCGTTTGATCGCACCCCTTTCATAGTTTACCTTTAGCAGGTTATGAAGAGGAGGTCATTTATTGAGTGCTTGTGGTTGTCGTTTTTTTTCATTATGTATTGTATCTTGTATCTTTATCCCATGTAATTTGTGTTAAATCTATGTATGTAGTTTCTTAAAGACTTCTAAAGTGATCATTCCTTCGAGATTTTCATTCATTCTAACCATGCCAATATCAAAAGTAATGCATCGGCTCCACTCTAGAGAGGATGGGGTGTTACAAAAAATAAAAAAATCTTTATCAATTATAATCACAACCCAAACAACCAATTTCATATTTAAAGGGAAAATGAAATTTTATCAAACACTTTCTTATAATAAACATATGTATAATCTTTGAGAGCCCCTTGAAAAACCTTTTCATCAAATTATCATCATGGAAAGTCCATAACAATCTATACTAAAACATCATGAGAAATAATAACACATTAACAAACCATTTAAGAAACCATAAACATCAATTGGAATCTACCAAAAAGAAAATAGATTGAAACACCTACCTCAGTGATGCATGAATGATACAAAACCATCATGAAAGGGAGTTGTAATCCAAATAAATTAACCAAACACATTAATATCAATAACATCAAACCAAATAATCCAACCCTCACCCTATAGTTTGTATAAGAGGGAAATAAACCTGAAAAAACAATAAAATAGAATAAGAAGGAATGATGAGGTGAAGGAGAATTTCCCATGGAAGAATCCACCATGAAATCAAAGGAGAAGAACCATAGATCCAATGGGGGAGAATGGAGTAATCCACCCAATTCTATCCTTGGTCAGCATGAATGAGAGGGATGAGAAAATGGTGGTTTGTGGTTAAAACTTAAGGAGGACAATAGAAGAATTTAACACTTTTTAATGGCCTGGGAAAATAACATGGGTTTTCTGCATATTTTTCCAAATTGTGCGCCAACCATGTGCACCACAATGACGAAGAGGGGAAGCCTGGACAAGCTGGACACAATGTTTGGTAAATCATTTTAAACCATTATAAATGGATCTATCAAATTGAAATTCCTTCCCACATAATTTTCCCATGTTTTCTCATTGCCATTTGTATGTTCTGTGCCTTGTCCCTAACACCAAAAGGATTTGCATGGATTCTATTAGGACTTTCATGATTTGGTCCAAACCATGGTCAATACATGAAATTCAAACCATGAATGATGTAAATGAATTGAAAACTTCATCATCCTTAATAGTTCTCACTGTTATCCCCCTGAAAATTAACAGAAACCATTCCCAAGGAAAAAACCCTAGTGAGACATAAAAAATACAAAACATTTCATTAGGAATTCAACCCAAACTTCGAATAAAAGATCCAATATAATGAAAAGAATAAAATTAAGGGAAAACCATAGTCTATATGTGATAATTATTTGCACTAAAAAAATACTGACCATGATATCAACCACCTAAATGGGAACCAACACTTGAGCTCAAAATTGAGTGAAACAAAATGAGACCACAAATCTCAATGTGGAATTTCACTCCAAAAGTCACACATGACTGACTCTGGAGTAAATAGCATGGATACCATAGTGGATAATATGAGAGGTTTTTCCCTAACACTAGAAAAAAATAGGGCAATAGCATCAATATTGGAACTGGGAACTCCCCATAGAAACCAAAATACTCCAACGCATGGAGAAACCCACCAAAAGAACTAAAACCAAACATCGAACCAAATATATGATTATTCATATCCATAGATCACAAAAATCTACAAATAGAGCATAAAAATACAAAACACTAATCTATAAAATGTATAAGGACACATTAAAGAGAAAAACTAATTAAAGGGTCACATTTTAAAAAGGAACAACCACTACAATTACAAGTGATCAAGACAACAATGTTTTACCTCATCAAAAGGAATTTACACAGTATAAAAATATATAATGGAGAAACCTAAACCATATCTACTAAAACGCTAGAGACAAAAGTTGGAAAATGTTCCCCACACCCCTGATGATTCACAACTCTATGAAGATACTCACTCTAATGATTTTGTGTAGATAATTAATTTCTTAAAGAATATTTTCTCCTATAGTCATGGGATGATGAAACTGGACCATGACATATTTCAATGGCTATATCGTTTAAAAAAATCTCCAGGTACACCAAATTGGAACATAAATGTCAAGACATTAGAATATTATTACAAGATAGATTTGAATTCCCAGGCCATACGCATTGGAAGAACATGAGCGATCAATATGATGATCCATAAGTTGATAACAATAAATGATAGTCCTAAAGAACATTTTTCTCTTGCATACAACTTTCACCAAACTTTGAACCTCAATGAATTCCTACGGCCCTTCACAACACCCCCAAAAAACAAATCTTCCAGAAACACCTCTACTACCAACTTCTAGAATAGAATTCCACCATACGAGCGAAACCACACCATAATATCGGAATGAAGATCCCCCAAAAATAGATGAACCTTCATATGATCCTTAAACTATACCTCCACAGAAAATGAAATAAAATCTTTAAACTAGTTGACATACGCCTTCACCATCCATTGGCCTTATTAAACACCGAAAAGTTGTTCTAATTTCATAACCTTCACCTAGTCATGGATGAACCATTGGGTGAAATTGCTCATAAAAACCTCCCAATACATCCCCCATTACAATGATTCATAGATGATCAACTTCCACTAATCCAAAACCAGAGCTTAAAATGATCACAAAATAGATCTAACCCTCACAACATCAAGAGTTCCAAAAGACCTAAAAACACACTAAACTTCCTTAAGCTAATCTGCATCCTCTAACAGACCTCAATCACCGTGGAATATAGGAATATTTAGAGAAAGACATAGCCCCACCACTATAATATGTGTTTGGTAAGGGCCGATAACATGATGAGACTCACTGAAAACCTTTGGAACCTTTATATAAGGTATACTCTAATCATGATTACAAATCCAAAACCACAACCACACAAAAAATATACCAAAAACAACATCCCAAGGAAAAACATCAAACTCACAAAAAAACATCACAAAATAATCCCAAAATACTCTACCAAGACCATCACTTCCATTCCAATTTTCAAAACTGCCTTCTTCTAAGGCCACTTTCCAAATACCAATATCTTCTCTCAAATCCAATTTTTAAACACCAAATCCCACTTTCTAATAAAAAACATCCGCATAATTATTCTTATTTTGAAAAATATACCATAAAAAATTTCCATGTCAAAATCAACACACACTGTACAAAATCATACCAAAACAGAACTCATGAAAAACCCCTATATTGGGAATCTAGAGATGTTAAAAACCTAGTGACATGGTTTAGTGGACAATAACATAAGTAATAACTAACCACTAGGTTGAAATTGGTCCTTGATCTCAGACTTCACATGGGTTAATACTCCACTTAAGTCCACCATACATAAATGGTTCACCTTTTTTATAATTACTCTTCCTCACAAAATAGACACCAAAACAAAATACTCAAATACTCTACAATCATTGGAAACTAATGGTTTATAATGAGAAATAGCTTGTGATTATATTACCATACCTACCTATAAATCCCTAATAGTCCTAATCATGAAACAACCTTATACCCTAAGAAACAAAGTGATGCTCTAATACCATTTTTTTATAAACTAGGTTGGGTTGCCTTCTAAACTAACACCCTTCCCGAACTAAGATAAAGTCTGATAGGAATTCATGATCCTCATCGGTCGGCGAATAGCGTCGAGAATCAAATATATCATAGTGGGAATGATTTATCAAAATTAAAAACAAGGATAAAATAAAAACAATAGTGTAGGCAACCTAAACTAATAAAAATTGAATATCTATAACTTAAAAACTGATCCAAATAAAATAATACATGAAAAAAAAGAAACTAAAAAACTAAACCCAAACCAAACTAGAAAAAAATAGATATCTACATGACCTATTGTTCAACCTCAACCATATAACCGACCTGCTCCTAAAGAAAAATGAACTAGAAACTTGAACCTATAAAACAACTCAATTCTACCAGCACTTTGTAGAACTTGTAGTGTGTGAGCATAAAAATTTAGTAAGCAATCACCCCATAGTCTATAGATTTATTTTCCCAAAAAATACATAAAAATGGTTCGAAATATATTTATAAGATAAGGCTTTAACCATTTAATGACATAAAAATAGCATTCTAAAAATTCTCTTTTCAAAACAACAGACACCACTTTTCTCTTCTTAAAATAGAATTTTATTTTTGTAAAACAAGTTAATAAACCCCATAAAAAATACATTAAGCAGGAGAACAATTACAATGGTAGATAATGAAGACAAAATACAAGTGTTTAATGGAAAATATTATAAGCAGTAAATCAAGTAATATAGATATAAAATAAGAACACAAAAGTACCAATCATGAGAATTTCTTAAATATCTTGAGAAGAAATCCCTAGATGTTCTCAGTTAGGAATCAACTATTGGAATATGGGGAAGATCCATCATCAATAAATAACCGGAATCTATAAACTATCTAATCCAGTTGAACATCCCACCTAGTCTCTCCAAAAATCTATGGGGTACCAACCAATATAAATAGTGAAATTATGAAACTGTCACGTGAACCTCTAGATGAAGACTATGAATCCAATGATAATAGTATACGGTGAATTAAATTCAACACGTTCCTCCAAATTTTGATTGAATAGATTATTTAAATTAAATTAAATATAATTATGGTTAATTCAACCAATCATACAAGTTGATACTCCCTGGTAATTAAAAGTATACGAACATATGTCTTAAACTAACACTTTAACTCAGATGAGGAAGATATGGTGAATTAATATTAACAGGAGGTATTTTTTTAATATGATTTTATTAATTATCATATAAATTAACTATCTTTTTAATTTTAATTAGATATTAATTAATTTATTAACCACGTATTGATAAAATATTTTCTTATTGTACCACCCTGAGTTTTTAAAAATTATGTTTTTTGAAAAAAATTTAAATTATTTGATGGATTGTGTTTCATGATATACAAATTTAAGCTACATTTATATGCAACAATAAGTTAATATTATGCTACACAAAATACTATCTTTATCTTCTAGTATATTCAACAATATGTTTGTATTATGTTATTGTCAATACCGTGTCCATTTGATAGCTTGTTTCACCCCCAAAACTGAGTTTTACCAAACTACAAAATACTAGTAATACTTTTATTTAATATTATAGTTATAATATAACATTTAATTTTGAGTTTATAAATAGGTTTAAATTTTTTTAATTATATGTTTGAATTCCTTAGTTACAAATTAATTAGAAATGAATATAATAAACAATTGAATATAAATGACATGATTTTATAAAAAATATTTTTATGCACCAAAGGTGTTTTATCATAATAAATTAAATTAATTAATATCATTTCATCATATTATATAAATTTATATATTATATATTCAATATTTTTTAAACAAAAAAATATTTTTAAGACAATAGATAAAAACAAATCCAATTTCATGCATAAAAGCTGTATTTTTCTAAAGGTGGTTTCCACCTTTTAATGGTGAAATTTTTTTAAAAATAACTTTTGAAAATTTTATTAAATTTATAAGAAAATATAAGCTTATTTTTTGAATTTATAATTTATAAATTATTTTAGGGTGAATTTTTGGGTTTTTTCTGAGAATATTCATTTTTTGATTAGTAGTGAAAAATACTGTATTTTAATTGAAAACTGTATTTTCGATTAATTTATTTATAAATTTAAATTATATTATAAATTGGATTTAAAGTGTTTTTAGTTCCATTATTCATATATTAATACAATTTATTAAATTTTAATCAATTTTTTTATCGAAATATTATATTTACTCTGTGCAAACTTTTTAACATTTTTATTTTAAAAACATGATTTCTCATTGCCTTAATGGTATTAATTTAAAATTAAATCATGAAATTTATTTGAATTGAATTTGGAAAAATGGATTAAATATTTTTATTCATTATAATTTATATTTTAAAATAATTTTAACATTATTTTATACCATTATTTTTAGTGAAACCAATTAAAATTAATTAAAGCAATCAGGGTTAAAACAGGGGTTTTCACATTACATGTGTTTGTATAAAAATTTATATTAGACCTATTTAGGATTATTATTTATTCATTTATTTATATTATTTATTCTAATTGGGTATAAATTATCTAATAAATATCATTTTAACTATAAAATTAATGAAAACATTCCCTGGGTGAATAAAAAGATACAATTACCTTGGAAAAAACTAGAAAGATAAAAATTGAGTAAACATAATGTCTAAAAATTGAAATGATAAAAAATAAATATAATTTTAATTTTGGAGGTATTTATCGACCAATTAATCACTAACCCCCAATATTTATCTATTTTTTAGGTACATGAGTTAAGGGAGACCTCCCAATAGTGAATAATTTTGGGTATTTACAAGAATGCCACTCCTCTACTATTATATAAGGTAATTCAATCACCCTACTAATTCAGACCCTCAATCCCTTTATCATGAACAAAACATAAAAAAATAACTTAAAAACATAAATAACATAATAGTAGAATACTTATTTTTGGAAAAATCCATTCAAGGAAGTATTTTAGTTTATACCTCTAGAGGATACCCAAATAAGAGGTAATGTTCATTGATGAACATTTCTGTATTATTTAATCCAAAAAACCCTTAAATTTTTATTATATAATTATTTTTTAATATCCGTAGTGTATTTCATATAATAATATGTTTTAATATTAGTTTAATGACTCAAATAAACACACTTTTATCAAATGGGTTATGAATCATCCTTCGTTTTTATGGTGTACCACCACCTCATGAATCGATGTTGTTAGATTTTTCTTTACCAACTCTCATTATTGATAATAATGATGAAAAAACCATTTATATATTATATTTAAGATATAAATGATATTATTATTATTCTTTAAATTTTATATCACATAGACCATCATTATTTACATTTTGTGGAGATACTATAATGTCATTGATTTATCTAAAGGACTTAATCCTCATAAAGCCATCTGATTCATTCACACATTACATGGAATATATTAAGGATGGGTTTAATAGAAATTTTTTATATAGATGATATAAAAATTATATTTTAATTATATTATGTATAAAATTTACTTTCATTTCTCTCAATGTTACAATTTAATTAAAATATTGTTCATTTGTACGTACGACCTACCGTCTCCCTGAATGATATATTTCATTTCATATCACTAAATTTTATGGAATAAAATAAATATATATATATAGATTATAAATGAAATTTATATCGTGGTTTTAATTATGGATATGATTAAATCCTGATCTATATAATAGGACCAAGAATAACATGTCAAAATATGCACACAAAACAAAGCAGTTATTACACAAAACATAAATTTAACATGGAATTGTAAATAAATGGGAAATATAAAGTCATAATAATCTTATATATGGTAAGAATATATTAATATGTTTCATTTAGAGATGTATAACCATAATATATTAAATATATTGGTGGTTTTAATGAGTACAATGGAAATCAATATTTATGGTTCGAGCATTCTGTCTCAATTTTTACTTTTGTGAGGGACATTCTATACTCACCTCATCTTATACAATGTGGTGTATATAATGACCATGAATGTATTTGGTGACTATTATCCTAAAATTTATTTCTCTTTAAAAATTAATTGTAGGATCTATCATTCATGGGGTTTATTGTTAAAAAGTTACCAAATCAGTAAATGATTGTTGTCTCAATTTTCCATCTTTTAGAGGTATGTTATTATATTAACCTATATATATTCAAAAAGTTTATATAAAAACCATTTGAGATGAAATATTTAGAAATTAACTATCCTAATGAAATTTTAATTTCTATTTTATTTTATTCCTTAATGGGGCTTACGATTCAAGGTTACCAAAGTTGTAATAATATTATGTTACAATGTCATCATTTATCGAGTTTGTTTAGGATTATGCTTCCAATGATAAAATATTATGATATTTATCTCAAAAATTGGTATAAATTTTCCTATCTTATGGTTATTCATTATATCTTCAATTAATGGGACAATTATTCAAATCCTTTGTTCAAAATATAACTAAGAAAACGTTTTTATGAAAATACAACATTATTTCTCTCTTTGATTGGAAATATGATAACATACAAAAAAAATTTCTAGAATGGTTATTGAAAATGTTTTTAAAGAAAATTTTAATATAATTTCCAATTAAATGGATTTTAAAAATATTTTATGTTTTAAAAAAGTGTTATATATTTTTTTCAATGTCTCCATTATAAGTTTCCATTTTTCGCAAATAAAAAGTATTCCAAAATTATTTGTGGTTTAAAAAGAGTTTTTAGGATGAAATGATGTATTCATTAAGAATTTTTTTAAATGGTGCTTTAAAATTTATTTTCCATCTAATATGCTATATGTTTTTTTACCTATTATTTATAAGGAATATTTTCGTAGGATACCATTTATATTCATTCCATGAATGGTTTATGTTTTTATGGAAAGTTGTTTATAGAAACCAGTTATTCTCCATTGGTCAATCAGGTTACTATGATATTGTTGTGAAACTTGTTTCTTTTCAACGTTCTAATCATATTCTAATGTGGTTTAAAAGAAACCCATTTATTTTACATATATTAATTACATTATGAGATAATAATTACTTTTATGAGTATTTTTATATGAAACATCATTTTAATTTATACATGTTGTGGTTCTTGGACAAATCTTATATGATGGGAAAAATTAGATATTGCATATTATGCCCATTATAGCCTATATGATATGGAAACCATGATAACATTGGGTAATCCCATTACTCCTTATACTCTGGGGTAGTCTAGAGAGTTTCGGGTGATACCATTATATCTTACATAATGGCTGCACCTAGATTGAGCTTCAATGAATTGGGTAATGATAAATTATATATGATATCGGAGGGTACACTGAGGTGAACCCAAGACCAATGATGTGGGTTCATAGGTGTTTAGGTCAAGCCCAATGATGACGATACACTATTTTTTTTTCAATTATGAGGATACAAGAGTTTTTATCCCAAGTCCAATGATGTGGGTACACGTGTGTTTAACCGAAGCCCAAAGATGAGTGTATATAGGTTTTTAGCCAAAGAATTAAAAGAATGGTATACATTTGGTCATCACCAAGTTAGTATACAGGTACTTATCCTAAGCCTAACATGTTATGAACATCATGGTGGGTACCCCTGAGATATGACTTTTTATGCTTATATGTATTACAAAAATTTCATGTCTTATGCTCTCATGGATTATCAAATTATTTTTATTATGAATCATGTCTTATAAAAGAACAATATATATTCCATGACTCATGATTAATATCTTTAATATGCAGTGTATGGTTTTGAAATGTTATTCTCATATTATCATACCCATATGCTGATGTTATTTTTTCATATATCCCTTGTTTTTCCTTAGTGAGAATCTGATGTAACCCTATCTTTTGTTTCAATTCCCCATGTTATGAAGAAATGTATTATATATGATATGTCTAATAAGGGTGATAGTTATGAGGAACATAATAAGAGATTATGTAGCTCACTTATGGCATAGTGGTTAGGTTTATAAATTTTTAATGAAACTATACTACCATGGTTAATAGGATTGATTTTATATATTGTAATGAATATTACACAAAAATGATGTAATGTCTTTGTATGAAAACAATAGGTCATAATAGTAGGGCTTAGGAAAAAAATTTAGTTAAACTTTGGAAATAATGATGATAAATCATTAGTGAGATCCCTAGGTATATTTCAAACAATATATCTAGGAAGGCCTTTAAGGATAAGTCTAAGTTTGAGTAAAAGTATTTGAAAATAGACAATAATTTTGGTAAAGAATATAGTGATTGGTTTCCAAGAAATATATCCATATCTTGATAACAAATGTGTATGTGGATCTGGAATAGATCTACGTTGGGGTAACAACTCTAACAACATTATATTGAGATAGAAATCATCAGGAACTGGTGCACCATAATGGGCCTTACATCACACCTAGTTTTCAATCTTAGGGGATATACATTGGAAATTCAAAAACTCTATATAAACCATCATGAATGATTTAAATAGTTGATTACAAAGAATAACCTAGGATGAACCTATGATATCATATATTAAAGAGGATGTGTTTTGATATAGACATTATATGAGTGATTTTCATGATTATGAGGTTTTCCATTGTGATTAGTGTTGACCACAATATGATTTTTTTCTTAGTTACTGGAAGTAACATGAAGGAAATTTCTTAACATTAAATGTGATGACTGATTTTTGATGAGAAAACATAGGGGGTTATGACTGGAGTATATGATGTTATGATCATTCCTAATTATTTTTCATGGAATAAGATTAAAAAAAATTTCCCATTAACCAACACTAAGACTCACCAATGAATATAACGATATAGTTAGATGAGAGTTTGGGTAATGGAGACCATGAAGGAAAGAGGATCCAATTTTTATTTTTTCAAGAATGTGGGAAGAAACTCCCATGTGGATTTCATAGAGGAATAAGAAAGTTTTTTTGAGTATGTAAAAGGAAGAAACAAAAAAAGTAATTAAAAATGAAAAAAATAAAAATTTCGAACAATGTAGTAGATGAAAATATTATTCTACCTAAGGTATTATCAAATAATGAATTATTTAAATATGGAATTATGGGTATTATGAGAATCGATTTCCGTTTGGAATATGTTATAAAGAGAATCAGAAATGTTTTATAAGTGATGGTTACATTGCTGATTGTGAAGAGGCAATAAATTACATATAAAAGAAAAGTGTAATGTCCTAGACCTCTCTGGTCCATTCCTTTCTGAAAAACTAGTGTCTAAGGTGTTCTGGGAGGTCAAGGTGACTTATTCCCAACACTTTTTCAAATTTTTAGGTTCATAAATAGTGTTTCTAGAATGATGAGGTTCTAACGGTAGCCTCTTTCCTTTTCCAAATATTGTGTTTGTGAATAGTGTTTCTAGAATAGTAAGGATCCAACGGTAGCCTCTTTCCTTTGCCAAATTTCGTGTTCGTGAACAGTGTTTCCAGCTTCCTATAGTTTTTCCCCTTTGACATTTCCTTTGTTGTAAAATGCATTTCAAGCCATGTTTTAAGGACTATAAGGTCGATTCAAAGGCAGTAACTTATATATTAATTTTCCAATGTCTAGGGATGTTTTTACTTGGTCAAACTGCATGTTTTAATGTGATCATCTTTTAATGGAAAATCCAGCATATCTTAAACTGTCGCTCCATTAAATCTTCTAAAGAGATTAGATATCTTCCTCCCCAGTTCTTCCTCATTGTTATCAGGTGTGATACGCTCGAAACATTTATTACTTCTCGTAGGAGTTGGGATACCAAAAATTCCTCTGTGGATTGGTTCCCCTCATTTTTTGATGCAACCAAGTAGTATCAATCCATCTTCCATATAAGGTATGATATATAATCATTCTTTTGGATTCATCTTTATCTCTTTCTCATTTCCCTTTCATGGAATGGTATCTCGATGTTCCTAATATAAATTTCCTGGGTGTTTACCTGTGAAGTGGTTTGTCTACATCCTTGGGTGGATACAGTTGTTATGGGGGAGGTGACTATAACCCGTTGTGTGGCTCATTATTGTATAAAGAACGTCAAGAACCATTTTAGGTAAGGGATTCGTTGCTTCTCTTTTCTTTTACATGCAACTATAGAGATAGAATGTTTTATCCCACTTGATCACAATGAAATTTACATAATAAATATTTAAACAGTATAAATAAATTGATATCGATCATATGTTATTGCCTCATGTTTTTCTAGATAGTGTGATATCTATGCTCTCTTTGGTTATATTTTCATTCCTGATAGAAATTGGTAAAGAACTTAAATCAATAATTAATTGATAATTGTTTGGCTAAAGATAATGTGGCATGGGAATGAATCTGACTGTTGTGGATGTAATCTGACGTTAATAAAATTGATACAGTAAACATGTTTAATCAATTTATGATAGCTTACTATTTAGGTTTCCAGAAGTTGGAACCTACCAATAATAAATATGTTAATCCAAAATGGATTAAAGAACTGGATTTTTGATAAAAGACAATTACATGTAGGGTTAAAAGTTACCCTCTTTCTTGTTTATGGGACAAGATCCCAATTGATATGATGTTTGTTTTTTTTGGTGCTTGTATAGTGATGTGAGCCCAGATTGCTGATGTGATATGTGGGGACTGGGAGGCCCTATTGGTTATGGTAGCATTTGACGCCTAGAGTGGCGAGATGCATCATTTTATACATGTGGGTGTAAGGGAGGACACTGGGGATGATGAAACGGGTTGGATGTGAATTTCTTGATTCTTCTTGATTATTTTTGGTTGTTACATCCTTTAAATTCCCCACTATTCAAGGTAGCTTGTCTTACTTACCCTTATTATAAAAGGGGAGAAGATTCATGGGGTATGCCACATGCTTTCCGTGTTTATATTATCAAGGGAGGATGGGTCTACACTCTTACTATAGGCCGAAAATACTCGACAGGTAGTTCATCTACTTGCTGTATTGAGCCCCATGATGCTTAGTAGCATAGAATTTTATTCTAGAATGCCTGAGAAAATGGGAAAGTAATGCTGTAAATAAATAATTGAATAAATGATGTAAACCCATGGGGTTGAAATTTATGGGGAACAATGATGAGGTTTTAATTTGAAGGGACAATGAACTTTGGGTGTGATGCTAATGAAATATAATGTGGAAATTTTTAATAGTTAATTAATGTTTAAATAATTAATTAACATAAAGTGAAACTGATAAAAATGGAATAATGTAATTTAAAAAATCTCTTTAAGTGGTTGTGGGCTTATTGGATTCCTAGTCTTAGAAGTGGAAGCTGGGATTTTGAGAGACGTTAGCTACAGTTGAGTCTAAGAAAATATTATTCCTATAGTATGGTTCTTAGCTATAGTATATTCTGTACTTTTTGTGTTTCTATATGCTACTCCAACAAGTCAATTAGGGAAACTGACACCCCGTGGATTCTGAGCTAGGGGGTGTTTTCCCCAACATTCAGGTGGGCAGATGGATGGCTGACTACCCCCTTTGGCCCCGCTGTCTTCTCTTGCTAGTTACTTGTTCTCGTAGGCACAACGGTTAGTTTCTACCATATATGTGTGTAAAGGGATGTAATGGATTTTGGTTATTCAAACACATATATTCTAGATATGTTTTCCTATGAACTACTATAGGTGTAACATGTATAGGCTATGATGGCTTGAGGATCCTTACTTAGTGTATGGGTCTATAATGGTTTGAGTTTTAATACTATATGTATGAAACAAGTTAGGCAAGATGTGGTGACTCCCAGAAACTACCTGGTTACTTTTCTTGCTTGTACGTGGTGGTTTTCTTGCACGAGGTTCATGTTGTGGTGCTTCTTCCATGTGTCTATCTAAAATCCATTTTAGAGAGAGATTATGAGGACGCGTGACATTGGAGCAAAGCCGAAAAATAGTGGGGAAGTTGTAGCGAGGTACCCATGATATTATTTATTATATTATATACTCTTGTATGAGATTCGTGGTGAGAGTATCTATAGTGAGGCAGGGAACTTAGTATACCTATTTAGGTGAAGAATTAGTTTAACTTTTTTTTCAACGTGCTTTTGCATGCTTTCTTTACATTTGCACGAGAAGATCTGGGGAGGATCCTACTGAGTATACTGTTATACATACCCTATGTATATATAAACTATTTTCAGGTCACTTGGGGAAGGTTGAATATTAGGCTATTATCTTCTAGAATGATGTTGCAGGAGCAATTTGGGATTCCTGGTTGTTGTAGTTTTTACTTCTTTTTGGGTACTTGTAGTTTTCCCCTTCCAGTTGTAGTAGTTTTTCATTACATTACATATGTGTACTTGGGATTTCATTGATATTGTTGAATGAGTTGGAGTTGGTTGATGTCTGCCTTATCACTCTCTTTCTCATGTGTTTTCTTAGAGGGTAATTCCTCTCATTTGTGTGTTTACTATACCATTAGTGCTAGTCTCTAACCCATGTTCTATTGGAGGTGGGACTCAAGAGTCATTATCTCCCTTATCACATTGTCGGCCAAGGAGGGGTACACCTTATGGGGAGGGGTTTGTGATGGAGTGGTATCAAAGGTATGGTTGATTCATTGGTTGGTTGGGAAACATGTCAGTCATGTTTAGAAAGTGATGTAAACACTAGAGAACGGATGATACATAGGAATTTAGGGCCCTCTATGATCTAATGTACAGACCTGTAATTTTACAATGGCTACTAGACAAGGTGATACTAGTTGCAGGGTAGATATCAAGGAAAGAATTATGCATCATTCTTATTTGTGCCTATGTTTGAATTGGTATACCTTGGGATATTATAACCTAAAATAAATAAAATAACAAATTTAATTAATTAATATCTAGTCTTCCATATTCCAAGTTTAGGAGATCTAACTATTTGTTATTTTACAGGTATGGCTCCATGTTGACGTCATCATCAGGATCGCATAGAAGTTATCCAGAAGGCTCTTTCCGAAGATCGATGCTTGGTAGAGGTCGATGACAACAACCCTTGGAGGAAGACATAGGAATGTAGGGCCCCCTATTATCTAATGTACAGACCTGTAAGTTTACAATGGCTACTAAACAAGGTGATACTAGTTGCAGGGTAGATACCAAGGAAAGGATTATGCATAATTCTTATTTGTGCCTATGTTTGAATGGGTATACCTTGGGATATGATAACCTAAAATAAATAAAATAAAGAAATTAATTAATTAATATCGAGTCTTCCATATTCCAGGTTTTGGAGCTCTAACTATTTGTTATTTTACAGGTATGGCTCAATGTTGACGTCCGCAATAGGATCGCATAGAAGTTATCCAGAAGGCTCTATCCGAATATCGATGCTTGGTAGAGGTTGACGACAACAACACTTGGTGGAGGAAACATGAGAGTTTCAACACCAAAGTCTAAAGAAGTTCGAGGGTTTCATTTCAAATGTAGTCAAAGAAGACTGACTGGAGTAGGTGAAGATATGCTTCAGTTTGATCCGTTCTCAGAAGGCGCACCGGGGGTCCTTGGTTTTGATTATGCTGCATGGAGAAGAGAGGAAATTGTGGATCTTGTTCCTTGGGGATCGTGAAGAGTAAATGATCTCATGGTAGGAGTTCTGAGAAAAGATTATAGTCGAGTTTATTTATTTGACCGAGAAGGTGTTTGGTCGCTAGAAGCTTCTTACCCTTCGGCATAGGATAACTATTGTATGAGAGTTTGTAATCCATTTTAGAAACCTTTTACGATATTCTTCGGACTTTTTTCCAGATGAGGAGGCAAGTGAAAGGCATTTTGAGGGGGCTTTATATCCAAAGATCTAGCGCTAGGTCACCCCATTTATGATGAAGACATATCTTTAGGTACTGGAAAGGGCAGATTTCATTGAGAAGAAATTTTATAGAACTGTATCTTCATGAGAGGTGAGTCATCATGACTCCTCTCAAAGAAGATTTGTGGTTTGGGGTTCTCGGTTTTTAGGGTAGATGAGTTTTCGTTCCGCTGAGGGTAGGTCCCAGCCCTCCATATCTTGTTTCACTAAAGGCAGTATCTCTCAGGACTATGTCAAGGAATCATGAACTTCTTTTCTTGTGGTGGT
This sequence comes from Viscum album, assembly GCA_963277665.1. Classification (NCBI taxonomy): domain Eukaryota; kingdom Viridiplantae; phylum Streptophyta; class Magnoliopsida; order Santalales; family Viscaceae; genus Viscum; species Viscum album. The sequence goes on from OY728147.1 coordinate 759,960,490, forward strand.
CAAGGTCATCAACAGAGAGAGTGTCCTACCTTTCAGAGTAGTCATCGTGCACTAGGTTTTCCGCTCCACATTCCTCTATTAATGCAGTTCCAGTCGAGGCAGTAGCAGTAGGTTGCACCAACTTTATATCAGCAGAGGGTAGATGGGGAAGGCAGAGGACAACTCTATGATTCTCCTTGCCCATAGACAACAGATCACATCTGTTGAGGTTGTTGTCATTAGGATCAGAGAGCATATTGAGTAGGCCATTTTCAGCTTCATGCTTTAGTGTTGCCAGCACGAGGAATGACATACATCATTTGAGGTACCCTTTGCTTGTTTTCATCCTTGTTTTATGCCTTGTTTGATTTAGTAGTGACACACTCTTTCATATTATCTACCCATATCCACGCTTTGGGACTTGAGGTAGAGACGCTTCCAGTTCACTTGGCGTTAACTACGCAGGATGGAGGTCGAGCTGACTTGTTTCAAGTATGTAGAGACGGTGAGATAGTGCTTTCGAAGCACCGCTGTTGGGGATATTTCTTATGATTATGGATAAGACCATATGATGTCATAATTGGCATGGATTGGTTTTATTCAGTGTAGGATATTGAGGATTTCTTCAGGATGAAATTTTTGTTCTTTGATGCGGATAGAGAGCCAGTAGTGAGTGTTGGCGAGCAAGACCCTCGGATGGGTTAGAGGCATGTTTCATCCTTATCATTGATGATGGATGAGATGATGCTGAGTTTTTGAATGGTTCAGAAGTTAGAGTTTCCTAGGGTCATAGAAGATTACTGTGATGTATTTCTAGAAGAGGTTTTAGCATTTCCCCCTCGACAAGAGATCGAGTTTGGGAACGAACTACAACCAGAAGTGTCACCTGTCTCTATGTATCCATATTTTATAGCCTCATATGATTTAAAAGATATATTTATATAGATTTATGATCTATTATAGTGTGATTTTGTTCAGATGAGTGTGTCACTGTGGGGCAGATCAGTTTTGTTCATGAAGAAGGCTGATGGCAGTTTGAAGTTGTGAATCAATTATCGTTGCTTAAACAAAGTGACAGTAAAGAATCACTATCCTCTTTCATGGATTGATGATTTTTTTATCAATTAAAGGGTGCATAGTGGTTCTAAATGATCAACTTGTGGTCAGGATATCATCAGATGCGTTTAAAAGACGAGGATATCCCAAAGACTACTTTTCGTTGTCGTCATGGGCATTATGAGTTCATTGTAATTCAGTTAGGAATGAAAAATGATCTAGCTATGTTCATGGGATTGATGAACACTATGTTCTATGAGTTCCTAGACAAGTTCTTGGTGGTTTACATTGATGACATCCTTGTGTACTACATGTATGAGGAGGAGCATGTCGGGCATCTACACGCCATTTTTGGAGTTCTTCGTCAACATTAGCTGTTTGGGATGTTTTCAAAGTATGAGTTTTTGGCTGGAGAAGTCCATTTCATGGGGAATGTTGTGTCCAAGCAGGGATAAGTTTTTGATCCATCAATGATAAAAGCAGTTGTGTCTTGGGCAGCCTCCAAGACATTGTCAGAGGTGCAAAGTATCCTTAGTCTCGCAGGCTACTATATGAGGTTCATAGCTGATTTCTATTGAGTTGAGACTCATCTGAAAGCTTTCACAAGGAAGGAACATGCATTCATATAGACTGGTCAGTGTTGGGATGCTTTTGAGTATCTAAAGGATAAGTTATTAAGGTCTCCAGTTCTTTGTCTACCATCATAGGGAGTTTAGTTTGATGTTTTCTGTGATGCTTCGTATATGGGTTTAGGTTATGTTATGTTTCAGTAGAGATCAGTTGTTTCTTATGGGTATCAGTAGTTGGGTCCCCGTTAATGTAACTATGCCACCCATGATCTTGAGTTGACATCCATAGTGTTTTCTTTAATGTTGTGGAGACATTACATCATTAGCGAGCACTTTGTGGCTTTCACCAATCATAAGAGTTTGAGGTATGTTTTCTCCCACCATGACTTGATCTTACGACAATGTCAGGGGATGAAGTTATTATATGAATATGACTTCTAAATATCATAAACACCTAGAAAAAGGAATTTTGTAGTAGATGGGCTATGTTAGAAGTCACCTAGTGATGTAGTGCATGAATCTAGTGATTTCTAGAGAGCAATGGAAGAACTTCCAACATTACATCTTGATATGGTAGAATTTGGGGGCAAATGTTGTCTTTTTTAGATTATAGTGTAGTCATCTCTGGTGCAGTACGTGGAAGAGTCCTAGTTGGGGGATCTTGAAGTGGAGGTCTATAGAGACCTAGTTGTTTGTGGCGAGGCCCCTGATGGTTGGTCTGAGAATGAACAACACCGATTGTTGTATCACAAAAGGCCTTTTGTTACTTTTTCCATGCATGATACGGTTCTCAGAGAGTTCCACAGTTTACCTTTATTGGTGCATCTCTTTGTGAATAGTATTTAATGAGCCTTGAGGATTCTGTTTTTGTGGCCTGGGCTAAAGAGTGCAGTTGTAGAGTTTATGTCTCGATGTTTGGTCTTCCAGAAGGTGAAGGCTAAACACCGTGTTCCTGGTGGTCTACTACAACCTTTATATGATCCTCAATGTAAGTGGGAGGACATCTCAATAAAAATTGTTACCATTTTACCTCATGCTCTGGGAGTACATGATTATATTTGGGTGGTATTGGATTTTTTTTATCAAAATCCACCCACTTCATAGTGATCAAGGAGTAGAGCTTAGTGGACTTTTTGTCAAGGCAGTATCTGGAAGAAGTGGTGAGACTCCACGGAGTCCCAAGGATGATCATTCAGGATCAAGATCCTCATTTTACCTCTAGGTTTCATGGAAGTCTCCAGTATTCTTTCGGTTCTCAACAATTACTTAGCACTACTTTTCATCCGCAAATGGATGGTAAGACAGAGCGAACCATCTAGACTCTGGAAGACATTTTGTGCTCTTGTGTCTTGTATTTTGGAGGTTTATGGATGAGGCACTTATCATTGGTGGAGTTCGCTTAAAAAAATAGTTTTCACTCCACCAATGGTACAGAACCGTTTGAATCCTTGTATGGATGGCATTTCCATTATATATTGTGCTGGACTGGGATCATAGAGTCAGCAATTCTAAGACCAGTACTAGTGCAGAATACAATAGATATGGTTCAGGTGATTCGTGAGAGGATAAATACAATGCCTAATCATCAGAAATCATATGCCGATCAAAGGAGGAGACCTTTGGAGTTTGATGTTGGAGATATTCTATTTCTGAAGTTGAGTCCTTGTCGTGGGAAGCAAATGTTTGGTCTTGGGAGAATGCTTTCCCTCTAGTTCGTTGGACCTTTCAAGGTGTTACCTTGTGTTGGAGCTGGGGCGTATCGAGTAGCCCCCCCCACCCCTCGTAGATGAGTCAGATACATCATTTTTTCCATGTATCATAGCTCCATTGTTATCTTCATGATGACTCGCATGTCATCGATTGAGGAGAGATCGATGTTGATGATGATGCGACCTTCGAGGAACGGCCTGTTGAGGTCCAAGACCACAAAAAGAATGTGTTGCACAGACATTCTATCCACTTGGTTCATATCTTGTGGTGACATAGTGGTGTGGAGGAGAGTACCTAGGAATGTGAGTGGGAGATATATGCTCAATACCAAGAGTTGTTTGAGGTTTAACTATATTCATGTAATGATGTTCTCTTTGTGGTTGTAGGACATTCGTGTTTATGAGATGGCTTTCTTCAGTATCTTCTTATGGATTACTCTCTTTTGATAGGTATCTCGAAGGGTGGTTGTTTGGAATTATTTTCTATTTTATTTTAGGATTGTTTTTAATTTTTAAGGAAGAGAATATTTTGAGAGTTATCAGATATTATTTATTGGACCTCTCTGGTCCATTCCTTTGCGAAAATCTGGTGTCTTTCATGTTCTGGGAGGTCAGTGTGACTTATTCCCAACAATTTGTAAAATTTTTAGGTTCATGAATAGGGTTTCCGGAACGGTGAGGTTCCAAAGGTATCCTCTTTCCTTCTCTAAATCTTCAGTTCGTGAACAGTGTTCCTAGAATGGTGAGTTTCCAATGTTAGCCTCTTTCCTTTTCAAAATTTCATGTTCATGAATAGTGTTCCCAACTTCCTATAGTGTCTCCCCTTAGACGCTTCCTATGACATAAAATTCATTTTAATCCTCATTTTATGGAATTTAAGGCTGATTCAAAGGTCACAAATCCAATATTAATTTTCCTAAGGCTTGGGATGTTTTTACATAGTAAAACCATGTGGTTTAATTCGATTCACATTTAATGGAAAATGTAGCGTATCTTAAACTGCTGCTCTGTTAAATCTTTTAAAGAGACAAGATATATTCCTACGTAGTTCATCCTCCTTTTTCTCAAGTGTGAGATTCCCGAACCATTCATTCCATTCCATAGGAGTTAGGAGACCAAACTTTCCTCCTTGGATTGGTTCCCCTCTGTTTTTTATGCAACCAAGCTGTATCGATCAATCTTCGATATATGTTATGATTTATAGTCATTCTTTTGGATTCATATCCCTCTCTTTCTAATTTCCAGTTCATGGAACGGTATCTTTATGATCTTAATAGACTTTTCTTGGGTGCTTACTTGTGCGGTGGTGTCTCTGCATCCTTGGGTGGATACAGTTGTCATGGGGGAGGAGATCATAACCCATTGTGTGGATCATTCTCGTATAAAGAACATCAAGAACCATTTGAGGTAGTGGATTAATTGCTTCTCTTTTCTTTTACATGAAACTATAGAGTTACCCTGTTTATGCCACTAGATCACAATGGAATTGAAATAATAAACATTTGAACCATATAAATAAATTGATATCAATCCTATCTTATTGCCTCTTGTTTTGCTCGATAGTGTGATATCGATGCTTTATTTATTTTTCTTTTTTTCATGATATAAATTGATAAAGAACGTAAATCCATAATTGATTAATAATTTTTTGGTTAATGATAAAGAGGCATGTAAATGAATCTGATTGTTGTTGTTGTAATTTGATGATAATAAAATTAATACAGTAAGCATGTTTAATCAAATTGTGATATCTTACTATTTAAGTTTCCTAATGTTGTAACCTAAGAATAATAAATATGTTAATACAACATGGATTAAAGAACTAGTTATTTGATAAATGATAATTTCATGTAGGGTTCTGAGTTACCTTATTGCTTGTTTAAGGGCCAAGATCCAAATTGATATGATGTATTTTTCCAATTTCTTGTGTTTTGATGTGAGCCTGGATTCCTGATGTGATATGAGTGGGTAGTAAGGCCCATTGGGTGTTGTAGTAGTTGGCGCCTAGAGTGGAATGATACATCAGTTAATGCATGTGGGTGTCGGGGAGGACACATTGGATGATGAAATGGGTTGGATGCGAATGTTTGGATTGTTGTTGAATCTTGTTGGTTTTTATATTCATTAATTTCCCCACTGCTCAAGGTAGCTGGTCTTGATTACCCTTCCTCATAAATGGGAAAAGACGCCTGGGGTGTTCCACATGCTTTCTGTGTTTAGATTCTCAAGGGGGGGGGGTCTATGCTTTTACTATAGGCCGAAAAGACTCGAAGGGTAGTTTATCTACTCACTGTGTTGAGCCCCCTTGTGTTTAGTAGTATAGATTGTTTTTATAGAATGCTTGTGGATTTTGGAAAGTAATGTTAAAAATAAATTATTGAATAAATTATGTTAAGCCATGGGGTTGGAGCTTGTTGGGATAGAATGATGAGGTTGTAATTTGAATTAACAATGAAAATTGGGTGTGATTCTAATGAACTATAATGTGGAAATTGTAAATGGTTAATTAATGTTTAAATAATTAATTAACATAGTGTGAAACTAATAAAAAAGTAATGAGGTAATGTAATGAAGCTCTTGAAATGGTTGTGTGATTAAAAGATTCCTTTTCATAGAATTGGCATCTGGGAGTCCGAGAGATGTTAGCAGCATTTGAGTCTGAGGATATGTTATTCCCATAGTGTGGTTGTGAGCTATAGTATATTCTATACTTATTGTGTTTCTATATGCTACTCCACCCCTTCGTTTATGAAAACTAACACCCTAGGGATTATAATCCCTCAGGGGTGTTTTCACCATCATTCTAGGGGGAGGATGGATGGATGATTACCCCCTTTGGCACCACTCTCTTCTCTTGGTAGTAACTTGTGTTGGTAGGAACACCAGTTAGTTTTCCCCATATATGTGTGTAGAGGGATATAATGGATTTTGGTTACACTAATACACATATTCTCAATATGTATTCTTATGGTCTAATATAGGTATAACATGTATAAGCTATGAGGGCTTGAGGATCCTTTCTTGGTGAATGGGCTATAATGTCTTGATGTTTAATACACGATGTATGACACACGTTATAAAGCTGTGGTGGCTCCCGAAAACTACCTGGTTACTTCTCTTATATAGACGTGGTGGTTTTGTTGCATGGGGTGCATGTTGTGGGGCCTCACCCAGGTGTCTACTGGAAATCATTTTTAGAGAGAGATTCTTAGGATGTGTGATCTTTAAGAAAATCCGAAAACTTGTAGAGATGTAATATTTGGGTACCCTTGATATTATTTTTTATATTATTTACTCTTTTATGAAATACTTGGTGAGATTATTCATACTGAGTCTAGGAACATAGTATACCTATTTAGGTGACGAGTTAGTTTCACATGTTATTCACTGTGCTTTAGCATGCTTTATTTACTTTTGCACGAGTGTATCTGGGGAGGATCCTACTGAGTATACTATGATAGTCACCCAATGTATATATAAACTATTTTTGCAGTCACATGGAGAAGGTTGAAGATTAGGCTGGCATCTATGAGCTTGGGGTTTCAAGAGCTGTTCGGGATGTGTGGTTGCTTCTGTTTTTACTTTATTTTGGGCACTTGTAGTTTTCCCCTTCCAGTTGTAGTAGTTTTTCCTGACATTGCATATGTATACATGGGATTTCTTTTACTTTTTCGTCTAAGTTGGAGTTGGTTGGTGTCTGTCTTATCTCTATCTTTCGCATGTGTTATATTAGAGGGTAATGCCTCCCATTTGTGAGTTTACTATACCCTTGGTACAAGTCGCCAACCCGAGTCCTACTGGAGGCGAGACTCGGGGGTCATTGCCTCTCTTCTCACATTACCGACCCAGGAGGGGTACACCTTGTAGGGATGGGTTTAGGATAGAAAGACTTATTAAGGAATATGATGATGAATAATAGTTATGATTTTGAGATGGAATTAGTAAAATTGATGTATTTTTGTATTGGGATTCAAGAATTATGAAATATATAAGGAATGATATGTATAAGTTTTCATTAAGTATTTGAATGAATATTTTAAAATATATTGATGAATAAGAAACATGATTTAATATAAAGGATAAATTTTATGGAAAACACATTATTAATTAAAGGTAACCCTTAATATGTTCTTGATGTTGAATTTTTTTTAGTTTTGATAAACAGATGTTGGATAAGAATAAATTAAATTATATTGTACTAATTAACTTGGAATAGATTAACGATTTGATGAAAAAGTGGGTTATGCTATCATGGATAGAGTTTACAACATTTATTGATTTAAGGAATATATAGAATAATATTTTTTAGGGCTATGGAAGATTCCATGTTTTCACTAGAGTTTTAGGTTAATTCCAGCTATTACTATCTTTTAATTGAATAAACGATGATGGTATTCACATGATTGTAATTTGGAAATAAAGAGTCACTTTATGGTTTATGGGGATTAATGATAAGTTTATTTTAAGAATTCAGTGACCTTCCTTCTAATATTTTTTATATCAATATTTCATAAGGTTCAAAAGGACATCCATTTATGAAATGTTTTATATTGCAATTTGAATGAAAATTTTTAGATTATGTATTATTTACTCTATATGAATATTTATTCAAATTGGAAAAATGTGCTAACAATATTGTTGTGTTGATAACTAATGGTAAAATAAATGACTTATCATCCTATCTATGGATCTTATGATCAATTTATATTTTATCCATAACTAATAAAACATCACTTCTCAAAATAAGAGTTGAAATTTTAATTAATCAAGGCACAATCCAAGAGTGATATTTTGCTTATGGAATAGAATAAAATCAGGTAAATTTATATTCTCATGAAAATTATTCATCTTTAAGAAATATTTCTTGAAAAAAATGTTTTCATAGGACCTTCATTTATATAAAATAAATTGGTCCCTTAGATCATCACAGATTTATGGTTTGTGGTTGTTAAATTTTTATGAATCACTAACTTTCTTGTTATCAGTGATCCTCATCACTCTCTATAATTATTTATGATTTTCATCCATTTCCAAATCCTTACTCTCCACCTATGTTGTCTTATGTGGAAGCATAGTTACGAGTTACTTTTGGTAACTGATATGTTTCTATAGTTTCATTTTTAAAGGATGATTTAATACTATTTTTAATGATGTCAGTTTCATTGAAATTAACTTATAAGTATTCAAACCTTGATCTCTTAGATGAATTATTTGGGAAATTCATTTTAAAATCGGTAGATTGTAACAATTCTAGTTTTTGTGAATTATTTTTTTCAAATAAATTATTTTTTGGATGTAATTCATTGCACGATACACTACGTTAATATTGATTTATATGATACACCATGTTAATATTTAACTACATGAAACTCTGATATTATGTTTCAGTACATGAAACAGTATTTTTTTGATATACATTCTACTAAGTTCCATCGATAGATTTTATTAATGAAAGACAGAGTTTAACAAAACTATAATATACTACTGAAATTTTTATTTAATGTGATATTTATTTCATATCATCTAAATTGATGGTTATAAATTTGATTTAATTGCGTATGAAAATATATTGTGGAATTCATTGGTTACCAATTCATTAAAAATAAATATAAAAACCTATTGATTATAAAGGGAATGTTTTTATAAAAAAAAATTATGCCCAAAGGAATTTTATCATAATAAAACAAATTATTTACTATTAGTAGATGATATTAATTTGATTAATATATTATATATTATTTTTTTTAAAATTAATCCAATTGATTTTATAGGCACAAGATAAGAACAAATCCAATTTTCCAAATATAAAATCTGTATTTTTCTAAAGTAATTTTTAATGTGTTTTAATAATGAACTTGAATTAAAAATAATTTTTCTGAAATTTTTGAAATTTTATTTTAACAAATAATAATTATTTTTGAAATTGAAGAGTAAAAATTATTTTTGGGTGGATTTTTCCATTTTTTCTAAAACGTTTCTTTTTTTTGAATAATAGAAAATACTAAATTTTAATTAGAAAAACTATTTTTTCATAATTTATTTATAAATTGAAATTATATTTTAAATTTTTTTTAAAGTATTATTAATTAAATTATACATCTACTATTTAAATTTAGGTCATTTAAATATGTTTCACATTGAAATTGGACTTAAAAAATTTGTAACCTTTTGAACATTTTCATTATAAAAAACAGCTCTCTCGTCATGTCTATGTGATTGATTATAAACTAAATTATTCCACTCATCTAAATTTAATTTTGAAAAAAGTATTCCATATTTTAATTTATAATAATTTATATTATATAGTAGGTTCAACAAAATTTTTACGATAATTATTATTGAAGACAGTTAAATATAATTAACAAGATTAAGGTTAAAATGGGGTTTTGCGCATTATATATGTTTGTATTATAATTAATATTACACACACATAATAATTTTAAATAATATTTATATTCATTGGTTTTATATTATGAAACAATGTAAATTTTAATTTTAATTTTATTGGATAAATTACTTGGGTAAATATAAAATTATTGGTTACCTTAGTAAAAACAATAAAGATAAAATTTAATTACCTAATGACTAATAAATAACATGTTAAAAATGTTTTCAATTTTTATTTTTGGAAGTATTTATAAAACAATTAATCCCTACCCTCTATAATTGTTCTATTTTTTAGACACATTAGGTAAGGTAGTCCTCCCAATAGTGAATACATTTGGGTATTTACAAGAATAATACTCCTCCTTTATAAAAGGGAATTCACTCTCCCCACTTCTCCACACCCCTCAAGACCTTTATATTATAAAAAAATAGATAAAATTACATCCAAAATTACCTCCCATAATCCAATAAATCTTTTTTTGTCTATAAATCCATCCAATGGAGGCTTTTACTAAAAAGTTAAGGAGTATGCTCAAAGAAGAGGTAACAATCATGAAAAAACATTTTTTATTTATTTCTTCCTCAAAACCATAAAATTAATTTCATTTAATGAATATATAATAACCATATTATTTTCAATATACTGAATTTTTTATTTCTTTTAAGGTTATTACCTACAAATAAACACACTTTCATCAAATGGGTTATAAAATAATTGTTTGTGTGTACGGAGAACTACAACCTCACGAACTAATGTCAGAAGTTTTTCCATTACCACCACTCATGTTTGAGATATATTATTGTAATAATATTTATATATGATATTTATGATATTATTATTCTTTTTTAACTTTTACATCACACATACATTAATACAATCTATTTTTTTGGGAATACGATAATGTCGTTTGTGTGTTCAACAAACTATCACCTCACGAAGTGATGTGATTTGTTCATAGCATACATGATATATATTAAGGATAGTATTAATAGATATATTATACAAATATGAAATAAATAGTAAACTTTAATTATAATATATATATATATATATCATTTACTTTTCATTCTTTCAATTTGACAATAAAAGGGAAACACTATTCAGGCGTACATACAACCTACTATCACCATAAACATTGTATTTTATTTCATATCACTATTTTTTTTTGGATTAATGTAAATAAATATATAATAAATATATATGTAATTTATATTATTTTTATAATTTTTTATATGTTTAATTCAATATCTATGTAAGACTGCCAATAATGACAACTCAAAAAATGTTTGAGAAACAAAGTTATCGTTACAAAAAACATAAATTTATCATAGAATTGTTAATAAATGGGTAATAAAAAGTCCCAGTAATATAATATATGGTATGATATATTTTAATATGATTATATTATTTATTTATAATATAATTTATATTATTATACCAGATATTTGAATGAGTATGATTGATGCTGAGACATAAAATAAGATATTTCCATCTAACTTTTTTACTTTTATGAGACACATGATATATTAACCACCTATTATTTATATGTGGTGTATATACTGAACATGAAGGTATTTAATAATTATTATAATAAATTTTAATTCTATTTATATACTAGTTTTATGATCTATCCATTATGGGTTTAATGGTTAAAAAGTTACAAAATTGGTAAAGCCTTCTTGTCTCAATTTTTATTCTTTGAGATGAATGTTATGATATGAACACATATTTTTTCACAAGGTGTATATGAAACCCATTTAACATTTAATATCATGAAAATTTCAATCCTTAATATATTTTATGTTACATTTTTTGTTATTCATTCATCGGGCTTACGATTTAAGGTTACCATAGTGGTAATAATTTTATGTTACAATTTAGTCGTTTAACAAGATTGCATATGATTATGTTTCAAATGGTAAAATATTAGGATCTATATCTAAATAATTCTATTTAACTTTCTTATACTCTTATTATCCAAGATATATTCATGTAACAACACCATTTTTAACTCCATGGTACTTAATATGATTTGTAAAATTATTTTTATAATATATTACCTTATTTTTCTCTTTGGTCAAAAATCCATTTTATTCCCAAAAATAATATATAAATTTTTTTCCCAAAATATAATTAAATGATACATTAATATATATTTTATGGAAAAGTATTTTTAAAATTTTCTATACTTTTAAATATAGTTTTAAATGATTTTTAAATCATTATTTATAGGTTTTCAAGCTTATTTTGAAAGAAAAATCTTTCCAAAATTTTTTATGCTTTAAAAATAATTTTCAAAGAGGAAAGTATATTTTCCTTAATAAATTTATTAAATTATCATTTGAAACAAATTTTCTATCTATGATGACATACTTTGGTGTTAAATATGACTTGTGGGGGATATGATCCAATGATACCATTCATATTATTTCTCTAAATGGTTTTTGTTTTGATGGAAATATGGTTATCGAACAAATTTGTATTCCATGGATCGATCCTATTCCCAAGATATTGTTAAGAAACTAATTAATTTTTCCCAGGTTAATCACATTAGAAATATATTCACATGAAACCCATTTCTTTTCCATGATTGTTTCGACCCGAGGTGATCATTTTTGGTGTGACCAATAGCGACACGTTTAGGGGAATGCAATATGGTCTGATTAGAATTATCACTCATCTATTATGGTAAAGAGTTTCATGTATATATTCTTGTTTCAGCCCGATCCATGTTTTTATCCTTTATAGATAATTTTATTGACCTCACAAGTAATGGAAATCTTATCCCATTTTCATTATGAAGGAGGTTCCATAGTCAAATGGTCCCATTAGGCGATTGTGGGGGGTTAAGTATTTTTGCAATTAGTCCTCCTAGGATATGATTTCCTCGGATGGCCTCCAACGGGGGAATCCGTGGATCTAGTAACTAATAAAATCCTTGGTATCCATGATTAATTAAATTTCTTTCCAAATATCGGCGCTCGTTGGATGTAAATGCGGCCAAAAACACTTCAGGAATCTATTGGTCGAGAGGATGGGAGGTCAGGATGATCACACCATTTTTGGGGGAATTTTTTCCTATTCCGATACACTCCTATATATTTAAGAAATATATATATGTTCTTAAATCCTTGGTTAATTCTGAAAGAGTGTATCCATAGGGTACCACATTGTTGAAAAATCATCATGTATCTATATGGATTTGATGCTACGAAGGCAATGTTGACTTATGAAATCTAATGATGCACTCTAAAGAATATCATCTTACATGAGAGATGGAAGGTGGTTTGATGTTTGGGTTAGACCCATAAGATGTTATTTTTATCTATCCATGGTAGAGGAATCATATCCCATGTGGTTCGGTTATCAATACTTATACCTAATAGGATTCCCTTTTGATTTTTGGGGAACATGTTATCGAGACAGAATTCTGAGGAGAATGTCCCTTGAGATCGATCCTAGGACATCCATCCTATGTATCCCAATTATGATGGGAATTAGTGTACTTTTATTTCATTTATATTAGAGAATATACTTGGAATGAGGTCTATTTTTAGGGGGAATAATTATGTGAACCTTTTGGAAGGGCACCCCATTGAGCACGAGGCATCATGTAGGCATCCTACATATCCAGGTCGGAACATGAATTAGAGTTATTCTAGTTCATTTATGGTTCTTTCCAATTTTTTATAATAATATACCTATAAAACCTTGTAATTCATGCTAAGTGAGAGAAATAAGAGGATGTTAAAGATTCAACAAGGGCATATAGTAGCCTCTCTCCTGATGGAAAAGGAGGACGTCGATGGAGGAAGTGGCCATAGCTATGAGCACAAAAAGAGAGGGAAATGGCAGCTTTAAGTATATGACAATCACCCATATTGATATCCAGGTGGTTGTGCCCAAATTTACCCTACTGTTAAAAGTGATCGATGTAGTACATGTAGGGGTCGAGTCTATAGGGATCGAAGAATTAACCTTGAGACGCTATGATTTGGTGAAGGATGGGCTATGAAGTAGCCAACTTTGGTTTTGATTTTGGATGGTTTTAAAGAACACTAAGAAACCTAAGTTAATTCAATTCAAATAAAATGGGTTGATCTTAGGATTATGCTCAGGGTGGATTGAATGAATTTTACTTCTTTAGACAATTTTGGTTTTATTAATTCTTGATGAATCCATTCTTCAAAAATAACACTACCTTCATCATTTTCTGGTTTGGTGCTTACTAAACAAAATAACTAATCCCCTATACACATAGAGAACCAAATTCATGATCTCTCCGAGGTATATGGTCATTTAGTAATTGAATTTAGTTTGCTCAAACACAGTAAAGATGAAGAGTAGAAATAACTGAAGAATGGATGTCTTAAATTAATTATCCAATTAACAATAATTCCTTCATAAAATAACATTCAAACCAAAATTATCATCCTCCTAAGATCAAACCGTTAAAGGGTTATACCTCCATTGATGGTATACTCTCAATGGTGGGAGGAAGATGGCTAACAAGAATTGGATTGAAGAAATTAAAACCGCGTAAATAACGAGCACTCCTCCGTGTGTGTGAATGAAATTCACACCTATGTGTGAACTAATTCACAACCACACAGAGATATCACTGTGCTTTGTGATAATAAAGTTTTAATAAATTAAATGGAAAATATAGAAGAGAATGAATTTTATTAAGAACATAAGGATACAAAAAAAGAAACTTACATGGAAATGGAAAACATTACAAAGGAAATTTGGAAGCATAACCTTACAATGAAAAAAGCAACAAAAGATGATAAGAAAAAAATATCCACCCCTATTCCCTTAACCACTAGCTCCTTATATAGGAATATTAGGAGCCTTAGGTACATACCCTAACAATTAATTCACCCCCCAACAATTAATAGAGTCAAATGGAGGGTGAATAATCAAAAGGAAATTGATGTTTCGAATTTGACCCGGAAAACTGCCCAGATTCGTCCACCATATTGAAGTGTGAATTAGTAATTGAAGAAGGCTGAATACAGAGGGGCTATAGAAGATAAATATCTTCATCCATCATTCCTCTATGAGGTGTAAATATTTCAGGAAATTTCTCTCATCTTTTTGGATGTTATTGTCGAAATTGTGGGACAAATGTTTGTGCATTAATGTCGGGTCCACCATTTAAATCTCAACTTCATATCCCTTTATCATCATGATAACATCAGAATTAGCTCTGGCCACAGTTGACTAAAATGATCCTCATATTTTTTTCTTTCTACTGTATAAATTTGAGCTTCATTGGGCTTAGTTTGTGGGCCCCACAATTGTTTGATGGCCCTTTGGCCCATTATGCTTTTTTCCATCAAGTTTCTGCATTCATGAGAAAAATTCTCCATCTTCCTTTGGGATTCATCCATCGGACATAAAAGATAAAATGTTCCAAACAAAGTGATATATCATATCCCAAAATTTGAAATTCAGAAAATGAATATAATGTTTCACACAAACAAATTAATGATTGGTCCCAAATTTGATTTTTAAACATGAATTGCATTTTTTGATAAGGAATGAAGTTCTATTTATGTAATCCACTAAAAACAATGTTTATGGACTTTGTAACAATTAATATAAAGGTATTAACAATTAATATTAGACACTTTTAGTGACTAATCACACCCCCCAACTTGAGTTTTTCTAGTCCCGAGAAAAATATATTACAAATATGAAATTCAAATCCCCTTTTCCAATAAAATTTTAATACACATTGCTCACCCAAATATCTCATACCAAAAAACATTATGGAACCCATAAAAATAATTTAAAACAAGCTATGTCCATAAGCATATCCCAAGCCCAAGCTCATTCCTTTGTTCAAATTCATCGCCACATTTCATCCAATTTCAATTAAGCATGATAAAGTGTTGTGCATCACAAAAGATATGGGGCCCATTTTATTGTTCAAGGAGAAAAAATGGAAGCGCTAGGTGGGAATCACATTAAACCTTAATATGAGTATCCATTTTTTTGATTTTTTATTTGATGATTTTTTTTAACCACAATAGATATGAAAAGACTAACTCTGGGAAAGAAAACTATGGAGTCACGATCCCCAAGTGACGGACGCCACACATATTGTCAATTCCATTCTCTAGAATAGAGATATAAATCCTAACTCTGGTCAAGACAACTATGGAGTCATGATCCCCATGTGTCGGATGCCACACATTTGGACAAAACATTGCTATATGTGGTCATTATTTTTTTCAATTTTTTTTTGTTTTTTTTTGTTGTTTTTTTAGATACTCAAATTAAACTAAAAGTGACCCCAGAACCCTATGCTATAATAAAAGGGACCCAAGAACGCAAATTTACACCCACGATCCAGTAGATGTGCATTGTGGCATTTTTATAAGAGGATGAAAATGTAAACATTGAAAAATCACATCGGGCAACCGCACTTTCCAAAAATTGTCCTCATGAACTTAAACTTGCATTAAAATCAGAATCAAGGCATGCAAAATTTATTTGATATCCAATTTTAGAGTTTGCAATGTGTGTTATCATGTTTAGGGTTAATGGATGTTTTCTTTTCATGCATGTTTTTATTCACAAAACAAATCATTTTTTATCTCCCCCCAACTTAGAATAACACTGTCCCCAGTGTTTAAAGAAAATAAAAGTTAGAAGGGGGTAGGAGAAGAGTCCAAAGATGAAATTGAGAATGATAAACATGGAACAAATTCACGTGGTTTTTAATGTTGAAGTTTATGATGCTTCAAATTACTCCTTTTATCACTTGGGGGATGTAGGCACCTCCTTCATTGAACATGTATCACCCAAAATAGTTCCTGAACCATAAAAAGAAGGACAAAATAGACAAAATAGACAACACAATGATTTATTTAATTCCAAGTACCATCAATTTTATGGTTTTCCATGTTTTTTTAAATCAAACTACTGATACATTGTTTTCTTTATATTTTCTGGGTAAGGTATTGCTCAGGAATCACACCGCGTGACATGGATGAATACGGTGCTCCCCTTTCATACACATCCATACTCATAAAAGGAGAACAGGTCAAGAGTCTAATTTTTTTTAACCTACAAAAGCATAAATAAAATAAAACAAACTGATGATACATTGTCTTCTTTATATTTTCTGAGTAAGGTATTACTCAGGGATCACACCGCGTGACATGGATGAATATGGTGCTCCCCTTTAATACCCATCTATACTCATAAACGAAGAACAGGTCAATAGTCTATATAATAAAAAATGACAAAATGAAGCAGAAGGAAACAAAAGATGATTCACAGTGATTGAAAACATGAAAACCACGGGTTGTGTCTCATGCAGCGCTTTTGTTTAACGTCGTTAGATCGACTTGTACCCCCCAACTTATCCAATTCCAACTTTTGGCATTTTAATTAATCCATCTTTTTTCACTTAAATAAGATTGAGATTGATTATTTGTTTTTAAATTTGTTTCATGTAAAATCCTATTTTCTACAAAGATTGGTAAAATCCAAGGAATATCTGAAATGGTTGATCGAGTTGAACTTATATTATTTCCTAAGACATCAAGGACCATTCCAAAATTATTGGCTTATTTAGATGAATGAACTAAAACTGAAAGGTATTTTTTATCACCTATAATGGAATTCTTATCTGGGGAAAGAAGGATAATGATTTTGAGTTCTGGTCGATTTCAATTTCCTAATAATGATTGGCAATTTGAATGAAAGTCAGTTTCTTCTCTAAAAAATATAGAAAGAATTGGTTTTGTTTTAAAATATGATTCAACCCCAAAAGTGTCTTGTTGAATTTGAGGTGTGGTTATGGGCTCAATGTTTGGTATTTCTCCCAATTGTTCAGTGATTCATGTTTTTGAAAAATCATCAATGGAGAAATATTCAGGACTCTCTATACACAATGTCATGTTTCCCTCTTGTGAATACAAAAAATCAGTTTCTTCTTGATTTAAGCACCCATCAACAATACCATGATTATCTTAAACTATCCCAAATCCAATGGTTGGTTCTTCAATAAATTAATTTGAGGTTTGTGAGAGACAAGATTCTTTTATTAGTGATGAGGAAGAGACAACCTGAGTGGGAACGGGTTCCTCAAAAGTCATAAAGCTTTGTAATTCTAATCTGAAAGATGAAACTTCTGAATTCATTTTATCCATTTGTTCACACAATTGTTCAAGAATTATTTCAGGATTAGGGTTGATATTTGTTTTTACATCATGGACTTCCTCATTATTTATCTTTTCAATCATTCTTGATAGGTATAGAAATTGATCTTGTAAACATTCAGCATCCCATTGATTGTACATTTCATCTGGTGTGGGGTAATCATTCAAGTGTTGATCATAGTAATTTTCTATCTGAGGGGATTTCCATTGTTGATTTTCTATTTGATTCCAGCCCGAGATTATGAAAGGAAATTGTTAATGATGCTTCATTAGAGTTGAATGAAATTTGGATTTGGATTTTTTTTGGACACACGAAAACAGAAAGGGGAAAAGAAAAGAGAAATATAGGTGAGAAAAGAGAAGTTAGGTGAGAATAGAAGGTGGGTGTCTAAAAAAACTTTCTTGGGTCCCCGACAACGGCGCCATAATTTGGTTGCACCCAAATTTACCCTACTGGTAAAAGCGATCGATGTAGTACATGTAGGGGTCGAGTCCATAGGGACCGAAGAAGTAACCTTGAGACGCTATGATTTGGTGAAGGATGGGCTATGAAGTATCTAACTTTGGTTTTGATTTTGGATGGTTTTAAAGAACACTAAGAAACCTAATTGAATTCAATTCAAATAAAATGGGTTGATCTTAGGATTATGCTCGGGGTGGATTGAATGAATTTTACTTCTTTAGACAATTTTGGTTTTATTAATTCTTGATGAATCCATTCTTCAAAAATAACACTACCTTCATCATTTTCTGGTTTGGTGATTACTAAACACAATTAATAATCCCCTATAGACTTAGAGAACCAAATTAATGATATCTCCGAGGTATATGGTCATTTAGTAATTGAATTTGGTTTTCTCAAACACAGTAAAGATGAAGAGTAGAAATAACTGAAGAATGGATGTCTTAAATTAATTATCCAATTAACAATAATTCGTTCATAAAATAACATTCAACCTACAATTTGCTTCCTCCTAAGATCAAACCATTAAAGGGTTAGCCCTCCATTGATGGTATACTCTCAATGGTGGGCAGAAGATGGCAAAAAAGAATTGGATTGAAGAAATTAAAACTGTGGAAATAACGAGCACTCCTCCGTGTGTGTGAATGAAATTCACACTTATGTGTGAACTAATTCACAACAACACAGAGATATCACTATGAATTGTGATAATAAATTATTAATAAATTAAATGAAAAATATAAAATAGAAATAATTTTATTAAGAACATAAGGATACAAAAAAAGAAACTTACATGGAAATGGAAAACATTACAAATAAAATTTGGAAGCATAACCTTACAATGAAACAAGCAACAAAAGATGATAAGAAAAAAATATTCACCCCTATTACCTTCACCACTAGCTCCTTATATAGGAATATTAGGAGCCTTAGGTACATCCCCAAATAATTAATTCACCCCCAACAATTAATAGAGTCAAATTGAGGGTGAATAATCAAAAGGAAATTGATGTTTCAAATTTGACCCGAAAAACTGTCCAGATTCATCCCCCATATTGAAGTGTGAATTAGCAATTGAAGAAGGCCGAATCCGGAGGGACTGTTGAAGAGAAATATCTTCTTCCATCTTTCCTCTATAATCTGTAAAAATTTCCGAAACGTTAGCTCAGCCATTTGGATGTTATAGTCGAAATGGTGGGACGGATTTTTGTGCATTAATGTCAGGTCCACCATTTAAATCTCAACTTCAGATGCCTTTATCATCATGATAAATTCATAATTAGCTCCGGCCAATGTTGAATAAAATGATCCTCATATTTCTATCATTCTACTATATAAATTTGAACTTCATTGGGCTTATTTTGTAGGCCCCACATTTGTTTGATGGGCCTTAGGCCCATTATGCTTTTTTCCAGCAAGTTTCTGCCTTCAGGCGCAAAATTCTCCATCTTCCTTTGGGATTCATCAATCGGACCTAAAAGATAAAATGTTCCAAAAAATTGATCAATAATATCCCAAATTTTCAAATTCAAAAAATGAATATAATTTTGTCCACAAACAAATGAATGATTGGGCAAAAATTTTCATTTTAAACATGAATTGCATTTTTGATGAGGAATGAAGTTATATTTAAGTAATGCATTAAAAACAATGATTATATACTTTATTACAATTAATATAAAGATATTAATAATTAATATAAAGATATTAATAATTAATATTAGACACTTTCAGTGACTAATCACCGGGGTATAAGCATTTTCAAATTTATTCAGACACATCCTGAGCTAAGGTGAATTGGGTGAATATTGACACCTCTGGGAGGAGGCTATGGGCTTACCTCAGGAGGAGTGCCCTTGAGATGTCATATGGGGTATAATACAGTTTAAATTCATACAACATGGAATATGGAATCAAAGTTTAATGTTGTGTTATATGTATAAGGTCTATATAGTTTAATTTCATGTAGATAATACTATTTGGTGTTGTGTAGTTTAGGATTATACGATGAGGGCCACTTGTCATAGAAATCACGATTAGATGGAAGAAAATCAGGTTTTGATGTTATGACGTGACTTGAACATGAGGGGCGAAAAATGTGTAAATGATTATTATAGAGGATTTTGGATCAGGAGAAATGATATGAAGCATTTAAGCCATTAAGATATATAAAAGTTGGATTTGCATCTCTTGAGGAATAATTTTTCTTTAGTTGACATGCTATTTTTATAGGCAATATCTATAGATCCATTGGGGAATTGTGTGCATAGTCAAAAAGTGGTGTCCTTGGGACACTGTCCATCCATTTTTGATGGTCAAAGATGTTAATGAAGATCCAAAATTTTCTATTATACTACAATTTAATGTCATATTTCTTGGATGATGACATCACAATTTAATTTCATGTTTCATGGACTAATATCATACAGTTTAATGTCATGTGGCTTGGATGATAACTCTAATTTTAAGGGAATATAGTTTGGACAATTTTTTTACTGAATTCATTATTAGTTATGGGATAATTATGCTAGGATTTTCTAACATCACTTGAACATGAGAGAGACATAAAGTGTGAACCATGAATCTGGGGAATCTTGGATTAGGAGAAATGATATGATGCCTGAAATGATTTAGGTGTACGGATGTATGATAATCCTTTACTGGAGGAAAAGTTACCTTTGGTTGACATGCCATCTTGGCAGGAAAAATATTCACATCCACCAGGGCATGATGTGAATAGTCAATAAATTGTGTTCATATAAAACTGACTATCCATTTTAGATGGCCATAGAGGGTTATGATGATTCGGAATCGCTGGTGACATAGAGTTTGATATATGGAAAGGGTTTGTCTAGGCATTTAAAAACCATTTAGGTTTTAATTTTCTATAGAGTTTTTGGTTTAACTATTATAGGAGTAAGGTGATACGGTTTTCTAGAGGTTCATGAGGAATCTCTCTTCTAATGGTATTTATGGTATGGATGTTTGGGTGGAATAAGGGCGTAATGGAAAATGTCATTGATCTGGCCCGAAAAGATCAGGGTGTGAACCTCCATTTTTCATGGGGGTCAGTTGTGGTTGAAAATGGACTAGCCATAAGAGTTGGGCAAAGATCTTTTCCTTGATATTGAGCAGGGGTGAAGGCCCCACAGTATGGACTGGTGGGCACGGACATTTATTCGCATAGGGCTGTCCACATAGGAGCTGGCTATAATAAAGCCTCCGCATAGGAGCTGACCATGTATGCTGGTACACAAACTCTTTTCAGCATAGGATATTTCGTGAACCGTTGTCCAGATAAGGGCTGTACATGAACTATTTTATACATAGGGCAGTCCATGTACTATCTTCCACATAGCAATTCTGCAAACTTTTTTTCTGTATAAGAGCATCCACAAACCTTTTTTTGTTATAATTTTTTATTTCTGTTTAGGTTAGCTGCAATGGTTCTTCAGGATAATGTTTGCAGGGAGGAATTCTATGAACTTCTCTATATATATGGATTGAGGGATGGTATTTTTGAACTACTTTAGGTGTCGTATGGAGTACTTCAAACAGCTTCAGGTGTGGGAGAAATTTCTCCCTCACCCTTTATGTTCTTCTTCTTTTTTTCACCTATAAAAGAGATCTTATTCGTTTGGGAGCTCTTTCTCCTCCTCTTCAAACCATATTTTCTAGTTCCCCTAGTGTTCCTTTTATATATTGTTGGGGAAGTTGTATTTTCAAATCACATGGATCCTTTTTCAAAGTCCAATGAAGGAAATCTAGAATGCGGATGATTCAATCAAACATGGTTGGAAAAAGCTATGGTTCATGAGATGTTGTTTGCGGAACCATTCGGGCCTGCTTCACCTGTGAACTAATTAGTTCATGGGATGGTCTGTGGATGGATATTCTTCATTATATTTCAACAATGCATTGGTTCATGGTGGAATGGGTTTTCTATCGATTTCCCCATGGGCCAACACCTCCTGGGTCCTTCCACGTACCGATGGTTCACAGTTTATGAGTTCCGCGAACCTTTCCCAGTGATTTTACTTGGTACACTAAAAGACCTTGAAATTTTTTATTTATTTAAGTTTCTTCTCAAATTTTCAATCCAATTTTTATCTATTTTCCATACTAGACTAGTGGGAGTATTTAATTTACCTTCTCTTAATTTTTAGGGCACTACAATGGGTTAATCAGGTTATGGAATAACAATGATTGTTTTTATGGGTTTTTTATGATATGAAAGCTCTTTGTACTTTTTCATGTCTTGTTTATTGGAAATAACTTATACGATGGGGAGGCCAAGATTGAATTGGATAATCACATTACAACATATATGATGGGGAGTCCTAGATATCATTGGGTGATCCCATTGTAGCAAATACAATGGGGTGGCCTAGATAGCACTAGGTGATCCCATTATAGGATACATAATGGGTGAGCTTATATAATTTTTCAATGAATTGGCTAATGAAAAATTCTTTATGAGCTCTGAGGTTACAAGATTCATTATCCTAAGCCTAGATATGAGGGTAAACAGATGTTTATCCAAAGCTAAAATATAATGGTACACCATTGTTTAACCTAATCCTAAAGATGAGGGTGCACAAGTGTTTTTCCTAGGACCAAAGATGATGATAGATGAGTGTTTATCCCAAGACCAAAAAAGAAGATACTTGGATAGTCAACCCCAGTGTAGGATTACATGTGGTTATCCCAATCCTAACAAGTTATGATCGTCTTGGTGTCCAGTGATGACATAATATTTTCTATGATTTTGTGTACACCACAAATTCCATGTCTTATTCACCTGGGGATCATGTTCTTTTATTTCCTAATGAATCGTGAGTTATGAACTATCAATATATATACCATGACACAATTTTATGATATTGGATATGTAGGGTATGGTTTTCAAATATTTTTCCCATATTATCATACAATTATGTTCATATAATGCTTATGTGTCTCCCTTCCTCACACTTACTAAGCATATAATCTCACACTTTATTATTTTTAAATTCCCCATGATATAAAGATATTTATTATATATGATAGGTATATGAAGGGGGATATTTATAGTGAAAATAGTTGGAGATGATGTAGCTCTTTTATGGTCAAGTGTTTTTGTTTCCCTGTTTCCAAAGGAAATAAATTATTATTGTTCTCAGGCATGATTTTATATAATATAATGAATATTCCACAACAATTATGTAATATATATGTGTGAAAAACCTCAGTTGTTATAATCATAGTATATTTTATTTCAATGTAATACATTTATATTAATTATTTTATTTACATCACTTTAGTCATGAATCATTAAAATAAATCATGTAATTGGTAAAAAGACATGTAATTATCGCAATCTCTAGCTAAATTTTTTTTATTGGGTAGACAATAAAAAACATTGACCCAAGGGGTAAAATTATTTGATATAGTTTGGGATTAGGATTTCATTATTCCACATTTATCTTATATATCTCATTGATTTGGTTTCACTGTGACTCTATCTTAAATTAACACCATGTCCCAAAAAGCTCCATTGTAACGTCCCCGACCCGGAAGCCAATAAATTGGTGCTCCGAGCTGGGTGGTTACATGACCTTAAGTGAGCCTCCACGTATTCCAAAGGCTGCCGACTAGCAGCGGGGGTTGATGTAGTCATGTGGGGAGACTATACCCCATTTTTATCAGAGTAAGCCATAGCAGAGATAAACCAAATAGCAGAAACAATAAACAACAATGAGGAACATGTACTACTACAAATTCCAATAACAATAATTATTCCATGTCATACTACAAGTGCAATGTGAACAAAAGCCCAAATTAAAGGCAACGACCAAAATCCCCAAAATGGTCCTGACTTTAAGTCTGGATCCTCCACCAAGTGCTACCCATGTCCACTCTGCTATCCAGCAAGGACCATTGTCCTTGTCCTGACCTGCAAACATGAAGTCTACTTGGGTACCCAACAGCGGCCCGAGAAGGGTGTGAGTACAACACAGTATGCCACCACCAACGGTGTCTACTAAATATCTAGTATAAACAGTAAGTGCATGTGAAAGGAAAATGAATGATAAATGCCAAGTAATTATTTGAGGTTTCATTATCTAGTTCAAAGCCAAGCCATTTCCACCATCATTACAATCCATTTCACACCAATCAACATAACTTACCATTTCATCACACTTCCATGGGTTAATCACACTCATCATGTTACGTGGGACTAAGGCCAAAAATCATATGCAAGAGGGTAAACACATCTTTATCCTATTTCACTAGGATTAACTCCCTCATAGCAACCATACCTCACCTCGAAGCCTCAGTCCGAGTGGATAACCATACCCAAACCTCGAAGTATCAGTCTGGGTGGATGCAACCGTTATGAGAATAGAGAATCAGTCCTCATTTATGACCAGTGCATTTAGGGTGGAGTTAGGAGCCTCAGTCTTCACTCGACCCATGGGCGTAGATCCTCAAGTTAGACCCCACACTACCAAGCCATGTGCACATGCTTATATATATATATATATGTAACCATCAACCTTCCAACCATTTCCCATCGGCAATCGTCATTCACAATAACCCACATGGGAAACCACATCATTCTTTAACCCATAAACTCATTACCATTTCACATAATTTAACCATTCACCCAATTCCCATGTGTTATGATTATCTCCCTAAGCATTCAATACTTAACCCATAATCCACCCCATTATGGTCTTTGAATCAGTTTACACATTAACCCATTTAACTTGTTTATCATTCCCATGAATCAACCATTCATCCCATTCCAATAACCCCTTAGGTTGTTACCAAGTCTAGTTGCATCACCTAACTTCTAGTCCAAGTTCAACCAAACATGCCAACATGTTTATAAAGGATCTAAAATTCATGACAACAAGGTCACTTGTCCAATAACAATCCCCATACCTGGGACAGACCATCACATCCCATAGATGGCCCTAAATTAGGTCAAGTCATTCCCAACACATCCAACGGGGATCGTGAGGGTTCCCCTTATGCCATTTTAACCACCATTATTACCAATCATTCCAATCCCATCAAAACATAACCAAGGGAAAACAAGAACACAAGTAAAAATGCACAAAACCCTAATTAACCATGGGATATAACTTGTAGACCACCTACCTCGAATCCACGGTTAAACGCACCCTCAACCAAGTCCTTAGACCTTGATTCAACCAACCCTTGGAGCTTTAACCTAGAACTCACCCAAAAGATAGGGTTTTAGGGTTTCAGAACAAGAGATGGAAAATATACAAACCCTAACCAAGAAAAGAACAAAGGATGAGGTTAGCCTTACCCGGAGATTCGATCTGCATCCAACTGCTGTCTAAACGGACAAGAATCAAAGGATATTGATCTCATGGAGTCCTTGGGAGGCTTGGTCTACACCTAGGATGAAGAGGGAGAAAGTGGAGGAAAATCCCGAGTTGGGGTTATAAATCCCGGAGTGGAAATTTTGTAAATTTTACAACTTTATGTGGTCGCACGGTTTAGCCGCACGGTTTGGCAAACCGTGCGCAAACTGTGTGCATGAAACTTCCTGAAGGAGGAGGAGCCACACAGTTTAGCCGCACGGTTTGGAAAACCGTGCGCAAACCGTGTGCTCGCTTCTTTCTAGAGGAGGGAGGGTCGCACAGCTTATTCTGGGAAGACCGCACGGTTTGGATGACCATGCGCAGGCCGTTCGCCCTGGCCTTCTTTGCCCAGACTTCCCTTCATCCGTGCCCAGAGACCCCAGAACACCCCCATGGCCACTCCAACTTCCATGAAACCTTTTAAAGTCTCAATAGAAAAGGGTTCAACCCAAACACAACAAAAACATACCTTTCCAAAATCCAGTATCTTAAAACCTCTCCACTTTATAACGGCTCATCCTCGAGCTGAGCTTCCAAGCCTGACTGCTCCACTGAAGAGAAGAGTTTGAGCCACTAAGCCCGCATATCTGATTCACACTCCAAAGTTTCTTTTTGAACTTTCCCATGCTTCCATAGTACACACAAAATTGGAACAACGATGCCTCGCAAGACCTTTTCACTACGATCCACCACACGAAACAGATGCTCCTCAACGGATGCATCAACTTCAAGCTCAACATCCTCAACATAAACAACATGAGATGGGTCAGGGTGATACCATCGAAGCTATTACACATGAAACACATCATGCATACCACCATACCGCTGCGGAAGAGCCAATCGGTAATCCACTGGTACGATCCTCTCCACAATCTCAAAAGGTCCCACATACCTGGGAGCCAACATGCCTTGCTTTGGAATCCGACGGTGACCCAACCTTGGTGACACCCAAAGGAACACATTATCACCCACCCCAAACTCAAGAGGTCTACGCCTTCAATCTTCATAGAACATTTTCCTACTCTGGTCCATATCCATTCACTTCCTGATCAATTGGGCTCTCTCGGAAGTCTCCTGTATGGGACTTAGCCCCAACCACTCAGATTCACTAGCCTCTGACCAACACAACCGGGATCTACATGGTATCTCATAAAGTTCCTCAAACGGTTCCATCTGAATTGTAGCATGAAAACTTTTGTTGTAGGAAAACTCAACCAACGATAGGTGCTGCTCCCAAGAACCACCAAATTTCAAGACACAAGCTCTCAACATGTCTTCCAACAGTTGGATCGTACGTTCTGACTGCCCGTCCGTCTGCAGGTGGAAAGCCATACTCAATGACACCTGCGTACCAAGAACCTTCTGCAACCCTTACCAGAAACGCAACGTGAAACACAGATCTCAGTCCGAAACTATGGTCTGTAGAACACCATGAAACCGCACTATTTTCCGAACATATAGTTCACCCAACTAGACAATTGTATAGGTCTCCTGAATTGGTAAGAAATGAGCCACTTTTGTTAACTGATCCACAACTACCCAGATTGCATTATTCTTCCATGGCGTTCTCGGAAGACCCACGACAAAATCCATTGTTACATAATTACACTTCGATTCCGGAATGGGCAATGGATGCAACAAACCACCTAGGCGTTGATGCTCGGCCTTCAACTACTGGCAGGAAAGGCACCGTGCCCCAAATCACTTCCTTCATCACTCCAGGCCACCAAAACTGCCTTCAAAGATCACGGTACATCTTGGTCAAACTAGGATGCACTTCCCACTTTAATTCATGGAACTCACGCATCAACTCTTCCTGCACATACTTTGGCACAACCACATGATCCTGAACATGAGAAACACCATCCACACCAACGGTCCAACCAGAAGGTAGCTCCCCACCTTTAAGCTTTTCCTTCATGCTCAAACACTCAGGATCACCAAGCTGACATTCATTAACACGGCTCAAAAGCGTCGACCCCATCGTTAAGGAAGCAAGAGTTACCTGACCATTCTCCTCCGGCACCTCCAGGTGCATATCCGAAAACAAGGCCATCACCTTTCACTTGGTGTTGGACTCCTCAACCACCTGATTCTGAACCTTCTTGCTCAGAGCATCAGTAACACTATTTCGGTTTCCCGGCGTGTACATAAACACAAGGTCGAAATACTGTAGATATTCAACCCATCTTCGCTGTCGAAGATTCATATCCTACTGTGAGAAGATGTACTTTATACTCTTATGATCAGTGAACACGGTAAACCATTCTCCGAAAAGATAGTGCCTCCATCACATCAAGGAGTACACTACTGCAACCAACTCAAGATCATGAGTGGTATCTTTCTACTCATGGGGTCTCAACTGCATTGACCCATAAGCCATAACCCGCTCATCTAGCATCAACACTGCCACAAGTCCAACTCCGGACGCATCACAAAAAAAGATGTACTTCCTACCCAGATCAGGTAAGACCAGGATAGGTGCGGTAGTCAATCGCTTATTCAACTCTTTAAAGGCATTCACACAAGACTCGGACCACTCGAACTTGATTCCATTCTTGGTCAAGCCTGAGAGTGGTGATTCCAAGTGAGAGAAATCCTGGATGAACCTTTGATAATACCCTGCCAGACCCAAAAAACTCCGAACATCAAAAACATTCCTAGGCTGCTCCTAAGATACAATCGCCTTTACTTTATATAGATCCAATGAAACACCTGCCTCTGAGATGATGTGACCCAGAAAATTCACCTCACCTATCCAGAATTGACACTTTCATAGCTTGGTGTATAGTCGGTGCTCTCTTAGCATACCCAAGATGATGTCAAGATGTTGGGCATGATCGTCATGAGTTTTCGAGTACACTAATATGTCATAAAAAACCACAAAATTATATATATAGGGATGAATGATTGGGTTCATCAAAGCCAAAAACACCGACGGTGCATTGGACCAGCCAAAAGGCATTACTACAAACTCAAACGACCCGTACCGACTTCGGAAAGCTGTCTGCGGTATGTCGAAAGACCTCACCCTCAACTGGTGATAACCATACCTCAGATCAATCTTAGAAAACACTGATTCACCCCTCAATTGATCATAGAGGTCATCAATTCTAGGAAGAGGGTACCGATTCTTCACCATCATCTGGTTTAACTTCCGACAGTCAACACACAGCCTTAACAACCCATCAGCCTTCTTAGCAAAAAGCATGGGAGATACCCAAGGAGACATAATAGGGAGGATAAACCCCTTACGATCCAACTCCTCAAGCTAAACATTTAGTTCCTAGAGTTCTATCGGTGCTATTCGGTATGGCAGAATAGAAACTGGCTCCGCTCCCGGCAGCAACTCAATCGTGAACTCGACATCCCTCTCAGGTGGTAACCCTGAGAAATCATCAGGAAACACATCCTAAAACCGATCCACCACAGGAGGGAAAACATGATGCTTCCCTCTTTCATCATCACCATGAATGATACATGCCACTCGATCCATGAGTTCAATCATCCATTGACTCAACGGTCATGCATGACCAACTCGAACATCCCACTCGCCACAGTGGACATAAGTGTTACCCTCAAGTGACCTAAACGATACCCTGCGACGATAACAGTCGATGTGTGCTCGATAAAACACCAACCAATCCATTCCCAATATTAGGTCAAAACCTGACATCTTGAGAAAAAACAAGTCCCACAAAAAATGATACCCTCAAACTTCCAAGGCACATCCCTTGAATTGCTTGATATCCTCAACCCGCAACCCCAACGGAGTGTCAATTGACATAACTCCACACACCCTTTCCATAGGTAAACCTAACAATACCACGAGTTGAGGAGAGATAAGAGAGTGTGTGGCACCTGTGTCCAACCGGAATGCCCTGTGTTGCACTGCCCTGCTAGCATAAACGATCTTTACCTAGAGTTCCACATCCACCACCCTTGCCAGTACGGGTCGTGGACCTCCAACTGCCTGCCTGATACAGGGCAAATAATCCTTTTCCTGTATCTGGTACATGCTTCCCATCGTCATACTCGCCCACCTGTCGTGGGTTCCTGCAGAACCTCTACACATGCCCCATCCTGCAGCATGAACGGCACTCAACTGGAGGTCGAGGACACTGACCACGCACATGCCCTAGTCTACTGCACTGATAGCAGAACACCTGATTCCCACTCTGAGAGGCTGACCCTCTGTTCAGACCACCACGCTGAAAACCTTGCAAATGACGCTTCTGACATTCGGAAGATGCACCACTTGTCCGCTCAGCTGGCATGACAACCCCACCACCAGAAGATCCCTTTAGGTTCCCTTCATAGATGAGTGCCTGCTCCATCACCTCTGCAATCCTCTTCAAGAGGAAGACATTCACTTGGGACCTGATCTCATGTCTCAACCCATCCTAGAAATTCCTTGTTATCGTTGTCTCATCCCCAACTAACACTGGGATGTAGCGTCTCAAATCAGTGAAGCGACTAGCATAGTCCATCACTGATAGTGATCCCTGTGTCAGGATCATAAACTTTGTATCCCACTCCTGCCTCAAAGTCTTTGGATAGAAATGCTCTAGAAATATTTCATGAAAAACCATCTACGACATCCCCTCAGCCTGCTCAGTCTGAGCCTGCATGTCCCACGAACACCTTGCTTGGCCCCACAACATATAAACGGCCAACTTTACCCTCTTCTCAACAGGGGTTTTCAGATGATCCAGTATTGCCTGGATAGACTCTAAACAGAACTCTACTTCCTCTATCCCACCCTCTCCAGTGAAAGTCGGAGGGTGTTGCAGCTGGAACTCCCTGGTCAACTCAAACATACTCGGTGCAACCCGCCCTGGGTCCTGATCCATCATCTGCACAAGGTGAGCCAAGTTCTCCCAGAACTGGTCTTCTCTACCTTCATTGATCACCACATTCTCTTGCTCTTCTACTGGAGGAGTGTTCTCAGCAATACCCTCCCATTTCCCAACTGGAAACCGACGTCGTGGTGGCATCTCTCTACAGTGCCAAGCATGAAATTTAGAACGCATACCATAAAACTTTCATGACTTCCTTAAAAAGTTCTTTACTAGCTACAACAACCCATTTTCATATGCTAATTTAACAATATTAGCACCTCAATTCACCGCCCCGACCATCCCTATCATGAGCCATGGTCCACATGGGGTAAATAACCATGCACTACCACCAACTCACACAAATTTTTTACCAAACATTTCCAACTCATTTCAAACCCTTATATTTCGTTAAACATCATTTACCCACTTGTTTTCATTTCGTTCTTCTCATTATTTCTTAGTTTCATGAATTTCATAATGCACCCTACCTTGCTTCCTCACACACCCATCGCATGTGTGTGCCTAATACAATGCATGTCACCTATCCCCCTAGGTGCCTACAATGATGAATGAATGAAAATCCGCGTGCCGTTAAGGACACGATCCATATATCATAAAACAGTCACATCAAACCACATGGGTATCACCAAATGTTGAAATACCATCAACTCTAACAACACACATCCAACAACATCAATTTCCCACCCAGGGTGACTTGGGTTTCCCCCGTACCTGAGTTAGCTGCTGCCATGAATGAGGTCATTACCAAGGCCTGACATGTCTTAACCCTTGGATACCAATCCCAAATAACAGGACCTCAAAGAAGGAGAAGAAAGACCTCCTACGATACCAATTTGTAACGCCCCTGACCTGGAAACCACTAAACCGGTGCTCCGAGCAGGGTGGTTACATGACCTTAAGCGCGCCTCCCCGTACGCCAAAGGCTGTCGACTAGCAGTGGGGGTAGATGTAGTCAAGTGGGGAGACTATAACCCCTTTTTATCAGAGTAAGACACAGTATAGATAAACCAAATAGAAGAAACAATAACCAACAAAGAGGAACATGTACTACAACCAATTCCAAAAACAATAAATATGCCATGTCAAACTAAAAGTGCAAAGTGAACGAAATACCAAATTAAAGGAAACCACCAAAATCCCCAAAATGGTCATGACTCCATGTCCGGATCCTCCACCAAGTTCTACCCATGTCCACTCAGCTATCGTGCAAGGACCATTGCCCTTGTCCTGACCTGCAAACATGAAGTCTGCTCGGCTACCCAATGGTGGCCTGAGCAGGGTGTGAGTACAACTCAGTAGGCCACCACCAATAGTGTATACAAAATATCCAGTATAAACAAGAAGTGCATAAAAAAGGAAAATGAATGATAAATGCCAAGTAATTATTTGAGGTTCCATTAACTAGTTCAAATACAATCCATTTCCACCCTCATTACCATCCATTTCACACCAGTCAACATAACATACCATTTTTTAAACTTCCATGGGTTAATCATATTCATCATGTTACATGGGTATAATGACAAAAATCATATGAAAGAGTTTAAACACATCGTTATCCTATCTCACAAGGATTAAATCCCTCATAGAAACCATACCTCACCTCAAAGCCTCAGTCCGAGTGGATAACCATACCTTCACCTCGAAGCATCAGTCTGGGTGGATGCAACCGTTAGGAGAATAGAGCATTAGTCCTCATTCCTAACATGTGCATTTAGGGTGGGGTTCAGAGCCTCAGTCTTCACTCGACCCATGGGCGTATATCCTCAAGTCATACCCCACACTACAAAGCCTTGTGTACATGCTTATATATATATATATATATGTAACCATCAACCTTCCAACCATTGCCCATCGCCAAACATCGTTCACAAAAACCCACTTGGGAAACCACATCATGCCTTAACCCATTAACACATTACCATTTCAGATCATCTAACCACTCACCCAATTCCCATTTGTTATGTTTATCTCACTAATCATTCAATACATGACCCATAATCCACCCCATTATGGTCCTTGAATCAGTTTACACATTAACCCATTTAACCCATTTATTATTCCCATGAATCAACCATTCATCCCATTCCAACAAACCCTTGGGTTGTTACCAAGTCTTGGTGCATCACCTAACATCTAGTACAAGTTCAACCAAACATGCCAACATGTACATCAAGGCTCTAAAATTCATTACAACACGGTCACTTGTTGAATAACAATCCCCAAACCCGAGACAAACCGGCACATCCCGTAGATAGCCCTAAATTAAGTCAATTCATTCCCAACACATCCCATGGGGAACGTGAGGGTTCCCATTATGCCATTTTAACCACCATTATTAACAATCATGCCAAGGCTATCATACATAAACAAGGGAAAACCAGAACAAAAGTAGACATGCACAAAACCCTAATTAACCATGGGATATAACTTGTAGACCACTTAACTCGAATCCACGGTTGAACGCACCCTCAACCGAGTCCATAGACCTCGATTCGACCAACACTTGGAGCTTCAACATAGAACTCACCCAAAAAATAGGGTTTTAGGGTTTTGGAACAAGAGAGGGAAAAGATACAAACCCTAACCAAGAAAAGAACCAAGGATGAGGTTAGCTTTACCCGGAGCATCGATCCCCAACCAACGGCGCTCTAAACGGCCAAGAATCAAAGGAGTTTGATCTCTTAGAGTCTTTGGGAGGTTAGGTCCATACCTAGGATAAAGATGGAAGAAATTGAGGAAAATACTGAGTTGGGGTTATAAATCCTGAAGTGGTAATTTTGTAAATTTTCCAACTGTAAGTGGCCTCACGGTTTAGCCGCACGGTTTCGAAAACTGTGCCCAAACCGTGCTCATGCCATGTCCCGAAGGAGGAGGATCCACATGGTTTAGCCCCACGGTTTGGAAAACCCCGCACAAACCGGGCACTTGCTTCTGTCGAGAGGATGGAGGGTCGCACGACATAGTCTGGGCAGGACGCACAATTTGACTAACCATGCGCAGGCCATGTGCCTTGGTCTCTTTTTCCCTGACTTCCCTTCTTCCATGCCCCGAGCCCCCAGAACACCCCCATGGCCTCTCCCACTTTCAATAAACCTTTTAAAGTCCCAAAAGAAAAGGGTTCAAACCAAACACAACAAAAACATACCTTTCCAAAATCCGGGATCTTACATCCATACTTATAATTCTTTTACATCACTCATAGTTAAAGGGAACCAATAAAGGTGTTTACATAAAAAAATTTATAGACATGTAGGTCCATACATAACTTATTGGGCGGGATAACTAATAGTACGTAAATTTAATTTAATAAAAGAAATTATAGAAACCCATGAAATAATTAAATTAAAGGAAACCATTTAGATACACAGTTATGTCTAAGAACGTGATAATCTTTAATTGAAAAAAAATAATATTTAATATAATTCGCTAGTATTAATTTCAATTTTTTATTTAATTAAGATAAAACCACCCGAAATAATTACATTAATTATCCTATTTATAAATTAATTCAGTTTATCATAATATCTACCCAATATATCATGAAGACATGAATCCACTATGATTTTAAAAAAGTTAATTAATTTAATTAAAAATTTAATAAATTAAGAACACAGTATATACTTGGAAGCAACTTAGTGAGTTATTGTTTGAACTAGTTGACTTGCATTAATATTGTATACTATTTACTTAGACAACATATAGAATACACAATTCAGTATGTAATTATATAGTATGTATGAGCCAATAAATGTCACATGGATAACATGTTAATTAATATAGTGCATAATTTTTTAATGCATGTAGTAATCAATGAATTATGACTATATATGGTACGTATTTCATAAATTTTTTCAGATATTAATTATTAATTTAATATATATATATATAACCTATGAGTCAATAATTGAAACAGAAAATACATGTTGTTTAGATTTAATAGATTAAAAAATTTAATTTTAAATTTCCTTTTAAACAAGTTGGGTATATAATGTTTACATCTAGCTATACATTGTGTATCATTATAACCGTATGTATGTGATGATGCCCATCGACTTAGAATGTATATATGGATGAACATGTTTAAGGTACACAAAAAGTAAAACTAATACTAGTCATGTAATCTCATTGTTTAATGACTGTTATTCCCTACAAATCATATAATTATTACTCAATTTTTATTTTAGTACTATGTGTTTTAAAGCATGAAAAATATTGTACTAAATGGTGTAAAACATATTTACATGTTTTGTAGTCCCAAATTTAGTGTGATAGCCAAGAATGGTTAACACATAGATATTTTAATGAACTATATCTCATTTATAGAAAGATATGTTGAATTAATTAATGTTATGTCCTTGTGTGATGAATTGGGATACACATTGTATACACTAGCAATATTCTATTTAATTTCATGTAGTATGGATAATATATTTGGAACCTATGGGTGAGTTTTAAGGATTTTCATTATTAAAATATAATCATATCTATATTAAATGAGTGAAAAAATTAAGGGATGAAGAAGATATCATGATGATAAGAATGTAAGAATGAATTTCAAAAAATGAAAAAACATTTCAATAAATAAACTATCACCAAATAATAAAAAATTATAAATAGAACAAAACTACTCTAATATAAATTAATGGTTATGGATATAGAATAAGCATCTACTGGCTCTATGGAAACCAGAAATTTTTCCAGATTTTCTGTACCATTCAGAATTTACTAGAAATTAATGCTGTAACCAATGGAAAGTTTTATGATGAATATTGAAAAAAAAAATTTAGGAACCAAGATGTATGATCTTTCACTTTAATTGATAATTAATTTAAAACATATGAAGAAAAATTACCTTGTTATTGATATCATTCTTAATTGATTATATTGATCATTATAGCCAAATTGATGTATTTTTTTTCAACAATATCCCAAAGTTGATACCTTTTAATAGTAATAAACACAAGATCCTTTTCTCTCTAAACAAAACTAATAAACCATTAGGTTCTAATAATATCGATTAATCATCTTGTGTTTTTTACATGATCACATAACATTCCATTATGCTTGAAAGAATTTTGTATTGTTCTTATAGGTCTTGAGCAAAAGATATGTGGAGGGTGATCTTGAGAGGTAATTATTGTGAACAATTATTATCATTTATTTGATTAATATAGTAGTATATTTATCGACTTGGGGTTAGGGTTTATCTTTTAAATAATTTTTCAAAATTCCTTAATAATATATTAATCCAAAAAGGGAATACATACCATATAATAAAATAATAATAATATTATATTTTATAGAATACACTAACGAACATATGATTAAACATTATTTTACAATCGAGTAAATAATATTCATCACTACACCAAATCTTTTCTTTTTTAATACTCAAAATTTATTGAATTATTGAATAAATATATTATATTAAAATTAGTCATTAATTTAATAAATAAATAATTCATTCACAACCTAGTGAATGATTAATTTTTAATATCTTTGTAAATAATAAATTTTTTATTCAATGAATAAATAATTTTTACAATTTAATTTCATGAGATAAATAATTATTATATATTATCATTATTAAACAATTACCTCATGAGTAACTATTTATTTAATATTTTTGATAATTTAATAAAACATCAATAAATATTAAATCACCATCTATATTGTAATGTTAATTCAAATTATTAAATATAAATAATATTTAACTGAGACTAAAGGAAAATCTTTTTTTGTTACCTCATAACCCCATTCCTTAGTATAATTAGGTGGACATTCCTAAAGTCTAATATTATTATCTAGTAATGGGTTAATGAATAAAAAAATGATAAAGATATGTCTAAAATCTTAACTAGATATGAATAGTGACCGTGTAATATAACCCCTTTTTTATGATATCTCATCAAGTTGGTTTCACACCTGTGTCATCAACCTATATGCTCGATACATGTTTCTTTAACTATCTAAAATGAACTCATGGATGAAACATGGGAATGAAATTTAATTTTATGGTGTCATTTCACATTAAGGTTCAACACATGAACTTCCAAAAATATGGAATATACATGTACTTCCCCAACTTATTCATTAGTAACATTTTACTCATGGCACACCAAACATATGAAACCTCATATTGATCATATTTTGTCATGGTTTATTGAAATACATCATAGATCATGATTAATAACATGAAATAATAATAATAATAATAAATTCTATGGATAATTACACATGCTCACATACATGAATATCAAGTGAAACATAAATATATGGATTTACAACTGCTGGGTATATTCTTAAAATCAATTGTATTAGAGATTACCAGGTGTGAAATTAATGAGATAAAGTCTCATATTCTTATGAGTACACTCACCTAATAGAAAAAAAATCATATTTTCCCCATCATAGAGTGTTATACAACCATATAATAATGTTTAAGAATATCATCATGGAATTTCAAGGTTATCAACATAGTGGGGTCTTGGTACGCCCTTTTCAATATACAAGATACTCTTTGAAATCATTACATTAAAGTAATGCAGAAAAATGAAAAATATAATAAGATAATTAATTAACAGAAACTTATTTGAATATAAATGAAATATAATCTAAAAAAAGATGGTTCTAGGACAGCAGATTCAATTAAAATATGTTGAGTTTAAGTGGATGTACATAGAATCAAATAATGGTGCAGAGTACTAAGGTAAAGAGTTATAGAGGTTATACTAGTGGAAGTGGATTTTGTTTGAGAAGACCATTCATGGTACACTAGAACACATTAGAGTAATAGATAAGTTGAATTTAATAATGGTGGATAAGTCTAGGATAATGAGGATTAATGTAGGATTTTCATAGGATTTTTCTGAAGAAGCTATGAATTGTGTGGATTACTTAATCAACCAGATTTTTTAATCTCCAATCACTGAACCACCTTCATAGATATATTTTTATAAAATTAAGTTTAAATTAATCAACATAAAATTCCATAGTCTGATCTCTTGTATTAA
This sequence comes from Viscum album, assembly GCA_963277665.1. NCBI lineage: Eukaryota > Viridiplantae > Streptophyta > Magnoliopsida > Santalales > Viscaceae > Viscum > Viscum album. The sequence goes on from OY728147.1 coordinate 759,998,094, forward strand.
TATTAATGAAAAATAATGAGAAAATATAGTGGATAAATCTCATGCATGTTACTTTATTCAATATGGTGATGAAGAGTTTGCTTTTTGAATATAAAAAAAAGCTCCTAAAAATTTGTAAAAAGAAAAAAAATATTAATCTAAAATAAAAATATCTCATACAAATATTGAAACTAGAAAATGTGTTTTTATATGAAAAAGTATCATCTGAATATGATGTTCACCAAGATAGATGTCTAGATGTTGTGAATGTCATTTAAAATAAAATATTAATAAGTTTATTCAAAAATATCTTTTAAAGAACTAAAAATATGAAGGTTATGTACATATGATGTTTCGAAGGAAAGATACATCAAAATGATAAAGGAATACATAAATTATAGTAAGGGTTCTGAAATGAGGTGATCTAAAAGTAGCAATAGCCATAGAAGCTATGTCCCATGGATAGCCATAGAGGTCTACCAGAGTAAGGTACTGAGTATAAATGTAAAAATGAAGTTTACACTATGTGATTATAATAGATGATAGAGAAGATGATATCTTATTGAAGATAAAATGTTTGAATGACATGGAGTAGTGGGAGCTGTCCATGTGGGAAGAACTTGATTCCCCCTTCGTGTATGAAAAATGTTAAATTATTAATAGACCTATTCATATGAAAGTATTAAAAATATAATGTTTTATTAGAAAATGGTTTATGAACATGATAGGTTGAGGTTGAAGTAAATGAAAGTCATGAATTCTTTCATTGAATGGAAGGAGTTAGTTTATTAGAGATATTTTATCTTGTAGTAAAACACATAGGTATTTAAAAAATGTTGAGTGTGGTTTCTCTAGAAGAACATAATATTGAGAATTAGAATGTAAAGAAAATATTTTTTCATATGGGCCTATATGATGAAATTTTTCTATAGAAACTGGCCGGTTTCATGGTTTACTAGAATCAGGATATGGAGGGCCAATTAAAATGTTAAATTTATTGTTCGAAGTAAAAACCGAGGACATATAAAAGAAATTCAAAGCCTTTATAGGTGAGTTAAATATCATTCATATAAATGATGATAATTTTTATTACCATAAGGTTTTTTATATTGTGGGTTTCATCATCCTTTTTCTCTATATCCATGACATGTTTACTGTGGGTTCAGTATAAGGATCAACAAGTTGAAAGCAGAGTTATCTAGAAGTTTCAATATTAAAGACCTAAGTTTAAAATGTTGGATTTTGGGGATGAGGTAATATAGATACCTTAGTTAATATACTTTTTACTTGAATCATGTTGGATATATTTAAAAGACGATGGAGTGACTTAGAATGAATGATACAAAACTTGCGACCACACACATTTATTAAAAATATCAAATATTAAAAGGATAAGGGGTGTTGTATGGAAGATAATGTTGATTATATAGAGAATGATTCGAATAATATTTATGAAAATTGATGTAAAATTTTGTTTTCACTTATCTATACATTTCTCAATTATTGGGAGATTTCATCAGGTTTATTTATATACATAGAAAAGAGAATTGGGAGTTTGTGAAGAGGATTTTTCAATACATGAAGGGTTCTAGAGATATGGATCATTATTATGGAATAGATTTTTTTTTTTCAAAGTTTTATAGACTCAAAATCTAGTGAAAATAAAAAATAATGGATAATAAACTACGATTATGTGTTTATTTTCTACATAGTGAAAATGAGTTGGATGTTGAAACTATAATCGATAGTTAAACTATCGAATTTGAAAGTAATGTTAATCATGTTGATAGAAGCATGAAAGGAGTTCATACAAATAAAGGTATTATTGAAGGATATTATAATAGGTAATTATTTTGGAGTGTTATATTTTTATTTATAGTGTGTAATACTCTAGAAATAAAATTCAATATTTCATTCTTTTATGAAGTACATTCTACTTAATTACCACTTAACCTATAATTTATTGAAATATAAAGGTCAAGATCAATATTAAATACTGAAGGAGTTATAAATTCTTGATATATATTGAAAATGTTGGCCACTCAAGATATATTATGGTTGTAATACACCTTATTGGGTTTTTATTGATCATGAGGACATGGTGGTGAGCCACATAATTTTAATGAAAATTAAAAATTTGGAAGGATTATTGTAGAAGTTGAAGAGAGAATTCTTTTTGAATACTAGAAAATATTACTAAAGATAGGAATTAATGGGTTATGTCCATGTAAAACCCATTTTCAGGATGATGGAGGTAAGGCTAAAAAATGAAGAAAATTAGGGGATAATTTTTTTGTAAACTGAAGGTTGTTGTGGGAGGTAGTGGTAAGTCTGGATGAATGAAATCCAAACATACCAGATAACAAATATGATGAAGGTTAATAGAATTAAAAGCATCTAAATATTATCAATGGAGTCCATGTGAAAAATTACTATGGAATCATGCGATATTGGGAAGCATGAATATTGTACCTGTATAAGTAGTTTAGATAGTGGGAGTTGTTCCCTAATCAAGGGATCTTCTAAGAAGAATGGATGAGGTGAAATTAACCCTGAAAACATTTTATATCAATTATTATAAGAAGAATCAGTATAATTCAATAATATATTAGTGGTATGTTTAAGTTTTTGTGGATACTATTTTTTTAAAACATCTATTGTATCACTTGAATAAAATTAACACGAAATTCCCACCAGGGATTAGGATACAATTATAATCCTCATAAAATCATTTAATTCTTTTTTCCTCTAGTTTTCTTTGTATTCATACTTTATGTATGCTTTTTTTATTTTAATTTTTTTTACATTACATATTATCTTTTTGAATGTAGAACATCTTCCCAGTTTTGGACATCATAGTGTGGGTTCTCATTCTAGATATTTTCATTTCAACCAATAAGATATCTTGATCTTTCTTCCAGTGGTTTTATCAGAATAAGGATATATACCCAATACTACCGACCTCAAGGTATCACGAATGAAATTTGTTATTTTTTAATAAAAGTATTATCTAAATTGATTTTAATTTTTTAATATGTTATTAATTAATATTAATCACCTCTTAGTTTGTCATTTAATATATCTAACATTAGGAAAAGGTAGAAACTAAGTGTTTGTTTTAACATTAGAGTGCTTTCTGATACAAACATTAGTCCTATTCATAATGGTCTCCTATGTTTTTGTGATAATTTTTGGGTATCCATAAAAATTATTCATAGTAATATTTATTACACTCATTATGCATGTGTTAAAGTAAAACATGGTTTTTTCAATCTAAAAAAACCATACCATGTTTAATATATAAATTAAATTTTCATTATTGAATAAACTTATAAATAATTACCATGATTGAATAATATATTTTAAATCTTACCAATTTACCATAAAATTATATACATTTTTTACATATTATAATAAATATGTTTAGTATTTAAAATCAATGTGATTTTTTAAAATAATAAACATAAAATTATGTTTCATGAATATAATTATTAGGATTATGTATTTTTTTTCATTTAAATAAAATTCCATTTTAATGATATAAAACTAATATTTTTTAAATATAATATATAATTGAGTCAATTATATCTCGCCCTTCATCTACTATGACATGTTTTTTAGCCTACAGGCTGAGTTCAGACCTCTTGTTAAATTTGACATACTAGAATCAGAGAAAAAAATTTAGTCATCCCCATTCCTCAAGTGCCATATTCATGGTCAGATGATCAAGGGGTGAAATTTATAAAAAGGTAATAAGTACTATTTTTTTCTATATTACCCACTATGTCAACCTTACCCTCATACTCTAGACTATTTTTTAATCGACACGGAATCCGATGTAATGATTTATAAACCACAACTGATGGTTATTTATGACATTTTGGAGTGAATACTAGTAATCAAAATCAATAAAAATGTGTAGGGGGTGAAATCTTAAAATAATCCATGTTATGGAATGAAAATTTAATTATTTTAGTGTATCATAAATAGTCTGGGCCTATTTTATATTTCTACACTTTGATCCCAACATCTACTCATCTATTTCACCATGTGATATATGTTAAACAAAATATGTAGTTGAATAAACATATTTAATGATAGTTTCAAAGAATGATGTGATATTGGGTTTCCTTCAGAGTATGGAGGATTTTTCAGTTCACTAACATAGGAATCCATCATCCATGTCACGTGATATTTGGAAACCTTAAAGAATTGTGGGAAACCTAAATTCTCACAAAATCCATTTAAATAGGTATAATATTAATTATGAGTTCTATAGATATTAATATAATTATTTCTATAAGTTTTGAATATCAAATTATCACAATGATGAAGTTCCCCAAATGTAGGATGTGAATAGGAATATTTAGGTTGAAGATGAATTTTTAACCCATTTTAGTCATTTCAAGGGTTCATTAGGATCCATAGTCCCCCCATGAATCCAGATAGTGCATGACATGGATAAAATATACCTAGTGCAGTGAATTGAAATAAAATTATAACCATAAGACAGCATATTACTACATATCAATTAATGAATATATCTTATAATGCGATGAATGTATACCATTGGTTGAAAATAAATCACTTAAGGGGATGATTGATTGGATGATAGGTTTGACTTTTAGAAAGACAAAATTGGGAAATCCTATATTGGAAAGACTCAAATTACATAATTTTAATTCATTAGGATTATTTTTCAACTCCACACCCTCCAATTTTTAGTTATTTTTTATCACATGTTTTCACTAAATATTAATCACAAATAAAATTCACCAGTGATATATTAATCATTCCATGGTATTATATGTATATGTATCCATACTTTTAATACATAGACATTTCATTTTTTATATGATTATTTATTACATAAAAAAACGATCCACACTAGAATCGAATAGATATAGTAGCATTAAAAGCTTTTATACATAAAAACTGGTTCATATGTGTATAAATCATCATCACACTAAAATATTCATAAATAGAACCATTATTATACATATCATTCTTACTATCTTTCTTAATTAACTAGGGAAAGGGAAAATATGAAAGGGTGAGATTTGATGCTCAGAAATGCTGAAAAGGATAGATATCAATATAACCCGAGAATAAGGGTATGAGAACAAGATAATAGAAATTGAAATACCATACCCTTCATATCATAGATCATAATCTTGATTAATGTAATAAATATTAGATGTTCATAATAAATTAATAATAAATTAATCAAAAAACACGAGCAATATGAGCGTAAATAGTCATAGTAAATGATTATGTGGTGTACACATAACCATTGAAAATAATTTTATTAGTAGTTAAGTCCCATTTCCATGACTATCATAGTAGATTTGGTTCACTCACCAATCCATATTAGTAGTATAGTTTCAATCACAATTCTATCATAGTGTATTGGGTTCACTCCCCAAACCATTACAACAAGAAGGGTTCACTCGTAAGACTATCGTAATGCACAGATTCTCTTACTAAATTGAGTTCACTCTCTATTCCAATCATATTTATCTCTTGATATATCAATATTTTTCCAAATTACTAGAGGGATATTTAATTATAAGAACACATGTTACATAATAAAATTCATACATATTTGTTCCGAATGTTCCTAAAACATTCATCATAATAGAATCAATGAAATTAAATGGGTTTGGTAAAAACTTCATCAAATAATAACATGTCGAAAAGAAAACGGTTTTATAAAAATAATAATCATTTAATTATACCATAAATCATGAAAAAAGAATAGGTTTCATGAAAATATTATCATCCTTAATGTAATATATGTAGAGAAAGATCAAGGAAGGAACACAATAAACATATACTTAGTAAAGAATAAGTGAAATCAAAGGATGTTGACATTGATGAATATAAATACCATAACATGATCATTAATATATTCATGAGGAAAATAATAATTCCACATTTGAATTTTTTAAACTATAAAATTGTAAACTATTATAAAAATACCTTTATTTTATAATATCCTTGGAATATTATAATAGAATATTTATAATATTGAGCATTCATGATATCATTAAATTTAATTCATTCCATATAAGTTAAAATAAAACATTCATTTCACATTTTTTATAAAAAAATAAAAATGTATGAAATTTGGAAAAGGATAAGAATTTTACATTTGAAACAATTTATAAAAACATTATATAATGGGTTAAAATAAATTTATACAATCATAATATAATTTTAAAAAGATTCATGAAACCATTATTTAGGAACATGTATATATAAGAGATATTATTTTCGATCGAAGATAGATATAAAGTTATATTTCCTTAATAACATTCATTCATTATCATGAATACATATAGTGGAAAATAGAAGAAAAATCTATATTATCTTTAAATAATAATAATGTAAAAATTCTTATGAGTTTATTCAGATGTGGATCATAAGATTTCATCATTGAAGACAAAATCATAAAGAATCCAAATAAAAAATGAGATTGTTATATAAAATCATTACCTCTCTGGTAATATTTAAATCATCTGTCCCATAAAAGAATAACTTATATATAAATTTTAAATATCATGACAATAAGTAAAATCATGATATACAATGTCAAAGGATAGTATATACACCTAATTAAAAAAGATATGTTCATGAAATAATAGATTTCCCCAAGTATAAAATTTTATTTGATAAACCCTTACATAGATTTCTAAATTATTTCCTAGAACTTTAAACTATTGTATAATAATTTTAGATTTATTATAATTATATAAAATTATCATTTTAAAAATATCATTTCTGGGTGATAACTATTTCATTTATAATGAGTATTTCAGTTCAGTATTTTCATTCCTTGTATATAGTTAATGGTGATATAAAATACAGAACAATATTATATGATTATCATATATACTAAATATATATATATAATTATAGTCATACATAAAAGGTAGTGACAAAAAAATTAATAACACCATTCTTGGAGACACTAGGACATGCGTACGCATGAACATTGTTTCTATTTTTATTGGAAAGAATGAAATCAAGGTAAATTATAATTCACCTTTATAAAATCTTTATTATATCATATATATCATTTATTTTCATTAAATATATATATTATCATTATTATAAATCATAAATGAGAAAAATATATTACATCGGTTTGAGAGGTGGTAGTCCTCCATAAAAACCAACAATGGATTTTTTTCCCATTTGACAGTATTGGGGATGGATATAGGTTATTATAATAATATAATAATATCTAAATATATGTTAGATATTGATTTTATTATATTATAATTGATAAATAATATTTTATGAAGGTAGAAAAAAATAAATAGAAAGAAGTCAGGTAAGACGATTACCTCTTCCTTGAAAGAACTCCTTAAGATCTCCACATAATGATCATACGATTGGTGATTTTGGAAATCAATGAATTTAGAATGTGGATATTTTTGTTGGGGAAGGGATTTCAGTATGTTTTGGTTAAGATATATTTCCCAAAATGTGTGAAGAAGCGAGGTGAGGAGGTTCACACTTATAATTGAGGTGAGGGAACCATCTGGAATTTTATAAATATTAAATTATTATAAAGTAATTATCAAGAGAAATTATTTTAAATGGACACAAATTATAAGGAAATATCATATGGTCGAAATACCATCAGCAATTGAAATTTCGGTAGGTTATTGTTTCATTCTAAATGTTAGCATTTTGATTAACAATTTGGTTAATTATTTTTGATATTAACTACGATAATAACTATTATAACCATAAATTGTTAATAATGTTATCATAAATGTTAAAATGACACAAAAATGAACCCTGCAATATTTTTTCAACTGTATTACATTAACATGGCTTAATATATTATTTTTATGAATATTAAATCATTTGATGAAATATAATTTATTATTATATATCATTAATTTCAATTTGGAAATAATTCAATTAATTTTTCTTTGAAGACATCATCACAAAAAATAAATTAAATATAATAACTTCAAACATCACTAATATTTTATATTTATCTATAAAAATCTTGGAACACAATAACTCACTTAATTTATATTAATTTTATTTTTTAATACAATTTTTTTATTAATTAAATAATTATTTTATTAGCATTGCGGAAATAATTAAGATAATTATTTAATAACAAAAATTTATAAATATATTAACATAATTAACATAACATTATTATAAAAAAATATCCATTAATATTTATACACCATTTTATTTTTTCCCTATGAGTACACATAATACATACTTAAACCTAATAAATTGAAATTTGGTATCATTCATTTACTTAAATAGTATATATGTCGTTTTACAAGAAAAAGTGACCCTTAAAAAATTAAAATTTTAAATGAATGTGATAATTTTCAATGTAAATATATCTAATAATAATTAAGATGATGAATTTTGACCTCAAAACCATGTTATAACCTAGTATAACCGGATATATCCTTTATCGAGGGGACAAAATTTACCTTGATTAATATACATATTGAATAAAACTAGACAGATAATCTTTTCAAAATATAAAAATATTGATCATAAAAATATAATCACTTTTATAAAATAAATTACCAATAATTGTAAGAATATAATTTTAAAATAATTGTAAAAAATTCTATGAAATACTATTTTCTGAAAATATTACTTTTATAATATAAAATAGTTTTTATATGAAATGGAAGTATAAGATCTATTAAAAATACCATAATTATATTTTAATTAATCAAAAGGATCTATTTTACTTTTAAAAATAATCAATTTTTTAAATACATGAAAATAAAATATTTTTTTAAAAAATATCAGTATATTTCCCTATTCACTAAAAAATCAATCTTTTCAAAAAAATCCAAAAACATCACAGTAAGATAATTTTGAAAAGTTTAGTTTAAAAATGATATCATTTTTATCAAATAAATTCTAAAAATTTATAGAAATTATTTATATTATTTTCGCATAAAAAATAAAAAAATCCATTTATGTAGAAAAGAAACTTTTGAAGAATAATACGCCTTCACAAAAAATTGAGTGATTATTTACAAAAAAAATTTATTAATACATATAAATTGATTTATATAATTATATATATATATATATCATTAAATAGTTCTTATTATTCTCACCTTCCAATGCGATAACTAGGTTATAACATTCATATTTAAGTAATAATATTTCATGGATCATTTAAGCTTAGTGTTTTGTGTCATACACGTAATAAAACAATGTTTTTTTAAAAACCTCAGGGTGTTGAAATATGTTAATATACTAATATTATATATAAGTATATAAAGTAATAGATAGATATTGAAGTTTAATAATAATGATGAATTGGTCAATTCAAACCCAGGTTTTTTGTACTTGGATTTTTCTTATTTTTAGATGAAAATTTAATACATTATACAAACACATACCTAAATACCACACTAGTTAATTGTCTTTATAGAATATGTAAATAATATTATATTTTTTTTAAATATATTCATTGTATCACATAGATAATTTAACCTTCAATAATAATACATTACAAAAATTCTTCATAACATGGGGAAAGGAAACATATGAAATGGTTAGATATTATGCCTAGTAAGGGTAAACAGGGGAGCTATGTAACCATAACATAAGAATATCTGTATGAAAACATGAGAATAACATTTGAAAATGATACCATATGTATATATATATTATTATAATATTGAGTTATAGAATAAAGGTTTATAGTTCATAATACATGAATCATAAAGGAATCAAAGAACATGAGTGGTGATAACATAAAATTTTCATAAGAAGTTGAGTTTTGTAACTCACATAAACATAGAATAAGACTTCTATAATAGTCAAGGAACACTTTCGAGTCCATCATAGTTGTATGGGTTCACTCCCCATACCATCATAGTAGTCATGGTTCACTACTAAGATCCTCATATACGAAAATTCTCTTACTCAACTATGATCACTCTCCCATTTCTCTTTTTTTATATCATGATATATAAATCGCTACCCATTTCATTATAGGGAGATATAGGTCCCTCTTTTAACATAATAAACATTATATGTATGTTATAACTACCCATACAATACATACATGGTTAATACTTCAAAATTGAAGCATACTTATTAAAACATATAACAAAACAATGAAAGGACCTTATAGGTATAGTGTCTTTAAAAACTAGGAAACATAAACAACTGGTTCATAAAGCATCTATACTGTCTCCCATTTATTTCATCATATCTATAGTCCTTTTTTGGCATATCATACTTAATACCATTCTTCCTGACCTAGGGAAAAAAACATACAAAAGTGTGAACTCAAATTCTCAGTAAGGGTAAACAAAAGAAATATCAATCACATCAAAATAAAAACATAACATTTTGGAAATCTTACCCTGCAAAAGAGATCATAATTTCATAACATGGGATAAATCATGTTAGTTAAATGTAATCCCAATAATCATAACATAAAACATGAAACTTTGTGGCATTCACACATAATCATAGAGAATCATTTCTTATTAGTCAAGACTCATTGCCAAGACTATCTTAGTGGACAAAGTCCATTTCTGAACCGAGTTCACTCCTCGTTTCAGTCCTGTTTTACTGAACCAGTTTAACCTGCCGTTCCAGCCATGTATATCTCATGAGATATAAAATCATTACCCAATGCATTGTATGGAGATATAGGTCCCTACCATCTCATAATGATACAATTCTTATGTGTTCCACAAAATCATAAATCATACATCATTGCATAACTCATGTAATAAAAATTGGATTCTTAAAAAACTTGACATCATAAAAAAATTCATATATGATAAAAGAATTCATAAAAATAATTCCGTCACAACATAATCAAATCAATGTAATAATAGGGATAGAAACAGAACCCTATATTATCTTAGATGGAAAATAATTTTGATAAAACACTTGAACTCCATTCTTGAAGAAAAATATCCTTTCTACTTCAAAAACATTTTACTTTCTTAACATGTCATAAAATTTTAAACTAAAATAAGTTGATTAAAAATAAACTTGAAAACTTGTAAAGGAAGATTCCTGGAAATAATGTTTTAAAAATCCATTCATGCAGTATAAGTTAAAAAAACATTCTTCTAGTACTTTTGTTGGAAAAGTCAAAAAGTACCTTGTACGAAAAATGACAAAAGATTCCTTTCATATCTTTTAATAAAAACTCACCGAAGGGTAAAATTGGATATAAACTATTTTATAAGGATATAAATATTACATATTGAGGAAACATGGATGTGGATGATAAATATTCCCTAGTAAATTCTGAAGTATAAACAATCTCGGATAAAAATTGAGATTGTGAGATTTTCCCTTACCTTAGGTCTGATTTGCTTCGTATGTGTCCAAACCTCCTGTATAATGATTTAGATAATGTTATTGACTTATTCAAGAATCATACATATTTTTATGATATCATATATGGTCATATTATTAGCTCTTTATTAGTAATATTTCATTACTACTTGTTATTCGGGTGTTTATTACTTTTTGTTCTTATGCGTGTTTTGTCGAATAAATTCTTATTTTTCTTTTTAGGTTATAGATACCTTATAAGGTTTTTCCAGAATGGTATTAGTGTAATATATATCATATTAATTCATTAAATTCATTTATATAGTCATTAGGCAATGAAGATCATGTAGAACGAGTCGCATCACATCGTGGAGACGGTATTCCGTACGTACTCACGAGCGATGATATCGTTCCCATGATCTTGGAATTGTATTGGAGTGTATATATACTATTTCAGTATCAATATCACTTTAAAATAATCATATATAGTCATTATTTACACCATTATACCCATCCAAGTAAGGTGGTGGTGGAAAATAGATTACACCACGGCGTGGAGACGGTATTCTGTACGTACGCATGTGTGGCGATTTAATTTTCCGTAGGATGGATAGATGGTGAAATAGGGTTGTATCATAATAAATTATCAATATATGAGTGATACTGATGTTATTAATTCAAAATGAAACAACTAAAGAAGAATAAGTAGAAGAATAAATAAAGTTGAAAGAATTGGTAACGAACATTACCTCTTCTTTGAAGCGCCTCTTTGAGATCTCCTCTTAGGGCACTAAAATTGGTCTTTGAAGAAGACCAGGACCTCTAGGATGTTTCTAGGGAAGTGGAGAGGACATATTGGCAAGGGTTGTCCGAGCATGTGTTTCGTCAATAAGGTTTTCCTTATGAATTTTCCATTCCTTCTTGTTTTGAAAATCACAAACACCTTATCTTAAGGAAAATCGCTTTTATAAGAAAAATTGCTTTCTTAAGGAAAATCGCTTTTATATGAAAAATTGATTTCTTAAGGAAAATCTATTTTATAAGGAAAATCTATTTTATAAGAAAAACTATCCTTATCTTATTTTCATCCATATTTTTCTTAAGTATGAGATTCAGATTCATTTCTATTTTTTCAGAATTGTTGAAACTTTCTTATAAAGCATTCTGTTTTAGGATTCGGATTCTGGATAAGAACTATAAGGAAGTTTCATTCCGAATTCTGGATATGAACTCTGACTAAGTTCTATTCCAGATTCAGGATACGAATTCTGAAGAAGAATTCTCATTACGAATTCTAATGAAGAAATCTCATTCCGAATTCCTATCAAGAATTCCAATGAAGAATTCTCATTACGAATTCTGTTGACGAATTCTCATTACGAATTCTGTTGACGAATTCTCATTACGAATTCTGATGACGAATTCTCATTACGAATCCTGATGATGAATTATCATTACTATTTCTGATGAAAAATTCATATTCCAAATTCTCATTCTGAATTCACCTATTAAACAGAATTTGAGTATCTTTGTTTTATACACTCTGAATTAATTCAGACTCTGAAAAATATCTTTGTTAGACTCTGAACTTTTATATTGCCTACACTTCTAAAATTTGTATACTCTTATTATTTTCATTACACTCTGAACCTTTACTCCGAAGCGTTCATTCCGAACCTTTGAGTTAGAATTAAAACGATATCGTACATTCAGTTACACTTGGTTTGTTATAAAACTATGTCGTCTATTTTGTTATAAACTAACCGTTGTCTAACTGACACGCGTACAGGTCCCTCCGATCTTTAAGGAAAATATTACCGTTGGAGAAGGAGCCGACCTTACCTATAAATTGGAGCTCATTTGAAAGAGCTCGATGCTGATTACTGATGACAGATGAACAACTTGATTTTGTGCATACATGTTGTTGAAGTGATTTCTAAAGAGAGAGGCTCTTATTAACTCTCAAAGCTTTGTGCGACTCTGAATGTTGGTGATTACATTCGAGGGCTTCCGGGGATAGGAAGACTGAGGTGCCGACTACCTTAAAGTTCAAGGGCTTCCTTGCTGAGGATGACAGAGGTTGCCAACTACCTTGAAGTTGAGGGCTTGCGGGGATAGCAAGACAGAGACTCTGATATTCGTATCGAGGGCTTACCCTGGTGTGGGTAAGACAGACTTGCTTGAAAGTATAAATCAAGGGACCTTTATCCAAGGTTGTTGGATACCCTTCTCTTTGGGTTAAAAGAATTATATCTTTTTACAAGTAGTTCTTCTACTTGTTTTTATTCCGCTACATTTTCTATTATAAGGAAATTATAACTTTCTTATACTTCTTTACTTGTACTCTGTTTCATTAAAGTTCTATACGCTTTAAGGTAGAATCTCATATTGTAATCTTTTGTTAAGTTTCAATTTCCAGAACCATATTTTCGGAACCTACTTTCGGAATCTCTTTCCAAGATTACATTCGGTGTTAAAGGTGTTGTGAATTTGCCTTGTTTAACTTTTTTAAAGTTATTCCTTTCCTTGTATTAAAGAAACTGTAGTTATTCTTAACTAACTTTAAAAGTTCGAAAGGAATTTTTAAAGTATACAATTCACCCCCCCCCCTCTTGTATATTGAGCATCTACATAATTATTTCGATCCTACAATTGGTATCAGAGGTTGGAAACCTCTTACTCTATACCAATATTACATTTGGTATCAGAGCAGGTCTCTGAAATACTTGTACTCACATATAAGTTTTTCTTGCTCACTTCCCCATTCTGAAACTTTTATAATTCAAAACTTTTCTCATTCTGAACTTTGTTATTACGAATCTATTCTACTAACAAGTTTGTGTGTCCATGGTTATTATACGTATGGTAGGAATTAATGTTGGTTCAATTGACAATATAAATCCTACAAGACCAACTATCTTTGATGGTAATGATTATGAATACTGGAGAGATCATATGAAGACTTTTGTTATCAATACTAGAGTAGACAACTTTGTTATGCTTACTGGTGATTATAAAATTCCTAACAAGGAAGTTAGAACCTTTACTAACCAGGAAAAGCAAGAATATCAACTCAACTATAAGTTACACAATACATTACTTTGTTCAATTACTAGAAATATATATAGACAAATTTCTTCTTGTGAAGCAGCTAATTGTATATGGAAGAAGTTAGAGGTTACACATTTTGGAACTTCTAAAGTGATTGAAACTAGAAGAGCTATGCTTAGAGCTGAATATCATGGCTTCAATTTTATTTATGGAGAATCTATCTGTAAAGTTCAACAGAGATTTATGACTATTGTCAACAGTCTAAAATCTATGGGAGAGAAAGGTTTAGATGATGAAGCTCTTGTGGATAAAATGATTGATATTATTCCCAATGAGTGGGAATCCAGAGAACAGCTATAGATGAGAAAAGGAAAGTAACTCAAATTACTCTTGATGAGATTTTTGGAACACTTCTACAACATGAAACCAGAATAAAGAGAGATGCTGACAATATCAAGAAAAAGAATGGAAATGGTATTGTTGCTTTTACTACAACTTTAAATCAGATGAAAGCTAGGACTCCTGAGAGAGTAACCAGATCCAAGTCTAAGAAAGTTATTTTCCAATCCGAATCTAGTGAGAGTGAAGTCTCAGAAAATGAATTAGCCAATCTTGCTCGAAGGATGAACAAGATATCCGGCCAGAGAAATTTTCAATCTAAGTAGAAGAAAAAGGACAGGAAATATAAGAAATATGGAGAAGTTACTTGTTATGAATGTAAAAAAGCTGGACATATTTGACCAGATTTCTATATGTTCTAAAAAAAAGAAAGGAAAGAAAGAAATTCAGACAGGAACATAAAGAAGTATTATAAAGCCAAAGCTAAAAAAGTTCTGAAAGTTAATGACACCTGGAGTGCCAGTGGTGGTGACTCTTCAGATGAATCTTCTGATTATGAGTCTTCAGGACAGAAGAATCTTAGTCTTATAGCCAGATTACCTATTGATGATCATTGTCTTATGTCTAAGGTACGAAATGCTGAATCTTTGACCAATGTTTCTTTAAATTCTAATGATAGTAAGTATTATAACTCTTTTGATGAAGAATCATCTTCTGATGAAGAAAATACTTTACCTACTTATGAAGAAGTCTCTAGGTTTGCAGAACTTCTTGAGATTGAGAATTCCAAACTCAATAAGAAACTTGATAAGGCAAATTCTAGGAATTCTATTATTACGAAAGAGATATCAGATCTTTCTAAAGATCTTGATAAGAAAAATGCTGATTTTGAAAATATTACAAAAAAACTTGAGGAAGTAAGTTCTGAGAAGAACAAACTTTCTAAAGAATTAGAAAAAGTAATTTCTAAGATAAATGTTTTCGAGTCTAGCTCTAGTTCTAAAACTAATGATTTTGAGGATAAAAACATGGTTGTAAAACTCAAGTCCAAAATTTTTTCCTTAAAGAAGTGTTTATCAAACTTTACCCATGGTAAAGAAAATTTTGATAAGATGTATTCCCAAATACGACCTTTAAGAAATAAATCTGGATTTGGTTATACCCATGCAAAAACTATTTTCAGTAACAATTATTTTGTTCCTCAAAGTGCCCCATTTTGTACAAAGTGTCAATATGGTGGTCACTAGGCAAAGAATTGTTCCTTAAACAAAATACAATCTCTAGGATTTCACAAAGCTTACTTTTCTAAGAAGATGTGGGTTCCTAAAATTTTATTGTCTAGAAATCTCGGATCCAAACAAGTTTGGATTCCGAAAATCTAATTTTCTTATTAATTTTAGGAAAACAAAGAGAGTACTAGCAACAATACATGGTACATGGATAGTGGATGTTCCCGGCACATGACTGGTAACAAAAGCTTTTTTGAAAAGATTATCAAAACAAAAGGAGGAAAGGTAACTTTCTGAGATAATTCTAAGGGAGAGATTTTTGGTATTGGTAATATTGTTTTTCTTGGTAAAACCTTGATTTCAAATGTTCTTTTTGTTAAGGGTCTTAAGCACAACCTCATTATCATAAGTCAGTTACGCGATGAAGGTTACCTTGTGAATTTTAGGAATGATAAGTGTTTAGTTCACAATTCCAAGGAAGAATTTATTCTCTCATCCAAAAGGCAAGAGAATGTTTACACCATAAACTTAGAAGACCTCAGAAGCCAAGATTTACCTTGCCTAAGTGCAATGCAAGATTATTCCTGGTTATGACATAGATATTAGGCATCACTTTCTTAGGGATCACACACTTAAAGGAGATATTATTCTTCAGTTTATCGGAACGCAAGAACAACTTGCTGATATTTTCACAAAATCTTTACCTTCTGATAGACTTGAATATATTAAACAGAAGTTAGGAATGATAACCGTAAGTTAATATTTCTTAATTAACATTCTGTTGAAAAAATCTCTTTATAGTAATAAACTCCTTTTCATAGGGGGAGTACATTTTATTGTTTGTTTAACAATGTTTTTCAAAATTTGTTTTCAAACTTTTCGGAACGAAGATTTCCGGAATGGAGATTTCCGGAACTACAATTTTTCTAGAATGGACATGTTTGTACACAATACTTCTGGAATGGAAGTGTTCGTATTGAAAATTTCCGGAATGGAAAATTTTTTACTAGAATTTTCATAACAGAATTTTCATACTAAATTCTTCGTAATGTATTTTTCGTACTATGTTTTTCATACTGATTTTTTTTCCTTACTAAGTTTGTTTATCATAATGAGTTTTCCGTAATGAATGTTCCGTAATGAGTTTTTCGTACTAAGTTTATTTTCCATAGTAAAATTTTGGCGAAATCTATATTCTCATAATAAAGTTTTTTTTCTAGTCTTTGTTATATTACCCATTACGAATAATCCTCCTAATCCAATCCGAATGGTATGATTACCTTACTCAAGTTTTCGTAGTCATATTTTACTTTCTGTCATTTTCTTGTATTATGTTTTCGGATTTTAGTTTTCTTAATTTCTTGTTTAAATAAAAACCTGAAAAAGATCGGATTCAAGTTTTCAACCGTCAGATCTGATATCAGCTTTTCACAACCGTTAGATCAACCGTGGAAGTTGAACCGTCATTTCATTGCCTATATAAAGGGGACCCAAATACTCATCCCACATCGATTTCAAGATCTCGCATCCCAAAGCTCTGCCCCTCTGTTTTAAGGCCGTTCCGAACTACAGTTGTCTCCGTTCCAAACTTCTCAGAGGATTACAGATCCGAATGTCTGCGGAGTTAGCGTCTAAAGAAATGTCATCCACTAAGCCTATTTCGCAATGGTTAGTTTATAGAGAAAGGTTTGTCCATCCGGATTTCTTCAACAACTATGATTCTCTTATTTCAAAGAACAATAAGTTGAATGGCTGGGAAGATGTTACTGTATCCAAACCGGGGACTCATGACGATGTTTTTACAGAGTTACATGTTGAGTTCTATGAAATAGTTTCCTTCTTTCAAGAAGATAATAGGGAGAAGTTTTCTTTTAAGTCTTATGGCAAGACCTATAAGCTTTCTTATACTAAGGGAGCAATCATGGTAGGGTTGTCCTATGAAGGAGAAGCCGAATTTATTTCTCATGTATTGATGGACTCTAAGGGTAGCTTCGACAAAGAAAAAGCCTTAGAAACTCTCGGACTAGCTGATGACAAGGCTCCGAAGATTGCTAGTTTTCCTACAAATTTCCGGATTCTAGAGTTGTGGGTGAAAGGACTTATCGTACCGAGGAAAGGTGATAAAGACAGCTTAAAGAAGAGTGAGATCTATATCTTAGATTTTCTAATAAATATAAGGAAGTTTAACTTCATGAGGCACATTCTTATAACCATTGAGAATCTTAAGAAAGGAAATCTCAGAGCTCAGATCGTAATGTACCCAGAAATATTATCAAAGTTGATAGTTCGTTGCCTTGAATCTTTCAAGGAAGCTTGCAGATCTAAGCCAAGGGTTTGTAAAATTTTGTTGGTTAGTGATGAAACCCTTAAGAGGATGGATGTGGCTTTCAACAAGGAGATTGGTGAGTTCGTTGATTTGCCTAATCAAGAAGAAACGGTTCCGACGGCTGCTGAACCGGAATCATCCAAACCAGTAAAGAAAAGAAAGTTGATGGAAGTTACAGCTGAAGTCGAAGATCCTAAGTCTAAGGAAGTTCAAACTGCTCCTCCCAAACCAAAGAAGAAGAAGGCCTATCCTGCTGAGGTTGTTGCGAAGTGGAGAGCAGATAAAGAGAAAAGGAAAGAAGTGGATCCATAGTTTGGATTGGACCCTGTGGAAGCTAAGGCCCTGAAGGAGAAAACTGCTGATGAGCTTCAAAAAAAAGTAAAGGAAAAGAAGCTTAAGAAGAAGATGTCAGAAGCCGAGGCAGTTCAAGCTTTGTTGAAATTTAATGAAATAGTATCTGGAAGCATTCCAGTTCCGAGATCTTTCTCCTTAGAATCTCTACCTGAGACTCCAGGAAAAAACATTGATTTTCCGGAAGAGACTACAGCTGAGCATGTTGAGAAAATCGAGCAGATTCAGCAAGTGGAAGAGGAAGAAGAAGTTGCTGAAGGAAGTGGTGAAATAGGAGATCTTTTGAAACAAGTGGATGATTATAAAGGATCACCTTCGGAACATCTATCACTCCGAACTTCAGAGGCTGAATCCTCAAAGTTAGTAACTCCAGAAATGGATAATAATGAGGAAGATGTTGTTCAAAAAGTTGTTGATGAGATTGTTCAAGTGTCTACTGGCGAGCAGAAAACTCCTGATCAAGAATCGATTCTGAAAAAAGACAAGGGAAAGCAACTCCTTGTTGAAACTCCAAAATCAGTGGCTAGTAAGAAAAGAGAATTTGGTGATTCATCTAAAAGGAAGTTGGAGCTTATTGAGGAAGAAAAATATCCAAGAAAGATTTCAGATTCAGAGTCATCCTCGTTGGGGCATGACTTTGTTGTTCAGTCCTTAAAGAAGTTGGTGGGAACCATTCCGACTTTCTCTAGTATTGACTCAAGATGCCAGATGCTCCAACATGCATTGAATCAGAAAACTGACTCTGTATCTATGGTTATGGACAAATGCGTTGAGATTGGGGCTCAGTCCAAAACCTTCTTTGTTGGCTACAAAGCTCATAGAAGATCTTGCAAGAGGATGAAAAACTGGTCAAAGAAGACTGTGGAAGAGATGAGGTTGTTTGATGAGTTTCAAGACAATGTTAAAGATGCTTTTGAAACCGAGGACAAGAAGATAAATGAGTTAACTGCATCCTTTGAAGAGAAGTTGACATAAGAAAAGAACTTCTGGATTTAAGAAGTGAGAGATCTAAATGGGAAGCTGAATTCCGTTTCTCAAAACTGGAAATTTAAAAGGGATCATCGGATTTATTTTGAAGAAAGGATGAAGGTTCAGGAAGAAAAGATCAAAGCTCAAGAAGAAAAGCTGAAACCCCAGGAGGAAAAAATTGAAGCTCAATCCGCAAGAATAGTTGTCTTAGAGAAGCAAGCTGAAGAAGATAATAAAGACCTGAAGAAGATCAAGACTATTCTAAAGGGCCTCATGTCGAAGGAAAAAGATCTGAAATAACCAAATCCGATCTTTTTGTTGTATTCTTTTTGTTGCTGAGATTTCAAATTTAATGAAAGTCGTGCTTTTCGTTTCTATTGTTGTCATTACTAATTTTTCAGGTACTTTGTTATTTTTTTTCCATTCCCTCCAATTATTTTTGAAAATCACAAAGGGGGAGAAGGAAAAGATCCTTAATAAAAAGAATAACTCTAATAAGAGTTTATCAAAGGGGGAGAAGAAATAGATCCTTAAGAAAAAGAAAAAACTCTAATAAGAGTTTGTTTAAGGGGGAGCTTTTTCATTAAAGAAGACCTTCTTATTTATCACTCTGGAAATCTGAATACGATCCTTAGAGTTTCAATTCCTAAGGGGGAGTTAGTCGTATTCATCAATATCCTTAAAGCAAAGGGAGATAAGACTTAATGTTTTTCTTTCTTCTTAGAATTTCTTTTTCGTAAGGATGTTTGTGCTTTCCAAAAAGGGGGAGATTGTTGAGTCAATAAGGTTATCCTTATGACATTTCCATTCCTTCTTGTTTTGAAAATCACAAACACCTTATCTTAAAGAAAATCGCTTTTATAAGAAAAATTGCTTTCTTAAGGAAAATCGCTTTTATAAGAAAAATTGCTTTCTTAAGGAAAAACTCTTTTATAAGGAAAATCGATTTTATAAGAAAAATTATCCTTATCTTATTTTCATCCATATTTTTCTTAAGTATGAGATTCAGATTCATTTCTATTTTCTCAGAATCGTTGAAACTTTGATATAAAGCATTCTGTTTTAGGATTCGGATTCTGTATAAGAACTATAAGGATGTTTCATTTCGAATTCCAGATATGAACTCTGACTAAGTTCTATTCCAGATTCAGGATACGAATTCTGATGAAGAATTCTCATTACGAATTCTAATGAAGAAATCTCATTCCGAATTCCTATCATGAATTCCAATGAAGAATTCTCATTATGAATTCTGTTGACGAATTCTCATTACGAATTCTGATGACGAATTCTCATTACGAATCCTGATGATGAATTCTCATTACGATTTCTGATGACAAATTCCTATTCTGAATTCTCATTCCGAATTCACCTATTAAACAGTATTTGAGTATCTTTGTTTTATACACTCTGAATTAATTCAGACTCCGAAAAATATCTTTGTTAGACTCTGAACATTTATATTGCTTACACTTCTAAAATTTGTCTACTCTTATTATTTTTATTACACTCCGAACCTTTACTCTGAAGCATTCATTCCGAATCTTTGAGTTAGAATTAAAACGATGTCGTACATTCGGTTACACATGGTTTGTTATAAAACGATGTCGTCTATTTTGTTATAAACTAACCGTTGTCTATGTGACACGTGTACAGGCCCCACCGATCTTTAAGGAAAATATGACCGTTGGAGAAGGAGCCGGCCTTACCTATAAATAGGAGCTCATTTGAAAGAGCTCGGTGCTGATTACTGATGACAGATGGACAACTTGGTTTTGTGCATACACGATGTTGAAGTGATTTCTAGAAAGAGAGAGGCTCTTATTAACTCTCAAAGCTTCGTGCGACTCCGAATGTTGGTGATTACATTCGAGGGCTTCCAGGGATAGGAAGACAGAGGTGCCGACTACCTTAAAGTTCGAGGTCTTCCTTACTGATGAAGACAGAGGTTGCCAACTACCTTGAAGTTAAGGGCTTGCGGGGATAGCAAGACAGAGACTCCGATCTTCGTATCGAGGGCTTACCCTGGTGTGGGTAAGACAGACTTGCTTGAAAGTATAAATCACGGGACCTTTATCCAAGGTTGTTGGATACCATTCTCTTTGGGTTAAAAGATTTATACCTTGTTACTAGTAGTTCTACTACTTGTTTTTATTCCGCTGCATTTTGTATTATAAGGAAAGTATAACTTTCTTATACTTCCTTACTTGTACTCTGTTTCATTTAGATTCTATACGCTTTAAGGTAGAATCTCATATTGTAATCTTTTGTTAAGTTTCAATTTCCGGAACCATATTTCCAGAACCTACTTTCGGAATCTCTTTCCAAGTTTACATTCGGTGTTATAGGTGTTGTGAATTTTCCTTGTTTAACTTTGTTAAACTTAGTCCATTCCTTATCTTAAGGAAACTGTAGTTATTCTTAACTAACTTTAAAAGTTCCAAAGGAATTTTTAAAGTATACAATTCACCCCCCCTCTTGTATATTGAGCATCTAAATCATTATTTCAACCCTAAAAATGGTATCAGAGGTTGGAAACCTCTTACTCTATACCAATCTTACAGCATGAAGGTTGAAAGTGGTGTGAGGAAGAGAGGGAGGAGGTTCCCTTTTATAAGGGAGGAGAGGGGCACCTTTGGAATAACTAAAAATATTATTTTATTATAAAGTCAAATTCGGTTTTTAATAGCTCCAAATTGATATATTTAGAAGCTAAGGTGGGGATGGGTCGAAATACTCTCATACAATAGAATTTAGACAAGTTTAGGAATCAATTTTGACCTTATCATTTAGATTTAACTTGAAGTTAGATAATTTAACTTTTACCATGTCTTCTTGTTTTCTTACACTATAAGGTTAATAAACTTACTATATCAAGCCAAACGAACCCCAATTTGTTTATTATTAATATATATAACCTTATCTAAGTCATTTGGCCGAACCATAGATTTTTAGGAATAAAATAACAATTTATAATATAGTATTTGTTTTAAAAACAATTTTATGTCAATTTTGAATCTATTTGGTAATTGATTTTTCTGAAAATCATAACAGAATTATTAGTTTGAAAAAATTTAACTATATCAATAATAACATGTCATATTAAAATATAAAATTATTTTAAGTCATAAAAAGTCTCAAATTACATTTATTTGGGTATTTATAACATCAATTATGTCAATATTTCATTAATAAGATAATTACTGCATCATCATTGTGTCATAAATATATTAAATAAAATACCATTATGCTGGAAATATTTTTATCTTTCTAATAAATATTTATAGTCCAATTTATCTTATGAATTACCCTATATTAAAAATGATTTAGTTATTAAACGTTGATTTTAACTATTTTAACCCTTCTTTAAAAACATTTATAATAAATGTCCTAATCTAATCCAAGTGGTCCTAAATGGTCATATTTTATTCCTAAGGTTGTTTTTGGTCAAATTAAACTTATCCAATAGAATTAGGACATGTGTTAGTGTAATAATAATAACACTTTTACCCTTAATTACCCTATTTACTTTTAACCGTGGTAAAAAAAAGTAAAAAGTTACTATTCACAAAAATTTATTTTCATCTCATTGAACCACAATTCAGTCCTTGATATTAACCGTGTCTCTTTTATTTTCGAAATTCTACTCATAGAAGTGGTAAAATTATGTTTTATGAAAAATTCAGTTTTTTTAACAACCATTTAGTGGTTTCACTATTCATCAAAAAATGAAAGTTTCCAGAAAAATACCAAAAGTTAGGCCTAAGCTATATTTGATATTATGAATTCAAAAATGATGTTTATTTAACCAAATTCAAAACATATCAGTTACATTAACTAATTTAAAAATTAATTCCCATCGTCAAAACAAATAGCGTGTTTTTAAAAGATAATAACTATCAAAAGATTGACACTTGTTTATGTCTGGTTTAAATGTGAAATTACATCCAATGAACAGAATTGTATTAAATTGTAAAAATATATTCTAAATATACTTTAAAACCACTCAAATTAATAATTTATCACTATTAATTATTCCGATTAAAAAAGTTGTTATTAATTAAAATTTAGTAATTTTCACTATTCATTAGAATATGAAATTTATCCGAAAAGTACCAAAATTTCACCCTAAGCTAATTTTGATATTCCGAATCCAAAAATGAAGTCCATTTTGAAAAATATAATTTACAAAATTTGAAAAAGGGGTTATTACTATTCATAACGGCTAGTTTTAATAATATTTTAATACCATATATTTGTTTAGTGAAACTCGGTATTGCGTACGACGCAAGCTATTGAGGAAGGCCGCGGTTGCGTGTAAAGAAAGCCAAGTTAACTTTGTGTGTAGTGAAAGATTCCTTTAATGATTTATATAACATAAAAACAAAATGTTTCTCATAAAAGTCTCGGGTGTTACATTCTACCCCCCTTAAAATGAAATTTGCCCTCGAAATTCGTCACTTTGTAACAAAAAGATGAGGATACCTCTCCCTCATTATATCCTCAAGCTCCCATGTAGCTTCTTATAATTGGTAGTTCCTCCATAAAACTTTCACCAATCGAGTGGTCTTGTTTGGTAGGACTTTTTTGCTATGATCCAGAATCTCTATCGACTGTTCTTCATAAGAAAGATCTTGCTCTTGCGGTACAACTTCTAAGCTGAGTTCATGTGAAGGATCAGGTATGTACTTTCTCAAGAGAGATACATGGAACACATCGTGAACTTGAGATAGATTCGGTGGAAGCGCCAATCGGTAAGCTACCTTTCCAACACGATCCAGTATTTCAAAAGGACTGATATATCTAGGGATCAACTTCCCCTTTTTTCCAAATCTCATGACCCTCTTCCAGGGAGATATTCGTAAGAACACATTATCACCCACTTCAAACTCTAGGTATTTTCTTCAGTTGTTGGCATAACTTTTCTGTCGACTCTGAGCTGCACTTATGTGTTGTTTAATAGATCAGAACTTTTCTACCATCTAATCAACAAGATCAGGTCCAAATAGATTTCTTTCTCCAACTTCATCCCAACAAGTTGGAGTCCTGCATTTCTTTCTATAGAGAGATTCATAAGGAGCCATCTGAATACTGGAGTGAAAGCTAATATTATAAGAAAATTCCACCAAAGGTAGGTGTTGATCCCAACCACCTTTGAAATCCATAGAGCAAGCTCTCAACATATCTTCTATAGTTTGAATTGTTCTCTCAAACTGACCGTCTGTTTGAGGATGATAAGCAGCGCTGAAACTCAACTCTGTATCCAGAGTATACTGAAGACTTTTCTAGATCATCGTGCTAAATCTCGGATCCCGATCAGATATAATAGAAAGTGGTACTCCATGTAATCTTACCACTTCCTTTAAATATATCCCGCCAAGCTGATCCAGAGAGAAATCCTCTCTAATAGCAATGAAGTGTGCAGAATTTGTAAGACGATCAACTATGACCGAGATGGCATTAATTCCTTTGTATGTTTTAGGAAGTCCTGTGAAAAAGTCCATAGTGATGTTTTCCCATTTCCATTCGGGTACGGGTAATGGTTGTAACATCCCCATAGACTTCTGTCTCTCAGCTTTAACTTGCTGACAAACCAAGCATCGAGAGACATATTCAGAGACATCTCTTTTCATTCCATGCCGCCAGAAGTACTCTTTCAGGTCCCTATACATCTTCGTGCTTCAAGGATGAATAGATAATGAAGAACTATGAGCCTCATCCAGCAACTCCTTCTTTAATTATGGAATCGGAGGAACACAAACCCCATTCCTGAACTTTATTATCCCATCACAATCAAGGTTGAATTCAGGAACATTTCTCACCTTCTTTTGTAACTCGACATCTTCTTTCTGTGCCTCTTTAATCTTCACATGTATAAATGGTTGAACATTCATTTGAGAAAGATAAGATTTCTCCCCTTCCATTAAAATTCCATGATCCATCCTTTGTAAATCCATAAATATTGTATCTTTTGTGATCCTCATCATGGATAATCTAGCATGGTCTTGTCGACTTAATGCACCTTCTACCTTGTTTGCATTCCCAGGGGGGTAGTGAATTGAGCAGTCGTAATCCTTAATTAGTTCCAACCATCTTCTTTGTCGCATATTCAGCTCCTTTTGTGTGAAAATATACTTTAAAAATTTATGATCAGTAAAAATATCACACCTTTCTCCATAAAGATAATGCCTCCAAATCTTTAATGCAAAGATTACCGCAGCTAACTCCAAATCATGTGTTGGGTAATTTTGCTCATGGATTTTCAACTGTCGTGAGGCATAAGCTATCACCATATCATTTTTCATAAGAACACACCCTAGACCCTTCTTAGATGCATCACTGTAGATCACAAACCATTATCCACTACAAGGCAGTGTGACCACATGTGCACTGGATAACCTTTTTTTCAACTCCTTGAAATTCACTTCCCATTCCTTCATCCAAACAAAGTTAACTCCTTTCCGAGTCAACCTGGTGAGTGGATTAGATAATCGTGACAAATCTTTCACAAAACTTCGATAATATCCAGCCAAACCAAGAAATATTTGGATATCAGTTACTATTGTTGGACTCGACCATCTTTTGATAACCTTTGTTTTTGCTGGATCCACAGATATCCCCTCTTTTGAGATTATGTGACCAAAAAATGCATCTTTTTGAAGCCAGAATTCAAACTTGGTAAATTTGGCATAAAACATCTCATTTCTCAGGGTCTTCAATATAATTATCAAGTGATCTTCATGTTCTTCCTTGCTCTTTTAATAAACAAGAATATCGTCTATAAAGACTACCAAAAACTGATCAAGATTGTCTCTAAAGACTCTATTCATCTGATCCATGAAGATAGCATGGGAATTAGTAAGACCAAATGGCATCACTATAAATTCATAGTGTCCATACCTTGTACGGAAAGTTGTCATTGGTATATCCTCCCTTTTGACCCTTAATTGATGATACCCTGAACGAAGATCAATCTTGGAAAAGTATTGATCTCCACGTAGTTGGTCAAATAAGTCAGCAATGCGCGAGAGAGGATATTTTTTCTTGATAGTGATCTTGTTATGTTCTCGATAATCAATGAAGAGTCTCATTGATCCATCTTTCTTCTTAACAAACAGAACAGGTGCTCCACAAGGTGACGCACTAGGGCGTATGAATCCCTTATCAAGATTCTCTTGGAGTTGCTTATTCAATTCCTACAACTCAATTGGGGCCATTCTATAAGGTGTCTTTGAAATAGGCAAAGCACCAGGTATGAGTTCTATTGAAAACTCAACTTCACGATTTGGTGGAGGACTCGGTAATTCCTCCGGAAAGACATCATCAAACTTCCGTACAATTGGTATATTATTAATTGTGAGTTTCTCACAAACCATTTGAGATAAATAACCTTCATTCAGTGGAATCAAGACCCATAAGATGGAATAAATTTCCACTGGACGGTTATGTTCATCCTTGCATCGATAGACTATCAAAGATTGATCTGGAATATTAAATGTGAATTCCCTTATTTGGAAATTGATATGAGCTCCATATAGAGAAATCCAATCCATGCCAAGAATCACATCAAATTCCACTATTGTAAGGATCACACGATTTTCAGGAAGCACTTTCCCACAAACTTCAATCGGGGAAGAATTATAAACTTTTGATGCGACTGTTGTGCCATTAGGTGTTGTCACAGCTAACTCAACATCTAATTGTTGAGGTAATTCAGTGATACTCTTTGAAAATTCTTCAGAAATAAAATAGTGGGTGGATCCAGAATCAAATAAAACATTTTCTACTTTAGAATGGATGGTAAGTGTACCTTTCACCACATCGTTATCGTACTCCATATCGCTGATAGAAATTGCATGTGACTTTCCTTTGTCTTTAGCCTTAAGATTTTTTTTATGTCGATCATCATCAAAAACCCTTGAATTAGGGAATTTATTGGAATTATTCCCCATCTCCTTGCACTTGAAACATTGAAGTGTAGTAGGTTCATTCTATGTGTCATGTTCTTTGTTTGCATCATTAGACATCTTCTTCCAATCATTGTGGCTTTCAAATGCCCGATGACCTTCCTTTCCACATTTGAATCATTTAATTGTTCCTTTAAGACAACTCCCTCCATGATTATTTCCACACTATGAGCATAAGAGAAATCTCATCTTCTTTTCAGTGTACTCTTTAGATTTTCCTTTGAATTCTATTCTCCTCTTCTTATCAAACCCATATGACTGATGGGTTACTCCAATATCCGTCTCAACTTTGAGAGCACATCGAACGATTTCTTCGTAGCTATTGAAGTATCTTATAGATAAGGCCCTTCTAAGACTTGGTTTTAAGCAACTAAAGAATCGATCGATCTTACTCTCAAGTTGGATAATATTACCAGAAGTGTACCTCGCAAATCTTGTAAAATTTGCTTCATAGGTACCGACAGATTCATCATCCTTTAGCTTCAGTTCAAGAAACTCTTTCTTTATCTTTGTTCGGAGAATACAAGGGAAGTACTTATTGAAAAATAAGTTCTTAAACTCGTCCCATTCCATGGAATCAATTTCATACCTTTGCCTCGTATTCTTAATAAGATTCCACACTTGATCAGCATCTCCTTCCAAACGATACACTTCTAGGATGAATTTATCATGTTCAGAACATTGAAGAGCTGAAAATATCTTTTCAGTAGTTCTAATCCATTTTTCAGCAACTAATGGATCAATAGACCCGCTGAAAGAAGGTGGACGCTTCCTCATGAAGGATTCAATGGAATTTTTCTCCTTCCTTTGAACGTTTTGAAGTCATGCATGATTCATAGCTTGAGAAAGTTGTGTGAGCATGGCTACAAGATTTTTCATTCCAGCTCCCATAACGTTTGGTTGCTCGGGCGGACAATCATTGCATTGCCTGTCGCATTCCGCATTAACATGGTTCTTTCGGGTTCCATCCATTGACAAAAACCAAGAAGAATAGTGTGAGAAACACTAATTATAATAGGAAAACCACATAATCAAGAATAAAATTTCAAACATAAGGTTTTATCCTAGGTTATTCATGGTTATTTCTAAAACACTAAGATTGTGTTTTATTCTTAGAATTATCCTTAGGGTTCTTACTAAGGCTTTCACATCCTAGTTTCCAAAGGTTGAATATACCTTTCCTTTGATACCAACTATAACAACCCATACTTTACATACATGGTTAACACTTCAAAATTGAAGCATACTTATTAAAACATATAACAAAACCATGAAAGGACCGTATAGGTATAGTGTCTTTAGAAACTGGGAAACATAAACAACTGGTTCATAAAGCATCTACACTATCTCCCATTTATTTCATCATATCTATAGTCCCTTTTTGGCATATATTAATTAATACCCTTCTTCCTAACCTGGGGAAAGAAAACATACAAATGGGTGAGCTCAAATGCTCAGTAATGGTAAACAAAATAAATATCAATCACATCAAAATAAAAACCTAACATTTTGGAAATCTTACCCTGCAAAATAGATCATAATTTCATAACATGGGATAAATCATGGTAGTTAAATTTAATCCCAATAATCATAACATAAAACATGAAACTTTGTGGAATGAACACATAATCATAGAGAATCATTTCTTATTATTCAAGACTCATTTCCAAGAATATCTTAGTGGACAAAGACCATTTCTGAACTGAGTTCACTCTTCGTTTCAGTCTTGTTTTACTGAACCAGTTTAACCTTCCGTTCCAGCCATGTCTATCTCATGAGATATAAAATCTTTACCCAATGAATTGGAAGGAGATATAGGTCCCACACATCTCATAATGATACCATTCTTATGTGTGCCACAAAATCATAAATCATACATCGTTGCATAACTCATGTAATAAAAATGGGATTCTAAAACAACATGACATCATAAATCAATTCATATATGATAAAAGAATTCATAAAAATAATTCCATCACAACATAATCAAATCAATGTAATAATAGGGATAGAAATAGAACCATATATTATCTTATATGGAAAATAATTTTGATAAAACACTCGAACTTCATTCTTGGGGAAAATATCCTTTCTAATTCAAAAACATTTTCCTTTCTTAACATGTCATAAAATATTAAAATAAAAGAAGTTGATTAAAAATAAACTTGAAAACTTTTATAGGATGCTTCTTGGAAATAATGTTTTAAAAATCCATTCAGGCCGTATATGTTAAAAAAACATTCTTCTGGTACTTTTGTGGGAAAAGTCAAAAAGTACCTCGTACGAAAAACGAAAAAAGATTCCTTTCATATCTTTTACTAAAAACACACCAAAGGGTAAAATTGGATATAAACTATTGTATAAGGATATAAATATTACATATTGAGGAAACGTGGATGTGGCTGATAAATATTCCCGAGTAAATTCTGAAGTATAAACAATCTCGGATAAAAATTGAGATTGTGAGATTTTCCCTTACCTTAGGTCCGATTTGCTTCGTAAGTGTCCGAACCACTTGTATAATGATTTAAATAATGTTATTGACTTTTTACAGAATCATAATTATTTTTATGATATCATATATGGTCATATTCATAGCATCTTATTAGTAATATTTCATTACTACTTGTTATTCGGGTGCCTATTACTTTTTGTTCTTATGCGTGTTTTGTCAAATAAATTCTTATTTTTTTAGGTTATAGATACCTAATTTCCAGAATGTTATTAGTGTAATATATATCATATTCATTCATTCAATTCATTTATATAATCAGTATTCAATGAATATCATGTAGAACGAGTCGCATCACATCGTGGAGACGGTATTCCGTACGTACGCACGAGCGATGATATCGTTCCCATGATCGTGGAATTGTATTGTAGTGTATATATACTATTTCAGAATCAATATCACTTTACAATAATCATATATAGTCATTATTTACACCATTATACCAATCCAAGTAAGGTGGTTGTGGAAAATAGATTACACCACGACATGGAGACAGTATTTCGTACGTACGCACATGCGGTGATTTCGTTTTCCGTAGGATGGATAGATGGTGAAATAGAGTTATTTAATAATAAAATATAAGTATATGAGTGATATTGATGTTATTAATTCATCATAAAACAACTAAATAAGATGAAGTGTAAGAAGAAATAAAGTTGAAAGAATCGGTAACAGACATTACCACTTCTTTGAAGCGCCTCTTTGAGATCTCCTCTTAGGGGACTAAAATTTGTCTTTGAAGAATACCAGGACCTATAGGATGTTTTTAGAGATGTGGAGAGGAGATATTGGATGGGGTTGGACGAACTTGATGGCTCAAAGAGGTGTGAGGAAGAGAGGGAGGAGGTGCCCTTTTATAAGGGAGGAGAGGGGCACCTTTGGAATAACAAAAAATATTATTTTATTATGAAGTCAAATTCGGTTTTTAATAGCTATAAATTGATATATTTCGAATATAAGGTGGGGATGGGTCGAAATCCCCTCATCCAATAGAATTTAGACAAGTTTAGGTATCAATTTTAACATTATCATTAGGTTTAACTTTAAGTTAGATAATTTAACTTTTACCGTGTCTTCTTGTTTTCTTACACTATAATGTTAATTAACGTACTATATCAAGCAAAACGAACCACAGGTTGTTTATTATTAATATATATAACCTTATCTAAGTCATTTGGCCGAACCTTAGATTTTTACGAATAAAATAACAATTAATAATATTGTATTTTTTTTAAAAACAATTTTATGTCAATTTTGACACTATATGGTAATTGATTTTTGTGAAAATCATAAAATAATTATTAGTTCAAAAACATTTAATTAAATAAATAATAAAATTTTATATTAACATATAAAATTATTGTAATTCATAAAAAGTCTCAAATTATATTTATTTGGGTATTTATAACATCAATTATGTCAATATTTCATTAATAAGATAATTACTGCATCATCATTGTGTCATAAATAAATTGAATAAAATACCATTATGTTGGAAATCTTTTTATCTTTCTAATGAATATTTATAGTCTAACTTATCATATGTATAACCCTATATTAAAAATGGTTTAGTTATTAAACATTGATTTTAACTATTTTAACCCTTCTTTAAATAAATTGATAATAAATTTCCTAATCTAATCCAAGTGGGCCTAAATAGTCATATTTTATTCCTAAGGATTTTTTGGTTGAATTAAACTTATCCAATAGAATTAGGACATGTGTTAGGGTAATAATAATAACACATTTAGCCTTAATTACCCTATTTAGTTGTAACCGTGGCAAAAAAAAGTAAAAAGTTACTATTCGCCAAAAAAAAATTTCATCTCATTGAACCACATTTTAGTCCTTAATATTAACCTTGTCTCTCGGATTTTCGAAATTCTACTCACAAAAGTGGTAAAATTCAGTTTTATGAAAAATTCAGTTTTTTTAACTACCACTTAGTGGTCTCACTATTCATCAAAAAATGAAAGTCTCGAGAAAAATACCAAAAATTAGGCCTAAGCTATATTTGATATTAAGAATTAAAAAATGATGTTTATTTTTCCAAATTCAAAACATATCAGTTACATTAACTAATTTAAAAATTAATTCTCGTCATCAAAACAAGTAGCGTGTTTTTAAAAGATAATAATTATCAAAAGATTGACACTTGTTTGTGTCTGTTTTAAATGTGAAATTACTTCCAATGAACAACATTTTATTAATTATAAAAATATATTCTAAATATACTTTAAAACCTCTCAAATTAATAATTTATCACTATTAATTATTTCGATTTAAAAAAAATTAATTAAAATTTAGTAATTTTCACTATTCATCAGAATATGAAAGTTATCCGAAAAGTACCAAAATTTCACCCTAAGCTAATTTCGATATTCCAAATCCAAAAATGAATTCCATTTTGAAAAAGAAAATTTACAAAATTTTAAAAAGTGGTTATTACTATTCATAACGGCTAGTTTTAATAATATTTTAATAGCATATCATTGTTTAGTGAAACTCTGTATTGCGTACGACGCAAGCTATTGAGGAAGGCCGCAGTGGCGTGTAAAGCAAGCCAATATAGTGTTTTGTGTATTGAAATATTCCTTTGATGATTTATATAACATAAAAACAAAATATTTCTCATAAAAATCTCGGGTGTTACATATGTGTTATATAAGATCATAAAACAATAATCCTATCATAACCCATTAAATGTAATGGGTTTCATAAACATTTCATCATATCATGGCCTATGGAAAATTGGAAGGTCTCATAATTACTTCATCCTTTCATGATGGCATAACCCATGGGAAAAGAAGCATGTTTCGTAAGTATTTTATCATGGAATAAACCATGGAAAAAAGGGTTTCATAAAAATAATATCATCATTAAAATAAAATGTTTAGGGAAATAATAATAATGGAATTCTTGAATGATATCCCTTGTAAATAAAAATTATCATCAATTAATGTCATCTTATATATAGAATTATTTTGAAAGAATAATAACATAAAACTTTTATTGATGAAAATAACCTTTATATAAAAACGTTTTACGAATAAGTTTTCATAATAATTTGGAAATAATTTTATTAGAAAATATATTTTTAAAACTCATAAAATACATTTTAATAATTATTTAATACATTTCTTGAGTAAAATAGGCTTCCTAATTTTAAAAACACTTTTAATGCATATAACATTTTCAAAATCGATTTAATTTTTAAATAATTTATTTAAAAACTAAAATATTCTCAATTATTAGAGAAATTTTATTATTTGATGAAGAAAATTTAAAAAATATAATGGAATATTGAAATCATTAAGTAGTTATGATAGTGGGTAATATTATTCAATACATTAATATAAAAATTATATTTATTTTACATTTTCAATAAAATCCAAAAGAAATTTTTTTTAGAAAACAATATGAATATTCCTTTCTAAAATTTTTCATAAAATAATAAATTTAGTAAAAATGTATTACCAAATATTTTAAAAAAAATTAAAAAAATTCGAAAACATTTTTGGTAAACATGGTTTCGGATTTTGAATAAAAAATAGAAAAAAATAAAATTTTCTGAAAAAAAATTATTATGAACTCTTGGGAGTATAGAGTGAGGAAAATTAAGAGAAAAAATATTCCCATAACATAAACATAGGATAATAAAACTCATGAGTTTCTCGAGAGATCGATCATAATATTTCTTATTAGAAACTTAATTATAAACAATCCCGATAAACGATGATATTTTAACATAAAATCACTTCAACTTTAATAACATTGAAACATAAGATCCATGAATGAATATAATTTAATGAAACTTAAAATATCATGAGGACATATAAACTGATGATATTACATGTTCAATTGGTTGTATATACCCCTCGTAAAACCGGATAGTTTCATAACATAACATCTTTCTCAATGGAAAATCAAGAAAATAATCCCTTACCACTTTCATAACATTTGATATGAAAACCCAATTAAATATTGATACTAAAAATGATATGTAAATAAAAATAATTTTACATAGAATAATCACAAAATACAATCATGGGTACTATATATACCACATAAAATAAATTGGTGGTGAATATTGCATGCGCCTCACAGAAGAAAAAATTGATACAGAAATCCATTACCATAATTCTTGACTTTATTTTTACTCATTTGAAACTCCTATATAATAAATATAATTTTATTATACATATTTTAATGTTGAATATATAAATATATAACACCATATATTATTTTATTATGAACTTTTATTAATAATTGTATGTTGAAGTTAAGTATCGTGTATTTATCCCTTTGTTTTTTGTATATGTTTTAATGTTTTATTTTTTTTCATCTTAAATTGATCATTATTTAACCATATCAGTAGTTAAAAACAATATATAAATATCATATATATATTCATTATATATTTATTTATAGTAATCCATAAAATTTAGTCATAAAAAATGAAACACACTATCTATAGAGATGATATGACATACGTATGCATGAACGTCGTTTCAAATTTATTTTTGGATTTAAATAAGACATTTAAGTTATGTATTATCATCAAATAATAATTTTTATTTCATATATGTTACAAATATTTATAAAAATCATCCATATTACTTTCTATGAAAATAATTATTGAATCACTTCATTTCGCGAGGCAGTAGTCCACCGTACACACAGGCAACGTTATCGTATTCCCAAAAAATGGAAAAAATAAAGTTATGTGTTATATAATAATTATAGAAGAATAATAATATCATTAAAATATTATATAAAAAATAAATTCATCATTATTTCCCTCTTTTAAAGGTGGTAATGAAAAAACAGATGACATCAATTTGTGAGGTTGTAGTCCTCTATACACACGAACGATGATTTTGTAACCCATAAGATGGATATAGATTGTTTTAGGGAATTACCAAAACATAAAAGAAACTTAGTATATTTACTATAATTAGGTTATTATATCAATAGGTTATAATAATAATTGAATTAATTGAGGAATAAATAAAATATAAACCCTTGTTGATGAATGTTGCATGTTCTTTAGGTATCCTACTTAGGTTTTAACCAAAAGACTTTATAAGATAAATTTATGTCAAAAATAAGGTGTCTGTTAGGATATAAGGGAATTTTAGAAGTTATTTTTCAGTTTTTTGATATTCTAAAAGTTATTTATGTTTCAAATAACATAAGATAAGGGTTGACATTTTATAAGTGAGGTGAGTGGCACCGTTTTAATTTTTTTAGAGATGAATTCCACTGATATTTTTTTCCAATAATATGGATATAATAATGTAAAATTAGTGATAATATATTTGATAATATTTAAATATTAAAATAAAATAGCTTATTTACAAGTTATGGGTTAATTCTATCACTTATATTTTTATTTTAACAACTTATAAAACTATTTGTACCTTAACGACGATAATTGTTTTTTACTATTTATATCTATCATTTTTGTAAAAAATTAATTTTACCAAATTATAGAATATAAATTGTTTTTATTTAAATTATTTAATCCATTTTTACAGATTCCATTCATATAATTAAAATGATTTAACTTAAAATTAATCATACATACGCTATAAGAAATCATGTGTTTTTAAAGAGATAATGTGAAAAAGTCAAAATGTTTTTATATCGAAATTTATTATAAAATTGATTTAAATGATCAATATTGAATTATTTAATTTATAATTTTACCAATTAAACTTTTTAAATAATTTAATATATAATTTAAATATATAAATAAATTAAATTTAAATGTAGTTTTCAATTAAAATGTAGTATTTTTTAATTTTCATTAAAAAATGAAACATTTCAGAAAAATTAAAAAAAATTACCCTAAGATAATTTTTAATTTATTAATTAAAAATAAATGATTATTTTTTCAAATATATTTTTAAAAATTATTAAAAATAAAATTTAAAACAAATCCATTAGATGAGATGAAAAAGTGGGTTTTCAGGAAGGGTATTTTTTCAAGCACAAGATGATTTTATATTAAATATATTTATAATAATAAATATTTTATGAAAATAAATAAACATTTATTGATATATAATCTACAGTTTTCATTTTAAAAATTCTTCATTATGGTTTATTTTAATTAATTAAAATGGATAAACATTATGCACTTTAATAAAGTTTTCAGGAAAACCCCATTTTTAAACCCAAAAGAGAAACTTGTACTAAATTCCAATATAAATTAAATTAAACATTAATAAGGTGGATTAAATATTTCTAAATTACACAAATGTCACTTTAAAACATTATTGTCCTTGGAAATTACTTAATTTGTTTTCAAAATAAATGATGGTTTTACAAAAATATGTATTTTTTATAATTCACTCAGAAGTGAATGTTTTATAAAAAATTCAAAAATTTCAGTATAAGTAAATATATATATGATAGTAACAAAAATTAAGATCATTTTATCAAATCAATTTTCTAAAATATCTATAACATAATTATAATATTTCCTGAAAATTTTAAAATAAAATTTTTAATGGAAAATTATTTTTCATGAATATAATTAATTTGCAAAAAATGATTGATTGTTTAATAAGAATATATAAATAAATTCAAATTTATTAGGACATTGATATGTATATTTTATAAATTAGTTAATATTATTCATCACCACCTATTTAATTATTAGGTTCTAATAGTCATATTCAAATTAATATTATTTCATGGTTCACTTATACATGGTGTTCAGTGTCATGGATGATAACGAAGAAACCTATTGCTGTGTGTAACCAAAGCTATCTAAAATTTGGATTTAATTTTAATTAAATTCCCAAAATCTCAGGGTGTTAAATTATAAAACCTTAAAAATTAATTTCTACATTAAAATTAATCTCAGTTATCATAGGTTTTAAATTTTTAAAATTCATTTATAGAAACCTACATTGTAAAAATACTTAACAAAAAATACTTTGGAAAATGAGATGTGGATGTGTGAAATTCATCTATAATAACACATACCATATTTACAAATAGGATAAAATATATAGAAACATAAAACATGGACTTGGATGAGAAAACTGACACCCAAATGCTAATGGAGAGTGACAGAGAAAATGTTTAAGAGAACGATAACGACTGAACACCATATACCAAAGAGAGATAAAATGGAAATTGATATGATAAAAAATGTTGATGATAAGATAATATTTTATTTCAAGCTAATTTTTCTAAATATGAAAAACTTTTACAAGAAGATATATTTACTTGAATTTATACTATTTCATAAGAAAAATATTACCCTTTGGTTGTCCCTTGATCAATTTCCCCTTCATTTTTAATCTCAAGAAATAATAGTGGATTTATTGTTCCTGAAGCACTGACAGGTCATAATATCCATAAATTAAATGAAAATTAATTATATCTATCTTTATATATCATCACAATAAAATGGTTAGAAGATGTTATCCAATATGAATAAATCTTTATATGGTGAAGTAATAACGTAATATCTAAAGCCTCAACCAATGTTTAAATTAAACCACTCCCTAATTGGTTAACCTTATAAACCTTCCAAAATTCAACATTTAAAAAGAAGTTAACTAAATTTTCTCAAAAATATTATTAACATTAATATTCCAAAAAATATGAAGTAGATCTCAATTTTCAAATACCAAACATGTAAACACCTTCACCATGTATTCTCTTGATACATGGTAATAACCTGGATTACAATATAACCTTATTGATAACATACATCCTTGGATATTTATTGATTAAAAATACATATTATTAGATATATTTCATAAATCCAATAATTTTTTAAACATCATTACTGATAACATAAACAAATTTTTCTACAAGTCATTAATAAGTTACAAGTTCATCAATACTATACAATTTATTTTATTCATATCTATCATCACATTTTCTATAATAAATACCATATATTTAATATAATAAATTTTATAAGGGTAATCTTTCCTTAATCAAAATATCAACTTTCCTTTAAAATAAAATTTCCAAGTCATCAACATCATTCAATATGTTCTTTAAAATCCTTAACAAAAAATTATACTAAACAGTCCTTATATATTTCATAATTCCTTAATTAGAGTATATAAATACTTCAATCATCCCAATTCCATATCAAAACAATAAAGAAGATTAATCATGTCATTATTTAATACCCGTTTCTTTCATATATCATTTTGAAACTATTCATTCTAAACTAAAAAACCATTACTCATATAACCAAGTTAATTTTCTTCATGATATTTTTCCCTATGAAATCGATTTGCTTAATTCAATTTTTTTTCAAATTTGAAACATTCAACCATCGAAGATATATTCTAGAGACTATTATTTAAATAAATTTCCTTAAAATTAATTTTCATTTTTTCTATGTTTATATACATCAATCATTCTTTTCCACTCTCAAAATATATTCATTCCCCTATGATACTATCCCATGACTGTTTCTTCCCAAATTCTCGTCATATTGGAATCTGAATCTTCCTTTTATTATGATCTCCACTACATGACTCTTAGTGAAATATATCCTCAACATATATGGTAATTATGAGAGTTTATTAAGGTTTACATTGTTAACCATGTTTCATGATAAATGATTAGAAATAATCAAAATATACTTTACTCCAATCATTGTACCATTTGGATTCTCAAAAAAAATTGTCCATAACATTAAATGTTAACACAGTTACTTCTAGATTATTCTAGTGACTGAAACCAAAAATGATAGTATGGAAAACACTCATCATAATGGAAAATAAAATATTCATGAAAATGAATTATAGGGTGTCTAAATAATTACACATTATTTTTACTCTATGACACTCAAGGTTTATCCTAGGTCATTAATATATATATTCTATTTAAATACATTATGATGGTTTATAATGTTTTCGAATTTTGAAAACATTTCCCCTAGGAGTGTCAAACTTGGTGTGTGGAAAGGCCCATTATGTAACACCCCATGTAAATAAAGAATATGACATTTTTATATTTATCCCTGTTTGTGAATAAAATGTTAATATTAATTTAATTGGAGTGCTATGCTCGATGGCTTACCCAGTACGCAATAAAGAGTTCCTTTGAAATCTTACATTGCACTCTAATAATAAAATAATTTTATTTTAAATGGTATTTAACACCTAGCTGTTGTAATGACAGGAATGAAAAGAACCAACTACAAAATGATTATATATGTTTGTCAAATATTTTTACTTTTTACAAAAAATGATAGAGGATTAAAAATGTGAATGAACCTAATTTTAAGCGTAAACATTCTAATATTTTTTTAAAGGTTGATTAACCGCCTTTTGATGGAGAACCTCTTTTAAATCCACTTTTTTGACAATTTTATGTGTTATAATTTACAATATAAAATTCTTTTTTAGAATAGGGACATCAACATTTACTTTGTGAAAATTTTTGGTATTTTTCCGATAAAGTTCATTTTTTAATGAATAGTGAAAAATGTTGTATTTTAATTCAAAACCTCTTTTTAATAAAATTTATTTATATGATTTGGTTATCTTTTGAATTGGTTTTAAAGCGAAATTAGAATATATTTTTACCATTTAATCCACTGGTGGTCATTGGAATTAACATCACTTTGAGATTGGCCATAAACGAGTGTCAATCTTTTGATAGATATTGTTTCTTAAAAACACGCTATTTGATTTGACAGTGGGATTTAATTATAAAATTAACTAATGAAACGTCTATGTTATTAATTTGGTAAAAGAGTCATCATTTTTGAATTCGGAATATCAAATATAGATTAGGGTGAATTTTTGGTATTTTTCTGAAAAACCTTAATTTTTTATGAATAGTGAAACCACAATGTGGTGGTTACAAAAACTGATTTTTCATTTAAATGGAACTTTAAAACTTATGTGATATGGATTTAAAAAATCCAATTTAAATGATTTTTATTATTAAGCAAAATTTGGTTCAATGGGATGAAAATAATTTTTGATGAAAATTAAATTTTATGTTTTATTAATCGCGATTAAAGGTAATTAGTGTGATTTAAGGTAAAAATGATATTATAATAAAATGAAAATAACTTGACACTTGTTCTAACCCTATTTTATGAGTCATGGTCGACCAATAAAACCGATGGGTCGATTTTTGGGACCCCATGGAGCCTCTTGGGTAAGATAATGACATTTATGCCTTTTATTTAAAGTAAAAGTAAAAATGACACAAACAAGTATTATTTTACTAAAACCATTTTTACATGGGGTTATAAAAGTCATATTTTTACTATAAATATTCATTGGAAATATAAAAATATTACCTACATCATAGTATTTTTTTTATAATTTTTTGACATTAAATAAATTAAATTATTTATGACATCATGATGAT
Organism: Viscum album; assembly: GCA_963277665.1. NCBI lineage: Eukaryota > Viridiplantae > Streptophyta > Magnoliopsida > Santalales > Viscaceae > Viscum > Viscum album. Next base: position 760,038,519 of record OY728147.1, read on the forward strand.
GCAGCGATTCCCTCATTATTTAATGATTTAAATAAAATGAAAATATAATGTAAAATCTAAGAATTACACATGGAAAAAACCCATTGGATGGGTTGATTTAGAACTCTTATAACCATATCCTTGAAATACATCAATGTGGGACCTTTAAAATCCGAAACGCATTTGAAAATAAAGTTACATTTTATACTTTCCCAAGACTGCCCCTCCTCTCCTCTTATAAAAGGCCCCCACCTCTACCACCGTACCCAAACCTCTCAAGCCTTTGTCTCAGCCATTCTCTGATAATTTTTCCTCTCCACATCCCTCTTAGAATTATAGAAGCCTTACCTTAGGCAGGAAGCTCTTCAAGAAACCATTTTGGTTCAACCCAAAAGGAGTTACCCGATTTTAAGGGAACGTCTTCACTTGTGCTCTTTTGTTTTATTTTGCTTCTCTAACCCCCTAAACTCTTTTTATTCATTTATTTTGTAACAAAACCAGTATCTTCCATATACAAGGATTTTTTTTATAAGAATTATTCGAGCTACACTCACACACACCTACATTTAATGGTTAAATAACATACTGTTTCTGTGGATGGTGAATTTCTGCCTTAGGAAACGATGATTGTTCAATATTATTTTAACACCTTAAAAGGTGGTCATTAAGATGTAACTATATTTATATATGATATATAATATGTTTATGTTTTCCTTAATCTTCTTTATTTTTCATTTATGCCATACCTTTATGGTTTCCATTATGGGTAAACACGATATCTTTATTTTAGGAAGTGTGGACTACTGCCCCCTCAAACTGATTTGATTCATTAATACCATATGTGGTACATATAAAGGATATATTTAATGATATTATATATGATACCATACTATAATTATAATACTATTATGTATCATTATGTTTTAATTCCATTAAACATGAAAGAGAAATGGAAGTAGTGTTCATGCGTACGTACGGCTTACCGTCTCCATGAACGGTGCATTTCATTTCTTACCTCTAAATGTTATGTAATATTAAAAATGAATGTATATAATGGATATATATTATATATATGATATATAAATAATTAATATAATTCTGGATATAATGGATATTTTACCCCATGAACAAAATTGTAATTACAAAGAGTTTATTTTTGACTCAAGTAGCAATGACCGTTAAAACGACCGTTATTAACTTAAATAATAACATAGTGTTCATGACATGGTAATAAGTAATATAAAAGGAATAATTAACTTGAAAAATGTTCTTAAGAAAGTTTAAATTAACTCAAGTTTATTATTCAGGAGATTAAAGAACGATCGAGTCAAGTCGGATATGAGGTAAGGGATCCTACCCCTCTCTTTCTTTTTAAGTACACTCTTTTATGTCATTACTTTTAAGCTCCTATTTGTTATGTTGGGGGATGTTATTTTATATTCCTATTGATGTAAATTTTATTTTAATATGATGAGATACCCTATTTTATCTCATCAATCCATTTTTGAATGTTTTGAGTGGCGTCGTTAGGCTGCCGAATTTTCGTAAGGGATCCTACCCCTCTCTTTCTTTTTAAGTACACTCTTTTATGTCATTCCTTTGAAGCTCCTCTTTGTTATGTTGTGGGATGTTCTTTTATATTACTATTTCTGTAAATTTTATGTTAATATGATTAGATACCCTATTTGATCTCATCAATCCATTTTTTGAAGTTTTGAGTGGCGCCGTTAGGCTGTCGAATTTTCGTAGGGGATCCAACCTCTCTCTTTCTTTTTAAGTACTCTATATTATTTCATTTCTTTTAAGCTCATATTTATTATGTTTGGGGATGTTCATCTATATTACTCATACTGTAATTTTTATGTTCAAATTATTAGATACCCTATTTTATCTCATAAATACATTTTTGGAAGTTTTAAGTGGCGTCGTTATGTTGGTGAGTATTCGTAAGGGATTTTTCATCTCACTTTTATTCCCGTGACATTTATGCTACGTTTGCCACCATTTACTTTGAGTGATGTATGTACTGAAAATTATTATACTCTTTGTGTAGTATAATTTCAATTATGGGTATTTACATCTTTATTGTATGAGCCTTCTTCCATGGGGTTTACGTTTCGAAGGTTACCCAAGTCGGTAAGGGAACCTTTCACCCTCCTCATTATAAAAGACATATTTTTTGGTCTTTTAATCTTATTATGATGGGATATGTTCTTATATATCATTATTTCTATAAATTGTTTGTCCAAGTCATGAGATACCCCTTTTTATCTCTCATCAACTCATTTTTTGAATTTTTGAGTGACGTTGTTAGGCTGTCCAATTTTTGCAAGGGAACATCTTAACCCAATTTTGATTCTTTGGGATAAACATGTACTCCATGAATATGTCATTATATGAATATGTGTGAATAACCTTTGATTGTTTTACACTTAATATCAACTTATATTTGGTGTATTAATTTTCCACACATAATTATGTAATTGATTTATACTTAATCCAAGGATATCATCTTTTAAGGGACTTCGTCTTAATCGCTTTTCATTGAGTCATATTTCGTTTTATACACAACTTTCTTTTATACGGTGTATAAACCCCTTTGAATTTAAATTTTATTCAAAAGGAATATTTTTCTACAAAGAGTTTTACTAAATTAAAAAAGGAATGTTTCTTTTAATGTACGCGGTGACAACGACCTTTTCCGCCGCCGCGAGTATTATTTGGTCTTTTTCTTCCTTAATAAGCCGTAACGTTTTTAAAATTAAATAAATACCATATACTATTTTATGTATTTTGGTATTGAAAATGGTTTTTATAATAGATTTGTTATGTCAATATATTTATGTGATATATTGTGATCAAAGTGTGGAAATGTTTTCTTTCCATTATATTTGTTTTTAAGTCTTATGATTTTATAATGGTACTTGGACATTTTACGGGTGGTTACATGATAAACCATATGACGGGTGGTGCGGTGAATACCAGAATGGGTGGTTATGTTATAACCTCCAATGCATCTGTTCAATTAAGTATGTGTGGAATTTGACTGTATGGTTATTCAATTTAAGTATGGTTATGTCCCAAGTTACCTTTTTATGTTATGTGTTCTTTATATTGGTTTTATGGTAATATTTTGGTTAAAAAAGGGTAAGTAATGGTCTTTTATTCAGTGAAGAGTTTTTACTACTTCATAAAGGTGAAAAGTATTACTTTGGTAAAGTATTCATGGTTTACTTGTTGTTTTGAAAAACTAACAGTTTTCTTTCTTTGTGTATCCTTTACTGAGCTTGTTATGCTCACCCCAAGTTTTTTTTTGAAATGTTTTTCACAGGACTTAATGTGGAGCAGGGTCAAGGATGGGATTAAGGGAATGTCATGCTATATAAAACATGGAACTAGACATGTTTCTTTTTAAGAGATTTTATTTTATGAAAACTTAGTAGAAGTGTCTACTTTGTAATCTTTTGAGATGTAATAGTTATGTACTAATTCTCTAAAACTCTAAACCTGAAAAGATCCTCAATGTGAATTATTCATTTAATTCAATCTTAAGTAAGGTTTAAGGCCAGGGCCTTATACATTATCATGCACTAGGTGATGATTGAGTCCATATCAATGTGCCCTTTCTAGATCTTTTACCCCTAGGTACCTCTATTCTATAGACACATCCACTTGTAGTATCCATGTAGGGATGTAATTTCGTCAAAACCACAAGATATTTCCTTTTAAAAAATAAATTACATTTTTCTATACATTGAATCACCATTATACTTATCTTTATAGAAATACCTAGAATATCCTTATAAATATCACAGGGGATCTCACTAAAATTTTCTCATCATAATTTGAAAAGGTTAACTAAAACTGTTCTTTGATACCAACTATAGTGACATAGGCTTTTCATACAATAATATTAAATCTTTTTAGATAAATATTCAATAAAATACAGAAATAAATGCTTGAGGAATGTAAATGTTCATTTTATTTGGAGACAATGTGAACAATCTTATAATTTGGTGATTGATATTCAATGTATCCCATAATGATCATAAACATTAATACCCTTACTTAAAAAACCTTTTTTCAAAATTTGGGGGAAAGGAAACATAATAAAGGGTGAGGTCAAATTCTCATTAAGGGTGAAAAGTGGAGATAATTAATCACAACATGAGAAATATGGTACGAAAACTTGTGAATAACATTTAAAAACTGTAGCCAATATATCAAAGATTATAATATTGAGTCATGGGAAAATATTGGAAGTTCATAAGACTTTCATAATGAAGTAATTAAAGAACATGATCCATTATATCATAACATTTCCATACTACATGTAATTTTGGCATACACATAATCACATAAAATCATTTACATAGTAGTAGATGTTACCATAGTTGTATGGGTTCACTCCCTAAACCATCATAGAAGTCAAGGTTTACACCCAAGAATATCACAACAGACAAAGTCCCTTACTGAACCAAGTTCTTTCCCTATTCCAATCGTGTTTATCTCATGAAAAATAAATAGTTACCCAATTAATTGGTGGTAGAAAAAAGTCTCACTCATCACATAATTAAAATCATATTCATGTGTGATAGAAGATCATAAAAAATTCATCATCTCTTATCCCTGAGATGAAATGGGTTTCATAAACATTTCCTTATATCATAACATATGAAAAGAGACTATTTATATAATAATTTCATTATCTAATCATACCATAACACATGAAAAAAATTGGTTTTATAAGAAATCTATCATGGTATAACTTGCAGAAAAATAAATGGGTTTTATAAACATCCTCTCATTATAAAAATAAACTATTCACAGAAATAATGGAGATGGTGTCCTTGGATCGTATCCTTAATAAATAATAATAAATGTCAAAGGATTTCATCTTATATAGAAAATAATTTTTAATTAACAATCCCTCAAAATGTTTCTTGATGAAAATAAAATTTCAATATAAATAATTTTTTTAAACATAATTTATTAAATATTTTGGAAATCATTTTCTATGAAAATAAAATTTAGAAAATTATAAATGATTCTTTTAAAACCATTTAAAAAAATTCTTTTGGAATGTAGTCTTTCAACAATTAAAAACTATTTTTAAAATATAGAAAAATTAAAATACTTTTCATTTTGAAATCATTTAGTCAAAATCTAAAAAATTTCCAAATATTATGGATTTTTTATAATAATATTTAATATTTTATAGGGATTACTGAATTCATTGATCAGTCATGATAGAAATAATACCATTCATGACATGCAAGTTAAAGACAAAGAATCATTTTTTATTTTTGGTAAAATCCAAATGGGAATTTTTTTGGAAAATGGAAATGAGATTATATTAAAATAAAATATAAATAGTAAAACACAGGTAAAAATTTATTTTGTATTAATTATAAAAAAATAATGAAAACTCTTTTTAATATATTTTTTGATAAATGGTTTTAGAAGAAAAACGGTGTTCAACAAAAAAGTGAAAAAATTAAAATTTTATAAAAAACATTATTTTTAACTATTGGGTACATAGATAGAGGAAAATGAATGGTAAGATATATTCTCAAGACATAAAATATGGAGAATAAAATTCACTAGTTTCTCAAGATATGGTTCACACTATTTTATCATAATAAACATAATCTTAAATGATATAGATAAACGATTACATTTTAACATAATATATTTACCACTTTCGTAACATTAAAACATAACACCCTGAAGTAATATTATTAAATAAAACTTAAAATATCATTAGTATAAATAAATTTTTTACATTACATGTCAATGTGGTTGTATATGAACCTTGAAAAATATTATTGGTTCATAACATAAAATATTCTTCAAAGAAAGAAAATTTTGATAAACATACCTTACCACTTGGGTAACATTTGAACCATAAAACACATAGAAAATAAATCCTAAAATAGATATTTAAACACTAATAATTTTCATAGTAATCATGAAATACATTATTTTGTAGTATATACAACACATAAATGAAATAGGTGGGGAATAGGCCATGTATTTCACAGATGTAAAATGTGAGATAGAAATGCCATACTACATGTACTGAATTCATTCGTACACAATTAAAAATTTATTATAATAAATTTATGTTTGTTATAAATCTATTATAAAAAAATATTTATATATATCATACAATATATGATTTTCTTATGATATTTTAATAACCATTTATTAATAATTCCATGTTAAAGTTATGTTTCAAGCAATAACCACATGGTTTTTCATATATATTTTGATTTATTATTTTTAGTCCTATTAATTGAGTGATGACTTAATCATTTAAATAATTATACATGTGATATAAATATCATATACATTAATTATATATGTATTTATTGAAATCCATAAAATTTTGGGATAGAAAATGAAATGCATTATCCATGGAGACGGTAGGCCGTACAAACCAATGAATTTTTTTTCAATTTTATTATTGGATTAGGAGAATATATTTTAATGATATATTAATATTAAAGAATAATTTCTATTTATTATATATCACATTTTTTCATTAAAACTATCCTTATTAACATTCATTTAAATTGTGAATAAATCACATTGTTTAACGTCACGATAGTTCACCATACACACGAACGAAATTATACATTCCATTAAAATCGAATGCATGATCTTATGTGCTATATAATAATTCTATAAGAATAATAATATTAAAAATATAACATATAAATATAAAATCCATAATTATGTTCAGACTTGATAAGTGGTAATGGAAAAATGAATGACATCAATTCGCGGTGCAATAGTGTAACTTACACTCGAATGATGATTTAAGAACCCATCTGGTAGAAGTGTATATGGTTTTAGATGATATATTTAAAATAAATTCATCTTTATATATGTATTATGATTATTTTTTTATACCATCATGGTATTAGAATAATTTAAGGTGTTGTATAAATAAAACAAAAAATGCTCTTTGATAAATGTTACATCTTCTTCTAGTATCTTCCTTAGGTTTTCATAAAAGCCTTACTAAGTTGGATTTATGTCCAAAGTAGGGATTATATGATGAGAGGAGGTATTTTGGGAAGTTAATTTTGTAGTTCATTTCATAAAAAAATGGTTTGAGGGTGTTAACAAGAGTGGAGAAGGGGTGACCTTTTATAAGTGAGTTGAGTGGAACACTAGTATTTTTTTGTGGGAATGAATTCCAGCTACATTTGTTCATATCACAATGACCCAATAATGAACCATTATTGATAATAGAAGGTATAAGGTCAAAATATTTATATAAATTTGGTTTTGGAAATGTTTTTAGTCATTTTTAACCCATATCATCTTATTTTAGCACATAGTAAACAATTTGACCCTTATCATGGTAAATATTTTTTAATATTTTTAATAATAGTTTTTGTAAAAAGTTAAGATGAACTTATTAGATTATATATATAATGATTATTAAGAATAAGTAATCCATTTATTTATATTCTATTTACATAATTGGAAGAAGTTAATATCAATCCCACCGATGCGATGAGAAAGTGAGATGTTTTAAGAGGATATGTTCAAATGTTTAAAAAGTTTTTATATAAAAAATAAATATTAAATTGATTATAATGGCCTAAATTTGATTAAGGGATGTATAATTTTAAAAATTTTACTTTAAAACACTTGTATTATTTAATGTCTAATTGAACACTCAAGATGGGGGTGAATTGTATTCCATGATTTTTCTTCATGAAAACCTCTTTATTCATGTATGATCATTCAAATACTTTTCCTTAATAAAAATAGGCGAAACAAATTAAAAAAATAAAAAAAAAATTGAAAAAATGAGATTTTTAGTGGTTTGGGGAAGAGAAATCTGCTATTCCACTCCACTAACACTCTACTCCATGAGTTTAGAGATTTTCCCTATAACAACCCTTTTACTGAAGAATCCCAACTAAGTACAAGAATCTGTCAGTTAATACAATGGTCTAAGATACTTTATCCAAGATCTACCTTTACAAGACCAATCAATGTTCTCAATAAAAAACTATCACACCAAGTGTAAACAATATATAATAACAAACATTTAAATATACTGTTTTAGCACACAGTTGCAAGAAGAAACTAATAATAGTCGAAGATTATCCTTAAGAATATGATAGTCTTAATGGTATATCTCGGGATGATATTTAGTTAAATGTATAGATTTAAGAAGAAAAACATGATTGTTTATGTTTGATATATTTTAAAGTATCCAGAGTATTAATATGAATGTGAATGTTGTATGTGTGTCTATCACACTCCTCATCTTCTACTTTACATATAGTGGCTTACTATTCTTTTTATATATATATTTTTTAACTTAAGCATTAGAAAATACTAAACGTCAAGTGATGAACATAGTGTACATGATAATACTAGATATTATAGATATTATTTAAATCCTTCCAAATATAGAAATTACTTTGTATTAGTGATATCATAAATTTTCTCCTTCTTCGGATCTTTCAATTCATAGAATAGCAACATACTATACACATTGATTTTTTATTTAAATGGATAATCCCTTTTCTAATACTCTTAAAAATCACAAAATGACTTATTAATATATCAACAATCTATTCATGACATATAACTATGTCTTCATATTATATTAAAATTAAATCATTGTTCATCATAAGATAACATCCCGCATGGCTTCATAAGATAAAACAATTCATTGAATTTAATTGAATATAATATGATTCTTTATATTAAGATAATGATGTTAATGTGATATAATACATAGATTATATCAAATTCTTCAGACTTACATATGGTAATATTTTATGAATATCATTTTAAAAATTTAATATATTCTCATTTTTTTATTCTGAAAAAGAATATATATTATGAATATCAACCATTCTCTTCGTATGATAATGTGTTATGTAGTAGGATAAGCTTCCAACAACTTCTGATTCTAAGAAAACATACGTTATTCATTAATTCACATATGATAAAATATTTTGTTTAAGATAAAATATGTCACTCATCATAAGATAAACACTCATAGAAATAATATAAGATAAATTATTGGTGAAGAATACAATCTAAAACACATAATATAAACTATTTGGAACTGAAATAGGGATTTTTTGTCTCATAAAAACACATAAAAACTAAAATATGACTGAAAAATGCAATTTTTTCAACAATATAACTTTTATTATTATCACATAACCTGTGAGTTAGAAAACAAATGTGAGAAAATAATCATTTATCATTAAATTATTTTCTCATAAGATAATTTTTTTATAAATATTGATTTTTTTTTCATAGCCTATTTTAAAGAAACTTTTCCTTTAGAAATAATTATCTTCATCGAATAGCTGAACATAAATTTTTTTTCTTCTCCCACATTTTGGAATAAAACATTAAAATATAATTTTTTATTTTGCCCCATTTATTGATATCAAAGAGAAGAAAAGTAAGGAAAATAATTAATATTTTACATGAAAAAGAGTAAATAATTAATGTTATAGAATGTAAACATAATTCGAAAAAAATTTGAGTTAATAAGGTATCATTAATAAAAGAAAACATATAATAAAAAATATTGATCAAAAGGATAAAAATTTAATAATGTATTGATTGAAAAGATAAAAAATCATAAATCAAGAATATTTAATTACTATTAAAAATATTACAATATATCAAAAGAAAAAATCCTAAAAATAATATAAAAGGAATTTAAACAGTAATATAATTTAGGAATTGAAATTTTAACATCAAAAATATTCACATATTTTAAATAATCCATAAAATTGTAATGATTAAAATATTTTTAAAATTTCATAAATAGGGCAGGAATCAAATGTTTTTAAAATTCCTATCCCAAAAGAATGAAACATCCCAAACTGAAGGAATATAATCTTTTAAAATTGAAATAGTTTTTAGGAGGAGGTTTATTCAATGATAATGGTTTTCTAGATGGTAAATATGATTTAGGAATAGACTGGTCATCTATATCACCAACAACATCACCCAACATCATTAGAGATTCTCCAAGAAATACTTGATCTCAATGAGAAATCATTTCTAGTGAGAAATGATTGTTAGATGTTTCTCAATGATATCTCTTCAAATCATATTTATCTATTGGTACAAAAAATATTTTAGAGGGTTTTTTAGTTTAAAGTAAATAAACGTGTCTTTAAATCATAAGATTCTATCTTGGAAACTCCTTTTATGGATAAAATTTTTTTCTTCGTCTCTATGAGGTGGATCCATACTGATCAACTATAGGAGGTCCTGGTATACACATCTCATGGATCTGAAATAGGGAATTAACACATGTGTTTATCCTCTTCACCGTATCACTTTTTTGGTATTCTTAAATGGTTGTGAAACTATTTAGAACTTATTATGATTAATTTATTAAGTTGTTTTGAATATATCCATTCATTGAAATTTTAACCAATGAATTCCTTAACTGTTCAAATTAATGAAACAAATAATTTATAGGATGACTGAAAAAACAATTTCTATATCATTTATAGATATTTGAGATTGATGCTTCTCCACAAAAGCACATAATTCATATTCAACATCTTTATTAGCTGATTATTTTTTAAAATTATTTGTCGTTGTCTAATTCAGATCTTCAAAATTTTTCTATATAATGTCAAAATTATTGGATAAATTACCAGATATATTTTTCAATCCATTTATGATAAAAAATACATACTTATTTTACTTAGATGATACAATATGAATATCATGAAATTTTTCTTTCAATATAAGTAAAATCTCATTTGGAGATTGATCAATCAATGCGTGATATTTTTACATAAGAACATAAATTATTTTTACTTTATTTATGAGGTGATATTGATGTTCTTGAATGAATTTCTTTGATATAATATGAGACTAAATCAATGAAATTCAGGATATAAAATTTTATATCTGATGAGTCACATTTTCCATTTTTTAAAGAATATAACTTTGATATGTGATTCCTACAAGAGATTTCAATTAACATTGATCCAAAATCAATTTCCCTAGCAGATTTACTTCAACCACTTCTTATTTGGACATGTAAAATTTCATGAACATATATCATATCCTTTATATTTTCAACTGGATGAGTATTCAAAAACTCTATTTCCAATGATAACAAGGAAGGCCTCTTTTGAAATTTTTTATAAATACTTCTTCCAAATTCAAGAATTTCAGAATTCATACCATCTTCAAGAACATTAGAATGTCTATACTAATATACTTCTATAAATTAACTATAAACTAGAGGATTTTTTTCAGTATGAGTATCTTCTTCTACAAGACATGATTCTTGGGATTGAGATCTAGTTATCATTCTAGAAACAACCTTTTGAATTCTTCCTAGTCAGAATCAATAATAAGAGATATGTTATATATATTATTTAGATGGCCTTATCTTGACCAATAGAAAACATGAGGGTGATAACATAGGCTATATTTTCATTATTTACAAAAACTGAAATAGAAACAGTAATAGGGGTGAACTCTCCTGATGAGTGGTTTGATGTCTATATTCTACAGCAACTTCGACTCTTCTAATCCTTTCAATGTGGGCCTCTTAAGCATCCAAAATTTCTATTATCTCAAAAATATGAGGTGATAATTTTAATAAAACTAGTATTTATATCATGTGGTATGACACCCCTAAAGTGGATTTATGTTTCACATCAGCTTTTGAGGTTAAGGGAACTATCTTTTTTAATGATAAATTCCAACATAAAAAACATTTTCTCAAAAAATAACACTTATGTCTATCAAACTATTTCAAGGAGATGCAATAGTCTCATCCAAGAAAAATCTAGTATTTTGAAAAGAAGGGTTAATATCCTTCCAAAAGGATATCTATTCAAATATTTTTCTGAACATCAAACATGTATTTCAAAATATAATGTTTCAAATTAAATGTTTTTTATCATAAAAAGGGAAATTTAATGTATTGAAAAACAACTATCTCAAACTCATTGTTCCCTTTCACTATTATAGACTTGATGAAATTGTTAAGAACTGTTTTTAGGCTCAATATCTTGAAATAGTTTCCTTTCAATATATATTTTTCTGAAGAGAGGATTTATTATCTCTGGTAGGGTATGTTTATCTACCACAACTGGGGAGGTAGTGCAAAATGTCTATCCTTATTGGGTTTTTTGAAGACTTCTGTTAACTGTTCATAGGTTATGAAGAGATTCCACTGTTTTAATATTGAAGTAACCACTTCTTCATCCTCACCTAAGTGAAAAACTATAGATTCTTAAAAATAATGAACTTTTTTAAGAACACAAATAAGGTTATAATTTAATAGAACACATACTACCAAACATGAAAATTAAGTAGATTCTTCAGTAACTTATTTATATTGTTCAACATATTACAATAAATTTTGTTTCCACTCAAAAAGATTATTGATATCGGTTTTATATTTATTCATCATAATGAAGAAACTTCATTACTCATTTTATTTCTTCCATTTAAAAAGGACATTCAAGGTTCAATGGATAGAATAATGAATGATTTAATATATATGAAAAGGGTTTAATGAATATTAAGGCTTTCCAGGTGTAGTGTAGATACAAACTTCTATTAATTTTCAATAATCTAGGGGGTTCATAGTTTTTTTCAGAGTAATTATTAGTAAAAAATTATGGCCAAACCTTTTTTATATGACTATTACAGAAAATGGAATAAAAAAAAATTAAAATAATATAAATAATGTATTTACTTTTAATAAGAAAAATCTTCTCTACTCAAAATGGTATTAATTTAAATTAAATAAACCTAATTTGGGTTTAATGAAATCAAATATGTCAGCAAAAAAAGGTTCAGTAAAAATATCTACTAATTTATTTTATGTGAAAAATATTTTAAAGAGATATCACTATTTTTTCCATGATCTCTTAAAAAATGATGTCTTAAATAAATGGGATTATTTTATAAATGGTTTATGAGATTCATTTAAATGTTAATACAACATGTGCTATCACATTTGATTAATCAAAATTAAAATTAAATTTAAAATTTATTATGGTGTGTTTAATTTATAGAACCTATGCACAACAACTTTATACTGCAATATATTCAGCTTTGGTAGTTTATAATATTATAGAGGTTTGTTTTTTACTCGACCAATATACTAGATATTTACTATGAAATTTATAGGTTCCTGTGGTTCTTTTTCTATCCAGTCTAAATCCATAAAAAATAGCATCTGAGTATGAGATTAAATAAAAAACAAATATTTTCTGTTAAAAGAAGTGAAAGAGACATAGTTCCTTTTAGATACAATAAAATTCTTTTGGAATCATTTAAATGATATTATTATAGAGGAGATTGAAATATTTTACATATACATACTGAAAAAATAAAATAATTTATAATAATAGTAATATATAAGAAACCTTAAATGGATCCTCTATTAAACTTATTATCCATTGGTTCTCCGATTTTATATAAATAAATTTTAATATTGGATCCCATAATAGTTTAGTAATTATTAATGTTTTCAAGTCTAGTTTACTTATGTAAATCGTGTATATTTTTTCATTAATTTAAATCATTTCTAAAATATTTTTTATATATATTTTAAATCCAAGAAAGAAGTTTAAATCATCCATAAAACTCATTTCAAATTCCTTTATCATAATTTTTGAAAAATAAATTAACAATTTTTTATTGATAGATCAAAAAATAAAATCATCTACATTTTTTTCACAAAAAAATATCTAAGTATGAAGTTATATTAAATAATGTCATGTCTTCCATTAATACTTTAAAATATTAAAATAAAATAAAAGAACATAATATTTAATAACATTCCCTTGGATCATATTTAAGTTTATATAGTTCTTTAGAATTTTTAGAAAAAAAATGCTTAAAGTGAGGGTTTTCAAAAACATTAGTTTTTTCTACTTAAACTTTCTCCTGAAAAAATAAATTTAGAAAATTGGATTTAATATCCATCTTAATGATTTAACATTTATATAAAATGAATATGGTAGAATGATTATAATATCTTCTAACAAAACTACTAGATCATGGTTTTCTTCACAATCTATTTTTTATTATTGATTAAATCCCTTGGATACTAATCTGGTTTTATTTACACCATTATCATCATGATTGTTTCTAAAACCCCTTCTTTTCAATTATAATATATCTTGAGGTAATTTCAAAAAATTCTCAATTTTTTTTATTTTTAATTTATTTTCCTCTTCTTTCATAGCTTAGAAACAAATTGTTTCTACTAAATATTCATCTACCGGTTTAGGTTATATTTGGGAAAAAATGTAGATAATTCTACTGGATATCATATATTTCTTCTAGTTTTTACACCTTAATATATCCTTCCTATAACTATTTATAGAGTATAGTTTTTATGATTTATAGGTATTCTATGAAGCACACTTTTTGGGTCACTATTATCCACCCTTAATATATTTTGTTAAAAAAAGTCACATTCCAAATAATCATCCTTGTTTCTAATAAAGAGGGGTTCATGTATAATATCCTTGAGTGAATAAAATTATTCACTATTTTGAATCATTTTGTGGCCATGCAGATCACTTCCATTAAAATTCACAAGAGTTGATTCATAAACAATAATTGATTTTTTGTAAAGTCTATAGGATTTGGAAGTAGTTGATTAACCTAGGAAGATTCCTTCATCGACATTTGGATCAAACATTCCAAGATTATCCTTGGTTCTCAATATGTAAACCTTGCATGCAAATACTTTGAAGTGTCTTACCACTTTTTTTTATTCTTTCATAACTCATTTGGTGTTTTATTTAATATAGGTATTATTATAAACTTGTTAATGACATGGAATACTATGTTAATATCCACACCACATAAATGAGTGGGAATGTTTCATTAACACAATATAGTCATAATAATTTCTTAAAATGTAATATTCAACATTTCAACAACACCATTCTGTTGATTTTTTATGAGGTCATAGAATATATGTTTAATTTCATTGTAATAGGAATAATAATTAAATTCATGATTATAAAATTCACTTCAGTGATCACATCTCAAAGTCATGATTTTTGAATCATTTATCTATTTTATAAGCTTATAGAAATGAATAAAATGAATGCATGGTTCACTCTTAAATTTTTAAAAGTAAAGCTTTGTAAATATTAAAAAAATCATAACTAACACATAAGAAAATAATCTTCCTACAAGACATTAAATTATAGTAAGTAAAAAATATATCCTTATGTATAGGTTCAAGAGTTATAGATTTATCAACCTCCTAATTGGTTTAATATATGACATGTGTTTCATCTCATTTAACTTTCATCACATAACATCTTTATGTATCAAATTTTTTTCCCTTTATAGAAAACATTTTATAATGATTAAAACATTATTTCCTAAAATATAAATATAGATTGCATGAAATCTAAGAAATTATAAATTATATATGATAGCATAATTTTCAACTTATCCAAAATTAATATATGTAAATTTTAAAAAAATATTTGTTTTGGGAACTAGGAAAAAATAGTATTTAATAAAATTTAGGCTTGTCACCCTAAATTAATATTTCAAACTTATATTTCATAAGATGATTTTTACCAAGAATTTTATTAAGGTAATATTATCCTATAGTAAATACACATGCAACATCTTTATAGTTTTGGTCATCCTTCTATGGGTTCTATATTTGTTTAGCTTATCATGTATTTAAGAAAATAGATTTTTCTAATTGATTCTTGACTTATAAATTATATTTATTTAGGCCTTCCTCTTCAATAGAAATAATTTTATAATAATTTTTTAGGGACTTGTTACTTTTTTAAAGATTTTATACATGGTTTACATCATTATACAATATTCATTAAATTATTTTTATGAGAATTTTTTATTTTCTGATTCATTATTATGTGCAGAAGAGTAATAAGAATATACCTCATCTAACTATGAAATAAATAATATGTTTTACTTTTTTCTAACATATTCATCTTATGATTCTGATGATATGGATTCACTAGATTCATCTGAAGCACTCTAGGTAGCCTTCATTTGTTTCGTATATATATTATAACTATCCTTCTAGAAATATTGTTTCTCTAAATTCTTATCATCTTTAATTGTTCGACACTTATGCTTGATATGTCCTAACATCATGCACTCATAACATCTCAAATATTAAGAATTGTGACCATTATTTTTATACTTATTTAAGGTTTTTTGAAAACTATTCTCTTTTTGTGGAATGTTCATAATTTTTTAGAAATCTAAGTAATCTCATCACTGGATCAAACATTTCTTGAGGAACATTCTTCTTTAGATTCTACATAAATTTCTGCACCTTTGTAATGTCATATTTAGAATTATAAACCTTCAAAAAAAATGTTTTCCTCCCTAATCAAATTATTCTCTCCATATACAACTTTCATTTCACGTTCAAACATCTTGAGACTTCCTATGAAATAATTTATTTTGAAATTATTGAATCATGTATATTTTCTAATAGTAGATTATATACCTCTTAACCATAATGGTAATACTCTATGAACATTCAATTCTTATTTTTAATAAGTGATTTATGTTCTTAGAGTAGCAATGTTGTTCATAATCTCATTGAGTTTTCCATTTAGTTGAGTAATTATCTCTCGTTCATCCCTTTTGAATGTGTCAAACATAAGATTAGCTGTATCATATATTAGAGACTTTACATTGTTTGTACCATTATATAAAATCATTATAGTGGTAAAAATTTCATGCATTGTCTATATTTGAGAAAATATTTTGAAATCATATGGTCATAACTCATAAATTATAGTATTAATATATTTGGATTTTCAACCATTACATTATTCAATTGTATAATCCCATATTTTTTTGTATTAGGGATTCCATGTGGATTTACTAATTTATGTTAAAATTTCAATCCATGATTTTTCATATCAATAATAATATAATCATTCTAGTAACCATAATGTTCACAATTGATGTATGGAGCTTTAACCATTGACATACATTATTAGTTATCGACCAAGGTAGACATTTAAAAGAATATCTTTGGACTTTAGCCTTTGAATGTTATTAACTCAAGAGTCACTTGCTATGAAATTAATTATTGTCCAGATAATGGCTAACTGATGACTCAAGATGGGGGGGTTGAATTGTTTTCTGAAAACATTTCTTCACAAAAAACCTCCCTCTTCAGGTATAGTCATTCAAATAATTTTTACATAATAAAAATAAGAATTGAAAATTAATAAATAATGTAAATAGATTGAACACAAGGAATTTATAGTGATTAGGGCAACCAAATTCCCCTATTACACTCCACCAACCCTCTAGTCAAATATTTTGGTGATTTTCAATATAATATACCTTTTACTGATGGTTCCCACCTGAGTATATGCAGATTTCACAAAATTAAAACATCCAAGAGATTTAAAATATGATCTTTACAAGACCAATCCACTGTATTCACATAGAATATTACACTGATTGAGAACTATATATAATAAAAATGGTTTAGTGATAATGTTGCATCACAGAGCTAGAAGAAGAATTTCACAATAGTTGAAGATTCATCCTGGGAATCTGATAGTATTTAAGGAATAAATCCAGATGATATTCAGTGAAACTTATATAATTGTAGAATCCCTGATCTGAGTTCCACCCAAAAGTTCCACAAACCTGGTTTTTCACATAACCTCATGAACATTTCCCCAAACACTAAAGGCTACCTACTTGAGGTGAGGGATAATGTAAGACATTGGGTAAACTATTCACTCATTTGTATAGTATACACAATGGAATCTAAATATAAAAAAAGAACAAGAAGAAATACCACTAAAACTAAATAGGGAAAGACTAAAAGTAAATCCAACTGAAGTGACAATATATATAGGATTCTTGGAATTTATATCTAGGAAAACTGCCAAACAAGTAACAATGATGGAAAGAAATACAAAAAACAATGTACAAAACAAATAAGTAAACTCCAGCAGCATCGCAAGCCTCAGCATGATCCCATGCTCTCCAGCTTCATCAACAATTAAGTACCTGATGAAGAGGGGCGATGTCCCTAACCTATAATTGCAATCATATAGACTTTTTGGGTCAAAATAATGACCCAAATAGGTGGTGAGAAAAATCCCAGTAGGCAACCACCAAAACCTTTGTTCCTAACTATCAGTGAATAAATATAGAAGGTAATATTCAAGAATGAAACAATAAACTAGGAAGTACTAAAATGTAGACAATACAACAGTTATCAATCACATTCATTTAACATTTATTATTAATATATTGAATCATGTAACCTTAAGATCTAGCCTAATATCTATATCTGCATGGAAAGAAACAAAATAGAAGACTCAGAAGAACATCTATGCAATAAATTAAAACTGAATCCCTTCTTGTTCTTTATCTTAGAAGACGCATCACTATTATTCAATAAATCACAAATTACTCTCTAGTAAAAATCTCATGGTTGAACTCTTTTTCTCCAACATGACATTAATTAATTTTAAATGACCATCTAGGAATCTCTCCTAGTCTAAACCCATGGTTCAAACATTCTACACCAAGGATCTCACAGTCCTTTGTAAATAATCATGGATAACTTGACAGTTTTCCTAGTCTATGGATCTCGCGGTCCATTAGAAATAAACATAAAAACCCAAAAAATTTCTTGGTCCAAGGATCTCACAGACTATTATAATAAACTTGGGAACCCCCATAGTTTTCATGGTCCAAAGTTATCAGGGTACATTGAAATAAACATAGCCATCCCCCATTGTTTTCCTATTCCAAGTCTCTCACAGTGCATTTAAAATAAACATAATTCACAAGTTATATCAAATTAAATCATGTAATCTAAAACTACTACATGGATAAACATTCACAATTCATACCAAATTCATATTATATATTAAAACAATTTTCATCCTAAGAAATTCAAGGCATGGAAAAAGGTGTTCCTCATAGGTAACCTAGACTAAACAACCATAAAGAGTCAAACAAGGGAAACACAACCATGTGGTGTCCCATAAACAAGTTATCTAACATTACGCATAAGAAACAACCCTTTATCAATTAATAAAACCATAAAAGGTAATAAACGGGGTTTAAAATCAAATAAAGAAACACCCAAAACATGGGTATGTGGAACTTTTAGAATATATAATCCAAAGACAAAGAACAAAAGGCACAAACAACCTACCTTATTGTCGTAAGATCAGTATAATAGAATGTCGGCTCTTGAATATGCCTAGATCGGCGTAGAACAACAAAATTGTGAAAATTGATCAACCCTTGATAACTCAATAATGAGGTGGAATCAAGAATAAAGCCTCAATAGGATTTGAGAAATCACCAGTGGGATTCCAACTCACCCCATGACGACTCAATCAGAGCTTAGATGGAGAATCGGGGGATCAATATTTCTTCTCTATTTCAGAGTGCTCTTTTACAAAACACAGGAAGAAGAATGTGTTTCTGAAAATAGGATGTGACCCTACTCTAATATATCAAATAAAAAAAAGTACATGGTGTGTTCTATATGACTAAATTACATGTAGTAGCCTTCACCGGCCCCCAACCTAAGTAGTATTTCAGGTCACCACACTACCATGTATCTGGGTGTTATACGGCCAACATACGTCTATAAATGGTATTTTAGGTACATGTATTGTACTAAAAAAGTACATAGGCTGTACGTAGAAAAAACGTATTTTCATCCTTTTTCCTCAAAAAACTCGAAAAAATATCCCATACCTGAAATGAAGATCTGGGTTCTTACAAACTTACCCCCTAAATAAAATTCATCCCATAATTGCACATCAAAGGTTGGTGAGAAGAAACTGAAAAAACTATGACCACTGTGATTGTACACCATCCTCTTTCTCTTAAGTCTCATCAAGCACTTGGTCATACTGCCATAGCACTCGTACCATTAGAATAGACCATCCAAGAAGAACCTTGGTGTTGTGATCCACAATTTGAATAGGGTTCTCCTGAAAGGATTCATCTACCTCTAACTCAGCCTCGGATTGAAAAACATGAGATAGGTCAAAAAAGTAATGGAGTTTTTGATAAACATGAAAGTCAGCATACATATACTACTACCTCGGTGGTAACTAAAAATGATAGGAAACCATCTATAATCTCTCCAAACCCTAAAACAACCTGACATATCTCGGTGAAATCATCACCTACCTTATATTCCTTTTGCATCATAACCTCGGTGTGGCCTATTAGAAAACATGATCTCCAACCTCAAACTCCATAGGTCATCTCTTTCGATCAACACAATACTTCTTCCAATACTGTATAGTATCCATCCTCTTCTAGAATCAACTCTACATTTTCAGTGGTCTCATGAACATGACTGGGTCCCGGTATACCGGTATCTTCTTCCTCCATCCAATATGGAGTGATTGGAATATCCTACCATACAAAGCCTCAGATGGTGTCATATGAATCGTTGACTAAAAATATTTATTGTAGGCAAACTCTACCAGGGGTATGTGTTTCTCCCATGAACCCCTAAAATCCAAGACACATGCTCGAAGCATCTCCTCTAAAATTTGAATCATGCACTCGAACTGGCCATCTGTTTGGGGATGGTAACATGTACTCAGAAATACATGTGTACATAATTTCATATTTAATCCCTCCCAGAAATGAGATATAAACTAAGAATACATGTCTATAATGATAGACTGCATAATCCCATTCAAATTAACTATCTCTTACATGTACAACTTTCAATGCTCATAAACACTGAAGGTTTCCTTGATCATCAAGAAATGTGTAACCTTTGTGAGTCTTTCAACAATAACCAATACAACATCATTTCCTCGAGGAAAACATTGAAAACTGTCATGAAATGCATTGTGACATCATTCCACCTCCACTTCCGAATGGGTAACTATTGTAATAGCCATGTTTGTCTTTGATGGTCCACCTTCACATGCTGACAGGTGGAACCTCTCATAACAAAACCATCTACATCGTTCTTCATGCTTGACTACTAATACTGATGATGTGAATCTCGATGCATCTTGGGGACACCAAGATTAATTTCCCATATGGAGGCATGAAAATATTTCCAAAGTTCCTTCTGTATGTCTGTTGAATCCTATATGGATCCATAAAAATGTAAAACCTCATCCTTGCCTACGGTCCACCCAAGAGTAGGGTCCTCAATTGACACAATCTCCCGTAGTACCAGGCCCTTAGAATCTAATTGCTTCCTCTTTCTCACTCGATAAGGTAGATTATATGTAATAGATATAGAATAAAAAAAGTTCTTCCTCTATTTGGTGTGCACCTCCAAATTCATCTTAGAGAATAGAGCCATAAGGTGACACTCATTGGTGGCCTCCTAAACTACCTATATCTGAGTCTTCCAAGTCAATGAATCAACCATTATGTTGCCTTTCCTAGGCATGTAGGTAAGATAAATGTCAAAATACTATAGGTACTCAACCCACATTCACAATCTAAAATTCATTTCAGACTTAGTTAATATGTACTTGAGGCTTTTTTGGTCTGTGTATACCACAAAATTCCCTCTTAGTAAGTAATGTCTCAAACAGTGCAAGACATGCACATCTGCGAATAACTTGAGATTGTGTGTAGGGTAGTTCTTCTAATACAGACTCAGTCGCTGAGAACCATGAACAATGAATCCTTTTCCCTGCAAAGGAACTACTCCCAGCCCCATACCTAATACGTCGCAGTAAATGGTGTAACTCTTACCCAGTTCCCAAAAAATTATTATCGGTGCTAAATTCAGTATCCTTTTATCTCCTGAAAGTATGAATTTCAAGAATTTGTCCACAAGTACATCACACCAATCTTACTCAAGCCTATCAGTAGCACTACTAAGAATGAAATATCCTGAATAAAGTGTCTATAGTAACTAGAAATCCCAGAAAACATCGTACCTCATATACATTCTTTAGCTACACCCAGGAAACTTCATCTCTCACATTCATTGGGTCTATTGATACTCTTGTCTCTGAGATGACATCACCCAAGAAGTGAATTAGGTCCATCCAAAGTGGTATTTTGAGATCTTAACATATTACTGATTCTCTCTCAGTGTACTCAATATGATATCAAGATGAATGGCATGGTCATGTTGAGTGTGGGTGTACACCAAGGTATCATTCAAAAATACTACCACAAAATAACCCAAGGATAGAACACTCGGATCATCATTTCCATGAAAACATCGGTCATGTTTGTGAGATCGAATGACATAAAACAATACTAGTATAAGCCATACCTACTCTGAAATGATGTAATAGGTATATCTGATGGTATAACATGCAACTCATGATAACCAGATCTCAAGTAAATCATTGAGAATGCTTAGGCTTCTCAAAGTTGATTAAGAGATCATCAATCATTGGTAAGGGATATCGATTCTTGATAATCAACTGGTTTATATTTAGATAATCTACACAATGTCTAATGGTACCATCTGAATTCATTGCAAAAAGGAAAGACAAACCCCTATGATAAGTATTGGGTATGATGAAACCCTTTACCTGAAACACCTCTAACTACATCTTGATATCCTGTAAATCTAGTGTTTCTATCCTATAATGGGGAAATGACACTGGTTCCACTCCTATACCAAGATTAAAAGAGAAATACACCTCTTGATCTGGAGGTAAACCTGAAAGGTTGACTGGGAAGATATCTCTAAAATAATCCCAAACTGAAGAAAAGTCCATCTTTGAAGTCCCCTGGTCATCTAGATTCAAACTATAAATATGGGATGTGATTTTTCTTAAATTGATACTCATATCTGTCTATTATTTCCTAGACACCCTATTCATCCTTATGTAGAAAACATCTTCTCTATCTGGTGATGTAATGCTGATCTTCCAGAAATTGATGTCAACAAAGGCCTGAAAAGAGACCGACCAGTCCATTCTGAGTATGACAGCGAAATCGCTCATCTCTAAGTCATATAAGTCCCAAAATAAGTGATACCCACCAACCATAAGAGGGAACTCATTACACTAAATTACACTATCCATCATATTCCCCAATAAAGTTTCAAGCGTCATAACATCATCATATGTAAATAAACAGAGCCCTAGTCTCTCCATAATGACAACCCATATAAAACTATTGGATGACCCTATATCAAATAGAGAAGAAGCTAAAACTAAGTCAACCAGAATTGTATCTCTAACTGTTGAGGGTCTGTGATCCTACTCATATTGAATTTTCTCCATTGCAAAAGTTTGACATGTACCATGATCCTGCAACCCTGCCTGGATACCCTCAGATGATCTACCCTGTTGTTGCTGAAAACCACTCATCTGGATACCATGCCCATGAACACCTCCTCTTCATGAATGATGTGACAAAATCTAGTTCCCTGACTAATGAAGAACTGGTGGCCCCGCTCTTGTACGTGGAGTCATAACAGATCCCCTCCCACTAGTTTCTGGTGATAAAATCCTAAAAAAAATGATGAAGTGGACCCATAATTCCTCATGATCAGCACTCAACTGGGTATCTTGAGCACTACGGTATCATGTTCCCACCCATCCCGCACTTTTATAAACTCACCTATCTAGCTAAAGATATATCTCTGATACTAAAAGAACCACCATGTGTAAGCTCCCTACAACGCTTCCTATTATCGATCAAAGGATTATCGACCCAGGATGCTAAACCTTTTTGGATCACCACTCCAAACACCCTCAGATTACGCTTGGTAATCAGTGCCTGATTTATTATAGCAATCACCAAAGTCAACCTGAAAACATTCACTTGTGATCAGAGGTCATACCTGAGACCATCCTCAAATTACTTATCTAGTGATAACTTGTCACCCCCAGAACAGGTGATAAGTGTTGTAGATATTTTAAGTGTGCAGAATAAATCATCACTGAAAGAGCTTCCTACTCCAAATGCATGAACACTTGGGCTTGTTTGGACATCAACATATTGGGTTAGAAGTAATTATAGAAGGTCCTCTGAGAGTCTTCCCAAACCATATCACAATGACGTCCCTCCAGTGAGACAACATCCCACCATCTGTCAGTGGAATCAAACAACATGTAAGTCATGAGCTTCACCCTCATCTTAAGAGGTATCTATATGTTACCAAATATATAATTAATGACCTCCAACCATTACTCTACAGTCTATAGTCCTATTTCCCATGAAAAATTGGGAGGGTTCTTCTGTTGGAACACCCGCCTTAACTCGTCCATAGTCGGGGTAGGATATGTTCCTTCTTAAAAGGTCCTTATCATCATCATAAAGAATTCACAGAACTGTACATCAACAACTTTTTCTTGTATAATAGTTGTTTCTAAGATGGGAATGATGGGAGGATCTTCTAGTAGTCCTTGATCTACCATTTCCAGTGTCTGATCCTCACCTTGTACCTAGAATACAACCAGGGGACGTCTTGTTGTCACGAACCTGGAAGGTCAAGTTCATACCTCATTATATGATTAATAAAACTAAAAATCAGTAGTGAATTTATGGAATAGGTGGATGAAAGCATTTATGTTTACAAAAATATGGTTACGTGACATGTAGAAACACTACACGACGTGTTTCCGTAAGATTTAATATGGGTGTGTATCTTTGCCAACCTGGTCGTGTAACACCCCATACATATGGTGTGTTCCCCTTAAGACATAGTTTGTATGTGAATAATACCTCCTAACTAGATACTTCTACATGGATAGAGCTACATGGTCCTACTGTTGTTACACCACGAAACATGTGCACCCAAGACACAATGCGTACTTTAATGTTTTTTCAACTCGAGGCGTTAGTCACATGACTAAATACACTGTTGATTATAACACAACATGTACTCCCAGTACATGGCATGTTATATAAAAATTTTACCAAACCCATGTCTCTGCTCACACATTTAGTCACATGGTTAATTACTATACGACGTGTACATACAGTACATTGTTCTTTCGTTAGAAAATTTATTTATCCCAAAACAAAAGAATACATGGCATGTGTTTATAACATCACACATCGTGTTGAACGGGTTTCCAGATAATAAGACTATGATAAATCTCTAAAACACCCAAAATAGTAAAATTTGTCGAAGTCATGCCACGTTTCGGATATGTGGGATCACATACTCCTTGCGAATCAATGTTTGGAATCCTTATTCATATCATATTAATAGAATTAAATTAATGTTTAAACATGATCCCCGAAATTGTAATCCAGGAGGGACAATAACACCTCAGGGATCTAATCTTGGCGTCCATCCAAAAGAAACTATACATAAAACATCACCATATTAAAATAGATGGTATTCTATCAAGACATCTATCACAACACCATGCATGTCTTGCATGACATATATCACAAAAACATGAAATCAGTAATGCTCACTAAAAGAAAGTAACCTATACCAACAGAAATTTTGTGTCAGATAATATATATGTTGGTAAAATTGATCAATTCCAACAAATATATTATTCTGTTGTTATTTTATATAAGTACCAACAAATTTTTTTACCAACATATACATCTGATAGTATAAACTATCTTATACCAAAATATAATTTATTATCAATTCAATTTGTCTCTATATCTTACAGATTCCAACAATAATCTTACAAACAAATGAATATATTTTTATTATTTATTTTTAATGAAAAATAGTTTACTATTATAAAAACACATTACAAGAAATTATTCAACATTGACAAATATTTTAATTATAATTTACTATATAAAATATCAATTTTTTATTACAAACAAGTCGTTTGTCCATAAAAATATGTGCATATACATTGAATTAAAATATTGATAATTAAATAATTTTTCATGAAATTAATATATATAATTTTAAATTTCAAATGAATGAATCAAAATTATATTGATTCTAACAAAATAAATTATGGACTTATAAAGTAAAAAATATAGAATTGGATGTATTGACAATAAGTAATTTATTTTAGAAATATAAAAATTTTAAAATAATAATCATTTTTATATTTATTAATATCATCCTTTGAATAAACGTGCGCCCCTTATTAATATCATCTTATGAATAAACACGCGCCCCAAGTACAAATCGTGGGAAGTTCATTCCCAAATCTCATACCCTGATAACCCTAAATATACTGAGGATGTCAAGCCTATGTTCGTCGCCACATCGTTTATCCCACTCCGGCTCGTCGCCACAGTGTTAATCCCACTTCGGCTTGTCGCTAAAGGGATCAAAATTTTGGTTCATTGCCACATGGTTCATCATTTCTGTTCATCACCGCAGGGCTCACCCTTTATGGTCATCACTGTAACACTCATCCCCATTCAGCATACTCCCTAAATCTGGTAATCATTGAAGCACCCCCAAATATTTGGTAACATTTAAACCCCCTTCGTCTCATCACCACACCATTCCTCATGAGCTAAATTCCCATCAATAAATTTCCCCCTTTTTTCATCAATCCCCTCCCTCTCGAAGAACTTATTGGAAGAGAAAAAAAGGTGAAATTTCTATTACGATTTCCCCATTCTAGGATAAAAATGTTTAGTGAATGATTACACCCACACAGTTTGAAGATTGAACAAACTCCTTTTTAAGTCTCATTATAGGTCCAAATGTAATTTTAATTCAACAAAATTTTTCATTCTATGAATTATTTTAATGTATACAATTCACATAGAAATTTAACATCTGAAATTATTGTAGATTTAATGTTATATATATTACTGTACTAACAGTAATATTATTAGGAAATTCATTCATAATTATTTGAATAATGATTGGTTATTTTGTATAAGGTAATAATTAATTTTTTTATTTGGCATAGGCGATACCTAAATGACATTCCTTTTCACGATTAATATATGATTCCCTTTTGTTATGATGTGTAAATGCATATATTCATTTTATTATATCAATTGTTTAATAGGCTATTTAATTTAATATATTGAGTCCATACTGTTATGAGTTTTTTTAATAATGCCTTATATATTTAATTAGTTGAAATACACATAAAATTTCATTATCTATATTGAATTGTAATTATATTTGGAACATCACAATGATATGTTTATATGATTATAAATGTTTTTGTATCATAGTATGTCATGGTAGTGGAATCATATTTTTTGGTTGTTTTCTGGTTCTTTTGTATGTAATGGACATGTTGGGGTTCCATGGTTTTACTAGAGTTCAATTATTGGAATCTGGTCTTCATGTTTGGTGGTATTTTTTTTGTGATTCATGTTAATTATGGTTGTAAGATCCCAGTTTTTGGAAGGGTATGTTTTCGTTATGTTTTGGTTGAATCCCTTGTTTCCGTCTTTAAGGGATGTCTTCTAAAAGTATGAGAGGCCTTGGGGTGTTTCGAGGGATCGTGGCATGAAAGAAAGGAAAACTGGGCTAGATAGGCCTGGGCGTATGGCCTGCGCACAACCAAGCCAAACCGTGCGGCCTACCCAGGTAAACCATGCAACCCACCACCTCTAGACAATTGAATGCACACGGTTTTCACATGTTTTGTCAAACCATGCGGAAAAACATTGCGGCCTCTTAATGTTGGGAAAATTTATGAAATTTCCACATCGGGATTTTAAGAACCCACTCGGGTATTCATCTCATTTCCTCCCTCATCACACTAGGAACAAACCAAATCGCCAAAGAACACCAATAGGTCTATCTCCCTCATTTATAAGGTGGTTTTGGTGCAATTTGATGTGGATCAAAGCTTCGGGTAAGTCTAATCCCATCCTCGATTATCTTTTTGGTTTAGGGATTGTATCTTCTCTACCTCTTGTTCTAAAGCTCTAAAACTCTATCTTTTGTGTGAGTTTTATGTTGAAGCTCCAAAGGTTGGTTGAATCGAGGTTTAAGGACTCGATTGAGAGTGTGTTCAACTGTGGTTTCTAGGTAGGTGGTCTACAAGCTATATCACATGGTTATTTGGGTATTTGCGAATGTTTAGTTTTGTTCTTGGTTCCCCTTTGTTATGTTTTGAATAACCTTGGTATGTTTGGTAATAATGATGTTTAAAATGGCTAATGGGAACCCTCACGATCCCTGTGGGATGTGTTGGGATGGACTTGACCTAACGTAGGGCCATCCATGGGATGTGTCGGCTTATCCAGGGTTTAGGGATTGTTATTAAACAAGTGAACTTGTTGTAGTGAATTGTAGATCTCTTGATAAACAAATTGGCATGAATGGTTGAATCATGGAAATGATAAACGGGTTAAATGGGTTAATGTGTAAACTGATTAAAGACCATAATGGATAGGTTATGGGTCTAGTGCTAAATGCTTAGTGAGTTAGGCACAACACATGGGAATTGGGTGAATGGTTAAATAGTGTGAAGTGGTAATGTGCAAATGGGTTAAGGCATGATGTGGATTCCAATGTGGGGTGTTGTGAATAGTGTTTTCCGAAGGGAAATGGTTTGGATGGTTGGTGGTTACTTATATATATATATGCATGTTCACATGGCTTCGTAGAGTGGGGTGTGACAAGAGGATCTATGCCCATGGGATGAGCTAAGAGTGATGTTCTAAAATCCACCCTAAATGCACAGGTTAGGAAAGGGAACTGAGGGCTATTCTCATAACGGTTGCATCCACCCGGACTGAGGCTTCAAGGTGAGGATATGGTTTCTATAAGGGGTTTAGTCCTAGTGAGATAGGATAATGATGTGTTCACCCTCTTGGATGTGATTGTTGGCCTTAGACCCTTGTAACATAATGTATGTGATTAATCCATGGAAATGTGATGAGATGGTGAGTGATGATATTTGGTGTGTAATGAATGGTAATGGAACTGGAAATGGCTTTGGCTCAAAAATTGGCTAATAGAATCTAAATTAATTAATTGGCAATTATTATTCATTTTACTTTTGCATGCAATACCTATTTATAATTGATATTTTGTAGACACCATTGGTGGTGGCCTACTGAGTTGTACTCACACCCTGCTCGGGCTGCCATTGGCTCCCGAGTAGACTTCATGTTTGCAAGTCAAGAGAAGGGCAAAGGACCTTGCTAGATAGTTGAGTGAACATGGGTATCACTTGGTGGAGGATTCGTACATGGAGCTGGGACCATTTTTGGGATTTTGGCCATTGTCCTTATTTTGGGTTTTTGTTCAGTCTTGCACTTGTAGTATGACATGACATATTTATTGTTGGAAATGGTTGATATACATGTTTATTGTTCATTGGTTATTGTTTTCACTTTGGTTTATTATTTTTTTTGTGCCTTACTCTAATAAAAAGGGGGTATAGTCTCCCCACTTGACCTCATAGAACCTTGATTCTAGTTGGCAGCCATTGGCGTACGGGGATGCACGCTTAAGGTCATGTAACCACCCTGCTCGGAACACTGGTTTAGTGGATTCCGGGTCGGGGACATTACAAATTGGTATCATAGGTGGTCATTCTTCTCTTTCTCTGAGGTCTTGTTATCTGGGATTGGTAGCCAAGGGTTAAGACGTGCTAGGCCTTGGTAATGATCTCATTCTTGGGGGTAGCTAACCCAGGTATTGGGGAAACCCAAGTCACCCTGGGTGGGAAATGTTGTTCTTGGTTGTGTGTTGTTACAGTTGATGATATTTCACCATTAGGTGATGAACATGTGGTTTGATGTGACTGTTTTATGATATTTTACTCGTGTACTTAACGGAACGAGGATTTTCATTCATGCATCATTGTAGGCACCTAGGTAGATAGGTGACATGCATTGTGATAGGCAGACACATGGGGTGGGTGTGTGAGGCAGGAAAGTAGGGTGCATCAGGCATTTCATGAAACCAACAAATAATGAGGAAATAATTAGAAGAAGGAAATAAAACAAGTGGGTAAATGATGTTTAATGGATGTAAGGGTTGAAATGAAGTGGGAAATGTTTTTGTAACATGTTGTGTGAGTATGATGGTAGTATAAGATTGTTTACCCCACGTGGACCATGGCCCGCGGTAGGGATGGTCGGGGTGGTGATTTGAGGTGTTAAGGTTGTTGAGTTAGAATATGAAATGGGATGTTGTGGCTAGTAAAGTGCCTTTTGATAATTTTGTGAATGTTTTGTGGTATGCGTGGAAAATCTCGTGCTTGGAAAATTAGAGAGATGTCACCACGATGTCGGTTACCAATTGGGAAACGGGCAGATGTTGCTGAGAACACTCCTCCTGTAGAGGAGCATGAAAATGTGGTGATCAATGAAGGGAGAGAAGACCAGATCTGGGAGAACATGGCTCACCTTATGCAGATGATAGATCAGGAACCAGGGCGGGTTATATCGAGCATGTTTGAGCTGACCAGGGAGTTCCAACTGCAGCACCCTCTGACCTTCACCGGAGAGGGTGGGCCGAAGGTAGTGGAGTTTTTGTTAGAGTCTTTCCAGATGATACTATATCATCTAGAGACCCTTGTTGAAAATTGAGTGAAACTGGCCGCTTATATGTTATGGGGCCAGGCTGGGCGTTGGTGGGACATTCAGGCTCAAATTGAGCAGGCTGAGAGAATGTCATGGAAGGTTTTTTAGGAAAAGATTCTGCAGAATGTTTATCCAGAGACTTTGATGTAGGAGTGGGCTGCAGATTTTATGAGCCTAACTCAGGGATCACTATCAGTGATGGACTATGCTTGTCACATCAGGTATTTGAGATTCTTTCTCCCAGTGTTAGCAGGGGATGAGGCAATGGTAGCAAAGCGTTTCCAAGATGGGCTGAGAAATGAGATCAGGTCTCAAGTAAGCATCTACCTCTTGAAGAGGTTTGTAGAGGTAGTAGATCAGGAATTGATCTTAGAAGGAAACATGAAGGGAGATTCAGGTAGTGGGCTTGTCATGCCAGCAGGGAAGACAAGTGGGGCATCTTCAGAAGGTCGGAAGTTCCATTTAGAAGGTTTCCAGTAAGGTGATCAGAAGAGAGGGTCAGCCTCTCAGAGTGGGAACCAGGTGTTTTGTTATCAGTGTGGTAGGTCGGGGCATATGCGTGGTCAGTTTCCTAGACCTCTAGTTGAGTGTCGTTCGCACGGCAGGATGGGACATGTGTAGAAGTTCTGCAGGAAACCTCAACAGGTGGGCAAGTATGATGGTGGAAGTCATGAACTAGATATAGGAAGGGGATCAGTTTCCCTATATCAGGCTGGAAGTTGGAGCTCCACAGACTGTACTGGTAGGGGCAGTGGACGTGGAACACCAGGGAAAGATTTCTCATGCCAGCAGGGCAGTGCGGCGCAGGGTACATAGGTTGGAACCTAGGGTAGAGGGGCAGGTCAGCTTCAGGCAATCCCGTTTTCACCTGGTGATGGCGAGGCAGGATCTTCAACTATTTGAGGTATGACCCTTGTAGATTCTACGTTTTTTGTGAATTTTTTGACATAGGTTCCACACACTCCTTTATCTCTGCTCAACTTTTGGTAGATCTGGGTTTACCTATGGAGAGGGTGTGTGGAGTTATGTCAATTTACACTCTATTGGGGGTTTGGGTTGCGGATATCAAGTTGTGCAAGGGATGTGCCTTGGATGTTGGTGGTATCATTTTGCATGGGATTTATTCATTCTCGAGATGTCAGAGTTTGACATAATCTTGGGAATGGATTGGTTGGTGTTGTATTGGGCATGCATATACTATTATCATCATAGAGTATCGTTCAGGTCGCTTGAGGGTGACACTTATATCCACCGCGGTGAATGGGATGTTCGAGCAGGGCGTGCAGGGCCGTCTTGTCAACAGATGAGTGGAATCACAGCTCGAGTGGCATGTATTATGATTGATGATAATGAAAAAGTGGAACAATCTAATTTTACTTCTATGGTGGATTGGTTTCATGACGTGTTTCCTGAGGATTTCTCGGGGTTACCCCCCAAGAGGGATGTTGTGTTCAAAATCGAGTTGCTACCAAGAGCGGAGCCAGTTTCCATTCCACCATTCTGAATGGCACCGGATGAACTCCAGGAACTAAAGGTTCAGCTTTAGGAGTTGGAGCATAAGGGGTTTATCCGTCCTAGTGCGTCTCCTTGGGGATATCCCATGCTTTTTGCTAAGAAGGCCGATGGGTCGTTGAGGCTGTGTGTTGACTATCAAAAGTTGAACCAGATGACATTTAAGAATCTGTACCCTCTTCAAAGAATTGATGACCAGTTCAATTAGTTGAGTGGTGAATCAATGTTTTCTAAGATTGATCTGAGGTTAGGCTATCACCAGATGGGGGTGAGTTCTTCTGACGTACCACAGACAGCTTTCCGGAGTCAGTACGGGTTGTTTGAGTTTGTGGTAATGCCTTTCAGCTTGACCAATGCACCGGCGGTGTTTATGGCTTTGATGAAACAGATCATTCATCCCTATCTAGATCGTTTTGTGATTGTCTTTGATGATGATATCTTAGTGTACTCGAAAACTCAAGACGATCATGCTCAACATCTTCACATCGTCTTGGGTACGCTAAGAGAGAATCGGCTATACGCCAAGCTATCAAAGTGTCAATTATAGACAGGTGAGGTGCATTTTCTGGGTCACATCATCTCGAAGGCAGGTGTGTTAGTGGATCCAGAGAAAGTGTAGGAAGTTGTATCTAGAGAGCAGCCCAAGAGTGTTTCAGATGTTCAGAGTTTTCTGGGTTTGTCCGAGTATTACCGAACGTTCATTCAGAATTTATCTCACTTGGAAACACCACTCTCGGTCTTGACCAAGAAAGGAACCAGGTTCGAGTGGTATGAGGCCTGTGAGAGTGCCTTTCAAGAGTTGAAGAAGTGGTTGACGATCACACCAATATTGATCTTACGTGAGCCAGTTAAGAAGTACAGCGTGGTTTGTGATGCGTCCAGAATCGGACATGGGGTTGTGTTGATGCAGGATGAGTGGGTTGTGGCTTATGGGTCAAGGAATTTGATACCCCATGAGTGGAACTATCCCACTCATGATATTGATTTGGCTACCGTAGTGTATGCCTTGAAGTGCTGGAGGCACTATCTGTTGGGAGAACACTTTACTATGTTTACTAACCATAAGAGCCTAAAGTACATCTTGTCACAGTGGGATCTGAATCTTCGATAGAAAATATGGGTTTAATATCTCTAGTATTTTGACTTTGAGTTGTCGTACATGCCAGGAAAGGGATCAGTGTTGCTGATACTCTGAGCAGTAAGGTTCTAAATCTGGCAGTTCAGGAGTCCAGTACCGAGTTGAAGGTGATGGGTTTGTTTGCAGAGATGCACCTGGAGGTTCAAGAAGAGAGTGGTCAGGTCTCTCATAATTACTTAATGATGGAGTCTATGATTTTGAGTTGAGTTAAGGAGGGTCGCGTTGATGATCCTCAGTGTTTGGCCATTAAGGAAAATCATAAAGGTGGGGAGCTACCTTCTGGGTGGGCCGTCAGCGTGGACAGTGTTGTTCATGTTCATGATTGTGTGGTTGTGTAAGAGTGTGTGTGGTAATAGTTTATGTGTGAGTTACATGCATCAAAGTGGGTAGTGCATCATGGTTCGACCATGATGTACTGTGATCTCTGAAGGATGTTTTGGTGGCCTGGGATGAAGAAAAAAGTTACAGGCTTTGTGGCATGGTACCTTACCTGTCAGCAGGTGAAGGCCGAGCATAAACACCCAGGTGGTTTGTTGCATCCATTGCCCATTCCGGAATGGAAGTGGGATGATGTAAAGATGGATTTTGTCATGGGTCTTCCAAGGACATCGCAGAAGAATGATGCAATCTTGGTGGTTGTGGATCGGTTAACGAAAGTTACTCTTTTCATACCAATTCAAGAGACCTTTACAGTTGACCAGTTGGGTGAATTGTATGTTTGAGAAATAATGTGGTTTCATGGGGTGCCTCGGACCATAGTTTCAGACCATGATCCGCATTTTATATTGTGTTTCTGTCAAGGGTTTCAGAAGGAACTTGGTACACATGTGTTTTTGAGTACGTCTTCCCACCCGTAGATGGACGGGCAGTCGGAGCGTAAGATATAAGTGTTAGAAGATATTTTAAGATCTTGTGTTTTGGACCTTGGTGGTTCTTGGGAGAGGCACCTATAATTAGTTGAGTTTGACTTCAACAACATTTTTCAGGATACGATTTAGATTGAACCATTTGAGGCACTCTATGGAGGCCATGTAGATCTACTTTGTGTTGGATAGAGGCCGGTGAATATAAGTTGTTGGGACCAAGTCTTGTGCAGGAGACTTCATAGAGAGTTAAATTGATCAGGAAGAGAATGGGTACGACTTATATTAGGAAGAATTCGTATAAATATCGGAGGTGTATACCTCTTGAGATTGAGGTTTGGGATAATGTGTTCCTTTGGGTGTCACCAAGGTTGGGTCACCATCGGATGCGAAAGCGGGGTAAGTTGGCACCCAGGTATGTGGGACCTTTTGAGATTGTGGAGAGGATTTGACCAGTGGATTACTGATTGGCTCTTCCACAGTGGTATGGTGGGATGCACAATTTGTTTCATGTGTCACAACTTCGACGGTATCACCCTAACCCATCTCACATGGTTGATGTTTTGGATGTGGAGCTTGAGGCTGATGTGTCCTTTGAGTAGCATCCAGTTCATGTGGTGGATCATAGTGAAATGGTCTTGCGAGGAAAGGTTGTTCCATTAGTGTGAGTACTATGGCAGCATGGAAAAGTTCAAGAGGAAACTTGGGAGCGGGAATCGGATATGCGGGCTCAGTATCCGGAACTCATCTCTTCGGTGGAACAATGAGGCTTGGGAACTTGGCTCGAGGACGAGTCGTTATAAGGTGGGGCGGTTGTAAGATCCTGGATTTTGGAAAGGTGTGGTTTTGTTATGTTTTGTTTTAATCCCTTGTTTCGGGCTTCAAGGGATGTCTCTTAAAAGTATGAGAGGCATTGGGGGTGTTTTGAGGGCTCGGGGCAAGAAAGAAAGGAAAAATGGGCAAGACAGGCCTGGGTGCACGACCTGCGTACGGCCAGGACAAACCATGCAGCCTGCCCAGGTAAACCTTCAACCCTCCTCCTCCAGATAGTAGCATGTGCACAGTTTGTGTACGGTTTTTCAAACCCTGCGGAAAAACCGTGAGGCCTCTTAAAGTTGGGTAAAATTAGGAAATTATTACTCCGGTATTTTAAGAACCCACTCAGGTTTTCCTCTAATTTCCTCCCTCTTCACCCTAGGAACGAACCAAATTGCACAAGATCTCCAAGAGGATGATCTCCCTCATTTCTAAGGCATTTTTGGTGTTGTTGGATGTGGATTGATGCTCCGGGTAAGGCTAATCCCATCCACGCTTCTCTTTTTGGTTTAGGGGTTGTATCTTCTCTCCCTCTTGTTCTGAAGATCTAAACCCATATCTTTTGGGTGAGATTTAGGTTGAAGCTCCAATGGTTGGTTGGATCGAGGTCTAAGGACTTGATTGAGAGTGCGTTCAACCACGATTTTGAGTTATGTGGTCTACAAGCTATATTCCATGGTTATTTGGGTATTTGCGCATGTTTAGTTATGTTCTTGGTTCCCCTTGGTTATTTTTTGAATAATATTATTATGTTTGATAATAATGATGATTAAAATGGATAATGGGACCCTCACGATCCCCGTGGGATGTGTTGGGATAGGCTTGACCAAATTTAGGACTATCCATGGGATGTGATGGCTTTTTCCGAGTTTAGGGATTGTTATTAAACAAGTGATCTTGTTGTAGTGAATTGTAGAGCCCTTGATAAACATGTTGGAATGAATGGTTAAATCATGGAAATGATGAACGGGTTAAATGGGTTAATCTGTAAACTGATTAAAGACCATAATGGATAGTTTATGGGTCTAGTGAAAAATGCTTAGTGAGTTAGTCATAACACATAGTAATTGGGTGAATGGTTAAATGGTGTGAAATTGTAATGTGTTAATGGGTTAAGTCATGATGTGGATTCCCATGTGGGGTGTTGCGAATAGTGTTTTCCGAAGGTAAATGGTTTGGATGGTTGATGGTTACATATATATATAAGCATGTGCACATGGATTCGTAGGGTGGGGTATGACTTGAGGATCTACGCCCATGAGTTGAGCTAAGACTGAGGTTCTAAACTCCACCATAAATGTACGGGTTAGGAAAGGGGACTCAGGTTCTATTATCCTAAAGGTTGCATCAACCTGGACTGAGGCTTAGAGGTGAGGATATGGTTGCTATGAAGGGGTTAGTCCTAGTGAGATAGGATAATGATGTGTTCACCCTCTTGCATGTGATTGTTGGCCTTAGACCAATGTAACATAATGTATGTGATTAATCCATGGAAATGTGATGAGATGGTGAGGGATATTATTTGGTGTGTAATGAATGGTAATGGAAGTGGCAACGACTTTGGATCAAAAATTTGCTAATTGAATCTAAATTAATTAATTTTTAATTGTCATTCATTTTTCTTTTGCATGCACTACCTATTTATATTGGAAATTTTGTGGGCACCGTTGGTGGTGGACTACTGTGTTGTACTCACACCCTGCTCAGGATGTTGTTGTGTACCCGAGCAGACTTCATGATTGCAGGTCAGGGGAAGGGCAAAGGTCCTTGCTAGATAGTTGAGTGGATAGGGGTAGCACTTGGTGGAGGATCCAGACTTGGAGCCGGGACCATTTTTGGGATTGTGGCCATTGTCCTTATTTTGGGTTTTTTTTAACTTTTACACTTGTAGTATGAGATGACATATTTATTGTTGGAAATGGTTGATATACATTTTTTTTGTTCATTGGTTATTGTTTCGGCTATTTGGTTTATTTCTGTTGTGGCTTACTTTAATAAACAGGTGGTATAGTCTCCCCACTGGTCCTCATAGACCCTCGCTTCTAGTCGGCAGCCTTTCGCGTATGGGGAGGCATGCTTAACGTCATGTAACCACCCAACTCGGGGCACCAGTTTAGTGGCTTCCAGGTCGGGGACATTACAATGGTTCTTATAGACCATTCATGTAATTTTTTAGGAGTTAATGTTGTGAATAAGTGAATTGGAATGCTTGAGAAGAACAATTGAAGGTGATCTAGGTGAGAGAAGAGTTCAAAGTTTCTAGATTCTTTACCTTCAACAAGTTACAATAAGGTTTTATTTTTTATTTTTTCAATTTTTTTCTCATATTTAGTTGCATGTAAATAATATTAAGTATGATTTTTTCGGTATAAATCTGTGATAATATAGAGAAGTAATTATTATTATCTATTAAATTACTTTTATAGTGTTATCAAATAGAGCCTAACTATGATGCCCATATCATGGTAGTGGCCTCATATTTTTGGGTTATGCTCTGGTTCTTGTTGATTTAATGGAAATGTTGGGGTTCTATAGTTTTAATAGAGGTTGATCCTTCGAATCTGTTCTAGATGTTTCGTGGGATTTTTTCTGTGATTCATATTAATTGAGTTTCTTATAGGTCGTGCATGGAATTTTACGGGTTATTACATTTTTTTTTAAATTCATTCCTTATAGATTTAATAGTTTAAATACATGTAGCAGTTGATGTGTATAATGAATTTTATTTATATTTGGAACATAGAAATTCTATGTTCATGTGATTAAAAACCAGTGTTTCATGTAATTGAATCGTAGTATATTTTAATATTCAAAATTATTATTTTTATATGTTATTTACATGTTGGATGTTTTTAATTGAAGATGGAATAAATGTTAGACTTAATCAAATGGTATAAAGCTCTTTTTATACATAAATTTCAAAATAAATCAACTTAAATATATTTCTATATGGAGAAGTACAAGTTATTTGTTGTAAAAAATTATTTTAAAGTGTCTCGTTTGAGCACTGTTATGGTAATGGCACTGATTTCCGGAGTGATACTGTAATTATGAGGCCATGGAGATATTCCTTAAAATTTTACGGGAATATCTAGTTATAAGTAGGCTACTCCCGTGGAGGTTTTAGATTGAAACTAGTTCACAAGTATAGAGTCACTACTGGTTTGTGTTGTCGTTGGTTTTAACTTCAGGTCCATTACTGGATCTTTTTCAATTTTGGTGGCTCCCAATTGATGTTGGTCTATTATTTCAATGCATAGATCTTTTGTGAGTTGTTTTTGGATTGAGAAAAGGGCACTGGAGAAACTACATTCAAGACTCCTGGTTGTTCAATTCTAGCTAATGGTTATAGAGTCAAGTGACACAGCTGTATTTTTTTACAGGTTGAAGCATTATGGATCTATTTTTAGGGTTTTCAATAGATTTTGTTTGATGAAATACTGATACATCTTTGAATCGAATAAATACAAGAAAAGGAGGTTATGTTAGGTTATCATTGCTATTAAGTCAGAATGTAGATGAATCTGATTTGAGAAGGTGGTGACTAAATTCTAAAATGAGTTTCTTTGTTGATGTTGCTATAAGGAGGACATTTTCGGGATCATTCTTGTTCTTGTATGAGTGTGCAATTTTATGGTGGAGATGTTTGTTTTCTATTTGGATACTTCACTTCACGTATGGATCCGATCTGATTTATATTTAATATTGGAATTTGAAAACTCTTCATGTGATTTTCCTTTTAAATTCTTGATTTATTTTCCGATATAGCGATAGTGTAGTGGAGACTCAAGTGAGGTTGAATGCATGGAATGCCAAAGTCCATGTATTATTTCATGAAACTGATTTTATATGGATAGGGTAGTAAGCAGGACATGCTATATATATGGTGTAGAGAGTGAGTCCTTACTCAATGCTATTTAAGACCAGTCCATTCATGAAATATTTTAGTTGAAGCAGGAAGTTAAAGAGGAAGTGTATCCAGAATTTAATGGCATGACAAGTAGTCATAGTTATTTAGTTTTTCTTGAACAAAATTAATTGAGAGGTTTAAATATAGGACTGTGAACATGGATAGCATGTCAGGGAGTGATTTATCCAAATTAAAATTAATGAGGAATTAAATACCACACTATATAGAAAGGATGACACCCTGAGAGGTGCTACAAAACTAGCTTTGAGAGGGTTTTGGATCCGACCTAAAAATTTCAATCTTCACCGTGGGGAATTCCTGACATAATCCTGGAATGTTTGAAATAGTTAATAGATTAGAGTTCTCACTTATTCAATCCACCTCCCACACCATCACTTAATCTCGATTTAGAGCTCTTTTAACTCTAATGTTGCAATTAATATTTTCGGTTATCTTTTATGAATATGTATTTTAATGCTAGCAACCTATTTGTATTTTTTGATATGAAAGATGGTGATTTTCTCAATTCAGTTATTAGAACAAGAGCAATCCTACGGGGATATTTCTTCATTTCTTATTAGTTTTTATGTGCCTTTAGTATGAATTATTTTGTGTATGCTATTAAAATACATTTTGAACATAAAACTGTGTAATTTAAAATGTGTTTAATAATAGTTAGACACATAATATGTCATATAACAACATTATTTTTACCATAATCTTTTTTATAGTTAGATTAATTTGGATTATTGTCCCATTATACTTGTATCCATAAATATTCTTATTGGCCATGCATTGACTTTTGCAGGTGTTCATGTTGCGAAGAACTGAATTGGCTAGCTTGAGAAAAATATTTGAATGCGATTTAGGTGAGTGAATGTTCCAGGTTTACCTATAACTATAAGGTTTTCTATTCTCCTTTTTCCCCTATTTTTCTTGTTTATGTTAGTATTTGTGTACAGTGAATTTTATTCTCATTTCTTACAACCATTTGGGAAAATAACATTAATTAATTACTCTTTATATCTTGTTTAAATTTTGTTATATGTTCTTTTTCTTACTATTGATACTGAGATTCTTTTAGAAAATATTAAAGATTACGGTGCCTTATAATTATTGTTAAATTTATTTGAAAAAATAAGTGGGTGGAATGTTTGTCTCTTTTTTTATTGGTAAGAATATATGTTGAGTAACTCATCTTTTCATCTTTAGCCTTGGTCAACTCATACACCCATTCCTCAGTTTTATCAAGTTCTATTCTCATATTTAATATAGCAGGGTTATTCACGGTAGTGACACTAACATCAAGTTAAAATGACAGATTCTGGGGATTTCAGAAAGAATATTCTTTCAAATATGATCGGGGAGGGAGGGTATTGGATCCTATTTCTTTGGGTTAGAGTTGGATGACATTATTTTCCTTTTTCTATTTTCATTTTGAAAAAAATTACAACAGTCACTCACCATGTGGTTTGAACCAAAAAAACTCAACATAGCCCCTATTGAAGATATTCCCAATCATTCAATAAAACAAAGTAAGTATACAACAAGTAATGTTGTTCTATATTTACCTTCAACTATTAGGTTTATTATTCTTCATTTTTCTCTTGTTTTTATCATTTTAATTAGTATTTGTGTCTCTCACATATTTATATTATCATTTCTTAAATCTGTTTGGTAATAAAACATAAATTAGTTATGTTTATTTCTTGTTTTTATTTTGATTTATGTTCTTTTTCTTATTTCTCATATTGAGATTATCATAGAAATGGGTAAGAATTTATTATGATAATCTCTTGTATGTTAATGAAGCATATGGTGTGGAATACCTTATGCTGCAGGTTCATATTTTCTACTACATGAGAAGAACTTGCAATAAGGATTGGTCATCACTTAAGTGAGTTGCCCTTGTAATTTGAATTAAAATTATTTAATTGTTTAAATTCATATTTATTGAATGTTCTAAAATTAATCATCATTTTTTGGTATGTCATATTTTTTTTCTCAGTATAATCCTTTATTCCTAGGCAGGTGCCCAAAAATACTATACTATCAAACCAAAAATCCTTTGACTATGGTTTGGTAATACAATATTTTTTTGGGACTGATGAGCCATGAGATTAATATTTCTAATTTATTCTCTTTGAAGACATGCTAAAAACATCTTTGAAATATTTCTCTACCTGGTACTACTGATTCATGATGTCCCTAGATCACGAGCTTTCACAATATGATGGAAAACGGTTGGAAATGACATCAGATTTCAACTGACCTTCAAATTTTGGATATTTAAATATAGAAGGATTATTTATTTGAGGATGAACTGATCCATTTATCATTAACTGCTTGGTTAATGCTTATGCCTTCATCAAAAATTTAATAGTTTTGGACTCCACTGCATATGTTTCTTCTGATCATGAAGTTCATGTAAGGATGAAATCAAACAAGATTTATTTCTTCTAGTATGGATTTCCATTAGGTCAAAGTATAGAACCAGTTCTGAAATAGAATATCAATATTGCATGGACAACTCCATAGTGTAGAATGCATGATGGAAATCCCATTTATGTATACATCTTCATGTGATGAAAACCTTTGATCTAAGAAGTCTATTGATATGTGGATTTGGTTTTAATGTGATAGGTTGGATTATGGTGGGACTATGAAAGTCTGGATCTTATATAATGTAGGGTTGATTTATTTGGTGATGATATGATCCATTTTCATTCGTTGATTTGTGTTTTTCTATAACAATTTTCAATTTCAAGTTGGTGTATTCTTGTTAATCCTTGTGTTTTCATGTATCTTTTGTTTTATTTAATAATATTTCTGAAGTATGAGTTGGGTGACAAACTCATGTCTCATTTCTCTTAAAAAAATATGGTTACACTTCATGAAAATAATTTGCACTAATTTTTTTGGTTTTTGTGATATAGATATTATTTTTGAAGGGTGTGACATCGCAACGAATTGAATATTCTAAATTGTATTGGAACTATATTGATTTATTTATCACTAGTGCTGGATTTGGATCGTTGGTTCTGGGGCATGGATGGGTCACTAGTGATAGTGCACTAGTTCTGGGGTATGGATGAGTTGCTCATGCTGGTGTGCTGAAGATTGTGGTGTAGATGGGGTTGGATACCTGGTTCTGGTGTTTGGATGGGTCGTTGGACCATGGATGGGTTTTTGATACTTTGGGGGGGTGATGGGTGCGATGGATCCTCTTGAGGGTGTGGGGGTGCTGGGATTCTGCATTTTTGAATCAACATTTTGTATTAAATATCATTATTAATAAAATTATTTTTCTCTATGGTTGAACTTTCTTGTCATTTATCATCGGTTTAATAATTAAAACAATGGAATTATATATGTTAAATTAATAAATATAATTTTTTTAATTTTAATTAAAATTTAATTTATAAATAGATATTATATGTTGGCAATATTATTACCAATAAAAATAATTGTAATAATAATCTTATGCAAAACACTTTAACCAACATATATATTATCTGTTGCTATTATTATATTTGTAACAGAATTATTTTATCAGTCACAAAAACATTTACCGACGGAGTTTTTATCGACAATTTTATGACAGAGACATAAGTGTTGGTAAAACGTTTTACCAACATATATGTGCCTATTAGAAAAAGTGAAAAAAATTTAGTGGATCTCTAAATGGAATAGAAATAATGTGTGACATGTGATTAATAACAAGAGCCTATATTATACATGAGATGGAATAACATAATCTCATTGGGTTGCAAAAAAATATTAGCAAAATGATTTCAATACTAACATCACAAAATAGGCGTATCAACTAATGTTGAAATCAAATCATCTGTAACAATTGTAAAATGAAAAATTAAATATTTGAGGTATCTTGGATTTTCACTATACATGGGTTAGTGAATCCCATGCGAAAATTACTACCAACTACCTATTTATTTCTATCCTAATCTATTGAATCCAAGTATTAGGACAAATAAGAAAAGAAAACCTCCATCTAATACCACTTTGTAACGTACCAGATCCGGGTGCCACCTAAAATTTCCTCGAACCCAGTTGATCACATAACCTCAAGTGAAATTCCCTAAATTATAGAGGCTTACAACTAGAAAGGGGTTCTAAAGTTGGACATTGGGGAAACTATGCCCTCATTGGCAAAGTATACACAAAAAAATCTAAAAATAAATCAAAAGAGGAAGCAATAACACCACAAAATGTAAACAACGTAATACTGAATGTAAATTCAACATAATCCATAATATATATATGATGCATGGAATATGTATTTAGGAAAACATCCAAAAAAGTCACAATGATTTAAATCAATAAAGAAACAAATGTATAAAAGAAACAAGAAAACCACCGTAGCATCGTAAGCCTCAGCTTGGTCCCATTCTATCTATCTCTAAGAGAAATAATGTAACAGATGAAAAAGGGAACGTTATCTTATCTATACCTAGAGTAATATAATTTGTTTGAGTAAAAAACATAACCCAAACAGTTTCTGAGGAGAATCCCATTATGCAACCACCAAAAGTTATGTGCCTAACTATCAGTAAATATATATAACATGTATTATGCAATAATGAAGCAATAAACTTGGATGTACTCAAAAGTAAACAACCCTACAATTTTTAATCACATTCATTTAACATTAATTATTCATACATAGAATCATTTAACTCTATGATATAGCCTATTCCCTATATCCCCATTCAAAAAAACAAAATAGACATATCAGAAGAATATCTAAGCCATCACGTAAGACTGAATCCATTCTTGTACTTTGGCTTGGTAGATGCATTAAAATCATTCAATTATTCAAAAACGAACCGATTAGAAATCTCTCATGGTCTAACCACTTTGGTCCAACATGCCATTAATCAATTATAAATAGCCACCTGGGAAGCTCTCACAGTCTAAACCTCTGGTTCAAAGATTCTACACCAAGGGTATCATGATCCTTTGTAAATAAACATGGAAACCACCACAGTTTTTCTGGTCCAAGGCTTTAATGGTTCATTGGACGTAAATATAAAAACCCCCACAGTTTTCTTGGTCAAAAGATCTCATGGTCCATTGGAATTAACATGAGAACCCCCACAGTTTTCCTGGTCCAAGGATCTCACGGTCCATTAGAAAAAACATGTAAACCCCTACAATTGTCCTAGTCCATGTCTCTCACAGTCCATTGGAAATAAAAATATTATAGAAATTATATCAAACCATCTCATGTAATCTAAAACTACTACATTGATAAACATTCAAAATTAATGTCACATGAATTTCATATAATTAATCAAACTCCATATTAATAAATTCAAGGCATGGAAAACATGGTAAACCTTATTTGAAGCATAGAAAAAATGTCCATAAATAGTCAAACAAGGGAAACAAACCCATGGGGTGTCCCATAAATAAGGTATCTAACCTTCCACATAAGCGAAAACCCTTTATCAATCAAAAAAACCATAATAGATAATAAACAAGGTTTAATTCCAAATCAAGCAACACCCAAAACGTGGG
Organism: Viscum album; assembly: GCA_963277665.1. Classification (NCBI taxonomy): domain Eukaryota; kingdom Viridiplantae; phylum Streptophyta; class Magnoliopsida; order Santalales; family Viscaceae; genus Viscum; species Viscum album. Next base: position 760,082,710 of record OY728147.1, read on the forward strand.
TATGGAGCACTTTTTGAATATATAATCCAAAGACAAACAATAAATAGCACAAAACACCTACCTCGATGTCGTAAGACAAATATACTAGAAATTTGAACCCTGAATTGGCCTATATTGGCGTAGATCTACAAAATGGTAAAAACTACTCAGCCATTGATGACTAAATCCCGAGGAGGAATTTGGAAGAAAGGCTCAAGAAGATTAAGAACTCACTGATTCCATTCCAACACACCTCACAATGCCTCAATCAGATCTCAGATAGAGAATCCAGGGTCTGATCTTCATTCATTATTCTTGAGCACTCTTGTATGAAACATGCGAACAAGAAGGTTTTTTTGACATGGGATGAATCCCCGAACCAATATATCAAATAAAAATAAAACTACATGACATGTTCCTTAAAACAACACTCTATGCATTAGCCTTAATCGACCCTTGACTTAAGTGGTCTTCCAGGTCTCCACACAACCATGTATCTATCCATTACACATCCAGCACACATATGTATGTGACAAGCTAGGTACACAGTGTGTACTCACAAGTAAACTTCATGTACTTAGAAAAAACATATTTTCTTTCTTTTTAATCAAATAACCAGAGAAACAAGATCCATACAAGAAATGAAGATATGGATTTTTACATGAAATGGTTAGAACAAAATGAACATTTTTGTTTGATATGTGTATGTGTAGCTAGATAATTATTATGAATATGTATGTATATGTATGTATCTATCTATATCCTCATATTTTTCTTTTCATGAAACGACTAATATTTCTTTTAGATCATATTTTATACTTACACATGATATAATCAAAATGGTCAAGTGAGAAATGTAGTGAACATGATTGGATAGAATATCAAGGATATGAAATCAATCATTCCAAATACAAAATTTGTTTTTTAGTAGAGTTTTCCAAAATCTTCTCCTTCTTCAGATCCTTCCATTATAGAAAAGAGATATATTGTGGACCTTGTTTTTCCTTAAATGGATAAAAACATTTTTTATATGATTTAAATGAAGAAAATATCTTATCAAGTGATTCAACAAGTAATCATGACATATAACTATGACTTTGTAAGATATTTAGTTGAAATCACTATTTATTGTATGATAACTTCCTGATAGACGTTGTATGATAGAACATGTCTCTAAATTGAAATAATCAAAAGACAATTAATTATTTTAAGATAATGATGTTTTTGTGATAAAACACATATTTTCTTTCAACATCTTATGAATTATTTAAGATAATATTTTTTAATATTAGTTTTTATGATAATTTCTTCTCATATTTTCATTCGATCTATATCATTTGGCTTGAGTGACTCATCCATTCTTTCCATATGATAATCTATTATGTAGTTGTATATTCTTCCAACACATTATGATATTGAGAAAACTAAATATATTCTTAAACTATAAAAGATAAAATATTTTTTCAAATATAAAATAATTTACTCACCATAAGATAAACCCTTGGAAAACCCGTATAACATAAATTCTAATTGAAAAACATAATAAGAAGCACCTACGATAAACATGTTATAATAAATATAGTGATTTTATGAATCAATAGAACACATATAAACTAATATATGTCGAAAAAGATCATTCCAAAAAACCCAATTTAATATATAATTTAACTTTATTAATAAATTAAATGAAAATAAATTGTTTAGTTAAAATTCAGTATTTTTCACCATTCATAAAAAAATGAAATTATCAGAAAAATCCCAAAAATTATTTCTAATATTAGTTTTAGATGATAATTTTATAAAAGTTTTTTATTTTTTAAATTAATCTTTATAAAACTTTCAAAAAACATATTTAACTGATAACCCACATATTTGATGAAAAAGAGGGTTTCTGAGACGTTAAATATTCTCAAGTAGAAGATGATTTGTTATTAACTATATCTATAATAACAATCATTGTATTAATCTGAATTAATTCTTTTTGATATATAATCTAATCATTTGAATTATTACATTACTCATTATGAAATATTTTAATTAATTAAAAAGGAGAAGCATTATTCACTTTAAAATAGTTCTTAGAAAAAAAACCTTTATATACCCAAAAATAAACTTATAATAAAATATAACATAAAGTTGATTAAAAAGTAATTATGTTGGATAAATTGTACTAAATAATACTTATTTTACTATGGAACATTACTTGGATTTGAAATTACTTAATTTATTCAATAAATATTATATTTTTACAAAATTTTGTATTTCATGATATTAAATAAAATCATTTTTTTCCTAAAAATATAAAAATTTCACCATAAGTCAATTTAAATATGATTATTCCAAAACTAAAATTCCATTTTATCAAAAAAATAAGGAATCTTATTAAATTAATCAAAATATTTCCTTATAAAATTGAAAAAAAAATTAGAAGAAAACATATTTTCATTAATATAATTACATTACTAAAAATTGATTGATTATTTAGTGATAATTTATAAATAAATTTATGTTGAGTCTGAAATTTATATATATATATATATATATATATAATTAGAAAATACATTTCATATCCTCCAATTTAATTGGTAGCTTAAAATGATCATATTTATAATAATATTATTTCATGGATCGCTAAAAATAGATGCTATGTTATGTGAATGATAACAAAGAAACTTGTTATTGTGTGTAAAATAATGCATCTATGAATTTAAATTAATTTGAAAAAATGAAAAAATCTCATTGTGTTACACGGTTCATCATCCAACTTTCAACCATGATAACAAGAATGATAACATTTCACTCAAGGAGTGATGATTATCTAAATCTATTCCCATGATTCCAGTAGGGTATGTAGAGGGATGGTGCATAAATCAGTCCATTAGTCAAAAAACATGCCTGAGGTAGGGACGAATGAGTTATAATTGAATCAATTATCTATTATACTTAAAAAATCATTTCTTTGATTCCTTTAAATATAATTCCATTTATAATTAAAATAAATTAAATTAACATAAAATATTGTTATAAAGTATTTTTTATTTTTTTATTTATAAAAATAAATTTCATTTTAAATACAAAAGATACTTATTATAATATATGAATTAAAATATTTATCCATAATTTCAAGGAAATAGATTTATTTGTAAATATTTTATTCAATCTAAGTGATGATTTAAATGTTTTTCAATTATCAAAATTCAATTTCAATATTCTAGATGATTTTAATTTTTAATTTTAATAAAAATAATGTTACACTTTCATAAAAATGTAGGAGTCCCATTTGAAATAAACTAATGTTTTTAGTATAACAATGAAAAATTTATAAACCCCACTTTGTTTCCATATTTTAATAATGTCAGAAAATTTAAATGTCTTTCTCATATGTGACCACCTATATGTAACCACATAAAAAATACTAATATTTATGATAAATCATTTTAAAAAATAACAATAGGAATGTGTGATACCCAAAGACATGGAGTGTTAGATTAATGAAAAACTTCTGGTAATACCACTGAAATATACATCAATGAATCATAGTGGAGAGAAGAAAAAATATGTTCAATGTGAAACAATTCTAAAATATCAATGACATTGTAGATTAATTTTACCCTATTCATAAATATGTATGTTAAAACTATCAGACAAGAAATAGAAAAGACTTATCCGAAGAAATAACTAAAAGAAACACCAATGGTAAAAGTAAAACATAATTTTATATCGTTTAGGCATGAATCCTATTACAAAAGGTGAATTTTCTTTAAATTTTATTAATAGAAACATATAATAATTATAATTCAATTTTTTTTAAATAAATGACATGTATCTCTATTATATAGTGGAACCCAACTGGTTCTTCTAGTAATCACTGTTATATGTTATTTTTTTCACAAACCTCCTTCATCGAGATAAGGGATGGGATATAAAATTTCCAGAACCTTCCTCTCATAAATTGAAGGAGAGATAATGACACCCGAGTCCCTCCTTCAATAGGCCCTTGAGTGGCGACTAGCACCAAGGTTACAAAATCACACATAATATAGAAGTCATTACCCATTTAATTTAGTAGGATTGAGAGATATGACAGTAAAAACCCAAAAAACTCCAAATATAAAGCGAAAAGTAAATCCAAAACACATTCCCATATACATGTTCAATGATAAACCCATAAAAGTACAAGAAAAACACTGAATGGAATGTATAAAAATAATGAAAACATCAATGACAATAGTTCTGATGGCCGAGCTAGTATGACCCCTCATGGTCCCCGAAGTCCTTTTGGGAACCAGAAAGCAATTTTATATACTTTCGGTGTATATATATGTATACTCAGTAGGGAAAACCAAAAGCTCTCGTGCACTAGTGGGGAGACAATCTAATGCCTCGTGAGAAAAATAAAGACAACCAAAACACCTAGAAAGGAAAACTATCCACCCAACCTCAACAAGGCATAGTCCCCAAATAACACAAGTTAGGTAAAGAAATAATAAAAAAACATAGACATTTGGGGTACCCCGCACCGCTTCCCCACTAGTTATTTAGGACATCCTATGCATCATACCTCTCCCTCTATTCTCACCACAATCCCACTGACATACCCCACCTGCACACACCTGGGATATCATAACCACATATCCCGCCCACATACACTTGGGACACAATGACCGCACTCATCCTGACCCACAAACACCTAGGAGACAATAACTACCACCATGCCCGAAGACACCTGGGCGTCATCCTGAAGGTACTTGAGAAATTGACTGCCCACACACACATGGTCCAACCACCAAAACTACCATGCCCGAAGAATATTGGGCTCTAATGAACCTCAGGCTATCACAGCCTTCTCGAAGAGACTTGGGTTACTCGAGAGAGGGATCAGAAAGGAGAGAATAACCATCCACTCATAAGAGATTTCAGAAAAACATCCTCCCCCGTGAAATGGGGGTGTTCTCTACAATGTTAAAACTTGGAAGGGGCATTAATAAGAAACATACGAACTAAAATTATACATATAGGTCAAAAATCACACATCCCAGCATAAGGGTTCTGAACAACAGCCCATACACAAACACCCTCATTACTATTAATTCATAAAAATAACAAAAACCACAACCAAGTCACAACTCATTCCTGAAAAAAAATTCCCTTTTGAACCCATTCCTATTATTACATTCAAGTGGTTCCATTAAAATAATTCTTCACTAATGGGCAACAAATAGGCATAGACACAAGCGAAGGAAGGAAAAAATACAAGAATCAATTTAAGAATTCAAACTTGGTTCTCCTGAAAAGTCACAACCACAAAAGGGGTCTGTGAAATCCCTTCAATTACTGGAACAAAACCAAGCCCCACATACTACCCCACATGGTGCCAAAATCGACAAGTTGAGAACTAAACAAATGGGGATCCAATCCCCATCCATGTTACCTCACATGAATCTAGAAGAACCATACACATCACCAGAATAAAGAAAGAGAGTTTTCAGATTTAGACACACCTTTCCTCTTGTTCTGTCTTTCTGTTTGGTTAATCGAGGTGACCAAACAAGTATTCGTATTCATCAGGAATCCATTTAATCAACCGAGTTTATGTGATTAACCATTTTCAATGTTACAATCATTTAGTCACAGAATTATCCATAAAACAGAGGTTCATTAGTGTGCAATGAAGGACCACCAACAACCATGATTTTTAGTGGACATAAGGCAATACAATTCACAAAATATAAGATAAGGTAAAATAGTAAAACAATATCATCAACACAACCCTTAATGCATTAAAAACTTTTTATTATCTTCATTAAGGCCTGTCTTCATCCATCCCTGTAAGAACATTATTATACCCACCCTTCATGATACATAGTAAAGAGATACGAATGAAAAACCTTACTTGGGTGATCAATGATCGATGTTTTTCTCCTTGATCTAAGAATTGCGGATGCATGAATTGCAAGGGAGGAACTCTAGGGGATCCAAGAGTGGGAAGGAATGGCTTTAGCATAGCGGCACCACTAGCCATGGGAATGGGAACTCCATACACACCAAGGGAACAAAAAAAGACCAAACAAGAAGAAGAAATAATTATCGTGTGATAAAATGAAATATCTTGTACTTACGGGATATTGAACAACATTAAAGGCTGGTCTTCATTTCACAACATGGTTGAACAGATACACACTATGGAATAAACTGTTATTTAATAATTTCCATCAGAGAGGTGGCCATAATAGCTCTGAGTTAAAGGATTTTATTTAATCAGAGGAAAACTAGTAACATCGACACACATTTTGAGTCCGTTGAGGGTCACCCCACTCTTAGGGTATTTTAATTATTGTTTATGGGGATACAAATGGTCTTGAACCACTTAAAATAGTTAAGATACTTAAAGTGTCTTTGCGGGGAAAATGGGGAAAGAAAACCCCAACAAACCCCTATGGAAGAAATCGAGTGTGTCATTGATCGGTGACCCACTGATCGGGGACACACCGATCAGTGACTCACTGATCGGAGACACACCAATCAATGACACGCTGATCCATGTCACTAATGGGGGACACCACGGTGACATATTTCCACCGACACGCCACCCTCTGGACCTACTGCTGGGGTCCGGCGCACCCCAAACACCATAACTGGAAACGTAAGGGACCGAGAGGGTCCGAGCCACAACATTAGATCCATATCAAATTATTATCATCCTTGAGAATCAAAACTAAACCCGATGCAAAGAGAGGGGTCTAGACAACCACCTTGAAAAATACCTCTTGAAGACAAACCAGCCAAAAATAGTTCAAAATATGGAACATCCTTGACATTTAGGAACACATATCCTTCAGATATCTCATGAAAATACATGGATACACTACCACTACTCTCTCCAAGTTAACAAGACATACATGCAAAGGTTATATCATCCAGTCATATGGATTATGGAGTCCATTTGTCCATGTCAATATTCTATCCTCTTTTGGCGGCACTGAATCACCTGTGTGGGTTTAATCGTATCCACCTTAATGCGTCTCAATTAGGTACCAGGTCCTCCCCTCCCCATAATCAGGAAATCATCAAACACTTTCATGGGAAACAACACATTTCATAGTTAACATGGTCGCACACTGTATCACAATCAAGTATGAATAAAACAGAGGAAAACCTAATATTTATCTCGATACTGGGCATGCATCTGTGACTCCCGTTCCCATGTAATTTTCTCGAGGACAACATGCCTCCATGGAAAAAACCCAGGGGAATGGTTCATCCAAAATGCACCTTCTCCTTATAATCTTCAGTCCTCACTGGTCTCTCTATGAAAGTTGGGTCTTCTTTGATGTCCAGCTTCCCCCAGTTGAGGACATATGAATCATCATGTAGATACCGATAGATCTCAGACATATGGAAGACATCCTTCAACCTCATTAGTGGTGGTGGTAGCGCTAGCTAATAAGCCACTTTTCCGACTCTTCGCAACACCTTGATGGGCCCAAGGAAACAGGGAGAAAGCTTACTCTCCCTATCAATTCACTATTACCCACTCTGAGGGGAGACCTTCATGAACAGGTGTTCCCCAACCTCTAAATCTAAGGGTCTCATCCTATGATAGAAAAATGACTAATGATGGTCTTGGTCCACCATCGTCCTCTCTCGAATAAGTTGAACCTTCTCAATCATGATCTACACTACCTCTGGGCTAAGAACACCTACTTCCTCGACCCCTAGCCAGCACACGAGTGAGCAACACGACCTCTCGTAAAATACTTAGAATAGAGCCATGCCAATGGTATAGTGGTAGGTATTGTTGTAGGAAATCTATACTTGAAGAATGTGTCGTACCTACGATCCCACATAGTCTAAAACACATGCCCATAGCATATCCTCTAATATCTGGATGGTGCGCTCTATCGGCCCATCTGTCTGGGGGTGGAAACAAGTTATGAGGTATATTTGGGTTCCAAAAGCATGTTACAATCCTTTCTATACCCGTGATGTAAACCGGGTATCTAAATCAGTTACTATGGACCTTGGAACTCCATGAAACCACACCTCCTCTTCCAAGTACCTATGTGCTAAGGTATCCACCACACTAAACTCCTTGATTTATAGGAAGGGATTTTATTTTGTTAGTCGGTCCACCACTATCTAGATAGCATCGCAGCCCCCATGAACTCTAGGTAGTCCCATGATGAAATCCATTGATATGTCGACCCACATCCCCTCAGGGACATCTAAAGGTTGTAGCAGACCTCCTGGGATGCGATGTTTAGCCTTCACCTGCTGACACATGAGATACATCTCCAAAAACTCTCCCACTATCCTCTTAACCATGGGCCACAAAAACTGCCCCCTCAAACCCTGGTACATCTTGGAAATACTAGGTGTATCTCCAGGGGTGATTTCTGGAACTCACTAGGAACTCTCATGAACATTTCCACCGGAGTGAAGAACTTTCCATGAAACATCATCTGTTTCTTCTCGTCTTCCTACAATACTTCTGAATAATCACCATGGATAACACGATCCTACATTACATCTGCCTCTAACCCCCACCCCCCCACAGAGACTCCACCACCTGGCATAATAGAGAAGACCGCATTGTCATATAGAACAGGAAGCCTTTGCCATCCTCCACGCTTTCATGCAGGTATAGGGCAGCCAACTCCTCCACCTCCTTCAAAAAATCTACCGATTCTCAAACCACATAATTATGTGACATCCTTCTGAAGGCAATGGCCACAACATTCCCCTTTCATGAGGTGTAGGAAATTTCGAATTCGTAGTCCTGAAGAAACTCAATTCATCTCTGCTGTAGCAAATTCAGGTCTCGCAGGGAAAAGATATACCTCAAGCTTCTGTGATCTGTGAAGATCATGAATCACTCACCAAAGAGGTAATGCCTCACCACTTTAGTGAAAATGCAACTACTGCATGTTCCATATCATGGGTGTCATAGTTATGCTCATGGGGAGGTATCTTCCTAGAACCATAAGAGATCACCCCCTGTTGTTGCATCAAAACACACCCCAAGCCTCTGCCTAAAGAATCACAGAACTCCTCAAACATCTCCCCTTCATACGAAAACATTGGTATTTGGGCACTAACCAGCTTCTCCTTCGAATAACTGAGTGAATCCTGGCACTAATCACTCTAAAAGTTTGTCCTTTCATGGTTAAGGTTGTCAAAGGTGATGCAACTTGGGATAATTTGGGAATAAATCTCTACCAGTAACCTGCTAGGCCCAGGAAACTACGAATTTCTTCTACATTCTTGGATGATTCCCAAGAAACAACTACTTCAACCTTAAATGGGTCTACTTCTATTTTCTATTCAGACACCACGTGTCCAAGAAAGTGCACCTCTCATGTCCAGAACATTTACTTGGATATCATCCCAAAGAGTTGGTGTTGTCGGAGTACCTTTAAAACCATTCTCAAATGCTCGGCATGATCCTACTATGATCATGAGTAGATCAAGATTTCTTCAATAAATACAACTATGAACTGGTCCAAATATTCCCAAAAGATGGAGTTCATGAGTCCCATGAACAAGGCTGGTGCATTCATAATGTCAAACGAAATGACTACAAACTCAAAGTGCCCATATCTATACCTAAAGGCCATCTTCATGATGTCACCCACCTTCACCCTCAACCAGTGATATCCTAATCACTGGTCGATCTTGGAGAACCATCCTTCCCCCTTTAACTGATCAAAAAGTTCATTGATCCTCAGGAGGGGGTAACGGTTCTTGACCGTCACTAGGTTCAGCCTCCGGTAGTCTATACACAGCCTGAGACCACCATCTTCCTTCTTTACAAACAATAATAGTTCACCCAATAGTGACATGCTCGGTTGAACAAAACCCTTCTTTATATGATTGTCAATCTGAATCCGTAACTCTTGAAACTCAGAAGGTGACATCTGATAGGGATCCATTGAAATCGGATGGTCACCGGGTTGTAAGTCTATCCAAAACTCAACATCATGTAAAGGGGGTAGAGTCACAAACTCTTCTAGGAAGATGCCAATGAACTTACTAATGACCCCTGGGACTTCCACCATATCTGAGTCTGCTGATTCCACTGAGAGCTCGGCTAACAAGGAAATAAGGGGATCCACTCGCCGGATTCCATCTTGGAAACCTGGATCGCTAACGAATGTCACACGCTGACCACCCATATCTGAAAACACAGTCCTTAACTAGAATTAGTCAATAATGGCACAAATATAGAACAGCCATTATATGTATGAAATGACATTATACGGCTGCATATGAAGACTGATGTGGCCCCAAAATCAGCCAACACCCCCGATAAACATGAGACAAGATGGTCTGACCTTTGAATGGAGTAATCAAAAACAGTGGCACAAAAAGTATCTCTGTACCTAGACCTAGAGCATGGGATTGACTGGGTGCAATAGAGTAGTGAGAAGCTCCTGAATCAAAAAAGACACATGCAAGAGATCTAAACAAGCTGATCGTACGTCGAATGACTTCTGGACCTACTGGAACTGCTGCCTCTGCGGTGTGAAACTACCCACCCTCACCTCTTATTCCCCTTGGTTGTCGATTGACTCTCTAACCACTCCTTGGTCGAGGTCCATGAAGAGTTCCCCAAGGTCGGTCTCCTCCGGAAATGTCTTCTCTCGGAGGAGAAAAAGCTCATTGTCCCTGCTACTGCTACTAAAAGGGCCTGGCTAGAAACCACTACTGCTGAGGTGGGTGCTAAACTTACCCTCCCCCACTATACTACACTCTTTTTGAGCACTAATTCTAATGTTTCCCACAACTTAAAAAAAATAATCATATCGGTCATGGTCCCGCAAAGAAGGGGTGAGGACTGGGAGATCAAAATTGGAACTGGTGGGGCCTACTCACCACTATGCAAAACCTGGAAGGCCCAGATGCTAGAGGATTACTGGTGATGACTTTCCCCTTTGACGATCCCAACTGGATCCCCTCTCAGAGCACACCTCCCAGTGTGTGAATCCTCTCCACCACTTCAACTTTTTTCTGGACCTCCAAGTATGTTGACAGAGTAAAGGGAGTAACAACATAATAAAGAGAAGGTCGGAGTGCCTCCTCTAAATGTCTCACCCGAGACCCTCACCCAAAAAAAGTTCCAGAGAAAATCGAAGGAGATCCTTGAACATGATCCTTAACTCCATCATTAACATTCTCCCATTTTTAAGGGAGATTAGCTTCTGTCACTTCTCCACCTACATCATGGAAGAGAGAAATTACGCCCAAAACTCCCTCTTGAAGTCAGTCCATGAAATCTCAACCTCCCCCTTCTCCCCAAGATAGAGCGTCCACCACTTACACATTGTTCCCTACATTTGACTTATAGCCAGACAAACCTATTACTCTGTTAGAGCCCATATCTAGTAGAAATCTATCACCAGATCCTCTAACCAACTCTTTGTTTCCATATATGAGACGCTACACTCATACTTCGCAAGGGATTTCTGCTGATAGGTGTGAAGCACCCTCTTCCATAGGTCATTCTCCTCCTCTTGATCAGCCTGTTGTTGATCATCCATATCATCTTCCTGGACTTCAATCACCCGAACTACTCGTGGTCATCATCTAGGTGCCATTGTTGTAAGGTAAATAAGGAATTCCTAAGTCCAAGTAGTGTAGAAGATTGATTTTAAATTTTGATTAAAATTTTTATTTATTTAAATTCCTCAAACCCCAAGAACACACAATAACACAAGTCTTTATGATGCATGTACCTTTCCTAGGGTTTCTACCCTACAATCAATGTAATCTCACATGGTCATTTGGTAGGTCCCGAGTCCTTACATCAGATCACGGGGCCCCAAAAATCTAGTTTCCTAGGAGCCCTTCCCTGGCCTATTTCATGCACCAATATTACCTAACATTGTTTCCCAACCATCCCATGCAATCCTCACTTTCCCTAACCCCGATCTCCATCATATCTCTCAAACCTACTTCTAATACCATTTTGTCATGACCAGCTTCACCAAGATAATTTATTAGATAGAAAATTTCCAGACCCTTCTTTACTCAATTTGATGAAGAGAAAATAACCCACGAGTCCCGTCTTCTAGAGGCCCTGTAGTGCAGACTAGCAACAAGGGTATATAATCTCATGAAATATGGAATTAATTACCATTTTTATTTAGTAGGACCGGGAGATATGATAGTAAAAACCCAAAATACACTAAATTTGAAGGTAAAAGTAAATCCAAAACCCATTCCCATATGCATGTTCAATGATAAGCCCATAAAAGTAAAAGAAAAACTCTAAAGGGAAAGTACCAAAAGAATGAAAACAACAACAAAAATTGTCATGATGTCTGAGCTAGTACAGTTCCACATGGTCCCCAAAGTCCTCCTAAAATCCTAAAAGTTGTTTTATATACATAGGTTGAGTATACATGTATAATCAGTAGGGAAAACCAAAATCTCTCATGCACAAGTGGGGTGACAATCTAATGCCCCATGAGAAATATAGAGATAACCAAAACACCTAGCAAGGAAAGATACCCACCCAGTCTCACCAAGGCACAATCCCCAAAAATGTTTGTTAGTCAAATTAATAATAATAGCTCATTGAAATTGGGGTACCTCGCACCTCATTCCCACTGGTTATTAAAGACATCTTAAGTATCGTACCTTTCCCTCCATTATCACTGTAGTCCCATTTACATTCCCTCCCCACACACACCTGGGCTACCACAACCACACAACTAACTTGCAGACACTTGGTCCACAACAACCACACAAATCCCCACCCACAAACACCTGGGTGACAACAACTACCACACACGCCCAAAGATACCTGGGCCTCATCCCGAAGATACATGGGAAGAAAACCACCCACACAAAATTGGGCCAACCACCAAAACAACCTTGCCCGAAGAATATTGGTCTATAATGGACCTCATGCCACCATGTCTTACCCGAAGAGTATTGGTCTACTCAAGAGAGGGAGCAGAAATGAGATAATAACCAACCACTCATAGGAGTTTTGGGAAAAACACCCTCCCCCATGAAATGGAGGTGTTTGGCACAAAGTGATCAACTTTGGCGGGGAATGAATAAGAAACATAAGAACTAAAATTATATATATAGGTAAAAAACCACTCATCCCAACCTAGGGTTTCCAAAAACCATCTCATACACAAACACCATCATTACTATTCATTTATAAAAAGCACAACTCCCATAACCAAGTCACAACTCATTCCCGAGAATAATTTCCCTCTTGAACCCATTCATGTTATTACCTTCAAGTGGTTCCATTTAAATAATTATTCACTACCAGGAAACTAATAGGCATAGACACAAGCCATTGTAGAAAAAACTGAAAAGCAACAATTTAAGAATTCAAACCTAGTTCTCTTGTAAAGTCACAACCACAAAAGGGGTCTGTGAGATCCCTCAAAGTACTGGAACCAAACCAAGCCCAATATACAGCCCAACACATCCCCCATATCCATGAGATAACAACTGCACAATATGGGATCCCATCCCCATACATTCAACCTTAAAAGCATCAAGCAGAACAACCAAACAGATCACCAGAATAGAGAAAGAGAGTTTTCATATTTAGACACACCGTACCATTAGTTCTATCTTTTCGTTTGGTTAACTGGGGTGACCTCACACGGATTATTATTCATTGAGCATAAATTTAATCAACCTAGTTTATGTGATTAACTAGTTTCCATGTTACAACCATTTAATCATAGATTTACACAGAAAATAGAGGTTCAATAGTGCACAAGGAAGGACCACAAATGACCACAATTTTCAGTTGAAATAAGACCATACAATTCACAACATATAAGAAAAGGTAAAAGAGTAAAAAACATAAACATTCCCCTTCATTATTTAAAAACCATTTATTATATTTGTTAAGGTTTGGTTTCATCCATCCCCATAGAAACATTATCATACCCACCCTAAATGATACAGAGTAAATAGAGACATAGTAAAAACACAACTTGGATGATCAACGATCAAATTTTTTCTCCTCATTCCAAGAACTCTGGATACATGACTTGTAGGGGAGGAACACTCAGTGCTCCAAGAGTGGGTAGGAAAGGCTCTAGACTAAGCACACCACTATCCTCAGAAAGGGGAACTCCAAACACACCAAGGATAGAAAAAGAGACCATCCAAGAGGAAGAATGAATTGATGTGCGATAAAAGGTAAGATCCTATAATTACGTGATATTGAACAGATTTAAATGTATATCATGGTTTCTCCATGAAATTGGATGGTTACAAATGATGGAATAAATTGTTATTTAATAATTTCCATCAATGAGGTGGCCATGACAGTTGTGAGATAAATGATTTCATTTAAATAGAGTAAAACGTGTAACAACAACACGCAGTTTGGGCCCATTGAGGGTTTCCCAACCATAAGGGTATTTAAAACATTATTTATCATGATAAAAATAGTCTTGAACCACTTTAAATTGGGTAAAAGACTTAAAATGGCTTTACCGGAAAAATGGGCAAAGAGAAACCTGAAAACCCCCTCTGGCACCGATCGGGTGTGGCACTGATTGGTGACTCCCCGACTGGTGACAGACCAATAGGTGTCACTAATCAATGACACCACCATGACATCCTTACACCAAAATTCCATCCTATAGACCTAATGATGTGGTCCTATGCGACCCAAACACTAGAACATGCAATGTAATAAATTGGGAGGGTCCGACCAATTACAATTTGTGCGGTGAAGTCTAACTTGACTGATATTCCCAAAATATCCACTACATAGTCAAACACTCCCACCACATATACTAACTCTACTAGTACATTATAAGAAATTTTTTAGAACTCATTATTAATATTTATTACCTTATAAAACCTCCACCATTTTTGTCTTAAATGTTTGACTTATAATAACATTCTTCAGCTTCATCATCCAGTCTTCTTGAATTTTGGCCATCCACACTTTCTACTAACACACTCTAATACCTTTAGTCAACCACAAATTGGGCCAAAAAAATTTCCCTTTCAATTTGTATTAATTATATTATCTTCAAAATTAGATTTATCATGACCTCAACCCAATAATCTCCCATTTGAGAATCATTTTTGGGATTCAAAAAAAGTCATCATTCAGTTTCATCAATCCTCCTTACACACTTTGAATTTCCACTGTAGTGATATGGTTCCCCCTCTAAATCCTTCTGGTCCACCTATGCTTACAGAGGAACCACACGTACTAAATATGCTAGAAGTGGCCACATTTTTCTACATTTCTAATGAATTTTTTGTTATTTTAATCTATCATAGATACAACACTATATCTTCAAATAATAAATTTACAATGTTACATTTCAACTGGACGTGATTCATCCAATAATGAAACAATGGGTTTCCTGCTAAGTGGATTGCACATTTTGAATCAAAAAGGCACTCCAATTTCGTTACCTCATCTATGATCTTATATCAATATTTTTAGATAGACCAACTAATTCACTTATTCTATCAATAAGATATACATTACATCCATTATTGAGAGTTAAATCATGATTTAATGTTTCAATTTCTAACCCATTTTCATTCATATGCAATTAATCAAATAAAAAAAGTTGATTTTTATGTGTCTAAATAGAACGAAAATTATAAGTCTTCAAGAATGTATAACATCTTGCCTATTCTAGAAATAATTTCTATGAATTCAAAACCCATCATATATTAGTTAATATAATTCACAACAACCAAATTACCACTTCTAGGTTTTGATATAAACCTACTAACAAATCCCATCAATTTTGAAATGTTTGTAAAAGTAAAAAACCATGATTTACATCAATATTATGATAACTGAATCAAATAGTACCTTAATTATGTACTAAAAAATACATTCATTCAAGGTTACATCTCTTTAATATGTTTTAAATTCACAACTAGATTTGTGGTATCAAATTTAACCTAACACATTCTGATGTGATCCACAACCTTTAATATTTAATTAGCCTAAATCAATTATAATGTAGCAGAACTAAATTGTCCTATTATCCTTATCCCCCATATTCATTTTATTATACCTTGGTCCTTTATCTAAAATTATTTTGACCACATAGCTTCCATATCTTTAATAACTTCGTTCAATAGACATATAATAATTATTTCAGCCACGTATATATGAACTATAATAAAACCACCTTCATCAAAAACCATATTGAAACTATAATGATTATTATTTCTCTAGATAAACCTTCACGCAACCATAACGATGTTAAATTTAATGCTCCAATTAATTTCATCATTGTTTAAATAGTAAAGGATATGTTTTAGTCAGTTGAAGAGATCTTTATTCTATTAAACCTTGAAAAAAACTAACCACTCAATATAAATTTCTTCATCTATGTACCCATGAAGGAATGTTGTCTTCATATCCAACTTCTCAAGAAAATGAACAAAAGAAGATACTATATTTAACATTGTTAGGATAGTTTTTGTGATTCTATACTATATAAAATAACTTTATGAAATCCACTCATTTCATTTCTTGATAAACATTCATAATGATCTGACCCTTCTACATCTACATACCATCTACAAATACCTTTAGAAGATAAACCCACTTATTTTTAAAGAACTTATTCCTAGTAATCCTTGACATTAACTCCCATGTTTTAGACAGCAGAGGGATTAAAATTCATCCCCCATTGAAAACTATTATCATTAAATGTATTTTAAGGTCTTTTCCTCCACATGAATCTTGGCTTATCCATGTTCTATTAGAAGAAAGTAGTGAAAACTACTTATACACATTTTTACTAGGAATAACACTCTAATGTACTTATATAGTTTTGCATGTTTATAAACACCTTTTACTAATATATCTAGAAATAATCTTATTAGAACAGTAAATATAAATATTATAGTCTTTAATATTTTTAGTACAATTGGCCTAAGAAATTCCATCTAGACATGACCTACATTTAATAACTCCTCAGAATTTCCCATTGTTTTATGAACATCCATTAATACTAGATTCTCTAAAATGTTTATATATTTTGAACACCCATCCTGGTTAACCACATCTTTAAATTATATGCATCTCTCTTAAAAAACTCATTCATTCTTTTGATCCTTCCCTAAAATATCCTCATTAATGATTAGAATTTTATTTTTTATGGTTTTTTGAGAGTTTTTTATATAATTGGAAACAAAAATATTTTTTTCATAACCAATAAAGTTAAATTCTTGAGATGTTTTCTATATATTATGCTATTATTTGTAATGATCATGATCATATGAGAGAACACTTAGTAATTATAGGTGAATGACCTAAAGTTACATCTAGACTAATAGATCTCTAGATGATTCTATTCAATTAGAGGAAATAGGAAAATATTGATTTGGGGAGATTAAAAATTCATAGCTTATACCCAAAAACCATGTGGAGACCTATGTGAATCTTCATGAAATATGATTTCTACAATCATTGAGTTCATATATTCTATAAAACCATTCTGTTTTGGAGTACATGGAATGATTTTCTCAAATTGAATCCCAATTCCCTAGTAGAAACCAATGAATACTCTACTTCTATACTCACCACCATTTTCCTACAATAAGCACTTTAATATAAATTCAACCACCTTTTCCAATATTGAGAGGGTAGTCCACGAAGGGAGAGAGATCAATATCAATCACCTAGATTACTATAATTATTGAATAATTGAGGCATCCATATCATAACATACATTTATATTTCATAATTTTAGATGAAAACAAAATATATCTCACAAAAAATCATATTGAAGAACATTAATGATTTAGTGTTTCTAAAGACTATATAAATAATCAAATTTTATATATTTAATCCTAAGACACTGTCATTTTAATACTTTAAAAATGGTACCCATGTAGACTTATCATTATTAATAAATTTATTCATGATATGTGGAAAAAGAAACATAATAAACGGTGATCTTAGATAGTCAGTAAGGGTAGGCAAATGATATTACAATCATAGATCATAAGTAATGATAATGTGAGTATAATGGTATGGGAAAATGCTCATAAAATGCAATAATCATACCCAATTTGTCATAGAGAATAAATCATTTTTCATGACATAGATAATAGGAATCACCAAGGACAAAACTAATGAGAGTTAAGAAACAAGAATCATTATCCTTGAGTTATGAGATAATAACATAGATATAAAAATATAGTGCCATAGTGTGGAATATAAATAATCATAATAAATAATTTTATTTTTCTAGGATAACTTCCAAGAACATCACAACATTTTGGATAGAATGAGTTAATGGATTGTGTTTTCTCCCTATTATTTGACATTTCATCTCATGAGATATAAGGCATTACACACTAAATTAGAGAGATGTAACATTCCAGGACCACTTGTCACTTAATTTACATAGCCAAGTAGGATTTTGGGTTAATTGTATATTCCCAAAAATCTCAAGAGATATAACATTACCTATTTCATAATAGGGTGACATAATTATAGGGAAAACTATTAAATAACCTAAATAATAGATATGTTTTCTACATTAACATTCAATCATTGAAAATGATATCATAACTTCTTTAACTGATCGTAAAGAAATAGTTTTAAAGAATAATTCCATTAAAATATAATCATAATACATTAATAGAAATAATATGAATGTTATTATTATAAAATATCCTTAAAAATCAAAATAATTAAAAAATTATATTGATATAGGTGAAATAAATTCTACTACCAAAGAATTATAATTATGATTGAAATTACATGATGAAATACCCTTTCCTTTTGGTGATGATAAAATAATAAAAAATCCCAGAACAATGTGAATATTATTTTTTAAAAAAATATGTAAAATTATAATGTAATATTAATAATAAATAATGGTCACTATGATACGAAAATGTGACCATGTTTCAAATTTTAAACACACTCTTTCATAACTTTATAATGAAAATATATATAAATCATATAGAAAAAGTTAATAAATATATATTATTAAAAACATTATAGAAGATATAATATAGTTCAATATAAATATAAAATCATTATTCTATTATATATAATAATATTCTAGAAATAATTTAAGGAACATGGATATAGAGGAAAATAATTATTGACCAAAAAGAAGATATAAGGACAATTTCTCTTATAAGATTTCTTTTTAGTTAATTATTATACAAAATAGGTAGGAAATTAAAATATGATATTTAAAGAAAAACATTAAAATTTGGATAAAAATATATGGGGTTTAAGATAAAAATATTATATAATTTTATTAAAAAATAAATTTACACTCAGCTATGAAAATTACCTCATCTTTTATATCATCTTTTTAGATTCTATTTTAGCTTTATTGAATCGGTGTTTTGGGGAAAAAACATTAGGTTATAGGATAGAGTTTGAGAATGGATTTTAGAGGAGTATGGTTGAGATAAAGCGATAAAAGTGTGTGAATAATCAAGGATATGAGAGGTTCTTTTATAGGTCTGGGGATTGGAACCCTAGTAAATACTTATAACATTAAAATAATATAAACCTATTTATACTGATAATTTGGAAAAAATAAAACACAAATTAAAAAATTGGGGATATATTTTTATATGCACACATCCAATTAATTAAATATGTTGTTTTTTGCATTGAAGGCCTTATCCCCTTAATTTATCCCATTTTAATCCGCAATAACATTTATCGTGGTGAATATTTTTACCATAAACATAGATTTATGAAAAAAAATGAAACTAAATTTTTTATAAATTTTGAATATGATTACTCTAAATATTGAAAAAATTTCAAATTATTTAATATCAAATGTGATATAAATTAATACTTATATCTGGCCCCCAAAAATTTAAAAAATGTTTTAGAAAAAAAATTAAAGCCTAAGTGTTATTTTATTTTCATTACATGATTAGTAAAAACCATTAGATGAATGTAAATTTACTTAATTATAAATATTATCTACATATTTTATTGTAATAAATTATCAGTAGTGATTAATTTTATTTATCATGATAAAAACACATTGTAGAAATAAATTTTTTCTGACAAATATCTCTTTTAATTTAATTATTTTATCTTCATTTATAACCATTTGTTAATCAATGATTGACTATTTTTAATTTTATATACAATTTTAAAAATATTTTACAATAAATTAAATACCTTAAATAAGTAAAATATACATTATAAATAAAATAATATAAAAAAATTTGTTTAAACAGAACATATCAATTTAGTAAGGAAGATTAATGTTCATTAAAATTAATTAATTAATTCATAGATGTTATTTATTTATTTTAATAAATTTTAATTGAATATTAATTGATACATTTTATTTATATCATTAATTATAATTATTAAATTTATAAAAATATATAATTCATAAAAATAGTTCATCGTTGTTTATATATTTTCAATAGTTTTTTCTTTTATGAATGAGACAAATTTTATTTTTTAAAATATTTTATTTTATTAATTACATTTTAAAAATTTAGTAATATATTTAATTTTTTATTTTCATAAATAAATATTCACATATGTTCGGTCTTCTTTACATTGAAAACTATCAAACACATCAAATTTATTTTATATGAGAATATATATTGAAATCACGGTGTGTAACATTTTACCCCTTAAATGAATTTGACCCTAAAAATTTCATTACTATAATGAAACAATGAGGATAATTCTACCCAATTAAATCCTTTGATTCCAATTTAAATTAATTAAACATATGGTTTCACTAAAATGAACTTTGACTAGGTTGGTAGTATTGTTCCAACACAATTTATCTATTCAATCAAGAATTTACACCAGTTGTTCCTTATAAGATTAATCATGTTACAATTGTACATCATATTAGTTTATTAAAGTTTATGGATCTAGTATGTAGTTCTTCAATAGATATTAATGGAATATATCATAAACCAGTAAAAGGGTTGGTATAAGTTCCAACTGATAAGTTATTATCCCAATATGATTAAGAATCTCATATGAGACCTTGTATCTTTGGATATAATTCCCCTTATTTCCAAATTTAATAACCATATTCCAAAGAAATATTTTAAGTAATTCTTTATCACCATATATTAACACTATATCTCTCTGATGTTTCTCATGTTAACACTTTTTCGACTCTATTCTACCTTGATGTGATACTAAATCACTATTTTAAATTTGGGTTATGGGTACAATCCAGATTGATCCTAGCTATAACTGTCCAATTTTCTTGTATATAGGTGAGGAGATAACCTTGATCATGCCTAAATGTAGTTATATGTTTTCTAACACTAGTGCGGGAAAACTATTTTCTATGTGAAGGGTGAAGAAAAGACCTTATATCCTTGAATGAGGTATACTCATGGAAAAAATATGACCTATTGTCATGAACAAATCCCACTAATGATAATAAAACCCCTATCCTAGGATACTATAACCACAATTAGTCATTCCTATGGATATAGGTGACTTCTAGACATGGGGTGACCCTGCCAGTAGATATAGAACTCCTATAAACACATGCACATTGGACTATATCTAAAGGTATAACCCTAGAACAATAATATACTTAATTAAAAAGAAATAAAAAATTATATTTAGTTAATTGATAGTGGAACATAGTTTTCTATAAAAATGTATGGGTTTGAAACCTTTTGAGGTATAATTTTTCCCACGTTTTATTTATGGTCAATTTTAAGGTGTAGGCATAGAACTGGTCCAACATAAAAAATCTACAGACTTGGGATATAGCTAATCCAACAGACACCACTGGATTAATAGTCATGGTTATCACCCCCCAACCATAGTTATAAGGGATATATCAATGGTTATGGAATTTGTATTTAACCCAATTTTTAACTAGTGAACAAATGTAACCTTCACTGCCATTAATTTTGTAAGACCATGCCATGATTATTCTTTTTCTCTTTCTTTATCCCATAATGTTGAAGTTTATTTTTTCTTTAAATAAAGGGATTAAAAGGGATCAATATGAATACATGAGTAGAAAATATTGATGTAAGACACTTTTTGAAGATGGAGGTGTTAATACAAACTCTCTTTTGAAATATACAAAGAAATAGCTCATCATATCTTCAAAGGTTTGAATGGACCTCTCAGAATATCCATTTGATTGGGGATGATATAAAATTCTAAATTTCAATTCCATATTCAATTATTACTAAATTCCTCTTAAAAAATTGATTTAATTCTTAGATATCATTTAAATATAATTGGGAGTGGTACTAAATGAAACGTTTCCACTTATCTAATCAAAATCATGGAATGTTTGTTCAAGTAAAAAATATTATTCATTTAAAAAATCATGGAATTATTAAATTTTATGACTACATCCCAAACGGATAATTGTATATTTTAGGAGGGATGTAATGAAATCTAGGGTGATATTTTTTCATACATATACTTCTGTGGTTATTTATAACATAATACCATTCGATTTATAATGTTCAACCTTAACTTTCTATTATACCAATCATCAAGATACATACTTCACAATATCCTTCTTCATGTTGTCCCACTTGTAATGATCTTTGAGATCGCTCTTCCATTTAAATTCCAAGATAGGTAAACAATGTTGATAGGTGTTCTTCATCCAATAGTACCTCTATTAATGTTTGTATTTAAGTGACACATATTTTGGTTTTATATAGTATAATTTTATCATGGTCATAGTTGAACTCTAGAGCATACCTTATCTTCTTTTACAACTCCATATCTTCTATCTATGATGCTTAAATCTTCACATGGGTTGATGGTTGAATGGTCTTCTGAGAATGATATGAATTTTCATATTTGATTATTAATTTATGGTATATATTATATAAAACCCAATTATTGTATCTTTTTCAATTATCTATATAGAATATCTATCTTGATCCATCCAACTCAAATCATTTAAGAACTTTTTTTTCCTCACATGGTGGTAATGTATCAGGATGTACTAATATTTAATCAACTCTGAAAATCTTCCCTAGATAATCATTAACTATTTCTATGTAAATATATAATTTAAGATTTTATAATATTTATATATATATCACACCTTTCACTATAATGATAATGAATTTATATTTTCAATGAAAATATAACCACTTCCAGATAAAAAAACATCATTCATGTAATTTTTCTCATTAATCATAAATTGATTTGAGTAATATGATACCACAATATCATTTTATATGAGTAAAAATGTCAAAACATTACTTGATTCACCCTAATGTATCAAAAACCCTTTTCTAATATATGGAACTGTAAAGTCAGGGGTAATAAACAAACTTCTCTTTAGTTCCTTGAGATTTTCTTCAAATTCATTATTCCAGAAGATCTTACATCCCTATCAAGTCAACATAGTTGGAGGATTTTATATTTATAATAAATTTCCCACAAGTCATTGATAATATTCAACCAAACCATGGGAAAAAAATCTTAGTCATTTTTTCTCATCTAGGACATTGTTAAATATCCTCCATTTTTAATGGTTCAATATATATACCCATGCTTTAAATTACACGACCCAAGATTGATCCTTCCTAAATCCAAAATTCACACTTGAAAAATTTTTCATAAAAATTCTCCATTATATATGTCTTCATAATAGTCCCCCATTTATCATCATATTATTCCTTGGTGAATGAATAAATGAGATATCATTTTTGAACACTACCAAAAATAGATTGATGTAATATCTAAAGTCTCTTTTCATCAAATCTAGAAAGATATTGGGGAATATTAAATTCTAAATAGAATCATCAAAATTTAGGAATGATATAATTCATATCATAATATATCTTGGGGATATCCTCCTTTTTGACCCTTAATTGATGGAATTTAGATTGAAGGTCAATCATTAAGAATTTTTGATAACCTTACAATTGATTGAACAAGTCATTGATACATGGTATAAGTTAATGTTTCTTGATTTTGATCTTATTGATTTCATGATAATAAATGTATAGATGCATTCACCCATCATTCTTCTTATTTATTAAATAACTAGTTCACCTCATAGTGAATAACTAGGGTATATTAATCCCTTATTTAGATTCTTTTAGAGTTATTCTTAAATTCCTACATCTCAATTAGGTCTATTCTATTAGGACTCATCAATATAGGCATTACACAAGGTATGAGTACTATTGAAAAATCAACTTTATTATTCCGATTACAGTACACCAAAATCAGTGTTTATAGATGGTATACTAAACTGCAGCTAAAACACTTATTGTCTTCGAAAACTTGACACTTCTCCCAAGAAACCCATCTTCCTCAACCCCCATGACTCCTTGAATCCCTACCCCTGCCACGCCTTGCTGTCGATCTTAATCCCTTCTTCCCCTCGCTGCGCCTCGCTGCCAGTCCCAAGCCACACAGCTCGTTGCAAGCGTCACCGCCCCTTAATTGGTTTTATCATATATATTATGGCTCTATCCTCTTGTATCATCAAAAAGCATAGACCCATTTACAAAGTTATCTTTTTATTCTTTTTTTCTCTATCATTTTCTATTTTTAATTGGATTCTCATTCTTGTGAATCCCTCTATTTGGTTTGGATGTTCATTCATGTGAACCTCCTCTATTTATTGAGAAGGTTTTTTAATTTTTATATTTATAATCTTGTTAATATAGTAATAATTTGTATGTTACTTATTCCATGTGTATTGATGTTATGCTAGATTTATTTTTTAAAATAAATCATATTATCATGATATTCCTAAATTTTTTGGTCAATTCGATGTGGGAACGTGTTTCTCGTTGTATAAGTGGATAGGTGTAATTTTTTAATGTCATATTTTAATTATAAATATATTATAATTTCATGTTTTATAACTCATTTTATGTTTTTTAATCACAATATAATTTAAATTGTTATATTTTTTTAGAAATATGTAATGTGTCCTTTAAAAAAATTCAAATAATTCATTGTGGGGAACCAAAAAAAAATTCGTGTCTCTATATTAGAAATTTCGTATTAGATCTTAAACTAGAATGGGTTATGATAAAAATATATTTTAAAATTATATGTGTTTTAAATTGGGTAATAGGTGTTAATACAAGATGTTCAATTTTTAAAAGGAAATGGTAATGTAATTTTGAAATGTAATTCATTTATAATTTTGATGTAAAATGGAAACTAGTGTGGAATTTTTTATAATACACATTCTTAGTGTAATGAAGCTTTGAAATGTATGGCGGGAACGGATTCTTCCCACTCAAATTTTATCATTTTTCAGTTGTGTATTGTGAGATATTTCCAAAAACTAAATTTATATATTGATTCTGGAAATAATAACGTGTTTTCTATAAACATTTTGATAAATTTATTTCCTTGATAAGATATAATTTAAAAGTAAGTCAACCATATAAAATCCAAATGGGATCATATAATCGAGAGTACCATGGCCTGTATTATGATTAGTATAGAAAGTAAAGGATTATGGGGTTGATTTCATATGGTATAGTATTGATGTGTCTTTATGGTTTGGTATTTTTGGGATTTTGGATCCATTTTTTAGAAGTGTATTGAATCATTAGGGATATTTATTAGTGTGATAGTTTTGGATGTTGAATTATTTGTGTTTATAATGATTTGGGTTAGATTTAGAAGCTATGACATAGATATGGTATTCATGAATTGGGTTATAGTTTGAGGTGTGTTTAAAATTATTTATAAGTTATATGATATTGGTTTAGATATTTGGGTTCTTGACTTGGATAGTTTTGGGGATTTTAGGTGCCTTTAAAATATTATTATTATTGATATAATAGATTCCTCAGTTCATTTATTTCCAATATAGAGGAAATAAGTCTTTAGATAGATGTTTCTTGAGACTTATCTATATTAAATGGTGATATTTTTGGAATGATATAATGTTTTTACCTTATTAACTTGATTATGGTGTCATTAAGGTCTATTGTTGGAAATTTTAAATGGAAAAAGCATTCAATAGTTTAAATTTTTTATTCAGATTGAGGGGTATTTTTTGATAATGGATTCCAAATTCATTTATAGAATTGAGTTTACATTCTATGTTTTTTTATTGAGGTTTTTGGTTTTCTATTTGAATTTGGGATTTAGGTATTGAAAATGGGATTCCATATATATTTTACAATTACATGTGTCATTGGGTTCTGGGAGGGTGTTAAATAGTTAATGTTGGACTTCTAAGATTCCCGAGTATCCTAAGAGTGAAACGAGGGAACCGATGACCCCATAAAATGTAATTGATAAACAATATATATATATATATATAATGTGAGTATTTTTGGTCAATTACCCCATCTTTATCCTTTTCCCCTTTCTCTCTAAATCCCACACTTGTCTAGCCATAATGAAGGCCCGTTTTAAATATGGTATTGTGCATTCTGAAATAACATTTATATGTTTATGTGATTGATGCATTTTATGTGCTTCACGTGGAACCTATGAGAATATTAACATTAGAGGTGGTGATTAGGTTTGAGATAGAGTGTGTTGATAAGTGAAAAAATGGATGGTTTGAATGAGATGTGATGTTGGATGATGTGTGATATGGCTGTGTGAAGATCATAGGTGTAGTGATGATGTGTGATGCATGAGCATGGAGTTTTAAAGTGAATTGTGTATGGGGTTTTTTTGGATTGGTTTTTTTCCTAGTAGCTAAAGATTGATTGAAAAGTCAAATTCTCAAATTAAATGAAATTCACATGTATTAAGTTTATTGGGGATGGAAATAAATGGATGATAGAATAAATTATATTGTGCACTGAGAAGGTGCATTATATTTTTATATATATAATGTTTATTTTTTATTTATAAATAAATTATAACAGTATATTATTTTGATATTATACATGTAAAATCATTAATATAGTGTATGTTTATTTTTTTTTTGATACGAAGCATGTCTATGGTTATGAGGTAGAGAATTGTTAGTGTGTAAATATGGAAAACATTGTGTTTCTCAATTATTAATTGATTTCATTGTGATTTAATAAGGTTTCCTTATTATAAATTTCACATATATAATCTTGATTTTTTTTAAGAATATCGTATAAAACATTTTAGAATTATCTTATAGGTTTCATCTTGAAACTTGTCTACTAGAATCCATGTTGGGTCATAAGGTGCTAAAAAGGTTACCCCAATACTTAACCTCACATGTTTTAAAGAATTCCCTTACTATATATATTGGAGAAAAAAGTCATCAGAGTTACAACAGAGAATTTAATTTCAATATCTAGTACTAATAATAATAATAATAAAACATAGGGTAATTTCATCACAATTTCCAGTGCTAATCATTTAGAAAATCTTTCACATATTACATGATATTTAAGGATATAATCTAAATATCCAAAATCCCTCACAAGTTGAATTTTTTGTATTATATGTTCTAAATTTAACTTTCTTTGACTAAATGACATGAATTTCAAGAGGAATCACTATAATTTTTCATAGACCACATTGACAGATGGTTATCCTTGTGTTTCCCTCCCTAAAGAATTTGAGACACCATTGTTTTCCCACTACATCATCTCTCACACCCTCTGTGAGCATCCAATGAATAGATCAGTTGATTCCTTCCCATTCAGGAGCCTCAGTACTGAGGGAGTAGGGTGACACTCTTAGTTTTTTGCAGTTATACTAGAGAGTTACTGTTATAGGTACAAATTTTAATATGAATAAATTTATTTCACTCTTTTTATACAAATTGTTTGTTTAAAAAATATGGAAACAATGAAACTATGAAGAAAAATATAAAATGTTTAGATGTATGGAATATAATTGGACAAAAGATAGTTGTGCCATTTGATTCTTATGGGGTCCCTATGTATGACACCACCATATTACTTGGACAGATTCTTGGTAAGATGGCCACATAGTCGGTTTCCCTTCCAATTACATGTGATAATTGTAGTCATATGCCATCATCAGGGAATAATGAATTTTTTTATTCACAAATAAAGCAAATTTTAACACATTATGGAGTGATTTAATTTCATTATGTTATTAAATTTTAATATTTTTGAAATATATTTTTGTGTACATATGTCTTTCCACTTTACAGTTGATGATGAGCTAGAATGAAAGTGGACATTGAGAAATATGGGAAATAAATGGAAAGACATTAAAGGGTGATTATGGGGATATTTAAAATATTACTCATTGAGCACAAAACATATTTATGACAAGGTACCCAATTAGGTACCTAGAGACCAATGGAAAGTTTTTATTGACAAACATTGTGATGATAAGAACATGACATATATATATATATATAATTACTCTCAATTTAGATTTATACATGTATATGAAATGAATATGAAATTTCATACATTACTGTTAAATTGTATTTTATTTATATAAGGATCATTCAAGGGAGAATTCATCGAGACAGGATATGCAAATCAACCCTCGCACTGTGGTGTCAAAGTGTTTTCTTGATGCCAATCAAATATAGTATTCTTTTCATTAGTTTAAATATTTATAAGAATATATTTTCTATTTAAAATAATAAATTTTGTTTTTATATCTTTTGAATGTATTCATAGATTTTAGGGAACCAATCATCCCAAATAGAAGTGTGGTTGGATGTTCAATAAACAATATGATCAAAGTTTCGTTAATGATCCTGCTGATGAATTTTGGGTATGAATTCATTTATCATTAGAATGACTTATTATCAGTTGAAATTATATGAGTATATATTGCTTGTAATATGAATGATATTTGTTTTATAGGTAAAAATTAAAGAACTATGGGATTTATGTCCTGTGAAATCATACTCAGTCTCCCAGGATAACCTAGTTGGAGAAAAATATGGGAAGGAGCATCCGGGTCGAGTGTACGGGATGGGATTGGGACCCAAAACATTTAAGGTCTTTAGAAAACCATATGATATTGAAGCTATATCTACTCTTGGATGTAGTCGAGATGGTCAGAGAGATTATGTTTCTATGAAAAACACAATTCAGGAACATGGGGCTCACATATTAGCATTGTAGAAGGCATTGGACAATTTATATCAATGGAAGACCAGATCTGTCCCTAGTAATATTTCATTGATGCTGAGTGGTAAGCAGGTAAATCACAAAACTTCAAAATCATTTAGTTTTGAAAAATTTATTAGTTTTATGTTTAAATATAAATATAAAACATTATTTAATTTTTAGTATAATTTTATTATCTGTGCTGGTAGCAGGAAGTAGAGATGGAGGTGGAGAGGGTGAGAACCATGTTCATCATCAGACAATGATTAATGGTCTTGTTGATATGTTGGAAAATAATGGAAATATAGGGTTTGTTCATGTATCATGTTTCATGTATCATGTATTGTGTATCATGTATCATGTATCATGTATAATTTATCATGTATCATGTATCATGTATCATGTATCATGTATCATGTATCATGTATCATGTATCATGTATCATGTATCATGTATCATGTATCATGTATCATGTATCATGTATCATGTATCATGTATCATGTATCATTATCATGTATCATGTATCATGTATCATGTATCATGTATCATGTATCATGTATCATGTCTGGCACAGCGTAGTCACATAACATTTTCATGACCTATCATTTTTATGATACCCCTTTTTTGACAAAGGAAGTGGAATTTGACATGGCTTGATGATTTAGTATGGTAGTGAGCCTAGAAATGGTGAAGTATGAGGTTCATGGAATATGAAGTAATCTATGTTCCATCTGGAAGACCAAAATATTTCATAATTTCATTTATGTTATGTTGGGATGTCTATATTAGTATTTTGTACTAACTACAATTTTTTATTTTGATTCATTATATTTAAGTTGGATACACAAGCCCCATAGTTGTGTCATTGAAGGATGGTTCCCAAAAATGTTGGGTCAAACATTGAACATAGTTTAAACATAGTAATGATCACTTCTCACAAGATATCCTTTGAGGTGTGTTCCCTAGATGGTATGTGAGAGTTTTTTGGCCACACACCATCACTATAGTGGAGAATAATACTTGGAGGATGATGGAGATCCAAATTGGGATCTACACCACTATGTGCTTGAGAACATTTAGTTATCATATATATTAGATTGATGATCATGTAATAATCATATCATATACTAGCATTTAGATATATACAAAATAAATTTTAATTTTTACTGGTCAAGTATGAGTGTCGGTACTCCCACTATAAAAATTTCTTATTTATGAAAGACCTCAATATCCTAATAGTGCTCCCAACAAATTTAATATGTTTCATAGGAGGATATTACGCTTCTTCCTAATTTTTTTTGGATATGGATGAAATCCAATTGACCAATCTCATATAGTTTAAACTATATTTTCTATTAAAAGCTTTCAGAAACCATTAACATGAACCTGCTTCAACCCACCATGTGCCTGTATTGATTCCTCACTGACCACATACTTTTTTTAGAAATAACACATATTAAATTTCTTTTGGGTGAGTATATTTCAAGAACACTCATCTTTAATAGTCGAAATATCTAAATCCATATTCAGAAGCATTTTACCCTAGGTACCCCAATATCACGTTGAGCATGCTCACCACTACTTGTAACCAACTTCCTATGACATCTCTTGGCCTTACCAAATCATACTCATTTATGTCACCTTTCAAAAAAAAACATTCTACTACATTCCCAATCCAACAATCCTAGATAATCAAAAAGTATCCAAAGAAAATTGCCTAGACCCGAGATTCTCCCAAGTATGTATTTGAACTAGTACCTAGCATTCACCATGGAATACAATAGTACCCTCTTCTAGTTATAGAGAAACTCAAAAACTAAAACAACCATCCAATGACCGGTCCAACACTCACATGAGTGTTACAATCCAATATTTGAAATTTTTAATCCATATATAAAGGCTTTGTATAAATCAATTGTTCTGTAAACCTCCTATGTATTCCTTCCATAAAAAAATCATTGGTTTTAATTATTTATCTTGGTATATTTATTCTCTCCCAACATACTTAGTATAGTGTCAATATATTTTGAATGACTAAATCTAGAATAGGAGTTACAATGTTTCTATACATTACCTATTCCTGGTCCACAAATAAAAACATCCTGAAATTTTTGAAAAGTTATATTGATAGCCCTGTTTAGATCTTCTCATACATGATCCAACAAAACACGTTATTCTTTCATTGAACCAACCCATGATGCCACATCTATGGATGATTTATGACTTGGTCCTATAATGGATCAACCACCTTAGCGCACCCTAAAAAACTCCTTGAACTTCCATGTTATATCTTTAAATGGTTACAACCTAAAATGTTCACATCATATTTAACATGAGTCATAGATGGAAGGCTCAGTTCCCATTGAAACTTTGATCACTAAAGCATCAATAAATATACTCTGGACATATATGTTTAAGATATTATCATCATAATAGCTAGTGTTTTAATTATGTTATTGATCACACGACCTTAGATACCAATGATACCATGTTATTTCATGCATAACCAAAAAATTACAAAAATGAATCTCATCATTCTTCACTAGTTGTGTAATCAACCAACCACCATTACATCGTGTTTCCATGAATTCATAGACGTACTAGTGATCGATAAAACTCATGGATCAGTTATTTATCTTGAGCATCAATATATCATCCAGAATTAGTTTAAACTCAAACCAATGTTTCAAAATTTATTATTATGTCTGAGATATGAAATAATGAATATAACAACTCATCGTCTTCAAGAATTCATTCTGGCCATTTCCAATTGGTCAATTACAGCTTTTTCAATATACATGAAAGGAAAATGTATCCATAATACTCATCATTCTCCCCACCAAAGGAGATTAATAAGAAATATTTTATTCAAATTAAAAACCTTCCATGGCACATGCGTCATCCACTACTAAATTTGGATAAAAAAACAAGGATAAAACACTTATATTAATCATTAACCTGAATAGAAAAAAATAAAATCATCTTACTAGTGTTATAGAATAGGTTTTCTCATAGATGGATGTGTGATTCTCTTACCAAGTCATGTTTAATAACTTAATCAATATCAAACATAAAGACTAAACTAAAACTAATCAGAAGTGTTTTTGGAACAAATTATTTTTACAATATTATCCTGATCACTTTGATAATTCATTATTTTTAGGACGGATCAGGGATATATCTTCTGAGTTCATGATATGTAGTTTGAAGGCATACAAATTAGAAGTTTGGTCTATATAGTAAAAAGTCATACATTTAGATCTATGATACATTGTTAGATAGTTGAGACATTGTTGTTTATTTTATTTTGATATATGTTCTCTATAACTGATTTTTATAAAACATTGTAAGATTTTTAACTAATATAAATTGTTATATGTTTTAGATTATTCTATTATATGTTCTTTACAGATTCTTTTAGGGTACTGAAACTAGGGATACATAGTCTACTACCTTGTTACATGTAAATCTACATTTAGTGGTTGTTTGAACCGATGCGAATGAAATGGACTATATTTCACAGTAGTTTAAACTACCACTATAGTTTGATATTCTATAATTTTATGTGGTTAAAACCAATGTTAATAAATTTATGTTATTGTTTTCTAATGATTATGGTGGTTTAGCAGCGGTTTTAATGATTAAAATTTGAAAAAAATAGTCGCACTTTAACCACCACTAAAAAACTGCTACTATGAGGATATTTTATTGTAATGGGAAGACTAATAAAATATTCACAAAAAATTGATATATTCACATTTTATGATCCCCTGATTTCAATAGGATGTCATTTATGAAGGAATTAAAATTTTATTTTTTAATGGATGATCCGAATCAAAATTTGAGATTCAGAATAGAATTTTATGAATTGTAAACATTAAAAGATATTTTTTAGATGGATTTAATTCATGATAGGTTCCTTAGTGTTCTATTGAATTTTTTTATCATAAGACTTTAAAAACCCCGTTTTTTGGAAAGGGTAGTGAGGGTGAATGGTTTTCACACCATTACTATACTTTAGAGCCCATATGTGGGAGATCACAATTTGGACTAACAATTATAGAGGTGGTGAGTGTATATGAAAGGGGTTCTGTAAAAAATTATATAGAAGAATGTAGAGGCTCTTCAAGGATTGAATATATGTGCAATAAGACATGTTATGGGGGGTTCCACCTTAGGAATTATTGGTTCATAGTTAGTGCACGGTTTGAACTAACACATTTAAAAAACATGAGCCTATATAAAAGGATTGAAATTACTATTTTACCCTATTTACTTTAATCTTTAACCTCCCTTCATCGCCTCACTCATGCACATCAGATCCCTCCCCCACATAGATGTTTTCCACTCCTCCTAGACATGGTTGGGTCTCCTTTTTTTTGGACAAAAAATTGTTCTCCTTCATGTGAATTTAAAGCATAATATATATTCTATAATTCCTCCTTTCTCCTTTCTCAGTTTACCTTACTATATTGAACGATATTTCAATTTGAGATCATATTCTTTATTTTCAATGCATTTTTATATTCCTATGATTTCACTCCAATTAGCTCGAATCAAATCTCGATAGTGGATGGGTGATGCAACATAAGATTGAGGTAGAAGGACTATATATTATCCCTTAATTTGTGTCTTCAGTTTATAAAAAATGTCATTATTCCATGTAGCATATTTTCCTTGTGTTACCATTAAAATGTGAAATTATTTATATAGAATCCAATTACATAGTTTGGATAACCATTCTATATTTAATTAAACTATTTTGGGTTGTTCACCTCAACTAAAACCACCCCTTAATGTATGTTTCGTACATTCAATATGATTTGTATTCCATGTCTATGAAATGATACAACCCTTGTGGCAAGTTAGTGTTAATTCGTATGATTACAAATCACATAAAATGATTTAATTAACTCTGTGTAATGTTGGTTTAAATCTAATGTAAGAGGTTCAAATTGAATTAATTGAGTTGTTAAGATAAAAAAAAATAAATTTATTAAATTAAACCACCAATGAGGTATTCTTTATTCATTAATATAAATGTTAAATCAAATAAATTTTTCTGGAATGATAATTGGATTGTATATTCCCATGGCCTTCTTAATTATTTATAAATTGAATGGACCGGATTTTTTACTTGAATTATCATATGACATGTTTGTAGATGTTGGATCTTATTTATTCAAACAGGAATTATGTTTTAGTGTGCTTAATAATATGGAATTATTTATTAACTAAATTTAATTGATTAGATGATTTATACAACACCACGACTGAACCATGGTTTCCCAAGTTGGAATTACATGGATGGAATCATTGGTTAGATGAATCGTGTTACACTTTGAGTGATACATGGGTTCCTTACAAGGAAATACTTAGACGAGATCATTGGATGACTAAGACTATATGTACCATAAGGGACACATCAGTTCGTTATATAGAGAAATTTGAATGACTTGGAGTTTATGTGAAATATATTATTCCTTTAGCAATACCTTCATTATATGAAATGACTTGGATGGTATCATTAATTAAATAAATTTTAATATACCATAGAGAGATACCCGAGTTCCTTATACATAAATCCTTTTACATGTATATTGGTTAAATATTTTACATTTCCCTTGACCGAAACATAGATTCCCAAGTAGGAATTCCTTACACAGGCTCAAAAATTAATGAGACAAATTATATTATAGATCATCATATTAAAGGATGTTTTCAGTTTACCTTGAGTATTATATGAATGTTATAATTGTATGGCCATGGATTTGACCCATTCTTTGGATGTTTTAGTTGATTCATTAATTAATTATGCGACTCTAGTAACAATATTATATGGATTCCTTGTCCATAAACCTTAGTTACTAACTGGTGTATATATATCTCATCATAGAAATGTTTATATATATATATATATATATACACACATTATGTCATGTTAGATATGTTCTTGTTTATGATGATGTTGGTATGGTCGGCAATGTGTTATTTGAGAAATCTAAGCCCAACTGATTTTAATTTATTTATTTACTTTATTTTTTATACCTACATTGATATACATTATATTCTATGACTAGATTTAATTATACCTGATTGGAGGTGGCCTATTGAGTTTATCTTATACCCTATTCGGGCTGATGTTTGGTACCCGGAGAGACCACATGGTTGTAGGATTTGGTTCTGGATTTGGCATGCTCACTGTAATTCATTTTCTATGGTTATTATTGGACATGGGATATTAGGATTGTAGGACTAAGACCTTTCCTAGGATACTCAAAGTGATATCATTTGGGGATTTTTATTTCTTTTCATTATGCATGATTATGTATTATGTTCTAAATGATCACTAACATTATAGTGTAGCATCATATGGACATTAATGGTTGTGTATTTGGTGTTATAAATTTTAATATTTATTATTATCACCCACTACTTTATTATTTATTATTCTTATGGTGTACTTGGTACTAATATATATGCTAAAGTCTCCATAATTTACCACCATTAGACCCTCACAGCTAGTTGGCAACCTCTATCATATGGGGAGACATTCTTGAGTCTTTATGGTGAATAGTCCAGAAACCATTTATAGAGTGATCTAGTTCATGATGTGAAAAAGTTTTATCAGAAATTTATTTTACTTTTTCTTACACTTTTTATATGGTAAAAATGACATTAGTGATCTGTTAGTACAAGTTAGATTGTATTGATTAAGAATTTTTAATAAATGCATGGAAAAAGACTATTTTTCTAGGGATGGGACTATTGTACATGATTTTCATTATTATCATTGATTAATATTTTATCATTGGTGATGGATGTAATTTATTCATAATGATTTATGGTATTTTACCCTGTCCCATAATAGAAATGATGTATTGTTACATGTATAATTATAGGCAAATAAAAATTTACATGAAACAAATATTCCATGAAATATATATATCATTGCTTGACTACTTTATATTTTTTGGATGTTCCTTGAGTGATTATGATGCATGATTATAGGTATGCCATGTTTAGGTTATTATTTATTTTTCATACTTCAGAAAATGTGGCCTAATACATTTCCATGTTAACTGTTATAACAATAATATGATATCATTCCTTGTTATAATTATGATATACGATTGGTTATTAATGTTTTTTCATGAACCAAAATGAATTTTCCCATATATCATGATGGTTGAACATTAATTAACCAATCCATATATGTTTGATCCATGGAACTTTGGTTTGATGGGATGAAACATTAGTAGTAATGATTAAATGGGATCCAATAACTACTTATTTATATAGTGTATGGGCTATTATAAATTGGGATGTGGGACCCATATAGTCAAACCATTATACAGGGACATGTTATATTCTGATATAAAAGGTAAAAAACCTATTTGAAACTACATGAACGCCAATTATAACTTATAAAGGTAGGTGCCTTTAAGACATGGGAAAGATAATTCATATAATTGAACCTTTATATATATATATATATATATTAAATGGATGAATTACAATTTTAAGGAAATTGGTAAGATTTTATAAATTCAAACCATGCCTATTGATTTCAGTTAAATGGGTGTCAGTTTCAATATAAAAAGGGTGTGTACCTTCATATCATTAAAATGATAACCCATATGCCTAAATATTTATATACTAAGATAAACTCTTGTAGGTTTAAATATCACTATATTCTTATATGATAAATCCAATAAGTGTGTATAGTGACCTAGGATTTTCATACACAAATATAAAATTATTATTAGATGATAATTAAATGCATTTCATAAACACAGACCATAAGAAAATAACAGTTTAGGGTCTTTGGAGACCAGGTACACAATCATCTAATTTGGTTAAAGATCTTGATCATCTCCCATAATGATCTTCCCCTTTAGTACACTTCACAAATATACCACAATTAAAACATTTATTTCTGGCCTAAGGAAAATAAATATAAGAAATGGTGAGATCATATACTTTGTATGGGTATCAAAGTGTTATATAAATGACCAGAAAATAATGACATCTGTGTAATGGTATGAGAAAATTATCTTAATAATTGAAAATCATACCATTAATATCAAATATGATAATCTTAATACATGGAATAAATCATAGAATCTCATAAGACATGAATCATAAATGAATCAAAGAACATGATCCATGAGAGAATAATAATGTGACAAGAGATATATATATATATGGATACAAAAAATCATAGAAAATTATTTGTGTAGTAGTGAAGGCATACTTCCAATGATATCATAGTGTAATGAGTTTACCCCCTAAATCATTTTAGTATTCATGGATCACTCTAAAGGCCATAATAAAATAAACAATATGTTAATAAACCTATTTTACTATCCATTCTAGTACTATATACCTCATGTGATATAAATCATCATCTAGTACATTGGAGGGAGATATAGGTCCCACCCATCACATAATTAAAATCTCATATATGCGTGATACAAGAGCATGAATCATTCCTCATATCACAGAAAATGAAATAAAATGGGTTTGATAAACATTAATCACATAAAAACCTATAGAAAAGAGATAAGATTCATAATAATTTAATTATTCGATGATTGTTTACACATGAAAATAATAAATTTTCAAAATAATTTTATCAAGATATAACCTGTGGAAGAGAAATAGGTTTCATAAATATATTTCCATAATGAGCATAAACTATCCATATAAATAATAAGAATAATATCATTATAAAATATTCATAGTAAAGAATAAGGAATATCAAATCCTATAATATCATATGGGAAAGGATTTAAAAAACACACAAGGAATATTTCTTGATGAAAATAACTTTACTTTGAAAATTAACTCTTAAATGAAAAAATTTATAAAATAATTTTTAAATCCCTTTCCTTGTAAATATCATTGAAATATTATAAAGTAATTTTTAAAATTCATTTACAAAATTTCTTGATCAAGACATCCTTTCCGCATTAGAAAAAATTTGAACCTAAAACATTTTGAAAATATTTTTCTCTGAAAATAACCATGAAAATATATGATAGAATCATTAAAATAATTTAAAACATTTTTTGAGGAAAATAACCTTTCTAGTTTGAGAAACAATATAATACATAATTTTTTTTCATTATTTACCTTAAAAATAACCTAGAAAAATTATAATGGATGATTTATAGAAAATATTGGTTTTGACTTTGGGTATTTTTTCTCATGTGATATACATTTAAACAATTATTCCTTTTATATTTTCTGTAAAATCATAAATGATAATTTTTTGGAAAACAGAATGTATAAACTATTGAATTTTTTTTTAAAACATTTAAACAAGTTAAAACGTTTATTTAATGAATAATGTGGGAAACATTAAAAATATTTTTGAAAAAACTTTATAAAACCTTGTTTTGGATGTAAAATGGGGTTTCTACTGAAGAGAGAAATAAAGTAAAATTTTCTTAAAAAATTAATTTTGGACTATTGAGTATATAAATAAAATAAAATAATGAAAAACTATAGCCTAATGAATTAACCATATGGGAATAAAACTCATGATTTTATTGGGAGGAACTTCATAATATTTCATCATTGGAAGAAAAACCATGAACAATCTTGAAAAACACTGAGATTATAAAACAAAACTCTTACCACATTGTAAATATTGAATCGTAATACCCATAAAAGAATAAATTTAAATAAAATATTTATACCCTTAAAATAATGATATTAATGATTTAAAATTTAAAAGGGTAATTACATACACCTAATATAATAATATAGGTTTATAACATAACTCATGTCATAAAGATGAAAAAGTTTGACAAAAAATCACTTACCGCTTTGGTAACTTTTGAACCGTAAAATCCATGAAATATAGATTCTAAAATCAATATAAAAATACCAAAAAATTTATTATTAATAATCATGAAATATATTCATGGATATTATATAAATTACATGAATGAAACACATGGTGAATATGGAATGGGTCTCATATAAAAATGAAAGTTTGATGGGGTTCTCTTACCACTTTAGTAATCTTTTAAATCATAATCACCCTTAAATCATAAAATTAATTTAAATATTAATTAACATTAAAATAATTATATTCATGATACTACTTTCCATGGATTTTATATATACACTACATAGAATACACAAGTGGTTAATTTTCATATGTCTCCTAGAAATTAAAGAAAGACTAGAAATCCCTTCCCACAAGTCACGACTTTCTTTCATACACATTCAAACATAATTTATAATTCATATATGTTTAATAAAAATATATTATATATACATTCATATATATATATATCATACCATATATTAGTTACTTATGACATTTTATTACTCATATATTAACAATTCCCTGTTAAATCCATGATTTGAGAAGTAACTACTTTGTTTTCCATGTCAGTGTTGATTTGATATTTTTTGTAACATCAATTTAATAATGGTTACATATTATATCTAATTTTAAACATTATATAAATATCATGTATTTTTCATATATCTGTATGTTTAGAATTTCATATGAGTAAGATATAAAAAATTACATATAATGTCCACGGAGATGGTATGTAGTACATACACAAAAAAGTTATTTCCATTTTAAAAATAGAAATAAATAATGGGAAATAATATATTTCTAATAAATAATATATTTTTATTTCATTTAAATAAAATATTCTCATTAAAAAAACCTTATTACCTTCCATGTAAAGTGTGAATGATTTACAACACTTTGCGAGATAGTAGCATGTTGTACACATGAACACCATTATTGTATTCTCACATTATATGATGTAAGAAGTAAAATTTGATATAATGATTAAATAATAATAATAATATAATTAATATAATATATTAACAATAAATATATCATTACATCCCTCCGTGAGAGTTGGTTATGGAAAAAGAATAACATCGGTTCACAAGGTAGTAGTCTGTCGTACACATGATTGAATATTTCATACCCTATTTGATGAAAGATAAGAAATATTTAGTTTCATAGATTAAAAAAAATAAAATAGAATAATATTTAAGAGAATAAGGTTTATATATCATCATTTTTGAATAAAATTTTATTGATGTGGATGATGAAATAAAATAAAATACTTGATTTGGGAGGGTTCCTCATCTTCAGAAAACTTCTTTTGGTTTTCAAAAAAATTCCTATTGGATTGGATTTATGGCCAAAATAAGTATTCTTGGATGATTAAAGGAAATTAATTAATTTATAAAGGATGTTATTGGCTGATAAATTTTTTTTGGAGTGTGTAGTGGAGAGGGAAATGGGTGGCCTTTTATAAGTGAGGTGAGTGGCACACTGATAATTTTTAAAAGAAATAAGTGTACCCATATTTTTAAAAGACAATAGGATAAAAATGGTATATTATAGAGACTATAATATATATGGAAGAAATATTTCCATCCAATGGAGTTTGGAAATGTTTTGGGTTATTTTTAACACTTATATGTTTAGTTTAACCTCATAGAAAACCAATTTTTACCTTAAATGTGGTAAATAATTTTTACTATTTTTACAATATATTATGGGAAAAAATAAATTTTATCTTATTAGATAATATATATTTTTATATATTCAGTCCATTTTTAAAAATTATTTTCATATAACTGTAAAATGTTTATTTAAAATTAATCCTACTTATGCCATGAGAGAGTAAGTTTTCAAAGAGAAAATGTTTAAAAGTTTAAATAGTTTTTATATAAAAACCAAATATGAAAATGAATCAAATTAAATAATTTGAATTAAAATGATTATAATTGTACTAATTTTTCTTTTAAAATTATTTAAAAATAATTTTCATGTATTTAAAACCATTAAAATACATTATAATTATTAATAAAAAATATTATTTTCCACTATTCAGAAAAAAATATCTTCTCAAAAGACTCTCAAAATTCCACAGTAATATATTTTTGAAACTAAAATTTAAAAAATAATAATAATTTTTGAAAATAAATATTCTAGAAGTTTGTAAAAGTATCCTTAAAATAATTTCACAAAATGCGACAAAACTTCTTTTTAAAAAATATAGGGTTTTAGCATAAATTGGATGTATTCTTCTAGAGTGTCTATAAAACACATAAGATGAATTTTAAACATTTTATTGAATATAAAAAATATAAATTTCATTAAAATATGTCACTAATTTTGTTTTTTTTATTTCATTATGTAAAAAACATTTTTATCATTAAAATATTTTTTCATAAAAATATGGCCTTTATTTTAAAATAGATTTTATTTTCATTCATAATAAATTGGTAAATAATTAATTAGGTCTATAAACTTGTGTAAACCATATATTTTAATAATTCAGTTAATATTATTTATACCTTCCATTCCAATGGCTCGGTGATAACTACCATAGTATATAATAATAATATTTTAATAGTATGTCATGTCTTGTTTAAACTTGGTGTTTCCTGTAATGAAATCTAAACTCAGTGTTGCTTGGAATGAAAAATAAACACATCATTTCATGTACCAAATGTGAAAATTATATTTTAATGTAATTAAAAATATTAAAAATATTATATTTATTTATAAAAATATTTCACAGAATCATGTTGGGTAACATTATACCCCCTTAAAAAATTGTGTCCTCGCAATTTGAACTTGTTCATAGCAAACATGGGTTTAACATTTGAAAATAACTTTTTGGTATACCCACAAACCAAATTGGGCTAATAAAAATTCATCTTCATAAGAGTTAAAGGTATGTCCTAAGTTCAATAAAAATGATATATAACTTGGTTTCCATATAAGAGAGCTTTGGTGGGAAGTAAAAAATGGAAATATAAGATTAAACTAACACCCAAATAATTATGGAGAGTGATGTAGAACATGGATCAGGGAATTTTAATGATAAAAAATTCATAAACCAAATAGGTGTGAAAAGTGTCATTGATATCATCAAAAATGATGATAATATGACACGATTTTGTTTCTTGATCCATTTTCTAATGTTGTTTTATTTTTATGAGAAGATATAATTACATGATCTCATTTCATTTAATATATAAAATATCATCCTTTGGTTGTACCTTGATCAATTTCTACTTAATATCTTCATTTAAGTGATGAATTTTTCATATATGAAGAAGTAAATAAAATACAATAAATAATGATCATTAATACCTTTTATCTGTAGTAATTATCAAAAATAAACTGGTTTGTACAAGCAATGTTGAAATCTTCATATGGTGAAATAATAAATTAATCTCAAAATCCAAATCCAAAATTAAACATAGACCATTATATAATTGATTAACCTTTTAAAACATCCAAAATTAAAAATTTATAAAGATGTTTACTAAATTTCCCAACATTAATCCCTGAAATATCACAATGTATCTCTTGATTTTTACCTAAAAAATATGTGAATACCATGGTCATATATTTTTCTAAATCATGTTAATGACCATAATTACTATAAAAAGTTAATAAAAACATACATACTTCCTCATTCCTTAAATAAAACCATAGATTATTGAATATATTCCCTAAATACAATAATGTTGTAAACTTTGTAAATGATTACATAAACCACTTTCCCCATAAACCATTATCCAGATCTAATGTCATTAATACATTCCAATTTACTTTATTCATATCAATTGCCAGTTTATCAAAAATAAATCCCATTTTATCAAAATTAGAAATATATTTATGTTTATCTTCCCTTTTCATAAAATAACATTTCTCTATCATTAGCACCACACAATATATTTTTTTTACATCGTTTATAAAAAATCATATATAGAGTGATACTTATATATTTCATGATTCATATAAACAAATTATTGAATTCCAGTACACAAACACTTCAATTATCCCACTTTCTTCTCAAAACATTAACTGGACTTCATTAAATTTATCATTAACGCTTTTTTTCTACCATATGAAATTAGAATCATGTCTTAAAATTTATCAACCCTAATTTAATCATGATTATGATGATTAACTAGAATAGTACAATTAAAATATCTGATATATTTCTTATTTCATTTTTAGTCTCATAATCATTATAAGTATGAACATTACATATACTACTTTTTCTGAGTCTTTTTATGATCTATCCTGATAAGAAATTGATTTTCATAATTCATATACTTTCCACATTTTAAACATTAATTCATAAATGTTATCCTAGAGATAATAATATTCTCATCCATTTATTTTAACAAAACTTCTTAATTTTCATATAAATTTACTTTATTTGAGTCTTTCTTTTCTAAAAAAAATAATCTTTTCAATCATCTAAGACATTTATTTTTGAATCATTCCACATTATTAACATATAGGAAACTAAATCTTATTTCTTTTAAAGTCTCCACCACCAAAACTCCCAAATAACTCTAAACTTATCTTCCTTGGTGAGTCCAAGAGTTTTTTAAGCAGAAAATTATTAATTATATATTATGATAAATAAGTAGTTATATCCACAATATCCTTCAATCTATTTTTTATACCATATGGTTTATCATCAACACATTTTCTATAAAATTCAATGTTGATACTATTTTTTTGGGTTCCTATCATTGAATAAAACAAAAACTCTTAGTCTAATAAATAATAATCATATGGTGAACCAAATAATCTTGAAAAACACTTAATGAATGTCTAAATATTGACATGTTTTTTTAATATATGTCACCTTTGGTTTATCCTAGGCCATTCATAGTAATAATCTAGTTAAATACTTTAAGATGTTTCATAAGGAATTTTTGAATTTCCAATGAATTTCCCTTGAGAGTATCCAACTAGGTGTTACACAAGGCTTGTGTTCAGGGAGCAAGTAATGATTGATCATATCTCAATATTCCCTTTTTGAATTATTACCCCTATGTATGTTTTTTCGAGATCCACACCCTCATATATTATTCATAAATGGATACAATTTCATGGAAACCAATTATTTTACACTTTACCTTAATTCTTTGAAATTTTTATATACTTTGTATCATCCTTAGAGTTATCATATATTGAATCCTTATATTTTTTACTAAGGTTTTATTATCATAGATTCCAAAGTTTTAATAAAACTATCTTTTGATAACTACAATAGCATCCCCTGATATATATAAACACAAACTGAAGACCCCTAAATGTTTATTATCTTTGAATACTAGGAACACAATCATTTAATTTGGTGAAATATATTCAATATCTACCATAATGATCTTCTCCTGTTGTAATCCTCAAAAAACATACCCTAATTAAAACCATTCATTGGAACATGGGGAAAGGAATCATAACAAATGTTGTGCTTATATGATCAATAAGGGTATGAAGGTGAGATATCAAAGATAAAATAAGAATTACTTGAGAATAAGGGTATGAGAACAAGACCATATCATTTGATAACCATAAACTGTATATCAAATATCATAATCTTGAGAAATGGTAAAAAATATTGGATATTCATAAAACATGAATCATAAAGTAATCGAAAAACATGATCCATGAGAGGTAACTTTGTAAGGATACATATAATTGTAGAATAAACATAAAATCATTTCCAAAGTAGAAAATATTCACTTCCAAGGATATCATTATGGAATGAATTTATTCCCCAACCCATCATAGCAGTCAAGGTTCACTCTCAAGACCATCATAGTTTTCAATTTTAGTTATTAAACTTAGTTTACTCCTTGTTATAGTCTTTTCTATCTCATGTTATACAAATATTTACCCCATTCATTAGAGGGAGATATAAGAACCCCCAGATATATTTTAAAAATCATACATAGGGGTGTCATAATATTATAAAACATCTATAATATCATAACCCATGAAATGAAATGACATTTTAACATATCGACACTTATTGGAAATACACTTGTTTTATAATAACTTCATCATTCCCTTACATCTTAACCAAGTATGAGAAGTGGGTTTCATAATCATTTTATCAT
This sequence comes from Viscum album, assembly GCA_963277665.1. Classification (NCBI taxonomy): domain Eukaryota; kingdom Viridiplantae; phylum Streptophyta; class Magnoliopsida; order Santalales; family Viscaceae; genus Viscum; species Viscum album. The sequence goes on from OY728147.1 coordinate 760,127,611, forward strand.
CATATAACCCATGGAAGAGAAATGAGTTTTGAAAACATATTTTTATCATAACCATAAATCATCCAGAGAAAGAATAAGATTGATATTCATGGATCATATCCCTAGTAAAGTAGACGTAACATCAAAGGACGTCATATCATATAAAAAATGATTATTGAAAGGTCACTAGTAAAATTTCACAAGGAAAATGAGTTTAATTTAAAGTCATATTTTAAAACTGAATATTCCGAAAATAATTTGGAAATCCATTTCATTAAAATTAATATTAAAATATAAAAAAGATTTAAAAATCATATGGCGCATTTCTTGAATAAAATTCTATTCTTTATTTATTTTTTTAAAAATAAAAATATTTGTGAATAATTTTATTTTAAAATATACATTAGATCTCATAAAGGAATCTTTAAAAAAAATTAAAATATTTCTATAGGAAAATATTGTTTCCTCTTTGAAAACACTTCTTAAAAACTAAAAAAATTTGAAAATTATTTTCTCTAAAAATAACCTTGAAAACATAATAGTAATATATAATTAAAAAAATGTTAATATAGATATAAATTATTATCTTCTAATGAAATTAAGAAAATATTATTTTAATATTTTTGGTAAAATATAAATGGGAATTGTTTGAAAAATGACATTAATATTATTTCAAACCATTTTTGTAAAAAAAAATTATAAAAAATAAAAATTTATTTATTAATTAATATGGATAACTAAAAAATATTTCTAAAAACCTTATTAGAAAACTTTTTTTAAAGAAATTTTTTTTTGACCAAAGTGATAAATAAAGTGAATTTTTTTAAAGAGATTATTTTGAACTATTGATTTAATAAACATAGTCAAATAAAGATGAAAAATTTATTCCCTTGATATAAACATAGTAAAGGAAATTTTATGAGTTTCTTTAGAGTTAGATCATAATATTTCATAATTGGATGTATAATCAAAACAAATCTCAATAAATGATGAGATTGTAACACAAAACTATTACCACTTTGGTAATTTTAAATCATAATCCCCATGTACGAATAAAATTAAATAAAACATATACTATCTTGACAATAATTTTATTCAATATATATATATATTACAAATGTTTAACTATATACACCTCTTAGAGGAAGAGAAGTTAATAACATAACTTATTTATCAAAGAAAGAAATTTGAGACAAAATATACGTTACCTCTATAGTAACCTTTGAACTGTAAATCCCAAAAAATAGAGATACACAAATGGATATGTAAATAAATTTGAAATTAATGATAATAATCAAAAAAATATATTTGTTTTTATTATTATCACCACAAAATAAATAAACACATTGTGAATATGGCATGTGTCTCTTAGAAAAATAAAAGTGAGACAAAAATCTATAACCCCTTTTATAATCTTCTTAATCATAATACAAAATAAAGCATAACATAAAATGAAAATTTTAATTTCATTAAAATATTTATATTCGTTTTATAAAATGAAAATTTTGTAGTATATTAACCAAAAATTAAATGAGTGGTAAATTTCTATATGTCTCTTAGAAATAAAAGAAAGAAGAGAAATCTCGTGCAATAAGTCTCTACATCATAAATATTCTCACCTTCATTATAATAAATATAATGTTTTATATATATATTATAGAATCATTCACATATATATATCCTTACATATATGATATACTTATGACCATTTGCTACAAATTTATTAATAATTTTATGTTAATTTCATGTTTCTGGAAAAAACCGCTTTATTTCTCATGTATGCTTTTTTTTTTATATTTGTTCCTAGATCATTGATCAAGGTTATATAAAATCCATTATTTTAAGAAAAATATAGATATAATATATATTAATTAAATTTTTTAAATTAATCCATAAGATTTATATACTAAAAATTAAATACACTATTATATAGATGTTAGGTTATATGTATGTATGAATGTTGTTTCCATTTTATCAATGAAAAAAAAGAATGGAAAAAATATATTAATGTTAAAATTTAATCTTAATATAATATATATTACATATTTTTATTAAAAATATCCTTGTAATGTGTGAATGAATCACATTGATTTGCAAGGTAGTATTTTGGCATACACATGAATGACGTTATCATATTCCCATAGAATGGAACGTACGAAGGAACATGTGATATCTTGATAAAGAATAATAATATAATTCATATCGTATAACAAAAATAAATACATCATTATATCCATCCATTATATTTGGTTATGGAAAATGGATAACATTAGTTCATGAGACAGTAGTCTTTCATACACAAAGAAGAAGGTTTCTTAACTCATTTAATGGAATATCAAAAGGATTTAGGTTATTTAATAAACATAATAACATATAAGTATATATATAATATTTATTTTATTATATTACCATGGTTTTATAATAATCTAATGATGTGGGAGAAGAAGAAAAATATAACACTTGATTAGGCACTTTACCTCTTCTTTAGAAAACATCATTTAGTTTGCACCAAAAGGTTTCTGGGAATGGATTTATGATGAAAATAAGGGCTATAATATGATACTTGGGAATTAATATATTTAGAGTATTTATTGTATAATACAAATATTTTTTGAATTGTGAATATGAGAGGAGAGTTGGTGTCCTTTTATAAGTGTGGTTCGTGACACAATTGTGATTTTTAAAAATAAAATGGGGTAAGCACATTTACATAAAAAAGGATAAATAATGGTACATTATATAAAATAAAATATTTAAGGTATAAATATTTCCATCGAATGGGTTTTTACAGGTTTTGGGTACTTTGAACCCTTTTCATTTTAGTTTAACCCCATGATAAATCCATTTTTACCTTAACCGTTGAAAATATTTTTTATTGTTTCTTTATTAATTATGTTATAAAAATAATTATCCTTTTTTATATAATAAAAATTATTATTTTTACAAATATATAATATGATTTTTTATATTTCATTCACAAACATGTAAAATATTTAATTAAAATTGACCACGTCAACACAATGAGAATACAGGTTTTTAAAGAGAAAATGTTCAAAATTATAATAACAATTATGTAAAAAATGAATTAGAAAAATTATTATAATGACTTAATTTGGTTTAATATACATATAATTGATATAATTATACTTTCAAAACCATATTAAAACAACATTTTTATTTTTAAAATATTTAAAATAATTGACAATTCTTAATAAATCCTAGTATGTTTCACTATTGGTCAAATAATTATCTTCTCAAAAAATCATATAAAAAATAACCAATGATAATTTTCAAATTATTATTTTTTTTAAAAAAATATAAAAATTTCATATGTTAGTTTTAAAACAATTTCATAAAAGGTGACAAAACTAATTTTTAATAATATATAGTTTTAAGCGTAAAATTAGATTTATTATTATCTATTTTATTGAAAACACCTAATATGAATGTTAAAATTTATATGGTATATATAATAAGTAAATTTCATTAATATAATTCACCAAAATATTCTATGATAGTTTACGTATGAAAATAATAAATTTTCAAAATCATTTTTTCAAGATATAACCCGTGGAAGAGAAATAGGTTTCATAAATATATTTCCATCATGACTATAAACTATCCATAGAAAGAATAAGAATAATATAATTAGATAATATATTTAGTCATGAATAAGGAATATCAAATCCTGTAATATCATATGAGAAATGATTTAAAAAAACAAACAAGGAATATTTCTTGAGGAAAATAACATTTCTTTGAAAATTTACTCTTAAAGGTAAAAATTTATAAAATAATTTTTAAATACCTTTCCTTGTAAATATCATTGAAATCTTATAAAGGAATTTTTAAAATTCATCTACAAAATTTCTCTATGAAGACATCCTTTCCGCATTAGAAAAAATTTAAACCTAAAACATTGTGAAAACATTTTTCTCTGAAAATAACAATGAATATATATGATAGAATCACTAAAATAATTTAAAACATTTCTTGAGGAAAATAACCTTTCTAGTTTGAAAAACAATATAATACATAAATTTTTTTAAAATTATTTACTTTAAAAATAACCTTGAAAAATTATGAAGGATGATTTATATAAAATATTGGTTATGAATTTGGGTATTTTTTTCTCATGTGATACACATTTAAACAATTATTCCTTTCATATTTTTATGTAAAATCAAAATGAGAATTGTTTGTATAAAAGAATGTATAAACTATTGAAAAAATTTTTAAAAAATTTAAACAAGTTAAAATTTTTATTTAATGAATTATGTGGGAAACATTAAAAAAAAATTTGAAAAAAATTTATAAAACATTGTTTTGGATGTAAAATGGGGTTTCTACTGAAGAGAGAAATAAAGTAAAATTTTCTTAAAAAATTAATTTTGAACTATTGAGTATATAAATAGAATAAAATAATGAAAAAGTATAGCCTAATGAATTACCAATATGGGAATAAAACTCATGATTTTCTTGGGATGAACTTCATAATATTTCATCATTGGAATAAAAATCATGAACAATCTTGAAAAACACTGAGATTAAAAAACAAAACTCTTACCACATTGTAAATATTGAATCGTAATACCCATAAAAAAATAAATTTAAATAAGAAATTTGTACCATTAAAATAATGATATTAATGATATAAAATTTCAAAGTGTAATTACATACACCTCATATAATAATATAGGTTCATAACAAAACTCATGTCATAAAGATGAAAAGGTTTGACAAAAAATCCCTTACCGCTTTGGTAACTTTTGTACCGTAAAACCCATGAAAGATAGATACTAAAATCGATATAAAAATACCAAAAAATTTATTACTAATAATCATAAAATATATTCATGGATATTATATAAATGACATGAATGAAACACAAGGTGAATATGGCATGGGTCTCATATAAAATTGAAAGTTTGATGGGGATCTCTTACCACTTTAGTAATCTTTTATATCATAATCACCATTAAATCAAAAAATTAATTTAAATGTTAAATAACATTAAAATAATTATATTCATGATATTACATGCCATGTATTTTGTATATACACTACATAGAATAAACAAGTGGTGAATTTTTATATGTCTCCTAGAAATTAATGAAAGACTAGAAATCACATCCCACAAGTCTTGAATTTCTTTCATACACATTCAAACATAATTTATAATTCATATATTTTTAATAAAAATATATTATATATCCATATATATATATATCATACCATATATTATTTACTTATGACATTTTATTACTCATATATTAAAAATTCCTTGTTAACTCCATGATTCGAGAAGTAACTACTTTGTTTTCCATGTCAGTGTTGATTTGTTATTTTTTGTAAAATCAATTTAATCATGGTTATATATTATATATAATTTAAACCATTATATAAATATCATGTATTTTCATATATCTGTATGTGTAGTATTTCATATGAGTATGATATGAAAAATGACATACAATGTCTATGGAGATGGCATGCAGTACATACACATAAAAGTTATTTTCATTTTAAAAATAGAAATAAATAATGGGAAATAATATATTTCTAATAAATAATATATTTTATTTTATTTAAATAAAATATTCTCATTAAAACCAACCTTATTACTTTTCATGTAAAGTGTGAATGATTTTCAACACTTCACGAGATAGTAGCATGTTTTACACATGAACACCATTATTGTATTCTCACATTATATAATGTAAGAATTAAAATTTGATATAATGATTAAATAATAATAATATAATTAATATCATATATTAACAATAAATATAACATTATATCCCTCCGTGAGAGTTGGTTATTGAAAAATAATAACATCGGTTTACAAGGTAGTAGTCTGTCGTACACATGATTGATGATTTCATACCCTATTTGATGAAAGATAAGAAATATTTAGTTTCATAGATAAAAAAATAAAAATAATAATATTTTAGATAATAAGGTTAATATATCATCATTTTTTAATAAAATTTTATTGAGGTGGATGATGAAATAAAATGAAATTCTTGATTTGGGAGGGTTCCTCTTCTTCAGAAAACTTCTTTTGGTTTTCAAAAAAATTCCTATTAGATTGGATTTATGGCCAAAATAAGTATTCTTGGATGGTTAAAGGAAATTAATTAATTTATAAGGGATGCTATTGGCTGATAAAATTTGTTTTTTGAGTGCGTAGTGGAGAGGGAAAAAATGGCCTTTTATAAGTGAGGTGAGTGGCACACTGATAATTTTTTAAATAAATAAGAGTTCCCATGTTTTTCACATGACAATAGGATTAAAATGGTAAATTATAGAGACTATAATATATGTGGATGAAATATTTCCATCCAATGGAGTTTAGAAATGTTTTTGGGTCATTTTTAACACTTATATGTTTAGTTTAACCCCCAAGAAAACCAATTTTTACCTTAAATGTGGTAAATAATTTTCACTATTTTTACAATTAATTATAGGAAAAAATAAATTTTATCTTATTAGATAATATATATTTTTATAAATCAAAATATTCAGTTCATTTTAAAAAATTATATTCATATAACTGTAAAATTTTAATTTAAAATTAATCCTACATATGCCATGAAAGAGTGATTTTTCAAAGAGAAAATGTTTAAAAGTTTAAATAGTTTTTATATACAAACCAAATATAAAAATGAATCCAATTAAATAATTTGAATTAAAATGATTATAATTGTACTAATTTTTCTTTTAAAATTAATTAAAAATATTTTTCCTGTATTTAAAACCATTAAAATACATTATAATTCTTAATAAAAAATATTATTTTCCACTAATAAAAAAAATATATTTTCAAAAGACTCTAAAAATTCCATAGTAATATATTTTTGAAACTATAATTTAAAAAATAACATTATGTTTTGAAAATAAATATTCTAGAAGTTTGTAAAAGTATCCTTAAAATAGTTTCACAAAATGCAACAAAACTTCTTTTTAAAAAATATAGGGTTTTAGTATAAATGGGATGTATTCTTATATAGTACCTATAAAACACATAAGATGAATATTAAAAATTTTATTGAATATAAAAGAAATATAAATTTCATTAAAATAAGTCACTAATTTTTTTTCATTATGTAAAAAACATTTTTATCAATAAAATAATTTTTCATAAAAAGAGGTCCTTTATTTTAAAATAGATTTTAGTTTCATTCATAATAAATTGGTCAATAATTAATTAGGACTATAAACTTGTTTAAACCATATATTTTCATAATTCAGTTAATATTATTTATACCTTCCTTTCCAATGGCTGGGTGACAACAATCATAGTATATTATAATAATATTTTAATAGAATGTCAAGTCTTGTTTAAACATAGTGTTTCCTGTAATGAAATCTAAACTCAGTGTTTCTTGGAATGAAAAATAAACTCATCATTTCATGTACCAAATGTGAAAATTATATTTTAATGTAATTAAAAATATTATATTTATTATATTTATTTATAAAAATATTTCACAAAATCATGTGGGGTAACATTCTACCCCTTAATAAATTGTGTCCTCATAATTTGAACTTGTTCATAGAAAACAGGGGTTTAACATTTGAAAATAACTTTTTCGTATACCCAAAAAATAAAATGGGTAAATAAAAATTCATCTTCATAAGAGTTAAAGGTGTGTCCTAAGTTTAACAAAAATAATATATAACTTGGTTTCCATATAAGAGAGCTTTGGTGGGAAGTTAAAAATGGAAATATAAGATTAGACTAACACCCAAATAATTATGGAGAGTGATGTAGAACATGGATAAGGGAATTTTAATGATAAAAAATTCATAAACCAAATAGGTGTGAAAAGTGTCATTGATATCATCAAAAATGATGATAATAGGACACTATTTTTTTCTTGATCCATTTTCTAATGTTGTTTTATTTTTATGAGAAGATATAATTACATGATCTCATTTCATTTAATATATGAAATATCATCCTTTGGTTGTACCTTGATCAATTTCTACTTAATATCTTCATTTAAGTGATTAATTTTTCATATATGAAGAATTAAATAAGATACAATAAATAATGATCATTCATTCCTTATATCTGTAGTAATTATCAAAAATAAACTAGTTAGTACAAGAAATATTGAATTCTTCATATGGTGAAATAATAAATTAATCTCAAAATCCACATCCAAAATTAAACATAGAACATTATATAAATGATTAACCTTTTAAACCTTCCAAAATTAAAAATTTATAAATGCGTTTACTAAATTTCCCAACATTAATCCCTCAAATATCACAATGTATCTCTTGATTTTTACATAATAAATATGTGAATACCATGATCATATATTTTTCCAAATCATTTCAATGACAATAATTACTATAAAAAGTTAATAAAAACATACATACTTCCTCATTACTTAAATAAAACCATAGATTATTGAATATATTTCATAAATACAATAATGTTGTAAACTTCATAGATGATTACATAAACCACTTTCCCCATAAACCATTAACCAGATCTAATGTCATTAATACATTCCAATTTACTTTATTCATATCAATTTCTAGTTTATCAAAATTAAACCCCATTTTATCAAAATTAGGAATATATTTAGGTTTATCTTCCCTTTTCATAAAATAAAATTTCTCTATCATCGTCACCACACAATATATTTTTTTACATCGATTATAAAAAAACATATAGAGAGTGATACTTATATATTTCATGATTCATATAAACAAATTATTGAATTCCAGTACACAAACACTTAAATTATCCCACTTTCTTCTCAAACCATTAACTGGACTTCATTATATTTATCATTAACACTTTTTTTCTACCATATGAAATTAGAATCATGTCTTAAAATTTATCAACCCCAATTTAATCATGATTATTATGATTAACTAGAATAGTACAATTAAAATATCTGATAGATTTCTTATTTCATTTTTAGTCTCATAATCTTTATAAGTATGAACATTACATATACTACTTTTTCTGAGTCTTTTTATGATCTATCCTGATAAGAAATTGATTTTTATAATTCCTATAATTTCCACATTTTATACATTAATTCGTAAATGTTATCCTTGAGATAATAATATTATCATCCATTTATTTAACAAAACATCTCATTTTTCATATATAAATTTACTTTATTTGAGTCTTTCTTTTCTAGAAAAAAATAATCTTTTCATTCATCTAAGAAATTTATTTTTGAATCATTCCATATTATTAACATATAGGAAACTGAATCTTATTTTTTCTATAGTCTCCACCACCAAAACTCTGAACTAACTCTAAACTTATCTTCCTTGGTGAGTCCAAGAGTTTTCTAAGTTGAAAATTATTAATTATAAATTATGATAAATAAATATTTATATCCACAATATACTTCAATCTATTTTTTAACCCATTTGGTTTATCATCAACACATTTTTTATAAAATTCAATGTTGATCTTATTTTTTTGGTTCCTATTATTGAATAAAACCAAAACTCTTAGTCTAATAAATAATAATCATAGGGTGAACCAAATAATCATGAAAAAACACTTAATGAATGTCTAAATATTGACACATTTTTTTAATATATGTCACCTTAGGTTTATCCTAGGCCATTCATAGTCATAATCTAGTTAAATACTTTAATATGTTTCATCAGGAATTTTTGAATTTACAAAGAATTTCCCTTGAGAGTATCCAACTAGGTGTTACACAAGGCTCGTGTTCATGAAGCAACTAATGATCGATCCTATCTCAACATTACTTTTTTGACTTATTACCCCTAAGTATGTTTTTTGGAGATCCACACCCTCATGTATTATTCATAAATGGATACAATTTCATGGAAACCAATTATTCTACAATTTACCGTAATTCCCTGAAATTTTTATATACTTTGTATCATCCTTAGAGTTATCATATGTTGAATCCTTATATTTTTTACTAAGGTTTTTTTATCAAAGATTCAAAAGTTTTAATAAAACTATCTTTTGATAACTACAATAGTAGCCCATGATATATATATATATATATCACATATTTTTATATGAAAATTCATTCAATTTTATAAACACAAATGCAAGACCCCTAAATGTTTATTATCTTTGAATACTAGGAACACAATCATTTAATTTGGTGAAATATATTCAGTATCTACCATAATGATCTTCTCCTGTTGTAATACTCAAAAAACATACCCTACTTAAAGACATTCATCAAAACATGGGGAAAGGAAACATTACAAATGGTGTAATTATATGATCAATAAGGGTATGAATGTGAGATATCAAAGATAAAATAAGAATTACTTGAGAATAAGGTTTTGAGAACAAGAACATATCATTTAATAACCATAAAATATATATCAAATATCATAATCTTGAGAAATGGTAAAAATATTGGATATTCATAAAACATTAATCATAAAAGAATCGAAAAACATGATCCATGAGAGGTAACATTGGAAGGAGACATATAATTGTATAATAAACATAAAATCATTTCCAATATAGTAAATATTCACTTAGAAGGATATCATTGTGGATTGAATTCAGTCCCCAACCCATCATAGTAGTCAAGGTTCACTCTCTTGACAATCATAGTTGTCAAATTCAGTTATTAAACTTGGTTTACTCCTTGTTATAGTCTTTTCTATCTCATGTTATACAAATCTTTACCCCATTCATTAGAGGGCGATTTATGAACCACTAGATATATATTAAAAATCATACATAAGGGTGTCATAATATTATAAAACATCTATCATATCATAACCCATGAAATGAAATGACATTTTAACATATCAACACTTATGGGAAATACACTTATTTTATAATAATTTCATAATTCCATTACATCTTAACCAAGTAAGAGAAGTGGGTTTCATAATCATTTTATCATCGTATAACCCATGGAAGAGAAATGAGTTTTGAAAACATATTTTTATCATAACCATAAACCATCCAGAGAAAGAATAAGATTGATATTATAAGGCCCCAGACTTAAACCTTACTTAATATTGAATTAAATGAGTAATTAACATTGAGGTTCATTTCAGGTTTAGAGTTTTAGAGAATTAGGACATAACTATTACATCTCAAAAGATTACAAAGTAGTCGCTTCTACTAAATTTCCATAAAATAAAAACTCTTAAAATGAAACATGTCTAGTTCCATGTCTTATATAGCGTGACATTCCATTGATCCCATCCTTGACCTTATTCCACTTTAAGTCCTGTGAAAAACATTTCAAAAAAACTTGGGGTGAGCATAAAAAGCTCAGTAAGGGATACACAAAGAATAAAAACTGTTACTTTTTCAAACATCAAGTAACCATGTATACTCTATCAAAGTAATACCTTCACCTTCATGAAGTAGAAAAAACTCTTCACTAAATAAAGTATCATTACTTACCTTTTTGTAACCAAAGGATTACCATAAAACCCATATAAAGAACACATAGCATATATAAAGGTAACTTGGGACATAAACATACTTAAGTGGAATAACCATACGGTCGACTTCCACACATATCACTTAATGGAATAGTCATACGGCCAATTTCCATACATACTCAATGGAATAGCCATACGGCCGACTTCCATACCCAATTCATTGGAGATTATAACGTAACCACCCGTCCTGGTATTCACGGCACCACCCGTCATATGGTTTATAATGTAACCACCCGTTAAAATGTCCAAGTACCAATATAAAATCATGAAACATAAAACCAATATAAAGGAATGATAACATTTCCACATCACAATATATCATAATAGAATCCTTTATCAAAACCATTTTCAAAACCATTTAAAACATTTAATAAAGAGATTTTTGAATCAAAGTGTCCCATACCACCTTGAAGCTTAAAATTTTAAACCATTAATATCCATATAAATAAATCCTTAAAACCATTTTGAAAACATGGATATTAATAAGAACAAATAATTAAAACATTTAAAATGACATTTTGGTTAAAGGGGGTTTACCAAAATAAGAGACACTTGAATACAATAATTGAGGAATAACATTTAGTCAGAACTTTATAATATAATGAGAATAAATGGATTCATGATATAATACTCCAAAGGACAGTATATGCACCATATAAGAGTGAATTGGTTCATAACAACAATGAACCCTCAATAGAAATGTCAAATGTGATGAAATCCCTTATAAAGAAGGTATCCTTAAATTAAGGACAAATCAATCTCAAAAATATGTGTGACAAAAATAAATACACCCAATTTAAGTGTATATTAAGTGTAAAACAATAAAAGTTCATTCACACATATTCAATGGATGACATATTCAATGACTACATGATGAACCCAAAGAAATCGAAATTGGGTTAAAAAGTTCCCTTGACAGCCTAACGGCATCACATCAAAATGAGTTGATGAGAGATAAAAAGTGTATCTCATCACTTGGACATAAAATTTACATCAATAAGGATATATGAGAAAATATCCCAACATAACAATATGTAAATTAAAAGACCCAACAGAAGAAGTCTTTTAAAAAAGAGGAGGGTGAAAGGTTCCCTTACCAACTTGGGTATCTTTCAAAACATACACCCCATGAAAGAAGGAAAATAGATCATTGATGTAAATACTCATAAACGAAAGTATATTACACAAAGAGTAGAATAATGGGAAGTACATACACCACTCAATGGAATTTGTGGTAAATGTAGCATAAATCTCACGGGAATAAAAGTGAGATGAAAAATCCCTTACGAAAACTCGGCAGCCTAACGGCGCCACATACAACTTCTGAATATGGATTGATGAGATAAAATAGGGTATCTCATCACATTACAATAAAATTTACAGAAAGAGGAATATAAAAGAACATCCCCCAACATTAAAAAGAGGAACCTAAAAGAAGTGACATAAAGGAGAGTACTTAAAAAGAAAGAGAGAGGTTAGATCTCTTACAAAAGTTCGGCAGCCTAACGGCGCCACTCAAAACTTTCAAAATGGATTGATGAGAGAGAATAGGGTCTCTCATCACATTACCATAAAAATTACAGTAAGATTAATATAAAATAACATCCCAATAATAAATATGATCTTTAAAAGGAATGACATAAAAGAGTGTACTTAAAAAGAAAGAGAGGTGTAGGATCCCTTACCTCAGGTCTGACTTGACTCGATCGTTCTTTAATCTCCTGAATAATAAACATGAGTTAATTTATACTTCCTTAAGAACCTTTTTCAAGTTCATTATTCCTTTTATATCACTTATTACCATGTCATAAACATTATGTAATCATTTAAGTTAATAATATTTGTTTTGCCGATCTTTGGTTCTTAAGTCGAAAGTGGACTTCTTACAATTACATGTTGTTCGTGTGGCAAAAAGTTTATTATATCCAGAATTGTATTCATGATATAGATATCATATATGTCATATATATCCAGTACATTCATGTATTTATAACATTACATAATCATTTATAGGTAAGAAATGAAATGCACCGTTCATGGAGACGGTAAGTCATACGTACGCATTAACGCTACTTTCATTTCTATTTCGTATTTTATAGAATGGAATAATAATGATATAAAGGTATATTATAATTCCAGTATAATATCATATATAATATCATAGTTCCATCCTTTATACGTCCCACATATGGTATTTAACGAATCAAATCACTTTGAGGGGGCGGTAGTCCGCACTTCCTTAATTGAAGATATCGTGTTTACCCATAATGGAAACCATAAAGGTATGACCAAAATGAAAAAAAAACATAAGCTTAAGGAAAAAAATAAACATATTATATATCATATATAAAAATAGTGACATCATAATGGCCACCTTTGATGGTGTTAAATGAGTATTGAACAATCATCGTTTCGGGAGGCAGAATTTCGCCATCCACAGAAACCGTATGTTCTTTAACCATTTGATGTAGTTGTGTGAGAGTGTAGCTAGAATAAATATTATAAAAACATCCTAGTATATTGAAGATACTGGTTATGTTACAAAAGAAGTAAATAAAAAGAGTTTAGGGGGGTTGGAGAAGCAAAATAAAACAAATGAACATGAGAGAATGAATTACCTTTAAAAGTGTAACTCCTTTTGATTTGAGCCTAAAGGCTTCCTTTGAAAGGATTCTGCCCAAAGGGAATCCTCTAGGATGAGGAGAGGGATGTGGAGAGAGTAAATGGGAAGGTGTTGGCCGAGCCAAGGGCTTGAGGAGTGTGTGAAATGAGGTAGAGGTGGGGGCCTTTTATAAGAGGAGAGGAGGGGCACTTTTGGAAAGTAAGAAATATTTCTTTATTTGAAACTGTGTTTCGGTTTTAAAAGGTCCCACATTGATATAATTCTTGGATAAAGTGATCGGGGTTCTAAATCCACCCATCCAATAAGTTTTGGACATGTGTAGTTCATAGATGTTACATTATCTTTCCATTTTATTTATGTCGTCAAATAATGATGTCATCGCTGCATCATTATTATGTCATAAATAATTTAATTTATTTAAAGTCTAAAAATTATAAAAAAATACTATGATGTAGGAAATCTTTTTATCTATCCAATGACTATTTATAATCAAAATTTGGACTTGTGTAACCCTATTTAAAAACTGTTTTAGTAAAACAACTCATGTTTGTGTCAATTTAATTTTAACATTAAATAAAAATATATTATTGTCATTTTCCAACTAAAGTGGCTCCATGGGGTCCCCAAGTTGGCCCATGGCTTTTCATGGTCGGCCATTACGCACCCAATAAGTGTAGGACAAGTTTCATGGTGTTTTCACATTCTTATAATATCATTTTTACCTTAAATTACACTAATTACCTCTAATCGCGATTAATGAAAAAAAAGTTACTATTCACCAAAAGAGTATTTTCATCCCATTGAACCACATTTTACATACTAATGACAACCATGTATGTCGGATTTTCAAAATTCAATACACATTAGTGGTAATCTTTCATTTAACTGAAAAATCAGTTTGCTTGATTACCACTTAGTGGTTTCACTATTCATCAAAAATTGGAGTTTTTCAGAAAAATACCAAAACTTCACCCTAAGCTATATTTGATATTCTGAATTCAAAAATGAAGTCTGTTTTACAAAATTCAAAACATATTAGTCACATTAATTAATTTAATAATTAATTCCCGTTGTCATAGCAAATAGCGTGTTTTTATAAAACAATAAGTATCAAAAGATTGACACTTGTTTAAGTCTGATTTCAAAGTGAAATTAATTCCAACGACCACTATTGGATTTAATGGTAAAAATATTTTATAATTTCACTTTAAAACCAATTCAAATTATTATCTAATCATATAAATAAATTATATTAAAAATAGGTTTTGAATTAAAACACAACATTTTACACTATTCATTAAAAAAATGAACTTTATCGGAAAAATACCAAAAAATTACGCAAAGTAAAATTTGATGTCCTGATTCTTAATAAGAGTTATATTTGGTCCAAAATAATGTATAAGAGTGGTCAAAACTATATTTAAGGACAGTTCTCCATTAAAAGGCGATAAGTGAACCTTTAGTGAAAACTAGGGCATATACGCCTAAAATTGAATTCTTTCCATATTTTAAGCCTTTAGCTTTTATTGGATAAATGTAAAAACATATATAATCATATTTTAGTTATTTCTATCCATTACTGCCAATACAACGGCTACATGTTAACTACCATTTAAAATAATATTATTTTATTATTAGAGTGCAACGTAAGATTCCCAAGAAACTCATTGTTGCGTGTTGGGTACGCCATCGAGCATAGCATCCCCTTTAAAGTCATATTAATATTTTATTCAAAAGTATGGATAAATATGAAAATTTCATATTCTTTATTTACCTAGGGTGTTACATCCTTCCCCCCTTTTGGGAATTGCGTCCTCGCAATTTTAAAATTGTGCTTGGAAACATCCTTGAAAGTCCCACATCGGAACAAGAGTCGGTAAAACAATAACTTTAAAATAAAGAAAGATAAGTACAGAGGTCACCCGAGTTCACCCATACTATGACTCCATGTAGGAAAACATGGACATGGAGGAGAAAACATAGGTTCATGTTCTGATGGAGAGTGATCGAAAACATATTTAAGAGAAAGTTAACAATAAGAAAATCACAAACTTGTGATGGGTTAAACGGTGTTGGGTTCCCCAGTAGGAAAAGTTAATAGACAACATTTTTGTTTTAAGATACTTTTTATTGAGGAATTTATTCATAAGGAAACATAATCACTTATCATGTTGACTTTCTACTTTTACTAGATTCCTTAATCAAACTCATATTTTTTTCAAAAGACGAGTATTTAGGGGGACTTGTTCGCATTAAGAGTACTATAATCAACTTCTAGAGAATAACCTAATCCACAAAATATAACTATATACATCCCGTGTCTTTAGGCTTTAACCAAAACCAAAACCAAAAAGGTTTGTACAAGGTCAGATAATCCAGAAAAGGATAACCCATTAAAAAGAAAATCTATTTTTAATCTCCAAAATTTGCCCAACAAAACCCAAAGTTCAACGAGGACCATTCTATAATCAATTTGTCCATAAAATTCTTCAATGTAAACCAATATAAGATTGAAACCCAAATATTTGAAGGATTTAGTCACATAGTCTTCCAAAATAAATCGTAACATTTATCTCCAAAAAATATCAGTTTCTCCTAAAGTCTCGTTTTGAAAAGTAATTAAACTAATCACATATCCTCCATGATAGGTTAATCATTTTCATAAATAACCCAAAATAAACTTACTCTTAATTCATAAAATCATATAACTAAAAATAATCAGTCAAACTAACCAAGGACTTCACGTAGTCCAGTGGTAGGCGATAAATACCAGTCGCACTTTGGTTGTGGGTTCGATTCCCGCAGCTTTGTCCGACGCGACGGGTTGTCACATGGTCCACGTGTTGTCCTTTTTTCAAAAGTATATAATTCTTAAAACATTCCCCAAAATGATATAAAATCTTCAAAGATGATCATAACATATTTTAACCTCATGTTTATCTCATGCCTTTCATTTTCCATCAGAACATATAATAACCCATAATTACCTCAAAAGTAAGGATCATATAAACCCTAATGGTTACCTTAGTAATTATTACCTGAACTTCCACATCGATTGGCCATCTTGTACATGATGCATTAAAGATCATACCAAGGTTCAAGTGGTTGATCATGACTCCTTGATAGTTGGTTTAGAACAACCACGAGTTTCCTCATTGAATCCCCCATTTTATCTAGTATCTTAATCATAGAACCACCACAGTTTCCTTCAACCCTCTTGTCTCTTTGGTGCCTGCTAGATCCATCCATTCACTATGAACAGAAATGTCAGTGTGAGTATATCAAAAAAACCATCATGTACTAATGAGGAAGGTAAACACTAAGATACACTTACTCATTCACTTTATCTAAAACTAGGACTCTTTCTGAAATCCTAACCATTATGGTAATGTCACTTATTCTTAGAGGATACCCTAACCTCTAAAGTTATCTAAACCGACCTTTGATACCAACTATAAGGCCCCATCCTTAAACCTTACTTAATATTGAATTAAATGAGTAATTCACATTGAGGATCTTTTCAGGTTTAGAGTTTTAGAGAATTAGGACATAACTATTACATCTCAAAAGATTACAAAGTAGTCGCTTCTACTAAATTTCCATAAAATAAAAAATATTAAAATGAAACATGTCTAGTTACATTTCTTATATAGCGTGACATTCCCTTGATCCCATCCTTGACCTTATTCCACTTTAAGTCCTGTGAAAAACATTTCAAAAAAACTTGGGGTGAGCATAAAAAGCTCAGTAAGGGATACACAAAGAATAAAAACTGTTACTTTTTCAAACATCAAGTAACCATGTATACTCTATCAAAGTAATACCTTCACCTTCATGAAGTAGAAAAAACTCTTCACTGAATAAAGTATCATTACTTACCTTTTTGTAACCAAAGGATTACCATAAAACCCATATAAAGAACACATAGCATATATAAAGGTAACTTGGGACATAAACATACTTTAGTGGAATAACCATACGGTCGACTTCCACACATATCACTTAATGGAATAGCCATACAGCCAATTTCCATACATACTTAATGGAATATCCATACAGCCGACTTCCATACCCAATGCATTGGAGGTTATAACATAACCACCCGTTCTGGTATTCACGGCACCACCCGTCATATGGTTTATAACGTAACCACCTGTTAAAATTTCCAAGTACCAATATAAAATCATAAAACATAAAACCAATATAAAGTAATGATAACATTTCCACATCACAATATATCATAATAGAATCCTTTATCAAAACCATTTTCAAAACCATTTAAAACATTTAATAAAGAGATTTTTGAATCAAAGTGTCCCATACCACCTTGAAGCTTAAAATTTTAAACCATTAATATCCATATAAATAAATCCTTAAAAACATTTTGAAAACATGGATATTAATAAGAACAAATAATTAAAACATTTAAAATGAAATTTTGGTTAAAGGGGGTTTACCAAAATTAGAGACATTTGAATACAATAATTGAGGAATAACATTTAGTCAGAACTTTATAATATCATGAGAATAAATGGATTCATGATATAATACTCCAATGGACAGTATATACACCATATAAGAGTGAATTGGTGCATAACAACAATGAACCCTCAATTGAAATGTCAAATGTGATGAAATCCCTTATAAAAAAGGTATCCTTAAATTAAGGACAAATCAATCTCAAAAATATGTGTGACAAAAATAAATACACCCAATTTTAGTGTATATTAAGTGTAAAACAATAAAAGGTCATTCACACATATTCAATGGATGACATATTCAATGATTACATGTTGAACCCAAAGAAATCGAAATTGGGTTAAAAAGTTCCCTTGACAGCCTAACAGCATCACATCAAAATGAGTTGATGAGAGATAAAAAGTGTATCTCATCACTTGGACATAAAATTTACATCAATAAGGATATATGAGAAAATATCCCAACATAACAATATGTAAATTAAAAGACCCAACAGAAGAAGTCTTTTAAAAAAGAGGAGGGTGAAAGGTTCCCTTACCGACTTGGGTATCTTTCAAAACATACACCCCATGAAAGAATGAAAATAGATCATTGATGTAAATACTTATAAACGAAAGTATATTACACAAAGATTAGAATAATGGGAAGTACATACACCACTCAATGGAATTTGTGGCAAATGTAGCATAAATCTCACGAGAATAAAAGTGAGATGAAAAATCCCTTACGAAAACTCGGCAGCCTAACGACGCCACATACAACTTCTGAATATGGATTGATGAGATCAAATAGGGTATCTCATCACATTACAATAAAATGTAAAACAAGAGGAATATAAAAGAACATCCCCCAACATTAAAAAGAGGAACCTAAAAGAAGTGACATAAAGGAGAGTACTTAAAAAGAATGAGAGAGGTTAGATCTCTTACAAAAGTTCGGCAGCCTAACGGCGCCACTCAAAACATCCAAAATGGATTGATGAGAGAAATAGGGTCTCTCATCACATGAACATAAACATTACAGTAAGATTAATATAAAATAACATCCAAATAATAAAGATGAGCTTTAAAAGGAATGACATAAAAGAGTGTACTTAAAAAGAAAGAGAGGTGTAGGATCCCTTACCTCGGGTCCGACTTGACTCGATCGTTCTTTAATCTCCTGAATAATAAACTTGAGTTAATTTATACTTCCTTAAGAACCTTTTTCAAGTTCATTATTCCTTTTATATCACTTATTACCATGTCATAAACATTATGTAATCATTTAAGTTAATAATATTTGTTTTTCCGATCTTTGGTTCTTAAGTCGAAAGTGGACTTCTTACAATTACATGTTGTTCGTGTGGCCAAAAGTTTATTATATCCAGAATTGTATTCATTATTTAGATATCATATATGTCATATATATCCAGTACATGCATTTATTTATAACATTACATAATCATTTATAGGTAAGAAATGAAATGCACCGTTCATGGAGACGGTAAGTCGTACGTACGCATGAACGCTACTTTCATTTCTATTTCGTATTTTATAGAATGGAATAATAATGATATAAAGGTATATTATAATTCCAGTATAATATCATATATAATATCATAGTTCCATCCTTTATACGTCCCACATATGTTATTTAACGAATCAAATCACTTTGAGGGGGCGATAGTCCGCACTTCCTTAAATGAAGATATCGTGTTTACCCATAATGGAAACCATAAAGGTATGCCCAAAATGAAAAAAAAACAGAAGCTTATAGAAAAAAATAAACATATTATATATCATATATAAAAATAGTTACATCATAATGGCCACCTTTGATGTTGTTAAATGAGTATTGAACAATCATCGTTCCGGGAGGCAGAATTTCGCCATCCACGGAAACCGTATGTTCTTTAACCATTTGATGTAGTTGTGTGAGAGTGTAGCTCGAATAAATCTTATGACAACATCATAGTATATTGAATATACTGGTGTTGTTACAAAAGAAGTAAATAAAAAGAGTTTAGGGGGGTTGGAGAAGGAAAATAAAACAAATGAACATGAGAGAATGAATTACCTTTAAAAGTGTAACTCCTTTTGATTTGAGCCTAAAGGCTTCCTTTAAAAGGATTCTGCCCAAAGGGAATTCTCTAGGATGAGGATAGGGATGTGGAGAGAGTAAATGGGTAGAGTTTGGCCAATCCAAGGGCTTGAGGAGTGTGTGAAATGAGGTAGAGGTGGGGGCCTTTTATAAGAGGGGAGGAGGGGCACTTTTGGAAAGTAAGAAATATTACTTTATTTGAAAATGTGTGTCGGTTTTAAAAGGTCCCACATTGATTTAATTCGTGGATAAGGTGATATGGGTTCTAAATACACCCATTAAATAAGTTTTGTACATGTGTAGTGCATATATTTTACATTATCATTCCATTTTATTTAAATCGTCAAATAATGATGTCATCACTGCATCATTATTATGTCATAAATAATTTAATTTATTTAATGTCTAAAAATTATAAAAAAAATACTATGATGTAATAAATCTTTTTATCTTTCCAATGACTATTTATAATCAAAATTTGGACTTGTGTAACCCTACATAAAAACTGTTTTAGTAAAACAACTCATGTTTGTGTCAATTTAATTTTAACATTAAATAAAAATATATTATTGTCATTTTCCAACTAAAGTGGCTCCATGGGGTCCCCAAGTTGGCCCATGGCATGTCATGGTCGGCCATGACTCACCCAATAGGTGTAGGACAAGTGTCATGGTGTTTTCACATTCTTATAGTATCATTTTTACCTTAAATTACACTAATTATCTCTAATCGCGATTAATGAAAAAAAAGTTACTATTCACCAAAAAATTATTTTCATCCCATTGAACCACATTTTACATACTAATGACAACCATGTATGTCGGATTTTCAAAATTCAATACACATTAGTGGTAATCTTTCATTTAACTGAAAAATCAGTTTGCTTAATTACCACTTAGTGGTTTCACTATTCATCAAAAAATTGGAGTTTTTCAGAAAAAAACCAAAACATCACCCTAAGCTATATTTGATATTCTGAATTCAAAAATGAAGTCCTTTTTACAAAATTCATAACATATTAGTCAAATTAATTAATTTAATAATTAATTCCCGCTGTCAGAGCAAATAGCGTGTTTTTATAAAACAATAAGTATCAAAAGATTGACACTTGTTTAAGTCTGATTTCAAAGTGAAATTAATTCCAACGACCACTATTGGATTTAATGGTAAAAATATTTTCTAATTTAACTTTAAAACCAATTCAAAATATTATCTAATCATATAAATAAATTATATTAAAAAGAGGTTTTGAATTAAAACACAACATTTTACAGTATTCATTAAAAAAATGAACTTTATCGGAAAAATACCAAAAAATTACACAAAGTAAAATTTGATGTCCCGATTCTTAATAAGAGTTATATTTGGTCCAAAAGAATGTATAAGAGTGGTCCAAACTATATTTAATGATAGTTCTCCATTAAAAGGCGATAAGTGAACCTTTAGTGAAAACTAGGGCATATACGCCTAAAATTGGATTCTTTCCATATTTTAAGCCTTTAGCTTTTATTGGATAAATGTAAAAACATATATAATCATAATTTAGTTATTTCTATCCATTCTTGCCAATACAACGGCTACATGTTAACTACCATTTAAAATAATATTATTTTATTATTAGAGTGCAACGTAAGATTCCCAAGAAACTCGTTGTTGCGTGTTGGGTACGCCATCGAGCATAGCGTCCCCTTTAAAGTCATATTAATATTTTATTCAAAAGTATGGATAAATATGAAAATGTCATATTCTTTATTTACCTGGGGTGTTACAGATATCCCTGGATCATATCCCTGGTAAAGTAGATATAACATCAAAGGACGTCATATTATATAAAAAATGATTATGGAAAGGTCACTAGTAAAATTTCACAATGAAAAATGGGTTTAATTAAAAGTCATATTTTAAAACTGAATATTCAGAAAATATTTTGGAAATCCATTTCATTAAAATTAATATTAACATATAAAGAAGTTTTAAAAATCATTTTGCACATTTCTTGAAGAAAATTTTATTCTTTATTTATTTTTTTAAAAATAAAAATATTTGTGAATAATTTTATTTCAAAATAAAAATTACAACTTATAAAGGAATCATTAAAAATAATTTAAAATATTTCTATAGGAAAATATTTTTTCCTCTTTGATAACACTTTTTAAAAACTAAAAAAATTTGAAAATTATTTTCTCTAAAAATAAACTTGAAAATTTAATAGTAATATATAATTAAAAAAATGTTAATATAGATATAAATTATTTTCTTCTAATAAAACATAAAAAAATATTATATTAATATTTTTGGTAAAATATAAATGGGAATTTTTTGAAAAATGACATTAATATTATTTCAAACCATTTTTGTAAAAAAATTATAAAAAATAAAAATGTATTTAATAATTAATTTGGATAATTTTAAAAATATTTCTAAAAACCTTATTAGAAAACATTGTTTTGAAAGAAAAAAAAATTTCGACCAAAGTGATAAATAAAGTGAATTTTTCTAAAGAGATTATTTTGAACTATTGATTAAATAATCATAGTCAAATAAAGATGAAAAATTTATTCCCTTGATATGAACATAGTAAAGGAAATTTTATGAGTTTCTTTAGAGTTAGATCATAATATTTCATCATTGGATGTATAATCATAACAAATCTTAATAAATGATGAGATTGTAACACAAAACTATTACCACTTTGGTAATTTTGAATCATAATCCCCATGTAAGAATAAAATTAAATAAACCATATATTATCATGAAAATAATTTTATTCAATATATATATATATATATATATATTACAAATGTTTAACAATATACACCTTGTAGAGGAAGAGAAGTTAATAACATAACTTATTTATCAAAGAATGAAATTTGAGACAAAAAATATGTTACCTCTATAGTAACCTTTGAACTGTAAATCCCAAAAAATAGAGATACAAAAATGGATATGTAAATAAATTTAAAATTAATGATAATAAAAAAAAATATATTCGTTTTTATTATTTTCACCACAAAATAAATAAACACATTGTGAATATGGCATGTGTCTCTTAGAAAAATAAGTGAGACAAAAATCTCTATCCTCTTTTCTAATCTTCTGAATCATAATACCAAATAAAGAATAACATAAAATGAAAATTTTAATTTCATTAAAATATGTATATTTTTTCTATAAAATTAAAATTTTGTAGTACATTAACCAAAAATTAAATGAGTGGTAAATTTGCATACGTCTCTTAGAAATAAAAGAAAGAAGATAAATCTTGTTCCATAACTCTCTACATCATAAATATTCTCAACTTCAGTATAATAAATATAATTTTATATATATATATTATAGAAACATTCACACATATATATATATCCTAACATATATGATATACTTATGACCATTTATTACCCGTTTATTAATAATTTTATGTTAATGTCATGTTTCAAGAAAAAATAGCTTTATTTCTCATGTATGCTTTATTTCGTATTTTTGTTCCTAGACCATTGATCAAGGTTATATCAAATCCATTATTTTAAGAAAAATATAGATATAATATATATTAATTAAATTTTTTAATGTAATCCATAAGAGTTATATACTAAAAATTAAATACACTAATATAGAGATGTTAGGTTATACGTATTCATGAATGTTGTTTACATTTTATCAAAGAAAAAAAAGAATGGAAAAAATATATTAATGTTAAAAATTAATTTTAATATAATATATATTACATATTTTTATTAAAAATATCCTTGTAATGTGTGAATGAATCACATAGCTTTGCAAGGTAGTATTTTGGCATACACATGAATGACGTTATCATATTCCCACATAATGGAATGTACGAAGGAACATGTAATATCATGATAAAGAATAATAATATCATTAATATTATATAACAAAAATAAATACATCATTATATCCATCCATTATATTTGGTTATGGAAAATGGATAACATTAGTTCACGAGACAGTAGTCTTTCGTACACATATAAGAAGGTTTCTTAACTCATTTAATGGAATATCAAAAGGATTTAGGTTATTTAATAAACATAATAACATATAAGTATATATATAATATTTATTTTATTATATTACCATGGTTTTATAATAATCTAATGATGTGGGAGAAGAAGATAAATATAATACTTGATTAGGCACTTTACCTCTTCTTTAGAAAACATCATTTCGTTTGCACCAAAAGGTTTCTTGGAATGGATTTATGATAAAAATAAGGGCTATAATATGATACTAGAGAATTAATATTTTTAGAGTGTTTATTGTATAATCCAAATATTTTTGGAATTGTGAATGTGAGAGGAGATTTTGTGTCCTTTTATAAGTGTGGTTAGTGACACAATTGTGATTTTTAAAAATATAATGGGGTAAGCACGTTTACATAACAGAGGATAAATTATGGTACATTATATAAAATAAAATATTTAAGGTATAAATATTTCCATCGAATGGGTTTTTATAGGTTTTGGGTACTTTGAACCCTTTTCATTTTAGTTTAACCCCATGATAAATCTATTTCTACCTTAACCGTTGTAAATATTTTTTTATTGTTTTTTATTAATTATGTTATAAAAATAATTTTCCTTTTTTATATAATATAAATTATTATTATTACAAATATATAATCTGATTTTTTATATATCATTGACAAACTTGTAAAATATTTAATTAAAATTGACCACGTCAACACAATGAGAATACAGGTTTTTAAAGAGAAAATGTTCAAATTTATAATAACAATTATGTAAAAAATGAATTAGAAAATTATTATAATGACTAAATTTGGGTTATTATACATATAATTGATATAATTATATGTTAAAAACCACATTAAAACAACATTTATATTTTTAAAATATTTAAAATAATTGACAATTCTTAATAAATCCTAGTATGTTTCACTATTGGTCAAAAAATTATCTTCTCGTAAAATCATATAAAAATTAACCAATGATAATTTTTAAATTATTATTTTTAAAAAAATCTAAAAATTTCATATGTTAGTTTTAAAACAATTTCATAAAAGGTAAAAAAACTAATTTTTAGGAATATATAGTTTTAAGTGTAAAATTTGATTTATTATTATCTATTATATTGAAACCACCTAATATGAATGTTAAAATTTATATTGTATATATAATAAGTAAATTTCATTAACACCATTCACCAAAATAGGTTTGTTTAATTTATTGAGGTAAAAAACATTTAATTTAATAAGAATTGTTTTCAGAAAAAATTCAATTATTTTCCAAAAGTATTTATTTTTATTTATTATTAACTAGTCACTAAATAATGAATTTTATATAAATGTTTAAACAATATATTTTCATAATTTAGTTAACCCCATTCATTCCCTCCATTCCAAAGAATAATTGATAACTTTGAAATAAAATAATATTAATATTTTAACAATATGACATGTTTTGTTTAAACTCATTGTTGTATGTAATGAATTATATAATTAGTGTTGTGTATAATATAAAAAACTCATAATTTCATGTCACACATTTTAAAATCAATGCATAATATAAAAAATAGTTAAATGATTAATTTTATTTAAATAACATTTCATAAATTCTTAGGGTGTTACACTTCACCCCCTTAAATAAATTGTGTCCTCGCAAATTAAAACTTGTGATTGGTAAAAATGGTTTAGAATTTGAAAATAACACTGTAGGATACCCATATCAAAAAAATTATTAATTATAATTCATCTTTACAAATAGTAAAATGGATGTGAAATGTTTATCGAAAATAACACAAAACATGGATTCTATGTTGGATAAAGTTGGTTGGAATTTAAAGCATAAACACATAATAGAAAGATAACACCTAAATAATGATGATGATTAGTGGAGAATATTGATAAGAGAATGTTAACAACCATGAAACCTTAAACAAAGAGGTATTAAAATGTCATTGATATAATCAAAAATGATTATAATGGGACAATATTTTATTTTGAGATACATTTCATACTTCAGGGAAATTTATATGTGACGATATACATACTAGATTTCATTTCATTTCCTATGTGAAATCTTATTATTTTGTTGAACCTATATCAATTTAAACTTTATCTCTTAGTCTATGATTTGAATTTTTCTTGTCTCAATCACTAAATAAAATCCATAAATGAATGATAACCCATTCATTCTCTCTTTATTTATTATCAAAAAACAAATTGATAGCACAATTTATGAATATAAATTTAAATGGTGAAATGATATATTAATATCCCGAACCTCATAAAAAATTCATCTTAAACCATTCTATAAATGGTTTACCATATAAAAATCCCAAAACTAAATTTTTTAAATGAGGTTACTAAATATATTAAAATTAATCCCCGAAATAGCATATAGTATCTATTTATTTTAACATACCAAATATATTAATACCTTGGTTATATATTTTCCTAAATCATGGTAAAAACAATAATTACTATAAAATATCTATAAAAACATACATACTTATTCATTCCTTGAATAAAACCAAATATTACTAAATATATTATATAAATCCAAAAATGTTGTAAAATGTATCAATGATAACATAAACCAGTTTTCCTTAAATCTTTGGTTTATTCAAAGGTTTTTAATACTATCAGATTTTTATTATTTATATCAATCATATCATTATCTAAACTAAGAACCATTTTCTCAACATCAATAAAAAATTAAGTGTTATCTTAACCTAAAAAAAATATCACATTTCCATTAGAAAAATATATAGGTCATCCACATCATTAAATATATTTTTTTAAATCATTAATGAAAAAATTATACTGAACAATCCCAATTTATTTCATGATTCATATAACATAATGTGAAATTCCATTAAATAATCACTTTAATTATCTGACTTACATCTCAAACAATTGACTATGATTCATCATCTTATTCCATAATACCTATTTCTTATAATATGAAATATAAATCATGTATTAACATTCATCAACCGAAATTTAAAAATGATTCTCATGTTTACCATAATATATACTATTAAAACATCCCATAGCCTTTATATTTCATTTGTTGTCTCCCCATCATAAGTATTATGACTATTACTCTAACCACATTACTAATTATATTAATGATCTTTCATAATAGGAAATTGAATTTTATAAAGACCATAATATTAACTGTTGAAGCATTCCACTGTTGATGATATCATAGGAATATCATTATCTCATCAATTGCATTAAACTACCTAATTGTTTTTCCATTATAATTACATGATTTTTTTTCATTAAATTTTCACACTCAAAACACAATCATGTTCCACTAAGATATTTACATGGGATATTTCTACCACATTTTCAACATATAGGAAACTGAATATTCTTTCCACTATAGTCTCCACAACCAGAACTCTCAATGAACTCTCTCATTCACTTCTTTGGTGATTTTGATAGTTGGTTATACTGTATGAGGCTAATATTATATTGTAGTAACCAATTTTGAATATTAATAATACATCTCACTCTTGTTTTTTACACCTTTTGGTTTCCCATAAAACAATATCTATGACAATCAATTTTTATCCAACTCCTTCTAGTTCCTACAATTGAACAAAACCAAAAATAACAGTGTGAGAAACAATAATCTTACTAGTGGGCCACATAATCATGAAGAATAATTTATTGGTTGTCTAAATAACATGATTCTATGTAATACAAAAATAACATGTCTAATAATAACTTTAATTATCTGACTTAAATGATTTTTTGTATTACATGATTCTATGTATTATACCAAAAATAACAGTGTGAGAAACAATAATCTTACTCCTAGTTTTACCTATGAAAATAAAAATATCTAATAATAAATTTTTCATGGTATTACCCGTGGAAGAAAAATGAGTTTTATAAACATTTGTTCATCATAACCATAAACCATCCTGAGAATGAATAAGAATGATATCATTGGATCTTAACCTTATTAAATTATAAATAACAACATACTATCTCATCATATATAGAAAAATATTTTCAAAAGTTTACTTGGAACATTTCATGAGGAAAATTAATTTTCTATTAAATCACTTTTTAAAACTAAAAATCAATAAAATATTTTGGAAATAATTGTTTTTCAAATAACATTGGAATCATATAAAGAGAAGTTTATAAATAATTTAAAACATTTATTTAGAAAATTATAATTTACTAATTCAAAAGAAATACTTTAAAACATAATTTTATTTTAATACTTTCCTTTGAAAATAACCTTTATGACTTATAATGGAAGCCTTAAAAATCATTTAAAATTTTTCATGAGGTAAATATTATTTCTGATATTATTTTAAAAAACATGATAAAACATTTTTCAAATAATTTTTTTTAAAAATGAACTTTAAAACTTAAAGATGAATATTTAGATTAAATTGCGATCATGACAATGGAAAATTTTATTCATGTAGTACACGTTAAAACAAATATTCCTTTAACATTGTTGGTGAATTCTCAATAGGAATTGTTAAGAAAAACAAATGAATATTGATTTTTATTTTTTTTTATAAAAAGTAAAATGTGTAAATTTTTTTATTAAATCATTTAGATAATTTTAATAAAAAATTAATTTTGTTTAAAACATGGTTGCCACGGGAAAATGATTTTTCGTCTGAAGGGAAAAATAATGATTCATTTTATTAAAAAACATCTCTTTAACTATTAAGAAAATAAATAGAGAAAAATTATGCATAAAACTATATTATAATTACATAAATATATAATAATAAAATTAAATATTTTATAGATATATTGTTTATAATATTTCATCATTATAACCATAATCACAAATAATCCTTATAAATGGTGAGATTTTAACAAAAAACTCTTACAACATTGGTAACCTGGAATCATAATAAAAATTAAATGATAACATTAAATGGAAAATATAATATCATTACAAGATCTATATTCATGATATAATATTTCAAAGGGGAATTATATATACCTCATATAATAATATAGGTTCATAACAAAACAAATGTCCCGAAGATGGCAATTTGAAAAAAACATATACCTTATTGTTTTTTTAGTTTTTAAACTATAAACCACATGAAAGAGAGATCCTAAAATAGATATGTATATGAAAAAAATTATAGAAATCATAAAATAAATTAATGGTTAGTATATAAAACACATAAAAGAAAAAGGTGGTGAATATGACATCTATCTCACATGAAAATAAAAGTGAGACAAAAAACTATTACCGCTTAAGTTTTCTTTTGAATCTT
Source organism: Viscum album (assembly GCA_963277665.1). NCBI lineage: Eukaryota > Viridiplantae > Streptophyta > Magnoliopsida > Santalales > Viscaceae > Viscum > Viscum album. The sequence continues at coordinate 760,157,477 of OY728147.1, forward strand.
AATCCTATATAAAGATTAAAATAAAATTAAACATTAAATATGATTGAAATATTGATAATAGTGAAATTAAATTTCATATATGTACTATATACACAAATAAATAGAATCTTGTCGTGGATTTTCATTTATCTCCCAGAAATAAAAGATAGTCTACAAATCTATTTCCATATGTATCAACTTAATTCATACACATTTGAAACTCATGGATAATAAATATTTTTTTATTTTACATATATTATAAAACCATAAATTTATATATTTAAATCCATATATTATTTACATATGAACTTTTACTACTCTTTAATTAACAATTTCATGTTAATGTAACATTTAAGGCAACAACTGCTTTGTTTTTCATGTATTTTTTATTTCTATTTATGGTCCTCTTACTTTAATAATTTAATCATCATATATATAATTTTAAACATGATTTTACTGTAATATATATTCATTATTCATCTATTTTTACTAATTCAACAGATTTATAAATGGAAAATGAAATACACTATTCATGGAGATGGCAGACCATATGTACGCATGAACACATTTTCTAATTTCCCAATGGAAACAAATAAAAAAATTAAATAATATAATAAAATTAAAAATCATTTTCATGTCATATATATCACATATTCTTATTAAAAACATACTTATTATCTTCTCTGTAATGTGTGAATGAATTGCATTTCTTCATTAGACGATACTCCCCCGTACACACAAACGACGTTATCATATTCCCAAAAAATGGAATGTAAGAAGGAAAATAAGATATAATGACTAAATATAAATAATAATATTATAAATATTATATATAAACAAAAAATATATCATTATATAAATTCATTAGAATAGGTGATGTAAAAGAAATAGCATCGTTTCATGGGGAGCTAATTTGTCGTACATACAAATGATGATTTTGTAACCCATTTTATGGAAGAGGAGAAGGATTTAGGTCATTATATTAACAAAATAAAATATAATTATATATTATATAATTATTATATTATATAATAATGTTATAATGATAATTTAAGGAGATTCATGAAGAAATAAAATTAAATTATTGATTAGGGACATTACCTCTTCGTTGAACAACTTCTTTTTGTTTGCATCAAACTGATTCTTAGGTTGTTTTATTAACAAATTAAGATTATAAGATGTGTATATGGTGGTAAAAAAGTGACTTGGGTAGATATTTTTTGAACTTAAGTGTTATGGAAGTGTTAATAATAGAGGAGTGGGGGTGACATTTTATAAGTGTGATGAGTGGCACACTTATAATTTTTTAAAATAAAAAGGTGTGCCCACATGTTTCGCATGCCAGAAGGATCAAGAAATGGGTGAAAATAAAAAATATCATATATAAGGTAGAAATATGTCCATATAATAGTATTATTACATTTTTTTCATTTTTTACCCTTATCATTTTAGTTTAACCCTCCGATAAACCCCCTTTTACATTAACCGTGGTAAATATTTTTTTTTATTTTTTACTATTCATTATAGTGAAAAATTAATCTAATTTTACTAAATATTATAAATTATTCTGATAAAATAGGGAATCCATTTTTCATAATTGCATTATGAAAATTGGAAAAATTATATTTAATATTAATCTCACATATGTGATAAAAAGTGGGTTTTAGAGAGAAAAGTTTCAAATTTTTAAAAAGTATATCTATAAAAACTAAATATAAAAATTATTATAATGACATGAATTGGATTAAGAGATTTTTCAGTGAACTAATTTTTATTTTAAAACCAAATTAAAATGTTTATTATGTTTTTAAAATTCTTAATACAAATAATATTTCTTAATAAAACAAGTATTTTTCACTTTTCATCGAAAATTTATCTTCTCAGAAAATTCTAAAAAATGAACCATAAGATATTTTTGACATGATGATTTATATTTTGAAATTTATTTTTTCAATTTTTTACTAACTTTTCAAATATTATTTTTGAAATAAGTGTGTAGAAGGTGATAAAAATGGTTTTTTAGAAAAATATAGTTTTTAAGTGTAAAATTGGATTTATTCTTATATTTTATTTAGAGAACACGTAATATGTGTCTTAATATTTTTATTTAACTTTTAATATTTAAATTACATTAAAATAGTTCTGTAATTATTTTTTGATTAATTTATTAAAATAAAAAAAAAATTTATTAAAATACTTATTCAGAAACATATTTCAATTTTATTTTCAAATAGTTTGAAATTTCATATATTTTTAATTGGTAAGAAAATAATTAATTTTTTATACATGTGTAGACAATATATTTTCATAATTTAGTCAAAACTATTCATTATTGTCAATTTGAATAGCCGGCTGATAAATATCATATTAAATAATAATAATATTTTAATATTATATCATGTTTTTTCTTAAAACCTGATATTGTGTGCAATAGAAGATACACTTAGTGTTGTGTATAATAGAAGATAAACATAGTTTTTCATGTAATTAATGTTAAACATAGTGTTGTGTGTAATGAAAAATATCAGAAATTTTAAATTTATTTACAAAAGTTTTTAAAAAAACTAGTAAGAATTGTGCATAAGTGGTCATACCCTGATCTTAATGACTGTATAAAAACATATAATGATTCAAAAAAAATATACAATGGAAGACTCTCACTAAGATAAATTCTCAATTTTTTTATAAATTCCTTATCATAAGGAAAATAGTAGATAAATTCATTCCGAATATAATATTTTTTTGAGAGGTCAGCGGTGAGTGATACCTCGAGTGATAATAAGATAGGATAATTACATATTATCTATATGTAAAAATTTATCAAAGTAGCCAACACCATAATTTTTTGAAAATAACATAGAAACAAGATGTACTCTAATGTGATTAAAATTTCCATGAGTATTTAAAAAAATTTTATAGATCAATTTTTAGCTAAACAGATACATTTTAGGGGAGGGAAATAAGATATCTTGTATGATTGGCCTATGAAATACGAAACTCATATTAAAAATCTCATAACCATCCTAAATGAGATTTGATGATGATGATCATGTCATGTACATTGATATATTATATTATAGGGGAGTCTTTAGTGGAATTTTCATTTACTACTCCAACCACATAAATTAATAAGGCTCGTTATGAGGAATCAGAGCCCCATTGATAAGAGTGTGAACAAAATAAATGGAGGAGACATTACCTGAATTAATAATTAATATCCAAAGGGAGGCTAAATAAATATTTTTAGGTGAATCCTTATGTTTATAATTATACTAATTATGGTTTAAAATGTGTTTAAAATCCCAATACCTGGTGTGCTAGGAATTTCATTCCCGTTCTCCCATGGAATCTTCAAATACAAAGATATAGAAAGAAATTTCAATGATGGTATGAAAGATTCATTAATGTATTTATTAGGTGGATTATTTTTAAAAATTGTGGGAATATTGTCTTATAAATTCATGGTCATGTGAAAAAAAATTCAAGAGTATGATTTAGTTTTTTTATTTATAGAAACTATGTGTTAGATATATTTTTCACTCTTTGGTTTTTAATATCTACCCCTTGGACTCTTGATATTGTCATGAATGAAATTACTATTACTATGTGATTATTTTTTTCAAACCAACATATTGTAGATTTATTATTTAAATTCTCAAGTATTATTCACTCTTTGTGACATCTTGTGGGTAAAAATCATTGAAAAAGTTGTATTTGGTTCATAAATCAACCATTTTTCCCTTCCTTTTCATTTTCACCACCCATATTCTTTTATCATAGTTTTCTTGTAAAGATCAAGGAGCTCGACACATGATCTATAGAAAATATACCTAGTAACTTCCCTAGATGTTTTTTGTTTTCATATCAATTTTTATAAGAACACACTTGTATGAAATCTAGTTATTTCTTTAATATATCAACTTCCATGTTCATTTATTTTTAAATAATTTAAATACTAATTATAGTTTTTTATTATACATAATATAAAACATTATTTATTCATATTTGTATTTGTATATCATATCATTGTTTTAGTTTAGAATAATATTTCTCTTATCAATCAAGAATCACAAAAATCTAAGCTACAAATTATGAGATATAATTGATCCAATTATTTCAATGAATTTTAAATTTATAAAATTTGTACATCTCTCATTTTGGTGTTTTTTGGATTTTAAGATTATTTATTATCTGACATATGCATACTGAAAATTCAGTTTGATGTTACTTATATTATTATAAAAAGATTGATAAATAGTAAAAAAGTAATTCTAAAAAATGGAACATCCATTTCCTTTTCCATTCCCAAATTCTCCCTCATGATTTATATTTGATTTTTATCTTTGAACTATAGTTCGCTATTTATATATTTCAATAATCTTTTAGATTTATTGTAAATTTTTAATGACACTATAGTTTGAATATATAGTGGTAAAATCATAGAGATTTACATTTAATTAAAAAAGGCAAAATAAATTGGGTGAAACATGAATGAAAATATTATTATTGAGTTTTTACATTTGAGGGTGTGTGTGAGGCCCATATTCGTTTCTATTTAATTTTTTAGTATTATCAAATAGAAGTTAGAAATGATACGAATGGAAGAAAATTTTCTTCATGATGGATCCTCAAAAATAATTTCAAATATTTATTTTGAGGATGTATGATTTATAATCTACGTAAAATTATAATGAAACCCCAGGGAGGCGAGTCAGTGAATTGGATGTGTTGTGATATTTTATAAAGTCACCAACATAGATAAATCAACCACTGTTATGAATGAACAACAATATTGGGGGTGAAGAGATGAATATCTCATCATTACATGGTAAGAAGGATCGTGAATCATACATAGCATTGGAACTAAGGTTAAACATGTTTTTTGCCATAAAATTTTTATATAGGAAATAATGGTGATGTTAACAGACATTGACTTACCAATGTTACCAATATTTTGTGGGGATACGTAAATGATAATTGACAGTGCAGTGGAGTGAGAAAAATCTATATTTGGGAGGATATGAAAGTGGTAATTCACATGAGATTCATTTCTAACAACTATTTCCATGATTTTTATGGAGCGAGAGGTCACCAAGGAATGGTTTTTGAATTCATGAAAAAACTACTTTCAAGAAATAATGGATATGAACTATTATTCTCATATAGAGGATCAATGTTCTATGCTACTAAATGAGGTAGAAATGTAAATAAATTAAGGATATAATCCACATCTTATGGTAAGTATTATTGTTCTTTATTTTTATTAAAATTTTATAAATTAAAAGAATATGTAAGGGAACAAAAAACATAGTCAAATGAGGTGCCTAATACAAAAACATTATTTTTGGAATAATTGTAAAAAATAGGGTAATTCAGTTTTAAAATGACATGATATCAATTTTTTTATATGTCGGTGATTTATAAATATTTCTACCCAATCCCAAAAAGAGAGAACCTTAATACTTTTATATGATTTATATATTAATAGTAATAGATCATGTGAATATGTAATGACACTACTTAAGGAGTGTTAAATTGTGAATATAAGTATCCATTGACAAAGATAAATGATTGTGATAATGTGTGATTTGAGTATTCAATCAGAAATAGACCCTGATCAAGATAAAAGGGAGACTATTTTTTCATACTTAATGCATTGTCAAATATAAGTTATGTAACATGATTATTCATGGTGGTAGTTTAAAAAACATTGAAAGTGGTTTTATGGTTAATAAATTGGTTTTATCTATGGCTATTGATCTTAATTACTATAGATTAAAATGGATAAATATTAGTGTGGCTATTAATGTGACCCAGAAATAACATGTTCCATTTTCTATTTGAAACTATCAAGATATGGTAATAAATGGTGTCCATACCATGAATTATAGTAATATGATGTTTGATATTCAATGTAAATTTGATATGAGGGTTAGACATAATGGGGATAAGAATAAATATTCACTTGAGTACAACATGAGGATGGATACCCTTACACCCTTTAAGACATTGATATATTTTGATGACCAAATGAGGATTGATAATGATTGTAAAAAAAGAAAAAAATAAATATTGGAAAAATATACAATGAGTAGTAGAAAAATTAAAAGTTAAAAAAGTGTGATGAGTGAAATTTAAAAAAACAAGGTGATGAAAATCGTAGATAATAAGAGTGAAAGAAAGAGTCTAATGTGAAAAGTGAGTTTTATTTTATGAAATGTAGAGAGTGAGAGTGAGAGACGGATATTTTGCAGGGTTGGAAACTATTATACTTCAATGCAAGAGATACCATTTTACTATTAATTATCTTAGACCTTTAATGTACTATATTATTTTATCACTTTCACAAGAATTTAGAGATATATTTCTTTGGAAAATCCCCAATGTATTCTATACCTTGTGTGGTATTGAGCATAATATTAACTTCCTACAAGGAAACAATTACTAATCAGTTGGATTTTCAAGAAACCAACTATTGGGAACTTATTACATATGGTCCAGGTTATTTGGAATGAATATATATAATAGGTGGAATAATTTTATAAAAGTATTATTAAATACCATATTTCAATGAGATTATTCTTTCCATGTTTTAGTAAAAATAAGTGAAAAAACATTCAAGAATAAATTACCTGATAGATATGATATTATATGTTCTAAATTTCATGTTTCTAATAATTATACCATTGAGTTAATAGATTTAATGAAATATCCTTTTACTGAGGGAGGGTATAATGAGTATCATGGCGTGCATCTACAATAACATGATAATGGGGGGTGTGATGATTTTGGGAGGAGGCTTACTGAATCAAGTTATATAAATTACCCAGACCCATTATACTAATTTATTGTACCAATAAAGATATAGGAAATTAAAATAATTAAGGAAACTTTTCCTAGATTAATCATGAATATCAAATGATATGGCTAAACCCCTTTCATTAGTGAATTATACGGGCCTCTAATGACATTAATTATGTCCAAAATGATTTTAAATTTTTAACCCATGGTGTGTTGTGAATTTCAATCTCATTTCCCTTGTAATTATTATAGTTAAAGTAAGAGTATTAAATTTAAATACTAATGGGAAGTTGTCACAAATTATTTTTTCTGAGTAGTATATTTAGAAAGAGTTAGAAAATTGTCTCCTAAAATCATGGGAATGTCCCAAAGTTGTCAAAAGTACCATTTAGTAATTTTGAAACATGTAAACTACATGTTTAAAATTTTTATAACTCATTAGATATAAATAGACACCCGTTGTAGTCTTGATATAACTGAATGGCCCGAATACCATCAATTTTATTGATTTTTTATAACCCACCTTTCATGGGATGAGGCAGAACCCTTACATTCATATAGTCTTAGATATTACATGGCCCTTAGGCTTACGAGATTACATGACCCAATGGTCTTAAAGAATTCAACAAGACTATCTACAAGTAACTACCCCTCCCCAGTATATGCATCACGATTGTAGCTCTTCTTCTTCGCATGGACATCTAGATAGGATTTTTTTGCAAGAATAGCCTGGTATCGATGGAATAGACATACCCTCTCATTTGGAAAAATCCATTTAGTCCGGCTCTGGTGAGTGCACTTACTCTGAATCCTTCTCTGGGGCTTCTCCTTTTCTTCAAAGTCTGTCTAGAGAAACTGCACTAATCATGTGGTCTAAAGGCCATGTGGTGGACCGAAAGCCTCAAAGGTGGCCCAAAATCCTTACTGACTCAAAGGCCTAGGTGTCCCGAAGGCCTTAAGGACTCTAAGCCCAAACCGGTGGCCCAAGGTGAATAGTTCTAGCTTCTCCCGTATCGAACAATACCTGCTACATTGCCCACTATAGTACCTACTACAATGCTACTATAGTAACACGGAATTATGCCTCTACTTGGTTTTAAACCTAGGTCTCATGGATGCACTTAAAGAGTCCTCGCCAACTCTTTTGAGGCTCATGTTCTAGTCTTGATATAATCATGAATAAAAATATTGTGACTATAGTTGTTTTGTCTTAAAATATTCATGTTTTTCTTATTTATTAGAATTATAGAAGGATTACTCATCCTTTGTGTCATATTATGGCTATAGTTCCTAGAGACTAGTTCTCACTGGGTTCTACCATGAAAATTTACCCCATACTTTTCATTTTAATCATTTTTACACCATTATAATTGTTTTCTTATGAGTATATATGATCTTGAAACATTATTTTTGAACAAAGGTACCTATGAAATTTCATACTAGGGCTTAGGTTTCCTATCATTTAGAACCAATAATGATACTAATGATGGGATCCTTGATAACGGTGATTATAAACTAGGTGGTAGTCGTCATTAACAATTTTTAAAAATTTGAATAAATTAGGAATCCATGAAAACTTTGCATACATCTGTGAAGTGTGGTAGGAATATCATCTGGAAGAGAGTCATGATTTGGAAATTCATCTAGTGTCTAAATATCATGAGACTCAGTTATAATGTGGATTCTTAGATATATTGCGTTAATACGACTAAATAAAGACCAATTATCCACTAGAGGAGGAAGTGGGAATAGTAGAGGGGTAAGATAATATGAAGAGAGACCTAAAAATCCTGAAGTGATGGAGATGAGGAGAGAAAATAAAAATGCAAAATGGAAATTCAATATAAGAAACATTTATTAAAATATCATAATATAAATTAGGGGAGAAATAATGGTATCTATATTTGGTTCGAGAGTAATTAAAGAAGATTCACTTAATAGAATAGGAATAAGTTTTGGTAATAGAGGGATGAGTATCATAGACAAATAACATATGTCCTAATATAATAATAGATATGTGATATGGGGATACTGAGGGAATAAATAATAAAAAGATGACTCCTTTTGAAGAACATATATGAAATCCATATGGTGAAATGGGTGGTAGTATGAATCAAATCGCTTCAAAATATGAAAAAACATTTATATGAAATTTAAGGGACTAGTCAATTTCAAAAAAAATAAGGTTCTTATGTTTGATAATAGAATTTTATTGAAGAATTTCATTGAAAGAACTCTGATGTACTATATAATAATTGTTAATAAATGACTAAAAATTTAAATTTAATTGTTCATGATAATCACTAAAATGGAATGTTTTATGGGATGTTTAAATTTTTTTTAAATTAACCATAAAATGAATAAAATATGAAAAATATTTCATATCAATGATTTAATTAATTAAACCAAGTCACACTATAAAAATCATTAACGAAAGTAATAGACTAACGATGTACCAGATTTAATGGAATATGTATAGGTCTTTTTATACCATAATGAACTAAGTTATGTTGAATTTATACATAAAACAGAAACTATGGAACATATATGGCGTGATGATGCTTGTTATAATGAAATAACATAAAATTATAATGAGAAATTCCACCAATCTTAAAAAAGAATTTTTGAAGAATTTTTTGGGTGGATAGTCGATCAAGTAATGAAGTTTTAGGTATATAGTTGAAATCACCAAACAACTAAGAGAAAATTTTATGTCAAGAATGGACAAACTACAATGGATTTGTAAACATCCAATAATAGGAGTCTGTGAAATATCATGAAAAATAAATCATATTTGGTGATATAATGACTAAGAAAATGATTCATTGAAAGGTCATAAAAATCATAGTAGTTGTGAAGATATCAATATAAGCTTAATAGGTAGTACGATTACTTGTTGAAAAAAAAAATATGTTGTGTGAAACTGGATCCACTAAGGTGAGTGTCACAGTTGATGTAATCGGAAAACTACCATAATTATAAATTTGAATCAAGTAACTATCTATAATAGTGATAGACCCATCAGTCCATGTAGAATAATAAGATGGAAGAATACTTTCATTCCTAGAAATATTCTAAGATGCACTTGAATCAATAATCTAGGTAGTGTATGGTTAGAAAATATTTTCATGAAACAAATACCTCTTCCATTATCTAAATATATACGGTTTTAAGAATGAACATTTTCATATTATATTATCCCACATTTGTATGGATGATTATTATTATGATTGTAGGGGTCCTATATCACCCTCTAATGCATTATTTAAATATTTATATCCATGAGATAATAATGAGATACATATAATGATGATTGATCCCCAATAGAAAACTTTAGGTGATGCTTTATTAACAATGGGAAACAATTTGTAATTCCACATCCACAATAGAAATAAGTTTTTTATACCTATTCCATGAAGTAAAAAATGAAGTGATTCGTAATCCACAATATTATGATTCATATTATTACTATTGTGGTGAATTTATATACAATAGGACTATGATTATATTGTATGGGTCATGTTAAATATCTCACACTATTTATACATGGTATAGGTTTGTTCATTTGATATTACATGTATTTATATCATTACTTATAGACAACTCTTATAGTTTCATAACATGTTTAAAAAGATATTTCTCCCCATATAACTCCCCAAACATTTTAGGTATGTTTATACTAAATACATTATATTAATTATTTAGTATATATTTTCTAAAGCACTGATTTTATTTGAAACAAACTTGGTTATTTAAGATATATTTATAACCTATCCAATAAACATAATTTTTCCACTATTTTGTTTTGAATTTTGAAAAACGAACATTCACATTAGCGATCCGGATGATATTTAGAGTCTCATAGAATTCATATAATTTTTAGTGAATGGTAACTAACCCTTATGAATAGTATCATACACTTATGAATAGTAATATGACTCTTATTAATGTTATCCATACCCATGAATGTATAAATCAATTTAGGCACCTTAAAAATGATGATAAATATTTTAGGTGTTTATATTTTTCGATTAAATAATGATTTTAATTAAAAATTAAATTTATCATCTTTAGAATATTATTCCTGAAAAAATGAGTTAATATTTGAATTCTACATGTTGAAAAATGGTTATGGTGATTTTTTTTGGATTTTTATGAAATACATGAATTTTTGATGAATAGTAAAATAAAATAAATTATGATAAATGCTAAATAATTGATTTACTGCATAATTGGTGATGCAAGGAGGATTTAATCCCACATGGTTCGAACTCACATGACATTATTACTATTTCTGTTCACATGAATCAATACTATTCATAGTCTTGAGAAACAAATATTAAAATAACAATTAAAATAATGTAAAATCTATCCTCCCCTCCACTATTTAAACCATCCATCACCCACTCTTCCTCTCACACCACTAAAGATTAAATATTTTCCTAAATTATGAAAAATAATCTTCCCAAGAACTCTACCCACGTACAAGGCCTTATTTTCTCACCAAAAGGCTAAAAACAAAGGCCTTAAAGAGATTCTCAAGGAGGAGTACTCAAGAGTTGAACCTCTCTTCCTTTTTTGTTCAATTTTTTCTCCAAGTTCCAATGTTTTGTTCTCTATTCTCACCTAACCTCATACAAATTTGATGATCATTAAATTTATTTATATGTACTTCATTTTCATTATGATAATGGAATATTTCATCATAATCTATTTTTCCCCCTTATTTTATATTGTAAATGCAAACACCATCCGAGATGTGTTAATATATCATAGTCAAGGAAGATGGGTTTTAAATTTACATTACTATATTCAAGACTACTCATGAAAACTTATAAATGGTTTAAACAGATCATAATATAAGTATTTTATCTTATTTTATGTTTTTTAATCCTTACAAACTCATATTATGGAATAATAATACCAAATAAGTTCATGGTGCACAAAACCACCAAGCTAAATTCTAGTGTTTATTATTAACTTATCAACTAAGTCGTCATCAAGGTATATAACAAAAAATCCTTATAGGATCCTTTATATATATTTAATTTCACTAATAGTATATATTAACAATCCTTTATGTTTGAATAAATTTTAAATTAACTTCCATTCATGAATACAAGTAAACAGAACATGAAAACCAAGGGAGAATATGCTTCCAAATAAATAAAATTGAACCTCATAAACCCAAAAAAGGCCACTAATGAACCAAATAATGTTATAAAATATCAATTAAATGTGGATGAGGTTATGGTATTATTAATTAATGAATCTAAATTAGATTATTTAGGTCATTAAGAATAATTAATAACACCTTCGAGCATAAGGTTAGGGATCCACTCTCTAACTTTTGTTCATGAATTCCCCCTTTGTTATGCCTTTTTTTAATTTATATCAATGGGGTATTCTTTCAAACCTCCTCTATACTTCCTATATTATAAACAAATAATGGGATACCCATTTAATATTTATTAATCCCTCACAAGAACACCTTTTACCATGCCAAAATTTTTATAAGGGGTTTTCTCATCTCACATTCATTTCCATGAGATTTCCAATGATTTCCATTTATTTATATAATGTGGTGTATTTGTACTTCCATTTTTCATATAATATCATGACTCTATTTATATTCTTGGTATTAAATTATTTATTTAAATGTTATTAGGTTCTGGTCATATTATTCGATTGATTAAATTGTTGTAAGGGACTTTGTCTCAATTTTTCAATTTCATTGTAACATAATTTGTATTGTGAACCTAATAATTATTATGTGGTCTACCTAATTCCCATTTCAGATAGCTATTCATTTGAAATTATATTTATATTAAATATCCACATTATCATATCATGGATATGTTTACTGTCTAAGAGGTATACCATGTTGCATACGGTGTTTATTTTCAATGTAGTGTTAACTATGGATTGTTTTGATGAATTTGTATTCTCTATTCAATATGGATAATGTAAATGCATATTTATATTGTATTTAATATATGTATAAAAAATTATTTGGACATGAAGTGATGATCCAGGCCTACTATAGCCCCTTGCTGCATCGACAGGTCTCATGAGTCAATCAGTTGGTGACAAACCCTTCGAGTTTGTGTCCAAAAATCCAAAGGTTTATACCCATAGACATAAATCATTTTGATGGTATAGTGGTATCATGTACTAGATACATTATTTCCAATTAAAAATAATTCTCTTTATTCATTATCAATTATTACTATCCATGAGGTTTTCACTATGCATAAATCTATGGATGCAGTTTCATTATCATTTTATTAATGGTGTGTGTTTTTCATTTATTCACCATGCCATATTAACTATGAAAAGCTTTTTATATTTAGTTATTATTGATTAATGCTTACTATATTTGTATCCCTTACTAATCATTTGAAATTTCCACTTTTATTTGTTTAGCTTCAGCAGGTTATGAAGAGGATATTTCTTATTGAGATTCTGTGGATGCAGTTTATTTGTTTTTGTCTTGTATTGTACTTTTTTACATTTACCAATGTAATTTGAGTTACATATATGTATCTAGTTTCTTCATGACTAATAAACTGATGTTTTCTTCATCATTTAATTCTTTCTAATCATTCCAATGTAATTATTAATGCATTGTATTTGGTTTAGAGGGGTTGGGGTGTTACAGTTGATATCATAGGAAGTTTAGTAGAAACCATCAAAACCAGATTAGAAAATGTAGATTAGGGAACAAAACCATAAGGTAGTATTTGAGTAAAAAATTAAAATAACATCCTGTAATTTTTTTAAGGAATATATTATGTAGATATTTCTAGAAAATACATCTTTGTCTTGATACAAATACGTAGAGGTGGCTCTATCATAGATGTATGTATGAGTGAAAAATCTAACAAGAAGTTTCAGGCTTGACCTGGGGACTCAAATACATGGAAATGGACATTTCTTCACTCTTGGTATTGAAACTCTCGGGGTATATTCTTTGGATAATTCACATTTTCTTTACAAGCCATTATAAAAGATTTTGATGTAAATTTTTTCTTAGAGAAACCATATTTATGAGATTATCTATGCATAGAATTTTAATTTTTTCTATGTAATTGTCTAGTTGATGTAACGCCCTAAGCCCAATTAACTAGAGTCGGTGCATTATTACATAACATTGGCATGATCACAAAATATCATGTCTCGAAATACCGATTAGTTTAGTAGCCTTGGAATCACTAGATACATTCATCAGTCTTACATTACATCATAATGTAGAAAAAACTACATCAACATCTTGTCTTTATATCCCCTTATACTATTCCTCTAGGTCATTCATAAATTACTTCTTCACATCCTGGGAAAAATGAAACATTGAAATGGGTGAGCTCATATGCTTAGTAAGGATAACAATATAGCGGAAACTTTCATAAATAAGCATAAACATTTAAGGCAATTTATAACTAAAACAAAAGCCTTTTAAACATGAACATTAGCATAATGAAATAATTACATTTACTTATTCACAGGGATATTCTACTTGTTGAATAATCACATGCAATATGAATAACTACTTTCATAATGATGGAATGCATAATCCAGACTATCATAACCATATATCCAACGCCTCGTGCCAATACTACAAATAAGATTTTGTCAAGGCCTTGTTCCAAGACACTAGTTTGTCTCATGAGACCAACCGATGAATCGAGGAGTTATAGCAGGCTCCACCCGTCACATATTAAGTCCAATGCATTACTCATATGAATAGGTTTAAACATAACATAAACATTCGTATTAAAACTAGCATAGAAAATGCCAATAAATTCTCCATAAATCATGAATGGTATAAAAATAACACATCCATAGTCAAAAATATCACAAAACCTTCAATACAATATGGAAGTTTTGTATCATAATAAATAAGATTAAAATAATCTTAAAATCCATCAATGGATGTGGACATAGATGAAATCCAAACTATTTGAGAGAAATATCTATTTTTTTTAAATCATTTAAAAGTCACGTAATTATAAAATAAAAAATTTACATTGAAAATATTATTATAATCATTTAAGGGAAGCTTAGACGATTTTATAATGGTGGAAAATAGCCACACCCGCAGTATAAGTTAAAAAAAGACATTCTTACCTTAATTCTGTCGAAAAGATTAAAAAGGACCTTGTTTTGAAAATGACAGAAAGACTCTTTTATAATCTTCTTATAAAACGTCAACAAGGGTATAAATGAATTTATCCCATAGTCATTAAATTAGTAATAATTATTTGAAATACATTTTTAAGAAACATGGATGTGGATGATAAAGAGGTCCTGGTAGATAATCACGTATAAACAACCTCAGATAATGATGAGATTGTGAAATAAACCCTTACCGTGTACTTTTCCTTAGTCGATGGTATGTTAATCTCCTGTATAATAGTTAAAAAATTGTGATTAAATTATACAAGAACCATATTCATAATTATGATATCTTATAATATCATCTAATAAGGCTTTGTTAATAATATTTTAGTATTATCATCATTTTAGGTGTTAACTTACTCGTTTTCTTTTATATGTTTTGTTACATTATTCGTGTTTGTTATGGATATATTTTTTTATTCATATCCAGAATGATATAAAGTCCTTAAAATTAATTTTTAATCTTTAAATTAGAATTAGACTTGAATGGATACGATGGGGAATGAATGTCATCGCGTTCGTGGTGACGGTAGTCCGTACGTACGCACGAGCGACAATATCATTCTTTTGATATTAAAATAATATATAATTGGATGGTATATCATATATACAGAATCATTATCATGTTATATTTATTATTTACATGAATTAAACATCATTATTATACCCATCAAATAATAATATATTGAATAACAATTACACCACGATAGGGAGACAGTAAGCTGTACGTATGCACGTATGGTGACATGTCATTAAAAGTATGGATATAATACTGAATATGGTTGTAAAATATTCATAATAACATAAAATTTTATATAAGATAATAGAGTTATTATTTTAGAATGGAAATAACAACGAAATAAGAAGTTGAAGAAGAAAGGAACCTGAAAAAGGATGGTGAAAACATTACCTCTTCTTCGAGTTCTTCCTTTTGATTTGATCAAATGAGCTACTTAGGTTGGCTTTATGACTAAATAAAGGACTCTAGGATGAAGGTAGGATATTTTAGAGGGGATTTGGTCAGATTTTGGCCGATCCCGAAGGCTTTCAGGGTGTGAAATTGAGATAAGGGGGAGTGACCTTTTATAAGAGGGGTGAGGGGTACCTTTGGAAAATCTAGAAATATTATTTTATAATAAATTCGTATTATGTTTATAATGGCTCCAAAGGGGATTATTTAAAGGTTGAAGTGGTTATAGGTCTAAGACCACTCAACCAATAGGTTTTAGACAGGTTTGGGTCACTTTATTAAACTTATCGTTTAGTTTTATCTCTTAGTTAATTAGTTTGACACTTACCATGTCTCTTTGTATTTTTATATTATATAGTCAATAAAGTTACTATAAACTTTCAAGAGTCCCCAAAGTGGCCCATTAATGATACACCTATAATTATTTAAGTTTCTTGGCTGATACTTAGATCTTTAGGAATAGAATATAAATTAATAATACAATATTTGTTTAAAAAACACTTTAATGTCAATTTTGACACTATATGGTATTTGATTTTTGTGAAAATCATAACATCATGATTACATCAAATTAACATAATTAAATCAATAAAAATATTTCATAATATCCTATAAAATTATTTTAATTCATAAAATGTCTCAATTGACATTTATTTTGATATTTATAACATCAATTATTTTAATATTTCATTAATTATGTAATTACTGCATCACCATTGTGTCATAAATAAATTAAATGATTTTTTGTCTACAAATTATAAATAAAATACCATTTTGTAGGAAATCTATTTATATTTCTAATGAATACTTATAATTGAACTTATCTTATGTATAACCCTATATTAAAAATGTTTTAGTTATTAAACGTTGGTTTTAACTCTTTTAACTCTTCTTTTTATTATATAATAATAAATGTCCTAATCAAATCCATGTGGACCTAAATGATAATATTTAATTCCTAAGGTTATTTTTGGTTGAGATACACTTGTCTAAAAGAATTAGGACATGTGTTAGGGTAATATTAATATCATTTTTACCCTTAATTACACTATTTACTTTTAACCGTGGTAAATAAAAGTAATAAGTTACAATTCACAAAAAAATATTTTGATCTTATAAAACTACATTTTACTCCTTGATATTAACCGTGTCCCTCATATTTTTGAAATTCCACTCACAGAAGTGGTAAAATTATGTTTTATGAGAATTTCCAAATTCTCCTAGAAGGGGGGTAAAAGACGGTGAAAAGTTCCATAAAATTTTTATATATCTAAAATTATTCTAAACAAACTCCAATGAATTACATTGAAATTATATAGGTATTATGTATCTATTTTGACCTTAATAAATTTAAATAAAATAAATAATTATTTAAATAAAAATTCAGTTTTAAACTATAACTCAGTGTTTTTTTACTATTCATCAAAAATTGAATGTTTTTCGAAAAATACCGAAATTTCACCCTAGTTTAATTTCGATATTCAAAATCCAAAAATGAAGTCCATTTTGAATGTTACAATTTATAAAATTTCAAAAAGTAGGTACTACTATTCATAACGGCTAGTTTGATTGGTTGTTGTGTGTGTTATAACTCGACGTTGCATGTAACACACGCTATTGTTTTATTCAAAGGGAAGCATACCGTGGAAGATTGGGGTATTACATTCTCCCCTCCTTCAAATAATTTCATCCTATAAATTTCTAGAATATTACTGCATAAAAAGACTCAGGTGGTTCTTCATCCTAAGTTCCTTGGGTTCCGACGTTGCTTCTTCCATCATACGGTTTCACCACAAAACATTTACCAGACGAGTCGTCTGATTTCTCAGTACATGTTCTCTAGTATTAAGAATCCTTATGGCCTCTTCGCAATAAGACAGATCGGGTTCCATTTCTAATTCCTCATAGGTGAGTACATGTGTGGGTTCAGGCATGTATTTCCTCAATAGTGATACATGGGACACATCGTGAACTTTGGAGAGACTTGGCAGCATTGCCAATCAGTAAGCTATAGCCCCAATTCATTCTAGAATTTCGAAAGGTCTGATGTACATGGGACTCATTTTACCCTTCTTACCGAAACATATAACTCCCTTCCATGGAGATACCTTTAAGAAAACATGATCTCCTACTTGAAATTCCAAATCCTTCCATCGTTTATCAGCATATCTCTTTTGCCAACTTTGAGCTGCTTTGATGTGGTTTTGGATTACCTTTACCTTTTCCATTGTTTCCTCTACTAGTTCTGGGCATACAAGTTTTCTTTCAACAATGTTATCCCAACAGGTTGGTGTGCGACATCTCTTTCCGTATAACGCTTCATATGGTGCCATCTGAATACTTGAATGGAAGCTCTTGTTATAGGAAAATTATACCAGAGGTAAATATTGATCCCACATACCCTGAAAGTCAAGTGATCAAGATCTCAACAAGTCTTCTATGGTTTGAATAGTCCATTTTAATTGTCCATCTATTTGAGGGTGGAAGGCTGTTCTCAAACGAAGTTCAGTATCTAAGGCCTTCTGAAGACACTTCCAAAATCTTGAAGTAAAATGAGGATCATGATTAGAAATAATCGATAAGGGTACTCCATGAAGTCTCACAACTTCATTAATATATAGTCCTTCCAGACATTCCAGTGGTAGATCTTCTCTTATAGCAAGAAAATGTACTGACTTGGTAAAACGATCAACAATAACCCATATTGCATCGTTCCTTCTAGAAGTCATTGGTAGTCCCATGACAAACTCCATCGTGATATTATCACATTTCCATTTAGGTATGGGAAGAGGCTTCATGACTCTTCAAGGATGTTCCCTTCCAGATTTCACTTGTTGAAAAACCATACATCTTGACACAAAATTAGGAATCTCCTTCTTCATGTTGTCCCACCAAAGGTGTTCCTTAAAATATATATACATTTTGGTGCTCCTAGGTTGTATATAAAAATTAGATCTATGAGCATCATCTAACAATTCCTTTTTCAGATCAGATATATCGGGAACACAAAGTATCTTACCAAATTTTAAAATTCTTTCTTTATACGCAAAGTCTCTCAGTCTCCCACCATTCATAGCTTTAATCTTCTTTTGAAATTCTTCATCATCATTCTGAGAAATCTTAATCCTTTCAAGTAAATATGGTTTGGCGACCATTTGAAAAATCATTGATGTTTCACCTATCATGGTTATTCCAATGTCCATCTTCACTAGATCCATGAAAACTGGATCCCTTTCAATTATAATATTATTCAAAACTCCATGATCTTTTCTGCTGAAAGCATCTTCCACCTTATTTTCCTTCCCTGAGTGGTAGTGTTTCGTGAAATCATAATCCTTGAGTAATTTAATCCATCTCCTTTGCCTCATGTTGAGTTCTTTTTGTGAGGAAATATACTTCAAACTCTTGTGATCAATATAAATCTAAAATTTTTCACCATAGGGGTAGTGTCTCCATATCATCAAAGCAAAGACCACAGCTTCTAACTCGATATCATGAGTAGGATAGTTTTGCTCAAGAATTTTCAACTGTCGTGATGCATAGGAAATAACCCTATCATTCTGCATAATGACACAACTAAATCCTTTCTTCGATGCATCACTATAAATAATGAACCCATAATTCCCTGATGGTAGAGTCAATATAGGATCATTGACTAATCTTCTCTTCAGTTCTTCGAAACATTCTTCACACTATTTTGTCCAAACAAATTTAATCCCTTTACGTTTGAGCTTTGTTTATGGGTTAGCCAACTGGGAAAAATTCTGGACGAAACGTCGATAATAACCTGCTAAACCAATAAAACAGCATACCTCAGTTATACTCATCGGTACAGTCCATTCTTGGATTGCCTTGGTCTTAGAAGGATCAACAAAGATCCCATCTTTAGAGAAAATATGGCCAAGAAATGAAATCTCCTGAATCCAGAATTCACACTTGCTAAACTTCCCATATAATTCATGTCTTCTCAGAGTCTTCAGGATCATGCGAAAGTGATTTTCATGATCTTCATATCTTTCTGAGTATAATAAGATAACATCAATAAATACCTCCACAAATTCATCGAGATATTCCTTGAAAACTCTATTCATTAGATCCATGAATACAGATGGTGCATTAGTCAATCCAAAAGGCATTACTGTAAACTCGTAATGCTCGTACCTGGTTTGAAATGTTGTCTTCGGAATGTCTTCCTTCTTCACACACAACTAATGATATCCAGATCACAGTTCAATCTTTGAAAAGTATTCAGCTCCATGCAGTTGGTCAAATAAATCATCAATGCGAGGTAGGGGATACTTTTTCTTTATTGTTATAGCATTGATCTCACTATAGTCGATACATAACCTCATAGATATATCTTTCTTTTTAACAAAAAGAACTTGGGTTCCCCATGGAGAAACACTAGGTTGAATAAATCCCTTATTCCTCAATTCCTCTAGTTGTTTCTTTAGTTAAACTAATTCCACAATGGCCATTCTATAAGGGGTATTCGATATAGGCCTTGATCTAGAAATTAAATCAATGGAAAAGTGAACTTATCATTTTGGAGGATGTCCAGGTAAATCTTCTGGAAACACATCTACATATTCTTTCACAATAGGTAAATCCTCTATTTGAACATTCATCTCCTCACCCACAGTCATTTCATTCTTTTCCTCCCCAATAATTGAATTTTGTTGAGCTACTGGGGGTGGATCTAGGTAAGAATTAGGTGGTGATGATTCCGCTCTAAAGATAAGGTGTTATTTATCATCATCATCGAAAATAGTAACCTCCTTATTCTTATAATAAATATTTGCATCATGGTCCGAAATAAAATCCATATCGAGGATAATATCAAATTCAATCATGGGTATAATGATGAGATCAGTAGACAATGAACATTTATGTGCTCTAATGGGGACTGATTCACAAAACTTTGTTACAATGATACTTCCCCTAGAAGTTTTGACTAAAAACTCCTTTGTAAAATCAAATTGAAAATATCTAATTTTACTAGAAAACTGGGAAGATATGAAACAATGAGATGATCCAAAATCCAATAATGCATTTTCTAAACTTGAGGAAACCATTAAATTACTTGCCACCACATCTTTCGGAGATTCGACCTCAGCAAGAGTGATAGCATAAGCTTGGCCTTGATCCCTTGACCTTTTATAAGGTAAGTTCCCATGACTCTTAGGACATTCATTTGCATAATGTCCAATCTCTCTAAAATTGTATCATTGAACATTGGTATCTTCTTTCTTCCCCTTGCAATCACGAGCTTGGTGGCCTTTTTCACCACACTTGTAACAGACTCCCATTACTTTCAAACAAGCACCAGGGTGTTTCTTCCCACATTTACTGTAGGGTGGATATTCAACTTTTACCTTCTTAACATTATTTCAATTTCCAAATTGATCATCAGATCTCTTCTTCTCTTGCTTTTCTTTAAAGTTATAAGACTTAAAGAATTCCTTTTCTATCTTGATAGCACATGAGATAATATATTCGTACAACCAGAAGGTTTGTGAGACTAATGATCGACAGAGAAATGGTTTTAACCCATCAAATAAAATATCAATCTTACTTCTTGGGTTAAGTATATAATCTCTATCATACCTTTCTAACCTTGTAATGTTATCCTCATGCTTTGCAATATTCTCATCATCCATTTGCCTCAGACTCAAAAATTTCATTTCCATATCTTCTTGATGGTCACGAGGAAATTATTTCTCTAAAAATAGATCTTCGAACTCCCTCCATTCCATATTTGATACTTCATCATCTTCCTTCATGTTTTGAATCAATGGCCACCATTGATCAGCATCTCCAGTGAGGCAGTAAACTGCCATGATAACTTTTTCCCTTTCGCTACTTCCCAAAGCCTGAAATATTTTCTCTAGGAAATTTATTCATTTCTCAGCTACTAAGGGATTTGTACTCCCATTGAACATTGGTGGTTGTTTCCTCATGAAGCGATCTTACATTTATCCTCCATGCTGTAGATCAAGGTGCTCCATATGGGTAAGGTTATTATTCATAACCTGAGTGAGTTTTCCCAGTATGGTGATAAGCTGACCAGCACCAATTGCATCACCAACTCCACTATAATTATCTTGAGCAGAAGGGAAATCCCTACATGGAATGTGTGCATTGATATGGTTTCCATTTCATCCACTAGGCGCCATTTCTAAACAATGGCATAAACTAGATCAATTTATGAATAAAAATACATAATTCCATACTTGTAAAACACTTTACATAAATTGAACTATTTATGGATATAATCGATAATCAGAAAAATGTTTTCTTTGAGGAATTATATACTCATAAACCCTTCCTAATGGTTTGTAAATGAAATGAGAATTATCCTAAGCATATCCCCTGGGAGTGTTATAACCAAGAGTGCAGCAAGGCCCATTGTCATGCACCAGTTCCCATTCAATTCCAGCTCAAAGTGGTGTTTTCAGGTTTTACCCCTCGGTACATCTGTGGAAGATCCGCCTCTACCTGCTCGTATCCATACAGGGATGTATTGCTCAGAAAAATCCCAAAATATCTACAATAATAAAATTCTAGGAAGTTATTCTATACTAATCCTCAAAGTATTTCTTAGGGTTATGTGCTCTAATTAGATTTTATCTAAATCTAGCTTCCAAGGTTTGTACTAAACTTCATCTGATACCAACTGTAACAACCTGGCCCCAGTTACCCAGAGTCGGTGCATTATTAAAAAACATTGGCATGATCACAAAAGATCATGTCTAGAAAGACCGATTAGTTTAGTAGCCTTGGAATCACTAGATAAATTTATCAGTCTTATATTAAATCATAAAGTTAAAAAACTACAACAACATCATGTCTTCATATCCCCTCATACTATTCCTGCAGGTCATTCATAAATTACTTCTTCACATCCTGTGAAAAATAAAACATTGAAAGGGGTGAGCTCAGATGCTCAGTAAGGATACCAATATAGAAGAAACTTTCATAAATAAGCATAACCATTTAAGGAAATGTATAACTAAAACAAAAGCCTTTTAAACTTGAACTTCAGCATAATATGGCAAAGATAAAATGAAATAATACCATTTACTTATTCACATGGATATTCTACTAGTCGAATAATCACATGAAATATCAATAACCACTTTCTTAATGATGGAATGCATAATCCCAGACTATCATAACCACATAGCCAAGGCCTCGTGCCAAGACTACAAATAAGATTTTTTCAAGGCCTTCTTCCAAGACACTAGTTTGTCCCATTAGACCAACTGATACATCGAGGAGCTATAACGAGCTCCACCCTTCACATATTAAGTCCAATTAATTCCTCATATGAACATGTTTAAACATAAAAATAACACATCCATACTCAAACATATCGCAAAACCTTCAATACAATATAGAAGTTTTTTATCATAATAAATAAACTTCAAATATGCTCAAAATCCATCATAGGATGTTGACATATATGAAATCAAAAATATTTGAGATAAATATATATTTTTTTGAAATCATTTAAATTTCAAATAATTGTAGAATAAAACATTTACTTTCAAAATATTCTTATAAGATTGTAAGTGAAACTTCGACGATTTAATAACGGTGGAAAATAGCCGCACCCGCCGTATAAGTTAAAAAATATATTCTTACCTTAATTTTGTCAAAAAGGTTAAAAAGGACCTTGTTTGGAAAATGACAGAAAGATTCCTTTATAAATATATTATAAAAATGATGCAAGGGTATAAATGACTTTATCCCATAGTCTTTAAAATAGTAAGAATGATCTGAAATACATTTTTAAGAAACATGGATGTGGATGATAAAGAGGTCCCAGTAGATAATCACGTATAAACAACCTCAGATAATGAAGAGATTGTGAAATAAACCCTTACCCTATACTTTTCATTAGTCTATGGTATGTTAACCACCTGTATAATATTTAAAACATTTTTATTAAATTATACATGAACCATATACATAATTATTATATCATATATTATCTTCAAATAATGATTTGTTAATAATATTTTAGTATTATCGTCGTTTCGGGTGTTAACTTACTCATTTTCTTTTATATGTTTTGTTATATAAGCCATGTTTTTTATGGATACATTTTATCTTATTCATAAACATAATAATATCAAGTCCTTAAACATAATTTTTAATCATTAAATTATAATTATACTTGAATGGATACGATGGGGAATGAATCTAATCGCGTTCATGGAGACGGTAGTCCGTACGTACGCACAAGCGACAATATCATTCTTTTGATATTAAAATATTATATATTTGGATGTTATATCATATATACAGAATAATTATCATGTTATATTTATTATTTAGATGAATTAAACATTATTATTATAACCATAAAATAATAATATATTGAATAACAATTACACCACGACGTGAAGACGGTAAGACATACATATGCACGTATGGTGACATGTCATTCAAAGGATGGATAGAATAGTGAATATGGTTTTAACATATTTATAACAACATCAAATTATATATATTATACTGGAGTTATTATTTTAGAATGGAAATAAAAAAGAAAGAAGAAGTTGAAGAAGAAATGAACTTGAAAGAGAATGGTGAAAACATTACCTCTTCTTTGGGTTCTTCATTTGATTTTATCAGAAGGGCTCATTAGGATGGCTTTTTGACTAAAGGAAGGCCTCTAGAATGAAGGGGGGATATTTAAGAGGGTATTTCGGCAGATTTTGGTTGAGCCCAAAGGG
The DNA here is from genome assembly GCA_963277665.1 of Viscum album. Lineage (NCBI taxonomy): Eukaryota > Viridiplantae > Streptophyta > Magnoliopsida > Santalales > Viscaceae > Viscum > Viscum album. The sequence goes on from OY728147.1 coordinate 760,182,149, forward strand.
TTTTAAGGTGTGAAATTGAGAGAAGGGGGAGTTCCCTTTTATATGAGTGGAGATGGGTACCATTGGAAAAGCTAGAAATTTTATTTTATAGTAAATAAGATATTCGGTTTCTAATAGCTCAAAAGAGGATTATTTAAATTTTGAGGTGGGGATAGGTAAAAAACCACTCAACCAACAGGTTTTAGACAGGTTTGGGTCACTTTATTAAACTTGTCTTTTAGTTTTAACTCTTAGTTAATTAGTTTGGCACTTACCATGTCTCTTTGTATTTTTATATTATATAGTCAATAAACATACTATAAACTTCCAATAGACCCCCAAGTGTTCCATTAATGACACACCTATCATTATTTAAGTCTTTTGGCCGAAACTTATATTTTTATGAATAGAATATAAATTAATAATATAATATTGGTTTTAAAAACTCTTTTATGTCAATTTTGACACTATTTGGTATTTGATTTTTGTGAAACTCATAACAGCATGATTACTTCGAAAAAACATAATTAAATAAATTATAACAAGTAATATTAACTTATAAAATTTTTTTAATTCATAAAAAGTCTCAAATTACATTTATTTTTATATTTCTAATATTAATAATTTTAATATTTAATTAATTAGGTAATTACTGCATCACCATTGTGTCATAAATAGATTACATTATTTAGTGTCTAAAAATTATAAATATAATATAATTATGTAGGAAATAGTTTTATATTTCTAATGAATATTTATAATTGAATTTATCTTAGGTATAACAATATATTAAAAATGTTTTAGTTATTAAACTTTGATTTTAACTCTTTTAACTCTTCTTTGAATTAAATAATAATAAATGTCCTAATCTAATCCAAGTGGACCTAAATGATAATATTTTATTTTTAAGGTTGTTTTTGGTCGAGATAAACTTTTCCAATAGAATTAGGACATGTGTTAGGGTAATATTAATATCATTTTTACCCTTAATTACCCTATTTACTTTTAACCGTGGTAAATAAAAGTAAAAAGTTACTATTCACCAAAAAAAATTATCTTATTGAACCACATTTTACTCCTTGATATTAACCGTGTCTCTCGGATTTTTGAAATTCCACTCACAGAAGTGGTAAAATTATGTTTTATTAGAATTTCCAAATTCTCCTGGGAGATGGGTAAAAGACGGTGAGAAGTTCCATAAAATTTTTATATATCTAAAATTATTCTAAACTAACTCCAATGAATTAAATTGAACTTATATAGGTATTATGTATCTATTTTTACCTTAATTACATTTAAATAAAATAAATAATTATTTAAAAAAAATCGGTTTTAAACTATAACTCGGTGTTTTTTCACTATTCATCAAAAATTGAATGTTTTCAGAAAAATACCAAAATTTCACCCGAGGATAATTTTGATATTCCAAATCGCAAAATGAAGTCCATTTTGAAAGATAAAATTTATAAAATTTCAAAAATTAGGTATTACTATTCATAACAGCTAGTTTGATTGGTTGTGGTGTGTGTTAGAACTCGAAGTTGCGTACAATACACGCTACTGTATTATTCAAAGGGAAGCGTACTGTGGAAGCTTGGGGTGTTACAGTTGAGATTATAAATTATGATTTATAACCTAATTTAATGTATTCCATTATTTATAAATGGAGCCTAATGGAAGACGGGGGATCAACACTCATGGGAAATATTGGGATTTCCCTAATGAACTTTTAAACATAGTCAATCTTAGAGCGGATTAGATCCTGACCATATTGGGAAATTATTCTCCAGTTGTGATGAATAATCCTTCCACACCTATATTGTATTATTTCATGCGGCAGAAGACACCATATTTTAGTGGGACTACTAATGCAATGGTAGGTGAGTAGTAAATCATGTCCCTTGAAAAAGACATTCACAGCATTAAGATGAAATGAAAATGAAAAGGTAGTATTAGAATTATATTCCCTCATGTGCAACGAACTGAAATGCATAGTAAATTCCTTGGATTAATGAAAAAGGAAGAAGATACTGTCACAGAGTATGAGGATACCTTTACAATGCTATCCAGGTATGCCATAGATTATATATGTGACATAGAAGACAAGATTGATCATTTCATTGAAGGTCTTAAAACATTTTATTGAAGGGAACTAGCTTCTCAACCATTTTCATCATATGATGAAATTGAATCAAGTGACATCAAAATAGGTAAGGAATTTTCTAGATCAATTTTTTTCAAGGGAAACCAATATATGAAAAGGTACTATGATAACCAAGGAAAATTTGAAACACCAAAGAAGAACAATGCAACAAAGCTATTCCCATTTTGCATGAACTGTGGAAAAAATCATCCTAGGAAATGATTGAATGGCATGGGAGTCTACTATAAGTGTGATGAAAAGTTCCATAAATATAATGAATGCGAGGGGAAAACCCATGTTGATGATGTTAAATGCTAAAATTTTAGAGAGATGGGACACTATTCATGTTAGTTTCCAAAGCATCAAGGAAACTTATCTTAGAAAAGGCCACAAGAGAAAGAGAAATATTATGATATTACCACTACAGAGGTTGATGTTCTAATGATGTGGTGGAAGGTACTTTAATTATTTTATCATACATGGAAAATGAATTATTTGATTCTAGATCATCTCATTCATTTATATCTTTTGAGTTTTCTAAGAAAAGAAGACATGACCAATTTGTCTTAATAACGGAGTTGTGAGTGAAAACTCATAGGGGATTTATCATTACAACAAAGGCATGTCGATCAGTCCCCCCATAACACCTAAACATTCATTAGTTTCTAACCTTATCATCATACCAATTATTTAATTTGATATAATTATATAAATTAATTGGATGTTAAATTATGATGCAATTATCTATTGCAAGAATAAGGAAGTTGCAATTTTGAAAATGGTGTAAAATCCCTTATCTTTATAGAAGAAACATTTCCATATGATCCTTATCTAGTTCCAACCCCAGTAAGACTACTAAATTCAATTATAGGAGAGGAAGAGAACCCAGTTTCTATGGGTGAGTAATGAAATATTCAAATTGAAGATGTATATATTGTGAAAGAATAAATTGATGTATTTCCAGAGGATTTACCTGGGCATCCTCCAGAGCGAGAGGTTGAGTTCTTTATTGATTTAGTTCCTTATGAAAGACCTATATCAATGACTCCCTATATAATGACCATTGTGGAAATAGTGGAGCTAAAAAAACTTGAGTAATTGAGGGAAAAATAAATTATTTGATATAGTGTTTCACCATGGGGAGCCCATGTCCTCTTTGTCATGAAGTAAGATGGATCCATGAGGATATGCATTGATTACATGGAAATCAATGATATTATGATAAAGAATAAGTATCATCTAACACGAATTGATGATTTATTTTATAAACTTCATGAAGAACAATACTTTTTGAAGCTGAAATTTTACCTGGATATCATTATCTACATGTGAGTAAGGAAGATATTCCAAAGAAAGCATTTCGAATCAGGTATTGGCATTATGAGTTTACAGTGAGGACTTTTGGACGGACTAATGCACCCTCTGTTTTCATGTATTTAATGAATAATGTTTTTAAGGAATATCTTGACAACAATTTTTAGGTATTTATCGATGATATCATGGTGTGATCCAGAAGCTATGAAGACCATGAAAATCACTTGTGAATTATTCTAAAAAATCTTAGAAGAAATGAATTATATGGGAAGATTATCAAGTGTGAATTTTGGATTCAATAACATTATTTTATTTTCCATATTTCTTCTAAGGATGGAATCATAGTAGATCCTGTAAAGACAAAGGCAATCTAAGAATGGCTCATGCCAACAATCATAACGGAGGTACACAGTTTTATATTCATAGCTAGTTATTATCGGTGTTTTGTTTAGAATTTCATCTAACTGGATAAACCACTAACCAAGATCATAGGTAAATGTGTTATGTTTGTATTTATGAAATAATTTATAGAATTATTTGAATAATTGAAAAGAGGATAGGTCAATGCATCAATTTTGACTCTTCTATCAAGAAATGATGGATTTTTGATATATGGTGATGCATAAAAAATGGACTGTTTTGTGTTCTTATGAAAAAGGATAAATTTATTTCTTATGCAGAAAGGGAGTTCAAGAATCATGAGAAGAATTACCCATCTCATGATCTTGAGTTAGCATCCATAATCATTGCTCTGAAAATATGAAGATATTATCTCTACGGTGAAAGATATGATATATTCACGAATCACAAGAGCATGAAATACATTTTTACCCAAAAATAACTCAATGTGATGCAAATAAGATGGATCAAGTTACTCAAATATTCTGATTTTTCAAAACAATACTACCATGGAATAGAAAATCAGGTGGCAGATGCATTAAAAAGGAAAGATCATGGACTCCTTACCCAAATGAGGATTGAGAGAGATCTTATATTCATGGATCTAGGGATTTTTTAACCAAGGGTAAACACATTTACACTTTCAAATTATTGATGAACCATATTTACAGGAGAAGATAAAAATATCTCAATCTAATGATAAGAATCTGTACAATAAAATTAATGTTGTTTAGCATAGAAGATTGGAAGACATCGGGTATTAAGAAGGAGTTCTGAAATTTGGGTAGAGGCTATGTGTTCCATCAGTACCTGAGATAAAAAAGGGAACTATTATATGATTCTCATAGATCAAATTTCTTTATACACTAGGATAGCACAAACATGTACATATATATAAAGGAATATTTTTTATTGGATAATATAAAGCAAGAAATTGATTACTACATGCCAAGGTTTCTAGTTTTTCAGCAAGTTAAGGCATAGAGACAACATCCTAGAGGGGTAATGCAACAATTAAATATTCATATGTTGAAGTGGGATGGAATTACAAAGGATTTTTTCAATGGAATACTGATGACACTTAGAAGGAGTTATGGAATAGGAGTAATTGCTGACCGTCTAACTAAATCAGAACATTTCTTTGCAATAAGAGAGGATTTACCAATTGAGCGCCTAGAAAGACAATATATTAATGAATTTTTAAGACAGCATGGTACACATATATTGATTGTGTCTAATCAATATTCCTAGTTTACATCAAATTCTAGTAATGTCTCTAGAAGGCTTTGGATACTGAGCTTCATATGAGCACTCCTAATGACCTCCAAACCAATAGATAGTCTTAAAAGACTATTCAAACACTGAAAGGAATGTTTAGATCATGCTATCATGACATTCAAGGCATGTGGGATCAATAATTATATTTTTCATAATTTTTCTACAATAATAGTTTCCATTATAGAATTCAAATGGCTCCATAAGAAGCGTTATATGGGAAGAGATGTCGAAATACAACTTGTTGGGATGAAGTTAGTGAGAGGAAACTTATAGGCCCAGAACTTATTGAGGTGACCATAACAAAGGTAACGTCAATTCAATCGCATATTAAATCAGGCCAAAGTTGGAAGAATAGTTATGCTGACAACTGGAGAAAGGACTTGGATTTCTAAGTGGGAGATCATGTCTTTATGAATGTATCTTTATGGAAGGGTGTCTTTAGGTTCAATAAGAAAGGGAAAAGAATCCCCAGATACATCAGGCCATTTGAAATTATAGAAAGACTCAGATATATAGCTTACCGTTTAGCAATGTCGCCATGTGTTTCCAAATTTCATGATGTGTTCCACATTCCATTGTTAAAGAAATACATTCCAGACACAACTCAAGTACTCACCTTTGAATAAATAGAACTAGAACCTGATATTTCCTACTCTGAAGAGCCTATCTGGATTATTGACACAAGGGAGTAGGTATTGAGAAATCAGACACCTCGTCTAGTTATGGTTCTTTGGAAAAACTATAACATATAGTTAGAAACATGGGAACCTGAGGATGTTATGAAGAAGAACCACCCACACCTTTTTATAGGGCCTTATACATGAAAATTTTTTAGGAAGAAATTTCCAAATGAGGGAATAATATAACACCCCAAACATTTTTGGCATTTTTCTCTTAAATACATTTTATTCATTAGACAGAATATATTTCATAAAGCACTGATTTTATTTGAAACAACACTTGGTTATTTATGATATAGTCTTATCCTAGCCATTAAACATTAGTTTTCCACAATTTTGTTTTGAATTTTAAAAAACATACATTAACAGTTTCGATCAGGATGATACTTAGAGTATGATAGAATTAACATAATTTTTGAGAATAGTAACCTACACTTATGAATAGTAACCAACACTTATGAATAGTAACATATACTTATAAATATTAATATAACTCTTATGAATGGTATCCATACCCATGAATCTATAAAAAAATTTAGGCACCTTAAAATTTAACATGAATATTTTATGTGTTTATATTTTCCGATTAAATAATGATTTTAATTAAAAATAAAATTTGTCATATTTAGAAAATTATTTTGGAAAAAGAGAGTTTATTTTTGGATTATACATTTCAAAAAATGGTTAGGGTTAATTTTTGGGATTTTTCTGAAATACATGGATTTTTCATGAATAGTAAAATACAATAAATTACGATAAATGCTAAATACTTGATTTACTGCATCATATGTGGTGAAAGGATAATGTAAGACCACTTGGATTGAACTCACATTCCATTATTACTAATTTGGATTATGTTATCAATACTATTCACAGTCTTGAGCAGAAATATTAATATAACAATTAAAATATTGTAAAATCCCTCATCCCCTCTACTATATAAACCACCCCTCACCCCCTCTTCCTCCGACACCACTGAAACTTTAATCCTTGCATAAATTCTTCCAAATAATCTTCACAATCCCTCTACGTATGTCCAAGTCTTGCTGGTCTCACCAAAGGCCAAAAAAAGGATTGAAGGAGATTCTCAAGGAGGAGTACTCAAGAGGTGAACCTCTCTTCCTTTTTAATTCAACTTATTTTACAAGTTCCATCATTTTTTATCTCTTCTCACATCATCTCATCCAAATTCCAAGATAATTAAAGTACCTTACATGAACTATATTTTAATTATTTTTATATAACATTTCATAATAATCACTATTTTCCCATTCTTTTATACCATAAATCCAAACACCATCTGAGTTGTGTTAATTTTTCACACTCAAGGAAGATGAGTTTTCAATTTTCATTACTATCTTCAAGAAGATTACAAGTTTCAATGAAAACTTCTTAAATCTAAAATTACCTTATGTAAGATGAATGAAAAAATAAAAAAAAACTTTAGAAGTAAAATTTGATACTTCTAATGTTGCTATGAGAGATCGAACTATTAATCAGATGAAATCCCCACACATCAAAAAAATTATTATTTTTCGTAACATTTAGTGTTTAGGGAAAAAATTTAGAAATTCATGGGTGGAAAAAATTATTTGAAAAATCTATTTCTTCTAAAGAAATATTAAACTCACTTAGAAGGAAATATGGCTCATTTTCAGGGATTTTTATAGCTGGAAGAAGATATCAATTAGAAAAAGGTATCTACAGAAAAAGATAACATTTCAATAGAATAACAATAGTTTATGGTTTTATTTGGTGTTGTGGAATCCATGGTTAAAAATATTATAATTTCTCTAATTACATATCTCTACTTGAAATAAATTTTGAGTATAATGGAATAAATAGTAGAAGTTGAATGAGTAACTTTCGGAACCTACAGAAAGTCAAAAACATGAATTCTCAAGATGATGGAAACATTAAAATAAATAATCTATTTTAATTATTGAATGATTTTTTTGGAATATGTGATCAGGTTGTTCATCATACTAAAATATATATTACACACCTTCCTGAACAAATTTCTTATGGTAGAAATGAAATGGAAGTTGGGAAGAAGAATTTGGAGGAAAGAGCTTTTGTTGTTGAGATATATTTGAGTGAATGTAAAAAATAAAATAATATGTATACTTGATAATGGTTGTTATTCACATATAAAATGTGATATATAAATATTTATACATGTTTAAAGCCATTATATATGAGTAGTTACATTTGATAATGATAATTCCGAAAATTTAGTTGATTCAGAATGGCTGATATTGAAGAAATAAAGTTGAAATATAAGGATTTTTGATTTGTTGATGGGATAAAAAAACTAAATGTGTTTATTCGATATTTTTAATGATTAAAAAATTTTATTTTCATAAAATGTGATTATATAATCATATTTTTGGGAGATGTAAAAGTTATCACAAAAAAGAGACTGAAAAATAGTGATATATATCAACATTGAGAGTTTAATAACTCATGCTACTTGAGTATTGAAGTCGAAAAAATTGTTTCACTGAAGACTTCAACAACATGATCTGAGAACCATGAAAAAACATTCTATTGTTGATTTTGTCTCTTATTTTATATAATTTAAAAGAATTTATGGTAATGTTTATGTTATGTGTCAAAAATGGAGGATGTCTAAAACCATTCATAAGAGAGTTGAGATTTAGTCTACCAAACATATTGGACGCATCCATTATGATTTATGTGGTACAATAATTCATAAATAAATGAAATTTAATTTATAATTTATATTTTATGGAGGATTTTACTTGGATGATAAACAATATTTTTATGAAACATAAGTTAGAGGCTCTGTAATTGTTTAGGATTTATATAGAATAAGTTGAGAATGAAACGGAGGATTGTATCAAGAAGTTTATAACATATAATGGAACCAAATTGAAAAGAATCAATTTTTAAACTTATCTGAGAAATAATAGTGTCAAAAATCTATATATTTCTTTCTGCACTCCTAAAATATGGAGTATCAGAACAAAGGAATATAAGTTTGCTTTAAATGGGGAGAAGTATGTTAGCATGATACAAATCTTCAAATTTCTGTTGGAGATAAATTGTTAGTACAAATGACCATGTTCAATAGAAATGTTTGATGTGACCAGAAAAAAAAAGACTTTTTATGATATGTGTTATAACAAAAAAAACCTTCACGGTGTAATTTAATGCTTTCATGATTTCATGTTTTCTTTAAATCAAAAATCATGATCAAGAAAAGTTTTATGAGAAATCAAAGGTAGGAACTTTTATAGTTTATTAACCCAATAAGAAAAGACACAAATGTCAGAACAAGCACTTACAAGGGTTGGTGGACTCATATAATGTGAATGTAATTGAAATTCAAAATTCCTTAAGAAATGTTTTTGATAATGTTGGGTAGGATAAACTAAATATTTGAAATGATAGTTAATGTAAATCAAAATATCATTACCAAGATTCCAAAGAATATTGTTATGAGGAAAGTTCAAATAGAAGAGAAACATTGTAATTTTCAACATTACCAAAATTGTTGAGTATAAAAAAATTATAGAAAATTAGAAGGATTCAGTTCATATGAGAATAAAGTTGATATTCAAATATCTTACTTCAATTATTTCAAAATTTTAATTATAATTAATTTTAGAAGATACTTACCATAAATAATGTTTAGATTATATTAATGAAGAGTTAGATATGATTGCAAAAAATGAATCATTATGACTTGTTCTACAGTCATAAAATAAATATATTGTTGGAACAATGTGGTTTTATAGAAAAAAATTGAATGTGTAGGGGTAAGTTTCAATAAACATTGAAAGGCTTGTCTATAAAGCTATTCAAAGGTGGATGGTGTCGATTTTGAGAAAACTCTTTCCTCAATTTTAAGATTACAAAAAATTTGAATGTTTTTATCAGTGGTTTTACATCGAAATTATAAAGTATAACAGATGGATATGAAGTTATATTTATAAAATTTTTATATTGAGTTTCAATTTTATATTAACAAAACTTTTTGTTTTCAAATAGAAAATAATGAATTATTTTGTCGATTGGAGAAATTGTTTTATGAGTTAAAATAAACCTCATGATTCTGGTATTGAAAACATGATCGGTATTTTATAATGTTAAATTTATCTCAAGGAAAAGTTGGTAGCAACTAATATGTTAAAGATGTTGACTCAGGAACTCTAACTTTAATTGTTTATATGGATAATATATATTTGTTTTGGTAGGAATAAAAATCATGTGATGATTTTGTTAAGGGAGTGGAGAAGAATTTTGAAAATTCAATGTTTGGAGAAATAAATTTATTCAATGGATTACAATGCCCTGATGAAGAAAAGTACATTTTATTATATAAATGAATGTATGCTAGGGAATTATTAATGTAGTTTTGAATGGATGAATAAAAATAAGTTTCTACTCTAATGTCTATTAGAATAATGTTGAGTAAAGATGATTAAAAAATATATTTAATCATAAAGACTTTTGGATGCTTCTGGGAAGTCTACTTTACCTTATAGCCTCAAGGCCTGAAATTTTTTATCCTTTAACTTTGTGTAAGAGGTATCAAATTACTCTAAAACTGTCACATATGTTTTCAGTAAATATAATTATGAGATTTTTGAAAGGAACAACATCACATGTGTTGTTATTAAAATAAAATTTTGAAATGAAGTTTCATGGTTATACTAATGTTGATTGGGATCTAGATTCTAAACCACTGAAGATACATTGTGAAAATTAGATTGAAATTTATCATTATAAAAATCAGGTCCAACATTCAAGATCAAAACACATTTATATAAAGTTTCACTTTATAATAAATAAAGTTATTGCGTGGGATGTTATGTTGAAATATGTCTCAATAATATATAAAATTTCTGATATCCTCCCAAAATCTATGCAGAAAGTGATATATATGGAATTGAGGTTACAAATTCATGTCCATCCACCTCCCATGACATTCTAAACCACATAAGGTAGAACCTTTACCATGCTTTAGATTATGTTGAAAACAGGGTAGAGGATGTAACAACATTATTAACATTTTTACTTATCATTATTAAATTAATCTAAAGATATTGTTATCAAATAATAGGGTATAGGAAAATAATAGTTAGAAAAAATAAAAACCGAGAAATGATAAAAGTTAGGGAGAGTTTATCTTATCACTATAAAAAAAGTATCCTGTCACATATAGATATAATTCATTCAAATACATTACTTTATCAAGTAGTGTGGTGTTCGGAAACTCTCTTTTGAGAAAGGATATATTTTCTTAAAAGTCAAAAAACATAATTTCTTTACCAAAGTTCAGTTGTAAAAATTTTATAAGAATTTTAAAAGTTGTTAATGAGTGATGTCATCAAGTTTAAATGGTGGATTGAAGAAAATATTTGATGACTTTTTTATAAAATAATGGTTTTTAATTCACTATCAGACCTTGTCCATCGAAATTGGTTTTTTTGAATGAAATAATGAAGTTTTTTTCTAGATGTAAATAGTGTAAGAAAGATGCATCATGGTTGTTATATATATTTCTTGATCATATGCATCATTGGATTAAAATAATAAGACTCAAAAGAAAAAGAGGAAGAAATTGTGGATTGTTGGATGTTTGCGTATTCCATAATTAGATTAAAAGGAATTTTTTGAGTCAAAAGTCCAAATTTTTTTGAACATGCTGAATAAAGAATGTTCATTCAAAATTTTTAAATTTAAAATATTTCTAACCATATGTCAGAGGATTATTTTCCAGTAATGCAGTTCTCATAAATCATTAGAAATTATCATGGTAATATATTGTTATGAAATGGAGGATTCAAAATGCTTGAATCAGTTCATGAAATCAAAACATAGAAGATTATATCTAGATGTACCAGACATAGAAGTTGTCAGAAGTCATAATGTATGTAGCATGTGAAGTCAGAAAAATTTATATGTTACTTATTGGAGTTATCATCCGATGTAGAACATCATAATGATAATTATAACGTAATGATAATTCCATCGTAGTAATAATTCCATCAAAATGATATTTCCATCGTTATGTGAATTCCATCAGACTGAACCTGATTTGGAATGATCATCAGAATGACTCTGACAAGTAAAAATTATCATACAAAATCTAAGAAATAAATTCAATTAGACTAACTCTAAAGAGGATAGTGATATCATAATGAGTAATTTAGGATAGACGGATCATAATGAACAAAGAGATATAGTTAGATCGTAAAGGAAAATTCAAGATAGTTAGATTGTAATGAGAAATAAAAGATAGTAATATTATAATGAGAAGTGAAAGATAGTTAGATCATAATGAGTTAATGATAGTCAGATCCTAATGAGTAGTGGAATAAGGTCAGATAATAATGAGGTTAGGATGCTTCATCATAATAAGTCGAAAGAAGTAAATAATATTGAAGATGATGAATTTAATTAAATTTATTTTGAGGAAGTTAATCAGACTGAAGGTGGGTATGTTTCATCAAAATGAAGAAATGTTAGTATGTTTGAGAATACTGGTTTCATATAAATCATCAGAAGTCTTGAATTAGTCAAAGTTGATGTTTAAATATGTGTGATTTTTTGAGATTTAAAACTTGAGTATGAAATAAATGTATTTAAACATCCCTCTATTGTTATTATATGTTTTCTATAAATATAATTAGAAAAAATTCTTACTTTTCATTTATTTTCATGAGTGCCAAAAAGGTGGAGCACTGCATAATTCTTAACATGTTTTCTTTCTGAACGTAGATATCATAAGAAGTTTGAACACCAATATCATTTATTCTTCAGACTAAAAATCCAGTGGAGGAATATTATACCAGAAAATTGAACATAGTTTGAGAAGTGTAAATTGATAACGGTTGAATAATATTTGTTCATTTGGACCAAGTCAATCATATTGTGTTCATCGAATTGAATTCCATCAAACTTAGGTTCATCGGACCCTAAAACCTTTATTAAGTAGTTTGAATAATGTCCTTATTTTTTGGCTCAATTTTTAATAAAAAAAATTTTAAAATGAATTATGTTGGTATAATAATTACTATGGGGATATAAATTTTGTCAAATAACAGTTGGTACAATTGTGTTTTACTTATTCATAAAATCAAACTTCCATAGACCCATAGTAGTGGCTATGGGACGTATGTAGGTTCTCACACTAAGGCCAAACTTGTAAATCTCTTGCACTTTAATTTCTTTCCTACTTTTTCATGCATGAGTATTTACTAAAACATGATAAGGATATGAAATTTAATATATTTTACATATTATGTTTTGAAATAAAGTGAAAATTATAAAAAGTGAAAGAATAGATTCAACCCCCCATTCCCAATTGTTATTTGATCCTTTGGAACTTCAAGTAATCTTAATCTTCTTTAACAAATGTTTCTCTTCCATATCCATGTTTTCTCTTCCTTCCAATGTTTTACTTTATATTTTTAAACCTAATTTTTTCTTTTTGCATTTTACCTTCATCTTTTCCATCCCCTATTTTGACAATTAGGTTTTATTAATCCATTTTATAATTTTGGTTCTAAAAAAATATTTTACAAATTCAAAAGTTTTTTAAGTGATTTTATGTTTTTTATTTTAATCCACATTTTATATAAAAAATTGTTTATAATTTTTAATGATCCATTAGTGAATGTATATTTTTAAAGTAAAAGAATTCAAAAATTCTCACTTCACCTTTTTGGAAAAGGGTTTTAATTATTATATAAAACATATTATTTGATGAGTATGTTAAAAAGGTTTTCTAAAATTTCTTTTACAGTTTCAATAGAAATATGAGCATTCGTATTTATAAATATTCCTTTTTTTTAAAAAATGGATTTCCAAATTATTTAAACTATTATTTATTTTGGAAACAAAATTTAATATTCTTATATTTTTCAAAGTCAAATGTTTTGTTTTTAAAAAGATTTTTTTGATTCTGAAATGGGTTTTTTGGATTTTGTTTTTTAAAAAGAATTATTTCCTATTTATTTTTCCTTTCAAAAAATATTTTTTAAAGAATATATATATTATATTTTTTTTCTAAAATAATTTTTTTTATTTGAATAGATATTTTTTATTAAACTCAAAATATTTATTTATATAAAATTTTTTATGGATTTTTATAGCTTTTCAAAAAAATGTATTTCCTTAAATTTTTTATGTTAGTTATCCAATGATCATTAAAACATATTTTTCATCTATATCAATACCTATAATTTTCGTTATGATACACTGAGTGTATTTTTAAGCCACTATCCAACTTTATTATCAGCATGGATTATATAATGTCCTATGAAATTTTTTCCTGAAATCCATCCCTTTTCAAGGGTTTAATTATGTTATTTTTTATGTATGAATGCTTTCAGGTTCTAATGTGATATATATGTATGTATTTATTATTATTATAATGATTTTTTCCCTATATATTTCTATAATGGATTGGTTAAGGATATATATCTCCAGATACAATAATGGAAAATGAGTAATTTTTCTCAATCCACTATGAGAAGCATGATGTAATGCACAATAGACTATAAGAAACAAGAAGTAATCCATGGCCCATGATCTGAAATGTGGTTCATTTATATATACCCTATAGGAAACAACAATTTATTCTTGATCCACTATGTTATGATTCCTATGCATATTATTGTGACATATTTCGATGTTATATTCATATGATTATGCTCTGTGGATCATGTTTATTATCACAAAAACAATTTCCATGAAAAATATATATTCATTTCAGATTCCATTCCCATTAATCAGATATTTTGGATAACTCTTATTATTCCATGGTATTTTTAATAATATATTTATCCCTTGCTCATGTTTTCTCTTATTTTTATGATCAGACACATAATGAATTTTTTATGATATTTTCTATTACTGAACATTTGAGTTCACTACTTATTATTACATTGCCAATGTTATTAATATGAGTATAATCTATGAGGATTATAAAATGGGTATAGTATGGTTATATTACTTAAAAATTTTCACAAGTATCATAGCATATATTTCCCATGTATTTGATCCTTAAAGACCCTAAATATTATATTCTTGGGATACTGCATTTTTTATGAGATGTAATGATTCACTTATGAAAATTAAATATAATAAAAGTATAATTTTTTGAATTATATCACTTTTTACTAAATCAAATAAGAAAAGTTTAGGTTTTTAACATTAAACCTAAAAGTGTGCATCTGTGGTTCTTAAGTTTGTGTTAGAGTATGGTATAGTTATTTTTTATGATTAGTTTAGTTATTTTTAGGGATTGTGAATATATATAATTAGTGAAACCCCATAAGGATCTTGACTATATAACTTTATTGAAAACTATATGGATAATTATATGCATAGTATGACTTTAAGAAAATATGTTAATGTTTTACGTATGAGGTTTCCCTATAAATTATATCAATTTATATATATTGAATTGTGGATTTGGCTATTTCATATATTCTCCTAGAGGTAATCATATATAAAAAGGCTTGCTGAGTATCATCATAATCAGCACTCAATTCATGATGGCAGGGAAAAATCCTTTTTGTATGGATAGAAACTCTTAAGGGATATGTATGAGTTAATTCACATTATCTTTTTGAACTATTATATATGATTTAAAAGGAATTTAAGGATACGATATATACCTTCTAAGGTTAGAGAACCTAAGTAGAAAATGAGTATGGATAACCACGATTAAATATGGTGAGTTATAGGATTAACCATGTGTGTCATTGTTGATATTAATTTATCATAGTTTGAAAATAAGGATTCATTGGAGAAGACATGTTACGATTAATTTTTCATATTCATAAGATCATTTAATTTACTTTTATTGGATATTATCCTAAAAAAATTTGTTTTATTTTTTGGATGGAAATAGGATCATGAAAATTAAATTGTGAAAGGTATTTCCCTAGAAACTATGATAACCAACTAAGAAACCAAAATTTGTATAAATTATTGGGATGTGTAAAATATCAATAAATTCTTATTATGCGGGAAATGATGAGACTCCTAGTATTTAAGATTATGAGTTTGATATGATTGTATAAAAGAATTCCTAATTTTTTATGGAACTCATAGCTTATTTCAATATAATTAAAAGTCGGGGGATTTAATTTATTTAAGAGGGGAGAATATAACACACCATGATTTTGGAATATATTTTTTAATAGCTAGCTCCACAAGAATGACCATACTAAGTTGAGTCTTGGTTTATTATATGAATATTAATAATAAATTTAAATGAATAATAAAACATATAGTAAATAAAAATATATTATCAATCTAAAATTGTTTATACTTAGAGGATAAATAATTAATATGATTAAATTGTTAGAAGTAATTTTCGTTCTCAAATAATATTTTTATGTTTTGTATATTTTATCATGATAAATTAAATTGAACAATTTTAAAATATTATTAAATATTATATAATATATTAAAATTATTTGAATTATAAATGGATATGAAATAATATTAAGAACACTTAAAAACATAATTTAAAATAAAAATATTATTTTTCAATAAATATATTTTTTTATAATATATATTACTAATAAAAAATATTTTTTTGAATTTTAATTTTAAATGATCACCCTAATTTTTTAATTAATCATGTAAAAATTATCTTATGTATTGATTTTTTATATTTTTCTAAAAAATGTTGAATTTTGGGGTAAGTAGTGAAAAATATCAATTTTTTAAATACAAGCACATTTGTAACATTTTCATTATAGAAGAATGATTTAAAAGGTTATGAATCCATTTTATATTAAATTTATATGATTATAATATAGAAAAATAATTTAAAAATATAATGTTTAATTTAAATAACCCATGTTTAACATTTTTTAAAATTTATTAATATTTTACCTTAATACAAAATCTCTTTTCCTCTTTCTTTAAACTAAGTACCCACAAGGTGGAATTGTACTTTTCTAAATGAAATAAATCTTATTTGGTTAGTAAATAAAAAAATCATGTCATTTATGAAAACAAAAAATATAATTTTATCTTAATAATAAATTTTAAGCATAAAATACACTTTTTCTCAAAATGTGGTTTGCAGGTTATGTATATACATATTAAAATTATTTTTTATCTGATATAGAAATATTATTTTAAAAAAATATATTTTATATTTATAATAATTATGAATAAATTATTTAATATGACTCAAATGTTTTAAGAATTAATAGTATATTACAAAGGTCAAAAATTATTACCATGTTAAAAACTAATAATGGTCAATGTAAAATATCTAAGAGTGAAAGGAATAGATACCAATTTTGAACAATTTTTGAAATAAATTGTTGATTTATTATCAACCATAAATCAAAATCATGGAATCAAATTTTGCATTGGATCCAATTTCCTTGTGAAACATGTTCTCTCTTTATATTATATTTGTTTACTAAAATTTCATTCCATTCACCTATAAAAGGATTTCACCACCACCCCATTTCTACCCTCATTATTAAATATTATATTGAACACAAATCTTCTATAGTATCTTATACACTCTCTAACTACCTCCTAGAATCCTTTTATTATCTTCAAAAAACCTACCCATGGAACCATAACGTGTTACCCAAGGGGGAAATTGCAAAGGGAGAGGTAACATTGTCAACTGAGCTCTATTGATTATATAATGTTTTAAACCCATAAAAATTCTTAAATCCATGAAGGTATGATAATAAAAATATTATATATATTATAAAATTTTATTATACTAATGAAATATCTATTTTCTACCTTCCTTCAATACCATTTGAAAAATGAAAATGTTGTCATGTCTATGTGTGGACATCCGCCTCCATAAATAACATGATTTCTTTTTCATAATCACAAATCACAGATAGTTATAAATGTATAATTAATAAATTAATTATATATTAATAACATTATTATTATTTTTAAATTATAAAAAAGTTTGTATGTTCCTTCTTATCTATGGAAAATTAATGTATCCCCCATGCCTATATGCAGACTGCCGCTTCCATGAAATTGACAAATTTTTTTATTCACCTAGTCAAATTTAAATTATAAAAATATATAAAAATAGGATTCACCAGCACGAAAACACTTAAATAATAACTTTTGTATTCTATAATAATGATATTATGCAATATGAATAAATTTCTTAACCATATCCACACTTAGATTATGGGTTCTTCTTATTTAGGTCGGTTTGAACACCTATGAGAACAATACTATTACATTATATCATGGATGACTTTGAAAACATTACTATTGGTGTTTTTATAAATAAATGATAAAATAAATTTCCTTTATGGTTCTATGATGGATACATTAATTTTATATTTGATTATTATTTTACCACCAATTTTTGTTTTTGAAATATTACTGAAATAAGTTATCCCCAACTTTTTCATCTTGAATCATAACTAAAATACTTATGAAATGAGATTATAAAGTTATAAATCATTGTCAATAATAAATTAAAGTACTTATAATGTTATAAAATGATGAAATTTTAATCTAAAAAATCAACACCCCCATTACCAACTTAGTACTAAAAAAATAGTCAAAGATAATAACATCATATGATGAAAATAAAATATAAATAACTAATTAATTTTAATAAATAAATATAAATGATGTTTATAAATGGTTTTATTAATTGTTAATGTTTTCAAATTATTTATTTAATATTATTTTTTGATATACAAGTGGTCTATCCATGTTCATCTAAGTGAGATTAAAGTATGATTTTTTGCATCTCAAACTTATTTTGTTGAGATATCTAGTATAATCACCAACTTTTTTACTTTCTTTGTGTATATATTTCCCATTTAATGACATTTTTAATATTTTTAAATCAATATAGTGGATTTAAAAATCTATTCCATGTTACATCATTCATGGGGTTTCAATTAAAAAGATAATGATGATGTAATGGTTTCTTCATATCTCAACTTCTTTCTTGAGTTATAATTATTCAACATAGAAAATGGTTTTTACAATATGATTATATTATAGTATATTTTTATACTATAATTCCTTTTACCTCTATGAAATTTGACATATATTATCATAATATTTTTTCTTGATGAATTTCCTGCTCAAAAAGTATATATTTTTTAATAATAATTCTCATCCTATATAATGACAATTTATCTTCCTTGTCCTTATTTTCTCTTATTGTTAATGTTATCCATTATTTATGTAAACCTAATTATTTTTTACCACATGTAATCTTAATATTTAGCATATCCAATTTTCAAAAGTATGTTTTATTAAACCTTTCTATGATTTGGCGTTTCAACAAAGGTATTTTAAAATATTCAATAGTTTTTCCTATTATGGTCATTTGTTTAATATTACACGTTATATTTAGTTAGAAAATATTTTTATACTTTTCAAGACACAATTATTAAATATTTTTTTATAATTAAATTTGTTAAAAACCCACTTCATCATTTTGGAAATGGATTTTTAAGGTTACTCATAACATTTTCTTTAATGAGTACAGAAACAAATCTTTGATTTCGTTTACATTTTCCTTTACTGTATGATAATTAGTCTTTATAAATTTTTCTTCCCATGTTTTAAAATGATTTAATAAATGATTTTAACTCTTTATTTTTTTTAAAAAAATATTAAATATTCTTATTTTTTAAAAAATTAAATTTTTTAATTTTAAAATTAATTCTTGATTTTAAAAAGAAATTTAAATTCATATGTTTTTAAGGATGGATTATTCAGTGTTTATTTTTCATTTAGAATAATGATTTATAAGAATGATTTATATTATAATTATTATTCTACAAATCCCTTTTTTAAAGGATATTTATTATTTTTTTCAATATATTTTAATTTTATAAAAACATTATAAAGGAATTTATGAGAATTAAAAAAGTTACATTTCCTCTTATTTTCATGTGATTTATCCAATGATAATAAAATGCTATTTTTCATAAATTTCAACATAATTAATGTTCCTTATCATACATTGGGGTTATTTTTAAGCCATTATCCAACTTATTTATCTGTATGGATTAGAGAATGTTTTTGGAAAATTTTATTAGCACCAGTCTCTTTTCCATGGGTTTATTAAGTAATGTTATAAGTATGAATGTTTTCATTTTCTAATGGAAAAAATGTGTTTGGATGTATTTTATAATGAAGGTTGGGGTCCTGTATCACCCTCCAATTCATTGGTTAGGTATTTATTTCTTCTGATATAATAATGGGAGATCTATAATAATTCTCAATCCACCATAGGAAATAAAATTAATGCTTGATAAACTATGGGAATCATGAAGTAATGCCTTATCCACGGTGAGAAAAATAATGTATTGATTGATACAATATATAAAATTGGTTCTGGTTCCAGATCGTATAGGAGAAACACAAGTTATTCCTAATGCACCATATTAAGATTCTTCAATAATTATGATCCCTTTCTCATGTTTACTATCTCACTCTTATTTTATATGGTATGTGTTTGTATATTTGGGATTTTATATCCTTCCATCACAACTCGAAGAAAAATATTATTTTTCCATGATATTTTTAATAAGGGGTTTTCCCTTAGTCTGGTTTTCTCATTTTTTTGTGAACTATCCCTTGATTACATATTGATGAGTTTTAGCCTTAAGGAGCATTTGAGATCTCCACTCCCTTATTATTCTATTCTGTAGGTGATGAAAATGAGTATATCTTATTTGGAGTCTATAAGGGTTTATTGTGTGTATTTATTATAGAGAAATGTTCATAAGTATGGTAATATAAGTTTCTTATATAAATTATCCTCACAGACATGAAAACATCCCTTCATGGAATTGTGTGTTTATTATGCGATATAATGTTTAACTTTTGGAAATGATATAAAATAATGATTTTATTTTCATGGGTCATATCACTTTTATCAAATCCTATTTGTAAATAATGTTTTTAGCATTGAAACTATTATTTTGGGTTTGGGGTACCACAAAAACAGTCCTGTTGAAGGAGCACCGCATTGTAGCCTAAATGGACACACTATGGGGTAGCATTATAGATTCATAAAAATGATAAAATTATGACTTTACCCTATAAAATAAAATTTAATTCAATCCTTTTATCTCCCAATATTGGTGATTTAGGTACTCCCATCCGTGATTACTTCCCCACATCCTCTTGGTGATATTACTTCTATTCATGTGGAATTTTTCATGTTACGACACAATTTTGCAAAGATGTTTCCTCCACTTACCATGTATCTTCATATTCCCCCTTTTATTCTGAGTGTGTGAATCATAACCCCCCATAGGTTTTGATCCTACTATTACATATGGACACTAATTAAATTTTTTTTGGGTTTATAGGATTGTGATGATTCCTCCTTATATTTTCATGAAATTTTAGAAAAAGGGGATGATTTTTCTCTAGATTTTAGGTTATTATTCCTACTTAATATATTTTTCCTCTGGAATTATTAATGTTATTTTTTCTATTAGTTTTGGTTTACCAGTGATGTGTAAAACAATTATTAAGGGATATTTGACTAATTCAAGGATTTTATAAAAAAATTATTATGATTAAAATGGTGATTTCATATGGTTTTATAAATAAAATTGTTTTTTTCACTCTGTTCTTAATAAAATGTTTAAAAGAAAAGAGTTTTATGCACACCTTGTACTCAGTTAATTGTTTAAACATAACTTATTTTATTAAACCAAAGGATTTTTTGTATATTTTTTAGAAAATCGTTTCTAAAATAATGTTATTGATATAGAACTAATAGTTTGAATAGGTAAATATATTATAATGATTCATGGTGGTGTCAATATTTGATTTTACTCACACCCAACATATACCCAGGGTAGTGTATAGAGACTTAGTTATATATGATACAAGAAATATGTAGAGTAAAAAATAATTTAGGATTACTTTTTGATGCTCATCCCTTGTATTCCCTATAGTAATGGTGGTTACCATGGGTCATGGGGAGTTTTCTCATGTTCAATAACTTCATATATTAGGGTTATATTAATATTTGGGATATTTTTTTATTAGCCTTGTCACCCCTTACTCTATTTTGATCGTTTGATATACTCAATGATGATTTATTTGGTTATTTTGATTATTCATCTATGTTACACACTATTTTAAAGATTATTTTCCCATTTATTTATTTATATATATGGAAGATAGATATATGGATATGTCATTCAAAAATTATTTTATGAATTTATATGATGGTAATTTGGATCATGACAATGAATAGATTCCTAATTTTTAGTATTTTTATACCCTGGTGATTATCATCAGCCTATGTTGATCTACAATGAGCTTCATGACTTGTGGTAGGTTAGTTTATGTAACACGATATGTTAATCTCAGTTGATCCAATAATCATGACTTGTTTCATCACATGTCACATCGTTAGTATACACAGTGTGTATTGGTATCTCGACCTATAAAGTACACTATGTGTATGAAAAATACACATGTATTATAATTATATAACACATGAAACATAATTAATTTTATATTTTACCTCACACTTGACCATCCAAATTATTTATCATGTAAAAAATGTGGAAAAACCCTTTCATATAGTGTGTAAATATAATGAAAATTTAAATATTTTAGTTTTATAATAAAATAAATTTTATTTTGACATTTCTAACCCACACAACATAGTTTTCAATGCATGTTACTTGTGAGATTAATAAAAAATTACATGGCATATAAACCAGCTACATATCATGTAACTCCTTATTGACAATCCCTTACTACACACCTATGGATTCAACATGTAATCTATTAGAAAAATAAGGTGTTTCATGGTGTGTAAAATAGATAAAAGATATATCATTATATTTTTTCCATAAAACATGATTTATAATCCTTTCAAAATGTGTAATTAATTACATTCTATGAGCTTTCACCTCAAAGTTTCCTTTAATTTCAATAGGAAACCCACGTGATACTATAGAACGTGTACACCAGCTACCAGTTATGTAATCCCATTAATTTTGTGACATATCAGTGATATAAAATGAATTTTATTCAATAAATTTTAGGTAATGGTATCCAAATGATGTACTTTTATTAATGTGATGCATCTTGGGGTAGTTGAATGAAATAAACAATATGTACTTTTCATTTACTCCTCGTATAACCATGTCATGTTGCTAAAATCTATATCACCTAAAAATAAATTTTTTTTACTATTATTCATGTATTTATATCATGTAATTTATAATATGAGTATAAAAAAATATGTTATATTGACTTTCAAACTATGTAATGAAATAATACAAAAAAAATTACATAATAAAATACATATAGATCAAACAAATTAATAAATAATTACAAATAAATATACGATTACTCTAATAACACTTAATATTTTTGGGGTGTGTAATGAATTATTTCAGTCCCATGAAGAAAAAATCACCATAATCTCTTGATAAATTCCCAGAACTTGATGAATGTATCCCATTATCTATATATTGATTATATTTTAACATATAATTTATAATTAATATATAACCAAGAAAATACCCCTACTTGGTATTTCCTTCTTCATTATTGATTTGGTTGAACTTTTAACTATACCATAATTATGTTAAAGGATAATAATCAAAATACCATTATCTGTATCCACATGTTCTATGTGAATCATCAAACAATTTATATGGAACTCTGTGTGCTAGTTTTCATGATCCAATTACCTTATGTCATTCATTATAGGTCACATAAAGAATTAATTTGGGATTGAATGATTCTATCATTATTTTCATGTTCATGAGATAGAGTAGGAGGATTCACCCTTCATTCTTGAGAGAGTTGTATAGATGATTTTATATGGTATATATGAAATAATGAAGTTAGGATTTTTGACCATAAATGATCCACAATACCCATGAACATGATAGAACTCTAGTTATATACCTAGTATTGGGAATTAGTTGTTATGTGTAGGATCTAAAAAACTCATTTTATACTAAGTAAACTCCACATTCAATAATCATAATAATTTTATTATTTATTACATGAAAAATACAAAGAACAATTAAATATCATTTTCTAAATAAAGAAATAAATATTTATTGAAATGATATTAAATAAAAAATTACATTATCATCTAGACTCTTAACCTCATCCATAAATCCAATTTCTTTTTCAATCCTTGAAAAAAAAATATTTATCAGAATAAATAACTTTCCATATATTATTTGTTTAAAAGATAAATATTTATTTTATTTATTAACTTTTGAATAAAACTTTATTTAATATTTAACTTACATATATATTCTTACAAGAATATAACTTGTTATTGATTGTTTGTGATCAATGTATCCTGAATAAAATTTATCCCTTAGTCTTGAGAATAATATTCTTTCCCAATTTAAATTAAAATGGAATTTTATTGATATTGTTGGATATAATATAATGTGTTTCCCTATAAGCCTATTTTTTAATGGAATTTATAATGTAGGCCTTAATTCTAATATCAATATTTTGTAACATGTCATGAAACCCATAGTGAAATAAGTTAATTTCATAAGGGAAAAACAATACTTTAAATTATCACTATGTAATATAATTCTGTTGTTGCAAAATCTCATCATACTAGTTTCATTGCTGATGTCATCAATATATATGAATGATATATCTCTCTTTGACTACATGAAATATACTCATCAATAAACTTCTATCATCATTGACATCATTAGATAGTTACATTTAAATAAAAGGGATGATATATCATCTTCCAGTCTAGGATTGGAAAAAAAATTATTATGTTATTCATTAATTCCATATCACTCATGACAAAACCAACATATCCTAATTTCCTATTAGTATAATACATCTTGATTTTCAATAATAATTTAAAATAAATGAATCATGATGTTCATTAATAATAGTATCATGTATATGGATTAATAAAAACACTCACATATAGGATTATCCATTGATGAAAATAACATGTAGAGTTCCTATTGGTGGGTCTATTCTTATAACCACAGATCTCAGAGACAACCATGTGAAAAATTCAAGATAAAAATTATCAATGTCTTATGTTCTTTTAGTAATTTAAAGTAAAAAATAAACTATGTCCAATCCAATATATGTCATATATATTGAATATATATATATATAAAATTATCACAACACATCAACGATCCAATTATATCAAGGAACAACTATGTCCTCCATATCTAACAAAAACTCTTAAGGATATTATCACATTAATTGTCACACGGAAGAATATAAATCTTGTAATTAGAAATTAATATCCAATTATTCGAATATATAGGTAATATAAAGTAAAATTTAGTAGGTTATAATTAACCATATCTAATATAAATACCCTCATAAATGAATTTTTAGTGGTGTTGTTAAAATTATAGAGATACAAATTACTAATAAATCAACAGAAAACTTTATTGAAAGGTAAATGGATCCCAAATTTTATGATAATACTCAAATTGTATGAATATGGGATTAATAATATCATCACTCTGAAAACATAGAACACATCTAAAAAGAATATATATAGAAATTTTATAAAAATAATCAATTGTCTGGAAGAGTGACATTTCTCTCTCCCAAACCATAAAAAACATCTAAGAAAAAAATATTTCAAACTACTTTTTAAGCATTGTAATTAATAATTTAGTAGATAAAAGGTCCTGAGTAAGAAATATTTTAATTTAAAGGAAAGCATAATAAACAATGTATTTCAAGTGAAATATATAATAATGGATTCAAATATCATTTATAATATGAATAGGGGATATATTATGAATGATGATTTTTGGATGTGGATACGTGAAATGGTAATACAAATAAAAGGTGTAAGGAACAAATGATTAATATGTTGTAGTTTTTATACACTATATAAAACCCCACATTATTTATTCTTAATATATCTATCCAAATTATAAATAAGTATTTAAAAATTTTTGTTTGGTATTTTTATTATAAATGGAGATTCAAGTTAAAAATGTAACTTTATCCATTCCACTTGTTAGTTTTATAATACTAATAATAGTGGTTGTATAATTTTTTAATCATTTAATTTACTTACAATATGTGTGGAATAATTTATTAGTTTGGATGTGGAGTTAGTTTCATTATATGTGAAGCCCATTAATCAGAAAAGACTTCGATGAAGGATATGGGGGTCTTTATTAACTTGATTGGAGAACAAAGACCTCCTCTCTATCCTAATTTATTCATTGATATATATTGTTGTTGTGATAAGAATATTTGATAACTTTTTTATTGCTTCTAAATTTAGGGGATGGTTTTTATGTCACAATGCATCCCTTTAGTGTGAATTGAGTGTTTTTATGGCCAAATTTACCATTCCTAAATATGAAAACTGCTCCATGGGTGATTCTTTTCCGTGTAAATGATTTTCTTCAGTCATCGGGCCATGTTAACATTTTAGTTTGTCTCCTCATGAAGGTTGATATCTCATAGAGGGATAGTTGAAAATGAAAAAATATATCATTAGTTGGGGAGGATTCTGTGACATCATTATGTCTTAGGGATAGTGACTCATGAATGGGGGGTTGCCTAACTGGTGTGATAAGATAGTGTAGGAAGGAAAAAGTGATAGATATAAGAAATATAGTTAGATAACCACCGAGTTAGGGTTTCAAATCAACTTTATTATTATTATTTCAAAAGTAATTGTAACACCCAAATATTGTTTTCAAAAAATAATTTTATTTGTTATTTTTTTCACTACACACAATTACATGATTAAGTGAACCCCAATATACTGAAGAAATATTATTATTTAAATCTGACTATTAGAACCTAGCCTTTTGTTTTGAAAGTATTAATATTTTTAACAGCATTATGAAATATATTTCTAATGGGTTTACTTAATAAAATTTATTTATTATTACCTAGGAAATTGACTCAATTCTAAAAAATAAGCATTAAATAAAATAAGGATTAAAAATATAATGGTTCAGTTTTTTATAATTAAGTTTTCCTCATATTTAGTAACTTGATGATAAATATATGAGTATTAGAAGAATTATTTTTTTAAATTTAAATAATTTCTTATATAATTTAGTAAAATAATTATTTATGATTATTATTGTGATTTTTTTTAAAAAATATTTTCTGGTAAATAGAAAATAAAATATCGTTTTAACAAAAAAACATTCAATTCATAAAAAATGTTTAAAATTTAAAATTCTATTTTGGTTATTTAAAGTAATTTTAGTCTTATTTTTAAAAAATTAATTCAATTAATTAAATGATAACCGTTATTATACATGATTTTAGTATAAAATATTTTGTATTCATAGAACAATTATTCTTCAAAATCATATTTCATTATGTTTTTAGACTTATATTAAAATTAATTTTTACCATTTTTTAAAATTAAATAATATAAAATGGATTAAATTTTTTTATTTTGAATAATGATATTACTTAGAAAGATCAATTTCATTTTTATTTCAATTGAATATTTACAACAGTAAAATTTATCACCATAATAAAGGGTAAAGTGGATTAAAAGTGTTAAAAATTGTATAAGGC
Source organism: Viscum album (assembly GCA_963277665.1). Classification (NCBI taxonomy): domain Eukaryota; kingdom Viridiplantae; phylum Streptophyta; class Magnoliopsida; order Santalales; family Viscaceae; genus Viscum; species Viscum album. Next base: position 760,209,491 of record OY728147.1, read on the forward strand.
AAAAAAATAAATCTCAGACTTTAATTATTTTATTTTATGAGATTATTTTGAATTGAATCATCCTATATTTGAAAATATGGCATTTTTTCCACATTTGAAGGATTATAAACTTTATATTATTTTATGTTAAAAGAAAGTATAAGATGTCACTCTATCTCATTTATTATGTTTTTTTGATATTGAAATAGATAAAAAAGATATATGAATTAATATAGATGATAAGATTTATGTGTAATAAACTAAATTTATTATATAATTTTATATTTAATTTTTAGTAATAGTAAAATTACCTTGGACAACTTACAAAACACTGACGCAACACTTGTGTTTGTAGTTATAAAAAGAAAATAAATTATTTTAAAAACATTAAAAATGATATTTATTGGGTGAATATTGAAGTTATAATATCATATTAACTATAATTTATAGTTAGTGGTGATGTAGTTTATATATTAAAATTGCATTTTTTTTCTTTATGTCTTTAAATTAAAATGTTTTGAATAGTAATTAAAATGACATTAAATGGTATTTAATGATAAAAAATTTATTTTTAAATAAAAAAAATAAAAAATAAAAACCTATAGTAACTAAAATAAAAGTGATTCTTTATATTATATCATTAAATATATATGTATTTTCAACATAATATTTTGATAATTACATTCAAGACCCATATTGATTAGATATTTTGTTACCAATGTTGAATTTAAAAAGGATAATAAGGGGTTAAAATAAGAGATATGGTCCCAAATTCCATATAAAAATATATAAATTTAATTTTTTTTAATTTATTTATACCTTATCTACCTTATATTTTAATATTTATAATGTTGGTTCCATTTTACATGAGTTAAACACATATTATATGTTAGTATGTCACGTATTTTCTAGTTTTCCATTAACCTCACTTATTAAAGGGAACCTAATATCCACTCATCCAAAAACATTAGGAGTCATTTAGATTAACAAAGATTTACTATAATCAATTACCAACATTCCTTCTCATGTACTAAAGTTTATAGACTCACCAAAATATCATCATAGAAGGCTTAAAGTGCAAGAGGAGGGAGGTTTATCAAATAAAAGGTATAACTCTTAACTAAGTGTTTTCAAGTTTATACTTTCTTCAACTTCCACTAAATATAATATAACTATAATGATATAATAACATTATTATATTATATATAATTAAAATTTAACATTTTTTTATGGAAAATTAAAACATCACTTGTGCGTACGTGTGGAATACATTCTCCATGAAGAGGTGTGTATTTATTTTCATCACCAACTCATAAAGATTGTTAGAATGATGGTTAAAATGATTAAATATAATATATATGAAATAAATATGATTCTCTAAATGTGTTATATTACTTAATTCTTACATTTATATCCACTGGAAAATGAGTACATCACCCGTACAAACATTTGTTTTACCACCTCCATGAATTGATGTGAATCAATTTTTCTTGTACATATATCATTGATAGTTAGAAAAAATTATTTGATGTATAAAAATTAATATTATTTCTTTATTTAGATTATAGATATGGTATAAACATTATAAATTTTACTATATTAAACTTACAAATGACATTTTGGACTTATAAACTGAATTCCCTCCAAACATCCAACACAACCTTAATAATTTTTGTTACTAAATAAAACATGATAAAAAATTAAAAAAATGGTATATTGATAGATGAATTAACATTATAAATTTTAAGAAGAAATTATAAATCAAATTTTATTTAATTACTTGGGATAGTATGAATATGAATGATACAAGTCAAGACTGAAGGTAAGGGTATTTTTTTTAAAATAGTGTTTTACAATTTTCCTTCCAAATCTTTTTCTTTTATGTCGAGTTTATTTTAAATGATTTAAATAATTTTCCTATTTATTATTAAAATGATTATAAAGGTAATATTTCACTTAATTGAATATTCCTAGAAAATGATTCAAATTGAATATTTTTAACATTTTCCGAAAAAAATGTTTTTTAATTTATTTAAAAAATTATTAAAAAACATTGGTTTTAATTATTATAAAATTAATATATTTTTACACCATCATAAATATTATTTTCTTAAATTATTACGTTAAAATGTATCATTAAAATTTTAGAAATAAATCGTTTTCTAAATAATTTATTAATTTTTTTAAAAAAATAGTTTATGATGAAACATAAATTTCTTCTTATTAGTATGAGATAATTAAAAGTTTTCATCCTTATGGGATTTAATTATAAATTAAGTGAGGTTTATGGTTAAATTAAATATATATATATATATATATTTTTATTTCAGATATATGTCGTGGAAAATTCAAATTAATGACTGGTGATCCTGACATACCTACAATGATGGGTGAGGATGATATAGTTATACAATTCATTTGGTAATGTGAAAAATTTTCTAATAATAAGATTATACTATATGATGTGGGCATTATCTAGTTAAGTGATTACATTTTATGAACTCTTGTAAGGGATAATGAATGTTTTATTTCTTAATATATGTATATGATATGATTTCAATGTTTTTAAAGGAATTTTTTTATTTCAGAAAGTTTAGAAAACGAGTTTATGTTTTTCAGGTCATTTTATGACATTTTTAAAAAAAAATATTTAAAAGAAATGATTTTCAAGTAATTTAAATCATGATATTTCATCTTTTAAAATTAACCCTCGAAATTATAATTTAATACGTTATTAATTATAAAGAAATTTTTATAAAAATAATCGAGAAATTAAATTTATTCTTGGGATAATTAAACTAATATTTAATCACAATTTCTATTATAAAAAAGGTAAATTTTATTTTGGTTTTACTAGGAATAGAAAAAAGACTTGAAATTTTATTTTATTTTGTGTCCCATAATGTTATTTGTTTTTCAATATCCATATATTTAAATGTTTTTAATTGGGATTAAGGAATATAATGAATATTAATAAACTAAGTGTTCCAATTTTATGATTTTACATAAATGAAGAAAGTAATTATTTATAAAAAACATGTTTTATAGAAGAGATAGACATTTTTTGGGATATTTACATTTTCATTTAAGATATTTCATAATTCTATAAAACTATAAACTGAAATATTTTCACTGGGATTTATGTGTTAAAATAAAAACCTATAATCATATAATTTTTGGGAATATTATGTATTCATAATTGTTTGAATTCCTCCTAGAAAGGATTACATAAATTCATAAATTTAGGAGGGTGGTATGACACCCTTCTATATGTAGAATGGTGATATATCTTACCACTATATTTGAGAGAATTTATTAGTTATATCTTGGGTAATATAAGGATAATATATATTTTTTACCCTAATAGTATCCATATTCTTATCAAAGAAATTTATCCATTGATGATTACATTGGAAAATCTAGACTTGCCTAAAATGATGTATCAATGAATCAAATATCAGGTCATAGTGATTTTACACCCCAAAATAGACAAATACATCAAATGATTTATGTTTTAGTGTGGATATTAGATTATATTCATTATTATGTAGAGTATATAAAAGGGTAATGACAATTACTATGTATACATAGGGGAATCTCATCACAAGAGTGGGGAAAATAGACCTCCTTGACATCCCCACTCATACTTTTATTAATATAATTAGGGAAAGGTAAAAATAATGATATAATTCGTATTATCACTTCTTATGGTGGATGGTTTATATAAAGTAATGAATCCCTTTAGTATGAAGGGAATATCATGGTGGAAAACATGCTCATTATTATATTTTCATTGGATTTTCTATGATGTTCATGATAGAATCCAAGATTTACTTTGGCCTCTAGTTCATGTTCACCCTTAAACATATCTCCTCATATAGGTTTATTTTACTTGGTGGGATATTTACACATTCATAAAAATCATTTGAGGGGGTAGATTAAATGAAACCCCTAGGTCATGAGGCTAGTTTTATTTTCCTAGAAAGATTTATAACTAGAGTCATAAGACAACATTGGATGGACAAATAAAAAAAATATAAAATTGGACCCGATAAAATTCATGTCAGGATTTCAAATATGTAACACCATGAAAATTTTGTTTAAAATAACATTATAGCTTGCCCAAAACACTACATAGTTCTTTATAAAATTTTGATATACTATAAAAATCATTTCATTTAATTGTGACCATTTTAAGATAGCCATTATTTCTGAGGTATGAATTGGAATAAAAAATTTCGAAAAATATGTATAAATGGTTTATATAATAAAAAATTTATAATTAATTCATAATAAATCAGTAAGAAATTTAAAATAATTCCATTTTATTATTCAAAAATATATTTTCTTTAAAAAATGTTTTCATTGTGTTTCTAAAATGAAATTATAATTAAATTATAAATTTTTTATAATATTTATTTTAGTAAATTTATATCATCTTTTAAATAAGATTTTCAGTATTATCTATGGTTGAAATTATTTATTTTTTCTAAAAACATTTATATTTTTGTGAATAGTAAAAAATTATAATATTTGAAAAAAAGTCAATTATTCTAATTAAAAAATGTTTTTTAAATTCCCATTATGTTCTTGAATTTTATCTCAATTTTTTTTCTTTAATTTTTTATAATATAATTAATTAAATGGAAATAAATATTATAATTAATTTTTGTATTACTTCATTTTTAGTCATAAAAATTCATTTTTTAAAAACTATTCTTCCAGTCATTCTACTAATTTATATTAAAATTAATTTCTGAAAAATCTTGAAATTGAATAGTGAAAAATTGAAAACATATTATTTTTTAGGATATTAATTTTTTTTAAATATATCCCTTTCATTTCTAGTCAAATTGAATAGTGACCACACTAAATATTTCTCAACTCGGTAAGGGTAAGATTGGTTTAAAACTACGGGATAAGGCTTAGGAATATCCAAAACACATGACTTTATTTTATTTAATAGGTTTAATTCTAACTTAAAAATATTATCTTAAAAATGTGGAAATTTATTTCCATATTCCTTTGATAATGACATTAATATTATATTTAGATAAGAATAAATACAAAATGTAAAAATTTTATTTTAATACCTCTAAAAAGAGCTTAAGTTTGGTTAATAATTTTAATTTGAAATGTTAATGAATTTTTTTTATTATGATAATTTTTTTATTGATCAAATTAGTATCATAAAAGCATAGGAAACACTAATGAAGCGCCTCTTTAATTAATAACCAAACTAAATAAATTTTTTTAAAATATATTATAAGAAATTCAATTTGGATGAATTGTTTTTTCCCATGAATTTTGTAGAAAAATATATTATATTAGTTATTTATAAAAATTATATATTCATATTTTATTTCTATCATGATTTCGTTGAAGTCAAACGATGTGGATGGTCTTAAAATCACTTTAATGATATCATATTTCAAATAATAATTTATTAAATGATTAAAAATTTATAAAAATATTATATAAGTCAATGATAATGGGATATGGTCTATGATATCAACCATTTTATTCTTATGGTTCTCCTATGCTTTTATTGTAACTTTTTTGACCCCTAAATAGTAGAAAACATTAATATTGTGGTAATAATAAAAATGTTTAATATATTGTGAAAATGAATATATAATGGTTACAACAGCATCTAAACATGTCTGTATTTTATTTTATGAGATTATTTAGACTCATAAAAATAATATATTCAAAACATATCAAAAAAATTCTAAATTATAATGAAAAAAATATTATAATGAATAATTTTATGTAATTACATGTGTTTACATTCCTTCACTATATAATGACACCACCTCTACTATATTATTCATATCATATTGATTAACTTAAGTAAAAAAAGTGAAAATCACTCTTAAAAACATCCTCATCCAAGCACGAATATGTTATTTTCTCTTCAAAAGACCATCCCAAGTGTCCTTAAGAAGAAATTCAAAGTATGTTTCTCAAGGAGGAGGTAATCGTTTTAACCGATCACTTTTATTTGACTTATTATTTTACCTCCTTCAATATAGTCCTAAACATTAATATATAATAACATAAGTATCTCCCATATACTAAGATGTTATTATTTTTATTTAATATCCTATATTCTTCTACTTTTTTATCTAATGGGGAACAAAACCATTGTTCGTACAAATGTGCAAAAAACCACCTCACAGACTGATATAATTCATTATCCATCACCACCTCACATGAATGGTAATAAAAATAGATTTAATGATAATATATGTTACTTATATCATCATCATTTATATTTAAACCTAATATATAATCAAACTTCTATCCCTTCCACCTATACAAATAAAAACACTGCTCGTGTGTACGTGTGTCCTACCAGCTATATGAAGCAATGCGATTCATTCTCATTTCTTCCATTAACATATTATTATAAATAAGTATATAATGAATATATAATATATTTATTTATATCATAATTAAATTTTTTTTACTGTGTAACCCTGATAATTCTTCAAGGATCAAAAATATCAAACCAAAATTTGCATGAAAAATGATTCATCAAACAATTGGAAATGATGACTTTAAAAATAATTATTAATAAAAAGATGTTAAAATATTATATGTGGATAATATATGATATTATAAGTATGTATATGTTTCTATAATATATGTATAATAAATCTAATCATATAACATAGGAGTTAAAAATCACTTATGATGGAATTTTAACTTGAGGTAATGGATTAATATTACAATATAATTGTTTACTATGATTGTTTAAGATTTATTTATGATGTTGTAATTACATTTTATATCTATTTTAAATATCATCTATTTTATAATAAACTAATTATTTATGTTTATAAAATGTTGTTTCTTTCAATTTTTTCTATTTATGAACTCAAGATATTGAAAGAATATTTTTCAGGATTACCACCATTATTCTCTCTACTACTAGAATAATTTCCCTTCCATATCCATGTTCTGTAACATGTTCTCATGAAATTTTTTTTTAATTTTTACCAATTATTTTTTAAATTCATTTTTATACATTTTTTATGTTCTATATGAATTTTGAGATGTAATTTTCTTGTCTTTTTGTGAATGAGTTAGTTTTTATGTTTTTACTAAACGTGATAAAGGAATATTTGTTTTAAATTTTATGACATTAATGGAATTTCACACCATATTTACAACTAAATTTTTTTAATATTCCATTAAATGTTTCCATTTTTATTTACAAAGAATTATTTTTATAATATTGTAAAAAAAAATATATTCAAAATAATTTATTTCTAAATGAAATGTGCATTTCCCTCAAGAAATGTTTTAATGAAATTTTAAATATATCTTCATATATTTCAACATCCTTTCATAAATATTATTATATTATGAGGAAATAATCTCATGATTGAATACACCATATTACTATAAATTTATTATTATCATTTTTAATGGAGAAATTTTTAACATTTTATATTTAAGTTATTCTAATAAAAATAATTATTGATATTTAAGGAATGTTGACTAAGTTTTATTTTTTCTTTTTATGATGAAATAATTGTAATTATTATTTGATGGTTGGGTATTAGAATCACATTGTCCCTCGAAGCAATGTTAGGTATAATAAGACAAAACAATTTGGGTTGTTGGAGTATTGTATTACCATTTATGTAAAATTTCTTAACACATGTCATCACTAGTATGTTTAAGATGTGTGAAAATATGAATTCCATTATTAAGAAGTTATTTATTGATTAGTATGTCATTATTCGAAATGTTAGGTTATCTTGGAAAAAATTTAATCTCATTGTATTATTTAAATGGATATATTTTATCATCATTTATTACTTCCTTATTATTCATTCCTTATTCACTCTAGGATAGATTCAGTTGTACACATTACCTTGATAAGTATATTACTATGCCTTTTTTAATTTCCCTAGGATGAGAGGACATTAATGTGATTAATATTAAATAATATTCTAGTTAGAATATTAATATTCTCATAGAAAATACTATGTTGTTTTTTATATTTTAAAATGTAATGTGGGATTCAAGGTAAAATATTCTCCCCTAAACCTATAAAAATATTTTATCCCATGGGATGTGATATCTAGTATATAGTTCCAATATAATAAACTAACCATTGGCTTTAAACTACTATATTTTAGGATTTATAGTTGGTATTAGATAAATTTTAGTAAAAAATTCTAGAAGTAGATTTAGGAAAACAAATATTAGAGAACATAACCACATGACAGAATATGCAAAGCTGTCTTTGTATAAGATTATATAATTTTTTTGGTAATGTATAGTTCTTTCTGTTTCACATAAAATAATTCTATATATAGATACTATAATTTGGATGTGGATATGACACAAAATCACCTATGGGGGATAACTATAAAAGGGGTGGATTTGGTTATCACATGATTGTGACCAGTGCACGATGATTACACCTAAGATAGAAAAGGTGATTAGATGGTTCCAAGGGATATTAATTGGTTGATTCATATAATATTTAACACCCATTATAGAGGATTTGAAAATATTTTTATCATTTTATAATATATTTCAAGGGACCTATTTTTATGATTCATATGAGTATTGTTTAATATTTTTAGTTACCACTATGGGTTACTAAGTATAAGTTCTATCATATATTTAAGGGTACATATACTTGTTTTTATGTTTTATGTGATGGGAGTTTAATATGATTGATAATATTTTTAGAGACATTTATGGTAATCTAACCCTTTGGTTTATTATTTGTTTTAATGAAATAGTTACTTTAGGAATAATGATTTTATATTTTTCAAACTTGCTCTTAATGGTATTGAAAACCTTTAGGTTTAATATGATCTTTTATGTTGAGGTAATTATGCCTAATTAAAATTTCAAAATATTTTTTATCTCATAAATAACATTGGGATTTAGATGTAATTAGATGATTATGTTATTAAAGTTATTTTAGAAGATGCTTCACTATATTTTTGTAAAACATTACATGACTAAGGTAAATATAAATATTTTTGGATAATATGTTAGTTTATTTATGGAACAAAGGTTGAATTATATTTTGGAAGAATATATTGTTTTATTATAGCTTTATAGTGATTTATAATTTTTATGGAAATGATTTAAATATGTTGAGGATTATGTTTTTAGGGTATATAAATTTTATCTGTGTAACCTTATGAGTGATTAAATTTGTTCAGAGATAAATATTAAATTGTTATCAAAATAATATGTGATCAAATATTTTTTAATTTTTTGTTTTTTATCCTGGTTTGGAATATTTTTAAAAATTTTAAGGTTAGTAATTTATTGAATTATTTAAGTTGAATGTGTTTTTATTGTTGAGGCTCTAGAAATAGATGTAGTATTTCTTTATATAAAGGCTTATTCATAATGTATATTATCTAAACTTGTGAAACAATTTGGTTACGTCTATATATAAGAGGAATAACATTTTATCCTTTATTGGATTATTTAATTCACTGTATGATAATTTTTTTTCTTCATGCATGATCAATTTATCTTGGATATTAATTTCTTGTGGTAATATATGATATGGATGTGAATATTAATTGAAAAATAGGTAAAGGTTTAAATTTTTTTTATTAAATATAAACAATAAATGTATGTATATTTTCTTATTTTCTCTATATTAATGGTAAATAATATCTAAACTATAGAAATGTATCTTAAAACTAATATGTTTTCTTATTATCATCATTTTTGTTGATTTTTTGGTCATCTTTATATCTTAATTATTTATGGTTTTTTAGCCATTGGATTTCTCATGATCAGGTTATATATCACTATCCATTAACTTTTATACATTATCCTTATCTTCCATGTCATTATTTTCACTTCTGAAAAATTTTATCCATATTTAGGAACCTGGTTATATGTTATTTCAGGTAACTTTTATGATTCCCACATACCATTTTCAAAGGATGTTTTATAATTCGTTTATATGATGTAATTTTTTGACATAAGTTTTTAGATATATTTTAACCATTATTACATAGATAAAAAAATATGAAAGCACAATTTATTTAGGGAGGATGTAACACTATGAAAATTTTGTTTAAAAAATATTATGGATTTTTTAATACAAAACCTTCAGTTAAAAGTATAAGGCGTTATGCTATAAAAATATTATTATTTAAATATGATCATTATAACTTATCCATTAAATTAGAGGTATGAATAGGATAAAAAATTATGAAAAATATGTATAAAATTTTTATATAAATCACATGTATTGATTAATAAATATTAAATACATTTTCAGTTTACAGTAGTCATTTTATGCTTTAAAAATATATTTTATTCAAAAATGGGTTTATTGAATTTTGTGTGTGAGCATTATAATTATGTTCTAAAATTTTAATAAATATTATTTTAGTAAATAAATATAATTTCTTAAATTAGTATGTCAACATTATCTTATGGTGAATTATTGTTTTATCTTTTCTAAAAATATTCTTCTTTCCAGGAATTAAAAAAATTGTGATTTTTGAAAAATAGTAATTTCTTTTCATGAAATAATGGAATTTAAAATCACCATTATTTTTTTGATTTAATATTAAATTAACATAAGTATTATTTAGTAATATATAATATATTTAATTATTTTTGAATAAATATTATTTTTTATTTTGATATAAGTCAATTTTTAGTAATAAATACATATTTCTAAAAACTATTTTTCATTTTTTAATATGTATTTTTATAAAAACATAATTCTGAATATTATTTAAATTGAATCTTGAATAATGGATTCTTTATTTTTAAGGAGTATAATTTTTTTTAAATAGATCCCTTTTATTTTTGGTCGATATGAATAGTAACCATAGTAAATATTTGTCACATTGTTAAGCGTAAAGTTGGTAAAACACGGATAAAATAATGGGATAAGAACCAGAAATATCCAAATAGCATTAATTGATTTTATTTAATAGGTTAATTGTTACCTTAAATATCTTATCTTTAAATTTTTTAAATTTCTTAACACTTTCCATTAATAATTTCCTTAATAATACTTTTTTTTAAATAATAAATACAAAATGTTACTCTCTTTGTTTTAATACATAAAATATTTTTTTCATTGGAATAAATGGAGGATATTTATGGTTAAAAATAGTCATTTTAAATAAGAATTAATTTTTTATCTTGGTAATTTTATTTTAGTTTTTAGTTATATAATAGTTACCTTAAAATTTTATGCAGCTTTGATGCAATATTTGTTTATTTATTAGAAAATTAAAGTAAATGATTTTAAGAAAATTCAATTTAATGAAATTTGGATGTGTTATTGTATTCCAGAGAATTTTTTGTTAAATTTAAAATATTATGGAAGTGATAAATCTTTATATTTAAATTCCATTTCTATACTGATGTATTTAACTTAAAACCATTTGTACAATCACAAAAATTACTTTAATTTCATCTTATGTTAAACAATGTTTTATTAATTGAATTAAAATTAATAAAAATCATATATCTAACCAATTTAATGTGATATGGTCTATAATATCAACCATTTCCAACTTATTGGTTACTTTTCCTTTTTATGTAACATTATGGACCCCTAAAGAGTAAAAAAATTTGATATCATGGTTATTGTCAAAATGGTAAGAAATGTTAAAACTAAGTGATAAATGGTAAAAATCATCTAAAATTGTATAAATTTTTTTATATAAGATACTTTAATCACATAATAATACTAAATTCTAAATATATCAATCTAGTTTCACATTATCATGAAATATAGTTCACAATATTTAAATCATTTAAGGAATTCAAGTGTGTCCTTTTTTCAGTATAAAAGGACATCACATATCCTATATTTTTCACACCAATTGGAGACTCTTGTCTTATGCAAGCCCTAAGAAGCCTCTTATATTAATATTTATCTATATTTTATAGGTTATTTTTTCATTAAAAATAGTCTCTACAGTCCTTAATGATAAATCCAAGGGTTGTATCACAAGGTGGAGGTGATCATTTTAACCGATCTCATTCATTTTACTTCTTTTACCTCCTCAAATTAACACTGAACCATAGTAATATAATAACATCTGTATATGAAATATAATAATATGTTATTATTTTTATGTTATAACCTATATTCATTTCCTTTTTTTAAATAGAGAACATTACCATCATTCTAGTGTTTGTGTGGACCACTGCCTCACGAATTGATTTAATTTATTTTCCATTTCCACCTCACATGGAAGGTGGTAATAATTACTTTAAAGAAACATTAGGTTATATATATATATATATATGATTCTACATATTTAATATTTTATCTACCATATTACCCTTTTACCAATTTGAAAAGTGTTACAGTTTCTCATGTGTATGTGTGGACTAAAACCGCCACCAACCAACATGATTTGTTTTTCATGCATGCATTTCATGGATGATTATAAATAATTAAATATTAAATATATATTAATTTTATATTAGCAGTAAAATTTTATATATTAAGGAACCTTGATGGAGTTTTATTTAAAAAACAAACAAACTGAAACTTTTATGAAAAATGGAACATTTAACACTCGAAAACTATGATTATAACAAATAATAATTAAAAAAAATGTGAGGAAATATTATAAGTGGATAATATATGATATTATAATAACTCACATAGTTATATAATATAATTATAACCAATATAAATTTTTTAAACATTTGGTTAAAATCATTTAGAAGGTATGTCAAACATGAGGTAAGGGATAAATATTACAATCACATTGTTTACTAGGATAGTTTATTCTGAAATTTATGTTATTTGAATTATATGATATAACTCTAATAAATTTAAGTTATTATATTATCATATAGTTATTTATAGATATTTCATGTTTCTTAACTTCCATTTTATCTCCTTAAGTACAGAAGTGACTGAAATAATGTTTTTAAGGAAATACTACTTTATTTAACTCTTTTGTAAGGATACTTTTCTATCCCACAACCATTTACAAAAAAAATTCAAGAAATTTTTTTTCTATTATAAAATTATTTTTTAAATTTATATTTACCCTTGTTTGAACTTTTATAATAATGTTTGTTGAATAATATTATTTTCATTTTCTCAATGTGGTACATTCTGACTTTTTAGTAGTGGTGTGAAAGTAATTGTTGTTTTAACATTTACTACATGGAGATAATTTCTCACCATTATATCCACCCAACAGTTTGAATAAACCATTAAATGTTATGATTTTTTGTTCCAAATAATTATTTTCCCAATATTTTTTATGTTTTTATATTTTTTAAGTGATTTCAAATATAAAGGGTATTATTCTCAATAAATATTCCACTGATCTTTTAAAAGTGTTTTAATCTGTTTCTACATGTTTTGATGAATATTATTATTTAATAAGGATATATAATAATGATATTATATATCATATTTCTTTGGAATGATTATGATCATTTTGACTATGTAAAGTATAAATGGTCTGTATGATAGTTTTTCCTATATTGATAATTATATATTATTAAGTAATGTGGATTGATTTGTCTTGTTTATTCTTATAAATAATTGATTTTAATTATTAAGTGTTAGGTGTACCTTATATTACATATACCCTTAATGTATTGGTAGACTCCATGATAAAAATTAAGTTGTGTGTTTTGCATAAGATTTAACCTTTTATGTACGATGTCTTGGAATAATATCTCAATTATATGTTCAAGATGTTCAACATTATTAATTCCATCATTATAAAATCAGTTATTATTTTACATGTTATTATTTTAATATTTATATGAGTTTTGATCTCATGTAATTATTTATATGTAATTATATTATCATTATTTATTCTAGCCATATTATTCATGTCTTATTTATTTTTTGGATGTTATTGTTATACTCATTACTTCAATGAAAAACTAATCTCTCTATTTTATTTTTAAATTTCCCCATAATTCAAGAATGTAACTATGATTTAAATAAAATCATATTGTAGAGGGAATTATAATTTTCACTAAGAAAATATTGTGTTTTATTTTATGTTTTTAATTGTAATGTGAGTTTCAAACAAGAATCTAGGATCTAATGTCTTAAAAACTATTTTATCCCTCAATATGTGACTTATTTTATCTAGTTCCAATGTGATAAAGTAACTATTGGATATAGAATAATGGATTTAGTTATTTAAAATACACCCTTACTCTTCCATTATGCAATGAAAATCGTCCTATAAAATGTTACTTTGAGGCACACATTTGGAGGTGGAAGTAAACACATTTCCTTATACATAAATTTGATCAAGTGTGATGTTGGATTTTCAAGTGTCCCTTAGTTATTTCGTGACTAATGTTACAAGGAATGATATGTTAAACCCAAATGATAGTCATATTTTTTTCAATAAAATGATCCCATTGATGTTTTTCTTCAAAAATGTTGACTAGTTGGGATGGATGTTGGGGATTTATCACCCTACCATGAAAAAGGACATGTAAGGAATGCTATTTTATTGTGTTTTTAAGGTTCACCAAAATTCATGGAGATCCTATCAAAATTAAATGATAAATAAGGATAATATGGTAAGAACACTCATCCATTGACTAGAGTAAATGACCTCTTTGAAACCCCAATTAATCTCTTGACGATTGTACATGATGATAAAGATAACTAGGGTGGCTCTACAACTAGTCGTACATATTTGATAAAATGGTTATGATGCATTAAATCCATTTTGCATGAAAATTAATTAAAGTTGTAAACCTACTCATTCCTAATTTTTCAGGGGGCTTCCTATGAAATTCATGTTTTCATCCATGATTTTATTTGTCCTTTAAGTATTTTGAAACCTCTAGTAAGTCTCCACAAACAACTTTATGTTTCCTAGTCGAATGGTTTTAATTGAAAAAAAAAATTAGTGTTGGAGGATTTAGGTACCCCTCTATGTAATGGGGTTTCTATTGTGTTCTAGGGGGATTTCCTATTTGTGGGAGAAGATATTATTAGATGATAAAACTGATATATTTGGGAGTTCAGGTCATATGGACTTAAATATGGGGTTTCAAATCCCCCATATTGATCTCCTTTCCATCAAAATGGCTCTCAAAATGGGTTTCTATATGTAATGTTTTGGATGTTCTAGGATGAAACTCATATAAATATAGAAAGTTGAATCTATTTAACAACTTACTTTGATCAAATTTACTTAATGATTTATTGAGGGATGTAATGATAATTGATATTTTTGACCCTAGTGGAGGATATGTTATTATCAATGATATGATACAAATGTTTTTTTCTTTGTAATATTGGATACTTTCCAATGATTTAGATATCAGTGGATTATCAATTCATGATAAATTGACTCCACAACATAGATAATAACATGAATGGAAATTTGTTTTTTTTTTGTGAATGAAAGGTTTTTTATTACATAGAGAAATTATCAAAAGAACATTACATCCATATAAGAGATATAGGGGAATATATTCCCTCATGTATGAAACATGAACGTCATCAATAACCTCAATAAACTATTGAAGATTATTTCTCAGATAAATTAGGCATCATTAACTTGTGTAATGGTCCTTCCATTATGGGGTTGTTTTCATGACATGATGTGTCCCTTTTATGTGATGAAAGTATTATGGTGGACAGACTACCCATTAATAATTTTCATATGGGTTATCGTGTAATTTAAACTGGTGAAAATGATTTAATGTAGCATTTGTTTCATGTGAACACATTATTATATCTACTCATACAAGTTGATGTTTCTTGGTGGGATAATTAAAAATATAGAAATTTCCCTTAGGGGTGGTGGTGAGTTGGAGACACCCCCAAGCTCTGGGTAGTTGTAAATCCTAGGGAGTATCAAACTAGTGGGATACGATAGTGTTGTAAAGAAAAATAAATAGATTTGGGATATTGGGTTGGATACCCCTTTACATAGGGTTTTGAATCCCCCATGTCGTTCCCCTTTAAAAGATAATTCCTCTAGGAATACATTATACTGTGTAATGAATGGGTTTTTGTGGAATCAAAGCCTTATAAATGTAAAAAATATGATTAATGGTGCCCTGGTATTAAATATATTTCATGGTACTATATGAGTGTATTTAATGAGAACTGATATATTCAATGAAAATGGTACTTATATGCCTGTGAATTGAATCAGTCTTGTTTTTCCCATGTCATCTGAGAACATTGAGATGGAGTGGGGTTAAATCATTGGTACTTTTTTCTTTTATTAATATACATTCCTCCTAATTAAAACTCATTATCTATTTAAATTTTTGATCTACTCTAATTTTTTTATCTTAGACTTACTCGAGTATGTAGAATGTAAAATGAAAAAAATATAAGGATTTATAAGGTATAAAATTTAAGAATCACTCCTTGATAGGTTCAAGTGATTTTTTGATACATGGTTTCTCTATAATAAATCACATGAATAAATTGTACAATCTTTATATTAAAAACATTGATGTGAAATCTCTCAAAATATTTGGTATTCAGGTGTTCACATCATCCTTCTCCTGATAGGTTATTTATACTAGAATTCATCAAGTTGAGTCCATCTAAAATAGTAATTTTTTTACTACCTCATAGTGGTATATGTATAATAAGTCTTGAATATTCATCAAGGGTTTTACTGGACTCTTTCTTGAAAAAGACTTTAACTTTGTCAATGCTAGATAGTCCTCTATATTCCCCATCAATCATTCACATCTTATCTTTTTGACAATCCCTTATTGTTTCTCACTAGATCACATAAAGATATGATAATATAATAGGTATTAGAAAGTGACTCCTTAATTTAACTTCCTTCATATCATGCTTCTACTATATGTGAATATCATAGGAGCTCTCTTTATTTATTCGACATAAAAGAAATCCTCAATGTGTCAAAAGTTATTATTCATTGACTAAATATATTTACATAAATATATATCGTTGTTGATGGGTTCTACCAGTTTCTTTTGTACCTACATTATTTATATAATTTCACAGCATAATAACATGAAATTATTTCGTTTTTATTTGAATATAAAAAATACATCAATCATCAACAAGTGTGATATTATCATTAAAATAATTTTTCCAAAAAAAATTGCAAACTCCTTGTTTATAAGTGGATAATTCTATAATTAAAAACTCACTTATTAATGATCAATAAATATATTTTAATATCCAAAATACCAGTTCACTATTTCTATATAAGATTTTAAATTTTCAGAATCTCAGTAGCTAAAAAATCAAAAAAAAATTATTTCTTTATAAATCTTCCTAATGATTGATTTATTTCTTTATAGAATATTCAAATATTATGATATCATAATATTTATAAATATTATATAATTTAATGTTCTTTTAAAAGTTTATACATCTAAAAAAATTCAGCTAGAACAATGAAATTTTATATGGCATGGAGTGAGGGACCATTTCTCAAAGGTGGATCACTAACTCACCATTGCCTTCAAACCATCAAAAAATATATCACCAGGATGTTATATCAACATATTCTATGGCTAATTAATGTGTGTTCCATTATATTATGGAGTGGAACACTCTCATCATCCATTACCCCCTCCTTGTATAATTCTTTTTCTTTATTTCCTAGAATTATGTTCATTTGATTGATCGCAATATTTTACAATCAAAGAACATAGTATAAATTCTTATGAATTAATATTTTCTTAAAAAAATAATAAATAAAAAATTCTCATATTTTTATTCGATAGACTACTAAATACTCACCAACTATATTGAGATCAACCACAAGGTGGATATGTAACCATAATGGTAAATGGTTATGTTGAGAAGTGATCATATGTAACGCCATGACCCTAGATTCCCAAAGTCGGTGCATTATTTTAATATATTGGCATGATTACTAGGAATCAAGTCCCGAAAGACCGATCAGTTTAGTAGCTTTATAAAATAGATTACATACATGAACGTTACATTACACATTCCAACATACAACACAAAAAATCCTTTTATAATTCCATTGTTCTCTTAGATTAACCCTACATCTTAAACATAAAACACTTCTTGGGATCCTGGGAAGATGAGACATAAGAAAGGGGTGAGCTCAAACACTCTGTAAGAGTAAGAAATACAGTGGAAGATAACATAAAAATTAAAAATGGTGAATAATTAAAAATACATAAATTTACCAGTAGTAAACATGAACACTTTTATAGATGAAATATGAGCTTAGTAAATAATGCCATAATAAAACATAATCATGGGTATTCTACTAGTCGAATGACCACATGAACCGTTATTATTATTTTCATAATGAGGTAATGTATAATGACATACATTATGAAACATTTTTTCAAGGCCTCAGCCAATATGTCTAAAAATGATTAAGGCCTCGCCAAAACAATTTATCAAATTAGTAAAGGCCCCAGCCAATTCCACGTCTAGTTGTCTCATGAGACCTACCGATTCATCAAGGAGCTATAGCACGCTCTACCCATCACTTACTAAGTCTAATACATTCCTCATATGAAAAGGCTGAAGTATAACATAAACGTTTATATTAAAACTAGCACATGAAATGTAAATACTTTAACCATAAACCATGAATGGTATAAAAATAACCCATCTATAGTCAAACATATCACAAAACCTTCAATACAATATGGAAGATTTGTATCATAGTAAATTAACTTCAAACAAGTGTAAAATTTATAAAATGATGTTGACATAGATGAAATCAAAATTATTTGAGGGAAATATCTCTTTCTATTCTGAAATCATTTAAGAGTCACATAAGTATAAAGAAAACAATTATTTTTAAAATATTCTTATAATATTGTAAGGTAAGCTTTGATGATGTTATAAAGGAGGAGAATAACTGCACCCGCCGTATAAGGTAAAAAACATTCTTACCTTAATTTTGTCGAAAAGGCCATAAAGTACATTTGTAACACCCCAAGAAGCAACGGTACACTTCTCTTTGAATAATACAGTAGCGTGTGTTGTACGCAACTTCGAGTTCTAACACACACCACAACCAATCAAAGTAGCTGTTATGAATAGTAATACATAATTTTTTAAATTTTATAAATTTTATCTTTCCAAATGGACTTTGTTTTTGTATTCAGAATATTGAAATTATCCTAAGTTGAAGTTTTTGTAATTTTCGGAGAACTTCTATTTTTTATGAATAGTGAAAAATACTTAAAAACAACTTTTTAAATCAAAATATTTTATAGTGATAAATTATAATATTGAGTGGTTTTGAAATATAATTAGATTATACTTTGACCATTTTATCCAATGGTGTTCATTAGAATTAATTTCACTTTGAAATTGGACATAAACAATTGTCAATCTTTTGATATATATTGTTTCTTAAAAACACGCTATTTGTTGTGACAGCAGGAATTAATTATAAAATTAATTAATTCCACTTATATGTTTGGAATTTTGTAAAATATAAATCATTTTTGAATTTGGAATATCAATTATTTCATAGGGTGAAATTTTGGCATTGTTCTGAAAAACTTCAAATTTTGATGAATAGTGAAACCACTATGTGGTAGTTAAAAAACTGATTTTTCGTTTAAATGAAATTTTACCACCTCTTTGATTTGAATTTAAAAAATCCGACATACATGGTTTTCATCTGGATGTAAAATGTTGTTCAATGGGATTAAAATAATTTTTTGGTGAATAGTAACTTTTTAGTTTAATTAATCGTGATTAAAGGTAATTAGTGAAATTTAAGGTAAAAGTGATATTATAAAAATATGAAAATACCATTAAACTTGTACTACCTCTATTGGATGAGTCATGGACGACCACAAAACCCCATGGGTCAACTTGGGGACCCCATGGAGCCACATTGGTAGGAAAATGTCATTAAAAACCTTTTATTTAATGTTAAAATAAAAATGTCACAAACATGAGTTATTTTTCTAATACAATTTTTTAATGGGGTTATAGAAGTCATATTTATTACTATAAATATTCATTATAAAGATAAAAATATTTCCTACATCATGATATTTGTTTTATATTTTTTAGACATTAAATAAATAAAATTATTTATGACACCATGATGATGTAGTGATTACCTCATTAATTAACGATTTAAATAAAATAAAAAGATAATGTAAAATCTAAGACATAAACTTGTCAAAAACCTATTCTATGACTATATTTAGAACCCTTATCACCTTATCCTCTAAATTTATAAGTTTGGGACCTTTAAAATCCGAAAATCATTATATAATAAAGTAACATTTCATGACTTTCCAAAAGTGCCCCTCCTCTCCTCTTATAAAAGGCCCCCACCACTACCACCTTACTCACACCTTAAAATCCTTTTGGCTCGGCCAAACTCTGCCCAAATACTCTCTAAAATTTCATCTCTTACTCCTAGAAGCCTCACTTTGGGCATAATGCTTCCCAAGGAATCCTTTGGCTCAAATCCAAAAGATTTACCTGATTTTAAGGTAATGTCTTCTCTTAGGTTATTTTGTATTATTTTTCTTCTCCAACCCCTTAAACTCTTTTTATTAATTTATATTGTAACAAAACCAGTATCTTAAATATACTAGGATGTTTTTATAAGAATTATTTGAGCTAAACTTACACACACCTATATCTAATGGTTAAAGAACATACTGTTTCTGTGGATGGCGAATTTCTGCCTCACGAAACGATGATTGTTCAACACTCATATAACACCTTAAAAAGTGGCCATTAAGATGTAAATATATTTATATATGATATATAATATGTTTATTTTTCCTTAAGATTCTTTATTTTTCATTTATGGCATACCTTTATGGTTTCCATTATGGGTAAACGCTATATTTTCATTTTAGGAAGTGCGGACTACCGCCCCCTCAAAGTGATTTGAATCGTTAATGCCATATGTGGGATGTATAAAGGATAAAGTAAACAGTATTATCCATTATATTATACTAGAATTATATTATACCTTTATATAATTATAACTTCATTCCATTAAATATTAAATATAAATGAGAGTAGCGTTCATGCGTACGTACGGCTTACCGTCTCCATGAACGGTGCATTTCATTTCTTACCTCCAAATGTTATGTAATATTATAAATGAATCTATATACTAGATATATATGATGTATATTATATCTACATCATGAATATAATTATGTATATAATGGATATTTTACCACATGAACAACTTGTAATTTTAAGAATTTTATATTTGGCTCAAGTACCAAAGATCGACAAAATGACCGTTATTAACTTAAATGACAACATAATTTTTGTAACATTGTAATAAGTGATATAAAAGGGGTAATGAACTTGAAAAAGGTTCTTAAGAAAGTAGAGATTAACTCTAGTTTATTATTCATGAAGATAATGAATGGTCAAGTCAAGTCGGACACAAGGTAAGGTAATTTCTTAACCCAATTTCCATTCGTTGGGTTAATCTCCTACTTCCAAATTATGTCATTATATTATTATGTCCTATCTTGTATTTTTTACATCATTTATGTGTACTTATAGTGAATACACATAATAGATCTATGTTATTTACAAAATGATCTTTGTAAGGGGATTCGTCTCAATCTCCCTTCATTGAGGCATATTTTGTTTTATACACAACTTTCTTTTATACGGTGTATAAACCCCTTTGACTTTTACATTTATTCAAAAAGTTTTCTTTTATAATTATTTGATTTATAAATGATTTCAATAAAGAGATATTTCTCTGAAATATATGAAAATCCCGTGCAAATTTATACGTATTTAATGCAAGATTGAAAATATTTTCAAAAAACCCGACTCTCGAGTGTGGTAGACAGGAAGGGATTGGGCATGGACCCATCATGGCATGTAATTAGTCAAGAAGTCTCAGAATTAGTTATTTTTTTTCAAAAGCTTGCATAATTTTTTCAGAAAAACATTGGAGTATATTTTACCAATTTTAAAGATAATTATCTTCTAAAAAATTGCATCGGTAGGTCTCATGAGACAAACTAGTGTCTTGGCACGAGGCCTTGACAAAATCTTATTTGTAGTCCTCACGTGAGGCCTTGGATACGTGGTTACGATAGTATGGAATTATGCATTCCATCATTATGAAAGTGGTTATTGAAATTTCATGTGATTATTTGACCAGTAGAATATCCACGTGAATAAGTAAATGGCAATATTTCATTTTACTTTTGCCATATTATGCTCAAGTTCATGTTTAAAAGGCTTCTGTTTTAGTTATACATTGCCTTAAATGTTTATGTCTATTTATAAAAGCTTCCGCAATATTGTTATCCTTACTGAGCATCTGAGCTCACCCCTTTAAATGTTTTAATTTTTCCAGGATGTGAAGAAGTATTTTAGGAATGACCTCCAGGGATGGTCTGAAGGGGATATAAGTGTGGAAAGTGGATACTATGTTATTGTAGTTTTTCACTTTATGATGTAATGTAGCATTTATGAATGTATCTAGTGTTTCCAAAGCTACTAAACTAATCTATCTTTCGAGACTTGATATTTTGTGATCATGCCAATGCTACGTAATAATGCACCGACTCTGGGTAACTGGGGTCGGGGCCTTACAGTTAGTATGAGAGGCAGTTTAGTACTAGCCTTGGAATCTAGATTTAGATAAACTCTGATTAGAGCACATTGCTCGAAGACAGAATTTGTGGATTAGTATAGAAGAACTTCTTAAAATTTTGGTATATAGAGATTTTGTGAGTTTTCTGAGCAATGCAACCCTTTCTGGATAAGAGCAGGTAGAGGCGGATCTGGCACAGATGTACCTGGGGGTAAAACCCGAAAACACCTCTTTGAGCTAGACTCTAACGGGAACTGGTGCATGACAACGGGCCTTGCTGCACTCTTGGTTACGACACTCACGGGGGATATGCTTAGGATAATTCTCTTTTTCTTTGCAAACCATTATTAAGGGATTATGAGTATATACTTCCTCAAAGAAAACATTTCTTTTTATGATTATGGATTATATCCATAAATCGTTCAATTTTTGTTAAGTGTTTTACAAGTATGGAATTATGTATTTTGATTCATAAACAAATCTAGTTTATTCCATTGTTTAGAAATGGGGCCTAGTGGAAGGAATGGAAGCTGTATCAATGCACGCCCTCTATGTAGAGATTTCCCTCCTCCTTAAGATAATTATTTTGGATTTGGAGATACAACTGCTGCTGATCAACTTATTACCATACTAGGACAACTCACTCATGTTATGAATAATAACCTTACTCGTATGGAGCACCCTGATCCGTAACGTGGAGGATCAATGTTAGACCGCTTTATGAGGCAACAACCGCCAAAATTTAATGGGGGTACAAATCCATTAGTAGTTGAGCAATGGATAAACTCCTTAGAGAAAATATTCCACGCCTTGGGGAGTAGCGAAAGGGAGAAGGTTGTCATGGTAGTCTACTGCCTCACTAGAGATGCTGATCAATGGTGGTCGCTGATTCAAAACACAAAGGAAGATGAAGAAGTATCAAGTATGTAATGGAGGTAGTTTAAGGAAATTTTCTTAGAAAAATACCTTCCACATGACCATCGAGCAGATATAGAAAGGCAATTTCTGAGTTTGAGGCAAAAGGAGGATGAGAATGTCGCAAAGTATGAGGCTAAATTTACAAGGTTAGCGAGGCATGATGCAGATTATATACGTAACCCAAGAAGTAATATTGATTGTTCCTTTGATGGGTTAAAACCATTTCTTCGTTGAGCATTAGTCTCACAAACCTTCTCGTCGTACAAAGATATTGTCTTGTGTGCAATCAAGACAGAAAAGGAATTCTCTATGTCCTATGACTTTAAAGAAAATCAATAAAAGAAGAGATCTTCTGATCAATCTAGTAATGGGAATAAGGGGAATAAGGGGAGAGTTGAATATCAGTCCTGCAGTAAATGTGGAAGGAAACACTCGGGTACTTGCTTGAAGGGAATGGGAGTCTATTAAAAGTATAGTGAAAAGGGCCACCAAGCTCATGATTGTAAGGGAATGAAAGTTGATGTTAATGTGTAATTTTATAAGTATAGATATATGGGACATTATTAAAATGAATGTCCTAAGCGTCAGAGGAACTTACCTTAGAAGAGGCCAAGGGATCAAGGCCAAGCTTATGCTATCACTAATGCTGAGGTTGAAGCTCCGAAAGATGTGGTGGCAGGTAATTTAATGGTTTCCTAAAGTTTAGAAAATTCATTATTTTATTCTGGATCATCGCATTTTTTCATATCTTCTTAGTTTGCTAAGAAAATTTGATATTTCCAATTTTATTTAACAAGAGAATTGTCAGTCAAAACTGCTAAGTGAAGTATTATTGCAACAAAGTTTTATGAATCAGTCCCCATTAGAGCACATAACTGTTCTTTATCTATTGAGCTCATTGTCATACCTATGATTGATTTTGATATAATCCTCAGTATGGATTGGCTTTCAGACTATGATGCAAAGATTTATTGTAAGAAGAAGGAGGTTAAGATTTTTGATGATGATGATTAGGAACACCATATTTTTAGAGCAGAATCGTCACCACCTAATTCTTATTTAGATCAACCCCTAGTAGCTCAAATAAATTCAATTATTGGGGAGGAAGAGAATTAAATGACTAAGGGAGAGGAAAGGAATGTTCAAATATAGGATTTACCTATTGTGAACGAATATGAAGATGTGTTTCCGGAAGATTTACCTGGACATCCTCCAGAACGAGAAGTTGAGTTTTCCATTGATTTAATTCCTGTATAAAGGCCTATATCGTAGACCCCTTATAGGATGTCCACCATGGAATTAGTTGAACTAAAGAAACAACTAGAGGAATTGAGTAATAAGGGATTTATTCACCCTAGTGTTTCTCCATGGGGAGCCCCTATCCTTTTTGTTAAGAAGAAAGATGGATCTTTGAGGTTGTGCGTTGACTACAGGGAGATCAATGCTATAACAATAATGAACAAGTATCCCCTACCTTGCATTGATGATTTATTTGACTAATTTCATGGAGCTCAATACTTTTCAAAGATTGACCTTCGATCTGGATACCATCAGTTGTGTGTGAAGAAGGAAAAAATTCCGATGAAAACATTTCTAACAAGGTACGGGCATTACGAGTTTACAGTAATGCCTTTTGGATTGGCTAATGCACCCTCTGTATTAATGGATCTAATGAATATAGTTTTCAAGGAATATATTGATGATTTGTGGTGGTATTTATTGATGATATCTTGGTGTACGCCAAAAGCTATGAAGATCATGAAAATCACTTGCGCATTATCTTGATGACTCTTAGAATGAATGAATTATATGGGAAGTTTAGCAAGTGTGAATTATGGCTTAAGTAGATTTCTTTTCTTAGCCATATTGTCTCTAAGGATGGAATTTCCGTTGATCCTTCTAAGACCAAGTCAATCCAAGAATTTCCAGCACCGACGAGTATAACTAAGGTACGCATCTTTATTGGTTTGGCAGGTTATTATCGACGTTTTGTCCAGAATTTTTCCCGATTGGCTAACCCATTAATGAAGCTCACACGTAAGGCGGTTAAATTTGTCTAGACAAAAGAGTGTGAAGAATTTTTTGAAGAACTGAAGAGAAGATTAGTCAATGCTCCTATATTGACTCTACCATCAAAGAATGATGGGTTCGTTATTTATAGTGATGCATCAATGAAAGGACTTTGTTGTGTCCTTATGAATAATGACAGGGTTATTGCCTATGCATCACGACAGATGAAAATTCATGAGCAGAACTATCCTACTTATGATCTCGGGTTAGCTGCTATTATCTTTTCCTTAAAGATATGGATACATTATCTCTATGGAGAAAAATGTGAGATATATACCAATCACAAGAGTTTGAAATATATTTTCTCACAAAAAGAAATCAACATGAGGAAAAGTTGATGGCTTGAACTACTCAAGGATTATTATTGCACGATACACTACCACCCAGGGATGGAAAATAAGGTTGCAGATGCTTTGAGTAGAAAAGATCATGCAGTTTTGAACATGATGAGAGTGTAAAGGGATCCTATTTTCTTGGATCTAGTAAATATGGATATGGGAATCACCATAGAGGGTGAAACATCAAACAAAATTCAAATGGTTGCCAAACCATGTTTACTAGAAAGGATAAATTGCTCTCAGGACAATGATGAAAAGTTGAAAAAGAAGATTAAAGCTGTGAATGATGTGCGATTGAGTGACTTTGTGTATGAAGATTGAATTTTGAAATTTGGGAGGAGACATTCTGTTCCCGATATACCTGATTTAAAGTGGGAATTGTTGGATGATTCTCATAGTTCTAATTTCTCTATACACCCTGGGAGCACCAAGATATATAGATATTTAAAGGGACATTTTTGGTGGGACAACATGAAGAGGGAGATTGCTGATTTTGTGTCAAGATATAGGGTTTTTCAACAAGTGAAAGCTGGAAGACAACTGCCCTGTGGAGTATTGCAACCTCTTCCCATACCTAAGTGGAAATGGGATAATATTACGATGGATTTTGTCATGGGACTACCAAAGACTCATAGAAGGAATGACGCAATATGGGTCATTGTTGATTATCTCACGAAGTCAGCACATTTTCTTTCTATAAGGGAATATCTACCACTTGAACATCTAGAAAGACTATATATTAATGAAGTTGTGAGACTTCATGGAGTACCTCTGTCGATTGTCTGAGATTGTGATCCCCATTTTACATCACGATTCTTGAAAAGTACTCAGAAGTCCTTGGATAATAAACTTCATTTGAGCACTTCTTACCACCCTCAAACATATGGACAATCAGAAATAACTATTCAAACCTTAGAAGACATGTTGAGATCATGCTCACTTGACTTTCAAGGATTTTGGGATCAATATTTACCTCTAGTAGAATTTTCCTATAACAATAGCTTCCATTCAAGTATTCAGATGGCACCATATGAAGCGTTATATGGAAAGAGATGTCGTACACCAACCTGTTGGGATGACGTTGGTGAAAGAAAACTTGTAGGCCCAGAACTATTGGAGGAAACGATGGAAAAGGTGAAAGTAATCCAAAACCACATCAAAGCATCTAAAAGTAGGCAGAAGAGCTATGCCGACAAGCGAAGGATGGATTTGAAATTTCATGTAGGAGATCATGTTATCTTGAAGGTATCTCTATGGAAGAGAGTTATACGTTTCGGTAAGAAGGGTAAATTGAGCCCCAGGTACATCGGACACTTTGAGATTCTAGAACGAATTGGGGTTGTAGCTTACCGTTTGGCAATGCCGCCAAGTCTCTCCAAAGTTCAAGATGTATTCCACGTATCCCTGTTGAGAAAATACATGCCTGACCTAATGCATGTACTCACCTATGAGGAATTAGAACTGGAACCCGATCTGTCTTATTGCGAAGAGCCCGTCAGGATTCTTGATATAAGAGAACAAGTGCTGAGAAATCGGACGACTCGTCTGGTAAAAGTTCTATGGAGAAACCATAAGATGGAGGAGGCAACGTGGGAACCCGAGGAACTTATGATGAATAATCACCTGAGTCTTCTTATACATTTATATTATATGAAATTTTGAGGATGAAATTATTTGAAGGAAGGGAGAATGTAACACCCCAAGCTTCTACGGTACACTTCTCTTTGAATAATACAGTAGCGTGTATTGTACGCAACATCGAGTTCTAACACACACCACAACCAATCAAAGTAGCCATTATGGATAGTAATACATATTTTTTGAAATTTGATAAATTTTATCTTGGAAATGGACTTCGTTTTTTGTATTCGGAATATCGAAATTATCCTAAGTTGAATTTTTTGTAATTTTCGGAGAACATCCAATTTTTTATGAATACTGAAAAATACTTAAAAACAACTTTTTTAATAAAAATAATTTATAGTGATAAATTATACTATTGAGTGGTTTTAAATTATAATTAGAATATATTTTTATCATTTTATCCAATACTGTTCATTATAATTAATTTCACTTTTAAATTGGACATAAACAATTGTCAATCTTTTGATATATATTGTTTCTTAAAAACATGCTATTTGTTGTGACAGTGGGAATTAATTATAAAATTAATTAATGAAACATATATGTTTGGAATTTTTTAAACTAG
Organism: Viscum album; assembly: GCA_963277665.1. NCBI lineage: Eukaryota > Viridiplantae > Streptophyta > Magnoliopsida > Santalales > Viscaceae > Viscum > Viscum album. The sequence continues at coordinate 760,237,558 of OY728147.1, forward strand.
ACATCATTTTTGAATTCGGAATATCAATTATAGCTTAGGGTGAAATTTTGGCATTGTTCTGAAAAACTTCAATTTTTAATGAATAGTGAAACCACTAAGTGGCAGTTAAAAAACTGATTTTTCGTTTAAATGAAATTTTACCACCTCTGTGATTTGAATTTCAAAAATTCGACATGCATGGTTTTAATTAGGATGTAAAATTTGGTTCAATGGGATTAAAATAATTTTTTTGGTCAATAGTAACTTTTTAGTTTAATTAATCGTGATTAAAGGTAATTAGTGAAATTTGTGGTAAAAATGATATTATAAAAATATGAAAAGACCATTACACTTGTTCTACCCCTATTGGATGAGTCATGTCCGACCAAGACAGCCCATGGGTCAACTTTGTGACCCCATGGAGCCACTTTGTAGGAAAATGACATTAAAAAACTTTTTATTTAATGTTAAAATAAAAATGTCACAAACATGAGTTGTTTTACTAATACAATTTTTAAATGGGGTTATACAAGTCATATTTTTTACTATAAATTTTAATTATAAATATAAAAATATTTCCTACATCATGATTATTTTTTAATAATTTTTAGACATTAAATAAATTAAATTATTTATGACTCCATGATGATGCAGCGATTACCTCATTAATTAACGATTTAAATAAAGTATAAAGATAATGTAAAATATAAGACATACACTTGTCAAAAACCTATTGTATGAATATATTTCGAACCCTTATCACCTTATCCTAGAAATTTTTAAGTGTGGGTGCTTTAAAATCCGAAACCCATTATATAATAAAGTAACATGTCATGACTTTCCAAGAGTGTTCTTCCTCTCCTCTTATAAAAGGCCCCCACCACTACCACCTTACTCGCACCTTCAAAGCCTTTTTTCTCAGCCAAAATCTTCCCAAATACTCTCTCAACTTCCCTCTCTTACTCCTAGAAGCCTCAATTTGAGCAGAATTCTTCCCAAGGAATCCTTTGGCTCAAATCAAAAAAGAGTTACCCGATTTTAAGGTAATGTCTTCTCTTATGTTATTTTGTTTTATTTTGCTTCTACAACCACTTAAACTCTTTTTATTCCTTTATTTTGTAACAAAACCAGTATCTTAAATATACTAGGATGTTTTTATAAAAAGTATTCGAGCTACACTTACACACAACTACATCTAATGGTTAAAGAACATACTGTTCCTGTGGATTGAGAATTTCTGCCTCACGAAACGATGATTGTTCAACACTCATATAACACCTTCATAGGTGGCTATTAAGATGTCACTATATTTATATATTATATATAATAAGTTTATTTTTTCCTTAATCTTCGAGATTTTTCATTTATGGAATATCTTTTTGGTTTCCATTATGGGTAAACGCGATATTTTCATTTTAGGAAGTGCGGACTACCGCCCCCTCAAAGTGATTTGAATCGTTAATTACATATGTGGGATGTATAAAGGATGGATTAAATGGTATTATGAATTATATTATACTAGAATTATATTATAACTTTATATAATTATAACTTCATTCCATTAAATAAAAAATAGAAATGAAAGTTGCGTTCATGCGTACGTACGGCTTACCGTCTCCATGAACGATGCATTTCATTTCTTACCGCTAAATGTTATGTAATATTATAAATGAATGTATATACTGGATATATATGATTTATATGATATCTAAATCATGAATATAATTATGGATATAATGGATATTTTACCACATGTAATTTTAAGAAGTTTATTTTTGACTCAAGTACCAAAGATCGACAAAACGACCGTTATTAACTTAAATGACTACATAATTTTCGTAACATTGTAATAAGTGATATTAAAGGGATAATGAACTTGAAAAAGATTCTTAATAAAGTATATATTAACTCTATTTTATTATTCAGGAGGTTAAAGAATGGTCGAGTCAAGTCGGACACAAGGTAAAGGAATTCCTTAACCCAATTTCCATTCTTTGGGTTAATCTCCTACTTTCAAATTATGTCATGATATTATTATGTAATATCTTGTATTTTTACTTCCTTTATGTTTACATATAGTTAATACACATAATAGATCTATTTTATTTACAAAATTATCTTTGTAAGGGGCTTCGTCTCAATCTCCTTTCATTGAGGCATATTTTGTTTTATACATAGCTTTCTTTTATACGATGTATAAACCCCTTTGACTTTTACATTTATTCAAAACGTTTTCTTTTATAATTATGTGATTTTTAAATGATTTTAAAAAATAGATATTTCTCTCAAATATATGAAAATCTAGTGCAAATGTATACATATTTAACGCAAGATTAAAAATGTTTTCAGAAAACCCGACTCTCGAGTGTGGTAGACATGAAGGGATTGGACATTGACCCATCATGGCATGTAATTAGTCGAGCAGTCTCAGAATTAGTTATTTTTTTCAGAAGCTTGCATAATGTTTTCAGAAAAACAATATAGTATTTTTTTATCAATTTTAATCATAAGTATCTTCTGAAAAATTGCATCGGCAGGTCTCGTGAGACAAACTATTGTCTTGGCATGAGGCCTTGACAAAATCTTATTTGTAGTCTTGGCACGAGGCCTTGGCTACGTGGTTATGATAGTATGGCATTATGCATTCCATCATTATGAAAGTGGTTATTGAAATTTCATGTGATTATTCGACCAGTAGAATATCCATGTGAATAAGTAAATGACAATATTTCATTTTACTTTTTCTATATTATGCTCAAGTTCATGTTTAAAAAGATTTTGTTTTAGTTATACATTGCCTTAAATGTTTATGTTTATTTATGAAAGATTCTACAATATTGTTATCCTTACTGAGCATATGAGCTCACCCTTTTCAATGTTTAAATGTTTCTAGGATGTGAAGAAGTATTTTAGGAATGACCTACAGGGATGGTCTAAAAGGGATATGAGTGTGGAAAATAGAGACTATGTTATTGTAGTTTTTCACTTTATGATGTAATGTAACATTTATGAATGTATCTAGTGTTTCCAAGGCTACTAAAATAATCGGTCTTTCGAGACTTAATCTTTTGTGATGATGCCAATGCTACATAATAATGCACCGACTCTGGGTAACTGGGGTCGGGGCGTTATAACCTTCATTGAAAACGAATAAAAGATTCTATTCAAAACATATAAGATCAAATAAGGGTATAAATTAATTTAAAACATTTCCTATTAAATAGTAGAAATGTTTTGAAATACCTTTTTAGGAAACATGGATGTGGATGATAAAGATGTCATTGTAGATACTTATGTAAAAATAACCTCTGATAATAAAGAGATTGTAGAATTAACCCTTACCTTGTACTTTTACTTGTTCTAGGGTAGGTTAAACTCCTGAATAATGATGAAATAATTGTTATTATATTATTCAATAACTATATACTTTAATATGATATCATATATGATCTTCTAATATTTCTTTGTTAATAATATGTTAGTATTATCGTTGTTTCGGGTGTTAACTGATTCGTTTTCCATATTATCATTTGTAACATAAGTAATTTTTTTATGAATAATATGTATCTAATTAATATTTAGAATTATATTAAGTCTTTAAACATTATTTTTAATCATAAAATAAAAATTATTCTTCAATGGATACGATGGAGAATGAATCTTATCATGTTCGTGGGGACGGTAATCCGTACGTACGCACGAGTGAAAATTTCTTTATTTTGATGTTAATATAATATATAATTGGATGGTATATCATATATATAAAATCATTTTCATGTTATATTTATTATTTACATCAATTATACATCATTATTATAAACATCCCAATAATAATGTATTGAATAACAACTACACCACGATGTGGAGACGGTAAGCCGTATATCAGCACGTATAGTGACATGTCATTCAAAAGATGGATATAATAATAAATATGGTTTTACCATATTTATTATAACATAAAATAATATATAATATTCTGGATTAATTATTTTTGAATGAAAACAACAAAGAAAGAGGAAGTGGAAGATGAAAAGAACTTGAAAGAGGTGATGAAATATTTACCTCTTCTTCGGGTTCTTCTTTTTATTTGATCAAAAGGGATCCTTAGGTTGGATTTCTGACTAAAGGAAGGCTTATAAGATGAATGGGGGAGATTTGGGAGTATATTTGGTCAGGTTTTGGCCGATCCTACTAGCTTTTAAGGTGTTAATATTAGAGAAGAGGGAGTGCCCTTTTATAAGAGGGGTGAGGGGCACATTAGAAAAGATTGAAGTATTATTTTATAATAAAATACTTTTCGGTTAATAATTTCTCCAAAATGAATTATTTAAAGTATAAGGTGGGGATGGGTAGAAAACCACTCAACCAATAGGTTTTAGAAAGGTTTGGGTCCCTATATTAACCATATCTTCTATATTTGACACTTAGTTAAATAGTTTGACATTTATCATGTCTCTTTGTATTTTTATATTATATGATTAATAAACATACAATAAACTTTAAAAAGAACCTAAAGTGGTTCATAAATGAAATATATAATATTATTTATGAATTTTTACTGAACCTTAGAATTTTAGAAATAGAATATCAATTAATAATATAATATTTGTTTTAAAAAAATTCTTTTATGTCAATTTTGACACTATTTGTTATTTTGTTTTTTTTCAAATTTATAACAGCATTATTAATTAGAAAAAAATTCATTTCATAAACTCTAAAATGTCATATTAACCTATAAAATTAGTTTAATCCAAAAAAAGTTTCAAATTACATTTATTTAGATATTTATGATATCAATTATTTTAATATTTCGTTAATAAAGTAATTATTGCATCATCATTGTGTCATAAATAAATTATATTATATAATGTCTAAAAAATATATATATAATACCATTATTTATGAAATATTTTTATATTTCCAATGAATATTTATAGTTGAATATATGGCTTATATACCCCCATGTAAAAATTGATTTACTAAAAGATATTTTTTATGTCATTTTTGCCTTTACTTTAAGTTAATTAAAATAAAGTGTCATTATCATTCATCAGTTGCTCCATGGGGTCCCAAAATCTAAAAAAGGATGACCGGGATTTGATATGACTCATACAATAAGGTTAGGACAATTTTTAAAGTAATTTTCTGTTATTATAATATTCTTTTTACCTTGAATTACCCTACTTACCTTTAAACGCGGTAAATAAAAGTAAAAAGTTATTATTCACCAAAAAATATCTTCATCTTATTAAACCACATTTTACTTACTGATATCAACCATGTCTCTTGGATTTTTTTTAATTCAATTCACAGATCCAAAAAAATATGTTTTATGCAAATTTGCAAATGCTCCTAGGAGGTGGGTAAAAGACGGTAAAATGTTTGATAAATTTTTATATATCTAAAATTTTTATAAACTGACTCCATTGAATTTCATTGAACTTGTATAGGTATTATGTATCTATTTTTACCTAAAATAAATTTAAATAAAATAAATAATTATTTAAAAGAAATTTATTTTAAACAATTACTCAGTGTTTTTCACTATTCATCAAAAAATTAATGTTTTCTAAAAAATACCAAAATTTCACCCGAACCTAAATTTAATATTCAGAATTTAAAATTTAATTCTATTTTACCATTTTCAAAACATATAAGTTTCATTAATTAATTTAAAATTAATTCCCGTTTTCAAAACCAAAAAGCGTATTTTTATGAAATAATAACTATCAAAAGATTGACACTTTTTTATGTCCAATTTCAATGTGAAATTACATCCAATGACCATAATTGGATTGAATGGTAAAAATATAATCTAATTAATCTTCCAAACCATTAAAATTTATAATTCAATAATATAAATAATTTTGATTAAAAAAGTCTTTTTTAGTTAAAATATATTATTTTTTACTATTCACCCAAATATGAAAGTTATCAAAAAAACACAAAAAATTATTGAAACTAAATTATTATGTCCTGATTCTAAATAATAAGTTTATTTTGTCAAATTGAATATTTAAAAGTTTCAAATTTTCTATTTAAAAAGGGTTCTCCATTAAAAGACGGTAAAATTGAATTTTTTGAAAAATAATTCTTTTATCAGAAAAATATATATTTGTTCTTAAATTATTTCTATGAAACTCATAATATGGATTATAAAATTATAAGGATTATATAAATTTCAATATTCAGTTAATACAATTCATAACCGCTTTTGAAAGTCTAGTTTGGTAAGTCATGGTGGGCTTGAACTCAGTGTTGCGTGTAGAGAAATTTATTGAATTACGTTTAATAAATAATGTACTATGAAATCATGGGGGGTTAAATTCTTCCATCCTTCAATAGATTGCATCCTATCAAATTGAAATTGTTCTTCTAAACTAAAAGGTTGAAAATAGAAAATACCATTGGGAAAACCCACATCAGAAATTTGGTTAATTAAATTTAGTCTTAATAAAAGGAAATGGGGAATGAAAAGTCACCACAAAATTATGATCTCGATTAGGAGAACATTGGTGGAAATTAGAGACACATAATTGTAAGAAAAACGTAAATTTTTATAGAGAGTTATTTAGGTCATCAGTCCTAAAATATTGTAGAATTGAGGGCCTCAAATCCATAAATCTATGATTATTTAAAATATCATTGGTTCGAAAAAACATAAGGTATAAGGATAACAAATTTTTAGTTTTAAAATACCTTACCTAATGTTGAAGAATTAATTTCTTCATAGAATAATAGAAGAAAAAATATTTACCTGACAAGTAGAGTTCCATCCGTTAACTAATTTCTACCACTAACTCATATTTCACTCTAAAAGATAATATAACTTAAATAATATTATATTTGTCTTATTCATATAGGGTTCCATAAAAATTTATTTATAATTCACCTATCAAACCCTTTAAAAAATGAAACTACATTATACAGTCAAGGGACTTCACGTAGTCCAGTGGTAGGTGACAAATCCCAATCGCACTATGTTTGTGGGTTCGATTCCCACAGCTTTTTCTGACATGATAGGTTGTCAAATGGTCTGTGTGTTGTCCTTTTTATAAAAATCCAAAAATAACTTTAACAATAGTATCCGATTTCAAACTTAATCCATTCAATACTTCTATCTAAACTCACAATCCAAAATTTATAAGGAAGTTAAACATAATGAATATCATTTTTTTCACGCAATAACATGTGAACGAATTCATCATGTATTATTTTAAATGATGGTAACACACTGAATTACTATAAAACATTATTGATTAATTTCATAGTCCGTTGTTCTTTATATAATATTGGATATATTATTTATATCCAAAAATATTGAATATTCCAACAATGATGAAATAAACAAACTATTAATCAGTTTCGAGGAAGTTAAGAATATCCAATATAATTTATCCCAATCAACAATCTCTTATTCCAAAATCACCACCTCATTATCAAGACCATATTAAGCATTACATTTCCTTCAACCATGTATTTTCCAAAAATTTAACCTACTATTGAGTCACTTTTCTTGGTTCCACACAATCTCAAGTGCTTAATGAAATAGTACTGTAGTGCAATCCTTATAAACTCTATAATTCTTATAACATGTACATAATTAATAAAATACTCAAATGACACAATACATTAATAACAATGTAATAAATCTAATCATTACTCTTTATCTTCAGTAGTATCATAAATTTATTATTATCCAATAGTAGCATTTGGGGTATACTCTGATGATTTGGGCATTGATTCACGTAGTGTCCCAACTCCTTGCAGATGAAGCATTGTACATTTGAAACTTTTTTTCTTACCCTTGAAATCACATAATTGGTGTCCTTTTTCTCTACACATATAACAAACTCTCATTCACTTAAAACATTTACCAAGGTGATTCATTCCACAACTATCACATATGAAAAAAATCATTCTTTTCCCTCTTCCCTTTATCGATCTTTCTCTCTTCAATCCTTTTCTTCTCTTACTTCTATTCAAAGACATAGGACTCATATAATTATTTAATTATCTTATTAACAAATGATATTATTTCTTCATATGTTGAGAATTTATGGTAGACTATTTCCCTTCTAAATATTGGCTTAATACCATGAAATATATGATCCTTCTTACTCTTTGGATCATACGTATTGCTGGAGTTTACATTCCTTCTACTGGGAACCCTTTCTATAAAATGGCATACACTTGTTCAGTTTATGAATTGCATTGAATAATTCCAAACATGTAAAATACATAAGTTAAATTGAACATTTTATGGATAGAATCCATAATCATAAAAATATTTTCTTTGAGGATGTATATACTCATAAATCTTTCATAATGATTTGTAAAGAAAATGGTAATTACCCTAAGCATATCCCCCGAGAGTGTCATTACCAAGAGTACAAAAATCCCATTATTGAGAACTAGTTCCCATTCGAGTCTAGCTCAATGTAGTGTTTTTGGGTTTTACCCCTATGTACATCTGTACTAGAGCTACCTCTACCTAATCGTATCTTGATAGGGATGTATTTTCTTTGAATACTGACAAAATCTCTACAGTACCAAAATTATAGTAAGTTCTTCTATAAGAGTCCTCAAATTCTATATTAGGGAAATGTTCTTTAATCAGAGTTTATATAAATCTAGTTTCCATGGTGATTTCTAAACTTCCTCTAATACCAACTGTTACACCCCGACCCAAGATTCCAAGAGTAAGTGCATTATTTTAATACATTGGATTGATTACCAAGAATCAAGTCTCGAAAGACCGGTCAGTTTAGTAGTCTGGGAAAATAGATTACATACATAAACGTTAAATTACACTTCCCAACATACAAAAAAAATCCTTTGAGAATTCCATTGTTCAATTATATTAACCCAGAATCTTAAAAATAAAACACTTATTTGGATCATGGGAAAATGAGACATAAGAAAGGGGTGAGCTCAAACACTCAATAAGGGTAATCAATACAGTGGAAGATAACATAAATATTAAGCATAGTGAATAATTGAAAACACATGCCTTTACCAGTAGTTAACATGAACACTTTTATGGAAGAAAGATGAGCTTAGTAAATAATGCCATAATAAAACATAATCATTGGTATTCTACTATTCTAATGACCACATGAACCATCAATATTATTTTCATAATGAGGGAATGTATAATGTCAGAAATTCTGAAACATTTTTTCAAGGCCTCAGCAAGATGTCTAAAAATGATTAAGGCCTCGGCCAAAACTATATATCAAATTGGGAAAGGCATTGGCTAATTCCACTTCTAGTTGTCTCATGAGACCTACCGATTAATCGATGAGCTATAGCGAGCTCCACCTGTCACTTACTAAGTCGAATACATTCCTCACATGAAAAGGTTGAAATATAACATGAATGTTCATATTAAATCTAGCATACGAAATGTCAATACGTTAACCATAAACACTAAATGATATAAAAATAACACATCCATAGTCAAACATATCAAAAAACATTCAATACAATATGGACGATTTGTATCATAATAAATCAACTTCAAACAAGTGTCAAATTTATCGAAGGATGTTGACATAGATGAATTCGATACTATTTGTGAGAAATATCTATTTCTATTTTGAAATCATTTATGTGTCACATAATTATAATTATAAATTTTATTTTGAAAATATTCTTATAATCTTGTAATGGAATCATTAATGATGTCATAATAGAGGAGAATAACTGAACCCACCGTATAAGTTAAGAAAAATATTCTTACCTTAATTTTGTCGAAAAGGTCGTAAAGTACCTTGTTTGGAAAATGACTAAAAGATTTCATTCAAAATATATAAGTTCAAATAAGGGTATAAATGAAATTAACCCATTTTCTAGTAAATATTAAATAAATTATATACATTTTTACGAAACATGGATGTGGATGATAAATAGGTCCCAGTAGATACTTACGTAAAAACAACTTCGGATAATAAAGAGATTGTAGAATTAACACATACCAAGTACTTTTCCTTGGTCGAGGGTAGGTTAACCTCTTGTATAATGGTGAAATAATTGTTATTAAATTATTCAAGAACTATATACATTAATATGATATCATATATGATCTTCTAATATTGCTTTGTTAATAATATTTTAATATTATCGTCGTTTCGGGTGTTAACAGATTCGCTTTCCTTTATAAACTTTGTTATGTAAGTAATGTTTGTTATAGATAGGATGTATCTGATTCATATTTAGAATGATATTAAGTCTTTAAAAAGTATTTTTAATCATTAAATGAAAATTATTCTTGAATGGATATGACGAGAAATGAATCTTATTGTGTTCATGGAGATGGTAATCTGTACATACGCACGAGCGGCAATTTCATTCTTATGATATTAAGATAATATATAATTAGATGGTATATAATATATACTGAATAATTGTCATATTATATTTATTATTTACATCAATTTACATCATTATTATAACCATCCAAATAATAATGTATTGATTAACAACTACACCACAGCGTGGAGACGGTAAGCCTTACGTACGCACGTCTGGTGACATGTCATTCAAAGGATGGATAGAATAATGAATATGGTAGTACCATATTTAGAGTAATATCACAGTATATATAAGATACTAAATTTATTATTTTATAATTGAATCAATGAATAAATAGGAAGTGGAAGAAGAAAGGAACATGAAATAGGTGATGAAATATTTACCTCTTCTTCGGGTTCTTCCTTTTATTTTGATCAAAAGGGCTCCATATGGTGGCTTTATGACTAAAGTAAGGACTCTAAGATGAAGGGAGGAGAGTTTGGAGGACATATGGTTAGAGGGTGGCCGACCCTATTGGCTTTTATGGTGTGAATTTTAATTAAGGGAGAGTTCCCTTTTATAAGAGGGGTGAGGGGAACTTTATGAAAAGACTAAAATATTATTTTATAATAAAATAATATTCTCTTTCTAATGGCCCCAAAATGAATTATTTAAAGTATAAGGTTGGGAGGGGTATAAAACCACTCAACCCATAGGTTTTAGATAGGTTTGGGTCACTATATTAACCTTATCTTCTTGATTTAACTCTTAGTTAAATAATTTGACATTTACCCTGCCTCTTTGTATTTTTATATTATATGGTTAATAAACATTATATAAACTTCCAAGAAAACCTCAAGTGGTTCATTAATGACATATATAATTTTATTTAATACCTTTTTCAGAACCTTAGATTTTTAGGAATAGAATATCAATTAATAATATAATATTTGATTTAAAAAAACTCTTTTATATCAATTTTGACACTATTTTCTATTTTGTTTTTGTTAAATTCATAACAGTATTATTACATCGAAAAAAATTAAATTAATTAACCCTATAATGTCATATTAACCTATAAAATTATTTTAATTCATAAAAAGTCTCATATTACATTTATTTGGATATTTATAATATCAGTTATTTAAATATTTCATTAATAAGGTAATTATTGCATCATCATTGTTTCATAAAAAATTAAATTGTATAATGTCTAAAAATATAAATAAAATAAATTTTCTTAGAAATTTTTTTTACATTTCCAATGATCATTTATAGTCGAAAATATGACTTATATAACCCCATGTAAAAATTTATTTACTAAAAGATATTTTTTATGTTATTTTTGCATTTAATTTAAGTTAATTAAAATAAAGTATCATTATCATTCATAAGTGGATCCATGGGGACCCAAAATCGACCCAAGGATGACCATGGTCGGCCATGACTCATCCAATAAGTATAGAACAAGTGTTAAGGTAATTTTGTATTATTATAATATTCTTTTTACCTTGAATTACCCTATTTAACTTTAACCGCGGAAAATAAAAGTGAAGAGTTACTATTCACCAAAAATTATTTTCATCTCATTGAACCAAATTTTACTTACTGATATCACTGTGTCTCTTGGAATTTTGAAATTCAATTCATAGAAGCAGTAAAAATAAGTTTGATGCAAATATTCAAATGCTCCTAGGACATGGGTAAAAGACGGTAAAAAGTTCGATAAAAATTTTTATATATCTAAAATTATTATAAACTGACTCATATGAATTAAATTTAACTTATATATGTATTATGTATCTATTTTTTCCTAAAAGGTATTTAAATAAAATAAATAATTATTTAAATAAAAAGTTGGTTTTAAACAATAACTCCGTGTTTTTCACTATTCATCAAAAATTGAATGTTTTCCGAAAAATACGAAAAAATTACCATAAACTAATTTTTATATTCCAAATTTAAAAATGAATTCTATTTTATCAATTTATAAACATAGAAGTTGAATTAATTAATTTAAAATTAATTCCCGTTATCAAAACCAAAAAACGTATTTTTAAGAAATAATAACTATCAAAAGATTGACACCTGTTTAAGTCCAATTTCAATGTGAAATTACATAAAATGACCGTCATTGGATTAAATGGTAAAAATATAATCTAATTATAATTCCAAAACAATAAAATTTATAATTCAACAATATAAATTATATTGATTAAAAATGTTGTTTTCAGTTAAAATATATTATTTTTCACTATTCACCCAAATATGAAAGTTATCAGAAAAACACCAAAAATTTATTAAAACTAAATTCTTATGTCCTGATTCTAAAGAAAAGTTTATTTTTTCAAATTGAATATAAAAAAGTTTCAAATATTGGATTTAAAAACCGTTCACAATTAAAAGGTGGTAAAATTTCATTTATTGAAAAATACTTCTTTTATATGAAAAAATGAATTTGTTCTTACATTATGTCTAAGAAACTATTAATATGGATTATAAAATTATAAGGATTATATAAAGTTTAAAATTTAGTTCACAATATTCATAACTGATTTTGAACAGAAATATTGGTAAGTCTCAGTGGGCTTTTACTCAGTGTTGCATGTAGTGCAAGTTATTGAATTACATTGAAAAAAATAATGTACTATAAAATCTTTGGGTGTTACATTCTTCCCTCCTTCAATAAATTGTGTCCTCTCAATATGATATTGTTCTTCAAAAATAAAAGGTTTAAATAGAAAATACCTCTGTTGGAAACCAACATCAAGAAATTGGGTTAATAAAATTTAGTCTAAATAATAGGAAAAGGGGAATGAAAAGTCACCATAAAATTATGATCTAGGTTATAAGAACATTGGTTGTAATTAAGGACACATATTTGTAAGAAAAACCTAAATATTTATATGGAGTGATTGATGTCATTAGTCATAAAAAATTGTAGAATTGAAGACCATAAATCCAAAAATCTATGATGATTTAATATATCATCGGTTCAATAAAACATAAGGTATTAGGATAACAAATTTTTAGTTTTAAAATCCCATACCTAATGTTTAATAATTAATTCATTCATAGAATAAGAGAAGAAAAAATATATACATGACATGTAGGATTCCATCCTCTAACTAATTTCTACCACAAACACATCTTTCACTCTAAAAGATAATAGAACATAAGAAATATTCAATTTGTCCCATTTGTATAGGGTTCCAAAAAAATGAATTTATAATTCACCTATCAAAAACCTTTAAAAAGATACTACATTATACAGTCCAAGGACTTCACATAGTCCAATAGTAGGCAATAAATCCTAATTGCACTATGGTTGAGGGTTCGATTCCCGCATCTTTGTTGAATGCAACGTGTTGTCACACGGTCTGCATGTTTTCATTTTTATAAAAATCAAAAAATAACATTAACAATAGTATCCAATTTCAATCTTAATCCATTAAATACTTCTATCCAAACTCACATTCCAAAATTTATAAGGATGTTAAACACAATGAAGTTCTTTTTTTCCACGTAATGACATGTGAACACCTTCATCATTTATTATTTTAAAACATGGTAACACCATGAATTAGTATAAAACCTTATTGATTACATTAATGCTCCCTTTTACTTTATATAATACTGGATATAACGATTATATCCAAAAATATTGAATACTGCAACAATGATGAAATAAACAAACTATTAATCAGTTCCATGAATGTCAATAATATCCAATATAATTTATCCAAATCAACCATATCTTATTCCAAAATAACTACATCATTATCAAGACTATATTTAGGATTAAATTTCCTTCAACCATGTATTTTCCAAAAATTTAACCTGCTATTGAGTAACTTTTCTTGGTTCCATGAAATCTCAAGCCCTTAATGAAATATTACTTTAGAACAATCCTTAAATACTCTATAATTCTTATAACATGTACATAATTAATACAATGCTCAAATGACACAATAATTTAATAACAACGTAAGAAATATAATCATTCCTCTTCATCTTCGGTAGTATCATAACTGTATTATTATCCAATAGCAGTATTTGGGGTATACTCTAATGATTTGGACATTGGTTTGCGCGGTGTCCCAACTCCTTAAAGATGAAGAATTGTACATTTGAAACGTTTTTTACCATTTCAATTAGGTACTTGGTGTCCTTTTTCTCCACACATATGAAAAACTCACATTCCTTTCATGAATTTACCAAGGTGATTCTTTCCACAGTTATCAAATATGAGAAAATCTTTCTTTTCCCTCTTCCCTTTATCGATATTTATCTATTCCATCCATTTCTTCTCTTTCATCCCTTAAAAGCTATAGGACTCATAGAATTATTTACTTATCTTATTATCACATGATACTATTTCTTCATATCTTGAGAATACATGGGAGACAATTTCAATTCTAAATGTTAGCTTAATACAGTGAATGATATGATCCTAATTACTCTTTGGATCATACGTATTGCTGGAGTTCACATTTCTTCTATTGGGCACCATTTCTATAAAATGGTATACACTTGGTCTGTTTATGAATTGAAATGAATAATTCCAAACTTGTAAAATTCCTAAGCTAAATTGAACAATTTATGGATATAATCCATAATCATAAAAATATTTTCTTTGAGGAGTTATATACTCGTAAATCCTTTATAATGATTTGTAAAAAAAATGAGAATTATCCTAAGCATATCCCCCAGGAGTGTCATAACCAAGAGTAAAAAAATGCCCATTGTCGTGGACCAGTTCCCATTCAAGTCTAGCTTAAAGCGGTGTTTTTGGTTTTTACCCCAAGGTTCAACTGTGCCAAAGCTGCCTCTACCTGCTCGTATCTATTCAGGGATTTATCTTTTTTGAAAACTCACAAAATATCTATAGTACCAAAATTATAGGATGTTCTTCTATACTAATCCTCAATGTCTATATTAGGGTAATGTTCTCTAATCAGAGTTTATCTAAATCTAGTATCCAAGGTTATTGCTGAACTATCTTTGATACCAACTATAACAACCCGACCCTAGATTCCTAGAGTCGGTGCATTATTTTAATACATTTTCATGATTACAAGGAATAATGTCCTGAATGACCGATCAGTTTAGCAGTCACGGAAAATAGATTAGATACATAAATGTTAGATTACACTTTCTAACATACTACTAAAACAAATTCATTGAGAATGCCATTGTTCTCTTTGATTAACCATGCATGTTAATCATAAAACACGTCTTGGGATCCTAGGAAAATTATACATAAGAAAGGGGTGAGCTCAAATGCTCAGTAAGGCTATGTAATACATTGGAAAATAACATAAATATTAAGCATGGTGAATAATTGAAGACCCATGATTTTACTAGTAAACATGAACAATTTTATGGCAGAAATATGATCTTAGTAAATAATTCCATAATAAAACATAATCATGGGTATTCTACTAGTCGAATGACCACATGTACCATCAATATTATTTTCATAATAAGGGAATTTATAATGTTGGACAATCTAAAAAATTGTGTCAAGGCCTCGTCCAAGACGTCTAACAATGGTTAAGGCCTTGGCCAAAACCATATATCAAATTGGGAAAGGCATTAGCCAATTCCACATCTAGTTGTCTCATCATACCTACCAATGCATTGTGGAGCTGTAGAAGGCTCCACCCATCACTTACTAAGTCCAATACATTCCTCATATAAAAAGTTTGAAATATAACATAAACGTTCATATTAAAACTAGAATATGAAATGTCAATATATTATCCATACACCATGAATGGTATAAAAATAACACATCCATAGTCAAAAATATCACAAAACCTTCAATACAATATGGATGATTTGAATCTAAATAAATAAACATCAAACAAGTGTAAAATTTATCAAAGGATGTTGACATAGATGAAATCAAAACTATTTGAGAGAAATATCTCTTTCTATTTTGAAATTATTTAAGAGTCACATAATTATAAAGAGAACATTTATTTTGAAAATATTATTATATGCTTTTATGGGATGTTTCTATGATTTTATAATGGCGGTGAATAACCTCACCCTCCGTATAAGTTAAAAAACTTTCTTACATTAATTTTTTCGAAGTGGTCATAAAGTACCTTGTTTGGAAAACGACTAAATGATTCCTTTAAAAAAATATAAGTTCAAATAAGTGTATTAATTACTTTAACCCATTGTCTAGTAAATAGTAAAAATGTTTTGAAATAAATTTTTAAGAAACATGTATGTGGATGATAAAGAGGTCCTAGTAGATACTTACGTAAAAACAATCTTAGATAATAAAGAGACTGTAGAATTAACCCTTACCTTGTAATTTTCCTTGGTCGAGGGTAAGTTAACCTACTATATAATGTTTAAATAATTTTTATTAAATTATTCTACAACTATATAAATTAATATGATATCATTTATGATCTTCTAATATTTCTTTGTTAATAATATTTTAGTATTATCGTCATTTCAAGTGTTAACTGATTCGTTTTAATTTATATGCTTTGTTAAGTATGTAATGTTTGTTATGGATAGGATGTATCTTATTCATATTAAGAATTATTTTAAGTCTTTAAAAATTATTTTTAATTGTCAAATGAAAATTAGTCATTAATGGATACGATGGGGAATGAATCTCATCGTGTTTGTGGAGACCGTAATCCGTACGTACGCACGAGAGACAATTTCATTCTTTTGATATTTAAATAATATATATTTGAATGTTATATCATATATACATAATCATTATCATGTTATATTTATTATTTAAATCAATTATAAATCATTATTATAACCATGCAAATAATATTGTATTGAATAACAACTACACCATGATGTGGAGACGGTAATCCGTACGTACAAACGTATGGTGACATGTCATTCAAAGGATGGATAGAATAAAGAATATGGTTGTAAAATATTTATAATAATATCACAGTATATAAAATATACATGAGTTATTATTTTATAATGGAAACAACAAAGAATAAATAAGTAGAAGAAGTACGGAACTTGAAAGAGGTGATGAAATATTTACCTCTTCTTCGGGTTCTTCCTTTTGATTTGAACAAAAGGACTCCATAGGTTGGGTTTATGACTAAATTAAGGCATCTAGGATGAAGTTAGGATAGTTGGGAGGATATTAGGTTAGGTTTTGGCTAATCATAATGTTTTGAAGGTGTGAATTTGATATAAGGGGGAGTTCCCTTTTATAAGAGCGGTGAGGGGCACCTTAGGAAAAGATTGAAATATTATTTTATAATTAAATCATTTTCGGTTTGTAATGGATCCAAAATGAATTATTTAAAGGATAATGTGCGGTTGGTTCGAAAACCACTCAACCAATATGTTTTGTATACGTTTGGGTGATATATTAACCTTATCTTCTAGATTTAACTCTTAGTTAAATTGTTTGACATTTACCATGTCTCTTTTTATTTTTATATTATATGGTTAATAAACGTACTATAAACTTACAAGAGAACCTAAAGTGGTTCATTAATAAAATATATAATATTATTTAAGACCTTTTTCCGAACCATAGATTTTTAGAAATATAATATCAATTAATAATATAATATTTGTTTTAAAAAAAGTCTTTTATGTCAATTTTGACACTATTTTCTATTTTGTTTTTGTTAAATTCATAACAGTATTATTACATAGAAAAAATTCATTTAATCAACCCTAAAATGTCATATTAACCTATAAAATTAGTGTAATTCATAAAAAGTCTCAAATTACATTTATTTGGATATTTATAATATCAATTATTTAGGTATTTCATTAATAAGGTAATTACTGCATCATCATTGTGTCATAAATAAATTACATTATATAATTTCTAAAAAATATAAATAAAATACCATTATGTAGGAAATATTTTCATACTTTTAGTGAATATTTATAGTTGAAATTATGACTTATATAACCACATGTAAAATTTGATTTACTAAAAGATATTTGTTTATCTCATTTTTGCGTTTACTTTAAGTTAATTAAAATAAAGTGTCATTATCATTCATTAGTGGCTTTATGGGGTCCCAAAATCGTCCCAAGGATTCCCATGGTCGGCCAATACTCATCCAATAATGTTAGGACAAGTGTTATGATAATATTTATTATTATAATATTTTTTAAAAATTGATTTACCCTATTTACCTTTAACTGTGGTAAATAAAAGTCAAAAGTTACTATTCACCAAAAATAATTTTCATCTTATTGAACCGAATTTTACTTACTGTTATCAACCATGTCTCTCAGGTTTTGAAATTAAATTCATAGAAGCGGTAAAATTACGTTTTATGCAAATTTGCAAATGCTCCTAGGAGGTGGGTAAAAGATGGTAAAAAGTTTGATAAAATTTTTTTATATCTAAAACTCTTATAAACTGACTCCAATAAATTACATTGAACTTATATAGGTATTATGTATATATTTTTTCATAAAATAAATTTAAATAAAATAAATTATTATTTAAATAAAAAGTCGGTTTTAAACAATAACTCAATGTTTTTCATTATTCATCAAAAATTGGAAGTTTTCAGAAAAATAACAAAAATTCACCTTAAGGTAATTTTGATATTCTGAATTAAAAAATAAATTCTATTTTACTAAATTCAAAACATATAAGTTTCATTAATTAATTTTAACGTAATTCCCATGGTCTAAACCAAAAAGCGTATTTTTACAAAATAATAACTTTCAAAAGATTGACACTTATTTATGTCCAATTTCAAAGTGAAATTACTTAAAATGACCATAATTTGATTAAATGGTAAAAATATAATCTAATTATACTACCAAAAAAATTTACTTCAACACTATAAATTATTTTGATTAAAAAAGTTGTTTTCAGTTAAAATATAGTATTTTCACTATTCACCCAAATAAAAAAGTTATTAGAAAAACACCAAAAGTTTATTGAAACTAAATTCATATGTCCCGATTCTAAAGAAGAAGTTTATTTTGTAAAATTAAATATATAAAAGATTTAAATAATCTATTTAAAAAGGGTTCTCCATTAAAAGGCTTCAAAATTACATTTTTTGAAAAATACTTCTTTTATCTGAAAAAAATGAATTTGTTCTTATATTATGTCTAAGAAACTCATAATATGGATTCTAAAATTATAAGTATTATATAAAGTTCAAAATTCAGTTAATACTATTCATAACCGCTTTTGAACGGCTAGTTTAGTAAGTCGTGGTGGGCTTGAACTCAATGTTGCATGTAGTGAAAGTTATTGAATTAGTTTAAAATATAATGTTCTATGAAATCATGGGGTGTTAGATCGTATATATTTTTCAACTCAATGGATTGACTTCTTGTAAAACCTAAATTCTATGAAGATTGATAATATGGTAAAAAGTGTCTGTATATAATTTTCCATCTCAATGGATCGACTACATATACAACCAACTAATAATGATGATCATTTGTGAGGCTGATACGTGACTGTATATGTTTTTCAACTCAATGGGTCAACTATATATACTACTTACAAAAGATGAATATTAACCATAAATAAAATAAGAACCCATATTTTACCATTACATTGATAATATAATTTTTATCTTACCTCGATAGAATGATTTATTTTCTATATACCTTTAAAAATCATGGATTTATTCTCTTTCATTTCAAAAAAAATTAATTAACCTTATGTGGTATGAATAATATAATAGTTACCTTCACATTGGTATCCATTTTAACTCAAAATCATCTCATGCCTTTCTTAATCAATATTATTTCATTCTATCATTCAACACATATTGTATATAGTTTCCCTATATCAACTAACACTTGTCTTTGATTTCCAAAAATAATAACTCTGTAATCATAATAATTAAGGTCACTTCCAAGAATATATCCAAGATAAGTTATTCAAGGGAAACAAAAAATACTTTTAATTTATATTCCATGTATAATAGAATCTTCTCACCAATCTATATCATATATTTTCATGTTCTCATAATCATAGAAGATTTTATTGTTGAAAAAAATACAATCCAAGCAATGGAACACCTATACTCCCCTTTAGATTAGTTTTTAATAACACAAATCCCCATCAAGTTAATGTGTGCTCTTAAACTAATTTTTTTTTACCCCTTAGTTAAAATAAATGTAAAAGGTAATATAAGATTTAAATTATCTATTGTTTTTAAATATTTTTATTGAGAAAAAATTTATTAAAAATATTATTCTCCCTTATTAAATATTAATTCAAGCGTGATTATCTTGTGAGATAATAATGGATTCTCATTCTGCATTAACAAATATTGTTTAGTTAATATAAATTAAGGCTACATAGGATAACCTAATATAGAAAACAACAGTGACCTAAACATTACTGTAGTGATGTCTACTAATATTTCAATATGTGATACCATATAAAACTCAATATAGAGGTTTCTCAATATAATTATAAGTGGTACAACTATATGGGGTTCCAAGATCCATCATTTCATATTAGGATACAAACATTAACTCCCAATTATAGAGGGGTTTATAGTGTGATTTTGGAACCAATATATTCCTTAACACTACTTACCACCCTCAAATGGAAGGGAAGATAATGAGGACCACTCAACTATGCCTTAGTTTACTTTCCCCTAGTTGTATTTTCCGACAATAATATATATCACTCCCCCATTGGAAAGTAAATGTTCTAATACTTGTATAGAAGACTATTTTGTTCACTCCTTTGCTAGATAGAGGTTGAGGAGGAAAGTTTCATTAGCCCAATGGTGGTGTAGATCATGGTGAAGAAGGTTCAACTTGGGCATAAAAAGGATGAAGTCATATCCAGACCGACATAAGTCATATTCCGATCATAAGTGGAGAACCGTGAAGTTCAGGGTTGGGGACCATGTGTTCATAAAGGTCTCTCCTCAGTGTGGATAGTAGAGGATTGGTTGGAGGAGAAAGCTTTCTCTTAGGTTCATTGGACCTTTAGAGGAGTTGGGATGGGTTGAAGAGGTAGCGTACCGGCTGGAATCCTCATCGCAGTTGGATAAGATCCAAAAAATATTTCATGTATCTCAGCTCTGCTGGCATGTACACGATGACTCCCAGGTCCTAGACTAGGGAAATTCGGATATTGATAATAATGCGATGTTCATGGAGTGATTGGTGAGAATCGTGGATCATACGGATAACGTGCTTCATGGATGAGCCATTCCCTTAGTTCAGGTGTTATAGAGGCATGGTTGCCTCAAGGAGAGTACATGGTAATGAGTTTCATAGATGTGTTCCTAGTACCCAAAGATATTCTGAGTTTTGATCTTGGGTTTTAATTGTGCCTTTCTTGTAATTTAATGTTTGAAATCAATCTCTACATGCTATGTCATTTTCTTATTCTCTATTTTTTTGTGAAAAGTCCATACTATAGAAAGCGGAGAACCTAATCCCTAATCAAGACGCATTAATGTGGACGTGGTTAATCTGGTGTGGGTGAGTTAGTGCTGCCTAAAGTGGATAATATCTTGACATGGAGGATGGAGCTCTCAAATCCATGTGTCTAAACGGTGCGACTTTTAGTGATTATGTGGTTACTTGAGGGAGGGGAGCTGTAGTGTTTCTAGATTTGTTCAAGAGATATATGCAATGGAGGTACCCTTGGATGTTGACGTTTTTTATCCAGCTTTATAACAACAAAAGGTGGTTTACTCTTGAGAGGTATCTTAAGGGTTGAATTTTTAGACTGATTTTTAATCTAGGTTATTTTGAAATTCATAACGATTAGAATACTTTGAGAGGTATTTGATGTAAAATCATGGATTTCCCCTAGGCTAAACCATTGTGAAAATCTAGTTTTAAGGTGTTCTGAGAGCTGTCAGTGTCTCATTTCAAGTGTTTTCCAAATTTCGAGTTTTCATATCATCATGTTAGTGCATTGACATGTCAGTGCATTAGTGATTCAGGGGTGTCAGCATCAATATATCAAGGGTGTTGATATCGGTAGGTCATGGTGTTGGTAGGTCAGGGTATTGGTAGGTTAGAGTGTCGGTAGGTTATGCCATCGGTATCACACCCATTAGTAGATCAGTGTCGGTGGCTTTGTGTCGGTATGTCAATTCATCGGTAGGTCATGGAATCGGTGGCTTAGTATTTGTGGCTCAAAATTGACGGGTCATCATTGGTAGGTTGTGTCGGTAGCTCACTCGTAAGTGTCTTAACATTGCTGACTCAGCCATCAGTGATTGATTTCTAGTTTTTCCTACGTTTTCCATTTTCACCCTTGTAATGTGTTTTTCCCATTTAAATTTAATCTATCATCTCACAACATTCCACTGGTCTATCTCCAATATTTACAATGGAAATTATTTTAATCTCAATTAATTCAAATGTGTGAAACCTCTAAGCTACATGGTCAATCTACGATCCGACATTTATGTACCTCGAAATTCTCACCCTAATTTTAGGATCTGGCCTATTCTTAAGTTGAGATCATATCTTCCTTATTCTATTTTGTTTTTCTTAGTAATCTTGGATACTTATTCTCAAGATTATTTTTTCACCCATGCTGGATCCCTTCCCACTTAGCCTTGGAGTTCTTCATACAAGACGTGTCGTACCCTATTTTTGGCACAATAAGGAACTTCAATATTTAATCATCCATATAGGGATTTTATATTGCTTCTCATTAGTTGTGTATCATGAGGGGTGGGTATAAAAATGGAACCATGTGAGGAATGACTAGATACTCTTCTTAAAATGAGAATTAATAAATGATTTAAAATGATCAAAATATAACTCGCACAAAAAATAATGGTAATGGTGTTCTTTGATGTTGGTCACCTATTTTATTTCGTTATCTTTGATTCTTTTATGGCTACTAAGGATATCTAAATTCTGATAATCATGTCAATTGATGGTCTTTAATTGTGAACTGGTGGTGATCTATTTTGTTGTGATGTTTTGATGTAAAAATGTAACGAAAGACATGATTAATCAAGTATGATTAGTTAAATAAATCTATGCCCCTAGATAAAACATATTCTGTGATCACCCTAGGTATATTCAAGTGGAAATTAAAGAGCCCTATCAGTTAAATTTGAAGATTCTTTGTTTGATGGTTGTAGTTATGTGTTGTGTGTTCTGGTCTGGTTTATGTGGGCTTAGTATGTGGGGTGGTACAGGAAAGGTGTGTTGGTATCTCAGTTTAAGAGAATGATTGATTGTGGAATAGTTTAAATTTTATGTAGATGAGTTTCCTTTATATTATGTTTTGGCCGCGAAGGTACATCGAGCAGTGGGAATGCGGTGTGGTTGTGGACTTGTTATAGAGTGGAACTTCAATGGGTATTTGTTTGGGGAACATGGCTACAAGGTTGGGTTGTGAACTAAGGAATGGGTGGTATCACTTTGAAGAATGATAATTTATAGTAGTTTAATGAGGATGTGAAGTGGGACTGAAAACATAGTTTGTTGTTATCATGCAGTGGGACTATATTTCAGTTATGTTGGTTTCTCAGTGTTGTTACGATTCATATTTTCCTGATAGTGTTAGAATAATTTAATTTGACTCCCCTTAAATAAATAAATAGATGTTGACCAAGATGGGGGTTGGGTTTATGCTTGGAAGAGGTTGTTATATGGTTGTGCATGTAGTAGTAGCAGAAAAAGCGACAATGGTGTGGATGTGTTGTATGTATATGTGAAACCCGATGGTTGGGTATGAGTGATTGTTTAAATATATATATATATATATATATATATATATATTAGTTCTGTGTGATTTACATACGCACCCAACCCTTGTTGAGAACTATGTTTTGAACAAATCTATATCATAGGGAGGGTGTATTTTCTAACATCCTAGTGAGAGGATGAATAACTTGTTACTGAGTTTCTTCCTCTCACACTCTTCTAGATCCTTCTAGTTGAGCGTATCAGGGTAGGTTTTAATGGCTTGAGGCTTACCATAGTACAATATTCATTGGGAAAATGTTTGTTTTAGATGAGGGGCTCAGGTGTTTGTGGGCCAGGTTTGTCATCCCAAGTATCTTCGGGATAAAGTCCATGTGTCTTTGAATGTGGTGTGTGGTTATTGAGGTCGATGAATCTCTGGGAGTGGCAGTGGTTGTTGTGTTCCATGTGTCTATGGGCATGGTTGTGTGTCGTTTTAGGCCCATTTGTGTGTGGGCAGGTTGCGGCAGTGCGACTGCGTGTGAAAATAGTGGCAATGTCAAGACGTCAGATCATTAGGAAAGAGTAGTTAACCAGTGGGAAAGTGGTATGAGTTACCCAAATATCATTGTTCATATATTATTACTTTACTTGACATGCGTTACATGGGTGATTGTTCCTTGGTGAGGTTGGTAAAGTTATTATTCCTTGGTAGGTGCTTTAGGTTTTGTTTTTCTCTCACATGGGCATCAGTATGTTCCATAACTTGTTCAAAAGTAGCTTCAGATTCCCTACTAAGTATACTTGTATTCTCACCATAAATATATAATCTTTTTACAAGTTTCTTATAGGGACTTGTGGACCGTGCTAAACATTACTAACTCGGGCGTTAGGATAGTTTCTACTATTGTTTAGTTTCCTTTCATTGGTACGTTATTTGAGAGTTTTTTATTATTCTATATCATTTTTACTTTTTAACATGCCTGTGGGATTGGATTCTTGGATTTAATTTTACCTTTACTCTTTTCCATCTCTAGTATTTACCATATTATCTCCCAATCCTATTCTATAAAAAGGGTAATCGAATACATTAGTGTGAGATTCTACACCCTTGGTTCTAGTCACCACTCTGAGGCATATTCAATGTAGGAATCATGGGTCATTATCTATCCTTCATCTTGGGGAAGGAAGTGATGGAAACTTTTCCATCCTGTACCTCATATTAAAGAAGGTGGTTCGTGACACATCTTCTTTGCGTAACCTCTTTCGGTTTGCAACAAAAGGATTCTTTGATTGTATATATTAACCAATATGGTTTATAGGATGACTGTGGAGAAATAAGGAAGATATTTGGTTGGGTATTGGCTAAAGAAAATGGTTTTTCATGTGTGAATTGGATAGTATAATTTTTTTCCTCTTATAGGTTAGGTAAGTGGCACTGTTATAATTTCTTGAATAAAAAATATGTAAACACGTTTTTATAATGAAAAAAATACAATATGGACCATTACCTATAATTATACATTCAATGTTATAAATATGTTCATATAATAAATTTTAGGAAACTTTTGGTATATTTTAATCCCACATCATTTTAGTTTTCAACCTCGATAAACCAATTTTTACCATAACTGTGATAAATATTTTTTTACTATTTTTAATATTAATGATGAAAAAATAAATAAGTTGAACTAATTAGATAATATAAATTAGTATTGTTATTATAAATATTTAATACATTTTTTTAAATTCTACTAGAAAAATGGATAAATTTAATTCAAAATTATACATGTAGATGCGATGAGAATTATGTTTCCCAAAGAGATAATGTTCAAAAGTTTAAAGAGTTTTAATTTCAAAATTCAATATGGAAATGATTATAATGATCTAAATTGAAATTATTGATAAATTGTTTTACATATTTTACTATTTAAACCATTTAAAAAGGGATCCTTATAAATTTTTCAAATGAAAAAGAAGACTTTAATAAAAATAAGTTTTTTTATTATTCATTAAAAAGTTATTTTATTTAGAAAAATCCCAAAAAAACCTAAGACAATTTAAAAATGATGATTTAAAAAGTGTTTTTATTATAAAATTTACTTTCTAAAGGTTTTATAAATTCATTTTATTATTTTATAAAAAAAATTAATAAAAAAATATTTATTGAGAAAATATTATTTTCAAAACATATAAAGACCTTACCAAAAATTATGTATCTTATTATCTATATGTTTTAATTATATAAAACCATTATAATTAATATTTAAAATATGGTTATTTCTATTCATTATACCATGTATATCATCTTAGAAATTACAGTGTTGTCAAAATATTATTAATAGGATGTTGTGGTTCATTAAAAATTGATGTTACGTATAACACAAGTAATCAAAGAAATAAAATAATTCATAAAAACTCATGGATTTATAATCTACCAACCATAAAATGAAAATTTCACTTCAAATTTTCCTCTCAGATAGAAAAAATGGTAATAATTATGACTCATAATTTCCTTAGTCACCCACATAGCTTCTTCAAACTGGTGGTTTTACCATATTAGTTATACCATGGGAGTGGTCTTGTTTGGCAACACTTTCTCTCTATGATCAAGAATCCCCACTAGGAATTCCACATGATAAGGATCCTTATTTAGTGGTATAACCTCTATGTTTCTTATATACAATAGATCAATTATTTATTTCCTGAAGAGAGGCACATGGAACACACCACAAGCATGATACAAGTTTAGCGTAAGTGACAAATGATGTTCTACATAATTGATATGATCAATAATTTTAAAGGGGAAAATATACCTACATATTTGTTTTACCTTTTTCCCAAATATTATGACCATAATCCATGGAGTAAAAATTAGAAACCCCTTATCACTAAATTTAAATTTCAGACCACATTGACAATTTTTAACATATCTTTTCTATCAACTTTGTACTTCCCTTAAGTGTTCTTGAATGGATCTAACCTTGTCTTACATTTCTTCATCTATTTTAGGTCTCAATAGGTTTCTCTCTCTAAATTCATTCCAGCATGTTGGATTAGTACATATCATTCAATATATGAATTCATAAAAATCCATCAGATTTCTTCTATGAAAACTATTGTCCTAATAAAACAAAACTAGTTGAAGGTATTTAAATTAACCACCTTTAAATTTTAAAGAATAATATCTCAACATACCATCTATGTTTTTAATTTTTCTATTAGACTGACCATTTTTTTAGGATGATATATATTAATGAAATTAAAATATGTATCAAGAGCTTACTAAGAATTATCCAGAACATTATGGTAATCCTCAGATCTTGATAAATCACAATTGAATGTGGTAATACATATAACAATTCCTTAATATATAACCTGGAAAGCTAATCCAATGAAAAATATTCTCTAAAATTGATTAAGTTTTTAAACATTGTAAACTGATCAACTATAACCCATATATCATTATAAAATTTAGATGTTCTAGGGAGACTAATGAAAAAATAAATGGTTATGTTTCTCCATTTTCATTATGGTATGGGTAATTAATGTAACATTCCCATAGAATTTGGTCTCTTATCCATTAATTGCAGAAAAACCAAGCACTAAGATACAAATTTGTTGATATCTTTCTTAATAACATCACACCAAAAATACTCCTTCAAATATCTAAACATATTCATACATCCAAGATGAATAGATAATGAAGAGCTATGAGCTTCCTCTAAGAAATAATTCTTCAAATATAGCATATAGAGAACACATACATTAATTGAATCATATAGCTCAACCGTGATCAAGGATTAACTCAAGAACATTTCTAACTGCCTTTTTCATCACTTGATCATCATTATCTGCCTTTTAATATTCAAATCGATAGATGGACAAACATTCAATTGATAAAGATAATATTTCTCCCCTTTATTTGAGATTACCAGATCCATAATTTGTAAATTTAGAAATATTTTTTCTTTTATGAACCTCATCATGTATAACCTTGTATGATAAATTCGAATCAAAGCATCATCCACCTTTTTCTCTTTCTTGTGCTGCTAATTTATTGACCATTCATAATATTGAATCATCTGTAACCATATTATTTAGTGTATATTCAACTCATTTTTGTGAATGTATAATTTAAAGTTTTTTATCTATATATATATATCACAATTTTATATGTAATGATAATTCTTATATATCTATAATGTAAAAATTAGTGCATCTGACTCGAAATCATATGTTTGGTAATTTTTCTCATTAAATATCAATTGTCATGAGGTATAATCTAAAACCATGTCATTCTTCATATAGATACATCTTAATATCTTCTTGGATGAATTAATATATATTTAATACCCTATTCTACAATAGATTAATATAATCATAGTTGTGTTGACTAATTGTTTCTTCAGGTCTGTGAAATTTTATTCACATTCATATCTTCATAGAATCATGGATCCCTTTGGAGTTAACATAGTGAGAAGATTATATAGTCATGATTAATTCCCGACAATCCATAAATAATATCCATCTAAACCAAGAAAACAATGGATCTAAGTCACCAAGGTTGGTTTGGTCAAATATTCAATAGCCTCCATCATTGATAGATCTATTGATATACCATATCAAGATTTTAAGACCCCAAAATAAATACTTTTACATACCAAATGTAAATTTTCTATATTTTCTATATAGATTCTCTTTCCTAAGAGTCTTTATTATAATTCTAAATTTATTTAATGTACTTTCTTATTTTTTTAATAGATGAGAATATAATCTATAAATACTATAAAAAACTAATCCTGGTAGTCTATAAAGACTCTATTCATTAAATAAATTAATAATTCAGGTGAATTGATATGATTTAATGAAATCACTATATATTCATAGTGTCTATACCTTTTAAAAAATTCTACATTTCGTATATTCTACTTCTTAGACCACAATTAATGAAATATAGAAAGAAATTAAATCTACTCACAGTATTGAGTTCCGCATAGTTGATCAAATATGTCATCAATATGTGGTAGCAGACACTTGTTCTTGATTATGATATTGTTCTACTCCTAAAAATCAATGAAGAGTGGCTTTTATACCTATGTTTTTTAATAAAAAGAATAGGTTCCTCCCAAGGTGACACACATGGAATAATTAATCCCTTTCCAAGGTTTTACTAGAGTTTTTTCTTCAATTACTTCAACTCAATCGGGGTTATTCTATAGGGATTCTATGAAATTTTTATAGCACTAGGTATGAGTTATTTTAAAAATTTAACATCAGGATTAAATAGAATAATAGAAAAATACTTTAGTAAGATTTCAAAAAAAATCCTACACAATATAAATATGATTTATTTCTAGTTTCTACCCAACCATAAGAGATAAACACCCAATTTTAATTGAAATCAATACCCATACAACGGTTGTGATCTCCATGAGAAGTTATTTCTTATCGTCACATTGATATAGGATCATAGTTTGGATTGGAATATAAAAAGTGACTTCCTTTATTCTATAGTTAATGTTATATTTATATAGATAAATCTAATCCATTAGTAATATAATATCAATTTCAACTAGAGGAAGAACAAAAATATTTAGAGTGAGAACATTCCAACAAACATAAAAAATAGATGAATCATATACTTTAGATGTGATCATTATATCATTAGGGGTATTCACTAATAATTATACATCTAATAATTTATTTGGAATCATTATACCCATATATAATTATTTAGATATGTATTATTGGATAAATATTTATTAATATAATACATTATTAGTTATAGACTGGATAGTAGTTCCACCTTTCACCATGTCATTATTGCACCCCTCATCAGAAGTAATAGTCATGTGAGATTTCCCCTTGTAACTTAGCTTAAAGGGATGCTGACATCAATAATCATCATTAAACATTATATTTAGGAACTTTTTAGTATAGTAACCATACTAATTTCATTTGAAACACAAGAGTGTGTGCAGTTTCTTATGTGAAACTTTCTCACCCCATTCACATAGTTAGCTAAATTAATATAAAAAATCCATCAATAAATTTATCTATGACCTTCCTTCCCATAAATATAATATTTAATAGTCTTTTTAAAACAATTTTATCCATTATTCCTTCCACACATTGATTGTTAAAGAAATATCTTCTTTTTAACTCCATGGTTTTTAGAGTTTACTTTGAACACTATCATCCTTTTATTGTCAAAACCACAAGATTTATGGGAACTGTGATCTCCATTTTCAACATGATATAACATAGAATTATTTCTTCAAAGGTACTGAGAAAACTTATGGATAACTACCTTCGGTGACATGATTTTATTCCAGTAAATAATTAATCAACCTTACATTTAATTTGGATAATAATTCCTGATGAATTAGTTTAAATTCTTATACAAGATTAGTTATAAGCACTAACATATTCATCATACTTCTCATTTAGCTTAAATAATTCCATCTCTATTTTTGTCTGAAGGATATGAGGTAATAACGTATTGAAAAATAGTCTCATAAACTTATCCCAACCCATGGAGTCAATCCCATTATGTTTCCTTATATTCTTGATGAGAGTCTACCATGGATCTGATTCGCCTTCTAAATAGCAAATAGCTAAATTTACTTTCTCATGTTCTGAACACTAGAAAAGGAAAAATATCATTCTATTGGTACTAATCCATTGTTCAAAAACTATAGGATTTTTATAACCTAAAAATCATATGAAATTTTCCTTATGAAGGACTCAAAAAAAATTCATATTGTTCTCATTTTGAAGTTTTGCATGATTCGTAGATTGAGAAAGTTGTGTGAGCATAACAATGTGTTTTTCCATTCCACCTCATATATTTCATTAGGTATTAGAAAAAAAATCATTAAATTATTCATCACACTCATAATTATCTTAAATTCATTAGGTTCTATCCGTTGACTAAAAATAAATTGCATAGTGTAAGAAGAAATAATCAAAGTGGTTCACCATATAATGATGAAAAAAACTTATTTCATATATAAATCATGGAACTTTCGTTCTAATCTTTGAAACCATAGTTTTATCCTAGTTAATTTATAGCCATCAACTATTTTAATATTTCAAGATGATTAATAAAAGCTTTATTAATCTAAAAATAATATCCACCATGAGTGACAAACAAGGTGTGCAGTACGACCCATTTTTGTCCACCATGTGATGATCAAGTCTAGATCAATTCCCCCTTTTAGAGTAATAACAACTAGGTGCCTCTATTTCAGAGCCACCTCCACTTATATTATCAATACTGAGATTTAATTTCTTATAAACCCCTTGATCTATCCTTTACAAAAATTAAAGGACATTTTAAAATTCATTGACTCATCCTTAAAATTATCCATAAACATATACATATAGTTATCACTAAGGTTTTCATATCCTAGTTTCCAATGGAAATATAATACTATTCTCCAATATCATCTATAAGGGATCAAATTTCTCATATATTGATATTATATATTTTTATATCAAAATTGATTACATTACACAAACCCATGAATGGGTATCATAAAGGTATAATTAATTTGAAAATTTATACACTTAACCAACTAGCCCATAAGTAAGCTACATTATCTCATTATATGTTATTCATAACTAACAACCTTCTCTAATATATCATACATAATACCTCTTATCTAAACCTTGTGAAAGGAATCATAAGAAAGGGTGATATTATATGCTCAATAAGAGTAAATAAGGGAGATATCTACATATCATGAGCATAAGTGTAAGAGAATATTAGAATAACATTCAAAACCCATACCCTGCAAACCATATATCATAAACATGTGTAATGGAAACAATCCTGGTAGTTCATAAGAAATAAATCATAATGGAATCAAAGAACATGAACCATTAGAGAATAAAAATGGCATAAGAAATATATTTTTTGAATACATGTATGTATAGAAAATTATTATTTTAGTATCTCATGGAACATTTCCAAGACTATCATACTGTGTTGAGTTCACTTCCCAAAACATCATAGTAGTCATGGTTCACCCCCAAGACAATAATAGCAGAAACATCCCTTATTAAACTAGGGTCAATCCCCATTCCAATCCGATTATCATATTATATATCGAGATTTACCAAATTAATTAGAGAGACATTTATTTACCTCCCCATAACATAGTGAAAATCCTACAAATTTTTTCCACACAATCATAAACAAATCATCATATCAGAACCCATGAAATAAATTGGATTTTATAAAAAAAGTTTTCCTAAAACAACCTATGGAAAAGAAATGGTTTTCCTAATAAATTTATCATTTAATAAATTAATAAACCAAGGAAATAGAATCATATGTGTTAATAATTTTATCATTGTATAACCTATAGAAAAATAATAGTATTTCCAAATAATTTATTCATTGTATTACCTATACATGAGAAATGTTTTCATAAACATCTTATCATCAGAAATATAAACCATTTAGAGTATCAATAAGTATGGTATTCTTATTTTATATCCCTAGTAAATAATAATTAACATAAATTTTGGTCAATTTTTATGGAAAAATAATTAGAAAGAAAAATAACATAGAATTTATAATGAAAAAAATATCATCTCTTGGAAAATAATATTTTTAAAAATTAAAAATTAAAAAACATTGTGGAAATAATATTATTTTAAAATAAACATGAAAAATTATAATGTAATCTTAAAATAAAATAATTTTCATGAATTCAGTAAATTTTCTTCATTTCATACACATTAAAATATAAATTCATTTCACATTTTACATAAAATCTAAAAGAGACTTATTTGGAAAAAGATTAGAAGATACCATTATAAACAATTTCTAAAAAGATAAAAATGGGAATAATTTTCATTAATAAATAATTTTAATATTAAAAAAACTAATTTTTTTAGGAAACATTGTTTTTGAAGAAAAATAGTTTTTAACCAAGGAGAGGAATAAAGATGATTTTCCATAAAAACAATTTCTGAAATCATTAGTACATAAAGAGTGTAAAATTATGGTAAATTTTTTTGGATAATAAAAATATAGAAGAGAATAATATAAATGGGTTTTGTGGGATATAAATCATATTTCTTCATCATTGGAATCATAATTATGACCAATCCTGATAAACTTTTAGATTATAACATAAAACTCATACCACTTTTGTAACTTTGAATCATAAGATCCCTGAAATAATAATGTTAAATAAAAATTATAGAATCATTTGGATAAATAAATTCATTATATTACATGTCAATGGCTCTTTATATATATCTCATAAAAGAAGTTTGGTGGATAATATAACATATATCTCAACGAATGAAAATGGAGACAAAAATCCCCTATTGCATTCGTAACATTTGAATCCTAAGCCACACGAAATAGAGATACATAAATGGATATGTAATCAAAAAAAATTATAAGATAATAATCGTAAAATACATTCATGGGATGTATATACAACACATAAAATAACGTGGTGGTGAATATGTCATGTGTCTCGCAGAAGTAAAAAGTGAGACAGATACCATTTACATTACATCTCAACTTCCATCGTGCATGTTCAAAACTTTTGTATAATATATATAATTATATTCTAAATTAT
The DNA here is from genome assembly GCA_963277665.1 of Viscum album. NCBI lineage: Eukaryota > Viridiplantae > Streptophyta > Magnoliopsida > Santalales > Viscaceae > Viscum > Viscum album. The sequence goes on from OY728147.1 coordinate 760,271,085, forward strand.
CTAAAGAACCATAAATATATATATTATACTATATGTGGTTTATTTATGACATTTTTATACCTGTTTATTAACAATTCCATGTTAAATTCATGTTTCAGGCAATAACTACATTGTTTTTATTTTTGTTATCAATTATTTTTTTTTGTTCCTCTTAGTATATTCATTATCAAATAATATATGTTATTTTAACCATGATATAAATATCATATATATTCATAATATATTTATTTATAGAAATCTAAAAAGTTATAGGTGTAAAATGAAATACATCATTCATTGACAGGGTAGGCTGTATATAACATCAACATAGTTTCCATTTTCTAAAAAATTGAAACAGTGAATGGTAAATAATATATTACTATTATTGAATAATTTTTATTTCGTGTATATCAAATATTTTCATTTAAATAATTCTTATTACCTTATTTGTAATTTGTGAACAAATCACTTTGATTTGTGGGGTGGTAGTCGGCCGTAGACCCGAGCAACATTATCATATTCCCTCAAAAAGTAATGAAATAAGGTTTACATGATATAATAATTAAGAAGTATAATAATATTATAGATATAATATATAATCATTCATTCAATATTTATATCCAACCTTTATTTTGGGTGATGGAAAATTAATAACATAGGTTCGTGAGGTGGTAGTCCATCACACAAATGAATGATGATTTCATGTCCCATTTTATGAAAGTGTAGATATATTTTGGTAATTAAATTCACATAAAATATATTATCATATGGAAAATGTTAATTTTATTACAAAAGAATTGTTAAAAAGTATTTTAAGAATGTGGAGGATGAAATTAAATAAAAATGCTCATTGAATAATGTTACCTCTTCATCGGGTAACCTCCATAGCCATGCACAAAAAGGATTTTTAGGAAGGATATATGACTAAAATAAGGATTATAAGGTGATATTATGTAATTAAGGAATATATATTTGAGTAATTATATCTAAAACAAATGGTTTTTTAATTGTGGTGAGGGGAGAAGAAGGGGTGGCCTTTATAAGTGAGATGAGTGGAATACTTGTAATTTTTTGAATTAAAATGTGCACTCACAATTTTTTCACATGAAAAAAGGATAAAAATGGAAAATTATAGATAATTTTTACATTATTATGATGAAATATGGAAATACAATGAGGTTTGAATATGTTTCGGTTCATTTTTAACAAATATATTTTTAGTTTAACCCCAGGTAAACCCATTTTTTCCTTAATTAGTGTAAATAGTTTTTGTTATTTTTACTATTAATTAAGATACAAAAATTAAGTTGAATATATTTTATAATATAAATTTCTATAATTATAAAATTTTTGAATAATATTTCAAAATTACAGTCACCTAAAAAAACATATTTAAAAATTCAACCAGTAAAAATGAAGAGAGCGTGGTTTTCCAAAGAGAAAATGTTTATATGTTTCAAAGGTTTTTTATATCAAAATTAAATATAAAATGGATTATAACGACCTAAATTGGATTAATTATTATATAATTGAACGAATTTTTATTTTAACACCATTTGAAAATGAAAATTAATCTTATATATTCTTAAAATGAAATTGTAGTTTTTAATAAAATCCAATATTTTTTACAATTCATCAAAAAATTAATATTCTCGGAAAAATCCAAAAAATTAACCCTATGATAATTTTAACATAATTATCTAAAAAATGATTTTTATTTTATCAAATTAATTTTTTAATGGTTTTAAAAATTAAATATTTCTTTTTATAAATATTAATAAATTTTTTAATATAATAGTATTTTAAAAACATATAAAGTCTTAAAGGAAAATTAAATTTTTTATCTATTATTTTGCATTATGTAAAACCATTACACTAATTATTTAAAAAAAATTATTCACATACATTCATCTAAGTTTAACAACAAGATAATAACGTTCTTGATTAAATAAAATAAATAGTTTATCATGGTTTGTTAAAAATTGTTGGTATATGTAACATAATCCATTGAAGAAAAAAATTAATAAAAATATGGGTATCATAGAGGTACTAGAACCTGAAAAAAAAACCATGAATATATTTCTATTGATATTTTTTCATTGGTTTATTTGGATTAAAATTTCTCTAAACAATTATTATCATTATGTTCTTATTTTATATTCTAATGTTGGACATAGTAAAAAACAAGATGGATAGAAATTGAACCTATAATATATAATGTTCATTTTTATAATTTGTATCATGAATTAATTATAATGTTGTCTCCACATATTTTATCATTAAATTAGGTATCAAAAAAGTAGTTTTAAGACCAATAAATTTGAAAAAAGATGTAGGAGGCAGTTGTAGAGGACTACTGGGAAATGGATAAGAACACTTATTTTTATATTATTTTTTTGTCTAAAAATATTACAAGGAAAATACATTGATTGGATCATATCATTTAAGTCATGTATCATTGGTAGTTGAGAATGGATCTCTCTAAAATAGTGTGTGACTAATATATATGGGAAATATCATATGTGAGAGATTATTTTATTGATTAAGGCGTTAATTTTAGACATTATATGCTTTGAAGGAAGTTGTTTCAAACAACATATTATTTCTTATATGAATCTTTTAAATGTATACATATCAAAAATAATATGATCCATAAAAATATATTGAATCTATCATATATGAAGTCACTTAATTTCAAGTACCAGTTTCATTGAAAAAATATTAGGAAGTCATTATAGCTAAAAATTTAATATATGGAAAAAATATTTTATTGAATTTCGTATTTTTTCCCATTTAAGTGTCAATTATCAATGTAACCTTGTGGAATTATTGATCATTACATTTAATAGGAGACAAGAAAACCCATAAAGAAGATGTCCTTCACTCATGTAATAACATGGTCCTCAAAATAGTTGCCTAGTATACTATTACACCATTCTAAAGTAAGTTTACTAACAATTTATCAATGAATTATTGCTGAAGCACCCATGAAATATATAACCACTTACATTGAGAAGTCAAATATGATTCCATTTCACACAATTAACATGGTATAAGAAGTTCATGAGAACTATCATTTTACTCAAGGAGATAAAGTGGAAATAGATGATGTTGATAATGTATAAGAATGTAATGTTAAAGATGATTATGATAATGATGATGATGATGATGAGGATTTGAATGAGGCACCGGTAATTGAATAAAATGATGAAATTTATTTTCAATCCTTATCATGTTCCAATATCATTCCATGAAAATACTTTCAAGATATATTTTTCACTGTAATGTTATATTATTTAAGTGAAAATAGTTTTCAATATAGTGATTCTTGTGATGAAGAATATATAAAATATGGGAAATATGATGATGAGAACTACACTAATGGGTAGGACAAATGACATATTTATATATTTATTACATCGGTGAGGATATTTCATTCTTAAAATTCATCATTATAACATTTCTTATTTGATAAATAATGTATTAATTTATATTTATGATATATTCATATTTTTAATGGTTAAATTGAGATTGGTAATTAAAAAAATATATTTATTATGTTTCATATTTGAAAAAACACTTTTGTGGATATTTCTAATAAAATGAATCAAAATTTATAGGTCTTAATATCATATTGTGTGAAGATAAAATAACATCAAAACACTCTAGATGAGTGACGTATTTTTTAGTTTCAAGTATTAGAAAATGGATTCATTTTTCTATTTAAGAAAATAAAATTTAGACCCAAAATAATTACCTTATAAGTGATGATATACAAATTAAAAGATAATGGATACCCATTTCCTACCCCTATAAAGGGTTTTATAAAATATATCTGTTCAACTAATTCAACAAATTTCATATAGGAATATGGATATGGCAAGGAAAAAAATCAACATTTAAATAAATATTGGAGTCATTTTCCATTCAACATACCATATTTTATTTGAAATCTTCATATAAAATTATCATTATGTCTTATAGTTCTTCTTTTGAGTCATTCTTAAAGGAAAAGATATTTATATACCACAACTCCAACTCTTTTGTAACGACCCGTGTTTTTGGAATGGGTCAAAAAACCCCCACCTAGTTTGATCTTTTCAATTAGTGGCTATGCTAATCTTTAATTAATTGATCGGAAGACAATTATAATAGTTACATTGGCCTTATTTGATAGTTTTAGGTCGGTATAGAATCTTGGAGGGTGCCTTAGGTGTTCAGAAGTGTTTCGGGAGTTTCGTAAGGCAGAATGTCTTGTTTTGATATTGTAGGTTCAGGTGTACAATTTCTGAATGGTTTTAGAAAACAGTTCAAGGTATCCATGAAAAATAGTAACATTAGGAAGTAGCTTTTTTAGGGTATGTGTATGATATGGAAAACTATGCAGGGTGCCCATGTGGACCAGTATCCTTATGTAGTGGCTTCCATACGTTTACCACAGGGTTTGGGAAACCGTGTAGGTAAACCATGTGACCATTGCGGGGTAATTTTTCATAATTTATCTGTTCCTTCTATTCCTTTTTTCTTTTCATTTTTCATTCCTCCCCTATATCTTTCTTCTCCATTGTTTCACACACAGCAGGCAGAACTATCCTCCTCCTCCTTCTATTTAATTTTACAAAGATTTACCCTCAATGATCAATTCTTCTATCTATCAGAATCTGTGGTATTGCCTCGGTAAGGATAACCCCCCACAACCTTCATCTACTTTGAACTCTCATCTTATGGACCACTATTTTTGTCCAAAACAAATTAGTTTTTAAGATAGAAACTCAAATCTATGTCGATCAGCTTAGAATTGGAGGTCGATATCAAATGTGCCTACACAAATGAGTCTAATATAGGTTGAACAGAACTTATATTAAGTTCATGTAAATTTTTGGGGGTTGTGGATTTTTAGCACAGTGGAGTATTTTTAGTGGAACATTATTATAGAATATTAACTTGACTTTTTGACAACTCGGGATATTGTGGGAATTCCCTATACATGTTATAATTGAGAGAGGATGGGTCAGAGGCCATTGATCCTTATGATATATTGGTTGGGGGTGCCAAAATGGTTTTAATTGATTTTTTTATTTATACTGTTATGTTTAAATTTTATGAATCTTTATTAATTGTGTTAGAGTCATTAAAGACCCCATGGTAATTTCATATAGTTGGTAGCTAGTGTAATTCAATATGTTTAAATTTAATTACTTATTTAATGTTCCTAAATTCTTTTTATGTTTATTTAATGCTTGATATTACATGAGATTATACCCTTGGGATTGTGGTAGTCTAGGCCCAATGATGGGATATCATGGATATAGGGATTTATTGATATTGATCACTAGTTTGGTGTGGAACAAATTTTCTTGAGAGGATTTGACTACTTGATTGGGCGTCGTGGATGGCGGATTGAGGCAATGTGACTATCAGGTTAGGAATGGGTTGGAATACATAGATGGAATGGAAATGGGATTTGAGCTACATGGTTGTAGGGGGCATGAAGTTCCTTATATGGTGTGGATTAGGTTATTATTTGGTGATTTTCACTCACTCAGTATGACCAAAATGATGATTGAGTCATGTACACACGGGTTGATTCTGTGATGAGGTGGTTTTGAAAAATCTTATAGGCAGAGGCCCCAGATAGTTGTAGTTTATGTATTTATGGTCTGGTGGTGCTTGACTTATACATCTGTGTGGAAGGTGAGGAGCCTTCCATTAATAGAAATGAAGGTATCAGTTTGGGGATGATGCTCTCTATTCTTGGGGCTAGGGGTAGAGATATCATTTGAGTATATACATCGTTGATCCTCTAATTGTTGTCCCATGAGATAGAATGAGATTTCAACCAGGGTTCCACTATACCAAGATACTATTTTTTTATAACTTAGGGGCATCACTACTTTGAGACATGAGGTTTTTGGAGGCATGTAATGATGGGATGTATTATTGAGGTAGATCCTGAGGGTTCAACATGACTTTGCGACTATACAGGAACCTAAGTCCATGGGTGAAGGACACTCTTTTCTTTTGAGATTCTAGAATTATCCGAAGTAGGTGACACTCCTTGGTGGCTACTGAGCAACAATGGAGGTTGTGTTTATTTATTTCATTGTACTCTTTACTTTAGTTAGATATCAATATTTTCTTATACACTTATACTCGGTATGCACCACTGGGTGGTATCCTATTGAGATTCGTCTCACACACTCCATAGTCCCTTCAGGATACATATAGACTTTATGGATTTATATACAAGTAAAAGATCAACCACAAGAGATAGATCATAGTACTTTTTGACAGGTATATTGAAAAGGACCTTGATATCATGCCTAACAGGTGTTTTGGTACATTTTTATTTTAGTTTTAGTATGCTTATTATATGTAGCTACTATGGTTTTCCATGGGAATTATATGGGATATTGTATTTTATTTCATGAAATAGAATGCATGGTTTGTTTTTTTTTGAAGTGGCTATAAGTGATTTTTTGGCAGGATGTTCTTTTTACTTTCCACTACTGTAGTTGTTTCTATACTGCTTCTTTTGTTTATTGGTTTTGGATGGACGTCCGCTCTATGAGGTTATTCGAGTCTACTGAATCATTTATTTTCACATCATTTTATCTTATTATTCTCAGACCATTATATTATCTATTCCTATAGGTAAATCCTCCACACTATAGCTATTTACACCCTCACTGCATGTTGTAATCCATCAGCATTCAGGGAGGTGCACCAAAGTCAAGTAGCACCCAACCAGTCAGCACTGTTCAAGTGGATATTATATTTGATGATGTTATAAGTGGTATCAGAGGAGTATCCTTTACCACTTTTCCTAGTATTACTATTTGGGATTATTGTATACTAGAGATAGGTTGTTGACAGAACTAGATTTCAAACTTGTTCTTGGGTTCCTACAGCCCCATTTATGATGGATGGAATGATTTAACTTGGGTTAGTTATTCTATTTTAGTTTTTCTTATATTATAGAACATATTATTTCCATCATGGTGGAATAATTTTTTTGTGATGATTATTTTTCTGATATGTTACCCTTGACCCTATACTGTATGGGAGAGTAAGACATTGGCCCGATAAGGAAAGGAATGGTTTTTTGGATTTTTATAGGAATATTTTTAGGGTATTTCATTTCATATATGCATGTATGCTTTGGGAATTTATAATTCCATGTTATATACGTCGATATCCATGTGAAAAAGGTGAAATTACTAATAGAATTACTTTTTTATGCATTGTGATATTCCATGCTTTAATTTTATGTAAAATTGAACATGGAATGAGGAAATGACCTGGCTCTTATACGATAAGGTAGGTATTACGGCTAAAGAGATCATGATCACCATGATTAAGGGACTTTGTCATTGGTTTGAGGAAACATTGGTTTTCAGGATGGGTGTCTCGGGGATATTCTAATACTTGGATCTATTGTGGGTGGGTAAGGAGGACATGAGATGTTGATTCCAGGGGGCATGGTTTTTTTGGGGGATAGTAAGGGTAGTAAGGATTCACTGCCTATTTATTGCTTTTCTTTATCTATGTTGAATATATATATATATGGACTGTCTGGCCATTTATAGTCTTCAACGGGTTCCTCCTGGATGTCTCAAATGGAGTATAAGGGTTAGTGATGGTATAGTGTTGTAGAAGCATGATTTGTTTCAGACCCCTAAGGGGTAGTCATAACATGATCCATAAGAACAATCTTAATGGCATGATCAGGTTCAGGATCCTGTGTAGGAAGTGTAGCTTCTGAGTATGAAATGTTTTTGGTTGTGGCTCAACGATTAGCTCCAATCTATCCTGGTATGTGTTTTGCATGGAATTGATAGGGGTGATTGGGAAATATATCCCTCTATGGCCTATCATACTCTAAATTTCCAGTCATAGAACCAACAACTTTTTAAGGGTAAGGGTGGTCTGTAGGTAGCAGGGAACTAGATAGAGAGCATAAAGATGATATTTGAGCTTCTCAAGACACCTCCAATGTGAAGGGTAAAGCTAGAAACTTACTTATTTATAGGAACAACAATGCGCTGGGGGGATGTGCAGGTTTAGGATCACAGACGTGAGGGACTGTCTTGTAAGGACTTTGAGGATAGGATATTTGAGCACTTTTTCCCAGATATGATGAAGGTAGAGAGGGCTCGGGAGTACTTGAGCCTTCAGTAGTGTGACATGACTATCATGGACTATATACTTACATTCACTGAGCTGACATGGTTTGCACCATGTATGGTAGGAAATAGAACCTCTAGGGTGATATGCTTTGAGTATGGTTTACGGCACACCATTCGGGTATAGGTAAAAGTATTTAGGATTTCTTCATTCTCATACGCAGTGAATAAATCATTCATATCTAAGAGAAACATAATGGATAGATCCAGTTTGAACCAAGAGGTAGCATCAGGTGATGGTTTTGATGGAAGGAAACGAGGATGGGATTAGTTCCAATAGGTTGTTCAGGATAATGGATCATCTAGACCACCTCATGGTATCTCTATAGTGGTTTGATTTCAGTATTGGAAAGTTGCGCATGTCTGGACTGTAACACCCTGAAACTAGTTACCCAGAGTCTGTGCATTATTACATAACATTTTTAGAATCACAAGAGATCAAGTCTCTAAATACCTTATAGTTTATTATCCTTGGAAGAAATAGATACATACATAAGTTTTACATTACGTCATGTAATAAAAAACAACATCAACATTGTGTCCCCTTTTAAGCACACTCATATCCCTTAAAGTATCCCTGAAGGTCAATAATAATATACTTATTCATATCTTGGGAAAGGGAAAACATAAGAAAGCGGTTAGCTCATATTCTCATTAAGGATAACAATATAGCGGAAACTTTTATAAATAAGTATAAAAATTTAAGGCAATGTATAACACTAAAACACAAGCCTTTTAAACGTAAAATTCAGCATAAAATGGAAAAGATAAATCATATAATTCCATTTACTTATTAACATGGATATTATAATAATTGAATAATCACATGTAATTATCAATATCCTATTTCATAATGATGGAATTCATAATGTCAGACATCATGACTACATATTCAAGGCCTCGTGCCAAGATTACAAATAAATATTTTGTCAAGGCCTGTACCAAGACACTAGTGTGTCTCATGAGACCTACCGATGCATTAAGGTGCTATAGTGGGATCCACCCATCAAATAATAAGTCCAATGCATTCCTAATATGAAAAGGGTGAAATATAATCTAATTATTATTATTAAAACTAGCATACAAAATGTCATTACTTTAACCACAAAGAACGAATGGTATAAAAATATCACATCCACAGTCAAACATAACTCATTAAATACAATATGGATGATTTAATGATTATAAATAAACCACAATCAAGAACAAAATAAAATGAAGGATATTGAATTAGATGAAAATAATCAGTAAAACTATTTTAGAGAAACATTCCCTTTTTCATGGAAATGTTTAAAAGTCACACAATTTATCAAAGAAGTCATTTAAAAGAGATTTTTTAATCAAAGTGTCCCATATCACATTGAATCATTTGAAAGGAATTATAATTTAAAACATTCATGTCCAGGTAAATAAAACCCTAAAACCATTTTTAAAACATTGATATTTATAATAAATATTTAGAAGAATAAATCTTTAAAATAATTAAAATCATATTTTAGTTAAAGAGTTCCTAACTAAATGAGAGACACTTGAATACAAATAATTTAGAAATTCTGTTAATCAAAAATTTATAATATCATGATAACAAAGGGATTAATGATATACTATGTCAAAGTACAATATATACACCATATAAAATTGAATTGGCACATAATAACAATGAAGTCTCAATGGAATGTAAATTGAGATGAAATCCATTATAAAGACTGTATCCATAGATTAAAGATAAATAAATGAAATAATAATGTGTGACAAATATAAATACACTCAATATGATTTAATATTAATTTTAAATCAATCAGAGGACATTCACATATATTCTTGTTAAAACAAAACCAATGACTTGGATGTTTAACTCAAGGAATGAAAATTGAGGTAAAACTACACATATCAAGTTCATAACAATGAATTTAGAATTTAACAATGAAGTGATTATGTGTATAAAATGTATATCCACACAAAGGGGAGTGTAAATTTATAAATAAATATATATATATATTCCACACATAATCTTCGAGTAAAATAATCAATGAAGTATGCGTAAAACCCAATGAGTGGAAATTAAAATTATAAATTCCCTTACCGCTATGGTAACTTACAAATAAATTCACTGCCTGAAAGAATGATCATACATTGAAGATGTAAATACCCATAAATTAATGTATATTACACAAATAATTCAATCATGTTCAGTACATACTCCACACAAAAATAAATAGTGACAAATATAGCATTAATCTCCCAGAAATAAAAATTGAGATGAAAACCCATTACCTTGTACTTTTCCTTAGTATAGGGTACATTAACCTCCTTTATAATAGTTAAATAATTGTTATTAAATTATAAAATAACCACATACATATATATTATATCATATATGATCTTCTAATATTGCTTTGTAATAATATTTCATTATTATCATTGTTTTGGGTGTTAACCGATTTGTATTCCTTTGTATGTTTTGTCACATAAGTCATGTTCGTTATAGATAAAATTTATTTGATTCATATAAATAATTATATTAAGTTACCAATAATTATATTTAATCATAAAATGAAAATTATTCTAGAATTGTTACAATGGAGAATTAATCTCATCACGTTTGTGGAGACGGTAATCCGTACATATGCACGGGCGACAATATCATACTATTGATGGTGAAATCATGTGTAAATGGATGGTATATCATATGTAAAGAATAATTAATATGCAATAGTTATTATTTACATAAATTATACTCATTATTATACGCATAAAAATAATGAATTGTTGAATAACAAACTACATCACGTCGTGGAGACGATAAGCCTTACGCACACATATATGGTGACTTTGTCATTCATAGGATGGATAGAAAAATGAATATGGTTGTACCATATTTGTAATAACATCATAGTATGTTGAAGGTTTTGGATTTATAATTTTGTTATGGAATCAATAAATATTGATGAAGTGGAATAAGAAAACTTTTAAAGAGGTGATGAAATTATCAACTCTTCTTTGGGTGTTTCCTTATGATTTCATCTGAATGGCTCTTTAGGTTTGATTTCTGATCAAATTAAGGCCTCTAGGTTTAATTGAGTGTAGTTAGGAGGATATTTGATCAGGGTTTGGCTGATCCAAAATGCTTGGGAGGTGTGAAATTAATAGAAGGGGAAGTTCCCTATTATAAGAGAGGTGATGGTCACTTTAGGAAATTATTGGAAAATAATTTTATTATAAACTCATTTTCGGTATATAATGGCTCAAAATGGATTTATTTCTAGGATCGGGTGGGGTGGATTTAAATATTCTCAACAAATAGGTGTTAGACAATGTTATGTAACCATAATAACCATATCGTTTAAATTTAATTCTTAGTTAAATAGTGTAACTTTTACCACATCTTCTTGTATTTTTATATTACATTGTTAATAAAGTTAATATAAAATTCAAAGAGAACATAAATTGGTTGACTAATAACATATATATATATAATTATATAAGTCCTTTGGATGAAACCTTATAGTTTTTGGAATATAATATCATTTAATAATATAGAATTTGTTTTAAAAACTCATTTTTGTCAATTTTGTCACTCTTTAGTATATGGTTTTTTTGAAATTAAAAAAAATTATTACTTAGAAAAAAAATACATTAAATCAACCCTAAAATGTGATATTACAATATAAAATTATTTTAATACACATAAAGTCTCAATTTACATTTATTTTGATATTTATAATATCAATTTATTTAATCTTTCATTAATAAATAAATTATTACATCATCATTGTGTTATAAATAAGTTTAATTATAGAATGACTAAAAATTATAAATAACATAACATGATATAAGTAATATATTTATATTTCTAATGAATATTTATAGACAAATTTATCTTATGTATAACCCTATATTAAAATGGTTTATTTATTAAACATTGAATTTTACACTTTTAACTCTTCTTTAAATAAAATAATAATAAATGTCCTAATATAATCCAGGTGGATCAAAAAGGAAAATTATTTATTCCTATGGTTGATTTTTGTGGAAAAAACTTATCCAATATAATTATTACATGTTTTAGTGTAATTATAATACCATCCTTACCTTTACTTACCCTATTTACTTTTAACTGTGGTAAATAAAATTTAAAAGTTACTATTCAAACAAATCATCCTATTGAACCATATTTTTCTTACTGATGTCAACCTTGTCTCTCACATTTTTTAAATTCATTTCACAAAAGTGGTAAAATAAAGTTTATGTAAATTTTCAAATGTGCCTAAAAGGTGGGTAAAAGACATTAAAAATGTCAACAAAATTTTATACATCTAATATTATTATAAAATGAATTAAATGAATTAAATTGAACTAATATAGGTATTATGTATTTATTTTGACTTTAAAATAAATTTAAATAAGAATAATAATTATTTAAATAATAGTCGGTTTTAAACAATAACACAGTGTTTTTTACTGTTCATCAAAAATTGAATATTTTTAGAAAAATACCAAATATTCACCAAAAGATAATTTTGATATATTTAATCTAAAAATGATATCTAATTTACCAAATTCAAGACATTTAATTTGCATTAATTAATTTAAAATTAATTCCCATTGTGAAAACCAAAAAGCGAGTTATTAAGAAATAAGAACTATCAAAAGTTTTACATGTTTTTATATCAAATTTAAATGTGAAATTACTTCAAATAACAAAAATTATATAAAATGATAAAAATATAATCTATTTGTACTCTAAATAAATTATGAGGATAATCTAACAATATAAATAAATTTGTTGAAATGGCATTTTTGAATTAAAAAGAAATATTTTTCACTATTAATTAAAAAATTCAACATCCCATAAAATTACCAAACATTCACCCTAATCTAATATTGGTATTTTGATTTCAAAAATTAAGTCAATTTCACAAAATTGAATTTATAATACTGTCTAAAATTAATTTTATTATATTTCACAAAAGGACATAAAAAGTAGTTCCTTTATCAAAATAGTGCTTATATTTTAATGAAACCTATAAATTTCCTTATAAATATGGTTTATTTATGTGATATAATTATAAATGAAATTTAAAATTTATTTTTTTACTATTCATATTACTATATTGAATTGTTATGTTATAAATATATCATTTGAATAATTAATGTTTTGTTTCGTAGAAACTCAATCTTCTATATAATCTAAGCCAAAACAATGTTGCGTGAAGTATAAGCTATTTAATTGAATTAATGATATAACTTACTATGATATTCTGGGGTGTTACATAGACTCAATGTTAGTGGACTTTAAAGGAGTGTTATTCATGTGGAAAGGTTGTTCATCTCAAGAGGTTCTGTAGGCATCATTCTCCAAAATCCATCAAATAGGGATTGAGGTATGCACATAATTCATAGATTTGTTCGTGATTAGTATTAGGAGAGGGTAGTTGAGGTTTAGGAACAACTTGATGATATGTAAGAAATAGTTGGACACAACCATGGGGTTAGTGGTAGGTGGCTGGTGCATCACCGTAGGGAGACCAGGCTTTGGGAAGTTGTTTGGAAGGCCAAGTGTATGCCATGAAGATTCTAGGGGATGATCATGCTAGAGAGTTGATGATGGTCATAGGTATTCCATGGGATTTGTTTTAGATTTCTTGGCATGGACTATTGAGGCATGATAGTTTTTATTGCATGAGGTGCACATGAAGTATATAGACTGGCCAGACGTTGGTCATTGGGTTGGAACCATCTTGGGTGAATGATTATATATATGTGGTTCTTAGAATGAGGATCATTGTTGGATGCATGTTTTGAGGTTCTTAGGAATCGAGGCATCAGAGGAATTCATGTTACTTGAGGTGCCTTTGGTGTCGACGAAATGAGTATGTGGTTTGTGATTGAGGTTTGAGGAACTAAGTTGTTTTGAGCATCCATGGGATACAAGACCTTGTTGTGCCATGGGTTCCAAGGGCACATGGCAGGAACTGATGAAATGTGGGATGTGATTTTGTATTGGGAGCGATATGGGATCACTTGATGTGGTGCATCAATGATGATGTGTTATGGGAGGACCATCGGTCTAGATATAGGTTGATGGACCTTTGTTTGATTTGAGATTTGTTTCATGATGAGACTGAGATAGGAAATTTATAAGTTGGGTAACCCCTTGAAATCTTTTTCAAAAAACTGTGAGTCTTGGGTATAATGGGTTTATTTTACAAGGATGTTTGTGTTCAATAACATATTTGAGTTTTGTTTGATAGCTCAGGGATGAGCTATGTTAAGGTGGGGAGATTGTAATGAACCAATTTTTTGCAAGGGGTAAAAAATCCCCACTCAGTATGAATTTTTCAATTACTAGCTATGATACATTTTGATTAAATGATTGAAACTAAATTTAGAGAGTTTTTTGTTTGATATTTATTGGTTTTGGGTTGGTATAGGGTATTGTATAGTGCCTTGGTTGTTCAAAAGTGGTTTTGGACTGTCATAGGGATGATATCCTATTTTGAGGATGCAGGTGCAGGCATAGAATTTCTGCACGGTTTTCAAAATTTTGTTGGTTAGTCATGCAGACCTATAGAATTGGTAAGTGTCTTCTGGACGTTTCTCACAAGGTATGGAAAACTGTGTGGGGGTTTTCTTCCCAACCTTCTTCTTTAGGCAGTGGCAGCCACATGGTTTCCACACGGTTTAAGAAACCCTGAGGGTAAACCTTGTGGCTAGTTCTAGGTAATTCTTCATAATTTTTCATTTTCTTATATTTATTTCTCCATTTACATTTCCTTTCCTCATATCCCTCTTTATTCTCCATTTTTGTGCACACAGCAGGAGGAACCCACCTTCTATTCCTTCCACCAGATTTGATCCATCTTCCTCATCAGTGATCCATTCATCAATTCGTCAAAAGCTATGTGATTTCATTTGTAAGTCTAATCCCACACACCATGATTTATCTATGATTTCTTGTCTTATAAACCACTATTTTCATCAGAACCAATTTTAGGTATTATGATGAAAAAATCATATCTATTTTATTTTCTTTGAATTGGAGCTTGGTATCATACATGCCTACCCCTTTGAGTCTAAGGTATGTGGTTCATACCTTGTATTGAGTTTTCACAGACTTTGGTTAGTCGTTTATTTTTATTACAATAGTGGGTTTTAAGAGGAAAAATGTTATAGCATATTGAATTGACTGTTAGACCGTGGGGGATGATATTGTCATGACCCAAAACTGTTATTCTTGAGTTAGTAGGGTGATATGTCGTCTGGCCTTGGGATATTTTGGTCAGGTGTTCCAAAATGTGTTTAATTGATTTTTTTGAATAAAACTAGTGTGTTTAATTTTTTGAATCTTGATTAAGTGTGGTATAGGAATTAAGGATCTCAATTATAATGTTCTATATCTCATAGATATGGTATTTCAATATGTGTAAATTGAAATATTTTTTTAAAGTGATTAAATGTGTTTTATGTTTACATAATGCTTGAGATTAAATGTTTTGAGACCCTTGGGGATGTGGCGTGATAGGCCCTATGATGTGATGGCATGGCCATTGGGATCAGTGATGTGGAACACTGGTTCGGCATGGGCCAAATTTTCAGGAGTCATTTTAACCATAGGATTTGGTGTCGTGGACATTTGATTGAGGCAGTGTGACCTTCAGGTTAGGCATGGTATGAGATACTTGGACGGCATGGCCATTGGATTTGAGTGATATGGTCGCAACGGAATGAGGTACCAAATATGGAATGGATTAGTTTACTATTTAGTGATTAAATCTCAACTTTGGTGGCCAAATCCTCGATTGAGTCATGTGTACACATGTTTACTCTACGATAAGGTGTCTATTACCACTCATTTCAATAGCAGCCCCAAATAGTTGAGGTTTAGATATTTGTGGTTTGGGGATGATTTCCATAGAAATCCATGTTGAAGGTTAAGAGCCTTTGGGTGATAGAGATGACGCTTTCGAGTTTGGGTATGAGGCTCTTCGTTCATGATACCATGGGACTGGATATTATTTGAGGACAAACATCGACGTTCATTCAGTTGTCATGCCATGGTCCCATGTGAGATTTCGTGCAGGGGTCCATTAAACTAGGAACTATTTTTTGGATTATCCTTGAAGATATTGGTACTTGGAGACATGAGGTGTCAGGAGGCATGTGGTTCTAGTTTATTTGATTGAGGTTGAAAGTGAGGGTTCACCAGGACTATGTGAATATCGGGGTACCTTGGGCGATGGGTCAAGGACTCTCTATGTTTATGAGATTCTGACATTCGATGAAGCAGGTGACAATCCATGGTGGCTACTGAGCACCAATGGAGGTTTTGTTTATTAATTTCATCAAACTATTTACATTAATTAGAGATTGATATCCTTATAAACACTTGTATGAGGTACACACCATTGGGTGGTATCCTACTCATATTCGTCTCACATGCTATATGGGCCCTTTCGGACACATGATGTCTTTATGGATTTATGTACAAGTAATGGATCATCCTTAGGAGATGGATCATAGTACTATTTGGCATATAGGTTGGCACGGACCTTGCAGTCGTTCCTACATTGAGTTTTTGTTCAGTTTTTTTAGTTTCAGCATGCTTATTTAATATAGCCTATATAGTTTTCTAGGGGAATCATCTTTAATATTGTATTGTATGAGCTGACATAGAATTTATGATTTTTTTTTGTTTTGAGATGATATAAGTGATTTTATGTCATGTTATTCTGTTTACATTCCTTTACTGTGGTTGTTTCTATATTTCTTCTATGGTTTATTGATTTTGGATGTGCTCTTGTTGTACCGGTCTAGTTTGAGTTTGCTGAGTCATTTATTTTTTCTCTATATTATCTTATTATGCTAGAACATATATATTACTTATTCCCAGAGGGTATATCATCCCCACTATAGTTGATTAAAACCTCTATTCTAGTTTGAAGCCTTTGGAATTTTTAGTGGTGCGCCTAAGGCTAGTGGAACTTGTCTTATTAGCACTATTCGGGTGGCAATTCCGATTTGGGATGATACATATTTTTTCATAATTTTTAATATTGGGGAAATATTCTATTATTGTAAATTAATACACTGAAATTTAGTTCAAATTTACAAGTCTTGTTATTCTTATGTCCCTTTCTGTAATCATAGAGACTTTAGGGCTGATGTGTGGTGGAATCCCGTTGATAATTATTTTATCAATGTATATACCTATGATGATCTCTCTGATACCACTTACAATACCAAATCAATCTTCCACCATACTAAATAATGATTATATTATCTTAATGGAACCATATTATAGTATATATACTTATTCATAGACAATTTAATTTCTTTCACATTATAGTCTACATCATATATATTGTACCTTTTATTCAACAAATATTTTGAATTCATCAATCCCATGTTTTTTATATCTATATATCATTTTTAATTTAATTTTTTAACTAATTTATATCATTTAAATATATATTGAGATATACTTTTTTCAATTTAATAGATTTTCTAAATTATTCACTAAATAAAATTCTATTTGACACTACCATGTATATATTGGAAACAAGTTATTTTAGGTGTTAAAGAATTCTACATTTAATTTTTTTAAACTATGTCCATTTATTACTTTAATGCCACCATAATTCATATGTGAATCCATCTTATTAAAGTATTATAAAAATACTATTTAAATTTCCACATCATAAAATACACATAAAAACATTAAATTATAGTTTATGTATATCAGAATGAACCACAACCGTTTTATGAATATTTTTTCCACATGCCTATACAGGAGACACACTGAGAGGTGGTTATTTCATTTGTGAATATCTTTAAAATTCCATAAACTTATGTTCTATAACTTATGGATATAGATCAAATGATTAATAAACTATTATTATTTTTAACATTTTACTACTTACCTATCATATACACTATTCAATATATAATTCAATTATGAATAGAGAAAACATAGATGATTGATTAACCTCCCAAAAAATGTTGTCTAGTCAAAGGGGTGAATGGATTTACTAAAACTAACCATGATTATTACCATTATAGAATAATATATATTGATATACACACTATACTCGAGGACCTCAAACATTGTTTTTTGGACTCATTGCTCATACAAGATAAACCAATTTTCCATGCATCACACTTAATTTGAAACCCCAATAAGATAAGATCATCAAATTTATGAATAACTATACCTTAAGAAAGTGCAATTTTTCTCAATATTTTTAATCTCCTTATCTAATTCTCTTCTTGGTAAATTTTTAATCTTTAATAGAGTTGTTTTTCAATTTTTCTAATAAATGGATCTTCTATCCATTATGGATATGCAATGAGATGTCATTAATTTTTCTCCCTTCCTTATATCTTACTTAAATTTTAATATTTTTCAAAGGACATTACATTTCTTCATAGATATTTATATGTTATTTAAAGTCTTATTCCCCTATTATTATTTATATAACATATATCCTTCCCATAAAAATTCATGGTCAAATTCATCTATGATCACTATATTAACATTACATATCTCTGCTAAATAGTTATTAGAAGCTAATTCAATTGGAAAGTTCCTTAACTATTGTCAAAATAAATATTTTGATAATTCAATCATAACATTAGCAAAAAATTTAAATAAAATATGGTTAAAAATTAATTTTTTATAAATCCAAAAATTTTCAAAGGACCCCTAAATATTATTGTCAAATCAAATATAAATTTTCTTAAATTAATCGGTTTAATATCATAGAATAAAATCATCTAGAGGTAGATAATATAATATTTTTCATGTAACTAATTATTCATATAATATCACATGTTATAATTTTTTGATATCTACTTACTAAAAATTATATTCTACTCCTTCCTAATATTTTGAAATCAAATCATCAACTCAACACACCATCATTTATGATTCTTGAACTAAACAACTCTAGTTTTATACTCAACATAGAAACACATATTTATTTTCTTCCCAGCTCACATTAATAACAATTCAAATTAAACAACCTATTTTGTCTCTAATTTTACATGATACTAGTTATTTAATTATGGATTTATATTTCATGAAACATAATATTATTATAACTATATTCCATGAATCCGTCTCACGTCAACCTTTAATTGGAAACATTTCTTTACTTTTGCACATACACCTTATATGATCATCTAGCATGATTTATTTATTTGCAATGAAGTCCATTCTTTTAACTTATGAAATTCAATGAATACAAATCCTCTGTATAATGAATTAACTATGGTTTATAACTAATATTTTTCTCTAAATTAAATAAACAATAATAAGTGAATTAGTTTTAAAAATTAATTTTCATGAAATTTTTTAATATATGAAATTAAAAAATATATATTAATTAAATTAATTCAATATGAAACATGCTAGAATAAACTACTTTTTTGACTATGTAAACAATGAAATTAATGGTTCTAGGTGCACAGTGGAAGCGGTAAGGGCCAAGACCAAAATTAGTTTTTGCCAGTTTATGAGGATAAATCCCCAGAATTAGATGAAATAATCCATGATCTCCATATATAATATCTTCTCACATATAATATGCAATTATCTTATAATCTAGAAATTACTTCAAATTGTTATTTATTCATTCAATGATTATTTATATGACCTTTTTATCAAACCATCGTTGCATCAAAGAACGAATTGAAGAATCCATATAGTAGTATCCACATATTTTCGATGAATTTAAAAAAAATGAAAATAGAACTCTATGTTCATGCCTGAATGATTTTATCACCTTATGTATTTTATTGTAAATAATAACAATATCTCTATAGGATTTTAAGGATTCTATATTTTTCTCTCAGTATTGAGATGGCAGAGGGGGATTTTATCTTTGTTACTGAGAGATGTCTAGAAGGTAATATCTATAGTCTTTAAAGAGTTCTCTATAGAATATTTATTATGAATAAATTATCCAAATTAACCATGAAAATGATATGACATATATATGCACCTAGGTATAAGAATTAGGTATTACACATAGTCCCTCAACCTATCCATTTATTCTAAGTAAACCACACATTAAATAATAATATTAATAATAATAATAATAATTTTGACATATAAAAAAGTCACAGATATTTATATATTATTTCATAAATGAAAAAATTATTATTTATTTAATATATATTATATATTATATATTATTTCCATCCAAACCCATCACCAGTCCCATAAAACCACCCTTATATTTATCAATCGTTGAATAATAAATGTCTACATTAAAAAATAAATATCCTTATATTATTTATATAATATAAAAAGTAATATTATTTCCAGAAACTCATCAATAAATATTTATTTAATATTCAACTCAAACATATATTATAACTAAAAAATTGGTCAATTGTTATTGGTGATCAACATATCCTAAATAATTATTTTTCCTCAATCATGAGAATAATATTTCTTCCAAAATTAAATTCATATAGAATTTATCTAAGACACTTTGATTCACTATTATGTATGGAAATTTGGGACTATTTCTTAGTCGAATTAGGGAAGATGGAATAAAGTCCAATATCAACATCTATCAATATAGCATGGAATCCATGGAGAATTAAGTCAATGACACAATGATAAAATAACTCATTTGAATACTAATAACATAATATAATCCCTTTTTCTCTATATCTAATGAAGCATGATTCATTACTTATTTCATCAATATATATACCAATTATATCATTATTTAACTACCTAAAATTAACTCTATGATAAATCATAATGTCTGTGGACTTAATTAGATCATAAAAATTAAATAAAAATTTTAAAATATTAACTTCTAGTCTAGGAAGGGATAAATATTTTTCTTATCATTTTCTTTAACTCAATATCACCCATGACACAAAAAATACATCATACATAATTGAAAGTATAAGATTTCATTATTTTATAAAATATATCAAAGTATGACAATCAAGATATGCTTTAATAATAATATCAAATATAAGGACCAACACACATTCTGTAAAATTGGAATATCTAATTTCATATATAACACATGAAATTCATATCTCTAGGTATGTTCTCATAACCAGGTATATAAAATATTTCTGTGTATGAACTTCAAAAGAAAATGTTTGAGTTTCTTATGACCCTCAAACAAAAGATAATTAAACATTATCTATGTCTCATCAGATAGATTTTTTTCAACCATAAAACATGGGTTTAAGAATATTTTAATAAAACTTCAAGGATCTCATCATAGTGAGGAATTGTAATTTCCCTTCAATGCGAAAAATATTATATAAATATTATCACATTACATGTTACATATAAAAATATACATCACATGATAAGATATTCATATTAATGTCATTGAATATACAAGAAATCTAATGTACCATGTAGTTAGTTATAATACATCAAATGTAACAAAAAGTACATGGTCATTAGCTTCATATTGGCTATGTCAATTGTAGAGATATATGAGGTCCTAATAAGTCATCACAAAAACTACATTATCGGAATAATAATGCCATATTTTATGAAAAAAAATCATATTTTAATAATACATTATTATTAGTATCCCAAATAAGGTAACAAATAATACATATAGATGGCGTGAATATAGAAATATTACAAAAGGAACCATCCTAAGGAAGAGTTTTGTTTAATTCCCACTAAACCAAGATAAAACATTTAACTGAAAATAAGTTCCAAATTAAATTTATGCATCACATCTAATAATGTTTTAGATAATAAATTCATGATTAATCAATATTTTTACACACATATATGTCCTAAATGATAATTTGATTCATGTGAACATTTTCATACGAAATTAAAATAAATTTCCTAGCAAGAAGAGTGCATGAATTATGAATAGTAATTTTTAAAATTGGAAGAATTAAAAGGTAATGAAAAGAGTAGGTGTAAAGAATATATGATTAATATGTTATAGTTTTCACTCATTGAGAAAACATTTATTTTTTATTCTTAATTTGGTTATAAGACTTATAAAATAGTTTTTGAAATATTTTTATGGGATTTAAATTATAAGTGGATATTCATGGTATGTAGAAAGTAAATTTAGTCATTACACCTATTAGTTTTATAATAATAATCCTATTGATAGGATATTACTTTTCAATAATGTGTTTACATTAGAAATCCTCTAAAATTAAATAAATTAAGGTTAGTGGTACCTATGAATTTATAGATAATAAATATTTAATTTACTAAATAATATTGAAACTCGTGAATTTTTAAAATCCATTTGATTTTAATAATAATTATCCAAACTAAATGAAAATAAAATTTGAAAACCCAATTTTAATTATTTAAATAAAAATTAAATTAATAATAAATATAAGTTGTAGTCACCTTCCCAGAACATGACACAACAAAGAATAACCATTCCGACTTGATCTGATGTTGAGTCACAATCTCCCTAAAGGACTAACTAATCCCCAATTGAACCAATTAGTGAAACAAGGTCTCTTGTCCTTTAAACATAAATTTTTCATAAAAAATCCCTTAAATCTAAAGTATCAGGAAGGGTTCACATCGTAGTCAAATTTTAGAAATTTCTATCATAAGGTTTTGATATATTGTCATTACAACATCAATAATATTGTTTCTAAATTAATTACAAACATAATATTAAAGTTTTGTTTCCATTGGGATTGAACCCCTTGTTCATGTTTAGGGTACACTATCAAATATAACAAACACTGAACTAAATCTTATATAAGTAATAAAATTATTTTCCTAACTTAAATAAAACTAAATTAAATTTATCCTAATATAATTTAACAATGTTGGATAACTTATAATGATTTAATAGATACCAAAATCATATTTTATTGAAATTTTGTTTATCAACATCCATTTCCACCTTATTGTAATTTTATAGAGTATTCATCAATACCTAATAGCATGTTGATCATTATATACATTTCACTAGTTTTGTTTTGAGGTGATGATAAAACTATTCATATAGTCTTATTTTTAAAAAAGTTGACTATAAAACATAGAAAAATGGATTTATTAAAATTACCTATAATCTATATTGACTCATGATTAAATCTAAATTATTGATTTTAGTCATAATAAAAAATAATATTACATTAACATTTTTATATACCCATCATTATATATTTTTTATAATATTTTGAAATTAAAAAATATTTTCCATTGGTTATTTTAAAAAATAAATATTAATATAATTTTTTAAAAAAATATAAACACACCTACAGAAAATATTCATTTACACAAGAAAATTATAGTGTGTGTTTTTAGACATTTTATTATAATAATTATAATAATAATAATGTTTCTATATTTAAATATATTTAAATATATTATAAATGACTACATATATAATTATATTCCTTAAATGGTACTAACATATTTATAATATATGAAATATAATAAAATTTATTATATACCTAATTAAGTCAATATATATTTATATTATATTTTTGTGACTATACATTTATATTTTTCCATGTATATATATGTGTGCGTATGTGTGTCTAATTTCCAACAAAAATGTTCAAAATATCAATATATATTTTCAATGAAAATTCACACCGAACACATAAACACACAAATTACACTAAAAATTTAAAATAAAAACCTTTAATGAATATTTAATTGAATATTCATGATAGAGATATGAAATTTGTAAGAACCCGATGCTTATTTTTGAGCTACGAGATTCTTCTTTTTCCTTTTCCTTAAGTGTTTTTGAGAAAATGTGGAAAATGGGAAAAAAACCTAAATTGTGAAACTACACGTCGTATACTTTGTCCACACATCGTGTACTTTTGGCCATGTTGGGATGAGTACACGGGGCATGTAGCCTTGTCGGTGAAGAGGGGTGTAGGAACTGACTACACGCTGTGTAGTAGTACCTTACATGCCGTGTAGTCAGTCGGTAGGCTTAAACAGTAAGGCGGTGGAGTCACCGCCAACTAGGCGGCAGTACACGCCGTGTACTCGAGAGTACAAGTCGTGTACTCATGTTGACGGATGAAAAGTGTGGCGGTGCCGCCA
Organism: Viscum album; assembly: GCA_963277665.1. Taxonomy (NCBI): domain Eukaryota; kingdom Viridiplantae; phylum Streptophyta; class Magnoliopsida; order Santalales; family Viscaceae; genus Viscum; species Viscum album. Next base: position 760,295,307 of record OY728147.1, read on the forward strand.
AATGAACAGTTAAATAAAATAATTACACACCGTGTACTCATAAGTACACAACGTGTACTTTGATTTTTCGGTTTAAAACATGCAGTAGCCTCCTCATTTGGTAGAGGAGGTGTTTGAGCCATTTTGGAGCCAAGGAGGACGGTCGGACCTTTGAAGATCTGCCAGGTGTTTTTCTGGAATCCGATTCGGCTTCAGACGATCTCGTTGGAACCGCACGGTTAATCCATTTCTCCTCCTTAAGCTGTTATTACGAATTCTTACCCTAACAGAAGTTATTTTAGTTTTAATGGGTTTTGTTCTTCATCGGATCTACGTCGTTCTTTGGCATTTCGGGAGTCGACGTTCGGGTATAACGTTCATTGGTGTACAAGGTAGGTGTCTTTGTGTTATTATCCTACTATCGTGCGTTTTTTTTCATTTTTGTGCATTTTTGTGCCACGAACCCATGTTGGGGTGTCGTGTGGCTGAAGTCGTTGCTATATTTAATGCCAATAATTTCATAGGTGACTAAATTGTGATAATAAAATGCTAGTTGGGATCGTTTCTTGGATCTGAAACCACCCCGGGGGTGTGTTTCACTGTTTAGCTGTTTGGCCAGGATACCTGAGGGTATGCCTTAAATGTAGTAATTATAGAATTACCTTGAGAGGAATTACTTGTTTACTGTATTTTGATATATTGGGCATGGCCCGATTACCTGTTTATCCTGAGGGCATTGTTGTGATTAGTCTATGGGCACTGCACTATTTAGCATGTGGGATGTAGATATTTTCGGCCTGAGGGAAACTTCTTCCGTGCCTGAGGGAAATAGACTCTATGCCTGAGGGAAACACTACCTATGCCTGAGGGAAAATTCTGTTATGCCTGAGGGCGGATTCGTGTGTTGGACACTCCTTACCTGAGGGTACGGATTTACTTTTTTGAGGATGTGGCATGTTTACTTAGAAATGCACTGTGGTGGTTTCTAATATGTAATGGATTAAATAAACAATAAAATGTCAATATAATTGGTAATTAGTTACTTTTGAGTACTGCTTAACTTATTGCATTTTTCTACTGCACACTATCGATGCATGCTAACACGCAGTTGGGCAAGAGCCTTTGGTGGGTGCCTACTGAGATATATTTCTCACACCCTGTTTGGGTCATGCTTTTTAGCCCAAACAGATTACGTTGTTGTAGGTGTAGATAGGGGCAAGAGTCCCTATACAGGTACATGATTGCTGCTGAGGAGTATGAGGGCATGGGACAGAGCTTAGGCTTGCGATGCCGCTGCTAGCTGTTTTGCGTTGTTTTGTTGTACTCTGCTTTTGGTCATATCGTATTGATGTATAACATGTTCTGGCTGTTTTCTTAGGACTTGAGGCATGTAGCATCATCATTTATATACTATTGGTTATATCCATTGTTGTTGTTTATTCAGTTTTGTATGTTTTACTGCTTCCGCTGTTTGTTGTATGTTTTATTTCATTACGTTGTGCTACACTTTGACAAATGAGGGAATAGTTTCCCTACTATCAGACCTGGGCCCTCACTGCTAGTCGGAAGCCTCTGGCGTTTGGGGAAATGTGTTTGAGTTCACGTGGCAAACCAGGTTCGGGACACCCGTTGAGTGGCACCCGGAACCGGGACGTTACAAAGTGGTATCAAAGGGTGTTTCTTTTCTTTGACTTACTATTTGGAGTCGTAGTCATGGATAGGATGGAATGGTAGTCGGTAATAAGCTTGCTCGGGCGTAGCTAACCCGTGTACAGGGAAAAGCCAGTCTACCTCGTATTTTTCATTCTTTTGATTTTTAAATTTTACGGTTGATATGTTTTCACCATTGGGTGATCACTTGGATTGTGCTGTTTATATTCTATCCGTGGGTTCTATTTAGTTGCAACCCGACAAGATGAGGGTATGTCGTCTCATGCATCATATAGGCACATGCTAGATATCACATTCCATGCATAGTTTCCATGCCATGTAGGTGCATTAGAATTTGTAGGTTGTTGTGATAGTTGTTGTGCTAGAAAAGTATGTTGTTGTGATAGCCGCTCTGATAAAATACCTGTTTTTTGATAGGGTAATTTTTTGTGAGCATGTTTATAGAATGAATGCCAAACTTCGGTTTTTGGGGAGTATGGGCCCCCATTGACCATAATTTGGTGGATCATTGACTGTTTGTTGGTTATAACACATATAAGATGTCAAACTTTGATTCGTGGGGAGTATGGGCCCCCACGGGAGGGAATTTGACACTTAGGTATTTTTTTCAGTATTTTTTGGGTTCCGGGAATTTTTTGAGGCATACTATCTAGAAACCCAATATACACTCCATGTATTACTTTCTACACACCGTGTATGTTCTTCGGTTTGGGAAGAAAAATGAACTTTTTGAGTACACGCCGTTTACCTGGAGTACATGCCGTGTACCCGGAGTACACGTTGTGTAGTCTCTTCCCATGTCACAAACCATGTGGGCAGAGACACGGGGTAGGTAAGAGCTTGGGTAAAACACGTCGGGTAGTTTTGTGCACGCCATATAGTGTTGACCCAGAGTCTGGCCGTGTAACTAACAACACAGGTCGGTGAACTCCTTCACAGAACATGTCGTGTCAATGATGCACACCCCGTTTAGTTTGACCTCAGGACATGGCCATGTAACTAACAACATGGGCCAGTGTCACCTCCCTTTTAAACATGCCCTGTAGTGTGACCAAGGGAATTGGCAGTGTAACTAATAACACGGGTCAGTGTTACCTCCCTTTAAACACGTTGTGTACCTGTGGGACACGCCGTGTAGTCTGGTCCGTGGATAGATCGTGTGGAGTTAGTTGTGTGGCTGGGAAACGGGGTGGTTTACACGCCATGTACGGGTGTAACAAACCATGTGGAGTTAAGCCGAGTAGTCGGCCATGTCACAGGCGACACGAGCAGTTGGAAAATAACATTGTACACACCGTGTAAATAATATACACACCGTGTAGTTTTTTTGAATGGAAGCTGTGTGGCTTAGTCGTGTAGAAGGACCCGGGCAGGGGAAGTAAAGTCACGTACACACTATGTAGTCATTGTACACACTGTGTAGTCTTGTTTTGCGAATTTTGACATGCTTTCTTCCTCTTGTTCCTTTGTGGTTCCTTCGCTTTCAGTCTGGATAATCTTTAATCTGAGGCGTGCTTTTGACCTTGTATTGTCATACTGCCGAGACAACCGCGAGTTGTTCGCCAGGAGAGCGGCGACAATTATACTCCGGAGATGGTGGGCCATGGGCTACTAGTGGATCCTCCAGCAGAGCTAGATGTGGCACTAGATGTTATACCGGAAACAGTCATGGAGACGTAGTCCCGTGAAGGTTTTATGCGGTTTATGCAGACCATTCAGGGAGCACCGCTGGCTGCTACATCTATGGCTGAGCTGACTCGTATATTCCAGCAGCAATAGCCGCCTATGTTTTCAGGGGATGGAAGACCGCAGGATATGGAGTCTTTTCTAGGATCGATGCAGACTATTTTTGAGCATCTTGAGACGCCTCCAGGGCAGAGGGTCAAGCTCGCGACTTACATGCTGCGTGATTCCACAAAAAGGTGGTGGGATGTTACCACCCAGTTAAACCATCACAGGGACATGGCGTTTAAAGATTTTCAGGCAGTGTTCTATGACTTCTTCTTTCCCGAGACGCTGAGGTCAGATAGAGCTCGAGATTTCATGAATCTTCCGGAGGGCGTTATGTCAGTGATGGACTATTCTGCTTATTTTACGGAGCTTCAGTGCTTCGCACCCGTGCTGGTGGGTGATGAGATGCTAAGAGCCAGATGTTTTTAGGATGGTCTTCGGTATGACATCTGAGCGCAGGTGAATGTTTTTAGGTTACCTACTATACACGCAATTGTGAACTAGGATTTGATTACAGAGAGTAACTTGCGGGAATCAAGTGGTGTTGGCCATGGTGGTTCAGCACCAGTTACTAGTGTTATTTCTGCTGGAAAGAGGAAGAGATAGATAGACTTATCTCAAGACGGCATTACCAGCCAGGAAGCTTCTTCTGGTGGTCCGTTCAGGTGCTACCAGTGTGGTAGGGAGGGGCACAAGAGACCGCAGTGTCCACGACACCCAGTGGAGTGCCGAGCTTACGGCAAGATGGGTCATCTGCAGCGCTTTTGCAGGGCATTTCCAAAATCTAAGTAGAGGGGTTATGTGCAGACTTCGCGTGCAGGAGCAGGACCAGTGGGTTCTTACCAGTCTGGGAACTGGAATACGTCAGGGTGTGCCGGTAGAGATGGTGGTCGTGGTCTTGGTAGCCAGACACCAAGATCGCAGAGGTAGCAGGGTGGGATAGCTCAAGGTATCCTGGCTGTGTCGCAGAGTCGTGGCACTAGGCAGGCATATGCAGTGTAATAGACCCAGCAGGAGCAGGATCCCGGACCTTCTACAGTCATAGGTACTATTCTAGTAGCTTCTATCCGGTCTTCAATACTTTTTTATATGGGTGCTACGCATAGTTTCATATTTGTACCCGTTGTGGAGAGCCTTGGGCTCAGTGTTTCTTCTTCTTCTTCTGATATCATGACGTTAAACACTCTGATGGGGACTAGAACGGATGGTGTGTGTCAGTGCAAGGAGTGCCCCCTTGAGGTTGGTGGGTGTCACTTCCTTTGGGACCTCTATGTTTTAGAGATGACAGATTATGATGTCATTCTCGGGATGGACTGGTTGGTTCCCTTCTGAGTTTTTGTAGACTACTATCGTCACAGGGTGCATTTCACGTCACCAGAGGATAGAGACTTTCTATAGAAGTGAGAATGGGATGTTCAGGTGAGTCGAGCTAGACCAGAGCATCTTGGGAGAGGTGGGGTCACAACCCAGATTTCAAGCTTGTATCTGGATGACCAGGGGACTTGTCAGACGTATTTACCTCTAGTTGTCGATCGTTACAGGGATGTCTTCCCAGACGACTTTTAAGGTCTACCTCTGGTGCGTGAGGTGGATTTCTCTATCCATCTTATGTCAGGAGCAGCACCGGTGTCCATTCCTCCTTATAGGATGGCCACGCCTGAGTTGCAGGAGCTCGAGAGGCAGTTATAGGAGCTACAGGCGAAGGGTTTTATCTGACCCAATACTTCTCCTTGGGGTTCTCTGGTCCTTTTTTCTAAGAAGGCAGATGGTACCCTTAGGGGTTGCGTGGATTATCGAAAGCTGAACCAGTTGCTTGTTAAGAACTGATATCCCTTGCCGAGGATTAATGATCTTTTTGATCAGCTTTGTGGAGAATGAGTGTTCTCGAAGATTGACTTGAGATCCGGATATCATCAGCTGCGCATGAGACCATCGGATATACCGCTTATAGCTTTTAGGAGTAGTTATGGTCTATGTGAGTATACGGTTATGCCGTTCGGACTGAAAAACGCACCAGCAGTTTTCATGGCTCTGATGATTCGTGTGTTCCATCCATATTTTGATTCTTTTGTGGTAGTATTCATGGACGACATCTTGGTGTACTCTCACACTCGACGTGACCATGCCACCCATCTTGGGATTGTATTGAGTACACTGAGATAGGATCATCTATAGGCTAATCCCTCGAAGTTCCACTTTTGGATGGACCCGATTCACTTCCTGGGTAACATTATCTCAGAGGAAGGAGTTGTAGTAGACCCAGAGAAGGTGAGAGTAATAGTTTCCTGGGAGCAGCCTAAGAACATGTTTGAGATACGGAGTTTCTTAGGGCTAGCTGGTTACTACATACACTTCATATAAGACTTCTCCCGCTTAGCAGCACCGTTGATAGGTCTGACTAAGAAGGGTGTGAAGTTCATTTGGTCGAAAGCTTGCGAGGCAGCTTTTAAGGACCTGAAGGGAAGGTTGGCATCAGCAACGATCCTGATACTCCCAGAGCAGGGGAAGATCTATATAGTTTACTATGATGCATCAGGGATTGGGCTTGGATCCATTTTGATGTAGGGCGACCGAGTTGTCACGTACGGGTCTCGGTAGTTGAGGCCACATGAGAGGAATTACCCGACGCATGATCCCAAGTTGGCTGCAGTTGTTCATGCATTGCGCTGTTGGAGACACTATCTATTGGGGGATCATTTTGTGGTTTTCACCGACCACAAAAGCCTCAAGTATATCTTTACACAGCGTGACCTGAATCTAAGGCAGAGAAGGTGGGTCGAGTACCTAATGTCCTTCGATTTTGAGCTTGGCTATACACCTAGTAAAGGTAATGCAGTAGCTGATGCACTGAGTAGGAAGACTCAGATACATGCAGTGCAGGAGGCCAGTGGTGGGTGGTAGCTTATGACTTTGTTCTATGAGATGCATCTGGAGGTGCATGACAGTCAGGGGCAGACATATCCTTCCTCGTTAGCTGTTACTTCTACCCTCCTGGATAGAGTGAGGATGAGGCAGCTAACTGATTCAGAAGGCCTAGTTCTACGGGAGTTGATGGCAAGTGAGGACCCTCCTTCTGGTTGGACGATAGGCGACGATGAGGTTTTGAGTTTCCATGGACGAGTATGGGTTCCATGGGATATATGTGAGGAGCTAATGCGGGAGTTTCTTGCTTCAGCTTGGGCAGTTCATCCCGGGGTTACCAAGATGTACTGAGACTTGAGACATCAGTACTGGTGGCTGGGTATGAAGAGAGAGATAGCTAGGTTTGTTAAGAGATGTTCCACCTATGAGCAGGTGAAGGAAGAGCATCAAAGACCAGCTGGACTATTACAGCAGTTACATATTCCAGAGTGGAAATGGGATGATATCGCGATGGATTTCGTTACGGGTAGGCCAAGGTCACCTCCTGGCAATGACGCCATGTGGGTTGTTGTGGACAGACTCACGAAGGTAGCTCACTTTTTTTCAATCAAGGAGACCTTCGGTGTGTATGATCTACGAAAGTTGTATATCCGGGAGATCGTACATCTTCATGGGGTCCCTCTTTCTATCATTTCAGATAGGGACGCCCGCTTTACGTCTCGTTTCTGGAAAAATTTTCAGAGGGCACTGGGTACTCAGGTGCATCTGGGCACAGCAAACCACCCTCAGACAGATGGTCAGTCGAAGCGTACGATACAAGTGCTAGAGGACATGCTATGCGCATTCTTCCTAGACTTTGGGGGATCTTGGGAGAATCATATACCCTTAGTCGAGTTTCCCTATAACAATAGTTTTTAGGAAACTATTGAGATGGCACCATATGAGGCTTTATATGGTAGGCCATGCCGATTACCGTTGTGCTGGTTAAAGGCAGGTGAGGCAGCTTTACTGGGGCCACAGCTCGTGCAGGAGACATCTAAGCAGGTCCAGTTGATTCAGAAGTGGATGGCTACCACACAGTCTAGTCAGAAGTCTTATGCTGATCGCCGTAGACGAACTTTGGAGTTCATGGTTGGGGATCAGGTTTTTCTACGTGTTTCGCCGAGGCTGGGACACAAGCAGATCAGAAGACAGGGTAAACTTTCACCGAGGTATGTGGGGTCATTCGAGATTCTGGAGAGATTCAGGCCGGTTGCCTATCAGTTGCAGTTACTGCAGTGGTATCGAGCCATGCACGACGTCTTCCACGTGTCTCAGTTGCATCGCTACCATTCAGACCCGTCTCACACCTTTCAGCCTGAGGAGGTTGAGCTTCAGTATGATGCGTCTTTTGAGGAGCATATGATCCATATCGTTGACAGCAGCACGAAGGTTCTCTGAGGTCGATCAGTTCCTCTCGTGCGGGTGATATGGAAGCATGGCCGAGTGCAGGACAAGACCTGGGAGCGGGAGGCCGAATTACGTGCTCAGTGGCCAGAGCTGTTCTGAGATTTATCTTCACCACCCTTAGAAGGAAAATTCAAGGACGAATTACTATAAGGGGGGAAGTTTGTAAGAACCCAAGGCTTCCTTTTGAGGTATGGGCTTCTTCTTTTTCCTTTTCCTTAAGTGTTTCTGAGAAAATGTGGAAAACGGGAAAAAAATGCTAAATTTCAAAACTAGACGTCGTGTACTTTGTCCACATGTCGTGTACTTTTTGCGGTGTTGGGATTAGTACATGGGGCGTGTAGCCTTGTCGGTAACGAGGGGTGTAGGAACCGACTACATGCCGTGTAGTGGTACCTTACACGTTGTGTAGTCAGTCGGCAGGCTTAAACAGTAAGGTGGTGGAGTCGCCGCCAGCTGGGCGGCAGTACACGCTATGTACTCGGGAGTACATGTCGTGTACTCATGTCGACAGATGAACAGTGTGGCGGTGCCGCCAAATGAACAGTTAAATGAAGGAAGTACACGCTGTGTACTTTGTTCTTTCGACTTAAAATAGGCATTATCCTCCTCATTTGTCAAAGGATGTGTTTGAGCCATTTTGGAGCCAAGGAGGACGGTCGGACCTTTGGAGATCTGTCGGGTGTTCGTCTGGAATCCGATTCAGCTTCGGACAATCTCGTTGGAACCGCATGGGTAAGCCCTTTCTCCTCCTTAATATGTTATTTCCAATTCTTCCCTTAATGGAAGTTATTTATGTTTTAATGGGTTTTGTTCTTCGTCAGATCTACGCCGTTCTTAGGTGTTCTAGGATTCAACATTCAGGTATAACGTTCGTTGTCATACAAGGTAGGTGTCTTTGTGTTATTTTCCAACTATCGTGCGTTTTTGTGCATTTTTGTGCCACGAACCCATGTTTGGGTTTCGTGTGGCTGAGGCCGTTTCTATATTTAATGCCTATAATTGCATAGGTGATTAAATTGTGATAATAAAATGCCGGTTGGGATCGTTTCTTGGATCTAAAACCACCCCGGGGGTGTGTTTCACTGTTTAGCCATTTTTCCAGGATACCCGAGGGTATGGATTAAATGTAGTAATTGTAGATTTTCTTTGAGAGGAATTACTTGTTTACTATATTTTGATATGTTGGGCATGGCCCAATTACCTGTTTTTCCTGAGGGCGTTGTTGTGATTAGCCTGTGGTCACTGCACTATTTAGCCTGTGGGCTGTAGATATTTTCGGCCTGCGGGAAACTTCTTCCGTGCCTGAGGGAAATAGACTCTGTGCCTGAGGGCGACACTACCTATGCCTGAGGGAAAATTCTGTTATACCTGAGGGCGGATTCGTGTGTTGGACACTCCTTACCTGAGGGTAGGGATTTACTTGTCTGAGGACGTGGACTGTTTACTTAGAAATGCACTATGGTGGTTTCTAATATATAATGGATTAAATGAATAATAAAATGGATATATAACTGGTAACTATTTACTTTTGAGTATTTCTTACTTTTTTGCATTTTACTACTACACACTATCGATGCATTCTTACACTCAGTTGGGCACAGGCCTTTGGTGGGTGCCTACTGAGATATATTTCTCACACCCTGTTTGGGTCATGCTTTTCTGCCCAAACAGATTACATTGCTATAGGTGTAGATAGGGGAAAGAGTCCCTATACAGGTACATGATTGCTGTTGAGGAGTAGGAGGGCACGGGACTGAGCCTAGGCTCGCGATGCCGCTGCTAGATGTTTTGTGTTGTTTTGTTATACTCTGCTTTTGGTCATATCGTGTTGATGTATAACATGTTCTAGCTGTTTTCATAGAACATGAGGCATGTAGCATCATCATTTATATACTGTTGGTTTTATCCACTGCTATTGTTTATTCATTTGTGTATGGTTTACTGCTTCCGCTGTTTTTTGTATGTTTTATTTCATTCCACAGCGCTACACTTTAACAAATGAGGGCATAGTTTCCCCACTATCAGACCTGGGCCCTCACTGCTAGTCGGCAGCCTCTGGCGTTTGGGGAAATTCTCTTGAGGTCACGTGGTGAACTGGGTTTAGGGAACTCGTTGAGTGGCACCCAGAACCAGGACGTTACAAAATTGATCATATTTTTTAATCTTTGATTCATTTTACTTATTTTTTTATCTATTTATAATTTTTATGTAATTATTTATTTATATCTATTTATATCTAATACCCTTATAATTAATGGGTAGATATTATGTGATTGTGTAAGGGTAGTATTTCCTTTTGTAATTATCAAGTCTTTACACTTCAGTGAAAAAAATTGTTTCCGTTTTTTGTAAAAAAATATAGATATTAAATATATTTTCTTAATGTAATATTTAATTTTATATGGGGTTTTATTATATACTTATACAATGATCCATAATATAAATCTAATCATTTATTGTCTATATAAAATTGTATAAGTAATGGTTCTGTGGTGAAGTGTTTGGTTATTGTCAGCATGTATGGAAGGGGTGATAGACACTCTTGGATTTTATAGAACGAAAAAATCATTTGGGTGTTACCTAAGTAAAATGAGGTTATTTATCTACAATAATTACACACATATAAAAGATAGAATACCAATATTGGATTTAATACATGGATTTTGTCACTATAACTATTCATTCAATAGTGAAATGTTATGTAATTGTGAATACATAGACATACTAGATGATAAGAATAAGAGTTGAATAATTCTAAATACATGGATGTCATTATAATAGGATAAACAAACATAAATTTATAACTATATCATTATATTATATAAATATGTTATTACATTAATATTATTCACTTCTAAAGACCAAAACTTCCCATGACTAACAACTATTTTAAACAAACAAGTGATATAAAAAATTTAAAGCACTCATCTCAATAGAAAACCCTTAGGTTACCAATACATATATATTAACCTAAAATAAAAAATAATAATTTTTAAATAACTAATGATAGGTGTTCGAAAAGCATAGAAACATTTTTTCAGAGGTAGTTCCAAAATATAAACTTTAATTTCATGAATATATCCTCAACTAAACAATTTTAAAATTTTGATATATAAATTGAATTACATTTTCCAAAACATAGAAATTAGTATTTACAATATATATTATTGAAAGATTACTTGATATAATTAGGTGAGAATTATAATATTAACCTTGATACATTTATCAAATAAGATAAACAAAATCAATCATTGAGAGAAATTTATGCCCCATTGTTCAGAAATAAAAATATTCAAGACATAGATACAATTTTGGGGAGGTAGTTACAAAATATAGCCTCTTAATTTCAGGACTAGATTGTAAAATAACTAAATTTTTAAATTTTACCTAAAAATTGAATTAAAGTTTCTAAAAAACCTAGAAATTAAAATTTACTATCTAAATTTTTGGAATATAATTTTATATAATCAAGTGAGAATTTTGCTTTTCATCTTGACACTGTCTTCATGGAAACTACCCCAAATAAAAAGTTGAGAGATATTTTTTACCCATGGGTCATAAAAAAAGAATAAAATTTATATGGATGTTTAAAAAATTTATTTTGATTTAAAACTATATTTATACAATTTCTTAAAAAATTTCATGTTTTAATAGTTGATGTCCAAAATAAACAAATCAAAGAGATTATATTGGAATGTTTTACCTTAATGTAATGAGTAGTCGTAGAAGATAAATTCATGTAGAGGGAGTTCCCCTTTTCACTTGAAGGAGCATTCAAGGAGTGGTTGTGCATCTTACTACCAATAGAGGTATGTGACTATAAGAACTTATATAGATTCTTATTACAATACTTTCCCCTGGCGATATAATTAAAACCATCAAAATGGAGATTGATGAAATCTGAGTTTCTTCTATAGAAACTCTCTATTTTTTTGAGGATATTGTCAATAATATTTGTGTTTTTTTCCCATAATTTAATAAGTATAGATATTATTTTATTATAATTTTATCTAGTATTACATTATAATTATAGTAACATACATGGTGAATCATTTAGAAGAGATAAACTTAAAAAATAACTAGAATATTTCAAGGTAATCATTTAGAAAATTTTAAAAAATATGAAGTAGTTTGGTAAAAGAGTTAAACAAATAAGAGGACATCATGATGTAAAAACTCCATACTCATCTCCTTTATTTGAATAAAAATGTGAATAACTGACCAGTCTTCTATGTCTAATAGACTTCAATAAAACGTGCTAAAAATAACCATTAAAAGTACATGGTTTGTGTAAACACCCTTATAAGTTTACTGATTAATTTTGTGAGGTGTAGGGAATTGATAACATCTTAGAATGATTCAGGAAAAAGAAACTTTAACAACAAAATCATGTATGGATAGAGAGCTTACAAGTACAATATAAATTTATAAACTATAAAATCCATATAAACCATCTTATCAATATCAATATTAACAAAAAAACTCCCATTATAATAAAATTACTAAAATAATTTCCAAAAACATTATAAAAAACATTACAACCATCCTTTTTACCAAAAACTACCCATTTTCAAGAAAAAGTGGTCTTATGATCTACCCTCAACCATGCACAACCCCCTGAATAGAATAAATGAGAACTTGAGGTAGAGGAGTTGTTGAATAAAGTGAAATAACTACAAAACAAGATTATAAATATTATGGAAATTTTGTCCAAAAAACCTATGAACATTTATACCATAGTCAGTATAAAAAAATAACTCCAACCACCAAAAATAAATTAACGTGAACCTAAGAAATCCAAACTTGAGGAGAACAATGTTATAAATTATGGAGATACCCCTAAAACCCATATCAGGAAAGAATTAAATAATGTAGGAAAAGATAAGTCTTTAAAACATAAAAATATGCAAGAAATACCACTGAAAAAAGAAACAACAGGATAACAATTAAATTTTACTCCCATTATCTTCAATAATGATATAATATAAAAAATTCAAGATGATTAACTTAAAAATATTTTTTTTGAAACTTTCAGAAAGGTTGTGATCAAAATTTATATATAATAAGCTCTCAAAAATTGACAATACATACTATGTTTCTCAATGATATTTTTTATAAGAAGTAGACACTTCATGGGGATGATAGGATTATTATAGCATGAGGTGTATCTTCGTTAATCACACCCCAACTGGCCATAAAATTTCTATATCCAAGGACATTCCATATTCCTTTCAAAATTGATTACACATTTTTTCTAATTATATAATTGAATGAGGTTCTTCTATTAAGGTTATAACTCACTGTATTTTTATAACTTTTTATATGGGATAATGAAATCCCACAAGCATGGTTTTGTAACTTACAAATAGATCAACTCTTATTCCACTAAGAGTCCTGGATGATGTGTTGTTCACATTTTAGAATATGATTTTAAAAGAATAGATTTATGTTTTGAACATGGTGGAAGACAAATAAAATGAATAGTAACACCTAACTATGGTTAAAAACATCCAAAAGATGGTTAATAAATTCATCAATGTGATAGAGGGAACACTCAACCTGAAGTTTGGAGACAACACTATCCATTTCAATATTTTTTATACTATAGTAAACTCTTAAGAGGATAATTTACTCCTTAAAGTTTCCCACCTTAAGGAGGTTGAAAATATTTAAGATACATATATGTTACTTGATTTTTCAGCCATAAGAAAATATTTTATTCCCGAAAATTCTATAGAGAATAAAGTTATCAATATTTATAGAACAAATTGATATGAGAAAGACACTTTTTTAGTTTTTTGATGGATGTGATTGATCATTAATGGATGTGAAAGCTAACATGTCATATTAGAAATCATAAATTCAATCTTTGGAAGTGAATAACCTGGATTTAATTTTTTTAATTTAGAATAACCCCCAAAACTAAAATTAAAACAACTTCTCAATGATTTTAATTATTTTTACTTAATTAAAGGAGACAAACTATCAATGATCACTACTAATAAATTTTCAAAAACAGAATAATATTAATTGATTTAAAATTTTAGAGAAACTGAGTAAAGACAGGTTAAATATTAGGTGATATTCTAAGCATTAATCTAAATAATCAATATGCATTGGATTTTACGTGAGGAAAATTAAAAAGCTATTTTGTAACCCAAAATAAGATTAAATACAACCATTATAGAGTTATTAAAATATGAAATAGAGATGTTTTTTGTATTATACATTATTTACCTTGTCTCTAACTCATGATGGTTAAATATAATTCATGTAATTCCCAAGAAAACTTGATTGGACATGGTGATGAATTTTTAAAATGTGTTAAACACTATGAGGATTTAGAATTGCGGGAGAGTTTTTATAGATTATATGAAATTGAATTAGTTTATATTGAAGGATCATTTTCTATTTCCCTTTATTAAATAGATATTATAGATATTGACATATAAAACTCACTACTATTTCTTGGATGGTTTTTTAGGTTACTTTCATGTACCCATTCTTTTAGAGGACCATGAGAAAAAACAATCATATGCCCCTTTTTTCCTTTTAATATAGAAGGATTAAATTTTGGTAATATAATTCCCCATGATCATTTCATAGAATTAAGTTAAGTATATTATTAGACCACATTGAAGGCTTCTAGGATGTATTTTTGGATTACAAAAATATTTGTAGAGATTCTTTTTATTATTTCATGGGAAACATATGATTTTTTAGAAAACATGATTTGAAAATATCATGGGTTTAAAATTTAAATTTTTTTATTTCATGGTGGATATAATAATAGCCCCAAGAAATTTCATTTAACAAAAATGAATTATGCTTGATAAAATTATTTTGATAAATTCATTTTCTTACCCAACATGTGTGAGTAATGTCAAATCTTTTCTATGACATTTAGTATTCTTCAAAAGTATGCTTAAGGTATTTAATAATGATACTCTTACATTATATCAGTTAATTTTTAAATAAGGTAAATATGATTTTAATAATGAGGGTTAAAAATCATTTGTTGTGTTTAGAAGAACATTGATCACCCCACTAGTGAAGCTACCACCAAACAAGGAACAAAACTGCAAGCTACTGTTTGATACTTCCAACAATATTGTGAGGAAATTATTTTCCCAATATATTGAAGAAAAATAAATATCCATTACATATACCTTAGGATAATTGGATTCTTTCCAACCCAGATATTGTATGTCCGGATGAGATTGGAAGAATAGTTAAGAGGTGGTGATTTGAACTTTTTTTCTATTTCTAACCACTTATCAATGTTAGGTTAATATAGTACGAATATAAATATTACTAAAAATATTTACATATATAGTAGTTTAGATCAAAATTATCTTACTCTAATATTAATCCCTACCAAATAACTAGATATATGGTACCCACTATAATGAACACTCTAACATTTTAAGTGATTACAATTCTTTACAACAACCTTTTTAATATCTCTATAAGAATGACCCAAGTTATAAGTTTTCACACATGGTGGTTAAATAAAATCACCCTTCCTTTTTTATAGATAGAGGAATAGCCTAGAATCTACCTTTTTAATTATAGGTATAACTAAACCCATCATTTTACCTAGACCAAGTCATAAGAGAACCAGTTTTATTTTACTAGTTATAGATGAACACGTACCTTTTTATGAGGTTTTATGACCAAACTCATTAAATTTGTGGTTAGTATAACCCAACACAATTACATACATAAATTAATGGAAATAATTAAGAATTAAATATAATAGATAAATCATCAAATGATCTAATTGTTGAGTAAGTACGATTTTCTCTATAATTTAAGGAACAAATATATAACAATATGGTGATTGAAATATTGGATTTCCAACATGAATTAGGCATCACAGTTCCATAGTATCTCCAACATGGTTTTTTATTTGGTTATATTATAATCAATATATAGAGTTATTTTAATCACAATAGATATACAGCTTTAATAATATTGTATCTCATCTTTCGCAAACATCATATGCATGTAATTTCAATATAATACATCCTAGTATTTCACTTTTGAGGTATCTTGTGAATTTTCTTTTTAATCCACATAAAAGGATATTAATGTGGGTTATTTTTGATTTTTTTAAAAGAAAATTTGTTATAAAAAAAATATTTTAGAAATTTTAATGCAACATTTAATATCTATGATAATCAATATTAAATATATAGGGAACACTTTCTAAAGTGTGTGAGAAAAAATCGTTATAATTAATATAATTAAAATTAAAATAGTTCAATTTCTATGAAATTAGGTTGAAAATTATAATGTATAATTTAGTCTAAATATAATAAAGATTACCTCCAAATAAATATATATGAGATTATTATAATTAATTTGTAATTAATAAATAACTCATCTATGAAAAACATGTGAAATAAATATACAATAATTTAAAATATAAAAAATTATAAAGAAAAAAATCATGTTTTGAACTAAAAAATAATAAAGTAAATAAGCTACCATGGAATTCTCCAGAGATCCTTCATGTAATTTCTAATTATTATCATGGAATCTCAATAACTCCATTATATATTCCATTAATTAACATGGAATAATTATCGTGGATTCTCTATGTCTTCTTATTAATGCCCATTTCCTCTCACATAATTTCCATTACTTCACATGGATGAATACTCATGAATACTATTTTTCTTCATAAAAATCACATTCCATCTCAAAAAAATTAAGACATCACAAAAAAGAATATGAAATCTCATAGAAACACACTTAGATAATCTAAAGATAACTCATGAAATAATATGACCACTAATGAATTAACTAAGATAACTCATTAAAGATTATTATATTGTGCGGTAAGAAAATCATAGAGGACATAAATAAATAATAGTGTAATTATGATATCTCATTGAAGTAAAAAATTCCCATGAAATAATAATCATGTAAGATTCATTACTTCTCCATAGATCAAAAGAATTTTAAAAAATTTATGATTAAAATAAATAAATTCTAAGAGTATACTCATATTAAATCTTGGTAGAGGAAAAATTTATTGAAATAAAATCAATGAAATCTTATAATTTTGAAAAAAATATATAATTATAAAATTATAAAAATGGTGGATGAAGGAGCCACTTCAACATTATACCAATTTTTGTAATTAAAAATAAATATCCAAATTTATCCCCTTATTAAAATTGATAAAAATATATGAAAGAAAATTTCCTTTCTTAAATGTACCAATGGTTTAAGTTATATTTAGTGGAATGAAAGAAACCATTATAATGTTATGATTGAAAATTTAAGTATCACCCTCAATGATTATTTAAAAATTAACTTAAAAAATATTTCAAACAAAAAACTATACTTCCATTAATTTCATATATCATCATAAAGTGACTGCAATATTCCAGGAAAAAGTTATTTTAGATACAAATTAGAACCCTCCACGAGACATAATTTTATTAATATTTTAAAATATATATTTTCATTGAATTATGTGGTATCTAATTATTAGTGAATAATGTAACATCCCAAGAATATGTGTTTCATATAATGGTAACTTTTATATTTTATGTTACCAATTAATCAAACAGACTGGTTTCTTATGGAAAAGTAATAATAAAAATTTAATTTATTGTGAAATAGAGTAAACACACAAAATGAACTAAAAGACTCTTTATTCAAATGGTAACACCACTGTAATTACAATACAATGTGATCAAATGGGTAATTGAGAAATCAAAAGATACCAATTAAAAACCCTATTAAGATTACAGGAAGGCCACTCAAAAAAACAAGTACCCCAAGAAGACAATAGGGGTCCTTAGTATCCATCATCATGAACATAAGAATGGACGAAGCCACCACATCCACACTAAGCACTAAATGGATGAATTGAACCATCTTCTTCTTCTTCTTCTTCTCCTTCTTCAATCACCAAAAGCTTAAGACACCCCATGTCTTGGTCTTATAGGGCACAAATATGGCCGTTAACTTTTTATATAGTTGTTGGAGTATTTGAACCTCTTGACCGTTGGGTGTTTCTTTAAATTAATGAAGTATATCTTTTTTATAAAAACATGGTTTTTATAATGCTTTTATAATTTTATTTTATGTTACATCTTTAAATGTCATAGTTTTAAAATAAAATAATAATTTTATTTATGAACCTAGTTGTTTTTAAAAATCCTAATGTTTATTTATATAGTTCAAAACCTAGTAATTAAAAATATCCTTTTAATATTATAAAGGTTATAACTCCTAAAGAGGGTATTTTAAAAATATGAATCCAACATACCTTTGTTGGCATGGTTTGAAAGTAAGTAGTGTGTTTTCTTAAACCTTTTGTAGTTGAGTATGTTAATTATGAAATATAAATATATTTTAAAAGATTTTTCTCAAATAGTAATGTATTTTATAAACTAGAATTGGATTTTGGATATGAAAATTATAAATTCATAGTATTTATAATAGGTTATAAATTCAATTTATAATATTAATGTTTCATACATTGTTACATACTTTTTAGTTTACATTTTATATGGTATATTATTTAAATGAATTTAAAAAAATTGGGAGGGGACCCGGCCAGCTGAGAGAAGCCCTTGATGCCAAGCCCTCAAGTCCAAGGCTGAATTCCCTGAGGCGATCGAAGTTAGCCAAGCGAGTCCGAGCCAAGTAGAGGCTGGTCCAGGTCACGCGCGGGTCTGTGTCTAAGGCATGTGGCGCGTAGTTCTTGAGTTAGGTCCAAAGGCCAGCACGGGCCCATGTATAAGGCCCCATTGTCATGTGTTCTTGTGTCATCAGGATGAGGCGGGAGCACTCTGGCTTATAATCCGTGCTCGAAATTCAGTTCGTTTCGATGTGGGATTAAGAATTTTCGGTGAAGCACGATCTGAGCCATCTGCCGCATCTCTTACTCGATCTGAGCCTTTCGTGCGATTGAAGTCATGCGATCACCCCGCTTCACCCTATAACCGTCCGATCTCTCATGAGATCAAATCCTAGCCCTCCATATTTTTTTACACTCGAACTATCTCCCGTTTTTTCCGAGTCGTCCGATCGGGATGGCTTTAATCCTGGTTGTCCGCCCCTCCTCTGTGTCATCATCTTCTTCGGCAATCCACACCAGTTAGCATTGCGATCACCACCTCCCTCCTCCACTTCTCCTTTATGGCCTATTCTCACCCATCACCTTCCAAGGGTATCTTTTTCCACACTGTTCCCCAAGACTACCACACTACCTCTTAACTTATCCCACCCGAGGATAATCGACTTGGGTAAGCTTTATATATATGTATATATAAAATTATACATTATTGTATCTTTGCGTTTCTCCAACTCAAAGGCTTGTCTTCTCCCTCTGTAGTCAAGCAGTAGGGTCCTCTGATGTTTGACCAGAGGCATGATTGTGTTTTAAACCCCCCCCCCCTTCAATGCATATGAACCCTACGGGTTCATTCCCTCTAATCCCTCCCACGAACTCCCACGATCCCCAGCAAGCTTCTTTCAGTCCGAACCCTCCTCCTCCATCTCTTTAAGGGCTTACCTTTCATTAGTTTCTAATTTACAAAACCCATGTATATATATATTCTATATATACAGTTTTATATATAAATATATACACGCACTCTCTCCTATTTTAAAGCATTCAATAAGACCTTTGATGTTTTGGTAATTTGTGAAAGAGATTATCATGTTATGTTTTTAGTATACAAAACCAATTTTATATTGTTATATATATATACGGTTTACATATATAAATATATCTATGTATTTTAGTTTCATCACGTTTTAAACATTTACAAGTCTGGAGTATTGTGATTATTATTGTTATTAATGGTTAGAAATAATGCAAGAGTTTCCTTTGAACTGTTCTTATTAAATCAAAACCAAATATACACTTTCATACATTCAGATTATACATGGGTAATTAATTAAAATATGTTTTACCATTTTAAAAGATTATTTCCAAACCTTCAACAATTTTTTAGATGCAGACTATGTTTTGGGTTTAAATGAAATTATGTTTATAGAACAAAACCTTAATTTTTATATATTTATACGGTTAAAAATATAATAAACCTTATATGGATTTATTTTTAATCAAGTAATTGATTAATGGTTGTAAATATTCAGATCATAATAAGTCTAATGGACCTTGCTAAAATTGTGTAAAAACCCATATATACACTTTGTGTATATTGGGTTATTTATATATGTATTTCTAAGTTTCATTTCCAAACCCTAATTTTTATTGTATATGTAAGTACATCTGGTCATATATGTTTTCAAATGAAATTGAATATGATTTTGAAGACATAAATTATAACCCTTAAATAATATTTTAGATGCAACTTAGGCTTTTGGTTTATGTGTAATTATGTTATGGTTTTAAAACCATAGTTTTT
This sequence comes from Viscum album, assembly GCA_963277665.1. Lineage (NCBI taxonomy): Eukaryota > Viridiplantae > Streptophyta > Magnoliopsida > Santalales > Viscaceae > Viscum > Viscum album. Next base: position 760,315,403 of record OY728147.1, read on the forward strand.
ATATGTTTCTATGTTTATGGTTTCATATATAATAAACTCTATATTCAAATACAATTATCATTATTTAATTGGTGTTTTAACACATGTAATGTTTTAGTGTTTTCCTAAGCCTATATGTATTTTATATATGAGCATACATTAAATATCATGTTTAATTAAGTAGTCATACGGTCATATACCCTCGATGTAATTTATTTTTTAAAAAGAATGTTCTTCAGCCTATTTTAAATTAAAGGATCAAGAATTCATGGGTTTATGTTATCATGTGGTAACCATTTATTATTTGATGTTAATCCTACTGTAGTGATTATTAGTGTTTAATCTGGTTATGGTTAAATTGCTAGTTCAAAATCATGTTTATCACAATAATTAATGTCAAGTATTTTCTTTAATTGTTTCATTTACATGTATTGGAATTTTAAAGAGTTTTCATTTAACACCTCTTGTGTAAAACCATACCATTTTATGTACTTTATTAATTATCATGTGTTTATAAATTGTTTACTAAACCATGCCTGCTTTTGATTAATTATTCCATATTACAATATTATCTGCCAGGTCAAGTATTTGTAGACCAATTTTATAATGGTGTCCTTTTCCATATTATTGATCATCATACCATGATAATGAACAAAGAACTAAATTACCCAATGTGGTATGGGACACCTTGGGTAATGAGAAAAAAAATATTAAAAGTGGTACGGGACACCATGAATATTAGGCCATATTGATATATGAGGAATGTATTGGATTACCGGGTTGGGGACTGGTTAAAAGAAATCCCTCTAGGTAGTGGACTGGTTAAAGTAATCCCTCCAGGTTAGGGATTGGTTAAAGTAAGCCCTCCGGGTTAGAGACTGGTAAAAGTAAGCTCTTCGATGCATCGATAGTTATCAAGATAGTGAGATTGGGTTATTACTTTCATGTACGTAACCTATTTTAGGGTTATTTTAAATTTATTTTCCACTCATGATTTGTTTTGGTGGTTTCCAAAGGTTTTATTTAGAATAGGTGAGTTTTCATGAATTGGGCCAAACTGCGAGCCCAATTCCAGATTTAAAAATAAATTTTGTTTCATTTATAACTTTTTCAATTTTTAATATTTTTGACTCATTCCAACTCCTAATTGTTATCCCCTGATATATTAACCCCAAATTTAAATTTGGGGCCTTTATAAATCCATAAGCATGGGGGATTTTTGTTTTAATTTGAGAATTGGGCCAACCCGAAGGCCCATTTTCCAGTTTTAAATTGTTTCATTAATTTATTAATATGTTATTCATTAAAATGGATTTTTCGGTGATTCCACCTCCCTATCGACCATAAGAATCCCAGGCGCGACCCCATGCCCTCCTCCCACAATTTGGAGCTCGATAGAGTCGCGAAAATAGTCAAAACTGTCTGGATTTCAGAAATCGTCCAGATTTTGGAGAGGTAAATTGATCCTTTCATAACTCCTTCTATTCTTAATCTTTTCCCTCCATTCCAATTCCTAAATTACCTAATAATTTTTGTGAGACCATCTCCTGAGTTTTGGCCGTTTTAAATTTCAGATACTAGTGTTTTGTGGAGATTCATTCTAGATTTCTCAAGTAAGTTTGTCCATTTCTTTTCCCCTTTCAAATTGATTAGGGTTTCATTCTATTTTTTTAGGGTTTCCTCCATTTTTATTGAAGTGAACAATGTCCAGTGGGTAGGGGTTCGAACCTAAGGTTTAACCTTGGGTTTTATTGGTCCAATTTTCTATTTTTAGGTTTGATCTACCCTTCTTGAGGTGCGGTGGTGGTGCGTTTGTGTTTTCGCACAAAGGATTCAATGGTTTCATTTGATTTGATAGGTGATTCCAATGTTGACGCAATCTTTGTGTATTAGCATGCTGTATTTATCATATTTTCAGATTTATATAATTTTATTATTGCTACAAAAATTGGTTCTAATGATGTTTCCATTGCAATTGATTTTAAAATGCCAATTTGGTGTGAAATTGGGGGTTTTCCAAAGAAGTGTTTTGTTTGTTTATTTGGGGATGCCCTATAAATACTTAGTTGTTTTTATTGATCTGTAATAAGGCATAAAATACTTTTTATAATGTTTATCCCCTTTGGTAATTGCTGCAAATAATGAGTTTTAATTGTGCTTGTAAAGAAAGTGAAGTTTTGGTTCCACTTTTGTGTGAAAATGAAGGTTTTACAAATAGAACACTTCTTGTTTAACATGAGGATGCCCAAAAATTGATTTGTTGTTTTAATTGATATTTATTGGGCTGCCTTTAATGTTTTGGTAACTTACAATTGTGAACATCGTGGACAAGTGGGGTTCTTAAGGGGTTTTGTGTGCAAAACTACATGAGATTTTGTGAAATTGATTTATTCAAATTCAAAGAGTTTGTTGTGTTTTTTAAGTGGTATAAAATGAGATAGCTACTGTAGTTGGTGTATGTGACCAGTAGTGGTGTTTTACATTAAAATGGTTGTGTGTTAAATCCTGAAATTGTTTGAGCACAAAGGGGGAAGCCCGGGTACCTAGGTGGGGTGGATTTGTACTAGTACGGCTAGTGGACCGGATGGGTTTTGTCCCTATTTCACTTAGCATTTGGATAACTACAACTCTAACTAAACTATGTGGATGATGGTTGGGGACCACTAGGTTATGGGTATGTTCCCTATTAGTGTCTCGTGCACGAGAAAGGATTTTACTATGGTTACATTACCCTGAGGTACGAGGTACATGGGGCCTGAGACTATCTAGTGCCTAGGGGTGTTCCCGGTTTTGTTGCTCAGTGGATTTGTGGTATTTGACCTTGTTTTTGGGTGTCTTTGGAATTATAATGCAGTATCTGATATTCCTATTTAAATGTGTTAACATTATGAATGTTTTATCTTGAAAAATGTTTTCAATTTAATGTTTCATTTTGTGGAATTTTTCACCGCTTTTAATTGCATATTAAAACTGCTTGCTTTTTCACCTTGTATTGCATGCACCTTGGAATCATAGGGTGGTATCCTATTGGGCTTAGGCTCACACCCTACTTACACCCCTTGGGTGTAAGTAGACCTTTTTTTTTGACCCAGGTAAAGGAAAGGCTAAGGGTGATGGCGGTTCAGGGTGTTAGTCCTCATCCTTGGGGCGGAGTAGTGGAGACGACTTGGGGGTGATGACCCCTTGTCATGTGGAGTCCATGGGGCTATTTTGTTTCTGTTACATTGTGTCTTTGGCCTTTTGTATTGACTCTAAACCTGTGTATTCAGTTCTGGTTTTTGTTTAAACATCATTTGGTATGAATTTTCAGACTCAGTTTATTGATTGTTTTTAATGGTTTATGACTTCATATTCGGGTAAATCGTTCCCAAACCTAAATAAATGATACCCGGGCACTTGTGCCAGCCCATGGGGATAGGGAACGCCCTTCGGGTCATGTCACGGGCTGGGTTTGGTGCCAGTTTGGGCGGCGACCAGATTTGGTTCGTGACAAAATGGTATCAGAGGGAGGTTCTGGTTAACTCTTTGGGTCACGTTATTTGGGGAACAGTCGGGATAGTATAAAGTTAAGATTGTTGGGACTTAGTAGTTCGGTTATGGGTAGTGTGCCTGATCACCACACCTCATGATAGGATTCGAGTCGTCATGGGAAGTTGGGATTTATCTAATTCCTTTGGTTTTCTTGGTTTTATGATGATTAGGGGAAATGAAAAGAGAGTTGGGTTAATGGTCTCAGTGAGCTCACAGGGCCTGGCAAGCCATGTGAAGCTGGTGATATTCCCTAAAACACTCTCTGTGACAGTGAAGTGATTGGAATATGGCTGCCAACCATATTTCCAAGTCACCTATTGAAACTAGTTTCCTCTCGGATTGTTTTGTGCTTTAGTTTTGAAATCCTGGCACTTTGGTTTTCTGGTGACTTGGTTTTAATAAAAGTAAATTTTTTATGAAATGATTTTCAAATAAAGAGGGAATGGTTTGGTTTATGAAATTGAGGAATTGAATTTTCATAATTGTTTTGAAATGTAAAATGGTGTGCTTACACCTCTTTTGAAAGAAGGAACTATATTAAAGTTGGTTTTGAAAAGTGTTTCCAATAGAGTTTTCTAAATAATAAAATAGTGTTTTAATGGGATGAGATGTTTTGATATTGATATGAATATCTTGAATGTGGGTTATTTTCCAAATTGTTGTGTCTTTATGAAATGTTTTGTAATATGTGAATTGGGATTTTGATCTCATTGTTAGCAGTTTTGAGAAAAAGGTTGGGTTGGTTGAGCATTTTGTTTTTGAAAAGTGGAAGGAATTTTTGTTTTACCCTTTGGTATTTCCATGAGTGACCACATGCATGGGGTTATATGGGATGATGGATGGTTGATGGCATGACTGGATGAGTGCTGGGATGGTTATGAGGAGGGTGCCCAGTGTGACACAAAAACATGCATGTGTGAGGCCCATGGGGTACCATTGGTGGATACTCTTACTGCAAAACCGTTTGTTTTCAAAGAAATAGTTTTAAAGAAAAAAATGATGTATTGATGAATAGTTTGGTATAGTTTTTATTATGGGTTTTTGATAATGTTGATGTTGTGGGATGTTTTGAGTCTAAGAACCCCTCCTGTTTGAACTGTGTTTTGGGTTTGTGTTTGGTCGGTGAGCTGTGCTGTAGGGACGATTAGTGGTCTCTTTTGAAAAATGTTTTCGGATGCCTCTATGGTGGTTCCCTTCATGTGTTTGGATCTGGTTTGAGGCATGTTTTGACTAATGGACCAGATTGGTTGGGTCCTTGAGTTCTCTCATTGGATAAGGTATGCCCCCATTAAGGGTTAATGCACAGCTGAAGTGAAATCCATATTGTTTTGCCATTGGAAAATCCTCCAGTTGATCAATATAAGGAATATTTTATCGATCATTGTTGATTGAGTCTACACCCATTCATTTCGTTGATTTTTGGATCCTCTTGTAGTGGTAAAGTTATTGTGGAAGGTTGAAAGAAACCTTAGTTTCTAAAGTTTCATGATTTGTCGAAGGTGGAAGTGTTCTTTGGTTGTAAGTGTTGATGAGTGTCTCGATGGTGTCTAAGAGGACCTTTGGGTTCTTCAAAGTTTCATTGATGCATTAATTCATGTTAAGCCACGGGTGTGGGAAATATGGTCACGATAGGATATTGTGGCCACTTTCTAGAATTGTGTGTTGTTTGGGGATGTTGTATAAGGTCCCTCTCCATGCATTGTTTATATCAGTCACAATGGCCATGTTCGGTGATGACTTATGATGTCATGTGCTTGATTGACCATATAGGTGAAAGTTATGAAATCCTCCGAGAGTCCCTGTTATGTTGGGAAAATGTCTCCCTTGGAAAAACTTCAAAATCATCTATTTTATAGGAATGTGAGTGTAGGTGTTCTTTACTTCTATTGTTTCTCACCTGAAGAAACAAGTTGTGATGTGTGTGTATCTTCTCAGCCCTTATTTCAGTGAAATATCGGGATAAGGTAAAGTGTGTTTGGAATGTGTTATGTCTAGAAAACTTATTTGGGACTGCGGTGTAGTTGTTGGTGGAACCGAAAGAATAATTCTCATTTAGTGGGTTTCCTAAGACTAACTGCGAGGCCGAAGATGCTTCAATAATTTGAGCTCCAACCATAGGTCTCGGAGAGAAGCTGGCTCGTAGTCAGGGGAAATCACAGGTTCATTTAAACCCTTGTAATATTTCATATCCTCGGTGTGAAAGATAGGAAGTGTTCAAACCTATGGTTTCGTCATGGTTGAGCACATAGTTTGTGCACGTTTAGTAGTGGTCGTGTGCTAGGAAGCCATGTAGAAAGAATTATATTCATAGTTAGTGCACAGTTTCCCAAACCATGCAGACTAATCCTGTGCCCTTCCTAAATCTTTGATTTCTTTTTGGGTCTTTCTGTGTCGGCCCACGCTGGTCTGTTAAGATGGTCAGTTCTTATGGTGGGGAGACCCACTATGATTCTCATGAATATTCCTTCATAAAAATTTAATGTAAGTATATACCTTTTACTAGAGAGTATGTTTGGGCCTCCCACTATTAGTGTCTTGATTCTGTCTTGGGAAAACAATTTAAGTTGTCTCTTATGGTGGGGAGCCCATTTGTGTCTCTTCATACGAGTAACTCATATTTTTTTTCTTTGGACTTGTCTGGGAAGTTGGTATTATCATTCGAAGATATATAACTACCTACATATTCACTGGGTAAACATTGATATTGGAGAGTTTCCAATGGTTTAGTTATAGTAGGTAAGTGTAACCTTGTTCAATGTTGTTTTTTTTGGGTAAATTGATTGAGTATTGTTCAGATTGTATTTGACGAGTTTTCATTTGGGATAAATCCTGGATGTACATTATTTTTCAGGAAAGTGGTGTAAGTTTGGTTTGTGACTGTATTCCTTCCATCATTAATCACTGGAGGTGTTTTGACCTTTGGGGGTGAAACCTGGCAAAGGTGTACCTATTGGTTTCTCAGTTGGGTTTGGTTGTTGCTTTGACCTTGCTGTGACTTTCCGGGGCGGAAAGTTTTCAAGGTGGGGAGAATTGTCACGTACGTAACCTATTTTAGGGTTATTTTAAATTTATTTTCCACTCATGATTTGTTTTGGTGGTTTCCAAAGGTTTTATTTAGAATAGGTGAGTTTTCATGAATTGGGCCAAACTGCGAGCCCAATTCCAGATTTAAAAATAAATTTTGTTTCATTTATAACATTTTCAATTTTTAATATTTTTGACTCATTCCAACTCCTAATTGTTACCCCCTGATATATTAACCCCAAATTTAAATTTGGGGCCTTTATAAATCCATAAGCATGGGGGATTTTTGTTTTTATTTGAGAATTGGGCCAACCCGAAGGCCCATTTTCCAGTTTTAAATTGTTTCATTAATTTATTAATATGTTATTCATTAAAATGGATTGTTCGGTGATTCCACCTCCCTATCGACCCTAAGAATCCCAGGCGCGACCCCATGCCCTCCTCCCACAATTTGGAGCTCGATAGAGTCGCGAAAATAGTCGAAACTTTCTGGATTTCAGAAATCGTCCAGATTTTGGAGAGGTAAATTGATCCTTTCATAACTCCTTCTATTCTTAATCTTTTCCCTCCATTCCAATTCCTAAATGACCTAATAGTTCTTGTGAGACCATCCCCTGAGTTTTGGCCGTTTTAAATTTTAGATACTAGTGTTTTGGGGAGATTCATTCTAGATTTCTCAAGTAAGTTTGTCCATTTCTTTTCCCCTTTCAAATTGATTAGGGTTTCATTCTATTTTTTTAGGGTTTCCTCCATTTTTATTGAAGTGAACAATGACCAGTGGGTAGGGGTTCGAACCTAAGGTTTAACCTTGGGTTTTCTTGGTCCAATTTGCTATTTTTATGTTTGATCTACCCTTCTTGAGGTGCGGCGGTGGTGCGTTTGTGTTTTCGCACAAAGGATTCAATGGTTTCATTTGATTTGATAGGTGATTCCAATGTTGATGCATTCTTTGTGTATTAGCATGCTGTATTTATCATATTTTTAGATTTGTATAATTTTATTATTGCTACAAAAATTGGTTCTAATGATGTTTCCATTGCAATTGATTTTAAAATGCCAATTTGGTGTGAAATTGGGGGTTTTCCAAAGAAGTGTTTTGTTTGTTTATTTGGGGATGCCCTATAAATACTTAGTTGTTTTTATTGATCTGTAATAAGGCATAAAATACTGTTTATAATGTTTATCCCCTTTGGTAATTGATGCAAATAATGAGTTTTAATTGTGCTTTGAAAGAAAGTGAAGTTTTGGTTCCACTTTTGTGTGAAAATGAAGGTTTTACAAAGAGAACACTTCTTGTTTAACATGAGGATGCCCAAAAATTGATTTGTTGTTTTAATTGATATTTATTGGGCTGCATTTACTGTTTTGGTAACTTACAATTGTGAACATCGTGGACAAGTGGGTTTCTTAAGGGGTTTTGTGTGCAAAACTACATGAGATTTTGTGAAATTGATTTATTCAAATTCAAAGAGTTTGTTGTGTGTTTTAAGTGGTATAAAATGAGATAGCTACTGTATTTGGTGTATGTGACCATTAGTGGTGTTTTAAATTAAAATGGTTGTGTGTTAAATCCTGAAATTGTTTGAGCACAAAGGGGGAAGCCCGGGTACCTAGGTGGGGCGGATTTGTACTAGTACGGCTAGTGGACCGGATGGGTTTTGTCCCTGTTTCACTTAGCATTTGGATAACGAAAACTCTAACTAAACTATGTGGATGATGGTTGGGGACCACTAGGTTATGGGTATGTTCCCTATTAGTGGCTCGTGCACGAGAAAGGATTTTACTATGGTTACATTACACTGAGGTACGAGGTACATGGGGCCTGAGACTATCTAGTGCCTAGGGGTGTTCCCGGTTTTGTTGCTCAGTGGATTTGTGGTATTTGCCCTTGTTTTTGGGTGTCTTTGGAATTATAATGCAGTATCTAATATTCCTATTTAAATGTGTTAACATTCTGAAAGTTTTATCTTGAAAAATGTTTTCGATTTAAAGTTTCATTTTGTGGAATTTTTCACCGCTTTTAATTGCATATTAAAACTGCTTGCTTTTTCACCTTGTATTGCATGCACCTTGGAATCATAGGGTGGTATCCTATTGGGCTTAGGCTCACACCCTACATACACCCCTTGGGTGTAAGTAGACCTTTTTTTGACCCTGGTAAAGGAAAGGCTAAGGGTGATGGCGGTTCAGGGTGTTAGTCCTCATCCTTGGGGCGGAGTAGTGGAGACGACTTGGGGGTGATGACCCCTTGTCATGTGGAGTCCATGGGGCTATTTTGTTTCTGTTACATTGTGTCTTTGGCCTTTTGTATTGACTCTAAACCTGTGTATTCAGTTCTGGTTTTTGTTTAAACATCATTTGGTATGGATTTTCAGACTTAGTTTATTGATTGTTTTTAATGGTTTATGACTTCATATTCGGGTAAATCGTTCACAAACCTAAATAAATGATACCCGGGCACTTGTGCCAGCCCGTGGGGATAGGGAACGCCCTTCGGGTCATGTCACGGGCTGGGTTTGGTGCCAGTTTGGGCGGCGACCAGATTTGGTTCGTGACAATTACCGTAGGTCATGGCACAAGTCCTTGACACAGAGACCAGGAGTCCTTCAGTATACATTTTCTCATTATGTTTTAGTATATGACCAACCAAGTGATTATTTCGACTAGAGGAATATCCTTGGTTATATAACCATTACCTATGAGAATGAGGTTTATGTGAAAATGGAACATGATGACACAATGATGATGCATGCTCAGTTTACCTTTCTAGAATTTTAATGAAGATGTTAGCATTACATAATGTACATTTTACAAGATGTAGTGGAACTATTTATGCGCAACTCTGATAATTTTCATACTTAGTAGTACTTTCATACTTTTCATGTTATTCTTAATATACATGGTATAATTTATGAACTTTTGTACAAACTTGCTTACTAGCTTTCTGTTAAATTTTCAAATACTTGTGTGTGAAATGCTTTAATTGTTTTATAGAAACATTTGAAATGTCATTATGTTTTTTCTTTAAGGAATTATTTTAAGTATGATAAAATATTTTCAAAGATATTTTTTAAAAAGTTGTATTGAGTATTTTCAAAACCCATTACTTAGTATTTAAATGCTCACCCTACGTTTTAAATGAAAAATTTGCAGGTATTTGTAATGCCTTCAAAGAAGTGTCAGAATGAATCTCATTTTCCCAGAACCTGAACCTCACAATCCTCTGTAGCATGAGACATGATGTGATGAATATAACTGTAATGTAATAATTGTGGTATATCGTGTCTCATGGGCACCAGCTCCGGGAACTCGGGGGTCAGGTTTTTCCAGTTTCTATCATAGGATAGGTTCAGACAGTTCTGGAATACCAGGTAATAAAAATAAATAGCTTTAACTGAACCTTACTAAGAAAATATATTATAACTTTCAGATGGAAGATGAAAATGTTCCTACCAATCTACTATCACTCCCCTCAGAAGCCCTAGAGACTGTTGTGTCTGTATCTAGTCGAGATAATTTTCTTAACTATGATCATATCCGCATGACGTGCAAACACCTGTGTGATCTGTCAAACTCAACTCAGGTGCTTCAGCTACACTGGGGATTAGGATTTGATTAACTTCTTATGATGATGACCTAATTTCCCTCCTATGTAAATTGGGTAAGATATCATGACGGACTTTTTAGAGTGTTCACGGCAGGTGAGGACATTGGCTTTATGGTCCTCAACACTTTTCAAGAAGCTGCTGCTGTCGGAGACCTTCGAGCGGGCTATCTTTGTTAGGTTTTGAACTACAGCTTTTGGGGCCATTTGTTAGACTTCAGAATGATAGTAGATGAGTCCACATGACTTTCTTGCAGGAAAAAAGTTTATTTAGATGTCTCTCAACATCATACCCCTCATGCCAGACTCAGGAGACGTGACCGGTGTCCCCATGAGTTTAACCCTGAATACTTAACCTGTGTTTGGTTTGAAGAGATAGGGAGTTTTTCTGCTCTGTGTGGAGTTCATATAGTAGATCATTAAGGGAAATTAGGCACTGATGATTAATAATAAACATGTGTTTTATTGAAATGTTATCTTTTCCATTCTTGTCTTTACATTGTCTGAACTTTCAACATGAATTCTCATGAGTATATTTTTAGATGGCTAGACGAACAAATCTCTCATCCCTATCTGATGAGATTTTGGAGGATATCTTAATCTGGACGTGCACTGTGGGCTATCCTTCTTTCCTCAACCTGTGAGGATCATGTCAACACATGTGTGACTTGTCTAACAGCCATAAAATCCTTCGTTCCTGTCAATAGATTGATCATGTCTTCCACCTCATCGCCATTACCCAACTCTCGTGTTATATGCGTAGGGGGATATACTTCGAGGGTCTTTTTTGATGTTTCACTTTGGCACATAATTTTTATGCCAGAGCATGTTTCCTAGTGGCTGTCCGAGATGGGAACCTCAGAGTAGCCGTTATGTTATAGATTCTAAACCTCAGTATGTTTAATCACATCGTTCCAATGGAATATCTTGAGCGTGATGTAGTCCAGCAGAGCACCAGAAAATATGTCCATTTGTACATCCCCGAATTTATTACTACTCGAGCCTCCCTATGGAAGCCTATGTGTAGAATGCATGAGTAGGAGTTAAAAACATTCTGCTCGTGGTGTAGTTGGGCCAGTTAAGCAGAGGAATTGATTACCAACCTCGGTATTCTGTTGACTGAGCCAAATCACTCATTTAGGTGATGATGATCATCTAGGGAATTAATTTTCTAGTTTAGAATTTCAAGAATGCAATTCTTTGTAGGGGTAATAATGTAACATCCCAAGAATTGGTGTTTCATATAATGGTAAATTTTACATTTTATGTTACCCATTAATCGAACAAACTGGTTTCATATATAAAGGAATAATAAAATTTTAATTTATTATGAAATAGAGTGAACACTCAAAATGAACAAAAAGACACTTTATTCAAATAGGAACACCATAGTAGTTACAATACAATGAGATCAAATGGGAAATTGAGATAACCAAAAATACCAATTAAAAACCCAATTAAGATTCTAGGAAGGCCACTTAAAACAACGAGAACCTCGAGAAGACGATAGGGGTCTTTAGTATCCATTATAACGAACATAATAATGGCTGAAGCTACCGAAGCCACACTAAGCACTAAAGGGATGATTTGAACCATATTCTCCTTCTTCTTCTTCATCTTCAATCACCTTAAACTTAAGACACCCCATGTCTTGGTTTTATAGGGCACTAATCCAACCGTTACCTTTTTATATAGCTGTTAGAGTCTTTGAACCTCTTGACCATTGGGGTTTTCTATAAATTAATGAAGTATATCTTCTTTACAAAAGAAAGGTTTTTATAATTCTTCTATAATTTTATTTTATGTTATATCTCTAAATGTCATAGTTTTAAAATAAAATAATACTTTTATTTGTGAACCTAGTTGTTTTCACGAATCCTAATGTTTATTTATATAGTTCAAAACCTTGTAATTTGAGATATCTTTTAAATATTATAAAGTCTATAAATCCTAAACAGGGTATTTTAAAAATTATGAAACCAACATACCTTTGTTGGCATGGTTTGAAAGTAAGGAGTGTGTTTTCATAAACATTTTAGAGTTGAGTATATTAATTATGAAATATAAATATATTTTATAAGATTTTTATCAAATATTAAAGTATTTTGAAAACTAGAATTGGATTTTGGATTTGAAAATTATAAATTCATAGTATTTATAATAGGGTATAAATTCAATTTATAATATTAATGTTTCATACATTATTATATACTATTTAGTTTAAAATTTATATGTTCTATTATTTAAATTAATTTTTAATAAAAATTGGGAGGGGACCCGGCCAGCCAAGGGTAGCCCTGAAGGCCAAGGCCAAATCCCCTAAGGCGACTGAAGGGACCCAAGGGTGTCCGAGCCAAGTAGAGGCTAGGCTAGGTCGCACGCGGGCCTATGTCTAAGGCCCACGGCCCACGGTGCGTGAGGGTGGGCCAAAGGCCCACAGGGTCCCATGTATAAGGCCCCTTGTCCTATGTTCTTGTGTCATCAGGATGAGGCGAGAGGGCTTAGAATTATAATACGTGCTTGAAATTCAGTTCATTTCAATGCTGGATGGCGAATTTTCGATGACACGTGATCTGAGCCGCCCGTAGCATCTCGCGCTCGATCTGATCCATTCGCACGATCGAAGACACATGATCACCCCACTTCTCCTTGTGACCGTCTGATATCACATGAGATCAAATCCGGGCCCTCCATATTTTTTTACGCTTGACCCATCTCCCATTTTTTTCTCGAGCCGTCTGATCAGGCTGCCTTTAATCCTGGCCGTCCGCCCCTCCTTTGTGTCATCGTCTTCTTCAGCAAGCCACACCAATGGGCATCGTGATCACCACCTCCCTACTCCACTGCTCCTCTTCGGCTCATGCTCACCCATCACCTTCCAAGGGTCCCTTTGCCACACCTTTCTCCAAGCATACACAACTTGTTATTAATTTATCCCTCCCAAGGATCATCGACTCGGGTAAGCTTTATATATATGTATATATAAAATTATGCATTATTGTATCTTTGGGTTTCTCCAACTCGAAGTCTCGTCTTCTCCCTTGCTAGTCAAGCAGTAGGGTCCTCTGATGTTTTAGTCGAGGAATGTTGGTCTTTTAAACCCCCCCCCCCCCCCCACCTTTGATGCATATGATCCCTACGGGTTCATCTCCTCTAATCTCTCCCACGAACTCCCAAGCTCCCCAGCAAGCTCTTGCCAGTCCGAACCCTCCTCCTCCATCTCTGTAAGGGTTTAGTTTTCATTAGTGTCTAATTAAAAAAACCCTTGTATATATATATTCTTCATAGACGGCTATATATATATATATACACGCACTCTCCTCTATTTTAAAGCTTCCAATAAGACATTTTATGTTTTGGTAATATTTGAAAGAGATTATCATGATATGTTTTTAGTTTACAAAACCCATTTTATATAGTTATATGTATATACGGTTTACATATATAAATATATCTATGTATTTCAGTTTTAGAATGTTTTAAATGTTTACAAGTCCGGATGATTGCGATTCTTATTGTTATTAACGTTTAGAAATAATGAAAGAGTATACTTTGAAATGTTCTTATTAAATCAAAACCAAATATACAGTTACGTACATTCATATTATACATGGGTAATTAATTACAATATTTTTTATGATTTTAAATGATTATTTACAAACCTTCAATAGTGTTTTAGATGCGAACTAAGTTTTGGGTTTAAATGAAATTATGTTTATAGAAAAAAACCTTAATTTTTATATATTTATAAGGTTACATATATAATAAACCTTATATGGATTTAGTTTCAATCATGTAAATGGTTGGAAATATTCAGATCATAATGAATTTAATGTACCTTGTTTAAATTGTGTAAAAACCCATATATACACTTTGTGTATATATGGTTATGTGTATATGTATTTATAAGTTTCATTTCCAATCCCTAATTTTTTGGTATATGTAAGTACATCTGGTCATATATGTTTTCAAATGAAATTGATTATGATTTTCAAGACATTAATTATAAACCATAAATAATATTTTAGATGCAAATTAGGCTTTTGGTTTAAGTGTAATTATTTTGTGGTTTTAAAACAATAGTTTTTATATGTTTCTGTGTTTTTGCTTCCATATATAATAAACCCTATTTTCAAATACAATTCTAAGGATTTAATTGATGTTTTAACACATGTAAGGTTTTAGTGTTTTCCTAAGCCTATATGTATTTTATATATGAGAATACATTAAAGATCATGTTTAATTAATTAGTCATACTCTCATATACCCTAGATGTAAATTTTGTTTTTAAAAGAATGTGCTTCGGCCTATTTTGAATTAAAGGATAAAAAATTCAGGGATTTATGTTATCATGTAGTAACCATTTATTATTTGATGTTAATCATGCTGTAGTGATTATTAATGGTTAAACTGATTATGGTTTAATTTCAAGGTCAAAGTCATGTATATCACAATAATTAATGTCATGTATTTTCTTTAACTATTTCATTTACGTGAATTGGAATATTAAAGAGTTAACATTTAACACCTCTTATGGAAAACCTTACCATTTTATGTGCTTGAGTAATTATCCTGTGTACATAGATTGTTTACTAAACCATACCTGCTTTTGATTAATTATTCCATTTTGCTATATTATCTATCATGTCATGTATTTTTAGTCTAATTCTATAATGGTTTCTTTGTCCATATTATTGATCATTATACCATGATAATAAACTAAGAACTAAAGTACCCAAAGTGGTATGGGACACCTTGGGTAATGAGAAATAAAATATTCAAAGTGGTATGGGACACCTTGAATATTAGACCATATTAACATATGAGCAATGTATTGGACTATCGAGTTCGGGACTAGTTAAAAGAAAGCCCTCCAAGTTGGGGACTGGTTAAAGTAAGGCCTCCAGGTTGGGGACTTGTTAATGTTAGCCCTCCAGGTTGGAGACCGGTAAAAGTAAGATCCTTGATGCATCGATAGTTCTCAAGATAGTGGGATTGGGTTATTACCCGTAGTTCATGGCACAAGGCCTTGACATAGAGACCATGAGTCCATCAGTATACATTTTCTCATTATGTTTCAGTATATGAACAAACAAGTGATTATTTAGACTAGAGGAATATCCTTGGTTATAGAAACCTTACCTATGAGTATGAGGTTTAAGGGCACATGGAGCATGATGACACAATGATGATGCATCCTCAGTTTACCTTTCTAGAATTTTAATGCAAATGTTAGCATTACATAAAGTACATTTTACAAGATGTAGTGAAACAGTTGATGCGAAACTCTGATAATGTTCATGCTTAGTAGTACTTGCATACTTTTCAGGTTATGCTTAATTTACATTGTATAATTCCTGCACTTTTGTACAAACATTTTTACGAGATTTCAGAAAAATGTTCAAATACTTGTGTACGAAATGCTTTAATTGTTTTATAGAAACCTTTGAAATTCCATGATGTTTTTCCCTTAATGAATTATTTTAAGTATAAGAAATTATTTTCAAAGATAGTTTTTCAAAATCTTTATTAAGTATTTTCAAAACCCCTTCATGAGTATTTAAATGCCCACCCAACATTTTAAATGAAAAAATTTCAGGTATCAGTAATTCTATCAAAGAAGTTTCAGAATGCAGCTGGTTTTCCCAAAACCAGAACCTCACGATACTCTGTATCATGAGACATGATTTTATGAACTTAAATGTAATTTAATAATAGTGGTACATCATTATCATGGGCACCGGCTCCGGGAACTTGGGGGTTGGGTCCTTTCAAATAATCTACTAAAATCTAAAAAATTTATCTTGTACACATATCAGAATTAAAATATTAGTGAAAACATTGTTTATCTCCCTATAAATATATTATTTAAATTTATATTCCCATCATACCAATATAAAATTTTTGTTATTAAACTTAGCTAAATCCAGTGGTTTAGTAAATATTTTAGTATATCAAACTTATATAGAAATATATTTCAAAAAATATATTTCGTTTTTAAACACTATCTCTAAGAATGTGATTCCTCATATCAATACTTTTATTTAATTATTTTAAAGACATAGACCTTACTATCTAGAGTCAATGTCAACATCATTACATTAGTTCTAAATAAAAGCTATCACATCATAATAGACCTAATATTTTAGTAGTATTAGTGAACCATGTACATAATTGATTTAAGTATTACATTTGGAAACATGAAAAACAATACAGTGAAAGAAAAAAATCTACATCCTTGAACTCATTGAAATATTTGTTATTAATGTCCTAGGGGAAAAGAAAAAATAATATAGAGATTATATGAACAATCGGAGTTATGTAAATTAGAAGATATCGTGAATAAATAAATCATAATCAATAAGACATAATCAATTTTGAAACATAAATATCTAAACACGCATTCTATATAATCAATAACATGAGAAGAAAATGCTTTCAGGGATAATATAAATTAAATAATATCATGGAAAAATGTCACTGGATTCGTAATGAAAGAAATTGTTAATATTTAATGCCATGATCTCCGACATCATGATATCTATACCATCAATATCATTTATAATATAGTTTAAGACTATGGGTAAAAATTCATTCAATGTTATTTTATTTATTTGCCTCATGATACTATTTATACATTAAGGGGATTTATAAATCTAGGCCCCACCCATAACTACATGTCTTACACATTGCTCATATATTAAATGATCAATTTAATTAATGAACAATATTCTTTATTAATAGATTCTTTTATTGAATAATTAATACAAAATATCAATATTTCCATAGTCAATAATATATATTTTAGTGTAAAACATTATATGTGGAATTAATATATGGGTTAAGTAATGAACATATCCATGATATATAATATGGATATTTATGGGAAACGTAATGTCCATTGATTAAAAGAAAGTGAATATTTCAATTGATTTTTGCAGATTATAAAAATTAATCAAGAAATATAATTTCATTACCCCCCTCCCCCTAATAAAAAAATATTATAAATCATTTAGAGAAAGAATAAGGATGGTATCATTTTTACATATCCTTAGTGGATTTTATGTAAAATTAATGTTTCTTTTCATTGATGAATAGAAATATATTTAAAACCATTCAAGAAAAAAATTACCTTATAACATTGAAAAGAAATTTAAAAAATATATGTATACATAATATAAGAAAAATAATTTCCATTATTAATGAAATTTATAATGTTTAATAGAATCATCAGAATAATGAGTGGTCATGATATTATGCATGTTTTTTTCATGTTGATTATGTTAAAAAATATTCTTTTCCCATTTTTAAAAGAAATGGAAAATATACATAGTTGGGGAAATGAAATAAAGAATAATTTTGTTTAATAAAAGATACATTTATGGGTCAAAAATATTTTTAAAAACCGTATTAATTCTTTTATACAACATAGATTTAGAAGAAAAATTATTTTAAACTAAAGAGATTCACACATAAATCTCTTACCACTTTAGTAACTTTTTAATCCTAAACCCTATTGAATTATTAAATTCAAGTGAAAAAATAAATTAAATGAGTGTAAACATTTTCATTTTATAAAATATAAAATGGTTAGTTAATATACCTCATAAAAGGGTATAGCTGAATAACAAAACAAATTTATTCAAGAATCCATTTTAAGATGAGTAACCTATAAATGATAATAAGGTAAAAATCAATAAATGAATCCATTATGTGTATAGAATGTAAATTAAATTAAAATAATTGATAATTAAATATAAAATAATCAAAAAATATATAAAAATAACTGTGTAATTTCAAATTCATTAAATAATTAATATAGACCAATGAAAATAAATTATGTTATGAAGTTCATTACCATTTGGTAAATTCCAAGTAAAATACCCTTGGATGAAATAATTTAAATTGAAACTAAAAAAACTAATGAATTATAAAGAATTCAAGATATTATATGTAAAAGGGGAACTATATACACCATATAAAATAAATTTTGTTCATAACATCACAATATGCGTTAGTAAAAGGAAATTGAGAGAAATTCCATTACCTCAAGTTTACTTTCGGTTACCTCACTTTAACCACATGTGTAATGGTTTTAAGAATGATATTAATTTATAAAAGAACCATATTCATGTTTATAATATCGTATCTGAATCTCTTGTTACATATTACCACATGGTTGTTAACAATACTTTATTATTATTATTCTTTTAGGTGCTAATTGCTTTGTTTTTAATACATTTTTAACATCAAAGTTCAATTTCTTATGTATATGATACAATTACATCTTATAAAAAATTATTAATGTAATAAATATATTATTTAATTTTTTTATTCATTTTAAAACATTTCATGAATTTTTCTCATGTAAAATGAGTCGTATCACTTCATAGAGATAATAATATGTACGTTCGCACAGACGAAAATATATTTACACTAATGGGTAAAATGGTAAATGAGTGGATGGAATATTCATTTTAAAGAATTAATATAATTTTTTATGTGTTATATATATTCATTATTTCCATCATTATAGATACCCATGTGAGTTTGTGAGGAAAACAATTTGCATATGTTCGAAAGGTGATAGTCGGTTGTACACACAAGCAATGGATTTGTTTCCCATATTTTAGAGAAAGATATGGATTGATATTATTATATGAACATAATAAAACCTCATTAAATGATATATACTTTTTTATTGTATTCATATTGTTAATAATTAATTAAATGTTGTAAAATAGGAATGAAAAAGAAAAATTTTCATTAAGATGATTACCATTTCTTAGAGAATCCCCCTTTGAATTTCCTCTTAAAGACATTACAAATGGTCATTTTGAAATACCAAAAGTGCTATAATTATTATTATACTGTTGGGGTTAGATTTTAGTATGGTTTTATCATGAAAAATAGCACAAGAAATATGATTACATGAATGAATAAATTGTCATTTTATAATTGAGGATGAGTGACATTTTTGTAAATTCCCAAAACTATACAATAATGGAAAGTCAGAATCAACTCACGTGCCTAAAAAATTAAAAAATAATGGTTTGTATGGAATTTTAGATCAACAAACACCTCCAAAACATAAAAATAAACATTTTATTACATTATGCTCCATCATTTTTTACTTTTATCATTTTATTTTTCACCATAGAAACTAGTTTTTTAACCTAGGTAATAAATTTATTAATCTTAAAATAAATTGGTACTTATTATACAATTTATACCAAATAATTATTAAGATGAAATAAAATTTTTCAAATAAAAATTCCATGTGGGTGGAACATTAATTTTAAAAACAGTGTGTGTAATGTCCAAAACCCAATTTCATCTTTAATTGTGGTAAATATACTTTACATTCATTACTAATGATTATAATAAGAAATTAAAATTAAATTATTATATAATATTAGTTATGTTTTAAATTTACATAATTTTAATTTAAAAATAAACATACAAATCCTGTTGAAAAATGTGTTTTCATGAAATTCATTTTTTCATGCATAAGATAATCTTGCTTTAACTATATGATTAGTGATCATAAATATATTTATTTAATATAATATATTTACATATATAATCTGTAAATTTAATTTAACATTTTTATTAGAAAAAATCTATTTTTAAGCCTAAATATAAAATTATACCACAATCAAGAGTAAAAATTATTAAAATATAATTAATTATATTGTAAATATATATTATATGATTATTTAATTTGAAATAAAATTCAAAAAATAATGGTTGTTTAAAATTACTTAATTTAATGGAATGAAATAGTAGTATCTGAAAAATTGATATATTCCCAATTCCCTAAAAATCACTCTTTTGGGAGAAAGTCCCAAACATTCAACCAAATATAATTTTCATATGATAATATAATAAATGATAAAAATTTTATAATATATAATTTCAAAGAATGGTATAAATTAATTATAATTCCCAAACATAAAATGAAAAATAAAACCATTTTGAAGAAAAATGTGTTCACTAAGCATTTATAAATAAATTCGTATTGATTAAGACCTATATATATATATATATTAAATAAAAAATTTAAACTCTATTCATGAAATCTAATTCAATGGTAAGGTTATAATTTTCATGTTTAAATAGTATATTTTTTTGCTATTTAATCTCGGTTTTGTGTGTTATATACACTATCGAACAAAATTTTCTTCTTTTAAAATCTTGGGGTTTCATATACCGCAAGATATAAAAGAAATTAAATTTATCTAAAATAAATATTATTTAATATATAAGGGTTTTCTTTTATCCTACCCTTTAATAAATTGTATCCTTGTAATTTTAACTTCACATGGAAATCAAGGGTTTGAAATTTAAAAATTATTTTGTTGGAAACCCGCATCATAAAAAGGATTTAAAAAACATCATATTAAAAATGGGAAAGGTTATTAAAATGTTAATCTGTAATAACATATAAATAGGTTTAAATATATTAGAGCATTGGTGGGAAGTGAAAATATTAACATGGAAGAAAATTATAAATATTTACGGAGAGTGGTAGAGATCATTGATCAAAAAAAGTGAATGATTAAAATAATATTAGAGATGAGAAAACCATAGGTCTATGTTGAGTTAGAAGAACACTGGTTCATCAGATATGAATGTAATATGATAATATTTTTATTCCCAGATCATTTCCTATATTTGTGTGAGTATTTTAATATCATGATATTTATTAGTGGAAAATATATTTAATTGATATCTAATTTTCTAAATAGGAAAAAATTCGTCATTTTATTGATCTTTGATCAATTTCTAAATCATTTCATACTCCCAGAAATAAATATTTGAAATGAATTTTTTTCACTAATGTTGTAAAATAATTATTAAATGATTTATATATTACAAAACATAATATACCTTTATCCCTACAATCATTCATAAAATCAAAATGATTATAATCAATCATCCAATATGGGAAAGTATAATATATTATTGTATAAAACCTCAATATTAATAGCTAAAATTGAACTTAATTATATCTATAAGTATCTATTAGTCAAATAATTTAAGGTAAATATATGTAATATTAACCAATAAATCACATAGTACAGTGATAGGGATTACACCCTTTTAATCTGTAGGTTGTGGGTTTAGTCCATGTGGCCTTTTCTGATGTGACGGGTCGTCACCAGGAATGTGGGTCATATTTTTTCCAAACTATATCAATATAAATCCTATAAAATTCCAAAATTATGATGAACTAAAATTAACACAACATCAATGATAATATAAAATATATTTAGTATAAATACCTTTAATCTTATCTCCATAAAAGGTAATGTAATTCTTACTCAAATAAAATTTTCATATTCAAAACCAATTGGTTCTGTTTTTATAAATGAATCCAAAAATTTCATTAATTTTTATAAAATCCCATAACATAATGCCTCAAAAAGTGGTTTTAAGACATTGAACATATAATCAATCATAAAATAATAAACCCATGATGATATCCATAATCATTAATTTAATCTCCATATAAATACATATATTATTCCAAAATTAACACAATCCTTAGATGTTTCATGTTTCTTATAAAAAAAATATTGTGTGTGATAATACATCTTCAACAGATTTATTGAATCCAAATACCTAAATACTATATTAGTTTTACTTCAACAAAGTTCTTTCCTTTGACTAGGTGTTAATCTTTTAAAGTGGTAACTAACTCAAATAATTATCAGATTCCCCACATTTAAGACAACGAACTATAAATGGATTCCTATGATGAAATTAACTTCTCTCTACTAAAATCCAAACTTTTTCTTATAAATATGTGACTCTATACCCTTATTTTCAATAGATAAATAATTTTCATGGTCCTTTGATGCATTCTACATGGTTTATCATTCTATATTTATGACATGAAGAAAGTCAAGTTTTTTTTCTTTGAGAGTTTAAACCACCCAAGCTCTTATTGGAATCCATACTTCTATTATTTGGTGAGTCTGATAGTTGGTCAAGGTATATATTTTTAATCATATGTTGTGATAACTGATTAGATATAATCATGACATCATTCACAAAAATCATCACCCCATTTTTATACTCATTATCACAATATTTTCTATCATATTCAATGTTACCACGATTCCTTCAGGTTCCTGCCATTGACTAAAACAAGAAATCAAATTGTGACCAATAATAATCATATTGAAAAAACTATATAATAATATATAGTATATCTGTAACATCCCAGGTAAATAAAGAAAAAAATTTCATATTTATTAATAGTTTTGAATTAAATATTAATTTTAATTTAATGGAGACACTATGTTCTATGGCGTACCCAATATGCAACAACATGTTTCTTTGAAATATTATGTTTCACACTAATAATATAATAATATTATTTTAAATGGTAGTTATCTTATCCACTATATTAGCGGGAATGAACAGAACTAACTACAATATGATTATATATGTTTTTTAAATGTTTTTTACATTAATACAATAAAAGTTAGAAGATTAGAATGTGAATGAATCTAATTTTAAGCATAAATACTCTAATATTCTTTAAAAGGTCAATTTACCACCTTTTAAAGGAGAAAAATCTTTAAATATATTTTTGGTCAATTTTATATGTTATATTTTACAAAAAAAAATCTTTTTTAGATTCGGGACTCTAAATTTACTTTGGGTAAATTTTTGGTCTCTTTATAATAAAATTAAGTTGTCTATGAATAATGAAAAATATTGTATTTAAATTCAAAAGTGACTTTTAATATAATTTATTTATATGGTTACATTATTTTTTTAATTGGTTTTAAAGTTTAATTAGATTATATTTTTACCAATTAATCTAATGTTGGCCGATGTAATTAATTTCACTTTGAAATTTTACATAAATAGGTATCAATATTTTGATAGTTATTGTTTCCGAAAAGCATGATATTTGTTTTAAAATGGGGATTAATTTTAAAATAATTAATGAAACTTATATTTTTTGAATTTGGTAAAATAGACATCATTTTTTAATTTGAAATATCAAATATAGCTTAGGATGAATAGTTTTTTTTTTCTGAAAAGCATCAGTTTTTGATTAATAGTGAAACCACTTAGTAGTAGTTAAAAAACTTAATTTTCATTTAAATGAAATATTACTACTTTTGTAAATTGAATTTCTAAAATCCTACTTATATAGTTTTTATTAGTAAGTAAAATTTGGTTCAATAAGATGAAAGTAATTTTTGGTGAATAGTAACATTTGATTTTTATTTACCACAGTTAAAGGTAAATAGGGTAAATATTATAATAATATATAATTACCTTAAAAATTATTCGAACCTTTTAAATCGAGTCATTTACAACCATGGGAATCTTTGGGTCGATTTTGGGACCCCATGGATCCACTTATGAGTTATAATGACACTTTATTTTAATTAACTTAAAGTAAAGACATAAATGACATAAACAAAATTCATTTAGTAAATAAATTTTTACATTGTGTTATATAAGTCATATTTTTGACTATAAATATTATTTGTAAATATAAATATATTTCCTAAATTATGGAATTTTTTTATAATTTTTAGACATCATATAATTTAAATTATTTATGACACAATAACGATGAAGTATTTACCTCAGTAATAAATTATTTAAATAAATAAGATTAAATATATTAAAACAATATCCAAACCCAGTCAAATTATTATTGGAAGATTTTATTTTGACCATGAGTCGTCATTTATTCGACTTTAATTATTTTTTGATCTTTAGAAACCCAAGATATTTTAATAATAAAATAATATTTGCAAATATTTCAAAAGATCTCCTTCCCCCATTATAAAAATCCCTCACTTATAAATCATTCCTCACACCTCTAAAGATTTTTGTCTCATCCAAAACCTTTCCAAATAATCTCTCAAGATCACTTTTCATCTCTTAGAAGCCATAACATAGGCCAAATGCACTTCAAGAAGTCTCTTTGGTTCAAACTAAAGGGAGTTACCCAAATTTAAGGTAACGATTTCTCTTAATTTTTTTTCTTTTATTTTAATTATCCAACCCATAAACTCATTTTATTCCTTTATTTTATAACAAAACCAATATCCTAAATATAATTGGATGTTGGTATGAGTAGTATTAGAAATACACTTAAACACACCTCCCTCTAATGGGTGAACAACATATTGTTTCTGTGGATGGAAAACTAATGCCTAATTAAATGATGATTGTTCGATTATCTCTTCCCACCTCTCATGGTGGCCATTAAAACGGAAATATATATATGATTTATATTATGTTTATGTTTTTTTATGATTCTGTATTTTACATTTATATCCTACTTTTATGGTTTCTATAATGGGTAAATGCGATAATTTCATTTGAGGAAGTGCGGACTACCGCCCCTCAAAGTGATGTGACTCGTTAATTCCATATGTAGGAAATATAATGTATCGAGTTAATGATATTATATTTGATATTATTCTGGAATTATAATATACCTATGTATCATTATGTTTTAATTCCATTAAAGTATGAAATTGAAATTAAAGTAGCATTCATGCATTAGTACGACTTACCATCTCCATGAACGGTTCATTTCATTTCTTATATCTAATAGTTATAAAATATTATAAATAAAAATATATAATGGATATATATGATATAAATGATATCTAAAATCATGAATTTTATTCTATAGATAATGGACTTTTGAGCACATAGACAGCAGATAAATATATGAAGTTCATTTTTGACTCAAGAACCAAATATCGACAAAATGATCGTTATTAACTTAAATGATTACATAATGTTTATAACATGGTAATAAGTGATATAAAAGGAATAATAAAAATTAAAAGGTTCTTAAGAGTGTATAAATTTAACATTACTTTATTATTCAGGTGATTAAAGAATAGTTGAGTTAAGTCAGACACAAGGTAAGGGAACTTCTTAACCCAATTTCTATTATTTTGGTAAATCTTATACATAATATTTTTTCATGCTATGATTATGTAAGAAATCAGTTTTGATTTCCTATATTGTTTTTCTAATTTATTTATGTGTACTTATAGTGAATACACATTATCGATCTATTTTATTTACAAAATGATCTTGGTAAGGGACTTCGTCTCAATCTCTTTTCCTTGAGGCATATATTGATTTATACATGACTTTATTTTATACGGTGTGTAAACACTTTTGAATTTTCATTTCTTTCAAAGGGAATATTTTTCTACGAAGTGCTCTACTAAACAACAAAAATAATTCCTTTTTAACATAAGTGGTGATAATGACCTTTTTCCTCCACCGTGGGTATTATTTGATCTATGGATTCCTTAACAAGCCATAATGTTTTTAAAATACAAATAAATTCCATAAAATCTTTTATGTATTTTGGTATTGAAAATGGTTTTGATTATTGATTTTTTATGTCAATATATTTAAATGATATATTGTGATTGAAATGTGGAAATATTATATTTCCTTTATGTTTTTTTACGTGTTATGAATATGTTATGATTCTTGGGAATTGTTTATGTATATGGGTGGTTCCGTGATAAACCTAGGGTAGGGGAGCCTGAGATATCTCTTCAATACATTGGGTAACGTGACAGAGGTAAATGTTAATGTTTCTCCTAAGAGATTTAGGCTATATAATGTGATGGGTATTCCATATGTGACTCCATATGTAGTTGTGAAAGCTTAAATGTATGTATGTTATGTATGCCACAAGTTACGTTTATGATTTATGATTTCTATGTGTTAGTAATAAATCTTATGATTTCATAGGTATGTTAGAAATATTATGTTTTGATGGACTAATGTTTACTTTATTTATTTCATAACTCTTACTAAGATTTTTATGCTCATCCCATGTTTTTAAATGTTTTTCATAGTACTTAAATATAAATAGGGTCAAGGACGGGATTAAAGAAAAGTCATGCTATCTAAAACATGGAACTAGACATGAATATTTTTTCAAGAGTTTTTATTTTGTGAAAAAAATGCAAACTGAGTGAAAGTGTCTACTTTATATTTTTATTGAAATGTAATGTAATATTTATGGCCTAATTCTCTAAAACACTAAACCCAAAAAGAACGTCAATGTGAATTATTCATTTAATTCAATATTATGTAATGTTTAAGGCTATGTCATTAGAGTTGGTATCATAGGTTGTTTGAGTCATCTTTAGGAGTTAGGGTATTGTTAAATTAATATACATAAATTAATTTATGATAATATTGAAATGATATAGCCTTTACAGATTACCATGTTGTTTCACCTAAGATATTTCTGTGTTCAGAATGGTTTTATGTAGAGGAAATAGGGAAGATATATCGGGACGACATCAGGTAGAAGACGACCTTCCAAATCAACAACCTCAGACGGTCGGAATCAGAATTGAACAGTTTCATGGAGTGATGGCTCGGTATAATCAGGTGATATATAGTGGTTGTGTTCATAGATGATATTTTTGTCAGGAGGAACAAGAAATTCATATAATGAGTTTTTTAAAAACCTTAAATAAAATGAAACTAAATGGAATGTTTAGTAAGAGTGAATTTTGGTTGCAAAAAAATTCATTCCTTGGTCACATTATTTCAAAAAATGGCATAATCGTTGATCCTTCTAAAACAAAAGTTTTTGAATAATGACCAAGACCCACCAATATAACTGAGATCAGTAGTTTTCTTGGGTTTTCATTTTATTAATGGAGGTTTTTTGAGAATTCTTCACATTTATCTAGCCCACAGACTAAGTTAACTCAAAAATGTGTTATGTTCCTTTGGACAAAAGAATGTGATGATTGTATTTAGGAATTGAATAGAAGATTCTTGAATGCTCTTGTTTTGGTGCTTCCTTCCAAAAATGTTGAGTTTGTTATTTATAGTGATGCTTCATTGAAAGGACTTGGTTGTGTCCTTATGCATAATGATCAGGTAATTTCCTATGCCCCACGTTAGTTGAATCCTCATGAGTTAAATTACCCTACACATGATTTGGAATTAGCCACTGTTGTTTTTGCTTAAAAAATTTGGAGGCATCATTTGTATGGAGTAAAATGTGAAATATATACTGACCCTTAAATTTTAAAATAAGTATACACTTATAAAGAATTGAAAATTAGACAGAGGAGATGTCTAGAATAAATCAAGTATTATGATTGCACGATCCATTACCATTTGAGAAAAGAAAATAAATTGGCTGATGCTTTGAGTCAA
Organism: Viscum album; assembly: GCA_963277665.1. Lineage (NCBI taxonomy): Eukaryota > Viridiplantae > Streptophyta > Magnoliopsida > Santalales > Viscaceae > Viscum > Viscum album. The sequence continues at coordinate 760,342,752 of OY728147.1, forward strand.
AAAAGTATTGCCTCATTAATCATGCTACATTTGGAATGAGATCATTTGGTTTTCGATTTGATGAACTTTGGAATAGAAGTTGTTGGTGCAGTAAATTCCTCTTTTTTGTATCAGGTGTTAGTGAAACCATATCTATCAGATAGAATTAAGCAAGCACATAAGAAAGACAATGAGTTATATAAAAAGGTAGAGTTGGTCTAGAAGGGTAATTTTCCTGATTTTATTGTTGATAATGTTTTTGTTTTTAGGTTTGGGAAAATATTGTGTGTGCCTTTTAATTCATATTTGAAGAAAGAGTTATTATGTGAAGCTCATAGTTCCCTGTTTTAATTTCATCCTGACATTATTAAGATGTATAAAGATCTTCGAGAGTATTAATGGTGGGTTGGAATGAAAAGAGATATTTCTGATTTTACATTGATGTGTTTCACTTGTAAGTAGGTTAAAGTAGAGAGGTAGTTATTGAATGTGATGCTTAAGTCTTTACCAGTTCTAGAGTGAAAATTGGAAAATATATACATGGACCTCGTTGTGGGATTACCAAATACATCTCGAGGTAAAAACACAATCGGGGTTATTGTTGATCGATTGACTAAATATGCTCATTTCCTTCTTATTCGTGATAATTTATCCCTAGATCAACTTTTCAGTTGTTTGTCAAAGACATAGTGAGGTTGCATGATGTTCCCCTATCCATTGTATCTAATCATGATCAAATGTTTACTTCTAACTTTTGGAAAATCCATCAGAAGTCATTGGGTACTGAATTAAATTTTAGTATAGCTTTTCATCCGTAATAAAATGGGTAGTCAGAATGAAAAATTCAGACCTTGGAGGATATTCTACGTGCTTTTTCACTAGATTTATAGGGAATTTGGGACCAACAACTTTCTTTGGTTGAATTTTCATATAATAATAGTTTTCATTCGAGTATACAGATCACTCCATTTGAGGTATTATATGGGAATCGGTGTCGAACTCCATATTTTTGGGATGAAGTAGGTGAAAAAAAGTCGATGGGATAATAATTTTTAGAAGAGATGGCATAAAAAGGTCAATTGATTCAGAAGAACATGAGAATAGCTTAGAGCAGGAAGAAAAGTTATGCAGATAATCAGAGTAAGGATCTATCTTTCGAGGTGGGTGATCATGTATTTCTCAAAGTTTCTCAATGTAAAAGTGTGATTCGTTTTTGTAATAAGGGAAAATTGAGTTAGAGGTTCATTGGACCTTATGAAATCCTAGATAAAGTTGGATCAGTTGTGTATAGATTATATTTACCTCAATGTTTACCTTACGTACACAATTTGTTTCATGTTTTAATGTTGATAAAGTGTATTCCATATCCATCTCATGTTTTGATCCCCTAGGTAGTTCAGTTGGAAGAGAAAATCTCTTATGAGGAACAACCAGTCTAGATTCTTAACCATATAGAGCAAGTGTTGGAGAATAAGTTAATTCACTATGTAAAGGTTTTTTGAAAAAACCATATGGTTGAAGAGGCAATGTGGGAATCTAAAAATTCTATGAGGGATTAATACCCCCACTTACTTGATAAGTGAATAAATGTTGGGAGGATGCAATTCCCAAAAAGGGGGAAGGATGCAAAATCACAGGTAAAAATGAATAAGACATTTTCATATTTATTAATATTTTTGAATTAAATATTAATTTTACTTTAAAAGGGACGCTATGTTCGATGGCGCACTCGATACACAATGATGGGTTTCTTTGAAATTTTACGTTTAACACTAATAATATAATATTATTATTTTAAATATAGTTAACTCTTAGTCATTGTATTGGAATTAATGAATAGAACTAACTAAAATATGAATATACATGTTTGTTAAATGTTTTTACATTTATCCAAAAAAAGTTATAGGCTTCAAATGAGAATGAATCTAATTTTAAACATAAATACTCTATTATTATTTAAATGGTAAATATACCACCTTTTGATGGTGAACCCTCTTTAAATATATTTTTGGTCACTTTTATATGTTCTATTTTACAAAATAAAATTCTTTTTTAGATTCGAGACATCAAAATTTTCTTTGGGTAAATTTTTGGTATTATTTTGATAAAATTTATTTTTTTATGAATAGTGAAAAATACTGTATTTTAATTCAAATGTGCCTTTTAATATAATATATTTATATGGTTAGATTATATTTTTAGTTAGTTATTAAGATTAATTAGATTATATTTTTACCAATTAATTCAATTTTGTACATTGGAATTACTTTCACATTGAAATTTGACATAAACAAGTATCAATCTTCTGATAGTTATTGTTTCTTAAAAACACGCTATTTGTGTTGAGAATGGGAATTAATTTTAAATTAATTAATGTAAATTCTATGTATTGAATTTGGTAAAATAGATATAATTTTTTAATTTGGAATATCAAATATAGCTTAGGCTGAATTTTTTATATTTTTATGAAAAATGTGAATTTTTTATGAATAGTGAACCCACTTAGTAGTAGTTAAAAAACTGACTTTTCATTTAAATGAAATTTTACTGCTTCTATTAATTTAATTTCAAAAAACCGAAATACATGGTTGTTATTATTAAGTAAAATTTGATATAATGAGATGAAAATAATTTTTGGTGAATAGTAACTTTTGACTTTTTACCACGGCTAAAGGTAAATAGGGTAATTCTAGGTAAAAAAGAATATTATAATAATATATAATTACCTTAACACTTGTCCTATAATTATTTGTTGAGTCTCTTACAACCATGGGAATATTTGGGTAAATATTAGGTCTTCATGGAGCCAGTTAAGAGTGATAATGACAATTTACTGTAATTAACTTAAAGCAAAGGCAAAATGACAAAAACAAAAATATTTTAGTAAAAAAAAATTTACATGGGATTATATAAGTCCTCCTTTTGACTATAAATATTTTTTTTGAAAGAAAATATTATTTCTTACATTATGAAAATTTTTTATAATTTTTTTACATCAAATAAATTTAATTATTTATGACACAATAATGATGAAATATTTACCACATTAAAAAATAATTTAAATAAATAAGATTATAAATAATAAAAAAATATCCAAAACCTATCCAATTTTTATTAGAGGATTTTATTTAGACCATGAGTCATCTTATATTATACTTTAACTAGTTTCTGATCTTTAGGAACCAAATATATGTTTTTTATAAAATAATATTTGAAAACTTTCTTAAAGAGCCCCTCCCCCCTTATAAAAATCCCTCACTTATAACTCATTACTCACACCTCTCAAGACCCTTGGATCATCCAAAACCTGCTCAAATAATCTCTCAAGATCCCTATCCTCCTCCTAGAATCCTTAAATTGGGTATAAGGCCCTTAAAAAGTATTTTTGGTTCAAACCAAAGGGAGTTACCCAAATTAAAGGTAATGATTTCTCTTAAATTATTTTCTTTTATTTTACTTCTTCAACACCTATACTCTTTTTAATACTTTATTTTATAACCACACCAGTATCTTAAATATTTTAGGATGTTTTATGAAAATTATTCATTCTACACTTACACACACCTCCATCTAATGGGTGAAGAACATACTATTTCTGTGGATAACAAACTAACTCCTCATGAAATGATGATTGTTTGATTATCTCCTAACACCTCTCATGGTGGCCATTAAGATGGAACTTTATTTATATATGATATATATTATGTTTATGTTATCTTTATTTTACTTTATTTTATATTTATATCCTACTTTTTTGGTTTCCATAATGGGTAAACGTGATAATTTCATTTGAGAAAGTGCAGACTACCGCCCCTGCAAAGTAATATGACTCTTTAATTCCATATATGGGATGTATTAAGAATAGAGTTAATGATATTATATATGATATTATACTGTAATTATAATATAACTATGTATCATTATTTATTAATTCCATTAAAGTACAAAATAGAAATGAAAGTAGTGTTCATACGTGCGTATGGCTTACCGTCTCCATGAACGGTGCATTTCATTTCTTATCTCCAAATGTTATGTACTATTATAAATTCATATATATACTATATATATATGATATATATGATATCTAAAATCATGAATTTAATTTTTGAGATAATGGTCTTTTGTCCACATAGAGAACTTGTAAATATAATAAGTTCATTTTTGACTCAAGTACCAAATATCGACAAAAGGACTGTTATTAACTTAAATGATTACATAATGTTTATAACATGGTAAAAAATGATATAAAAAGAATAATAAAATTTTAAAAGGTTTTTTAGAAAGTATAAATTTAACTTTAGTTTATTATTCAAGAGCTTAATTGACGGTCGAGTCAAGTCGGACACGAGGTAAGGGAACTTCTTTAACTCAATTTCCATTGTTTGGGTTAATATTCTACTTTTAATTATGTCATGCTATGATTATGTAAGAATGCAATTTTTATGTCCTGTATTTTATTTATACATGTTTTATGTTTACTTTTAGTGAATACACATTATTGATCTATTTTATTTACAAAATGATCTTAGTAAAGGACTTCATCTCAATCTCCTTTCATTAAGGCATATTTTGTTTTATACATGACATTATTTTATATGGTGTATAAATACCTTTGAATTTTTATTTTTTTCAAAGGGAATATTTTTCTATGAGGAATTTTACTAAAAGAAAAAAATGTTTCTTTTTAATGTAAGTAGAGACAACGACCTTTTCCACCACCACACGTATTATTTTATCTATGGTTTCCTTAACAAGTCCTAATGTTTTTAAAAGTAAAATAAATACCATATACTCTTTTATGTATTTTGGTATTGAAAATGGTTTTTATAATGGATTTTGTTATGTAAATATATTTAAATGATATATTGTGATTGAAATGTTGAAATTTTATCTTCCCTTTATGTTTGTTTTAGTTGTTATGAATATGTTATGGTTCTTGGGTATTGTTTACGTATATGGAGGGTTCAATGATAAACCTAGGTCGGGTGAGCTAGAGTAGCTCTCCAATACATTTTATAACATTATAGAGGTAAAAATTAATGTTTCTCCTCAGATATTTAGGGAATATAGTATGATGGGTATTCCAAATTTGACTCCCTATATAGCTGTAAAGGCTACCATGTAAGTATGTTATGTATGCCACAAGTTACCTTTATGATATTTGATTTCAATGTGTTATTCATAAATCTTATGATTTCTTGAGGTATGTTAGAAAGATTATGATTTGATGGACTAATGTTTACTTTTTTTATTTCATAACCCTTATTGAAATTTTTTTTCTCATCCCATGTTTTGAAATGTTTTTCACAGGACATAAAAATGAATAGGGTCAAGGATGGGATCTAAGAAAATTCCGGCTGTCTAAAACATGGAACTATACATGCCTTTTTTTCAAGAGTTTTTATTTTCTGAAAAAAATAAATACTCAGTAGAAGTGTCAACTATGTTTTTTTAATGTAATTTAATAGTTATTCCCTAATTCTCTATAACACTAAACCTAAAAAGTTCCTCAATGTGGATTATTCATTTAATTCAAGATTATGTAATGTTTAAGGCCAAATCCTTATAATATCTAAACCACAACATAGTCTATTCAATCTAAGGCATATAAGGTTTAACATAGGTCATTCATTTCCATCATCTACTCAAATCATTCATAAGTTTTTGTAAATAAAATGTGATTTACCAAATCTGATCCCCTATGACTGTCAAATCAGGTTCGATGAATGGCATGATTTCACCCACCATATGAATATTGATTCAAATCCCAATATGACATTTTCAATTTTATTTCACCTATGTACAACTTTTGAAGAACCACCTCTACATGTAGTGTCCATATAGGGTTTTATTTTTAGTAAATCAGGCAATCTCCTCCCCACCAAATCATTAATATGTTATTCCAATAATTCTCCCCAAATTCATCTATAGAGTTATATTCCCTAATCTAGTTTTTCATAATTCTAGTTTTATGGTTTCTACTAAAATTTATCTCATAACATCTATAAAAACCCCAACCCCATTAGCTCAGAGAAAATTTATACTTTTTTAAATTGGGGTTAGATAAAAGTGATAACATCAAAAAGGAACACATAGTTTAGTGTTCTTAGTAAACTAGATACATTCTTGACTCATGTGTTACTGTAGAAAACAAGGAATAAAATATATTAGAAGTAAAAATTTATTTATCCTTGAAATAATTCAAAGATTCATTCATCATATCCTAAGGGAATAAAAAAATAAGGGTGAGATTAGATACCTAGTAAGATTTTCATAAAGATTATTTTATTTTTAATGAATAATAAAAAATCAATAGGTCATAATAAATATAGAAATTTAAGTATCTAAACAAACATTCCATTTAATGAATAACATGAAATAAATGATTCCAGGGATAATATCATTACAATAATATTATGGATAATAATAATTTAATACATATTGAATTAAATTCATAATATTAAACAACATGATCTTAGAAATAATGAGGTTTATACCATCACGACCTTTCACAAGATTGTTTTAAAAAATTGGTAAAACTGCATTTAATGTTATCTTATAGATTCTTCTCATGTGACTATCAATAAAAAGATGGGATGTTTAATTCTATGGGCCATTTTCATTGCATTTAAAATGGAATCCTCGTATATTGAGTGACCAATTTAATTCATGAACAATATTAATTATCAATAAATGTTTTTATTGAGTAAAGAATACAGAGTATAAAAACTTTTCCATCCAATAATATAACTTTCATAGTAGAAAATCATATGTATAAATGATGTAAAATTTATCTAATAATCATATCCTTGATAAATAATATAGATTTGTCGGGTAAATTTAATTTCCATTTATTACAAGAAAGTAAATATTTCAGGGCAACATTAATGATTACAAAAATAACCAATAAAGATATCTTCAGTACCTTCCCCGGTAAAATTAATCATAAACCATCAAGATAAATAATAATTTTTCCATTATTACAACATATCCCCACTGGATTATATGTAAAAAATGGTTGTTTTTCCTATGAATAAAAATATATTTAAAACATTATTGAGTAAAATATCCTTTTAACTTTGAAAATAACAACAAAATACTATAAGTATAACTAATATTAAGAAAAAACTTCTTTTTAAAACATTTTAACATTAAAAATGAATCTTCATAGAAATGAGTGTTCATGATGGTGTTAATGTTATATTCATGTAGAGCACATTAAAATAAATATTTTGTTCACATTTTTTGTAATAAATGTCAAAGGTATCATGGTTGGAAAACAACAATAATATTAAATTTAAATAGTTTTGTAAAAAAATTATGGGAAAGAATTATTTTAAAGAATAAAAAAATTAAAACATTTTTGAAAATATTATATTTGGAAAAAAATGATTTTCGACTGAAGAGAGAAATGAAATAAGATTTTATAAAAAAACCTTTTTTCAATAAATTTGTGTACCATAGAGAGGAAAATTATAATATTACAAGAAAAAATCTTGAATAACAAGAGAATAGGAAAATTAAAGTTGTTTATTTGATTATTATCAAATAATTTCCTTCTGTGGAAATTCAAGATTAAAAAAAATATTTAAAAGAGAATGAAATATAAATCTATTACAACTTTGGTACAATTTGAATCATATGCCCAATAAAATATGCAACTTCAAGTGAAAAATTAAATATAAGAAATATAAATAGGTTTATTATATAACATATCAAATGGGTTGTCGATACAGCGTATATAATGATATACATAAACAACATAACATATGTCACTATAAAGATAATTTGAGATGAGAACCCCATACAATGATAAATTATTAAAGTGAGAATTAATAAATGAATCATTTATTTATATTGAATTAAGATCCACATAAAAAATGTGTAAATAAAACATAATATAATAAAAAATCATTATATGTATAATCTAACAATATTTTAGACAATGAATAAGTAATATAACAAAATGAATTGAAATTAAGTTATTAAATTCATTATCACTTGGTAACTTCCAATTCAAAACAACTTGGTTGAAATAATTAAAATTGGATATTGAAATACCATGAATTATGAATGATTAATTATATTTCATGTAAAAGGGGTAGAATATGAACCATATAAAATAAATAATGTGCATAATATTTCAATATTAATCAATAAAACAAAATCGAGACAAAATCCATTACATCATCTTCCTATTTGGATGAATGTAAATTGAAATCATATATAATAGTTTTAAGAATTATATTAATGTATAATAAAAATATATTAACTTTTGAAATGTCATATTTTATCCTCTTATAACATCTTAATAGTCATTCCAGAAAAATATTTTATTATAATTATTAATTCACGTCTTAATTGCTTTGTTTTCTCATGCAGGTTTAGTCATGAAAGTTCTAGTTATTTTTTATAGTATATAGTTACATCATATAAAAAAAATTATTATTGTTATAAATCTAAATTTTCTTATTTCATTCAGTTTAAAAACCATTCATGATTTTTCGTCATAGAAAAAGAGATGCATCGGTTCGTGGAGATTGTAGGTTGTGCATATGGCCGAGCTGTGATATAATTCCCTTAATTGGTAAAAGTGTACAAAAGTGGATATTATGTTAATTTTAACAATTAAAATAATGTAATATTTATATTAATTATTAATTATTCCCATCTCTATTACTATCCATGTGATTTGGTTGTGGAAACTAAATTACATCTCTTCGCAATGTGATAGTTCGTCGTACACATATGAAATTTCTTTGATTCTTATTTGATGGAGGAGAAAATAGGAATATATTATTAAATATACATAATAAAATATCTATATATTGGATATATTGGTGTTATTATATTTTAATTTTTAATAAATAATTGAATGTTTTACCCAAATAATTAAAAGTAAAGATTTATGTTAAGACGACTAACTTCTCTTAGAGAACCCCCCTTTGGATCTCCTCTTAAGGGCACTAGGGTTGGAATTTTTTAAGACCAATGGATCTAGAATCTGTATAATTTTTTTGGGGGGAGATTTTGGTAGGGTATTTTGATCAAAAAAAATTATAGGTATGAATAAGTGAGGTTAGAGATTCCCCTTTTATAATTGAGGAGGATATGTATTTTTGTAAATACCCAAAAGTATTCAATAATTGGAAGTCAGCCTCTCCCCAAGTGCCTAAAAAGTTTTAAAAAAATAGAATTCATGGACTCTAAGGTCTATAAACACCTAAAACACATAGAAATAACATTTTCTAAATATTTTATTCTCCTATCGTCCATGTTTATTTTCTTTTACCATTTTATTTCTCACAGGATTAACTAGTATTTATCTAAGATAATTAATCCTTCAAGTATAAAATAAATTTATTGTTATTAAATAATATAGAACCAAGAATTATGAATATTAAATCCAATTTATAAAATTAAAAATCTATGTTTTTGGAATTTTATTATTAATAACATCACATGTAACATGGAGAAGCCCGTTTTAACATTAAGTATGGTAAATAAATTTCACTCTCTTTATTAATCATTATGATAGAAAAGTAATTTGCAATTATAATATAATATTAATTATAATAAATAAAATTTTTATATAATTTTTTATGTTAATTTAATTCATTTATTAATATTTAATTTAATATTAATTCCATAAATCCTTTCGAAAAACAAGTTCTCAAGAAATACACTTTTTCAAGAAACTAATGATCTTACATTAACTATATGATTAGGGATAATCAATATATGTATTGAAATTAATATTGTAATATATATAATATAATAATTTAATTTAAATATTTTCTTATTTGATATTATTATATTTTATTAAAAAGGATTAACATTATCCATTTAAAAACTATTTTTTCAAAAATGAGTTTTAGCACTAAAGATAATAATATATTAAAATCCATTATAAAAAGATAAAAATATAATTAAATAGATTAAATATAACTATAAAAAAATATTTAATTTTAAAATCAAATTAAAATAATAATTAGTGTTCAAAATTAATTAAATTAATAAAAGTAAATAAGAGTTTGAAAAATATGTATTTTTACAAATTACTAAAAAATCAATCTTTACAAAAAAAATCACAAAATTTAACACTAATATAATTTTTATATGATGATTCAAATAATTATATTGCTTTTAAAAAACAAAATTTCTAAATGTGGTATAAATTAAATATAATTCACAAACATAAAATAAAAAAAACCATTTTTAATGAAAATGTATTTTAAAGCATAAAATGACTTTACTTATATTTGAGTGCTTATTTACAAATAATTTATCAATAGATTTATATTTATTATTAAATATATATATATATATATATATATAATTATTATGTTAATCCTATTCATATCATCCAATTAAATGGGTAGGTTATAATAATTATATTTAAATAATATATTTTTAGTGTCTTTTAAGATCGGTGTTCGATGTCTTATACGCAATCCAACATAGTGTTCTTATTTTAAAATCATGGGGTTGTGTATTCCAAAAAATATTAGAGAGATATATTTTTTTTAAAATAAACATACATTAAAATATTATGATGTTACATAGAGAGATTCAAAGTATTTTTAGTGATAGAAATTGAATAATTATTATATAAATAAATTGGAATATTCTCAAAAGTAAAATAAAAAATTATAATTTTTTAATCTATTGAGTATGTGAATAATAAGGAAAAAACATAATGAATTTTATATGTTAAAAAATATTATTTATTTCTCTTCTTATAACATCATAAAACTAAAAATTTCCATGAAAATGACACATATATGTGATTATTTTCCTATAAATGTTGGAACCACAAAAATATGAATCTAGAGAACTAATTCATTCAAATAAATAAAATTCATGATAAATTATTGTGAGATATATAGATCCTTTAACATACATAATTAATCTTTTAAATAGCTTTAAATTTATTAATTTATTAATAAATAGGAATCTTGAACATATACACATTGAAAACGTTATATCTAGTATATATGTTACAAAAAATGTTATAATATAATCAATACTCTAAAATAATTATTACCCATTGGTTTTACTTCATCAACATAATCAAGATTATAGGAATTCCATATTGGAATATTTTAGATTTGTTCAATATAAAGACCAAAACTTGTAACCAATTCTTTATAGTATTTTGATTGACTAATAAAAACTCTATCATTTCATTGAACTATTTGAGAAACCTAAATGAATTTCAGTTCACCCACAAGACTCATTTAATTTTCTAAATACATATTATTTGAAAATTAATTACAATTTAAATAACTTTATAATCCAAATATAAAATCATAAGAATATATTTTGATAGTTAAATTAAATATTGAATCCATTTTAATAAAAAATGTTGTACTAATGTTTCCCTTTTCCAAACCATTATTATAGCCAAAATGATTACAGCCTCTCAAACTAAGATTGAGGGAATTATTTCAAAACATAAATAACATTTAAAAGTTTCAACACATATTTAGGTATATATTCATTTTCAAAACATTGGGATTTTTTGAAAAATTATTTTTAGAAATAAATATATTCAAAATTTCACTCTTGATATCCATTTGAAGTAATTTAATTCTAAAATGCGATTCATGTGAAAAAATAATTCTTATATTTTCTAATCAAGAAAAAATTGAAAATTATCCTTCAATATCAATTCATTCTTCTTGATTATAACCTTGATCCACCAACCTAGATTTTTTATAAATATTTGTCCATACTCATCTAACTTATTTATAAAGATCTATTTGGTGCTAATAATATTTTAATAATTTGGGGCTTAAACTGAGGCCCAAAAATTATTCCAATAAAAATGAATAACTCTTTCTTGGAAATTTATAATACATTTTGAATCAAATATAGATTCATCAATATATTGAGGAATAAAATATGAAATAAAATTTTGATAAGCACAAATATTTTTAAATGAATTTATTTTTTTAATACATGTAGTAATATCACCAATTAATTTTTCTATTTGGGGATATTTATATAGTTTCAATTTTTTATGGGAGATACTCTCCCCCTAAAAAGATTCATCCAAATATGAATTTTTATGTTTTTCAAAGTTGAAATATAAGAACTCTTACTAAAACTTTTCTATAACATATTTTCATTCCATTAAATAATGATCATAAAATTAAACATACACATATTATTTAACTATTAAGGTTATTTTTTCTTAACTATGTATTAATTATTTGAATTGTAATAACCTATAAAAATTCATTCATATTATCTTGAAAAAATGTTTTTTCTAGAATCCTTCGTATTACGAAAGGACACCATTCTATAAAATATTCAAAATTAACAAATTATAGTCTTTCTTCCCTTATATATTTCATAAAATGGTTTATTTAATAATGGTCTAAATAAAATTATATTCAAAACATGACAACATGAGTTAACATCTTCATCCCCAAAATATTCTGATAAAGAGTACTCATTTAATATTGACCTAGCAATTTATATTAAGGTTTTATTTTTTCATTTTACAACAACATTTTTTTATGGATTCCTTTGAGATAAAAAATTTTGACAATAAATATTATCTATATAGAATTTATAAAATTAAATATTTGAGAACTTAGAAAATCGTTCACTTTTAATTGATAAAATTAGATAAAAGTTTTCATTTTCAATCCAATTTAAAATATGAAATAAATTTTTTACAAAGTATTTAATTTATATGAACGAAAATAAGTCCATGTAAATCTAATGTATTCTTAAAAAATAAAAAATAAATAATTTTTTTTTTCAATAATAGTATTTTCCATAGGTCCAAATAAATCCAAATGACATTGTTGATGTGTAATGGAAGTGTGTACCTCTTGGAAAAATCTGAGTGACTCTTTATATTGTTTACCTATTATGCATGAATCAAATATGTAGGTGTGTTCTGGTTATAAGTGTGGAGAATCCAGAATATTATTCTCTTTTGAAATATTTTGTAACAACCTGAAATTTATGTGGTGCGATAATCTATTCCATAAAACATTATCATTTTTTACAATGTTTTAAAATTTAACTTTTTTCATTGAACATAGAAAAAGTAAATGGATAAATATTCTCAATTATTATTGCATTAAAAAAAATAGATTATTATTTAAAAACATTACACATGTAATTTTAAAATTTTAAATTCATAATATCATCATAAATAAATTAGATACTTGTTATATTATCTTTTAGACCTTTAAAAACCAAAATAATTGAGAAAACAACTAAATTTGAAATTCAAACTTCTCTAAAACATTTAATTTTCCATTTAAATTATCACTAAATATATTAGTAACACTATCACACATATTCACTAATATAAATTTAGAAATATCAAAGGTCATATTTCTTTAAAAACCCCAATCCATGTATTATACATCCTTTTGTCTGCTTCTAATACTAGTTTCCTACATAAAATATTTAATAAGTCTTTGGTACCCCTGCGATTTTGGGTCTAATTGAGTTACAAAATTTTTTATTAGTAAGAAAAAATTATTTCAAGTAATATATTAATGAAAATATATAATAAATTTATTTTGAGGTAAAATCCTTGGTGTGACCAATAGACTATATAAATCTTAAGGAACATTAATTTTCATAATTAACCATTATAAGAAATCTCAATCATGTAACTCATGGAACATTTCCAATTGAACCTTTAACAAATACATATATTTTAAATTGGTGGTAAAATAATATCATACCCAATATCAATTTTATTTTTGATTAATTTATTTTAACTCATTATGTATCATTAATATTTCATACTTGAACAATGGTTTATGGATATGACTTCAACCTATCAGTTTCATTTTCTAGTTTTTAATTCTATTTCATAATATAATCAAATTTAATTCCTTGAGATTTATCATATTTATACTAATAATATTTGTGCCTAATATTTCATGCTAAAATATTTCATGATCAGCACATAATTTATCATTTTATCTCAAAGGAGTATTTTCAACTTTTCTTTTTCATCAAGAATCCCATAACATTTACTAGTAATATTTTTCATAATCCAGTTATATAGTCAAATTTATTATTTAGTCTATCAATATCTTTATACAACTCCTATATAGAGGGATAATAATTATATTTAAAATAGGAAGTGAAATTTAACTCACCTACTTATCATGATGAATCCATTAGATATAGGTTTGTTGATTTTTTATGACACTAGATTCATCACATGAATCAGAATATAAAGTGTAGCTCCAACCAACTATCATTACATTACATTACTTTTTTTACTATTCTATCTTGTTGCAATCATTATTTAATCTTGTGAGTTTTTCCTTGATGTTCTGTCTTCCTCTACATTCATAACAAATAACTACATTATCATCATTTCCATTTTTATTTACTTATCCAATAGTTATTTTTTTGTTTATTCCTATGTAACATTAATTTATTCTTCATTATAAAATCCATGTAATTAGTCTCGTTCTCTACTTTTCAATATATAATCAATAGAGTGAGTGGTAAACTGTATGTTTTATTTAATATAATTTCCATTAATTTTATAATTCTATAATTAAGAAATAAGTTTCAATTTTAATTTATATTTTAGTAATTACTCAATAATATAATCTAATGTTTAATTTTTTATTTCTTGTTTTAATTAATATCTATCTTTTTAGCATGTCACTTTTTAATAAAAATCATAAAATGAATTCAATAATACAAAAATTATCAAATATTTCTCCCAAAGTTCTTATTCTGTTTATAATACTCATAAATATATGAGGTGTTTAATTAGATATATCTTCTAAACCCATTTTGTATTCCTGAAACACTACAATTAACATACTTAATATTGTTCTTACCAACTTATCTGAACCAAGATGACTGACTAGAAATATTTTAAAATTTTAATATGTTTTGTTTCATGAAAAAATATAACTATACAGATTTCCATTAATTAAAAAAATTGAATATTAATCACCTTATAATTAAAAACATAATTTTCTTCGTCATTAGAAACTAATCATTCATGATCAACTTCATGAAGTTGTAGAGTTTTACAATGATTGTAGAACTATAAATTGTAAAGTGCTGAAGGTTGGATTCTATGTGAGACTATTAATAGCCATAATCAGTTACATAAAAGATTTGAGGTCTTTGAGGTGTCTAAATATCATTTTAATTCATTCATTCCATTAGAAATCATATCTTTTCCCATTTAATATTCAAGTCATATTTTTATTAGAATAAAAAATTTAAAAATATTCAATAATTGGTGAACCTCTGTTGATAATAATTGTTTTCTATTAATGGTATATGTTGAATGGTTAAGATGAGGTGAATTTACCATTTTGAATATTTGTAAACACATTTCAAAGGTAGGTTATTAAAGAGGAAAAATAAAGCGAAATAAACATTAATATTTTTATAGTATTTTTAGATATACATGATCCTGCTCTACTCTTAACTCTTTTAGAACATAAAGGGAGATAAAACCCACTATAATGGAATCTATTATTTTTTAAGGGTAGAAAACCCCTTTTCAATTTTTTTTAAATCCCTAGAGTGACAACTCAAAGAAATATTTTTTCACAACTAGTGGTTCAACCATATCACTATAAATTTTTATTTTCTAGTGGCACAACCTAGAAGTAAAAATTTTAAGTGGAGGTAGATAAAACCCATAACATTTACCTAGAACAAGGAACACATTATACCCATTCCATTAATATGTTATGGTAGAACTTGTATATTTTTTCCAGGGATTTATAACCCAATTCCGATATTTTATGGCTATTATAACCTAATATAATAAATTTTATAAAATAATGAAAATAAAAAATAACTATTTAAATTAGATGAATCAAGAAATGATATGATGGTAGAGGTAGTAAAAATTTATCTAGTAGTAAAGGATCAAATATTTAATGCTTGATGGAGAGGAGTATCTGATCGACAAGGTGAATTTCATAGTACATTATAAGAGTATCCTCAACTATGTTTTTTGGATCTAGTTATATAAAACCCAATATATAATGTTATTGTTTCCATAATAGAACTTATATTTTAATATCATTTCCTATATTATTTTAAAAAACATCACAAATATTTAATTTCAACAAAATACTTCATATTATTTTTAGTGTTTTTATTTCATATGAATTTTCAATTTATTGGGCATGAAAACTATTTTCACATGGGTTCTTTTTTATAATTTGTATGACGTAATATGTTGTAAATCAAAAAATGTTATAACCAAAAATATGATATTTAATATCCATGATAATAAATATTAAATATCCTTGGAAAACTCTAATAATTTATATGATGGAAAATCTTTATAATTTATATAATTTAATTTTAAACCATCCATGTTCTAAGAATGTATTGTAACCATGATTATATTTAAAAAAGTATTAAAAACGTATAAATTATCTCCAAATACATTTTTATATGATCATAATAATTAATAACTAATTCAATAAAAATTAATATAAGAAAAATAATTGGAAATAAATTTATGTTAATTCAAAATATAAATGAGTATGAAATTATGATTTATTGTTGTAAAAATAAAAAAGAAAATAAGAGATCAAGGATATCACTATAGTCCAATAAAATAATCTCTATTTATTATCATGGAATCTCATTAACTCAAATAAAATTTCTATTATATCACATGGAATATAACTCATAGTTGAACTACTTCTTATCATAAAAGATCATTTTCCATCATAGAAGTTTCGTTACATCACATAGAATAATACTCAATGAATATCTATTTCACTTACGTAATCTATTATATCTCATAGATGTCATTTTAATTTACATGTAATAATTCGATATATCAAAGAACCATACTCATGTATACTTAAGAAATCTTATTTAAGAGAGTTATATCTCATGTAATAACCATGATATATCATGGAAGATAATTATAATGTGTGGTAGGAAACTCACAAAAGATATAAATAACTCATGGTAGAATAATAGTACATCACATATATAAAAAATACCTCAATGAAGAATACAATGATATATTATTTATCATGAACTCTTAATACTTTTTAAACATTTTTCACAATAAAGATAAATTATTTTTCAAAGAATGTCAATACTTCAAAAAATATCTTAGAACAGACTAAAAAAATAATAACAATAGTCTCACATTAAATCATGTTAGAGGTAAATAATGATTAAAATTTAATTTATGATAAATTATAATTAATAAATAAAAATATTATAATTATAAAAAATTTCTGAAAATTGGATCACATATCAATTTTAAAAACTACACAACCACTTAATAATAATTATTAGTAGTTCTCATTGATTGGGAAAAATTCACACCTAACCAAAAGTCAACTAATGTTACTATTTTTTTGATCATTTAGAAAATAAAATATTGATGAAGAAGTTGGAATCAAAGGATAAGTTTTTGTAATGTATTTTAATATATCATGAGTTCATCAAGGACTTCAAAGACAATAAAGGATCTGAGAATAAAGAGGAATATCACATAATCAGATTAAAAACACTACAAAAGTAAAAATATTAATATTAAACTTTTTAAAGACAATATATTTGGGGAGAAAAAAATATTTTTTTGATGGAGAACTACCATGGTATGATGATATTGTCAATTTTTTTGGTAAATTATCTAGTTTTATCTCACTTTATCCCACATCAATTCCAAATATATAAATTTTAATCCATATTTCACATCTGGGAAGATCCATATCTATAGAAATCATTTAATTAATAGGTGATAAGAAAATTATTTCATAGGTGTGAGAACGAATTTATTCTTGAGTGTCATATTGGATTAGATTTTGGAGGAAAACTTGGAACAAAAACACTCTAAGGAATGTTTTTTAATTATGAATTTATTATCCTACCTTGATCAAAGATTAGATTGAATTTTTGAATAGTGTGAAAAAAGGCATGTTAGTGTAAATGAATAAAAGATATAATAAATTCATAAAAATAATATTAGTTCTTATTAAGATATTAAATTATAAGGAATATATTTCATGGAATTTTTCCCATGGCTTATAAAAACTCTTACATTCTTTTATCAGTTTATTATGTTTTAAAATTTGTGTAATTTAAGACCACAAAAACTGATGATGGTAATTTTGTTTGTACTTTTTTACAAGTTAATATCATATATAAGTTTGTAGTAATCAGATCCATCATAAATGATCAAGGGACCAACATTTATAGTTGTATCATAGAAGGTTTTCTATGTAAGTATGGGTTATTACACAAAACATCAACACCATACCACCCACAAATAAATAGCCAAGATAGAGTGTTCAATAAAGATATAAAAGGGATCTTAGATAATACTATTAAACTAAGATGGAATGATTATATCCAATGGTTGAAGGAAACCTTATTGGATTATAGGGTAGGATACAAAACAACCATTGGGATGATTCCATAAAAGATTATTTATATAAATAGTGGCGACATGCCAATGGAATTATCGTACAAAGAATACAATGTAGTGAGAGAGGTCAATTTGGACATTGAGAGAGATAGAAAAATGTGAGATTGTATATTACAATGGTAGATTATATTTTATGATAAAATATTAAGAATTATATAATTTAAAAAATACATAACATGTGAGGATCATAACAAACTTATTCAGCACAAAGACATTCCACCTAAGAAAAAGGTGTTATCGTGAAAATCATTGATGAATCTGATTGCTAGGTAACGTCCTTCCATTTAGGATGTATTTTTTTAGTCACCTATATATATCCATTTAGTAATATAGATATTTTTAAATAATTATTAGTGTACAAATTCATTATTAACAAGAAAAATTTATTTTATTCCATCGATAAATACACTAAAAACCAGAATAGGAGATCACACTCCTATAAAATGTTTTCCACTAATCACAATTAGGTTGTACCTTTATTGAACACTTATATGATTGTTATGGTTCCATTAAAAATATTCTTTCATGGTATATCCATCTAGAAGAATTGCTTTTATTAATTAATTTATGTTATGTGGAGGATAATTTGTTAATTTATCACTTTTAGTTTATGAATTTTTAAAATTTTTTGTTTTTTATTAATAAAATTATGTCTTTTTCAAACATTTTATGTGTTTATTTTTTAAGTTTTTGAATATTTTATTCTTTTTGAACTTTTTTTGAATGTCCATACATGTTTCAATATATAATATTATTGATAATATGATTTAACCCATTTAACTAATTTATATTAATCTCAAATTAATCATTTTTTAAATTCAACGTGATATAAATTAATGTAAGGATAACTTATTTTAAATATCATTTCAGGAAAGACTATCCTATATTTTAATAACTTACCTGATAGGCTTCTAAAATTATTTTTTGTGAATTAGTTATAATTAAATAAATTCTTAAGAAGCTAATTAATTTTTGAATAAAAAAATTATACTAATTAATCGTGTATAAAATATAGATAATATGTGTATCTTGTGTTATAAGGGATTGAGTCATTTCTTTGAACTAAATCCCATTTTAAAAAACAATCCTCTAATATGTATTTCCGTAAAATTTAACCACTGTATTTTATATCATACATTAAATAATTTTTTATGAATCCACATCAAATCAGATAATAATTATATTCCTTTATCTAAGAGATGATGTATGTTATGAGTTGAGTTTTAATGTGGGAGAATTGATAAAGTAAAAGAGAACACATTATTTTGAATAACCTACTTGAGATGAATCAAGAAGTTCTATAAATTTCATTCTACTTATTTCTATAAAAAAATATTTTAGTATGTATAGGAAAATAGATATGATGTTATTCAATGATGGGAATAAAATATCACCATTATTTCAAAGTA
Organism: Viscum album; assembly: GCA_963277665.1. NCBI lineage: Eukaryota > Viridiplantae > Streptophyta > Magnoliopsida > Santalales > Viscaceae > Viscum > Viscum album. The sequence continues at coordinate 760,362,579 of OY728147.1, forward strand.
AAAGATTCCCTTCATTCTCTCAAAAATAAAAATATGAAAAAAAATTGATGTGGGATTAAGATGAAACAATTTTATAATTGAGTGAAGGGGGGAGAATATTTTTTTATCACTATATTTTTATATGGTTTGACTACTCAATAATACACGTGTTTTTAAGGATAGCTGATATTGTTTGGGAGATGAGATTTTCTATGAAATTTACTATAAAAGAGCTATCTAGAAAGAAATGTTTGAAATATTCGATAAAACTATTGATACTAAATCCTTTTAAAATATTAAAATTGATTAAAATATCTCTTATTACATGTTATGGTAGAACACAATACTACCGATGAATCAAAATTCCATATCTTCCTTCAAGAGAAGAACTTGAATATTGAAGAAGAAGAAAATAAAATAAGTGGATGAAAATATAGAGAGGATGTGTTATCAACTAATAAAATGATAAAGGTGTGTGATTTTATATAACAAATCAAGGGGTACAATTTTTAAATATAATATATAATGTGAGGGATGATTTAATTCATGAGGGAAACTAAAAAACATGCATTGTTCTTCGATATAAAGCCATACCTCCTTATTCTACTCATACATTTCACACAATAGATCATGATAAAACAAATACACTAAAAATCCTAAAAATAACTCATGATATGTACACATAATTGACTCATTTTATGAATCTGATTAAATTCACTAAGACAAAAGTGACATTATCATGATCTTGAAAATAGAGAAACGTTTATTGAACGTAACACTCGATTGTTGTATGAAATATTTTATGAATGGATAGTATAAGTGTAAATGAGATGTTAAAATAAGATAAAATTTATTTAATTTACTAAATTAATAAAATGGAATAAAGGACACTAAAATATAATGGTAATATTTGGAACAATAGTGTTGAAAATGGAACTCATATTCTCTTGTATTTGAATTTTTCATGGGTAATCCTTTTAATATGAACTTGTCAAGTATTACAATGATTATGTGTAAGGAAATTTATATAGTCAATAAATTAAAAACATTATATTAATGTTCATTTCATTTTATTCCCCAAAATGTATAAATTTATTATTATTTTTTACATTGTGTAATTTTAGTCAAATTTTTATAAGATTAATAAAAATGAATTAAAAAGACAAAATTAGGGAATTAATTATTATTGTTATATTATAATCATAAATAAATATATTTGTATTCATTTATATTTATTTTGGTGTGTTAATGATATATATAAATTCACGAAATTGTTTGGAGTAATTTAGATAAATATGCATTTTTGGCATTGGGAGTAGAAAAATGAAAGGTTTGCATCTACAAAGAGTTGAAATTAACTATATGTTTCTCACATAAAGTTCCCATGAACTCTACATTTTCAATACAATGTTTTTTATATATAAAAATAAACTTTACACATACCCTCCACATATAGTGTCAATACACATAAAATTCAACCTAATTTAGAGTTCATAACCTGTGTAAAGTTCATGTTCCATATATAGTTCATCAATGTAGAGTTTGTTCCTAATCTACGTAGAGTTATCTACCAACATAGTGTTCACTTGAGTGGAGTTTTATCCTTTTAAAACTCTCAATACCATATTCTATGTAATGTTTAAATTAATTTTATATTTCAACATTTATTTCCCATCAACTCTATATTTCCAATGTGGACTTCCTTTAGCCATGTAGATTACATTTCCAATATAAATTTTTTCCCAAAAATAAAACCTTAGGAAATATTATACACTTTAATCTTGAGGAATGTGGTTCCATGTTAACATATATGTAATCCAAACACTAATATTAGAGTGCAATACACTAAGAAAATAATTTTAACTCCAAGAATTTTTATTCATGAAAAATCAAGTAACATGCAACCCAGATTTCTAGGCGATTAAAAATTTTGAGTTTAATAGGAGATCATGTGTATTTCATAATAACTTCAAAACTCAAATATATAAAGATATTATGGGATTTTACTATCTATAAGGGAAGTAAAATTTAACTCTTTATAAGTCATTTGAGTGTGATGTAATAGTGTGTTGAGACATTTCTTGTGCTAGGACCGCGTGACATTTCACTCCTAATGTTATTTATTATTTTGATTTTTTTCAATTTTCATTAGTTTTTCAATGTATTAATATAGTAAATTCCTATATAATACTCAATGAATGCAGTGTTAAATCTTGAGTTATTATATATGGGAAGATTTTCCTTTTTTATTTTTTAGTCTTCACGTATAAATGAATACATTCTCTCTATTTCTTATCTCATTTGGATATTTAGTATTTTTTTCTTAACATTTGATGTGGATATATTTGGTTTTAATTTTTTTATTATTAATTATCTTAAAAAATGATCCATAATATATCTCTAATAAGTCATGAACTATTTATGATCATAATAGGCAAGATATTTGTGGTGAATTACTCTATAATTATTAGAACATGTGGAAGGGGAATTTGACACTCTTGGATCATTTGGGAAGAATAAAAAACCTGATCGGATATTTTGAAAGTCAATTGTGGGTGGTTCTCTAGAATAAACACACACATATAAAGGAGGTCAGATCATGATGATATTTTAGTTAGACATATTATCACTATAACCTTTCAACCAAGGGTGATATAGAATGAAATTTTTAATCACCCCACTTGTCATTCAATAAGAAGAAGAGTTGAAAATTTTAATGACTAGAAACACATTGTAATAGGAAAGACAATGCTATCGAGATTACTATATCATTATATTGTTTTAAATTTTTCATTTAATTTATTTTTTTCGGTTTTAAATACCAAAAAATAACAATACAAACCCTTTCTCTAAACAAAAAGTTAAAAAAAATTAGATCACTCCTCTTACAAGATAATCATGGAGTTTCTATTAATGCTAAATTAAACTAGATAAATAATAAACTTTTTGATCCACCCCCAAAAGTCATGACAATTCAATTACATATATTTAAATGGATAATTTTCCTATGAAATTTACCTATATAAATGTCTTCTTGAAAATTAATTCACAACAAACACCTTCAAAAATACTATACGAATTTATAATGAAATTTTATATATATATGGACACATATATATGAATACATTGTATGTTTTCACAATAATTTTACACTAAAAATTTTCATTGATTTTTTATTATCAAATATGTGTAACTCTATATAATTTATTATGGAAATTTGAATCATAATTTAATATCTATTAATGTATATATGTATATATATAAAATTTACATTAAAATTTGACAAAAAAAACTATAGTATATTATTACATATACCACATAATAATTACAGTCTTATAAACATAAAATGAATATTTTCAATATTAAAGTATTGATTTTTATATAAAATTAATTGTAAAGAATCAATTTACCATGAATTTATCATCAATAAACATGGAACAAATAAAATTATCATTCGGAATTAGAAGATAACTAAATGTGTGATCTACTAATTTATAGTCAATCCTTTTTGTTGAGGTTTCATGGGTGCTATTGTGTTTCATTTGTTGTTACTTATATTTAGTAAAATTTTATTTAGAAAAAAAAAAGAAACTATCAAAACATAAATAGAAATTTTCAATGAGATTATACAATGACATTTTTCCACTATCGGTGGAAAATTATAATAAATATTGAATTTCTAATAGAAAATTTTTGAATTTACATGGAAATTTTCAAGGAAAAATTAGTGTTAATATTTTCAATAAGTATTCGAAACATATTATATAAATATAATTTCCAATTAAAAACCACATAGTTCAAATTATAGTTTTCAATGAAAATTTATATTGAAAAATTAAAACTATAAGTCGAAATTTGTTATCATAATTTAATATAAGTGTTGGTATGCGATTATATATAAATACATTAATAATATTATACTCGTATATATATAAATAAATTTTAATATAAGTACGCATACATAGATGAATATATATATATATATATATACATATAGATGTATTTATTTTTAAATTTTTATCAATATAAAAATGAATATATTTACCTAAAAATATCAGTATATATACATGAAGTAAATTTATATATATATATACAATCATACATTGTATGTTTACAATTAAAAATTCTAGGATATTTTTACATCGTAAATTTTCACTAAAAATTTTATTTCAAAAATTCTAAAATATACCCACATTAAAAATTTTATTGAAAATAATATAATACATAAATAAATAATGTAATTCTTTAGTAAGAATTTCCATTTTAAATTTATACCTCAAATTTTAACTTTATTTTCCAATAAAAATAAAATTATATATAAATAAGTGAGGTAAATTTAAACTAAAATTTTTATTGAAAGTTTAAAAATTAATTTTTAGTATGAATTCTAATATTTATTTCTGGTAAACAATATGTTTCTTTATAAAAATATACAAAATAATTTGTATGTAGATATTCATAGTGGAAAGTTTAATAATATAAATTTGTACACACACACATCTATATATACATTAATATATATTTGTAAAGTTTAATTTTCTAAAGTAATATTTATGCTGTAAATTGTTTCTGTATACATATGTACATACATATATTGTTCTCTATTTTTATTCATCCTTTGTATTGATTTTTTATTTTCACATTAATATTCATATTTTTTATGAAAATTTAGAATTATAAATCATTATAAATATATATAAAAATATTTATATATAGATTATTTTTATAATAATTATTGTTATTTAGTGTTCAAAAAATACACATTGTAAATTTTTATTTCAAATAATATTACCTGATTATATATATATATATATATCATTTTAAAAATCATACATTAATAACATTATTTTAAAAAAATAATGTAAATAAAGATTTTTTATTTTATTTTATTAAATATTAAAAAATATATAAATATTGATGTATTCAAATGATGTTTTAATAATATTATTTACTATAATTGAAATATATAATTTAGATGAAAAAATATATATATATATATTTATTATAAATTTTATAAAAAATATCCAAGCATTAATATAGAATATTTTATTATTTTGATTATATTATTGCTCTTATAATAAATAAATAGTGTGTTAAAAAAATTACTTGCAAATGATTTCACTTTTTTATTCTAGAAAAATGGAAAAAATATATAAAAATAAGAGTATATTTAAATTTTAAATAATAATTATTTTTATAATAATAATGGTATAATATACTGTATTTGTGTAATGTTGTGTAAAAATTGGACGAAAGGCAGTTTTTTAATTCATAAATTTTCTGAAAATTTAAATTTTTGAAGAAAAAATCTTCAATTGTAGTTTGGTTAGATACATCCATGTCCCCTGTATACATATATCCATATCATAGTTGTGAAATAGATTGTTAATTCAAAATGTATGTAATGACCCCACCCCCTAACGGAATCCCTCTTAGGATGAAAAGGAGATAGGTGAGATAATGATACAAATTTCCCATATGCAATCAACCACAAGTAAGTGACAGAAACCAAAGTTATATCGAACACATATATAAGAAATTACCTTTAAGATATAATAAAAGGGAAATATGGGATAGAGATTCCAAAAAACTCACGGGCATGATAAAAGTAATGAAATATCCAAAGCATATGTTTGTGATGTCATAAAACTGAACAACTATAAGGAAAATTTTAGGTATCCATGGAAAAACTCAATAGTGACCACAAAAGCCCAAACAAAACCTAAACATCCCATGATATATTAATTTTATGCCTAATCACCAACATTATCCCACTAACCTAATAATAATTTATGTTAATATAGGTTGAGAAAAAAAAATACTTATTTAGATCATCCTCGAATCCTATCATTGAAAAGATAATGGAAACATAATAAAGAATAGTGAACAATAAGTGAAACTAATTCATCACATAAATAGGGTTACTACGTTCCTATAATCACACTGGATATCTCTTAACAAGTATCACATACAAGTTAAATTATAATATTATATCAAAATATAGAACCCCCACCCCCACCACGTCCCCAATGGTTTTCCACTTTTCCCGTGTCGTATTTCATGAAACATCTCTCTCCAAAAGAATAATGGATAAAAAAACCTAGGCTAAAGTATCATAACAATAAACTCATACATCAAATAATCCCATCACATACTATGAACCTTGTCCATCACATCCTCACATACTTCCATTCCATAAATTCAACGAGTAATTGTGTATTTTTCTAGAGCCACCACAAATTGTATTTTGTTTATTATACCTCAATCCATCATTGCCCAAACACGTCATACATATAATAATCCATACGATACTATAAATAGAGATAAAAACGTGTGAAAAAACCTTGATCCATTAAAACCCTCTACACACATATATGGGAAAAGATAACTATTATGTGTATTAAAACATAATAAAACTAGGATAAGATAGTGGGGTCAGAGGTGGTAGTCAGTCATCTATTCCTTGAAAACATGGATGTTGGGGAAAACACCCTCTCATAGTCCATTAGGTGTCATTTTACATACCAAAATGGGTGGATCATTGTATAAAATAACAAAACATATAGGATATAACATACCTCACAACCACACTATAAACATTATCCTAGTCTTAGGCTCTATTATAGCTTTCATATCCTAGAAACCCAGCAGAAATAACTAAGAACATGATATCCTATAAGCACTCAAGCATTCAAGATGCTTCTATTTAATTTATTATTTTATAGTAAAATTCCATTTTAAATTAATTCATTCATTTTCAGTTCAATAAAATTATTCCATTAAAATTTAATTAACCACCATGTGAATTCCATTCCCTCCAGGCATAATCTAACTAACTCCTTGGTTGCACATTATTGACAACATTTAAATTCTATTCAAGCACTAGTTCCACTGGTTAATATATTTATTATTAATTATCAATTTTTAATTTTAGATACTATGGGAAACATTTGAATCTACCATAAAAAGGGTTGAATTTACAAAAAACTTGTTGCCTCATGATGTGGGGATAGGAATGCTGATAATCCAGAAACCTAGCCATTTATCCTTTTAATAAGAACATTATCAAGTAAGAATCAATAATTTTTCACAACAACAGGGAAGCCCAACTTCAACCCATTCCATCAATCCATATTTCATCCCCAACAGAACCATGTATATCCCCATACGTCATGCCATCACAAGTGTCAATTTCATCCAAAAGGTCAGGCCTCCCCACCAATAAAATTCTAAACCATTATCCATCAAGGGATTATATCGCATCACATATAAAGGATATCATCGAGAGAAAAATCAAGGAATTCATCTTTCACATGAAAATGGGCTCACTAATCTTTACACATTTATCTATAACACGCAATTGGTTTCATTTATATGTTACATTAACTAGTTCATTTATCATAGTTTAAAACTTTAGATAACCTATGGAATCAACTATTACAAGGTATTAATTATTTGATGATGCTTTAATAATATCTTCTAGTTTTAGAAATGTCTGCGGAATAACATTCTCATAAACATGATAATTTATTATTTTGGAAAATAATCATTTTGAACATCATATTCTTTATCTAATTCTATTAATAGAAGGATAAAATAATTCAATTAAACATTCATTAAGAGTCATTTGATTACCATTAAATTATAAGAATCAAATAATTCAACAAACTTTCCATTTTAATTTTTTAGTCCTCCAAAATTACCAAATTTATGTTCTTCATTAAATTAAACATAAAAACCAAATCATAATAAACATGCTAAAAACATAACATAGATATCAAAATATCTATCAAATCAAGAGGAGAAATGTTTTAAAGGAGGAAAAACATATGATCACAAAAACTATAAACCATAGATTTCATCATTCCAGTTTAATATTTACTATTGTCAATTACACCATCATAAAAAGAGATAAATCATCTTAACAATATGATCACACATAAATTAATAATAGAAGCAAAAAATTTCATACCACAAGTATTTTAATTTTCATTGATATACAATTAAACAACAACATAGAACTCCAATCACCTCTCATATACGTAAAATATAACCCTCTAAGAATGCTTCAATCCAAACATAGTAAAAATATAAAAATAACTCTATTGTAACTAAAGAGATCATTATTCATATCATGGAAATAATTAACAGTAGGAAACAATACATGTGCGAGAATAAGCCACAAGATAAAGATGGAAAAATCACCTTGTGTCACTATAGATCAAATTAAGGATGATAGGGATCAATCCATGTTGAAAGGGGTACAAAACACCTTGAGATGGATCCTTTAACTACCTATATTTGGGGGGAAATAAAACAGTTTTAAATTAAACTGAGGGTATAAACATCTTTATTGTCTCACCTTCAAAACATGAATTTATAATTCACATCATGAAAGTATTGAGTTTTAAGAATCACTGAAAAATGAATTTCCTCAATCTAATAATTCTTGATTGATTCAAATAATGAATCCAATTTTCACATCGTGAGTTTTCATAGATGTTTTTATCAAATCCAAAAATCATCCATTCATGAATCACACCCCAAAAACCTCTTTTCTCTGGCTGTAGAATCTTTTTCAGGCTACAAACTAGATTCTCATGTTGTGAACTTCATTTCACATTATAAATTTCTCATTATTCTGAATTATAGATCCTAAACTCCACTGATTCTACTCTATACATCCTTAATTCACCACATACCTCAAAAACAAGAAAAATAATGGTTTAGATGGATATGATCCCTTGTATCAGATACCTCTCAAATAATTTCCATCCTAGAGATTTTAAAACCAAACATGAAGATATGAAAAATAAAAGGGGTCTTTTGAATATCCACCCCACAGGATACCTCTCATAAATATCTCAACCATAGCAGATCGACCACCTCACTGAGAGGAAAAAGTCAAAAAACTACACATGAATGATAATTAACTTCTAAACAATCTCATCAGGGAGTTTCCTTTCAAAATTAAGCAAGGCCAAAAACAAGGAAACAAATAATAGAAAAATCTCTCATAAATAAGATGAAGGTAATTTACCACAAAAATTTAATAACTATAATATAAGAGATAAACCTAATATATTTTGAGATACTGGGTGCGTATTTGCAACTCATGTTTCAAGGTTCTCTCATAAACACCATTGAGACAACAAAGAACATGAAACAAAGGTATAACACACCTACACAACACTATCTCTGGGAAATATAGGATATACATAGGCTGCTTCTAGATGATTTCATCATCATCAATTTTTATATCCCCCTTATAGATGATGTGAGAGATGTCATGAAGATAAAAATAATGATTTTACATGTGGGAGGCATCATGTATTTGGTTCATCTGTAGGGGGAAAAGTCATTATACTTACAATGATTCTAGAAAGAGCTAACACCTTAAAGGTCCCAATTAACTAGGGAGAAATATTAGTCCCACATCCAAAGTATTATTTCATAAGATAATGTGATAGCTTCATTAATTTATATTTTCCAGATTTTAACACAATATGCCCCCTCCTATGATCACCGTATGACTGCTGATGATCCCACAATTCATTTATCCTCTCAATAATCACATAAACCATCCCTATCATGATATACATTAGTTTCAACCATATAAAAAATGACTCTTTTATCCTAGTCAAGGAAAAATGAGATTGAAATGGTTTTCCATTTAAATATTTCAATGGTTCTATACTAATAGTGGATTGAAAACAATTATTCTAAGAAAACTCAACCCAAAGATGATTCATCATCCATGAACCTTCAAAATCCAGGACATTGTCACACAACATATCCTCAACAGTCTGAATATACAACTATTTCTAACCAACCGTCTTCAAATTGAAAGGGGTGCTAATTCATAACTATGAACTAGAATCGTAGTGAAGATATCTCAAAACCTAGGAATTAAAATGCAGATCATGATAAGATATTATCATCGTTTAGACTCTATGGAGTCTCACCACCTCTTTCATGTATGAAATTAACAAAATATCCACTGAGACCAACTCCCTAATCACTAAAAAGATTTATTCTTTCAAAAAACAATCTCATATCACCCATTTAACATTAAATCTTCCATGGGATCAAGCTAAACAAGTCGGAAAGATCATTGATATATCATAAATTTCCATTGAGGAACATTTAGTTGCATGACAAACCTTCCAAGAACACGGTGCCTAGCCTTCACCTTGTGGGGAAAAAAATCAAGACACAAACTATATAGCATAACTCTTCAACCTAATATACTAAAATTAACCAATCAGAGCTTGGTGAATCTCTATAACCCTAGGATATACCAATAATAGTAAGTAATGGAACACAGATAGAACCTCATCACACATATCTAAAGGGACAAAAATCCTCTCATGCAATAACACCTGATGTTGTTCATGTACAAACCAACCATCACACGAATCACTAAAGACAAATTAGTCTCCGAAAACTTCCACCTTATAATCCTCTAGCTGGGAATCCTCCACCTACTGCACCAAATAAGACTACACTATCATCTAAAAAAAATCCTCTACCACCAACCTCTACCATATCTAGATGTATTGATGAGAAAACTTCCATCACTCTCTCAAAATATGTATATTCATTCATAGAATCACTATATGACTTCCTACTCAGCTCATCAGTTACAATATTAAAATTTATTGATGTATATAAAATATTGAAGTTGTAGTAATTCAAGAATTACATCCACCATCCCTATTCTATGTTCAATTCATGCTGTTAGAAGACATTTCTCTAGCTATTATGATAAATAAAAACCATAAAGTGCTTGTAGATTATGTAATGCTTCCACAACATCAAGGAAAACATGCCAACTTCATAATCTAGATCATGGGTGGCATAATTACACACATGTGTATATAACTAATAAAACCCATATGAATAAAATCATTATTTATACATCCAAATACTGCCCAAACCAATACATTAATAACTACAAAAAACCTCAATCTAAACTCCCACTTCTGGAAAATGAATAAATAGAGTGATGAAAAACATATTCTTTAAGTACACGAATGTTTCTTAACATTTATCTCTACAAAAAAACACATACTATATTCTAGTCAAATATGTTATAGGAATCAAAAAAATAAGTTAAATCATCTACAACCCTCCTATAATATATTTCAAGACCAAGGAAACATTACACCTCTATAACTGTCTTGGTGGCTTCCTAAGAAACGGCTAGAACAATCTTTAAAATATCCTTGGATACACCATGACTAGACATGAAATTACCTAAAGAAAAACATCATAATTATATTAATCGCATTCTTATAGCTTCCCTAATAGATATTAATGACGAGGGGCTCCCAATATTTCATGCATATACTCTATGTTATTTACCTCATAGGCACATTACATAAGGGTTTAATTAATAAAAACCACTATGAACTAATCTAGGAACTGTCAAAACACTACATTCATCAATTCCATAAACACTATTGGAGAATTATTCATATAAAATTAAATTAAAAAGAACACATAATATCCATAATAATATCAAAAATTGATCTTTGGTATATCCTCATGATTCACCCACATAGGATGATATCCTAACTATAGATCAGTCTCTGGGAATATACTTTCTCAAATCAACTGATCGAATAAATCATCAATCTTTGAAAGAGAATAATAGTTATTCACGGTCACCTAATTCAAGGGATTATAATATATATAGAGGTATAAACTATAATTAACCTTATTTATTAATATAAAAGAATCACCCCAATGTGACACACACGGTAAAAAACCACATTGTTCAACAGTTGAGGATGAGGATCATCTTAAGTATTTCCTCTTCCTAACCCATATCCTCTATATTGATCAAAAACTCAAGTACCCTACTATTGTTTCTTCAAATTAAATTGACTCAACAAGGGAACCTAAAGTGGAACGCCTACTAAATATAGCCACTTATAATGGTTGAGAACTATTGACACTAAAGGCCTTTTACTCTCCATGAAAATCATATTTATGATCCCATGGTAGGACATTAAGAGTCTCCACCCCTGAAGAAATGAGATGATGAGGATTGGTACATACCCCAGTCATCTAAATGTTTATATGTATATGAAATTGGGAACCCTAGATCACAACTCCCATATAAGATGAATCTTGATGAAACCCCTCTCGTAATGTTCTGATCCAAACCAATGTCCTCTCATCGACCTATTCTCTCACCATCACCTTGAGATACATAAAAAACATAAACATGGTGACATGGAACTAGATCTCTGGATGAAAATATTCCTTGGAATTCCTCAAATTTCTATCCTGATTTGGAAACAATTCATATGCATAATGTATAAGGGTCCAAAAATGGATCATGAACTCCATGTTGTAACTCTCTTATTGAAGGGTAATCATCTTTAAGAGATTGGATACCTTTGTCGATAAATAAAATCCTCTCGAAACTGTTATATCAAATTCTAAAAGGAGAAAAATAACTCCTAATTACCTCTATGAAAAAATAACCCCCACAACTTCTATGCCACTTCTACAAAAAATAGTGATAAACTATTAGATTTTTCTTATACATTTTTCTTTATCGTCAACCTATTATCTACAAAAATTGGCTACAGTATCCTACATAACATGGTATGTGAAAACCAGATGAGGATGTAGACCTTGATCCATACATGCAAAATAAAAAAAACATAGGGACTCATAAACCTAAAAAATATTTTTTTTATGATTTATGATTTATTTATTCAATGATTAACCTAATATCATTGTTATCCCTTTTAAAACACATGCACAAAGATTAATGATTCATAGTCCATCTGAAGGTCTCTACCCCACAATGGGTATCACTTTACTTAGAAGGATCAATAACCAAAGACATCCCTAAAACAGATCATAAGGGGCCCTGAATACATATCTCAGAGGCGGTATCCCTTATTTATATTTATTACAATGATCAAATAACACCATTTCCCTATGAACCCATATGTTAATCACCCATACCAACCTCCAAACTACATCATATCCATCAATCCCATCATCTGATTCTCCTTTTTAATGATACCCTCCCCACAAAGGATCCTCTTCTAGGATGATAATGAGATAAGGGAGATAATGATTCACAAATACAACCTCAAATAGGCTCTGGGTTGGAAACATGAAACGAGAGTATATCATACATACATATAGAATGAATTACCATATATGATATAAAAAACAAGTGATATAAGATAGAAATTATAAGAAACTTCTGGTTAAGATGACATTAAATAATTTTCCCAAGTATACAAATTTAATTTCATACAACTAAACAACCATAAGAGAAACTAAAATTACCAAAATATAAACATAGAAGAAACCAAAAAATCCATAACATATCTTGAAGAAACCATGAGAAATTAATGTTTATACTAGTCACCAACCTACTCCTACTAACTTGAAAAATAGTTCATATAATCATAGGGTGATAATAATAGATATGTCCAGAAGGATCCTCCCAAAATCCTCTCATGAAAAAAATAAATAAGCATACTAAATCATACTGAAAAAAGTGAAGTAATATTGTCACTTAAATAGGTATGCTATGTTACCGTCCTCACCATGGATGTATATCACCATGTATTGAATACAATTTAACGTATATTATAATATATATATAAAGTTACCCACCACCACTTCCCCATTGGATTTTCACTGTATCCAAATGTCGTATCTATTGATCCATCTCTGCCCAATATAATATTTATTGAAGGAACCTAGGATAAAGTATCATTCCAGGAACCCTAGGAATCACAACATCTCATTACATACTATAAACATCACACATCACAACATCACATCATCCCATGTCACATCTCTATATAGTAACCAAGTAATTTCTTGGAGCCACAACAACCCGTATTCCATGTATTATACCTCAATCAGTCGTACCCTTACACATCATACATATAATAAATGATTGGTTAATATATCTCTTGATACATGTGTGTGAAAATAACCACAATCCTATTAATCCCTTAATACACATAAATTTGGAAATATAGCCATCTTGCATATCGGCACATAAAACTACCAGGAGAAGATAGTAGGATTGGAGAGGTTAAACATAAATTTTGTAAGATCCTGACCTTTTCTGAAAATTCCATGAGCTCATTTATAGATACTATTTTTCTTTTTTTTTGTTATACATTGGTTGAGGAATGTATTTGGTGTGTTTTGGTTAATCATGGATGTTTTGTAGAGGTTTTTTGTACTACACAGTTGGCACATAGTTTTCCCAACCCATTCACCCATTACCATCAATCTGTGAAACCCTAAACATAGGGTGTAACACCCTAAGGATTTACAAATACATTTAACATTGAATGCATAAAAACTCAGTGTCTTCAAAAGAACAATTTGTTACAAACGAGCCAATAAACATAAATTTTCAGCTTCGGTGATTTGAATATTGAAAAACAAACCTACAAAATTTTATTTAGGGAGATTTTTGGAGTCTAATAGATCAAATATAATTTTTTGGGAATAGTATCCTACCCAGATGAATAGCAACTTACCGTTATGAATATCAACATAAGATAATTTACATTTTCTTTACCCACCATTATAAAGGATGTATGCCCCCAAAGGAACCCAAGCATATGGTTCTAGGATATATGATGCATTAATTTATTCTATGTTTAGAGTTATATAGAGGTTATTAATTTATAAGCTAATATATTATTTGTAATTGATAAGAAATGGGGACTAAAAGAAAGAATGAGGACTTCACAAATGCAGGTGATGAAAAGAGTTAGAAGGCTCATATCTCTTATGCCCTTAAGCCATCATTTAGAAGAAAGATAGTCTCCCATGTGTCCTCATCATATTAGGAAATAGTATCATGTGTTCACAAGATATTTAAAGAATTATTTGAGTCCTATGCCTTTGAAGGGAAGAAAGAAAAGAAGAGGATGATCAAGAAAAATATGGGAAAAGAAAATAAGGAATTCATGGCTTTTCTAACAAGTGATAAATATGGAAAGAATAGCCCTGGTAATTGTTTGAATGGAATGAAAGTTTTTTTATATGTGTGGAGAAAAAGGACACCAATTTTGAGATTGTAAGGGAAATAAAAAGGTTTCCAGTGTACAATTATTCAACGGAAATGAGATGGAACACTATGTGAATCAATGTCCTAAGCATCCAAGGAATATACCCCAATTGATGATACATGATAATGATAATGTTATAATGCTACCACATATGAAGTATAATGATTAATACTCCTAGTAAAGAATCATGTTATTTGAAAGTTTTTATCAGAAAAGTATTGGTTATAATAATTATTGAATATATGAAGATTGTACTATAATACATTTTCATTAAGAATTTGAAAACATAAGTTGAATGGTACAAAAAAATGATATTCTGTGGGAAGTTAAATTTTTTAGAAAATGCATGTTTGAGGGACGGAAAACCCTTAATATATTTCTAATGATGAAGATAATGATGAAGAAATGATTCATTTGGATAATTACTGACTACCTCAAAACTGATTTCTTACATGTCAAAAAGTGGTCTTTGATCTTATTGATGGAGTTTACAAAATTGTTGGATATAAGGAATATATCGAATAACATGTGTAAGGATGGATTCATGTTTCTAATAAGATTTTATGGTAATTAAGTTATTACCATATTTCAAGAGGACACATGATGAGGATATTCACATGTCAGGAATATGAAAATTTAGGGATGCATCATGCTAATTAAAGAAAAATAAGGTAAGAGATGCATTGAGTAAGATAGATCATGGAGTTCTAAAAAAATGAGGATCACTAAGAACCCAATGTACATGGATCTAGAAATGATTGATATGAGAATGATTCAAGTATTGGCTCATGATATTTTGGAAAGTTAAACCATTTATAAAATGGTTTAAATTGATTATTATGTGAGTTTTTATAGTTTAATTACACCACATGATGAAAATTATTTTAAGAGATTAAGTATAGGTAGTTCAAGGAACAATCAAATGATAATATCATGTGTATGAAATATAAATGTATATTTATAAACTAATAGTGTGCAATAATACCTCAAATCTAAAAAAATGAGTCTTAAATGTTGTTTTGTTATCATAATCATTGATAACATTAATGAAATTTTTTTATAACATTATTTAATGGCTTTATGGTAATATACTTTCATCTAAACCTATTTTATATCACTAGAAATTCATAGTTTTTTTTGTTATATGACTAGGTTTTAAATTCCAATCAGTGTCAATCCATTCAAAATTATAATTATTAATTAATTATTAAATTTTTATTTTTTGACCACCTCTTTTCCCTTAACCTATTTTCGGAGGATATTATATTAACCCTTTTTATGATATGGATATTTTTCACAAAGAAATTTTCATGTAACAACCAATAACTGTCAAAGTGAAATATCAAATTTCGAGGATTAAATATTTATAATGAGGGGATAATATACCTCAAAAAGTATTTAAAAACAAATTTAATATTTAATTCATAACACACTGAGTCTCTACAAAAAAAAACATTTATATAACTGAGCCAATAAACATAATTTTTCCAATTCTGTGATTTGAGTTTTGAAAATATGACATACACAGTTGCATTCAGGTTGATTTTTGTATTTTGATTATCCAAACATAATTATTAGTGAATAGTAACCTACCCTTATGAATAGTATCTTACCATTATGAATAGTAACTTATCCCTTATAAATAGTAATATACCTTTATGAATAGTAAACTGAATAGTAATCTTCCATCATGAATAATATCTTAGGCTTTATGAATAGTAATGTACCCCTTATGAATAGTAACCACACCAATGTATGTGAAAAATAGAATTTAGGCACCTTATAAATGAGAGTGAATATTATAAAAATTAATAATTATGTGAGGGAATTTTTATGAGAAATAAATAATTAATTACAATTTTATAATTAATAGATTAATTTAAAAGATAATTCATTTTAATAATATGTATTCATTAATCAATGTTTTATTTTCCTATGATTATAATATACTTTTATGAGACCCTAGTTAATTTTTCAAAGTGTCATAAAATCAGTTATAATATTAAAAACTAATATTTTTCGAGTAAATGGTGATTTTATTTAAAAATTAAAATTCTCAAATTTAGAAAAAAAAAATCTTAAAATATAGTTCCTTTTTGGATTGTACACGTCAAAAAATTGTATATATGAAATTATAAATTTCTATCAAATGGTTTATTTTTTGTTGAATATTAAAAAATACAGTTTTTTTTTAATATGACATTTTTCGTGACATCGTCATGAAATTATTATGATAAATTTTTTTAAACTATGTAATAACTAAATAATTATATTACATGTGGAATACTGTACATAATAAATTTTCAAGATGAAAATTATTTTTTTCATGACTAGAATAAAAATCATTGTCAATATCGACGTAGTGCCTGCACAACGCTGAAAAAGTAAAAATTGGACATTTATATATAATAATTTAGTGCCAAAAATAACATTAATGATTTATTTATTAATTATTATGTATTATTTAACTCTTTAATTTTTAATTTCTAATTTTAGTGTTATATAACATGAGTGTTATCCAACTCTTTGGGAAAATCTTGTGCATAGCAAGAAAATAAAAAATAATAATATTATAAAGATGTCTTGTTTTTTATAAGAGTGAATATAAATAATGAATAAATTCATAATTTTATTTTGAACTAAATTAATTTATATTTATTATAGTACTTTATTTTTAATTTTTATATATGATATAATTAACATTAATGCTTATGTAAAGCTGATGCATCGATCGTGCAAGCATAAGAAAAATATATATATTGTTTTTAGTTGAAATTATAAGAATTATTAAATGACTGATATTTTGATTAAAATATTTTATATAATAAAATATAGACTATTATAAATATTTTATTCTAATATTTGATATTTTGGACCCACATGAATAAATTTAATGCCTTTATAATATTTTATTTTAAAAGGAAATCATGTTGTCACATTATAGTTTTCAAGTTAATAATATTATTATATGATATTTTCTAGGGTTTTATTAGAAAAAAAATAGTATTTGGAATGATAATAAAATTATATTTCTCAAGTAATTTTATTTTTAATTTTTAGACATCAAAATAATAAAATAATGGCTGCCACAAAGATGATGTAGTGTTGATTTAATTAATTATGAAATCAAATAAATGACATTAAAAATAATAAAATAAATATAGTATTTGACTTTTAAGCTAATTAATGGATTCCCTAGTCGAATATTTCATTTATAAGATATAATATAAAGTTTTATTCAATTTCAAAACATTGTTTTGATCTATTTAAATTCATATATATTAATAGTTTTTATATTGACAGAATTGTTTTTCATGAATAGAATTTTTTATTAAATTATCTAAAAATACAAAAATTGTGGAATAAGGCCAAAAATAGTAATATTACTTCTGAAAGGTAATCCCCCTTTAGTTTTTGGAATTTTTGGAGTCTTAAACCCAATAATATATTTATTATAATTTAAAATCATTGTGATTCCTATGTTACCCCTCACCTAACATATAAAAGAAGGTTTCTTCCTTCACAAATTTCATAACCATATGCCTTCTAGTTCAGAAATACTCTTCCAAATTTCATCCTCCTCATCCTTTGACACATTGTTTTTCTTCTGGTCTCACAAAAAGACCACATCCATGATCCTTAAGGTGGTTTCAAAAGATAACTATTCAAGAGGCAAGATTTCTTCTTCATCTTTTTTGAATTCATTGTCACTTATACCTTATGTCTGCCTATTATCCAAATATTCATGAAAACTCTAGTAACATATATTTCCGGAATTGTTTTATCATAATTTAATATCACAAGATCATATCTCATTTTCCCTCCTTTTATACTATAAATGAGAACTTTGTCGAAGATGTGTTAATTATCACGTTCAAGGAAGATGAGTTTTCAATTTGAATTAATATCTTGAAGACTAGTCACGAAACCTTTATAATAGTTTAACCATGTTATAATATATGTATTTTATCTTATTTAATTTTATGTAATTTCTATTCACTCATAATATAATATAATAATACAAAACAAGTTCATTATGTACAAACTGCTATGTTAATCCAACCATTTATCATTAACATTTATCTAATGAGTCATCTCATGGTATATAATAAAAATCATTATAAGATAATTTATATCTTTGTAATTTCATAGATAATATATATTAACAATTATGGATGTTTAATCACATTTCAAATGAACTTTTATTCATAAACACAAGTAAACAGATAATGAATACCAAGAAAGAAAACGCACCCAAACAATAAAATTAAACCTCTTAAACCCATCAAAAATTCCTTGAATGAGCATAATAATGATTTAATAAATAAATTAAATAAAAAATAAGTTTTTTAAATATTAATTTTTTAATTTAATTTGGTTATCCATGACCCTAAGATAAATTTTATAGCAATATCATACTTAAGGTAAGGGTATCTTCATCTCACAACCATTTTCGTGAGATATTCCATATTCACTACTATTACTTGTGTATGGTGTATGTATACTGCCAATTTATTTTTCATATCATTAATCTATTTATTTTCATGATATTTAATGTATCATTTAAATATAATTAATTTTGGGGAATATGATTCCATTTATTACAAAGTCATATATACTTTTTACCCGAACCAATATTTTAATTTGGGTTGCTCTTATTTTCTACTCACCTCAATGATATTCCTATTTATTATTATGAAATCCTCATAAATTCATGATTAATATTTTTTATATGTGTACCAAACAGAATCTTAATTTCATTTATGAGGAGTTATATGTTTTAAAAGGATCTTTCAAAAAAAATTCCAGAAATACAAGCTTGATTCAAAGAACTTCTCTAATTATTACATACATTTAAGCTCACTCTATAAAATTTGTTAAGATATATTTACCATTATAAATTCACACATTTTAATTTGAAAAATTTACTTTGGTTCATTTATTGTTTCAAGAAATAAAAAATCATTTTCACGTTAAAATATATTTAAATAATTCCTTAAACCGCACTAAAATGTTTTATTTCTAAAGATTATTTAAAAACACTTTTTAAATGATTTCACCTTAATAAGACTTTATTTAAGACTAAAATTAATTTCAATTTACTTACATTTTATTTTCTAGGATATACATTTTTTCAATATTATTTCATGATAATAACAAATGATTTTCCAAAAGAACTATTTTTTCCAGAGTAAAAAAGATTTTCTCATCTCACTTTAACTTTTATGTGTTATATTCCTTGTTATCCACTTAATTCATAATTTTGGTCCATGTACTGACATTTGGTATATCATATCAAGTGTCTCTATGTTCTCATTATATTCAAAGGTATTATGATTTGAATGTTTCAAGGTGGTATGTGACACATTGGAATGTTTAAGAATTATTTCCTCAATAATGTTTCAATGGTCTCATTTAAAAGTATCTTTATTTATGTCAACCTTATTTTATGATTCTTTTATTGCATATATAATTTTCTCTTATGATATAATCTACAAAATATGTTGTTTTAGGGTTTTTAATTAGATTTAATGTGGATGTTCTATCTTAATACCATTCACCAAATTACTCTGTATTGTTACTGTTTATGTTTAATGACTGGGGAATGTTATTTACATTACATATGTTAGTTTAAATATGAATGTATATGTTATTTATGTTTATTACCATTCATAATATGAATTCATTATACTCATTATGTGATTGTTGGGTCCCGTTATATCCCCCTATGCATCGGTAGGACCCATGAGAGAAATATATATGTAATGGGCCGAGGCCTTTCCCATTTTTAGATATGTTTTTGGATAAGGCATTAATCTTTCATAGATGTATTGGCTAAGGCCTTGAAAGTATGATTTAGAGTTTATGGAATATGCATTTATCTCATTATGATGCTAGAAATTCATAGTCCATGTGGTTATTCGACAAGTAAAATACCCATGATTATGTTTTATTATAGAAATGTTAACTTAGCTCATATTCCTACCATATTATGTTTAAGATTGTTTTTGAATTCATGTTTTTCCAATTATTCCCATGACTAATGTTTATGTTTATGATATTTTAGGCTTTATTTCATTCCCTTACTGAGCATTTGATCTCACCACTTTCTTATTTTTAATTTTTTAGGACATAAATATGTTTATTATGATTGAACTGCAAGGATAAACTTAGAGTTGTGGATGTTCCCAATAAAACATATATGTTGAATTTATTATCAAGTTGTATTGTTGAAAGTATGTATGTATCTGGTTTTTCTTATAAGGAACCAGCCTTAAACAATACATAATCTCAAATTTAATAAATTATTCACATTAAGGATAATTTCAAGTTTATTGTTTTAAATAATTAGGCTACAACTATTACATTACATCTCAAAAATACAAAGTAGACTCTTCTTCTCAGTTTCCATTTTTTCCAATAAATAAAAACTCTCGGAAAAAAAGTTTCATGTCTAGTTCCACGTTTTAGAAATCGTGACTTTTCCTTGATCAAGTCCTTGGCCCTATTCATCTTTATGTCCTGTGAAAAACATTCAAAAACATGGGATGAGCATAAAAAGTTGAGTAAGGGTTATAAAATAAAGAACGAAATCATTATTCCATCAATACATTCAAGACATAAACCCTTTAACATACCTCATGAAAAAATAAGATTTATGAATAACACATAGTAATCAAAAATCATAAAGGTAACTTGTGGCATTCATATCATACTTACATTGTAGCTATCACAGCTACACAGGGAGTTACATTGAAATACCCATCACAGTTTATTCCCTAAATATATTAGGAGAAACATTAATGTTTACCTCTGTCACGTTACCCAAAGCATTGGAGATCTATCTCAAGTTAAACCATCCTAGGTTTATCACAGAACAACCCGTATGCGTAAACAATTCCCAAGAACCGTAACATATTCATAACGCATAAAACAAACCTAAATGAAAGATAACATTTCAACATTTCAATAACAATATATAATTTAAATATATTGAAATAAAAATCCATTATCAAAACCATTCTCAATACCAAAATACCTATATGAGTATATGGTATTTATTTTCCTTTTAAAACATTACTGCTTGTTAAGGAAGCCATAGATCAAATAATACTTGTGGCGTCGAAAAAGGTCATTTTCACCGCGTACATTTAAAAAAGAAACATTAATTTTTTTAGTAAAATGCCTCATTTAAAAAATATCCTCATTGAATGAAATGATAAGTCACATGGTTTTATTCACAATATAAAAGAAAGTCTTGTATAAAAAATATGCCTCAATGAAAGGAGATTGAGTTGAAGTCCCTTACAAATATAATTTTGTAAATAAAATATATCTAATATGTGTATTTACTATAAGTACACATAAATAATGTATAAATAAAATATACGATATAACAAATTATATAACACATACTCATATTACTGCATAATCAAAAAGTAGAAGTTTAAGCTAAAGAATATATATTGGGTTAAGAAGTTTCATTACTTCGTGTCCGACTTGACTCGATCGTTCTATAATATCTTGAATAATAAACAAAAGTTAATTTATACTTGATTAGGAACATTTTTCAATTTTTTTATTACTTTTAAATCACTTATTACTATTTTATAAACATTATGTAATCATTTATGTTAATAACTGTTGTTTTGTCGATATTTGGTACTTGAGTAAAAAATGAACTTCTTATATTTAAAAGTTGTCCATGTGGTCAAAAGATCATTATCTACAGAATTATATTCAGGTTTTAGATATCATATATATCATATATATTCAGTATATATATGTGTGTGTGTGTCTATTATAGTACATAACATTTGGTGGTAAGAAATGAAATGCGCTGTTCATGGAGACGGTAAGTCGTATGTATGCATGAACACTACTTTCATTTATATTTTGTATTTTAATGGAATTAAAACATAATTATACATTGATATATTATAATTACAGTAAAATATCATATATAATAACATTAACTCTATCATTTATACGTCCCACATATGGTATGAACATGTCATATCACTTTCAGGGGGCGGTAGTCCGCACATCCTCAAATAAATTTATCATTTTTACCCATAATGGAAACCATAAAGGTATTCTATAAATGAAAAATACAGAAGCATAAAGAAACCAAAAACATAATATATATCATATATAAATACATTTCCATTTTAATGTCCACCATGATAGGTAGTAAGAGATAATTGAATAATCATCATTTCATGAGGCATTAGTTTTCCATCCACAGGAATAGTATGTTCTTCACCCATTAGATGGAGGTGTGTTTAAGTGTTGTTCAAATACTTCTCATAAAAATATCCTAGTATATTTAGTACACTATTTTTGTTATAAAAGAAAGGAATAAAAAGAGTTTAGGGTTTGGAGATGTAAAATAAAATAAAAGATGTTAAGAAAATCTATTACCTTTAATTTGGGTAACTTCAACTGGATTGAACCAAAAAGACTTCTTGAAGTGCCTTCTGCCCATGGTAAGGATTCTAAGAGGACTAGAGAAATCTTGAGAGCTCATTTGGTAGGTTTTGGATGAGCCAAGGGGCTTTATAGGTGTCAGGAATGAGTTATATGTGAGGTCTTTTTATAAGGGGGGGTAGGGGCTCGTTAAGAATGTTTGCAAATATTATTTTATTACAAATATATCTTCAGTTTCTAAAGATCCAAAAGTCCTTAAATTCAAAGATAAAGTGACTAATGTTAGAAATAAAATAATCCATTATAAATTGGACTAGTTTTGGATATTTTTTTTAATATTTATAATCTTATTTATTTAAATCATTTATTAATTAAGTAAATATTGCATCATTATTGTGTCATTAATAATTTAATTTATTTGATGTCTAAAAATTATTAAAAAAAATACCATAATGGAGGTAATATTTTTATCTTTAAAAATAATATTTATAGTCTAAACTATGACTTATATAACCTCATGGAAAAATTAATTTACTTAAAATATTTGTTTTTGTCATTTTTTCCTATACTTTAAATTAATTAATCTAAAGTGTCATTTTCACTCTCATGTGGCTCCATGGGGTCCAAAAATCGTCCCAAGTATGCCCATGGTTAAAAATTTATCAACCAATTGGAATATAACACATGTTAGGGTAATTTAATATTATTATAATAATATTTTTTTACCCTTATTTACCATATTTACCCTTTTAACCGTGAAAATAGAATATTTTTCGAGGTAATATTCATAATGTATAAGAATAAAATATTATTATTTACACAATTTGAACCTACTGATTCCAAATATAGAGTTAATTTTTATATATTCAAATCACAGAAGTGGCAGAAATTATTTTAAAATTAATTCCCGCTGTCAAAATAAAAAGCATGTTTTTAAGAAGTAATAACTATCAAAAGATTGACATTTGTTTATATCCAATTTCAAAGTGAAATTATTTCCAAAGACAAAAATTGGATTAAATGGAAAAAATATAATTTAATTAAACATTAAAAACAATTAAAAAGATAATCATACCATATAAATAAATTAGATAAAAAGGTAGTTTTGAATTAAAATACTGTATTTTTCACTATTCATTAAAAAATGAACATTATCAGAAAAATACCAAAATTTCAACCAATGTAAATATTGATATCCCAATTATATAGTAGAGTATTATTTTTTCAAATAGAACATATAAAAGTATCAAAAACTATATTTAAAGAGGGTTCTCCCTTAAAAGGTCGTAAATCGACCTTTTAAATTAAATTATGATTAAAAATATATTCATTCACATTTTAAGCCTTTATATTTTATTGAAAAAAATGTAAAAACATTTAAAAAACATGTATAATCATATTGTAGTTTGTTCTGTACATTATCTCCAATACAATGGCTAGGCGTTAACTACAAATTAAAAATAATAATATTATATTGTTAGTATGCAATGTAGGGTTTCAAAGAAACTCATTGTTGTGTATCAGGTACGCCATCAAACATAGGAACCCCTTTAAAGTAAAATTAATATTTTATTCAAAAATATTAATAAAAAAAATGTATTATTTCTTTATTTACTTGGGATGTTACATCCTTCCCTCTTTTAGAAATTGCATCCTCGTAATTTTTATTCACTTATCAAATAAGTGGGGGTATTTATCCTTCATATCATTTTCAGATTCCCATGTAGGCTCTTCAAGCATATGGTTTTTTCACAAAACATGTACCTGGTGGATTACCTTATTCTACAACACCTGCTCTCTTCGGTCAAGAATTTGGACTGGTTGTTACTCATAAGTGATATTCTCATCCAACTGAACTACCTATGGGCTAAAAACATGAGATGGATCTAGAATAAACATTCTCAACATTGAAGCATGAAAAACATTGTGTGTCTGGGATAAACTTGGAGGTAAAGCCACTATGTACACAACTGATCCAACTTTCTCCTGGATTTCATAAGGTCCAATGAACCTCGGACTCCACTTTCCCTTCTTACCAAAACACATCACAGTTTTCCATGGAGAAACATTGAGAAAGACATGATCACTTACCTTGAAAGATAAATCCTTTATCCAGGTATCCACATAACTTTTGTGCCTGCTCTGAGCTGTTCTCATGTTCTTCTAAATCAACTAAACTTTTTCTGCCATCTATTTTACCAATTCTGGTCCCATCAGCTTCCTTTCACCTACTTCATCCCAAAACGATGGAATTTGACATCATTTCCCATACAATGCCTCAAATAGATCCATTTGTATACTGGGATGAAAATTGTTATTATAAGAAAATTCAAAAAAATAAATATGTTGGTCTTAACTTCCCTAGTAATTCAGTGAACAAGAATATAGCATGTCCTCAAATCTCTGAATTGTTCGTTCTGACTGCCCATCTGATTGTAGATGAAAAGTTGTACTAAAATTTTATTTTGTAACCAACATCTTCTGAAGGCCTTTCCAAAAGTTATAAGTCAACCTGGGATCACGATCATATACAATAGAGAGGGGAACACCATGCAACCTGATTGTCTCTTTAACATACAACTAAGAAAGATGATCTAGAGACAAAGTATCTCGAATATGAAGGAAATGAGAAGATTTAGTCACTCAATCAATAATAACCCAGATTACATTATTACCTCAAGATGTATTGGGTAATCTCACAACAAATTCCATCGATATATTTTCCCATTTCAACTCTGGAACTGGTAAAGATTGAAGCATCCCTTTTGGTAACTGCTGCTCTACTTTAACCTACTGACAAGTCAAAAACTTCATTGTAAAATCAGCAATATCTCATTTTATTCCATACCACCAGTAATACTCCTGAAGATCTCTGTACATCTAAATACTGCCAGGATGAACTAGAAACTGGGAACTATGAGCTTTACATAACAACTCATTACAAAACTTTAATCACAAGGCACACATAATTGTATTACATACCACAAAACAAAATCATTATCAATGTTAAAATCCAGAAACCTACCCTATAGAACCAACTCTACCTTTTTATTCAACTCACTGTCTTCCTTCTGTACTTTCTTAATTATATTTGAGAGAGATGATTTTACTGACACCTGAACCAAAAACATAATAATACCCTACACCAACAACTTCTATACAAAATTTCATCAAATCAAAAACCAAAGGATCTCATTCCAAGCGTATCATGGTTTATGAAGCATTGATTTTTCAACTCAAATCATCATCCACTTTATTTACCTTTCCCAAATGTTAAAGGATTGTGCAATCATAATCCTTGATTAATTCTACCCATCTTCTCTATCTCATGTTCAATTATTTCGGATTGAATATATACTCCAAACTTTTTTGGTCAGTATATATTTCACATTTTACTCGATATAGATGATGCCTAAAAATTTTTAAAGCAAAAACAATAGAAGCTAATTCCAAATCATGTGTAGGGTAATTACACTCATGAGGTTTCAACTATCGTTAAGAATAATCAATTACCTGATCATTCTGCATAACGAAAAAACAATTCCTTTCAACGAAGCATCACAGTAAATACAAAAATTCACCATCTCTAAAAGGTAATGCCAAAACAAGAGCATTAACCAACCTTCTTTCCAATTCCTGAAAAAAAAATCGTCATAATTTTTGTCCAAATTAACTTAACACCTCTTCGGGTTAACATATTTAGTGGGATAGATAACCATGAAAAATTTTCAACAAACCTCTAGTAATTTCTTTCCAAACCAAGAAAACTATGGATCTTGGTTATATTTTTTGGTCTTGGATAATCATCAACAGCTTTTTTTAGTAGGATCAACAGTTATGCCATTTTTTAAAACAATTTAACCAAGGAAAGAAATTTTATGTAACCAAAACTCACACTTTCTGAATTAACCAAATAGATTTTTTTTCTTTTAAGGTTTTCATGACAACCCTTAAATGAATTTCATGCTCTTATTTACTTCTATAATAAAACAAAATATCATCAATTAACACAACCACAAACATATCCAAGAACTCAGGGAAAACTCTATTCATAAGATCCATGAATACGAAAGGTACATTGGTAAAACCAAAATGCATAACTAAAAATTCATAATGCCCATATCTAGTAAGAAATATGGTCTTCATAATGTCTTTTTCATTTTCTTTCAACTGATGGTACCCCATCCTCAAATCAATCTCTGAAAAATGTTGAGCTCCCTAGAGATGATCAAACAAATCATCCATATGAGGCAAATGAAACTTTTTCTTAATAGTGATGTTATTCAATGCTCGATAATCAATGAAAATTCTCATTGAACCATATTTCTTTTTAATAAACATGATAAAATCACTCCATGGTGATGTTCTAGGTTTAATGAAACCTTTATCTATTAACTCCAACAATTTTTACTTTAACTCTAAAATTTCAATTTGAGCCATTCGATAAGGGGGGTTTGAAATTGGCTTAGCATCCGGAACTAAGTCAACAGTAAATTTAACTTCCTGATCAGTTATAATAAAAGGTAATTCCCCAGGAAGAACATAAAGGTACCCATTTACAACTAGAACATCCTTAATATCAATAGTTTCTTTATTTTCCACAATATGTTAAAGGTAACATTCATTTCAATATTTTACTAGTTTCTCATCTTCCTGATATGTTATCAAAATCAAGGGTTCATTATTGTACAAAAACTGAAAATTGTTCTAAAAATAAACCTCTTTAGCTCTGCATTCAATCATAGCATGATAAACAAAAAGCCAATCTATACCCAAAATAACATCAAACTCTAATATAGGAAAAACAATATGGTTTGCTGGTAGATTATTCCTCCAAACAAGGAAAAGAAGGTTCTTATAATTTCATTTTGTCTCAAAATTTACCCCCTATGTTTTTACAATATGTTCAGGATTCATATTATGAGAAGGAATTATTAATTTACTAGAAAACATATCATAAATAAATGTATGTTTAGACCCTGAATCAAACAACACATTGGCATAATCTGAAAAAACAGTGTACCAGATACTACTTCATTTAATGTCCCTACATCTTGAGAAGTAGTTTCAAAGGATTTCACCACCCCTTTCTACTTTTAGTCTTTTTTAATTTCCCTCAGTTGAGTTCTTAGTTGGACACTCATTAGCATAATGACACAATTCATTGAACTTAAAACATTTTACTAATTGTAAATCAGATTTTTTCTTACCATTAACCTGATCATTTTCAGTGCAATTATGAGCCTTATGTCCCATTTTACCACATCGGTAACACTTAACAGAATTAAAAATTCATTCCCTTGCATGCTTTTTACCATAATTTTCACAAACTGAAAACTTAAGTTTTTTACCATCATACTTTTTTGAAGATTTCTTCCCTTTCGCTTGACACCTCGACCTCTTAATCTGATGTATATCAAAGAACAAATGATCATCAGCAAACTCCATTTCCACCTTCTCTGCACATCGAACATGTTTTTCATAAATTTTGAACACATGATAATTTAAAGCCCTTTGATAATTTGGCTTTAATGCTGAGTAAAAATTTGATGAATTTACTATCAAGATTTCGAATGAAATTTGGAGCATACCTTTCCAGTCGAGTGAATGTTGCTCATTAAGTAGCCACTGAGTCATCATTCTACCTCAATTCTAGGAATTTTTTCCATTGTAAAACAAACCACCTAAAGAAAATATTTCTCAAGAAACATACCTTTTAATTCATCCCAATCTAGAGCATCAATCTCTTCACTATCCTTGATATTTTTCACCATTAACCATCACTGATCAGCTTCACCTTCAAAATGGTAAAGATCAAGACTAGCCTTTTGGTGTTCCGAACACCCCATAAAATCTAAAATCATTTCCAGTGCTTAAATCCACCCTGCTTCTAGAACAGGGTCAGATGATCCTCTGAATAATGGGGGATTTTTCCTCATGAAATGCTCCACTAATGACAAGTTTCTATGTGGTTAATATGGCTGATCTCGTGCATTGATACCACCCCCATTTCTATAGTGAGTCAATTGTTCCATCACTGCAAAAAAAATTCAGTTCCAATTCCAACCATCTCAGGTTTCTGATTTAGAAGTTTGTCTTTATCCTGATGTCATCCGAACATAGCTACCCGATTTCCTCTGTGGAAATCCATTATGAACATAGAAATATATTTAGTGAAGAAATAGTATAATCTGTAAATTCTATATCATTTTATTATTAACATAAATTAATTTATGGATTTTAATTTAACAATACCATGATTCCTAAAGTTATCTAAACCGAATTATGATTCCAATTATAAGGACTTGGCCTTGAATATTGCATAATCTTGAATTAAATAAATAATTCACATTGAGGATCTTTTCAGCTGTAGTGTTTTAGATAATTAGGCCATAACTATAACATTACATATCAATAATACAAATTAGAAACTTCTACTATGTCTCCATTTTTTCGCAAAATAAAAACTCTTCAAAAAAAAGTGTCATGTCTAGTTCTACGTTTTAGACAACATGACTTTTCCTTGATCACATCCTTGACCCTATTCATCTTTATGTCCTGTGAAAAACATTTCAAAACATTGGATGAGCATAAAAAGCTTTATAAGGGTTATAAAATAAAGATATAAATCATTAGTCCATCAATACATACAAAACATAAACTCTTTTACTTACCTCATGAAAACCTAATATTTATGAATAACAAATACTAATCACAAATCATATAGGTAACTTTAGGAATTCATATCATACATACATTGTAGTTATTACAGCTACATAGCTAGTTATGTTAGAATACCCATCACAGTATATTCCCTAAATCTCTTAGGATAAACATTCATGTTTACCTCCTTCACCTTACCCAATTCATTAGAGAGCTATATCGGGCTCACCCGCACTGGGTTGATCACGGAACCACCCATATGCGTAAACAATTCCCAAGAACCATATCATATTCTTAACACATAAAACAAACATAATGTAAAGATAACATTTCCACATTTCAATCAAAATATATCATTTAAATATATTGACATAAAAATCCATTATCAAAACCATTTTCAATATGATAATACATAAAATAGTTTATGTCATTTATTTTGCTTTTAAAAACATTAGGGCTTGTTAAGAAAGCCTTAGATCAGATAATACTCAAGACGATAGAAAAGGTCCTTGTCACTGTGTATGATAAAAAAAGAAACATTCCTTTTTTCATTATAAAAAGACTCATAGAAAAAAAATTCTCTTTGAATGAAATGAAAATTTAAACGGTTTTATATGCTTTATAAAAGAAAGGCATGTATAAGACAAAATATGCCTCCATAAAAGTAGAATGAGACGAATTCCCTTACAAAGAACATTTTTTAAATAAAATAGATCTAATATGCATATTTTATATAAGTACAAATAAATAATTTATAAATAAAATATATGATAAAAAATTTATATAACATATAATAATTGTAGGACATAATCAAAAAGTATAAGTTTAACCCAATGAATGGAAATAGGGTTAAGAAGTTCCCTTACCATGTGTCCAACATGACACGATAGTTCTTTAATATCTTGAATAATAAACTAAAGTTAATTTATATATTACAAGGAATTTATTACAAGTTTATTATTCCTTTTATATCACTTATTACCATGTTATATACATTATGTAATCATTTGTGTTAATAATGGTTAATTTGTCGATATTTGGTACTTGAGTAAAAAATGATCATATTATATTTACAAGTTGTCCATGTAGCCAAAAGATCATTATATCTAGAAATATATTCATGATTTAGATATTATATATATCCAGTATATATATGTATTTATAATAGTATATAAAATTTGGAGGTTTGAAATGAAATGCACCGTTCATGGAGACGGTAAGTCGTACGTCCACATGAATGCTACTTTCATTTTTATTTCATATTTTAATGGAATTAAAACATAATGATACAAAATTATATTATAATTACAGTATAATATAATATATAATAACATTAAATTTATATTTTATACATCCTACATATGGTATGAATGAGTCATATCACATTGAGGGGGTGTTAGTCCGCACTTCCTCAAATGAAATTATCGCGTTTAGCCATAATGGAAACCATAAAGGTATTCTATAAATGAAAAATAAAAAAGAATAAATAAACCATAATCATAATTTATATCATATAAAAACAAAAATCCATATTAATGTCCACCATGAGAGGCGATAGGAGATAATTGAACAATCATCGTTTTGTGAGGCGTTAGTTTGCCATCCATAGAAACAGTATATTCTAAACCCATTAGATGGAGGTGTCTGTAAGTGTAATTAGAATCCTTCTCATAACAACATCCTAGTTTATTTATAATATTGGTGTTGTTATAAAATAAACAAATAAAAATATTTTAGGGGTTGTAGATGTAAAATAAACGAAAATAAGTTATGGGAATTAGTTACCTTTAATTTGGGTAACTCCCTTTATTTTGAACCAAAAGGACTTCTTGAAGTGAGTTCTGCCTAAGGTAAGGCTTCTAGGAGGATTATAGGGATGTTGAGAGCATATTTGGGAAGTGTTTAGATGATACAAGAAGCTTGAGAGGCGTGATGAATGAGTTAAAAGTGAGCGATTTTTATAAGGGGAGGAGGGCCTCTTTAGGAAAGTTTGCAAATATTATTTTATTATAAACATATCTTCGGTTTCTAAAGATCCAAAACTCATTTAAGAAAAGGAAAAGGTGACTCATGTTTGAAATAAAATCATCAAATAATAATTTAATAGGATTTGGATATTGTTTTAATATTTATAATCTTATTTATTTAAATCATTTATTAATGAGGTAAATACTGCATCATTATTGTCTCAAAAATAATATAATTTATTTGATGTCTAAAAATAATAAAAAAATACCATAATGTAGGAAACCATTTTATATTTACAATTAATATTTTTAGTTAAAAGGATGACTTATATAAACCCATGTAAAAATTAATTTACTAAAAGATATTTTTTTTGTTTCATTATTGCCTTTACTTTAAATTAATCTAAACTGTCATTATCACTCCCAAGTGGCTCCATGGGGTCCAAAAATCGATCCATGTATGCACATGGTCTGACATATATCAGTAAATAGGAATATTATACATGTTAGGGTAATTTAATATTATAATAATAATATGTTTTCACTATTAGTTTCTCGATTTACTTCTTTAACCATGGTAAATAAAATATTTACCGAGGTAAATATTCATAATGTCTAAAAATAAAAGATTTTTATTTACAAAATTTGTACCTACTGATTCTAAATATTGAATAAATTTTTTATATTCAAAATAGATAAGTGGCAGAAATTAATTTAAAATTAAATACCGCTGTCAAAAATAAAAGCGTGTTTTTAATAAATAATAAATTTCAAAAGATTGACACTTGTTTATGTCCAATTTCAATTTGAGATTATTTAGAATGACTAAAATTGGATTAAATGGTAAAAATATAATTTAATTACACTTTAAAACCAATTAAAATATAATCTATCCATATAAATAAATTAAATTAAAAAGAAGTTTTGAATTAAAATATAGTATTTCTAACTATTCATTAAAAAATCAACATTATAAGAAAAATACCAAAATTTCATCCAATATAAATTTTGATATTCCGATTATAAATAATAGTATTATTTTATCCAATAGAACATTTAAAAGTTACCAAAACAATATTTAATGATTTTTCTCTATTCAAATCATGTATATCGACCTTTAAAGTAATTTATGATTAAAATTAGATCCATTCACATTTTAAGCCTCTAAAATTTATTGGATAATTGTAAAAACATTTAACAAACATGTATAATCATATTTTAGTTTGTTCTGTTGACTCCTACCAATAAAACGTCTAGGCATTAACTTCCATTTAAAATAATAATATTTTATTGTTATTGTGTAATGTAAGATTTCAAATAAACCTGTTGTTGCATATCTAGTACGCCATCAAACATAGAAACCCCTTTAAAGTAAAATTAATATTTAATTGACAAATATTAATAAAAATAAAAATTTAATATTTATTTGTTTACTTACGCTGTTAAATTTCCAAAACTACTCAACTAATTGGTCCTTTAGGATTTTATTCATTGTAATCATACTGATGTATTAAAATAATGCACTCGCTTCAGGAGTCTAGGGTTGGGGTGTTACAGTTGGTATCAAAGGAATTTTTGTAGAAATCATGGAAACTAGATTTTGAGAATGTATATTAGAGAAAATCTCTAAGATAATATTTGAGGATATATATACATGAACGTCATAGATCTTTGGTATGCAAGAGATTTTGTGGATTATTCTAGAAAATACATACCTCTCTAGATACTACAAGTGGATGTGGTTCTGGTGTAGATGTACCTAGGAGTAACAACTACTGAAAAGCGTTTGGGTCTAGAATCAGGTTATCTGGGTACACGACAATGTGCCTTACTGCTCACCTTATTTGACACTAACGGGGGATATGCTTAGGATAATTCACATTTTCTTTACCCACCACTATAAAGGATTTATTCCCCCTATGTAACCAAAGAATATATTTCTAGGATATATGATGTATTAACTTATTCTATGTTTAGAGTTATAGAGAGTCCATTATTTTTAAGAGATAATATATTATATGGAATTGATTATAAATGGGACATAGGAGAAGGAATGAGAACTTCACTAATGCACGTGACGAAAAGAGTAAAAAGGATCATATCTCTTATGGCCTTAAGCCATCATTTTGAATAAAGACATTCTCCCATGTGTCCCCATCATATGAGGAAATAGTACCATGTGTTTACAAGATATGTAAAGAATTATTTGATTCCTATGGGTTTTAAGGGATGAAAGAAAAGAAGATGATGACCAAGAAAAGGATGGAGAAAATAAATATTTGAAAGATGGGTTTCATAACTTGTGATAAATGTGGAAATAATCACCATGGTAAATGTTTGAATTAAATGGATGTTTTTTATATGTGTATAGAAAGAGGTCACCAATTTCATGATTTCAAGGGCTACAAAAAGCTTTAAATGTATAAGTCTTCCACTGAAAGGAGATGGGACACTATGTAAATAAATGTACCAATAATCGAAGGAATATACCCCAATTTATTTTGTTGGATAATGATTATGTTATGATGCTTCCACAGATGAAGTAGAATGATTAATATTCATAGTGAGTAATCATGTCATTTGATTTTTTTAAAAAAATAACTAGTTATAAGAATTATGGAATATATGAGGATTATAATGTAATACTTTTTCATTAAGGATTTCATACCATAGTTTAAATAGTTCGAAAATATATATATTCTTTGGGAATTTAATTTTTTTGGAAAACACATGATTAAGGGAAGGACAACCCTTAATAAATTTATAATGATACATAAATGATTCATTTTGATAAGTACTGACTAACTCAAAACTAATTTTGACAATCCCGAAAAGTGGCCTTTGATATCATTGATGGATTTATACAACATTTATGGATATATGGAATATATCCATTAACATGTGTAAGGATGAATGAACGTTTCCAATAAGTTATTATTGTAATTTTAGTTATTACCATATTTCAAGATGAAACATGATAAGGATATTCACATGTCAGGATTGTGAAAATTTAAGGATGCTTCACGTTGATTAATGGAAAATAATGTTAGAGATGCATTGAGTATGATTGATCATGGTGTTATAAACAAATGAGGATCACTAAGGACCCAGTGTAAATGGATCTAGAAATGATGGGTATGAGAATGATTCTAAGGTATTGGTTCATGATCTTTTGGAAAGTTAAACCATTTATGAAATGGTTTTAATTGACCATTGTATGGGTTTTTAGAGCTTAATGATACCACATGATGCAACTTATCCTAAGATATTATGTATATGTAGTTCAGGGAAAAATAAAAGGATAAGATCATGTATATTAAATATAAACACATATTTATACACTTATAGAGTGGAATAATCCATCAAATCTATGAAAAGGTTCTTAAATGTTGTTATATTATCATGATCTTCGATAACATCAATGAAATTTTCAGATAACATTAGTATATAGTTTTTTGGTAATATACTTTCATTCAAACCTATATTCTATCACTAGAAATTTAGATTTTGGTTTTTTTCTATGACCAGGTTTTCAATTAAAACCAATTACTCTCTATTCAAAATGATTATTTTTTTTTTGAACACCTCTTTTCCATTAACCGTTTTAAGAAGGATATTTTATTAACCATATTTTTTATTTGGTTTTTTCACTAGAAAATTTTCAAGTAAATAATAATAACTTTTAATTTGGCATATAAATTTTTGATAAAACAAATATAAGGAGGGGATAATGTAACACCACAAGGATTTAGAAATAAATTTAATATTGAAGGCATAACACACAGTGTGTCTACAAAACTACAATTTGTTATAACCGATCCAATAAACATAATATTTGCACTTATGTGATTGAGTTTTGAAAATATGACATACATGGTTGTGTTCGAGGTGATTTATGGAGTTTGATTGTAGAAACATAATTAGTGTTGAATAGTAACCTACCGTTATGAATAGTAACTTACCATTATGAATAGTAACCTGACCCTTATAAATAGTAATATACCCTTATGAATAGTACTATGGACCTTATGAATAGTAATTTACCCTTATGAATATTAAACTCACAGATTTATATAAAAAAGTATTTAGGCTCTTAATAAATGAGAGTTAATATTTTAATAAATTAATAATTAAGTGTTTGTATTTTTATGATAAAAGAATAATGAATTACAATTTTATAATTAATAGATTAAATTAAAAGATAATTAATTTTCATAAAATTTATTCATGAATCAATATTCTATTTTCCTATTATTATAATATAATGTTACGAGACCCTAGTTAATATTTCAAAGTGTCATAAAATCGGTTATAACATAAAAAATTGGTATCTTTTGGGTAATTGATGATTTTAATTAATATTTTAATTTATCATATTTAGAAAATTATTATCCTAAAATGGAGTTCCTTTTTGCATTATAAAAGTTGAAAAATGTTTCGGATGAAATTTTTTATTTTTATGAAATAGATTAATTTTTGTTGAATAATAAAAAAATTCCATTTTTTATAAAATATTAACTTTTTCATGATAGCGTCATGAAATTATTATGATATAAAATTTTATTTAAACTATGTTATAACTAAATAATTATATTACAAGGGGAATATTTTATAGAATTAATATGGAACATGAGAAGTATATTTTTTCATGATAAGTATAAAAATCAATGTCAATGTCGATGTAGTGCATGCGCAGTGCTAACAAGGTCCAAATTAGAAATTTATATATAATCATTGAGTGCTAAAAATGAATATATGAATTATTTATTATTTATTATTTATCTTTTTTGTTTTTATTTTATAATTTTAGTATTATATAACATGATTTTTATCCAACTGTCTTTGCAAATCTTGTCCAGGGCAAGAAAAGACAAAATTACAAAGTTAAGAAGTAGAATTATTTTGTATAAGTGGGAATATTCATAATAAATAAATTAATAATTTTATTTTTAACCTAATTAATTTAAATTTTTCATAGTATTTTATTTTTAATTTTTATATAAGAAGTAATTAACATTAATGCTTATGCAATGCCAATGCAGTGCTCATTCAAGCAGAAGAAAAATAAATAAAATTGTTTTAATTAGATAATAATAATAAATAAATGACCCATATTTTGGGTAAAACATTTTATATAATAAATTTTATACTATTTTAATGTTTTTAATTGAATTTTGTACATTTTTTCCCCACATGAATCAATTTAAAGCCTTTCTAATATTTTATTTCAAAAGGAAAACAAGTTGTCACATTATAGTTTTTAATTTAATAATAATATTATATGAGATATTACAGAGGTTTTATTTGAACACGAATATTATTTTAGAGGCTAAAGAAATCATATTTATCATCTAATTTTATTTTTATTTTTTATACCTTAAATAAATACCATAATGGCTTCCAGAAAGATGATGCAGTAAGAATTTATTTACTGAATAAATAAAATCAATGATATTAAAAATAATAAAATAAATATAATTTTATATTTTCAAGCTAATTCAGTGATTTTCTAGATGAATATGACATCTATGTGATAAAATATGAAATTTTATTCGATTTGTAAACTTTTTTTGATGTGTTTAAATTCATAGAAATGAATAGTTCCTATCATGACAAAATTTTTATTCATGAAAAATTATTTTATTAAATTATATAACAATCCAAAAAATATTGGAGAATTCCAAAAATGATACTTTTACTTATGAAATTTATTCCCCATTTATTTTTAGGCTTTTTTGGAGTCTTACACCCAATAATATGTATATTAATTTTAATAATTTTTTAATTCATGTGTTACTCATCACCTCACTTATAAAAGGAGGTTCCTTCCTTCACAAATATCATAACCATAAGACTTCTTGTTTGTCCATCCACTGCCAAATTCCATATTATTCATCAATATACACATTATTTTTCTTCTGATATCACAAAAATCCCACTTACAAGAGCTTTAAAGTTGTTTTAAAAGATAAATATTAAAGAGGTAAGAGTTTTTCTTGTTATCTTTTAAATTCATTCTCACTTATAACTTATCCTTTCCTATTATCCAATTATTCATGAAAAATCCAGTACCATATGTGTACTATAATGTTTTAATTATAATGGAATATCCCATCATCATCTATTATTTATCCTCCTTTTATTCTATAAATGATAACAATTTTTGTGATGTGCTAATTATCCCAATCAAGGAATACTGGTTTTCAATTTGCATTACTATATTCATGTCTGGACATGAAACCCTTATAATTGTTGAATCAAATCAGAATATATATGTATTTTATCTTATATGATGTTATGAAACCCTTACACACTTATAATATAAAATAATAATACAAAACAACTTCGTTATGGACAATATTGCCAAGTTAATCCAAGCGTTCATCATTAAATTTTATCTATTGAGTCAAAATTATGGTATAAAAACAAAATCAATATAATATCAATTATATCTCTGTAATATCACCAATAATATATGTTAATAATTTTGTATGTTTGACCACATTTCAAATGAACTTGCATTCCTAAATACAAGTAAACTGATCGTGAAAACCAAGGAAGAAAATAATACGATACAATAAAATTGAACATCTTAAACCCATCGAGAAGGTCATGAATGTACTTAATAAGGTTGTAATAAATAAATTAAATAAATAATAGGTTATTTAAATATTAATTAATCAATTTAATTTGTATATCATGTACACTAAAATCAATTGTAGAACACCATTAGACTTAAGGTAATGGTATCTTTATCTGTAAAGACCCAGAAATTCCATGGAAATTTTTTTTTCTTAAAAACATGAGATTTTTACGAGTCCAAAATTTTTTACAGCACTTAATTCTGAGGCCCAGTGTGCCCAAAATCAATTTCTAGAGTTTTTTCAGGTACATTCAGTAAACGTACGAGCGGTATTTTATAACTTTTGAACCGGTGCTCAGAACTGAAATCTGAGGGCACCGTTGAATTCACAGTGCTGGAATTCGCTTATGAATACATTCACCTCATCGTTGGATGGTTGAGAATAAAAGTTATTTTTTCTATTTTTATAAAAAATATATTAATAAAATAAAGTTTACAACACATTATTTTATTTTTGAGCATCCATGAGTGGTAGTGGTTTTTGGTTAAAACCTCCACATGGAAGTTGGAGGTGGGACCACCTCACCCAAACATCCAATGAGTAGTTATGGTGGTCGGTCCCACCTGAACATAACCTCCCGTGATAGGTTATGTCATGGGGACTACACGAGACTAAAACCTCCCAATTAATGGGAGGGTGGAAAATCTCCCAACTCCCCTCATTAATGATAGGGGAGTCCCTTGACCTCCTCTACAATTAATTGGTTTCACCTCTCACTTTTAATTAATTACACCAATGCATGTAATTTATTAAGGGGAGCCTCTTAATTTATTCCTCCATTTTTGAATTTTTGTGCCAATAAAATAATTGATAAATTATATTATTTTTTTCTTGGAAATTCTCATTTGGTGATAGCTTGAGAGGAGAACTTGGTAGAAAATAAGTTCTCCCAATGAAGAACAAAGAACATGGAGAACTTTTCCAAAAGCCTTCTTCGACTTTGTCCCTCGGATCCTACTGACGTGGAATGTCTTCCACGGTCGACGCAGCTCAAGGTTGGGAGTGCGTGGTAAACACGGTGAATGATGAACTTCGTTATCTTCTTTCTGCAACACCGTCAATGAACAATGAACATCGGTCGACAAATCAAATGTAGGGGGTTTACCTTGTGTTTTACCCCTTTTCTTTTCTCGTCGTTGTTTGAAAATAAATCGTTGCGTGGTTGTAAATAATGGATGTTCATCTCTAAGTGATAGCACAGGCACACCACCGTAACATGGTCGTAGGGTCATGGCCCGCCAGGTACCACATGTTGCCTCACAGACACATGTTCCCCACCCTGGGTCCCACCAACATGCCCGAACGGGTCATCTGATTAATGATAGGCCCTGTAGGTCAACACATGTCCTTTCCAGTGTGCTTTTTCCTCACTCGCACACACCCTGAGAAACTTCCTAGATGGTCACCCATACCGATAACTACTTCAGGCTAAGCACGCTTACCTATGGAGTTCTAATTAGATAGGCTCCTGAAAAGTAAGGTAAACCTTTTTGACATGAGTCATATCATTTAGTCATTTTAACACTATATAATTTATAAATGTTATAGTCACCCCCGTTTAGAGCACAACATCATTGTTGTGGGCCCTACATCTCAACCCAGGTAGTGCACTCCACTTAATTCTGAGTTCTTATTCTAATACCAAATTTTCATGACCCATCCCCCGGGGCCCGTATCGTGACTACCCCAAGCCTGCCTTCAATAGGCCTGGGGCTGCCGACTAGCACCAAAGGAGTAAATCCTTAAAATGGGAAGGCATTTCCTTTATAAAAGTAAAAAAACACATCAGAGTACACAACTGTAAGCAAAACACAAAGTTAAATTGTATACAGATGAAGTGTTGAAAAGTAAAAGGGGCCGAAAATAAAGCCCAACAGGAAAGTACAATTATAGCTGAAAGAAATTACAACTGAATAAAAGTCAAGTAGTTACTAGGTCATCCTCCGGGGTTCCTCCCTGATTGGTAGGTACAAATGGCCTACTCAGCACTCCACATCAGTTTGTCTCCTCCGTGTATCGTCACACTAAGTGGTCCACCTCCTCGTACCATCAAATCCTGTTACTCTTTACCTTATTCAGCACTGTCCGTCATCTACAACCAACACAATGAGGTACGGGCATAGCCCGTGATGGGGTGAGTATAATGATACTCAGTAGGGAACCCGAGACCCTCAAGGTCTCACAAAATCAAAAAAGGATAACCCACAAAGTATGAAATTAAAGGATAACCATTACTTAGGTATATGCTGATACATATACCTAAGTTATCTAGTAAACCCTCTCAATCATGAGGAAAACAAAAAAGTCATTGACTCAGCTCAAACCATGATTTTTATTAATGTGAACCTTCAGTTGTTGGAGAACTCCTCCTCTATCAATTACAGTGGGCCTATCGCATCACACAGAGGCACTTCACACTAACTTGGACTGTAGGGAAACTCCTCTAGTCGAGTACCATGGATCTGTTGAGCTCACACAGAGGTTCTCTCCACCATGGGTCTACTGTGCTCACATAGAGGCTCTCCCCTGGTAGCTTGCTAAGGTACTTCACGTGTTGAGTACCGTCGGTCTGTTGTGCTCACACAGAGATGATCCCCACTGTGGTTCTACCGCACTCACACAGAGACGCTCCTCACTAGGCTAGTCGAATCACATTGAGTCGAATCGGTCAACAGTCATCAAGTCACAGCCACCTTCTAGGTTCCCACACAAATGCATGCTCACCTCTAGAAGATCTGCACCACAAGCTACTGGTCGATACTCTAAATGTCATGAATTCCAATGTAGAAGTATCCCGTATGGACTGCCACGTCATAGGGGTCTCAACGCAAGAGACGTCACGTCAATCGGACGCCCGGTCTATTAGTTATTAGACTTTTATTCTCGGGGTTCCAGTTGGATTCGTGTACGATCCAACCTGACCATATCTCAACTATACCCTGAACTCCAATGAGGCATTCTCAAAGGGATGGATTCGCTCTAAGATTACTGGTGTCACTGACGGTTCGTCAAACGAACGTCTGGTGCCAAAGATATGGATCAAGAAGGTAAATTTTCAATAATGGGCACTGGTCTGGTCTGACCTGGTCAGACTGACTCAGCCCAACCCCACCTGGGCCGACCTAGTCAGACTCACTGGGTCTGACCCATCCCGTTGGGTGGGTCAGCCCACTGAGTTTTTTAGCCCGGTCCGATGGGCCCAGCCCAGCGGACTGTGAGGGCGGTTCGGCCAGGAGGTCACCACGTAGGTGACTCTACCTGAAGGTCGAGGCTGGTTTGTCCAGTGCCACGAGTGTCGTAGCTCAGGAAACTCGGACCAGGAGAGCAGGTCGGTCGGGAGACCAGTGGGAAGGCCGCGCGAAGCATGGGTGGCCCGCGAGTGCGCCAGGCAGGATGCCACAAGGGTCGGTCAGGCTGTGGGGGAACCGAAAGGTCGTCAGATAGGCCGCAGGGGCACCGGGCAGGTCGCGGCAGAGGCCAGGTAGGCCGCGGGGGTGCTGGAAGGGTTTCGGGTAGGGCGCGAGGGCACCGGGCAGGTTGCGGCAGTGGCTGGGAAGGCCGCGGGGGCACTGGAATGACACCGAGCAGGGGATGGGAAGTCTGTGGGGGCGTCGGAAGGGCACAGGGGCGTCGGGCAGGCCGCGGGGAAGCCGTCAGAGCATCGGGTTGGGTGCAGGGGCGCCGGAGGGTCACGGGCAGGTAGGTCGCGCGCCGGGCAGGCTTCGGGCAGGCGGGACAGGCACCAGGTAGGGTGCGGCATGGTGCCAGAGGTCCGCGAGCAGGCGGCCCGCACACCGGGCAAGTCACGGGGAGGTCGTGGGCAGGCAGGTCGTGTGCTTGGATGCCGCTGGTAGGAGGGCGGGCGCCGCTCGGGCCGGCGGCGGTCGGCTGGAAGTTTTGGTGCGCCACGGGGGGAGCGCGAATTGCTGAGGCCGCAGGTAACGCGTCCTTCGTCATCGTCACCTCATTTCCATGTCGTAGAACACCACAAGAAAGAATAATCGACATGGGATGTCGGGCCATGTTAGGCTATCCCACATCCTCCGCATTTAAAGTGATATCAATTGGTTCATTGAAATAGGAAATATGAACATCAATTATTTATTTTTCACGACTCGTCCCCCGAGCCCCTATCATGACTACCCCAAGCCCAGCTTCTATAGGATAGGGGCTGGAGACTACCACCAAAAGAGTAAATCCCTAAATTGGGAAGGAATTGAATTTATAACTGTAAAAAAACATCAGAGTACACAACTGGAAGCAAAACACTAAGTAAAATTGTATACAAAAGAACTGTTGGAATGTAA
This sequence comes from Viscum album, assembly GCA_963277665.1. NCBI lineage: Eukaryota > Viridiplantae > Streptophyta > Magnoliopsida > Santalales > Viscaceae > Viscum > Viscum album. The sequence goes on from OY728147.1 coordinate 760,405,649, forward strand.
AAGGGGCCGAAAATACAAGCCCAACCGGAAAGTACAAGTACAACTGAAAGAAAGTAAAACTGAAGAAAAGTAAAGCAGCTACTAGGTCATCCTCCGGGGTTCCTACCTAAAGGGAAGGTACATATGGCCTTCTCAGCACTCCACGTTCGTTCGTCTCCTCCGTGTATCGTCACACCGAGTGGTCTACCTCTAGGTATCATCCAGTCCTGCAACTCTCTGCCTCATTCAGCACTATCTTTCGTCTATAACCAACACAACGAGGTGTGGGCATAGCCCGTGTATGGGTGAGTATGACGATACTCAGTAGGGACCTCGAGACCCTCAAGGTCTCACAAAATCCACCAAATATAATCCACAAAGTATTAAATCAATGGATAACCATTACTTAGGTATATTCCCATACATATACCAAAGTTATCTAATAACTCATCTCAATCATGAGGAAAACACAAAAGTCATTGACACAGATCAAACCAGGATTTTTATTAATCTGAACCTTCGGCTACTGGAGAACATCTCCTCTATCGAGTACAGTGGGCCGACCGTGTCACACAGAGGCGCTTCCCACTAATTTGGACTGCTGAGGTACTCCTCCAATCGAGTACTGTGGATCTGCAACGCTCACACAGAGGCTCTCTCCACCGTGGGTCTACTGTGCTCACACAGAGGCGCTCCCCTGGTAGCCTACTGAGGTACTCCAGGTGTCGAGTACCGTGGGTCTGCCATGCTCACACAGAGGTGCTTTTTACCATGGGTCTATCGCTCACACACAGAGGCACTCCCCGCTGGGCTAATCGAATCACTCCGAGTCAAATCGGCCAGCAGTCCTCAAGTCGAAGCCAGCTACTAGGTTCCCGCACAAATTCCAGCTCGTCTCTAGATGATCTGATCCACATGCTACTGGACGATACTCCAACTTTCACGAAGTCCCACGTAGAAGTATCTGAAAGTTCTGCCACGTCATAGTGGTCTCAATGCAACAGACGGCACCCCAATCGGATGCTCATTCTGTTAGTTATTAGCCTTTTAGTCCTGGGGTCCCAGTTGGATTCATCTACGATCCAACCTGATCGTATCTCAACTATACCCCGAACTCTAGTGGGGTGTTCTCAAAGGGTTAGCTTCACTCTACAATTACCAGTGCCACTGATGGTTCATCAAAAGTAAGTCTAGTGCCAATGATATGGCTCAAGAAGGTAAATGTTCAGTAATGGTCCCAAGTCTGGTCTGACCCGGTCGGACCGACTCGGCCCAACCCAGCCTGGGCCGACCCGTTCTGGGTCGACCCAGTCAAACTCACTGTCTCTGAACCAGCCCGATGAGTTTTTTGACTCGGTCCGCTGGGCCGGGCCCAGCGGACAGAGAGGGAGGTTCAGCCCAGAGGTCTCCACATAGGCGACTCATCCCGAAGGCCGGGGACGGTTCGTCCAAAGCCACGAGGGGTGAAACATGGGAGACTCGTCCCAGGAGGGTGGGTCGGTCGGGGGAATGGCTGGAAGACCGCACGGAGTGTGGGTTGGCTGGGGGTGCGCCGGGCAGGGCGCGACAAGCACCGGGCAGGCCGCGGGGGCACTGGTAGGGTTCTGGGAAGGCTGTGGGGGCACCAGGGAGGCCACGGGGGTGCCGGGCAGGCCGCAGTAGGCGTCAGGCAGGCCTCGGGGTGCCGGCAGGGAGCAGGGACACTGAGAAAGCCGCGACAGGGGCAGGGCCAGCCACGGGGGTGCCTGAAAGGCACCGAGCAGGGCGCGAAGGCACCGAGAAGGCCGCAGAAGGTTCTGGGCAGGCCGCGGGGAAGCCGGTAGGGTGCTGTACAGGGCCCGGTGGCGCTGGCAGGGGGCTGGAGGGCCACGGGCAGGCGGGCCGTGCGCTAGGCAGGTCGCGGGGAGGTCGCATGCATGCGAGACGCGCGCCAGGTAAAGCGCAGGGAGCCCGAGGGTAGGCGGGTCGGGCACCTCCCGGGCCGGCGAGGTTCATCCAGAAGCTTCAGTGCACTTCGGGGGTGGCGTGATTTGTGGAGGTCACGGGTAGCGCGGCCTTCATTGTTGCCGCATTCGTCATCATTGCCTCATCACCATGCCATAGAACACCACAAGAAATAACAATCGACAAGGGATTTCAGGCCATGTTAGGTTGGCTCGCATCCTCTGTGTTTAAAGTGATATCAATTGGTTCACCAAAATAGGAAATGTGAACATCAATTATTTACAACCACGCAATGATTTCTTTTCAAACAATGATGAGAAAAGAAAAGAGGTAAAACACAAGGTAAACCCCCCACCTTTGATTCATGGATCGACGTTCATCATTAATTGATGGTGTTGTGGAAAGAAGACGATGAAGTTCGTTATTCAGCGAATTAATCCCGCACTCCCAACCCCAAGCTGTGTCAGATGTGGAAGACACTCCATGTCGGTAGGATCCGAGGGAGGAAGTCGAAGAAGGATTTTGGAAACGTTCTTCGCGTTCCTCATTCATTGTGGGAAGAACTTATTTTCTCCCATGCTCTCCTCTCAATCTCCCAGCAAATGTAAATTTTCAAGCCAAAAATAACATAAGTTATCTATTACTTTATTGGCACAACAATTTCAAAATGTAGGAATAAATTAAGAGGCTCCCCTTAATAAATTTCATGTGTTGGCGAAATTAATTAAAAGGGACAGGTGGCACCATTTAATGGTAGAGGAGGTCAAGGGACTCCCCTCTCATTAATGAGGGGAGTTGGGAGATTTTCCACCCTCCTATTAATTGGGGGGTTTTACTCTCGTGTGGTCCCCACGACGTAACCACTCACGGAAGGTTATGTTTAGGTGGGCCCCACCACCATAACCTCTCATTGGAGGTTAGGGTGTGGCAGTCCCACCTCCCACTCCAATGTGCAGGTTTTAACTAACAACCACTCACATTCATGGTGGCTCATAAATAAAATAAAGTGTTGTACACTTTATTTGTTTATTTTTTTATAAAAATCCAATAACTAACTTTTATTCTCGACTATATTTCGTCGAGGTGAAAGTCTTATTAAGACAATACTGGCACTGTGATTTCAACGGTGCCCTCAGATTTCAATTCCAAGCACCGGTTCAAAAGATGTAAAAAACTGCTCATTCGTTTACTGAACGTACCCGAACAAAGCTTCAGAAATTAATTCTGAGCACACCGGGCTTGGGAATCAAGCACCGTAAAAAAAATTTAACTCATAAAAATCTCATGTATTTAAAAAAGAAAACATTTCCATGGAATTTTATGGACTTTACATTCTCTCCACCTCAAGGATTTACGTCCCTGTAAGCTAAAACTCGAACTATAGGAACAAATGGGGGTATAGAGCATGCAATTAAGCCTCCCGCTCTGATGTCCTCTCCTAGAGAATCCCGTGCTACCAGCGTACGCGCACCAGAGGTTTCGACCGTTCACGTAGGACCTGATCCTGTCGATCCTCAATCTCCACTGGAACCTCCGTAAAATTTTCCCCATCATCAACGTCCAGCTCTCCATTGTGATGTGGGAAAGGGCGTGCACATATCCCCTCATCTAAGATGTGTGGAAGACGTCGTGCACCCGATGCAACTGAGGTGGAAGAGTTAAGTGGTAAGCCACCTCAACTACTCTGCTGAGGACCTAGAAATGTTCGAGGAAACTTAGATATAACTTTCCATCTCATCCAGATATTTATAGACCTCGTCGAGGTGAGACTCGTAGAAAGACGTGGTCGCCATCCTCAAACTCCAGAGGTCTCTGTATCCAATCAGCATAAGAATTCTGCCCGCACTGTGTAGTCTTTTTCCTCTCCTGGATGATCTGCACCTTCTTTGTGGTAGCCTGGACAATCCTTGGTCCAACTAGTGCTGACTCCCCTAGGTCAGTCCAGCACAAGGATGATCTGCACGGTCGCCCGTACAATGCCTCAAAATGTGCCATACCAATGGTGGAGTAACAACCGTTGTTATAGGAAAACTCCACCAAGGGTAAGTGATCCTCCCAGCTACGTCCGAAGTCGAGGACACAGGCACGAATCTTTTCCTCGATGGTCTGAATGGTCCGCTCATTCTGACCATCTGTCTGGGGATGGAAGGCGGGGCTCAAGCGAAGCTGTGTCCAGAAAGCCTCCTCCAAACCCTTCCATAGTCGGGAAGTAAAATGTGAATCACAGTCGGAGACAATAGAAGAAGGTACTCCATGTAGCTTTACAATATCCTACACATAGAGGCGTCCCAAGATCTCTATTGAACCATTCTATCTAATCGGTTGGAAGTGGGCCGACTTGGTGAGTCGGTCGATGATCACCCAAATCGATTCGTGACCCCTATATGTACATGGAAAACCCATCATGAAGTCCATGGATATCCCATCCCACTTCCACTCTAGGACCACTAAGGGATGAACCAAGCCTGCTGGTACCCGGTGCTCTGCCTTCACTAACTGACAAATGAGGCATCATGAGACAAACTCTGCTACTACCTTCTTAATACCTGGCCATCAGTGTTGTCATCGGAGGTTCTGGTACATCTTCTCCACTCTTGGATGTACCCCTAGAGGGGATGTGTGTAACTCCCACCACACTTCCTCCAAAAGTGCCACTAGTATAATGGTACGTCCTCTAAAGAGGATGATGTGCTACCCACCTTCAGAAAATCCATCAGGTGCATGCCCTGTGGATATCTGAGCATGTCGTGTCTCTCAGTAAGCGTCCACATGTTGGGAATCTCTGACTCGCTGAAGAAATGGGGGAGTGACCATAAGAGAATGAAGGAATGTTGCTCCATCACTATCCACAAAAGATATCTATAAAGCAGCCAGCTGCCCTGTCGCCTCTCCTAGCAGTTGTATACCAATCCTCCTGCTGAGCACATCTGCAACAACGTTCCCTATCCCATGAGTATAGACTATCTCGAATTCATAGTCCTGGAGGAACTCGATCCAACGTCATTGTATCAGTTTCAGGTCCTTCTGATAGAAGATATACATGAGACTCTTGTGATTAGAGTACATGGTAAAACGCTCGCCCATCAGATAGTGATTCCACATCTTCAAGGAAAAGACCACCGATGCTGACTCCAGGTCATGTGTAGTGTAGTTCTGCTCATGTTGTCTCACCTGTCGAGAACCGTATACGATCATAGCTCACTCCTGTATCTGGACACACCAGATTCTGGTCCCTGATGAGTCACAGTAGACTACGTACCCTACGCCTTCCTCTAGAAACCTCAAGATGGGGGAACTAGTCAACTTATTCCTTAGCTCCTGAAAGATCTGCTGGAATCTCTCCGACCACACGAAGGGTTTTCCCTTCTTTTTCAAGGATGATAGTGGTTCTATGACTCTGGATAAGTCTAGAAAGAACCTCCTATAGTATCCTGCAAAACCCAAGAAACTCTGTAGCTTTGTCACACTCTTAGGTGGCTGCCAAGAAAGTACTGCCTCGATCTTCACTGGATCCACTGAAAATCCAACCTCCGAGATGACGTGTCCCAATAAGTGAACCTCTCGAGTCCAAAACTGGCACTTAGAGAGCTTACCATAAATATGGTGCTCTCAGTGTATGTCCAGTACTACCTGCAAATGGTAGGCATACTCCTGCTCAGTACTCGTGTAGATTAGAATGTCTTCAATGAAGACTATGACAAAGTGGTCGAGGTATGGATGGAATATCCGGTTCATGAGACTCATATAAAACTACTGGAGCATTGGTTACGCCAAAGGGCAAAACCAAGAACTCTTAGTGGCCGTACCGACACCTGAAGGTCATATCCTACACATCCTCATCTTGAAATCTGAGCTGGTGATAGCTTGATCTGAGGTCTATCTTCGAGAACCACCGTACTCCCTTGAGTGGATCAATGAGTTCATGAATCCTCAAGAGTGGGTATTGTTCCTTACAGTCACCTCATTCTGGTGACGGTATTCAACACAGAGCCTCAAGCTCCCATCCACCTTCTTGGCGAACAAAATCGGGGCTTCCCAGGGAGAAACACAGGGATGGATGAATCTCTTCCCCTACAAGTCCTCCAGCTGTACCCGCAGCTCACGAAGCTTAGCGGGAGCCATCCAATATTCTCGAGTAGATATCGGTGTCGTCTCGGGGTACATGTCAATGTATAATTCCACCTTTCTTCAATAAGGGAGTCCTGAAACATCGTCATGGAAAACATCCATGTACTGGTCCACTACTACAGGATTAGTTGGACTCTCCATATCAACTGCTCTGAGGGTAAGGCAGGCCAACTCGTGAGTGATCGGCTACACCCTCATCCGAGTAAGTCTGTCATGTGCTTTAAAGGCTCCATTCTCACCGGTGAAGGTAAACTTGGTCCCATCCATGCAGACACACCACACATTGCGCCTAATAAAGTCTATCTGAGCATGGAATGTAGATAACCATTCCATACCCAAGATGACATCGTAAGGCCTCAACGCCACTACTAAGAGATCCCAGCCAAAGCTCTCGCCTCCTAGTGTAATCTCGCACTTCTGGAACCAGTGCGTAATCATCGAATCTACTCCCATAGGAGTCTCTAGCTGTAAAGATTGAGCTAATGGCTCCATCAGAATCTCTGAGCTCTGAACGAGGGTAATGGCAATGAAAGAGTGACTAGCACCTGTGTCTATAAAAATAGTAGCTATGTTGGAGTAGACACAGATCATACCTTGAATCATCTCTAGAGAACCATGATCATAAGCCTAAGCTTCCGGAATCTGAGCTCTCCCCTGTCCACCTGCTCCCTATGGTCGGGGTGGACCTCCGGGTGGGGGTGGTGGTAACACCTCATAACATCATCCACTACCAGCTTCACGTCCAGCTCCTCTTCCAGGTCTGCCTCCTCCCCGCGGACCACCTCGATCAAACCATTTCCTCTGCCTAAGAGTTCCCTAAACTATCTATTGATCATCTATACGGCGAGTCGGACAGTCATGAGCCATGTGACCATGCTCGCCACATGAGTAACACTAGCCACTCCTGGCATGTCTGTCTCTTCCCCAGGTGACCTAAACAAAATATCCTAAGTCCTGAAGTCGTCCACCCATGGGTCTGGTCCTCTTGGACCTCTGTGTCATCTGTCTAATTCTAGCTATAGAAGACTCTGATGCATGTCGACTAGTGGTGGGTCTTGCTACTGCAGACTGATCAGAAAGAAAACTCTCCACTAGGAGGTCTCTCTCTAACACTCTGACTATGTCGAGATGTTGAGGGAGATTATCGAGGCTCTGATATCTCGCCTCAGCCCATGCTCGAAGGTTCGGGCCTTGAAGAATAGGTCCCGCACCATATCTGTGGAGTAGCGCGAGAGGTCGGGGAACCTCACTGAGCACTGTGCTACTGTCATGTTACCCTGCTGCAGATTCAGTAGATCCTGTTTTCGCACTGCGCGGAGAGTGTCTGGGAAAAACTCTTCCCGACATAGGCTCTCAAAGTCTTCCCAGAGTAGTTTCACCTTCTCATGCACCTGGAGCATCAAGCTCCACCATTTTCTTGCAGCTACCTGAAGGAGACTCGTGACAAGGATCACCATGAAGTCTGCTGGTGTCCCTACTAGCCTGAAAACTCTCACCAGAGTCTCTATTCAATCCTTAGCCGCATGTGGGTCCCTATCTCCTCTAAACATGGGTGGCCTCTGGTGCTAGAACTCGTGAAACGCGCTCATGTGGCGTGCATCGTCTGCTGCTGGGTCTGGTGGCCCAGTGAAAAGTAGTACCGCCAGTGCCTCTGCTGGAAAAGGACCCTGCACCGAAGCCTCATCGCTCAGTGGGCTGTTAGTGCGGACAACTCTCGAGGATCTAACTCGTCATCCATGAGGAGGCATCCAGAAATAAACAGATGTGACACGGTCAAAAGATTATACCTAGTGAATGGACATGGTTGAGCTGACTTAAGGAAAAAATTTTGAAGCACACACCCAATCAGGGTTTTCGTGCATTGAGTCGTAAATCAGTAGTCAGGGTCCTGGTGTATGGATACGTCGGCCTCGAGCACCAACGCTGGACTCCCTGATCTGAAAACCACACTTAGTACCCTTAACACTATTGCTTCAAAGAAAAGAAAGATCAAAGTTCTAAGTACTGTGGTAGAACTGACGCCTCTAATACCAATTGTGACAACTGGGTCCTGGTGATAGCACAAGCACCCCACCATAACATGGGTGTCAGCTCATGGCCCACCAGTTACCCCCAGTTTCCCCGCAGACACGTGGTCCCCACCCAGGGGCCCACCCACGTGCTCGAACAGATCATCTGATTAATTATAGGCCCCATAGGTCAACACATGTCCTTTCCAGTGTGCATTGTACTCACTCACACACACCTGAGAAACTTCCCAAAAGGTCACCCATCCCTATCACTACTCCAGGATAAGCACATTTAACTGTGGAGTTCTAATCAGATAGGCTCCCAAAAAGGAAGGTGCACCTTGTTGACATGAGTCATTTCATTTAGTCATTTAACATTGTATCATTTGGGGATGTTACATTATCTCACTTCCACTTTCATGAGATATTTTGTATTCATTACTATTACATTGTATGGTGTATGTATACTTCCCATTGATGTTTAATATCATGAATCTGTTTATTTTTAAGATATATAATTTATCATTTAATGATTATTAATTTTGGGGCAGACGTTTCCATTGATTACAAAGTTCTAAGTACTTTCTACCTGAACTTCCATTTTCATTCGGGTTGCTCTGATTCTCTTCCCACCTTAATGATATTATTATTAATTCTTATGAAATACAAATAAATTATGTTTTAATGTAATATTTATGTGTAAAAACAAGAATACTACTTTCATTTGTGTGGAATTATATGTTTTAAAAGGATCTTTCCAAAATTCTTATCAAATACAAGCTCGATTCAAGGAACATCTTAGATTCATACCTATATTGAAGCTCACTCTATAATCATTTTAATCCATATTTATATTTCTAAAATAATAATTTTTAAATTGAAAAATCTATTTATGTTCATTCCTTGTTTTATGAAAGAGAACATGCCATTCCGCTTTAAAATCTCTTTAAATAATTCCATAAACCACACTAAAATGTTTTATTTCTAGAGTTTCTTAAAAACTATTATAAAATGATTTCACCAAAATAAGACTTTATTTAAGCCTAAAATACAATATCAATGACATTCCCTTTTATTTTTTGGGATATAAATTTCAACAATCTGATTTAATGATAAAATTCTAATGATTTATTATAATAACTCTTCTTTCCAAAGTAAAAAAAGGATTCTTCTAATATCACTTTATCATTTATGAGATATATTCCATGCTCACCACTTACTTCTTACGTGTAGTGTATGTAATGACCTTTTTTATATCATATAAATAGTATCCTTATTCTCATTATATTCTTTGGGATTATGATTTGAATGTTTCAAGGTGGTATGGGACTCTTTGGAATATTTAATAATTATTTCCTCAAGAATTTTTCAATGGTATTGTTTAAATGTATCATTATTTATGTGAAATTACTTTGATGAATTATTTTATTTCACAAAGATTTATCTCCTATGATATCATCTAAAAAATATATTGTTTAAGGGTTTCTGATTATTTTGAATGTAGATGTTTCATCTTGATACCATTCACCATATTACTCTGAATGGTTGGTGTTTACATTTAATTAATGGGGAAAGTTATTTACATTTCATATGGTATTTCCAATATGAATGTATATTATTCTTATTCTTATTCCAATTCATAAGAGGTATGCATTGGTCATGTTATGTGATGGGTTGGGACTTCTATATCCCCTCAATGCATCGATAGGTCTCTTGACACAAATGGATTTGGACTTGGCCGAGGCCTTTCCCATTATGAGATATAGTTTTGGCTGAGGCCTTAATAATTTTTAGACGCCTTGGTTGATCCCTTTACAGTATGTTTTAGAATGTATGGAATATCAATTTCCCTTATTATGATGCTAGAAATTTATAGTACATGTTGTTATTCGACTAGTAGAATACGGATGATTATGATTTATAATGGAAATTTTTACTTAACTCATATTCCTGTCATATTATGTTAATGTTTATTTTTAAAGGAATGTATGTTAAATTATTCACCATGCCTAATAATTATGTTTATGATATTTTTTTCTGTGTTTCTTACCCTTACTGATCATTTTATCTCACCCATTTCTTATGTTTCATTCTCTTAAAACATGATGAATTTTATTTTGATTGACCTACAATGATAAAAATTTAGTTTTTTATGTCCCCAATAAAACATATATGTTGTATTTATTTTCCAGTTATATTATTGAACATATGTATGTATCTGGTTTTCGATAACAACTAAACTACTCAGTCATATGAGAATTGATTCCTTGAAATCATGCCAATTTATTAAAATAATACACCAGCTTCAGGATTCTGGGGTTGGGGAGTTACATTTGATATCAAAGGAAGTTTAGTAGAAAACAAGAAAACCAGATTTAGAAAATGTAGAATAGAGAAAAAAACCCTAAGACAATCTATGAGGATAATTATACATGAACATCCTATAACTTTGGTAAGTGATATATTATGTGGATACTTATAGAAAATACATCCTCATCAAGATACTACAAGTGGAAATGGTTCTGGCACAGATGTAATTAGAAGTTACAACTCCAGCTAGGAGTTTCAGGCATGACCTGGGGTATCCTTGTATTTGAAAATGTGTCTTACTATTCACCTAGTTTGACACTCTTGGGGGATATTCTTAGAATAATTCACATTTTCATTACCCACCATTATGACTTATTTATTCCCCCAAAGTAACCAAAGTATATGGGTCTAAGATATACAATGCATTAATTTGTTATATGTTTAGAGTTATAGAGAGTTCATTATTTTCTGAGGTAATATATTATATAGAATTGATTAGTAATGGGGCCTATAAGAAGTAATGAGAACTTCACCAATGCACATGATGAAAACATTAAGGAGGATCATATCTTTTATGGTCTTATGCCATTATTTTGAAGGAAGATTATCTCCCTAGTATCCTCATAATATGATGAAATGGTGTCATGTGTTAAAAATAAATGTAAATAATTTTCTAACTCTTATGGATTTAAAGGGAAGAAAAAAAAAGAGGATGGCCAAGAAAAAGATGGAGTAATGAATGAAGGGAAAGAAGGTTTTTCCCACATGTGATAATTATGGATAGACTCACCCTAGTAAATTATTGAAGGAAATGGGAGTTTATTATAAGTGTGGATAAAAGGACACCAATTTCTTGATTGCAAGGGAAAGAAAAATTTGTCCAATGTATATTGAATCATCTTAATGCATATGGGAAACTATGAGAAAAAATGGACATAGCGTCAATGTAATATACCCCAAATGATGATATTGATAATGATCAAGTTATGATGCTACCACAGTTGACGTAGAGTGATTAATATGCCCAGTATAGAATCATGTCATCTTAATTTTTTTCCAGAAATGTACTAGTTAGAAGAATTATGGAATATATGAGTATTTATAGCAACACTCTTTTGTTAAGGATTTGAAACCATAAGATGAATGGTACCAAAAAAACTATATTCATTGAGAAGTTAAACGTTTTGGTAAAAACATGATTGAGGGAACTATATCCCTTAAAATATTTCTAATTATTAAAATAATGATGAATAAATGATTCATTTGGATAAGTACAGACTACCTCAAAACAGATTTTTTTTACTTTTCATCAAGTGGTATTTTCTATCATTGATGGAGTTTACAAAATTTTTGGATATAATGAATATATCCAATAGCATTTTTAAGGATTAATTCATGTTCCCAATAAGCTTTTATGGTAATTTTAGTTATTTACATATTTCAAGAGGTCACATGGTGAGGATATTCACATGTTAGGAATGTGATAATTTAGGGATTCTTTATGTTGATTGATGGAAAATAAGGTAGGAGATGTATTGATCATGATAGATCATGGAGTTCCAAACAAATGTGGATCTATTAGGACCTAGTGTACATGGATATAGAAAGGATGGATATAAGAATGATTCTAAAGTATTGGATCATGATATTTTGGAATTTTAAACCATTTATGAAATGGATTAAATAAGTCATTGTATGAGGTTGTAGAGGTTAATGACACCACATGATATAACTTATTCTAAGTTATGATGTATTGGTAGTTCAACAAAAAATCAAAGGGTAAGATCATGTTTATGAAATATAAATGTATATTTATACACTTATAGAGTGGAATAATCCCCCAAATCTACAAAAAGAGTCATAAATGTTGTTCTGTTATCAAAATCTTTGATTACGTTAATGAAATTTTTTCAGAACTATATTTTATGGTTTTGTGGTAATCTACTTTAAACTAAACCTATTTTCTATCTTTAAAGATTTATAGTTTGGTTTTTATTATATGACCTGGTTTTCAATTCCAATTAATTTCAATCCATTTAAATGGATAATTTATTAATTTATTTATTATTATTATTATTGATCATCTCTTTTACCTTAACCTTTTTATGGAGGATATTATATTAACCATATTTCTGATATGGTCTTTTTCAGAAGGAAATTTTTAAGTAACAATCAATAACCCTCAAAGTGAGATATCAAATTTCAAAGATGAAATTTTATAAGGAGGGGACAATGTAACACCCCAAGGATTTAAAAATAAATTTAATATCCAATATATAAAACACTCAGTATCTAAAAAACAATAGTTTGTTTTAATCGAACCAATAGACATAATTTTTCCTCATCTGTGATTTGGGTATTGAAAATCGGTCATACACGGTTGCATTCAGGGTGATTTTTGGAGTCTCATAGAACAAAACTAATTATTGGTGAATAGTAACATACCCTTATGAAAAGTAACTTACCCTTATGAATAGTAACATGACCCTTCTAAATAGTAATATCCCTTTATGAATAGTACATTAATAGTAATGTACCCTTATGGAATTAAATTGGGCTTTATGAATAGTGATGTACCCCTGTGAATAGTAAACTCACAATGTAAGTAAAAATAGAATTTAGGCACCTTATAAATGTGAGTCAATATTTTAAAAATTAATGAATTAGTGCTGTTATTTTTATGAACAATAAATAATGAATTACAAGTTTATAATCAATTGATTAATTTAAAAGATAATTTATTTTCATAGAATTTATTCATGAATCGATATTTTATTTTCCTATGATTATAAGATAATTTTGTCAGACCCAAGTTAATTTTTCGATTTGTCATGAAATCAGTTAAAATATTGGAAATATGTATTTTTTGAGTAATTGATGATTTTAATTAAAAATGAAATTTCTCATATTTAATGAATTATTTTCTTAAAATGAATTTCCTTTTTTATTAAACATGGAAAAAAAATTGGTTAAATATTTTTATTTTTATGAAATAGTTAATTATCTGTTGAATTGTATAAAAGTACAATTTTTTATAAAATACGGCATTTTTCGTGATATCATCATGAAATTATTATGATATAAAAATATATTTAAAATATGTAATAACCAAATAATTATATTACAAGTGGACTATTTTTCATAATTAATTTGTAACATGAAAAGTATATTTTTTCATGATAAGTATAAAAATTAATGTCAATGTCGATGTCATTCTTACACAGCGCTGATAAATTCAAAATTAGAAATTTATATATAATAATTGAATATTAAAAATTATATTAATTATTTATTTATTTATTATCATGTATTATTTATCTATTTTATTTTTAATTTTGAATTATAGTGTTATATAACATGAGTATTATCCAACTGTATGTGCAATGCTTATGGAGGGCAAGAAAAGACAAAATTGAAAAGTTAAAGAAGATGCATTGTTCTGTATAAAAGTGAATATAAATAATGAATAAATTAATAATTTCATTCTGATCCTAATTAATTTATCTTTATAATAGTATTTTAGTTTTAATTTTTATATATGAAATAATTAATATTAATGCTTATGCAATGCTGATGCAGCGCTCATGCAAGAATAATAAAAATAAATAAAATGTTTTTAATTAAAATTTTAAGAATTATTAAATGAACCATATTTTGGATAAAAAAATTTATATAATCAAATTTAGACTACTATCAGGTTTTGAATCTAATTTGGGACATTTTGGACCCAAATGAATCACTTTAAATCCTTTATAATATTTTATTTCAAGAAGAAATCAAGTTTACACAATATAGTTTTTAAGTTAATAAAATTGCTATATGAGATTTTCTAAAAGATTTATTTTAAAAAGAATATTATTTGGAAGGATAATAATATTATATTTCTGATGGAATTTTATTTTAAATTTTTATACATCAAATAAATATCATAAAGGCTTCCACAAAGATGATGTAGTATCAATTTAATTAATTATTAAATAAAATAAATTATATTAAAAATAATAAAATAAATATAATTTTATATTTCTAAGATAATACACGGATTCCATAGATGATTATGGTATTTATATAATATAATATTTGATTTTATTCTATTTTTAATCTTTGAGTTGATGTTTTTAAAGTCATATATATGAAAAGTTTTTATCATGACATAATTGTTTTCCATGAAAAAATATTTTATTAAATTATATAAAAAACACAAAAATTATCGAAAAAGTAAAAAAAAATGATAATATTACTTCAAATATATATTACATATTATGTTTTAGGATTTTTTGAGTCTTAATGACCAAAATATATTTATTAATTTTAATAATTTCGGTTATTTCTATGTTACCCCTCACTTCACTCATAAAAGGAGGTTCCTTCCTTCACAATTTTCATAACCATAAGACTTCATGTTCATCCAACCTCAGACAAATTCCATCCTTCCCATCCCTTGACACGTTATTGTTCCTCTTTTCTAACAAAAAGACCACTTCCAAGATCCATAAAGTGGTTCCAAAAGAGAAATATTCTAGAGGTAAGATTTCTTCTTCTTCTCTTTTAAATTATTTCACACATATACCTTATTTATTCCTATTATACAGTAATTCATTGAAAATAAAGTACCGTATATCTACTATAATTTGGATATTATAATGCGATATTCCATCGTAATCTCTTCTTTTTCATCCTTTTGTACTATAAATGATAATGGTGTTCAAGATGTGTTAATTATCACGTTCAAGGAAGACAAGTTTTTAATTTGTATTACTATCATCATGTCTTTTTATGAAACCTTTATAATGGTTCAACCAAATCATAATATATGTATTTTTTTATTTAATGTTTTTTAACCCTTATACAGTCATAATATAAAATAATAATACAAAAAAAGTTTATTATGCACAAAACTGCCAGGTTAATCCAAGCATTTATCATTAACTTTTATCTAAATATTCATCCTTATGGTATATAACCAAAATAATTATAAGAAAATTTATATTTATGTAACTTCACTAATAATATATATTAATATTTTTTGATGTTTGACCACATTTAAAATGAACTTCTATTCATAAATAATAGTAAACCGGTAATGAAATCCAAGGAAGAAAACACTCCCTAACAATAAAATTGAACCACTTAAACCCATCGAGAAGGCCATGAATGAACATAATAAGGATATAATAAATAAATTAAATAAATAATAGGTTATGTAAATTTTAATTAATTAATTTAATTTGGTTATCTAGTACACTAAGTTTATGTGTAGAACACCACCAGACTTAATGTAAGGGAATCATCATCTCACTTCCATTTCCATGAGATATTCTGTATTCACTACTATTACTTTTTTATGGTGTATTTATACTTCCCATTAATGTTTAATATCATGAATACATTTATTTTTATGATATTAAGTGTATAATTTAACGATTATTAATTTTGGGGCATAATATTTCATTGATTACAAAGTTGTATCTACTTTCTAACTAAACATCCATTTTCATTCAGTTTTCTCTTATTCTTTACTAACCTCAATGATATTCTTATTATTATAATGTACTCCTCATAAAAAAATTTATAATGTTTTATATACGTATACCAATTAGAATCCTACTTTTAGTTATGTGGAGTTATATGTTTTAAAAGGATATTTCAAAACAATTCCAAAAAAACAAGCTCGATTCTCGGAACTTGTCAGATTTTTACATATTTTGAAGCAAACTCTATAATATATTTTTAGCCATATTTATCATTATAAAAACAGAAATTTTAATGTGAATAAACTATTTTTGTTCGTTTTTTATTTTATTAAATCAAACATGCCTCTGGGCGTTAAAATCTCTCTAAATAATTCCTTAAACTATAGTAAAATGTTTTATTTCTAAATCTTCTTAATAGAACACTTTTTAAATGATTTCACTACAATACAACTTCATTTAATCCTGAAATATAATTTAAATGACCTTACCTTTATTTTTCGGGATATAAATTTTTACAATATTATTTCATGACAAATAAAATTGATTTTCCAAAAGAACTCTTCTTTCCAATGAAAAACTCATTCATCTAGTCTCACTTAAACTTTTATATGATGTTTTACTTGTTCGACACTTAATTTTAACTTGTGGTGTACGTATATCCATTTGTTACATCATAAAAAGAGTATAATTATTTTCATGATATTCTAATGGATTATGATTTGAATGTTTCAAGGTGGTATGAGACACTTTGGAATGTTTAAGGTTTACTTATTCCATAATTTTTCAGTGGTATAATTTAAAAGTACATTTATTTATGTCAACATCCTTTGATTAACCATATATTTCATAGATATTTTTCTGATATGATATCTTATACAAAATATTTCATTGAAGGGTTTTTGATTAGTATGAATTTGGATGTTCTACCTTGATATCATTCACCATATTACTCCAAATACTAAGGGTTTACACATAATGACCAGGAGAAGTTAGTTACGTTTCATATGTTAGTTTCAATATGAATGAATATGTTGTTTATGTTTATTTCCATTCATAAGAGTAATGAATTTGTCTTACTATTTTATGATTGGGTCCTTTATATCCCCTCGATTCATTGGTAGGTCTCATTCAAAAAATTGATATGGACCTGGTCAAGGTCTTCCCCATTTTGAGATATGGTTTTGGATGGTACCTTAATAATTTTTAGACATCTTGGCTCAGGCCTTGACAATATGTTTTAGAATTTCCATCATATTCATTTTCCTCATTATGAAGCTATAAATTCAAAGTTCATGTGGTTATTCTACTAGTATACAACCCATGATTATGTTTTATTATGGAAATGTTTACTTAGTTCATACTTTTTCCATATTATGTTCATGTTTATATTTAAAGGAATGTGTTTTAAATTATTCACCATGACAAATGATTATATTTATGATATTTTCTACTATATTCATTACCATTAATGAGTCTTTGAGCTCACTAATTTCTTATGATTTATTTTTTCATGTCAGCAAGAAGTTTATTATGATTGACATGGAAGTCTAAAATTAGAGTTGTGGATGTTACTAATAAATAATAAATGGTGTATTTATTTTCTAGTAGTATTTTTGAACCTATATAGGTATCTGGTTTCCCAAAACTACTAAACTAATCGATCCATCAGGGTTTTATTCCTTGTAATAATTCCATTGTAGTAAAATAAATCACTAGATCGAGGCTTCTAGGGATGGGCCACTACTACGGGGGTTTTCATGGTTGGTAAATGTTTTTTTAAACTATAAACCCTTTTTGTAATAACCAAGTGGCCCCTAAGAGGAGTTACATAGTTTGGTTTAAGGTTAGGTAAAAGTATGTGACTCTTCCAAGGAAACCATTCCCATGAGTTTAAATATTCCAAAAGTTGGTTTTAAAATTCATAAACCACACAGATGTCACTCTTAATCACCCATATTTGACCCAGGTTTATTTCCTACATTTTTTGATCCTCCCATGTGGATTCAAAGGTATTATATTCTTTTTTATTATAGAATAGAAGGTTGAATTTAAGAATATTCACCTTTTCAGATAATAAAACTCTTCCAATGTTGTTTTCATACTCTCTCTCGTATCTATTTCATAATAAAGAGGAATGTTTTATTTTCCATTAGAATGGGATTATAACAAGGTTATGATGGATCTAACTCCATTTGATCTTATTCTTATATTTGCTTTTATATCTCATTCATCATTGTGTTCATGGTTATTAAACATCAATTTGGATAATTATTTTGGAAAATGATCATAAATGATCTTGAGGTAGGTGGTCTAAATGCAAAATCCCATATTATTGATTTAATTAAATGTATCTGATTGCGAAATTAAAATTTCAATGGTTGGAAAATTGTTTCATAGGTTTAATTGATTTAATTAAATTCCAATTTCATAATTGAATCAGTTGAATTTGGAAAAATTATAATTGGGTGAATTGGATTAATTATTTTGTTAATTAATTAATGAAATGATGTGATTATGGCATTGATGGGATATTGGTATTATTAAATTGGCTAATTAAATGGTACTGTGTAATTAGTTAATATTGGATATATGGAATTGATTATGTAATGAGAATTAAGGGATGTTTGGAATAACCTTGAAGGGTCAATTAATTATTTGATTAAATATTAATAAAGGGTTTAATGATGAATAGTTCATATTATTAATTTTTATTGAGATAATAAAATTTCATTATCGTGATAAACTGAACAATATACACTTTAATGATATTTTTTTATGAAATGGTTAACGATGCAAAATCTTGAATTATCTGAAATTATGATTTTTGTGATATTTTTATATTTGTGATATATGGGATGTTGTGGTGTAGGATAAGGAATGCGGCTCTAAATATACATAAGTGTTAGTGAGTGTGGGATAGTGAATGATGATCTAAATTACAATATGTGACATTGAGGTGTGTGACAGGGACTGAGGCTCCAAATTCACATATGTGAGATAATGTGTGGGACATGGAATTAATATCCTAATAGCTATGTGACATGAGGTGTGGGATAAGAAATGATGCTCCAAATACCCATGGGGTGCTATACACGATGTTTTACTCCTAAGAGATTGTCAATATACAATAGTTCTCAGTGGCCTTGATATGAATTGAATTTAAATGATAAATTATAACCTTGGTATTGGGATAAATGATATACCTTATGGAGATAATATACAAAGAAAAGATGAACTATGTATTGATGGTTCAAGTTTCCTCAATAAGATAGGGGTAATGTGGTTAAATACAGAATAAATGGATATGTAAAATTCTTGTTTTATCAGTTGTATTTTATTCTTTATAAAAATACATACACTATTATTTAGTGGATATTTTTTGGTTCCATTGGTGGTGGCATACTGAGTTATACTAACACCCTAGTCAAGATTCCTGATCAGTACCCTAACAGAAAACATGGTTTAATGATCGGATATTGTAAATAGCTTAATGTTATATGGATGAGATGGGATAGATCAGAGACAAGGGAATCTGAAATAGATTCAGGACTCTATTTGATTTGTTACTGTATTTATTTTTGGGTTTTTATTAGACACTTGAACCTTGTTATGGCATGACATATATACTATTTTGGTTTGGATATTGTATTCTTCTTTTGGTTCATCATGTGATATTGGTCCGTTTTAGTTATGGAATTCAATATAGTTATTTATTTGAATTGTTTTATTTCTTTTTATTGTTAGTATACTTTGATAGAGAGTTTATAGTCTCCCCATGATTGATATTAGAACCTCTCTACAAGTTATAAGCCTCAAGTTTATGGAGAGGTACACCTGAGGTCATGTATCAAACTTTCCCGGGGCTTTGGTTTGTGGAACCTGATTTAGGACATCACAAATTGGTATTAAAGGAGTTTTATTTTCTATTTATTTTTTTTACTATTTAGGAAAGGCTGACATAAGAATATCATGGTTCATTCCTTGGTTAAAAAATCATTAATTGGAGTAGCTAACTCATGTCTATGGGATAAAGCCAAGTACCCATGGTGTGATTGTTATTATTTAAGGGTGTTTTCATAGTTGGATGTTTTTTCCCATCAAGTGATGCACTTTTTTGTTATTTTACTTCATTCCCGGATTTTTCTGTGATTTAAATCATGGAGTAGTATGGAATGAGAGTTCATTATTCATGAGTCATTCTTGGAACTCATGAATATTATGTGACATTGATCATGTTAGGAATCCATAGGAAAAGCTGGATTGGCTAAGTTGTTAAATGAAAATGATTTTCTTTACTTTTGTGACATAAAGGAAGAACGTTCCTAATACAAAAATTCAAAAATTGTAAAGGTGACTAAATGGGTGTATATTGTGTAACTTGAATAATGGGAATTTTTTAACATTTCTTTTAACCAAGACCTGGATGAGGGATGGTTACTGGTAGTGTTAGTGCCTAAGTTTTGACTATACAGAGAGAGAACTGGGATGAATTGTTATGGATTTATGTTAATCCCTCTTGATTTTTTGTGATAATGTTGGTAATATGTACTAAGACGTGTGTTTGTAATTGTAGATATATGCCTCCATGATGATGCTTGCTGATTGGATGAAAGGAGGATATGGGTGGATATTATCTTCCAATCATGAAACCTGAGGCACCAATAACACCGAGTGAGAAATTCTAAGATAAGTTCCATGCGAAATTTTCCCATTTTATTCAGTTTATGTAGGGAGATCCATAATTGTGTATGAAAAGTATGTATGACCTAATGCTGAAGATTTAGTTATATCACACTCAGACGTTCACTATGAGGGTGGACCTAAGTTAGGGGATTTCTCTATTGAGTCCATCCAAACTATACTTGACCATTTAGACACTCTTGAAGAGAAGAGGATCAAGTAGGATACTTATTTGTTATAAAGATTATCTAATAATTGGAGGGATATTTAGGCTCATATTAGAAATGAATATGGTATGGAATGGAAGGAATTTTTGGAGAACTTCCTAGAGATATTTTATCTAGAGACACTATGATAGAAGGCGAAAATAAATTTTACAAAACTGAACAAGGAAAGTATGTGAATTATAAACACTTATGGTAACATAAATAACTTGTAATGATTTTCTCTAGAACTGGTAGGGTATGATTCAACTATGTAAAGTCAATTTATATGGTAGACATAAATGCGATATTCCATCTCAGGTAAATATTTTTCAGCTAAGGATGTTTTATGAGTTGGTGAATCAGGCTCTCATATCGGAGGGGAACCTTAAAGAGGCTTATAGTGTAGGACAATTGGTTTCTTCCACACGATCAGGAGGCAAGTCTTACAAGAGTATAAATCATTTCTATGCGAATTTTGACCAATTTAGTGGTAAAAAGAGTGACCAGGGGGAGCGATCAGTTACTCATAATCTTTCCTGAGTGTTCTTCCACTAGTGCAACAGGGTGGTTCACATTCATAGGAATTATCCCCGAAATCTAGTAGAGTGATGATATTTCAATGGGATGGGACATCTATAATGGTTTTGTATAAACCTATGACAAATGGGTAGTTATGGAGCATCTAGGAAGAATCATAATGATGTACAGGGTATTTTACCCCATATCTTCCTGGAAATTGGAGTTCTAATAAATGTGTTGGTAGAGGTAGTGGATGAGATGCTTCTAGTAAAGAGCAACCAAATAAGCAAAGTGGTGCATCTCAGGGGACTCCGAATGTAGAGCATGGAATAGGGGTAGGATAGTTTCATGAATTCAATACTACACTTATTCATAGAAAGGTCGTACCATCAATATTGATGGGGTACAATTTCAGAAGCTTCTATGCTTGATAGTTCCTTATTTAATACTGGTTGATCTTATTCTTTTATATCTTTACAACTTGTGAATGGGTTGTGTCTTGGAGTTTATTTTATTATTAGGGTTATTATAATCCATAAACCATTGGGTGTAAGATCAATAGATATATATTAGTGAAAGGGATATTATCTCAATATTGGGGAGTACCAATTCAGTTTGTAAATTAAAATTCAGGATAGTTTATGTCCTCACTTGATTATGGGTATGGACTGATTAATGTCATACAGATCCCAAATTGATTTTTATTGCAGGATATTATTGTTTATGTCTCTAAGAGGTGACAATTATATTCATTGTGGGGAGTGGGATATCAAGGTAGTTCATGAAGTTCCAATTCATCAGAAATTGAGGGAACTCATTTCCCATATTGGAAGTCTTTTGTAGGATGATGGGGGTAAAAATCAGGATGTTTTCACCCATGATGGATAAGTTATATGAACTTTTTCTTGAGGACATATTAGGTATTACACCTGAGAGAGATTTGGAATTTAAAATTGAGATCATGTTGGGAGACGAGATAGTTTCTGAACCACCATATATAATGGTCCCAACAGAGCTACTTGAGATTAGAAATCAACTAGAATATTTAATGGATAAAGGTATTATATATCTGAGTTTGTCACCTTGAGGTTTTCCATTATTTTTTAAGGATGATGGTAATCAACACTTATATGTTGATTACCAGAAGTTGAACTAGTTGATAGTGAAGAAATAGTATCCTCTATCATGTATCGATGATCTATTTGACAAATTGAGTGGATATTATGTTTTATCCAAGATCTAATTCAGATCAGGTTATCATTAGTTAATATTTTATCCTACTGATATACCTTGAGCTACTATTAAACGAAGATATGTCCTTTATGTGTTTCTCATGATAGCTTTTGGGTTGATGAACACTCATAAAATGTTTATGGCCTTGATAAACTAAATCCCCCCCATACATGGATCAATTTGTGAAACAATTTGTGGATGAAATATTATTGTCCTCCAAGACTCATGAAAATCATGTGAAACATCTTGAGATCATCCTGATTAAATTTGAGAGAATTAGTTATATTCCAAGCTATCTATGTGTCAATTATAGATTGATCGGGTACATTTCATGGGTCACATAATCTTTTTGAAATGTGTGTCTGTGAAACTATAGAAGTTGCTGGTAAGGATTTCATGAGATATTTCCAAGAATGCTTTTGATATCTACGTGTTTTTAGGATTACAGGGTAATTATTATAGGTTCATCCAATTCTTTTCCCATTTGGAAAAACCACTTTCAGGCTTAAAAAATAAGGGGATAATATTTTATTGGTAAGGATAATGTGAAAATTATTTCTAGATGTTATAGAAGTGCTTGAAAATGATAATAATGTCAATCCTACCTGAGCCAGGTGAGGAGTATATAGTCTTCTATGATGATTTTGGGATTGATATTGGATATGTGTTGATTCATGTAGATCGAGTTGTGGAATATGTCTCCTAGTAGTTTATTCTAAAAAAATATAAATACCCTATTAATGAACTCAAGTAATATATGGTGGTTTATGATTTGATTTGTTGGAGACATTAGTTGTGGGTAGAAAAGCTTACTATATATACCCATCATAAGAGTTTAAAGTATAGATTTTACCAAAACAATATTTTAATCTACTATAGTGTATGTGGGTTGAGTATATTTTGCAATTTTATTTTGAGATATAATTTATTACTGATGTGGGATATAGTGTTACTAATGCTTTGAGTAGGACGACATATACTTAAGCATCGTAGGAGTCTAGCACTGAGTGGAAGATGATGGCATTACTATATGAGAAGCATGTTGTGGTTCAAGATATCAAAGAGGAGATGTATCTCATATCTGTATTAGAAAAGACTATAGTTTTGAGTCAAATTAGAGACATAAAATATAAGGATCCATAAGGTTTTGGATTGAGGGAAATCATTGATGTTTGGGATTAACCTTCTGAGGGGATCATAGTTGAAAAAGAGATGATATATTTTATAAATTTTGTTGTTCTGCCTATGAGTATGTGGGAAAGATGATGCTTGAATTTCATTCCATTAATTGGATAGTTCATCCAGGAGTGACCAAAATGTACCATGAAATAGAATGATAATTTTGGGGGTCGATCGTGAAAAGGGGGATAAGAGGGTTCATGACACAATATTACACTTATCAATAGGTGAAGGATAAGAATAGTTGACTTGGTTGTTTACTACAGTTGTTTACAAATACGAAATGGAAGTGGGATGATGTAACCATGGATATCATGGGGGTATTATAAGGATACCTCATAATAATGATGTTATTTGGGTTGTTGTGGACTAACTGATGAATGTAACACATTTCTTTCCTATAAGAGAAACTTTTATAGTGGATTATTTGGGAGACATGTACAACAAAGAAATAGCCTATCTACATGGAGTACCATTGAGTTTTGTTTTCGAAACATGACTCATGTTTTAATTCAAGAAAATGGTCAAGATTATAAAAGGTTCTTAATACACATGTTTTACTGAGTGCATCTTAACACCAAAAAAAGATGGGCATTCAGAGCGTACTATACATGTGCTTAAGAATATACATTGGGCTAGTGTCTTAGAATTTTGCGGGTCTTGGTAAAAGAACCAACGATTGGTGGATTACTCCTATAATAATAGTTATCATGGTACTTTCAGATTACACCATATGAGGCTTTTTATGGTAGGCTATATAAATCACCAATATGCTGGATAGAGGTAGGTGAGTCATAGTTTTGGGACTGAGTCTCATGTAGGAGACATTGAAGCTTCTTCAATTGATTAGGAAATGTATGATTATGGGTCAGAGAAGTCAGAAGCTATATGATAATAGAAAAAATCTAACCAATTACTTTATAGTGGGTAATTATGTTTTTCTATAGGTATCATCTAGATTGGATCACCATTGGATTCAAAGACATGGAAATTTGGTGCCCATGATTTTTGGACCATTTGATGTTATGGAGAGAATTGGGCTGGTGGGGTACCAATTAGATCTTTCATAGAGGTATAGTGCTATGAATTGTGATTTCCTTGTGTCATATCTTTGTTGGTATCACTATAACCCTTCTCATATGATTGATGTGGATGATGTTGAGCTTGATACCTATGTGTCCTATGAGGAAGATCTGATACATGTTGTGGATCTTTGTCAGAATGTTTTTAGGGAAAATATTATGTATATTGTTCTATTATTCTAAGAAAATGATAATGTTTAGGACGAAACTTGTGAGAGAGAAGTGAATATATGGGGTTAGTTTTTTGGCCTATTTACCTTGCAATATTAGAGATTCTTAGGAGTACATCTCAAGGATGAGATATTATGTGGTGTTAAGATTATAATCTATCAACATTTTTAGAGATGTTTCAATCTCATTTACTAGTAACATTTTCTTTATTTTGGTTATAATTTGGATGATCCATGTATTACGAGCGTTTGGGTGAATTTTGGATATTTTTTTGAGAGGTTTTGGGTAGTTGATGGTTTGCTCAAGCTTTTACAAAATTGTGTGCCCAACCCCATAAATTTGAAAAACCCCAAAAGGGGATTGCATAGTTGGTTCATGGTTAGTCAAACCATGTGACCTATTATTATTAACCCTTTGACACCTAAAAGGTGGTGCACAGTTAAGCACACAGTTAGGGATGATCGTGTGCCCATACGTAGTAATCCATGCATATAGTTTTAATTATTATTTAAATTTGATTTAAAATTCCCAAAACTCCTAGATTTCACCCTCATTAAACCCTATTTGACATAGTAAAATTTATAATTATTTTATATTGTCCTGGATAGATTCAAAGTACTTTCAAACTCTGTACATGATGAAGTGAATGAAAGAATGAAGAATTTGCATCTCTCCCAGTAAGAAAGCTCTTTTCTCATTTGGTTTTTTCTCTCTCATCTCTCTCTTACCAGATGAAGAGGATTGTTTAATTTTTTATTAGAATGGGATTTGATCTATGTTATGATAAATCTAACTCTTTTTGATTTTCTTTCTAGGATTGGGTTACATATCTCATTCTTATTCTTATTCTTGATCATTTCTATTCAATGGGACAATTTCATTGGTGAATTCTCATCAATGAACTTGAGGTAGGTGGTCTAAATTACAAATCCAAAAGTGTTTATTTAATTACATTTATGTTATTATGAAATTGAAATTTCAATGATTATAAAATTGTATAAATTGTTGAATTGATTTAATTAAATTTCTATGTAATAATTTACTGGGTTGAATATGGTGAAATTTTAATTGGTTGAATTAGATTAAATAATTGGTTAATTAATTAATGGAATGATGTGATTATAGAATTGATGGGATATTGGGATTATGGATTTTTTCCATTAAATGGGATTGTATAACTGGTATATTACTGAGATACAAAATGTACTTAGTAATAAAAATGTATGGATATTTGTATTAACCATAGAGGGTTAAAAAATTATTTTATTAAATGTTTTCAAAGTGTTTAATGACGAATTTTTTTTATTAATCCTTATTATTGATATAAATAATTGTTATTATTGTGATAAACAAAAAGGGTACACCTTAATGATAATTTTTTATATGAAGGTTAATGATTCATAACCTTCATGTATATGAAATATTTATTTGTGTTATAATATGATAGTTTTGATATATGTGACATCAAGGTGTGGTGAAAAGACTGAGGTTCCAAATACCTATATGTGTTAGTGATTGGGGGATAGAGATTTAGGATCTAAATAACCATATGTGACACTAAGGTGTGGGACAAGAACAGAGGCACCAAATACATATATATGATAGAAATTTTGGGATTGGGACTGAGGCTCCAAATACCCATTTTATATGAGGTGTGGGATAGGGGCCGATGATCTAAATCCCCAAATGGTGCTATAAATTATGTTCAATGACCATGTTATTATCATTAGACTTTGGTTCAAATTAGACATGATATGAATTAAATTTAAATGATATATGAAAACCATGGTAGTGTGATATGTGATATCCCTTTTGAATAGTTCAGTCTCTGATAAAAGTTGAAGTAGGTATTGATTGTTTGAGTGTCCTCAGGAACCCATGGGTTATGCAGTTAAAGGAAAGAAGAATTGGATATATAAACTGCTTGTTTTATCATACGTGTTTTTTCTTTATACAACATCATTCACTGTTATTGACTAGATATTATTTTAGATGTCATTGGTGGGGGCTTACTGAGTTGTAATCAAACCCTACTCTGGATTCCTAATCGATACTCGAATATACTTCATGTTTTTAGGATAGGATAACAGAAAAATAACTATGTTAGATTACTTATTCATGATGAATCAAGGATTAGGGAACCATAAAAGTTGTTGATTCCTACATGGATTTGTTAGTGTATTTATTTTGGGTTTTTTATTTGACACTTGAAAATTATTATGTCATGTAATATGTACTATTTTTCATTAGATATTGAATTATTATTTTGGTTTTTCATGTGATATTGGTCTATTTTACATATTTCATTCAGTTTATCTATTTAGTTGGATTTTGTCTATTTATTTCTATTGTTGTGATGCTTTAATGAGGAGTGTATAGTCTCCCCATGATCAATATTAAACAATCACTACTAGTTGGAAACCCCTATAATATGGGGAGGAATGTTTTATGTGATGTGACAAACTAACTCGAGGCTCCAGTGTGTGTCACCTGGGTTATGATGTCACACATTCATTCATCACCAACCTGGATATTGGGGAAAACTCCCTCATAGATTCCATTGGGTTACAGCCACCCTACCAATATAGGTGGGGTATCATATTAAATAAAAAAATATTGGATAAAATATCGATCATAATCATGCTGTTGGATTTAACAAATTCATAGGGTCAACTGCAACTATCATCACCTAGAAACCCAATTTCTATGGATAGGAACTAAATATGCAACGACCAAAAGTATTTTCATAGGAAACGAATTTTATATAATTATGTCACTCAAAACCAAATTAGGAAACACAATACCACATCATTCTTAAATGTGATACTAAATACTATGTGACCATTATATCCAAGCCATTAAACAAGAATTTTCCACTTATGTGTTTTGAATTTAAAAATTCTCACATACACGATTGTGATCAGTAAGATATCTGGAGTCAAATATAACAAAACAATAGTGAGTAGTAACATACACTTATACATGGTAATGTTACCCATATGAATATTAAAATTTTCATGTGAATAGTAACAATACCAATTATAGTATAAATAAAATTTATTCATCATATAAGTGACAATATGATATAATTATATCATAGTATAAGTAAATAAAGATTATAAAAATTATAAATTAAGTGTTGGTTTTTTTAGAATTAATAAATATTTTATGATTAATTTAATAGAAAATGTATTTTAAAAAAATTTATTCATAAAATAAAATATTGATTTCATATGTTTTTAAGATAATTTTAGGAGGCCTTAATTGATTTTTAAAAGTGTTATAAAATCAATAATAATTTTAAAACTTGTATTTTCCATGTATTAGATGATTTTAATTAAAATTTAAACTACTCATATTTAGATTTTTTTAAATAAATGAATTTAATTTTGGATTTATACTCATTGAGAAATTTTGAATGGTAATTTTTGGGGTTTTTATGAAATACATGAATTTTTGGTGGATAGTAAAATATGATAATTTACAATAATTGCTAAAAACAGAATTTTTTTGTCATTCTGGAGTCATGTATTATGTAAGTGACCATTGGTCCAAACCCACATGCATTAATTACTTTATATAGTCAAAATAATCCTCACTATTTGTTTTATTGTGGAAAACAATAAACTACTGATTAAAATAATAAGAAAACAGTAATCTCCTCTACTATAAACACCAACCCTCAAACCCACTTATCCTTATACATCTAAAGCATTTATAATTTCCTATATTATACCCAATAATATTTTCTAGTCCTTCCCACACCTATAGGATCTCTTGAAATCATCAAAATACCAAGACTAGGTTCCTTGAGGAGGATCTCAAGGGGATAATTCATGAAGTAAAACCTCCATCTTTTCTTTTAATTTCCTTTCTATTTCAATTTCTTTACTTATTTTTATCCTCACCTAATATAATACAAATGGAATTATAACTCCATTAATATAAATATAATAGAATTATATCATGTTAATGGAAGATACGACATTAAAATCCTCTCTCTCTCTCTCTATCTCTTTCTCTCTCTTATCTTCATGATGAAATTGTCACCTGTGAAGTGTAAATTTACCGACATCATGGGAGAATAACTTTAACTTTCCATAAATTAATTCAAGGATGTTAATAAAACAATAAAATGGTTTAAAATAGATTGTAAAGTGTATTTCATAAAAAAATTTCGGTTTTGGAGCTATCTTATACATGTAATACTAAATTATATAAGAAAAGAAGTTCGTTGTGATAAAAAATAACCAATATTTACCTAAAATTTATTATTAACATTTATCTAATGAATCATTCTCATGGTATATAATTAAGTACTTTATAAGGTCATTTAAATTGTTTTAATATAATTAACAACATATAATAATAATTATTAATGTTTATCTGGATCTTACATGAACTTCTATTCATGTATACAAGTGAACCGATCATGAAAACTAAGAAAACAACCACTCCTGAATAATAAATTTAATTTTATAACTCATCCAAAGGGTTTTGGAAGAAAATAATTAAACAATAATGAATCATATACATATATAAATAGTTTCTTAATTTTTAATTAATGAATCCAATGTGATTATAGTTGATATTATCAAGTTGGAAGCTTTCAAAAAGAAATGTATGGGTAATTCTCGAACCCAACACTCTTTCTTTGGGTTTTCCTTATTTCACCCCATTTTCAATATAGATATTCCTTAAAATCATTTCATTATAATTATCTTATATTTTATGGGATATAAAAGTTTTCTACTATATTTTATAACAAACACAATGTTTTCCAAAAGAACTATCCTTTTAAAAAATGACTTCTACTTCTAACTCAAGGTTGATGATTTTTATGTCACATATGTCATTACCCATTTCATTAGGGAATCCAAATTTTATGATTGTATGCTTATGAGATGAAACCCAATCCCTTAGATGGGTAATTTATGTTCATTATTGATATATATTCTACGTGGTATGCATGATAATGTAAATTTTTTGATGTGATGGGTGCATCCATAATTATACAGGGAAATGTAAATGATATGATGTGGTGGGTGCAATCGAAATTATATAGCACTCTGATGCATTGGGTAATGTAAAGAACCACGTGAGTAATTTGAAATATGCATGAAAATTATTCTATACTTTTCCAAAACTATGTGTGTTAGTTGACCACTAAGACATGATGTTTCATTTTTTATGCATTTCCACATTCCAAGTATCTTCTTAATGCATCCTCTCAGGATTTTGATTTTGATTTTATGATTATGCTCACTCCATGATATATTATTTCATGTTCTCGTCTATTCTATTACTGGAATTTTAGCTCACCCATTTTTTATGTATATCCTTAAGTGATTATTTATACTATAGATAACACTATATAAAATAAGAATATAGAGAAGAGGGAATTAAATAAATAATTAAGTTTTATTTTTTAAATGTAATGTATTGTCCTAGTTTTCCCAAGACACTAATCCATTTAAATAGTGATGTAAGGAAAGTATTAATTTTTATAATATATCTTATAAGCATATAATATTTCATGAATATTAACTTAATTAATTATTTTCTTTTTACATTTCACTTTATGTTAATTAATTTATTATAGATTAATTAAAATTATTCTAATAAAAGTTACTTAACCACCATGTGAAGTGCAATCCCTATATATATAATTAAATAGACTCCATGTTTCCAACACATTATAAATATTTTTATTATTTTTATGAAAAAACATCATGGGTTAAATTGTTTTTGATAATTATGACTTTATAATTCTAGGTACTATAGGAAACATCCTAAGATATTATAAAAACGAATTTATAACCAATTTTAACCAATTGCATCTTGTAGTGTGGAGATGAATTTATATAAACATGAAACCCATCCACCCATCCCTTTTAGAAGGACATTATCATGAAATAATTCATCTTTCACAACAATAATGGGAAAGCCCAACTTTAACTAGTTCCATCAATCCTAGTTCCATCCTAGACACCACCATCTATATCACCATATGTAATGCCCTGACCCCAGTTACCCAAAGTCGGTGAATTATTACATAATATTGGCATGATCACTAGGAATCAAGTCCCGAAGGACCGATCAGTTTAGCAGTCTTGGAAAATAGATTACATACATAAATGTTACATTACACTTTATAACATAAATAAACAACATAAATAATCCTTTATGAATGCCATTATTCCCTTGGTTTAACCCTGCATATCAATCATAATACACTTCTTGGAATCCTGGGAAAAATAAAACAAAGGAATGGGTGAGCTCAGATGCTTAGTAAGGATTACAATTTAGCGGAAACATTTATAAATAAGCATAAACATTTAAGGAAATGTATAACTAAACCAAAATCCTTTTAAACTAAAACTTCAACACGATATGGAAAAGATAAAATGAAATTATTCCATTTACTTATTCACATGGATATTCTACTAGTCAAATAATCACATGCAATATCAATAAAAACTTTCATAATGATGGTATGCATAATGCCAGACTATCATAACCACGTAGCCAAGGCCTCGTGCCAAGACTAAAAATAAGATTTTGTCAATGCCTCATGCCAAGATACTAGTTTGTCTCATGAGACCTACCGATGCATCGAGGAGCTATAACGGGCTCCACCCGTCACTTATTAAGTCCAATGCATTCCTCATATGAACAGGTTTAAACATAACATAAACATTTGTATTAAAACTAGCATACGAAATGTCAATACTTTCTCCATAAACCATGAATGGTATAAAAATAACACATCCACAGTCAAACATATCACAAAACCTTCAACAGAATATGGAAGATTTGTATCATGATAAATCAACTTCAAAACAAGTTTAAAATCCATTAAAATTTTTTGACAGAGATGAAAATGATTTGTAAAACTATTTTAGAGAAATATCCCTTTTTTAATAAAAAATTTAAAAGTAACACAATTTATAAAATAATTCATTTAAATACTTTTTTGAATCAAAGTGTCCCATACCACTTTGAAACTCTTGAATGTAATTAACATTTTAAAAACATTCATGTCTATATAAATAAATCTTTAAAAACCATTTTGAATACATGGAAATTAAAGAGAATGATTTATAAGAATAAATATTTAAAACATTTGAAATTATGTTTTAGTATAATGTCCCTAAAAATAATTCCTTTGACAACTCTTTCATAAAACATGGACATGGATAATAAATATGTCCCAGTAGATACTTACATAAAAACAACCTCGGATAGTAAAGAGATTGTGAAATTAACCCTTTCCAATTTTGTAACTTATGAAACATAAACCCCATGAAAGAAGTATCATACAATGAATATGTAAATACACATAAATTAAAGTTTATTACCCAAATAATACAATTATAGGCAGTATATACACCACATAAAAGGTAATAGTGGCAATATGGCATTAATCTCATGGGAATAAAGAGTGAGATCAAAACCCCTTACCTTGTACGTTTCCTTGATAGTGTGTGTGTTAATCTCCTGTATAATAGTTAAATAATTGTTAAAAAATTATAAAAGAATCATATTCATAAATATGATATCATATATGATCTTTTAATATTGCTTTGTTAATAATATTTTAGTATTATCGTCGTTTCGGGTGTTAACTGATTCGTTTTCCTTTATATGATCCGTTACATAAGCCGTGTTTATTATGGATAGGTTGTACCTTATTCATATACAAAATGATATCAAGTCCTTAAAAATTAATTTTAATCATCAAACGATAATTATTCTTTAATGGATATGATGGGTAATGAATCAATCGCGTTCGTGGAGACGGTAATCCGTATGTACGCACGAACGCTACTTCCATTTCATTTTCCATTTTAAATGGAATCAAAACCAAATTATACATAGGTATATTATTATTACAGTATAATATAATATATTATATCTATTAATTTATTTCATTAACACCATACTTTATATGTTCCATGAATGGTATGAACGAGTCATATCACTTTGAGGGGGGGTAGTCCGCACTTCCTCAAATGAAATTATCGTATATATATACAACATGAGACGAATAATGGTATGATATAAAATGGAATTACAGAAGATTATATATAAAATAAATATCATTAATATAATATTTAATTATAGTGCCACCATAATGGCCACCATGAGAGGTGATAGGAGATAATTGAACAATCATTACTTCGTGAGGCGTTTGGTTTTCATCCACATAAACATTATGTTCTTCACCCATTAGATGGATGTGTGTGTAAGTGTAGTCCTAATACTTCTAATAACAATATCCTAGTATATTTATGATATTGTTTTTGTTACAAAAGAAAATAATAATAAGATTTTAGGGGTTGGAGAAGTAAAATAAAAGAAAAGAAGCTAAGAGAAATCGTTACCTTTAATTTGGGTAATTCCTTTTGGTTTGAACCAAAAAGGACCTTTGAAGTGCTTAATTCCTAAGGTAAGGCTTCTAATAGGAGGGGAGGTATGTAGGGAGATTAATTTTTTAGAGTTTGGATGAGAAAAAAGGCTTTATAGGTGTGAGTAATTGGTTATAAGTGGTGTCCTTTTATAAGGTGGAGGAGGGGCTCTTTAGGAAAAACGTAAAGTATTATTTTATAATAAATTATTATTCAGTTTATAATGTCTCCAAAGTTGATTATTCATAGAATAAGGTGAGTAGGGGTCTAAATCCTTTCAAAAAATATATTTTAGACATGTTTGGGTCATTATATTATCTTTATCTTTTAGTTTTAACTCTTGGTTAATTAGTTTGACACTTACCATGTCACTTTGTATTTTTATATTATATAGTTAATAAACATAATATATACCTCCAAGCGACCCCCAAGTAGTAAATTAAGGATAAAACTATTATTATAAAAGTCCTTGGGGAGAACCATATATTTTTAAAAATTTAATATCAATTAATAATATAATATTTGTTTTAAAAACTCTTTTCTGTCAATTTTGACACTATTTGGTATGTTATTTTTGTGAAAATTATATAAGCATTATTACATCGAAAAAAGTTAATTAAATCAATTATAACATGTCATATTAACCTATAAAATTAGTGTAATTCATTATAAGTCTCAAATTATATTTATTTGGGTATTTATAATATCAATTGTTTTAATATTTCACTAATAAGGTAATTTCTACATCATCATTGTGTCATAAATAAATAAACTTATTTAATTTCTAAAAATTATAAATAAAATACCAGTATGTAAGAAATATTTTTATCTTTCTAATGAATTTTTATTGTCAAAAATATAACTTATATGACCCTATGTAAAAATTGTTTTTCTAAAAGATATAGGCTTTTGTCATTTTTGTATTTACTTTAACTTAATTAATATAAAGTGTCATTATCACTTACAAGTGGATCTATGGGGTCCCAAAATCAACCCAAATATGCCCATGGTCGGAAATGTATCAACCAATAGGTTTAAGACACATTTTAGGGTAATTTATTATTATTATTATATTAGTTTTTACCCTTATTTACCGGATTTAGCCTTTAACCATGGTAAATAAAATATTTACCGAAATAATTATTCAAAATGTCCAAAAATTAAAGTTACATATTTCCCCAATATGAACATCCTGATTCCAAATATTGATTCCATTTTTCCAAATTCAAAAAACAGAAGTGGCAGAAATTAATTTAAAATTAATTCTCGTTGTCAAAACAAAAAAGCGTGTTTTTAAGAGATAATAACTATCAAAAAATTGACACTTGTTTATGTCTGGTTTAAATGTGAAATTATGTCCAATGACCAAAATTGTATTAAATGGTAAAAATATATTCTAAATATACTTTAAACCCACTAAAATTCATAATTTATCACTATTAATTATTTCAATTTAAAAAGTTGTTTTTAATAAAAATTTAGTAATTTTTACTATTCATCAAAATATAAAAGTTATCTGAAAAGTACAAAAATTTCATCCTAGAATAATTTTGATATTCCGAATCCAAAAATTAATTCCATTTTGAATGATAAAATGTATAAAATTTCAAAATTTTGGTATTACTATTCATAGGGGCTAGTTTGATTGGTTGTGGTGTGTGTTAGAACTCGAAGTTGCGTACAACACACGCTACTGTATTATTCAAAGAGAAGAGTACCAAGGAAGTTTGGGGTGTTAAATTGTAAATTTTTTATGTCCCCATTTTAAATAATAAATTTATTTAGTCAAATTTAATATATAAAATTTTTAAAATATTGGATTTAAAAAGGGTTCACCATTAAAAGTTGGTAAAACTGCATTTTTGAAAAATACTTCTTTTATCTGAAAAAAAATGAATTTATTCTTAAATTATGTCTAAGAAACTCATAATATGGATTCTAAAATTATAAAGATTATATAATGATCAAAATTCAGTTAGTACTATTCATAAATTCTTTTGAACGGCTAGTTTGGTAAGTCATGGTGCGCTTGAACTCAGTGTTGCGTGTAATGAAAGTTATTGAATTATTTTAAAGAAATAACTCACTATAAAATCTTGGGGTGTTACATTCTCCCCACCTTCAATAAATAGAATCCTCACAATTTGAAATTGTTCTTCAAAAATAAAAGGTTGAAAATAGAAAATATCTTTGTGGGAAAACCCACATCAGAAATTGGGTTAATAAAATTTAGTCTTAATAAGAGGAAAATAGAAATGAAAGGGTCACCACCAAATTATGATCTCTATTAGGAGAACATTTTTGGAAATTAGAGACATATAATTAGAGAAAAAACATAAATATTTATAGGTCCTGATTGAGGTCATCAATCACAAACAAGTGTAAAATTGAGGTCCTTAAATTCATCAATCTATGATGATTTGAAATACCATCGGTTCAACAAAACATAGGGTATTAGGATAACACATTTTTGGTTTTAGGATCCTTTAAATAAAGTATAAGAAATAATTTCTTCATAGAATAATAGAAGAAGAAAAATATATTATTGACAAGTAGAGTTCCATCCTTTAACTAATTTCTACCACAAACTCATCTTTCACTCTAAAAGATAATAGAACGTAAAAAAATATTCTATTTATCCTATTCATATAGGGTTCCAAAAAATGAATTTATAATTCATCTACCAGATCTTTTAAAAAAAACTACATTATTTAATCCAGGACATCACGTGGGCCAGTAGTAGGTGATACACCCTTTTTGCCCTTCGGTTGCGGGTTCAAGTCTCGCGGTCGCGATGGGTTTCCGCCCGACCTCCGGGTTGTCCTTTTATGGAAATCCAAAAATAATCCAAACTAGAACTATCCAAAGTACTTTAGTTCAAAATTTATAAGGAAGGTAAACACAATGAAGATCATTTTTTCCGAGTAATAACATGTGAACACCTTCATCGTGTATTCTTTTAAAACACTGCAACATCACTAATTACCATAAAAACTTATTGATTAGATTCATGATACCTTATTCCTTAAATAATAATGGATATACTCCTTCAATCCAAAAATGTTATAAAATCCAACAATGATGGAATATACAAATAATTATTCAGTTTCAAGGTAGTCAACAATATCCAATATAATTTATCCAAATCAATCATGTATTATTCCAAAATCACTACCTCGGTATAAAAACCATATTATGGTTTATCTTTCTCTTAACCATGTATTTTATAAAAATTTAATCTGCTATTGAGTCAGTTTTCATGGTTCCACACAATCTCAAGTCCTTAATGAAATAGTACTACAGTATAATCCTTATATACTCTATAATTATTATAACCAGTACATCATTGACACAATACTCAAATGGCATAATTCTTTAATAAAAACATAAGAACTCTATTCATTACTCCTCATCTAGGGTAGTATCATAACTTGATTATTATCCAATAGCATCATTTGTGGCATACTCCGATTATTTAGACATTGGTTTGCGTAGTGTCCCAACTCCTTGAAGATGAAGCATTGTACATTTGTAACCTTTTTTTACGGTTGCAGTCACGTACAAGGTGTCCTTTTTCTCTACACTTATAACAAACTCCCATTCCCTTCAGGCAGTTCCAGGGTGTTTCTTCCCATAGTAATCACATATGGGAAAATTATTCTTTTACCTCTTCAGTTTATCCATCTTTCCCTCTTCCATCCTTTTCTTCTCTTGCTTCCCTTCAAATCCATAGGACTTAGATAACTCTTTACTTATCTTATCAAAACATGATATTATTTCTTCATATGATGATAATAAGTGGGAGACTATTTTCCCTATAAATGATGGCTTAATACCCTGAAAGATATGATCTTTCTTACTCTTTGAATCATGTGTATTGTTGGAGTTCTCATTCCTTCTAATGGGAGCCATTTCTAAACAATGGCATACACTGGATTAGTTTATGAATAGAAATACCTGATCCCAAACTTGTAAAACACTTAACATGAATTAAACAGGTTATGGATATAATCCATAATCATAAAAATGTCTTCTTTGAGGAAGTATATACTCAAAAACCCTTCATAATGGTTTGTAAATAAAATGAGATTTATCCTAATCATATCCCCCAGAAGTGTCGTAACCAAGAGTGCAGTAAGCCCGTTGTCGTGCACCAGTTCCCATTTGAGTCTATCTCAAAGTGGTGTTTTCAGGTTTTACCCCTAGGTACATCTGTGCTAGAGCCACCTCTACCTGCTGGTATCCAGACAGGGATGTATTGCTCGAAAAACTCAAAAAATCTCTACAATATCTAAATTCTAGGAAGTTCTTCTCTACTAATCCTAAAATTCTATCTTATGGTTATGTGCTCTAATCAGAATTTATCTAAATCTAGCTTCCAAGGTTATTTCTAAACTTCCTCTGATACCAACTGTAACACCCCGACCCCATTTACCCAAACGCGGTGCATTATTTCATAACATTGTCATGATCACAAGGAATCATGTACCGAAAGATCGATCAGTTTAGCAGTCTTGGAAAATAAATTACATACATGAATGTTACATTACACTTTATAAAAAACAAAACAACATATATAATCCTTTATGAATGCTATTATTCCCTTGTCTTAACCTTGCATATCAATCACAATACACTTCCTGGAATCCTGGGAAAAATAAAAAATAGAAAGGGGTGAGCTCATATGCTCAGTAAGGATAAAAATATAGCAGAAACATTCATAAATAAGCATAAACATTTAAGGCAATGTATAAAAAAACAAAAGCCTTTTAAACTCAAACTTCAACACAATATAGCCAAGATAAAATGAAATAATTCCATTTACTTATTCACATGGATATTCTACTAGTCGAATAATCACATGCAATATCAATAACCACTTTCATAATGATGGAATGCATAATGCCAGGCTATCATAACCACATAGCCAAGGCCTCATGCCAAGACTACAAATAATATTTTTTCAAGGCCTCGTGCCAAGACAATATTTTGTCTCATGAGACCTACCGATGCATCGAGGAGCTATAGCGGGCTCCACCCATCACTTATTAAGTCTAATGCATTCCTCATATGAACAGCTTTAAACATAACATAAACATTCGTATTAAAACTAGCATACGAAATGTCAATACATTCTCCATAAACCATGAATGGTATAAAAATAACACATCCACATTCAAACATATCACAAATACTTCAACACAATATGGAAGATTTGTATCACGAGAAATCAACTTCAAAACAAGTTTAAAATCCATTAAAGAATTTTGACAGAGATGAAAATGATTTGTAAAACTCTTTGAGAGAAATACCCCTTTTTCATGAAAACATTTCAAAGTCACACAATTTATAAAATAATTTATTTAAAGACATTTTGGAATCAAAGTGTCCCATACCACCATGAAACTCTTGAAAGGAATTAACATTTTAAAAACACTCATGTCCATATAAATAAATCTTTAAAACCCATTTTGAAAACATGGACATTAAAGAGAAAGATTTTAAAGAATAAATATTTAAAACATTTGAAATGATGTTTTAGTATAAATTCCCTAAAAATAATTCCTTTGAAAACTCTTTCATAAAACATGTACATGGATAATAAATATATCCCAGTAGATACTTACGTAAAAACAACCTCGGATAATAAAGAGATTGTGAAATTAACCCTTAACAATTTGGTAACTTAGGAATCATACACCCCATGAAAGAGGTATCATACATTTAATATGTAAATACACATAAATTAAATTGTATTACACAAATAATTCAATTATAGTCAGTACATACACCACTAAAAAGTTAATAGTGGCAATAAAGCATGAATCTCACGGGAATAACGAGTGAGATGAAAACCCCTTACCGTGTACTTTTCCTTGATAGTGTGTATGTTAACCTCCTATATAATAGTTAAATAATTGTTATTAAATTATACAAGAATAATTTTAAAAAATATGATATAATATATGATATTTTAATATTGCTTTGTTAATAATATTTTATTATTATCGTCGTTCCGGGTGTTAACTGATTTGTTTTCCTTTATATGCTTCGTTACATAAGCCGTGTTTTTTATGGATAGGTTGTACCTTATTCATATAAAAAATTATATAAAGTCCTTGAACATTACCTTTAATCATCAAACGCTAATTATTCTTTAATGGATATGATGGGGAATGAATCTCATCGCGTTCGTGGAGACGGTAATCCGTACGTACGCACAAACGCTACTTCCATTTCATTTTTCATTTTAAAAGGAATAAAAACCAAATGATACATAGGTATATTATTATTCCAATATAAAATATTATCTTATATGTGTTAATTGATTTCATTAAGACCATACTTTATACGTTCCATGTATTGTATGAACGAGTCATATCACTTTGAGGGGGCGGTAGTCTGCACTTCCTCAAATGAAATTATCGTATATATATACAACATGAAACGAATAATGGTATGATATAAAATGGAATTAAAGAAGCTTATATATAAAATAAATATCATAAATATCATATTTAATTATAGTTCCATCATAATGGCCACTATGAGAGGTGATAGGGGATAATTGAACAATCATCGCTTCGTGAGGCGTTTGGTTGCCATCCACAAAAACATTATGTTCTTCACCCATTAGATGGAGGTGTGTGTAACTATAGTTCTAATAAATATAATAACAATATCCTAGTATATTTTGGATACTTTTTGTGATAAAAAAGAAAATAATAATAAGATTTTAGGGGTTGGAGAAGTAAAATAAAAGAAAAGAAGCTAAGAGAAATTGTTACCTTTAATTTGGGTAACTCCCTTTGGTTTGAACCAAAAAGGACCTTTTAAGTGCCTTCTGCCTAAGGTAAGGCTTATAAGAGGAGGAGAGGGATGTAGGGAGATTAATTGGGCAGATTTTGGACGAGCCAAAAGGCTTTACAGGTGTGAGGAATTGTTTAGAAGTGGTGTCCTTTTATAAGGGGGAGGAGGGGCTCTTTAGGAAAAACGTAAAGTATTATTTTA
Organism: Viscum album; assembly: GCA_963277665.1. Taxonomy (NCBI): domain Eukaryota; kingdom Viridiplantae; phylum Streptophyta; class Magnoliopsida; order Santalales; family Viscaceae; genus Viscum; species Viscum album. The sequence goes on from OY728147.1 coordinate 760,445,985, forward strand.
TAATAAATTCATATTCGGTTTATAATGGCTCCAAAGTAGATTATTCAAAGCCTATGGTGGGTATGGGTAAAAATCATTTCAAAAAATAGATTTTAGAAAGGTTTGGGTGATTATATTAACCATATGTTTTATTTTTAACTCTTGGTTAATTAGTTTGACACTTACCATGTCACTTCTTATTTTTATATTATATAGTTAATAAACATACTATATACCTCCAAGAGACCCCCAAGTGGTCCATTAATGATACAAATATCATGATACCAGTCCTTTGGCTGAACGTTAGATTTTTAATAATTTAATATCTATTAATTATATAATATTTGTTTTAAAAACTCTTTTATGTCAATTTTGACACTATTTGGTATTTGATATTTGTGAAACTCGTAATAGCATGATTACTCCAAAAAAAGTAAATCAAATTAATACTAACATGTAATATTGACCTATAAAATTCTTTTAATTCCTTAAAAGTCTCAAATTATATTAATTTGGGTATTTATAATATTAATTATTTTAATATTTCACTAATAAGGTAATTACTGCATCATCATTATGTCATAAATAAATTAAATTATTTAATGTCTAAATATTATAAATAAACTACCATTATGTTTTAAATCATTTTATATTTCTAATTAATATTTATAGTTGAAAATATAACATATATAACCTTATGTAAAAATTCTTTTGCTAAAAGATATAGGCTTATGTCATTTTTGTATTTACTTTAACTTAATTAATATAAAGTGTCATTATCACTTACAAGTGGATCCATGGGGTCCCAAAATCAACCAAAAGATTACCATGGTTGTACATGTATCAAACAATAGGTTTAATACATGTTTTAGGGTAATTTATTATTATTATAATATTATTTGTTTACCCTTTTTTACATGATTTACCCTTTAACCATGGTAAATAAAATATTTATCGAAGTAATTATTCAAAATGTCTAAAAATAAAAGTTACCTTTTTACACAATTTGGAAATCCTAATTCAAAATATAGATTCCATGTTTTCAAATTCAAAACATGGAAGTGGCAGAAATTAATTTAAAATTAATTGTCGTTGTCAAAACAAAAAGCGTGTTTTTAAGAGATAATAACTATCAAAAGATTGACACTTGTTTATGTCCGGTTTAAATGTGAAATAATGTCCAATGACCAACATTGTATTAAATGGTAAAAATATATTATAAATATTCTTTAAAACCACTCAAATTCATAATTTATCACTATTAATTATTTTGATTAAAAAGGTTGTTTTTAATAAAAATTTAGTAATTTTCACTATTCATCAAAATATAAAAGTTATCCGAAAAGTACCAAAATTCCATCCTAGGATAATTTAGATATTTTGAATCCAAAAATGAAGTCTATTTTGAAATATAAAATGTATAAAATTTCAAAAAGTTGGTATTACTATTCATAAGGTCTATTTTGAGTGGTTGTGGTGTGTGTTAGAACTCGAAGTTGCATACAACACACGCTACTGTATTATTCAAAGAGAAGCGTACCGAGTAAGCTTGGGGTGTTACATTTTAAATTTTTGATGTCCCCATTCTAATGAATAAATTTATTTAGTCAAATTTAATATATAAAAGTTTTAAAATATTGGATTTAAAAAGGGCGCACTATTAAAAGTCGGTAAAAGTGCATTATTAAAAAATACATCTTTTATCTGACAAAAAATGAATTTTTTCTTACAGTGTGTATAAGAAACTCATAATATGGATTCTAAAATTATATAGATCATATAAAGTTCAAAATTCAGTTAATACTATTCATAACCTCTTTTGAACGGCTAGTTTGGTAAGTCATGGTGCGCTTGAACTTGGTGTTGCATATTGTGCAAGTTATTGAATTATTTTGAAAAAAATAATGCACTATGAAATCTTGGGGTGTTACACCATACATGTCATTGTAACTAGAATCAGTTTCTTCAATAATAATGGGAATCCACACCAATAACTCTCTAATCCACCATCCATAACAGGATCACCTCACATCATATATAAAGTCTCACATCTAGAAAAAAACACAGAAGGAAACAAGAAACAAATAGTGTCAATAAGGCATATATACCCTAAAAGTAAGGCGTTTAACCTTCACCTGAAAATAGGCTCACTCATCCCCTAACATTTGTCTTTATAAAACAACTATTTTTATTACCATATTGGGTTAACTTATTTATTTATCATAGTTTATAACCAAATAAAACCTATGGCATCAGCTATTACATGGTACTAACTATTTAAAAAGGATTTTAAGTACAACTTCTATTTTTATCAAACTTAAAGAAATAAAATTATAATTAATAATAATCTTTATTATTACTAAAAAGGAATATATATATATATTATTATTGTTTATCTAATTCAATTAATTTATGTCTTATTAATTTCAATTAATCTTTCATTATGAATCATTGGATTTCCATCATATTATAAGAAGCTAAAGATTCAATAATCATTCCTCTTTAATTATTTCACCAAGAAAAATTATAAACTCTTAATTTTTTTAACCATTTCAATAAAATTAAATATTGTAAACCAAGAATAACAGACATTAGAAACAAATTATACTATATAGATCACACTATCTATAAAATAATGAGTAAACATGTTATCATGGTGGAAAAACTTGTGATCCATACGACCATAAACCATATCATCCATTATGACATTTTAATCATTATTTTGATTATTTACACTATCACCTATAGAGATAAATCATATTGATTATATAATTGAACAAAAAATAATAATAGAAGCAATGAATCTCCTTCCTCAAGGTTTTAAATATTCTTTTATTGATAATATAAAAATAATGTAAAACTATAATCACCTCTCCCACAAGGTAACAACATCCCTTTAAGAACATCATACCACTCCCATACCAAAAAAATCATAAAAACTCAATAAGAAAAATGATATAAAAAATAATAGAATATAAATAAATAACATGAAGAAACGATACCAATTAGAGAATAAATCATAATTAAAATAGAAAAAACTCACATCAGATCACTATAGACTGAACCTGGGAAAATAAGGATTAATTCATATATAAATGACTTAGAAACACCTTGAGAGACCTCGTCGTGCTTCCTAGAATTTGGAGAAAATTATAGTATTTCCCATGATACCATTTGTGTTACTAGAATTATAGGTTCATTTTCTTAATCACATTCTTCACGTGAATAGATTATTTAGGTCATGAAGTGTTAACATTTTAAAACACATCAAAAAAAATTTATAATTGATCATATAAAACTATATTGATTCACATCATGAATATCATGTTCAAATCATGAGTTTTTTGGATAAAAATTTATTATTTACAAAGCTCATCCATTCACATCATCAATATACAATATAATTCCTGAATCACCCCCTATGAACTTCAATTATTAGGTCGTGAATTCATATTATGACTATGAAACAAATGATCACATTTTAAGCTTTAGTTCATTTAATTAACTTCTCATACTTTCAGATTAAATCTCTAAAACTCCACTAATTCTAGTCCTGGTATTTTATAATCACTATGAACCTTAGAAACACAGAAAGGAATAGGAAAGGAGAATCTGGGACCTTAAAATGCCAAATAGAGATGATATTTTTGGATTCATTACCACTTCATGTCAATATTTTTTCATCTTGTGACTTATTAGAAAATAATGTCCTCTCTACACCCAAGCTAGTATAATTAAGGTATGGATTGTTATAGTTGATCATTAATCATTCATTGAGTGACATATTGTTCATCTTTTTATAATTTCACTACTAGTATTATCATATATCATAGATCTATTTCTCAAAAAAAATTATGTTCATAATATATCTGATTATTTATGATGGATATTTCACATTACATTGGAGTAAAGATTATTTATTAATATTAATGGAAAATTATAATAAATAGGGCATGGATTTTATAGCCAATCCAACTCCGAGAAATAATTTTTTTAGATTTTTGTGTTTTTAAAATATGGGCTACCCTTACCACTTTTTTAGGATATTTTATTTTTCTAAAATTTAATTATGGCATGTACCAATTCATCAAAACATTGGATTTATTTTATATTTAAGCTTATATTTCATCAAAGTATGTGATGGGAGTCATAATGTATGGTGGTTTATAATGTTTCTTTTTAAGCTTAGAGGATTTAACAGTGCATTATCTCCGGTATCTGAAATCCATGTTACATTTTATCCAGACACATAGTGAAATTGATTGAATCCTAAATGCCCAAAAAACCACTCAAATATTTTATAGCTTACTTTTTTGTTTGAATATCCTTATCCAAATAATTTATTTATGTAACTTTATCCTTGTAACCCATTACTATTAAAAAAATTTAGAAATAAATCAATTGACATGTGTAGCATTGAAGTTCAAAATTTAGATGGTGGGTTTTCATTTTTAGTTAAATCATGTAAAAAAATTCCTTTATATAATAAACTATAAATAAAGAATATAATTGTAAGAGTGAAAATGGATATATTTATATTTATTAGGAAGCTGAGGTACAAGACCCAAAATAATTCCATTAATATATTTCATCTAATATTGTTTTGTGAGTTTTGGAGTCCAACCATTTGTCTAAAATAGATAATTTTTAATATGTTCATATATATTCATATATATAGTGTAGTAAAAAGATAATTTGGATAGAAAATTATCAACATATAAGGAAAGGTTATCTAATGAGTTCATATTATGAAGATCTATTGATATTATCAACCATTCTCTTCACACTAAATGATAGACCAAAAAATGTATGGGTAATACCATAAAATGTGAAAAAGAAGTAGGAGGTAGCTCTTGGAGACAGTTGGGAGATAAATATAGTGTCATGTTTTGGAATTGATTTTATAAACAAAATGATTCCATGAAAAATAAATTGGTAGAATTATATACCTCAAAAAATATATCATGGAGAGTTGAAAATGGTTGGATCTAAAATATTTGATTTTTACACTATATGGATCATATCTACCATGATGGAATATTTTATTAATAATATCATCAATGTTACATATCATACACTTAAAAGGATTATTTTTAAAAATATACTATATTTATTATATATTCCATTCAAAAGCTCATAATATTCTCAAACACTAGGTGCCTCACTCAAATATGCATCATCATCATCATGAGCCACAACATCATCTATTTTTGAATTATCAAAATAATTTGTTTCTTATTTATCATTACATACTCGATTGATTCTCAAGAAATTTTCATCTTAAATTATTTTTATGTAAAAAATCCTATTTATGTTCTCAATGTTATTTGAAATAGTTTTTAGAAAATAATTGAAAGATATATATGTTCCAATTGTGTCAAATTATGTAATATATAATGTCTTTTAATATGTGATTTCAGTTGATAATTCTATAGGTTTTAGTATGGTAAAATATAGAAGAATCATAGAGATAATTATAGAATAAGTCTTGGAAATCAATTCTAATGTTTTTACTTTAGTATTAATATAAATGTTATAATAAGATTAGTATTATAATGAGAAGATAAATAAAATAATAAGAAGAAGAAAAATAATAAGAATTAGAATAACAACAACAACAATAATAATATTAAAATGAATCACAAAGAAAATTTTCCCCTTAGAAAGGGATGTATCCTTTTAAAAGAAACATTGTCCCAAAATATAAGAATGTCCATCCTCATCATCTATAATCCATATTTAATAAACCACAAATTATTACCTAATAATCCCAAAATACTAAATAGAAACCCAGTAAAACATCCATCCAATGTAAAATAATATGTTTCCTCTTATATTGATTTCTCTTTTCACTTTTAACTCTTTAATAAGGATTCACTACCCACACTCATATCATTGTCACAAATGTGAAAAATATTCCATTTCCATAAGGTGGAAACAAGGAAAATATTTCTTTAACTTCATCAACCTCTATATTCTCTATAACACTTGTATTGGGAACATAGTGTTGATTATTTAAGTATAGTGGTTCTTGATTTTAAATGTCTTCCATAAAGACCCCAACAAATAAAATTTGGAACACTATTTCCCATTCCAAATCATATTTATGGTCTATAAATTAGTGAACATTAATTTTTTATAATCAAGAGGCAAAAAAAATAGTTATTATGGTTTAGAATTATTGAGTCCAAGAGAATACCCACTGAAAATTTGTTTACAATCTTAGAGTAAGGAACCTAAAGTAAAATATATGATTATGGGAGAATATTCAACTCTTTATAGGCTTGATATAACTAAATTTTACCCCCCCCCCACTAATTATAGTGGATTATAAAATTTTATTTCATTAGTATCCTACATTCTGGAATTTGATAATACAATTACCAATGGGATGGAGAAGGACTTATCATGAAATTGATGATAAAAACTATTTATTTTCCACCATAGTTAAGAGTACGTTATTACCCTTGAAAATGAATAGGCCACCATGTAGGGCCCGATATTTCACTCTTATTGGTCTCTCTTCACTATATTAGGAAGTAAAATTCATGATTACCAAGACAAAAACATCTTTTATTATAGCCCCAAATATCATTATGAAATTATAATAAAACCCTACATATTTATTTTAAAACAAGTATTTAGATGGAGTCCCTAATCCAAGTTTCCTTGACCTATGTCATCTAGATAAATACGGAAAACTGAAATATTTTAATGTTTACCCCACCTAGAGGAATCAACAATGAGTTGTGCCATATTATAAATAATGGAGGGCCTTATATTGTTAAGGTTATATAATCTATTGTGATAATTTTGGTGTCTCAAGTTGTTATAGATTTCCCAGATGTATAGTTCCTTCATGGAAAATGTACCCTTATAGACCTTTCCATTATCTGAGAAAAAAGCAACACCTTAGAACCATGCATCCAGGAACTTATCAATGGATCCTAGGATAAGGTTGATTCATGTAATTTATGTAAAGATAATTTATATGATATTTCCATGGATAGTGAATTATTGATAACACCCTCAACTATAGGTCAATTTATCACCATTCCCATTAGAGTTAAAACAACACCATTTTCTTGTTTTTCAAATTCAATATACAAATTGAGGATATAGAATTCCATAGAAACAGAATACTTAAATACATTCATAAAATTCAATGGATATTTATCTTTTACAATTCTAAAGTTATAAAATATCCCTACATTCAACTCCTCATAGCCTAGATTTAGGCATTACAATAATAAGGATAAAATTGTTGGCTACATAATCCCATATATTCATTGTGATTTTATAGTCACTCACTGATTATTACAAATATTAGGAAACATAAAGTATGTATAGAAATTTATAATCCACACAATTGGATAATCACCATTAAATTATGTAATTTCAACACGCTTAACAAAATATATTAGTTCTTCCCCTAATTTTTTCATTTTGAATTACTTTCCCCCTCAAACTAATAACATTGACTTTGAACAAATTATTGACTTCTCTAATATTCATGATATATATTTGATCAATAATAATCTATTTGACGTATTTTGTATTGGGATCAATATTCTCATACTTTTCATTTCATTTACACCCAAATTATAATTTTTTTAAACTCTTTACATTATTCTCCCCTTGATTCAACTGTTCTGGACCTACATATTGAATAGGTCATTATAAAATCAAAATATTTTATTATATCATAATATATAGTCTAGTTTAAAGAAATGTAGAACCCATAAGTAGTGAATTATATGTGAACTCAAGAATAAAATAGACTCAATCTGAAAAAAATCCAAAACCATAAAATAAATGACATCTATGATGTACAATTGATCTTAGAGTTATAGCGAAATTTTCTAAAATAAAAATAAAAAATTATGAAGAAAGTAGGCATAATGTTGCACAATGTAATGAATAATAAATAGATATCGGTGAAAGTGACAAACATCAAATGAAACTACGGAATTATTATTTATTAATATTACTAAATTATATTCCTAAAATCATAAAAATAAAATACATACGAGGATAAACAATAAAAAATAGTTTAAAACTATTTAGAGAAGTTAAATAAATGCTAAAGTAATTTAGTATTTTTCAAGTCAACGACTAAATCAACAATAAAAGTGATTAGTGGAGCCTTTAAAATTGATTTTTCAACAAATTATAGAGTGTTGATCATCATTGATTAAAAACTAATTTTTATTAAAATTGTTTATAATAAAATATTTCATGAGAAAATAAAATTAATTAAGAGAATCTATTATTAATTATTCAGTATTGAGAGATTTTTTTGTGCAATAATGAAATGTAAAGGAGTGGTGTTCCAACCTAGAATTTAAAATGAAATAATGTATTAAAGAATAAATAAAAAAAAATTATCCCATTCCCAAAAATATTTTATCCAAATTTAATTTTCAATGTAATAATTGATAATAATGTTTCCATATTGAAAAACAGTAACAAAAAAATTAATAATAAGACAAAAATATTTTTTCACTATCAAGATAGGTCTTTCATTCAACTATAACACTCTTTGATACAATACTCTCGATCCTCTTCTCTAACCCTCTCTGTCTACCTATGAATACTTTAAAACCATTCTTCATTTTTTCATTTTTAAGTCCTTGGTATAGTAAGAAATTTTTCCTATAAAATTGAATCATATGAAAAATCTCCAATCTCAGATTCCCTAGTCAATATGTTCTTGTTTCCAATTTTCATTAGTATTTATGGTGACTCAAGAATAAATTCCCTACAAAATTCACTCCTATTGGTGTATTTATATTTCACTCCATAAATTCAACAGTATCTCCCTTTTTAACACCATAGAACCCTTTGATTTTATTCAAAATTTGTAAATTATATCACAGATGGTATTATTCATTTTTAGATCCAATCCAAATAGTATATTTCACCATATGATAAAAATTTATTCTCTTCTTCCTAAACCCTTATCAAATACCTTATGTGTGGATTTCATAATGGGTGTAATCCTTATATTCACCCTTTCACTTAATTTTGAAAACATTGAGAATCTTATGAATCCCATTGTGTATAGTGAATTTTTAGAAAACATTTTTTATCAACCTCTTAAGGGTATATGTACCTTAAACTTATCATGAAGCATCTATAACTTTATCAAATACAAAAAAAAAACATTTTTTCATTATAAGGGTGTATAATATTTACATGCCGCATTGTTTTTCCTTCATAATTTCATAGCTTTCTTTATGTAATTTATAGATATATTTATAGAATCATCTATTAATGTTAAAAATTAATAATTCATCCTTAAAACATAGTCGATCAATACTATATAATCATTTATCAACCTTATGAAGTCACTATCATCCATATTAAGTCCTACATCAACTATATAATGTTTTGAGAGACTTAGATAATTATAACTCTACTATTGGGAATTGCCCTTATGAAATATGGGGGTTTAGTAGAAATTCCATATAAACATAGAAACAAAATTTGATGGTAATCCATTTTGAAATAGTTCATCACTAAAGATAATTTCACCCCAGATTCAACTTGGAATTTGAAACTTCAACAATTAAAATAAAAAATCGGTACCATCAAGAAATATATAAAATAAAAAAATTAGGATTTTTTATAATTAATTCCATAATAAAAAACTATAAAAATATTTATTAAATAATATTTAAATGAGAATTCAAAAAAATAAAAAAAATATTTGATAAAAAAATATAAATTAAATAAAATTATCAATTGAGTACTAAAAGTAATCATTTTATTTCCTAAATTCAAAGGATAGCATTTTCATTTTGAAATGAGAAAAATTAAAAATATTTCTTAATAAAAAAAATTGGATAAAGACAAATATATTTTATTAAATTATATTTGGAAATTATGTGTAAAAAATAATATCACTTATATAATTAACGGGTTACTGAAAGCATTTTTTCTTCTCGCAAAATATTGTTTTTAACTCATATTTATTCTTATTTATTTGTCTTATTACTCTAGAAATGATATAAATGATCAACTAGACGTCCATTTGAATTTATTAAATTTTCATTTTTTTTTGTTTAGGAGTTAGAACTCCCTTTCCCTACAATACATTCATAGGTGTGTACACATGGAATTGACTGATGCATATCATAGATCTATTTTGTTCGGCCTTTTCCTATATTTATTTAAACTACTTCCATTATCAATTAGTCTTTCAATTAAAGCACTGGTTGATAATATAATAGGTACAAGAGTGATAAATTAAATAATAATCCAAAATATTAGTCTATAGTAAGTCCTTTAAATTAATTGTAAACTTTGTAATGTAGTATTAGTATAAAACATTCAATAAGAACAGTAGAAGAAGAAAAATAAGATTAAAATCCTATGGGAAAATCTCTTTTTTATCAATAATGAATCCTCATGACCTCAAAGTTATCATAAAATATTTGAATGTCCCTCCCCATCATCTAGAACCCCTATTTAACTATCTCCAATCTATAACTTAACCACCACAACCTACTACCTAATAACCCATCTAAACATCTATCTATTATAAAATATAATACTTCCCCAAGAAGTTATTTTTTGTCTTTCATACCCCTATTTTATGAGGTATCACTTCTAAAACATCTATCACTAGTGATGAATAATATTAAATATATGTTCAATATATTGATGAAAACTACACTGGTGATTTTTAATACTGGAATCCTCGTATATGTAGTCCATAGATGGTGGGGTATTATATTTTCTTCTTTTATTGTGAGTAATTTTATTAATATTATTTAAAAAATTTATTATTTTATTATTTTTATCATACACTGATATATTTTTATGAATAGAGTTCAATTGAAAATTTAATAAATAATTTTATTATATATATTTGATATAAAAATATTATAATTGGGCATAAATGACCCAAATTACTAAGATGAGTCCTAAGGGAATTCTTGGGGACTATTTATAATGAATAAGAAGGATAAAAAAGCCTAATATCTGATGTGGAAGTCACATATTTTTAATACCCCACTCAAAATTGGTACACTTAGCTTAGTTACATAATAATGTAAGGAAATTAAAATTCTCTCCTAACACGACCTCAAGGTGGAAATGCTTATCTTTATTATAATAATTCAAAATAAAAAAAAAATAAAGACACACAAAGAGGCCTGATGGATATTCATGAAGATAAAAAAAATATTGAATGAAATTTAGGATACTTTATGGAATATGAGAATTAGAAATTTGGACTTGTATAGATCCATTATGTTATGAAGTAGCATGATATAGATCCGACTAGAATGAAAAAAACAACGACTAGAACAACAAGGGTGAATGCTTGAATACTTTTTCATGTCTGATGGAGTATCATAGAAGGTTTTTGGCATAACATAATGTGTTAAATGGGTAGGTAGGTTCCATAACTAGTGTTTTATAGTGGATTAATCATGTGTTTATAGGCATTTAGGATAGAGGGTTTCACATCATGGAAAATGAGGATGACTGGTTGTGCACCTTATAAAAATTGTATATGGGAGAGTTGTGCAACATGAATTCACCGATATGGGGAAATAGAAACTTTTATAGAAGAAGGTAAGAATGGACGTTATTCATGTTAAATAAGCCTGATATTAGAGAGTGTGGTAGAAATATGCATCACATTAGATAAGGCATAAATAAGAGCCTCTCCTAGATGAAAAAAGGGGTGCATGACTACAATGTGCAACGAGGGAATATGTGTAGAGCCATATGGGTAGGGTTTCTAGCCATGTATATCAACAACCCCATGGGGGGAAATACCTATGTGTAATCCTTGTATAAATTTAGGGTGGAAGAGTTTATAATTTTAGCTCCTACGCCAATACCATGTTATAATAGTGGAGTAATGACCCAAAAAACTATGATTCCTCATAAGGGATCCTTTAATGTGTATTTATAATGAATAATAAGGATGAAGAAGTACCTTATATCTTATATAGAACTCATACACTAACACATACACACTTTTATGGATATTTTAATGTAAATTTATCAAATTGTTTTGGTCTTAAAATCAACTCGAGTGAAGATTAATATGTCCTCGACATAGGCTAAATGGATCACATAATTGTAGTTTTATGATTCAATAAAGGAATACATTTTACCATTTAGGAAATTATTATTGAGACATGTCTAATAAGAAAAATAAACCATTATATACAAAAATATGATTAAAGATCTCATTGTTTACTTTTAAAAAATACAACATGAGATCCATTAATAAGAATTGAAAGTCGATTTGAGGAAAACATCACTTTAATAATATTGAAAAAATTATTATTTAATTTAATAATTTAACCGAAAACATAAATAAATTACAATAAAAGTATATAAAAAATTAATAAATGTAAATATTTATCACCTTATTAGAAACAATACTATTTTCTCTTGAAGATATTCATTATTTTATTTATTAAAAGATATTATCATGACTAAGAAAAACATTACGCATATCATATTTCCCATTAGAAATTATTAATTAATGTATAATTAGAATTAATACAGTAATAATAAGAGTGATAATATTTCATGAGAGCATTCATAAAAAAAATGGATGAAAATATTTAAACGTATAGGGATTATTCTAATAAAGAATAATGAAAATTTGGGGATTTCCTAGAGTAGTGGGAATGGGGTACCAATAATAAAATAATTTACAACTCCCAAAATATAATTTATAATAATATACCTAATGTATTTTTGATAATTTCATATAAAAACACTAACTACATGGGGTTATGGTAGAATTAAAATCCCAAAAAACTCTTTTAAATTTTTACAAACTAGAAAGAGAGGGAAGATAATAATTGTGATCATTAGTTATTAGTTTAAAGATATAATCAAGGATATCATTACTATTATTGACCCGAATGTACATGAATTAATTAAATATATAGTTCATATTAATTACTTTAATTTTATCAAGATCATTATTCAAATATTCATACATGTTTTTTAGGGATATATTGTAGGTAAATTTTCATTTAATCTTCACATGAGAATGAAAAAAATTAAAATTTAGTGACCCATCCTTGATTCGTTTGATTTTTTTTTTCAAGAAATTATCATCAATTTTGTAGATATTTAAGGAGAAAACATTATATGTATTTGATAAATCACAATAAAAATCATTAATATTGAGATAAAATTTAAAATCATTAAATATAGTTTTGTATTCAAAAGATTTGATAAAAATTTCCAAAGTATTTATATTTCAATTCCTCAAATCCATTTTAAGTTTTTAAAATTTAGAATTGTAACCCCTCAATCCAGCCTAAAGAGTAGGTGGTCTCCTAATGAAATATATAACAAATAAATTATTATTTATAGACCCACAAATGTTGAAATTTATATTATTTGGGGAGATATTTAATATGATTAAAACTCTTTAGTAAAATGGGAATATGATATGAGTAAACATAATTGCAATAAAAAATGACATATTCATGTTAAACCCAAAAAATATGGTATTATTAGGTTTTAATAATTTTTTAAAATTAGTCTGATCTAGATAAATTGAACACCTATAATTTGAGGTTTAAAAAAATGGTTCTGTTCAATAATATTATAGGTCACTTATAGTAAGAATGCTTGGTTGAGAAAATATAATGATATCTAAATTACTTCTAAATGTTATTAAATTCTCCTTCTATAGTCTATTTTCCCATATCTATTAGTAAGGTTGGAATAGTAATATAATGACATAAATATATCAACCATAGTATATTTTCCAACAAAAACATGATTAAAAACTATGATATTAACATTATCATGAATAAATATATTATCATTCTTATTGAAAGTAAGATCAAAACAAGAAACCTGTAATATTTAATTTTTATTACATGAATTTATAGATTAATAGGGTAATTTAGGTTTTTTATCTATTAAATGGAGTTTTTACGAGTTAATTATTGGTTAAAGGATAATAAACATAGTGTTATTGTTATATTTAAGGATATGTTTTAGACATAATGAATTGGAAGGGGATTTAACATTCCAAGTAAATGTTAATAACATTAATCCAAATATTTATAGATTTTTTTTGTTTAGCTTTACCATATCATTCAAGAGGATTATTAAGAGAGTTTTTTTCTCGTTTTTTTTAATTTAGTGACCCTAAGTTATTCATTTCTCCCTAATTAAAAGGATTTATATAAAAAAATATAATAATATTACAACATATTATTATATTTGAATTCTCTATATAAATTTTATTCCAACTATATATCGAATAACATAATGCACAATTCTGTAAGTAATAATATACATGTAATAGTGATGGAGATTTATCCCGTATGTTCTCAAAAAGCTAGCTCCTATATGAAATATAGGGGCAAACCTAGGATGTTATCCAGGGGAGCCTTTGTGATTAATCACTCACTACATTTAATATTATTTTTCCTATTTTATTATTTTTTAAATAAAAATATAAGAAAATTATATTTATAAATGATATTGAAATACTAATATAAAACATAAATATTTAATGAAAACATAATTAATTCACGCATAATGAAGTTAGAAAGAAATGATACATTACCGAGAGAATCACACATACCAAACCTTCATTGTCTAATTTTTAGTTTCAAATTTACATAATGAATGAAATCCATCATATATGTGAAAATAATCATCTACATATTTCTTTGAAAATAAGTTTCTCTAAAAAATTTCAGAGAGATCACACATATACCACATCAATTAAGGAAAAGTATTATAGAAGTAAAAGTTAGACCTTAGGTTGAAAATGGAGACACAAATTCTCCTCAATCACTAAGACCCCCACAGAGAAAAACTCTATGAAAATATGATAAATTAATCATGAACATTCAAATGTTGTGAATCAACACTGGATTAATCCCTTGGGAATATCCTTATGTTAGATACTCATGACCATGAGAATAATAGTTCACAATTAAGAAGAAAAACACGAAGAAAACAAAAGGTATAATGAAAAGGTAGAAAGTATAAAACATAAATTAAAACATGAAATGAGATTATATAATGAAAAAAAATTAAAATAAAATAAAAAACTATAAAAAATGGCCACTTAGAGTGACAGAACATTGAAATAAAGAAGAAACACTCTTTCATAGACAGAGGGGTTGAGATGTTTTGATCCAAAATCATCCTATGAATTTTTCGTTATGGTATCCCCATTGAATTACTAAATTTTTAAAAAGTTACATGTTGAATTTTATTCCAATAAATTATTATAATTTTTAATCCAAATTGATTCTTTATTGGAATTAATATTCATATGTTATGGTTGATTCAATCAAATAAATTAATTCTGAGTAGGTAACTCTTCATATTCAAATTCTCTACTTTATCATGCATTAGTGACCTCAAATAAGGATGAATCGGTTCTAGCCATAGTAAATGAATTTATTCCTTTGTAATTTATTTTTATCCATGGGTAATTTGATCTCATTTGGTTCATCCACTTATGATATATGGGACTAATATAGAAAGTATCCATATCTATACATTGTTTTCCAAGCCCGACTAGTGAGCTGGATTAGGGCCTCCACGTGGTGGATTAGGCTTTGGGTGTAGAATATTAAATTATATTATATCTAACATAGACTAATAAAAAATAATAAATTTTGTATTCTCATCAATATATAATGAGTTATGTATCAACTATAGAAAAAAAGTAAAATATTTCAAATAAAAAATTGTCCATTTTAGAAATTAAGCTTATAATACATAAAAACCCACAAAATGCTATAATTTACATGAAAACAAAACTTGGGTTGGATTAAAACATTTAAATTAAAATTAATATAATTTATAATATTTTCTCTATAAATTCCTCTACAATTAAACATTTCACTCTGGGGAAATCATCTTAAACTAATGTCAAAACAAGCTTCTCAAAGCATAAATGACAATACAACTCAACTATCATATCAAGGAAAATAGAATACATAAAAAATGGATAAAAATTATTCGAATACTCAAAAGTAATATGAATACACTAAATTTAAAATTATTACTCACATTCATGTTTGGAAAACCTTTCTGGGAAAAAATATTTCCCTCTCACTCAAGGATTTTTATTGTTGAGTTTTTCTCATTCTCAAGAACATGCGTAATCTCTATAGGCTTTATATCCTCATAGTATCTATACGTCAAAGAGTCAAAAATTATTCAATAATGAGGTATTTTTAATGGGTTATTTTGAGGATGAAGGCTTTTAGGTTTAGAATGAAAAACATATAAGGTAGAGTGAGGAGGGTTAAGCTCTAAAGTGAAATAAATGCATGAAAATAGTTTCTATCTAGAATAGTGTGCTCCTAAATAAGCTCTAAAAATGATTCACAACCAAAATTTCTTTTTAGGAATCTCAAAATTGGTATTTATAAATCAATGATGAATTTCATTACTATTATCCCTAATTTCTGTAATGTTTCATCTTATATTTAGATCTAGATTTATCATTAGAAACATGTTTTTAAAAAATGGATGTAAATTTTTACCTTAAAATATTAGTGAACACAATGATAGTGTTTGTAATGATATTTATTCCCCCAATAAATAATTCCATCATGAAATTTAATCCACTAAATCAGAAATAAATATGGAAAAAAAAATTTCATTTTAGCTCAAACAGATTTTTTCAGAAGGCATAATACAACTCATCTTCTCCCTCCCCCAAACTTGATTTCAAAAGTAATCATCCAATTGAATTCTATATAAGGTTGTAAATGGATACATGACTTGTAATTTGGATTATTAACATTATATTTCATTGATAATAGTGGATTAATAATGTTGAAATTAAATAGTAGTCTAAAATTTCTTTTGAAAATAAAAACTGATTTTAAAGTGATACTTCCATCATAATTAACACATACCATGAACTCTAAAAGTTTTTATAAAGATAAAAACAGAAAGTTATGTATCAAAAAAATTGTATGAATACTCTCATTAAAAATTTAAATTTAAATTTAATGTAAAAGGTATTTGTAAACCTCTCTGGTTGGGAATAATGTTCAATTTGGATGGTACATGTGTACATGAATTTCATAAGTAATAAAACATCTTCAGATGAAAAGATTGTAAGTAAATAAAAAAATCCTTTTAAAAACGATTTAAATCCTATAATACTGAAATAAAAATATTTTACTTAAATACTATGATGGTTTTAATTTTATAAAGCATTCAATTTTTTTCAGGAATAATAAAATCCCAAAAAATAAAAAAAATTATGAAAAATTAAAAAAATACATGGAAAATAAAATGAAAGAACACAAATGAAAAATCTTAAGAACTTTTTGAAATACATACCCTCACATATTACATTTATTTAAATAATTTTATCTCAAATAAGATCAAAAAATATTTTCATATATAAATTCAATAGGGGTGAAAATAATATAATGAATATGGAAGACAAAACCTGATTTATTTTTAGTTGTATCATTGAGTTAATATCTTAGCTTCTACCATGTTAAAACTATAATAATGAAATTAAAAAACACAATAAAAATAATGACACATTAATATAAAGGGGTTATAAATGCGATAATTATTTTTTAGTTCCCCTAGTGGGTGAGAGGTTTTTACTGCCCCTAGTCAGGCAGTTGCAGTAGATTACCCCTAATGAGAAGGTGGCTGTCATTTATTTTAAATGATCCACGACATGTGAATTTTCACATTTTACATTAGTATATATTGTTACTGGAAAACCCCATGGAGTATAAAAAAAATTACCAACATAAAAAAAATAAGAAATGGAAAATTTGGTCTCTATAGTGGGAGGGAAGAGAATATATGGGTAATCTCTATTGACTTATATGGTGTCCTCCTCCATATGGTATGCAATTCATTATATAAAAGGTATTAGAAACACATTTCTATATATTGTTATTCAATCACCACCACATTTGTGGTATCTTCCTTAACATTAAATGTATTTTAAATTTATGCTGAATAAAAATTAAATTAAAAGAGAAGCTAGAAAACAATTCACCTTCAATAAGATTAAAACAAGAAGAGTCAATATTTAAATAATCCCTTTAAAGTAAGTCATCATGTAAATTGATATCTTTGGGAAAGACCATAGGAAACAAAATCTTAGTAGTTGAGTCTTCATAATCATCATACAAAGAAAGGTGTGGTATAGAGTTTCATATTATTTTTTATCAAGGATGGGAAGATCATGTTTTAGGTTATCATCAATAATGTTATTTTAGGATTTTTATAAAAAAAGTTGATCTCCTATAAGTTCATCAGCTTGAATGTGTACTTCAAGGACATCCTCAATCAATTTTTGAGTGTGGGAAACTATTTTGAATTCCATTAAAATCTCTTTCTCACCCACCTTAGGTTTAGTGATAATTTATTTAGTGAAATCTCTTCCACCACTCATTATAGGTCAGGTTCCAACTCTAGCTACTACTCCTGGAATGCATGAACATATTTACCTATCCATTATAGTTGGCTCTCAAGGGTTTTCACTAATTAAAAAATCCATTTCATCCATGAATCTATATCATTGAAAAAAAATTCATGAACATGTTATTTTTCAGTCTATGAAGAATAATTTGAATGGAAATATATCATCAACTAAGATATTTTCTACATTTTGATGTTTTTTTATGAAGGAAAGAAAATAAAATTAATAAAGAAATTATTATAAAAAATAAGTTAAGACTACTTAGATCCATGGATTTTACTCCAATTTGATGGATCTTTATCATGAAAGCTCTCAAAATATTTATAACGGCCTGCAATACAAGGGCTGACCTTAGTTGTTCTCTTGAAGAGCAATCACAGAAAATCACTCAATACTTATAATTCAATTTAATAATGTTTTTGATATTTATGAAATATAACTAAAATAATTTTATATTTTAGAAATAATAATTAAATACTAAAATTGAATATGCATATGTAATGAAAATACAATGAATACACTGATAATGAAGTTAGAAAGAAAAGATATATTCCTAATATAATCACCCATATCAAACCATCATGGTCTTGGTTTTAGTTTCCAATTTACATAAGGAACATACAACATTATTTGTGTCGAAATAATCCTTTTAAAATGGTTTTAAATTTATGGTTTCATCAATGATCATCGAGTAACTGCACATCCAACTTAACGATCGACTGAAAATATTATAGAAGTGAATGTTAAACCTCTGGTGGAATGTAGAAACACAAATCAAACATTCCCGCTCAGATCCCCCTTAGAATAAATCTAATAAAATAAGAAAGTTCATAACATTAATGTTCAAGGTATTAGGATGGACACTAGATTACTCCTATGGTAACATCCTCATTTTAGCTACACATGGTCATGAGTATAAGAGTTCATAGTGAAGAAGAAAATAGGGGAATAAAAAAACTTATAAAGAAAAAGATGGAAGGGAGAAAACATTAATTAAAATATGAAATAAGATTAAAATTTTAAAATAAATTAAAATAAAAGGCTAAAATATAGAAAAAGGTCACATATAGTATCAACCCTTTAAAAGGAATAAGAAACACACTTTTCTGGGAGAGGTGGTGAATTGTTTTTCTCCAAAATCTTCCGCCAAATGATTCCACTTAGTATTTCCATTAAATGAATAGATTTGGATGAATTCACTTCTTTAATGTCGTTCAATGTTTTTATCCACATCATCCCTCAAAATTGAAGCTTTATTAGCCTTAGTATGTGGGATTTATGGCTGATTAAAACTAATAAATTAATTCTAGATAGGTGACATTTCATATTCCAATGAACTATTTTTACCATGTATTAATGACCTTGATAAAGGAAAAATTTTCTGGGGACACAATTAAAAACATTTCTCCTCTATATTTCATATATATTGATGTGGAATTTCATCTCATTGGTTTAAAAATATATGAGACATCGGCCCAATATAAAAAATATCTAGATCTAGGAATAGTTATCGAGGACGGTCTCGTAAGCTAAATTTTTTACTTTAAAGGATGGATTTAGCTTTGGCTGTAGCTGAATGAAATTAATCCGATAGAACATAAAATCCTATAAAAATAATTTTTCAATTATGATGAGTGTGGAAAAATTTATTCCCATAATAGAGAATAAAAATAAAACATTTAAAACCCAAAATAATCCATTTCATAATTAAACACAAAATACCACAAAAACAACAAAAGGTGGCGATTTTTGTTAAATTAAAAATTGGTGGGATGAAAATATCAAAATTAAAATTAATATAATTTAAATAACTTTCATTGTCAAGGATATGATTTTTTTATAGACTATGTGGAAAAGATATGTCTATTGAAAATTATACTGAAATAGATTCTATTTAAAAAAAATGATTTTATTTAATAAAGTATGATGAATTAAAAAATAATTATAATTTTATATTCAAAGGGATAATAATGATTTAATTTAAAGGAATATTAGTCATTAATTTTATATATTTCATTTATTCAAAATCATGTTTGATTTACTATCATCTTAAAGAAAGTGTATGATATATCATTTTAGAAAAAGTTACATAATGGGATATGGGTGATATACATCAAAAATCATTGTATGGTATATATAACATAAATAAAAACACTATCAGGTGTGATACCAATCATTAAAAAATATTTCCCTATATTTCTGAGCATAATAGACATGATATCCACCAAACATAGTATAAACATTATTCATTAAGAGAAATATACATTATATATAGTATCATAATCATATAAAAAATATAAAACTATATATAAAACCCTAAAACTACTATATTTCTTGATATAGGAAATAAAAAATATACATATGATACTTTTTACCATTAGATGTCATATTATTAATTGATCGATATTAAAATATAATAAATAACTAAATAATATTGATCTTAAGACAACGTAGAAACTAGAATATATTTTTAATTGAAACCTTAAGTATTTTGAATCCCTTAAAAGTGTCATATTTAACATCCTCTATTATCATTCATTCATTAATTCTATATAACATCCTCTTAAAAAAATTCAAGAAGATTTTATTAATGTATTATGGTTTGTAATCTAATTATATTTCATATTATAATGATAACATCGAATTATTGATACTTTCATGTTTAGTATTAATATAATTTTTATGAATTTTTTAAATATGTTATCACTTCTTGATCAATTAAAAATTTTCTAATAAAATATTTTGTTTCGGTGGATATAAATTTTTTTATTTTTTAAAAACACTCTCTTAAATGAGTTATGATATTAAATAGGATATAAAAAATACAATGTGAAATGTGAGTTAGAAGCATATGGTTTAAAAAATAACTATTGGCTATAATTCCTAATAAGAAGGATTTGAATAAAAATAAATAAGATAATATAAATGGAAAGAAACATGTTTTAATGAATATTTTATTTAAAAATAAGTAATGTAAAATATAAAAAACAATATCTGTTCTAATGAAACATAATAGGAAAAAAATAACATATTAAAAAATAATATTAATTGGTGATAATTTTCATAGAAACATCAAACCAATATAATTAGAGTGAAAATATATCCTACATAATAATATAAAATTGTAGGTTTTTTTCACATAAAATTTTTATGGTGAAGGACTTGTAATAGAAAATTTATACCAAAGTATATACGCATCAGAGTGGTTATTTATTTATCAGTATTGTTTTCAAATTTTATGATATAATGGGATGTTAATTTTTTTTTCTATCTAAATTAATTCTATTTGGATCATATCATATAATTTATAAGGAAATTAAAAAAAATATGATTTCTTCATTATACTGAAGCATATTGAGAACTTTATAGAATTTAAATAGATCGATGATGCACCTTTACCAAAGGTTATGACATTAAATATCAATACCATAAATATATAGAATCCTCTAGATAGTCACATAGAATAACATGAAAAATATTCCCATGAAAAAATAAATCAATGGTCATAAATGTAATTTGAAAGGTTATTCCTACATACTCAAGAATAACAGCTTATAATTACATTCCTTAGTGATGACACCATTCATCAATTCATGTCTTTACACAATATTGTTACTCTATGGTGAATAAATTATCCTTTTGGGAATAATTCATATCTAAACTGTATAGTGTTCATAGAAATAAATGATATCACATTTTTAACATGAGGTATCCTCATATTATATTATCCCAACAACCATTAAATAATATAGATGATGACCCATGTGGATTAAAAATTTTATAATAATTAAGAAAAATCATAAAACCACATTACTATATGAAAAGAGTATTGTATTAAAATAATAAAAATAAATAATCATTATAAAAAACTTCCCTCGTAGTCACATTTTTATAAAGGGAGTCATTTCACATGATATAAAAAAATTAAATGTGAAGTGCCATGTCAGTTGACCTACGCTCATTCGATGGGTCCACTAATTAATCCTTATACTCCCCAATAAGGGTTTTTACCTTTATTATCATTAGATAATATATATGAAATTTCATAGTCTATGTAATTATTAAAATTCATAATTCAAGACATCACATGGATTAAGGTGAATCTCGCCACACATTAGTGGTAGTTAAAATGGGTAGATTTTGATAACAAATCATGGAAAGACTATATCCTCAGTATCGTCGCATACAATAATATACGGAAAATAATAAAAATATCTATAGTTATAAAAACATTATAGTGTAACATATAGAACCATATGGGTGTATATACCATAAAAAAATCTCACACCATGTAGTAAAAAGAAACTCATGAAATATCATATAGTTAGGGGATATCCTAATGGTCTAATTCTATATAATATACAAAAATATGAAATAATATAAAATCAAAAAATATGTTATCAATGAATTTCCTAGAACATGCCTCAAATTTTATCCAATGCCTAGTGAGGCTCCTTTAGTTCACTAACATGTCTTATGCTGCCTTAATTACATGAAAACAAAACATGTTGTTTTCAAATTTTCTATAGTGCACGTCTAGGTAGTGATCCTAATACTTAGTATGTATGTCATTACCCACCATCATTTGTACCCATCCTATGATGGTTACATAATTATGTGAACCCCGAAATTCCTCCTCTAATAATCCACTACCATCATCATATTTTTTCCCTTGTTCACTATTAACCAAAGGGGCCAAACATCAAAACCACATGAACATAAATCCCCCCACCATGGGTGTTTTCCCCCATAGAGACAAAAATAAACCTTCCACCTATGAATCGCCATCAATCTATATATATATATATATTAGCCTCTCCAAATTATAGTAAAACATAAAGGATATGGGAAATATATTCCCTTACATAAAATACTTCTCAAAAAATTCTCAACTATGAGAATCAAAATAGAAACTCGGAAATATTGATGGGGGATACAAACATTAATCCTCTATATATGATACCTCTTAAATAAGGGTTTCATAATAACAAGAACATAACCAATTATTCATAAGGAAAGAAAATATAATCACAATATATCAATAATTTAATAAATAAATATGGGATAACATATCATTGTAATAAAATAAATCATAATAAAACTCAGGATATTAGGCATGCATATGTAACGTAGACACCCAGATACTTTATTCTAATACACAATGTCACCATAGGATAAGGACAAATTTAATAGCATTCCCTATAAAACATTCTTTGGATTATCATGATATCAATATGATTCTCCACAAATATTACATCATCATCAACTTAAATCATTCCCTATAAAAAGATGTGGGAGTCATTATGATAATACTAAAAAAGGTATAATACATAAAAAACATCATGGATTAATTTCATCCATGGGGATAGTAATAACAAATATGCAATAGAAACAGTAAAATCCCAAACCATGAATGGTCTAAAACTCATTCATTTAACTTACTCACATGATCAAACCATAATATAAAATAATAAGGAAATACCTATAGGATAACATTATCTCTTACATCAAACACTAGAGATATCCAACGATTATAATTATAGTACTTCCAAAAATCACGATCTGCCTCCACCCACTCAAAAATTACCCACAAATTCTATATAATAAAATACATCAAATCCAGTTTGAGAATAGATAACTCTCCATAATCTATCCAATAAAATGTAGATCTACATGGTCAGCCTTAAAAATCTTCAAACAATGTTATATTAGGGGTAAATTTATAAAAAAAATTATAAGATAACTTTTCCATGTATAATTTCATCACCCATGATTTTTTAAAAAACATAATTAGTTCATGTTAAATATATTCTAGGGTTAGGATAGTCTAATATGTCTGAAAATCCATCTATACATGAAAATAAATTCAATGGAAAAACTAAGATCCCAAATAAAACTACAAACCTTTCCACACATGTGAGTAGAATTAGGGATCACAATCAAAGATGGTCATATTATGAACCTCTGGATGCCTCAAAATCTCTTCCAAATATAGAATCTTAAAAAAATCCATTGAGCTAAACTCCTTAGTCACTATGAAATGAGATGAATTTTTCAAGAGAATAATAATAACTTAGATAACATCAATATATAAAAGGATATTAAGGTTAAAAAGTGCAAAAAAATACATCTAAATTTCCTCTTATATCTATTGGGGAACATATAATGGTTGAAGAAACCCACCGAGGACAAAATAAACTAGATTTAGAATATATAATAACAAATGAATAGATACAAACAATATGACTAATACCCTCATCCCATGACACAAAAACCAACCTCTTAAAGAATAATAAATCATAGTTAAACTATAATTTACTTCCATGATTTAGTTGTGGAATTCACTCAGAACCACATCACACTTCTCCAAAATATAAAATTGCATTCCCTGAAATAATAATCGATTTTTATCATCCTCAAACCATCCCTATAGAAAATCGTGATAAATATCTTAATCCTTTCAGTCCACTACCTTAGAATCCTAAAAATTATAATCCTATTCATACTTCACTAAGGGTAAATATACATTTATATTGTAGAGACATCATCTTTGATTAATATCTACCGTATCATGGTGAAATA
This sequence comes from Viscum album, assembly GCA_963277665.1. NCBI lineage: Eukaryota > Viridiplantae > Streptophyta > Magnoliopsida > Santalales > Viscaceae > Viscum > Viscum album. Next base: position 760,470,988 of record OY728147.1, read on the forward strand.
CATCAAGTTCCTCCATCACAATCCAGGAATCCCTATCATCCCAAATATTATCTCTAGATGAATTTATACATAGTGAAATAGAAACAAAATTTCCTTCCCTTAGTGGTTATAAAACATTAAAATCATCATATTTTAATAATTCTATATACCATCATATAATCAAATTCATTTCATGCTTGTTGAACAAATTTCTTAGACTCTTTTAATCTCGGAAGACCATACATTTCTTAAAAATTAGATATTTTCACCACGACATCAAAGAAGACATAACATGAAAAAGATAAAAATCATTTATGGTGTAGTAATTCCCATGTGTATATAAAAAATAAAAACCATAAGATATGAATTTTTTATGAAATCGCAAAAAAACCAAGACAATACAAGATTTATAACAATAAACCATAAATATATTTCCATCCTATAACAGTTGTATAATATAAGAACTCACTAACTTCTTCTTTTGATACTCAAAAGTATATTGAAACATGTTATTTTTTACAAAATTGTGTTCCTTACATGTAAAAATATCATGGGAGGGTCAATTCAAGAAAATTTATGATTTAAAATCCTGTAATTACTTATTAGACCATAATAATTTCAAACCACTGCCAAATTTTCTGGGGATACCCAATAAACAACCACATTGATCTTTGATGGAAACTTGATTAATCATTTTTGATAGACAACATTTCCTGTAAAATGAACCTCGAGAAATAAAAATATAAACTTTGAAAAAATTATAAATAACCAATGATGTCAAAGAACCTCTAAAACAACTCACAAATTATCAACATGCTCTTCCTTGGATACAAGATACAAAATTATGTATTCTACGATTACCAACACAAACCAATTAATAAAATAAAAAATGTGAATAATTTTTGTTCCATCAACATTTATAGTGAGTTCTTAACACAAAAAATAATTACCATGAACTCATAGAGTTCATAATGATATCTAAATGAATTATTTAAGGTATCTTTGTCCTTCACTCAAAATTAATGATACCCTAAACCTAAATAAATATAAAATAACAACATATACCCCTTCAGATAATAAAATAAACCATCAATAAAAAGAAGAGGATATTGGTTCTTTAGGGTCACTTAGTTCAATCTATGATAATCATTATATAGTCACATTATACCATCTTCATTATTCATGAAAATTATAAGAACACCCCAAGGTGACACACTATGCTTAATAAATCCTCAATTAAAGAGATAATAAATTTCAATCCACATATAAAAAATTCATATGGTGTCATCATATATAGATACATAAATATCAAAGAGACTTCTAGCTATAACATTACCTCAAAATATATGTCATGTTGAGGGGGTAGCATTATAATCTCTTCAAGAAATATATATGAGTACTCCTTCACAACCCTAGGAAAAATAATTGGTTGAACCTCCAATAAAGTCAAAATTAACATAGATATCAAAAAAAAAATAAAAAAAATATATAAATTATCTAAACTATTTTATGGACTCTCTCATCCATTAAAATTAAATGTTCATATTAAATATCATATAATATGACTTGTCTCTGGAACCAATCCACTATATCCTACACTGAATATAGCTAGTCCATGTTTAGTATGATTTCATACAACTATATCAATAAACATAGAAAATATTTTGATGGGTGATGTTTCCCTATCATTATCTCAAAAACTCTACAAACATCATATGGGTTATCTCAACCTCTAATGGGAATAGTTAATACAACGGGAATTGTAGGCCACTATAAATCATGTCCTAAATCATTGACTAAGTAAGTTTAATTGAAGGTGTGAATAACTTCTAAATCAAACAATGAATTCACCTATGTCGGATATAATAAAATAATACCTTGTATAATGCATGGATCTATTTGTGCTGACAATTTTAAGGCATACATTTTATTACATTCCACTACCTGGCCTCTTTTTCCTTGATGGTGACCACCTCTATGACAATGCACTACAATATTTCCCCAAGGTTGTGGGTCATCAAGGGGATATCCTCTACCCACCCCATATCCCCTTTACTAACCATTTCCTATAGTACCCTATTATTGTTATTATTTATACTAATACTGGATTATTGTATATTATCATAATAACTAAACCTAAAGTAGGCTGCGAGATGAGAAATATTTATAATAATGAACCACATTAGTCTAAGTAGATTTATTTTGAAAAAAAATACACATTTTCAAACATAAAATAATATTTTTCATTATCAAAATTTTCTAGAATAAATTCATTCTACTCGCCCTTCCCATTAAGAACGAAAAGTATTTCATAGTTGGCTTACTTGATTTCCTGATAATTTTCTTTTAATAATACTTATGATATAACTTCTTAATGATAATTATTAATATTATCCCTACCTTATTTAATTTTTTTATTGCTCAATCATATGTAGTAGTGAAAAAGTATTTTTATTCCACATGTTTATTCCGTCCATAGACTTTTTTTGATTCAATAAGAATTACTTTTATCCTCCAAATTTTCTTATGAGTTATGAAGTTTTAAATTGAATTAATCTATTTTTTATTTTTTTTCAAAAACATAATTTAGTTGTTCGTTTGGATATATCATAGATATAAACATAATTTTAAAACAAAATTAATGATAAAATGAGGTATATTTTCATTATCAATAACAATTACATCTTATAATTTGAGGTATATAAGAAATAGTGTCGATAAGAGAATTATTAAGGTCTACCTCAACAAAAAGTGAAGAAAATGTCCATGAATTACACCTTTATTGTCTTTATAGATTTTAATTGAAGGACCAATATTTTCTGTAATATCCTAAAAAATATATGTAGACTAATGAATCCAATAAGTTCATTTATAATTAATTCATTCCTATATGTAGTTATTTTATCAAAAGGGATTAATCATGGATAATGGTTAGGAATTTTTATCATTACTTCCTTTAGAGAGGCATAACCAAAAATGAAATTATATATTATGTGCCCGAATTTTTCATCATAGAAATTATTATCTATAAAGGTGTATTTTTTTATAATTAATTTTACAAATATTATGGAATTTTATTAGTAATCTAGTAATATATATAGAAATTAATTATTAGCTAGTGACCAATGCTAATATTATCAGATTTTATGTTCATGTATATTATTTATTAGTGTTTTACATGTCACTCATGAAGAATTATTAACCGAATATTTTAGTTTAATTATCTTAATACTTATGAATGCTAACAATATTAATTTTAAATATTTTTGTAGAATTTAACTTAGAGAATTGTATTTATATAATTTGGATTTTTTAATGATACATATTTTTCATTCTCATCATGAACGATAAATTAAAAAAAATACATTGTTTATATGAGTATTTTTTCATAAAATCTTATCATAAGTCATGGTTTCCAATGTTTTAGGTTTTTAATTTAATGGTATTTATCAACCTAATCAATATAATTATGTATTAAATTTAATATAATTTTTTAATAAATATTATATGTATCTTTGTAAATATTTATTTTACATTAACAAAAACATTTTTTCCTTTTTCTAGTTTTTTGGGTGGTATGGGTTCATGAAATTTCATTCTATTATTGTTTTTATGAATTATATTTACTTTAAAATAAATTTCAAGGGGATTAAAATGATGAACTAATTATTAATAAAACATATTTAATGTGATATATTTTTTTGAAGAAACTTTTATTATATAAATATTAGTTTTAGAGTTTCAATAATCCTAGTGTACTATAGTCTCACTACCTTATAAATATAAAGAGTTAAATAGAAAATATTTTATGTCTATTAATTTTTATGTATGTATATAGTTAAAATTTTTACTATAATTTTTAACAGAATATTCTGTAGTTTATTTATTTTAAGAAATATATACTACAACATAAATGTGCACTTAAAATTTTTATTATGTATTTATGAATAAACAAATTTTCAATATAAATTTAGATATGTGGTTATATTTTAATTTTGGAAATTACATATTTAGTGATAATTTACAATGAAAAATTATCATGGAAATTTCTAGTGTAATCTTACATTATATTATTGTATGTGTATATACATATATTTGTATATATATAATGTAGGCCAGTATATTTATAAATAATTATATCAATGTGAATGTGTGTGTTTGTGTGTATATATATATATTAATATATATGTATTTATATATTTCTGTATTTAATTACATTGAAACACACACACACACTTATATTATATTCTATGTGTAAATTTCAATTGAAAATTGAAAATTTTCACCAGAAGTATTCATTGGAAATATTCATCGGAATAGTGAATGTCTACCCTGAAATTTAAATGTAAATAATAAATTTACAAAGATAATTTGAAATTTTAACTATGAATTTTCATTGATGATTTTAATGTAAATTATTAGACTTTCTGTTAGAAATTAAAATTTTAGTAGAAATTTCTATTGATTGCTAAAAATGTCTACTATAAATTTTTATTGAGAATGTATATTTATTTTTTGAATGTTTATTTTATTAAAAATATATTTTTATTTTTTATAATAAAAATATAAAGATATTCAATTAGACCGATTTAACCACTACAAAAAATAACTATCAATCAACACTCAAACCATCACGTTGATTTCTGTTCCATTTACAATGATAGTCTAAGTTATTTCATGCCTCTTAGAGATAAATTCATAGTACCATGAAACTTTTACTATGAATTTTAATTTTAAAAATAAATTTTAATTTTGAGAATTTTCATTGTAAGTCAATAAAATTATTATTAGTATGTGGTCTATGAAGAATGAAAATTGAAAGTTTCTAATGAAAATTTTTTGTAAATATTTTATATGTATACATACATATATATATATACATGAAGATATAAATTTTTAATAAAACATTATTTTCAAAATTATAAAAATTCACATTTCTTTTATAATAGTATTTTCAATGAAAATATCCAATGTAAAAAATATAGTAAAATAATAATAAAGATGTTTATATGTCTGTATATATGTATAATTTCATTATAAATTTCAATTCAAATTTTAATAAAGTATGTTGAAAATTAAATTTTGATTCATGATTTTCATGGGTAAATATTTTGTGCTACATAAATTTGAATTTGTGAATATTATCTTGATATTTTTCTTAGAGGTTTTTAGCCAAAATTCTCGGTGTAATGTTTTAGTGTAATTTTTTTATCGTGTGTCTGTTTAAGTTAAATTTCATTTGATGTTTTCATTTAAATTTTGAATGTTTCCATTTGTAATTGTACATATACACAAAAATGCACGTATACATAAAAATGTATGTTTATATTATTATATAAATATATATATAATGACATATATATAAGTTTATTGAAATTATTAGTTATATAATAATTTTTTTAAATTGGATTTATTATAAACTTTTTATTAACATTAATTGAAAATAAATATATATATAATATTTTATAAAAAATATAAATATATATACATATAAATTATATTTTTATTATTCTAATTATAAGGTGTTATAAAAATACATACTATAATTTTTTAGTTTAAATAAATATCTTGTGTGTTTATAAATAATATTATAATATAAGAATATAAAAAATTTATGATAATCATAATTTTTTATATAACATAAATATTAAAATTTTATTTAATAGCATGTCAATTCAAATAAGAAGTAATTTTACTACCTCCATTTTATAGGTTTTATATCAATTGTTTTCAAGAGGAATGACATCTAAATAGATCTACCATCACTTAAAAAAATAGTTTGCATTCATCTGATAATCAATCCGAGACTTAGTTTTAGGGTAAAACTATATAATATGATTTTATTCGGGAAATGGATATGGATAAAAAAAATTAAAAGATAAACTATTAGAATAATTAACTACATTAGTCAAAATAGATTTCTTTTAAGAAAAAAATCTACATCAATAATCATAGAACTAGATTTTTGTTTCACAAAAAATAGGATTAGCCTAAAACATAATTGTGGTAGGCTGAGTATTGTTTAATAATCATTTAATTAGGTCACTATTCCTATTTTAGATATTATATAATGATGTTTTTTCATTTGGCTAGAAATACCCAACAAATCCCACATATATGACCAGATATGTTGACACAGTCAAATTGTTCAAAGGTAGGCAGTCACTTGGGTTTTTTACTAGTAATGATTAAGATCACCCATTGGTTGAGAGGATGGGATTTTGGTCTTATAAATCCATTTTTGGGGGAATTATTTCTTTTTATAGGAATTTCATAAATATATTTGAGTCATATTTTTAAATTCTTCCTGACTTCCATGGACAAGACTGGTTACTCCTGTGTTAACAATTGCTTATTGACATGGGTTAACATAATCCTAGGTATGTATTAAAGGTTATCCATATTTAATTTTTTGATCATAGCGATGTTCAATTTTAATGTGTTATAATTTAAATTCATATAATTGGGAACTGGTTAGTTTTAGTGTAGTCTAGGATGTTGTGATATTTTATTAAGGTGGGATTGAACCTTAGAAAGGTGTCTTGCATATACTATGAGAGAATGAATAAAAACCCACATAGTTTGAGTTACACATTTTAGGGTTATCTGATAAGGACCAACCCATTAATTTTAATAGTGTTTGGTGATTATAATTAGGAAAAAAATTATTAAAAATGGCTGGTACAAGATTTACAGATGAGCGATCCTTTCTGGAATACCTAAAAATGAATATTTCCTAACAAGGATGGGTTTTAATTATACAAGGAATACTACCCAGTGTGGTAAGCATAAAATCTCTAGAAATAGTATTTTATGAGAAGGATATGGTGTTCCCTATGAATTAATGTTGTAATCTATATTGGGGGATTGTTTTAGTGGGGACATGGCTTGATGAGGAGAATATTTAGGGAATATGGTTATAAAGGAAGGGATGTATAGGCTCATAGGATTATGTATAGGAAAGGGAAGGACTTGGAAGCTCTCATGAGATATTTGGCCCCATGGGTGTGGATGTTAATATGTTATAAATGTTTATTTGGAACCTATAATAGGAAACCTACATATTCCGTATAAATAATAATCAATGGCCACATATTTTGAGTGACATAGGTTAAGGTAATAAGATAGGATCATATCTGGTAGTTTAACATCATGGTTTATGGAATTTTTTTGGAAACTCCATGTGAATTGACAAGGATATCTACATCATTAAAGATGTAGTATAATGATATTGATTGGGGATAGTTTACAAGGGATATTTCCTAGGGATAGGTTGGGGATTACACCTAAGGAATATGGGGCATAAACTTAAGGAAGAGTCCTAAGGAGGATTCATAACTATTTTTGTTATCATGATCAACCAGTATCTCTGGGATCACATGAATTATTATTGGTGTGAGAAACAAGAGATTATGGGTGACCAAGAACATCACATGATTGTACCTAAGTATATTTTAATGGGTATTGTACAACGAGGCTTCAATTTATGGATATCCTATGATGATTGATGGTATCACCAAGATAAACTATCTTAGATCTTATATGAGCTATAATGGGTCCTATTCTCAAGGGGGAAGCCAAAAATACCATCTTACTTCATATTTATGGGAAAGGGTGGTGTATAGAGGTAGAATTTTGGATCCCTGTAAAGAATACTTGGTCCTTACATCAGGATGCATACCCATTCTAACCAATATATTTAATGGATAATAAATCCATTATTGATCTGATGAATACCACTCATGTTTCCTCTTGATAGGGAACCTCTTCATCAATTGGATCCATAATTGTGATCCCCCATACATTTGACCTATATGGGTTAAAAAATTGAAGTATCCTTTTATCAAGGGAATCCATAGTCAAATGGATGCATGCTAGTGTGTATTCCCTGATCATTTCCATTTCATGGACTTAATAGAGTTTTTTAATTGGCCTTATCAATGTTTTGACCATGGATTAAAGAGGTTATAAATTTATTCCATATTTCATTCACCTAAATATATGTATTTTGACAAAGGTTGTGATATAAGGGTAGTATGTCATCCCATTTTGAAGGTAGGAAACAAGACACATGTAGATTTATTATGAGTTATTTATGTGTTTGATATACTAAGAATCATATTGTACACATCACATAACCCTATACACATGGTTCACCATGGACGTTTCTAGAAGAATGAAAGTGAAACATCCATGTGAATGATGTAATGTAATTTTCCTAAAACACATTGTGTGTCATAGTTCGCCTAAAAACTTTCTCTTAACACGATTCACTTAATAGATATTACCTTTGAATATATCTCAAGGTATTGATTTATTCATATCCTTTCTTATTTTTATCTCCATGTTTTTTGGAATAGTATTTTTGTCATTTATTGGAAATTTTATAGGGGGTCTGGTCTCTGATGTAGGTGTTTGTGCTTTGGTTATCATATGCGAAAGAGAAAGGAGTTTGATAAAAGAAATTAAAATAACTAGATTACCAACTTAAAATATCTTATCAAAGTATCATGCACACATATTAGGTGACATTGACCGGTTATTTCATTATGTATAAAATATTCTTGAGGTTGGTTCCCTTCTTGGCTTGAGTGGGTTTTACCTATGAAGTCTTCTCAGAATATCAAGTACCTGAATTTGGAAATTTTAATGATGTAGGCATATTTATGGATAGAATAGGTTCCACCTAATTCATTTATTCATCATACTGCATACTAACTCATACTTTCCTAATAGGTTAGGAATTATTAGTTATCTCATTCACCTAAGGAAGGTAAGAGGAATAGCCCCACTTTCTTGCAGACTACTACCAATGGATTAGGTACCCTAGGAAAGCAATGTCACATGAGGGTTTAGAGGTTAAAAAGAGATTCATGGGATTAGTAAACTACATGGTTCTATATATTTTTTCCATTTGTGTCTACCTATGGATTTTGTACCAAAGTTGGCATGAACACATGCGATTTCAGAGAGAGTTCTTGAAGGGATCATCCTTTGAAAAAAAATATTTTGAAGGGGTTCATCTTTCCATGGGAATAAAAAAAATCCCCTAGAATAGGTTTTAATTTTAATAATTAGGATTTGGTTTGAAGGAACTAATTATATCCATCATACCACTCATGAAATCAATGAAAGAGGCTGGGAAGTTCTCCTAGTGATCAGAATACTCATGTTCATACCATATAATTATGAGGGGGGAGGTCCCATTAATTTTCTCAATTTTTTTCAAGGTTCATATGGAAAGAGGTTTACACTTACCATTCTATTCGCAACATCTTTCAAGTGATGGATATTTATATAACTATTTTTTATACCATCACCTACATACCAAGAAGTTTATTGATTGATGTTAAGTGAATATTTATTCCCATCAATCTTTCTAACTAGTTTAGGTGGTTCCACATACTTCACCGCCTTCTATATTGGAGTTGGGAGTGTCTGTGTGACTTTAGATAAGAATTGGATTACCTATGTAATTTCTCTTAATCGTCACAATGTGGTATCTATATTTTCATTAAGATACATGTAACCATAATATGAGGAATATTTTCATCATTATTTTGATGTAAAATCTATTTTCCATTCAAATATGATGAATCTAGAGAAATTTCAACCAATTAGTATATTTTAAGTGAGAAGATATGATTGAAATTTTAAATCCTAGCCACCACTAATTTATTATCTCAAAAAATTATCTATTTTAATGGTTTTGGGGGTTTTAATTTTAGACTACCTCTTATTGGATGAGTTTTCATTATATGTTTTTTGGTTTCAATGTGATGATCTCATCCCTACTCTATTATGGGAGAACCAACCATTGATATGTATTAATAAGTATTATGGGAACTTGTATAAAATATCTTATTATCCAGTGGATTCGTCATGGAAACCTATCACAATGATGGATACATTATAAGGTAATCCCACTCTCCATTAATGAGTAACATCATGTGTTGGATCAAAAGATCCATAAAAATTATGTATCATGAGATAGTCGATAAGAGTCCATAGTTTTGATTATATTTTGAACTGGTACCTCAGATTTTTGGGAGAATTTTCATGGAATATGGTTGGGTGTTTTTTGTTTGATGGTGAAGTTTGTAATTCAATGATGATCTTCAATTAGTGGATATATATGAAAATTATTGAATTCTAAAAACCTTAATCATTAGATAATGTATCATATTATATATGTTGTTAATATATGGAATCCAAATAAAAACAACTTCTAGTTGGTGCATGAAGAAGTTAAAATTAGTATAAACGATGTAGAGATGATATTTAGTGACCTAATTCTTGGGGATATATACCAAGAATTTCATCCTCTAACTACCACATGAGAAAATTGTGAAATGGATATTTTTATTAATAAAGGGTTTATTCTTATAAATAGGTGCATGATGGGAAATAAAAAATTTATTAAGTTAGAACATCCTTATGAAGAATGGTATGACCTATTCATCAAAATATCCATGGAAGAGAGAGTACATTGAAGGACTCATTTCTTCCTTATTCATGAGAAGTGTGGGATTCCAAGATCATATTAGTCCATACAAGAAGAGGGTTAGTTTCATAACTAGGGATGTGAAGTATCTTTGTAGGACATCTGATTGGTCCAAATAGCCATCTTCTAATTTAGGAAATTGAGTAGATTCCCTCTTTGGGAAATGGAACATGATGGGGTGTGAGTCAAAACATTTGTAGTGTTTGAATAGTTTAGAAGGTGAAATTTGTATCAATATAGCTATGGTGAATTTTTACCTATTATATAATCAATTAGAAAACATTTAAATGGAAATGAATTGTTAAAGTTCATCATATATTTCTAGAAATTGTGGCGATGGATATGATATCAATTAGGTGGCTATGAGTTTATCAATTCCCTAAAGATTCCCAAAACCTATTTTAAACCATAAATCCAGATTATTATTAGAGTTATGATATGCACTCTGAACAAGTGTGATTTCAATATCTAGTAGAATCAACATGAAATGTTTTTGCATCAACCATACAACCTTCCCCTAGAACCATCATCAATAATGCTACCCAATGCTTGGAAGAATGTTCATATTTGATATCTCTCTAGGAAATGATCAATGTATATATATTATGTGGGAGGATCATATATAAGGGTTAAAACCCCTACAAATTTAGATAATAATTTATCTATGTTCAAAATAAATTATTTATCCCACCTTTGAGTTCTCATCCTGATAAAAACCTAATGGGGGAACAACAGTTTTGGTTGATGCTAGACACAGAGGAAACTGGCATACAAGCAACCCTCCCCCCACATGAATATGCTATTGTTTTAAAGAAAAATTATACTAAATATTATGTTTGATCATACATCGATGGGTAGTTTGAAATTTTAATCAAAAATTGTAATGGTATTCCTACTGAGAGAGGTGGGGGGAAATTTCAGGTAGAGATGGCGAGGCCATGTAAGAGAGATTTCCATCATCCCACTACATATGAAAGGCTTGAAAAGAGGATTTCTTCCAATGGGGAGTCTATATCATATGAAGTGATAAAACTTTTAATTCATATCAATATTCCACCCACAAAAGATAAATGAATTCCCTCCATTCAGTTCCTTCTAATTCAATTTACCTATAGTATTAAAGGGAGGGGTAATTGTGGAAGAATAATATAACTAGTAAGCACACATGGATGGAAATTTATGTGTTAGAGATCATTCTATTAATGTTCATTTGGGTCAAGCGTCCCCACACCATATCTCATAAATATAATTCTTATGATGTATAGGCTAATCGTAGGGAGTTGTAAGGTTTTACTCAACCATTAATGTATGTACTTATTCCTTGTAGAAAAATGTCATAGATGATGGGAATGGAATCAGGTAGTGATGATGAAGACAATGGGAAGACTTCCTCCAAAGAAGAGGTATCAGAGTGTGCAGACTAGGGTACAATATCCTATTACTAATATATTTAAAGCTATTAAATAATTCCTCATCCTATTGTAGGATTCATCAAGTTCATAATAACATAAATTGTTTCTCTTATAGATGTTGAAGTTGTAACTTGTAATGGACCAATCCAGCCCATGATCATGATATTGTCTACTTTGGCCCTATCCCACACGGGTTTTTTTCCTGGGCACTAACTCTTAAGAATCTCCCAGGAAAAGGCCTCATGATGGGAGAGGTATCCACACCACCTTATAAAGGGGTTCTTCGTGTGCCTCATCCTTCAATATAGAATTCTGACACCCCCCCCCCCTCTAGAAGGGCCCAGTGTCCTTGCTGGCACATTGAATGGAAACCTGATACCATTTGTAACGGCCCATTCTAGCCCACGATCATGTTATTTTCTGTTTTTTCCCTAACCCTCACGGTTTTGTTTTCCCTGGGCTCTGACCCTTAGTAATCCCCCCAAAAAAAGGCCTAGATCAAGATGGGATAGGTATCCACACCACCTTATAAAGGGGTTCATCATGTGCCTCCTCCTTCGATGTGTAATTCTGACACACGACTCGACCCGGATCACCTCTATCATGGCGGTTGGACCGGTGTGTCACATGAAATCAAGCGCATATCCCCGAACTCCAAAGGATTCAGACTAGCAGCGAGGGAATTTTTCATGTCCGTGGGGGAGACTATGCCCTCATAGGTAATAGGTATTATCACATTGGAAGTAAATAGAAAATAAATAATAAATAACATAAGCATATAAATTAATAAATTGTAGTAGAAGCAATATGGATAATCCAACTGAAAAAGAATCAAGTTTTGAAGCTAATAAATAAAACCATATACAAAATGATGTCATGCTATGATGTCCATATGAATGTAAAGGTTACAAAAACAGAATACAAGCATGATATCAACTGAAATTAAAAGACACAAAGTGTGAAAACTACATCAAGATCAAGGATATATCCTCTACCCCCAGTCTCCATCCTAAACATCAATAACAATAAAACATCATAATCATCACGCTTTCATTTTTCAATAAATATAAACATATAATCTACTCGGGTGTCAATGACGCCCGATGAGGGTGTGAGATAATATCTCAGTAGGCCGGCACCTAAGCTGTCTAAAATTTTCTATTTCATGCAATGATAAAATGCAGTGTTCCATTATATAACAATTGCAGATAATTTATTATGTGAAATTAAATAAATAACTCGGCCCGGGTTCGCAATGACACCCATCCCTGATCACCTACTTTGGCCTAAACCAGAAGTCTGAAAGGAGTACATGCAAGTAGAATACACATATGCATATATATGAAGCCTAGAGAATAAGGTCAAATAAGGAAGAGACATACCCCCATGTGTGTGCTTTAACATGGGGTCTAAGTCATATGTCAACCAGGTATTCTTCAACACACTAGAAAATATCTCAAATTTCAAGGGACTAACAACGACATTAATATAAACCTTCAATGCATCATTATTAAGGTTCAAGTTGATAGTTGGAGTCTGATCCCTTCCCAAAGGTATCGCTACGGAAGATCATTCAATTATCCAATACCACTGAGCCCGTCCAAGGAAATCTTTTAAAATACCAAGTATCACTCGAGGCATGGCTTTACCCTAAGTCTGTCCCGATCTCGCAAAAAGGGGTCGAGTTCATCCAAGGCTGGCTTAGACACATTGGAAAAAGATCTGTCTCGATGGGCCCTTTTAGTACCAGAGTCCCTCATAAGTATTAGAAATCCCGAGGAAGTCTCGTTCCGGAAAATCCAACGACACCGCCCCCCGATGCGTAGTGGTAACCGTTAGGAACATATGGTCTAAGTGTGGCCCTTAATATGGGACCCTCCTTCTTTCCCCACCGTGAATTTAATTAAATTTTTCACAGTAGAATATATGAAATCAACATATTCAATTGCATCTAGAAACTAAAATGCAAACCCACACATCTTATAGTGTGAATTAACTATTTCAACATAGAAATCTTAACAAAGAAAAGTACCACATAAACATAAGCAGATAAAATCACTTTTAAATAAATAAATAAATAAATTAGCACAGCCAACTATCAAAGATCCATCAATTTCAATGTTTATAACTTATTTAAATTAATTATTTAAATTAAACACGACACAGTGCAAAATTAATTATTTCAGCATAACAATCGTAACAAGTAAAATAACCACATAAATATAATTAGATAAAAGAACTATTAAATAAATAAAAAAATTATCACAACCAACTACCAAATATCCAAAAAATTTAATGTTCATAATTAATCTAAATTAATTATTTAAATTAAATACAGCAAATAGGTTGTGCAACAAAAATAGAAAAATACATTTTTTATAATAAATAAACCATCACAACCAAATACCAATGATTAAATAATTCAATGTTCATAATTAATCTAAATTAATTTTTAAAATTAAACACAACAAAAATAGGTTGCGCATCACATGAAATTAAATAAATTAAATTTTTGGGCTAATAAAAATTATAACGATCACATAAGCACACCCAAAGTGGTGTCTGAACTTATTGAAACAACTCAAAAAATTTAATTCATGATAAATAGGGCTGCAACAATTATGTGAAACCATTAATTTAAATAAATTGGGTGAATTTTCACAAATTCGGTAGGCACCGACGAACGACACAATGGTGCGTTTTTATAAATCACAATGAAATAGAGGGAAAGAGAGTAGACACCCTACCATATACTTGTGGATGATCCTGTGATCTGTGGTAGGCATTGATTTGACCTAAAACATAAGAAAATATATGATTTTAGATAACCCCCAAAATATGGCAAAATCTTTCTGCAACGAACTACACCAAGGATAGAGAATGAGATCACACGATTCTTGGTGCGTGGTATAAGATATACCGAGAAGTTTATAGAGCATCAGACGGTGAAGAAAACGGATGGCAAATGGAGTTGTGATGGTCTTCCGAAGAGCAGAGAGGGTGGTGCGCACCACATAGGGAGAGGGGGTGCGCCACACACAGGAGAGGGAGGAGAGGAAGAAAGGATAAACAAAGAAATCAAAGAAAAAGGAAAAGAAAAAAATAAAAAAGAGATAAATATATAAAATAATAAAAATAAAATGGTGGAAGAAATTATATAAATAATTAAAATGAGTTTATCTCATTTTAATTATTTTTAATTTCTCTCCTACCATATCTATTTTATTAATTATTTTTTTATCCCTCATTAAGTTCCTTTAATTTATTTTAATCCTTTTTAAATATTTTTAACCTGAGCGTTGTGCTATGGCATGACGTAATATTTTACATAAAGCCTGAGCAATCATTAAATTAATTTTAATAGCATTCTGGGACCCACAACAGGGTGCGCAAACACGCGCCTTTTGTCACTTTAAGAATTTAGACTACAAAAAATTTAATGGTCCGCACCTTGATTTAAGTCGATAAATTAAAATAATTAAAAATATTATTATTTAATATAACTCATCAATGACACTATTTATAATTTAAAAACAACAACCAATAAAAAAATGATAACGGTCATTAAATAAATATTGATTGTGCATTTGTATTTTTTTAAACAATTAATAATATCATATTCATTACATTACTCAGTTATTATTTACACGGTGACATACTTTATTAATTACGAAAGTGTATTTTCATTTGTTGTCTTCAACTTAAATAATATTATTTAATAAAATTATTATTATTATTATTTCTAATTGTCAAAAAAAATTATTTAACCCATATAAATTATCTTTGGATGTGATATGTCCCCTACATCCGACGCTCGCAAAAGTTATAACCTGCCTAAGGTAAACCTCAGGTCCCAGAACTATTGGTGGTCTCAGATTTCTCATTCGATTCACCATTTATGAGAAAATAATCATTTAATAAATAAAAAATGGAATGATTAATTAACTAAAAAAGGATGTTATTATCAAGTGTGAGGGTTCCAAACACCCGATGAGAATCATGTTTATAACCTTCCTAGGGTAAACCCGACGTTCCGAACCTAAATGTGGTCTCAGATTTCTCATAAGAGGAACTTTTTTATAGTTATTTCATTTTTTTGAAAGAAAACACACACTTTTATCAATAAAAAACTCTATATTTTTATTTTATCAATACCACGGTGTCGACTATCGGAATAAAAAGTTCTGATGCATGGTTTTTAAAACTAGACTACCCAGATAACAGAAAAATTTTGTTTCTTGTGTTTTTTTATCTGGTTCAAAATACAAAATGTTATATAACTGACATCCCAGGTTCCCATTCATGTAAAGAGAATGATGAGGAAGATGGATCCCCATACTTGATATAACATATATGGGTAGTGATTCCCTACCACCCATAAGTTCTCCTAATTCCTAAACCAATAGCTGCTATTGAAAATTTTCCATCGAATGAAATTTATATAAAATAAGGGAACTATATATTACAATAGATTTTCTATAGACCCATATGTAGTCATTTTCAAAATTTGTATTGTTTATAGATTTTTATTTCTTAGATCATAATGAAATAATTTATACATGGGTTAATTTGACCCATTAAATTTCTTAAGAATCAACCTCCCAAGCATATGAGGCCCTAACACTCCACGATGTGTTTTTTGGTGAGTCCATGTTATAAATTCTTATAA
Source organism: Viscum album (assembly GCA_963277665.1). Taxonomy (NCBI): domain Eukaryota; kingdom Viridiplantae; phylum Streptophyta; class Magnoliopsida; order Santalales; family Viscaceae; genus Viscum; species Viscum album. The sequence continues at coordinate 760,487,552 of OY728147.1, forward strand.
GTACTTGAATTGGTTTAAGATCTAAATGAGTCAGAAACAACTCCAACTGGTCCAACACTGATTGACAGTTTTATGGATGCCAATGCCTTGGTTGATCATAATTATTCCAAGGTGACCAATTTTTGTGTACCATTGGAGGATGGTTTTCCATTTGAATATATGAACCCCTAATTATTTATTAAAATTGATTAATTCTATTCTAATTTTTCTTGTGAATCCTTTTATAATAGTACCCATGATGTATCCATGTTAGAGGAACCTTTTGGGCCCATAATTCCATTGAATGGGGTAAGCTAGGTTTTCTTGGATTTTAAACTGTCACCAAAAATATAAATTATATCTATCATGACTCAAAATGGGGAGGCCATAGTTGTGAATACTCTACCCATATATGAGAGAATGTTTCCAAACCCTTCATAATTTCCTTAATACCATGGTATTTCATGATAGACATATAATTGGATAAAATTTAACAAAATTATGCCATAAGATCAGGGATTTATAGGATTTATTTCTTAAATATCTCAAATGGAGGAGTTTCAAGAGGAATAGTTTTTTTTTGAATTTCACCCATCATAAGCTATCACAATCTGGTATCCCTTGGTCAATTTGGTCCTAGAATATATTCTAGTTTACGTGAAAGAGTTTGACCTTATATCAATGAATACCTAGATTTTTTAAAGAGAGTCTTATAAGGATAACATTATTTAGTATCATAGAATGAGACTCTATCCTTAGGGCTTATACTTTCCTTTCTGTTTCTTTTTTAATGAAATTATAAAAATTCAAGATTTAAATTTATTTTCAACTTCCCTTCCTATAAATTCCCTGGTAAATATAGAATAAGAAATTTTCATATTCATTAAAATTTATGAATTATATATTAATTTTACATTAAAGGGGACACTATTTATGATAGCATACCCAACATGCAGTAATGTGTTTCTCTGAAATCTTATGTTGCACACAAGATTGAGTTATAATGGAAAATAATACATTATTAATATTATTATTTTAAATGGTAGTTATCACATAGATGGGGTATTGGAGAGAATAAAAAAACTAAATATAGTATGTTCAAACATGTTTATTAATTTTTTTAAATTTATTCCAAAAATATTTATGGACCTAAAATAAAAAAAAATCAAATTTTAGGCATAAAAACACTAATATTTTTAAATGTTAGTTTTGTCGCCTTTTGATGGAGAAAAAATTTTAAAACTATTTTTTGACATATTTAAATTTTATATTATACAAAATAGACTCCTTCTTGTAAATAATGATATCAAAATTTGTTATCATATTTTTTTGTTTTTTTATGATAACTTTCGTATTTTAATGAATAGTGAAAAAATATAACATTTTTATTCAAATATGATTTTTGATCTAATTTATTTAAACATTTATCTTATAATTTTAATTGATTTTAAAGTATATTTGGATTTTGTTTTTATCATTCATTATAGTTTGTGTCATTGGAATCAATTTCAAATGGATGTTATATATAAAAACATTTCAACCTTTTCGACATTTCACTTAAAAAACCTGCTTTTTAGTTTTGTCTGTAGAATTACTTTTAAATATAATTTCCTAATTAATTGAATTTAATTTGGTAAAATAAACTCTATATTTGTAATCGTAAGGTCATAATTATTATATGATCTCACTTTATTTTTTGGGTATAAAAATTTTACCATGGTAATGAAACTATTTACTATAGTAAAAGTAAAATTAGGACAAGGGATAAAATTAAAATTTAAATACTTAACATACCTAAAAAAGAAATTTAATGGTTGGTTAAGGTGTGGATAGACCCCAAACATCATATAAAACATTAAATACTATCCAGTTTCATTGAATTTAATGCCACCTCTATATTGTTAGCTTTTAATTTAAAATAATATATAAATTAGTCACATTAACCCACCTATCCTCAACTATAAATACCATATCTCCCCAATATATTTTGACCAAAAAATACTTTTAACTCCTCAAATATAAACCCATACATCTCATAATCACTAACCCCACGTCCATATTCTTTTGGTATTTCCAAATGACCAAATCCAATGCCCTCAAGGGTCTTTCAACGAAAGAATATTCAAGACATAATTTTTTCAAATTACCTCTCCTAATTTCATTTTCTTTTAAACATTCTCATCACATAATTCATCCATAAATGAATGATAAATCCATAATAATGTAAATATTGTATTTTTATGTTTAAATGGTTTATATAATATCCATTTATTTTCTCACATCATCGTATTCACATAAACGTAATTTTTTTCAATGTTATGTCAGTTAATCACCTCCGTGAAAAATGTTTTTGTTCGTTTTTCATTACCGCCTTCATGGCCGGTCTTAAATACACTTTTAAGTTAAAAAATAATTAAATATTTATGTTATAACCTTTTTATATATTATTTAAATGATTTATTGAACATACCTTCATGCTTTCAATTTTTTTGTTATACAATAACCTCGTTTGGGGATGTGTCGACTACCACCTCCTCAAAATGACGTGATTCCTTCACACATCACATAGAATGTATTAAGTATTGTTTTATTGAAAACATATGATATAAATGACATATTAATTCTAAAATAATGATATTATATATTTATATATAATTATATACAACTCATTTAATTTCTCTCTTTCAATACAACCGGAAAATTGAAAATAGTGATCATGCATACATATAGCAGACCGAATCCATGAATGGTATTTTTAGTTTGAATTAAAAGTTATTTATAAATACATATCAAATTAATATTTAATATATTTATATAATGTTTTATATTTTGGATATAAATTACTTATGACCACATAGACTATTAGAATCATGCCTAGGTCATATTCGACTCAAGTACCGAATATCGAGAAAACATCAGACCTGAATATAAACAATTATGTTGTTGTTATAACATAGTAATAAGATATATAAAATGAATAAAAAACTTATAAAATGGTTTCAATAAATTATAAATTAACCCAATATTATTAACCAGGATGAAAAAGAGTATACGAGACAAGTCAGACTCAAGGTAAAGGAATTTCTTAACTCAATTTCCATTCTTTAGGTTAAATTTCAACTTTTCAATTATGTTGTTCAACTCATAATTCTGAAATTATTTTTGAATTAATTATAATTTATTTATATCATTAATTTAATTAAATTACCATTTAAAGGGAATATTTTTATATGTATTGTTCAAATTTTCATACAAATGGACAAAAAGAATGTTCTTTATGTTATGTGACAACAATAACTTCTTTGTTGTCAAAAAAATAATTTGATATTTGGATTCCTCAATAATAATTATTCATTTTAAAAATGAACAGAAATATTGTATTCCCTAATAATTTATTTTGGTATTGAAAATGGTTTTTATTAGGTATTGATTATGTCAATATCTTGAAATGATATTTTATGATTACAATGTGGAAATGTTTTTTTTTTATTTTTTACATGATTTATGTGTTGTGGTTATGTTTTGGTTATTAGGAATTTCTTGTCTACACAATCGGTTTTATGATAAATTGAGGGTGGGTGAGCCTCTGATATATCTTCAATGCATTGGGTTATTAGATGACCTAAAATGATTGGGTTTCTCCTAATAGATTTGGGTAATATACTATGACGAGTATTAAAAATATAACTAGGATGGTTTCTCTATATTTTGTTGTGTATGATATAATCTTAGAATTATATGGATTCCCCAAGTTACCATTAAAATTTATGATTACAAATAAGTATTTTTATGAATCTTATGATTTAATGAGAAAACTTTTTTTATGTGTCAAAAGAATGATTTTGTGAAAATGTTTTTTTTTAGTTTGAAATATTCATGGAATAATGGATTCATTCCTTATTTTGTATCCCATAATAAGATTTTTTATATCATAAAATGTTTTCAAGATGTTTTACACATGGTATAAGGATAGGTAAGAGAATGTAAAAAGTCAAGAAGATTTTTTTTCAAGAAAATAAATCATGTGTTTTTTTAAATGTGTTATATTTTTAGAAAATTGATATTGTTTTGGAACTAGCCTCTTTTATGATTATGGGATGTTATGTATTAATGATGGACTAATTATCTAAAAAACTAATCCTAAAATGGTCATCAATGTGAAAGTAATAAAATTTCTGACTAAACTCGAGATTAGGAATTGTTTAAGGTTGGGGACTTATAATAGTCATCATTGGTCAATCTAGATAAAATTAGGTGTTAGGATATTTTTAATAGAATATATAGATATGTTTTTTATTTTATGGTCAAATTCAAATGACATAGAATTTAAAAATTTTTATGTTACTTCTTCTATGATATGTCAATTCAGAATGGTTTTCCATATATGAAAGATGGAAAGTGTTCTAGGATGACATTTTAAGAAAAACAGCCTTCCAAATTAAAAAACTAATATGGTCAGAACCAGAACTGAACAGTTAGTTGTAGTGATGGATCAATTGATTGAGGTGATAAATTTTGGTGGTATTCATGTATGTGATCATCTAGATCAACCATAGAGGAACATGATGGTAGTCGATCATCTCATGAGGCAAGATCCTCCATCATTCATAGGATCATCTGATTTTTTGCTAGCTGAATGTTGGATTAATTCCCTAGAAAAGATTTTTTATGTAATGTGGTGTTCATACAATCAAAAGGTTAGTCTTGATTTTTATTGTTTTTAAGGTGATGTTGATTAGTGGTGTTTGATGGTTAATAATATCTTGGATAGTTAGGATATTAATGATCTTTATTGGGATGAATTCAAAAATAATATTCTTGAGAAACATTTTCCAAAAGCAGTTTTACCTAGGATGGAAAACCAATTCTTGGAATTGATGAAATGTGATGACTTAGAGGCTACTTATGAATAAAAATTCACTAGACTATAAAGGAAAGCTACATATTTCATATGAGATCTTTATAGTAAAATCAATCTTTTTACTCTATATTAATTCCAATGTATCGACGGTCATTAGATTCTAATGAGTTTAAATGTTATAGAAAACATATTCGATAGGAAGAGAAGGTTGAAATTGAGTATGCTGATGATCATGTGTTCTTTTAAAAACTTCAAATAAGAGGTCGATGTGGCATTTTAAAGAGAATTATTCATCAAAAAAGATTGATGGTAAGAAAATTAAGTTTTCATTTTGTGAAAATTATTGTAAAGAACGCACCGTAGAATGACTTCTAAATTTTGGTAAGTGATTTATATGTGGTAAAATGGGGCATTAGGATCGTAACTGCACTGAAATAGATCATGGTAATTTTAAGAAAAAATATTATTTATAGATAGTAAGGTTTTTCTGGGTAATGATATTTGTCATTATGCAAATGAGTATCTAATGAAGAACTCAAATGAAGGGAATCAACCAAACTATAAGAATAAAAGTGTTGTAAAATTCATTGAAAATACATTAGTAGATATTGAGCCATTAAATTAAGTGGTATCAGGTACATGGTTTTTTACTCAGATTTTTCTAATGTGTTATTTTATTTATTCTCTAAAAAGAATTTCATTTCAGATAAAATTTCCATTAAATTTTAAATTTCACCTCATGAAATGAATCTAGTACTTATAGTAAAAACACACAGGGGAAATGTTGATGAAAAAATCAATTATAAGAATCATCTTATACATATATGTGGAAATAATTTACCTGCAAAACTTGTTTTTTTCCTCTAGTAGGGTTTGATGTTATTATGGATGTGGATTAGATTTCTGTTTACCATGATTCGATTGACTATAGATATAAAAAGGTGAATTTTTAAAAATGATTTCAGTTTGTGTACAATATTGAACCCTTACCATTGATAACATATCAGAATGTTGATAAAATATTAAAATATGCAAATGAATGTTATCTTTCACATATTGTTGAAAACAAAATAAATGTTTAGATTAATGATTATCCCATGGTAAATAGGTATCTTGGTGATTTTCTTGTTGAGTTTCTTGTTATTATACGTGATCAGGAAGTTGAATTTACTATTAACTTTGTTCTTGATGCTAAGAAAATTTCAAACCCATGTTACTGAATGGCTCTGATTGAACATTTAAAGATGAAGAATCAATTGAAATAGTTATTTGATATGGATTTCATTTAACCTTAAACATCACCATGGGATGATTCTATTTTTTTAAAAAATAAATTTGTTAAATGATATTATGTGTTGATTATAGTTCCATGAATAACATCACTCATAATAACAAGTATCCTTTTTCTATTATTGTTTATTTGTTTTATCAACTCTAGGGTGCACAATGTTTTTCTAATATCAACTTGAGATCGGTGTATCATCAGTTGAAAGTAAAAAAAAGTATACATTTCAAAGAGCACATTCCAAACTAGATAGAGCCATTATGAATTATTATTCATGCAATTTGGGTTAGCTAAATCACCTACCATATTCAAATATCTTATGAATAAAATATTCTATGAGTTCATGGATAAGTGTATGGTTGTGTTTATTGAGAAAATTTTGATATATTCTAAACTTAGAAAAGAGAATGAAAATCATTTAAGGGATTTCTTGTAAACCATAAATGAAATTAAATTGTATGGAAAATTCAGAAAGTGTGAGTTTTTGTTATAAAAAATTTCATTCTTTTGTCACATTGTTTCTAAATATGGAATAATTATTGATCCTGCTAAAACTAGTGTTTTTGAATAATGGCTAAGGAAAGAAAATATAACTGAGATTCATAGTTTTCTTGGTTTAGCATGATATTATAAGAGGGTTTTTGAAAATGTTTCATGATTATCTTTCCCACAGACTAAGTTAACATGAAATGGTGTTAAGTTTATCTGAAAAAAAGAATGTGATATTTTTTTAATTAATTGAAAAGATGATTGTTAAATGCTCCATTATTAGCATTACATTCTAGAAATGGTGAATTTTTTATCAACATTAATGCTTTGTTTAAAGGAAATGGTTTTGTCGTAATGCAGAATGATTAGGTAATTTCTTATGTTTCACTTCAGTTGTAAACTCTTGAGTTAAATTAAACTAAACATGATTTGGAATTAGCTGCTGTTTTTTTTAATTTCAAAAAATAAGAGGCATCATCTCTATATTGTAAAATGTGAAATATATACTGACCAAAAATTATTGAAGTATATAATCACTCAAAATAAATTTAACATGATATAGAGGATACATATATAATTAATCACGGATTTTGATTTAATGATTCATCACTATCTTAAAAAAAATGTGGATGATGCTTTGAGTTGAAAACGTAATGTTACATAAACCATGTAATCTTTAAAACGTGATCCTTTGGTAAGATATTTGTTGAATTTTGGATTGGATGTTGTTGGGGTAGAAAATCCTACTATTTTTTTCGGGTTTCAGTGAAATCATCTCTATTATACAAAATTTAATAAGCACCAAAAGAAGATAGTGGGTTGTAGAAAAATGTAGAATTGGGTCAGGAGGTTATGTTAATGGAATTTAGCATTGATAAAGATTGTGTCTTGAGATTTGGGAATAGGTTATGTGTGTATTGTGATCCACTGATGAAGAAATATTTGTTATGTGAAGCTCATAGTTCTCCATTTTTAGATCTTCATGGAAGTACTATGTTGTAAAGAGTTCATCAAGAGTTTTACTAGTTGGATGGAATGAAAAGTGATATTTCTGTCTTTACTATGAGGTGTTTGACACGTCACAAGGTTAAAGAAGAATTAAAATTTTGAATGGGGATGATTCAGCCTTTTTTGGTGACATAGTGTAAATGGGATAATATATCCATGGTTTTTTAGTTGGATTACCGAAGACTACTCGAGGTAATAATGAAAATTGGATGATTTCAGGTCGATTGACTAATTCTTCACATTATATTCCAATTAGATATACTCTATCTATAGATAAACTATCTTGGTTTTATATTAACGATATAGGTAGTTTTCATGGATTTGCCCCCTCCATTTTATCTCATCATGATCCCAGTTTCACGTATATATTTTGGAAATGCCTTCATAAGTCATTGGGAATTGAATTATATTTTATTACAGCTTTACATTCTCAATCAGATGGGCAAACAGAATGAAAAATTTAGACATTAGAGGATATTATATGTACTTGATCAATGGATTACTAAGGAATTTGCGATAAACATATTTTATTTCTTCAATTTTATTAGGATATTTTTTCATTCTTGTATAAATCTAAAACCATTTTAGTTATTATGTAGAAAGTTTTTTCAAACTCCATATTTTTATAATTAAATTAGTGAAAGGAATTGATAGGGTCAAAATTGGTAAAATATATGGAAACAAAGTTAATTTATTCAAAATCATATAAGGATAGTGCATAATAGGTCGAAATGTTATGCGGATAACTGGAGGATGGATTTTTTTGAGGTAGGTGATCATGTCTTTCTCATTGTTTCTTAATTAAAAAGTGTGATGTGTTTTTGGTAAGAAGGGGAAACTGAGTCCATGGTTAATTGGACCATATGAAATCCTAGAGAATGTTGGTTCAGTTGCCTATCTAGTGGATTTTTCTCCTAGTTTATCCTAGATACAGAATGTTCTTCATGTTTCAATGTTATGAAAGTATATTCCAGATTCATCTCATGTTTTGAGTTCATAAGTAGTTCAGTTTTAATAGTGTCTTTCTTATAAGGAAAATCCAGTCCAGATTCTTGAGCATATAGAGAATGTGTTTAGGAACAAAGTGTTGTATCCAGTTTCAATTTTATGAAAAACTCATATGGTTTAAAAGGAAACGTGTGAATCTTAAAATTCTATGAGGGAGAAATACCTCCAATTATTAGATATGATAATAAAATTGTGAAGATGCAATTTACAAAAGGGTGGAAGGATGTGACATCCAAGGTAATTATAAAGTAATACATTTACATATCTCTTAATATTTATTTATTAAATATTGTTTTTAATTGAAAGGGTATTCTAAGACTGATTTCATACCTAAAACGAAATAATGGTTTTTTTTCGAAATTTTATGTTGCCCACAAGACTGGGTTATATCGAAAAATAATACATTATCAATATTATAATTTAAAATTTTAGTTACGGCCTAGACATAGTATTAGAAGGAATGAATATAACTAACTATATTATGTTCACACATTCTTATTAATTGTTTTTACTTTCTTCCAATAAATTTTATGGACCTAAAATAAGAATAAATCCACTATTTTTCATTGAATCTCTAATATTTGAAAAAGTTAGTTTTACCACCATTTGATGGAGAACTCATTTTAAATATATTTTCTATCACCTTTATATGTTTTATTTGACAAAATAAACTTCTTATTTGAAATTGGGATTTCAAAATATAGTTTGGATATTTTTTTGGTATTTTTCTGATAGCTTTGATTTTTTAATGAATAGTGAAAAAATACTACATTTTAATTCAAGACATTTTTTTCATATAATTTATTTAAATTTATTAATTATATTTTTTATCATATTTAAATTTTATTTAAATTATTTTTTTGTAATTTAATTTAATTTTGGTCATTGAAATCAATTTCAAATGGAAATTAGATATTAAAATAGTTCAATCATTTGTACATTTCACTTAAAAAATGCTTTTCTTTAGTTTTGTCTACAGAATAAATTTTAAATATATTTTTTCCAATTAGGTTAATGGAATTTATTAAAATGGACTCCATATTTGTAATCAAAAGGTCCATGTTATGTTATAAGGTCAATTTATTTATAGGGTATAACAAATTTACCATGGTAAAAAAAATTATTTACCGTAGTAAAAATAAAATTTTGACAAGGGTTAATATTAAAAGTTAAAAGAATAACGTACACACAAAATGAATCATTTAATCGTTTATAGGTGTTTATCAACCATAAAATGCCTATAGAACATAAATGACATGCTTAATTCATGGAATTTAATTCCACCTCTCTATGGTTATCTTTTAATATAAAATAATTAATAAATTAATCACCTGAACCCACCTCTCTACATTTATAAATACCCCCTCTGCACCACCCTATTTTGACCAAAAAATATTTCTAGCTACTCAAATTTCATCCCAAACCTATCCTCTTAACTCTCACCACATCTAATTTCTTCTAGTATCACCAAATGACCCAATACAAGGCTCTCAAAGGTCTTTAAAAGAGGGTATTTTTAAGAGTTAATTTTCTTAAAGTACCTCTCATATTTCTTTTCCTTTTCTATTTTCTCTTCACATCCTTCTTCCATAAATTAATGGTAAATATATAATAATTAAAATAATATATAGTTATGTTTATAATGGATTATATCATATCCATTTATTTTTTTCACCTCATATTATTTAATAAAATGATTTTTTTTCCATTTTTTCGGTTAATTTCCTCTATGAATAATGGTTTTGTTCCTTTTCCAAAACCACCTTCATGGATGGTATTAAAACTATCATTCAGTATAAGTAATAAATAAATATTTATATTTAAACCTATTTCATATTATTTAAATTTTATATTAAACATACCTTCATGCTTTTCATATTGTTTTTATATGATAACTTCGTTTGGGGACGTGTGGACTACTACCTCCTCAAAATGTGGTGATTTGTTAACACATCACACGGAATGTATTAGGATTGTTTTAGTAATAATATATGATAAAAAATACATATTAATTTTACTATAATGATATTAGATATTTATACATATTTATGTATAATTCATTTAATTTAACATTTTCAATATGAACAAAAAAACAAAAATAGCATTCATGCGTGCATACAGCTTACCGTCTCCATTAATAATGTTTTTAGTTTGTTATAAAATAATTTTATTATTAATTTTATAATAAATATATAATATATTTATATCATGTTTTATATTTTTGTGATAATTTAATTATTAACACATGGACTATTAATGTCATTCCAAGTTCATTTTCAACTCATGTACTGAATATCGACAAAATTTTTGAAAGGAAAATAAAGAATTATGTCATTGTATTTTCATAGTATGAAGTCATATAAAAATAATACTGAACTTGTATAAGTATATAAAAAAGTATAAATTAACCAATGTTTTCTATTCAAAAATATAAATAATGTTTGAAACAAGTCGGACTCGAGGTAAGAGAATTTCTAAACCCAATTTCCATTCATTGGGTTAAATTTCTTCCTCAATTATATGTAGTTAAACTCTTACATATGAAATGAATTTATAATATATTTTTATTTATATATATATTTAATTTCATTCAATTTTTTAAAGGAATATGTTTATATAGATTTTTTAAATTTTCATAAAAGATTAAAAAGAAATGTTTTTTAATGTATATGGTGACAACAACTTCTTTTCGGCCAATACAGTTATTTTATATTTGGATTCCTATATAATCTTTAATGTTTTTAAAAGTAAAATGAAAAATAATATTCCCCTTTCATGTTTATTTTTATCGAATTTTTTTTTATAAGGTATTTATAATTTCAATATCTTGAAATAATATCTTTTTATTACAATATGGAAATACTATTTTTCATTCATGCATGATTTATTTATCGGGCTTATGTTTTGGTTCATGGGAATTAATTTTTTATACAAGTGGTTAGATGATAATATGAGGGCATTTGAGCCTTTGATATCACTCAAATGCATTGGTTAATGAGACTGAGTTAAAAGACTGGGTTTCTCCTAATATATTTAGGGGATATACTATGATGGGTATTAAAAACGTAACCATGAAGGTTACTCCTTATATAGCTGGGAAAGATATGATGTAAGTATGATATATATGCCAAAATTTACCTTTCTGATATATGATTGATGTGGAGTATTATCATAAATCATGTGATTTTATTGGGTATTTTTTTGTGGGAGAAAAGTATGATTTTGTGAAAATGTTTTTCTAAGTCTAAAATATTCATGGAATAACACTTTCATTCCTTATTTTATATCCCTTACCGAGATTTTTTTCTCATAACAAGTTTTTGAAATGTTTTAGAAATAGTATAATCATGTGTAAGAGAAATGAATAAGTCATGAATATTTTTTATCATGAAAACAAATCATGTTTTATTTCAAAAGTTATATATTTTATCAAAATTGATGTTGTTTTGGTATTATCCTCTTGTATGATTGTTGGATGTTATGTAATAATGATGGACTAATTATCTAAAACTCTAAACTTAAAAATATCCTCAATGTGAATGAAAGAAAATTCTTGACTAAACTCAAGATTTTGTAATGTTTAAGGATGGGTCCTTATACTTCCACTTTATTAGATTCTTGTGAAATCCAGATAATAAATACCAAGTAAACCTGAATTTTTATGAACTATTCATTCTGATAAATCAAGTATATCATAATACCCAAACACTATATTAAAATATGTGTCATCCTAAGAAAGGATCATTGATTAATATTAGAAAAAATACCATCATCATTCACTAGAGGTGTTCCATTTGAATAATTCCATCCTAGTTTCTTATCACAGATGGATATAGTTAATTTTATTATCACTATAATCTAGAATTAGTCCATTTAGATGGTTGGTTTCACTCAAACGGAAAATGATCATGAAAGGGTCTGTGTAATGAGGATTCCAGTACTCAATAGGGTAAAATTCTATGAAGTTTTGTTTATATATGATTTTTGACAATCCATTAGGTCAATATTAAATGAATGACATAATAAATGAATTTTAGAGTTTTTTCCTAGGCCAATAGACCTTATGAGAATAACTTGATGTCTTATAGAGTAATATTTTATGTCCTACAGTAGACTAGTCTTTTATTACACCACCCTTTCTTTTTCATAATCCTCATATAGAGGTATTCATAGTGGTGATGGGGTTGAATTTCGTAGGCCATACATTAGGGGTTTTGACCCAAAAAAACTATATTATTTTTCAATTTCAAATGCACAATTATGCTCAAATAAACAAATATGTGTGTTAAACCGACAAATACTGACTATTTCATAGACACACCATTTTATCTTTTCTTATGGTGGGATATGTTCCACTTTCCTTTTGAAATTTATGGTCATGAAAGTAGAACCGATGTGGTTGATATCTAATAATGAATATATTTGATCAATAGAAGGGGTAGATGGAAAGGAATCATGGGTGAGACTAAAACCCAACATGAATTTTCAAGTCCTAGTGTCAGCAATAGACCACCCTAGACATAGAGGGAACCCATTTAATGGTAATGAAGCCCATACAATTCAGTCACATTGTTAAATGTTTCGAGGATTTTCAAAAAGTCTTAGGAATGAGGTATCAAATCCTTTCTTCAAAAATGAGTGTGATTTATTATGTCATAATTTAACACCCTCATAATTTAAAAAATATAACATTGTTTGATAGCATATATAACACGCCAAACCAATACTAAAACGCAGGGATTAGATAAATTTAATCATTATAAACAAGCAATTAAATTATAAATTATGAATATGATTAACTTATATAGGAAATATATATAAATTTCATAAAAAATGTAAATATATTTAAAAATTATTAAGAAATATTTACTCAATTATTAATTTAAATATCTTGTTCTTCAAAAAAATATGATTTCTTCCAAAATTATTATTATTGTTTTTTGTGAGAAAATATTATAAATAATTTATAAAACTTTTAGAAAATTCATTTGATAAAATTAACCTCATTTTTGAAATCATCATATTAAATATTATCTTAGGGTGAAACATTCATAATTTTTGGAAATGACAGATTTTTATTGAATAGTGAAAACTTTTTGTTAAAATACAATCATTTATTTTATTATAATCAAGTAATTAAAATATAAAATAATATTTTTTCATTTTTTATTAAATTAAAATATGAAAAAAATTGTTTAAAATTATAAAATTAATTTTGTTTTAGTAAACAAATCATCATTTTGGTATTATTTATGTTTATGATTAAAAACGTGGTTTTATAAAAATATATTTATATGCATCAGTTTTATGAATTTTAATTTAATTAAATTACCACTAGCGAATAAATATTTAAATGAAATTTGAATCTTATATATATATTTATATAAATTTATTTTTATATAATGATGATTTCTTGTCATAATGTCTATATAGTATCATATATTGCCTGAAAATTGAATTTTTTTGAAAACCCACTTTTCGTCACGTTTTATGAGTTTAATGTTCATGTAAATAATTTTAATTATGTGAAATTAATTTTATTTAATTTATTCTATATTTTTAATTGGAAGAAATATTATTTTTTGATAACTATTTCCGAATTTTTTGTCTTAATGAATAGTAAAAATAGTGAAAATTAATTATTGTGGTTAATGTTAAAATAGGGTTTGGCATGTTACATTATATTAGGTGAATATTAAATTTACATAAAAAAATAAATTTTACATGATAAATTTTATTTAATATTTATAATAATTGGGTTTAATTTTCAAATAATTCTCAATTTATTTTTTACCCTTAAAGAAAAATTACCTAGGTAAAAACTAGTTATTGTGGTAAAAACTAATATGGTAAAATTGTGTAACCATAAAGGTAACAACAATAATTTTTTTATTTTTTTTATTGGATGATTTGATTTAACTTATCATCCCAACAATACATCATTTATCAATTTTGAGGCACTCTTCGAGAGATTGAATACACATTATTTAATAGTTTTTGGTATTTAAAAAACCTCACTCCTTCTCACTTATAAAAGATAACCTATTGTCTTATCCTCTCCAAAAATCAAAATAAAATTAATGCATTACCTACCCAAATACCTTAATTAGTTCCCAAACATTTTCTTATATTACTAGGTTTTATTATGGAACCCTTCAAGGAAATATTTTAGTGAAAATAAAGAACGGTTTCCCTTAGAAGATGTATATTTCTCAAACAAGCATTTTGTTTTATTTCATCTTACACCTAATTTAAATATTATTAAACCATAAAAATATAATATCATAAATATAGACCATATATTTATATTTTTGTATTTTATGGACACAACCTACACTTATCACCTCTTTTATTAAATGAAAAACATATCCATCATTCACTTGAATGAATGAATACTGGTTCACGAACCGATGTAATTAATTTTCCGTCATCATCTCTCAAGAATGATTATGATGTTGTATTTATTTCATATTTATTATATTGATGAAATATTTAAAAAAATCAATTTAACATATTATATATTTTCCTACATTTCCATTCATTAAAAAATGATAATGTCATTTGTGTGCACATGTGGACTACCACTACCACGAAGAGATGTGATTAATTTTTCATTACCATGTCACATGTATGGTATGTATAGAAATATTTAATGAAATAATATTATATTTATGATATATTTACCTATAATGAAATATAAAATAGCACTCACCTTTTTATTTCATGATCATTGAATAATGGAAATGTTACTCATGCGTATGTACGACCTGTCATCTTCATAATTGTAAGATAGTTCATTTTTCATACACATATCTCATTTTTGGTTTAAATAGTATAGTTTATTTTAATTTTTTTATTACATGATTATCATTCTCGTGATGATTAATTAATAATCGCTTTGATCATAGTAGACTCACAAATGTTATTTTGGACATATTTGTCAAATACCATCAAAACGCCTGACATGAACCTAAATGTTTATGTAATTATATATTAAAAGACAATTAAAAAGGAATAATAACATTGAAAATGGTTCTTAAATAATTAAATAATTATCATATTTTTATTATTCAATAATATAGAGAATTTACATGAAAATTTGGGCCTGAGGTAAGGGAATCTCTAGCCACCCTATTTTTCAGGTTATGACCACTCACTCTCTATAACTCACTTTATCTCTCTACCTAATTATATGGAGTGATTGTAAATTTTATATATTTGTGTCTATAAAATATATACCTAGATTATTATACCCTTATTTTATTGAGAAATACATGCCTTATGAGCATGTATCAAATGCCTTCATTATGAAATCTCTTTCAATTATGAGATGAGATAATATTACACAACCCATTTCCTTTCAATGGCTTATTCTTATGTTTATTAATTATTATTTATTTCATTTATATGGAGAAATAATAATGAAAATTTTATGATGGTTTCACTTTGATAACACTCCATTGTATTGGGTAAACATTTTGTCTCATGGGATGGTTTCACCTTGATAACACTCACATGTTATATCACATAATCATGTTTATTCTTTTACTAGGATTTTGAGGTCACCAGTTTCTTTTATGTATTCCCTAGGCTATCCTATTAATTTATATGAGATCAAATAAATTTACAATCATATTATTAATATTAAAATAATTTTTTATTGTTTTTGTTTCATTTTTGATGTATTATGAACTTTGTATTCTAAATACATCAGGACTCATAATATATTTGGTGGTACGTATTGGATATTTATGCTTAAAAAACTGCAATAATTTGTGTAAAATGATTGGTTCACTACATTTTATATTAGAAAAAGGTCTAGTAATTTTTTATTATTAGTATTATAATAATTTATTGAGAACCCTAGGGATAAATCATAGTATATAAAAATATCATGTAATTTTTATAAAGGATAGAGCAATTGGATTCCATGAAATGAAATGTATAACAAGAAAATATAGGTGGATGTGGATTTGGAATTATTGTATATATGAATAATAACTCTTAAAAGGGTTCATTGGTATTTTACTCAATCTTCACCTGGTTCATGACAAATAGGCCTTGCTACACACCTAGTTTGACACTCCCAGAGGATATGTTTTGGAAATTCACAGACTCTTTATGAACCGTTATGAAGGAATTGAAAAAATTATTAGGTTAGAAAACCTAATAAAAAATATTACTATAGATAACCTACATTAAATCCTAGAGAGTTATAATTTATTATATACTTTTCATTTATATTTTATCACTACTATAAAATCTATCTATCCTAACAGAGCTATACAGAGAGTTTATTTAAATCTCGGGTACAGTGGTGTTTTCCAAGTCTATACAAATAGTTTTTAAAAAACTATTTGTATTGGTTCGTCAATTCCAATGGGTTTTTAAAAATATTTGTATTAATATTTCTATATTAGAGGCCCTCATGAGTTCATCCTCCCCTCCTCTTCATTTTTAGCACAAGGCTCCCGTGAATCCCCCCCCCCCAGTCGAATTTCACCTCCTCCCACCCCTGCTCAAGAGGATTTGAAATCCCTATCCCCTCGTCAATCAATTTTGGCCTCCTTTATCCCTTATAGAGTGAATTTTTTATCTCTTAGGTGACATTTCATGCATTTTATGGCGTTCTATCTCTATTTTTTGAAAATTATTGGTGGGATCTTTTAGAGGTACGATTTCTTACCCTACTCTTATTTCTTCTATTATGTTCATACTTTTTGAAGGGCATCAGTCACTTTTATAAAAATCAATTTTATTTCACTATAGTTTTTTAATATTTTTCAACATTTTTATATTACATTTTCATGATTTTCTATTTTAGTTTATGTATTTTATGGGGGAAATTGTTCAGAATATATTTTTTGGTCATTCGATCCTAGTGTTCAACCACTAGGGATTTGAACTATAATTATCATATTGAGATTGAATGAAATGAACACTGTACATTATTAATTACATTATAAATATATGTAAGTATGTATAAATAATTAATAGGACCATTTTTTATTTGGTCGCATGATATATGTGCTTAGAAATACGGTTATTGCGACTAAGGTCATTTAATATACTGTCATCATACTTGCATGTTTCCAATAGGTATATTTATGATGTGTATTTTTTAATATTAAGTAAAAAATAATATAGTTCACAAATGGTAAGAGATAAAAAAATATAATATTTAACAAAATTATTATATTATATAAATGTTTCATATTTATATTCTCATTAAAGAGCAATTTTATGTATCAAAAAAATAAATGTCATTTCATTTTAAGTATTAAATATATGGATGATATAATTAATGACTATTCCTTACCCTTATCACATTATTTGGAATATTTCATTAAAAATTTCATTCCATTTATAGTAATTGTTTTTATATAGAAAACATCCACCCAACAACACAACAAAAATATTTACATCCACTACCCCTAAAAATTCATCCATTAAATTAAAATTATCATTAATAGAATCAAATTTTCAATAATAATATATTTTA
Organism: Viscum album; assembly: GCA_963277665.1. Taxonomy (NCBI): domain Eukaryota; kingdom Viridiplantae; phylum Streptophyta; class Magnoliopsida; order Santalales; family Viscaceae; genus Viscum; species Viscum album. The sequence continues at coordinate 760,505,684 of OY728147.1, forward strand.
ATTAAATGGTTATGTAAGGATGACACAAAATTGGATGACAGTTTTATTATATTCTCTTATTATTTTTAAATTACCTCAAATATTATTGTTTCACATTCTATTCTTGTAAACAATAATCAAACCAAAAATAAAAATAGTAGTGGAATGAATAAATAATTTTAAATTTTTTTCACTAAAATTAATAATTTTAAAATTATAAAAATGGTATGTTGGAATGAGGACTGGTGACACAATTTTTATACACATATTTTCATAAACTAAATATAATTTATATGTGATTTTATTTTGTAACATTGATTTCATATAATTGAATGGTTTTTTGAATATATTTTTTTCAAAATAGAATTTCATATATTTTTCAATAGGATGGTTTGGATGTTTTATATGATAGTTGAATATATTTAAAAGATAATGAATATTTTTATATTTTATGTCTTTATGTTTTATAATACATTAAATATTTAATTATCTTATTATTTTATATTTTAATGTTATTTATTTATAAAACCATTATATCATATATATTAATGAAAAATATATGATGTTTTCATGTTAGTTTACTTGATAGAATTTTTTTTAGTTTTATTTTTATTTAGGTGAAATTATTTCTATTGTGTAAATTGATATATTTAGAACATATTGTTATCCATTATTATTCAGGAATTAAATTTAATCCTTACAATATATGTGATTATTGATGAAAAACATGCCCACAGATTTTGGGCTTTGTGTGTATGAGGTGGATATAGGGTGGGGTAGGCCTAAAAAATTTTATTGTCTAAAGTACGTCCCAATGTAGGTTGGGATCACGCGGGTGTGGGATTACCCATTTTTCATTACAGGAAATGATAGAGTATAGGAATATATAGATAGGGTTGGTTTATAAAAACATAAGTAAGTTGAAGGGAATAATATGTACTGTAGTGTTAAAGTTACCCAATTTATCCACCATGATTGTTAATTCTAAAATGTTAGGAGTACCCAACTTGATTTTTTATTTGTAGTCATAGCTTATATAATATATTAGATCTCATATTATTTGAATTTATAGCTACTATTATGATTTGATGAATTTAATTTTAAAATTATTTGAAATGAATTCATTAATTATGGTTTGCATTGTTTATTGGAACATAACATGATTCCCCTGGTAATAGAATTGATTGAAGATGAATGTATCATACCGATCAAATTTCAATCAAGTTTCAAAATAATTTGGATAGAATTTTGATTGTTCATTTATTAATTCTTCTTATAGAGGTTGTATATTGTGTCATTTCTATAATTATATTGGAAGACAATGGTTAAGTTAAGAAGTAGTTATATACCATATAAAGAATAATGTATTTTAAAAAACTATTACGTTTAGTATCGCTATGGAGAGACAAGGAAATATTTCAATATTCATGAATTAAATTAAAGAATTGGTATAGATAAATTTAATTTTTGATCAGTTTCTATTTTTGGATCATCATAATAGAGATAGTATGTCGGTAAAAGATGGAAATGATTTGAATACACGAGAGGAAAAGATGAAGAAGATGATGTTGTGAGAGTGAAAAGTTTAATGGATAATGCCATAACACCACTATATCTATAATGTAATAAAATTAACTAGTTGGAATTTTTATTGAGGTTATATCATGGGAAGACATATATGGAATTTATAATACAACTACTGATTATATTCTTATATTTTTCATGGACTTGTTTCCTTATAGTTCGATTATTCCCGTAAATCATTATAAGGAATTGATGTTAATTAAAAATCTTGGATTTTCTCCCAATAAATTTCATGATTGTCTAAAATATTTTAGTTTATTTTGGGAGGAAACTACTGATTTTAATGAATGTAAATAATGTGGTACATCTAGGTTGAAGTAAAATTCTAATGGAACACCATATAATGTACCACAAAATTTCATGTATCACTTTCCATTGATTCCATAATTTCAAAATTTATTTAGTTTGAAAAACCAAAATCTAATATATAATGTCATGGTACTAATATAAATAAAGGTAATGTTTATTTGGTTCATCCTATAAATGTATTATCAAGGAGAGAATTTGATTCACAACATCCTAATTTTCTAGTTAAGGTGCGTAATGTCAGGTTGGGTCTATCACATAATGGTTTTAATCTATTTGGACAGATTCTTACTACTCACATCACGTGGAATTTTTTTATTCATGTTTATAATCTTCCTCTAGGTATTGGTATGGAAAAACATTTCATTTTCTTGGGTATACTGATATATAGTTCTTGTGATCCTAATAATGATGTAGACGTATACTTGTAGCCTTTAATAAGAGAGATGAAGTAGCTTTAGGATATTAGTGTGTGGATATTCATTTCTTCTTAAAAATATATATTTCATATGTGTGATGAACTTTTACAAACTATAAATTACTATAAATATTATGAAATTATTTTTGGTTAGATAATGAATTTAAAACTATCATGTCCTAGAAGTATGAAAAACAAACAATCAAGAAGGCTTAAATATGGTTGTAGTTTCAGTTTTATGGGGAATCAGTTATTCTTACCAATGGATCATTAATACATGAAGAATCATAGGAGGTCTGATAGCACTGTTGAAATTTAAAAACTACCTCAACATATGTCAAGTAGTTGTGTTCTTAATGAATTAAAATATTATAGTTTTTACTAGGTAAAGTCCGGCTGAAATTATAAAAAGATGAAAAATATTGACACTACATCCACTTACAATTGGAAAAAGAGAAGTATATTTTTTTAGGTTCCATATTAGTCTACCAATTTTTTATGTCACTATTTATAAATAATGCACATTAAAAAATATATATGTGAAATTTTTCTTCTAATTCTTCTAAATATCAAGATACCAAATATAACATCTAATCTCGTTGGGACTTTTTTCATTACGTAATTCGACCAAAACTGCATCATTTTCGTATTGGTGATAAAAATGTAATGTTTCTTATTCTTATTATGTAATGACAATTTCAAATAAAGGAAAAACATTTTAGTATTGGAGAATATCATGTTTCTTGGTGGTCATTCTAGCAACATATCTAAAATATTCAACATTAGGTATTTGAAACTAATATTTCTAAAAACTCATAATTATAAATTCCTTCTTCATAAATGGATTCCAATAGAAATTAAGCATTTCTATCCAATCATGTAAGGGTGAATGTGATTATTTTTTTCCAATTTTTCTAGAGACCATTATGTTAAAAGGTTATCCAATTCATTCCTAATAAAAATACAATTAGAGGAACCAGTCTTTTGTGTGATATGGAAAAAATTCCTCTATCATTTTTCACCCGTATGCTACATTTAAGAGTCTAACTTCCAACTTAAACATATTTTGGGGGACTACATTATTTTTATTGGATGTATACTACTGAAAATAATATTTTAATAACAAAATCATATGTCCAAAACAAGAATTACGGTGATGTTTCAATTGTTATAGGTTATCTAGCTCATTAATGTTGGAATTTTTGTATGATGTATTTTTCTAATGTGAGCACAATACATAACCGATGAATGAGAAATTAATATGACCAATATGGGGAAATTGTGTCCTCATTTACATCTCTTCCAAAAAATAATAGTAATTTTTTAGTCTTATACATTGGCAACATTGATTTTTGAATAGAGAGATATGGCACATTACACAGTCTTGTTTCACTGTTGTTTTTTCGATTACTATATCAAGTAAGTAATTTCTATAGTTATATGTTATCCCATATTATGTAATTTCAAAAATACCTTAAGCATTTATTATAATTTTATTTAGGGAACATACAAAAATTATTTGTAGACTTCAATGACCATAGCCTACAGGAAGGAGATATTCTTTTCATGGGTTAGAGTTTCATGCTTGGTCTATTTAAATGGCAGGAACATAACTTTAGTTAGCTTAAAATATAGATATTCATTTAATTTAATTATTCATATATATATTCCATGTTTTGAGGTTACTGTTTGGAATGGTTTCACAAGAATTAAGATAATTAAATTTTGTTCCCAATTCATTGGTTCGTGATTGAAAATCATTAATAATCAAAGGGTATAAATTTTTTACAATTCATCGAGTAGTGAAAATAAGAAAAAAAACAAGATGGTGTTATGTTAACTGCTAAAAAATATTTTTATGCACGTGCATCACATATTCATTCTCGATTTGAATATGTGTATTTTTATGGACATGTTGAGAAAATATTGTTAGTGGATTACTATTCTCAAGGTCTAGTCACTATGATGAAATGTAAATGGTATGATTCAATGAGGTGCATGGTACATTTATTGATGACTATTGATTCAGAATTATTGATTTGAGTCAATTCTTGCTTATCAGTGAACCATACATTTTTCCATCACTGAAAAATAAGTATTTTATGTGAAAGATAATATGAGTCTTGAATATAGTTTAATTAATGAATTAATCCCAAGACATATTTTTTAAGATTCTGGGGAGAAATTGCCACCATTGACATCCCCATTGGTGTTCACAAAAATATTACATTTGATGACTAAAATTATTCCATAGTGAGAGTTGATGTTGAAGAGGAAGTAATGAGGGTAATATATAGACGAAACCATGTATGTTAATTGTTTATTTAGTTTACTCTGACATGAGTTTATTGGGTTAGTATTATAGTAATTAGTTTCATTTTAGAATAACATGTTTGTTTTAGTATTTTTGTTTCATTTAATTTAATTAGATTTATTTCAATTATGAAAAGTGGGTTTAAAAGGAGTTTTTAATTCATGTATAACATTGTTTTACTAAAAATGTGTTATGACATTACTTCAGGATTATTTTACTTCTAAGTTGTATATATAATTTTTTTAAACAATTTCTAAAAACTATTTACTTAATTCTTATAAATATGATAAAAAATGCATCAGAACATCAAAAAATATACTATTTTATCCCAATCAATAGGTGTGAAGTTGTGAAATACCTAATATTATTCCCTCATTGAGTATAACAATTATAATATGTTTGTTCTTAATTACATATAATTTCATTTTAATATTCATTATCTATTTGTTTTAGGAACATTTAGTTCCTATAATGTTTCCTCCTCATCCTAGTAGCTTGGATCCAGGTGGGGATGCTCCTAGACCTAGAGGGAGAACACATCAAACCTGTTTTCTATGCTGAACCACCAATGGGAACTCCATATACCACACCTTTCCATCCTCTTACTGTTTCCCCATGTATGTTCCCACTCATTCCTCCATCATCTCATTTAGAATATTCATCCTATACCACATCTACACAACATCTATGGATGTACCCATATTTACCATATCTATATTCATTGATATATCCCCCATCTTGTGAAATATCTATGCCACCTCCATTTCCTACCATCAATCAAACATTTGATGTGGTGATTCTATCATCTTAAACTCTATTGCCTGAAAATCACCCATATAATGCTTTGTAATAGAAACTTCCTTCAGAGGTTGTAGATCCAAGACATCCTACATATCCATCACATCTTATTGAGTAGCCTGTATAATTTTTTTATTCGGACTGTGTCAAATTATATAACTACATTTATTTCGAATTGTAACATGACATAAGTCATCTTGTTTTACCTATTATGTTATACAGTGGTATATTCTAGTAGACTACATTTTCAAACTCTTATTAAAGAAGATTGGAATCTCCAAACCCAGATAATGGTGGATTAAAATGAAGATAAGAATATGGTAGGTAAAAATTCCAGTCATTATTAAAGTTTAATGACCACTTTATCCAAGTAACACAGAATCATTCTATTTGAACTGGTATCATGGATACATCTCAGTAAAGAGATAATGGGAAAAACATGGGTGTGGATATGGGTAAGAAAATTTTATAAATTTATATCAACATTATTGTTTTATTTGTATGAATATACATATTCATTACATAGTCAGTTTAACATTCTCAATGCTGAAGCTTATAATACTACATGGTTGATGGATCTTGGGGATTCATGGAAATCATCAAATACTGAGTTGTATATTTATTATAAGATCATATTTGGTTATAATTTTGAGGGTGTACCCATATTCCTTGACTATCTAAAAACACAATATGAAAAAAATTATTTCATATTATAAAATTAATGAATTTATTATATTCATAATAATTAATTGATTTCATATAAAATTTTATTCTAATTACTTTAATTATTCATTTCTTATTAAGAATATTTATGGTAAAACAAAAGGAATAAAGATTCAACAACATATCTTCAAACATTGGGGAACACTACAATGCCTAAGAATGTGATGCTCTAGATACATTAATATAAATTAAAATAATTTCCTTATTTATATTGTTATATGTATAGAGTTTTAAGCTCAATTATATGTTTTATTCTGATTAATACCATTAATGTAAGGATAAAAATAACCCCATTCAAATTTCCAACTGTCATGTAGGTATAATGTACAATTGGGTAATGTATTACATTCTATTAGGCCTACATCCCAATTGGTCATTATCCCTATTGGAATAATGGACAATTTTCCTATAGGATTAATGGAAAATTGGCCTATAATCCTATAGGCCTAATGTTCAATTAGCCTATAGGTACAATTTCCAATTTTACTATAGACATAATGGCTATTTCACCCCTATCCCAAATGGAAAATTGGTATATAGGCATAATAGAAATGTAGCCTATCGTGATAAAGGCCAATTGGTTTATCGAACTAGTGTCCAATTAGCCTATGTACCTAATGGACAATTATACATTCTGTTCCCATTATCTCTATAAGACAATTTTCAATTAGGGATATTAACCAATTGTCTATTAGGATTAATGGAAAATTGGTCATTAGGCCTAGGGGACAGTTTAACATTAAGCCTAGATCCCAATTGGCCTATAGGCCTAATGGAAAATTATCTTATAGCCATAATTTCCAATTGTTATTTAGGCTAATTGGGATATAGGCCTAATACCCAATGGGCCTCTAGGACTATAAGCTTAATTTACAATTGTATTATATGCATATTTTCCAATTATACTATAGTCCTAATGGCCAATTCTCCACTAGGACTAATTTCCAATTGGCCTATAGGTCTAATAACCATTTAGAATATAGTCTTAGTGGCCAATTGGCCTATGCGCCTAATAGCTAATTGGCATATGGCCCAAACGGCCAATTGGCTATTATTCATGGGGCCCAATAGGCCATTAGGTGTCCATTAGGCCTCAAGACCAATTTTCTATAGGCTTATTGACCAATTGGCCATTAGGCCTAGTTCCCAATTGGCTTATAGGACCAATGTCCAATTGTCCTATTGTCATTATTTTCAATTGGCCTCTAGGATAATTGGGCTCTAGAACTAATGGCCAATTGGCCTATATGTCTAATGGACAATTAGCCAATAGGCCTAATCTTCAATTGGTCGATTAGGCCGATAGTCTAATTGGACATTCTAAAATGAAGATAAATAATTTTTATTCAGAATTATTGAATGTTCATAATGAATACCCAAAATTAAAATGTGTTTATTATTAGCTTTTATATATGAATATTTTCTATCAATGTTTATCACAGTTGTATATTTATAAATTTTTCATTAATTTAATAGATATTATCTTTTATAAATATTATAATATTTTTACATTGGGAATATATTTATTATAATCAATGTAATTTATAGAAACCTATATTGGGCATAAATTATTGTGTAACTAAAGATAATTGTTTTTCTCATGTTTGAAGAAAAATGATCGAACTGTAGTAAATGTAAAAATATAAAAAAATAGTGTGTGTTTTTTATTTATATTTAAAATATTTATAAAGATTAATTAATTAAAAATATTATTTATATTTTCAAAATACTACCCTGGAATCCCTTGATGATAAAGGAATTAAAACTTTTGGTTGAATGATCATTTGAGTTGGGTATTAGGTGTTCAGAACAGGGGGAGGGTCCAATGTTTACTTGGAAAAAATATCATCCCTTCTAGGTATTGGACCTCATCAGGATCCTCTCTAGCTTCTTAGAACCCCTGATCTCCAAAACTCTCCATTAGAAGTAGTTTATGTAAAAAATATCTTTAGAGGAGTACGAAAGAAGTAAAAATGATTTTCAAAGAAGTGAGATAGTCACTGAACAATTCTAGAAATCAATGTTAGTTATAAGTCAATCACTTCCATCAGAGGATTATTCTACTGTTTATTCACATTTGAAATGGATGAATTCTTTTAATGATTCCCCGAGTGATGATAATGAGGGTCCTCATGGCGATAATTCAAATGGTGGTGGCGATCATGTTGTTGATGATGTTGTTTCTTCAAATGATGTTATTGGTGAGGATTTTTATGATGATTATTAAGATGATGATAATTATGATGATGGTCATTGAAAAATTATAGTAATATATGTCTTCTATTAGAGGCTTATTCTACTATTTATTCCCATATGGAATAGATGAATTCTTTTAATGATTCCCTGAGTAATGCTAATGAGGGTCCTCATGGCGACCATGAAAATGGTGGTGATGATAATTATGACGATGTTTCTTATTTTTTTGAGAGTGAGGATTTTGATGATTAATCTTCACTAGAATCTTTTTTTAAAGAATGAATATTATTAACTTATTAGAAATAATATCAAACTCAAATGATTGAGACAAAGGAAGGAATCAAGATTAAATACATTCTTATTGTGAGGGATTATACACATATATTCCTAAATAGATTCATGGTCTTTCTCCAGATCATGTGGTTGAGTTATAAATTTAACATAAACATGGATCTCTTTATATATTAAATAATCTTTAATGAATTTCCACCGTTGATTTGGAAGCGAATATAAATTAGTAATACTATAATTAGGAATAAGTTATTATATGTTTTAGTACTTTCCCATGGGGTGTGTTCATCATATTTTTTGTGAAGAAGTATTGGTTGATCTACCTCTACATTGAATATTATTAACTCTACATAATCACAATAAAGAACAAGTATCCACTGTTGTAGATAGATTAACTATTAAATGGAATAGGTGGGGCCTAATATCTCTATATGGTTTACTTTTGGTCAGGATATCAGCATGTAATGTTGAAGGAGGTTGATATTCCCCAAACTTCTTTTTGAAATGGGTATGGACAATATCAGTTCATAGTTATTTCTTTTGAACTCGCTAATTATTTTGAAATATTTATGAACATAATGAATATAGTCTTTCAAGATAACATCAAACAAAATTGTAGTACTTATAGATGATATTATGATATAATATAATAGCAAGTATGATAATTATAATGATTTAAATATAGTGCTAATGATTTTTTGAAAAGATAAGTTATATGAAAAGTATTGTAAATGTAAGTTTTGGATTAATGAAGTATCATTGTTCGGGAATATTATCACTAGAAAAGGGATATTCATAGACCCTTAAAAGATAAGGCAATCATGGAGTGTCTTAGTCTAACATATGTAATAGAGATATGATGTGTCCTTGCATAGGAAGGATATTACTCACAATTTTTGAGAAACTTATCACAATTTTTATACTTGAAAATGAAGATAACTTGTAATATGTTCAGGTTTTTTGGACCAATAAATGTGAATAGAGATTTAAAATGTTTAAAAGGAGGCTTATAACTTCACTAGTCCCCACACTACCCTCATGTGAGGAACTTTTTTGGTATATAGTGAATCATTAAAAATGGTTTGGACTGTTTACTAATGATGAATGATAATGTGATATTTTATTCCTTAAGGAAGATTAATGTTCATGAATATAACCATCCAAAAAAATTATATAGAGTTGGATGCATTGATCATAGCATTGAAAATATGGAGACATTATCTCTCTGGGGAGAAGTGTGAATTACATATGTATCATAAGATCCTAAATTATATAATCACACATAAAGAGCTTAATAAGCACCATAAAAAGATGGTTATATATGATCAAATACTATTAATTCTTGATGAATTACCAAAATATAAAAGAAAACAATCTGGAAGATTATCTATATAGAAATGATCATGAAACCTTATCACTGATGAGAAATGAGAAGGATCTAATATTATTAGAATTACAAAGGATAGACATGAAAACCATGAATAAAAAAGTATCATCATTCCCTTGTAAAATTATTTCTCGACATTCTTTTATAGATAAGATAAATGATGTAAAAAATATGATGTAGAAATTCCAAATAAGGGTGAAGGTTTATGAAATTGGAAATCCATAGTGTTAAAAATTGATTAATAAGGATTTGAAAGATTTGATGAATTAATATATGGAGCTTCATATCTTGATATAATGAAAATGATGTTGAATTATTAACAATGATAAACCTTATCCATCCAAATATAGAGCACTAAGGTGTATCAAGATCTCCAAGAACACTATTTTTGGGACAATATAATAAAGGAGATCACAGAATATACAACAATGTTTCTTCTATGTCATCAAGTGAATACTGAAATGAAAATATATAAGGGAATTAGGAAACCATTACCCGTACCTATATAGAAATTTACGAAAATCACCATGGAATCTATAAATATTTTTCCAAATATATCAATATGAAATAATTCCATATGGGTTTTGGTGGATCATCTTACAAAGACTGATCATGTCATTTCAATTCAAGAGTACTTATTAGTCAATCAACCTACACAGATATATATATATCAAAGTGCTAGTGAGGGTTTATGAAACACTAAAATTAATAATATCTGACTGCGGTATGATATTTACCTCCAAGTTATATAAGAGCCTCTAATATTATTTAAATACATATTTTTACATTAGTATGAATTATCACCCCAAACTAATGACCAATTTGATTAGAGTATCTAGAAATTAGAATACATGTTGAGGGAATACATGATGGACTACAAAGGTTGATGAGACCAACATCATCCTTTGATTGGGTTCTCATATAATAATAGATTTAACTCAGTCATACAAAAAACTCTTTATGTATGATTTTATTGGAATTGGTGTATAATAAAAAAAAATTGGGATGAAGGTTGTGAGAAAAAACTATTGGTACATGAAATAGTTGAGGAAAAGGTAGAAATGTTTATAGCTATTTTGTAGAATATTAGGACTTATTAGAGTCAATATAAGAGTTGTGATGAAAATAATAAATTAGACCTAGATTTTGAGGGTTGAGATGAATGGTTTCTATGAATTTATCTATGTAACAGAGTCATGAGATTTGGTAAAAAATGAATTATAAGCCCTGGGTATATTGGACCGTTTGAGATTCTCGATCACATTATATTTGTATCTTATCGACTAGCACTACCACCATCCCTTTATCAAGTACACGATGTATCCCATGTATTTTTCTTGAGGATATACATACCAGATCCCTCACAATTACTGATTTCATAGGTGTTATATCGATAATACGATCTCTCTTACAAGTAGAATCTAAAAAATATGTTGGACCTTAGAGATAAAATTCTATACAAGTTAACTCACGTGGTTAATGTACTGTGGAAAAACCATAAATTTGGGGAGGAAACCTAGGAACTTAAGGAATCTATGAAGAAAAAGTACCCTCTACTATTTTCACCAATGAATATAATACAAAATTTTGTGGGTGAAATTATTTAAGGGGGAAGAATATAACATATTGATATTTTCAAAAAGAAAACTTTGTTTTGTAGCATATAAGTCATGCAACATCGAGCCTAAATGAACTATGATTATTTAAATATGTTTGGTATAACTTAATCGTTAAATTATAGGGTATGAATAGGATTAACTAATTTATGAAATGTATACAATGGTTATCAACAAATATAATTTTTTTCTTCATAATGTCGTTTTAGATAAGCACTAAATTTTTAATTATTACATTTGGTTCTTAAGAAACATTTCCTTTAAAAATGATTTTCATTATTTTTTGTGAAAAAATATTATAATTAATATCTTGAAACATTAGAAAATATATTTTATAAAATGGAATTAATTTTTAAAAAAATCATATAAAAATTAATTTATGCTGAAATTTTAGTATTTTTTTGAAATAATTTATTTTTTGTCAACGGTAAACTTACTGATTACTCAAATACTATCATTTATTATCATTAAATGAAGTAACAAAAAACTAAAAATATGTTTTTTATTAGATATTAACGTTTAATATGGACCATTTTATTCAAAATAATATTATTAATTTCATTATAATAAACAAATTTCATGAATTTTTAGTAATTTTATTCTAATTCTTAAAAATATATTTTTCTACAAACTATTGTTAAGTGCATAAAGTATATCAATTTTAATTATATAATATAACCCCTAGTTTGGAAATATTTTATTGAACTTTATAGATTAAATATCTATTTATATTAATTTAAATTCATATAATAATTATTTATCAATGTAGAGTTAATAAAAATCACATATTTTTTCAAAAATGCATTATCCAAAAAAAATAGTTATTCATCACATTTTGTGGGTATAATATTAGATTAAATCATTATAATTATAATAGATAAATTTGATAAAATAGATTCAGTATTTGTAATCAGAATAATTATTATAAATTAATTACATCAACATAATGTTTCGTCAAAATTAATAGTGAAAACTATAAAAATTTATTACTACGGTTAAGGGTAAAACAGGGTACTGCACGTTACATGTGGATGTGTTGAAATTATTTTTATACACAAATTAAATTTTTATTTGATAAATTGGGTTTCATATTGATTATAATTGGGTCTAAATTATCTAACAATTCTAATTTTATTTGTATGATTATATGAAAAATTACATTGGTAAAACCATATTATAGTGGTGAAAACTAAAATTTTAAAAGTGAGTAATGATAAACATAAACAAAACATGTTAAAAAATGTTTATTATATATATTATAGGTGTTTATAGACCTTATATTCCATAAAATACCTAAATTTTTAATTTTTTAGGCACTTTTCTTGATGGTTACCTCCCATTATTGAATAGTTTTGGTTATTTACAAAAATGTCAATCCTTATCACTTATAGAAGAGAACCTCATCCCCTCTACTATAAATTCTTAAAAATCATTTTTGTTTAGTAAATAAACTCCTTAATTCCATTACCATGATTTAGATACATTTTTTTGTATTTTCAAACCCTCATAGGAAGTCTTTTGCCACAAATCTAAAGAGGTTTTCTAAAGGAGAGGAATCGTTCTTAACTATGCATTTTATTTTTTTAATATTCCAACTCCTTCATATATTATTAAAAAATTACTATGTAATATAATATTTATATAAAATATAGTGATATTTTATTATGTTAATGGAATAACCTACTTTCTTATCCTCTTCAATCAAATGGGAAAATAAATTTTCATTTGTGTGCATAGTGGATTATCGCCACATGGGCCGAAATAATTCATTTTCCATCATCTCCGATTAATAATATTAATGATGATGGAATTAATTTTTATAAATTATATTCAAGAAATATTTATCATTATTTAATAGTTATATATTATATATTTTTTACATTTTCATTCAGTGAAAGGTGATAATGTTGGTCATGCACATGTGTGGATTGCCACCTCCTTGAAGTGATACGATATGATTTTCATTACCGCATCACATGGATGGAATATATAAGTTTATATTATAAATAATATAATCTTTATAAAATAATTATTATTATGTAAATATTAAATGTATCTTACCTTATTTTCATCATTATCCTTGAAAAATGGAAACATTAATCATGTGTATATACAACCTACCATCTCTATGATTCTAACACAGTTCATTTTTACTAACTAGATATAATGGTTTTTTAAAGTGTATAATTGATGTAGAAAATTATTTATTTTATTATTATTCTTATATAAATTTTTAATTAAAAATCACTCTAACCTTAGTCAACTTGCCAAAAGTATTCTGTACATATGATATAAATATCATCAAAACATTTGATATCAACCTAAAAGGAAAGGTAATTTTATATAACATGATAATTAAAAAAAATGAAAGTAATTATTAACATGATTAAGTTTGTTATTATTATAACTAATAAATATTATTATATTATTTAGGAATTTAAATAACCCACATGGAAATTCAATCTTGAGGTAAAGGATCTCTCTAAAATGTCATTTTCTTCAGGTTATTACCAGTCTCTCTAACTCACTTTATATCTCTATTTAATTCTATAGAATGATTATAATTTCAATATATATGTCTCTCACGTGTATAAATTACTTATTATCTCTTACATTGATGGTTTATTACATGTATTATGATCATATATCAAATGAATTCTTTTAGAAATCTCTTTTGATAAGGATATGAGATAGGATTACACAACCCATTTTCATTACATGGGTAATTATTATGTTGATTACATATGATTGATTTAACTTTTTTGTAAAAAATAATAATGAACATTTTATTATAGGTTCACACAGATATCACTCCAATATATTGGGTAAATCTTTTGTCTCTTGAAACATTATGTATGGGATTCATATAGAAAACCATATCCAATATGGGCTTTGTAGACTACGTGATGTTGTCTTGGTAGTTTTCTTTGACTTATGATTATGTAATTTTTTGTGTTTCTACCCAATTTTTATGTTTATATGATATTATGATAAAATTTTGTCTATGTTAATATTCCATGTTATTACCCATGATCCTTCACTTTTTTGATGTCATGTTATTCCTTTGACTCACATGATATATTTCATTATCATGTTTATTTCCGTTCTGGGATTATGAGATCACCCATTTATAATATGTATTCCTCATGTTATCCAAAGTAGTTATAGATATCAAAGGTATTTTGTATATTATTATCGAGAATAAAATAATTATCTCATGTTTTAATTTCTTTTTGATTTACTATGAACATGTATTCTAAATACATTAGGAATCATGATCATTAGTTTGTACTTATTAGATATTTATTATTGAAAATCAAGGTATAATATTTATAAAAAATTTTGGTCAAAATAAGTAACATTTTTAGTCCTGGGTCAATTTGAATTATCAGATCATGAAATTGGTAAATCATAACTCAAGGGTCTTGAATCTGGGATAGTGGTCTAGGGACAGGGATAATAATGAACCAAGATTTAATTTTTGGTTATATTATAGTGGTTACATTGAATATAGAGATTATAGGTGCTTTGATTTGGGGCAAGATGCCTCTGTTTTATAGGAATGTTTGGGGGTGGACTTTCACAATTCAAATTGGGGTTGGTATGCATAGCCAAGAATGGTTTCAATTGATGTTGAACACATTCATCACCAATGAGCATAGAATATTTTATGAGATTTAAATACTCAATAATTGAAGTGTGTTAAGAGGAAAAGGAGTTAGATTAAGGTTCCAGTGCCATAAATATAATGTCATCATGCATGCAACATGTTTTCGAGGTGATATTTTCATACATTATTTTCCATTTATTTTTCTTAAATTAGCAATTGTAGTGGGAATATCCAGGATTTTTATTGTTCTATATTATGTGAAATATGGTTTTATGTATTTTTATGTATATTACAAAATGTTCCAAAATTCTAACACTAATGATTTAATGAGTGAATAATTAACTTATTTTTAGTTTTCCCTTCTATTTTTTTCATCTTAATAAGTTTTATAACTGATTGACTATCTGTTTAGGGTATTCATATTTATAGTATCACATGATAAAGTTTAGGGCTATGGAACTTTGACCAAGGTGAACACATTTTAAGGCCTTAATTAGTTGAAAAAAATGGAAAGTGTGACACAATATTCCACTTATGAACACAAGTATGATAATAATATAACACTTTTTTATTAGAGAATGGTGATACAATAAATCATTCTTTCTGTTCCTCAGATAAATAGTGATGATATGGTACAAAAACATAGGTTATAATCCCTAGAAATATTCAAAATAAGGATTTATATTTGATACTACCATGGTACATCAAAATTAGAGGACCTTTTTCTTGGGATGTATATGTCTATGGTTGGCAGGCTACAACTGGAGAACATATATAGGATCCAAATGGGTTCATGTGTCCATATCTAAGTAGAGATGTACCTTAGAGCTCTACATGATCATTACTAATATCCATAATAGTTTTATTTTATTTTATGATTCTTGATAAATGAATTGTAGTTTATAGAAATGGGTGTTCAAACAATATGGATAAGTCACCCCATGTCTTGGTATTCCATGATTAGGTTATTTGTATTCTTTGAGTAGAAATGAGAATGGATTGTGCTACGCAAAATTTTAACTTCATGTAATAATAAATTTTGTGTTATGTTTTTAAATTCCAGAAACAATGATTTAAAACACACTATTTATAACCATTGGTACGTATATTCATATAGGACCTCTTATATAGGCTTGAATCTTATATAAGATGAAAATTTCATTCCTTCGTGTTTGGTCAACAATGGAAAAAAAATTCTGACAATGAACCCCTAAATGATTTCATAGTTGTTCCCAAGAAAATGTATTGGGGAATATTAAACCATTATTTTTGGGTACAATGACATTAAAAAGCAATAAAGATAATAATGATAATTTTTCCTTTGTATTGGAACTCATTTTTATGTTCTCCTATATTGATCAAGATCTCATATAGGTTAAATGTTTCATATAATCTGAGACCCTCCAAGAAGGCATAAGGTCATACAGGATGGACCCAAACATTATTTTTTTATTCAATTAAAAAGGACTCATGTTTGATGATTTTTATGGTCATATGATAATTACCATTAAATGGGAGTACTACACAGATCTATCTATTGAGAAAAAATGATATGGATCCCCACAATGATGAACTGGTTAAGGGAGAAAATTTAGGATTAAATAAGTCCAAACACTATGAAAAATTGGGTATTTCATTAGGATTTTTGGATTGTTTAGGGATAGAAGATACATGAATCATTATGTTTCCTACAACAATAATAATCAATATATTCATAGTTTTTATATAGAATCCTATACATATCTAACTCTTTTATAGGGGTTTGGTCATGTTCTCTCATAGGATGGGTGAACCATGTCATCTAGATCAGCTTACCTAGAAATGTACATTGAATCCTCTAGTAAGGGGGAAATATATCCAAGGTAGTATAATATCTTGAATAGGGGAAAATAATTTTAGTGAAGGTTTATAGATAAAAAGATCTATACTAAAGGCTCTTACAATGATTTACCTTATACATTAGAATGCGGGCATCATTAGTAATTTAATTAAACAATGAACCTTTACATGGGGCCTCTACAAAAGTGTATTTTATAATTAGGATACGTCATTTTATTTATTAAAAACATGGTTCAACCTAGGATAGGATATCATTAATTTACTACATATCATATGGGGATATGAATCAAGAAACGCATAGTTCTTAATGATAAATCCCCCTATATTGATTTGTTATGTTTATAGAGAAAAGTGGATTTTTTTTATTTCTGTCTAGTCCTAGTATAGGGGATTATGTGTCATTACATATGTTTTGGGCACAAGAATCAAGCCATATATAGTTCTTTTTTGGTTAAATCCCTATATAAATCAAGCCCCTAAATAGGGGTGATGGAATTTATTAATGATAACTGTTTTAAATGGGCTTATGAGGATATTTTAACATCAATACATATCTTATTAGTATAGGAAACCAGAAAAATGTAGTTCTTGAAATGGATATATCCTTTATAGATATAACTCATATGCAGAGGGAAGGGGTATTTGTTTCATTAACATTCAGGCATAAGATAAGATATCATGTAATAATTATGTATCATATATGTATAGGAAACAATCTACATATTGTTATTGTAAGGAAATACCTCCCATAGATCATGCTCATATGTGAGAAAATGGAAATTTTAATTTTTATTGCATATGTGGCATATGATGTTACAGTTTTTCAATGTTTCCATGACCATTAAATCCTCTAGAGATGGAGAAAACCAAATATGTAGATCAGTCCCTTACATATGGGAAGGATTGTTTTCTTATTTTTTGGCTGAGCCTAGAAAAATAGCATTGTGCCACTATGTATCCTACGATGATAATAATTAATCCAAAAAAATTTATTTTAATAGGATATCCTTGTGTATATCTAAGTCACATGAAATGAAAGGGGGTATTGATTCTCTTAGTCATTAGTATATATTTTTCAAATATTTATATATTGATCAAGATCTCATATATGGGATAAAGAATCTATACATAATGGGACACTCTAATTAGTTTACAGTGATAAAATACGGTCTTATAGGGGAATATGGTTTAAGGTTAAAATTCAAGGACTAATGTATTTTTTGGTTTAAGGTCATGTAATGATAAACTCCATCAGATATTTTAGTTCTATACTATAGAGTTCTTCAATTTGGTTTATTTTCATGTAATAAGGACCCCAATCGTGTAGTTTAACATTATGGGGTTGAGATGTTCTAAACTGATGTGACTTCATGAAAAGTATTATTTAGAAATATTTTATTAGTTTTAGGAATGATTCATTCCCTAAATATCATATCCACAGATTAATCTCTATTGGAATATAACTTATAAATAACATAAGTTCCCTCCCACATTGGTTCCATATTGGGAGTCTTCTTCCCTAGTTCCATTAGGGTTTTTTGAACTAATACCATCTATCCGTAGATAAAATAATGGCGATAAAAAAACTATTTAATTACTGGTCAATCTAATTTTTATGGACATATAGGTTTTGTATTGTGTTAACACTCTTTTCATCAAGATTTTCAAACACAACGATCTTATTTGGGGATTCCACATCTTCTGAGACACGACTAAAAATGGAAATACAGAGTGAGTGTAGCTGAATTTTAATGTATATCACTTCCAAAATATCATATATATGATTATATGGGGTTTCTTTTATAGGGTTAAGAGTTTTTGATATGGTAGTATCACAAGGCATGTAAGATTTTTTCTGGAAAATTTTATTATCCTTGTATACAATCTTCTGTCATATATTTGAAATTGTTTTATTGAAGAATTTTTTTATCAATTCACAACTGTGTGATAGTGGGATGAGTGGTTAAACTCATGAATTAGTCCTAATATAAACTTTTCAATTTAGAGGAGTAATTTTTTTCATAATTTTCACTAAAATATTGTGTAAGGGACACAAAATATATTAAATAAATTATTCTGTATTATGTTGATGGTAAAATTTACCATAAATTCTATAAGGGGTATAACCTTGACCCATTTGGATAAGAAGATGCTAGCAGAAAATATGTACTAAAACTGGTTCTCTATAGGTGAGGGATTTTATCCTATTATATTCGTTCCCCATATGAAAAAACTAAAAATAATTTTAAGTATTAAATTAATTTTTGGGTTAATATATGAATTTGTCATGTATGTAAAAATCATCGAAATTCTTGGTGACATTGATGGAATCTCATATCATTTTTTCATCAAAAACCATGTGTCCTAATTTTATGGGAGATCATGGTTCATGGTTTATGAGAACCATAAGATCCTATATGAACGTATTTTATGAGGGTGAACGGTTATCCTATTTTGATGATTTTAAGGAGGACTCCATTGAAGCCTTACTTATTGAGTATTTTTTTCATTCAAACCATCAAGGAGAATGATGATTATTTCCCAGTGTTACTTCTGAACCATATTGGCTTGGTCGGGTTAAAGGATTCTTCTTTTGTGATATTCCAGTATAGATAAAATTTATCTAGGGGAGGAATCAACATGAAAGGATATCAACTCATCATTATCTAGGGTAGCATTGATTCCACTGATTTTATTTGTGTCATTGAACATGAATGGGGAGACCAACCTACATTGTTTGATATAGAAACTTGTCCCACAATGATTAGGGTTGTTCGGGTCCATGAATGTACTATCTAATTAATTAGTTCATTAAATATTATTGTGTAAAATGTGACTATTTATTTTCTCAATGGGTAATTTTTTCATCATTCCCTAAAGGTTTTGAGTTCAAGGAAAGTGTATTATAGGTAATTCCCTGCAATTATTTTTTTCATGATCAATGATTAATCTGAGATTTAAATGATGATGAAATCCATGATCAAACTTACTGAATAAACAAATATAGAATATATATAAATGTCACAAATAAGAGAAATATCATTCCATATTATTTATATTCAATTTACTCAATTAATTATTTACCTTAAGGAAAATTATTGGTCTATTAATATAGTAGAAAATTTTTATACTTTATATCCTTTTTGTGTCGTATGAATCATGAATAGATTCCCTCCAGTGATGATCAACATGTATTCCTTGAACCTCCAAATTCCATCGCAATAATATCTAGGTGATAGCACAGAAGATCCTAACGCTTTCTTCATTCACCTTTGTTCGCCCTGAAAACGACTTCAAGGAAGGGTTCTATTTGATTTCTCAATACATGATAGTGGTGGTGGTGAAGGATCTATATTAATTATTTATATAATTCTAGGTTATGGAGCTCTGTAGTTTTGTAAGAGGATTCTCTCTAGTTCTTGTTGTGTACAAAACAGAATGAATTGGATCTCTTGTGAAAATTATATGATTGATTTTATATACAACTAGGGTTCAAAATTAATAATTTTGCATGTTCCCTTTATTATTTTTGTAATCCCTATGGAACCCCGTGTCCATAATAATAATAATCATATTTCATGACATGTTCTAAACTCACAAATTAAACTAAATATTATTTATTCAAATAATATTCAATATATATTATTTCTCACTGGACCATTAAACATGGTTCATCATTCCTCAATAATATTTATCGAGACTTGAATAATGACTATTTATTTAATAAATATACATTACTTCATTATTAACTAAAAAATGAATTATTATTTTTATTCACTAAATATAAAAATAGACATTTATTAAATATTCATCTAATGTAATATTATCTAGAATAACTACTAACAGAATATGTGTGATCAAGAAAACATGAATAATTATTAATCTATGGATAGAAATAATATTTATTTTAATTTTTATGTAATAAATAATAATATATTATTTAGCTGAGATTCTAGATACACTATGTTTGTGAACCACTAGACCTCTTTCTTTTTGGAATTAGATAAAGCATCCAAATTTCCATGATTTGAATCTAGCAACACAAAAAGGTACCCATAGTGTAATAATTTAATTTTTCAATGACATAATACCTCATATGGATGTTTATAGTGTAATATAATCCCTTTATAATGATATATCTAATCAATTAAGTTACATCTGGGTGTTATCTACCTATGTACTTGAGGTCCCTTTCTTTGACCTTCCAAAAATCAAACTTTCATATAGAAAACCATGTTTATGTATTTATTTTGGCTATATCATTTCCATCAATGAGACTAATATGTCAAATTATATTTAAAACATAATGAAAAATTCCTTTCAAAAATATTAATTAATGAAATATTACTTGTGATTCACCCAGCATATTTTCCTCCCTCTGAACATATGTTATCACAATTTTCATCAATACATCAATGTAATAAAATTATAATACTCATTAATAATAATATTAAGCTCTAAGGATCCATACAACTTTCCATGGATAGTAATATCCACTAACACATATAAATTTGGATTTCCTACTGGCAGTTCTCATTCTAATAATATCTTATAATTGATATTAAGAAGGGAATACATGTTGAGAAGGTGGCTCAATGTACTATGATCCTCTAGACCTAATAAAATATATTATTTGTGTCCCTCAAATGATTCCATCTCACTATAGAACATATATTTTTGAATTATGTTAGGGCTCTTCTTGGTTCTCACCATAACAGGAAACGGTTATAACCCTTTAGTGAAAAAGATACTCTTAGTACATTATCACATATTATGTCATGAAGAATAACAATAATGATTTTACAACAAAATTATCGACATTTACAAAAAATGAATAAATGTTGTCATAAAGTATATAGAAGTTATTTCTAGGTCACCAACTCAAAAAAACTCAAACATTCACTAGATCATACTGCTAACAACCTTCCATCCACCAGCTCCCATATGATACTCATGCTTCTAATAAGATAGGATTTTAGTCAATGGGTTCACCATATTTTCATAAATGTGAACTCTTATTACTACAACTTCACCCCTATGAGAAAAATATCTCAAGAGGTGATACTTCTCAATTATGTTCTTTATATATTGGTGTGACCTCGTCTCTTTTGTATGATTAGTCATTGGAGTACTATCACAATACACTATGATGGGATATTTAATACTAGGTACCACATCAAGCTCCTCCAAAAAGATTAATATCCAAATTTATTACATGACTACATAAAAAGTTACTATATACTCCAACACCACTATAGAATCTGTGACAACTGGCTACTTTGATATCTTTCAACCCCTTGATACTCTGTTGAGATGGAAAAAAAATAATGATTATTAATTCATATAATTCTAATCTATTTAATAACTATCATGAATATAACCCTTAATAAACTCTTCTGTTTCTCCTCCATACATAAGGAACATATCCTTAGTTCTTCCCAGACAATTAAGGATATCCTTAATAGTATCCCAATTATGTTTTCTTGGGTCATCTTGATATCTTCATACCATGATAAACATATAAGAAACATCAAGGTTAGTATATAACATATCATACATGATTTTTCATATCATAGAATCATATGGTATTTTACTCATTCTTCCATTGTCTTGTTTTTTATGAGGATACATTTTTTGAGAAATGTGTATACCATGTGACATTAGAACAAATACCCTCTTGGATTAATACATACTAAATATAGTGACAGAGGATTATCATATAGAGATATTACATCATTTTAGGTGAACATTTAGAACATTAAAGTTTTTTCATTTTTTAGGACCATAATAGGTGTCTTCGGAATCTTGGAAGACAATCTTCTAACTAAGAGAAATATCATCAAATTATCCCAGAATTATCTTCCAATTTTTTACTCCTACTTAAATCCTTCCATCATAACCTGGGTTAAGGAAACATAATAATGTGTGAGATCATATTATTATTAAGGGTAAATAAATGATATATTTATGCATAACATGAAAATAATGGTATGAGAACTTGATTATCACGTTTGAATATCATACCCTATATATCAAAGATCATACAAATGAGTTGTGTTATAATTCTTATTAGAACATAAGACATGAAAAATAAGGGAACCAAGAAAATAATTCATGATAGAGAAACATAGGAATAATTCATAAACTTTGTGTCATACACCTAATAATAGAAAATAATTTCCAAAATTTTCAAGGATCACTACAAAGTCAGTCATAGCAGACAAAGTCATATACTAAACTAACTTCACATCCAATACTAGAATTTTATTACTGAACTAAGTTCATTCCTCTTTCAATCACTGTATTACTGAACAAAGTTCACTCCACAATATATTCATGTATATCTCATGAGATTTGAATCATTAAATAATGCATTGGAGCATTATCTAGGTGCACCGATCATGTAATATATAATGATCTCACCTGGTCCTATTTGGGACACAATCATCAAATAAGTTATAATAGGGTTACCTATCACTATCTAGGTCACCCCATTGTATAAGCTATAATTGGATAACCACAAAATATCAAGGCCATCTCATCATATAGAAAATTTCCATGAACTATAACATAAATAAATTATAAATTTCATTTATATCATCATAAAAACACATAAAGACAATTATTATTTCATAAACTTATTAACACATTGAAAATAAATGGGTTTCATGTCAATATATATGAAAAATTATGAAATTGTGGAAAACAAATAGGCTCTATTAGCATCATTCTATAAAAATATAGACCATTAATAGGAATAATATGAATGGTATCGTTATATAATATCCACATTTAAACATAAATTATATCAAATTATGTCATATTAGATGGAAAATAAACTTGAATGATCATTTAAAATAGTTTGTGAGGAAGATATCATTTTCTCTTTGGAAAAATATTTTAAAAAAATGAAACGTTTTGGAAACCTTTTTCTTTAAAGATAAAATTCATAAATTATAATGGAATATATATGAAAATAATTTTAGACAATTTTTAAAACATTTTAAATTATATTAAAATATCATTTAAAAACATTTTAAGAAAACCATGTTTTGAAAGAACATTTATTTTTTTCTGAATAGAGAGATAAAGTCGGATTCCCTTAAATACATTTTTATAATTATATTAAGAAAAAAAGTGTGGAAAATGGTACTGTAAGATTAATATATCAAGAATAACCATAGGATAATAAAATTCATGAGTTTAATAGAGGAATGTATCACCATATTTCATCAATGGATGCATAACCATAAATTATCAAGATAAATTATGAGATTGTACAGATAAACTCTTACCACTTTGGTAAATTTGAATCAAAATACCCATTAAAGAATAAAATTACATGAAGCTCAAAATTTCAGGAAAATTAATATATTCATGATATAAAATTTCAATGTGTAAATATATATACCTTGTAAAATAATATAGGTTCATAACATATCTTGTGTTTCAAAGAAGGAAAATTGAGATAAAATTCCCTTACCGATTTGGTAACTTTAAAACTATAAACCCCATGAATGATAGATCCTATAATTGAAATGTAAATAATAATAAATTTTATTATAATATTCAAAACATAAATTAAATTTAAGTACAAACACCACATATAAGAAATGTGTTTTGAATATAGCATGTGTCTAACAAAATTAAAAATGGAGACAAAAATCCTATACTATGAGAGTTACTTTTGAATCAAGACATCTATGAAAGAATAAAATCAATTGAAAATTTTAATATAATTAAATAAATTTATTTAGTGATATAAAATTTCATAGTTCAGTATATAAACCACAAAAAAATTAATGGTGAATATGTATTAGTCTCACATAAAAAAGAGTGAGACTAGAAATCCTCTTACCATAAGTATGGACTTCCATTATAAATGTTCAAAACACATGTATAATACATATAATTTTATTTTAAATATAAAATAGAACCATATTAATATATATAATACCATATATGAATTTATTATGATTTTATATTACCTTTTTATTAACAATTCCATTTTAAAGTTGCGTTTCATGTAATAATCACATTATTTTTCATATATGTCCTCACATGTTATTTTTTATCCTTTTTCATTGATCATTATTTCCTCATTTATATAATTTAAATCATGATTTCAATCTCATATATATATTCATTATAAATGTATTTATAATAATTTACAAAATATAGAAATAAAAAATGAAAAACACTATTCATAGAGATGGTAGGTCATATAAACGCAAGAATGTTGTTTCAATTTACCTATTATATTGAAAAAAGAATTAAATGATATATTTATATATATATGTATGTATATATCATTAAATTTTAATTATTATTTCATATATATCACATATTTATTTTAAACACATCCTTAATGTAATCTCTGTAAAGCGTGAATGAAACACATTTCTTCGTGAGATGGTAGTCCGCAATACACATGTATAACATTATCATATTACCAAAAAATGGAAATAATGATGTATTGTGTTATATGATGAATAAATAAAAATAATTATATATTAATAAGCATATATATAATATATAAATTGTGAATCTATCATTATTCCAAACCTTGAAAGGTGGTAATGGAAGAACAAACGACATAAGTTTGCCTGGTGGTAGTCTGTCATACACATAAACGATGATTGAGTATCCCATTTTAGGAAAGTGTGTAAATATTTATATTGTAACCATAACATAAAAAATATAATTATTTTTAAGATAATTATGTTATTATATAATCATTGCATAAAATTAACTGAATGTGGTTGAGGAATAAAATAAATAAAAAATTATTGTTGATGAATACTACCTATTCTTTATGTATCTCCTTTTGGTTTTACACTAAAGGACTTATTTAGTTATATTTATTATAAAATTGAGGTTTATTTTATGAGAGTATGGAAGTTTTAAAGTTATTTTTCTGGTTTTGGTCAATCTAAATGGCTTAATAGTTCTGAATAAGTGGGGGTAATGAGTTCCATTTTACAGTGGAAGAGGAGTGTCATTCTTCTAAGTACCACAAAAGAAAAAAACAATTGTGAGAACTCTATTACCTAATTTGACTCAAATATTGATCTATTTTCAATAAAATATTTAATATGGTCGAAATATATATATATATATAATGTCTTTAATACATGATTATATGTAATTTTCCCCATATGTTTAAATATTAGTCCATTAGTAAACTCATTTTCTTCTTAATTACTGTGATTAATTTTATCTATTTTCAATAATAATTTTTATAAAAATCAATTTTATATTATTATAAAGTATTTCATATTCATATTAAAATTTTGGAATTCGTTTTTTCAAATTCCAATAATGGGAGTGGCATAAATTAATGTAAAATTAATCATGAATACTGGATGAGACAACTGTGTTTTTAAGTGAAAATGTTCAAAAGTTGAAAAATATTTTACATCAAACATCAATATGAAAATTACTAAAACGACATAAATTGGTTTAATATACATATAAATTAACTAATTGAAATTGAATACTGATTTAAAATAAAATTTAACTATATAAATAAATAAATAAAGACACTTTTCATTTAAAATTCTGTATCTTTAACTATTCATAAAAAATGATTCTTTTCATAAAAAAATTAAAAAATTCAACATTTAAGATTGTGACATTATGATTTAAAAAGAAATTTTATTTTTTAAATTTTATTTATAAAATAAAAAACCCATTAAATTTTGTAAAAACTACCTTTTGGAAAAATGCAAATTATTTATGTGTAAATTTCGATTTATTCTTATCTCTTGTCTAGAAAATACATAAAAAGAATGTTAATTTTTTATTGAATATATATATCATTAAAATAATTCATTTTATATAATTTATTGAGATAAAATATATTTTTCTAAATACAATATTTTTTTAATGGAATTTCATTATTTTTAAATAGTTTTTATTTTAATTTATAATTAATTGTTTGCAAAAAAAAAATTTTATAAACATGCCTAAACAATATTTTCATAATTTAGTTGATCATATTCATTCCCTCCCTTCTAAAATCTAGGTGATAACTTTCATATTAAATAATAATATTAATAGCATTTTGGTGTTTAGTAATATTCGGTCTTGAGTGTACCTCAAGCTATCAAAAGAAATTGGTATTGTGTGTAACACAAGGAAAAATCAGTGTTCATGTAGAAAAATATAAATTTAGGGTTTAATTTATCACAAGAATAACATGGTGTTACTTAGAAAGTAATCTTATCTTGGTGTATCATGTAATTCAGGCCATTAAATATTATCATTTTCATTGAAAAAAAATATTTCATTAAAATTATTGGTGTTCAATTATACACAACTTAGAAATGAATTTCCCCAAAAAAAATTATCTGGTTCATTAATGTCTTAATTCATGAAATTTATTCTCATATAAACCCACATCTTATAATTTAATACTACAAATTCTTTTAAAAAAGTGAAGGTGATAACACAATGTTTTCCCAAAGTAACCTATAACTATGATTATATATACGAAAACATTAATGGGAAGTGAATATTTGGACATGGAATAAAATAATAATTAATCATAGAGAGTGATTGAGATAATTTATGACACGAATTTGGGAGATCCGTAGGCATTTAGTGATTATAGAACCATAGAATAACAAATAATTAAATGTCTCATTGATCTCATAAAATGATGACAATATGACAAAATTTTATTTCATGACCCTTTTCCTCATGATGACAAAGATTCATAAGAATATATTATAACATTATTTCATTTCATTTCATATGAAAAATATCACCCATTGGTTTTTCCTTCATCAATTTACACTAAACATCTTACTCTATGAAAATAAGATAAATATTTTATTCCTAAAGCACTAACAGATCATGAGATCCATAAATAGAATGATAATTCATTCCATTTATCTTTATAATCATTATAGAAAAACTGTTATCACATGTTATACAATATGCATAAATCTTCATATTAATATATATAACTTTAATATCTAAAACCTTATATGATGTTTAAATTAAACATTTCCATAAATAGTTATCATTTTAACCCTTTAGAAATATTGAGCTGAATGGCCTGAAGGCCTTATTTTTTATTTATTTTTGGATAATCCACATTTTAATGGTTGAAGTAGAACCATTACATGACTTGTAGGCCCAAGAAACAAGGCCCATATAGAACCCAATATATGAACATAAAGTCCCAAGTCATGAAACACATGAAACAACCCCTACCCAATATCTACATCTTGAAGGCGCCTAACTACCTACATCACATGGCTACTTGGATAGCATTGCCTCATGGAGAGCTTTATGGTGCCTGGTCCCGATGGAAATTGTCATACCCTCTCATTATTTTAATCTGGATAGTGATGCCAGGGTGGTTTCTATTTATTTTTCTAAATACTCTTTTAGGCATGCTCTTGTCTGTTATGCCCATGATTCTTGGTCTTTTATGTTTCCTGAAAGCCCTATGGCCTGAATTCCATTAGTAGACTAAAGTCCCTACAGCCTGAAGGCCCTATAGACCAAAGGTCTTTGGTGTCCATAAGGCCTAGATATCTTTATATCATAAATTATCTCTTGGTTTTCACATAACAAACATATAAATACCTTAAACATGTATTCTCTTGAAACATGGTAATAAACTGAAAAACCATTAATACATGTTAAAAATGTGAATTCTTTTATATTATAATGATAATTGGATATATTTTATAAATAAAAAAAATTCATAAACACCATCCATTATATCATAAACCACTTTTTCAATCAATCATTAATCTATTTCCAAGGTAATAAATACTATACAATTTATTTTACTCTTATCTAATATCTCTCTATCCAAACTAAACACAAATTTCTCAAAATCAGGTACATATTAAGGGTTTATTTCCTTTAATAATGTGTTTTCATAAAATATAAAATTTCCATTAAATCATTTTTCTTGGTCATTGGCGCCATTTAAGATGTATCTTAAATACTTAATGAAAAACTTATGCTTAAGAATTCGTATATATTTCAGGATTCATATAACATAATATTTGAATTAAAATATTTAAATAACTCATTAATCAATCTTCATTCTCAAATAATTAACTATTATTTATCATTTTATTCCATAACACTTCATTCTATTAAAATATCATTTTTAGTCTATTTATTGCTGGCAATATAACCATTACACGTACCTCTTTAATACTTCTCTTCACAAGCTTAAACATTAGGTCATAGATTTTTATAATTCACATACTCTCAACATTTAAATTATTCAACAATCAATGATATATTATGGAGTGAAATATTCCATTCTATATCATGAACTAAAATTTTCATTTTCCCATTGTTGTTACTTTCTTTCTGTTCCTCTTTCCACAGTAAAAGCATCTTATTTTCCCTTTGATACATTCCCTAGAGTGCTTCTTCCCATAGTCATAACATATAGAAAAATGAATCTTCTTTCCTCTAAGGTCCCCATTTCCCAAACTCTCACCAAACTATTTCCTTAATTTCATCAGTGTGTCTAAGAGTTGGATAAGGTATACATTATTAATCATGTTCCATAAAAATTGATTAGGTGTAATCACAATATCCTTATATCTAGTCATTATCCCAACTAGCTTCTCATCAGTAAACCATAGATAACTATAAATGTAAATTCAATTACTTTTGGTTCCCTCCATTTACTAAAACCATCAATCATAAAGTTTTCAACGCTAATAATAGTGAAAAAACACATAATAATGAAAATCAATTATATGATGTCTAAATGATAAAACCTATTTTTTAATCTATGAAACCATAGATTCGTCCTAGGTTATTCAGAGTCAACATATGTTTAAAACTATCATGATAGACAGTATATAGATTTCATGTTTCCAAGGAATATCCCTCGGGACTGTCAAACCATGTGTGCAACAAGATAGATTATCATGCACCAGGTTTTGATTGAGTCTAGATCAATATTGTTTTTTCAGTGTTGTTAATCCAATGTGCATAGATGCCAAATTCACATCCACTTTTAGTATCCAGAATGTGATTTATATCTAGGAAAACACTTTCTATACCCTTTCAAAAAATTCTAGGAAATGTTTTTAAACTTTCACTCATCCTTAGACTTATCTTTATATATATCCTTATAAATGTCATTAGAAATATCCATAAGGGTCTCAAGAGAGTTTTTTGGTATTCATTTTTAAATGTTGACTAAATCATTCCTTTGATAACAACTATAGTGAACAAATATTCATATATAAATATGTTACATAACTTGAGATGAATATTCAGCACATTACCAATGTACATGCCTGAGGACCATAATATTTTAGTGTATTTGGAACCTTGGAACAAATTTTTATAACTTGTTAAAATATATTAATTGTTTCCCAAAATGATATTCTAATTTAGTAGTCCTACTTAAAACCATTCCTCATAACCTAGGGAAGAGAAACATAAGAAAGGGTGGTCTGAGATTCTTAGTAAAGGTAAATAAATGAGATATGTATACATAGCATGGACATGAGGAAATGAGAACATGTGAATAACATTTGATGATCATACCATGCATATCAAAGATCATACACATGATTTGTGGAATAAATATTGATATATAATGAGACATGAATCTTAAGGTAATCAAGTGCATAAGCCATGATATCATAACATAGGAATATGAAAATAAATTTTTGGAAAACACAAACCATTGAAAATAATTTCTACATTAGTCATGGCTCACATCCAAGGCCATCATAGTGGAAAAAATCCTTTAATTAACCAAGTTCACATCATGTTCCATCCCTATATTACTGAACCAAGTTCAATTCTCATTCCTAACCTATATTACTGAAGTGAGTACACTCCCAATTCAAATCGTGAC
Source organism: Viscum album (assembly GCA_963277665.1). Taxonomy (NCBI): domain Eukaryota; kingdom Viridiplantae; phylum Streptophyta; class Magnoliopsida; order Santalales; family Viscaceae; genus Viscum; species Viscum album. The sequence goes on from OY728147.1 coordinate 760,536,609, forward strand.
TATCTCATGATTTATAAATATTTACCAAATTTATTAGAGCACTATCTAGGTACACCAATCATGTAATCTATAATGGTCTCACCCAACACAATCTATGCCACCCCATAATATAATCTATAACATGCTTATTTGATGCTATCTGTTCCACCCCATCATAAAAGCTATAACAGGCTTACCTCGTGATATCTCAGTCACCCCATTATATAAGAAATTAGCATGAACCACAAAATCAATAAATTATAAAGATCTTGAAAATCATTATAAAAAATCATGAAAATAATTATTCATTCATAACCTAATTTATCCATGGAATATAAAGCACATTCATGTCAAAATCATTCGAACATTAATGACTTATAGAAAATAAATGGGTTTTGTAACACCCTCAATTTTTTTAGAAATATTCTTTTTAATTTATTTGATATCTTGTGTTGTACGCTACACCAATATTAGCTTTCACAATATTCAAACACTATTTTTGGATTGTGTTTCACGTAAGAGAAACCTTCCTCAATAGCGTGTGTTGTAAGCAATACTGAGTTTCACTAAACAACGATATATTGTTATAATAATTTTATAAACTAGCTGTTATGAATATTATTAACCATATTTTTAATTTTATAACATTATCATTCATCTTACACATATTATAGAGCATAATATGAGAAAAAAATAAATTTTTCGGGTAAAATAAGTTTTTTTCAAAAAATGCAGTTTTTTGGCCTTTTGATGGAGAACCCACTATAAATATACTTTTTGACATGTTTATGAGTTAAATTTAACAAAATAAACTTATTAATTACAATATATATATATAAACTTACTTTGGATAATTTTTTAATATTTTTCTCTTAACTTTAATATTTAAATGAACTGTAAAAATACGCTAAATTTTAATTAAAAACAACTTTTTTCATCAAGATAATTTATATGGTAAATTTATAATATTGAATTGTTTTAAAGTAAAATAGAATATATTTATACCATTTAATATAATGTAAGTCATTGTCATTATTTTTACATTGAATTTATAGGTAAAAACATTTCAATCTTTTGCAATGTTTTAACTTTAAAAACTCGTTTTCTCAACAACAGGATTAATTTTAAATTAAATTCTCAAACTTATGTGTATTAAATTTGGAAAAATGGATTCCATATTTGGAATAATTAGGATAAAATTATGTTAATAAGATACTTTTTATTTTTTGGAATTATAAATATTAACTACGGTAAATTTTATTTACCACAGTTAAAGGTAAATCTGATAATTAAGGGTAACAATAATATTATAAAATTACACTAGCACTTTTCTTGATATAATTGGTTGATTATATTTCCCTCTAAAACATACTTGGGACTAAATGGAATCTATTGGAACCCACTTGGATGAGATTAAGACCTTTAATTTATTTTATTTAAAGGAAAGTGAAATATGTCTCTCTCAAACTTTATAAATTAAATTATTTTTAATATAATTTTTTACATAATATAAATTAGATTATAAATTCTAATATTAAATATAAATTTTTTTATTCATCATGGTTATTTATTTGTAATTTTTATGCAATATATAATTACCTTTATAGCTTATATATTAATGATGCAGAAATTATTTATTTAGTGAAAAATCTATAATATAGTTTTTATTAAAATACTAATACCCATCATAAGGACCATAATCATGACCAAACCTTATTGGTAGAGTATATATATACCCTAATCATCCATGGGTATACTTGTGGACCATTTTTATCCTTATAAAATAGATTGTGACATTTTTATTATTTTATTTTAAATGATATAAAAGTGGTCACCTTCATAATTTAATAAACATGTCATTTTAAAACATGAGTTTTTTAGAAGAAAAATTCATATAAAAGTTTTATTATTAAATATAATAAACTTATATTCATCATAGTATTTTATTTTTAATTTTTATGCAACAAATAATTATATTAAATAATCATACAAAAATGATGTAGTAATTATTTTATTAAGATAAATATCAAATAAATGGTTTTAAAAATATTAAAATAAATATTTTATGAACTAATTAATCTTCTACACAAATTTCATAGAAGAATATGACATGTTAGGAATCTACTAAATATTTTGGTTCCAATATATCCTTTGTGAGGATTTTATTAAAATTCATATAAATGAATAGTGTCAAAATTGACACTATTGATATTTTATAAAAATAACATATTATTAAGTTGTTTAAAATCACAAAGATATTTAAACATTATAAATTGAAATTTATATGGTCTAAAATTTAATAAAGTATCCAATTATGGAAAATTTACAACACATAAGTAAGTATTTATAACAATTTAAAATTTAGAATATTATTACCACAAATAAAATTAAATAGATTAAATAAGGATAAAACAAATTGATAAGGTTTAAAATAAATACCCATCATGTCTAAATTTTATTTTATGATGATATTATAACCCTATCTCATATAATCTTCTAATTTGAGTCATTTTTGAGTTTTTTTAGTTGGGTTTTGAGTTTTTTATAAATTAATATTTTGGAGGATTCCAAAAGTGCCCCTATCCTCTCTTATAAAAGGGCACCTCCTCCATCTTCTCTTCACTCCATTTTAAGCCTTATATATCATCCAAAACCTAACAATTACTCTTATAAACCTCTATATTTATATTATATAGGTTATGGTCTTCTCAAAATACCAACTTTACTTCCCTAAGAGGAAGTTTAAAAGAGGCACTTTGAGGAAGAGGTAATCTCTTCTACTGATTCTTTCAAATTTCTTTCTTCTTATACTTCTTATTATATGGTTTTTTAATTATAAATAAATGACATAAGTATCAATAATATATTGATATGTTATTATAAATATTAAACAACCCTATTTCACCTTATATCCATCTTATGAAAAACGAAATCACTGCGCTTGCGTACGTACAACTTACCGTCTCCACGTCGTGGTGTAATATTTTTTTCCACCACCACAATACTTGGATGGGTATAATGGTGGAAATAATAACTATATATGATTATCATAACATCATACTGATTCTGATATATTATATCATCTACTCCAATTCAATTTAATAATTATGATAATGATATCATCGCTTGTGTGTACATACGAATTACCGTCTCCACGACACGATGAGATTCATTCTCCATGTTAACCATTCCAGAATGATTATAAAGTATATATAATAAATAATCATTAAATATATGACATAATAATGATAATGGATTTATTTATATGTTATTTACTTACTTATTTTCAATTTAATAAGAAAACAAAAACAACGTTCATGCATACGTACAACCTACTGTCTCCATGAATGGTGTGTTTCATTCCATTTATCGATATATTATATATATATTATATTCTGAATATATTATATATAAATCTGGTTTTACATTATGGAAGTATGTAATCATGATCTAAGTAATCATATGAATAATTACAAGTTAAAACACGTATGATAAATGAAACAATTTTACCCAAAATGTTGTTTTAACATGGAATTGACAAATGAACGGGTAATATAAAGTCATAAGTGAATCATATATGATATCATAAATATTATTACCATCCTTTTACAAGTTAATAATATGTTTAAACCCACTATACCGGAGTCTTGGACACATACGGAAGAAATTGGATATAAGGTAAGGGATAATTATTCCAATCTTGTTCTTATCCGAGATTGTTTATTCGTTAGAATTTACTGGGGTCATATTTATCATTCATGTCCATGTTTTATAAATAATGTTTTCATAAAGTTTTTACTATTCTCCCATGTATTTTTAAAGTCATGATTACCTCTTTTTTACTTTTACCACATGGTATGGAAGGAATCATTCTTTTATTTACCATACGAGGTACTTTTTGACTTTTTTGAAAAAAGTATAAGAGTAATGTTTTTTAAACTTATACAGCATAAGCAAATTTTTACAGTTTCATAATTCCTTATTTTCAAGAAGCTTCCTCTACAATATTTAATGATTATTTTCAACAAAAATCCTTTTCTTTTAATTTTCATGTCATTTTTTGAAAATAAAATGATTTTGAAGAAGAAAGGATATTTTCCACAAGAATTCATTTCAAAAGTTTTATCAAAACTATTTTCCATCTAAGATGTAATTATTTAGTATGTTTATGTTTCAAGTATAATTTCTCTATTATTTACACAGTTTTATTTTTCTTATGATGAAATGATATCCATTTTTTTATATGGATTATGTTATGATGGGATGAGGTTTATGAAACCCATATTATTCTTTGGGTTATGATGAATGATTTATGTTTTTTTTGTGACACATCAAAGAATGATTTCATTATGAGATTGGTGGGACCTATATCTTGCTCCAATGAATTGGGTAAAGACTTCTATCTCATGAGATAGACATTGCTAGAATGGAAATTGAATCCGGTTCAGTAATACATGGTGGAACGAAAAGTAAACCTGGTTCATTATTGGACATTGCCCACTATGATAGTTTTGGCAGCAATGCCTTGTCTACTATTGAAAACATAACATATTCTTAATGGTTTTCCACAATTACATGTTTTATTCCAATGTTATTTTATCATGATTAATGTTCCTTTGTGATCTATGCCTTATGTACTGCCAATATTTATGTCATTACTCGTGATTTTGATGTTTTATGTTCAGGTTATTACATTCAAATATTTATGGATTGTTTTATGTTATCCATTCCTACCCTTACTGAGCATTTGATCTCACCCTTTTTATGTTTTCTTTTACCCAAGATATAAATACAGGTTTTAGGTTAGGAAAAAAAAGGGAATATCTTTATAGGATATGTTGAAGATCATTCACTATGATTAAAAGATTATGTTCTGAGTTTCCAAAGACATCAAATTAATACGGATTTTGACGTCTATTTTTTCGTCTATTAAGTATTCCAAAAACGTAATGAAATGTCTATATATGTCAGGTTTGGGTCTCTTCAGTTGGTATAAGGGTGAAGTTTTAGTTAACCTTTGTAAACTAGGATGTGAAAACTTTAGTGATATCCCTAGAGATATTTCTAAGGTATCTCTAGGGATGTCCCTATGGTTAAGTATAAGTATAGGTTATTGTCCTTGAATTATGATAATGATAATGAATAACCTAGGATTAAACCTAAGATGTTATAGATTTAAATTAAAATCCTTTTATTATGTTGTTTTCCTATAATGATTTTTACCTCTCACACTATTCATTTCGGTTTTAGATGATGGTTGGAACCCAAAGGAACCGTGTTGGTCAATGTAATGGACAGTGAAATGAATGTCCTCCTGAACAAACAAATGTTATGGGAGATGGAGTGAAAAATCTTATTGCTATAATTACAAAAGATATGAATCATTCTAGACATCCAAATGAGCAGAGAAGGGAACAATATTCAATTGGGTCCTTCGTGAGGCAATGTCCACCTTATTTCAATGGGTCTTTTGGTCCACTTATTACTAAACCATGGATCAGTACCATTGAGAAGATATTTTTCATACTTCGATGTTTAGAACATGAAAAGGTCATTTTGGTTATTTAACTTTTATGAGGTGAAACAAACTAGTGGTGGACTCTAATTAAGAATACAAGTCCCCAAGATGAAATTGAATCCATGGAATGGTACGAGTTCATGAACTTTTTTTTCAATAAGTATTGTAATGCCTCGACCCCAGTTACCTAGAGTCGTTTCATTATTACATAACATTGGCATGATCACAAAAGATGAAGTCTCGAAAGACCGATTAGTTTAGTATCCTTGGAATAACTAGATACATTAATAAAGTTTACATTACATCATAAAGTGAAAACTACAAAAACATCTTGTCTCCACACTCATATACCCTTATACTATCCCTATAGGTCATTCATAAAATACTTCTTCACATCCTGGGAAAAATAAATCATAGAAAGGGGTGAGCTCAAATTCCTAGTAAGGATAACAATATAGTGGAAGCTTTCATAAATAAGCATAAGCATTTAAGGAAATGTATAACTAAAAGAAAAGAATTTTAAACTTGAACTTCAGAATAATATGGAAAAAATAAAATGAAATAATTCCATTTACTCATTCACATGGATATTCTACTAGTCTAATAATCACATGAAATATCAATAACCACTTTCATAATGATGGAATGTATAATTCCAGACTATCATAACCACATAGTCAAGGCTTTGTGCCAAGACTACAAATAAGATTTTGTCAAGGCCTTGTGCCAAGACACTAGTTTGTCTCATGAGACCTACTGATGCATCAAGGAGCTATAGCGAGCTCCACCCGTCACTTATTAAGTCTAATGCATTCCTCGTATAAACAGGTTTAAACATAACATAAACATTCGTTTTAAAAATAGCATACGAAATGTCAATACTTTCTCCATAAACCATGAATTGTATAAACATAACACATCCATAGTCAAAAATATCACAAAACCTTCAATACTATATGAATTTTTTGTATCATAATAAATCAACTTCAAATATGCTTAAAATCCATCAAAGGATGTTGATATAGATGAAATCAAAACTATTTGAGAGAAATATCTCTTTTTTGAAATCATTTAAAAGCCACATAATTATAAAATAAAACATTTACTTTGAAAATATTCTTATAAGCGTGTAAGAGAAGCTTCAACAATTTTATAATGGTGGAAAATAGCCACACCTTCCGTATAAGTTAGAAAAAGACATTCTTACCTTAATTTGGTCAAAAAGGTTAAAAATGACCTTGTTTAGAAAGCGACAGAAAGATTCCTTTATAAACATCTTATAAAAAGTAAACAAGGGTATAAATGACTTTAACCCACAGTCCATAAAATAGTAATAATTATTTGAAATACATTTTTAAGAAACATGGATTTGGATGATAAAGAGGTCCTAGTAGATAATTACGTATAAACAACAAACAACCTCGGATAATGAAGAGATTGTGAAATAAACTCTTACCTTGTACTTTTCCTTGGTTGAGGGTAGGTTAGTCTCCTGTATAATGGTGAAATACGTTTTTTCAAATTATACAAGAATTATATACATTAATATGATATCATATAAGATCTTTTAACATTGCTTTGTTAATAATATCTTAGTATTATTGTCGTTTCGGGTGTTAACTTACTCGTTTTCTTTTATATGTGTTATTACATAAGTTGTGATTGTTATGGATAGGTTGTATAATATTCATATCCAGAATGATATCAAGTCCTTAAACATTATTTTTAATCATAAAATGATAATTATACTTGAATGGATACGATGGGGAATGAATCTCATCACGTTCGTGGAGACGGTAGTTCGTACGTACACACGAGTGACAATATCACTATTTTGATATTAAAATAATATATAATTGGATATTATATCATATATAGAGAATAATTATCATGTTATATTTATTATTTAAATTAATTAGACATTATTATTATACCCATCCAAATAATAATGTTTTGAATAACAATTGCACCACGACGTGGAGACGGTAAGCCGTACGTACGCACGTATGGTGACATGGCATTAAAAGGATGGATAGAATAATAAATATAGTTGTACCATATTTATAATAACATCACATTATATAGAAGAAACTTGAGTTATTATTTTAGAATGGTAATAACAAATCAAGAAGAATTTGGAGAAGAAAGGAACTTGAAAGAGGGTGGTGAAAATATTACCTTTTCTTCGGGTTCTTCCTTTTGATTTGATCAAAAGGGATCCTTAAGTTAGATTTATGATCAAAATAAGGCCTCTAGGTTGAATTGAGGGAAGTTTATAGGATATCTGGTCAGGTTTTGGCTGAACCAAAAGTATTTGAAGGTGTGAATTAGAGAGAAGGGCGAGTGCCCTTTTATAAGAGGGGTGAGGGGCACCTTTGAAAAAACATAAAATATTATTTTATAATAAATTCATATTCAGTTTATAATGACTCCAAAGTGACTTATTTCAAGGATAAGGTCGGGAGGGATCTAAATCCTTTCAACCAATATATTTTGGATAGGTTTGGGTCACTAAATTAACCTTATCATTTATATTTAACTCTTAGTTAAATAGTTTGACATTTACCATGTCTCTTTGTATTTTTATATTATATGGTTAATAAACTTACCATATACATCCAAGAGAACCCCAAGTGGTTCATTAATGATATAAATATCATTATATAAGTCTTTTTTATGAACCTTAGATTTTTAGGAAATGAATATAAATTAATAATATAATATTTGTTTTAAAAACTCTTTTATGTCAATTTTGACACTATTGGGTATTTGATTTTTGGGAAAATTATAACAGCATGATTACTTCGGAAAAACATAATTAAATAAATACTAAAATTTTATATTAACTTATAAAATTATTGTAATTCATAAAAAGTCTCAAATTAAATTTATTTTGATATTTATAATATCAATTATTTTAATATTTCATTAATTAGGTTATTACTGAATCACCATTCTGTCATAAATAAATTAAAATATTTAATTTCTAAAAATTATAAATAAAATACCATTATGTAGGAAATATTTGTATCTTTCTAATGAATATTTACAATTGAATTTATATTATGTATAACCATATAATAAAAATGTTTTAGTTATTAAACATTGATTTTAACTCTTTTAACTCTTTTTTGAATAAATAATAATAAATGTCCTAATCTAATCCAAGCGGACCTAAATGATAATATTTTATTCATAAGTTTGTTTTTGGTTGAGATACACTTGTAAAATAGAATTAGGACATTTGTTAGGGTAATATTAATATCATTTTTACCCTTAATTACCCTATTTACTTTTAACCATGGTAAATAAAAGTAAAAAAGTTACTATTCACAAAAAATTACTTTTATCTTATTGAACCAAGTTTTACTCCTTGATATTAACCATGTCTCTCGTATTTTAAAAATTCCACTCACAGAAGCAGTAAAATTATGTTTAATGTGAATTTTCAAATTCTCCTAGGAGGTGGGTAAAAGACGGTGAAAAGTTCAATAACATTTTTATATATCCAAAATTCTTCTAATCTTACTCCAGTGAATTAAATTGAACTTATATATGTATAATGTATCTATTTTGACTTTAATTAAATTTAAATAAAATAAACAATTATTTAAATAATTATTTGGTTTTAAACTGTAACTTAGTGTTTTTACTATTCATCAAAAATTGAAAGTTTTCAGAAAAATACCAAAAATTGACCCTAAGCTAATTTTGATATTCTGAATCCAAAAATGAAGTCCATTTTGTAAGATAAAATTTATAAAATTTTAAAAAGTGGGTATTACTATTCATAACAGCAAGTTAGATTGGTTGTGGTGTGTGTTAGAACTCGAAGTTGTGTATAACACACGCTACTGTATTATTCAAAGAGAAGGGTATTGTGGAAGCTTTGGGTGTTACATTCTCCCCTCCATCAAATAATTTCATCCTTGAAATTTCTAGAATACTATCGCATGAAAAGACTCAGGTGGTTCTTCATCATAAGTTCCTCAGGTTCCCACGTTGCCTCTTCCATCTTATGGTTTCTCCATAGAAATTTTAATAGATGAGTCGTCTAGTTTCTCAGAACTTGTTCTCTTGTATCAAGAATCCTAATGTGCTCTTTACAATAAGACAGATCAGGTTCTAGTTCTAATTCTTCATAGGTGAGTACATGCATTGGGTCAGGCATGTATTTTCTCAACAGTGATATGTGGAACACATCGTAAACTTTGGAGAGATTTGGCAGCATTTCCAAATAGTAAGCTACAACACCAATTCGTTCTAGAATTTCGAAAGTTCCGATGTACCTAGGACTCAATATACCTTTCTTAACAAAACATATAACTCCCTTCCATGGAGATACCTTCAAGAAAACATGATCTCCTGCCTGAAATTCCAAATCCTTCCTTCGATTATCAGCATAGCTCTTCTACCAACTTTGAGCTGCTTTGATGTGGTTTTGGATTACCTTCACCTTTTCCATCGTTTCCTCCACCAGTTATGGGCCTACAAGTTTTCTTTCACTAAAATCATCCCAACAGGTTGGTGTGCGACATCTCTTTCCGTACAACGCTTCATATGGTGCCATTAGAATACTTGAATAGAAGCTATTGTTATAGGAAAATTCTACCAGAGGTAAATATTGATCCCACATACCCTAAAAGTCAAGTGAGAGAGATCTCAACATGTCTTCTAAGGTTTGAATAGTCTGTTTTGATTGTCCATCTATTTGAGGGTGGTAGGCAGTGCTCAAACGATGTTCAGTATCCAAGGCCTTCTGAAGACTCTTCCAGAATCATGAAGTAAAACGGGGATCATGATTAGAAACAATCGATAGGGTTACTCCATGAAGTCTCACAACTTCATTAATATATAGTCTTTCTAGATGTTCCAATGGTAGATCTTCTCTTATAGCAAGAAAATGTGCTGACTTGGTAAGACAATCAACAATGACCCATATTGCATCGTTCCTTCTAAGAGTCTTTGGTTGTCCCATGACAAAGTCCATCATAATATTATCCCATTTCCAATTAGGTATGGGAAGAGGTTACATGACTCCTCCAGGCTATTTCATTCCAGCTTTCACTTGTTGACAAACCATACATCTTGAAACAAAATCAGAAATCTCCATCTTCATGTTCTCCCACCAAAAATGTTTCTTCAAATCTCTATACATTTTGGTGCTCCCAGGGTGTACAGAGAAATTGGAGTTATGAGCATCATCTAACAATTCCATTTTCAGATCATGTATATCGGGAACAGAATGTATCTTCCCAAATTTTAAAATTCTTTCTTCATACACAATGTCTCTCAATCTCCCATCATTCACAGCTTTAATATTCTTTTGAAATTATTCATCATCGGTCTGAAAACTCTTAATTATTTCTAGTAAAGATGGTTTGGCAACCATTTGAAAAAGCATTAATGTTTCACCTTCCATGGTTATTCCCATGTCCATCTTCACTAGATCCATGAAAATTGGATCCCTTTCAATTCTCATATTGTTAAAAAATCCATGATCTTTTCTGCTCAAAGCATATTCCACCTTGTTTGCCTTACCCGGGTGGTAGTGTATCATAAAATCATAATCCTTGAGTAGTTCAATCCATCGCCATTGCCTCATGTTGAGTTCTTTCTGTGAGAAAATGTACTTTAAACTCTTGTCATCAGTATAGATCTCACATTTTTACCATATAGATAATGTCTCCCTTTATTCAAAGAAAAGATTACAGTAGCTAACTCAAGATCATGAGTAGGATAGTTTTCCTCATGAATTATTAGCTATCGTGATGTATAGGCAATAACCCTATCATTCTGGATAAGGACATAACCAAATCCTTTCTTCGATGCATCACTATAAATAACGGACCCATCATTCTACAATAGTAGAGTCAATATACGAGCATTGACTGATCTTCTATTCAGTTCTTCAAAACATTCTTCACACTCTTTTTTCCAAACAAATTTAACCCCTTTACGTGTGAGCTTTGTTAATGGGTTAGCCAACCGGGAAAAATTCTGGACTAAAGGTCGATAATAACCAGCTAAACCAATAAAACTGCGTACCTCAGTTATACGCATTGGTGCAGGCCATTCTTGGATTGCCTTGGTCTTAGAAGGATCAACAGAGATTTCATACTTAGATACAATATGGACAAGAAAAGAGATCTCCTAAAGCTAGAATTCACACTTGCCAAACTTCCCATATAATTCATGTCTTTTAAGAGTCTTCAAGATAATGCACAAGTGATTTTCATGATCTTCGTAGCTTTTGGAGTATACCAAGATATCATAAATAAATACCACCAAAAATTCATCAAGATATTCCTTGAAAACTCTATTCATTAGATCCATGAATATATTGGGTGCATTAGTCATCACAAAAGGCATTACTGTAAACTTGTAATGCCCGTACCTGGTTCGAAATGTTGTCTTCAGAATGACTTCCTTCTTCACACACAACTGATGGTATCTAGATCGAAGGTCAATCTTAGAAAAGTATTTAGCTCCATGGAGTTGGTCAAATAAATCATCAATGCGAGGTAGGGGATACATGTTCTTTATTTTTATAGCATTGATTTACTTGTAGTTGATACATAACCTCATATATCCATCTTTCTTCTTAACAAAAAGGATAGGGGCTCCCCATGGTGAAACACAAGGGAGAATAAATCCATTATTACTTAATTCATCTAGTTGTTTATTTAGTTCAACTAATTCCATAGTGGCCATTCTATAAGGGTTCTTCGATATGGGCCTTGAAACTGGAATTAAATCAATGGAAAACTCAATTTCTCATTCTGGAGGATGTCTAGGTAAATCTTATGGAAACACATAAACATATACTCTCACAAATGGTACATAGTCTATTTGAACATTCCTTTCCTCACCCATAGTCATTTCATTCTCTTCCTCCCTAATAATTTAATTTAGTTGAGCTACTGGGGGTGGGTCTAGGTAAGAATTAGGTGGTGATTATTCTGCCCTAAAGATAAGGTGTTCCTTATCATCATCATCAAAAATAGTAACCTCCTTCTTACAACAAATTTTTGCATCATGGTCCGAAAGCCTGTCCATACTGAGGATTATATCAAATTCAATCATAGGTATGACGATGAGATCCACATATAAATAACATTTATGTGCTCTAATGGGGACTAATTGACAAAACTTTGTTGCAATGATACTTCCCTAAGGAGTTTTGACTGACAACTCCCTTATTAAATCAAATTAGAAATATCTAATTTTCTTAGAAAACTAGGAAGATATGAAACAATGTGATGATCCAGAATTAAATAATGCATTTTCTAAACTTGAGGAAACCATTAAATTACCTACCACCACGTCTTTCGGAGATTCTACCTCAGCAGTAGTGATAGCATAAGCATGGCCTTGATCCCTTATCCTTTTCTGAGGTAAGATCCATTGATGCTTAGTAAATTCATTTGCATAATATCCCATATCCCTAGAGTTGTAGCATTGAACATCGGTAGCTTCTTTCTTCCCCTTGCAATCACAATCTTGGTGGACTTGTTCACCACACTCGTAACAGAATCCCATTCCTTTCAAGCAAGTACCGGGGTGTTTCTTCCCAAATTTACTTCAGGATGGATATTCAACTTTTCCCTTCCTCCCCTTATTTCCATTCCTAAAGTGGTCAGTAGATCTCTTCTTCTCTTTCTTTTCTTTAAAGTCATAAGTCTTAGAGAATTATTTTTCTGTCTTGATAGCACAAGAGACAATATCTTCGTATAACGAGAATGATTGTGACACTAATGCTCGACAAAGAAATGGTTTTAACCCATCAAATAAATGATCAATATTACTTCTTGGGTTATGTATATAATCTCCAGCATACCTTGATAACCTTGTAAAGTTATCCTCATACTTTGTAACATTCTCATCCTCCTTTTGTCTCAGACTCAAAAATTGTATTTCCATATCTTCTCGATGGTCATGAGGAAAGTGTTTTTATAATAAAAGTTCTTTTAACTCCCTCCATTCCATATTTGATACTTCCTCATCATCCTTTGTGTTTTGAATCAAGGACCACCATTGATCAGCATCTCCAGTTAGGCGGTAAACTGCCATGATAACTTTTTCCCTTTCACTACTCCCCAAAGCTTGAAATATTTTCTCTATGGAATTTATCCATTGCTTAGCTACTAAGGGATTTGTACTCCCATTGAACATTGGTGGTTGTTTCCTCATGAAGCTATCTAACATTGATCCTCCACACTGCGGATCAGGGTGCTCCATATGGGTAAGGTTATTATTCATAACCTGAGTGAGTTGACCTAGTATGGTGATTAGCTGATCAGCACCAGTTGCATTACCAGCTCAACTATAATTATCTTGAGAAGGAGGTAAATCCTTACATGGAGTGCGTTCATTGATACAGTTTCCATTTCTTCCACTAGGCACCATTTCTAAACAATGGCATAAACTAGATCAGTTTATGAATCAAACTACATAATTCCATACTTATAAAACACTTAACCTAAATTGAACTATTTATATATATAATCAATAATCATAAAAATGTTTTCTTTGAGGATGTATATACTCATAAACCCTTCATAATGGTTTGTAAAGAAAATGAGAATTATCCTAAGCATATCCCCCAGGAGTGTCGTAACCAAAAGTGCAGCAAGGCCCGTTGTCGTGCACCAGTTCCCATTAGAGTCTAGCTCAAAGCAGTGTTTTTGGGTTTTACCCCTAGGTACATCTGTGCCAGAGCCGCCTCTACCTGCTCGTATCCAGACAGGAATTTATTTCTCTAAAAACTCACAAAATCTCTACAATACCAAAATTCTAGGAAGTTCTTCTATACTAATCCTCAAAGTTTATATTAGGGTTATGTGCTCTAATTAGAGTTTATCTAAATATTACTTCTAAGGTTTGTACAAAACTTTTTATGATACCAACTATAATGCCCCAACCCCAGTTACCTAGAGTCAGTGCATTATTACATAACATTGACATGATCACAAAAGATCAAGTCTCTAAAGACCAATTAGTTTAGTATCCTTGGAAGAACTAGATACATTCATAAAGTTTACATTACATCATAATGTGAAAACTACAAAAACATCTTGTCTCCACACTCATATACCCTTATACTATCCCTACAGGTCATTCATAAAATACTTCTTCACATCCTGGGAAAAATAAAACATAGAATGGGGTGAGCTCAAATTCCCAGTAAGGATAACAATATAGTGGAAACTTTCATAAATAATCATAAACATTTAAGGCAATGTATAACTAAAATTAAAGCCTTTTAAACTTGAACTTCGACATAATATGGAAAAAATAAAATGAAATAATTCCATTTACTTATTCACATGGATATTCTATTAGTCGAATAATCACATTCAGTATCAATAAACACGTTCATAATGATGGAATGCATAATTCCAGACTATCATAACCACATAGTCAAGGCCTTGTGCCAAGACTACGAATAAGATTTTGTCAAGTCCTTCTTCCAAGACACTAGTTTGTCTCATGATACCTACGGATGCATCGAGGAGCTATAGCGGGCTCCACCCATCACTTATTAAGTCCAATGCATTCCTCATATGAATAGGTTTAAACATAACATAAACATTTGTTTTAAAACTAGAATACGAAATATCAATACTTTATCCATAAACCATGAATTATATAAAAATAACACATCCACAGTCAAACATATCACAAAACCTTCAATAATATATGAATATTTTGTATCAAAATAAATCAACTTCAAATAAGCTTAAAATCCCTCAACAGATGTTGACATGGATGAAATCAAAACTATTTGAGAGAAATATCTCTTCTTTTGAAATAATTTAAAAGACACATAATTATAAAATAAACCATTTACTTTGAAAATATTCTTATAATAATTTAAGGGAAGCTTCAATGATTTTATAATGGTGTAAAATAGCCACACCCACCGTATAAGTTAAAAAAAGACATTCTTACCTTAATTTTGTTGAAAAGGATAAAAAGGACCTTTTTGGAAAGAGACAAAAATATTCCTTTATAAAAATCTTATAAAAATTCAACAAGGGTATAAATGACTTTAACCCATAGTCTATAAAATAGTAATAATGATTTGAAATACATTTTTAAGAAACATGGATGTGGATGATAAAGAGGTCTCAGTAGATAATTACGTATAAAGAACCTCGGATAATGAAGAGATTGTGAAATAAACCCTTACCATGTACTTTTCCTTGGTTAAGGGTATGTTAACCTCCTTTATAATGGTGAAATAATTGTTATCAAATAATTAAAGAATCATATACAATAATATTATATCATATATGATCATTAAACATTTCTTTGTTAATAATATCATAGTATTATCATCGTTGCGGGTGTTAACATACTCATTTTCTTTTATATGTTTTGTTAATTAAGACGTGTTTGTTGTGGATAGGTTTTATCTTATTCATATCCATAATGATATCAAGTCCTTAAACATTATTTTTAATCATCAAATTAGAATTATACTTGAATGGATACGATAGGGAATGAATCTCATCGCGTTCGTGGAGATGGTAGTTCGTACGTACACACGAGCGACAATATCACTCTTTTGATATTAAAATAATATATAATTGGATATTATATCATATATACAGAACAATTAACATGTTACATATATTATTTAAATGAATTAAACATCATTATTATACCCATACAAATAATAACGTTTTGAAAAACAATTACACCACGGCGTGGAGACGGTAAGTCGTACCTACACACGTATGGTGACATGTCATTAAAAAGATAGATAGAATACTGAATATGGTTGTACCATATTTATAATAACATCACAGTATATATAAGATACTGGAGTTATTATTTTATAATGGGAATAACAAAGAAAGAAGAAGTTGAAGAAGAAAGGAACTTGAAAGAGGGTGTTGAAAACATTACCTCTTCTTCGAGTTCTTCCTTTTGATTTGATCAAAAGGGCTCCATAGGTTGGATTTATGATAAAACTAAGGCCTCTAGGTTTAATTGAGGGAAGTTGAGAGGATATTAGGGAAGGTATTGGCTGAAAAAAAAAGTCTTTGAAGGTGTGAATTAGAGAGAAGGGGGAGTGCCCTTTTATAAGAGGGGTGAGGGGCACCTTAGGAAAAACTTAGAAATATTATTTTATAATAAATTAATATTCGGTTTATAAGGGCTACAATGTGACTTATTTTGAGTATATAGTGGTTGTGGGTCTAAATACTTTCATTAAATATATTTTAGATAGGTTTGGGGTACTAAATTAACTTTATCATTAATATTTAACTCTTAGTTAAATAGTTTGACATTTACCATGTATCTTTGTATTTTTATATTATATGGTTAATAAACTTATCGTATACATACAAGAGAACCATAAGTGGTTCATTAATGATACAAATATCATTATATAAGTCTCTTGGCCGAACCATAGATTTTCAGAAATTCAATATCAATTAATAATATAATATTTGTTTTAAAAACTCTTTTATGTCAATTTTGACACTATTTGGTATTTGATTTTTGTGAAAATCATAACAGCATGATTACTTCGAAAAAACATAATTAAATAAATAATAACGTGTCATATTAACCTATAAAATTCTTTTAATTCATAAAAAGTCTCAAATTCCATTTATTTTGATATTTATAATATCAATTATTATAATATTTCATTAATTAGATAATTAATGCATCACCATTGTGTCATAAATAAATTAAATTATTTAATTTCTAAAAATTATTAATAAAATACCATTATGTATGAAATATTTTTATCTTTCTAATGAATATTTACAATCGAATTTATCTTATGCATAACCCTATGTTAAAAATGTTTTAGTTATTAAACTTTGGTTTTAACTCTTTTAACTCTTCTTTGAATTAAATAATAATAAATGTCCTAATCTAATCCAAGTGGACCTAAATGATAATATTTTATTCCTAAGGTTTTTTTTGGTCGATATACACTTGTCCAATAGAATTAATACATGTTTTGGGGTAATATTAATATTCTTTTTACCCTTAGTTACCCTATTTACTTTTAATCGTGGTAAATAAAAGCAGAAAGTTATTATTCACCAAAAAAATATGTTTATCTTATTCAACCAAATTTTACTCCTTTATATTAACCATGTCTCTCGATTTTTCGAAATTCCACTCACAGAAGCATTAAAATTAAGTTTTATGTGAATTTGAAAATTCTCCTAGGAGGTGGGTAAAAGACGGTGAAAAGTTCAATAAAATTTTTATATATCTAAAATTATTCGAAATTTACTCCAATTAATTAAATTAAACTTATATAGGTATTATGTATCTATTTTGACCTTAATTAAATTTAAATAAAATAAATAATTATTTAAATAAAAATTTGGTTTTAAACTATAACTCAGTGTTTTTACTATTTATCAAAAATTGAAAGTTTTCAGAAAAATACCAAAAATTGACCCTAAGCTAATTTTGAAATTACATATCCAAAAATGAAGTCCATTTTGTAAGATAAAATTTATAAAATTTTAAAAATTGGGGATTACTATTCATTACGGCTAGTTTGATTGGTTGTGGCGTGTGTTTGAACTCGAAGTTGCGTACAACACACGCTACTATATTATTCAAAGAGAATTATACCGTGGAAGCTTGGGGTGTTACAAGTATTTCCCTCATATTCTTTGAACAAATATGGAAAAGGAGTTACTTGAGCTTAAGCAAAAGGATGATGTATCTGTTGGAATATACGAGGTGAATTTTACAAGTCATCCAAGGTATGCATCTGGATTAATCATCCAACCTGAAAGTAAAGTTGATCGATTCTTTAGTGGCTTAAATCCAAGTCTTTGAAAGTCATTAACTATAAGAGAGTTCAGTATCTATGAAGAAATTGTGCATTTTTCTACCAAGGTATAAGTAGAAATTGGTGTTACATATCAATCTCATTGTTTTTACAAGTAACGAAAGATGGAGTTCAGGGAAAAATCACAAAAAAATGGTGAAAATAAGACGAATGTTTTGTTATGATCAAAGTGTGGAAAGAAGCATGGTGAAGATTGTCTTAAAGGGACAAGAAAATGTTGTAAGTGTTGAAAATAAGTTCATCAATTAGCTGAGGGTCGAGGTAATGGAAAAAAGGTAGCTAATGATGTGAATAGAGAAAGACTACATAGAACGCACCACCAACACTTCAATGCTACAAGTTCTAGGAAATGGGGAATTATGCTAACCAATGCCCTAATCAAAGGGTTATTGATGATCGACATCAAAAACCTCTTAAGGAAAATTTAAAGACCTGGAAATTTCAAGGAAAACTTTTTCTTAATTTTCTTTGGAATTTTACAAGAACGCAGTTTCTGACGGCACCTGATTCCGAGGCCCGGTGTGCCCGGAATTAATTTCCGAAGTTTGGCTCAAGTACGTTCAGTGAACGAGCGAGCGGGTTTTTCTATCTTTTGAACCGATGCTCGGAATTGAAATCTGATGGCACCGATGAAACCGCAACGTCGGTAATCGCTTAAGGGAACCTTTACCGTAGTTGCGTTTGTGCGGGAGAAGAAGTGTATTAATGGGGTTTAATTAAAAAAAGTAAATAAAATTGTTAAGTCAATTTTACTTCTTTTTCAAGGTTGTTAGTTTCTCCCATGGGAAGATGGTGGTGGGGCCCACAACCACCCATCTTCCCATATGTGGATAATTAAAAGGGTGGGGCCCACACGAACCCCCACCTTTTCAAATTTTTCCATAACTCCCTAACCCCTCTTAACCCCTCACATTCCTAACACCCCATTAACTCACCTTCTTTAATATTTGACACTTATTCTATTTAATTTGGTGATTTACATGTAAGTTTCTGAAATTCAAACAATTGAATTTCAAATGCTTTGTTGTGTTAATAATATAAGTTTAGAACTTATTTTATTAGGGGTTGGTGTTGGGTTGTTTGAGAGCTTTTTGGAGAAAAAGCTAAGGAACACCTTCTTCAACATCGACGAAGAACGCGAAGAACACCATTCTTCAACGAAGAACTTCTCTGCCGAAGAACACGGTTCTTCCGCGATGCCATATCCGCGACGCGACGTTCTTCTTCCACGGCATCTCTTCTGCGACAGTTTTCCTCGACGGAATCGTCATCAACGACTTCGAATTCCGCTTCGCGACGTCGACGTTCTCCCGCGGCGCCCGACCTCCGCGACGCTTGTCTTCCGCGGGTCATTGACGAACATCGTTCCTGAACCGAGGTAGGGGATTATTGTTAATTTATTTATTTTTCTGTTCATGATTCTAGTTTATCGATCATTGTGGATTTTTCGACTAGATGTTATCATTTAACGAGAGGGGGGTCGGACCGCACAAACACGGCCGAACCCCCCTCCTATGTTCATGTTTGATTCTTATGGATGGAGCGGAATGACGTGTTGTCGTCGCACCACGCGAGAATCACACGGCAAGTATTACGCGATGCCGTCACGCAGCACCATGAAAAGAAAGAACAAGGACGCGACGCCTTCACGCCGAGCTGAAGAACCACGAAGACTGCGCGTTTCATTTTTGACGTGCGGATTGACGGGCGACGACGAAGCAGGCCGTTTGGGCGTTTGAATCCCTTCGCAGTGAAGGTGGGGTCCCGGGGGGACCATAGGCGAAGATGGAAGAACGAATGGACCACCGGAGCGCATCCGGTGGTCCGCAGAAGGCGGCGGCGGCGCGCCACACCGGCGCGGCGGCACCGGCGACCGGCGGCGGCGGCGCGCCGCCGGAAGGAAGGCGGCCGGCGAACCGCCGGCCACAATTAGCGACGAAGGGCGGGGGAGCCGCGCACCCCGCCCGCGATTCGGCGCGGCCACGCTGGTCGAGCCGCGGCCGGCCGGTCGGGCCGGACCACGCCGGACCGAACCGGACCGAGCCGGGCCGGGCCGGGCCGGCCCGGGCCCAGACCCCCGTTTTCGGACCACTTTCGGTAAAATGCTCGTAAGTTGAGCTACAGGCCTCCAAACGACTCTCCGTCAGCGGCAACGCGATCCTTGGATCGATACGGTCGTTTCGGTATATCGCACTCAAGGTTTTGGATTACTTTGGGTTCGGCCGGGTTGGTTCGGATACGAAACCAACCGGGCCCTCGGAGCGGAAACGCTTCTATCTTAAGCTCTGGAGGTCCGATTGATGTGCCGTCGACTTTAATGGATTCATCTAAGTGAGACAGACCTTTTGGCTTACTCCGATCGAGGTTTGGATGTCGTCGGAGTGCGGTCGGGTTGGTTCACTCACGAAACCAACCGGGCCCCTGGAACGAAAAAGCCAATAACTCACAGACCGGGCATCTGATTGACGTGTCATCTGTCTTGTTGCGAGCATGTTGACGATACGGAACTTTTGACATCCTCCACCCGAGTTTTGGATGTAGTTGGGTTATAGCCGGGTTGGATTGTACTCGAAATCCAACCGGGCCCCTGGAACGGAATAAGATGATATCTTTCAGACATGACGTTCGTTTGACAAACCGTCAGCAGCGTTGTTGATCTCGTCGAGAAACGGTCCCTATGAGTATACCCTATGAGATTTTGGGGTACAGTTGAGATACGGCCGGGTTGGTTCGCTTACGAAACCAACCGGGCCCCTGGGACGAAAAGGCTAATAACTCACAGACTGGGTGTCCGATTGACTCACTGTCTGTTGCATTGAGACCCCTATGACGAAGCGGTCCTCTGTGATACTTCTTCGTGTGAATTTGAAATACTTGGAGTATCGACTTGTAGCTCGTGGAGCGGACCCTCCCAGAGATGAGCGTACGGAGTACGGAGACCGTGTAGCTGGCAGAGACCTGAAGACTGCTTGTCCGATTCGATTCGGAGTGACTTACGTAGCCCAGTGGGGAGCACTACTTTGTGAGGTGGCAGACCCACAGTGGAAGAGCACTACTATGTGAGGTGGCAGACCCGCGGTACTCGACAGGAGGAGTACCTCTGTAGGCTATGAGGGGGGAGCACTACTGTGTTTGGGTGGCAGACCCCGGCGGGAAGCACTACTGTGTGAGGTGGCAGGCCCGCGGTACTCGACAGGAGGAGTACCTTAGCAGTCTTAGGTTAGTGAGCAGTACCTCGGAGTCGTGACAAGACCACTGTACACTCCAGAGATGGAGCTCTTCAGTAGTTACGGTTTTGATAATGAAAAGCCTGGTTGAGCTGAGACTTTTGATCCTTGTGTTTCCTCATGATTGAGATGGGTCACTTGATAACTTAGGTATATGTATGGGCATATACCTGGGTAGTGGTTATCCGTTGATTTCGCAATCCTTGTATTTTTTCATGATTGAGATGGGTTACTTGATAACTTATGAATATGTATGAGCATATATCTAAGTAGAGGTTATCTGTTGAGATCTTCTTGTGGTTATCCTTGTTGTTTTAGTGAGACCTTGAGGGTCTCGAGGTCCCTAATGAGTATCGTTATACTCACCCCTGCACGGGCTATGCCCGCACCTTGTTGTGTTGGTTGCAGATGACGGGCAGTGCTGACGGAGGCCGAGTGTTCGAGGACAAGTCAGTACCCGGAGGTGGACTACACGACGTGACGACTCACAGAGGAGGTTGACAGATGAGAGTGTGGAGGAGGCTATCTGTACCTACCCTTCATGTAGGATCAGTGGTGGACGACCAGGAGCTGCGCTATCTGTACCTACCCTTCAGGTAGGATCCGAGTAGGACGACCCAGGAGCTACTTCCTTCTTCCAGTTGTTTGATTTTTTGCTGTTGTACCTTGTTCAGTTGTAGTCGTACTTTATTTTGGGTTTGTATTCTGGCCCATTTACTTTTCCTCATTTCTTTTGTACTTAGTGTCTTGCTTCCTCTTGTACTCTGTGGTGCTTGTTTTCTTTTATAAAGGCAATGTTTTCCCATTTATCGGGATTTTACGCCTTTGGTGCTAGTCGCCAGCCCCTGGCCTATGGAAGGCGGGCTTGGGGTAGTCACGGCACGGGCCCCGAGGAAAGGTCGTGACATAATTGGTATCAGAGGAGTTCGGTTCTACCGCAAAACTTATAACTCTGATGTTTCTTTTTGTAAAGCAATAGTGTTAAGAGTACCGAGTGTGGTTTTCAGTTCAGGGAGTCCCGTGTTGGTGCGGGCGGCCGACGTATTCATACACCAGGACCCTGACAACTGATTTATGACTTTGTGCACGAAAACACTTATTGCGTGGGTGTTTTCTAGAAGTTTTATTTAAATGTCAACTCAAACCAGGTCAGCTCACCAGGGATAATATTTTGACCGTGTAACGTTGTTTGTTTCTTTCAGGATGCCTCCCCGCGGATGACCAGCTAGAGCCCCGAGAGTTGTTCGTACTGACAGCCCGCCGAGCGACGTGGCCTCAGTACAGGGCTCTATCCCAGTTGAGGCACCAGCGGAGGCACCAGCAGTACTACTACCCGTTGGGCCACCGATGCCACCAGCCCCAGCAGTAGAGGATGCACGTCGCTTGAGCACACTGCATGAGTTCTAGCGCCAGAGGCCACCCAGGTTTCAGGGAGGGACGGACCCGCAGGCGGCTGAGGATTGGATGGAGGCTGTGGTGATAGTCTTCAGGCTAGTGGGGACGCCGACAGATTTCATGGTGATCCTTGCTGCCAGCCTTCTTCAGGCAGCAGCAGGAAGATGGTGGAGCCTGATGCTTCAGATTCATGACGAGGCGACACATCTATGGGCAGACTTCGAGAGCCTGTTTCGGGCGGAGTTTGTACCAGCCACCCTTCGAGTGGTGCGTATATAGGAGCTACTTCAGCTGCGGAAGGGCATCATGTCAGTGGCGCAGAACTCAGCGAGATTCATAGACCTCTCGCGCTACTCCACAGATATGGTACGGGACCCGTTCTTCAGGGACCAAACCTTCGAGCAGGGGCTCAGGCGGGAGATCAGAGCTTCGGTTGTATCGCAAAATATTCTGACGCAGACAAGAGTGTTGGAGCAAGCCCTCTTAGTGGAGAGTTTCCTTGCTGAGCAGTCTCCAGCAGTAGGACCCACCACTAGCCGGCTTGCGGTAGAGTCTTCTGTAGTGGGCAGTAGACAGATGACGCAGGGGTCCAAGAGGACCAGACCTACAGGTGGTCGACCGCGTGACTCAGGGTCGGTAGTGCGAGCCACCAAGGGAAGTGATAGAGCCAGACCTGCCATGAAGTGTTACTCATGCGGCGGAATTGGTCACATATCACGTGACTGTCCGACCCACCATGCAGATGACCAGCAGTTAAATGAAGAACCTCCGAGGCAGAGGCAGAGGTTCGATCAGGGCGGACCGTAAGGAGCAGGCGGGCATGGCAGAGGAGCTGGCCGTGCAGCTGGAGGTGGACGACGCTTCGGGATGTTGCCACCACTACCACCAGGAGGCCCACCCTGACCGCAGGGGACAGGAGGACATGGGAGAGCTCAGCTTCAGGCAGCTGAGGCCTATGGTCATGGAGCTCCGGAAGCAGATGGACAGGAGCGGGACTAGCTTCCGACTTGGAGGCTATTAATCCTGTTGCTTCTAGTTTTTTTGATGTTGTCTGTAGTTGCTTTGTGTATTTGTACTATGAGCTGCAATAATTAAAAGACACTTATCTTTGTGATGTTTTCTTTCCTGTCCTTTTTTTGGTTGATACTGAGTGGTCCCAATTAAGACTGTTGACTTGACCCTCACTTTCGAGTTTTCTACTGAAGGAGACCTAGTTACCACACACTGATGCCGACAGTGTGACTCGACCCTTGGAGACAAGAGTGACATTTGGATCTCTTGGTAGTTACCTCGAGGCCTTACGACGTCATCCATGGCATGAATGCATCATTCATGTCAGGATTGACTATATTAGGCAACGAATGTGGTTCATCCAGGGGATGAGACCGGATTTTCTCTTATCCGCAAAGAAGAAATCATAGCAGCTCTTGTGAGACTAGAGAAGGTCCAGGTCATCCAAGAGCGGATGAGGACGGCACAGGGCCGACAGAAGCCTTATGCTGACAGGACTTGGAGGCCTCTAGAGTTCGAGGATGACCATCACGTCCTTATACGAGTCTCACCTCGACGAGGTTTACGGAGATGTGGCCAGGGAGGCAAGTTATCTCCGAGGTTCAACGGACCTTTCTAGGTCCTCAGCTGGGTAGGCGAGGTGGTTTACCGCTTGACCCATCCACTTCAGTTGCACTAGGTGCACGACATTTTTCATGTATCTCAACTGAGGAGATATGTGGTCGACCCTCCACATATCATCGACCATGAGGAGCTGGACGATGGCGATGGGGTGTCTTTCATGGAGGTTCTAGTGGGGATCGAGGATCGACAGGAGTGGATCCTACGAGGACGATCGATTCCTTGGGTGAGCTTTCTTTGGCAGTACGGGAACCTCCAGGTAAGCACATGGGAGTGAAAGGCTCAGATGTGTGCTCTGTACTACTTTTGTAACCCTAGTTGTGTTGAAGCTTTATGGGGAAGTAAAGCCCTGAGGTGGGAGAAATGTAAAGACCTGGAAATTTGAAGGAAAATTTTTTCTTAATTTTCTTTGGAATTTTACAAGAACGTAGTTTCTGACGGCGCCTAATTCCGAGGCCCGGTGTGCCCGGAATTAATTTCCGAAGTTTGGCTCAGGTACGTTCAGTGAACGAGCGAGCGGGTTTTTCTATCTTTTGAACCGATGCTCGGAATTGAAATCTGATGGCACCGATGAAACCGCAACGCCGATAATCGCTTAAGGGAACCTTTACCATAGTTGCGTTTGTGCAGGAGAAGAAGTTAATTAATGGGGTTTAATTAAAAAAAGTAAATAAAATTGTTAAGTCAATTTTACTTCTTTTTCATGGTGGTTAGTTTCTCCCATGGGAAGTTGGTGGTGGGGCCCACAACCACCCATCTTCTCATGTGTGGATAATTAAAAGGGTGGGGCCCACACGAACCCCCACCTTTTCAAATTTTTCCCTAACTCCCTAACCCCTCTTAACCCCTCACATTCCTAACACCCCATTAACTCACCTTCTTTAATATTTGACACATGTTGTATTTAATTTGGTGAGTTACATGTATGTTTTTGAAATTCAAATAATTGAATTTCAAATGCTTTGTTGTGTTAATAAAATAAGTTTAGAACTTATTTTATTAGGGGTTGGTGTTGGGTTGTTTGAGAGCTTTTTGGAGAAAAAGATAAGGAACACCTTCTTCAACATCGATGAAGAACGCGAAGAACACCATTCTTCAACGAAGAACTTCTCCGCCGAAGAACACGGTTCTTTCGCGACGCCGTATCCGCAACGCGACGTTCTTCTACCACGTTGTCTCTTCCACGACGGTTTACCGTGACGGAATCACCGTTAACGACTTCGAATTCCGCTGCGCGATGTCGACGTTCTCTCGCGACGCTCGACCTCCGCGACGCTTGTCTTCTGCGGGTGGTTGATGAACACCGTTCCTGAACCGAGGTAGGGGATTATTGTTGATTTATTTATTTTTCCATTCATGATTCTAGTTTATCGATCATCGTGGATTTTTCGTCTAGATGTTATCATTTAATGAGAGGGGGTCGGACCGCACAAACACGGCCGAACCCCCCTCCTATGTTCATTTTTGATTCTTATGGATAGAGAGGAATGATGTGGTGTCGTCGCACCACGCGAGAATCACATGGAAAGTATTACGCGACGCCGTCACGCCGCGCCGTGAAAAGAAAGAACAAGGACACGACACTGTCGCGCCGCGCTGAAGAACCATGAAGACGGCGCGTTTCATTTTTGACGTATGGATTGACGGGCGACGACGAAGCAGGCCGTTTGGGCGTTCGAATCCCTTCACAGTGAAGGTGGGGTCCCGGGGGGACCATAGGCGAAGACGGCAGAAGGAACGGACCACCGGAGCGCATCCGGTGGTCCGCGAAAGTCGACGGCGGCGCGCCTCACCAGCGCGGCGGCGCCGGTGACAGGCGGCGTCAGCGCGCCGCTGGAAGGAAGGCGGCCGACGAACCGCCGGCCTCAATTAGCGGTGAAGGGCGGGGGAGCCACGCACCCCGCCCGCGATTCGGCTCGGCCACGCTGGCCGAGCCGCGGCCGGCCGGTCGGGCCAAACCGAGCCGGACCGAACCGGACCGAGCCGGACCGGGCCGGGCCCAGCCGAGTCGGACTCGGGTCGAGTCGACCCGGTTCGACCGACCCAGGGGGGTCGGGCCGGGTCGGCCCGGGCCCAGACCGCCGTTTTCAGATCACTTTCAGTCAAATGACCGTAACTTGATCTACAGGCCTCCAAATGACTCGCCATCAGCGGCAACGCGATCCTTGGATCGAGACGGTCGTTTCGGTATATCTCACTCAAGGTTTCGGATTACTTTTGGTTCGGCCGGGTTGGTTTGGATACGAAACCAACCGGGCCCTCGGAGCGGAAACGCTTATATCTTAAGCTCCGGACGTCTGATTGACGTGCCGTCGACTTTAATGGATTCCTCTAAGTGAGGCGGATCATTTGGATTACTCCGCTCGAGGTTTGGATGTCGTCGGAGTGCGGTCGGGTTGGTTCGCTCACGAAACCAACCGGGCCCCTGGAACGAAAAGGCCAATAACTCACAGACCAGGCGTCTGATTGACGCGCCGTCTGTCTCGTTGCGTTCTTGTTGACGATACAGAACTTTTGGCATCCTCCACCCGAGTTTTGGATATAGTTGGGTTATAGCTGGGTTGGATTGTACCCGAAATCCAACCGGGCCCCTGGAACAGAAAAAGATGATATCTTTCAGACAGGACATCCGTTTGACGAACCGTCAGCGGCGTTGTTGATCTCGTCAAGAAACGCTCCCTATGAGTATACCCTATGATAGTTCGGGGTACGGTTGAGATATGGCCGGGTTGGTTCACTTACGAAACCAACCGGGCCCCTGGGACAAAAAGGCTAATAACTCACAGACCGGGCGTCCGACTGACACGCCGTCTGTTGCGTTGAGACCCCTATGACGAGGCGGTCCTTTGTGATACTTCTTCATGGGACTTTGAGATACATGGAGTATCGACTTGTAGCTCGTGGAGTGGACCCTCCCAAAGACGAGCGTACGGAGTACGGAGACCGTGTAGCCGGTAAAGACCTGAAGAATGCTTGTCCGATTCGATTCGGAGTGACTTACGTAGCCCAATGGGGAGCACTACTTTGTGAGGTGGCAGACCCACAGTGGAGGATCACTACTATGTGAGGTGGCAGACCCGCGGTACTCGACAGGAGGAGTACCACTGTAGGCTATGAGGGGGGAGCACTACTGTTTTTGGGTGGAAGACCCCAACGGGAAGCACTACTGTTTTTGGGTGGAAGACCCCAACGGGAAGCACTACTGTGTGAGGTGGCAGGCCCGCGGTACTCGACAGGAGGAGTACCTCAGCAGTCTTAGGTTAGTGAGCAGTACCTCGGAGTCGTGACAGGACCACTGTACACTCCAGAGATGGAGCTCTTCAGCAGTTATGGTTTCAATAATGAAAATCCTGGTTGAGCTGAGACTTTTGATCCTTGTGTTTCCTCATGATTGAGATGGGTCACTTGATAACTTAGGTATATGTATGGGCATATACCTGGGTGGTGGTTATCCGTTGATTTCGCAATCCTTGTGTTTTCTCATGATTGAGATGGGTAACTTGATAACTTAGGTATATGTATGGCCATATATCTAAGTAGAGGTTATCTGTTGAGATCTTCTTGTGGTTATCCTTGTTGGTTATTGAGACCTCGAGGGTCTCGAGGTCCCTACTGAGTATCGTTATACTCACCCCTGCACGGGCTATGCCCGCACCTCGTTGTGTTGGTTGCAGACGACGGGCAGTGCTGACGGAGGCCGAGTGTTTGAGGACGAGTCAGTACCCGGAGGTGGACTACACGACGTGACGACTCACAAAGGAGGTTGACGGATGAGAGCATGGAGGAGTCTATATGTACCTACCCGTCAGGTAGGATCAGTGGTGGGCGACCAGGAGTTGCGCTATCTGTACCTACCTTTCAGGTAGGATCCGAGGAGGACGACCCAGGAGCTGCTTCCTTCTTCCAGCTGTTTGACTTTTTGTTGTTGTACCTTGTTCAGTTGTAGTCGTACTTTCTTTTGGGTTTGTATTCTGGCCCATTTACTTTTCAGCATTTCTTTTGTACTTAGTGTTTTGCTTCCGCTTATACTCTGTGGTGCTTGTTTTCTTTTATAAAGGCAATCCCTTCCCAGTTATCAGGATTTTATGGCTTTGGTGCTAGTCGCCAGTCCCTAGCCTATGGAAGGTGGGCTTGGGGTAGTCACGGCACGGGCCCCGAGGACGGGTCGTGACAGAAAAGGACAAAGGGAAGTCACATGAAATCACTATTAGTGGTGTTTAATATGAAAATGAGGTGGTGGAATGATTAATTGTTTATGTAACGGGATTCCAAAATAGTGTTGTGGAATCTCATTTATAGTATCATTGAATATTGGAATATCTATGTATTGGTTTTCAATAATTGTATGGTACCGGTAACCATGAAAAGTGATTGAAATATTTTTGGAAAGAAGATGATATGCGCATAATGAAGGGATGTGGAGAAAATAATATGTTTGATAGTATTAATGAGCTCATGACTGATATAAGGAAAAAGTGATATCATGGTTTGAGTATATAGAAATTTTGGGATTTTGGTATGTCGAAAGATTTAACTTTTGATAGCATTCATGTTTTCACTAAGGTTCAATAGAAATTCATGTTTCAAGAGAAAACATTATTTAGGTATTCAAATGTTTAGAATGTGACCAAAAAGATATATCTTATGATATATGGAGGATAAATGATGGTATTCACATGCTTGGTAGATGACCCCTCTAGTAATATTTTTCTTTATACTATGAGATTGGACATAAGTATTTTGGATAAGCCTAAAAATTGGAATGGATTAATTTACACATTAGATAGTATTGTTTAAGGCTATAACTTTTTGATATTATTTCTGGAATGTTATAATAATGCAGTTTTAGAAAAAGGACAACACGTAGGACAGGTGCCAACCTGTCACGTCGTACAAGGCTGCAGGAATCAAACCCTCAACCGAAGTGAGACATTCCTTTATCGCCTACCTCTATCCTACAAGATGTATTTGGTTTTTAAAAATTGGTTATATTTTATTAAGAAGTATGATATATGAAGTATAAGTCCATTTTTGAAACTATATACGATTAATCTCAACATAGATGGACTTATGTGTATTTAATATCTTTTTCTAACCTTATGTTTGAGACAGATGGAAGGACCTATCATTCTATTTCATGATCTGCTAACACTTCAAGAATGAAAATTCAACATCATTTCTTTAAGAGATGAAGTGGAAATTGTTCAAGTCATGAACAATGGTGAGATTGTACCAGAATCAAGTAAGTATTTATATTAATTCAAAAACATTCTTCATCATTATGGAAAGGATCTTGAAAATAAAAAATGTTATCCAAGTACCTTCATATTTGATTAATCATATGGTACCTTAGATCATCACAAATATATGTCTTTGTGATTATTGTATTTTTCATACCCATGTTCTCTACCACTCTCCATCAGAACTTGATGGTTATATTGCTCTTCCATATCCATGTTTTCACCTATGTTCTCCTATGTGAAAACCCAGTGATGAGTTACATTGGGTAACAGTTACATTTATTAATTTACTTGTTAAAATTAAGATTTAGTATTCCTTTTTACGATGTGGGTTTCCATGAAAGAAACTTTCACATTATAAAAAATCTATAACCCTCACGAATTTTTATGGAGAAATTCATTTTAAAGGGGGTTGAATGTTACACCCTGAGATTTTATGAGAAATAATCTTTTTAATTTCATTGATGTCTTGTGGTTTAAGGTACACCAAGATTATCTTTCGCTATACAAAAAATAGTATTATCTTGTAGTATACGCAAACAGTATTCTTTTCTTGTGTTGCACGCAAGAGCAACCTTCCTCAATAGTGTGTGTTGTACGCAATACCGAGTTTCACTAAACAATGATATTTTGTTATAATATTGTTATGAACTAGCCATTATGAATAGTATTAACCACATTTTTTATTTTGTAAAATTATCAGTCATCTTTCACGTATTCTAGAACATGGTATGAGAACAAAATAAAACTTTCAGGTAAAATAAGTATTTTTCAAAAAAATGCAGTTTTTCTACCTTTTGATGGTGAACCCACCGTAAATATAGTTTCTGACACATTTATGAGTTCAATTTGACCAAATAAACTTATTAATTACAATAATTATATAAAAATTTACGTTAGATAATTTTTTAATATTTTTCTGTTAAATTTAATATTTTGAAGAATAGTAAAAATACACTAATTGTTAATTAAAAACAAATTTTTCATCCAGATAATTTTTATGGAGAAATTATAATATTTAATGGTATTAAAGTATAAATAGAATATATTTTTACCATTTAATATAATTTAAGTCATTATTATTAATTTTACATTGAATTCATAGTTAAAAACATTTCAATATTTTACAATGTTTTAACTTTGGAAACCCATTTTCACAAAAATGGGATTAATTTTAAATTAAATAATGAAACTCCTGTGTATTTAATTTGAAAAAATTTATTCCAAATTTGGAATCATTATGCCCAAATTATGATAATAGGCTACTTTTTATTTTTGGGCATTATGAATAGTAACTACGGTAAATTTTATTTACAACAGTTAAAGGTAAATAAAATAATTAAGGGTAAAAATATAATTATAAAATTACACTAACACTTGTCTTGATATCATTGGTTGATTAAATTTCTCTCTAAAACATACTTGGGTCGAAATTAAATCTATTAGAACCCCCTTGGATGGGATTAAGACCTTTAATTTATTTTATCAAAAGGAAAGACAAATATGTCTCACTCCAAATTTATTAATTAAAATATTTTTAATTTAAGGTTATATAGAATGTAAATTATATTATAAATACTAGTTTGAAAGATATTTTTTTTCTTCATCATGGTAATTTATTTTCAATTTTTAAGAAATATATAATTACCTTAATAGCTTATACATTAATGATGCGGAAATTATTTATTTAGTGAAAAATCAATAATATAGTTTTTATTTAAAAAATAATACCCATAAAAAGGACCCAAAACGTAACAAAAAAATATTTTTCGAGTATATCTACACTATAATCATCCAAAGGTAGACTTGGGGAGCATTTGGAGCCTTAAAAAACAGATTATGAAATTTATATTATTTTATTTTAAATGATGTCAATGTTGTCACCTTCATAATTTAATAAACATATCATTCTAAAGGTTGGGTGTTTTAGAAGATAAATTCGACTAAAAGTATTATTATGAAATATATTAGATTTCTCTTCATAATAGTATTTTATTTTTAATTTTTATGCAACAAATCAGTATATTATATAATCATACAAAAATGTTCTAGAAATTATTTTTTAAGAGAAATATCAAATAAATGGTTTTAAAAATATTCAAATAAATATTATATGAAGTAATAAGTGTGCTCTACATATTTTCAATATGAATATGACATGTTATTAATATATTTAATATTTTTGATCTAATATATCCCTTGTGTGGATTTTATTTAAATTCAAATAAATGAATGGTGTCAAAATTGACAACATTGGTATTGTATAAAAATAACATATTATTAAATTGTTTAAAAATCACAAAGATATTTAAACATTATAAATTGAATTTTATATGGTCTAAAATTTTATAAAATATCCAATTATGGAAAATTAACAACACATAAGTAATTATTTATAACAATTTAAAATTTATAATATTATTACAACAAATAAAATTAAATAGATTAAATAAGAATAAATCAAATTGATAAGTTTTAAAATAAATTCCCAAAATGTCTGAATTTTATTGTCTAATGAAATTACTATCCTATATCTTATAATCGTATAATTTTTGTCATTTTGGAGTTTTTTATGTGGGGTTTGAGTTTATTATAAATTATTATTTTGAGGGTTTCCAAAACTGCCCCTCTCCTCTCTAATAAAAGGGAACCTCCTCCCTCTTCTCTTCACTCCATTTTAAGCCTTAAATCTAGGAAAACCCATACCAATTCCTATTCTAAACCACTCTAGTTATATTATAGAGGTTCTTTTTATCTCAAAATATCAACTCTTGTGCCCTAAGAGGAAGTTTAAAAGTGGCATGTCGAGGAAGATGTAATCTCTTCTTCTGATTCTTTCATGTTTCTTTCTTCTTCTACTTCCTCTTATTTAGTTGTTTCATTATAAAGTAATAACATCAGTATAAATAATTTACTGATATGTTATTATAAATATGAAATATATCTATTTCACCTTATATCCATCTTACAAAAAATGAAATCTCCACGTGTGCGTACGTACGACTTACTGTCTTCACGCCGTGGTGTAATCTGTTTTTCCACCACCAACATATATGGATGGGTATAATGGTGGAAATAATAAATATATATGATTATTATAAAATCATACTAATTCTGAGATAGTATATCACCCACTCCAATTTTATTTAATAATTATGGTAATGATATCATCGCTCGTGCGTACGTATGGATTGCCGTCTCCACGAGGCGATGAGATTCATTTTCCAGGTTAACCATTACAAAATGATTATAAAGTATATATAATAAATAATCATGAAATATATGGAATAAAAATGATATTTTAATAATTTATATGTTATTCACTTACTTCTATTCAATTTAATAAGGAAACAAAAACAGCGTTCATGCGTACGTACGGCCTACCGTCTCCATGAACAGTGTATTTCATTCCATTTATCGATCTATTATATATATATATTATATTATGAATATATTATATATAAATCATGTTTTACATTCTTAAATTAATTAATCATGATCTAAGTAATCATATGAATAATTATAAGTCAAAACACATAGGATAAATGAAACGATTTTACCCAAAACGTTGGGTTAACATTGAATCGACAAATGAACGGGTAATATAAAGTCATAAGTGAATCATATATGATATCATAAATATTATTCTGGTTCTGTTACAAGTTAATGATATGATTAAACCCACTATATAGGAGTCTCATACACATACGGAATAAATTGTACATAAGGTAAGGGAATATTATTCCAATCTCCTTCTTATC
Source organism: Viscum album (assembly GCA_963277665.1). Taxonomy (NCBI): domain Eukaryota; kingdom Viridiplantae; phylum Streptophyta; class Magnoliopsida; order Santalales; family Viscaceae; genus Viscum; species Viscum album. Next base: position 760,570,205 of record OY728147.1, read on the forward strand.
CGAGATTTTTTATTTGTAAGTATTTACTGGGGTTATATTTATCATTCATGTCCATGTTTTATAAAAAATGTTTTCATAAAGTTTTTAATATTATTCCATGTATTTTTTAATCCATTTTTAGATTTTTTTTACTTTTACCACATTGTATGGAAGTAATATTTCTTTCGTTTACCAAATTAGGTACTTTTTGACTTTTCCAGTAAAAGTACGAGAAGAATTTTTTTTTAACTTATACGGCATGAACGAATTTTTATAGTTTTATAACACCTTATTTTCATGAAGATTTCTCTATAAGATTTCATTATTATTTTCAAAAAAAATATTTTCTTTTAAAATTGCATGGAATATTGTGAAAAGAAAATGATTTTGAAGAAGAAAGGATATTTTCCTCAAGAATTCATTTCAAGTGTTTTATCAAAACTATTTTTTATCTAAGATGACATTATTTAGTTTGTTTATGATTCAAGTATAATGTCTATTATTTGAATTTTTTTAATTTTCTTATGATGAAATGATATCCATTTGTTTTATATTTATTATGTTATGATGGGATGATGTTTATAAAACCCATATTATTCTTTGGGTTATGATGAATGATTTATATTTATTTTGTGGCAGATGAAAGAATGATTTCATTATGAGATGGGTGAAACCTCTATCTCCCTAAAATGCCTTGGGAAAATATTTATATCTCATGAGATAGGCATGGATAGAAAGGAATGTGAATCTGGTTCAGTAATATAGGGTTGGAACGGAAAGTAAACCTGGTTCAATAATGGACTTTTTCCACTATGATGGTCTTGGAAGCAATGCCTTGGATACTATGGAAATAAAAACATGTTCTTAATGGTTTTCTACAGTAACATTATTTATTCCCATGCTATTTTATCATGATTAATGTTCCTTTGTAATATATGCCTTCTGTACTACCAAGATTTATGTCATTACTCGTGATTTTGATGTATTATGGTCTTGTTATTACGTTCAAATATTTATGGATTGTTTTATGTTCTACATGCTTACCCTTATTGATCATTTTATCTCACCCTTTTTATGTTTTCTTTTCCACATGATATAAAGAAATGTTTTAGGTAAGAAAACAAAAGGGGAATATCATTATGGGAGATATTGAATATCTTTCACCATGATTAGAAGATTATGTTCCACGTTTCCAAAGACACTAAACTAGTAGGGTATTTAAGAATTTATTTTTTCATGTATTAATTATTCCAAAAAAGTAATGTAATGTCTATGTACACAAATTTTGGGTCTCTTCAGGTTTCATAAACATCATTCCATTAAAATAGATACCATTTAGAGGAAGAATATGAAGGGTATACTTGGATCATTTCACTAGTAAAGCATAAATTATATCAAATGATAACTTTTTAAAGGGAAATAATTTTGAATGATAAATAAAAACATTTCTTGATGAAAATATACTTTCTTATATGAATTTTGTTTATACATAATAAATTTTGAAAAACAGTATCTTCAAAAATAACATTGAAACCTCAAAATTATGATTTAAAAACAATTTTAAAAACATTTTAAAATATAAAACATTTTCAAAATCCTTTTAATTGAAAATTATCATAAAATATCATTTAAAAAAATATTGACAAAATTTTTAGAAATCATATTTTTGAAAGAGAATAGATTTCTGACCGATAAGAGAGATAAATTCAGATTCCATTAAAAACATTTTCAAAAATATATTAAGTACCAATGAGTGTAAAACTAAAACAATTAAATTAATATGTCATTAATAACTAGTGGGGAAAAATTCAAGAGTATTCTTGAGATATGGATTATAATATTTCATCGATGGAATCATAATCATAAATAATTTTGTTAAAAGGTGAGATTATAGCAATGAACATGTACCACTTTGGTATCATTGAATAATAATCACCTAGAACGAATAAAATTACATGATGAATAAAATATCATGAAAATAATGATATTAATGATATAATAATTCATATATGAAATATATAATATTTGTAAAATAATATAGTTTCATATCATAACATGTGTCTCAATGAATGAAAATTGAGACAAAATTCCCCTACTAATTTGGTAACATTTGAATCGTAAACCCCATGAAATAGATATCCTAAAATGGATATTTCAATAATAATTAATTTTATTAGAATACTAATAAAATAAATTCATGGGGTGTATATACAGAATATATAAGAAAGAGGTGGTGAATATATCACGTGTCTCACAAAATTAAAAAGTAAGACAAAAATCCCTTACTACATGAGTAATTTTGGATCATGATCATCATGATAAAATAACATCAATTTTAACTTTTAATATAATTATATAAATTATATTAATTATATAACATTTCATGTGGTGGTATATACACCTCACAAAAGAAATTAGTGGTGAATATCACATAAGTCTCACGGAACTAAACATGAGACTAGACATCCCCTTAACTTAAGTCTTGAAATCATTCATACATTTATATTAAATATAATTTTGCTATAAATATAATATAGAAACATATATATATATATATATATAAATCCATATATTATTTTATTATTGATTTATATTTCCCATTTATTAGTGATTCCTTGTTAATGTCACATTTCGGGTAATAACTGCTTTGTTTTATGTATATGTTCTTACGTGTTAATTTGGGTCTTCTTTTTACCAAGATTTCATAATTTCAAATATTTTAAAAATGATACCAATATCATATATATTCTGTTTATATGTTTTTAAAATAGTCAAAAAATATATAAATTGGAAATTACATATACCATTCTTGGAGACGGTAGGTCGTACGTACGCATGAATGTTATTTAAATTTTATTGTCATGTTGAAAGAATGAAAATAAAATAATATATATAAATATATATTATCATTACATTATAATTATTATTTCATATATATTATATATTTCAATTAAAACCATCCATAATGCATTCCATGAAAATCGTGAATGAATCACATCACTTCATGAGGTGGCAGTTTGTTGTACACACGAACGCCGTTATAATATTTCAACAAAATTGAAAGCATGCAGGTATGTGTTATAAAAAAAATTCAGAAGCTTAATAACATCATAAATATCACAAAAATAATATCTAAACTAAAAATCCATCATTATTTTCAACCTTTAATTATGGTAATGGAAGAACGAACGATATTGGGTCCCAAGGCAGTAGTCCGCCGTACACATGAACAATGATTACATATCCCATTTTATTAAAGTGTGTGAAGTTTCAGTTCATACACAAGAATAAAAACATATAATTATACTTATTATACTATTTTTAATATATAATAATTATATAAATATAATTTATGGGTTTATAAAAATAAATTTTACAAAAACATTCATTGATGAAGGTTACATATTCTTCAGGTATCTATTTTTGGATTGAACCAAAGGACTTACATGGTTGTATTTATTCCAAAATTAAGGTTTCTATGATTATATGAGTGAATATAAGAAGTTGTTTTGGTAGGTTTTGTTCGATCCAAATGGCATGAGTGGTGTGAAGAAGTAGGGAGAGTGAGTGCCCAACTATAGTAGAGGGGGAGTGTCATTCTTGTAAATATCAAAATGGTAATCACTATTAGGGGGTATCCATTTAATCATTCACCTCCAATAATGAATGTTTTTTTGATATAGGTGATATGGCCAAAATATGGTCATAAATGGGATTTTTATCATATTTTGGGGGATTTTTCTTCTTATGATTACAGTTTACTCCTTTAGTAAAATAAATTTTCTATTAATTGCTATGATTAGTTTTAATTATTTTCACTCATAATTTGTGTAAATAATTATTTTCAACTTGTTATAAATAATAAATTATTCTAATTACAAATATTTAATCAATTTTTACAAATTCTAATAACATAAGTAATAGAAATTAATTTAAAATTAATCTCGTAAACGGGACGAGACAACATGTTTTTTAAGTGAAAATGTTCAAAAATTTGAAATGCTTTTATATCCAATTTAAAAATGAAATTGATTAAAATGAGATATATTGGATTAATATATTTATAATTTAAATAATTATTATTTTAGTAAAATTTAAAATATAATTTAACTATATAAATATTTCAAACAAAATGGCAGTTGTCAATTAAAATTCATTATTTTTAACTATTCATCAAAAAATGATTCTTTTCATAAAAATACCAATAATTTAACCTTAGATAATTTTTAAACTCTGATTTTAAATTTGAAGATTATTTTTTTGAAATATAAATTATGTAATCTTCTAAATTAACTATTAGAATAAGTGCTCTATTCAATGGTGGTAGAATAACCATTTAGAAAAAATAAATATTTGTATGAAAAAATATAGATTTATTCTTATGTGTTTTCTATAAAATAAATACCATGAATGTAAAATAGTTGATTTAATATATATATATATATATATAATTATGATTATAATCTCTCATAAAAATTTTTTTGTTTAATATAATGAGATTGAACTTCTCTATTAATAACAAATACTTTATTTAGAAACTGATTTTAATTATTTTCAATTAGTTCTTAATTTAATTCATAATTAATTAGGTATCAAAGAATTCATTTTGTAGAAATTCATATACAATATTTTCATAATTTATTTAATCTTATTCATACCTTCTATTCTGATGGATATGTGATAACTATCATATTGAATAATATTATTATTATTATATTATAGTTTGGTATGACTTGGTCTTTTGTGTAATGTATGTTTTCAAAAGAACTAGGTATTGTGTTTAATATAAGCCAAACTCAATGTTGCATATACCCAAAAACCAAACTTAGTTTTCATGTAGTGAAATATTTAATTGACTTCACAAATAAAGAATTCTTAACTTGTTGTAGTGTGCAATTCCAACCATCAAATATTTTTAATATATTCTAAAATAATAATACATAAAAACATGGGGGTTATAGTAAATATATTTAGTATCTGGTCAATGTATGAAATTTTACAGAATCCAATAATCCTCTTGGATATATCACAAATGATCATGATCCCTAGAATATAGGTTGGTTCACCTAATCCTTCACGTAGAAACACTTGTTGAACTAGTCCTTAACATACTGTAAGACTGGAATTCCATTTCTAATAAGTAATATGTCATCAACATATACTATAAGGATAATGATCGAATTCCCATTAAACCTTTTTTGAACACATTTATCACATACAATATTAATGAAACCAAATTATTTTATTACATCATCAAATTAAATGTTTCATGACCTAGTTAATTTCTTCAATCCATCAAAATATTTCCTCAACTCACAAATATTTTTGGTATCACCTAGATTCACAAATCCTTCTGTTTGTTTCATGTTTACATCTTCCTAGAACTTCCTATTAAAGAAAACTATTTTTACATTGATATTCCAAATTTTACATTCATGTTATGATACTATAAAAATTATAATTTTGGTGCATTTAAACATGGAAACTGTAGACAAGGTTTCATCATAGTAAATTAATTGATTCTATTTACAATTATTTTTTACTAGCCATGCTTTATTGGTACTCACCTTACCTCAATGGTCTAGTTTCTATTAAATACCCATTTTCACCCATAGGAAATTACCTAAACTAGTGTATTTACTAGAACCTAGACATGGTTTTGATACATGGAATTCATTTTATAATTCATGGATTCTTACTATCTTTTAGCTGTTGTGCTCTTTGTTTCCTCTTTATATAAGATCGGTTAATCGTTGTAAAATAACAGTAAGTCGCCATTTTGATGACTATAAAACCATATATATTTGGTTCTCTTACCTCTATATTGATTCTATGTAGTATTTATTTTTTATGAAAAAATTCTTATATAGGGACCTATGAAATTAGTTTATGTACCAACTATTGTTCATCATGATCGTCATGTTCATTAAATTAAATCATTCTCCCACTATCATTATTGAGTATGTGATCATCCTGAAGAAATATGGCTTTAATAACAATTTTCACTTTCTTATATGAAGTGTTTTATGGGAAGTATACCATTGTTTTTTATGATTCCATATAAACATACACTTTATGCCCTCGGGTTCTAGTTTGTTTCTGAAGAAGGATTTAATAAAGGCATCACAACCCCATACACATGTATATAAAAAAATTGGTTTCTTTACACTTCAAAACACAATTTAAAGTATGTTTTTAACTATAGTTGGTACACATTCTAATTTATATGGAACACATAAGGAAACATGGTTTCCTAAACAGATGTTTTGAACATAAATTTGAAGTTTTTATCTTTGATATATTATTAAGGAGAAAAATGGTCACTTCCTCTAGCTGATGAACTCAAATAATTTTTTCATACCAATATATTGGTCTCCAAGTAGGTTGATTGCCCAAATAATAGATTTTGGTAGAATTCTGAGCCATTAAAACATTAATAGAATGATTAATATTTAATATTTAATAAATTAAATATTAATTTACCTTCACAAGTTCGTTCAACGATATATTTTTAAAAGAGTATCATATTGTGATTATGTATCCATCGTTGAGTCTCTAATGGGGAGTTCTTCCTAGGTAATTCATAAACTATATTTGGGAATTGGGGCTGACTGGGGCCCCTATTTTTTTATTTTATTTTTCTTTTTTTCATTTTATTATTTTCTTCTTTCTTCTTTGTCCTACCATGAATGCCTAGGGGTCTATTCCCACACTACTTGAAAAATAGAGAGAGGGTGATTAATAAAGTGAGGGTGGGATAGAGGAGTAATGAGGTAACATCATGGATCTCTTGATGCATGGTATCGACGTGTGAAAACCTTGGACCATAGTTCTATGAAAAGCATCAGCAGTTTCTTCCCAAAGGTTTGTCATTTTTAATACTTACCATAAATCCCCTCATATTCATAATTTTTACATTTTTAACTCTCTAATATGACTTATTATTCTTATAGAGTCTCATTCTATTTATTTGGTGGTAAAAATGGGTGGTTCATGTAATCTAGAGGTTTTCTATTCCAAAAAACTAAGCTACGCGACATGTGGTTCAGAGTAACATGCTATGTGTTCTTCACATTTGGAAAATATGATTTTTTCAAAGTAAACATCATGTATTTTGGTGTACATGATGTGTACTAGGTCTTGACCTTGTAGCTGGGTATACAACTAGGTTACCCGTGTAAGGGTACATGGTCGTGTAGAGTACACAACCACACCCCATGTGGGAGAACTCTATGTAAATATACACGACTTGGCCAAGTACATGGTCATGCTGGTTGAGAGACCTAAGAAGGTACCCCATTTTCTGTACACGTCATGTACCCATTTCATATTTCATGTACCTAGGGAATTTACATGCTAAGAAATACTGGTTTACACACCTCTGTAGGGCCTTGAGGGTATAAGGCATGTACCATGGTAACACGCCTTGTACTCTATCCGTGTAACCCTTTTAGGGGGTTTTGTATCTTTTTTCCTAGAAGGAATAAGTAGACCTAAGAGTAGTCCATTATGAGTATATTTCCACATAGATTATAATGGTAAGACATGTTAAGTGTTTTGAGGACTCATTTGAGGTGTTTCATACCTTTCATGAATGGGGAGGTTCTTCCTCTATTTTTTTATTAAATGTCTCTTGAGAGTGAGAACTTCTCTACGATAAAACATTTGATATCTCTCTTGAACTATGTTGTATAGATTTTCCTTGAGGATATCTCCTTAGTGATATATTACCTTCTATCCAAGGAGGTTGTGATACTAGTTGTACTAAGGATCCCTTATAGGATTCTGTTGTTCACGTTTTAACCTATATAATTCAATGTACAATTCCTATACCTTATTTTTTTACCAAATATACCTGTAAGAATGAATTTTTTATAAGATGACTTATGGATTACTTTTTTGGACCCCTTTACATGATTACTATTTTAGGGATCCCTTGTAGGATGGATATTCCTTATTATATGATTATAGAGGGTCCCCTATAGGACGCCTTAACCTCTGTGTTATTTTGTGGATCCCATGTAGGATTCCTCTATCCTTATTATCAGTTGAGAAGTTTGTGTAGGATTCCTCCTTTACCTGTATAGTTATGGATCCCATGTAGGATACCTTCTCTATGTTTGGTCATTGATTATCTCTTGTAAGAATCCCCCTCTACCTATTCTACTAAGGATTCTGAGCAGGATGCCTCTTCTTGTTTGAATTGATGGTCTGAGCTGGTGATTGTTGTTTGATTGACCCTGAGTTAGTACATAAATTTTGGGTTGAGTTGGAATTAGGTGTCCCCATAGAACTTGTGATGAAATTTTAATCCCATGTGTCTATGTCTGTAGTGTTGGGTTTAGTAATTCATCCACTCTTACTTATTCTGTATGTTATTTGATCTTTTTTTATGATGCAATGATGTCAGCTATAGGTGAATCCTATTTGGTGGTTGCTGATCCTAACATGATTTTTCATTATTTATTTTGGGATTTCCAAACATTCTATGTGGGATCTGTAATTTTTATTGGGATTCTTAGACTTTATTTTTCTGGGATCTAACTTCTGAGCCACGTTATTTAGAATATTTAATGGTATACCTAGAAGTACTACCTAGGAATTGGTTATTGGGCCTATATATTTTATTATATAATTATTTGAAAGTATAAGGGTATTTTCCTAGAATCCATCTACTGAGAAAAATACTATGATATATAGGTATGGAATCCCTAGAATTTTACTCATGGATGATTAATCTCTCCCGAGTGATGAGTATGATTACACGCTCTTCGATCTATTTATACCCACGCATGATTATTCCCTCCTGATCGATGAGGATGGTTTATATATCCTATGTTGATATGTTATGAGGATGATTATGCTCTCTTCAATCAATTTATAATCATTTATGACTACAATCTCCCAAGGGATATGAATGATTACTCTCTCCCTAGCTGGTTACATAACCGTAACATGTTGCATGGTGTCTCGCATCAATGGGTTGTAGGAATTATTTTTCTCTCCCTTATTGAATATTATAGGTGTGGTTCCTATAATCTCACCCATGATTTATCCTTATATATATCATAAGGGTAACAACCTTAGGGATTATTTGAGTTTCGAATGTCATGACAGCCCATTGATAGGAACCAAGGTCTCAGAAATTGGGCTGGATTTATATCTATTGGGAAGCATGGTCTTTATATAATTGAAAATTTAAAAGATATCTGTATGTACTTCCCCAGAAAACATTATTTTAGTGATTTGAGGTGAGTACTAGAAAATCCAGGTTTGGGATGAGTATCCCCCCACGTTGATGTAGCTTGGTCAAAGACATTTCTAGCATTGGTCAAAGCAGGTATATGACGACTGGGATTAGGGACTTACAGATCAACTCAATGATACATTTCTCGAGTGGTAAGACACTGAAATAAATTCCCTTAAATAGGATTTCCTCACGATCGGGATTCAGGACCCAAGGATCGACTGCTATTTTTTATGTTTTTTCATTCACTCGCTCATGAATAACCATATCTATGTATATATATATAGTAATGGGATTATAAATGTATATGTATAGAGTTATGGAAATCCATGTTGGAATTGTCCTAGTTTTTTTGGATTACAGACTTGGGTTTGACAGTGGTTTTACATTTTTTTTCTTTACTATATTTTTAGTTGTGTCTCATATAGGCTGAGTACATTGCTTTTTTATTAACTCTTAGAAGCATATTTTATAGGTTCCACATTAGGGAAATATACTGGTACTATTTTTTAGCCATACATGTGCACATTGGTGTACATATAGACCTTTTTCTACATTTCATTTTTAGAATAATTTCATGGTGGATAAGGTTGAAGCCTAGAGATCCATGTTTGAGTTGATATGCTCATGTGGATTCTTTTGATATGGATTGTGTAGTTTGACAGTGTTTAGATATCAGGTATATGGTCTAGATTAGATTTATTTAGTGAGCCTTGTACAACTATTTCAATTTATTTTGTACTCTAGTGTTTGTATGGTCATCCCAGTGGGTGACCAGTGTTGTATTTATGACCTAGTTGTTCGGGATTATTCATCATTTTCACTTATTATTACATCATGTAATATTTCAATTTATTTACTACATATTATATCTATTTATTTTCTTCTATGTATGATATGTTGATATTTTCACTATTTTATTACTCTAATATGGTTGAATAGTCTCCCCACTATCACAACATTGGCCCCCATTTCTTGTCGGTAGCCTCTAACAAAAGGGGATATGCGCTTGAGGCCTTATAACCAACTGACTTGGGGCATTGTTTTTAATGGAATATTTTCTAGGATGTTATAAAGTGGTATAAAAGCTGTTATTTTATAGTATTTACTATTTGGGATATGGTATAAAAAATTATTAGGAATGATTCAAAACCTATGATGGATATCATACTTGTGCATCGAGAACACTTGTTTTGATTATTAGTCTTAGATTCTAGTGTTTCGGATTATTATTATTAGGATATAAGATGTAACAATTATATATGTTCTACCATGATACATGCACATGTTTTGTGTATGTTATGATATATTGTGTATTTTCTTGATCTTGGCCTTTGTAAAGAGGTCAGTGATTGATTTTGACTCTTGCTTGGAAAAGGAATGAGGTGTATTATGCATCATACATAAAACATAGGATACACACCATATAGTCCTTCTAGTATGATATTTTTTCTCACAATATCAGCCTATTAAATTGGGCCTACTTCTATATATATATATATATATATATTTCTATATGATGTATGATTATGTGGACCAATGTTGGGTCTTTTTTTGTGAGGATGATGACTCAGTCCTCCTACATGGGAGGTGCAGTGACCCTTGTAGGTCGATATGGCACATGATGCCTTCATGTTGTGCTCTTTTAATGGTTTTGTTTCTCAATTCATGGTTATCTAGTTGAATCATTTACTATGATACCGATCGATACTAGGAATTTTATTACAAACTGGGACTCCATGGAGTTTTACCATATATGAATGGTCGTAAAGTGTCCGTTCATTTTTTCTTATTCATTAGTATCAAAACCTCTAGGTACAAGTTCCATATGAGGATTCTCATTGAGGATCATGACCCTGTAGGCCATGTTTCTTTACACATGTAATTCTCCGTGATCTTTACCCTCTTTTTATAGGTTTGATCTTTTGTGATAGGTGGTTAGACTTTGTAACCTAGTTATTAGACTTGTTTTTTAAGGCTAGGTGGGATACCTAAAGGCCCTTAGTTTTGACTCAAACCCTTATAGGATAACATTTGTTTTGTTCACGGGAAACTTATTTGAGGGGTTATCGTGGGTTTTCAAATTATTTATGATATAGTGAGATTGATTTTAAGCTCATTTTTTATATAGGAATGGTATTCTCTCAAGATTTTAATTATAGATATTTTTTATGTCTTCATATTTTGATAAGAACTTTGGGTGCATTGACATCAAGACTAACTTCGATGGTTAGGATTGTTTGAATTTTTGGAACGGTCGACCAGTTTTCCAGTTGTTGCTGATGTATTCAGACTATAGGAAGACACATGGGACTACAACGACACCATGTAATAGGTGTTCATGCAATAAATCATGGAACATGTGAGGTGAATTATTTTGAGATGAGTTATAAAGAAGATTCTATATTAATTAAATTTATGTGTTTTATAGCATGATCGTCTTATCCTTATAATGGATGAATCATTGGATTATGAGTTAGGTGTAAAGTATACGTCGGTCTCATGTGGTACCATCATGTAGGAAATTGGTGAGTGGTTGGGTGAGATCCTAGGACTAATTTTTTCACTACATTACATTGGTAGGGTGTCATGGATTTGTGGGTAAATGATGAATGTTACTTTTTGTTAGAGGTGGCATCATGAGTAAACCGAGTAATGTAAGACAATCGACTCATGGCTGAATCTTTGTCAGGTTTCAATAGAATTTGAGCATGGATTAGAGAGATATGTACACATCCTTTTGAATAATCTTAGTGTACTCCTAGTTGACAATTATCATGATCTATCTTTACTTAATCTAGAGTACACTGAGAGAGAAATAGCCCTATGATGAGATCCTTTCCTATTCGAATTGTTTTCTAGGTTAGATGCTAAAACTTGTTGAGGTTGGTCTAAAGGGGTGGTGTATGGTAATCCATATGGTGGATAGTGCATCACTAGATTTTTTATGGTGGTGAGCATAATTTTCAATTTAGATTTGTTTTTTTCATGGTCTATTGACCTTAGATCACGGTTTTATGATAATAATGGTAAGGGCATTTCTATTGTGGGGACTACCAGATCATTCAAAGTTAATCTTCTTCTGTGTAGAAGATTGTTTTTTATTTTGTGAGTATGGTCGTTGGAATGTCTAGATATATTTAATGTGTACATTATTTGGTGGAAAATCATGGCTTCTACAACATTCACTAGGCTTATTAGGGATGATAAGGTTTAAGGTTGCAGTTTTTAAGGAATCTTGTTTTTTCATACAGATGTATTGAGCACAAATTTGAATTTTTTTCTTTTAGATTCCAATAAGGAAAAATGGACCTTTACCCTAGCATATGATGTTGAATAATTAATTCGAAAAACTTTATTGGTCATGTAATATGGTGATTACCCTAGGATAAGAGTTTGGTACAATTATGTACTGTTTGAATTTTAGCATTATAATTAATATATAATAAATTAAATATTAATTTATTCATGCAGGTTCATTTAGTGTTATATTTTTAATAGAGAATCAGATTCAGATTGTAACTCTATAGTTGAGCCTAGAATGGGTATTTTTTCCTAGAAAATACATTACCTCGAGTTGGGAATCAAGTCTCTCTTTTGATTTCTTTTCTTTTTCTTTTGTTTTTCTTCTTTTTTATTTTCATTCTTTGCTTCATTCTCCTCTGGATTTTCAAGAAAGATCAAGGGGATCTCTCCATGACTCTAAACTAAGAGAGATAGGGAGGTTAGAAATAGTGAGAGATGGAGGAGTAAAGAGTAACCTTCATGTAGCTCTTGATGACCTGGATCAATGTGCAGCAACTGTGGACCGCAAATTTGAGCAAAGAACTAGCAGTTTCCCCCAAAAGATATATTTTTTAGGATTTACTAAAAATCCACCCAGATTTTTCATTTACATGTTTTTAAATAACTATTAGATGGTATTTTGTCTTTTTAAGTCCTGATCTATGGATTTAAGGGTAAAACGGGGGTATCATGCAATCCACAAGTTTCTGGTTTGGAAAAACTAGGCTAAATGGCACATAGTTCAGGGTGATACACTATATGTTCTTTCCATTTGGGGAAGATGATGTTTTGAAGTACACACTATGTTGTAGGGTTTACACACAATGTACAGGGTATTGTCTTTGTAGTTGTGTATCCATCCATGCTACCTGTTTACAGGTACATGGCCATGTAGATTACAGGGCTAGACCTCATGTGGGTAGCATTCTGTGTAAATGTAAATGGCCTTTCCAAGTACATGACCATGCTAGTTGAGGATCCCAGGTAGTTACCCCATGTTATATACACATATTGTACCCATTTCACATCCCATGTAACATGTTCATTTTAATTCCCTAGATGGCGATATTACACACCCATGTGGGGCCTTGAGTTTACACACCATTTACCATGGTAACACGCCCTGTACTCCTCCCTTGTAACCCATTAAGGTGTTTTTTTATCTTTTTTCCTTGTGTCACAATTGGATCCCTGAGTAGTCCATTATGAGTATCATTTCACATTAATCTCAATGGTTGGACAAGTGATTTGTGTTGAGGACTCATTATTGTGGTTTCATTCCTTTCATGAATGAATAGTTTCTTTCTATTGTTATTGTATTCAGTGTCTTTATAGATTTAGAACTATTTTGATATGATTCAGGAGCTATCTGTCCTGAGTTATGTTGTATAGATTTTCATTGAGGACATCTCCCTTTTTATATGTTCCCTTATGGACTACGAGTATGTGAGATCTGTTGTTATCATGGATCCCTTACAGGATTCCTACATTTACGTTTCGGTCTAGAGGATCTAGTGTAGGATGAAATATATATTATTTCTTTTTACCTAGGATCCTTTTTGGGATGTGTTTTCTTATGATCTAACATAGGGATTTATTTGTAGGTTTTATTTACATATATATAATTTTGATGATCCCTTTTAGGATTCCTATAACTTCACATTTGATTATATAGGGTCCCCTATAAAACCCCTTCAATAATTTGTAATTCATAGGATCCCTTGTAGGATGGCTCCATCGTATATACTGTTCAAGGATCCCATGTTAGATTCCACCCTTAAATTTACATCTATGTATCCCATGTATGATGCCTTCACTATTCTTGAACATTAAGGACCTCATGTAGAATCCCTTCTCTACCTATTCATCTAAGGATCTTGGGTGGGATGCCTATACTCTTTCTAAATTTAGGGACCCAGTGGATGCCTGTTGTTTTGCCAACCATGAGTTAGTACATCGGGTTTGGGTAGAGGTGGTAGAGGGTGTCACCTTAGAACCTATGATGAAATTTTAAGCCCATGGGGCTATGAGTGTGGTGTTAGGTTTAGGTGTTCAACCACCCTTACTCCTTGTTTATGTTATTACATGATTATTTGTGATACATTGATGCTATCTAGAGTTGATTTATGTTTTGTGGATGTTGAGACTAATGCAAGGTGTCTTTATTTCTATTAGGATGCCCAAAAGTACTTCATGGGACCTTTCTTTCTTATTGGGAAGACCAAAAATTCTTTATTAGGATCCGGATTCTAATCCATGATATTTTTTATATTTACTAGTATAACTAGAGGTACCACTTTGGGATTATCTATTGACCCTATGTATTTGATTATTATATTATAGATATATCTAGAGGTGTTTTCTTGGAATTAGGCTATTGAGAATACTAATATGATATATAGGCATGACATCCAGAGAATGATAATTGTCGATGATTATGCTCTCCCAAGTAATGAAGATGATTACAATATCCCATGTTATGAGGTTGATTATTCTCTCTTATATTAATATGTGATGAGGATGATTACACTCTCCTCAAACTATTTATACTCATGGAAAATTAAGCTCTCCAGAGGGATATAGATGATTAGAATCTCCCTAGCTAGTCACATAACCATGGTGTTCTGCATGGTGTCTCACATTGTTGGATTGTAGAAATTATTATGATCTTTCAAATTATAGGGATGATTACTCTGTTCTATATTAGAGACTCATGGGGTGGTCCATGGAATCACACTAGTGAGTTATCCTTACAAATCCCTTAAGGGTTAGACCCTTAGGGATTATTCATGTTCTGAATGTCATGACCGCACATGTACTGGAACCTAGGCATCATAAATTGGACTATATTTACATAGAACGGGTTTCATGGAGTCTATCTCAGTGACCATTTATAGGATGTATCGATGTACTCCCCAAGAATCCATTGTTTTAGTGACTGGAGGTGGGTATGGGTGAACCCAGGTGTACAAAGAGTATCCTACTATGGTTCCATAGATTACTAATAGAAATTTATGGAAATTTTCAAAGAAAGTATATGTATATTAAGATGAAAACCCCAGATAACAACTTAATTATACATAGTTTGAGTGTTATGACATCCATCTCAATTCCCTTACATAGGATGTCCAAGATATTGGGATTACAGAACCAAGGATTGACTAGTGGTTTGTTTAATGTTATTTAATTAACCTACTTATGAATATTCATATCTATGTATATATGTATAGTTATATTACTATACAGGAATACATATATAGTTACAAAAATCCTTGGTGTCATTTTCCAAGTTGGATAGGATTGAGGACCCACGTTTGACTTTGGTTTCACATTTTGGATTTACTATCTTTTTTGTTGTGTCTCTGCTGGACTAATCATGTTTAATTTTAATTAACACTGTCTAAAATATTTTTTAGGATTCTCATTATAGTTACCCCATGAGATTATTTATCACTATAAACATTCACCTCAGTGTACATGTAGAACTTATTTATTATTTTTTTGGTTGAGAATAGTTTCATTGTTGATAGGGATGAGGTCTAGAGTTTCAAGATCGAGTGTAGCTAATTGTGTGGGTTCTTTTGATCAGGATAGTGTAGTTTGATAGTGTCTTGAGACTGGGAATGTATTTTTTCTTAGAGATAGTAAAAGATCATTGTTCTTTTATTTTAATTTATTTTATACTCCCATATTTGTGTTGTCGGCCTAGTCGGTAGCCATTGTTGTATGCATGACATAACCATTACGGATTTCCATCATTTTCATTAGTTATGCCGAAAAATTATTTTTTAATCTATGTTTGGAATACACACTCTATTTACATTATTTTGTGTTTGATAGTTAGATATTTTCTCCATTTTTATACTATGATATGAGGGTATAGTATCTCCACTGTCAAATCCATGGCCCTTGCTTCTTATTAGAAGCCTCTAGCATATAGGGAGGTGCACTTGAGGCCTTATAACCAACCATATTAGGGCACAACTTCTAGGGTAATCTGGTTCAGGATGCTACAAAAAAAAATTAATTCATATCCCCAAAAGGATAATAGATTATTTTCATGACTCATCATCAACCATACCGTTTCAATCGTGATATGGTTCCTCCTTCCACTAACACGATTCCAATATAGTATGTTATGTGGAGTTAGTTGAGATAGAATACAAAACTCATATAGAGAGTTTATAAACAAATGGTTAAGATATTGACCACCAAGATCTAATAGAATATTTTTATATTATTTTCATATTTATTTTGTACTTGATTCTTTAATTATTTTAATTTCCAGAAGTAAATGGAAATATACAACATTAAGTAAACATATCCATGTCTACTAAAGTCATCAGTAAAATTTATGATGTATGAATACCCAACTCTAACTTCAACTAGAAATGGTCCACACACATTCGTGTGCACCAATCATAAAATATCCATTTCTCATTAACCCTATCCACTGAATAGTGGATTTTTCATTTTTCATTATAAACAAGAATGGCTTAATTTAAGCATTTTTAGCTCATAAGATTATAAATTACCATCTTGAAAATGAATTTTCAAACACTTAACATTTACATGAATAAGATATTGATATCATAAATGGGTGATATATAAGTTGTGTGAACTTGATTTATTAACTATTTCTAATAATTGGTTTTTTAAATTTAATACATAAAGACTATTTTTAAATGTGCCATACCATAACATATATTTCATTTATAAAAGGAATATTTTTTTATTTTCAAATTTAAAAAAAATCATATGTATCTATGAATGATATAGAAATTATATTTTTGGTAATTTATGGTACATAATAACAATTTCTTAATTCCATCATCATTCACACTAGAAATAAATAGTGGTATTCACCAATGGCTAGAGTAGCCAGCCTCGCACCATTAGCATCTCACAAATCCACCTCTCCACTAGAAATCGTTCATAATGTACTTGGTTTCTATATTTGGATGCATATTTTAAAACCAAAAGCTATATATAATACCCAATGTGTAGATATTGAAATATTACACTCAATAACGAATGTACCTTTAGCTTTCCCTTACTTTTGGGTGGAGTTCTTATTCGACTGGCCATGATTTCCTCATAAAAAACATATCACCTCCTTTTCCTTTACCTACGTCTAGATTATCCTATTATTGGAAGGATTGTGCTATAGATCATTATAATTTTCATGAGTCATAACCCCCTTCACCATGTTCTTACTTTTCTTCTTCACCATAAAGATCATGGGATTTTTATGCCCCATGTTCGTATCTATTAGGAGATTCAAAGTAAGAAGTTCTAAAAGAATCTTCTCATTATTTCTCATCTTATAATTAAAAAGAAAAATGTATAAGGACATGGGTAGTGAGAAATTTTTTAAATATATGTGAAATTAAATAGATAATTTAATCCTTAAGATGTCTAAGTGTTTAATGTATCGAAAAATTATTACTACATGAGTCCCATCAGTCACCGACTCTCCAGGATTAGTTGTAAAAAGGGAATTAGAGATCTCATATCTCTCTTTTCCTTCCATATCATGATATAGATCCTGAAGGTGAGGCATCATGATATGCATATTTATGTTCTCATGTTTCTTTAGAAAATAATTGGTCATGGATGATAGCATGAAACACTAAAAATATCTAAAATCGATAAAATTTTTCTCATAGAGAGATAACTCTTTCTCACTAGCCTCACTACCATGTGTAATAAGAATAGGTTCTTCCGACACATAAAAGTCACTTTTATTGAGTATAATAGAAAATATGTGCCTTTTTCATTCATAGAAAATTTTTCTAATGAGAGGTTTATCCTTATCAATTATGAATCATAGTAATAATTATTGAATTCATTTTTTTCTGTTTTTTCTATAAATAAGATTACCCGATTTATAGTACTTTATCTGATAATGTTTTTTTTAAAAAAATTAATATTTATTAATCTCCAACTATTTTTCCAAAATGAAATATATATCACCATTGGATTCGGAATTTCCTATTTCTTGAACATTATAGTGACAATGGTATATATTCCACTTATCATCACCCTAACATTGGTTAGTTAAGAAATTCTAAGGGTTTTAGGTAGGTAGTCCAAATTCCAACAGCATTAACTCATATTTTCTCGATCTATTGAGTGGGTTACCCAATCCTAAAATTATTAAATTGAATTTCCTTATCCTTTTCCTCTTTATTAAACCACGTTCTACTTTTTCAGAGAATAACTAATGTGAACAAATTTAAGTAAACCCAAAACATCAATTTATAATTTCTTTATTATTGAACATACCACAACTTTGGCAGGTCAAGAACTTTAAATTATGGTTCGATTTTAACATATTTAGTGGAATTCTATACCAAAATAATATATATATATATATATATATAATTAAGGTATTTTATCATTTATACATAATTTCAAAATTATTTCTTCTATTACATTATTGTAAATATTATCCACATTTATTTATGTGATTTACCATTTATTAGATAATGATTACACATATGCCAATTTATTTTAGTTCTATCTTTTATGCTAGTTAATTAATTAATTCATGTGATTTAGAGAAAATAACATAATGATATAACCATGAAACTTGATAGAAATAAAATAATAATGTGGTATGATCATGGTCATTTAACAATGGTTAATTTATCTAGAATATGATAAATAACCATCGACCTAGGGGAAAAACCTTGAACCATATATAGTTCATGTTTGATATTTCCACCTTTTTAGATATATATATATCATTTATTGGTTTCACCTCGGATCTAAACTTGAACTTTCCCCATAAGATTGGGATCTCTATACATTACATATACTTTTACTCACTTGTAGTTGAGGGAACTAAAGGACTGGTTAAGGGGTTTACATAGGACCTTACATTATAATAGGTGGGATGTCACAAAGTCCAACTATTTTATTTAATAATAAATTAAAAGAAAAAAATCACATACAGAGGTCTAGTCTATGTACATGGTCATCAACATTCATTCAATGAATTGAACATTTAATTAGAATTCAATTCTCATTGTTATTTTTTACAATAACTAATGTATGAATCGATTAATTATCTTTATTTAATTAATCAATTACTTTATCTTAATTATCATCTCAATTTTCATCTGATTCTCATCCAATATAATTTTAAAAAAATTAAATAATTAATTCAAAAATTATCTATGTACAAAATTGTATGTTGGAGGCAACACGGTGAGTACCTGTTCAGACTACCCAAGGTGTAAAATACTCATATATTATTTACAATTACGACTTGTGGAACACCTGAATTGTCACATAATTTCAGTATATATACCATCAACTCAATGACCACATGGAACACATAGTATTTATGTAGTGTGTTTTTCTTTAATGCATGTGGAGTAATAATTTTAATATGACTTATATGTGAAATATTGATCTAAACATTACATAGAAATTAATTAGAAATATATATATATATATATATATATAACCTATCACATAGTGTGTACTATCAACTTGATGACCACATGGAACACATGTTGATAATGTTTCCACATTATAATAAATTAATTTCCTTTAATTCTATGTAATTTTTTAAAACTACATGGCATGTACATTAATGTTACATTGTGTGTATTATTCTTAGTATCTATCTATGGTACATGCCTAGTGAATCAATGTGTAACCATGCTCTCGAAAATATTAGAGTATATGGTGTGTACAAGGGCTACACAATATGTGATCAATAAGTTAGATGGTAACCAATAATGTAGGCCTTGTAAGAGGATACAAATTACGTCTATGGATAAGGGACTACACATCGTGTATGGAAGTTACGCAACATGTACTCTATATGACCATGCACTAGTCTATACCGATCAACACATCTTGTATAATTAAATTCTCTGCATGTAACAAATGAACATGTCTTGAATTAATTCATGGTGAATTAAATAGTAGTACACAATATGTACCACTAGGTTACACAACATGTACTCTTGTGTTATCTATCCAGACTCCATGTCACCTTCAGATGATATATTTGAATGTATTTCATTCATAAAATTAATCTATTTGATTGTATTTTCGATAAATGAAGTGGAAGAAAACATATCTCTCAATCTAGATTAATTAATGATTAAAATGGAATGGAAAAATAATGAAAAATACATAAATCAATCATTGATATAAATATAATAATAAATAATTATGTTACCCCTTTGATACCACTTAAAGGTTCAGTGTGCTACGGAAGTGTCAAATGGGTAATTCCCAACATTTCACTTTGTCATGATCAATGATAAATCTGATATTTATAGGATGATAAATTCCATGATGAGCGGAATTGAATCTATAACAACCCAATGTTTTGAATTTAAATTTACTTCTTATAATTATTTCATCACATTAAATCAAAAAATAATAAACTACTAAGTTCTATGTGACTATTAAACATAATTTTGTCACTTCTATGATTTGAATTTCAAAAATATGACAAACACAGCTGTGATTAGTAAGTTATTTGGAGTCTAATATGACCAACTTAATTTTGGGTGAATTGTATAAAAACATTATGAATTAATGTTAACCTTATCAATAGTGATATAACCTAATGAATATTAACCTTACCTATGATTGTGTATAAGAAAGATTCAAGTGGGAGTTTAATATACCTATATATTGAGATAAGAAAATAAATGTTTGAAAATTGTTATCTTTTGAGTAAATTGTGTCTTTAATTAAAAATTAAATTAATTATATTTAGAAATTTATTTTTTAGAAATTTATTTAATTTTTGGATTCTAAACAATGTAAAATTTTTAGTGTCAACTTTCGGGATTTTCTAAAATACTTGAATTTTTTATGAATAGTAAAATACGAAAATTTACGATAAATGATAAATAATGGATTTATTGTGTCATTGATGATCATATGATGATTTAATTCAAATTCCATTAAACTCACATTAATTTATTACTATTTATTGGTCATGGGATCATCACTATTTCTTGAATTATGACAAAATAATAAACTAATTATTATAATATTACGAAAACCCTCCTCTCCCCTACAATAAGAACCACCCATTCTTACCTCTCCTCTTCAATTCTATATAGACTTTTGTGTTGACTATATTCTTCCCAAATCTCTCCAAAATATCCTCCCCCACATCCAAAAACCCTTATTCTCTTCAAAAGACCAAATCCTCTCCCTTTAAGATGCTCTCAAGCAAGGTTAATTCAAGAGGTAAAATTCCACTTTTCTTTTCTTTCATTTTTTTTAAGTTCCATTGTTTTCTTTTCTATCCTTACCTCTACTCATCCAAATGTTATGAAAATTCCATTACCTTACATGTTATGTAATTTTGTTATGATAATGTAATAATTTATTATCATCCCTCTTTTCCCTTCTTTTATTTTATTAGTAAAGACACCATCTGAGATGTGTAAATTTACCACATTAAAGGATGATGGGTTTTCAATTTCCATTACCATCTTCAATTATGGTCATGAAACCATTTTCATGGTTGAATCAGACCATAATATATTTATTATGTCTCATATATGGTTATGTAATCATTTTGTACACTTGGTTTTTATTTATAAAACAAAACATGTTCATTATGTCAGAAAACCTGCCTATTAACCAAAAAGGTTATCACTAATGTTTTATATATTTATTTGAATTCACTCCAAGTAACCATGTTAAATTCTAAACCTTGTAACCTTATATATATTAAATAATAAAATATAACTCCATTCTTGGAAACTGCCTTCATCAAACATGTTTATTTGAACCTAAATCGGTCGTTAAAACTAGGCAAGACACTACTGGAAACTTATCATTTACCAATGTGTTCAAACCATTGGGGAAGGCCAGACAACCATTGGTATAAACTATACCAATGGTTGTCCAAAACATTGGCTACATAGATGTGGGGATATGTGTGCTTAATAGATTATATACCAATGGTTACAAGAAACAGTTGGTATACATGTTTACCAATGGTTTAAAACCATTTGAAATATATAAATCCATCTTTATACGAACAGTTTTCCAAACCGTTGGTATATAATTTTTCCAAAGGTTCATCAAAAACTATTGGGAAAAGTTGGGTACAGAATCTATACCAATGGTCCATAAACTGTTGGTATATACATATACCAATGATTTACATGAAACCATTTTCATATACATATACCAACGGTTTATTGAAACCTTTGTAATATGATTTATTTTCAAACATATTCTAATGGTTGAGAACCGTTGGCATAGACTTTATGCACCTACAACAGTAGCATGCCTGCATCCCCCAGTTCATCTGCAACAATAGCATGCCTACCTCTCCCTATGCACCTGCAGAAATTCACTTACACCATTTCTCAATACACAGTTACCATACCTATAGTTCTATATTTAATTACCTCTTACACACATACGGAATTAACACATAATTCATAAGGTAATTCCAGCAAGTATACACATTCAACAAGTATACTCATACATTATTATCACATAATTCACAAGTTAATTAAATACATAATGAATTCAATTCAGAATTCAGATGAATTGCCCTTTGAAATACAGAATTCTGAGTTGAATACAAACAATATTGAATTATCTATAACACATACATGATTGAATTCAGAATTCATAAGGTAATAACCCCTATATAAGAAAATCATGTTTTAGGTTTTGAATATGGAATATTTGTTCATAGTCATGGTTGAATTTATATGAGATTAGAATTTTGGATAATGTGGGGTTCCATGATGTATTAAGGGGTAATGTGACATGGGGTAGAGGCTCTATTGGTTTATGCCTTTCTGGGGGGGTAGGGGTGTCCAGGGGGTGGGGCATGTCCAAGGGTTGGGGGCTGTCCAGGGGGGTGGGGGTTTTTCATGGGGTTGGGGAGGGGTCCATGTGGTTGGGGTGTCCAGGGGGTGGGGGAGTTTCCAGGGGTTGGGGGCTTTCCAAGGGGGTTGGGAGAGTCTAGGGGGTGGTGGATATCTATGGGGGTGGGGGTGTCTAGGGTGGGGGTGTCCAGGTGTGTGGGGGATGTGAAAGGGGTCGGGGGATATCCTAGGGTGTAGGGGGTGTCTTAGAGGATGGGGTGGGGTGGCTATCTAGAGGGTGGGGCTGTCCATGGGGGTGGGGGTGTTGAGGGGCCCATGGGGGTGGGGCTGTCCAAAGGGTTTGGGGCTATCATGGGGCTGGGAAATTTCTAGGGGGTAGGGTTTTCTAGGGGGTTAGGGTGTCCAATTGGGTAGGGGTGTACAGGGGGTGGGGGTGTATAGGTGGTGGGGTCGTGTCCAGGGGCGGTGGGGGTTGTCCAGGGGGTTGGGGGCTGCCCAAGGAGAGATGGGGTGTCCAGGGGGTGGGGATGTCCCTAGGGGTGGGGTTGTCCATGGTGTTGGTGAGGGGGTGTCTAAGGGGTTTGGGTTGTCCAAGGGGGTAGGGGGTGTTCAGGGGGCTAGGGGTGTCCATGGGGAGGGGGTGTCCATGGGGGTGGGGGTGACCTGGGGGGTTGGGGGTGTCCAGTGTGTGGGGTGGTGTCCAGGGGGTGGGTGTTGTCTAGCGGTAGAGGTGTCCAGGGGTGGGGGTTTCCATGGGGGTGGGGGCTCTCCAGGGGGTGGGGCTGTCCAGGGGGTGTGGGGGGATGTCCATGGGGCTTTCCATAGAGGTGAGGTGTCCGGGGGTGGGGGTGTTCTGGGGGTGGGGTGATTTCCCAGGGGTGGGGGCTGTCCATGGGGGTGGGGGTGTCTAGGGGTGGGTTGGGGGGTCCAAGAGCTGGGGGTGTCCAGGGGTGTGATGGTGTCCATGGGGGGGTGTTTAGGTGGTGGGGTGGTTTCCATGAGGGTGGGGTTGTCCTGGGGGTGGGGGTCCTTCCATGGGGGTGGGGGTGTCTGGGGGGTTTCTAGGTGGTGGGGTGGTATCTAGGGGTTGGGGATATTCATGGGATTGGGTGGGGGTTGTCCAAGGGGGTTGGGTCTGTTCAAGTGGGTGGGGGTTTCCAGGTTGTGGGGTGGTGTTCAGGGGGTGGGGGATGTCCAGGGGGTCGGAACTGTCTATGGGGGTCGGTGTTTTCTAGGGGTCGGGGTGTCCAGGGGGTGGGGGCTGTCCGGGGGGTGGGGGTGTCCAAGGGAGGGGAAAATCAGTCAAAAAATCATTAATTCAAGTTTTATTAATTATAGATAAATAAATAAAGATAACATGGCCTTGATAATCTCACATAAATTAAAGCATAAAAATTCATCAAACATAAAATGTCAGTAATATCAGTCAAAAATGTAACAGATCAATATGTCCCTCATCACTATTGTTATCATCACCGTCATCATCAGCCTCATCTCTATCCTCATCGTTGTTCCCATCATTATCCATGCCCTCCTCAATACCCTCATCATCGCCCTCTTACTCGGCCTCGTCCTCCTCCTTGCCCTCCTCCTCCGCCTCGGCCTCCTCCTTGCCCTCCTCCTCCACCTCGGCCTTCTCCTTGGCCTACTCCTCCTCTCACTCGGCCTCCTCCATGACATCATCTCGACCACCAATAAAACATCCACCTATTGAAACATATATAGAACCCATTGACGACATATATTCATCACAAGCTGTCCTGGCCTCTAGTTGTAGTGTTGGACATAAAACTTCCATGAGTTTCATAAATGAAGTTTTTTCCCTAGATGACTATTACGCCATCTTTGTGGCCCTTTTTCAGCCTATTATGCCTATTCATTAACCTGATGGAACTTAGTGGAACTAAAACGCATACCTAAGGAGGTAACATGCCTCATCGAGACTATACTCTTCCCAGGTCGGCAGCGGACTCTGATAGGGTGATCATCTCCCAACACCTGATGTAAGCGATCGTTTGGCCCACAATTTTAAGGTATATATGCATCAAGGGAATCTAAAACATCATGTTACAAATATAAATAGATTCTTAAGTTACAAAATATATATTAAAATTTAAAATCAACAAATTAAAACTTATAATCTGCTTATAAGTTGGTTCATTAATTGTGCTTCTATCTTTCTTCCTTCGACTCAAGAAAAACATGTTTGCTCGAGGCACTCATCCTTCAATATTCAATTTTCCATCTATAATGAATTTAAATTTAGGAAACCAAAATTAAATATATATTACGAATAATTAATTTCATAAATAATATTATATAAAAACTTTAGCAATCAAATAAATTATGGAGGAAAAATAGAAAGTTCAAGTCATAAATAAAAATTATAAACAACCGTCAAACCTAATTCCTCTCATTATCTGGAATCATGGTACATCCCAATGTGTGGAGGAATTTTTTAGCATCTATGTTTTTTTATTTATTCTAGATGATTCCTAAATAAAATTCAATAATAAAAACATACTATTAACGCAAAACATGAGATTTTTCATTTAAATACCTCAAATGTGATTAATACTTTAAACTAGCTAGTCATCCAGTGAGTTATCATCTACCAATAATGTTCTATAGGACAATAATAAATAACAGGGACCACCTATATCTCTGTTCCAACTCTAGCATGCCATCCAATATACAACTCATACTTATAGGCTCTCTAAATTCACCTAAATCCTTTAGATGTGCTGGTCGTGCACCCTCACCATCGTGGAAATTAAACTGAAGGTTACACTAAAAAATTAAATCATATAAATACATAAAAATATATTTCATTAAATACAACATATTTTCTACCCATATCTCTACCCAAGAATTATCTGTGACTTCATTTGGAAACTGTCTCTAAGAGAGCAGGCTGACAGGAATGATGTCAGAGTATTTGGAAAGTGTTTCCAAAAAAATATTACATTACATCCCTATTTTTTAATCATTTTACTATCGTCATTGTAGTACACCATCAACTGCATGCGGCAGTTCGACACCGCACCCATGATTTTTCACCTTCACCCCCACCTCCCATCAGCAGATGTATCTATTATGAAAGAAAAAACTATATTTTCTCAATAATTGTTATAATGAATATAAATAATAGTATAAATTTCTTTACGGTTATATAAATATACATGTGGCATTATGATCAATGGGCACCACTAGATCCATAGAAACTGAAGGAACACCCTGTGAAAGTGGAGTGGGTCCCAATTTCTGTTCCACAGGAACACACCTTGGTGGAGAAGGAGTTGAAGAAAATGGAATATAAAAGCTCAGAGAGAAGGAAGTATAAGTAAAATAAGATGGAACAGATGAATGAATGAATTCTAGATGGGGTGTGGGAATCATCATCTAATATGGTAAATATGGGTTAGGAGACATAGATATAAAGGGTGGTGAAATCATGGGAGGCCTAAATATTATGTCTGTCCCTAATGACACACCATGATCAGAATGTGGGATAAATGTTATGTCAGTGGGAGGGTTAGGGTCTAATCGAGTATACCGACAAGATCGGCTAGCTCTCGTACCCCCCCCCCCCCCACCACCACCACCTTGTACGAACACCCTGAGTACTGGGACCACTACTAGGATTCTCATCAAATAGTTGTTTCTTAAGATGTGGATCCTAAAAAAAATTAAAACAAAATTAATCACATGGATTTATATATTATTTAATTATATATATTTGAAATAAAATACTCACTATAGGCAGTAGTGGTGGAATTCCCATCTCATCCATGCGACAATTGTTGCCCATCATCTTTTACTATCACCTCTCTTAAATTTGTTGCATTTCGTTCATTTGAAAAAAAAATATGGAAGTAATTAGAAAAGTATAACTAATGTGTAACCTAAAAAACAAAATAAATTAGAGGTAATAAAGAGATTTATGGATAATTTAACAATCCATTATTTTAGAAAAGATTGAATAGATATATAATGAATTAAATAAATGGTGAAAGATGTAATAGAAAATTTTAATTTTTAGTAGGATGGTTATTTAATAAGAATAAAAATAATGAGGTTCACAAGGGATAAAGAACATGCCAATATTAAGGGAAAATTAAATTTCTTTAGCCCTGGTGGATGATGCAGGTTTCTATACATGTTTTGTAGAAGAAGACAAACCATCTTGTTCATTATCTGGTGAAATGTTAAAGGGAGGTCTTAGAGATATACTAATTTTATACATGGTCAATAAAGCATTGAAATGTTCACAATGTTATAAATGTTGGTTTTATAGTTTTGAATACAGTTAAATTCTAAATTTGAAAATTCAATTCAAATAAAATTGAAATAATAAACACTGAAAAATTACATAATGGTCAATTTTGATACAATATATTTGTAATCAATATTAAATAAATTTTAATAGTACCAACCTTAAAAACCCAAGTTGAGCTAAACCAAAAGAATTGAGAACATGGATGGAGGATTTTATATATTTCCCACCATAACTTGACAGTCAAAGTCAAATTTAAAAATTGAGCTATTGGATTCATCAAAAGTAATAAATAGATCATTTCATATGGAAGTGGGTATGGTGTCAATTTCATCATCACAATCATCAAAAATATTTCTTCAAATTACTTCAATAATGACACAAAATTCAGGTCTAAGGTTGTATTTGACATAAAAACATGTTTCTCCATTGATACCAATACATATGGTTCATCGAAAGAAAGTATGCGAGTCATATCAATTACTCAAAATCTAAAATCATCAATAAATTTTCCCTAAATCTTAATCGAACCAAACCATTGTCATTTCATCATCGTGACTCATCTATGGGAATAATAATCCAATATTATTATTTTTTAAATGACTTTATAATAACCTACATTTCCGTATCACGGTATACTATATGATGCGTTGGCATAATAGACTATTGTGGTAGTAAACATAACACCATCATGTTGTGTTATAATGTTCTCTACTTGTTTAGGGATAATAAATCTGTTCCCAATGATAACAATTGATTTACAGTCACGAATCACGGTATTATGACCAAATGACAAAGCTCTTATTTCCTCGGAGACAGAGCCACCAGGAAAACTCAATACCTTAAATATAAATGAATATGAATCTTAATTAAATATTGATTTAATTATTTAAAATATTAATATTTTTACCTTCGATGTTAACCAAGCATAAAAATATTTTCTATAAAAAGTCTCCCTCCTTCTCAAAGATATAGAATTATGCTTTCTATATATCATTTATCTATGTTCCCTGTAGATAAAAATAGGAATAGTTTAATAGATATATATGTATGATATAAATATATTCAATTTACTTACCTGATGTATTCATCGAACAAATCACATTTGAAAAAAAATGTGTGATGTTCCATGTCTTGCTCTTCTAGGCTTAATGTCGTCAATGTACATGATCCAGGAATTCCTCTTATTTACAGAGGTTATGGAAAAAATGGGTTCAATTTTCTCATACTATTAATATTTATCTCTCAATGGTCTGTTCATTCTTTTAGTAAGATCAAGAAAAAACATAGAATAGAAATCCATACATTCTTGAGCCAAGTAACAGTTCACGGTAGAACCTTCAGGATGATTCTTGTTTCGAACATAAGACTTTAATGTGCACATATTTCATTTAATTGAATACATACAAATATAATAAATATTTCCTCCATGAAGTATTTTAGTTGGAATATGGATATTCATATGCAGCAATCATGGGAAAATGATGGAGGAAATATTTTCTATAAATCACACAAAATTAATGGGGTATCTGCCAACATTTTTTTCAATAAATACATTCAAAAACATTTAGCACAAAGATCTCTAAAAAAATGGCACAATCGAATAACATCCACCCTTACATTATTGGAAAAAAGATTATGGATTTCTATTGGAATCAAATCATGCAGAAAGATTTGATAATCATGCTTCTTCAATGATTTTATCTTTAACTCTCTTATGTT
This sequence comes from Viscum album, assembly GCA_963277665.1. NCBI lineage: Eukaryota > Viridiplantae > Streptophyta > Magnoliopsida > Santalales > Viscaceae > Viscum > Viscum album. The sequence goes on from OY728147.1 coordinate 760,599,558, forward strand.
GACTCATTTAGATATTTTTCTTGAATAGACATCAGAAACATTTGTAGTCTCTAGTAAATCAATAAATTTAGTTTTTTTCTATAGGTTTCCTCACATAAGAAGCATATGGAACTTGCAATTTATTTTCACTGATAGGACATGATACAATTCTGGTCTGATGCCCCAATCCACCAAGTCATGCCGAGACCGTAAATCATCTTTTGTTTTCCCTTAAAATTTAGAATAATGGAAATAAATGTTTCACATATTTTTTTTTCAATGTTCATTATGTCTATGAAATGATGTAACAAATTGGTTGATCAATAATGAAATTCAAATAAGATACTTCTCTTATTCCAATTGTAACAGGTTTCAATGGAAACATTCTTTCCCTTTCCCGATTTCATTTGACCCTTCCCAAGTGAAAAACTAAAATCCTTCAATTCATTAAGCACATCAGTTCCATAAATACAATGAGGTGTATCATCAGTCACTATTGTATTGTCAAATATTTGATGATTATTTCTATATGGATGGTCCATTTGCAAGAATCATATATGTCCTACATAACTGAAACTATAGTGATATTTCTGTCTTCTGGATCATGTATTCTTCATACAAACAAGACATGATAGTTTTCTATTCTTCCTCCATCCAGGAATCATTTCATAAGCAGGAAAATCATTGATCATACCTATATGTGAAACACGTATCTAAATTATGTCTTTAGAAAAAGCATCATATATGTGCACACCCACATCCCAAATAAGTTTCAACTATTTTATTAAAGGTTTCATGTATATGTCTATATCATTTCTGGGATTAGAAGGGCCAGATATGACTATACTCATGAAAGTAAAAGGGTTTTTTCATAAACAACCATGGAGGAAGGTTATAAATGTGTATAAAAACCATACATGTGATGTGCGAAGTAAGAATCCACCCAAATAGATTAAAATTATCACATGAAATACCCAACCTCACATTACGCACATCTTCTGTAAAATATAGATTTTGAGAATCAAATATCTTCCATGCAAATCCATCTGTAGTGTCAACCAAATCACCATTAGTCTTCTTTCTCTTGTTATCATTCCATAACATTTTTATTGATATTTTATCAGACATAAATATATTTTGGAGTCTAGGATCAATGGAAAGTTCCATATTACATTATGTGGCACACGGGATGGTGTTTCATCATATTTTGGCTTTAATCTCAATGTGCAACATTTTATAAAATTAGTTCATTCTGCAGTTTTCTCCCAAAATAAACTGCAATCTTTCAGGAAAGCATGCATTTTTTTCTTGAAAACCCATTTTCCTCAACTAACTTCCATGCCATATAGTGGTTTGAGGGAATATCTGCATCATTTGGAATTAATTACTTCACAAAGTTAAGAATGTAATCGTTGAAAATATTATAAATCCCATAAAAAGTTTCCCTATAACATAATGGCAGATTACTTGGCATCTCTTGATTTTACTGAAACAGAGTGCGTATTTTTTCATGATTTCTAGAGCATGAACCCACTAGGGATTAACATTCTAAGAGGTGATTCTCTAGGTCTCCATTTTTTTAGAACCCCTTAGAAATATGTCTCTCTGCCCTTTTGTGAGGCTTGTTGTTTTTATTTCTTTCTGAACAACTTTAAATATATATGATGATGATGATGATGATAAAAAGTTTTCCAATGAAATAATTATATTAAAAATTACAAATTTTACATTTTACTGCATTGTCGATATACTGGAGTCATGGTAGCGTCATTCAATTTTTTCACCCTGACAACATCATAATTTTCATTGGACGCATCATGTGTTCTCATATCAAAGTCTTCCTGGTTCGAAATAATTTCTTTTTCATGATGAAGAATAAATGGAAACCGATCATATAATGAATTATCCAATATAGTCCTCTCATTTAGATTATCAGCAATTTGAGATTTCATTTTCTCCCCATTGTGATACGACACATATTAGTTTTCTTGAAAACCATATTTGGTTATGTGGTAGCTTAATTCTTCATGGCTCAACCAAGTCTTCCAACACAATTGTAACATGGACAGTGTATTTCACATCTATCTGAATCATTGTAAAATAAAAAATCCAAAAAAACTCCAAATTTTTTTGAAAATCTGTTCAGATCAGATCGATTTTATACAAAAAACTTCTATCCATTCTATAAAAAATTGTTATAAGTCATTCCATAAAATTCAATTAAATAAGATTGAAGTTTCATCAAAAATGTATTTAAGTAAATGATTTTTTTTCACTTTATGTGAAACCATAATTGACACACTAATCTATATGATAATTAAAATATAAAAGACAACAAAATCATATTTTAAAAAAAAATATTTGAACAACTATACATGAGTGTAAAAGATCATGTAAAATTGTGGAAGATAATTATTTAGGATTTGAGTAAATTTTAGATCGAAGAAATTTTATATTTAAGTAGATTATTTGAGTGATCACATACACTACCCAATGGGGTGAGGGTGTCTAGGGGTGGGGTGTCTAGGGGTTTGGGTGTTTCCCAGGGGGTGGTGGTGTCCAGGGTTGATGGTGTTAAGGGGAGTGGAAAGCCCACACCCCCACCCCCACCTAGAAATACCACCCCCACCTAGACATCCCCCCCCACCTAAACACCACCCCCCCTGGACACCCCCCCCCCCCCCCCCACTTGGAAAGCCCTTCCCCACCCCCTGGATATCTAACACACCATCCCCCACCTGGATAGGCCACCCCCTCTCCCACTAGACAACCCACCCCCCTGGACAGCCCACACCCCCTCCCTGGATAGCCCACCCCATGTACAGCCCACCTCCTGGACAGCCCACCCCCACCCCTGGATATCCCACCTTAAACCCCTTTACATCCCACACCCCTCCTTGGACATCCCCTCCCCCCCCCCCCCCACACCCCTGCAGCCCCTACCCCCTGCAGCGTCCTACCCCTAGACAACATACCCCCAACTGGACATCCCCCCCACCACCTAGACAACCCTCTACCCCCATGCTTCCCCTATTAGGGTAATTTTATTTAAAACAATTTTATTAATTAAGAAAGTAAAACCATCATTCATTAGACATTTCATTCAAAATAACCCATTAAATTTATCAAAACATGATAAATTCAATATATAAGGTTTTATGGGTCACTTACAAATTGTTATTGGGGGAAGGGGAAATCACAAACATGATTAATACCAATTTAAAAACTGGGCCAAGCACTTAAGAGGTGGAGTGGTGTATAGGGGGGATGTCCAAGGGTTGGGGTTGTCCAAGGGGTGGGAGTTGTTCAAGGGGTTGGAGGGTGTCCAGGGGGGTGTGGGTGTCTAGGGGTGGGGGTGTCCAAGTGGTGGGGATGTCCAGGGGTGGGGGGGTTTTCCAAGGGGGTGGTGGTGTTTAGGAGGTGGGGGCTATCCAGGGGGGCCTTGGGGTGGGGTGTCTAGGGGGGTGGGGGTGTGCATGGGGTGGGGGGTTGTCCAATGGGGGGTCTAGGGGGTGGGTGGGGTGTCCAAGGAATGGGGGTGTCTTTGGGAGTGGGGTAGGGGATGTCCACGGGGGTGATGGGTATCTGGTTGGGGGCTATCCAAGGGGGTGGGGTGTCCAAGGAATGGGGGTGTCTAGGGGAGTGGGGGAGGGGGTGTCCATGGGGGTGATGGGTATCTGGTTGGGGGCTATCCAAGGGGGTGGGGTTTCTAGGGGGTGAGGGCTATCAAAGGGGTTGGGGGTGTGTAAGGGGGTGGGGGGCTGTCCAATGGGGGTGGGTGGGGGGTGGGTGGGGGTGTTCAGGGGAGGAAATACCCATATAATACATTGAAAATCACTTATATCCAATCCAACCAATATCACAATTCTAATCCATCACCCAACCACCAGCAAATTCATCCTCAATATCACTACCATTATAATTATTCCTTGAACAAAAACTATAAATGCAAAATCCAAATCCTATTTTAAACTGAACTAAACTCCATAAAAACTACCAAATCACCCCACAAAAAAAATAAAAAACCACCTAAACAACTACCCCAACCACCCCTAATCTGTTCACATGGACCATCCTTATATCCATTACCCTTTACCATCATTGAGTGGGGATATATATCACCAGCACCCATTCGTTCATATGGTTCACAAACTTTACATAGCCCCCACCCCCTGGACACCCCCATCACCTTGGACACCCCCACCCCTTGGACACCCCCACCCCAAGACACCCCCACCCCAAGACACCCCCATGCCCCTTGGACCCCCACCCCCCTCGACACCCCCACCCCTAGACATCCCCATACTCATGAAAAGACCCTCCTCCCACCCCCACCCTCGTGGACACCCCCCACTACCCTATACAACCCCCACCCCCTAGACACCCCCACCCCACCTAGACAGACCCCCACCCTAACTTGATAGACCACCCTCACCTCACCTGGACACCCCCTCCCTAGACAACCCACACCCCCTCCCAACCTTCACACCCCCTCCCCACCTACACAAGTCCTCCCCCCCCCACCCACCTGGACAGCCCATACCCCCCCCCCCCTCTTAACCTGTAACCTACACACCCCCTCCCCACCTGCTCCCCAACCCCCCCCCCCCCCCACACCCCACCGCACACCTATAAATCCGACACCCCTTATTAAAAATCAATTTACAATGAAATAACAAATATTTAATTGAAAATTAAATTATTTCATTGAAACACACACCTTAAAAAGGTGTAAATTGACTTAAAACTTCAAGGATGACCACCCAAAGTAAAAAAATTGAATTCATATTGCACCAAAATAGAATTAAAAAAGGAAAATTAAATGGGTTAAAATATTTAACTTAGTTACCACTTACGAATTTTAAGTGGAATAGGTCTCTTGTTTAAGAGATACAGATCTGCTTCTGGAAGAAGGAGGTCGGGGGATAAGGAAAATGTGGACATAAGCTCGCGGCTAGGGGAAAATGTGGATAGAATGGGGACAGATTTTTGGGAGGTAGTAGGGCCATGGTATTTGGGGGGTGGGGTTATCCCAATGGTTTTTAGAAACTGTTGGGATAGATATGATATACCAACAGTTTTTAAAATTGTTTGTATACCCTTCACAATTCCACCTCTATACCAATAGTTGTATTGAAATGTTGCTAAAACCATATATTAACATACCTATAAAAACTGTTTCATTGAATTGTTGGTATATGGAACCTATGCCAATGGTTTTTTAAAACCCTTGGAATATTTTCGTTGCTATAGGTGTGGTTCCCACTAGTGAGAAAACATACCCGAACAATTAAATTGAACCTCATAACCAATCCAAATGGTTATAAATGAACCTAAAAGGGTTGTAATAAAAAATTTACATGTAAAATAGGTTATGGAGTAATGAAATAATGACCCTAATCTTATTATTCATGTCATTAATATTAATTAGAGAACACCATCAAAGATAAGGTAAGGTATCCTCTCCATTTCACTTTTTTTCAGGAATGTCCTCTATGTTATGACATTTTATGCATAATCACTAATGATGGGTATGATATTTCACCTATCCCATACTTTCCTCTTGATTCATATTTAATTACAAGCCCCATTATCTCTCATTATACCCTCTTAAATACACTATATACCATGCCGATAATCTGTAAGGAATTCTACAAGAATCTTCTTTATTCCTTCATGTTGCCTTATCTTTTTTCTACCAAAATGAATTTATCTTATCTATTTATTTTAATATTCTAAATTCTGATTAATTTTAAAAAATTAACTTATCCATACCCTTCCATCATTGTCTTTTTGGGATATACATGTTTTTATGAGATTCCCTCTTCAACACTTCCCGATATGAAAACCTGTTTTGAGGGATCTTCATGAATTCTTACCCAATTACAAGTGCACTTTGTATTCTGTTTTAAGCCACCATTGTCTTTATAAAATAATTATTTTTTATTTTTAAACACCCCTTGGTTCACTTATGGTTTTTTATAAAATATTATTCCCTTTTTTATTTTAAAGACTCTATAGTATTTTCTTTAAAAAATCTCAAAAGTGTTTTTATGTCAAAATTTGATGAATACGTTTCTTAAATGTTGTCACATATACATGAATTCAGTGACCGTGATACATATATATTTTTTCCTTATTAATTTCCATGTATACATTATTTTCCATTTTCATGGACACTTTTGTGTTACGCCCACTTGTTATTCTTTATGACATGATTGTGGTACCAACTTCTTTCCATGGGTAAACCTTATGTTTATGTATGATTGATTATGTTTGAATATTTATGTTTAAAACATATTCATGAAATGTTATGATGGTTGTTCCCAAATAGTTCTCAAATTCATTGGGTAAAGTTAACTCTCATTAGATGTTATGTGTGATGGTCTTGGCGATTACCCTTGGCTTTTTCTACTATGAGAAACGATGTTGGCGGTTAGCATTGACTCGTACTAAAGTAATTTTTTATGTTTAGTAAAAATTTATATGACTCCATGTTTATATTATTAAATTTTTATATGTTATGAATACATATATTAAATGCCTTTTTATATCATAATGTCATGACTTTTATCCCACGTGTTAATGCTTTCTTCTTATTGTTATTACCTTATTGGGATTTTAGCTCATCCCTTTGTACATGTTATCCCTAGGTTATCCTATAAAGATGTGTGAGCTCAATGGGATATATGAGGTCATAATGGAGTATAAATAATAATTTTTTTTATAATATTTTATTATATACCTAGTCTTCCAAGACACTATACATTATGATACTTTTCTTCTATTATGATGTATGATTATTCTAAAAATCATGTAATTTTATATGTAAAAGTCCGGGGTCAGTATATTTGGTATTATATGATGGTAAAGTAATTTTTGGATATTTGAAATAAGGAAATTTATTAATAACTTTAAAGATGAGACAAAGTATGAGAAAACATCCCTAAAATTTGGTAAGTATAGAGTAAGTGGTTTAACAAGAAAGTGCATCCTAGCCTAAATATAAATAGGTAGATGCAACTCTGAAATGGATGTACCTATGAGTGAAAACTTTGACAAGGTGTTTCAGGCTTGAACTGGGGTATCCTAGTACATTACAACAGGCCATGCTGCATTCTTGGTTTGACACTCCCAAAAGATATGCTTTGGAAAATTCAAGATCTAAGTAAAAACCATTATTAAGGGAATAAAAAAATACCAAAATAATATAAGTTAAGAAATATATCTAGGAAAACCTAGATTTAAACATAAGGAATCACAAGTTAGGATATACTTATCCATTATAAGTTTATCCTTTTATGTTCAAAAGTTTCCTTTTTATGCTCAATAGCTCTATATTAAAGCTCTCTAATTGTATGTAAATTTTAATATTTAATTGTGGGAAATATAATAACATGTGCCAAAGATCAATGTGATAGGGAATGTGATGATTTTTCAAATGATATGACTAATATGATGATAATGGGTGCTCAAAATATAATTATGGTACTTTCAAAGCTTTCTCAAGTTATGAATAAAACATGAATAATGAGAAACAACCTCCTACTGCAAGGAAAGATAGAATTTTCATTGAATCCTTCATGTGGAAAAAGCCTCCCATGTTTATGGGATCTTTCGATCCCATCCTTACGAAATAGTGGATTGACTCCATTGAAAAGATATTCTTCATCCTCCAATTCTTGGAAGAAGAGAAATTTGTATTGGTGCTCTATATTTTTTATGTGGAAGCTATGATGGTGGAAACTGATCAAGAATACAAAGTCCCAAGAAGAAATTGATTCCATGGATTGGGAGGAATTCAAGAGGATTTTTTTCAATAAATATTTTCCTCAAACCCTTCATCTCAATATGGAAAGATTGTTCCTTGGACTCGAGAAGGATGAATATGATTCCATTGTGGTGTATGAATAAAACATTATAAGGAATTCAACATAATCCATAGGCTTGTTAATGAACATTGAAACTAAAGTGGATCTCTTCTTTAGAGGACTAAATCCAATTTTATAAAAATCATTGGTTATTAGAGACATCAACAATTATAAAGATAATGTTTGTTGTGTCCTCAAGGATGGAATGGATATTGGAGACTCCTAGTTGTGTCGTGGGACCGATGATAAGAAGTGAAAAAATGGAGAACAACATGGGTGGTTCAACAAACAAATCCCATGATGGAAAGAGGCCTGAATATCTCACATGTAAAAGTTGTGGAAGATTTATACTAGGAACTATCTAAAGGAAACCTGGAATTGTTTCGAATGTGGAAATATAGGACATCAGGACAAGAACTAATAAAGGGATATGAAAAATACCACTAATTAATGAGATGAAAATAATGTTCAGATCAATTCTTAACCATTAGTGTAGTGTTACAACTACAAGGAGAATTGGAATTATGAAAAAAAACATCCATAATCCTAGGGTTTTCAATGTAAATCAACAAAAAAGTCTAAGGCAACAAGAAATGGATTATGATATCACTACTTATAAGGTGGAGTCGGACAATGATGTGGTGACAAGTACGCTAGTTATTAATTCAAGAATTGAGAATGTTCTATTTGATTTTAGTTATATGAATTCTTTCATATCATGAAAGTTTAGTATAACTATTCAAAAACCACCTCAAAAATTGGAGGATAAGTTATATGTGAGAACAACGAATGGGAAAATTGTTGAATCCATGGTTTATAACTCCTCCTCAGTTAACATTTTTGGACTAAACCTCCCATCAAATCTTATCATACTTTCTTTAGAGTAGTTCAATGTTTTCTTGAGCATGTATTGGCTCTCTTAATTCAAATCCAGCATCAACTATCAAGAAAGGGAGATCACTCTTCACATCCCAAATCAACCCCCAATTATGTACAAGTGTAATGATGAAGATGAATCTCTTTTAGAATCAGTTTCTCAAGTGTGGATATAAATTCCTTATAAGAAAGAATTTGTAGCTCAAGTGATTTAGATAAATTAGAGAGTCATGCTTGAATACATGCCCATAATGAGATATTACACTAATTTATTCCTTAAAGACTTCCCTTGTCTTCATCTAGATCGATAGGTTGAGTTCTCAATTGAACCTATTTCTGAATCTCTAATTATGTCAAAGACACCTTATATAATGGCCATCGTAGAGCTAGAAAAGATGAAGAAGCAGTTAAGGAGGATCTAGATATGGGTTTTATATTCCAGAGTGCTTCGCCATGGGGTGAGCCAGTCCCCTTTGTCAAGAAGAAGGATGGTTAAATGTACCTATGCATTTATTATCATGATGTCAATAAAATTAAGATAAAGAACATGTATACCTGGCCATGGATAGATGAATTGTTTGATCAAATTCATGGGGACAGTTATTTCTCTAAGGTGAAACTTCGGTCAGGTTGTCACCAATTAATGGTGAGGAAGGAAGATTTTTCCATGACTACCTTTAGAACAAGGTATGGACACTATGATTTCATAATTATTTCCTTCAGAATCACTATGTCTCCAGCAATTTTCATGGATTTAATGAATAGTGTCTTTATAGAATACCTCGAAAAAAATTTGGTAGTCTTTATTGATGATATTCTGATATACTCCAAGAGAAATGAGGAACATTATGAGAATTTTAATACCTTTTCAAAGACAATACATTGGGAGATGTTGTATGAAATGTACTATAAATGTGTGTTCTAGATGGAGGAAGTATCATTTTGGGGGAATGTTATCACCAGTAAAGGGATATTTGTGGACCCTCCCAAGACAAAGGCGATTGGAGAGGGGCCTAGGCCAACATCTGTAATAGAGATCCCTATATTTTTGGGTCTATTTGGGTATTATTGATGATTTTTGAAGAACTTTTCATGATTTTCAAATCCAATGAACAAGATGACAAAGAAAGGAGTAATGTTTTTCTAGACTCATAAATGTGAAGATGGTTTTAAGGCATAGAAAAAGAGGTTAATCACTACATCAGTACTCACACACCCAATAAGTGGATAACAGTTTATGGTGTATAGTGATTCTTCAATGAAAGGTGTTGGATGTGTGATAATGAAAAATGATAAAGTGATAGCCTATGCATTAAGGCAGCTGATAATCCATGATCATAACTATCTCACGCATAATCATGAGTTTCCGGCAGTGATCTTTATATTAAAAATATGGAGACATTATCTCTATGGGTAGAAGTGTGAGATATGTACTAATTAAAAGGGTCTAAAATATATAATCACACAAAAAGAGATTAATATGCTCTAGTGAATATGAATAGAGATCATATAGGATTATGACTGCTCAATCCACTACCATCCCATTAAGGGAAACAAGGTGGAAGATGATCTATGTAGAAAAGATCTTCCATCTTTATCAATGATGAGAGTTGAAAAGGATATGATATTCATATATTTGCAGATGATTGACATGGGGTCATTATGGGAGTAACGTCGTCAATCATTTCTCAAATGATCTCTCAACCATCCCTTGTGGATAAAATAAAGGATTCTCAAAGAAAAGATGCGGCAATTCAGAAAAGGGTGGAAGGTATCAGAAATTAGAAATTATCCAATTTTAAAATTTATAAGGATTTAGCTGAAAGATTTGGGTCATGATTATGTGTACCATTTGATATATAGATAAAGAAAGAGATTCTAAATGACACACATAGCTCCAACCTTTTCTATCCACCTAGTGAGCACAAAGATGCATCAAGATCTTTGAGAAAAAGTTGGTGGGACAATATGAAGGAAGAGATTGGTGAGTATACATCAATCTACCCAGTAATTCAACAAGTGAATTCTAAGAGGTAAAAGTATAATGGGATGATGCAACCACTACCCATACCAACATGGAAGTGGGAGAACATCACCATGAAAATTTTCACTGGACTTCCAAGGATATCCATATGAAAAAATGTTATATGGGTTGTTGTGGATCGTCTTACATAGAAATATCACTTTATATAAATTAGAGAGGACTTATCATTGGATCAAATTACACAGATTTACATCAAATAACTGGTAAGGCTTCATGGCATACCACAAATTATTTTATCTGATCATAATCGAAGATTCACCTTGAAGTTCTCAAAAAGTCTCCAACATGCCCTAAGCACTGAACTGATCTTTTGTAAAGCCTATCATCCTCAATGTGATGGCCAGCCTGAGTGAACTATTCAGACACATGAAGATATGTTGAGAGCATGTTCAATGGACATAAAATGAGGATAGGACCAACATCTTCCACTAGTTGAATTCTCCAACAACAACAGTTTCCACTCGATCATCTGAATGGCACCATATGAACCCTTTATGGGAAAATGTGCATAACACCAGCATATTCGGATGAAGTGGATGATTGTAAGATTATAGGACCTTAAATGGTTTAATAAATGGTGGATAAGGTAAAAACCATTCAGTATCATATGAAGGAATCCAAAAGTCTTCCAAAGAGTTATGCAGATAATCGTCGATGAGATTATGAGTCCAATGTTGAAGACATGGTATTTCTACCCATAACTCTATGGAAGAAGATCATGTGGTTTGGAAAGAATGGGAAGTTATGTCTTAGGTACATAGGACCATTCAAGATTCTTGATCATGTCGAGGATGTGTCCTATCAAATAGAACTTCCACTTATCATGTCCCAAGTAAATGATGTCTTACATGTATCCATCTTAAGGAAGTACATACCAGACCCTTCACATATACTCTCTTAAAATGTGGTACAGTTGGAGATTGATAATTATTATGAGGAGCATCTAGTGAAGATATTGAATAGTAGAGATAAAGTTATATGTAACAAGACTACTCACCTGTTCATGGTACTGTGGTCTATCCATAAGTACAAAGAGGAAACATGGGAACTATAGGAGGCAATGAAGGAAAAGTACCCATGCCTATTTGTGTCTTAGAATGTAAAACAAAATTTCAAGGAAAAATTACATAAGGGGGATAATGTAACGACCCAAAGTATTCAATGAAAATTTCCTTCATATAATTATTCCATCACATTAGATAACAAATTAATGAACTACTAAGTGTTATGTGACCTTTAAACATAATTTTTTCACTTCTGTGATTTGAATTTTGAAAATCCGACATACATAGTTGCGGTCAGTAAGTTATTTGTAGTTTAATATGACCAACATAATTTTTGGTGAATAGTAACATTACCTTATGAATAGTGATGTTATGCTTATGAATAGTGAAATAACCTAATTAATAGTAACCATACCTATGATAGCATGTAAATAAGATTCATGTGGGAGTACGATATACCTATATCTTTGAATAAGAAAATAAATGTTTTAAAATTGTTATTTTTGGTGTAAATTGTGTTTTTATTTAAAAATTAAAATAATCATATTTAGAAAATTATTGTTTAAAAATGGATTTCTTTTTTGGATTCTACAAGTTGAAACATTGATTGGGTGAACTATGGGTATTTTTCTAAAATATGTGAATTTTTTATGAATAATAAATACGATAATTTACGATAAATTATATATAATATATTTATTGAGTAATTGTGGATGATCTTCTGATGTAAAAAAAATTGTTTAGAACACACTTGTATTTATTAATATTCTTGTTCATGGTATCATCACTATTTGTTTTCATATAGAAAAATAATAAACTAATTATTATAATATTACAAAAACCCTCCTCTCCTCCACTATAAATACCACCCATCTTCACTAATTCCCTTAACTCCTCTCAATCCTTGTTACTTTCCAATATTCATCCCAAATCTCCCCTCAAGCTTATCCCCCATGTACAACATCCCTTAGTCTCTTCCAAAGTCCAAATCATCTCGCCTTAAGAGGCTCTCAGGGAAGGTTGATTAAAGATGTAAAATTCCTCTTTTCTTTTCTTTCATTTATTATATTCTATTGTTTTCTTTTCTATCCATTTATATCCTTATCCAAATTTTCGGTAAAATCTAGTAAATTACTTGTAAAATAATTTGTTTTTGATAATGTAATGAGTTATTATCATCCCCCTTGTACACATATTTTATTTTATTACTAACGACACCATCAGAGATGTGTAAATTTACCACATTCAAGGACGATGGGATTTCAATTTCTATTACCATCTTCAACTATGTTCATGAAACCATTTTAATGGTTGAAACAAAAATTAATATATGTATTATGTCCCATCTATTGTTCTTGTGATCCTTTTTTACACTTGGTTTTTATTTATAAAACCAAACATGTTCAATGTGGAAAAAACTGCCAATTAACCCAAAACGTCATCACTAATGTTTTATATAATGACTTGAATTCACTTCAAGTAACCAAATATAATATTAAACCATGTAACCTTCTGGATGTTCAATAACAAAATATTACTTCAATTCTATACAACCACCTTCCGCATACATTTATATCCAAACGTGAACATGTCATTAAAACAAATCAAGCAAACAGACGCGAACAATGAAATTGAACCTCATAACCAATCAAAATGGTTTTAAATGAACGTAAAATAGTTTTAATAAATATTTTACATATAGAATAGGTTCCGTAATTATTAATTAATGAAATAATTTTATTTTTCAGGTCATTAATATCAAGTGTATAACACCATCAGACTTAAGGTAAGGGATCCTCTTCATTTCTCTTTTTATCTAGAATATCCTTTATGTTATTCCATTTTATGTGTAATACCTAATGATGGGGTATGATTTCAAACCACCACCATAATTTTCTATTGATTTATTTTTGATTAGAAACCCCATTCTTTCTCATTAATTCCTCTTAAGTACACCTGGTACCATGTCGATAATGCGTAATGAATTCTATATGAATCTCTTTTATTCCTTCAAGTTTACATATATTTCATTCTACCAAAATGAAAATATCTTATCTATCTATATTAATATTTTAATTTTTTTTACATGTAAAAAAATTAACTTATAAATAACCTTCCATCATTCTATTTTTTAGATATACATGTTTTTAAGTGATTCCCTCCTCAGTACTTCCCAATAAGAAAACCTATTTTGAGGGAGCTTCCTGAATTCTTACCTGATTTCTAGTGAAATTAATCTTCGATTATAAGAGACCATTTTTTTATAAATTTTTTTTTTAAATTTGAAAACCTTTTTGGTTCAGTTCTGGTTTTGTATAAAGGTTCCCTTTTTTATTTTAAAGTCTTTATAGTATTTTCCTTAAAACCGATCCAAAATGTCTTTTGTGCCAAAATTTCTTCAATACTAATCTTATAGATTTTTATTTATATGTTAATTCACTCACCATGATACATATGTATTTTTACCTTATTAATGTCCATGTATACTTTAGCTCAATTATTTCATGGAAACTTTAGTGTTACACCAATTTTTTATGCTTTATGACATGATTGTGGTACCCAATTCATTACAAGGGTAACCCTTATGTTTATGTAATATTTAGTATGTATTATTCATTATGTAAAAAACATATTCATGAAATGTTATGATGGGTGCACACATATAGCACTCAAATGCATTGGGTAATGTTAAGTCTCATGAGATGTTATGTGTGACGATCTTGGTGGTTAGTCTTGGCTTCTGCTACTATGAGAAATGATCTTGGTGGTTAGCCTTGAATCTTATGAATGTAATGTTTTAAATTGATGAAACATTTCTTTGACTTCATTTTTATATGATTCCATTCTTATATGTTATGAATCCATATGTTAAATTCCTTTTTATATCATCATGTCATGCCTTTTATCCCATGTGGTAATGCTTTGTTCTTATAGTTATTCCCTTAGTAGGATTTTAGCTCATCGCTTTGTTCATGTTATCCCTATGTTATCTTATACAAATGTATGATCAAAATGGAAGATATTATATCATTATAGAGATTAAATAAAAATTTGTTTTTATAATGTTTTATTATGTACCTAGTCTCCCAAGTTACTAGAATTTATGATCTTTGGATTGTACTATGAGGTTTAACTACTTTTAAAATCATTTAATGTTTTATGTAAAAGGATAGGGTCACAAAAGAATCAAATAATATATATAATGGATAAACCTTAGAACCTAGTGCAGGATCATCACATATTTTTTATAATTAATTTAATTAACTAAGTATTTACCTTGTGATAAATTCATTATTCGTTGATGGATCAGAAACATTATCTATGTTATATCATCATTTCATTGTAGTAATAAATAATAAACTCACTCCAATGGTAAATGGATCATTTTCCAAAAACCTCCAAACATCACTATAAGAATTTTTGATTGATTTCACGGATGTTCCTAATACTTATATTTTTTTCCATTGTCACCCAAAGAAAGAGTTCAGGGAAGGGTTATATTTAATCTTTCTATTTCTGAGAGTGATGTTGGATGAGGATATATCTTTTTTATTTACAGTGTTCTTGGAGAGGGTGCTTTCTAGGTCTTTGAAAATTTTCTCTCTAGATCTAATTGTGTAAAACACAAAATTAATTTTCTCTATTAGGAAAATAATAAAATTGGTTTTCTATGATTATAGGGTTATAAAATAATAAATACACAATATACCTATATTATTTTCAAAATACCTATGGAAACTTGTGTCTATAATACTAATAATAATAATAATATTTCTTGAAATAGTCTAAATACGCAAATTAAATTAAATATTATTTATTCAAATAATATAAAATATATTTTTTTTCTCAATGAATCATGAAAATTGGTTTTTCATTATTCTGTAATGTTTATTAGGACCTAAATAATGACTATTTATTTAGTAAATAAATATCACTCCATTATTCAGTAATAAGTAAATATATATTTTCATTCACTAAATAGAAGATAAATATTTATTAAATATTTTGATCACATAATATTCTCTCAACTAACTTATGTCGGAATATATGTGATCAATAAAAAATGGATAATTTTTAAAACATATGAAAGAATAATTTTTATTAAACTTGTTAAATGATAAATAATAATATATTATTTAATTGTGATTTTGTATACACATAGTGTGAGATTCTATGAATTTTTCTCTATGGCATCTAGAAATGTAGCCTAAAGTTGAAGGTTAGCATCTTGAAACACAACATAGAATCCATATATAGTGAATCTAATTCCACAATTACATAACACCTCATACAAATTCTTATTATGTAATATATTCCTTTTATCGTGATATCTCTAATCAAGTAGTTTTCATATTTCCTTCATCAACCTATGTGCTTAATGTATCTTTCTAAAACATTTTGGAAATAAAAATTACCAATAGAACACCATAACTATATATTTATTTAGGATTTATCATTTCCATAAAATTTTATGAGATATAAACTTATATTAATGAAAATAATGGAAAAATCCTTTGTAACATTATTTATTAATGAAATATTACTCATAATGCACCCAAAGTTTCCAACCTCACCACAATAATATTTCATTAATATTTTCATCAATAACTAAAAATAAAGGGATTATAATATAAATTAATAATAATAATAAAATATAAGAATCAATAAAAAGATCAAAATATTGGAATATGTAATGACACTTATAAATATGGTTTTGTTTCCAACAGGTCTCATTCCTATAATATATTACACTGGATATTACAAAGGGTGCACACTGTGAGAAGGTGCTTCAAATTATTATGTATCTACAACATTTATAGCCTATATAACTTGTGTCGCTCAAATTATTTCATCCATCTATAAGAAATATACATAAGAATATTATCATTCAACTTCTGGGTTCTCATCATAGCGGGGAATTGTTGTGACCTTTCATTATAGTAGCTACTCATGGGACATTATCACATATTATGTCACCCAAAATAACAATAATGATGTGATAACAGGTTTATTAATATTCAGAAAATGTATATATTTTATCATAATGTAAAAAGATCTTGGTTATATAGCACCTAATCCAACAGTCCCCTCTGGTATATGATAAATGGAGTCAACCCTTCCTGATTAATGATATATTCACCATTATTATAATTAATTACTATCTATAAGTCTCCTTTAACCTTAAAATATTCCACTTGGAGTTACAATTACACCTCCAAGACTATGATGATAGAATGATATTCCACCACATTATTGGTGCAATATTTAGGCTGTAGAAAAAATATGGAAAAATTTCCTTTTCCGGGGATATGAAAATAATCCTCATAACTAGTTTATTAAGATTTTGTATTTTCATTATTTCAAATTTGGGGCTTCAAGAGTTTACAAAAATTTTTATATTCTATGTATAATGAGGGTCTTGAGAATATAAATCCTCTACATCTAGAAGTTAGGCATTCATTAGTGTGCTTTCTGAGGTATGGAATGTTATGAGAAAATTAGATAACACCTCCCCTTTGATTTCCTTCTATGACATGAATTGAATGTTGAGATATTTCCGGATAACCACTAATCCGAGTAAACATATAGTCAATATCATATGGTTGAGTATATACTTAATCATATATATCGATGATATTAATAAGACCCTGCGATCATGCAAGTAATGCCTTATATTTTTAACTCAAATATCATAGGTAGACAATTCTTCTAAAGTAGTAATATTGAGACTCAATATCGATCATTATATTTATAAGACAATAAATAATTTTTCTTTTCCCAAAATCTTTTTTCTATAATATTAGGACATTGATTGATCACTCTATAGTGCCTACAAACATGAGGAGTGTCCTCTATTCTACTAGAATAATTAGGTTATGTGGTTGAAACTAATATCACATCAGGGTCTTAAATTATTCTTGAATGTCTATGTCATATTGGTAAGTGAACCCCATATTCATTTACCTCTAAAAATAGTTATTTTATAAAGAAATTTCTTATGAAACACTCGAGGTTGGCAAGGAACCCTTGAATCCCTTTAAACTCATTAATACTTTGTGGAGGAAAATTTTTGAAGGACCACACTAGTCTCTTCGGGATGGACATTGATGTCATGAAGGTAGATAATGAAGCCCAAAAGATAAGAACCTCACTCCAAAATCCTATGTTAGGTTGATCATATTCAATTTATACTATTAAAATTTTCAAAACACTATTCAGTGGTTGGAATGTTGATCTCATGATGTCAGGATGTGAGCACTAGTTGGTTGATATAACATTCTACAGTCTTTCCCAAAAAAGGATTCAAGAAGAACTACATGAAATGTTGGTATGTGGAATTAACATTCATTAAAACAAAGGGAATAATATGATAATACAATTTCCATTAGGATTCACTAATGGTAGTTTATTTCTCATCCCTAGGGGATATCATAATTTTATTATACCCTAAATACCCTTCATTGATGTAAAGGGATTGGAATCCTACGGATTTATCCATTAAGAGTTTTGTAACTGGGACTAGGAAATCATATTTTGTGGATTACTTATTTAGATCCCTTAAATCAATGAAAATAAATATTTTCTTATTATTTATTTATGGGGATCATTTTGGTGAGCCATTTCTAGCAATGAACTTATGTAATTAAGAAATATTACGGAATTTTCAACATCAACATTGAACATAATGGTATGAGATAGACGGATCCGCCTAACTACATACATCAAATTGTGATGTTAAAGGCCTAGATATTGAGTATCCCCATCAAATTCTAGTTAAGGAACATCCATATAATTCTGGGATAAAATATAATAGTGCTAATTTAGGAAGGGGATATTTTTTTCTTCAGGATACATGTACGCGTTGATCATCATGGGTTGAAGATCCCCCAATATAACTAGGTTCACCTACTTAATTTCATCTATTATAGTTGTGAATCCATCCTCAAAAATCTAGAGGGTTAACTTTGATTTCAACCTATAATTATGCTATTTCATCTTCCACGGTAGTGGGTGATGAAAAAAATTTCTTAGTATCGGGGGACCATGAAAAGTAATTTTCCTTCAGTATGATCATCAGGGAGGTGTCTTTCAGTATTGAGAGTGTTGATTTATGAGTATCATTGTCATAATCATTCTGAATATCCTCTTCTTATTATTCTCTATTATGAAGTGTAGAAGAGGTAATAAATTACTAATATTAATATTATGTAGTATCTGAATATCCATCTCTTTTTAGAAATTAAGAAGTGTTTTATGACCCTGATGATGTTTCATAAATATCATGGGGACTACAAGAGAAAGAGTTAAAAATTTGGATTAGATATGTGTTATGTGTGTTATTGTTTCTTATTGATGTTTCGTGATATCCATTAAACATTAATTTCACTTCTAATGCGAATTTTATCATATAAATGGGGGTGGGTATGGTTTTTTGGATGAAACCTCGTGCTGGGGTTTTCACCTAAATCATATTGATGGGAAATAAACAATCCCCCTTATTAAATCTCAAAGGGTTCACTAGGGAGGTTCGTAGACTATTGGGGGATTCAACTTGTGCATCGCCCTCTATAATCTTTTGATTTAATTCTCTTTTTTATACACCCACCTTAATATACTATGATTCACAAAATTCAATGAGGTCATCTTCCCCACTAGTACTCTGAACATTCCATTGATAGGGTACTTTAGGAATTGATGATATAACGATAGGACTTCTTTGTGGCTTTAGATCCATTATCTTCAAAACAAAACATTAAATGAAATGTCCTTTTAGATTACCATTAACTCAATGTTAGTAATAATATCATTAAACAAGGATTTTAGATTTATTCTTCGAAGTGGATTTCCATTCTTTCTTCATACCCATAAATGGTTATTGTTGAGGGAGACCAGACATCTTTTCCATCACCTAAGAATCATTGTATATTAACGATGATAATAATTATTAAAAATATATTTTAAATCAATGGTCATCGAATATTTACATTTCCTTGTTTTCCTAAAACATATGTTGATCTAATGTGTCCATATATGGTGGTCTTCTAATAATTCTCTATAAATGAGATGACCACATGCAAGTATAATAGTGTAGTCTCTACATGACATAAATATACCATGAATACATCAATATCAAATTAAAAATTATTTTGATGATCCTTAAAATATTCCTCACTTATTTATTTTGATAATTAATGGGAATATATTATTATAGGTTTGGTTTGTATTGCGGTGGAATTTTTCAACATGTCTTACTTATTCACCATCTGTAGAAATTTCATAACATGGGTTTTTCTTTGAACCAACTCTTTTAAATCAAGGAATGCAGTGATGATAACCCATGTGCATGGTAAGGAACGGATTCTAGTGGACTGTTTTTCACATAAGGGTTAGGTTGAGCTGGTATACCAAAACATATGGGTTGGTCATATAATTTCATTATTTATAATTATATAATTTCGAAAAAAAAAGTTATAAAATATTTATAATTTAATGAGCCCTAGATAATTCATTGGTGTCCCATGTTCATATATGGATCACTAAAGGGGTTTTCTTTGGGTTTCTACCATATATATATTTTCATAAGGGATGTGGTTGGGATGATATATCGGGTCATGATTGTGTATTCCCACATTGCCTTAGATTCTACGACCTCTGCCACTATATCTCTAGTTATGTTTATGGAACTCAGTTTCTTATTAATATATTCACCATAGAATATATATTCTAATTGATTGGTATTAACAAAGATAAAAATTGATAACTTGTCCTTTGATGGTTCCTTTCAGGAAGGGTGATTCTAGTGTTCTAAATGATATGTTCATGAAATCCATGAGAGTCTAAGCTACTATGGAAGTTTTTTTCACTTCCTCATCTTAATCTATATTCTACTTCTATCACTTAGACCTTCTTCTAGATGGCAGATTTGAATGGGTCACTATAGATGATGTAGTAGAACCTAGGGTGACAACCATTTTACTGAGTTTCACCCTAATAATGGCATGATATCAACCAATTATTTTATGTTTCATCATGTTGTTAATTTATCTATTGTCAATCAAGTACATTTGAATATTTATTTTCCTCTTGTTTTTGTATAGTAGACCCCTAAACCACATATTCTGGGGGTTTTACCAATGGCACTTGTCCACAATTGGCCTTTTTTGTTGATATGATAAAAAGATGTTGTCTTGGATAGTGTATCCAAATAACTAATGATAAGGGAAGTATTCATGATGTTTTTTGAGGCCGAATTCTTCAGAATTATTTTCCTTAAGAATCTCAATGGGATTATTTTATATGATAGTGATAAATTACACTACAATATATTCTTTTCTAAAAGAGTTTATTTTTCCTATAAATTTTCAAGTAATGGGTAACCTTATCATTTTCATGCACCCAAATGAGGGTGATTTTTCTTTTTTATGCTATATGGGAGGCATTAAGAAATAATAATAATGATTGGGTTGATCAATAGTTACTAATGCTGGTTTATGTATGAAAGTAGTGGTTTCTTCATGAATCTTCATTCTTTCTTAAGTAGCAGTCACAAATAAAGAATTTGTCTTATTTCATCGAATAATATCCTAAAAAAATTTCACCATTCAAAATAACTCTAGGAAATAAACATGATATTTACATGGGATTAATATTGTAAATATATCATCGGGAAGGATCATTGTATAGAAATCCACTAGTTTCTCTTGTGGGATCTAAATGTTGTGTGAGTATGTCAAACCATTCCATATGGTGATGAAATTAGAGACCCTATGATTTTCATGCTTCATTTAATTAATGAGATCAAGTATTAGAGACACTGTTACTATGGAGATAAAATATTAAAGTAACTTATGAAAAAGGTAATAATATTATATAATGGATCTATTTTTTATGATACTATAGTAGATGAAGGATGATCCTATCACGGTGTTTACAAAGTACCAGTGTTTTTTTCGTCATACTAATCAGGCGGTCCCATCAATGGTCTTCCCCAAGATATATAATGTGATAGTTGTTTATTTTGATCTCATGTGACACTAAGGTTAGAAATATAAGATTTCCCATAGTTAGGTGGATGAGGTGTAACATCCACCCTTTCAGGGTATGGTTTTCTTCGGAGCTATATTGCGGAACACCTACCTTCTGTAGTATTAATTTGAGTAGTGATAGACTCAATGGATCTAAGGATTTATAGAAGTAGAATTATCTTTTTTCCCTAAACATGGTTTTCCAGTCAATATTGTTATATTATCTCTTCTAACATCAGGTGATTACTCTTATTTTGGTCTTGAACCAACTAAATTTACTTAAATTTTTAAAGATTATATCAAAATAGAAGGAAATATTTTTCTTCCTCCATCCCCATATTAATGTAAATATATATCATAGACCTAGATCCAATCTGTTTTGTAGAATCAGACCTCATGGGCTTAGTTAAACTCTATTGGTGCATAGGATGAGTGATATTTTCTTCCATTTAATAATTATTATCATTATTAATATTTCCTCTGAGTAATCCAACATTGATTCATTTCATATGGCCGATTTAAACCTTGTGATATGAAAACCACTTTCTGTGGTGACTGATATATAATAACCTAATTCAATTTATCATGAGTCATAAGGCATTGATGGGGTAGAAAATAGATATTTATTGAATTAAGGTTCGATATCTACATATGATTTTAAGTATGCATACTATTTTTAGCTGTTTTGGTGAGAAAACATCCCATACCACTATTTCTTCATTATGTAAAATTGAGTCTGTCTATCAATTATTATATTCTAGTCAATTTATGGGGAAAAAATTCACTGTTATATATCGTGAAACACGAATCATTTAATCATCATCTGATTAAAAATATAGATCTTAATTCCCTATAACCTCTTCGATGGGTATATTGAGCTCCTACTTTACGTATTCTATTTTATTAGGAATTTTTGGTTTATTTCCTCTATGGTTTTTCATATTCATTGATTGATTTTCCCCTATAATTGAACATTTGATGTTGATCCCAAGAGATTCTCTAACTATTCTGATTAGCATTCCTTAATTGGTAGGGATGTTTCATGCAATGGTAGGGATGGTGGGGACGTTGGATACCTGTGTATGATGCCCAGCCATGAATAGAGAATATTATTTCTATAATGTGGCATAAATTCCATCATCACTAAAGATTAGGGATATATCTATTCCAAAACCATCACATCCTTTATTTTTTGAGGATTTAATCATCTATTGGGTGGGGGTGGTGGTGAAAATTTCCAAAACCATGAGGGCATGGGATACTCCCAGATAACTACCTTGGTGGATTCCAATGTTGTCTTATTAGTTTTTTGTACCTTCTATCATGTGTGAACTGGGTATAATGCTGAGTTACGATGTGAGATACTCTCCACTGGGGGATTCCTTATATTTTAAGGTGTTTAGTTTATATACTGATTTTCTTATATTAATTTCATGGAGGGTTTGTGTAAGATCCCATACATAGATCATTCCCTCTAGTTTGGTTTCTTTTGTGTCATAGATACATGGGGAATTAGTTGGATGGAACAAATAGCAAGTGCATTATTTAGAAAAATGACCTATCCAACAATGTTAATGACATTTCGAGGTGCTATTTTTTGGGACTCTACTGTTATTGGATTAGGTAAAGTGTATGGATCCAAGTTCTACTCATACCTTGATACACATTTCTAGTAGGACATCAGTTATAATTTTACAATGTTCCTTCAATAATTTAGAACATTAATGTTGTTTATTTTTGTAAAGCCTCTATAGAATTGGATTCTACGATATAAAGAAGCTATCAAATTCAATATACTAATAGATTCTGTACACTTCTTGGAGGTAATTTTCGTACTCCTGATAACGGAGGTTTTTGGCATTTATTTAGTGAATGGTTATACATAAATTCTATAGCATCTAATGAATGGAGACCTCTTTTATGATAATTATAATGTTATATTACAGATTGGGGATGGTCCAGAACATACCCAAGAGGTTTCCCTGAACAATTTATTCACATATATAAATTTCATCATCATCATTAATGGCTGTATATTATTCCACTTGATATAATCATCATCATTTTTTCTATATATTTTATAAAAAAAGGGAGTATTCACTTCTATTGATAAAGATGAAATACCACAATTATTAATTGAGTATATCAGCATATATGACATCGATGATCCAATAACTAATCAATGTGAGGCTCCTTCATGAAAAAATTCAATAAGGGGAGGGGCTTTTTTTAACAATAAACTACTATGATGGAGATGACCTTCATAGTGATCAATAAATGTGTTATTAAGTGGAGGACGTTCTTGACTTTTGCTATAATATCGAAATAAATAACTATCATAGCTAGAATCATAGGAAAATTCCTCATGATCGAACATTGTGTTATCATGAGGAGGATCTTCAAGATGAATCTTCTAGGGAGGACCTTTGGAACTACTGACTAGGATATTTTTGGGAGTACATCCATATATAGATCTAGTCTCACCTTATGATTTAGGGGTTTAAGAGACTTTTTTAACCATAGATAAGTGTTGTAGGTCATCTAGCATCTTGGAAAAAATCATTACAGGATGTGGGGCTTGATTTTGGGTTTTTTATACCACCGCATAGATCTCCTTATAGAAAATATTTTAAGGTAATATTGATGAATTTATTATATGGTATTCTTCTCAAGATGCTCATGTTTTATTGGTGGATATAGTTGACGATATTCTTGGAATTAAGAAGGAATATGGGCCTTTCCCCTATATTTCAATTAAATATCTCTATGGGACCCTTCAGTTTAATCGTGAATTTATACTGACATCTCAGTAGATGGAAAATTGAGTAATCAGACTTATTTAGTATTAAGGTAAGTAAGAACATGTGACTAATTATGAGATACTTATAATATGTACAAACATGTCTATTTTAATGATGTGGTAATATTGGCCAACTCTTTTTTTAAGAACATACCCATTATCTTCTTGAAGGGGAGTAGATACTTGGGACTACTCTCATGTAGCCACTGATTTTTTCTAATGAGATTTGTTCATCCTTGGTCTATGTTGGGATGTGTGCCCACTCCTACCATAAATATTTATTTAGGATATTATAGTGGACCTCATGTTTGGTGTGGGGATATGGTAAAATCTTCTCATTATTATCAGGGTATTCTAAGTTCTTATCATTTCTTGCACCAAAGTATACCAATGGGCCTTCTGGGCATGAGTTAGAATATTATGATACTTAGTTCTTACCACCACATTATGTGGGTGGGTTTATTCCATGGGATAAAGGATTTGAACCCACACCATATAGTTTACAACTCATCACACATAGATAAATATAATATATTCATGGTTATTATTGATTGTGGAGGGATTTTTAAGATGATGTCCTTGGAAATATACTAATAAATGGTTGTCACACTGTGATAATGATAGAAAAAATTCTACAAAACCCTCTAGGTTACCTCTTTATTTTTTTGGAAGATGTGATAAT
The DNA here is from genome assembly GCA_963277665.1 of Viscum album. Lineage (NCBI taxonomy): Eukaryota > Viridiplantae > Streptophyta > Magnoliopsida > Santalales > Viscaceae > Viscum > Viscum album. The sequence goes on from OY728147.1 coordinate 760,624,839, forward strand.
AAAAGTTATTAACATCCACAATGTTATTTATGAATTAATTTTTACTCTCTAGGGATAGTATTCTGAGTCAGCTGAAGGTGGAGACTGGTGCTGCTCATATTGATGAAGCTTCCCACAAAAAATGTGTTCTTAAAGTATTTTATGACTAGAAATTATCACATGTATCTTATATGAATAAAACAATATTGTATTGGTGGTACTCTACTATCATCACATTATTTATTTGGTGCAAGAGACATTTTTCGGGTGATGTCTTCCATAAATCCATGGGTTTCATGTCTCTTCTAAGATCTTCAATGTGTGAATGTCTGGTGGATGAATAAGGAATAATATTGGATCAAATAGAGCTTTGAAGATGGTACACTTTAAACTATAATAATATTAAACAAGATCACTATTTGGTTAATTATCACAAACAAGTTTAGTTTTGACTAATAATTTGTATAGTTAAAGAAATCACATCAAGGTCTTCATTTATTTGTTTAATAATCACAGAAAAAAGAGATTTTAATTTTATATAACCCACTTTATTAGCTAATTAGATGATTCATATTTGGTGAAAGATTTTTTTACTTGAAATGATATTGTCTTGATGATTTATTGTGCGAGGATTAGAATTATTGTAAAATATTCACATCATGTCACTATTCTGATTTCAGATGGCCTCTAATGATGTTTTATTGTGGGGATAAAGACATAAAATGAATCTAACCTCTATGATAGAAGTGTTTCCATGGACCTACTTTCCAAGTGAAAGTGGTCAGATAGGTTTGTTTCCTATGATTTGTTGGAACTCTGAATGGTTAATATTATGGGAGCTGAGGCCCATCATTCAATGTTGATTAAAATTATTACATACATCTAGACTATCTTATATATCCAATTCATGTTTATTAATACTTCCCTTATTCACAGGATGTGACTGGCTACTAATTCATTATTGAATGATCATCAAAATTATACAATGTGAACCTATGTTTGTATCATATATTCGTCATATTTTTTTACCCAATGTAATTGAATTTTAATGTGATATAGTTCAAATAAATATTATTTAGCACCCTAAAGTTTTATCACTATCCAAAATAGAATGAGATTTTACAGTTATGGGATTTTACCTCAAAGGGGTGTCTAATGTATCTTGTGGGAACCGGATTCAAAACCCATAATGTTCTATTTACACAGTTTAGAGTAGCATGATACGAAATAACTCATAGAGTTTAACATTGTCCAGTAATAAAATTTTGGTATCATTTTCCAAGAAAATGTTTGTCTACGATTTACATGAGATTATCCCCTTATGGGTTCCAAAAAATGAATATATCCTAATGAGGAATATTTTTTTATATATAAGGAATACCTCCCAATGAGGTAAATATAGTTTTTTTTGGAATTTCATCTAATTAGAAGGATGTGGTTGTAAGAAATAATAAATTTGGCCCCTCATGTGGGATATTCTTTTGATTGGTTACATGGACCCATAGAGATAATATCTACGGAGCATGGTCCTAATGTAATGGACATCTAGGATTTTAGTATTATAGAAAATTGGGGAATTTATGTGAATTAATTCATGTGAAATGTGATTCCAAACTGATGGATGTGATAGTGTTAATGATGTTGAGTTTGAACCTCTAAGAGGAATTCAATGTATCTCATCTAAATAGGAACCAAAGTCAATGATGGATGAGTTAAACAGTTTATAGTTGTATGATATGACTATACTATATAGTTTAAAATCATGTGGTAAGGATGTTGTATTTATTTACATGTCGTGTGAATAATATGTCTGCATCATAAAATATGTGATGGTAGGGGATTGAGTAGGGATTACGTACATGAGCGAATCTGTGGATATGAGTTGTGAATTAATTTTATGTAAGAGGCCTGAGGATCCATCCCAATGATGTAAGTTGGCATGATTAACCCATATCTCTAAGATCAAGTGAGTTAGGTTCCATGGGAGAAACAAGAGACAACCAAAGATCAAGAATATTTCATGAGTGTTCACAACTATTTTTGAATGTGGAATAAACACTAAGGCTCCCCATTATAGATATCCATAGCTAGTTTGTGGTATGACAAATAAGAACTAGCTTAGGTCTAATAGAAGTCATCTTGGGTCCTATTATCAATGGGGAAGATCATCCTACCATATTTCTACTTGTTGATGGGAAAGGAAGACACACTGAGGCATGGGTCCAGCCTACTATAAGAAACACTAGGGGATTACTCTAAATTGAATTACCTTACCGACATAGATCACTGAATAGAGAAGAAATTCATCATTTATCAACAGATATTACTTAAATGATCTCCCAATACAGACCTTTATTAGTAAGGGTATCCATGATTGTGACCCCCAGCAGTTCTATCTACCTTGGTTGACAAACTGGAGTCTCCTTATAAAAAGAAAAACTATGATCAAAAGGATGGTGACTGGTGTTCATGTCTTGACCGTGTGTATCATATGGCCATAGTGGAAGATTCAAACTATAATTTTCATGTTTTTGACCTTGTAAGAAGGTGGTCAAAATGGTATTTTATTTTTCCTTCATTCATATATATGGGTCGGAGAAAAGTGGTGATACCATAAAATAATTCCATTACATTTAGAGATGATTAACATGACCCATATGGATATCCTAAGAGTTAAATAATCATGTGATTTCCTTGAAAAGATACTACACACATTGCACAACCATATATGGGGGGCCCACCATGTAAATCCTAGGAGGAAGGAAAGTGAGGAAACCATATACATGATGTAATGGGATTGGGTATTCTATGTAATTTAATTCACCTATCATGTGATACATGAAATAATATTAAAAATTAAATTCTCCCACCATAGTTTGGTAAATTAGTATTTCTTTTGAGTCTCTCTCGAGGGATCCAATAATTCGGCTCCTTGATTCATCTCTTCTCTATGCTGTGTTTTAAAGAGTAGTTTCTATTTTTATAGGAAACGGGTTTGGGGATCTAGTCTTCATGGAATGAAGTAGTGGTTTGGTCATCATATGAAAAATAGTTGGGAGTTTTGCAATGAATAATGGAAAAATTATCTTTCCCACATAAAATACCCCATCAAAATATCACAAAAACCTATCAGGAAACACAGTGTTGGGATTTGGATATTTCTAAGAGATTTTTGTGGTAGGCTTCCAACTTGGTTCAATTGGGATTCACATGGAACATCTCATAAATGTATCATGTAACCTACTTTGGTGAGTTTGATAAGGTAGGAATACCACTAGATTCACCGTGTTCTACATAATTCATTCTATCATTGTACTTCATACCTAAATATACACATATAATAGATGAGGTGTGACCATGTAGTTACATCACTTAAGGAAGGTACCTGGAATAGGATCACCTAACTAAAGACACCTTCAAACGTATAGTATTCCTCAGGTAAAAAACATTACCTAGTTGTTTAGTGATTCTGAAGAGATTATATTTAATGTAAGATAAATTGGTTAAGTTGTTAATCTTATAGGGATTACACCAATGAATCATATACCAACTCAGGTACAATCATGATCTAGTTAGGTGATCATGATTCATGGGATCATCCTTTTCAATTTTTTAACTTTTTTTTGGGTCTTACAATTTTACGAGAATCACTAATTTTCCATCAAAAAAAGAATTCTGACTAATTTCCTACTCATCATCCATACCATTAATAACCTATACCTTTCCATATATCACCTTCCCTTCATCAAGATAATCGAACACAAAAAAAAATTATCAGTTCACTTAATGTTGAGAATTAGCATTGTCCCCTTCTCATATTCAATTTTTTGTTTCTCAACCATTTATAATACTATAAATTTATTTTTATTCTCCAATTAAAATCCATCAAAAACATTTTTTTATCATTAAAGAATAATTTTCTAAAGTAAATAAAATAGTGTTAATAAGAGAGGTATTAAGGACTAGTTTAATCAAGAAAAAATTTAATTCATTTCACCTTAAATTTCTATATAAAATATAATTATAAATAAAATATCTAATGCAAGATCCCAAAGAATATATGGGAAAAATTAAAACCATTTAATCCATTTATTTGGAATCCATACTTGTGCATAGAATTTTCTTTAAAAGGGGTGAATTATGGATTCTGTTCTATAATTTTGGTCATTCTAAGATATATTGACATAGAACCATAAGTCCAATTATAATTTATCTATAATATTATTTCTGTCACTATAAATATTATCAATAAAATTATATTTTTTTATTAAGCCCCCAACTAGTACCCTGCATGGTCTAGTAGTGAAGAGAAAGAGATGACTCATGATTCCTGCCTCTAACAGGCCATGACATAGTGATTGGCACCGAGGGCATAAAAACATAAGTGAGATATATTACCATAAATATATAAATTTAATTATAAGAGAAGATATGGAATTAAGTAATAAATTAAATATCATAAATGAATAAAAAATCCCAATATATGAATGTAATATCATAAGAATATAAGAAACTAGAAAAACAAAAAAAGATATAAAGCCTAAGAAGTGACCCAAAAATCAAATAGATTTTGAAAAACTCCCTTGAGCTAGTAACATCCAACATGACCATTAACCAGCTCCTTCAAACATATAAAATAATATATATATATATAGGATTAATCTAATGTTAGGTAATATACCCTTGAAAAAATTATTGCATGTACTATTGATAATCCACTAAAAGTATGATTTTCAACTCATTAGAAGTTCAAACACATATAAGCACAGTAGAAAAAACAGTCCTCCAGATCTTCTCTTCCACTCAATAAAGTTTACTGAAATTAGTTAGTCAATTCACTCTACCCACTGAACTAATTTAAAATTTATCACAATGAAATAGAAAAAAAAATCAATAAAAATACAATAAATGATAAAACATTAAATAGAAGTACATAAAGAAGTAAATGAACCTATGATAATTGACATGATTTATACTCTTGTCTTATGTGTATATGATGAGACACTGCAGCATCATAATATTACTAGAAGTATAAAAAATTAAAACCAATTGAAAAACACCATTAATAATATTTCATTACAGAATGAATAGTAATCTGTAGAATTTTAGATTCATCATGTACTTTTACCATGAACTATCCATCAATAGAATGCACTCTTCCATGTTGGGAATCACTATTTTGACTCAGAAATTACTTCCCTTTATAGGAAACATAGTCGATAATACATGTCTCACATCCTTCCCATATTCACAGACAAGCCTCTAAATTGAATATCATTATTTATTTCTCATAACACTATGTTAATCAACCACTTTTCTCAGTAAGCACTTAGTTATTTTTATTTCTATAGAATTCAATTTAGAGAGTTATGCAACATTATTGAACTCCCTTGATGTCATCATAAGATATTCACTTTAGGTCTAAACCACCTACCATTGATCAAATTTCTGAGGATCATAAATCAAGTTCTTAATCTCACACTACTCTGAACTTGTAAATATTAAGGGAAATAAGGATATATATCCCAAAAATCTCCCACATTATGAATTGTTTCACGGAAATACAAAGAAATCCTCCTCATAAAACATCCTTCCTTTTCTATAGTAGTAGTGTTCCTCTATACATTTCTTCTTCCATTTATTGAATCCCCACTAAACTATGATTCTTCCTTATACATTATTTAAATAAATCCTTAGTTAACTTGTCAACTAGATTTTCGAAACTAACGAAATTTTAAAGATATAACACATCCTCATTCATCCTATTTGTAATGAATTGTTACTTAAGTTTTTTTGTTTCATCCTTGTATGAAAAATAAAATAGTTATCCAAATGAATTTCACTTTTTCTTTCACAAAAAATATCCCCCTCTTCTTAAATTCTTTTCAATTAATTCAATAATATCTTCAACAAAGTCATCTCTTTAACAACATCCCCTAAAGCTACATAATCTAATTTCTTCATAAATAAGTAATAATATTGTGTAGTTATTACATAAAAATTATTATTTTTACTCTATATATAAATAAAACTCTTATTGTTCTCTTTCAGTTTTTTGATTCTCCCTCGAACTCAGATCCAACAAAAACTTGTAATGGATCTTCCACCCCAAAATAAATATCCTAATATTATTATCCTTTAAAATACTAAAGGTTCTACTTTATGACTTCCCAATGTTCATTTTAGATATTTAAAAATAAATATTCTTACAAATACTACTATAAATTCAATGTATTTTTTATTAATTTTAATTTATTACATTAAACTTCTTCTAGTAGAAGAGTCTAAAATATTTTCCATCTTCTATTTCATGTATTTTATGACTATTGATTGGGACTTTTAAAGTATGATGTTTCTAGTAATGGGTAGAAAATGGGTTTCATTCTTCATTGAAAACCCTTTAAATAATCCTATGGATATAACACTTATAAGATAAAACTAAAGTTTCAATTATCCTATCCATTTCAATCATTATCGCCAATATATTTTTCTCTTTCCTAAGAATTTTTATGTCAAAACATTAAGGAAAATTTATTTTTCAATTTATGAGTCATTAGAACATATCATATGACTAATTACATGTAATTTGACAAAAAACAAAAAACAATGAATGTAAAATCATCTCATTACTTTCGGTAACAAAAAACACCAACATTATACCAACTGAATCCTTCTTCTACTATAAATTCATTGAATTTACATTTCCACTATCACAATGATTAATTTTATCCAAAAAATATTTATTCATTTTATATAAAAATTTTAATGACCAACTTATGGTACATATATTAACAATTTTATGTAAATATCATCCTCCAAGTCACCATGGAGGAAATATTCATTGGCATCTATCTACTCTTGATACAAATTTCCCAATTCATCTATACTTAGAATTATTTTGATGGTGGAATGTTTTATTAACAGTTAGAATATTTCTGATTAATATACTCCTTTGTTTTTTTGAAGAACCTTCACAACCATAAATGAATTTTATCGTTTATTTATATCATCTTCATCCTTAATCAAGTAAACATACTTATTCAAATGTTTCATTTTACCCTTTAGATTTTTATCCATATCCCAAGTTATGTTGAACTTTAATGAGTTAATTTACCTATTCATGGATGAATCCCACTACATAGATTCACCAAGAAAAGCTACCTTAATATTTTTTGGTTATCCAACATCTATTAGGAGTAGAAAGTTTAATTCATTCCCAAGCGTCTACACAAATATTCTGATTTTAGTTGATCACTTCAACTCAATCAACAGATTAGGGATTCCTGGATCTAATAAACTATGTTTCGGTATTTAAAAATAATTTTATTATCAATTAAAACATCCCTACTTCTGATGATTTATTTATTATCACCATCCCATAAGTGATAACAAATATATTCGTCAATATATAAAAGAAAAAACATATATTGGATTTAGATTCAAGTTTATTATCATCCTTAGAATTTACAAGTACATATACAAAAATACTGAAATCATTATGATATTCAACACATTTTCTTGAAAATACATCCTCTATATCTTTGTACCTAACTACTGGTGTTGAAAATCTATTGATGAGATATCTCATCATGTTGATTTTCACTACTCACATCTCCTTATGAATTCCCGAGTGTAGCCTCATACTTATTAATCAATATTAAAATGTTTGATTCATCCTTTTATCAAATTCATTTTATTTCATTATTCTAATAATTGTCTTCTCCTAGAATATACCTTCATTATTTATCAAATTCTGGAAGTTTCATCCGGTTTAATCACCACCATTTTCCATTCAGATGCACTTAATATTCTACCAAAATTACTTTATAATAAATCTTTCCACTGAGTAGACACCTAAAATAAATCATAAAATAAATCATATATATGATTTAGGGAGTAAATACATAATTTTAAAGTTTCACCATCAATGAATGTGTGAAATTTAATGTAACCACTGTAAGCATAAACATGGGCATGTCCCCAAACATTTGAGTATAAAAGCTACAACATCCACTTCCCGATATTCTTTCTGTCTAGGTTGAAAGAAAATTTTTTTTCAACATTTCCAAAACAAAAGTTTTAAAATTTAATTTTTTTTTATTATCAAGCATTAGTTATCCCTTTTCTTTAAAAACTTTAAAGATCATTTCACTAAGTTTATTGAACTAGTGGTTTCATCCTTTCAAATCATCAGATGTTTTACTTTTGAAAAATTATATACTATCTAAATTATTGGTTAAGTAAGGTGTACTATCCTTTATTCCTCAAGTAACTATCATTGATTGTCAGGTAAAATTCCAAACCCATTTATCAAAGATAGTACCATATCTTACATCACTGAATTTCTTAACAAAAATTATATTTTTAAAGTCCATGGATATTAAAACATATGTTATCTTCAATAATACTCTATTTTTCACCAAGAAGTTGATTCATCCATTTTAAATATATTATAGGGATTCACCATACACTAGATGTAATTTTCCAAACATCCTATATACATAATTATTAATTCACTTATGATCAAATATTGAATGATAGGATTCTAAAAATTCAATAACCCAAGCTTCTCCTCGAGTATTCAAACATAGAAGATGACCATTGTCTCTACCCTTGAGTTAATTGAATTTGAAATACCATATGTTAATTCCTTATCGATTTTATTTTATATAATCTTGTAGTCCCTTTTGATATATCATGGATCCAACATTTCTAGTATGTTGGAAAAGAAAAAATTAACTTACTTAAACTCTTTTCAAGAGACTTATCTTTTGATGGTTTTTTTTTGAATTTTTGAGGGGGTGACCCTCCCCTTATATTGGAATTAAGGGTACTAGCGTTTAGTAAATGATCATAAATTTATCTTAATTATTCATTCAATTCTATGTGTTGGATATCATAAAATACTACATCTGGTTTTCTACAAAAAATAACAACTATAGTAACCTTTTTATCCTAGCTCTTCAGATGTTAAGTTAACATAATAAATGACAATACGTCATCAGAAAAAGTTACCTTTACTAATTTTACAATCCCATGAGTTATTTTGAATTATTTTACATGATCTTCAATTGTTATGACATCTAATAACCTCAATCTGAATAGGAGTCATAACATGGGAAATTCTTTATGTCTTTTGGGTTTTTATACATGTTAGCTAATTCCTTATGATGTTTTTTGGTTGTCTTATTCTCTTGAATATTGAATGAACAATTATCTTCTAGATACATTTGTATCATCCCTAGATATTCTATATCCATATTTTTTCATTCATATTTATTGACTAGTATCAACAATACCCGAAACTATTGGACTTCTAAGTCCTTTTGAATTAGATTGTCTTCAATCTATATTCTCTAGAATCTAAAATACAATTTATAAATTTCTTTGATATATATCTTTTCTTAATATGATTTCATCCCTATGCCACTTCACTGTGATGAAACTATGAATTTTTCAACCCTGATAAAACATTACTAGGGAGAAACTACTGAAAAATAGATTATCTATAACACTGATAACTGAAGGTTCACATGAAGATAAGTACAGTGAAAATACAAAACTCTAAAATATCACATGTTATTGATAATGTGTTCTGAAATTACGAAGTCACTACACCCTATCCACTAAACTAAGTTTACATTTCATATACTACAATATAAAACAAAAAATTAAATAGATACAAAGAAAATATTAAAACATTTAGCATAAGTAAATAATGTTGTATATGGGCATAGGAAAATTAACATCCCCCAAAACAATTTCTACATGTACTGGAAGAAAAACTGTTACTTATTAAGATTATCGGTAGTATAAAAGAAATATAGTCAGCTAATAGACACTATCAATAATATTTCATTATATAAAACTACAATAAAAACCGGGTTTAGTGGCGGTTTTGTGGTGGCAGTTCACAAAACCGATGCTAAACGTTTTCACCGAAAGGTTTCGCGGCGGTTTTTAATAAACCGCCGCGAAACCCAATTTTTTTTTTAAAAACATGACCCTTCCCTACCCCCCCACCCCATGTTTCCCCCAAACCCTCGATCGCGACCCCATATTCCCCTAACCCCCCGACCCCGGTGACCCCCGCGCCCTCCCTTCTTCCCCTACCCCCCCCCCCCCCCCCCGGCCCTGGCGACCCCCAACCGTCTGGTGACCCCCGCGCCCTCCCTTCTTCCCCTAACCCCCCCGGCCCCAGCGACCCCCAACCATCTGGCGGCCCCCACACCCTCCCTTCTTCCCCTAACCCCCCCCCCCAGCCCCAGTGACCCCCGACCGTCCGGCGACCCCGTTCGGTGACCCGCGACCCCCAACCGTCCGGCGACCCTGAAACCATCTTGGGTGAGATTAATTTTTAATCTATATATATAATTTTTCACATTGATATTGAATGGATTCAGATTGAATTATTAGGGTATGAGTGACTTTATGATTATTATCCTTATGTTTAGATCTAATAGGAATGGTTTTTTCATAAATAATGAATTTATAATGATACTGGGGAGGGAAATATTAAGGACCAATATGGGAGGAATTTAATTAGATATCTCGATCATATCCTGGATAGATTAAAAAATACTTATAGACTCAAACAAGTTGAGGGACTACATCAGGTCAAGGTGGTGCACTTAAGGTTGATATGTTCTCTTCTGAATAACATTATTTCTTAGAACGTTCCCTTAATGAAATTCAATATTAATTCTCTAATGGTTTTGTCCTCTTACATTAAATTTGTGATTTTTTTCATTTATAGAGGTTGTCTTAATAGGTTCTGAAAAAGAGGGGTAATGGATATAATGATGTATTTTCCCTTATCAGCAACACATAGAGTTGGTGGTAGTGGTATTTTTGGAAGTTTCCAAATCACTTTATCTTGAATTTGTCATGGGTGTGTATACCATATTAGCATGACTTGGGCCATGGAGCATCTTCTAATCTTGTGTGTTCTCCTCTTGATTCATTATTAATATCATGTTTTTAGGTACTAGAATACCCCTTCATAATAAAACATATTAACCAAATCACTAAGAGACCCATTTAATCATTAAAATTTATAAAATATAAAAAGTACCATGCTTTTCCAATTATCACATATGTGGTCATCACAAACTACAATCATGGAAAATCTTTCTAAAATGCGCTTGATGATTGGAAGAGTTTATGATTATTAGAGATTAATGATTCCCATCAAGAAGAAAATAAATAAAGTTAGAGTTATTATATGATATCAATTGAGACATGAAAATATAAAATTGGTCATACATAGATATTTTTAATACAATTATAGAAATGATTCTATCATATGGTGTTCTGTTTTGATAACTTTCACATAGTAAACATGCTTCAACCTGTTTCTTAAGATACTCCATTGATGATCCTTGGGGATTTTCTCAGGTTGTATTTATTAAAAATTGGATCTTGGATGATTGTGATTATATTTAGAGATCATTTGAATACAATGGAATGAATAAGTTATAAGAAATAAATTTTAATTCTATTATAGCTATGAAAAAAATTCTATTTTGGTAGTGAAAATGAAATATGGGGGTTTCTAGGTGAAATGACCATTTCAGTAGGCATTTCAACATTGATGTTTTTCACTGTGACATAGATTATGGTTAAAATACCATGGTAGAGGGAGTTAAAACATATGGTTCTGGTGGTAATCCATAAGGATCCCAAAATGGTCATTTCAATGGTTTCTGCATACCATGGCGGGAATGTTAAATAGCTAGGGCTGGATTTCAATGTTTTCGAGGCATCCACAATAAGGATTGAAAAAACATTGTAAATTTTACCATAGTAATAATACATTAACACTTGAATAATGAAACAATTTTTTATAATAAATAAATATATAATTAAAATATATTAAAGAAAAATGGATACTGGTGACACTACAATAAAAATCTGGTTTAGCGGCGGTTTTGTGGTGGCGGTTCACAAAACCACCGTTAAACGTTTTTTCCAAAAGGTTTCATGGTGGTTATTAATAAACCACCACAAAAACCATATTTTTTTTAAAAAAACACGACCCTTCCCTACCCCCCACCCCACGAAACCCATATTTATTTTAACACCCTTCTTTATCGCTTTATTGCATACACTATATGCTCAGACTAGACATGTTCAGACACCATTGGTGGTGGAATACTGAGTTATACTCACCCTATTTTGGCCACTATTTGGTACCTTAGAAGATTTCATGGATGCCGAATGATATCTTTAGTAAGAACATTTTATTTATCACCATGGGATTCTCAAACATGTTAGAAAAGATCTTCATAAGTTCTGAACTAGTGTCACTTACTAAATATTTTAAACGTATTATGATTGAATTAAGTATAATAGTTTGTGTTAAAGTTGTAAATTCATTTCTAAATAATTACTCTAAATTAACTGAGCTTTGGACTTGAAATATAGATAAATGTTTGAAGTAAAAATTGGACATGTCCTTTGTATTATATGAAATCCAAATTTTATGGTTTGCATTATTTTTTTTAATATGAGTTGTTTGAAATATTGAAGATAAATTTTTATAGTACTAAAAACAAAACATATTTAAGTGAAAAAAACATACATCATTTATTAGTTTTTAAAATATATTTTAATGAGAAGCCAACTATGGAAATTCAAGTGGTTGAATTAAAATTGCACAACCTAATGATATAATGAATAACAAAGGTCTCTCCAAATTCAAGGAAATAAGAAACACTATCAAATTCAAAGAGAGATGTAAATTCAAATAGATAGTGAAAAGATTGAAAAACATAAAGAGCGATGAAACATGACCAATTTTCATGAACTGACCTAGGCTACCCATAATCTGGGTACCCAAGATTGCCTGCGATAAGTCTCAAAGGGTATCATATAAGGGATAAATATTTCTAGAAATGTCGTTGTACTAATGATATGAAAATCGTGCATCTTTGGTGTGTTCAATGACATCACTTTCAATGGGGTTTTGTTTGAGGCAACATAAATGTGTGATCGACAGTGTTATGATAACTGTGTAACCCGATATTCTTACTGCTCCTCAATGAGGTGTTAACGCTATCTCCTAGGGACCAGACTTGTTTGGTTTGTATGGGAATGCTAAGTAAGTGGTAAATGTGATCATTGTATCATCTTTATTATATTATGCATACTTTATGATCAGTGGGTCATCTTTATTATATTATGTATCTGTAATCTTACACTATCGTATATATGAAACTCTTTCTCTATTTAGTAGTAACTATGTGTTTTAATTTTTTTTATTATTGTGTAGGCACATTGTGATATACATGGATAAAAGCTGGATCACATTACCGATGAACACACCTCAATATGTTAAGGGTTTGAATGAGTTTTTAGATTTTTCAATTTCTAATCGATCCGTTGAAGGGAGAATAAGATTTCCATGTCCTAAATGTAAATTTAGAACGTGGTTGAAGAGAGATGATGTTTATGAACATTTAATACTGAAGCAATTACCTGATCAATATTTGTGTTGGATTTGGCATGGAGAATCGAACAATACAGAAAGATTGATGACTGATGTTAATCCATAGAATGAGGTCCCAAGTTCGTCGACAATGGAAAATGAAATGCAAAACCTCATAAATGATGCATCCGGCACTTCAAGACACCACTATGAGCATCAAAACATATCAGAACAAACAGAAGAGGGTTCTACAAATTGCAACGTGACAAGTGATGTTTTTGAGACTGTAACACAAGTAGATCAAGATTTTAACATATCATTAGATCCTCCTCTTGATTCTATGGAGCCAAATGTAAGGGAAAACTTCAGTGAGGAAAATTCGTTTCATGATTTAGTTGACGATGGAAATCAAGAGTTGTATAGTGGTTGTTTGAAATATTCAAAGCTTTCATTTCTGCTGAAGTTATACCATATCAAATGTCTATGTGGAATTAAAAATAAGGCAATGTCCATGTTATTGGAATTGATTCGTGATCCATTTCCTGAAGCAAAAATCCCAGAATATTTTTATGATATGAAAAAATTTGTTAATAAGCTTGGTCTGAATTATACAAAAATACATACATGTCCCAATGATTGTATGGTTTATTGGGGAGAGGATTCAAGGAGACAGAATTGTATGAAATGTTCTTCTTCTAGATGGCAGTCAAAGGGTGATGTTGGAAGTCTAACTGAACATAATTTCATGGAGAAGAAGAAAAGGAACACACCTGAAAATGTTTTGCGTTACTTTCCTTTGAAGCCTCGATTGTAAATATTATTCATGTCATCAAAAACCGCCAAACACGTGAAGTGGAATTCTATAGATAATAACAATGATGGGTTAATGAGACATCCATGAGATTCCCAATCATGGAATACATTTGATTCATTACATCCAGATTTCTCAGCTAATCCTAGGAATGTTCGATTGGGATTGGCTGTCGATGGATTCAACCCATTTGGACTTTGAGTACCAGTTATAGAATTTTTCCAGTTGTTTCGATCCCTTATAATCTGCCTCCATGGATGTGTATGCAACAAACATCTTTTATCATTTCAATGATTATTCCTAGAAAACAATTGCCTGGAAATGATATTGATGTATACCTACAGCCTTTGATTGAAGAATTGTAGGATTTATGGAGAAACGGTGTTGAGACATTGATGTTTCTTCTAAAACAATGTTCAAAATGCATGCTTCTTTAATGTGGACCATTAGTGAATTCCCTAGGCTTGGGAATTTATCTAGTCGGAACACTTATACGGGTTTGTCTTGTCCTATTTGTAACTTTGATTTCGAGCCCAAGCGGCTACCTCACAGTAGAAAATGGTGTTTCTTGTGCCATTGAAGATTTCTTGATGCATCTCATATATTTCGGCTGAACAAATCAAAATTTAATGGTTCCATTGATCGTAGACCACCTCCAAAGTTGTTAACCGATTCTGAAATATTGACACAGCTTGAAAATGTTAAAACAAAATTTTGGAAGGTTCATCATTTGAATGATAGCAGAAAAGAAGTGTGAAGTGCATCGTCAAGTGAAATCAGAACGCAACAATAGAAGAAAAAAATTATATTCTTCAAACTTCCGTATTGAGAATTTAATTTTTTGTGCCACAATCTTGATGTAATGCATATTGAGAAGAATCTATGTGATAATTTGATTTTCACATTACTTAATGAGCATGGAAAGTCGAAGGATCATCTCAATGCTCGCAAAGACTTATATGTAATGAACATATAACGTGATCTATGGCCAGATGTGAATGAAAAGTATGATCCGTCCATTTTTTCAATGAAAAATAGGGATAAAGATACGTTCCTTCGAATTTTAAAGAATGTGAAGGTATCTAATGGGTATTCAAGTAACATCTCTAGGTGTGTTGACTTGAAGAATCGTAATTTATATGGATTGAAAAGTCACGATTCACATATTTTGTTACAATAGTTACTACCATTGTCATTGCATACATTATTACCTGAAAAAGTTACTACTGTTGTACTCCAATTATGCACATTTTTCAGGAAATTATGTGAGAAAGCTCTACATCCATTTCAGCTTGACAACCTCCAGGAGAGGTTTGTATTTACCCTTTTTGCAATGGAGATGATCTTTCCTCTATCGTTTTTTACTGTCATGATGCATTTAACTGTACATTTGGTTGAAGAAGCTAAATTAGGAGGCCTCGTTCAATATCGATGGATGTATCCAATTGAGAGGTATTTTATTTATATGTTTCCAGTTAAGTAAACAATATGTGGTATTTAAATAAATTCATAATATTATTATTTTATTTCACAAATATCTTGGGCATTTGAAAGCATACATGAGAAATAAATCTCAACCAGAAGGCTCTATTGCCGAAGGCTATTTGGCCGAGGAGTGTCTCACCATTTGTTCCAGATATTTCGATGATATTGAGACAAGATTTAATCAAGTTGGACGTGTTGTTGACACATCAAATCAATCTCAAATGCATCAGAAATCATAATTATTTCATACTATTGGCCGATCAGTTGGGAGGACCTCATATGTGACACTGACACAATTGGAATTATTGCAGACACATAGATACGTGCTGCTGAATAGTGAAATTGTAGATCCATTTATTGAATAGTTGAGGATACAAACAAAGAGATGAATGAGAGGCCGAACACGAAATGAGAAAGATATAACGAAAGCTGTGAATAAAGAGCCAGTAGAATGGTTTACAAAACGTGTAAGTTTATAAATATTGCAATAAATACGAATATTAGTTTGACACATACAATTTTTAAATCTATTAAATTATATTTCTTTTTTCGGATCATGAATACTGATACTTGAGTAGACTTTTTATAAGATTTGAAGTTTCTTGCTAGAGGTCCTATAAAACAAGTTAGAAAGTTCGACGCTTATAATGTGAATGGATTTAGATTTCATACAGTCAATCGAGAAGTGGGTTTGAAAACATAGAATAGTGGTATATTTACATTTGCTGAAGTGAGATACTATGGAAAGCTGCATGATATTATTTAATTAAACTACCACAAGAATTTTTCTGTTGTTTTATTCAAATGAAAATGTGTCGATATTATCAGAGGTGTTAAAAGATATTCCTTGCAATTTACTTCTGTAAACTTATCTCGCTTGATGGATGTTGGTGATTGTGTACTGCATGATCCATATATCTTAGCATCGCAAGAAAAAATGGTATATTATGTGAATGATGTTGTGGATGAATGGTGGAGTGTAGTTACTCACGTAATACAAAGATATTTGTATGATATGGGTGATGAAGTGGAATATTTGACCTCTACAATTTAATTTCATCAATAACAAGAAGCATAATTATTTGTCCAGCATGATATTGAGAATATTAGTCTAGCAAGGATGAATGAAGTGGATGAAGCAATGGAGTAGGAAGCCATTATGATTGAAGGTGAATGTGACTGTATGTACAATTATTTATTCATTCAGAAACCACTTGTTTCATTTCTGCATTCATTCATTATCATTGTTATATATATTTTGTTTGTTAGTAGTGGGAATCTATTATCATTTTTAATTTTTTTCTGAATAAATTTTTTGAAATATATATTCTGAACTTAATTTTATTTGATTAAATGATAGGAATGCAAAGGAAGAAGTGGTACACTATTTCATCTAGTTCTGCGACAGATGATGATCCATCTATCCCCATGGCATCTGAGGCACCAGCTGCCTACACCCCAGCACCATCTCCCCTTGCACCATCTCTGACACCATCTATGGATGTCTCATTAGAGGATGAGTCATTGACTCCCCCTACAGGAGCCTCAGTATTGGGGCAGCGACACGCCCCTTCCAGTTCATCACGGACATTCTGGAGGGTCACAGTCATAGGTACAAATTTTAATTAAATAAATTTATTGCATTTTGTTTATACTAATTGTTTTCTCATTGAAGATGAAAAAAATGCAACCGTGGAAAAACACATAAAAAGTTCAGATGTTTGGAACATGAATGGAAAGAATATAGTCATTCCATTTGATTCTTATGGGGCCCTGAAGGATGACGTCGCGGGGTACTTGGCCAGATTATAGGTCAGCTGGCAGCGGAGCCCATTTCCCTGCCTATTTCATATGATGATTGGAGGCATATGCCTCCAAACTGGAAAAATGAAGTTTTTGATTCTCAGATATAGGTAATTTTATTACTTTATGGTTTAATTGAATGTCATGTTACTAATATGTTCAAAATGAATTTATGTATACAGATGTTCTTCCACTTTACCATTGCTGATGTGATAGCACGGAAGTGGACATTGAAAAATCTTGGTAAAAATGGAAAGATTTCAAATTGAGGTTGTGGTGTGATGTCAACGATACTTCGTTGACCGTGCAGCAAATGTATGAGAAGCTACCCAATGGGGTACCTAATGAATATTGGAAAGTTTTTGTCGATGGAAATCGTGATGTGAATCGGATGGTATTGAAATATATATTATTATATTATCCTCATTTTACATTTATACATGTATATAAAGAAGAGATTACATTGAATACATTACTGTTAAATTGAATTTTATTTATTTCGGGATCTCTCAAGACAGAATGCATCAAACCGGGCAAATCAAGTCATCCCACACACTGCGGGCTCAAAAAGCTTTTCTAGAAGCCGAATGTCATTGGTAATATTTTAATTAGTTTAAATATTTATAAGAAAATATTATCTATTTAACATATTAAATATTTGATTTATCTTTTTTTAATGAAGTCACAGAGTTTAGGGCATGAAGCATCCCAAACTGAACTATGGATAGATGTTCATAAAAAACGGATGGAAGTTTTGTTAATGAGTCTGCCAAAGAATTTGGGGTATGAAGTCAATTTTTTATTATAATAACTTATTATCAGTTTTTACTGTGTTGATATATATTGATATTTGATTTATAGGTAAAAATTAAAGAAATATGGGATGCCAATCCTGGGCAATCCTACTCAGTTTCCCAGGATGACCCAGTTGCTAAAGTCCTTGGGAAAGAGCATCCTGGTAGAGTGCACGGGATGGGTTTGGGACCCATACCATCTGAGGTCTTTGACAGGACACCAGGGATTCCAGCTGCATATACTCCTGGTTATAGTCATTTCATACCTGAAGATGCTCAGAGGGAGATGTCTTCTCTACAAAACACAGTTCACCAGTAGGGGGATCAGATATCTGCTTTGCAGAAGGATTTGCTTGAAATACGTCATCATATGAGTAGATATGCCCCCGATGGTAGTGCATCGACTAGTGGGGATCAGGTAAATCACAATAAATCAAAATCATTTAGTTTGAAAACTTTTATTGGTTTTAAGTTTAATTATAAATATGCAACAATATTTAATTTTCAATATAAT
This sequence comes from Viscum album, assembly GCA_963277665.1. Lineage (NCBI taxonomy): Eukaryota > Viridiplantae > Streptophyta > Magnoliopsida > Santalales > Viscaceae > Viscum > Viscum album. The sequence goes on from OY728147.1 coordinate 760,643,654, forward strand.
GTTCTTACAGGTGGCAGCAGGTAGTGGAGATGGAGGTGGAGAGGGTGACGATGCATCATCGGACCATGAGTAGTAGTATTGTTGTTGTGTTGAACAAATATTAGAATGGTTGGTTTGTATATGTAACATGTATGGCACATAGTTTCCACCAAATATTTCTATGTCCTAACATTTTCTTGATTTCTCATGTTTCCTTTTATGAATTTTTTTGATTTATGATGTTTCATTTTATGTCTTTATTTATCAAGTGTGGTATACATCATTCCATTTAGGCCTGTGTTTGAATTGGTAGTCGAGATTTTGGATGACGAAAGAGTGATCCTTTTGTTATTTTGTTCTGGTTATATAAATTGGAACCTAGTAGGCAGTATAGAGACCAAACATAAGAGGATGATGGGAATGTGGTTTACCCTAATCATGTGATACAAATCATATAATCCCCAATAAAAGTAGTTGGAAACAAAAATGGTGAACCTAACATGGAACCTTAAACAAAATGCATGTGTCACCCACATGTTAGGCTCATTTTTCTCTCTCAAAATATGAAATGTTGACAAACATGGATTTGATACAATTGATTATACATTTGTTTATTTATTGATATGATGATTTCATGAGGATTTCTTGTAAATGTTTCTCATAAGTATTCTGGCACTTTCAACTAGAACCCCCTTTGATCCAAATGACATTTTACTACTTTAAGAACACATATGCTTCGACTACTGCACAAGTTGGATCCTCATTTAAAACTAGGTCTCTATTATCAACCTTGAACCCTTAACATTGGGTCTCAAATTTACTGTTTTGGGAGTCACACCTAAATGGTACCTTTCTATCTTCAGAGGAAGCTAAAAAATCCATTCATCTCAAAAATCCTTACTAGATGTCTGCTCGACAATGACTAGTGGAACATAATTTGTTGTAAATAGTTTCTATCTCAAACCATTTCATGGTTATATCCATGGAAGGAAATAAAATATTCCTCCCTTATCTAGGGAGTTTGATCAAGAGGTCACTGATGGACTCATCTAGATAACATAAGGGACCCTCCAAAGGGCTCCTTCTAGCATTCACCATCACCAAGGCTACAAAGCAATAAAACCTCTATATGATGTGTGTGTTTACCTCGGGAGTCTGACCTAAGTCTCCCAAACCTAGGTAGTCAGGAAAACCCACTGAGGGTAGTGAACAATCAACCACGAACATGGCCCTACATCTATACCCTCCAAATAATCCCACTAACTAAATATGGTGGAAAACTATGAGAAAGAGGACACATTTTCCCACATTTACTAAGCTTGTCGGTATAATCTGGTATTATTCAAACAAATCACCAAGAATATTTTGGTAAAAAATATAGGGAATACTCATATCCTTTCCCACTGACTTGATTAACATCGGTATATACCTATATGAAATGGAGGAAAAGATCAGGCCCATACACATTCTCCAATAATAGAATAAGAAAATATGCATGTTCTGGTCACTGAAGTCACCTAGAATATTCTAAAAATGGATAAAGGGAAGACACACAACTATTCTACCATAATTTAGGTGACTCATTAACAAAAAATGTGGAGATTTAGTGAAAATACACTTCTTTTCTCCCAACGCACGGTGTATCTAGTTTAATGTAGAGGTTATAGGATTTTGGGTCATATCTTGCACATATTTAAAACTTTTCCACCAGTTCTTCCTAGGGGGATAAGATCTTTACATATTACACATTATTATGTAGGTCCTCTTAATTTTTAGTAGGGATGTAGCTATAATACCACATACTGCTGAGGCCAAGTTGGTAGTCGACATAGTTGATACTAGACTTGGGAATTAATGTGCATGAAATGTGATCCCACTCAAAATAGTCAGGTTGTAGCATAGAGTCATGGTATGGGAAAACTAAATGACATTCAACATATGATAGGGAGTACAATTAAAATTCATCTACTGTTTGAGGTACTAATCTCATAACCTCTACTATGGATTCTACATTATTTTACACAAGTGCATCATAAAATGTTATATTTGATACATTTCTAGAGATTCTGGTCCTTGATATAGTGTATTTATGTGTCATTAAGAATCTGTAAACCTCATTGGTTATTCGATCAATGATTGTTCACTGATGGAATTATTTTCCCCATCAGATGGAAAATGTTTTTTATATAGAATTCATTCTTTCCCATCATGTAATAGTATGATGTAATTATTGGAATGGATTTCATGCTTCCCTATAGATCCATTATTGATTATTATCACTATAGAATTATGATCGATTGTTTATATGATGTCTCCCATTTCATCATGTTGGGGATACCAAGTTAGAAATAACATTTTATTTGTTTGTATGATGTCTCCTGTTCCATTTTCTGGTTTGATTTGTTTTTTAGGGCAGTGGGGCAGTAGAAGCAAAACTGCATTTTTTTCTGGTCATCATTTCACAGCGGTTTTAACTGCTGCTAATGATTTACTGGTCAGCATTAGCGGTGGTTATAACCGCCCCTAATTCATTACTTTTAAACCATTAACGGTGGTTAAAACTATCGCAAAATGTAATCATTTTATATCTATCGGCGGTTTTTACTGCCGCGATAGAGGCGCATCAAACGCCTGAATATCATGGCGGTTAAAACCACCATGAATAAAAAAATATCCAGCACCCGTCAAACCGCCACTAAAGTCACGAAAACCCCTGCGAAATGAGGCATCTACGACGCTTCCCTTAAACCATCACAAAATGGAGAAAACTGCCGCTAATCGATTGTTGATGCCCAGTTTAGCTGCGGTTTTTGTAAAACACCGCCAAACCATATAGCGGCGGTTTAAACCGCCATAATATGAAGAAGAAAAACCGCTGGTAATGGCCGGATTTTTTGTAGTGTAATGATTAACAATATGTGAAACTCCAAATTTACTATGTACTCTTACCATGTATTATCCATCTACAGGATTCACTATTCCAAATGTGAGATACACTATTCATTATCCATCAACACTTACTTTTATAGGAAAATTACCTAGTTATACATGACACACCACCTTCCCATCATGATAGATTAGCCTATGAGGTGGTTTTCACTGCTGATTTGTTATAACAATGTTAACCTCAACCACTTACCCATGTAAACGATTCAAGAATTTTTTTTCCATATAATTACTTTTATATGGTTCTAAAAATATTCTAAACTACCCTTGATTTCATATGTTGATTAGATCATTGTAATTATAATTGTAACACCCCAACCCAAGTTACCTAGAGTTAGTGCATTATTACATAATATTGACATGATCTCAAGATATCATATCTCACAAGACCGATTAGTTTAGTAGCCTTGGAATTAATAGATACATAAATGAGTTTTACATTACATCATGAAATGAAAAAAAACTACGATTTGTCTCCTTTAGACACACTCGTATATCATAGACTGAGCTCAGATGCTCAGTAAGGATACCAATATAGTGGAAACTATCATAAATAATAATAAACATTTAAGTAAATGTATAAGACTAAAACACAATACTTTTAGACATAAACTTATGCATAATATGAAAAATATAAATCAAATAATTCAATTTACTTATTCACATGGATATTCCACTAGTCGAATAACCACATTTAATATCAGTACCTAATTTCATAATGATGGAATGGAAAATGTTGTACATCATAACCACATAGTCAAGGCTTTATACCAGGATTAAAAATAAAATTTTGTCAAGGAATTGTGCCAAGAAATTATTTTGTCTCATGAGACCGATTGATGCATCAAGGAGCTATAGCGGGCTCCACCTATCACTTACTAAGTCCAATGCATTCCTCATATGAAATGGTTTGAACATAACATAAAAATTCATATTTAAACTAGCATACGAAATGTGAATACTTTAACCATAAACCATGAATGGTATAAAAATAGCACATATAGAATAAAATATATCACAAAACATTCAATTCAATATGAAGATTTTTTCATAATAAATTAACTTCAAACAAATGTAAAATCTAAAGAAATATGTTGACATTGATGAACTAAATCCAGAAACTATTAGAGTGAAATATCTCTTTCTACATTGAAATCATTCAAAAGTAAAGAAAAAAATATTTTTAAAATATTCATATAATATTTTAAGGGATTCTTTGAAGGTGGTATAATAGTGTAAAATTGAAGAAGCTGGGGGAGGGGCAGTTCTAGTGGGTTCGGCCTATGTGTCATGTATGGGATAACCTATGGTCCTTCGGGTCATGTATTGACCTTCGGGTTGTGTCAGGCCTTGTGCCTTGGGCCTATGGGTTATTTAATGGTTCCCCTTCATCCCTTAAAAAAGGGGGGTTATCCATAATAAATATAAAAAAAGCCTTCGGGCCATTCAGGCTATAACAGCATAAAATAACAGCACCCGTCGTATAAGTTAAAAAACATTCTTACATTAATTTTGTTGAAAAGTTTATAAAGGACCTTGTTTGGAAAATGACATAAAGATTCCTTTGAAAAAAATAATAAAAAGTAAAAAAAGGTTATTAATTACTTTAACCCATAGTCTAGGAAATAATAAAAATGTTTTTAAATACATTTTTAAGAAACATGAATGTAGATGATAAAGAAGTCCTAGTAGATACTTACGTAAAAACAACCTCGGATAATAAATAGATTGTAAAATCAACCCTTGCATTGTAATTTTATTTGGTAGAGGGTACATTAACATCATGTATAATGGTTAAATAGTTGTTATTAAAATATACAAGAATCCACATACATAAATATGATATCATATATGATCTTATAATATTACTTTGTTAATAATATTTCAGTAGTATCATTGTTTTGGGTGTTAACTGATTCATTTTTCTTTATATGTTTTGTTAAGTAAGTCATTTTATTTATGGATAGGATGTATTTTATTCATATCTAGAATTATATTAAGTTCTTAAACATTATTTTTAATCATAAAATTAAAATTATTCTTGAATGGTTGTGATGGGGAATGAATCTCCTCACGTTCATGGAGACAGTGATATGTATGTACGCACGAGGGACAATATCATTCTATAAGTGGTGAAATCATATATAATTGGATCATATTAACATATAAATAATCAGTATCATGTTATATTTATTATTTACATCAATTATATATCATTAATATACCAATCCAAATAATGAAGTGTTGAATAACAAACTACACCACGACATGGAGATGGTAAGCCGTACGTATGCATGTGTGGTGACTTTTTCATTCATAGGATGGATATAATAATGAATATAGCAATAAAATATTTATAATAATATCAAACTATGTAGAAGGTACTAGATTTATTATTTTATAATGGAAATAAAAAAGAAATATGAATTGGAAGAAGAAAAGAACTTTGAAAGAGGTGATGAAATTATTACCTCTTCTTCGGGTGTTTCATTTTTATTTGATCAAAAGGGATAATTATGTTTGATTTATGATCAAAGTAAGGCCTCTAGGTTGAAGTTAAGATTTTTGGGTGGATATTTGGGTAGGGTTTGGCTGAGGAAAATGTCTTAGGAGGTGTTAAGTTAAGATAAGGGGAAGTACACTTTAATAAGCTAGATGAGGGTCACTTTAGAAAAAGCTTGAAATATTATTTTATAATAAAATCATTTTCGGTTTATAATGGCTCCAGAATGGTTTATTTCGAGGCTAAGGTAGGTTTGGGTCTAAAACCTCTCTACCATTATCTTTTATATAGGTTTAGTTTCCCATATTAACCTTGTATTTTAGATATAACTCTTAGTTAAATAGTTTAACTTTTACCATGCATTCTTGTATTATTATAATAAATGGTTAATAAAATTAATATAAAAATACAAGATAACCCCATGTGGTTCAATAATGACATATCTATCTTAATATAAGTCATTTTTATGATCCTTATATTTTTCAAAATATTATATCAATTAATAATATAGTATTTGTTTTAGAAACACATTTATGTCAATTTTGATACTATTTAATATTTGATTTTTGTGAAAGTCATTAAAGCATTATCACTTGGAAAATTATTTATTTAATCAACCCTAACAGGTAATATTAACCTATAAAATTATTTTAATGCATAGAAAGTCTCAATTTACATTTATTTAGATATTTATAATATCAATTATTTTAATTTTTCATTAATAATGTAATTATTGCATCACATTGTGTCATAAATAAATTTAATTATTTCATGTATAAAAATTATAAATAAAATACAATTTTGTAGGAAATATTTTTATATTTATAATTAATATTTATTTTCATATTTATCTTATGTATAACCCAATATTAAAAATGTTTTTGTTATGAAAATTTGAATTTAACACTTTTAACTCTTCTTTAAATAAAATAATATTAAATGTGCAAATCTAATCCAAGTGGACCAAAAGGATCGTATTGTATTAATAATGATTATTTTGGTTGATTAAAACTTATCCAATATAATTAGGACATGTTTTATGGTAATTATAATATCATCTTTACCTTTAATTACCCAAGTTACTTTTAACCGTGGTAAATAAAAGTAAAAAGTTACAATTCACCAAAAAATATTTTCATCTAATTGAACCAAATTTTACATACTAATTTCAACCGTGTATCTTGTATTTTTTAAATTAAATTCAATGAAGTGTTAAAATTACAATTTATGAAAATTTTCAAATGTGCTTAGAAGGTGGGTAAAAGACGGTAAAAAGTTCAATAAAATTTTATATATAAAAACTTATTATAAAATGACTAAAATGAATTAAATTGGAATTATATAAGTATTATTTATCTATTTTTACATTATAATAAATATAAATTAGAAATAATTATTTAAGTAGAAATTTGGTTTTTATGTACTATACAATATTTTTTACTATTCATCAAAAATTGAAAGTTCTTAGAAAAATACCAAAAAATCACTCTAATCTAAATTTCATATTCTGAATACAAAAATGGTGTCCATTTTAAAAAATAAAATTTATAAAATTTCAAAAAGTGGGTATTGCTATTTATAACGGCTAGTTTGATTGGTCGTTGTGTGCTAGAATTCGATGTTGCGTACAACGCAAGCTATTGTATTATTCAAAGAGAAGCATACTGTGGAAGATTGGAGTGTTACATTCTTCCCTCACTCAAATAATTTCATCCTTGAAATTTCTAGAATATCACTGCATAAAAAGACTCAGGTGGCTCTTCATCATAATTTCCTCAAGTTCCCACATTGTCTCTTCCATTTTATGGTTTCTCCAAATAACTTTTACCAGACAAGTCATCCGGTTTCTCTAAAATTTTTCTCTGGTATCAAGAATCCTGGTAGACTCTTCACAATATGGAAAATCAGGTTCCAGCTCTAATTATTTATAGGTTAGTACATGCATTGGTTCTGGAATGTATTTCCTCAATAGTGATACATAGAACACATCATGAACTTTGGAGACACTTGGAGACATTTCCAAATGGTAAGCTACAACTCCAATTCGTTCTAGAATTTCGAAAGTTCCGATATGCCTAGGACATAATTTACCCTTCTTAACAAATCATATAACACCCTTCCATGGAGATACCTTCAAGAAAACATGATCACCTACTTGAAATTAAAACTCCTCCCTTTGGTTATGGGCATAGCTCTTTTTCCTACTTTGAGCTGTTTTGATGCATAGGAAATAACCCTATCATTCTGTATAAGGATACATCCCAGTCCTTTCTTTGAAGCATCACTATTAATTACAAACCCATCATTCCTCGATGGTAAAGTCAATATATGAGTATTTACTAATCTTATCTTCAATTCCTTAAATAATTATTTTCACACTTTTTTCCAAACAAATTTAACCCCTTGACGTGTGATCTTAGTTAATGGGTTTTCCAATCAGGAAAAATTCTTGACAAAACTCTGATAATAACCTGATAAACCAATAAAACTGCATACCTTAGTTATACTCTTCGGTGATGTCCATTCTTGGATTTCCTTTTTCTTTGAAGGATCAACACAGATTTTATCCTTAGAGACAATATGTCCAAGAAAATAAATCTCCTAATTCTAGAATTCACACTTGCTAAACTTCCCTTATAAATCATTTATTCTAAGAGTCTTTAGAGTAGCGCGCAAGTAATTTTCATGATCTTCATAGATTTTGTAGTATACCAAGATATCATCAATAAATACCACTAAAAATTCATCAAGATATTCCTTGAAAACTATATTCATTAGATCCATTAATACATAGGGTGCATTAGTCATTCCAAAATGCATTACTGTAAACTCGTAATGCCCATACCTGGCACGAAATTTTGTCTTCAAAATGTCTTCCTTCTTCACACACAACTGATGATATCTATATCGATGGTCAATCTTTAAAAAAAATTAGCTCTATGAATTTAATCAAATAAATCATCAATTCAAGGTAGTGGATACTTTATCTTTATTGTTATATCATTTATCTCCCTATAGTCAATTCATAACCTCATGGATTCATCTTTCTTTTTAACAAAAATAACAGGGGCTCCCCATTGAGAAACACTAGGTTGAATAAATCATTTATTACTAAATTTCTCTAGTTGTTTTCTTAGTTCTAATAATTCTGTAGTTGAAATTCTATAAGGGGTCTTTGATATAGACCTTGAACCAGAAATTAAATCAATAGAAAATGCAATTTCTCATTCTGGAGTTCGTCCATGAAAATCATTTGGAAACACATTAAAATATTCTTTCATAATAGGTACATACCCTATTTGAACATTACATTCGTCACCCATACTTAATTAATTCTCTTCCTCCCCAATAATTGAATTTAGCGGATCTACTGGGGGTTGATCTAGATAAGAATAAGATTGTGACATTTCTGCTCTAAAGATAAGGTTCATTTTATCATAATCGAAAATTGTAACCTCCTTCTTATTACAATAGATATTCACATTATGGTCTGAAATTCAATCCATATCAAGGATTATATCAAATTAAATCATTTTTATGATGATGAGATTTGCAGATAAAGTATGTTTATATGTCATAATGGGAACTGATTCACAAAACCTTATTACAATGATACTTTTCTTAAGAGTTTTTACTAACAACTCCCTTGTTAAATAAAATTGGAAATATCTAATTTTCTTATAAAACTAGGAATATATGAAATAATGTGGTGATCCAGAATCAAATAAATCATTGGCTAAATTTGATGAAACCATTAAATTACCTACCACCACGCCATTCAGAGCTTCAACCTCAGTAGTAGTGATCGCTTAAGATTGGCCTTGCTCTCTTGGCATTTTCTGAGGTATGTTTTCTTGGAACATAGAAAATTAATTTTCATAATTACCTATTTCTCTATAATTGTTGCATTCAACATTGATAGCCTCTTTCTTTCCCTTTCAATAACGAGCTTGGTGGACTTTTTCACCGCACTTGTAATATACTCTCATTACCTTCAGGAAAGTACCTGGGTGTTTCTTCCAACATTTACTTCAGGATAGAAATTAAAATTTTTCCTTCTTCCCCTTATTTCCATTTCTAGAGTGTTTATCATATCTCTTCTTCTCCTTCTTAGCATTAATGTCATAAGACCTAGAGAATTATTTTTCTGCCTTGATAGCACATGAGACTATATCTTCGTATGATGAAAAGGATTGTGAGACTAAATCTTGACAGAGAAATGGTTTTAACCCATAAAATAATTGATAAATCTTACCCCTTGGGTAACATATATAATCTGAAGCATGCCTTTGCAACCATGTTATGTTTTCCTCATACTTTGCGACATTCTCATCCTCCTTTTGCTTCAGACTCAGAAATTTTTTTTCCATATCTGCTTGATGGTCATGAGGAAAGTATTTTTCTATAAAAATATATTTAAACTCCTTCCATTCAATATTTTATACTTCATCATCTTTATTTGGGTTTCAAATCAGTGAACACCATTGATATGTATCTCTTATGAAGTGATAAACTGTCATGACAACTTTTTCCCTTTTGCTACATCCCAAAGCATGAAATATTTTCTCTAAGGAACCTATCCATTTCTCTGCTACAAATGGATTTTTAGTACCATTGAATGTTGGTGTTTTTTTCCTCATGAAGTTTTCTAACATTGATCCTCCAAGTTGTGGATCAGGGTGCTCCATACAAGTAAGGTTATTATTCATAACCTGAGTGAGTTGTTTCAGTATGGTTATAAGATGATCATCACCAGTTGCATCACCAGCTCCACTATAATTATATTTAGTAGGAGGGCAGTCCCTACATGGATTACGTGTGTTGATAAAGTTTCCATTCCTTCCACTAGGTGCCATTTCTAAAAAATTTCATACACTAGATTAGTTTATGAATCACAATACATAATTCCAAACTTCTAAAACACTTTACATAAATTGAAAAGTTTATGGATATAATTCATAATCATAAAAATGTTTTCATTGATGAAGTATATACTCATAAATCCTTCATAATTACTTGTGAATAAAATTTGAATTATCCTAAGCATATCCCCTTGGAGTGTCATAACCAAGAGTGCCGCATGGCCCGTTTTTGCCTACTAAGATAGCCCGGGTCAAGCCCAAAACTCCTTGTTGGAGTTTTCACTCCTAGGTACATTTTTTTTCTAAATCCACCTCTACCTGCTCGTATCTAAAAATGGATCTATTTCTTCGAAAATACACAAAATCTATGTATAACCAATATTATAGTATGTTCTTTAATACTAATCCTCAATGTCTAATTTAGGGTAATGTTCTCTAATCAGATTTTTTCAAAATCTAGTTTCCAACATTTGTACTAAACATACTCAGATACGAACTATAACACCCCGACCCTAGTTACCTAAATTCAAGGCATTATTATATATTATTGGAATGATTACAAGAGATCAAGTCTCAAAAGACCAATTATTTTATTATCCTTGGAATTACTAGATACATCATAAGTTTTACATTATATAGTGAAGAAAACAACAATATTGTGTCTCCTTTAGACAAACTTGTATCCCGTATACTATCCCTATAGGTTAATCATAATATAATTCTTCACATCTTGGGAAAAATAAAACATAAGAAAGGGGTGAGCTCAGATGACCTGTAAGGATAACAATATATCAGAAACTATCATAAATAAGCATAAACATTTAAAAGATATAATAATAAAACACAAGACTTTTAAACATATACTTCACCATAATAGTGAAAATATAAACCAAATAATCCTATTTACATATTCACATGGATATTATACTAGTCGAATAATCACATGTAATATCAATAGCTAATTTCATAATAATGGAATGGATAATATCGGGCATCATAACCACATAGTCAAGTCTTTGTGCCAAGACTACAAATAAAATTTTGTCAAGACGTTGTTCCAAAACACTAGTTTGTCTTATGAGACCTACTGATGCATCGAGGAGCTATAGCAGGCTCCACCAGACACTTACTAAGTCCAATATATTCCTCATATAAAAATGTTGAAACATAATATAAACATTTGTATAAAAAATACCATACAAAATGTTAATAATTTAACCACAAACCAAGAATGGTATATAAATAGCACATCCACAGTCAAAAAAATCAAAAAACCTTCAATACAATATGGAAGATTGTTTCATAATAAATAAACTTCAATCCAACGTAAAATCCAAAGACGAATGTTGACATAGATGAAAAAAATCAAAAAAAATTGAGTGAAATATCTCTTTCTACATTGAAATCATTCAAAAGTAAAGAAAAAAATTATTTTTAAAATATTATTATAATCATTTATGAGATGATTTTAAGTTTTTATAATGGTGGAAAATAGCTGCACCCACTGTATATGTTAAAAAAACATTCTTACCTTAATTTTGTTGAAAATTTCATAAAGGACATTGTTTTGAAAATGACAGAAACATTTTTTTCAAAACATTTTTATAAAAAGACAAAAAAGGTATAAATTACTTTAACCTATAGTATAGAAAATAGTAAAAAAAATTAAATACATTTTTAAGAAACACATATGTGGATGATAAAGAAGTCCCAGAAGATACTTACATAAAAACAACCTTGGATAATAACGAGTTTGTAAAATTAACCCTTATTTTGTAATTTTACTTGGTCGAGGGTACATTAAACTCTGGTATAATGGATAAATAATTGTTATTAAATTATAAAAGAATAAACATACATAAATATGATTTCATATATGATCTTCTAATATTTATTTGTTAATAATATTCCAGTAGTATCATTGTTTTGGGTGTTAAATGATTCATTTTCATTTATATGTTTTGTTACATAAGTCATGTTTGTTATTTATATAATGTATTTTATTCATATCTAGAATGATATTAAGTTATTAAAAATTATTTTTAATCATAAAATGAAAGTTATTCTTGAATGGTTAATATGGGGAATGAATCTCATCGCCTTCGTGGAGACGGTAATCCATACATACGCACAAGGGACAATTTCATTCTATTTGTGGTGAAATAATATGTAATTAAATAGTATATTACATATAAAGAGTCTTTAACATGTTATATTTATAATTTAACACAATTATACATCATTATTATACCAATACAAATAATTAAGTGTTGTATAACATACTACGCCACGGTGTGGAGATGTTAAGCCGTACGTACGCATGTGTGGTAACTTTTTCATTAATAGGATGAATAGAATAATGAATATAGTTGAACCATATTTATAATAACATAATAGTATGTATAATGTACTAAATTTATTATTTTATAATGGAAAAAACAAAGAAATATGGAGTGGAAGAAGAAAATAACTTTGTAAGAGGTGATGAAATTATTACCTCTTCTTCAGGTGTTTCCTTTTGATTTGATAAAAAGGTCTCCATAGGTAGGATTTCAGATCAAATTAAGGCCTCTAGGTTTAATTGAAGATAGTTTTTAGGATATTTGGTCTGGGTTTGGCTGATCCAAATGGATTTGGAGGTGTGAATTTAAGATAAGGGAAAGTACACTTTTATAAGGGAGGTGAGGGTCACTTTAGGAAAAGTTTGAAATATTATTATATAATAAAATCATTTTAGGTTTCTAATGTCTCTAAGAGAATTTATTTCAATGATAAGGTGGGTTTGGATGAAAAACCTCTCAACCAATATATTTTATATAGGTTTATTTCCCCATATTAACCTCATCTTTTCTATTTATCTCTTAGTTAAATACTTTAACTTTTACCATGTATTCTTGTATTATTATAATAAATGGTTAATAAACAAACTATAAAAACCCAAGAGAACCTCAAGTGGTTCATTATGGACATATATAACATTAACTAAGTCCTTTGGTCAAATCTTAGGTTTTTAGGAATATTATATCAATTAATAATATAGTGTTTGTTTAAAAAACTCATTTATGTCGATTTTGACACTATTTTGTATTTTATTTGTGTTAATGTCATAAAAACTTTATCACTCATAAAAAGTTTTATTAAATCAACCCTAACATGTCATATTAACTTATAAAATTAGTTTAATGAATCTAATGTCTCAATTTACATTTATTTGGATATTTATAATATCAATTATTTTAATTTTTCATTAATAAGGTAATTTGCTGCATCATCATTGTGTCATTAATAAATTTAATTATTCAATGTCTAAAAATTAAAAACAATACACCATTATATAGGAAATATTTTTATATTTCCATTGAATATTTATCATCTGATTTATCTTATGTATAACCGTATATTAAAAATGTTTTAGTTATTAAAATTTGAATTTAACGCTTTTTACTCTTCTTTAAATAAAATAATAATAAATGTCCTAATCTAATATAAGTGGGAAAAAAGAATCAAATTTTATTCATAAGGACGTTTTTTTCAAAAAACACTTATCCAATAGAATTAGGACATGTTTTAGGGTAATTATAATATCATTTTTACCTTTAATTAACATATTTACTTTTAACTATGGTAAATAAAAGTCAATCGTTACTATTCAAAAAAATTATTTTCATCTTATTAAAGCATATTTTACTTACTGATGTTGACCGTGACTCTCGTATTTTTTAAATTCAATTAACATAAGTGGTAAAATTATGTTTTATGCAAATTTGAAAATGTGCCTAGAAAGTGGGTAAAAGATGGAAAAAAGTTCAATACAATTTTATATATCTAAACTTATTATAAAATGACTTTAATGAATTACATTGTACGAATATAGGTATTATGTATATATTTTTACATTAAAATAAATATAAATTAAAAATAATTATTTAAATAAACAGTTGGTTTTTATATACTATGGAGTATTTTTCACTATTCATCAAAAATTGAATGTTCTTGGAAAAATACCAAAAATTCACCCTAATCTAATTTTGATATTATAAATCCAAAAATGATGATCATTTTGAAAAATAAAATTTAAAAAATTTAAAAAAGTGGGTATTACTATTCATAATGTCTAGTTTGATTGTTCGTGGTGTGATAGAACTTGAAGTTGCGTACATCGCAAGCTATTGTATTATTCAAAGATAAGCATACCATGGAAGCTTGGGGTGTTATAATAATAGTCAGAAATACATTTATAAGACCCTAAATAGATCATAATGGCTAACCATGAGGTTTCTCTCAAGGAATCTTTGTCGAATACCCTTTTGATATTCCTAAAACTCATTTTGTGCTTTTATATATTTGAAATTAGAGAATAAATAATACAAATCATGGTGATGAAAATCATAGAGAGGGTGATTTTAAGAAAATATTGGAAATGAATTAGAATGTATGATAATAATACAAGAATGAAAATAATGTAAGAACAAACACAGAATCAGTTCCAACCACTCTTAAATACATAACCTGGATCTCCATATGGATTAGACTATTCCCCAAAACTCACTCAATGAATTCATGATCTCCCACACCACATGTTATATCAACCAATATATTGTAAAATAAAAAACATAAACTATTATAGTATATGAAAGTTCTCCGAAAAGCGAATGAATCGTCCATTTAGAAAACTCATGTATAGAATCTCTTCAGGCCTTATTGATCCACATGAAATCATTAATCACACATCCACTCCCAAAAACATGGTCAAGTAGACTAAAAAATAAGATGATAAAGATTATGTGGAAATGATTATCGAATACTTCCTTTTGGTTGTTTTAATTTCACATCCCCTCTTGCATTGCCATTATATGTGAAGACTATGGAAGAAGTGTGTTGATTAGTATGATGAACAGATCTATGAGAAGCATTAACTTTAAATTACAATAAATGGACAAGATAATTAACTCTTCGTCCCCAAATGTTTAAGATCAAATGTAACACCCCATGATTTTAGGAAATATTTTTTTCGATAAGTTAAATTTCATAGATAGTTTGAGTTACACGCAACGCTGAGTATTAATAAACCATGATATAATATTAAAATTATTATTTAAACATGAATTAAATAACATAATACTTAACAAAAAATTATAAATATAAATAACCATATTTTAAAATTAAATTATAATAGTCTTATACAAAGAAAACATATTGATAAAAAAGTACTAAAATTTTAGTAATGTGTATATATTCTTTCAAAATACCATTTTCTCAAAAAAAAATATGTGTTTATTACATATTGTAAAAAAAATTAATTATTTAAAATTTTATAAATATTATTTGAAATTTTTTATATCATTTTAGGAATAAACATTTTAAAATTATCTTAGCGTATATTTTTGATTATTTTTTGAAAAGAATATTTTTTGTA
Source organism: Viscum album (assembly GCA_963277665.1). Classification (NCBI taxonomy): domain Eukaryota; kingdom Viridiplantae; phylum Streptophyta; class Magnoliopsida; order Santalales; family Viscaceae; genus Viscum; species Viscum album. The sequence continues at coordinate 760,659,360 of OY728147.1, forward strand.
TATAGTGAAAAACAGACTTTTTATTAAAAATGAACTTTTTCTAAAGTATTTAAAAGGATAAATCTTGTTTAAAAATTTATAATTAGTATAATTAGTTCAATTATTAATTAGTAAACCAAATTTGTTGTTTTTAATCAAATTCATATTTACTTTTGATATTAAAATATTCTATACTTATAAAAAATTTCTATTTGGTAAACCGCTTTTTCATCATGCCTCCGGGATTAATTTTAAATTAAAATTTTAAACTTATGTGAATTAAATTTAAATATATATATTCTATATTATTAATAAAAATTATTAAAATTATATAATAATTGAAACTTACTTTTTTCAAAATAAATTTTAAAAATAGAAAAAATTAATTAAAGAGGTTAAGGTTAAAATAGGTTTACCATGGGTTAAACTTAAATGATAAGGCTTAAAATGACGTAAAAACTTGTCCAATAACAATTTAATAGCCATATTGTGACCTTATATAATATAAGGTTATATAATGTACTATATTTATTAAATTTTTCTTGTTTAAAATGTGGGTATACCTTTTTGTTTTAAAAAATTCCAAGTGTTTCCTCTCCCCCGCATGTAATAAGGAATCCCCTATCCTCCCCACATCGCACCTCCAAAAAAAAAATTTTGGAAAATATATGATCAACTATCATACTTAATTCTCTTACCACATCCTAGAGTGCTTATTTTTATTATTAAACCGTCATACAATGGCTTTTGGTGTAACCATACAAATGTTTTTCGAAGAAGTGGTAACTTTCTTAGAAAATAATTTTATTTTATTTCTTATTCCATGTCCTTAAAATACTATTACAATATTATATTATAATAAAATTAATAAATTAAATATAATATTGTTTTATTGTTTTAATTTCATAACCTACATCTGTCTATTATTCAATAAAAAGGAAAATGAATCTGTCGATCGTGTGTATGACATAGTACCATCTCGCGAACCTATTTAATTTATTTTCCATCACCAATTCTAATGGGTGGATATAATGAAATATTTCAATTATATATTTTATATCAATAAAATTATTAAACTTATATAATTATAATATCATATTTACCTTTTAAATTTATATTTTGTGGAAATATGATAACATAGATCATGCATATGGTGAATTATCGCCTCGTGAAAGGATGTGATTCATTTTTTTCACATATGATTTTCATGGAATGTAAGAAGGATAATTTTAAGGAATTTTATATATATTATGTCATAATAACTCTTTAATTTCGATATATTATTTATGTATCTTCGTTTCTTTCTATCAATAAAATTGAAACAACGTTCATGCGTATGTACTAACTACCATCTCCAAGAATGATGTAATTAATTTTCAATTAATAAATTTTATGGATTACTAAAAATATATGTTATGAATTATATTATATTTATATCATTTTTAACCTTATATAGATGATGGAACAATGATCAATTTAAAAATACAGAAAATACCAAATCCGAACACGCATGAAAGCAAAGTTGTTATTACATTAAACGTGATTTTAACATGGAATTATTAATAAATACGTAATAAATCATTATTTTTAAATCATATACGGTATTATAAATATTATTATAGTTATATAATAAATTTATTGTTACCCTATATTTATTTTACTTATTGTTAAAATGTGTACAAATTAAGTTGAGACATAAGGTAAGGGGTTTTTCTCTCGCTTTTATTTCTATGGGACACATGCCATATTCACCAATTATTTATTTTTTGAGGTGTATATACTATAAATGAATTCATTTTATTATTATTATCATTTTATTTTCTTATATACATAAAAATATATTTTCATTTCCTTCACTGTTCTTACGATTCAAAAGATACCAATGTAATAAAGGTTTTAAGTCACAATTCCATTACTTATCAAGATTGTATAATAGTATGATTATTATAAGGAAATATAATGATTTATCTCTCAATAAAATCATGATTTTTATTATATTTTATTTTATTTAAATAAAAATACATCTTTTCCTTTCATTCCAGTATCTTTATGTAGTCACTATTTCAATAAAAAATTTCATGGAAAACCAACTTAATTTCTCAATTCGATTTAAAATTCATTTTCAACCATACCCATATTTTTTAAAAAAATTAAATAATATTTTAAATAATATTTAATGATTGTATAAATACATTTTTATCCATATTTTAATTTTAAAAAATTATTTTAAATGAATCTTCTTTTTATTCTCTGAATGAGGTACTTTTGATATTTACCAAAAATGTTAAAGGAATAATTATTTTAATGTGTATGAAAATATTGGTATTTTATTACCATATGAACACATTATATTTTAAAGAATAATTTACAATTTAAATGTATATTTTCAATGAAAATGATTTCCATAATGTTATGTGAATTTCTTGTTGATTAAGATGTGACTTCTTAAGTAGAGAGGTTATTTTCTTCAAGAAATGTTCCAATTGATCTTTTAAAATAATTTTCCATCTAATATGAAATATACTTATGTTTCATAATATATAATGGGGATGTAATAAATTGACATAATTATTATTCTTTATTAGCATGGTTTATTATTATTATGAAAAGATGTTTATGAAACTCACGTCTTTTTCTATGGGTTATGCTATGTTAAAATGATGAAATGTTTTTGAATCTTATTTCTATTATATGAGTTATGATATGATGAAATGGTTGTGAAACCCATTTATTTTTATTGGGTTCTAATATGATGAAATTTTTATGATCTTCTAGCACACATATGTTTGGTTTTTATTATGTGGTGGTATTTATGATATAGAAAAGGATGGTGGTTATGTTATAACAAGGGGTAGTGGTCAAATTATAACCAACGATGGTGGACATGCTATAACTAAGGATGCGTGGGACCTATGTATTTCTAAAATGCATTGGGTAAATATTGATACCTCTTAAGATAAAAATAACTGGAATTAGGAGTGAACCTAGTTCATTAAGGGACTTTGTCCACTGTGATAGTAATGCAAGTATACCCTGACTACAATGATGGTTTGGGGAGTGAACCTATTTCATTATGATATCCATTGATGTTAGAATTTTTTACTAAGTAAATTATATTCTGTGATTTTGTGTAAGACACAAATCTATGTCTTATGAAAATATTATGCTTGCATGGATCATGTTCTTTGATTCCATTATTATTCAGGTCTTATGAACTGGAAATATTTATTCCATGACTGATTTTTGTTATTTATGATATGCAGAGGATGGTTTTAAATTGGTATTATCTTGTTAACATACTCTTATAATCATGTTATATTGATGTATCCCTTTTTTACCCATACTACGCATCTAATATCACCTTTTCTTATGTTTCTTTTCATAAGGTTATGAATAAAGGAATTCCATATGATATGTTTATGAAGGGTGATAGTTATGAAGAACATAGTTTAAATGGTATAGTTCACCTATGAACTGGTTATTTATGTGTACAAGTATCCAAAGGCACTATAACTATTTTTTTTGTGTATATCATTATGTTTAATAATGAATATTAATATAATAAGATGCAATATTTATATATGAGAAATGTGGGTCTTTACTGTTGGTATCATAGAAAGATTTAGTAAAACATTGAAAATTAGGATGAGAAAACTTTATTGAGATCCTTAAGGATAATTCTAATGATATTTATTAGGACAAATCAAATTATAGGAAAATATCTAAGAATCATAGTGAATGATAGATTATGTGGTTTCTGAGAAATGAAATCCCTATATAGATATTAAAAGTGGATGTGGTTTTAGCACAATTGTACTTATGGGTAATAAATCTGAAAAGGGTTACTTGATCTTGACTTGATCATCACCTGGTGCACACAAATAGGCCTTAATACATATATGGTTTGACACTTCCATAGGACATACTTTGGAAATTAACAAACTATTTATGAACCATCATGAAGGACGTGAATAATGATTATGAATTACCCAAGTTAAGACTAATTTTTTATAGAAGGTGCCATGATTTAGACATCCTATATGTGATTTTTCATAATTATGTGGTTCTACACTCTGATTATTGATTCTTACACTATGATTTTTTGTTTTAGTCAATGGATAGAACCAATAAAAATCATTTTAATAATGAATGTGATAGAAAAATAGGTGATTATAAGAAACCAAATTGGATGATGTCTAGAGGGTAATATATTTTGATTATTCCTAATCAGTTATCATGATATTTGATCAACAATATGAACTTATTTGAGACTACTAATGCATAACATAGAATAATTATGAATTTTAATGAATTTTTTTTGGTAAAAACATTGAGGAATGAATATATTACTTTATACATGTCAAGAAGGATAGATGAAGAACTTAGAATTATATCTCAAATAATTGGGAAGATGGTTTCTAGGAGGAAATAACAGTTATAAGGAAATGAGTTGTAAAGTAATTAAATTTATTATATGTTGGGAACATGGGAATTGTCATAACATGTCCCCTGGGGCCCGTACTGTGACTACCCCAAGCCCGCCTTCCATAGGCTAGGGGTTGGTGACCAACACTAAAATGGAATATTCCAAAAAGGGAAGGCATTACCTTTAAACCTATATACACACATACATGGAATACTGCACAAAGAAAACCACAAAGGTTAGAAATTAATACAACCACTATAAAGTGCAACCACTAAAAGTAAAAGGTGTGAATATAAAAGTAAAGGTTCCAGAATACAAACCCAAATGAAAGGAAAGTACAAAAAATGAAGTTCAAGCTTCATATGTCATCTGCTAGGGATCCAACCTAAATGGTAAGTATATCTCTCCATTGGATGTCACTACAGCACACAATGTCAATTGATCCACCTTTAAGCACGGTCTATCCATGGCTCCCAAAAGTCCCAATCGAATATGTATGTCATCAGCATAATACACATCAGGTGCGGGTGAATCCCATGGAAGGGTGAGTGTAACAATACATAGTAGGGAAACCTACATGGTCTTTTCCCACACCTATTATGTTTTGTGCAGATAACGGAGGACTTTGACTTGGACTTTGGGGATCTAGGGTTAGACAGCTCTCAGAGGTGGATCAATAGACGTGATGTGCTGTAGTGATATTTGATAATGATCTGTACCTACCCTTCGGGTAGGATCCTTGGTAGATGACCTCTAGAGCTTGTAATTTATATGTTGTACTTTACTTTCTGTTGATCTTTTATTCCGGCCCCTTTACATTCATTTTTACACCTTTTACTCTCAGTGGTGGTGCATTGTGGTGGTTGTATTACTTTCTATCCATTGTGGTTTCATTTGTGCATTAGGCCATATCTGTGTGTGTACATGTTTAAATTTAATTCCATCCCCTTTTGGGGTATGCCTTTCTAGTGCTAGTCACCAGCCCCTGGCCTATGAAAGGTGGGCTTAGGGTTGTCACAGCATGGGCCCCAGGGGATGGTTTGTGATAATGTGGTATTAAAGGGATGTTGATTCTACCAAAAGAACCAAGAGTCTATATTTTAGATGGTGGAATTAGTGTTATGTTTCTTGAGTTTAGCTTTCATCCCAAGGAATCTAGTGATGGTGTAACAGCCGATACATCATACTTATTGTTATGATATCATATATAGTTCACTTATGACTTTATATTACCCGTTCTTTTGTAAATTCCATGTTAAAGAAGCGTTTTGGGTAAAATCGTTTCATTTATCGTAGGTATTTGGACTTGTTGTTATTGACATTATTATTACTTATATCATGATTTACTTACTTACAGAATATAAAACATGATTTATATATCATATATATTCAGTATATATATATATATAATAGATAGATAAATGAAATGAAACACACCGTTCATGGAGACGGTAGTCCGTACGTACGCATGAACAATGTTTTCCTTTCCTTATTGTCTTGAATGGAAGTAAGTAGATGACATATATATATACATAAATCCAGTAGATTTAACATGTAATATATTTCATTATTATCTCTTATATATACTTTGTAATCATTCTTAAATGGTTAACATGGAGAATGAATCTCATCGCGTCGTGGAGACGGTAGTCCGTACGTACGCACGAGCGATGATATCATTTCCATAATTATTGAATTGAATTGGAGTGGATGATACAATATATCAGAATCATTATGATGTTATAATAACTATGTATAGTTATTCTTTACACCATAATACCCATCCATGTAAGGTGTTGGTGGAAAAACATATTACACCACGGTGTGGAGACGGTATTCTGTACGTACGCACGCGCGGTGATTTCGTTTTCCGTAGGATGGATAGATGGTGAATTAGGATTGTTTCATAATTATAATAACATATCAGTATATGAGTGATACGGATGTTATTACTTCATAATGAAAAAACCTAAGAAGAAGAAGTGGAAGAAGAAATAAAGGTGAAAGAATTGGTAACGAAAATTACCTCTTCTTTAAAGCGCCTCTTTGAGACCTTCTTTTAGGGAACTAAAATTGGTCTTTGAGGAAGACCAGAACCCTTAGGATGTTTCTAGGGAAGTGGAGAAGAGAATTTGGTAGGGGTTGGCCGAGCTTGAAGGCTCAAAGTTGTGTGAGGAAGAGAGGGAGGAGGTGCCCTTTTATAAGGGAGGAGAGGGGCACCTTTGGAATAACTAAAAATATTATTTTATTATAAAGTCAAGTTTGGTTTTAAATAGCTCCAAATTGATTTATTTAGAGTCTAAGGTTGGGATGGGTAGAAATCATCTCATCCAATAGAATTTAGACAAGTTTAGGTTCCTATTTTAACCTTATCATTTAGATTTAACATTAAGTTAAATAATTTTACTTTTACCGTGTCTTCTTGTGTTCTTACACTATAAGGTTAATAAACTTACTATAAGAAGACAAACGAACCCCAAATTGTTTATTATTAATATATATAACCTTATCTAAGTCATTTGGACGAACCTTAGATTTTTAGGAATAAAATATCAATTAATAATAAAATATTTGTTTTAAAAACTATTTTATGTCAATTTTGACACTATTTAGTAATTGATTTTTGTGAAACTCATAACAGAATGATAAGTTCGAAAAAAGTTAATTAAATCAACAATAACATGTCATGTTAACCTAGAAAATTAGTGGAATTCATAAAAAGTCTCAAATTATATTTATTTGAGTATTTATAACATCAATTATGTCAATATTTCATTAATAAGATAATTACTGCATCATCGTTGTGTCATAAATAAATTAAATTATTTAATGTCTAAAAATTACAAATAAAATACCATTATGTAGGAAATATTTTTATATTTATAATTAATATTTATAGTTGAATTTATCTTATGTATAACCCTATATTAAAAATGTTTTATTAAATAAACTTTGATTTTAACTCTTTTAACTCTTCTTTGAATTAAATAATAATAAATGTCCTAATCTAATCCATTTGGGCCTAAATGGTCATATTTTATTCCTAATCTTGTTTTTGGTCGAATTACACTTATCCAATAGAATTTGGACATGTGTTAGGGTAATAATATTATCATTTTTACCCTTAATTACCCTATTTACTTTTAACCGTGGTAAATAAAAGTAAAAAGTTACTATTCACCAAAAATTATTTTCATCTCATTGAACCACATTTTACATACTGACATCAACCGTGTCTCTCGGATTTTTGAAATTCCACTCACAGAAGCGGTAAAATTAAGTTTTATGAACAATTCAGTTTTTTTAACTACCACTTAGTGGTTTCACTATTCATCAAAAATTGAAAGTTTTCAGAAAAATACCAAAAATTTGGCCTAAGATATATTTGATATTATGAACTCAAAAATGATTTCTATTTTACCAAATTCAAAACATATCAGTTGCATTAATTAATTTAAAAAGTAATTCCCGTCGTCAAAACAAAAGGCGTGTTTTTAAGAGATAATAACTATCAAAAGATTTACACTTGTTTATAACTGGTTTAAATGTGAAATTACATCCAATGACCAACATTGTATTGAATTGTAAAAATATATTCTAAAAATACTTTAAAACCACTCAAATTAATAATTTATCACTATTAATTATTTCGATTGAAAAATTTGTTTTTAATTAAAATTTAGTAATTTTCACTATTCATCAAAATATGAAAGTTATCCGAAAATCACCAAAATTTCACCCTAAGCTAATTTCGATATTCCGAATCCATAAATGAAGTCCATTTTGAAAAATAAAATTTAAAAAATTTCAAAAATTGGTTATTACTATTCATAACGGCTAGTTTTAATAATATCTTAATAGCATATCGTTGTTTAGCGAAACTTGGTGTTGCGTACAACACACGCTATCGTGGAAGGTCGTGATTGCGTGTAATTCAAGCCAGGTCAGAGATGTGTTTTGTGAAAGCTCCTTTTGGTGTAGCTTATAACACAAGACATTAATGAAATTAAAAAGAATATTTTTCATAAAATCTCGGGGTGTTACATGGCCTACTGAGTGATGAGGTGTTAGTGCAGGGACACTTACACCGATAGCACCTTTGGATAGTTTAACCACACAACTCCACCACCAATTGAGCAGAAATTGCTACCAGCATCACCAGAAAATATTGAATGCCAACTGAGCACACTACTAGAGTTATAGATATAGAGGCCTCTAAGGTTTCAAGGTTTGATAGATCCTCAGGCAGCTGAGGATTGGATAGAGGCGGTTATGCAGGTTTTTTTCCAAGTAGAGACACTTACAGACTAGATGGTGGTTCTAGCCTCTAGGATTTTTTAGGGAGTAGTATATATATGGTGGATCTTGACTCTCTAGACACACTAGGAGGAAACCATTGCCTAGTTGGCCTTCAAGTTACTCTTTAGGGAGGACTTAGTACCAACGATAATATGCTTAGTGAATATTCAGGAGCTATTGCACCTACATTAGGGAAACCTGACTATGGCATAGTACTCGGCATTGTTTACTGACCGCTCCTACTACTCCACCAACATGGTACATGACCCTTTTTTCAAGTTCCAGACTTTTGAGCAGGGACTCTGATGGGAGATCAGCACATTGCTGATTTCTCTCAACATTCTGATGCAGGCTAGAGTGATAGAGTGAGATCTACTTGTTGATAGCTTCCTTTCTGAGTAGGAACCAATGATAAGAGCCACCACTAGATGATAGGTGGTGAAGGTATCTACAGCAGGTAGTAGAAAGAGAATGCAGAGGCTCAAACGGGAAAAACCTTCTCGAGGATGGCCCCAGGATGAAGGATTGGAGGTGAAGAGTTTGCGAGGCAGAGGATGTTAGCTGAGGGATATATTTTTTTACTCCAGTGGTGGGAATGGACACATGGATCCTGACTACCTGACCCACCACACAAATGATCATAATATGGTAGAGGAAACTCTATGGTAGAGTTCGAGGTTCGAGAGAGGAGTTTCATAGGGTGGAAGTCATGGAAGGGGAGCAGGTCGAGCTGTAAGAGGTGGATAACGGTTTGAGGTACTACCTCCACCACCCCCATGTGGTCCCCCACGATCTCCAGGAGTATGTGGATAGGGGCAAGTCCATCTTCAGTTGATGGAGGCCTACAACCACACTGATCTAGATATGATTAGAGGTAGATCTATGTATTCTTAACCTTAGTTGCAGTTCTTCTAGACATAGGTTCAAGTCAATATTTTCTTTCCATAGACATCATTCGAGGCTCAAAGATTATGGTGGATCCATTGTATCAATCCTTGCTATTATAGACTTCTACACGAGGTGTTTCGATGATTACAAACTTGTGTTGGCAGTTTGACCTTACTATAGGAGGCGAGAGCCTCAGATGGGATCTTTTAGTTGTAGCATCGAGGCCTAACGACGTCGTCTTGGGTATGGATTGGTTATCTATAGTCCATGCTCATATAGAAAATTTTAGGCACAAAGATTGGTATTTCCATGAGTATGGGACCATGTTTTTATTCATCGACAAGAAGGGAACTTTTACAGCACATGATAGAATTTCTCAGAGGAGGTTGCAGCTGATCACTCACTAGTTGGCTAAACTCACCCATAGTGTGCTGGAAGATAGGCCTATGATCATTTCTATAGTGGTGAATGATTGTTAGGACATCTTTACAAAAAAATCCTAGGTCTACCTCTACATATATAGGTATACATCCCCCTTGAATTGTACCCAGGGACGACATCGATATCTATACCTGCAAATTAGAGGTCTCTCACGGAGCTCTAGAGTTGAGAGTATTGTTGGATAACATGTAGAAGAAGGGGTTCATAAGACCCATTTCTTCTCCATGGGTAGCCCTAGTGTTTGTTTCCAAGAAGGCAGACGGGATATTGAGGCTATGCATAGACTTTTGATGCCTGAACCAGGTGACTACGAATACTAAGTATCCACTTTAGGGAATTGATGTTCAATTCGATCATCTAAAGGGAGTGAGGTGGTTATCTAAGATTGACCTCAGATCAGGATATCATCATCTATGGGTATGGGATGAAGTCGTACCAAAGACAAACATTAGATGTTGGTACGACCTCTTCGAGTTCTTAGTGATTCCATTTGGCATGTCCAATTCCCCTTCATTGTTCATGGGACTCATGTGTAGGACCTTCTAGCCTTACCTCAATAATTTCATGGTAGTATTCATTGATGACATATTGGTTTACTTGGCATCGAATAAAGAAAACTCTACAGACCTGCGGATAGTCCAATATACGATCTGAGAGCACCAGCTTTATGGTAAACTCTCAAACTGGTAGTTAATTATTTGGGAAGTCCACATTCTAAGACACATCATCTCAGAGGCTGGAGTTGTATATGATATGGAAAAGATATAGTAAATGCTTTCTTGAGAGTTACCCATAATCATGACTGAGGTGTGGAGTTTCTTGGGGTTGTTTGGATACTACTGTAGGTTCTTTCCCGACTTCTCCAGAGTAGAAACAACAATGAAAGCATTTAAGGTGAGAGGAAAAACCCTTAGTGTGGACAGATAAATCCCATAATATCATCAAAAACCTAAAGTAGATCTTTACCAGCACTCCCATCTTGATGTTTCTAAAGGAGGGAATTTAATACATTGTATACTATGATGCATTAAAGACAATACTGGGTTGTGTCCCGATGAAGGAGTGTGAAGTGATTTCCTACAGCTCATGGCAGTTGAGGCATCATGATAAGAACTACGCAACCCATGACCTATTATTATCAGTTGTGGTATTTTCCTTAATTTTGTGGCTGAACTACATGATGGGTGAGCGGTTCAAAGTCTACACCGACCACAAGATTCTCATGTATATCTTCTCATAGAAGGAGCTGAACTTGATACAATGATAATGGCTATAGTTTCTCCATTACTATGTCTTCGAGATAGTATATTCTCCTAGGAGGAAGAATGTGGTGGATGATGTTCTCAATAGGATGTCTGGTTTAAAACTGCTAAGGGAGGCGACAGAGCATCTAGCTGCAATGCAAATATCCATCATGGATGATGATGGAGCAGCTTACCTCCAGTCAATGACTGTCACTCTACAACTCCTTTAGTGATTTAGGAAGGAATAGCTTATGGATGTTTGTTGTGAGACCCGACGTGCTTATATATCCTCAGGATAGGCTCCTGATATATTTTCAATTGGTGGGGAGAACATCATCCTTTTCAGAGGATACACTGTAGTGCCAATGATGTTGGAGGAGGAGATGTTGAGGGAGTTCCATAAATTCTCTTTGGTGGTACCTCCTAGTGTGGAAAATATGTACTAGGACCACCAATATTAGTACTGGTGGCCAGAGATGAAGAAAGAGGTGGCGAAGTTCATTTCATAATGCCTCACTTTTCAGAAAGTGAAGGACAATCATCAGGTCCCAGTAGGCTTGACATAGTACCATGAGGTACCAGAGTGGAAGTGGGATGGTATCACCATAGACTTCACAACGGGGTTACCATGCATGTCGAGGGTCCATGGCTCTATCTGGGTAATCGTGGACCAACCCACCATGTCAGCTCAATTCCTACTCATCTAGGAATAGGGATCAGTAGAGGGCTTGGGATGCCCCTACGTCCATGAGATAATGCCACTTCACAGGGTGCCATCTAAGACAACGATGCACGATTTACATCCCAGTTGTGGAAGGGGTTTTGGGAGGTGTTCTGGACTCAGCTATGCTTGAGCACATCATTTAATCCCCAAAAAGATGGTCAGATGAAGCATACCATACATAACTTGGAGGACATGATTTGTGCTTGTGTCCTAGATTTTGGCCACAATTGGGAGGACCACCTAACACTAGGGAGTTTGAGTACAACAATAACTATCACTCCATCATTGGAATGGCACTGTTTGAGTCCTTGTATGGGTTACTATTCAGACCACCTCTACATTAAATAGATCTAGGGGAGTTAGCACTCATGGGTCTAGAGTTGTCATGGGATACCACTGAGAAGGTTCAGATCATCCAGGAGAAGATGAGGACTACATAGAGCAGACATAAATCGTATGCTGATAAGAGGCGGAGACCCTTAGAGATTAAGGAGGGAGTCCGTGTCTTTTTTTGTCTCACCCCAATGAGGATTGGAGATATTTTCTCAGGGTGGAAAGTTATATCCAAGATTCATCATACCATTCCAGATCCTCAGTAGAGTTGGAGAGGTTCCGTACTTCCTAGCTCTTTCCCCACAAATGCACTGGGTGCACAGTGTTTTCAGTGTGTTGAAGTTTAGTATGTACGTGCATGATTCATCGCATGTCATCAACTAGGGTGATCTGGACAATGATGATGGGGATATTCTTGCGGAGTTCCTAGTAGAGATAGTGGATTAACATGAGCTGGTCCTTCATGGATGGTCGATTTCTCTGGTACGTGTCTGGTGGTAGCATGAGAATCTCCCAGAGAGAACATGGTATAGGGAGGCTTAGATTCATGCTCATTAACCCCATTTGTTTGATTATCCTTTTTTTGGATTTTAGGGATATAAATCCATAAGGTGGAGAAAAGTAATGTCCAAAAATTTCTATATAATTTTTCTTTAAAATTTCATGGAATTATTTGAACACCACATGCTCGGACGACATGTGATTATGAGGCTCGATGATCCCAGAACTAAATTCTGAAATTTTTTTAAGTAAGTTCATTAAATATGTGTGAGTGGTTTTATAACTTTTTAACAAGTGATCAGATTAAAAATCTAATGGCATAGTTGAACTCAGTACACCGAGATTCACTGAGAAATGAATTATCTTCTCTTAGCAATGGTTGGACGAAAAAATTTATTTTTCAGACTTTTGGGAAACAAATAAAATGATATTAAAAAGTTATTTTGTTTTCTCAACTGTTGAGCAGTGAACGATAATGTTGGAGTGTGGCGACAAGGTGAAGATGAGGTTTATTAAAGGAGGCCCCTTAATGGCTCGTTAAGGTGTAGTATAACAACTACATTGTTTCATAAATGAAACAGTGTAATGACGCAACATCGCACCATAACATAGACACTACGATGTGTTCCCTTTTTAATTATATATCATGTTGGAGAGTGAGAATTAAAAAACCATGGTAAATCTACGATGAACCTCCAACGAGTTTCTTCTCTAATGAAGAACAACAAACGCTGGCGGGACATCATCTACTTTGATGTGCCTCAATGATCGAATCCAGAAAGCAATGAATGATGTAAAACTATTGAACCTTGAGAGTGGAAAAATATGGAAATGAACATCAAATGAGGTAGGGTTTATTATTTCTTTGTGATTTCTTTTCTTTCCATGTTCTTCATTCTAAAACAGCAAAATCGGATCAATCCTTGAATAGTTTGATCCATGGATCGAGTGTTTTTTCTAGAGGGTTGTAAAATTTGGTGACATAAATGGAGTTCTAGAATAATGTGTTGAAATATCAAACCCCCTTTTTGATTATACACCTCTAACATGGAGGGCGTACGCTGACACGAACAAGGCCCAAGTCCCTCTTCTTTTTGGGTTCTTATGCATTATTCATTGATGAATTTTCAAAGTGGTGGCAAGGAGTGCTTGAAGCCACCACATAAATAGTATTATCCCAATGATCTCGAAGATTCTAAAGATTCAAGAAAATCCCCACCGGAGCAACATTGGTGGTCCGCAGAAGAACGATCGGCACACCAGCACTGGTGGAGGATGCAGGCGGAGGGAGGCGGCACACCCATTAGCACGCTGCAGCGGTGCGGCAATGGCCACCAGCATAGACCGATGACATTCATGATCGGTGTGCATAGAACGCGCTATAGTGATGTGCTAGAGAGGTGGTTCCACTGAGAACCATGTGGAGGAGCGGATCACATCTGCAACCACGTTTGATCAAAGGGAGAGGCTGGGTCGACCGGCTACGTGCGCCCCCAACCGGACTAGCCTGAGACGGACCAGTTGAACTGGGATACCCGATTAGCTCGATATATTCTTTGAGGAAGTCCATTTTATCGAACCAGGCAGGTGAGTTAATGTCGGGCCGCATAGGTTTCTATGCGGCACGTGCGGGAAAAAGAGACAGGCCTCCCAGAGCAGGTCGGGCTGGATAAAACTAAGTCACTTTGTGACCCGGCGGATTGGACCCACAGCCAACCTAAGCCAGGTTTAGTGAGGACCAATGGTCCAGGAAGACATGACGAGGCAAGCGGGACCCTGATCCAGGATTGGTCAGGTCAGTCCCACCGATTCAGATCGGGGTCAGACACAACTGACCCGTTGTTTACAAAAATAATGATATCTCTCAAAATAGGAATCTGATTGATGTACCGTCTACAGAAATAGGAACCTTGCAATAAGGAAGACCATCTACAATACCCTACGTGTGTTTTGGAAGGTTTTGGAATATAGCTGATTTGGATCGAACTCAAATTCAACCAGACCCTTTTGACGAAAATGACCATATCTTACAGATCATGCATCCGTTCGATGCACCGTCTATTGCATTTAGACCCTTACAATGAAACAGTCATTTGGATTAAACTATATGGGACTTCTTGTAAATTGAGGTAAAACTGATGGATTGAGGATAGATCCTCCGAAAATCAAGCGTGGTATATGTGGGAATCTAGTGGATGGTTATGACGTGAAGAATGATGAACAACCATTCATGGATTAGTATAATAGAGACCCTTCTTGGATGTGAATCAGAGAGACCCTTCATGAATACTCAAGATAGAGACCCTTCATGGAACAGTTGTAGCACGACCCATCATGGATCAGCTGTAGACCCATCGTGGATCAGCAGTAGAGATACCCTTTATGGATCAGCAGTAGAGCGACCCTTCTTGGCTCAGCAGCAGAACCTATCAATAGAATAAGATGATCTAGCTTTATGAATAATAATATTTACTTCTTTACTTAAGTTATACTTGGTTTGAGATGTGTCTTTTAATTTTTTATTTACATCAAGATCTTTTTTTGTGGTATTTTCTTTTGTGCATTTCTTTGAGACTAGAGTTGGTCTCGAGGCACCTACAGATTATTCTTATAATCACCTCGGAATGGGATTCACCCACACATGTTGTGTCTTGTGATGATTAAAGACAAATTTTATTGGGACTTTGGGGATCTAGGGCTACATTTTTCTCAAAGTTGGATTGATAGACGTGGTGTGCTACAATGACATCCGACGGTGAGTTGTACCTACCCTTCAGGTAGGATCCTTGGGGGATGACCTATGAATCTTGTAATTATTTTTTTGTACTTTCCATTTATTTGGGATTTTATTATGTCCCCTTTACTTTTATATTTATACCTTTTACCCTCAGTGGTGGTACATTGTGGTGGTTTTATTACTTACTATCTTCTATGGTCTATTTTCTGTAGTATTCTCTGTTCGTTTGTGTACAGGTTTAAAGAAAATTCCTTCCCTTTTTGAGATATCCCTTTCTAGTCCTAGTCACCAGCCCCTATCCTATGGAAGGCACACTTGGGGTATTCATGGAACGGGCCCTAGAGGACAGGTCGTGACATGCATTATTCGGGTCAATATACTAATCTTGGGGTTAGACCCTAGACAAAGGATGTACCAATGTTATCGCAACCATTAAGGTTAATGGATTTAAGTATGTATATATTTGGATTCTAGAATTATGTTGTAGAAGTAATCTTACTAATGGTATTTTTTTAAGAATCATAAAACATTTAAGGATTGTTTTAATTTTGGAAGCATATATGTCTTCATGTAAGATTAACTTAATAGTTGTGGATACCATCATGGGTTTTCAAGTTCAAGGTTTACCATATGTTCAAATTATTAAACACCACTTTTGGGAATTTAAGTGATGGAATTAATGAAATTTTGGGCGGAGATTTTTTAGGATATTTTATATGTAACCATTATGTTCAATATGTTGTAAAATTTGATAATAATGGTCTTTTAATAAGTCTAATGGTATTGATAACCGTCAATATTTATAGGATGTTTTTTAATTAATTTTATTTTAAATGTAGTTCATCATATTTTTGTGGATGTTATAAAAATTATAACAAGGTAGTTTTACTAAAAAAAGTCAACTTATCACATTAAGGAAGGTTGTGGGGAATGAAACTATAACTGAAGGGTGATTGGGGTGAAATTACTACCACTAAACTATATTATTTCTTCCTTACTGTGGAATTATTTATATTAAATGAGGCAATATAAAAATATACATTTGATTTTGGGAAAATATGTTTTATAATAGAAATAATGATTGGATTGGTGATAGATTATATCTCATGACAATGTATGGTTAATGAGTAATATAACCTAAGTCATGATTTGGAGTTAGCTATGTTTATTTTTGAATTAAAAATATGGAGGCATTGTCATTACTAATAAGAGTGTGATATTGATCGTACCACGATTCACTGTTTTATTCCACCCTTACACTGCAGTTTTAAACTAGTTTTGTAATGAATATTCCAAATATAATAATAAATTTCACTTTATGTTTAAATCAATCAATTAATGTTAATAAATATTATAATGGGAAATGTTACTTGTTTTTATTATTTCAATGTAGGTGGAGATGATTTGGAGGGCCTTTGATGAAGTGGAAGAAAAATGGGGCAAAATTGCATGGATCCATGGACATCTGGCCACTGTTTTTCATAGTACAAGAAATATGTGTATCCAAATCGGCTGAAATTTTTTGGGCCTGTCCAAAATTTAATATGATACATTTCATATTAAGGAACGCAATCCTGATTCGGCTTCTATGGGGCCCATTCGAACTGATCTGTCCAAGACACCCAATTTGGACCAAGTCAAATGAGGTGTTCTGTATTCTATCAATATCTTGAGCTGTAGTTGTCCAAACGGTCCCAACAATTCGGTGGATACATTCAAGAAGTAGGGATACAACTTTTCTATTTTCTCCAAAGTGAGATAAGACTGTCTGAAGGCCGAAATGTGTGGTACAAGTGGATTGATGAAATCTCTGTGCCTAAAACCACCTTCCAATTTTCCTATAAAATGACACCTTGGGCTCCCCATTTGTAAGTTCGAACCAGGAGCCACACTGCCATTTTGGAGACCCAAAGTAGTCCTCTCACCATCCAAGAAGTTTTGGAGGCCCCTATCCTCATAGAGGAATCAAGGATGAAGAAGGAGTTCCACCTGATCTTTCTCCTCCTCCCGATGTCGAGCTAAAAGTTGGGTGTTCATTGTGAGGGAGCTACACACATGTCAAAGGAGTTCCGATGCATACACTAGCTACTGGTTTAGAGTAATTTGGGTTTTTATACATTTCATTCCATGTATCTTGTTTTATTTCAGATTTGAATGCTTTATTTGATACATGTGAGTGTTATGCTCTTAATTTCTAACCGATCAGTGTGGGGTTTTGAGTGTGTGACTTGTGTTGTTCTGATTGGACATCACAAGAATCCTTTTCATATGCACCATATTGAGATTTCAATCTGCTTTGGAAGCTATTATTCCATGCATAAGTACTGGACCTTGACAATATGATTGTTACGTCAAGGTTTGGTCCTTAAATCATTGAAATAAAAGCTTAGGAATTAATCGGGATTCCAATTAACTCCAACCAAAGAATTACTCTAAGCCTAAGATTAATATCTATGAACAATGAACTTGATATGTGTGTAGTAAAATCACATAAATCCTTTTATCTCATATTTTTCAAAATCCACTTGGTCCCTCAAATTTTAATTTATTTCAACTAAGTCATTATTTTAAACTCTTTTCAGAACCACCCCCTCTCTTAGTCATTTTTATTAAAAATACACACTCTAAACCTACCAACACTCCTTGATAGATGACCTAGGGTCTGAACTATACTATAAATAAACCTTAAAAATATAATCAATTTGACGTGTCATGACAGCGCGGTAAAATTTTGGCGTCGTTGCCGGGGAGCGCTTTGGTTTTTTGTGCGTGTTTTTGATAAAATAATTTGTAATTTTTTTGAATATTTGTTTGTTTTATCTTTACATTTTCATTTATTTTTTGTGTTCTAATTTATTTATTGTGTAGGTTCTGTGTACGACACGTTCTACTCCAGGATCCCTACAAACTTTCGAACCCGAACTGGAGAGGATCCTACCTCAACGAAACCGAGACACACAAGACAACACTTTGAAGGAGGAGACATCACATCTTAAAATCCTTCTTGATCCTTATTCTTCTTCTTCTGAAACCAAAGTTAAAACTGGACATAACCTGTATAACATGGCTGAAAATAATAGAACACTAAAATAAATATCCTCGCCTAATGTTGATATCCCACCCACTTACATTCAATTACAAGGCGAGACACCCAATTTTGAACTAAAATCTAGTTTAATTCATTTATTACCAAGATTTCATGGACTTCCTGGAGAAGATCCACATAATCATTTAAAAGAATTTCATATTGTGTGTTTAAAATTAAAACCTGATAATTTGGATTAATAACAAGTAAAACTTAGGGCATTTCCATTTTCATTACAAGACATGGCTAAAGATTGGTTGTATTATGTTAATTCACCTATTAGAGGTTGGGCTGACATGAAATGACTTTTTCTTGAAAAATACTTCCCAGCCTCTCGAACTCCAATAATAATGAAAGAAATATGTGGGATAAGACAGTCTCAAGGAGAAACCCTTCATGAATATTGGGAATGCTTTAAAAGATTATGTTCAAGTTGTCCACACCACAAAATAGGCAATCAACTTTTAATACAATATTTTTATGAAGGTTTAATTCCAATAGATCGTAACATGATTGATGTTGCTGCAAGTGGTGCACTAGTGGATAAAACCCCAATAGCTGCAAGGACCCTAATTGAGACCATGGCATAGAAAACTCAACAATTCAGTTCAAGGTCCAGTGTACCCATTCGAGGTGTCCATGAGGTGCAAAGTACTGAATTCGAGAAGAAGGTGGACACAAAGTTTGAAGAGGTGAGTACCCTTCTACGACAACTTGCTCTTTCCCAAGGTAAATTCCAATCTCCTCCTCCCATACATTGTGGTATATGCTCTTCTGATACCCACTATTCTGACCAATGCCCCCAATTGAGAGAAACTTCTGAGAGTTGTGAGGCAATATTCCCAGGACGCCCCTATAACCAACCCATTAGGAAAGAACCTTACTATCCATCCAACCCTTGGTGGAAAGAAAACCAAGACTATAGGCAAGGGGGGTATTCAAACCAGCCCCATCAACCATGGAACCAACCAGGGAAAAGTATTCATCAACCACCACCACCTAGAAATTTTCAACCACCCCAAAGGCCTTTCCAACAACACCCTCCAAAACCTAAGCCTAGCCTAGAAGATATGATGAAACAAATGGATTCCAATAATCTCCAGTTCCAATAAACCACCCAAGCAGCCATAAAAGACCTCAAAACCCAATTAGGCTAACTAGCTAACTCAGTAGGTGAAATCCAAATGCATGGGTCTGGTAAACTACCATCTTAACCACTTGTCAATCCTAGGGATAAGGGAAATGTTAGTGTCATCACCCTTAGGAGTGGAACTCAACTTAAAATCCAAATGAACCCTCCATTAGAGTCATCCTCTCTTAAGGGAACCACCACCCCAACCACTGAAAAAGGTTCAAATGAGATGGAACTTTGTCTTGAGAGAAGTCCTACCAAAGGAAAGAGTGTGTCTATTGATGAGTTACCAAGCCCAAGCATTCCTCTTCCATTTCCCCAAAGAGCCACCCAACCAAGGAAACAAAAGAAACTGAACTTGATAAAGAAATCTTGAAGACTTTCAAAAAAGTGCAGGTTAACATCCCATTGATTGTTATCGTGAAGAAAATTCTGTGTTATGCTAAGTTTCTAAAGGAGATGTGTACACATCGAAGGAGACTTCATGGTGATGAGAAGGTAAGTTTGGGGAGGAATGTATCAGCATTGATACAACCATCACTTCCCACCAAGTGTAATGATCCTGGAACATTCTCAACTCCATGTACCATAGGGGAGTATTATTTTTCTAATGCTATACTTGATTTGGGTGCTTCTATTAATGTGATGCCTCACTCCATATACTCTTCTTTGCAGGTCAGTGAACTAAAGCCCACAGGAATAGTTGTTCAACTAGAAAATCGGAGTACGGCACACCCTTCTGGTGTGTTATAGTATGTTCTTGTGAGGGTTCAAAATTTAATATTTCCTGTAGATTTTTATGTGCTAAAAATGGAAGATGATAGGATGAATGGACATGCCCCAATTATATTGGGTAGACCTTTCTTGAAAACCACCAAATCCATAATTAATGTCCATAATGGTACATTATCTATAGAATTTGGTGGTGACACAGTCCATTTCAACATCCTTGATGCCATGAAGCACCCCTAAGAAGAACATTCCTCTCTCTCGGTAAATTCAATTGATGTACTCCCTTCCCCTAAAATCACTTCATTTGTTTCCCCTGATCCCCTTTCTGAATTTTCCTCTTTGATTGAAATTCTTGGAAATGAATCATGTGTTGATTGTTGTAGTGGTCTAGAAAAGTGTCATGCATGTTTATTAATTGACAATTTCTTGAACACGGAGTATCACATGACCATCGATGATACTGCTACCCTTGTAAAAGATAATTCCTCATTTGAGGATGATACCATTGAGCAGTTAGATGAGATTAGTGACCTCTCACTTTCACACACACTCCCATCAATCCAAAATCCACCTTAATTGGAACTAAAGCAACTGCCTAAAGATTTAAAATATTCATATCTTGAGAATGGAAACAAGTTACCCATCATCATTGGTAGTTCACTCCCTCCTGAGCATGAATTGCAACTGCTTGAAATTTTGAGGGAGTATAAACAAGCATTGGGATGGACACTTTCATACATTCCTGGTATTAGCCCATCAATTTGTACACATCATATTTTATTAACTGATGAGGCTAAACCAGTGAGGCAGGCACAACGTCAACTGAACCCAAACCTCTTAGAAGTAGTTAAAAAGGAAGTAACAAATTTATTGGTTGCTGGAATCATTTACCCCATCTCTGACAGCCAATGGGTCAGTCCCGTTCAAGTAGTTCCTAAAAAACTAGCCTAACTGTAATTAAAAATGAAAACAATGAATTGGTTCCAGCTCATGTGCAGAATAGTTGGCGTGTCTGTATAGATTATCACCGACTAAACGAACACACTATAAAGTACCATTTCCCCTTTCCATTCATTGACCAAACGCTAGATAGGCTAGTAGGGAAGCACCATTGTTGTTTTCTTGATGGGTATTTTGGATACTTTCAAATCCATATTGCCCCCAAGGATCAGGAAAAGACAACATTCACTTGCCCCTTTAGCACATTTTCCTATAGAAGGATTCCATTTGGCATGTGCAATGCTCCAGGTACTTTCCAGCGATGTATGGTTAGTATTTTTTCGGATTACCTGGAGGATTGCATGGAAGTTTTCATGGATGATTTTACTATTTATGGACCCTCTTTTGATGAATGATTAAGTAGTCTTGGTTCTGTCCTATGTCGCTGTATTGAAAAGCATCTTGTATTAAATTATGAGAAATGTCATTTCATGGTGCGACAAGGTATAGTTTTGGGACATGTCATTTATGGGGATGGTATCCAAGTAGATAAATCGAAAGTGGATGTTATTTCTTCCCTACCATTCCCTAAAAATGTACGTGTTGTGCAGTCTTTCCTAGGTCATGCTGGATTTTACCATCGTTTCATTCGTGATTTTAGTAAGATTGCACTTCCCCTCTCCTGCTTACTCCAAAAAAGAAAAAAAATTAATAAAGAGTGTGAAGAAGCTTTTAATAAATTAAAATGGAGTCTCACATCACCCCCGGTAATCCAACCACCTCAGTGGGATTTACCATTTTAGCTCATGTGTGACGCCATTAACTATGCAGTTGGGGAAATCTTATCACAAAGGGTCGATCGAGCTCCACATTTCATTGCCTATGCCTCATGTACTTTGGACCCTACCCAAGAAAACTACACCACCACTGAAAAAGAATTTCTTTCCATTATGTTTTCCTTGGATAAATTCAGGTCATACCTTTTAGGGTCCAAAGTCATTGTGTTCTCAGACCATGCATCCCTTTGGTATCTCCTAAAGAAACCGGAAGCCAAACCACGTCTCATTCATTGGATGCTCCTCTTTCAAGAATTCAATCTAGAAATTAGAGATAAAAAAGGAGCAGAGAATGTGGTGGTAGACCATATCAGTATGATCCCCCCATCCTTGGACATTGTCTCATCCCCCTGTATTCCCATTAAGGACTTGTTTCTTGATGAGAAATTATACAAAGTGCAAGATGTTATTCCCTGGTATGCTCAAATAGTAAATTATTTGGTAGCATCTTGAATTCCTACTGATTTCAACAAAAACCAAGCCAGTCATCTAAAACATGAGTCTCGTTGGTACATTTGGGATAACCCCTACCTTTGGCGCACATGTAGCGATCAGGTCCTTAGGCGTTCTGTTCTCGATAGTGAGATTCAGTCTGTCCTTAGATTCTGCCACACTCTTGCTTGTGGGGGCCACTATGGTCCCCAACGGACTGCTCGTAAAGTTCTTGATTCTGGTCTCTTTTGGCCAACACTTTTTCAAGATGCCCATGAATTTTGTAAATCTTGTCCTCATTGTCAAATAATGGGGAATTTATCTAAAAGGAATGAAATTACAAAACAACCCTTGCTCCTTCATGACATTTTTTATGTTTGGGGCATTGAATTTATGGGGCCATTTCCCAATTCTTTTGGAAACTTGTACATTCTTTTGGCTGTTGATTACATATCAAAATGGGTAGAGGCACGGGCCACAAGGACATATGATTCCAAAATAGTTGTATAATTTTTGAGAACTCAAATCTTTTGTAGGTTTGGATTACCTAGGTTCATCATCAGTGACCAGGGTTCTCATTTCTACAATCGAACAATACAATCACTTTTGCGTTAGTATGGGGTTTTTCATCGAGTTTCTACTGCATATCATCCATAGACCAACGGTCAAGATGAGGTGTCAAATAGAGAGGTAAAACAAATTCCTGAAAAAATGGTTCAACCCAATAGGAAAGATTGGAGTCTTAGACTTGATGATTCATTATGGGCCTACCGTACATCTTTTAAAACTCCCATTGGAATGTCACCCTATCGTTTTGTGTTTGGAAAGAGTCGTCACCTCCCAGTTGAGATTGATCACAGAGCCTACTGGGCCATCAAACAATTCAATTCTAATCATTCTGGTGTAAGTGCTCAAATGAAGTTGCAGATTCAGGAGCTAGAGGAAATGAGAAGAGATGCATATGAAAACTCTAGGATTTATAAGGAGAGAACCAAGGCTGACCATGACCGTCTTATGCATCATCATCAGTTCCATATTGGGCAGAAGGTCCTCCTTTATAATGCAAGGCTAAAGTTGCATCTAGGTAAGCTTCGTTCCCGCTGGTTTGGACCATACACTGTTACTAACGTCTCTCCATTTGGTGTTGTCCAGGTTCAAAATGAAGAAACCAAGCAAACATTTACTATCAATGGGAAGTCTCTAAAACACTTCCATGAATCCATTCTGGAGTCTCCGATGGAGGAACTCCAAGTTCAAGAAGCAAACTATGAATTAAATCCACCAGGTTTTATCCTTCCTTCCCACATTCTCTTTTACTACAGTGAGGAAACTGTATACTCTAGGTGTGGGGGGGTGGATACATTTCTGGGTTAGTTAGGAATTTTCATCGTTTTCTCCTTTTGTTTTCTCTTTTTGGCCTTCTTTATGGTATTTTTATTTTTCCCCATCAACAATCTTGAAGTTCCATGATTTGGAGACCATAAAGGGGGGAAAGTAAAAATACCATAACGAAGGCTAAAAAAATTTTTTTATGAATTTAACATCAGGGAGTGATTTTTAGTGAATTGGTTTTCTGTCAACGATTTAAATGGTTGTATCACTGTGAAACATTTGAGAAGATTGATGCCCCTTGTGTGAGTGGTTTTGGGAAAACTGTGTCACTAATATCTCCATACATTTTTTCACCAAACCACAAAGTGTGAGTATTTCTTACTTAATATAAAGTAAATATATGTTGGGTTAATATTTTTCAGCTTGAAATGATATTTCCATACATTCGTTCCTTATCCGATCTGTTTCGTTACTATACCAGATTGACCTATGCGTGTGTACCTAATGTCTGACTATTGTATGCCCTCAAAAAAAATTGGTTGTGTCTTGGGCAGGTCAAAAACCACTCCTCCTCAACCTTTGATCTTGTTATAACTATTGCAATTAGTGTCGTGAGGAGATCAAACAAGGGTTGAGAGATGAGTGTGAGATTTGTTCCAAATGAAACTTCGAAAAAAAAATATAATAAATGAGGGGAGTGATGAAATGTGAAACATATGGGGATATCTAGGTTGGGAGATTATGATTTGACTTCTGGGAATGATTAAATGAGTGGGTCTTGAAATATGATTGCAAAGGATATAGGACAGGTTCGGTGACAAAATCATTTAAGCTGAAAAATGTTAAAATAAAATATATTTATTGGATAGAAAGTGGAAATAATAGCATGGAATGGTTTTCACACACACACATGAAGAGTTAGTTTCATGGTTTACTTCTGAATTCCTTTCTCAATTGGGTATCGTGAATCTTTTTGAATTTCTCTATGATATGATTTATGATACATATTTTTCTATTTTCACTAGGAAGAACTCCTTGGTGTGGTTCATGCATTGATCACTTTACTTTAAATAAAATTTCCTCAAATGATAAATCTTCAGGATGTTGGAAATATATATATATATATATGCATCATTATATTTGGATATGTGACTTTTCCCAGGAGTGCAAATTTTTAGGTGTGGGGGTGTGATTGTACCACGATTCACTGTTTTATTCCACCCTTACACCGCAATTTTAAACTAGTTTTGTAATGAATATTCCAAATATAATAATAAATTGAACTTTATGTTTGAATCAATCAATTAATTTTAATCAATATTATAATGGGAAATGTTACTTATTTTTATTATTTCAATGTATGTGGAGATGATTTGGAGGGCCTTTGATGAAGTGGAAGAAAAATGGGCCAAAATTGCATGGATCCATGGACATCTGGCCACTGTTTTGCATAGTACACAAAATATGTGCATCCAAATGGGATGAAATTTTGTGGCCCTGTCCAAATTTAATAGGATACATTTAATATTAAGGAACCCAATCCTAATTCAGCTTTTATAGGGCCCATTAGAACTTATATGTCTAAGACGCCGAATTTGGACCAAGTCAAATGCGGTGTTTTGTATTTTATCAATATCTTGATCTGTAGTTGTCCAAATGGTGCCAAACATTTGGTGGAGACAGTCAATAAGTAGGGATACAACTTTTCTATTTTCTCCAAAGAGAGATAAGACATTCTGAAGGCTGAAACTTGTGGTACAAGTGGATTGATGAAATTTGTGTGCCTAAAACCACCTTCCAATTTTCCTATAAAATGACACCTTGGGCTCCCCATTTGTATGTTTGAACCAGGATCCACACTATACCATTTTAGAGACCCAAAGGAGTACTATCACCATCCAAGAATTTATAGAGGCCCCTATCCTCATAGGGGAATCTAGGATGAAGAAGGAGTTCCACCCGAGCTTCCTCCTTCTCCCGATGTCGAGCTAAAAGTTGGGTGTTCATTGTGAGGGAGCTACACACATGTCAAGGGGGTTCTGATGCATAAACTAGATACTAGTTTGGAGTAATTTGGGTGTTTAAACATTTCATTCCATGTATCTTATTTTATTTCAGATTTGAATGCTTTATCTGATACATGTGAGTGTTATACTCTTAATTTCTAACCGATCGGTGTGAGGTTTTGAGTGTGTGACTTCTGTTGTTCCGATTGGACATCACAAGAATCCTTTTCATACCCACCTTATTGAGAATTCAATCTGTTTTTTAAGCTATTATTTCATGCATAAGTACTGGACCTTGACAATACGATGGTTACGTCAAGGTTTGGTCCTTAAAGCATTGAAATAAAAGCATAGGAATTAATCGGGATTCCAATTAACTCCAACCAAATAATTACTCTAAACCTAAGATGAATATCTATGAACAATGAACATGATATGTGTGTAGTGAA
Source organism: Viscum album (assembly GCA_963277665.1). NCBI lineage: Eukaryota > Viridiplantae > Streptophyta > Magnoliopsida > Santalales > Viscaceae > Viscum > Viscum album. The sequence continues at coordinate 760,685,875 of OY728147.1, forward strand.
ATCACATCCACCATTTTATCTCATATTTTTCAAAATCCACTTGGTCACTCAACTTTTAAGCTACTTTAACTAAGTCGTTGTTTTAAACTCTTTTCAAAATCACCCCTCTCTTAGTCATTTTTATTAAAAATACACACTCTAAACCTACCAACGCTCCTTGAGAGACGACCTAGGGTCTGCCCTAGACTATAAATTAACCATAAAAATATAATCTATTTGATGTGTCATGATATAGCGGTCAGATATATATAATGATTATAAAAGATTCAAGTATATATTGACCCAAAAATTGTTAATCATGAACCGGATAAGATGGTTGGTGTTTATTAATTATTATGAATGCTCAATACATTACCACTCAAAGAAAGTGAACAAGGTAGTTGATGCTTTGATTAAAAAGGACATTCTAGCTTATCTATGATAAGGATATCAAGAAATCCAATATTTTTAGCATTTTCAAAGGATGTGTTTTGAAATATTGATAGAAGAGAGGAAATATTATCAATCTCAAATGATTGTTAAAACATTTATGCAATTAAATATTAAATATTTAAGGAAGGAAGATGTTGGTATGTATGAGAAGGAGAGAAATGTTCCAAAGTTTAAAATTGATCATGATGGAATAATAAGATTCAGGATACAAGTATGTGTTTTTTTTCATACTATATTTTAAGAAAGAGTTATTAGTTGAAGCTCATAGTTATTCATTTTCTATTCATCTGGGATTTTAAAATAAGTATAGATATATGAGATAATATTATTGGTTAGATGGAATGAATAAAGATATCGCATAGTTTTTGGATTGATGATTGTAATGTTAGTAAGTTAAGGATGAGAGATAAAAGTCATAGTATATGTTACACCTATTACTCCCACAAAAATAGAAATATGAAAATGAAATTGTGGATTTTTTTTCTTTTGAATCCCAAAACATATAAAGGTAATAATGATATATGGGTTGTAGTTGGTATCCATAAAAATTCATCACACATTATCTCTATTAGTTATTATTTATCTCTAGGTCATATTTCTATAATATCAATTAAAGATGTGGTAATGTTTCATTGAGTACCACATTTAATTATAACCAATCAGGATCCAAGGTTTATCATTATATTCTAGTAAAGTCTTCAATGGGACATGGATATAGAGAGAAATTTCAGTACTTCTTATCATCCTAAAAAATATGGCTAGTTCGAGAAAACTTTTCAAACCTTATACGATATGATGATATCTTATTCTATGGATTTAAAATCTATTTGGGATCAACACCTTTCACTGGTTTATTTTTAATACAGCAATAGCTTTCAATTGATAATTCAAAAGGGTCCTTATGAATCCTTATATGGGAAGAAGTGTATAACATCAATTTACAAGAATAAAGATGGATAATGAAATAAATTGGGACTAGATTTTGGATTTGCAACTCATTTTGGAAACAAAAAGTTGGTATAAAATTTATGTTGACAATCCCCAATGTGATTATAAATTTGAAGTTGGTGATAAGGTGTTTTTATGGATTTATCTATGGTAAAGGGTATGTGATCTGAAAAAAGGGTGAAAGGAATTCCCAATTATATCATTCCCTGTGAAATTATTGATCATATATGGACCATAGTTTATCTTTTGGGGCTTCCACTAAACATTTATTAGGTTCAAAATGTGTTCCATGTGTCTCCCATGAAGAAGTACATACTTGATCCTTCACATGTATATAAATTATAAGTCATACTTCTAGATCATGATATTTATTATGAGAAAAAACTTGTGGTGATCCTAGATAATATATATAATGTTCTATGGAACAACACCACTCTCATGGTCAATGTTTTTTGGTGAAACAACCAACTTGAGGAAGATATATGGGAACCTAAGGATATAATTATGTAGAAGTATCCAGAGCTATTTATACCAAAATGATGGATTTTCAAGTGTCAAATTCATTTTAATGGGGGGTATAATGTTACACCCTAATCTATTCTTATTTTTTTCAAATGAATCTAATTTCATAGATAGTTGGGGTTACACACAACACCATGTTTTAATAGACCACAATATAGAATTAACATTGTTATTTAAAAATTACAATTTTAATATTGTCATTAAACATGGTGGTTTGAATAATAATAAAAATATTTTAAAAAATTAAGAATAATGGTTTTTATAAAGAAACCATATTGATATAAAATGTACCAAATTTTTAGTAATGTCTTTACATGATTAGAATGTAATCTTTTTCTCAAAATATATTTTTTGATTTATTTTTTTAATAGTTAATAAAATTAATTTTTTAATTATATAGAAAATTTATTTTAAAAAGTTAAACAAATTTTTAACTCAACATTTCAAAATTATCTTAGGTTTAATTTACGAAAATTATTTGAAACAATTAAATTTTCCTATAATAGTGAAAAATATTGATTTTTATTAAAAATGCCTTTATTTAAATCATTTGAAAAGTAATATATTTCTTAAAAAAGTTTTAAAATTAAAATTATTAAAATTATGTTTTTGTTAAACCAATATATTTCATTTTAATCAAATTCATAATTACTTTTGATATTAAAATATTTTATACTTATGAGAAGTTTCTCTTTGAAAGACTTCTTTTTCATCGTGTTGTGGGTTTAATGTTAAATTAAATTTTGAAACATATATGGATGGAAATTTTAAAAACATATTCCATATTTTTAATTATCCTAATTAGTTTTATATAATAAGTTTAACTTAATTTTTTTTCAAAAGTAATAGTAAACATAGTAAAAATTAGTTATTGAGGTAAAGGTTAAAACACGTTAACTAGGTGTTAAACTAAAATGTTATGAATTAAAATAACATAAAAAGTTATCTAATTTTTATTTTATAGACATATTTAGATCTTATATCATCTAAGGTTCTATAATTAACCATTTTTATCCTTTTAGAATGTTTAAAACATGGGTACATGTTTTTCTTTTCAAAACATTCAAGTGTGTTCCCACTCCGACTTATAAAAGGGAACCACCTATAATACCATATTCACACCTCAAAAACCATTTGGTTAGGAAACAAACTTTCCCAATATATTCATTATTTCTCTACCCACATCCTATAGGAATTTTTTTTATTAGGAAAACCTTATAGGTAGGGTTTTGGTGTTATCTTAAGCATTTTTTCCGAAGAAGAGGTAACATTTTTAACCGAGTATTTTTATTTTATTTATTCTATCACATTCATAAAATCATATTAAAATATTATCATATAATAATATCAGTATATAACATATTTTTATATTTCTTTAAGTTTATTTCATAATCTAAATCTATCTCCTCTTCCAGTAAGCTTCAAATGAAACAGTCGATCGTGTGTATGGCGGATGACCACCTCACAAACCGATGTAATTTGTTTTCCTTCACTGTCTATCATGGGTAGATATAAAGATGGATTTAAATTATAAATATGTTATATTAATAACATAATTATACATATGTAATTAAAATATCATATTTACCTTCTTACATTCCATTCCATTGGAATATGTAACATCTCTCGTGGGTATGATGGACCACCACCTCGTGAAGTGATGTGATTTGTTATTCATATACGCTTTACATGGAAGGTAATAAGAAAACAATTATTATTATATATCATATATAATTATTATATATTATATATTATATATTATATATTATATATTATTTACCTTCCTTATGTTTCATCAATCTAGAAAATGGAAACATCGTTCAATCATATGTTTGCCCTACCGTCTCTATGAACGGTGTAATTTATTTTATCTCTAACTATTATGGATTAATCTAAATAAAAATGTAATAAATATATTTTATATTTATATAATTTTTAAAATTAAATATATTATGAAACCTTGATCATGTGAAAAATAATGAAAAATACGAAATCAAAATAGGCATGAAAAACAAAGCAATTGTTACCCAAAACATGATTTTAACATGTAATTTTCATTAAACTAGTAATAAAATATTATAGGTAAATAATATATGGTATGATAAATATTAGTATGGTAATATAATAGAGTTATATTAAAACTATATTTATTATATATAAATTTCTAATGTGTTTTAAGGGAGCTGAGACTTAAGGTAAGGTATATTCGTCTCACTTTTATTTCTCTAAGACACATGCCATATTCACCACTTGTTTCTTTTGTGTGGTGTATATACTTTCCATGAATGTATTTTTTTTATTATTATGAATTATTTATGATATATAATTCTTTATATAATGTTATTTTATTCATGGAGCTTATTATTCAATTGATACCAATGTTGTAATGGTTTTAGGTTACAATCCCATTGTTTATCAGGATTGTTTAAGAGTAGGTTTCTGATAATAAAATATGTCAATATATCTATAAAAAAAACTCATGAATTGTCATATCCTCTAGTAATGTCATGAAGATACATGTTTTCAATTCACTTTCCATTATTTATATACAGAAGAGTAAAAAATAATGTTTTTAAGGAAAACCAACATCATTTCTCACTTCGGTCGAAAACCCTTTTTCATCCATGTGCATGTATCTAAAAAATTAATGAGTGTTTTTAATATTATCCATTTATTGTTTAAATACATTTTTACCCATGTTTGTTTAAAAAATGTTTTTCAAATAATCATATTATCATTTCTTGAACAATGTAGTTTTGAATTTTACAGAAAATATGAATCATATCATTATTTAAATGTGTATGAAATAAACAAAATTTTCCACCATCATCACCATCCAATGTTTTAAAGTATATTTTATATGTTTCCAAAAAATATTTTCAAAGAAGATTATTTCCACAATTTTATTGGAAATTATTGTTCTTATAATGATGATTTTCAATATGGAAAGGTAATTTTTCTCAGGAAATATTGTAAGTTATCTTTCAAAATATTTTACCATATAAGATGAAATATTTTGATGTTACTTAATATTTACATATTATGTAATTTGATAATACCATAATTATTTTTTATATAGATTTTTTATGTTTTTATAAAAATAGTTTTATAAAACTAGATATTTTTTCCATGGGTTATGCTATGATGAAATAATGAACTTTTTATGAAACTCGTTTCATTTCTATAGGTTATGCTATGATGAAATTTTAATGATAAACTTTTCTTTTCATGGGTAACTGATATGATGTGTATTTTATGATCTTGTGGTGCACCTATGTAGGTTTTTTATTTTTTTTATGGTGGTTATACTATAACCAAGGATGGTGGAGATGTTATAACCAAATAAAATGGTTTTGTTTAAATCATGGATGATGGTCACGTTATAACCAAAGAGGGTGGTGATGTTATAAATTAGGATAGGTGTCCCTCTTATCTCCCTCAAATGCATTGGGTAAATATTGATATCTCATGAGGGAAACATTACTAGAATAGGGAGTGAAATTAGTTCAGTAAGAGAGATTTTCTAATCTGATACTCTTGGGGGTGAACCTTAACTACTACGATGGTTTGAGGAATGAACACATTACACTATGATTTCTTTAGAAGTATGTTGTGACTACTAAGTAAGTGATATTTTATGCTTCTTTATATTTTATAAATTTGTGTCTTAATCCAATGTTAGGCCCTCATGGATCATGTTCTTTGATTCCTTTATTATTCATGTGTTATGAACTATCATTATTTCTTTCAAGACTAATTTTTATGATCTTTGATATAGAAGATATGGTTTTCAAATGACATTATAATGTTTTTATTCCCTTATTCTCATGCTATACTGATATCCACTTTGTTAACCCTTATTGATCATCTGACCTCAATCATTCTTATGTTTCCTTTCCCTAGGTTATGAAGAATGATATAATGTAAGAAATGTCTAATATGGGTTATTGTTATGAAGAACTTAGTGGGAGATAATGTAGTTCACCTATGAATCAGTTGTTTATATATCCATCATTCAATAGGAACTAGACCTAATGATTATGACATGGATCGTTATGTTATTTAATTTATATTTGTTTATTAATATATAATTTTTATGTATGAGAAGTGTGGTTGTTTACATTAAGGCACACAATAAAGGAAAAATAAATCATCAACATATATTTATAATTAGAAAAATAGAAATATAGTAGAAGAAAATTGAAGAGAAGAATATGAATCAAAACCAGGTCTTATGAATTATCAATGAAGGATTCCTCAAGTGTCTAAAAATGAGGAAAATAGAGGGAAGAGGTAACCCTCTTTTTCGAACCCAAAAATTGTAATGCAGTGATGAGATAATCTTACTGTATGTAAAATCCATGTGGCATGATATTCATTGGAATTTGGTGAAGTCCTAATTAAAGCCACCAACCACTCATAACGAAACATGCTTCCCTTATAAGTTTTTAATTCCATGATGTTACCATGATATCACATCCGGATCTTCTCCATATGTAATTTTCAAGGGTTTTGATTGCTGGAATCTTATTTCCCGACATCTTTAACCTTTGATTATAATTAATTTACATACTTACACCAGAAGAAGAGAAGATTAAAATTTACCTTGAAGTGCGTAACTATTCTTTGGGATATAAATTTCCACATTTCTATATTTTTAGAAGAAGGATGCGCTGAAAACAATTTTCCATGGCCTTGTGTAGGTCTGGGAACATATGAATAACTCTTCGGAAGTCCAACATTTTAAGAGTATTATTCTCAAAAAAAATTAAATTGAAATGGGTATCTCACATGCTCCTATCAACTAATTCCTATAGAGTTTGTTCATTCATGGTTTTGGATTCTCCTCATCCATAAAAATATCAATCTCATCAACTTCTTTATTAAACTAATTTGGACTAAAAAATCATCAAACTGAAAAAATAATTTCCACTAAAGGTAGATTTTGTTTTGGTGTGAGGGAATTACATCCATGTATATAAGCTATACTCGAATGGAATTTCTCATTGGAATTTGAATGACCACCTACAATGTGCTTGAACTGGAACTCACGACTAGTGAATTTAGACCATCCCAGTTTTCATCATCTTCATCAACCTAAAAATAGATATTAGTTCCAAAAAAATTCCAACTTCATTGAATTTGGTATCCTAAAATCACTCATATCAAATCGGCAGGTCATATTCCCCTTTTGATAAAAAATTATCCTCACATAACAAAATCCAGCACCAAATTTATCTTCTTGTCTATGGATTGACTCCCCTTCGTCTATGATCGATATCTTTTATTTATATTCTAGATTCTTCAATTCATCTTTCACTGAACATGTTTGGACATCAGATGCTAAATTATAATATAAACCTAGCTATGGTTTTTTGCATAAAACAATTCAATGAACTTAATGAACTTTTTTCTATTTATTTCAATAATACACCCAATACCCTAGTATCATAGAATCATGATGAGATCATGATTATCCATTTTAAGAATGTTTCAATGAACTGATATTAATCACTATTGAGTTGAATCTCAAAAGTGTTCCATTTCACAAATTCAAAATTAATAAGTTCATATTAAAATATCATTTTTCCCATGTTATAATTCAAATTCAATAAAAATATAATATGTCTTTCTCTATATTGTATCTTTCAAATAGTATTTACATAAACATAGTTGACAACATCAGTCAACAATTATTCAGCTCTAACAACTGTACAAGCAGTTTAATTCCTCAGAATGATTATGAAAATTTTCTTATAGGTAGGAAAAATTGAATTTTTTTCCAAATGTATATATTTATAAAACATTGTGTTTTATTTAAAAAAAATGAGTATATTTTATTTACAGACATCCTAAAAATGATTCTTGAATGGAAGGAATTTTGAAAAAAATATTGGCATTTTTTATATGTAAAATGAAAGTGCATAATAGCATATAGAAAACCCCACTTATCCTCACCTAAACACCAAAATTTCCCCCAGTGTGGAATAAAAATATGCGAGATCATTTTCATTGAAAAATGATATTCAATTTAGTAGTTCAAATATTATCAGAAGACTTATGAGATAGATCAATATAAAAAAAATCCACACATCCAAAAAAATTTAAAAACAATTTTTTAGAAAAGCTCATGGTTTAGTTTTTTATACACGTTCACAAGTATTAAGAATTAGGTTTAAAAAAATATGGAATAAAATGAAACAATAGAAAATATTTCAAATCTTAGGTAATTTTAAAGTGTTATCCAAGTCAACAATTTGTTTCAAATTTATTTTTAAAATTCTATATACTAGAAATCTAGACACCAAGTTAAGAAAATAATTTTTCTTAAATTTAAAAAAAAATCAAGGGTAACTCCCTCACACTTAATTTTTAGCAACATGTAGAAAAATATGAGCAGAGTTAAGAACAAATCTTCAATGGTGTGGAATATTTTTAGAATTGTTGTTTTTCAAAATGAATCCAAACTCATTACCATTGAGAGAATACCTTAGGTGAATAGTTTAAACACATATAATATGTAAAAGGATTATCATTAGAGTTATTATTTTTATATTCAATGTTTAATGGAACTCAGTTTAATTTTAGGATGTTTTGATTGAGTATGCTTCAGTTTTTTTGCTTCTCGTAGCCATGAAAATAAAAATCATTCTTCTATGGTTCCTAATTTTTCAATTGTGTTATTTTAAATAGTCAAACTCTATATAGATAAACTTATTATTTATTTCATACAAGATTACATCAATCAATTAAAATAAAGTATTTTATAATGATACTATAAATAAAAATAAAACACAAGATAATCAAAGAATAACCCCTCAAGGGGTGTTGTGATTAGACTGTCCACAACTAAACATCCTTTGGGTCAACCCTAGTTTAAAAAAGGATATGGATTCTTATCTAAGAACCAAAAAACATCATTCTTAACAACATAAAGTATATTTAATTAGTATAGAACTCCATGTTCTAGTTAAAATATATCTCACACCTCTTAATTATTGATTCTATTAAGAAATGAAAAGGCAAATAAAATGTAGGGGTATTATTCACCCTCTTTATTTTGAGGGTTAGAGTGGACATGTGGTAAGATTTTAATTATTAGATGTGACTTATCTGTTTCCTCAATCAAATTGATTATTTATTCTTTGGCCATAAGAAATATGTCAACATCCTCTTAGACAACTATACATAATTCCATCACCACCACTTCACAAGAGTGAGGTTTCGAACATCCTCATTATATTCTTCAAAACAGAACTCATCATCTATATTTTCTTCTAAGGAATTATATAAGATTTATAGTACAAGATTATTCTATTAAATAAAGGAAACTAATTAGAAGGGCTAGAAAAATTTAAATCATTACAATGAATATCAAAAATAAATTCACCATCTAAAAATTGTCCAGCATCATCAATATCTACTTGAACTATCTCCCACCAACCCTCAAAATAATCCATAGCATGTAAATCGTAGAATTCACGTCGTGGGTCAATAAAAATTTCCCACTCAAATATTGGTAGCCCTAATATCTTTTCTCTTTTTCAGAAAATTTTCTCTTTTCTTCTTAGTTGATTCCCATAATGTTTTCAGTATGTTTCCGGAGGGATTCAGTATCCTCTTGATTATTTGTTATTTTATCCATAGACTACTGAACCATTTTCATGATTTAATAATAATAATCCTTTTCATCATCAGTAATATCTTCAAATTTTCATTCTTATAACCATCATTGAAATTATTCTACATCCTTCTTCTGTTCCTGAACTATATCAAATAGTGATAATAACAAAAATAAATAGCATCCTTCTCTTTTTTTATATGTTTTTTTTATGATATAGGTAAAATTTATGAAAAAATTTAAAAATTACCAAGATAAATGTTGATTCCCTGGAAATAGTTTCAATTTTTTTATTTGGGCCTTGTCATGGGGAAGGTCACAAATATATTTATAAAACCGTAAATATAGCATAATGTATACATTTAGGTTCACTATCAAGGAGTCAGTGTCGAATGTATAAGTGGTTTCCCTGAAAATATTTTTGTGATTTAATATATTAGAAAGAAGAAAATAAAAACATGAATAGAACAGTGATGAAAATCACAAAAGGACTAAGTGGTAGAAATATAGTGAAAATAAATCATAAATAGAGAAAACATTATGAGAATGAAAAGGATGTAATAAAAAGATGAAAATCAGTTTGATTCACTCTTAACAACCTATCATGGATATCTAGATGAATTAGACCATTTACCAACCTCACTCATTATATGCTTGATATATCGCACCACACACATATCCCATCCAAACTGATAAACACCTGAACAAAAAACCTATTCCAATCCATGAAATTTCTCCCAAAAGTAAAGAAATCACCATATTTAACTACTCATGTAAAGAATATATTTTTACTAAATTGATCATCATGAGGACATTAATCACAAATCCTCTTCCAAACAATTTGTTGAGTGGACTAGAAAAATAAAGGGATAAAGATGAAGGAGTAAAAGTGTCAAAAACATCCTTGGGGAAGTTTCACTATAGCATCACCACTAACACATTCCCTGGACACCATGGGCATGGAATAAGCATGATGGTCAACATGACATATGTATATCCATGTATCATTAAGTTTCACAAGCTATAACTAGACCTAAAAATTATCTATCCATCTCTAATATTTTGAGATCAGAACACATTCTGTGATAAAAAAATAATATTCTTATATTTACAGTAAAAAAATGAAAATTACAGCTGATGGAAACCTAAGAGAATAATGGTAATTAAAGATCGGTCCTAAAAATTGTGAATTGATGTTTCCTCTTCTATTTGGGAATGGGGAAAATAATGTGGGTAGGTTATTATATTATTTGAAAACAAAAAAAATTAATGCATTGAAAATGTATACTAACAGGAATAAAAATAAACATGGCACGCTATCATATGCTCATAAAAAGTTTTTGGTAAAGTCATAGTGAAAGCATCCAAGTTCCAATAATGAATCATGATTCCATTTAAATATTTTTCACTCCATGTAGTGGTCGTGATCCCACACTCGGATTCTATCCACCTATAATGGTCAAGGGTTGTGATCATGAGGATCTTCCTTCTTGATCTCATTCACCTTTGAATGCTATAATTTTTAAATATTTCTTCAAGAAAAGGATAAAAGATGAAAATTGACCTTCAATTCAGAAACTATGCTTTTGAAAATAAATTTACCTATTTCTAAGCATTTAGACCACCAGCGAGCTTAAAACTATTTAACCATTCCTTATGGAATCCTGGGATTGATTGAAGAATTGATTGAAATCCCATTATTTTAAAAGTCTATTTTTTTGATAAAAAATCATAATTTTCATGACTCTCACCCACACTTTGAAACAAATTATAGATAAGTTAAATCAATATTGGTTTTGGTATCATACCATAATTAAATAACTCATGGTTTTTAACTTCCCAGTTGTCCTAATTTGAATTAAAAAATAATCAAACATTGATAATATATTCCATAAAATAGTTGAGTTTGTCCAGGTCAGTTGGTATTTTACCCATGTTTTTCAACATCACTTGACTATAATTTCTTATTGACATTTAATTGAAACCCTATAGTGTTCCCTAACTGTAACTCAGGACTAGTTCTTTGAGATCATTTGAGGTCCCCATCATCTTCATCAACGACCAACAAAAAACAATCAGAGTTCAAAAAAAGTATAACTCTATAAAATTCAGTATACCATCCACATTTATATCAAATATGTCACTCAAATTCCTATTTTGATTAGAAATCTGTCTCGCATAACAAGATGTGGCACTGTACTCAACTTCCTGTTTGTTGATTAACTTCGCTTTGGCTATGATTGGCACCCTTCATTTGAAACACAGCTTCTTAAATTCGTTTTTCACTGGTCAAGATCCAACATCAAATGAAAACTCTTATATTGACCATTATTTTCATAAAATATAATCCACAATAAGCCTATTTTTTTCTGAATATCATGTTTGAATATGTCTTCTAGATGCCTTGACAATCTATTTTGATATCCCGATGAAATATATTTTTTTCTCACAATGATAGCATAAGTTTTGTCTTCCTTTTGGTCTTCTCCAAAGGTTTTAATTCATCTCTAATGTTGTGTCCATCATTCTTATATTTATTTCATATTTTACACTAGTCTCCCACTTCTTCAGCGGTGACCATATCAATATTTTAGAAGGCATTCTTCCTTGAATGACTAAATCACGCTTGGTTCTTCAATCATGGATCATCCAACTCAACATTAATCGATAGGTCTTAGTTGATTCGGTTATTCAAAATTTATAATTATGGTATCCTTGAATTGGGGTCAGTAAATCATCTTAAAATATACATACATATTATTTTTTGGTTGAAATTGGCATCCTGAATGAGTTTTCTATGCTATAATTTTTAGATCCAGCTTCGACACATCAGTTCATCAACATGATTCGTCTAGATATTGGCATGCAACTTTATCAACTTTAGGTGTCTGTCATGCATTCAATATATGGTGGACTTGTTGTAGCTTGGGATTTTTGTCCAGTAGGTTTAATTTGTTGTGAAATAGATCAGGCGGTTGTCATAGTCAATGTATACACCACAATGTAGATTGGGTTTTACACATACATTCAGTTGTATTTCCCTTTTCAAAATTCATGGGAATCCGCTATCCCAATATATTTGTTTTCTTATCATGAATTATTAAAAACATTATCATGTAGTAGATTCATCAATTTACCATTTTTTATCACATGTGATATCCATGCCTTCATGCAATAGGTGCACCACTACCAAAAATTCTTGCATGGTATATTTTTAAAAGGGAATTGTGGATAATTTCATTTTCCATATTTGTATCTCAATTTTTTCCCTTATTTTCACTCTAGTACCAATGTGGTATCTCTCTCAGAGTCTACCAAAATATCACCATGAGTCCTAAAAAACATGAAAGATAAAATAAAAGAAAAATTCAAATTTTAAATCAATCAAAAAAATAAATTCATTTTCAGTTAAAATAATACTGAAAAATTATTTTTAGTTTAAAATGTATAATTATGAAAGAATGAATTTTCAATGATATAAAATCATAAATATGATTTCCAAATTAATATTTCAATGTAAATTCAACAAAATTATGAGAATTTTCTTAAAAAATCATAATTTGAAGAACATTAATGATTAATTTCACCAAAAGGTAAATTTTAATAAAATATATAAAGAATGATAGTTTTCACTCAAATACCTAATATTCAAAAATCCTCTAATAAAACAAAATATTTACTAGAAAACACAACTATTTAATAAAAAATAATGCGGAAAACTATAATAATATAATGTCACATCATCTTTGGAATATAAAAACTTTTTATCACAGCCACCTATCATTGATCAAATTCTTTGTTAACGTAAATAAAATACTAGAAACATATTATGCTATGTAATTATGATGATCTAGGAAAATATGGATTTATATCCCAACACATAAAATTTATACTCATTAGGATCCTCCCCAAAACCTCTAATGAAAAATGTTAATGAATCATATTGAATATTAGTAAATAAACATATGTGACTAACTCATCACCTAAGTAGATAAAAATATATCCTGACCTTACCATGGCTCAAACACCAAGTAACACATAGATGTATGAAATATCCATTGAAGAATATAGATGAAGGGAACCCCATTCCACTTCCCAATTTTTTTATTACTCTCACAGCTCAACAAATAATGTCTTGGGATCATCCCTCCCATGAATCATCCTGTATCCCATGCATATGGATCATCACCCTTTTAAATCCCATGAATCATGATACAACCTATCCCTAATAATATCATCCATATAAATGTATAAATATAGAATCCAAACAAATTTTTAAGGATGGTTGGGTACTCTCTCTTTTGGTGACCACTACTTCCGAGTATATGAAAACCCTTTCCTGATATTCCTAGTGGAATTTGAGAACTACTAGCTCAATTGAAATGTGTTTAAGAATGTTGAAACCTTATTCCTTCTGACAGAATCCACTTATTTTTTGAAAATAGAGAACTTCATGGCATAACTCTACTCCACAGTGAGTCCTAAAACCCCCCTCTTGAGTTGATCCAGTCATTTACAGTATTATATCAATGGCCACTTCCCCGCCTAGTACCTCAAGTTATGTCTTTAACATAAATAATGTAACATGTAGATGGATATTTGGCTATAAATATTCCTATAAATGGCTCACCTGGCCCCATATTTCAGATTTTCAAAAAACATAACGGAAGAAATTATTATATTGAATATTAAACTCTCGCATACTAGAACCACAATAACTGTGGATACAATCTCTAAAAATGAATATAAATTACATAATTTTTATGGAATACATAATACATTACAAAAATAGATTCCCAATGACTGTATTAATTTAGTCCCATTGGAAACATGGAAACATAAATACTGATATATAAGTGAGCTACATTATCTCCCACTTGGTTCTTCATGTCAACAACTTTTCTTATAATCATAAAACATAAACCATATCTTCATATACCAGGGAAACGAAACATATTAAAGGGTGAGATCAAGTGCTCAGTACGGGTAAACAAGAGAGATACATAAGCATAATCATGAACATAAGGGCATACAAACATTACCATAACATTAGAAGACCACACACTGCATATCGAAGTTCATATACATGAGTCATAACATAAATATTGGAAGTCCATTACACATTAATCATGGGGGAATCAAAAGTATAATCCATGAAACATTAACGTAATAATATGTCATGGAATTTTGGATGTAAAAAAAATGTGTAATATCATTCCATATAATTTGAGGTGCATTTTCAAAACATATTCAGGAGCTTCATGGGGACTGAACCGATTAGGTGGGGCACCCTACTATACATTTTCTCAATCCTTTCCTTAGAAGGGATCGGTTTTCCCCTTCATACCATAGTGTATCAAGCTCATCAAATTGTTCCCCAAAATTGTCTAATGAGATATAGATCTTTAACCAATCCAATGGAGGAAGATATTGGTCCCACCCATCAAATAATAAAATCAGTTATACGTGTTACAAAATATCATAAAAAATCATCACGTCATGAACCATAAAAAGATATGGATTTCTTAAACATCATATCATATCCCATGAAATGAAATTGGTATCATAATCATGACATCATTTTATAGCCTATGGAAAATATATAGGTTTCATATAGATTGTATAAAATCAAAACCCTTGAAAATAATTGAGTTTAAAAAGAATATAACTCATTTAATATAAATAGGATTCACAAAAAAAATAACATGTGAAATAGGAACATGTTTTACAACCATCATCCTATCGAAACATAAACCATTCATATAAATAATATGAATGAATCCCTGGGATCATATCCATAGAAAGGAATGAGTGACAAAAAAAGATATCTTCTTGGATGGAAAATAAATTTCAAATATATTATAAAAAAAATTATTAACGAAAATATCCTTTCTTCTATGAAAAAATAATTTTTCTAACATAAAAACTTTTGGAAAACATTTTCCATGAAATAATATAAAAGATGATTGAAATCATCCTAAAAACAATTTATTTGAAAATATATTAGAAAGAATATAATGGAAGATTTTAAAATATTGATAAAATTATCTTTTAATTTTTTTATAAAAGTTTACTTAAAAACATTTTTGAATGTATTTTTCGAAAACATTGTTATTTTAACAAACAGATTTCTGACCAAAGAGAGAAAAAAGGTTGGGTTTTTTTTAAGAAATTTTCTTAATGATATTTAGTATCAATGAGTGAAAAAATGGTAACATTTCATGATTATATCATTAATAAACATATGATGAAAAACTTTGAGAGATTTTATGAGATATGGATCATAATATTTCATCAATGGAAGTCTGATAAAAAACAGTCCCGATAAACAATGAGATTGTAGAAATAAAATCTCACCACATTGGTAACATTAAATCATAATCCCATTGAGGGAATAACATTACATGATGATTATAATATCATATAAAGAATAATAATCATGATAAAATAAGTCAAATGGATAATATATACACCTCATAAAATAATATAGTTTTATATCAAAACACGTGTCTCAAAGAAGGTAAATTGAGATAAAATCACCAGGTCGATTTGGTATATTTTGAAATGCAAAACCCTTGAAATAAAGATAATGAAATATATATATATAAAACACATAAATAAGGATATGAATAATAAAATAAATTCATGATTAGTATATACATCACATAAAATAAACGAGTGGTGAATATGGAAGAAGTATCACATAAATTAAAGTGAGAATAGAAACCCCCTTACCAGATGTCTTAAATCTCATCATACTCACTAAAAACTTCTATATAATAAATATAATTTTATTATAAAATATTAAATAACCATATTTTTTCATATAAAACCATATATGATTTAATAAGTACATTCTATTACATATTTATAAACAATTCAAAGTTAATGTTACGTTTTGTGATACCCCGAGTTGAAGTAAAAATAATAATTTTAAATAAATTATAATTTAAGAAAATCTGTTATAAATGTATGTAATATGTTTACTTATAAAAAATATATTTTTAGTAATAATAATAAGCAATGTATTTTATTTATATATGTAATTTTTTTATTAAAATATAAACTTATTCTAATTAAGTTGATAATAATATTAATCAAAATATTAGTTTTGAATTATTACTATAACGAAATTATAAATTCTGATTAGATTAATTTGTTATAAAATTGTCAATAATATGAATTTTGTTTAATAAAATTATAGTTAAATAATTAAATGAATTATAATTTAAATAATTAAAGTTTCATAAGTTGTCATTTAAGCAAAATGTAAATTTGATGATCTTATTTGTATTAGTTTTCAAAAAAATCACACATTAAATGATATTTTTATGAGTAGTATATTAATATTTCTATTTCAAAAGAAATGTTATTGCTTGTATTTATTAACTAAATTATTATTTTTAAGTATAATGATTTGTTGCTAAATTGAATTATATAAATATTAAACATTACTAATTTTAATGTTTCAAAATTATAAATATTTTGTACCATTTCTGGTAATTGTTATTTTGGTATATTTTCAAATTATTATTTTAATTTAAAATATTTTAATTATATATATATATATATATATTTGTTTTATAGATAAACATAATAATAATAATTGACTAAATATATTTTCATAATTAAAATTTTATTTAATTTATAAATTTATAATAATAATAATTGAATAAAATTATTTTCATAATTAAAATTTTATTTAATTTATAAATGTATTAATATTTTTTTCTTATCTAATTTTTAAATGATAACATATATATATATATATATATATTTAAATTTTATAAAGTAAAAATTAGATAAACTTATAATTTTGATAAGTTTCGTTTTTATATACTTATTAATATTATAATATATATATATATATATATATATATTTGTTTATGAATGAGTATAATAATTAAATTAATAAAAACTGTAGTTTTTAAAATGTATTGTTAAAATATTTTTTATTTATAACTTTTGGCTTGCTTCAGAATATATATATATATATTTATTTATTTATTTATTTATAATAAATTTTATGATATTATAATAATATTGTTTAAATAATAAAAGTGTTTTAATGGTGCTAATGGGGAGATTCATGGGTTTCTTAAATAAAGGAAAAAAGACAAAAAAATATGATTTTATGATTTTAGGATATAATAGTTAATAAGATAATTGATAAAATAATAAAGAATAATAAATAAATAAGGAAAATCGTGAATGGGATTGAGGATATTTTAACGGGTTGGAATATAAGAATAAATTAATATAAAATAAGGATATAATAAAATAAGAAAAGTAATAAATAATAAATAATAATAGTAAATTAAAAAAATCACAGGTGATTGAATGGGATAATGAGAATTAGGGTTTCGTTTCTGCGCATGGAGAGTCGCGCGACTCAGGGGACTCGTCCGGGAGTGTCTCTGCGCGGTGGGTCAGAGGTCGACTGAGGCAGGAGAAGGTGCGGCGCTATGAAGGGAGAAGCGTCGCGATGGGGTGGGTTTGGGCGAGGACACACTGCATCGTCGCTAGTTGAAGGGTAGCGCGCAGTTGGTTAGTGCGTAGGTCTCGTCTGGATATGGGGTGCGTGAGGAGTCCGAGTAGAGGTCAAGCGTCGTGGTTGTGCATGTCACGAACCAAAGGCGAGGTTGTCTAGTTCGTGGTCCGGTTGTGATTATAGTTTCAGTCTCTATAAGGTAGGCACCTCTTTTCCAGATCTGCGTATATGTGTTTTTTTATATATCATGGGGAAATCAGGTCAGTGGTCAGGCGTTTTCTCTATTTCTGCATTTTTTCTCCTAACTTAAAGCGATGTCTTCTTGTTTAGGATTTTCATATCTTCCAGTAGGATTATTTTATTCTCCATCTACAGTTCTTGGTCTGTTGTAGTGCTCACCTGTATTTTTCATCTGTGTTATATATTATTTATGTCAATTGTGAGTTGGTTTTCTATATTTACAATAGTTCCCCAGCTTGCCCAGCAAGCTTAACCTTAGTATTTAGAGGTTATAGGAAGCGGAGTCACTCTACTCGTTTTCTCCGGGGGGATTTTTCTTCACTGTCTGCACAAATGAATAAACATGGATGCCTTTTGAGTTGAGTCCAGAGTTTTCCTCACCTCTTCTTTGTTCCAGGAGATCAAGTAAGGTCCTATTTTCAATTATCTCTATTTTACAAACCTTTAATGTATAATTATGTATATGCATATTTATATACTTATATTTTCAGTCCCTCTTTTAGAAGCTTCCAAAGAGGTTTAGTGATTCTTTATTGGAATTTGTATACCTGAAATCAGTGTAAGGGCTTAGTTTTCATTAGTTTCTAATTTACAAAACCCGTGTATATATATATTCTGTATATACGGTTGTATATATATATATATATACACACACACTCTCCTATTTTAAAGCTTTCAATAAGACCTTTGATGTTTTGGTAATTTGTGAAAGAGATCATCATTTTACATTTTTATTTTTCAAAACCCATTTTATATAGTTATATGTATATACGGTTTACATATATAAATAAATCTATGTATTTCATTTTCAACATGTTTTAAATGTTTACAAGTCTGGACGGTTGTGATTATTATTGTTATTAACAATGAAATAGTTTTATATGAACTATTCTTATTAAATCAAAACAAAATATACACTTTAGTACATTCGGATTATACATGGGTAATTACATACAATATATTTTATGATTTTAAAAGATGATTTCCAAACCTTCAACAATGTTTTAGATGCGAACTAAGTTTTGGGTTTAAATGAAATTATGTTTATAGAAATAAATCTTAATTTTTATATATTTATATGCTTACATATATAATAAACCTTATATGGATTTAGTTTCAATCATGTAATTGATTAATGGTTGGAAATATTCAGATCATAAGGAATTTAATGGACCTTGTTTAAATTGTGTAAAAACCCATATATACACTTTTTGTATATATATGCTTATGTTTATATGTATTTATAAGTTTCATTTCCAAACCCTAATTTTTTTTGTATATGTAAGTACATCTGGTCATATATGTTTTCAAATGAAATTGATTATGATTTTCATAACATGAAGTCTAACCTGTAAATAATATTTTAGATGCAAATTAGGCTTTTGGTTTATGTGTAATTATGTTATAGTTTTAAAACCATAGTTTTTATATGTTTCTATGTTTATGGATTCATATATAATAAACACTATTTTCAAATACAATTCTCAGGATTTAATTGATGTTTTAACACATGTAAGGTTTTAGTGTTTTCCTAAGACTATATGTATTTTATATATGAGAATACATTAAAGTGCCTATTTAATAAAGTATTCATACTGTCATATACCCTCGATGTAATTTATGTTTTTTTTTAAAGAATGTGCTTTGGCCTGTTTTAAATTAAAGGACCAAGAATTCATGGGTTTATGTTATCATGTAGTATCCATTTATTATTTGATGTTAATCCTGCTGCAGTGTTTATTAGTGGTTAATTTGGTTATGGTTAAATTGGAAGTCCAAAGTCATGTTTATCACAATAATTAATGTCAAGTATTTTCTTTAAGTGTTTTATTTCCATGTATTATAATTTTAAAGAGTTATCATTTAACTCCTATTGTAGCAAACCTTACCATTTTATGTGATTTAGTAATTATCCCATGTACATAGATTGTTTACTAAACCATGCCTGCTTTTGAACATTTATTCCATATTTGCAATGTTATCTGCCGTGTCATGTATTTGTAGACTAATTGTATAATGGTTTCCTTGTCCATAGTACTGATCATCATGCATGCATATGACATAACATGATCATGAACTATGAACTCAATTACACAAAGTGGTATGGGACACCTTGGGTAGTGAGAAATAAAATTTAATTATTCAAGGTTGTATGTGACACTTTGAATAATGTGAATTATGAAACCATGTAAAAGGTGCTCTGTGAATGATAAGTAATTAATAAATCAAAGTGGTATGTACACATTGATTTAGAGATATGAGTAATGCATCGGACCTAGTATGTTCCGGGTGGGGACTGGTAAAATTAATCCCTTCGGGTTGGGTTCCGGTTACAGCAGACCCTCCGGGTTGGTGTCCAGTTATTAGAGGCACTCCAGGTTGGAGTCCAGTTATAGAGGCTCTCCGGGTTGGGGTCCGGTTACAGTTATCCCCCTAGTTCTTTGCACGAGGCCTTGACACGGTCTGACATATGAACTTTTGTCATTATGACTATGTAATTTAATTAACTAGGAAAAAATATTCGACTAGTAGAATATTTGGTTAAAGTGGTTATGGATTTTGGCTGAGGCCTTAATCATTAGACGTCTTGGTTGTGGCCTTGAAAAAATGTTTCAGAATGTCCTGTATATTTATGGCATGACATATGTTTAGCACTCAGTAAATCTAGTATTCAGTGTATATTATTGAAGTTATTATCTTTATGCATAACTCTGATTATTTATTACACACAACTGTTTTATTTTTTATTACATATTCTTATGTCATGTATGTTTAGAATTTCTTTTATTCAGCATGCCTATGTCCAAATCGGGTATCCTTGTGGTTCTGTTAGCATGTTTTAAATTGAGCATCTTTATGATGTGTACATGTGTTACGGCTTTTATTTAAGAATATTGTTTTATGAAATGGTTTAAATAATGTTTTCAAAGTTAGATTGGTTTATTTTAAAACCCCTTACCAGGCATTCGAATGTTCACCCTATGTTTTTGATTAAAACTTTTCAAGTAAAAACTTTTAACAGATGAACCATTTCAGCAGCAGCTGGTTTCTCAGAGCCTGAACCGAATTCGATCCTCTGTATGGCACCGACTCCGAGTACTCGGGAGCTGGGGCGTGAAAGTTGGTATCGGAGGATTCAGTTTAGATAACTCTAAAAAAACAGAACTGAATAAAGAAAAATTTATTTAAGCATTACTAAATATATTGTTTTCTTGTAAAACAAAATATACCAGTCTTATATCTTTTTGGAGACATCCTATAATATTAGAACAATGCTGAAAATTTAGTTATGTGTTACTAAGTAGTAGTTTCCTTAAATTTTTAGATGGCTATTGAATCACACCTTCTTTCTCTCCCAACAGAGATAGTGGAAATCATAGTAGCCAAGTCATGTTCAAGGGGCTACGAGACTTTCAAAAACATTCGATTGTCTTGTAAATGACTCCATCAGGTGTCGAATCGCCCAAACATCCTCCATCTTTACCAGGGAATCAATTTGGACTATTACAGTATTGCAATTGCACAATTTGCAGCTTATAGGTAGAGGGGAAAGTTTCATGAAGTTCTTTTTCTATGTTTCACTTTGGCTGATAACTATTGAGCTGTAGGTAAATTTTTAGAAGCTGCATTGGATGGTGACCATCGAGCGACCTTCCTATTCCAAGTCTTGAGTTTTAGTATGTATAGAGAACTCTACGACATCAATATCTTCATGAACGACGTGGTGAGTGGGACTTATAGGGACTTAGTCCACTCTGAAATATCTGACCTCCACACCTCTCGTGCCTCTTTATGGAAGGCAGAGTGCTTTAGGCATAGATTCGACCCAAGATGCTCACAGTGTGTCTGGGCCAGGGAAATTGAGAAGTTGAATACTACCTTAAGAATCCACCTGAGGTCGTCAGCACCCTACCATCGGTGGTGTTCCCGGTAGAGGGACCTCGAGAGTGACGTGTGTCTGCTGTTGTTGTGGTTTATGTATAAATATTTTAGAATTGCGAGGACACAATTCTATTATGAGGGGTATATTGTAACACCCCGAGTTGCAGTAAAAATAATAATTTTAAATAAATTATAATTTAAGTAAATATGTTATAAATGTATGTAATATGTTTACTTATAAAATATATATATATAGTAATAATAATAAGAGTTGTGTTTTATTTATATATGTATTTGTTTTATTAAAATATAAACTTATTCTAATTAGGTTGATAATAATATTAATCAAACTATTAGTTTTGAATTATTACTATAACGAAATTATAAATTCTGATTAGATTAAATTGGAATAAAATTGTCAATAATATGAATTTTTTTAATAAAATTATAGTTAAATAATTAAATGAATTGTAATTTAAATAATTAAAGTTGCATAAGATTTCATTTAAGAAAAATGAAAATTTGATGTTCTTATTTGTATTATTTTTCAAAAAATGACACTTTAAATGATATTTTTTTGAGTAGTATAATAATATTTTTATTTCAAAAGATATGTTATTGCTTGTATTTATTAACAAAATTATTATTTTTAAGTATAATTATTTGTTGCTAAATTGAATTATATAAATATTAAACATTACTAATTTTAATGTTTCAAAATTATAAATATTTTGTACCAATTATGGTAATTGTTATTTTGTTATATTTTTGAATTATTAATTTAATTTATAACGTTTTAATTATATATATATATATATATATAATTTTTTTATAGATAAACATAATAATAATAATTAAATAAATATATTTTCATAATTAATTTTTTTTTAATCTATAAATGTAAAATAGTAATAATTGAATAAAAATATTTTCATAATTAAAATTTTATTTAATTTGTAAATGTATTAATATTTTTGACTTATCTAATTTTCAAATGATAAGATATATATATATTTTTTTTTTAAATTTATAAAGTAAAAATTAAATAAACTTATAATTTTGATAAGTTTCATTTTTATAAACTTATTAATATTATAATATATATATATATATATGTTTATAAATGAGTATAATAATTTAAGTATAAAAAACTTTACTTTTTAAAATGCATTGTTAAAATATTTTTTATTTATAAATTTTGGCTTGATTTAGGATATATATATATATATAATAAAGATGATGATATAATAACAATATTGTTTAAATAATAAAAGTGTTTTAATGGTGTTAATGGGGAGAGTCATGGGTTGCTTAAAAAAGGAAAAAAGACAAAAAAATATGATTTTATGATATTATGATATAATAGTTAATAAGATAATTGATAAAATAATAAAGGATAATAATAAAAAAAATAAGGAAAATCATGAATGGGATTGAGGAGATTTTCAGAGGTTGGCATATAAGAATAAATGAATATAAAATAAAGATATAATAAAATAAGAAAAGGAATAAGTAATAAATAATAATAGTAAATTAAAAAAGAAAGAAAAATCACGGGTGATTGAATGGGATAATGAGAATTAGGGTTTCATTTCTGCGCATGGAGAGTCGCGCGACTCGGGGGACTCGTCCGGGAGTGTCTTTCTGTGGTGGGTTCGTGGTCAACTGAGGCCGGAGAAGGTGCGGTGCTACGAAGGGAGAAGTGTCGTGATGGGGTGTGTCTGGGTGAGGCCGCAATGTGTCGTCACTAGTCGAAGGGTAGCACTCAGTTGGTTAGCACGTAGGTCTCGTTTAGAGATGGGGTACGCGAGGAGTCTGAGCAGAGGTCGAGCGTCGTGGTCTTGCACGTCACAAACCAAAGGTGAGGTTTTCCAGTTCGTGGTCCGACCGTGATTAGAGTTCCGGACTCGGTAAGTTAGGTTGATCTTGTCCAGATCTGCGTATTTGTGTTTTTTATGTATTATTGGGAAGTCAGGTCAGTGGTGACATGTTTTCTCTCTTTCTATGTTTGTCCTCCCAACTGAAAGTGATGTCTACTTGTTTTGGATTTTCAGATCTTCCAGTAGGATTATTTTATTCTCCATCTATAGTTCTTGGTCTGTTGTAGTGCTCACCTATTTTTTTAATCTGTGTTTTATATTATTTATGTCAATTATGAGTTGGTTTTCTATATTTGTAATAGTTCCCCAGCATGCACAGCAATATTAACCTTAGTTTTTAGAGGTTAAAAGAAGCGGAGTCACACTGCTTGTTTTCTCCGGGGGGATTTTTCTTCACTATCTGCACAAATGAATAAACATGGATTCCTTTTACATTGAGTCCAGAGTTTTCCTCACCTCTGCTTTGTTCCAGGAGATCAAGTAAGGGCCTATTTTCAATTATATTTATTTTACAATCCTTTACTGTATAATTCTGTATATGCAGATTTATATACTTAGATTTTCAGTCCCTCTTTTAAAAGTTTCCAAAGAGGTTTATTGATGTTTTGTTGGAATTTGTATACCTGAAATCAGTGTACGGGCTTAGTTTTCATTAGTTTCTAATTTACAAAATCCTTGTATATATATATTCTATATATACGGTTATATATATATATGCACTCTCTCCTATTTTAAAGCTTTCAATAAGACCTTTAATGTTTTGGTAATTTGTGAAAGAGATCATCATGTTATGTTTCTAGTTTACAAAACCCATTTTATATAGTTATATGTAGATATGGTTTACATATATAAATATATCTATGTATTTCAGTTTCGGCATGTCTTAAACGTTTACAAGTCCAGAGGATTGTGATTATTATTATTGTTAACAATTCGAGAGTTTACTTTGAACTGTTCTTATTAAATCAAAACCAAATATACACTTTCATACATTTGGATTATACATGGGTAATTAATTAAAATATATTTTATGATTTTAAAATATGATTTCCAAAACTTGAACAATGTTTTAGATGCGAACTATGTTTTGGGTTTAAATGAAATTATGTTTATAGAACAAAATCTTAATTTTTATATATTTATACGGTTACATATATAATAAACCTTATATGGATTTAGCTTCAATAAAGTAATTGATTAATGGTCAGAAATATTCAGATCATAAGGAATTTAATAGACCTTGTTTAAATTGTGTAAAAACCCATATATACACTTTGTGTATATATGGTTATGTGTATATGTATTTATAAGTAACATTTCCAAACCCTAATTTTTTTTGTATATGTAAGTACATCCGGTCATATATGTTTTCAAATGAAATTGATTATGATTTTCAAGACATGAATTATAACCCGTAAATAATATTTTAGATGCAAATTAGGCTTTTGGTTTAAGTGTAATTATGTTATGGTTTTGAAACCATAGTTTTTATATGTTTCTGTGTTTATGGTTTCATATATAATAAACCCTATTTTCAAATACAATTCTTAAGATTTAATTGATGTTTTAACACATGTAAGGTTTTAGTGTTTTCCTAAGCCTATATGTATTTTATATATGAGCATACATTAATGATCCTGTTTGATTAAGTAGTCATATTGTCATATACCCTCGATGTAATTTATGTTTTTTTAAAAGAATGTGCTTCAGCCTATTTTAAATTAAAGGACCAAGAATTCATGGGTTTATGTTATCATGTAGTATCCATTTATTATTTGATGTTAATGCTGCTGCACTATTTATTAGTGGTTAATCTGGTTATGGTTAAATTGGAAGTTCAAAGTCATGTTTAACACAATAATTAATGTCATGTATTTTCTTTAAGTGTTTCATTTATGTGTATTGGAATTTTAAACAGTTATCATTTAACACCTCTTGTGGAAAACCTTACCATTTTATGTGCTTTAGTAATTATCCCGTGTACATAGATTCTTTACTAAACCATTCCTTCTTTTGAACATTTATTCCATATTTTCAATGTTATCTATCATGTCATGTATTTGTAGACCAATTGTATAATGGTTTCCTTGTCCATAGTACTGATCATCATGCATGCATATGAAATTCCATGATAATGAACTAAGAACTAAATTACCCAAAGTGGTATGGGACACCTTGGGTAGTGAGAAATAAAATTTAATTATTCAAGGTGGTATGTGACACTTTGAATAATGTGAATTATGAAACCAAGTAATAGTTGTATTGGGAATGATAAGTAACTAATAAATCAAAGTGGTATGTACACTTTGATTTAGAGATATGAGGAATGCATTGGACCTAGTATGTTCCGGGGTGGGGACCAGTAAAAGTAAGCCCTTCGGGTTGGGGTCCGGTTACAGTAGACCCTCTGGGTTGGTGTCTAGTTATTAGAGGCACTCTAGGTTGGAGTTCGGTTATAGAGGCTCTCCGAGTTGGGGTCCGGTTACAGTTATCCCCCTTGGTCATGGAACGATTCCTTGACATGGTCTGGCATATGCACTTCCTTCATTATGACTATATAATTTAATTAACTAGGAAAAAATATTCAACTAGTAGAATATTTGGTTAAAGTGCTATGGATTTTGGCTGAGGCCTTAATCATTATACGTCTTAGCTGAGGCCTTCAAAAAATGTTTCAGAATGTCATGAATATTTATGGCATGACATATGTTTAGCACTCAGTAAATTTAGTATTCAGTGTATGTTATTAAAGTTTTTATCTTTATGCACAACTATGATTATTTATTACACATAGCTGTTTTATTTGTGCTTACATATTCTTATGTCATGTATGTTTAGAATTTATTTTATTCATCATGCCTATGTTCAAATCGGGTATCCTTGTGATTATGTTAGCATGTTTTAAATTGAACACCTTTATGATGTGTACATGTGTTATGGATTTTATTTAAGAAGATTGTTTTTTTTAAATGGTTTAAATAATGTTTTCAAAGTTATATTTGGTTTGTTTTAAAACCCCTTACCGGGCATTCATATGCTCACCCTATGTTTTGGATTAAAATTTTTCAGGTAACAGCTTTTAATAGATTAACCATTTCAGCAGTAGCTGGTTTCTTAGAGCCTAAACCAAATTCAATCTTCTGTATGGCACTGGCTTCGGGTACTCGGGAGCAGGGGCGTGACACGTTTTAGGTAGTAGCTACTTTATTATTAGTATGAGTTTTGATTTGGCATTTATTTTGTCCAATTACATATATAATTATTTAATGATTTCTAGAGGAATAAAATTGACATAAATATCATATATATTATGTATATATTTATTTATAAAAATTTGTAAAATATATAAATATAAAATTAAATACATCGTTCATGGAGAAGATATGACGTACGTAAACATGAATGACGTTTCCATTTTATTGTCATATTGGATGAACGAAATTAAATGACATATATGTTCATATAATATCATTCCAGTGAAGTTAAAAATCCCTATATATCAAATAAATTCACTAAACCCATCCTAAATAAAATCCATATAATGTGTGGATGAATCACAACACTTTGAGGAGGTGGTAGTCTAGATATCCACAAATGAATTTATCATATTTACAAAAAATAGAAATAAGGATGTTATGTGTAATATATTAATTATATAAGTATAAATAAATCATAAATATAATATATATAATATACAAACATAAATTTCATCATTATTCCCATCAATTAAAGGTAGAAATAGAAGAATGAATGACAAAGATCCACAAGGCTATAGTCTTCTGCACAAGTGAATGATGATTGTGTATCCCATTTTATGGAAGTGTGTGTGAGTGTAGGAAAAAAATAATATTGAAACATGTAACTATATTGATAACACCATTTTTTATTTATTTATATAATAATAATATTTTAGTGGTGGGGAGATAAATAATCCAATGTGCATGTTTAAGGATGTTATATCTTCTTTGGGTAACTCCTTTTAGTTTGCTGCAAAGAGATTCTTTGGTTCTATTTATTCTAAATTATAGGATTATAGGATTAAAGGAGGTAACATGGGGGGAGATATTTTCAGGGTTTGAATGGAAAAATTAGATTTAGATGTGTGAATAAGTTAGTGGGGGTGAGCGCCCTTTTTTAGTGGATGAGGATTGGAATTCTTGTAAATATAAAAAGGTAAACACTATTAAGAGATATCTCATACATCATTAGCATTCAATAATTATAAGTTTTAGATTAAATAATGGGATTTGTCTATATGTGTTCATAAAAATGTTTTTCGACATTTTTATAGGTTATTGTTTCCCACAAATTAATGTTTAACCAATAAGTAATCTTTTTGTTACCTTAATAGCTGTAATTAATTTTAATTACATTCACTAATATTTTTGGTAAAAAACCAATTTAACCTTATGAAAGATTATAAATTATTAAAATTACAAATATGGAATCCATTTTACCAAATTATAATCACATTAGTTGCATTGAATAATTTAAGACTAATCCCACATATGGTATGAGATGATGTGTTTTTAAAGTGAAAAGGTACAAAAGATCAAAATGTGTTTTTATACAATATCAATGTGATATTAGTTAGAATGACCTAATTTGGATTAATATATATATAATTAATATAATTAAACTTTTAAAAAATTAAAATATATTTTAACTATATAAATAAATTAGATGAAACATCATTTTTGAATTAAAAATATGCATTTTCCATTATTAAACCAAAATTGATGTTTTTCTGAAAAATCAAAAAAATTAATCCTAATATAATATTTAAACTCTAAATTAAAAATTCATGTTTATTTTATGAAATTAAATTTCTAAAATTATCTAAATTTAAATTTTATTATTTTTTATAGAAGGACATAAAAAGAAATTCATTTGAAAAAATTGTATTTTTTTCAAAGCATATAGCCTTTAACCAACGTTATATATATCATTTTAAAATGTTTAATATATTTGAATAAATTATAAATTATATTTTATAATTAGTTATTAATATTCATATAAGTAATTTTAATGGCTATATCATAATTAAGTTGTTTAAATAATTATCATAATAAAATAATGTGTCGTATAAACTCAGTGTTGAGTGTAATGTAAGATAATAGGATGTTTCATGTAGCCCATGCTTATCTTTGTGTAGTGTATAATGAAATATTAACTTGGTATAGTGTATAATCCAAGACATTAGAGAAAATTAATTTATTTGATAAAAATATTCATAAAAACATTGGGTGATACATTCAAACCCCCCCCCCCACCCCAATGAATTTATCTCTCCAAATTTTTCAATACGATATAAAAAAAATAAGGTTACTTACTCCTCAACATACACTAAAGTTTCCTTGAAAATTTCTCTAAATTGAGGATTTTGTACAAAACAATGACTAGCTGAGTGTTCTTGTTTTATAGAGAATTATCTGTATGGACCATAATTTCAACTTGTTGTTCCTCATAAGAAATATCATGCTACAACAGTATGACATCCATTTTCACTACATGTGATGGGTAATGTATGTACTTCCCCAAGAGAGATACATTGAACAAATCATGGAATTGTAAGCTATTAGGAGGAAGTTCCATGTGATAGTATACCATCCTTATACGATCAATAATTTCAAAGGGACCAATATACCTAGGGTTTAATTTCCCTTTATTTATTAATATCATAGCATTCATCCAAGAAGAGATTCTGAGATACACATTATCCCTAAATTAAAATTCTAGATCAAGCTGATTGTTTTATACATAACTTTTCTATTGAATTTCAGCTGCCTTGATATGAAACTAAAGGGTTCTAACCTTCAATACCATTTCATTAGTGATCTTAGTTCCCAATATATTTCATTCTCCAACTTCATTCTAGCTTTTTGGAGTTTCACATTTCTTTCCATAGAGGGATTCACAAGGTTCCATCTAAAATCTTGATTGAAAGTTATTTTTGTAAGAAACCTCGACTAGAGGAATGGGTTAATCAAAACCACCTTTGAAACCCAATGAAGAAGATCTCAATATGTCCTCTAGGGTTTGAATTATTCTTTCAAACTGGCCACCTATTTGAGGATGATAGTTAGTACTGAATCTCAATTCCATATCAAGGTATTTATGAATACTTATCCAAAAATTTGTGGTAAACCTCATATCCCAGTCAGATATAATGGAATTTGGTACTCCATGAATCCTTACCAATTCCTTAATGTATATCCTAGATACCTTATATAGAGATAAGTCTTCTCTGATTAAAATTAAGTGTGCTCACTTTGTAAGGAGATCGGATACTAGCCATACAGTATTTGACCTAATAGTGGTTATGGGGAGTCCATAAGAAATAAATTATCATGTTCTCCCATTTCCAATTTATTATGGGTAATATATTCAACAATCCCTTATATTACTTTCATTTAGAATTAACCAACTAACATATAAAGAACCAAGATACAAAATCTACGATATCCCTCTTTATTCCATCCCTCAAGAAGTATTATTTCATGTATTTAAAAACCTTCATACTTACAATATGAATTGATAATGAATAGCTATAAGATTCCTATAATATCTCATAATTCAAATATCGTATGGAAAAAACACATACATAGTTCTGGATCCTCACCATTCCATCATGCTTAAGGTCAAACTCAGGAACCTTTCTATCCTTCTTTTGAATTTATACATATTACTTCTACAACACTTTAATATTCACTTGGAATGATTGTTGAACATTAAATTAATTAAGACAATACTTACCCCCTTTGATAAGGATTTCCATTTCCATACATTTCAAATTCAAAAATATCACCAAAATTCAGAATGATCCTTTAAAATTCAGGCATCAACCAAATTGTTTTATCCCAGGGTGGTAACGTTTTGAGCTTTCATAATCCTTTATCTATTCTAACCATCTTCCCTGGATCATTTTTAACTCCATTAGTGTGAATATATACTTCAAACTTTTATGATCGGTATATATATTTCACTTTTCTCCATAAAGATAATAAATCCTTATAATTAATGAACAGATTACTATTACTAACTCTAAATCAGAAGTTAGGTCTTTTAACTTATGAATCCTAAATTTTTTATTAAGGCATAGGCTATAACCATCTTATTCTATATAAGAAAACATCTCATTCCCTTTTTTGGCACATCACTATAGATTAAAAACCCTTCTCCACTATAGGGTAATGTTTGAACTTGTGTGATGACTAAAAATATCTTAATTTCCTTGAAATTTTCATCACATTAATTTATCTAGAGGAACATATAACTCTTCTGTGTTAACATGGTTTGAGTATTAAAAATTCATAAAAAATATCCCACCAACCAACGATATAATCCATCTCAACTAGGAAATCTATGAATCACATTTAACAGGGTTGGTCTAGGATAGCATTCAATAACCTCATTCTTTGATGGATCTATTTCTATACCATCTCACGATATTAGGTGACCCAAAAATGAATCCCTCTGTAGCCAAAATTCACTTTTTTAAATTTTATCATACACTTTTCTTTCCTTAGTGTCTTTGGTAAAATTATCAAGTGTTATTAATGATTTTCCTTGATCTTTTAATAGATAAGAATATCATCTATATAGAATACCAAATATTGATTGATGTAATATATAAAGGATCTATTCATAAAATCCATGAATATAGTAGGGGAATTAGTAAAAAAAATGCATCACTAAATATTCATAGTTTCTATACCTTGTAGGGAATGCTGTCTTGGTTATATCCCCCATCTTGAAAATAATTTTATGATATACAAAATAATGTTTAATATTTGAAAAGTATTTATCTCCATGTTGTTGATCAAAAAATTCATCAATACATGGAATAGGATATATTTTCTTGATTTTGATCTTATTCGACTCCAAATAATTAATGTAGGGTCCCATTGATCCATCATTATTTTTTACAAAAATAATAGGTTCACCCCAAGGTGACACACTTGGCCAAATGAATCTATTCTCAAGGTTTTATTGGAGTTGGTTCTTCAATATATATAACTCAATTGGGTTTTATTCTATAGGGAGTATTTGAAATTATTTTGTAAACATGTATTATTTATTTTAAGAACTCAACATCACTCGTTGGTGGAAGTCTAGGAAACAATTTTTGAAAATGTTACAAAAAATTCTTGAACAATAGGAATATAATTGATGTTCAGTTTCACCCCAACAATTTGAGATAAACACACCTTATTAATGGTAATTAAGACATATAAACTGGATGTAATACCCATAAAAATTTCATACTTATCATCACATTGATAAATAATCACAGGTTGGTTTGCAATATGAATAAAAAATCCTTTTCTTGAAAAATTATGTGGTATTTATGAAGAGAAATCCATTCCATGCCTAAGATGAAAAAAAACTAAACTATAAGAATAATGATAATATTTTCAATAAACACGTTACCAAAAACCTGAACCGGAGAGGAATCCTAGACTTGAGATGAAATAATCATACCATTAGTGGTTTTAACTGCTTATTTCACATCTAATAACTTGGGTGGAAAAATAATACCGATAGAAAATTCATGTGATATTAAAGAGTGGGTATATAAAGAATCAAACAATCCATTAGTTGTTTATGATTGGATGGTATGTGTACATTTTATGACATAGTTATCACACCTCTCATCAAAAATCATGAAAACATGATATTTACTCTTTTCCCTTAACTTAACAGGTTGCTGAATTTATTCTCTATATATAACCCTCGAGTTTGGACACTAGTTTTCATAATTACCATTCTCCTTACACATGAAGTAGTGAAGTTTGGGAGGTATATTCTATAATCCTTTCCCTCTATTCACATCATTATCCAACATCTTCCCATCCATTCAGAAATCATTTTCCTGATTTCATTTCCATCAACTCTTATAACATTTATTATACCCCATAATACAATTTCATATATGCTTTATTATACATTTATATCATAAAGTAAGGATAATCTTCTTCACTCTATGGTTTTTATATTTTTCATTGAACTCCATCTTTCTTTTCATGTTAGAACCATTACATTGGTATGTAACTCCAACCTCCTTTTAACCTTGATTATACAACTAATAATATATTCATAGCTACAAAAGTCACTTATTTCTAATTCTATTTTGAGACATGGCTTTAAAACACTAAAGAATTATTCAACCTTACTTTCTTTTTGGATGATAATAAAAGAAGCATACCTAAAAATTCATGTAAAGTTGTCTTTATATTCACTAAAGAATTTATAATCCTTTTTTATTTAAATCATGGAACTCCATTTCTATATTCATACAAAGAACACAAGGATATTTCTTATTGAATAATTTGATCTTTAACTCATCCCAATCCATACATTAAATTTCATATTGCTACCTAATATTTTTTATTAGAGTCCACCACTTTCCCACATCACCTTCTAAAAAATAAACAACCATAATGATTTTTTCATGTTTTGAACAAAAGAAGGAAAATATCAAGCTAATTTTACTGATCCATTGTTCAACCATAAGTGGATTATAATGACCTCTGAAATAGGGTATACATTAGTTCATGATATATTTAACATAATATTTTCCCCACCTTTTCTCCTTTTGAAGTACCGCAGAATTCATATCTTGATAAATTTTCATTATTCCAACTCCTATAAAAATCGGGTGCTCAGGAGGAAAATCATTTAATTATCTATCATAATCACTATTAATGAATTTCCTTTGGGTTTCAAACATTGAATAAAACCAAAAATCATTGATTAAGAAACAAATACCACAGTGAGGAACAACATAATCAGGAAAAAACACTTAAAAGATGTATAAATTATGAAAATTTCTTTAATCTATAACACCTTGAGTTTATCCAAGGTTATTCATAAACAATATATTTTTTAATCCTTTATGAATTTTTGGAAAGTGTTTCTGAATTCCCAAATAATATCCCCTCATAATTTCACACTAGGTATGTGACAAGAACCATTTTTGTGTAGAATATCCCAATTGAGTCTGTCTCAATACGATATTTTGGGGGTTTTTACCCCTATGTACATCTATTCCAGATCCATATCCACTTTTAGTATCCTAATAAATATTTATTTATAGGAAATCACTCACTCTATCCTTTAAAAAAATTTGAAAACTTTTTTGTAAACATTTTCTTATCCTTAGACTTATCTATAGACATGTCCTTAGGGTTGTCACTATGGTTATCAAATCCTAGTTTCCAAAGGTTAACAAAAAAATTTCTCTCCTGTAAACTATTGTGACCATACATTAACATGAATATAAATTACATTATTTTTGAGGAATAATTACCACATTACACAAATATATGCTTAAAGACCATATTTGATCAGTGCATTTGGAAAAATGGGAACATAAAAACTTGTTTATAAGTGGGATAAATTTTCTCCCACTAGGTTCTTGATGAGTATAACCCTTCTTAGACACATAAAAAATAAAAAAAAAATCTTCATAACATGGGGAATAGGAACATAATAAAGTGTGATCTCATATGATCATTAGGGGTAAATAAGGGATATATGTAAGAATAATCATAAACATAAGGTTATGAGAACATGAGAAAAAAATAGATGATGATACCATCCATATTAAAGATCATATAAATTATTCATAGTATAAATATTTATAGTTTAGAAGACATGAATTGTATGGGAATTGAGAGCATGATTCATGAAAGAATAACATGGGAATAAGACATATAATTATGGAAGACACATAAACATGTAATATTATTCCCTATAAGTTGAGGTGTATTTCCAAAACATATTAGGGAATGTCATGTGGAATAAAAAAACATGGTGGGAAACTCCACCATCCCCAGTCAAAGTACTTTACTTATAAGGGATTTGGTTTCCCCTTCTTCTAATAGTTGATCAAGACCATCGAATTTTTCCCCATTATTATCTCCAGAGGTATAAATCATTACCCAATTCATTGGAGGAAGATATAGGTCTCACCCATCTTATAATAAAATCATGTGTATGTATGCCAAAATATCATAATCAATCATGATATCATGACCCCTAAAAATATATGGGTTTCATAAACATCAAATCATAACCCATGAAATGAAATGGATATTATAAAAATGATATCGTATCATAACTTGTGGAATAGATATGGGTTTCTTAATCATTTATCAATGCATAACCCATAAAAATAATTAGGTTTCAAAATAATATAACTAATGGAATAGAAATGGTTTAAACAAACATATAACTTGTGAATGAGAAACATGTTTTATAACCACAGTTACTTAAAAAAATAAACCATTCATAGAAAAATATTAATGGAACCCTTGGATCATATCCCCAGAAAAGAATGAGTAACACCAATAGATGTCATATTTGATGGTAAATATTTTTAAAAAATATATTAAAAACCTTTATTGACGAAAATATCCTTTATTATTTGAAAATTTTCTTTTTTAAACATAAATCATTTTGATAACAATTTTCCACAAAAACTTATAAAATAACATTGAAAACATTTTAGAAAACATTTATTTAAAATCGATTTTAAAACCTATTAAGGATGATTTTAAAATATTAAAATCCTTGAATTTTAAAATAAATTTAAAATATAACTCAGAAAAATTTTGAATTCATTTTTAGAAAACATTGATTGTTGAATAAAACATATTTACGACCGAAGAGAAAAATGAGGTTATGCTTTCATAAAAACATTTTCTTAATCATCATTAATACCAAAGAGTGAAAAAATGGAACCATTACATGAATTTATAATGAATAAGTATAGTATAATAAAATTAATTAGAGTCTTTAAGATATGTATTATATGATTTAATCAATGTAAGCATAATCATAAACAATCTTGATAAACAATGATATTGTAGCAAAAAAAAGTGTGATAGAAATACAGTAACCTTATATCTTGAATCTCATCATACTCATTCAAAATTCAAATATAATAAATATTAGTTTATTATAAAACCATTATAGAACTATATTAAATAATATAATACAATATATTATTTACTTAGGACCTTCTATTACTTGTTTATTAACAATTCTATGTAAAAGTTATGTTTCGGGTAATAACCACTTTTTTTGCATTATTTTTGATTTGTCATATTTTTTCCAATTACATATACCATGATTTCATCAAATTTATTTTGATAACCATGAAATAAATATAATATATATTCATTATATACGTATTTATAATAATCTATAAAATATAGAAATAGAGAATGAAATACATTGTTCATAGAGATGGTAGGTCATATGTACGTTTGAATGTTGTTTCTATTTTCTTGTTGTATTAGAAGAAATAATGTAAATGAAATGTATTTATATTTAATATAATTATGGTATCATTATTATTTTATATATATCATATAATTTCACTAAATAAATACGTATTATATTCTAATTAAAGTGAGAATGAATCACATCACTTTGAGGAGGTGATAGTCCAAACATCCAAAAATGATGTTATCGTATTTACAAAACATGATTGGAATGAAGGTATGTGTTATATAATAATTAAATAATCATAAGTACTATATATATAATATATATCATATAAATAGAAAAATCGTCATTATTTCCAACCTTTAGAGCTTGAAATGGAAGAACAAATGACATTATTCCGCGAAGTGGTAGTCCGCCTTACACACAAACAATGATTGCATATCCTATTTGATAGTAGGGTGTGTGAGTGTTGGAAGAAAACATAATATGAAAAAATATCAAAATATTTAGGATACCATGTTTATTATTTAATCATGGAATAATAATAATTTTGGGGGTGAAGAAATAAATAAAAACAAAGTGTTGTTGAAGGATGTTACCTCTTCTTTGGGTAACTCCTTTTGGTTTGCACCAAAGGGCTTCCTTTGTTGGATTTATACTAAATGGGATGCTTCTATGAAGCAGGGAGGAATGATTTTAAAATATTTGGTCTGGGTTTTGGTCTTAAAAAATGATTTATATGTGTTAATATGTAATGGGGGTGGGTGACCATTTTATAGTAGAAGAGGACTGACATTATTGTAAATATTAAATGTTAAACACTATTAAGAGGCCGCCATAAATAATGTTTCACAAATAAATGTACATTATAGATAAAATAAAGCATTTGTTAAAATTATATCCATAAAATGGCTTTTGGGAAATTCTCTAGGTTATTTCCCCTCAAATAAAAGTTTAACAACTAAGTATTATTGTATTTACCTTAACCATTGCAATTAATTTAAATTACTTTCAACAATATTTTTGGTTAAAACTAATTTGAAAATATTATTAATTATAAAATTACTCTGATTTCAAATATGGAATCTTTTTTTCCAAATTCCAATCAAATTAGTGGTAGAGACTAATTTAAAATTAATCCCATTCACGGGATGAGACGACATGTTTAAAAGTGAAAAAGATCAAAAGATCAAAATGATTTTATATCCAATTTCAATGTAGAATTGTTCAAAATTACATAGATTTTATTAATTGATGTATAATTAATTTAATTATACTTTAAAAACAAATTAATATATAATTTAACTATACAAATAAATTATAATAAAAAGCTATTTTGAATTAAAATTCATTATTTTTCACTATTCTTAAAAAAAGGAACTTTTTTAGAAAAATACCAAAAATTCAACTAAAGATAATTTTAAAATTTTCAATTAAAAAATGATGTAATTTTTATCAATGTAAATTTTTAAAAGTTTCTAAAATTAATTTTACTCTTCTTCACATAAGGACATAAAAGTATTTTCATTTGAGAAAATATTATTTCTTTTAAAACATACATACTTTATCTAAAATTATATATTTCATTATAAATATGTTTTATTTATAAGAATAAATTATAAAAATTATTTAAAAATTATTTATCACAATTCATATTTTGATATTTTATAGGTATTCTATAACTATATTTTTTTAAATAATTTTCATAATAAAATGATGTTTCGTAGAAACCCATTGTTGCATGTAGTGAAATAAAAGCCAATGTTTCTTGTGGAGAATGATTAAAATGGTGTATTATATAGTCAAATATTAACATGGTTTATTGTGTAATGCAATACATCAAATAAAATAAATTTATTAGAAAAAATGGTTCGTAAAACCTTAGGGTGTTACACTTACAAACAATAACAATCACATGGAGACAATCCACCTTCACTTTAAAGAAATAGAATTGGCCTAAAAATATCATAACTTATCCAAAAAAATAGATAACTCAATATTATTCATGATTGACAAGGGCCACTACTACCAAGATTCATGGAATTGCATCATCACATCCAATTAAACTTAGTAAACCTTGTGAGTATGAATTGATCATAATGAAATATCTTCCTCATCTAAAATATCCATTATTTCTAGATCTAATTGGATACATAATACTTCAATAGACGTTGGAAATGAAACTCATAGAGTGTCCTCCCCTATGTTTCATCTCCATCGACCTATACTGTGTGGTGATCTACTCGCACATCATGTTGAATATATTTAACATGAAGCTTATAGAGAAATAAACATTGGGACATTCCTATAAAATAAAAATGTTAATGAATCCTAAAGGCAAAATATGTAATATTTATGAATAATTAATTAATTAAATTTAATATAATTCCCATTTTCTACAAAATTCAAATACAAGAATAAAAAATAATTATGTAATATCCATACACAGTTCTCTACATTTTAAGATGCATCACATAACATATTACATGTAGGAAACATGGAGATCCTTGAATTAGAGAAAAATCATCGCTAAATACCTATTTCTAAGATTGCATCCCTTTTTTCATCCCATACATCGTATGGAGGATATTTCTTCTGTGCCAACTCATGTAATCACCAGTGCATATCTCCCAAAATCAATCATATCTCTTACCCATCAACTATGATTCCACTCTATCATGACCCATCCACTGGTACCCCACCTTTGATGGATGTGAAGAGAATAAGATGACCCCAAATATCGTCTCCAATAGGAAATGGGTTGTTTAATAGCACAGAGGGTATAAACACACATAAATGGGATTCATTACCCTTAATATATAAATTTAAGGAAAATATATAAGATTAATTACATCAAAAAAGTCTATATCATAAAATAATAAACAATCACCATATATGAATGTAAAATCATACCCAAAATAAAAAACTATAAATACCAAAATGATATAAGTATTAGTGACAATGAACTCCAATATCTTCTAAACAAATCCTCTAAGAAAGTTACATCCATCTCGATCACTAAATACCTCCTATGAACCTATGAAATAGTTTATATATATATGGTGTGAGCATAACATGTATACTTAGTAGGATCCTCCCAAAAACCTATCATGAAAAATGTGAAAGAATCATACTAAAGTCTAATGAATAAACAAATGAAACTGACTCTTAATCCATGTAGGTAAAACCATATCTCATCCTCATCATGGATCACTAATGAAGAAACATATAAATGTAACCAATAAATATTGAAACACACACACACGCATAGATATAAATATATATATATTGATTAGGGGTACCCTGATTCTACACCCCCACTAGTTTCTTTCTATTTTTCCACAATGAAATGGATGACTTCTTATGCTCAAAATTTTCATAGACCATCCTTCATCTTGTTCATATATATTATAAAAAATGTATATTATGTGAACTATAGACCAACCTCATCATCATCATCTCCCTTGTAACTAAGTAATATTATCGAAGCTATTAAAGGCCACGTGTCAAGTAATATACCACAATTCACTCTAGTCCCTATATATACACCCTTGGAAATCTCAAGTCATCATAATTAGATACTTGTATGTGTTATACCCTTAATCCATTATAAATCACACATAAATTCATAGAAAACTAAGATTCACTATAGCCCACCTGATTCCATACCCTATACCTTAAGTTATAAGGCCCAGGTATCCACACTTAATGTATTATATCTATAGAGATAGAGTAGGGGATAGAAAGTAGTTGTCCCTCTATTCCCTCACTAACATGTATATTGGGGAAAACACACATCAAAACACTTGGACGTCAGTTTCCCTACCAAATCGGTGGGTGAAACATATGAAATCATAAAACATAAGAATATATAATACATAACCACACATAGGATAACTATGTAACCTTAAAATATACTATAACTGTTTTCTCACATGACACAAGTCTTCCACACCTAATTCATAGGAGACTAGATATCAAACATGCACACAATAATCAAGATTCAAAATTAAATGATTTATTTAATAATAAAAAATTACCAATATTTCATTAAACCATCATTATTACTAGTTTAATCATTACATTTCTACTCAATCCATCATGTGTCTATAATTCATTATTCAATTACCATAATTATTATCCATGCTCTTCGGGTGTCAAACTAACCATCCCATATTTTTGTTAATTCCATTCATCAGTTAGTATCATGGAGTACTCTATTAATAATACTAATATACAAATCAAATAAATATTTTTTTCACAACTAAAACCACATTGGGATGTTAGAAACTATAACTAGAGATACCTAGAAAATTTTATATTATCCATTGAAATAATCCCCATGAAATAACTAATTAAGTAAGCAATGATCTCAACTTATCTTGACCACCTTGGTTTCATTCAAAACAACTATTACACACAATATATATAATTCATCCAACTTTATCATAAATCGTCACAATATACCTAGGAAAACTATCCCATTACTCACTAATATCCTTACAATTATGAGTTCACATAAATCAAAATAAGTAATATTTAACCTAGGATGCCTGGGAGGGGTTGTGTGAATGAATGGGTCAAAAATTTCATTTGATTTAAAGGATAATTTACCAATTATGATAAAAAAATAATTAAACCTTCATGATATAATTCACATTCATCAAACAAAATAATATATAAATAAAATAGAAAAAAAAATTACATAGTTTACCACTAATGGATATTCCAAATAGAATACACCAAAAATGTGTTGGTAGTACCATAATACTATAATATTCAATTGATTTTGTGGATTATAGTTTTCATCCAAGGCCATTGTATGCCATTTTCAATTCATTTACAAAAAATCCAGGGATGGTTCACTACCACCCTTGGATAACCAAATATGAATCATCCTTTCTAACTAAATTGTTTAAAATTTTCCTCATTTTATCATCATTAAGGTCAATTCCTCATTATAAGAAATGTATTGAACATGTCACATCATTAAATCCTAGATAAAACACTCTATTTCACTCATTGATATTAAAAAAATGAACATATATAGTTTTGTTAAAAAATGGAACTAAAAACTACAAGCTACTAAAGTGATACTTAGTTTATTATTTACTGCATAATATGATTTTTGAACCACCCAACATGCCACCTGAATAGATGTTCACTACATGGTAAAAATATATATCTTCTTTATGGAACCTCATTCATGGTCTTCTTCATTGTAATCTCATTCATGAAATTCTTCGTGGAAATCATTTCTTGGTGAACCAATTTAATTCAAAAACTGATTGAACTACATAGTAAGGCCTTATTAGGTTAGTTTTTTAACTTCAAGGATTTTATAGCTAAACTCTAGATCATATTTAAACTTTTAATCAATACTTAATTAGAGGATTATATGGGTACTTCTGTTAAATGATCCCCAAAAATATTATTAAACTCTAAAATTATATTTCATTCCTTTGATTAAGTCATGTAAATGAAACATATATGATCCATTATGATTCGTAGTATTTTTTACTATGTGAATAACAAGAAATCACCCCCCACTATGAAAAGGATTCACCTATGTTGGATTCAAGTAAAATACATGTTACATACAATTTATGACATTTCAATTCTTTAGAAATCATAGCATCTCTATTGATGACTCTATTATGTCAGGTTTGTGTACTCCCTTTGGGGTCACATTATTCCACAATTACCTGACTTGTTCTCTATATGATCCATGCAATCTATATTCAATATTACATGAACAAACATCCTTTCCCTATAATCCTTCAAAATACTATCCCAAACACCCCAATTTTTTAAACCCAAAAATCAAGGATAATAGTAGGAAAAACACAATTTCAATTCCTTTTCTAGGATTTCCTTACCTTCAAATAGATTGGTTAAAATTCAAAATGATTGAAAAAAACCTCAAACACAGGCTTATTTAATATTGGTTCCAACATTATACCCCATTAGGTTTTATGGAACTAGTAGTGAGAAATTTGATACCATATAAACTCATATGTCTCATATAAAGAATTAAAACAACTCATCCATCACTCTATGTGGATGTGGGAAATTATTGATGTTTAAAATAAATGTTCAAGGGAACATTCCATGAATTATGTCATTCCACATTCCATAAATCCATCTTTCTTGATGGCCTACTAAATTTCTCCATGGATCATATCTCAAATTGAAGTTTACACAATAAAATCACCCATATTGATGAAAACAATAATTTCACATAATTTTATCCAACTTTGAAAATGAACAAAATGATAAAAAAACATTACAATCGTGAATAAACATGAAAATAAAATATTCAATGGGGAGAGTGAACTTATCTAAATATCCTAAAGATGAGGGAGGTGGTCAAACACATGGATTCAACTAATGTTTCTATAACATTGGTGTGACCAACAACTTAGTCATTATTCATTATACTTTCATATTAGCTCTAACATGTTATAATATGAAAACGAATTACTATGGATTTTATTTAGAAAAGGGATTCCTGGTATCAATATTCTTAGAATGAGGTGATGTATTAGATTTTTCATGAGATCAATTAAACACTTGTTATTATAGAAAATTACCCCCAAGTGATTCACCTATTCACCAATATATGTTAGTTATTGCTTCATCTAAAAAATTTGAGGGAATTCCTCAGTCACAAAAATATATTTATCCTACACTATACTCATAGATGTACATTTTTATTTCTTACCCAGTCAATTGACACATATTTTTCTAATAAATAAATCACCACCACTGATGGACATACGATACACCATATTTCTTTCCCAATCTACATAACAAATATATACAACTTGTTATATTTTAGAGTATAAAATAACATTCCAAAATTTAGATTTTTCTTGGATATACCTCCTGATGTTTTAATAAAATTGAGATTCTATTCCTTTATATTACTATAGAAATGATCTACTCAACATGTATCAAAACAAACACATAGTCATGTCACAATCAACCAATGTAAGCTTCTAATAATCCTTTTAAACATAGTGGTATCCATGGATTTCTCATCCATGTGCATCATAATTATTAGTAATACAGAAAAATATTGACATTGGTTTGGAATCAAGCATATTGATATTCATTAATAGCCCACTCTCATAATTTTACTAATACATGAAAGTGTACTCTTTATTTTATATCACTTTTTGTCCAAGAATGTTTGAGAGGTCACCAATTATAAACATTTAAAATTATGATTTCTAGTTTTTAGAAAAATATTCTAGGTATTTCTTATTGCTTTTGGAAAATATGATATAATCCACAAATACAATCATAATAAACAGCTCACATTTGAATGTCTTCACATATATATAATAAATGATACCCCCCCCCCTTTTGAATTTAATCTTCATCAAATATGAATCCAACCAAGTATACCATGTTCATGTTTCTTGATTTAGACCATATAGTGATATTTTTAAATTTAAAAATGTTGTTTCATCATTTCAAATCGAAAATCCCAATGGGTCTTCAATATAAACTTCTTCTTGAAGAATGAAATTTAGTAATGTCTTATTATCATCCTTATGATAATGATTGTATCCCTTGTAGAATTATATATCCAAGAAGATTATGATTGTATCTATTTAGGCTACTCAAGAAAACATTTCTTCAACACAAATGAATTCAATTTTTTCATAGCCTTTACAAACCAACCCCACAATGTTTCTTATTACATTTTCATGATTATAAAATTTTATTGTTGAAGAATATATTTTTTACAATCACATTATTAATTTTATCCTTTTCAACAAGATCCTAAGTCGAATTTTTATAAATCTAATGTAATTCTTCATTCATGTATTTAACCCGTGATTTATCATTTGTGTCATCTTTATATGAGGTTGGTTTTACTGTTGGCCATTGAGTTTCATGATTAAAATTTCCCATTCTCCTTGTCTATGCTAGTATATATATATATATCTAATTATATTATATGTATCTACATATGTTCTTTTATTTATTCTTGAGGTAAAAATTTACCTCCCTCAACAATGAAACCCTCTTCTTAATTGACCTCAATTTTTTCATCATATATATATATATATATGTGTGTGTGTGTGTGTACAACTACCAGAGGTCAATTGACTCTATTTTATTACACTTATTATCTATAAAAAACCATAATTTGTTCCCCTAGAGTTCTTCTCATCATTATCCTCAATAACTTTAACATCACTTCTCTCTAAAATTTTATTCGCCATAATCTTTTAGAATTTTAAATACTTACACATTATAGAGTATCCTAGAAATAATCCATTATCTAAAGTATCATATTACTTTCTTTAATTCCAATATTTTT
Organism: Viscum album; assembly: GCA_963277665.1. Taxonomy (NCBI): domain Eukaryota; kingdom Viridiplantae; phylum Streptophyta; class Magnoliopsida; order Santalales; family Viscaceae; genus Viscum; species Viscum album. Next base: position 760,730,466 of record OY728147.1, read on the forward strand.
TAGATGTATCAATTAATTCTAAATACATAAAAGAGTTTCAGTGAAGGCTTTCTTCCATACCATATTTCTTATGGGCTACACACTTTCCTAGGTAGTAATAATGCTTGATTCCCAATTTACACTATATCTTTTACTACCTATTTCCCACAGTCTTGTGAAATTCCAAATTTAATGGGTAATGTTTTGGAAAAAATTTACATAGTTTGATTTCTTTTTTAAAAACTCTATTTTACTATGGGGTTATGATTGAAAAAACATCATGAATTATTTAATATTTCATGATATAGTTTCCAAACTCAATATAGGTATACACTGTTTAATTATTCTGCCAAAATATCTTAATTGTGTGTCCAGACTCATTTTTTACCATTCTTAGATACCTCTTCATTCATCACATCACCCTCTATTTATTTTCATAACCATTGTGTAAAACATTATACTATAGTCATCCCTGAAAACAATGAATTATCGTTCTCTATATGTTCTAATTTTATTCATCAGTCCACAAATGTCTGTGTGGACTAGATAAAGTTATTTAGATTCCCTCTTTATTTTTGATTGATAAAAATTCCACACAAATTTTCCCATATAAAAGAATCACAAAAAAAATTCATAAACTCTATCCATACTTATTAATGTTCACCACAACTCTTAACATGTATAATTTCTCTATGATTTTTTAGTGAATATGACCTACCATGTGCCACCACATGTGGTTTTATTCCACAATATATGAATACATGCATTTTCATGAATTTACACCAAGTACAAATTACAATTAGTTCTCCTTTATAAGACATTTTCCAACTCTTCCATTTATCGAACACCCTTTCTGGTTTAATGTTACTTTAGCAATAAAGTTAAAAATGTTGACTCACACAAAGAAGGATGTATTTTAACCCATACATAAAGATCACTTTGTCGTTTTTATCTTATCATTCCTTAAATTGGTATTTCCACTCTTCTTGGTATTCAACGCTTTTTCTTTTCCAAAATGAATGATTCCATCAACTCTACCATTCATATTTTTTAAATATATATATATATATTAACTACCATGTGTGTTGAACACCCACTATCATGAATCTAGGTGATTGTATTCTTCATTTAATTGAGAGATATTTCTAATATATTTTCCTTATCAGTATTATTATTTTCTTTCCAAAAGATACTTGGATGAGTAGATTTATAAGATGGACTGTCCAAATTCTACTTAGTATTCATGTTAAGATAATATTCCTTATCTTTTTCCAATGGAGGGTACATATTTGATAGTTGATTTATCTTGGTTTTCTATATTAATTTTACTTGGATATTTGTAGTTATTTTTTTCACATTATATTTACCTATAATAAAATAATTTTTTACCAATGTTAGAAAAATGAAAAAAAAAATCAATAGAAAGTATTTCCTCTATATGATTAAGGATTTGACCAAATTTTCCTTTTCCCACTACTGGGAGTTTCACTATTTCAAATATTAAATATCTATGTATAGAATTTAGTTGTGGGGTTTAGATAGCCACATAATTAGAAATTTATAAGAAGAGAAATATTATCTCCTTAATTAATACACATATACATATCCTTAAAATATTACCTCAGCTATTTAAAAGTATATGAGAATCATTGATTATTTTTAGAACATAGATTTCCTTTTTTCAGAGTGATCATTTTATAATCTAGGTCTGATTCAAGAATTTAAAAACTTTTAAATTACCTTGTTCAGGTCTATCACTGGTACTATTTTTGGAATTTCAACATCACTGCAAATTCCACCTTTACCTTCTAATCTGATCCTATGTTGTTTAAAAATATATTAGTGCCTTCAAGACTTCTTAAGACCCTTTCTATTAAATCTTTACATGTGAACCTCTAGAAGTGTAGCTACTTATATGAATCCCAAGATTTAAATACTGATTCAAGTTTCATTCTAAATTAAACAACCTATTATTTAAGGGATTAAACCTTCATAGATCCCCCTCTAGATTTACATTATGGTCATCAACCACCTTAGTCTTTTCTTCAGTTAAAATATTAAAAGTCAATAAATATTTTGGATTCACCATACTAAAATGTTAATTATCTTACTCTTCTTATTTCTAATCAATATCTTCTTTAATATGATCCCATTATTTAATAGATTCATTTAAAATTCCAATAATTCTTATATTAATCTTTTTTGAATATCATGATATTTAAGAGATGCTTCATGTTCCCCCTTGAGATAAAATTCACCCTAATAAATATCATCCTATTGAAGTAATTTTTTTTAATTCTCAACATTATCCATCAAGTTATATTTTTTATCAAATTTTAATTCTATTTCTCCTTTATTGAGATATTCTTCATTATCATTTTATTTTTTCTCTCAAATAATTTTTTGTGAAATTTAATTCCTCATAAACTCCTAGTTTTGATGTCCTTTTAGGTAGAAATATTATTTATATTTTTTTCTAACATCTACATCACATTCATCTTTATAAAATCTTATTAAGAACCTTTCTACAATGTTCCAAACTATATCACATCAGCAAAAAATCCAAGGGTTGATTGAATTTGAATCAACACTTTCCACTCTTGTCTTTTCTGGACACAAGAGTGATAATGCGGTCATCTATATCCTATTTATCATTTAAAAATTTAGAAATGTTAATATTATCACTAAATTAAAATTACATATCTTTACTTCCATGATTTTATGTATATTTTATCCTTAGTCAAATATCATATGAAACGAAACTGCTTAAGTGATCATATAGATAGAGCGTGGACAAATAAATATTCTCAAGGGTTATGAAATTTGGATTTTATAGAGTGGAAGATATAAAAAAATATTCTTAACAATATAGATATCCATTAAATCATCTTGAATCTCTCAAATATCTTCAACAACATCATTTATTTGGTTGAATATGATATTAACATTTTCATCTTGAAGAATTTATAAATCATCAAATAAAGTATAAAGGACCTAAATCTTAGCCTCCTCCACCATACCATGACCTTAATATATGTATTGTAAAGTTGTTTCCAAATCATTTTTCAACTATTGAAGTTCATCAAATCAATATAGATCTAATATATCAGAGCTCAGAATAGAGAATTTTTATCTTAGGGATCAACATCTATACATTTCTATTAGTTTCATTCATGGGATTCCCTATCACATCATTGAATACCATCCCACATAATGTAGTTGACTGAACTTCCTGTCCAAGATATTGATGGTTTGATATCATCATATTCTTCCAAATCTAGTGGTTTATACCATAAAAAGAGTAACTACTTTATCAGTTATAGAATTATCAATCTCAATAAATTTCTAATGAGAAATTTAATATAGTAAAACTAGGATCCGATATCACTTGATGTACCCCAAAATTCCTTGAAATGGGAGGGATGAATAAGGCTATCAAATGATTCTTTTTTATTTAAAGGATCATGTAACTATATGTTGATTCAAAATGGAACATAACAATATTACATAGTTTACCACTAAGGGGTTGTATATGTAGCCTATACTGATGATATGTGAGACATACCAGAATCCACCAGGATTCATTAGATTTTTTGGATTACAATTTTCCATCCATGGTCACTCTTGTCTAGGCACACTAGCATTATAAAACATTTACAGATAGCACACCACCTTCCTCAGATCAACCATGTAGACTACTTATTTCATGACACATTTGATAAAGTCTACCTCAACATATTAACTTAAATGAAACTCCCAAAATATTAGAAAATTATTTAGTAATACATATCCTCAATACTTGAATATAATGATCTAATGAACTCCATAATCTATAGAAAAACCACTGGATATTGTACATTAAAATTTGGACCTAACAACTAACATGTTTGAATGTGAAATTATGTTTAGTATTCATCACATACAATGAATAATAAACTATCATACATGATACATGAATAAATCTACCCTACATAGTACAATGCTTTGTCAACTACATCATGATCTTCTTTGTGCTAAAATCCTTTTGGAACTTCTTTATGGAACGCTTTACTTTGTGAACCAATCTGCTCTGTGAAATAATTTTGTCACATGGAAATGCATTTCTATGTGAATGTTCTAACATCACCCCTTTTCCAGATAAACATTGAATCTTCTTTTAACATCTAATATTTACACAATGAGAGTATTAATGAGTTATATATTTGCAAATATCCTCAAAAGATATATTGAACTCTAAAAATCCATTAATGACACTTTGTGAACCAATTTAAATTCTAAAGGGGTAGTTCTTGGTACTGAGTTACATTTTTGATTTTTTGAAGCAAAAAAAATTACCACCCAAAAATACAATAATATACTATATTGGCATAAACAATTATCCAACAATGTGGAATTTTTTTACTTTTCAATGCTCCATAATTGATCGAATCTCTACAAAAAAACTCTCCTATGTCTGTTATGTATCATCCACTTGCAGTGACACTATTCCAATGTGACGTTCCTTCTTCACTATTTGTTCGATTTGATATACCTTTAATAATTTGAGAAAACCTTCCTTTTATTTTAATGGTTCACAAAACTTCACTCAACACACTAAATTTTTTTAAAAAAAATTAGAAAACACTGGAAAACAATTCCATTTCAATTCCTCTTTGGGGATTCAATTACCATAAACAAATTACTGAAACATCAAAACGATTGGAAAAATACACTATAATACATCATACACCATCTTGGATAACATTGGTTCCAAAAAATCCTCTACCACCTTATAACATATATACAAAGAAATGAAATATCATAAACACACAATTTCAAGCAGAAATTAAGGCCACAATTACAAGGAATATATGCCTTTAATAATTATAAAAAATGTTTCATATGAAATTAAATGGAATGATGGTTGATAATTAGAGGCTTTATATGATGTAACAATCATTACATTGGGTCAATAATTTTGTTTCAAACAATTTCCAATATGGCTTTTTCATGAAACCCGAAACACCGCACAACCCACACATATGTGACCAGAGATTTCAGCACAGGATTGCTTCCAATGTTATGTGGTAACCATAGTTTTTTCAGTAATGACACATAGTGATTCACATTTTTCAATAGGGTGGGAGGTCTAGATCAATATAGCCTTTTGGGAATAATTATTTACAAATCTGGGACCCACATATAGATTTAGAATGTGTTCATGAATCTTTCCCAAATCCTATTATGTGATTGGCTACCCATGTTAGGGCGGAGGATCGAGACTTTAAAAAAATATAAATATCTTTAGAGATCAATATTTATTTTAACCTTTCATAGTTAATTACATAATTATGATTTTGGATTAAAGTCACTATAGAAAGGTTCTCTTGAATTTACTATTATCTATTAAGGCGATGAGTGTTTAAAAATTTGAGTATTAGGCCTAAAAATTGAATTTCTATGTCTCATTATCAAATGAATCATAATCCACATTATTTTGTGCCAATTAATGGGCCAGTATAAACCATTTAAGGTCATGTGAAAGGGATCGATCCATGATGTTTAAAGTTATACAACAAGGAAATCTATACCACAAAAACTGCGAAAATAGATGATTTTTTGGGGTTTATACATATAAGGATTCTCTTTATCCAATTATTGATTCACAGTCAGGATGAGATGATTAGTTAGAGAAATATTAGATTAGGTATTACACCTAAGGAAGAGGCCCAATATTTAAGTGTCCCAATTATATTTATTGTATAATAAACTCAAACCTTTAATACCATATAAGTTATACTTAGTACAAGAAACAAGAGGTATCGTAAGATTAAAAACATTATATGAGATATTTTTATTCGATTGAAATGGATATTAAATGCTAAGGGTTATCGACATATATAACTTTTTTGGGGTTATGGATATTTGTGTATGAGTTCTACAGGGAATACATCCTCTATAGGATTGTTTTGATGGGGATTTCGTATACGATTCTACCCCTTCGAGTTGATCTTTAAGAGAATAAAACCTAAATAGAAAGAATTATGATAAATATACCACTCTGAATATGTCATTCCGAGTGGTGGAATGGTGTCATCAGGTTTATATACTAAGAAATAAATAAAATTATATAGAAAGTATAGGATAATGTAGAACTTATAAAAAAATAGATAGATATGGATATTGAGTTTGGGCTTAAGAGAGTCATCATATGTATCCAGTTGGAGATATGAATTCGATCCCATATGGTATGAGTGATTTAGTTTGAGGTCATATGGTGCGATCATACCATGATGTTTATTGTCATAAGGTAAGGATTTTTTCATATAGTTAAACCTCGTGAAACTCGGATGTTGTTTTGTAGTTTAATGTCATGTGACTATGATATTTTATATATATTTTATCCTCTTATAGTAAAGACATATTTGACATGAAATGTGTGACAAAAGAGGGTCAAGTAGGGCCTATAAATATGAGGCTTGCCTTATGAATATGATCCCTGATGAATAAATAATTAATTCATTATTTATGCTAGAATCATGACTTATAACCAATATAATGCCTATATAGGTGATCATACTCCTAGCCCACATGTATAAAATATATAGGATACAGAAGGAAAGAAGGATGTAGTATCATGAAATAAAGAGTAGAGGCTTTCTTTGAGATTGATTCCCTATCTCATCCCCAAACTCACAATGTGGACTAAATATATCCACATAATTCTTGACCTTCCTAATCACGTTGGCAGGGCATACCATGTGTTTATATAAAATTTTTTGATGACATCATCTATAGTCTCTAAAGATGAGGACCCTCATTATCAAGGGAAAACATGGTTCTAAAAAAACTGGAGGCTCAAACTATTTGGGTGTATATTCCACAACTAGACTTTTATTAGGGTAATACACAATCGATTGGGTGTTCACTAGTGAACATGCCCAGATCATGTATACTTAGTGACTTTGGAAGATTTTTGAAGCTATCCATTGTGGGCTTTGATCCATGGTGGAAAAAATCCATGAATATATTTTGATATTCTATCATCCAGATATGTGGATCAAATAAATGTTATTAGAGAAGATATATCTACCTTCTTAGGGTAATGAGATGCATGAATTAAATTATAGAAGGGTTTTTCATTACCTTTGAACATAGTAAGTGTATTGCATCTAGTATGCATAATTTCACTAGTATAGGCACAATTCCCCTAATTCTCAACAAAATTCCCCTAATTCATTTTTTATCACTGAAATTCACCTGTTACACCATGTAAAAGGACCAATCTCTAAGTAAGTTACACATAGACTATTTAACATGGGTTTCTATTGGGAGGTAGGTGGTAAGAAGAATCCCACATATGAGATATGGAAACCACATTGTATGAGTTCCAAATTCATATATAATCCAAAGGGCACAATTCTCCCAGAACCACTAACTTAGTATGATTTTCCTAATGTTTTATGGAGAACCTCATTGAGGATTACCTTTGGATATCTATGAAGGATCAAATGGATGGCACTCTATCTTATTTATCCTTCTCCCTCTATCATATTCTCCTAGAATTTTAATTAGTTAATTATAGGCATGAACTTTGTATTTGGCCTATAAATTAGGTGTTTCAATGAGTATCCAAGAGTGATCATGTCATGTTGAATGTTATTTCCCCCACATATATAAATTGTGTAGTCATGAAATTTGTGCCACCCATGGAGGTGTATGGATTTTTTAAATATTAAACTGGTATAGAGTTCATTCTTGTGAAGAATCCCATCAAGATAGTGTGCTTGTGGAGATGTTCATGTGGATGGACATATGATATCTTGTGAGGCATTATCAGATCACTTATAAGATGAATGAAAATGTGAGCAATTAGTCTATAACCAAATGGGTAATAGATTCTATATCGACTACATGAATAATGGATCGATTACATACCTCACTTGGTGAAAACATATGTTGGATAAGTAAAAATATCACATGGTTTTTTAGGTGAGATCATGGTCAATTTACAACCATTTTGGAGTCTATCATTGGGGGTACCTCTCTATTATCGTTGAACTATTTCATATGTGTAGTCGCATGGAAGGATGGTCCACATATAGGAAAAGTATGAATTCATCTAGTCATCTAGGTGATTTCACAAAGGTCCGTGTTAGGAATTTTTTTGGTCAAATTTTGGGATGATTTTCTTCATTTCTCCTTCTTTCAAACTATGCATGTGTCAAAATATTCTCCCCTTATAATTGATTCCATTCAAAATGATAAGGATCTTGTTCCAAAGAGATGATGGGATCTTGCATAGTTTCCAAACAGTCCATGCTGAAAATGGAGAGGGTATTTGAGTCAAACTATGCATGTGTCAAAATATTCTCCCCTTATAATTGATTCAATTCAAAATGATAAGGATCTTGTTCCAAAGAGATGATGGGATCTTGCATAGTTTCCAAACAGTCCATGTTGAAAGTGGAGAGGGTATTTGATTCAATGCCTATATATAAGGTATTCCCCTAACTCATTTTTTCTTATTATCCAACAAACCAAATCTCACTCATGTGGTTATATTCATTCAATAGAATTTTCATACTTGGGATCACTTAATGAACCATGCATACAATGAATCTCATACCTAGAGTAAGTGGAGACAACTGATTTCCTAGTCTTTGAATGCTCACCAAGATGCACTACATGACTCACATACACAAAGGTATGTGTGAGATGATCATGAAATCCTCTTAGTGATCGAGAGAATTACACATGTCTATATTATGCCATCACATAGTCTAGTAGGTGAAATTCAAAATTTTATCAATTAGACTCCTTTTAATTTATGAATCTTCTAGAAATAACTTCAAAACAACATTCACATGTGAGGGAAGTGTCTTCAAGGAAAAAATAGATGATGGAGAGTGATAAACCTACTCAACATTAAAGCATTAACTCAAAAAATCAATTTATTTTAGATATGATGGGTGTTGGACTCTGGGATTATCCTTTATCAAATAATCTACCACTGTATAGTTTTATTTTTCTAGGTTATTCCCCTATTCTGGTACCAAGAGTAGAGAATCAACCATCAATACGGATTAAAAAACAACCAGGGCTTGGTTGTGTTATAATTTCACCATCCAAAACCTTTATCAAATAAATCGAATTCCCTAAATATTATATTCTAATATATAATTTAATCTCCCTGGTTAGTATCATTAGATGATGAAACTAGATGTCCAAAATTATTATTTCATCTTGAAAAGCGAGACATAAAGCCACAAACTCGGTTGCATCTAATGTTGGGACCTCAGGTTTGAGGGTGATTTTGTAATGGTTTGGGGCTATCCATTTTGGGTTTAGACAACATATATAAAATTTGATATAGAGATGAAATATATGGAATTTTATGAAGCTTCATGGATCTCCCAGACTCTCATCCATAGGTGCAAGTATATTTATCCAGACATCATCAGTAGATGGAGCTCGGACACAAATGCATTCCTTTTGGTTTATGGAGAAGTGGGCATAATTTTGTGGGATGTGAAGATGATCAATGGGGATCCCGTCCATGAGGATATATACGATGTGTTTCGTACTGTAGTGTATGAATGTGATAATACTGATAGAATTTTGCTGCTTTCTATAGAACTACTTCAATTAATAATAAATACAGTGGGAGAGGATCTTCACATCAAGGATGACATTTCATTTTTGACATGGAAGAACGTCTTTATAATATTGAACAACGAAGAGATAAAATATACAAGGCCTCACACATTATTTCTGTGTGAGAAACATAGGATTCCTGATGCTTAATGGATTATTTTGAAAGGGGTAAATTTAAAATTGGGGTCAGGAGGTCTCCAATGTGGTCAACTAATTAATTGGATCCTTGTAGATGTATTTGATTAGATATCTTATCCTAGTCCAAAAACAATGAGGTATTAGAGTATCAAACATTATAATGTATTCAATTCTATAAATTAGTAATAAAATCATCTTTGCAGTTCCATTTTCTAGACATCTAAATCATCTATCTAAAGCACAAACCCCATTTAGAGTCATTGGTCCATTCAACATTTTGAATTTTTTTATTTAAGAAAAAAACAGTACACGCACAAGGCCCATCATGGCAGGCTGGGTGAAAACAGGGCTATAGAGGCCTAAAATGGTGGATACCAAGGGAGTCCCCTCTAATGATATTAACCCCTATTGGTTTAAGACATTGAAGGTCATGAAGAAATATGCTCTCCGATCCGGGGGTGTCCAATGAGGCAAGGTAGTCGGCTGCCTTATTCTCCTCACACCAGGTGTGAGACACATTGGTATTAGTGTCAAGGATGTAGTGGCACTTGCGAATGATATAGATTATTGTCCGAGGGATAGCTCTGAGGTTGTGATGGGCGTTGTTGACCATCATAGAATAAGTCTCTGATTCTGCTAGTTCAAAACTCATATTCCTACAAATAGTGAGACCTGCTAACATAGACTTTTCCTTCGCCAACAACGAATATCCCTGACCCAGACAGGTAGAAACACCAGGATGACCGAACCAACACTGTCACGAATGATCCGACCACCACACATTGTTCTGGACACACATGATCCATCTGTGTTTATCTTCAAGCCCCATTGGGGGGATTCCATCTGACCTAGATTCCAGCATTAGGACAGATGATAGGATAGGTGCCAATGGGAACCTGCTTGAGCTGTTGCAAGGTTGGAGCCTCCTTCCAGTTGCTAAGAGATCTAACAATATCGATAAGAAGGATTTTAATTCTAATAACAATAAATATCATGGATGATGCCACCATTTCATGAATCCTCTTGTTTCATGTCTGCCAAAGACACCAACAGCCTGCATTCAACACCAGAGCATGGGCCCTTCTCTCCGGACCCCTCTCAACTGATCCATGGAACCAACGGGGTAAGAAGGGATGCTCAGCCATATCGCGAGTAAAAAATGCCGTGAACTCGCCGAAAAAAATGCCATACCTCCTTCACCCACTCACTATTGAAGAACAACTACCCTGAGCTCCCCTCCCGGGGCGTCCTGCAGCAGACAAACCTAGATGCCATGCTTATATTGCATCTCTTAACATTCTCATCAGTGGGGATAGAGTTATGACAGGCTCTCCAGATAAGAAAATTATACTTAGTGGGGATGTTCTTGTCCCAAAGAAGCTCATTCCACTCATCCCCATCACCCGAATTAAGTAGAGCCTGACGATAATCCTTATATGTAAAGGAGACGGAAGAAGAAAGTGTAAATACACATCTGTCCGAGACTGAGGACATCTCAATGAGATAGAACATATCAGATAGATCTCGATTCATAATATCATTGATAAAATATGGGTGGAGACCGGCCTCATAAAAGGAAATGGTCGTGGTAGGACACCTTTGAAAATCGATGAGCTCCCAATACCAGTTATCATGCCAGAAGGAAATCTAGCTAGTCCCAACGATCCAACGAGCATGAGGATGAAGAGAGGTAATGAGGGGCCCAACCATGCTCCATAGGGGAGAGGCTTGACCATCCCCCGCATCTCGTCCCCCCGTGTAACAGAGGTGCATGGTCCGTCCCCATAAGGTACATTGCTCCTGAACCTCCCATGCCAGTTTGGCATACATGCAGGTGAGGGTGCCATAGAGACTCTGAACGTTAATGCCTCTTTCACTGGTGGGTCGCACTATCTTCTGCCAAGAGGCCCAGTTTCATCTGCTCGCAAACTTTGGTTCACAAATAAACTGAGCCAGAATGCTATCAATATTATGAATAACTACCTTGGGGACCCTTACCACAACTAAAACGGGAATGGGGATGGCCAAAAGAACGCTATTAATAAGAGCTATCCTCCCCCTGAAGGATAGATATCTATTCTTCCAATTGAGCACACTCTCCGTGATCCTAGAAAAAAGGTAGTCGAAGTCACAAATACGCAGCCTCTTCGAAGAGAGTGGGGCTCCCAGGTACTGCATGGGAAGAACACCTTTCTCTCTACTAAGAAAGTGACTTGAAGTGCTCAACTGATAGTACAACTATTGAAAATATAGAAGCTACTCTTAGGATTGTTGATCACCCGACCGCTACAAAGACAATAGAACTCCAGGACATTGTTTAGACCTCGCACTAACCTGCTTAACGCATTGGTGAAGATGATGGAGTCGTCTGCAAACATAAGGTGGGACACCGAAGGAAATTGCATCATTCTGCGATAAGGAAGAATGTCTCTGTTAGGATCGTAAATGACGGGTCCTTTGATACAACGATAATTGCGAGATTAGAAATAAAGTGCAAAAGTGCGGAATTAAAGTGAACACCAAATGTAACATGGAAAAACCCCCAAATGAAAGGGGTAAAAAACCACGGGCAAATAGAAGGATTTCACTATGGTAAAATGTGGGTACAAATTCTCTCTCAATTACAAGGAGAAAACACTCAACAAAATCTCTCTTGTAAAATATGGAAAAACACCTCACAAAATACTGCACTCCGGGATGAAGATGTGTTGCTTCTGAATCTGATGATGAAAAGTCCAGGAGGAGATCCCTTTTTATAGTCTTCCTTCACACCCTTTGGTATTCCCTCAATTAAATGACTTTTACCAAATTAATTGGGGAAATAATTGTAGGGTGTCAAATTCATTAAATGTAATGAATGCGGTGACCATCATTAATCTCTCTCCGCGTCTTCTAACATATCTCCCACTTTGAGATTTGATTAAGTGTCAATCACATCTCCACAAATCCTTTCTATCTTCCCAATCTGCTGCTCATGTATCTACAATGCTACTTGAAGATCTGCACCATCTGAACTTTTCGGAATTAATCGCCTTTGTCAGGAAATCTGCCAGATTTTCTTTAGTGTGAATTTTCTTCATGTCCACACTTCCTTCCTCCACCACATCTCAAACAAAATGGTATTGTACGCCAATGTACTTTGTCCGGGAATGAAAAGATGGATTCCTTGCAATGTGCAAGGCACTCTGATTGTCACAAAATAATGGAATACGATCATGTTTGTGCCCGAGCTCCTCCAATAATCTTCTCATCCAAATCGCCTCTTTGCAAGCTTGTGTAGCTGCCATGTACTCCGCTTCTGTCGTGGATAAAGCCACAACTGACTGTATCTTTGAGATCCAGCTCACAACTCCTCCTACAAGAGTAAACACATAACCCGTAGTAGATTTCCTCCGGTCAGAATCACCTGCAAAATCTGATTCAACATATCCAGTGATAGTAAAATTTGATCCTCCAAAACATAGTGCAACATCTGAGGTTTCCTTGATGTATCTCAGGATCCTCTTCACCATGCTCCAATGCTCTCTTCCTGGATTCACCATGTACCGACTAACTGCTCCCACTGCATGTGCAATGTCTGGTCTAGTACAAAGCATAGCGAACTTTAAACTCCCCACTGCTGATGCATACGTCACTCGAGACATTTCCATCCTCTCTGCTTCACTGCTAGGACTCATTGTATAGGATAACATGGAATTAATGGGAAGAGGGGTAGAAATTGGCTTACAGTCTTGCATATTGAAGCGTTTCAAGACTTTCCTCAAATAATTCTTCTATGATAGCCAAATCTTTCTATTATTCGTGTCTCGGTAAATCTGCATCCCAAGAATCTTGTTTGCGGGTCTCAAGTCCTTCATATCAAACTCCCTAGCCAACTGTGTCTTCGTCTCATGGATTTGATCATTGTTGGGGCCTGCAACCAAAATGTCATCCACATACAACAGCAAAATGATAAAATCATTACCATTTAAACCCTTGAAATATGCACAAGGATCTGAATTAAGTCTCTTGTATCCAAGGCTCATGATATAGGAATCAAATCTCTTGTACCAACACCTCGGCGCCTGTTTGAGACCGTACAGAGATTTGTTCAACCTGCAAACCAAGTTCTCTTTACCTTTTTCGGTAAAACCTTCCGGTTGGAGCATATATATTTCTTCATCAAAATCACCATGGAGAAAAGTTGTTTTCACATCTAGCTGCTCTAGATGTAGAGTGTATACAACACACATAGCCAGAACTACCTGAATAGTTGTTAGTCTAACAACAGGAGAAAATATTTCATTGAAATCAATACCTTCCTTCTGAGCATATCCTTTGACCACCAGTCTTGCACGATATCTTTCCACCTGGTCTGTTTCATCCCTCTTGATCTTGTAGACCCATTTATTCTCAATGGCCTTCCTTCCGTGAGGTAATGGAATAAGATCCCAAGTCTTGTTCTTGTGCAGGGCTTCGAGTTCCTCCTGCATCGCCGCCATCCATGAAGATACATCCGGACTCTGGGTCGCTTCCAAAAGAGATGATGACTCTCCATCCTCTGTCAGTAAGCAATACGCAACATTGCTCTCAGTGACATAATCTGAGTGCCATATCGGCACTCTTTTCTCTCGATTTGACCTTCGTATTCCAGGATCTTCTGGTGCTTGATCATCATGCTCTGGTAATGCCTCATAGGAAACTGGTTCTTCCTTTGTTTCTTCCTTCACCTTGACTGTAGTAGTTTCTGTACTTTCTTTCTCCGTGTCCTTGTCAATCATCATTTTCACCTTGTCTTCGGCAAAAATGACATCTCTGTTGATGATAACTTTGTGGGAAGTGGGATCCCACAAACGATACCCCTTCACACCATCAGTGTATCCCAAGAAGATACATTCTCTGGATTTCGAGTCCAACTTCGATCTTTCCTGGTCATGAAGCAGTGCATATACAGGACTTCCAAAAGTATGCAAATTAGAATAATCAGCCGGTTTACCAGTCCACATTTCCATCAGTGTCTTGAGATCAATTGCCACTGAAGGGGGTCGATTGATCACAAAGCAGGCGGTATTTACTGCTTCCGCCCAGAATGTCTTGTTGACTCCTGCAGTCTTCAGTATCGCCCTTGTTCTGTCCAACAGGGTTCTATTCATCCGCTCTGCCACTCTATTCTGCTGAGGAGTGTACGCCATCGTGAACTGTCTCTTGATGCCTTCCTGTTGACAAAAAGAATCAAACTCCTTACTTGTATATTCTCCACCATTGTCAGTCCTCAGACACTTGATCTTCTTTTCTGATTTAAGCTCCTTTCGCGCTTTGAATGTTTTGAAGACTTCAAAAACATCTGATTTCCTTTTGATTGGAAACACCCAACATCTCCTGGAATAATCATCAATGAAAGATACAAAGTACCTTGCTCCTCTGAGGGATATAACCGGTGCTTGCCAAACATCGGAATGGATCAACTCTAAGATCTCCTTGCTCCTCATCGTTGACGTTCCAAACTTTAACCTGTGTTGCATACTCAAAATACAATGTTTACAAAATGGTAAAGATACCTTTGTAAGTCCAGGCAACAATTTCTGATCCACAAGAATCTTCAGGCCGCGTTCAGACATATGGCCAAGCTTCTGATGCCATAACGTCATCAAATCTTCTTTTGAGGTAGTTATTGCGATAGCTATATCTGCTTCCTTGTACGTTTCACCCATAAGCACATACAGGTTCTTTGAGATCTTCTTCGCCTTCATCACCACAAGCGCTTCCTTCAAAATATTCATCATCCCTTTCTCGGGGCGAGTCTTGCATCTGATATCATCAAATTGTCCCAAGGAAAAGATGTTCTTCTTGATGCCCTCCACATGGCGTACTCCTTGGACAGTTTGAACTATGTTATCATGCATCTTCAATTTGATGGTTCTGACTCCAACGATCTTCAATATATGATCATTTCCCATGTACACAAGTCCTTCCAGGATGGTTTCATATTGGTCAAACCATTCCCATCGTGATGTCATGTGTCATGTTGCTCCAGAGTCGATAATCCATGCATCATCGAGGTGATGTCTTCGTCCTTCAATAGTCGTCGCCGCATCGCTGACTAGTACGTCGTCATTTCCCGATGTACTCGCCACATTTCCTTGAGAGTTCTTCTCACCACTCTTCTTATTCCAGTTGTCTTTGCTCACATGCCCCCTCTTATCGCAATTGTAGCATTTGACGATTTTCTTCTTGCTCCTTGATTTAGAACTGTCATGATTCTGGCTCCCACCGGAACCACGCTTCCTTCAATAGTCGTCGCCGCATCGCTGACTAGTACATCGTCATTTCCCGATGTACTCGTCACATTTCCTTGGGAGTTCTTCTCACCACTCTTCTTATTCCAGCAGTCTTTGCTCACATGCCCCCTCTTACCGCAATTGTAGCATTTGACGATTTTCTTCTTGCTCCTTGATTTAGACCTGTCATGATTCTGGCTCCCACCGGAACTACGCTCCATCCTTCTTCCTCTTTCCATCGATAGAGCTTCCACTTGGTGTGAAGTCGTTTGTCTGTCTTCCTTGTTCTTGCGCCGACTTTCTTCTTCGAGAACCACAACTGCAACATCATTGAAGGACAACATATCCGTCAGGATATTATTGGTGAGGTTGATGATGAGTTGGTCATTTGAATCTAACAAACTCTGGAGCAGGATCTCCGCACGTTCAGTATCCACAATTTTATATCCCAAAGTCGTAAATTGAGAAAAAAGGGTATTGAGGATGTTGATGTGGTCAGTCACCGATGATGACTCCGCCATTTGAAGAGTGTATAATCTTCTCTTCATGAAAATTTTGTTGTGGAGTGATTTTGTCTCGTACAGTTTTGTTAGAGTATCCCAAATTTCTTTCGCCGTCTTTTTCTCTGCAATGCTTGATAGGACCCCATCTGCTAAAGCCAAATGAAGGTTGGCAATAGCATTCCCGTCCATGTCGCTCTATTTCTCTTCCGTCACACCTGTCGGTTTCTCTCCAATTGCCTGTAGGCAATTATCCTTCCGCAGCACTGCTTGCATCTTCATTTTCCACAATGAAAAATTATTTCCATTGAATTTTTCAATCTCGTATTTCGCCGCCATTTGGACACGTCGTTGGTCCAGAATTTTCTTGGGCCACGAACCTGCCTTTGATACCACTTGTTAGGATCGTAAATGACGGGTCCATTGATACAACGATAATTGCGAGATTAGAAATAAAGTGCAAAAGTGCGGAATTAAAGTGAACATCAGATGTAACGTGGAAAAACCCCCAAATGAAAGGGGTAAAAAACCACGGGCAAATAGAAGGATTTCACTATGGTAAAATGTGGGTACAAATTCTCCCTCAATTACAAGGAGAAAACACTCAAGAAAATCTATCTTGTAAAATATGGAAAAACGCCTCACAAAATACTCCACTCCGGGATGAAGTTGTGTTGCTTCTAAATCTGATGATGAAAAGTCCAGAAGGAGATCCCTTTTTATAGCCTTCCTTCACACCCTTTGGTCTTCCCTCAATTAAATGACTTTTACCAAATTAATTGGGGAAATAATTGTAGGGTGTCAAATTCATTAAATGTAATGAATGCGATGACCATCATTAATCTCTCTTCGCGTCTTCCAACAGTCTCCACTACAGATACTGCATTAGATAAGGCGGATGAGCACATCTTGAGCGATGATGAAGGGACTTGGGGATAGAGGATTCCCTTGTCATAGGCCTTGGGTTATTTCAAGAAGCCAAAGGTTTTTCCCATAAAATAGATCGCCATCAAGGCAGAGCTGAAACACCTGAAGTTCAGATCAACATTCAAAGACGAGAGGTCCTTACCCGCCAGAACCTTGTTGACGAAGCTCCATTAAATGCAGTCATATTCATTTCTCATATCAAGTTTGATTGCCACATTAGAACCTCAAGATGTAAAATTTATAATCTCCAAACATTTCTTGGGCTAGGGCGATCACCCCCTGGATAGAATGCCCCCTCACGAACCTGTGATGCTCCTCAGAAATCCAACTTGAAAGGTTCTTTGAGAGCCGAGTGTTGATGATTCTAGCAAGGATTTTGTATGGTAAATTACACATACTAATAGGCTGGTAGTGGTCAATGGAAGAAGGGGAGTTAGACTTGGGGGTGAGCACCACAGAGGTAGCGCTAGAAGCATGTGGCATCGGCCCTCCCTGAAAGAAGTCTTGGATCGCCTCAATTACCTAAACCTTCACTGTTTCCCAAGAGGCTCTGTAGAAGGCTCCAGGAAACCCATCCGGCCCCACCGCACTTTCCAGCTTAAGGCTCCGTATGGCATGGAGAATCTCTTATACTTGAGACAAGGACCCCAAGACTTCATTTTCAGAAGCAGAGAAGTTAAAGAGAATTGCATCAAAAGGCCCCGCGTCTCCTCCAGGGTACCCACTTGGGAATAGCGGGTTGGGCCAATAAGATGTTTTTGAAAATAAGAGCTTGCCAACACCCCAATCACCTCCCTATCATCAGTAAAGGAACCGTCCTCCAAATCGATGTTCGGATTCACCCACCTTTTCCTTTCCTTTAAACATACATGAAAAAAAGCGTATTGCGGTCCCCCTCTTTGAGCCACTTAACCCTTTCTTCTTCCCTGGCCGAACATTCTTGTCTCAAGAGCATGTCTTCCAGGAGCTCTTTCCTGTTGTACAGGTCCTCGAAGATCCATTCATCCCAATCCTCTTTAAGACACCACTCAAGATGACCAAAATCCTAAAAGGTAGTCTCCAGTTCCCTCTCAGAGATGGTAATAGCCCTTGACCACACCTAAAGCCTTGTCTTGAGCCATTAGAGATTATTGTGAAGGGATAACCACGTCTGACCTTGGGAAGGTTCACTCCAGTAGTCTCTCACCAGGTCAGAGTAGCCGGGGGAGTTAGCCCAATATTGGTAAAAACAAAACCGCCCATGATGGTCATGCTCAGAGGATCTAGAAACCAAGAGTAGGGAGTGGTCTGACAGTCTGTGCAGGAGGTACACGACCCGGGTATTAGCATACGTGGATACTGCATGCATGTGATCCAAGCATCTATCCAAGCGGCTCCACAACCTTCAGTTCTCACATTAGTTATTACACCACATGAAACGATCCCCTGAATACCCCAGATCCTTCAAGCCCCTGTCCACCAAGAATTGAGAAAAATCAATGCTCGCCTTCCTGTTGAACAGACCTCTGCACTTCCCATCCTCTGGATCCACAATAACGTTGAAATCACCCCCCATGAACCAAGGAGTAGTGCCTGGGTCGAATGCGTTCAGATCATTCCACAATGTTATCCTTTGCTGAGAATCACAGTTGTCGTAAATAAGAGAAACATAGATGGAGTGATGGTCATGGGACACCTTGACAGTGATGAACTGGCCCCCCACGCGAATCAGATCCACATTAAATCAAGTGTGCCAGAAAATCCAGATATGCTTGTTGGATGGTTCACCGTGCATGATGCCATGCAATTTGAGTTTCCTGGAGAACCCACTAATTCTACTAGACAGCTGCTTGCATTCAAGAATGGACACCAGGGAAACCTTATGTTTAGGAATCATCGAGGCCATGGAATTTGTCTTGACACAAGCTCTGATCCCACGGGAGTTCCATAAAAGAAGGGTTATCATGGATAAAGGAGGGCTCTGAGATTGGCCCCCGAGTTCATGTCCTTCTCAAAGAGGGAGGATAGCCGCCCTGATTGTCTCCTGGACTGGGATCTAGTTCACATTTCTGTCCTTTTGGGAGTGGTCTCTGATGTGAGGGAAACAGATCTTTGGGAGCATGTAAGTGGATTACGCTTAGGTCCCAGCTGAGAATGGTAATCCCTGCTCCAGCCATACACATTTTAATGGGAAACCACCAAAAGGGGAGGAGGCATTGCTCCCCCTCAGAAGGGGATCCACCGAAAGAGTAACATAGAGGCACCACCCCAAAGGACTACTCCATCCTATCACAACCATTACGAGAAAAAGATAGAACCTGGGGGGGAAGATCGACGAGGCCCTGGGGGAGAGCTGGAGTGGTTAGAGGGACGACAACCTGGTCCCGTCTAGGCACTTCGGTACAAAAGGCACTAAGTCCCAACAAGGCGTAAAACCATCCTCCCTCACCAGGCCAGGGGGCTGCTGGAAGAACTAGGGGTATAACATAAGCACCTTGAACGGCCTCCGCATTCTCTCCCAGAATAACCCCAAGAGATGGGGCCAAACGAGCACCTCTACCTTGAGCACCCCAGAACGGCCGCTGACATCGCTCCAGACGGAGGCGCCTACAAACCTGCACTGGGTGCCCCTGAAGAATACAGTTAGAATAGTAGCTCGGGAACAGAGGGTAAAGAATATCTTGGACCCAAAAAAAGGAATCCTAGACCCTAAGGTCGAGCCTGTCTGGCACTGGGAGAGAGAGATCTCGTTCGACGCAAAGCCGGGCCATGGATACCTCCTCGCAGCTCCTGGTATGTGCGTCCGAACAGAGGAAAACACCTATAGAGTCACCAATGGCCTTTAGAAATCCTTCATTATGGATTGGAAGAGGAGCCCCGGAAGAATAATCCAAACAGCTGCAGAGGAGCTCTCTTTCCCTCGGTGAGCGTCCATTGACCCCCTGGACAGGCTAAAGATCCACCGACCCCAATACCGATGGGCCCTACACCATGCCAGGATGAAAGCCTCCTACGAAGCAAGAACAACACAGAAGGAAAATTGATGGAGAAAAAAAAAATCTTCGCTATAGAAAGGAGCCCCCAGGAACCCACAAAGCGCTGGAAGGACGCAAGGGAGGGTTTTACAGCTCCAAAATGGGATATAAGGGTGTGATGTACACTCACCGTAGCCTCCTCAAAAGCTGAAGCCAGAATATCTAAATGATCTATGATCCTGCACGCGACGACTGAGGCATCCCCAGAGAAACAGACGGGAAGCAGGGAAGGCCTGAGGACACGGAGGATCCGCAAAGGGCATCGCGAAAGGAGGGCCGAACTGGGAGAGGCGAGAGACGCCGTCGGGGGCACAGGAGCCCGCTTTGGCAAGAGCTCAGGAGGATCCGCAAGCCCCGGGGCAGAGGAAGGGGATCTAATGAAGAAGGGTATTTTAGGAGGATAGGTTTTTTTTTTTTTTTTTTTAGTTTTATGGGGTACGGTTTTATAATATTAGTAAAATGGGTTTGTTCAGCGACACCACTTGAAGTAGCGCCACTTAAGTGGCGCTCAACAAATTTGGGGCAAAGGGCCACTTCAAGTGGCGCTTTGACCCCACTCCACCCCCAACCCCCGTTTATATAGATATATAATTATATATTTATAAATATAAGAAATTTATTTATTTATAATAAATACATGAATAAATAAATTATAATAAATTATATTTTTTTATAATAAATTTATTTATTTATATTTATTATAAATATAACACATAGATTAATTATAATATATTTATTATAATTATATATTTATTCTATTTATAATTATACATTTATTATAATTCTATATTTATTATATTTATAATTATGTAATTATTATAATTAAAATTATGAAATTATAATAAATTTATAATGATAAAAATAATAACTATAATAAATATATAATTATGATAAATATATAATAGTACTAAATATATAAATATAATAAATATACAATTATATTAATTAGAGAAATATAAATATAATAAATACAAAAATATAATAATTATATAAGTATAGTAAATATTAATTATAATAAATATTTAATTATAATAAATGTATAATAAAATAAATACAATAAATATATAATAATATTTATAATAAATATTTATAATTTATTTACAATTATATGTAAAATATATTTACATTTATAATTTATTTGCAATTATAATAATTTAAAATTAAAATAATTTATAATAATTATAATTTATTAACAATTCTATATTAATAATGTATAATTTATTTATTTACAGTTCTATATTAATAATCTATAAATACAATAAATGTATATATTTATAAAAGATTTATAATTTATTAATAATTTATTTATTTACAATTATATATTTATAATTTATAAATATAATAAATTTAGATATTTAGTAATAATTATATATTAATTATAATTATGGATTTGTTATATTTGTAATTATATACTTATTATAATTTTATATTTATTATATTTATATATTTATTTTATTATACATTTATTAAAATTAAATATTTATTATAATTAATATTTATTATAAATATATAATTATTATGTTTTTTGTATTTATTATATTTATAATTCTATAATTATTATAATTGTATATTTATTATATTTATATATTTATTACTATTATATATTTTTCATAATTATATATTTATTATAATTATTATTTTTATAATTATAAATATAATAAATATATAATTATAATAAATATATTATAATTAATGTATGTATTATATTTATAATAAATATAAATAAATAAATTTATTATAAAAAATATAATTTATTATAATTATATATATATTATAAAAAAATATAATTATGTATTTATTGTATTTATTTTTTTAATTATATTCATAAAAAAAATTGTATTTTTTTAAGTAATTATATTTATAAAAATAAATATTTATTGTAAATAAATTATAATTGTAAATAATAAATTTATTTATCTAAATTATATATAATTATTTACAATGTATAAATATTTATTATAATAAATATTTGTTATAAATAAATTATAATGTATAAATATTTATTATAAATAAATTTATTTATCTAAATTATTTACAATTATTTAAAATTATCTAATTATATTAAATGTAACATAATAAATATAATAAATTAAAAAAAACAAAAAAAACTATAGCGCCACTTCAATTGGCGCTAAAGAAACTCATATCCCAAAATAATCTCTCCCCTGCCCCATTAAAATAAAAAAAAATTGACCCCCTACCCTAAATTTTCCGACGAAGAAGGTCCGGGATCGAATGGTGCCGGAGCCGAGAGGGGCGGGGACCTCCAGACGAAGGAGCCCACAGTGGTCGAATTTTTTTGAAAATGCAGTGGCGCCCGCGGTGCATTCTCCTGAAGGCAAACCATGGTTCTTGAAATCTATTTTCACTAATATGATCCCGGAGTCATTGTTCCATTCTAGGTATTATTAGGATGGATAGGTTCTTTTATATGGGTTATAAATTTTTCAACACTATGGTAATTTTTAATTCTAGCATTAGGACCTACTTTCATAGCATTAGTGGATTTAGGACACGTACTCTGAATAAAATGTAAATATGGAATTAGTTGAATCGATATAATTTGTTTTTGTAAAGGAATTATAGATCTCTGATGGGGAAAATTTTTGAATTTGTATTTGGGATCCCAGGGTTCACAATTATTTATTATCTATTTGAGAGGGAATTATGGTAGCTAGAATATATGGTAAAATCATTTATGTGGGGTATAACCCATTCATGATTTTGAAACAACACCACTACATAAAAAAAGAAATTTACTACTCCAACTTTTTTTCTTCGTTATATGAAATATCTAATGGTGTCACACCATATGGTTGATGATAGCGACAGAGGAAACTGGAATTAAAGTAACCATCACATCAGGTAATGATTCCATTAACATAATATATAAATATGGCCAAAATGGGAACCATTCATACAGTAATGGTTAGTTAGAGAGGTTAGTGACAAAGTTAAATGGTGCCCCATCTTCTAGAAATGGGGGAGAACCAAGTCATCCTTTAGAGGTGGTGAGACCATGTAAAAGGGGTTCATGTGAACAATAAGTTTATAAAGGCCTAGGAAATGGGTTTCATCAAGAGGGGAATCATCATCTTAGATTCCCATGAAACACATTAAATTTATATCTTTTCCATATACATAGAGTGAATTTGTTACCCATACATAGATTATTTACTAATGCTTTACATCAAAAAGATTGAAAGGAATATAGTGTTTTATGAGCCATTTTTATCTACCATGTAAATTTGGGATTCCCCCGACGTAAAGAAAAATGTACTGATAGAGCTCATTTATTTAAAAACATCCCCATACATTTTCTTTGATGACCAACCTTAGGAGGTGGAGAACTATATCAAGGATATGGAAATAATGATTCACACATAGAAGTTTGTATCACTCTACTCAGAGAAATTGGAGGAATTTTTAGGATTGGACATGATCAATGAGAGTGGAAGCGGTGATGAGAATCCTTCCCAAGAAAAGGCGGGATTCATATCTATACCTCCTTATATTATTATTGGATACATTTTTTGACCATTATTTTGTTTTTTAAGGAACAAAAAGGGACCCCATTGGATATTAAATATTTGGTGTACACTACTAGTGGCATGGTATTTGAAATGGATTCTTGATCAGGTGCTGAGGGAAACAAGGATGGTTTATCAATCAAATGTCAGTATATATAGATGTTCATAATTGATTAGGCTATAGTATTCCTTGTGCCTGCACCATAATTTTATTTATTAGAGTTACCTCTTGAGGAAATACATTGATCCAAAAAGTTAGGTGGTCGGTATTTCATGTTCCTCAAGATCCACTTGGCAAACATTTCTTATATTCACTTGCATACATATTTTTGAGAGAATACATTGAATGTTAGTTGATGTGTGGATTTTTTGAAGAAATAATTTAAAACTTATAGAAATGGGAGCACTGAATCTTCATGGTTTTGAAAATCATGTGTCTCATGAAGGTACATATAGTTGAGTAATGACTGATAGAGCTCAATAGACGCTTGATATATGAATCAACCTAAAAATATTAGTCATTTTTTCAGTTGACATGAGTTTAATAGATAATCTTAGGGATGTTAATAATATATATTCTCATTATACAGTGGATCTTAATGCTTTTAGTATATATCTTCAAGATTTTTTTTGTATAAATACATTTTAAAATTCTTTTTTATTGGTGATGACTCATATTGATTCTTACATACATCTTTTCAAGGATATACTCAAGAGGTTCCCATGCTATGTGGGATTCCTAAACTCATAGCTCCATATGAAGTGACATGAAATATGTCTAAAAATAAATCAAAATATTCCCATTAAGAAATACTTACAATCATTACCCATGGTGGTGAGAAGTTAACTGAGACACATCTACAAATTGGTGAGATTAAGCATCAAAACACTTTATTTTTATGTTATATTCATAATACTTCCTAAAAAATTTGTTCTTGATTGTGCATATCATCAATAGTATTTCATGGTCATGAGGATAGTATGGTTATTACATTATCATCTCAACAATAATGAGTTAAATAATTTCAAAATGCCTTATACCCAATACCTCTAAGAGTTTGGATGACTAGATATATCCCAATACCTCCAAGAGTTTGGATGACTAGATATGTCCCATATGATCTGGTTTTTGAGTTTCAGTTGACATGATTTTAATAGATAATCTTAGGGATGTTAATAATACATATTCTCATTATACAGTCGATGTTAATTCTTTTAGTACATATCTTCAAGATTTTTTTTGTATAAATACATTTTAAAATTCTTTTTTATTGGTGATGACTCATATTGATTCTTACATACATCTTTTCAAGGATATACTCAAGAGGCTCCCATGCTATGTGGGATTCCTAAACTCATAGCTTCATATGATGTGACATGAAAGATGTCTAAAAATAAATCAAAATATTCCCATTAAGAAATACTTACAATCATTACCCATGGTGGTGAGAAGTTAACTGAGACACATCTACAAATTGGTGAGATTAAGCATCAAAACACTTTATTTTTATGTTATATTCATAATACTTCCTAAAAAATTTGTTCTTGATTGTGCATATCATCAATAGTATTTCATGGTCATGAGGATAGTATGGTTTTTACATTATCATCTCAACAATAATGAGTTAAATAATTTCAAAATTCCTTATACCCGATACCTCCAAGAGTTTGGATGACTAGATATATCCCATATGATCTGGTTTTTGAGTTTTTGTAAGTCCCTTTGATTACCACTAAATCAAATGTGTAAGATACTACCTTCCTATCGAGACAACGACAATAAGTATGAAAGATAATTATGATGATTTTTCTTGAAACCCCTCTCAAAATCATGGGTTATTAGTCATAGTATCGATGTTAGTTATGTATCATTTTTTGTTTTGGAAGGTTTTATTATCATAAGATATATTATATTATTAAATAGAGGATTTAGAATAAATAAGAAGGGGAATAATCTCAAAAAAAATTCTTAAGAGGATGGTTAATCGAACCATCTCCCACACAATAAGACATATTACATCAAAATGTGTCCAACTATGTAGATGTTCTCGTATAACAACAAATTTCAGTCAAGAATAAGGCTACTGAAGTATACTACCATCAATAAGAGCTATTTATTTCAAATGAGAAATTAGGAGTGTACCAAATATTTCTTGAGGAAGAGAATTATGGAAAGTGGAATGTTATTATAGAGGAAAAGAAACATAATATATATAATTAAGATGAATCTACAAGGATAAATAAACATCAACTCCATTTCCACTAGGACAATAAATAAATTGATGAACTCCAAGCCTTTGTGATGATCATTTTTTATTTTCCCCAAAATCCCAAAATAGAGGAAAAGACTATAACATGAAGATCCTACATTCACATATTTTTATAAATAAATGTAAATATATCTTAAATCTCAATTGTGTTTTCTGTCTTAGTTTTAACCCTAATAACAACCTATAAAATTTTACCAGGATATATAAAGATAAAATGAAGCCATTTAAACATTGAATTTGAAAAGGATACGATCAATCATGGACACTAAATGTTATGGAATGCATGCATTGTCAAAAAAAAGTTTCATTTGGAGTTGGGAATGCATGTAACCAATTTCCATGAATGATTATGGAAATATTAATCATTCAAGAAAGAAATTATGGTTTGTCAAATAAGGGTGTTGAAGAGAGGTGATGGAATCATTTTGGAAATAGGATTACCATATTTGGGATGTTATTATCCTTTATAAAAGAGTGATGATAGATGAAAGATTGTGGTTGAGTATAGAAATAATGGTTTATAAATCAAAATATCTCTCAAAATAATCAAGAATCATGCCACATATAGTTGTCATATATCATTCAGTTTAATGTCATGTGATAATGACTCAATCATGATATACGTTAATATCGTACAATGAGGAATTTTATTGAGTAGTTTAAAGTCATGTAGAATGAAATTATATAAACCACACAATATGTCTGGATGTGAACGAGAAGAAAAAACAATAGGATCATTGAAACCTAAAACTAGGCCTATGATAAGGTATATAGACATCATTATGTATCCTGGAAGAATATAAATCAAGAAACATGTTGTTCTTGTATAATATTCTATACAGATTGAGATCTCACATGGGGATAATTATGTTTATAGGTTTTCTGGATACACTAGGGTGAAGAGATCATGATATCAATACATATACCATATAAATTTTAATCAATCCACTCTTAGTTAAAGTACAGTCTTCTGAGATGATCTAAGAAATCAACCAGGGAATCTATGCACACATGAGTTGTACTTGATGTGATAAAGAGTAGGGATTCATGAGGTTACTCATATTTCAATAGAATACAAGTCAGGTCTAGAATTACTATGTATTTAATAGTATTCTATGGAGAAAAAGTTAGATTACGGATTCATTAAGAACATATCCTAAAGAATAGTGTATAGTGGTTCCCTAAGGTGATATAGCCCTCCAAGGAGGGGGAATAATTTTCATTCGGAAAGTATCACAACTTTGATAGATATGATAGTTTGGTGATGTTGCGTTTGAAACACCAAGAGTCATCCTTTATATCCTTTTGATATAAGAATTAAATACCATGTTGTTTGTGTGGCACTATTTTAGGTTTTATGGGCAGACTATAACATGAAATTTAATGTCATATAGTATGGAAATTTTATTACAATTTTTCATCATGCCACTAGGACATAGACCATTTATTTTAGTGTCATAAGACAAGGAAACATGTTTTATATCATAATTTCCCATGACTAGGATGTGGAGCTCTGAAATTTAAATTCATAATTCTAGTGCATGATGCCATACAATTTAGTTTCATGATTATTAGAATTGGACAATGTAGTTTAACATCATAAAACAAGGATGTATTTTATATAGTTCAACATCATGTGACTATGATGTTGTGAACTAACATAAATATTATGAAAAAAATTTAGTTAAGAACCTTTCATTCTTTGGAGGTACAATGTTCACCCCATCCATGGTGATTAGGGAATAATCCCCATTAGAGTACTCTTTAAAAATAATGAATGATCTCTACCATTTATGTTCCCACTTCAAGTTATTTTTACTAAGTATCATCAGGGTTATAAGGGATAATACCAATTCTACCTATATAAATTAAATGAGTTTCAATTTCTTATTTAATGATCGAGAAACATGATTTTGATGAACCTAACTATAGAAGGAAAATGTGCTAAAATTTATTGTTTAATACTCAAGATACCCAATCTCGATGAACCATGATGTTGTTTAAGGAGTAAAACCCTTTTTCATCAATAAACTCATGTTTTAAAAAATTTACTTTGATAATAATTTTCTTTAGTTGACTGATTATAAATGGAAAAAATGGAGTTATGGTTCCTAAATATCAATAGGAATGGTTTCTTTTTCCCATATAGAAGTGAATATGGGGTTTTCTATGTATATGTTTGGGTTGTGGTGTGATGTTCCCACAAGTAATATTAGATATTGTTTTGGATAGTTCATATTATTTTTTTACCCAATTTTCTAGACTATATTGGAAAAAATATTGTTGAAGGTTTAAATCTACCCATTTCATAATTCATGATTACAAGATGAATGACTAGATCTGTTATTATATTGTCGATATAACATATTCTACATAGAGATATAGAAGATGGTGTCATTTTTTGTCAGTATCATGTGAGGGACACCAAATATGCCAATAATATTTGACCTAAAAATGTATTGAAAATCTATTCATGCATATCTTTAAGAGATATACCCTCAAACCATTTGAAGAATAAATCAATCACAATAAGGATATACATAAACATCCTGTCTATAGCGGGTAGAAATTACCCAATGAAAATGATTCCCCAGATGAACAATAGATAGGAGTATCTTGTAGGGTGCAATAATTCAAGGGATTTATGGATAAAGTTAGTATGTATCTGAAAGGTGTATAACCACTTGGGTAATTCCATGTAATCATATATCATTTTTCGCTACAATCAGTTGATATTTCTGTTATGATGGGATATCCTAAGCCCGAACTTTTGTATTTCACATGTTACATTGTAGACATTAAGCATGATAGAGATGATATCTCTTCCTTCAGCACATCTGAGGAGGATCCCATAAAAATTATTTTTGGAGGACACATTGAGAATTAGGTCTATTACAGAGCATAATGATTACTATATGATAGTGAACCTATTCATTCATAGGTTTCCCTACTACTAGAATCCCATTTTGGGGGTAATATACTATGGGATACACCCATCCATTATCAATACAAGTTATAGAGGGTATATAAATTTATTTCATTGGGGTTGTGATAGATTTTAAATATCCCCTATATTATACATAATGAATGAGGATATCATCCTGCAATGTGAATTGTGAATAATTGATTCTTTGGAATTTAGGTCTTCCTATGGCGTGGTTATTTTATCAAAAGCATCAACTTGAGAATTATGTGATCACATAACATGGTATAGAATTGGATATGAAGGGAAACCCTCCATCATGTCTTAGAAATACTCAAGAAAGATAATCAACTCTTCTATTTTGATGGAAGAATCTCTATTTATCTATGTGATCACCATATTTGAATTACCTTCCCATGAAGGGATAACTCCAAACAAACATTGTGTGATTTGTATTCTGCCTCATTAATGTGGAACCCTTATGATGATAGGAAATTATATAGAACAAAATCATTTTATAGAGAAATAAGAACCTCTCCATGACTAGACCACTTAATTTTTGGGTCTTCTATTTTATTTCCTGTTGGGATTCTTAAAGAGAATTCAAAATATATGTCATATTATTGGGGAGTATCATGAATAGAGAAAAATTATTAATTTGTATGTTATGAGATCATTAAGGCATTTTACATTGTTAATTGTTATGTGAAAAATTTATCCATCACATTTCTTTAACTAGATTATGGGATTTGAAACTGATGTCAAATACTTTTATAATAAAATCACATTATGCTAGTTATCTAGCCATTATTGGATATTTGAGGAAGTATATGAAAAATCAACATAAAAAACTAGGTCAAACATGTGGTGCATTAAATTGGGTCTAATATTATGTATTTAAAATATTAACACAAGAAATATCTTCTCATTCTATAATATGGGGTCTAAATATCATGAATATTCTTACTGAGATAATAAAGGGTTTTTTCTTTACTTGAATCATTTCTCTGAGAGAGGATGGAACCCAATTTCTTCTCAAATGTTGAAAAATATATGATAATAGAATTTATTTAAACTAGAAGAATAAAAAATCATGGGTGTAAAAGATGTTGTTTGAGGGTACAAAAATCTTTTGGATGTCTTCATCCCAATGGTAGTTAATTACTTTATTCATTAATCAGGTGAAGGGGAAACAAATACTGATGAGATTGGAAATAAAATTAATGATATAAGATAGTCATCTATAGATCCCCTCAATAGAATGTGATTAATTGGAGGCTGAATTTTGTTAATTTCTAAAATCTTCTTATGATAAAAATTGATACCATGATGGTATGTGATAAATCCTATATTCATTTTTTATTTTACCCAAAAGGCTCATTTTAGTGGGTTCTTATTTTAATTGTGTTCCTAGATCTTGTTGAAAATAAAATTTAGATCAACTAGATGATCCTAGTGAAAACATGACTTAAATACAATTTCAACCATATAAAAATCTATAATATTCAAAAAAAATCTCTAATATATGGAGTATGGGATACTAATATGTGGTTTCAACATTATTTAATCCTAATGGTATTAATTGATAAAAATAAACCCCATAGGGATCTCTAAAATGTATGGCCTTATAATCTTTAGATTCCATATTGATTTTATTATAACATAAATAACCATCTGTAAAAGAATTGGATTGGAATATAATTGTTTTGTTGATATATAATTTGTTGTTCATGACTGAAAAATCATCTTTTGAATATTTTTGGTTGGGATTTGTGAAGAAAATAAACACTCTAATTTTATAATGGTTTTATTCATTTAGAACTATGTTGTATATCCACATTAATTATTGAAAGGTCTATATGATCTTATATTTAATAGGCTAACACAAATGGGCTTCTACTCAAGATGAACGGGTTGGATATATCGTTCTTACTGCATGATTGAAACGATGGTGGTCCTCTGGTAAGCCTAACTAATAGATATATACCTTGGGTAATAACCAAGAAAGTTTGATATAAGTAAAGGAATATATGTCCTAGTGTTGATTTAATAAGGAGATATATTCCTCTTTCTCTTTAGAGAATATGTTCATTCTGATCAATGGGGTCACTTTTCCTTCCTAGTATTGAGATTCACTTGACTAATCTCATCAATAATAGTTTACATTCCTGGTTCAAATGCCAGAGGATAACATCTAAGATCATATTCTTCTTCTACCTTTTGTCTTCCTTCCCTTCTATATTCACCACTAGAGATTTTTGATAGGGCTTGGGTATGGTAGTTGAGGTAATTATATATATGGAAAAGTGGTGGAGGAAGATTCATCTTGTAACTCCATTGATGGAGTAGGGGAATTTTTTATTAGAGGCACAACAAGCATAAAAATGTTGGGATACCAAAGAGAATGTGGGGACACATGTGTCTAGATGGTTTACATTCCTCATTATTCATATCAAACCAATGCCATGCGACCTTATTCATGAATTAGGGGCATTTTCAATAAGGGAACAAACATTATGGGTTCTTGTGATATGAGGTAAAACTATAATGAATGCTTGAGTATTTAGATATGATCTATAAATTTCATTATCACAGAAATTTTTTAACTCATTGGATTCATATTTACCTTTTTTAAGATAATTTATGAGTGACACAATAAATACCATGAAGATAAGAGTACTCATCCATATGAAATAATGACATTATTGGTTCAGGTTCAAAACATCAATATGGTTAATTGGTAATATATATTCATCAGAAAGAAAATAAAATTGATTGTAATGTGAAATTTTTAGAACATTCGGGGAATTGAAATGATCCAAATCGTTCAACATTGGTTGTTCCCATTCCTTTTGTAGATGGATACTTCCATGTATTAGGGATCACAAGATTCAATGGGAGATATCTCACTATATAGAACCCTAAATTTCCCAATGACTATATATTTTAATCACCAGTGATATGAGGAGGAAAAAACTCTATGCATATGGAGTAATGGTCTTACCATCATAATATTTAGTACAATGTCTTACTAAATTACCATGAACTTGGTTCCCAAGTTAGTATCTCTAAATTGAGTTTTTAAATTGGTTTATCAAAGGGAATCATGTTCACTATTGTTGTACCACTGAATGGTTCACTTTTATGGGGAAAAGATAATATATGCAGATCTAAAGAACTGGGGATTATTCATAATCATTAGATTGATTTCGTAACCATTTTCTCGGAATGCTCAGTTGATTTCAATATTCTTAATCTTTCTCAAAAAACATAGGGGCTTGATGTTCCCATATATAACATCATATTTATCTTTCTCTATGAAGAAGATAAAATTATTAAATTCAAATGAGTTGGTCTCTATGTGATATATTCAGGTTGGAACAACATAAGATTAAAAATCATGAGTAATTGAGATAGATATAATCAAGGCCCTTCATAGGTTTCTTGAAGGTGAAGAGAACCCATGAACGAGAGTTTGGCTAGAATGACTACAAGATGCATCAAGAAATAATTTTTCTCTCCGATAGTATGTATTTATTTTTATAACTCTACTATTCATAATGGGGTTTGGAAGTTGATTCATGATGTAATGGATACTTCTATCAAATATTTATGGGTTTTATCATCAATGGGATGGATTGAACCAGTTTTTCTATAATCCATTGATGATGACTGGTCATAGGTGTATCCTCTTTTCAGTATCATAATATAATACATTATTAATCAATCCTTATGATTCTATATTGGATTAATACTTTTTATGATCCCATTAAAGTGACTATATAATAGTTTCTACAACATATATAGCTTCACTGGGGGCACTTCAAGTATATCAAAATCCACAACGAACCACTATTCCTCAAATAATTCATCCACTGTGGAATCTTGATCTCTATCCTCAATTTTTATTATAGGGATTTAATTAATATGAAATATCTTCATCAAGGAAAGGTTTCTATAATTAGACCCTATTGACTAAGTTATATGACTCCTCCTCCACTTATATGTTTTCTATTTGGTTGTGTGGTTCTCATTCTACTAATACTAGGGTTTGAAAGTATTATGAGTGTGATCCTATTTTTTAATCAACATGGGTTCCTTTTATAATGTCAAATTCTTCTATTTTGACTATATATTTTTCTAGAGGACCATTAAATTAATAAGATGAATTAAATATCATAGAGGGAGTTTTGGAAACAATTAGTTGACTTAGGAGAGCCATAAGTATGGAATGCGATCAGGTGACTATTTTCTAAGTCATCTAGTCATCAAATTTATATATATGTTTAATTGCGAGTTACATCAATCCACCCACTTTTATGGTGAGGTAACAGAGATATAATCCATGTATTCTGGAGGCATTCTATGTTTTACCTACCCTAAATTTACCATCTTGTGAAGTATACCTTTGAATATGAAGCATTCAACTATATTATGTCCCAACATCCTATTTCATGGGTAGTAGTCCATATGGTTATCAAGACTGATTTCTTTGATCCTCCATGATTCTAAAAGCTAGATGAAATTATTCTCCAGTATATTTATGATGTATCCTGAACTAGTTCCATTATAAAAGAATAATTTTTGTTCTTCCTTTCCTCAAAACATTTGTGACACTGCTCTTTCATTACTTTTTTAAAGGTATTGTTATTGTTGTTGTGTTCATTCCTATGTTTGTTCCACATGATGTTGATCTATCCTTGGGGCTAGATTTAGTTCTCATACTAGCTTAAATATTATAGTAATTTTCTCTTCTTTTCCAATATTCCTCCCCTAGTCCATTGATACATGGATTGATTTAACTCATATTTACTGAGTGGTGTCCTCTCTAATTTGGGATACTGATTCCAGTTCCCTAAACCTGATGTGATACTTTAATGGAATGAGTGGTATTTATAACTGAAACTAGAAATCATTTCTTCATATTTATAAAAAGTGATATTGTGTGAGTTTCATGAATAGGTAATAGGTTAAGACCTTTAATCTAGAAATAAAATTGAATACTCCCTCACTTTCATGTTTTTTTTGTATTTTAGGAGGTCAGTGATCATCATCTACCTTAATATAGACTGACATTGATAGAATAATTGTCGGTGCAATTATTTTTTGATTCATATAGACCTAGATGGAAAATAAATATACTGGCTGAAAGCTAGACCATCTAAATTATGCATAAAACATATGAGTTTAACTACTTCCTTTTTCTTTAGTGCCCCCATCATATGGACACTGTGAAATACAAAGTGTTTCAGGTGTTGTTCTGGATTTCTAGTTACATTGAATGCCAGAAAAGTGGAATTTCCAAAATTTGGAAGGGGGTTGTATAAACCTACTCATGATATGGTATCCTTTCTGGTTGAATGGGTTCATGTATCGCCTATATATATTTTGTTTGAGTAGTGAGAGATTTTAGGGAATCGACATGATTTGATGGTATAGTTGAATGAGTGGAATTTATGGGAGGATATTGATATGGATTATTTATGTATACCTTAATAGAATGTGGTTTTCATCAATTTTATATACATTCCAATGTGATGATATCTATGGTCACAACAGGGAAACTCCTAATAATTATTGTCTATCAGGGTTAAATACAAGAATTTTTTAGACCCAAACCCAGTAGGGATACAAAAATATATTCTAACTAGAGGATTAGTTCACTTTATAGGTGTTACACCTACTATAGGGGATGTTCTAACCTCTATTATAAAGTTAAACTCATTTTGAATGTTTTAAATGAGTATCTCTACATTCGGTCACATCAATTATTAAATCTTGGAATTATAACATTACAACATCTCCTTGATATAATGTGTATCAACCTACTCAACTCATAAGTGGGATATAACCAATCTTTATCCTCTTTATCTATTTATTCTAATCATTTGGGTTGTAGCTTAACACTTAGGGATACCAAAATTTAGGCTTTCCTCTGATTTTAGGCATGAACAACCTATTCAAAAGTCTCATTTGGATTGTTTATCTCCTTTGTATATTACTTTTTATCGTTTTATCATTCGATATAATTCATTATTTTGGTGGTGAAGAAATACACTAAATCATATCGAGCTATCTGAAACATGAAATTATCCATTACCGATTCATATGGAATATTTCTACCTTTAAAATATCAATTGAGAGATGAATCATTATCTTTCATGCTATTTTTCTTATTAGGGGTCCATTTTTACTTATGAATATTCAAAGATTTAATATTTCCTCATGTGAGCTCACCCAAAAATTATTTATAGATATTGACATTGAGGTAATCCCTTACTATATCGATAGGAATTGCAAGGGAGTCTTTTTCTCAGTTGATCCCAATCATGAAATGACCAACCTCCTTTGATGAGGTTATGAAAAAAATTCCAACATTAAGGGATTGGAATGACTTGAATCCACCATTAAAAAATCCTTGTATCACTAGAAATTTATTAATTCAAGGTTTTGTTATTATAATTGAAATGTTAAAAATACCCCTAGCCTTATAGGTTGGGACCTTTCATGGATTTTACCATTATCCATTAACATTTTTTCTTTCTTGATTTTACATGTATTGGCCTGGGTGTTGGGTATATGTGAAGCATGAATTTTGTGTGAGCTGCATGTGTCTATATATTTCTCTTTTATTATATTGGATGTTTGTCCAAATTTCTTAACAGCTTATTATATCTATCTATTGATGGATCATTCCGCTGATCACAATGATTTTAGCCCTAGGGAATGGTATGATATTAATATTATCCAATTGACATATATAAATCCTAGTCCGGAAACATGGCCAAATGAAATAACATTACATGAGGTCATCTTAGGGGGAATTTACTAGTCGAATAGAAGAGTAAAATGAAATGATCAAAGCATACCCCACCCTCATATGTGAACATTTGGTGAAGTATTCATGATTATTTTATAGAGATTACTCAAAATTTTAGAGGAAAACACAATGAATATTTTCATGC
Source organism: Viscum album (assembly GCA_963277665.1). NCBI lineage: Eukaryota > Viridiplantae > Streptophyta > Magnoliopsida > Santalales > Viscaceae > Viscum > Viscum album. Next base: position 760,766,605 of record OY728147.1, read on the forward strand.
ACCTTTTTAAATTTAGTGGCTCCACAACTGAGAAGGTGGAAATGTTATTTTGGATACATATTTTTTGTACAATTTTTATATGGTTATTGTACCCCAAAAAAATCAACTTTTCCTTAAGATGTAAAAGTTTATTCCATAGTGTAAGATGTAGATACTATATGGATTGTGTTCTTAAGCCCTCTAAAATATCAAACTGGGAGGTGACTATGGGATAAAACATAACCAGAACGGTACATTTTTATAACTCCTTACACATATCCATGATTTCCTCTACATTTGGAAAGGGCCATCTCTCCACATGGAGAACCAATAGTGAATAGTATTATATTGGCTGAGGTGGAGTATTATTAGCTATTAATGGATAATTATATACTATCGAACTAGATATTTCAAGTATATTTCTATATGAAGTTATTTTTACAAGGTTATGATATCCCATTCCAAATGAGATATCGATGTGGTCATGATTTATATAGTAGAAATTAGTGGTGGAGTTCTTATGGTCCTCCTCTATTCAATAACAGGGTGGAATTCTGTGGTAAATATCTACACCTCATTTTGATAAGGATTATGTGGATCTTTGGGTTATTGTTGATAATCAATGTATATCATCTATAACCATTACATAAATGAGGACATGTATATTATCCTATTATAGGGAAAATATTTCCCTTATTGATACTTTCCATTGGATGTTTTATATTGAGTGGCTAGGGTTGTGGGTTACTATAGAGAACCCTCATGAATGAGAGTTTTTCCAGGGATCCCCAGGTCATTATTAGAGAATGTTAACATGTTTTTTGAGGATAATATATATGATCATGTAGTTTAATTACCATTTAAATATGCTAGTGATCATTTTTTTCATGGGTGTATTGAATTTTTGTTATGAAATTGTTTGAATATACTGATCAGTTCCTATAGATTTAGTAGGTATGTTGGCCTACACTAAGGTAAATGTTAGAATATGCCGACAAAGTCTAATAAAAATGGGATTATGTTCCTGATTCTAATTTTCATTCCTCACCAGAATATGTTGACAGTGCACCAGAATGAGATGATTAATATACACCCTCTCTTGATTAACCTTTGTGGTGTTTTGATGTGCTAATTCATCTAAAGTAGTAGGAATATATGGTGTAATCCTATCAACCATAAAAATATGATGATGGTAGTATTAGGATATGGATTCCTTAATATATTGGAAGAATTATAAGACATGAAAAGAAATATAATCTTATTTTATTGATTCTAAAATATATTGGAAAGACTGTTCTTATGGGAGGAGAACATATACCCACTGTCAACTTTTTTTTCATTAGAATATACCACTAGTCTTTTTGTATGATTATTCAAGGACTATTCCCCATATCAAAAGTGTCTACTGGAGTAATGTAATAGTCTTCATTTAGAGTGGGAATATATGACGGGTCTTATTCCTCATTCATCACAAGATAGTGATGATCCTCTTGAATGGGTGAAAGAATATTAAATTTTTACTGAGTATTCACCAAACTATTTTGACTTGTTTCTCCAATGGTGTGTTAGTGATATAATCTTATCCTAGGTTGATAGATTGAATATGATGAAGAATTTCCTTTATTTATACCAAAACATGTTGATAGTTTTGAATTGTTTGATTAGGAATATAGGCTCAGTTATCTCATTCCATAACATTATAGAAAATTATTTTGATGAAGGTGTGAATATGATCCCACCCTTATTCTTCCTTAGATGCTGAGATATGTGAGAGGACTTCCAAGGTAAATGCTAGCGTTTGTTATGATCATTTTTTTATTACAAAAATATACACATTAGATGTTTTTAGGGAATATGAATATATGTGTTTTACCTATATGATGTAGCTCCCCATGCACGAAAATACCCTCTACATCCCCTTGTTTGAGTAATTAGGGCCAGAACCTCACTGATTGCTTCATCAATAACTTTCAAAGGGGTTGGAGTTGCACCATGATATAAAAAATATCAGTTACTGGTAGGATCCATCAAAGGTTCTTCTTGACATACAATCAAGATCCTAATGGGCACTCCCAAATAAATATCCGAAGTATAAGGGAGTGTGGTATCATCAAATTATGTGGAGAAGCTATAGAAGTGGTTATAAGTAACAAAAGGCGTCACAAGATTGATTCAAACCTTCCTTTGAAGAGTCCAGTGGATGATCTTCAAACTGTAGAGTCTCTATCATTCTACCTATACAGATAGAGTTATATTGTTAACATGATACTACCTAAATAAAATATTAATCACCTATTGCTAATGATTATGTTTGGGTGACAACTATTTCCAAGACATTAGGACCAATGGTTTCCTTCCAGTCTATCCCAACATCATATCTTGATATAATTTTCTAAATGATGGAGTTATTAGATTAAAGAGGGATATGATTTTCTCTATGGAAAATACACTTGTGAGTGCATCATCAAAAATGTGATCACGATTTGATTAATAATTTCCATAGGAAAAGGGATAACGTTTTTTTTCTTTTTCATAATCAAAATATTCTTGTTAGGTTTACCAATTTTGTTTGCATGAAACATGTGAACCAAAATGGCCTGATATATGGGAAACATGTTTTTGTTTTGGTTAATGAATGATTCACATTGGCTTTACAATTTTTTTTCACATGAAATGGAATGTCCTGATGCTTTATTGTGAGAGGCTTCACATTTTGGCATAATCTTTGTAGTGGGGTACTATTATTATTTTGGATAGGTTATAATGGGATTTTTCATTGAACCAAAAACACCTAGAGACTTATATGTCTATGAATAGTTATTTTTTTACATATTTTCATTCCAATTGGAATTAATCACTGAGGTTTTTTTTCCAGTGATTCTTATTAACTGACATTGGTTGAGAGAATGGGGGTGAGACTCACAAAAAAGTTTCAAGGGAATTATTGCATAATTTAGGACTGTATTTTAGATTTAAGGACCATTTGTAAAACATTCATTAATCCTATTATAGGAATGGAAACCAAAGTCATGGTGGATAAACAAGGTTATCCTTGAAGGTAAATATCTTCATTGATTATTCTTTATTTTCTATTATTTTGATCAATTACTTTATAATTATTTGGTTTTAAATCCATAGTATCTAGGTGATTTGGAATTTACTACTATCCAGGAAGGAAATTAGTGTTTATGATGTTGGTATCATGAAAATGAAAGGGGATTCAAACATGTCCTTGGAAAATTAATTTGAACCCACATCGTATTGAATATCTTAATGGGACACATCATTCATATCCAGTTCATGTTCCAATGATGAATCTATGTTGTTTAACATTATATGATAAGGAAGTATGTGCCATAAAATTTTTGGGAAAAGAAGGAAAATTTAGGATTACACATATGAGGCTTATCTTTCTCTACTTATTGATACATCATCAATACAAGAGAAATCGTGAGGGAATGATTTCCTTGGGTCTTAGACCAAAGGAATATTCCCAATTTCGAATCATCTCTATATTTTCAACAACATAATCAAATAAAACCACTAAGACCAAATGAGTTACACTCAATATGAAAATAAATAGATATTTGGGGATTAGAAAAAGTGTATGAGATATTTTTATTGGATTTGAATGGGGATTATACATTGTGGCAACCCAATATGTATAATTTTTAGAATATATATTTCATTGAGTATAGGTTCAATAGGGGTTATATCCTCATCAGGATTGGTATGTTAGAGCTTATGAAAATGAGTATACCTTGTGTGGATGATCACATATAGAATATATCCATAATAGATTAAAGTATGATGATACCCAATGAGAATATGGACTTCTGGGTTGGATAATGATGTTATTGGGGAAATATCTTGAAGAAGGAATTTTGTTGAGAAAGGTTTATAAACCATTGGGGGAACATATAAAACATTTATGATATGGTAATATTGGGATTACGCATTAGAGTGGCATCCTAGTAATCATGTCAGAGATAGGGATGGGATCCTTAATAATTTGATTGATATTGTTTGATGTTATATAGAAGGAATATTGAATGTAGTTTAACTTCATAAGGTAAAAAAAAATTTCCTGAAATTTAAGATCATGTGACTAGGAAATCTTCATGTAGTTTAAAATAATTTGAATAAGATTTTTCATATGTATTTTAACATATTTTAGTAAGAAATCGATGTTAACAAAGTTGTGGTGTTATTGGGTTGAGAAAAGATTGTGTATATGTGGATGCCTTTATGGAATAAATAATTCATGAATGAAGATGAAATATATCATTGAGATGAAAACTGAGACTTATTTTTAAAAGGAACCCCATATGGATGACCTAACTCCCAACTTATTGATGGATATGGGAGAGGATATATAAGCAGGGAGGGAAAAAATATCCTCTAAGAATGAGTATATGATTACTTTAGGTTGGATTCCAAATCATATCCCATAAATTTATTAGTGATATAAAGGAATACACTATGTGCTTGTACAGTTTGTGCATGGAGGATGTGTCTACCGATTATTACTATAGGACCTGAGGAGGAGATCATCTAGAGACTCTCAAAATAAGGAACTTAGTTATTAGTTGAATACATGTCATGAATACCTTGGAGGCTCAACTAATCTCTGTAGACCATCCTTAGACTTACTTTTATCAAGGTAATACATGATTGATGTAGTGTCTACTAGTGTTCATAACTAAATCATATATGTTGGGTGAGTATATATAAGGTTTTATGTTGTAATTTTTAGGGTTTTGAACATAGAAAATATCTATGTATGTTTTTTTGGTTTATTTTATCTAGATATGTTACTTAGATGAATTGTATGACCCATGAAATATATGCCTTCCCATGGGAGGGTGATTTAGGAATTCCATTATTGGAGTTTTTCCATTTCCCATTATACATAGTAATAATAGTGTGTGTAGTGTGTGTAATCCACATAGTATGTTAATAATATTCTTATTACTCAACATGATTCTCTTAATTCTCATGGTATGGGTGTAATTTTTTTCGATATAGCATCCATCAATTCCTAGTAATATAGTAAGGTCCATTTTTATTAAACACAACACTATGATTATTACAATTAGATAGTCTATATAATTCCTAGTGAAATGTACTAACCTGGGTGTCCAGATCCACACCAATGAGATCTTCAAGGTGAGTAGCCATTCTATCTATTGTCTCTATGAATTACTAGTTTATTTTACCTTTGTTGAAGCCACGAGTAATGATCCAGTCTTGTTTGTCTAACCATGCCTCTTCCACCTCCTTGGTGTCAACCCACAACCTTATTTCATATATTATTTCTATCTCATTTTTAGAAGTGTTTACTCTGACCTCTTTTTCAAGAATTTCTTCTTTGGAATAGAGGGTGATCTTCAATCACTCCCCTCCCTCTTTCTCAACTGTTCCTATTCTCCCTCTTTGTTCTCCACCTTCCCCATTTTGAGAGGTATTTCTTTCAGTATTTCCACCCTTCTCAGCCGAACAAGTTTCCTTTTTTAAGGAAACTATGAATAATCCTTGCGTCTCATTGGTTTTCCCCTTGACTATAATACACTTCTGTGAGTCTCTATTTCCTTTTTTCCCTTTTTTCCTTGTAGGGCTGTGAAGACCTTTCCCATGAATTCTCTCTAAACTATCCACAGATAATTATATATAATTGTCATCACTTGAATCCTCTTTATCTTGATTAAGTTTTGGTTCTTGAACATCCAGACCTTCAAAGCGGTTGTCCAACTCGACCATTGGTTCTTCTTTCGGGGGGACTCTTATTGACCGGTGCCTTCTCTTCTCCTACTTCAAGGCCATTCTTTGTTCCCATACTCTTAGTCTTCAGGTGGGAAAATGTTTTTTAAGTGAGAGTGTTTGGGTATAGTGGACCCAATACACCCACCTCACCCTTCATCTATTGTACCTAAAATGAAACTACAACAGGTGCCTCCTACAAGGAAATTTTAGAAGACTCAACCTCTGCTCTGATTACATCCCCAGTGTCCGCTTCCTTTGCCTATGGGGGAGCACTGATTGATATTTCCAGTTCATTGCCGCTAGGATTCCCAATGATATGTCCCCCATTATCTATGCGAGAGTTCCAGTTGTTAGCATTCAAGACTAGATGAGTGACATACTGGCACACAATGGGGATATTATAGTTATAATTTAGCACTGGCGACAGATCCTAATTTAGAGTTTTTTCATCTTTTTGAAACAAATCATTAGTAGTTACATCTTTAGTGCCCATCTGAATCATTGAAGATGCATTCTTATACCCTAACTCTGGATGATTTTACAAGGCAGTATCCCTATGTTGATCCTTGCATGCGTGATGGCAGGAAGAAACCAGGTGTCCTAGACGTTTGCAAGACGAACAGTAGTCTCTCCACGACTCAAAGACCAAAAACTATTTCTAGCGGACTTCCTCTCCCACTAAAATCCACACACACTCCACCATCTGTTTAGAAATATCCACCTCAACACAAATACGTAGAGATATTGGATGATATATGGACTTAGTTATACTATCAGAATAGAGATAATTACCTACAAGATTACCTAGCATACAGAGAATACCATGATTTTGAAAGGGTAGTGGGAGTTCTGGATAACTTACCCACATCTCCAAAGTAGGTGTATCCCATTTCATGTGGAAATCGAAGGTCCATCAGAAAAGGAAGAATAGGCACCCATTGCATGTTCTGGTATCTCTAGACAATTCTAGGATCAAGTCGTTCTCAGAAGAGAATCGAATCATGATATGTTGTTTCTCTAGAATCCCCACGGTCTCCCGACCTTGCAATCTCCAAGAACTAAAGATGAATCTATCAAAAGTTTAAATTAGTGGAAATATATGTTTGAACCGAGCCACCAAGGTGAGATTCTGAAATCCCAAAGCTTCTGAGAATTCCACAGTCAATAGATCAAGATGAGGTAAGCCATTGAATAGGTCTAGAACCTTAGAGAAAATAGAAATAACTGAGAATTTAGGGAGAAAATTCTAGTTAAAAAATAAATGAATGGCCTTGGTGAAGATTCGGAAGAAGGTGGAGGAAGATCTTCCCCCCTCTCCGAGGTAGGGGAGGGAGCCTGATCTGTGGCCATCGCCGCTAGGGCATCGCTGGATGGGGAGTTTCACGTGAGAAGATTACTCCTATATATTTTCCAAACTAAGGTCCAAATATTCTATTTCTGATGGGTTTATTATAGAATGTAGGTTATAGGAGGAAGCTCGTGTAGGGTCTTAAGAAACATATGGTAGGAGTTCCATATACCTAGTAAATGTTTTAACATAATACAATTCACTTAGTAGCATTAACCATGTTTTTTCTAGGTCATCTTCTTAAGGATTAACTATGGGTATCTTTTCAGGCACAAATAGTTGGCACCCTATCTCCATTCCTCATTTATCTATGTCCTTATTTTTCAAAATATCAATGGGGAATTAAAGGAATCATACAAGTATCATTCTTCGGAATTAGGTGATTCGTTGAGTATATTTTAATGGTTGTGTGGTGTCACATCTTGATTTCTCAGCATAATTCCCCCATGTTTTGTGGCATTGGTTGCACCCATCGAGGATCGAGTCTTGGAGAATAGTGAGATTAGGATGTAGTTCACCCTCATGAAGAACCTAGTTGACATGGAACGTGCCTAGAGTCAATTATAGGGGTGGACATGACATATATCACTGGGACTTATCATATCACCCCAAAGATGAAGGAGTATGTTATCACCTCGTCCTTGTTAAAATTATTAATGGAGTCTATCATAAAAACAAATTCCATAAATTACTTTAATATCTCACTAGGAAAAGATTTTAGAGGACTGAGTGAATGATAGTAATTCTTGGCCTGGTTGGAAAGCACATATTTGATTAGTGACCACTTGAGATTCTATCTCTGGGTCACCTTCCTCAGCTCAATCAACTACTTCTTAAGCAAGACCTCAAGATATTTTGGTAAACTATTTGGGGTATGTAAACATTCTTCTAGATGTACTGGATATTTTTCTTAGGTTTATGCCAAAAATTTTCATTTTTAAATCTGTGGGATGATTTCCTTGATCTATCATCTTTTAAAAATTTGTGGGCTTCAACAGATGGGCTCTCTTAATCCCAACCATTTTTATTCAGTGAACAACTGTTTCATTACCATTTAGAATTTAACAATTCATTATTCATAGGTTTTCAGTAATAAGGAACCTATAAACATCTAATATTATTAGTTAGGATCAAATACAGAACATGATTTATAAAATAATTTCATATTTAATCTATTCTAAGGAGAATAGTAATTAATTTGATTTCTTCTCCCATTATAAAATTAAATCCTTCATACTTTATGCTTTTAACCATTTTAAAATGTGTGTGATAATATTAAGATGAAGTAAATCACATAAAGTAACTATTATACCATACTATCAAGAAAATATCACAAAATATAACATGATAGTAGCATAAAATAATTCTACAATCTCAATTCTTTAATTTATAGATTTTGAAAATAATAATAATGCATGAGATTCCCAGATTATAAAGTAATAATATTGTTCTAAAACATAAACTATTATCTTATTTCTCTTCTTTACATTTAATTATTTCATATTATTATCTTATTATCGTTAAATAATATCATTCATTGAAGGAAACCAAAGCATAATAAATGAAAACATTCACATAAAAAATGTTTTACAAATCCCCTACACCAGCAGAGGTTCATGATTTCTACACCAAATAATAGAGAGAGAATTATATGTGCATAGGTCTGAAAAAAATATAGAACATGACTCATGGAAATTGAATAAGGATATCTATAAATGAATCTAAAATTGTGGATTTCTTTGGTTTGAGGAAGAATTAATAAATCACAAATCGAAAAATTTCTCTATTATTAAGATCAATATAATTTGTTTTTATATATCTCTAGATAACATGAATTTAAAATTTAATATTTCATTTATCTTTAATTTTTTTTCCTTTAATTACCTCAAATGACCATTTTTAAATCTCCTAAATAATTATTATTCAAGATTATTTTTATCCCCAACAAATTTAGTTTTGAAAAAAATTTATGTTAGTTTATATTTCCTTAAAATTCATTATGGATCAATTATTGGAAAGAAATATAAAATTTTGAAAAATTATATTCAAAATTATTTATTTATAGGGAATAAGGGGTATTCTATATAAATTTTTTCCAAACTACCTTTAAAAATATCAAATAACCTTACTTTAGATTGAATAAATTGAGTATCCTTAATATTACAACAGATAACATTGTCACAATGACACTAACATGAGATCTACCTGCTCATACCTTAAGATTACCCAAACATGAGAATCTAAAACATTACACGAGTTCATCTGACCCTCACATGATTAGAGATCTATCCTCAATTAATCCTTATCACCTACACATGAGGGGGAATAACCCTTATATGAGCTATAAATCACCTTTATAAAGATCAAAACTAAATATGAGATTACACTACTATGAGAGAGGCTGACCTTTACACAAGAGAAATCCATTTATACAATGAAGAAATATATAGATTACCATTATGTAGTAATAAAAAATATTTATAAATGATAATAAAAAGATATATGAAAATGAAAGATTTATTTACCTTTATTAATAAAGGGGTTCTTGTGTAAGGGAATATAAAATTTAATAAAAAATAAATTCTAGTTAAAAACATATAAAAATAATTATGATAAGACTCTGAACACCCTCAAGGAATAAAAAAATTCAAAGGAAGGGTTCGCAAAAATTTAGACACATACATTTTTATAATTAATTTTACATATATTATAGTGTGTTGATAGTAAATTAGTATTATATATAGAAATAAATTGTTTGCTAGTGGCCAATGATAAAATTATCTATTTATATTTTCAAGTATATGCTCAATTGGAGTTACACATGTTACTCATGAAGAATTAATAGCCATAAATTTTATCATATTTACATCTATATCTTTAAATATTACCACTATCCATTTAAAATAATATTTTATTATTTATCATATTGAATTTCATTTTTAAACATTTCGATTTATTTTAAATAAATATATTTTCTATTCTCATCCAGAATGAAAAATTAAAAAATACACTGATTATATGTGTATTATTCTATATTAATTTTTTTATAAACAAGGTTTACAATTTGTAAGATTTATAATTTAATATGTTTGATCAACCTATCCCAATTCATTGTGAATGTTTTTGAATTGAAAATCTTTTAATAATCATTTATGAAATCATTCTATCCATTCAATTTAATTTAAAATAAATTATTATTATTTTTTTTGGTGTGGGGGTTGTGGTCATCATATTTCATGAAATTGTTATGGATACTCGTTCTCTATAATTTTAGATCAATTTGAAGAGGTAAAAACTGGATATCTAATTATCAATAAGCCATTCTTTATGCCTAGTATGTTTTTTATAGAAAAATTTTTAATCAAAAATTAGTTTATGAGTTTGCATAATCTTAGTTCACTATTTAGAAATTCCCTTGTAAATAAATGGAGTTTAATATTTAAACGGTAGATTTGGTTGATGGATTAGAGGATCTTATTTTTTTTGTTTACATTTTTTTCATTTTTCTTTCTTTGTTAAATCTTAATGATTTATCATTCTATTTTTTATATAATATTTTATAATTTTACTTTTATTATATAATAAATAGTGGAATGTTAAGGTTTTTATTAAATATACATTACATGATAACCTTAACTATCTAGTTTTATTTTTAATGGAGTAGAAGTTAAAAATCCCCATTAATCACTTTAGGTATTTGGAATTTCTTATTTATGAATTCATTATTGAGTTAAAGCAATGTGAACATCATTTTGAATATAATGTAAGTAAGACCAAATGAAGGAGAAAAATTAGAGGATCAATTTATAATAGACTAAAGTTAGTGGTGAGTGACTATGGAATGTTTTTATAGATAGAATCCACGTTGAAGGATGAAGAATATATGTAATTCTGCCAAATGTTTATCTATTCAAAGAAACTTGATAGAGGTTGTGTGGAAAATGTTGAAGGAATCATTAGATAATCAGAAGTGTGAAATGTGTACTCACAAGGAATGTTTATTCGTATGGATCAATTTGATAAATAAAGGAACTTTCATGATGACATGTCCAGGTGGACATCACACCATAAACAATGGATAGATTTGATTATCAAAATCACAAGCTTGGTTTCACTATATATTGGTGGGATGGTTGTTTTTTTTTTGAACACACCATGAATTAAACCATCCTTTATTTCTCTTTAATAGATGTAAATTAGTATTCCCCATATATATATTGATATAAGTTTGAACCATTTTATATTGTGTTGTTCTATTTCCATTGGTGTTTATTTTTATCATTTATTTTGATAAGTCTTATATGTCATTCATATAGTGGGTTTATGTTTTATCTATGAAACTAGGGTATGATGTTTCTTCATAGTTTGGTACATCATATTGTGGCTTCACACTCTAGATAATTTTCTTCATCCCCATTTGTTTCAGTAAAGTATCTCTAGGTGGTTTTACCAAAATGATATCAGGTACCAAACAAGTGGTATCAGAGCTAATGTTGGACTGCTTCTAGCTAGAAAAGGCCAAAATAAGGTTATTAAAATCTTCTTTTAGTAGTATTACTCCTACCTTATCATTATATTTTAACATCAATAAGAAGAATTTTATCTATTTCACTTACATTGTTTAGATGTTAGTGGGTGTTCACTTCTTCTAGTTGAATGGAGTTGAATGGATGTAAGGTCTAGTTAGAGATGTTTTATGGATTTTTTTTTGAATTATTGGTCATTTATATGGTGTAAAATCTTTTATAGAAGGGCCTTGATCTTTTAATAATGGTTTCTAAACAAGCATAAATGGTAAAAGAAATATAAGAGAAGCTGGAAAATAATTAAATGGTTTTGATTCAGATATCAATCATATGAAACATGGAATACAACATTTTCAAGGTGAAAATTTCTTCAGAACTCATAAAAACCCTCAATAACATGTATAAAAAGATGATGTTAATAAAAAATGTATTATTTTTATGAAGGTTGTTCAATATGATAATTTCATAGGATAAGGTTACTTCCAATCTTTTTATTTACTTTAAAATGGTCTAGATCCATTTAGAGTTAGTGAAGGTACATTTTAGAGATACAAAATAATACATATATTAATTAACCACAATCCATGAATCATGGGATAAAATAGTGATGATAGTGAGTAGTTCATGTTAAAATGAAAATTTAAAGTTCATGAAATGATATTAATGAATAAATTCATCAAAAAAAGGTTCATGTGTCTTATAGAAATGTGTGAAACACAAAACAAAAAGGAAATTATGTGAAACAGGAAAGTCACAAGAAGGGAAAATACAGAAGAAGCCATAACAGTAGTAGCTCAACAGAATGCTCTCCATTTTGTTGGAATTATAAAAGAAAAGGTAAATTCAAAAAAGATTACAGTGAATAGATATAGAACTATAGAATACATGCTTCTAAAAGTGGATTTGAAAACCCTATATTATATGATAGGAGAGGCAATCCCCTATTGTTTTCTAGTTTATTAAGGCCTTTTATGATATACTATGGAAAGTTATTTCATTAAAAACTTCTGAGATATAAATTTTGATACATTATAGTTTTAGTAGGTTTGGAAAATTTTATCTTTCCGATGACATAGACCTCGAGTGTGTAGGGAGAGGTGATGTTTTCAACCTAACATGGAACATAATAAAATTGGATTTGAAGGATGTGTGGACCATAACATGGTTACAAAAAAATAATATTATTTTGGTGGGAAAATTGATGATACATGTATATGTTCAATGTTCATGGATGTTATGTTGAATATTTCACACGGCTCCTTGTTCTTATAAAAAGGGGTGAAGGTTGATAATTTGTATCTTACCAGTGTATCGAATTATGAAATTCATGTAGGAGGGTTAACTTCTACTATAATTTTGCATGATAATTTGAGGAATCTTAGTAAGAAATTGATGAGAATATTCACCAAAATAGTATGTTAAGGGATGAAAATTAAGAGTATAAATCATGAAAGGAATTAATTATTTAGATGTATTAAAAGGTGTCCTTATGTATATAAGGAAATACACCAAATAATAAAATGTTATATTTTGTTCAAATGAATGTTTAGGTTATATCTCTAGTTTCTCTTTGAGGATCACTCTTCTACATGAACTTCATCGATGATTCCACATAGAAGGTTTGGATTTACTCTATCAAGAACAATTTTAAGTTGTTCAGAACATTTTTTTGGATAGAGGTATGTGGTGGGAAAAGTGGTTGAATTAATGATTATGTGTTTATAGTTAGATAATGGTGGGGAGTACTGAAGCAAAGAGTAATAAAGGTTTTATTTGTAGAGGTGGATTCAGTTTGATAAGACCATTCCACGTACTGTTGAAAAAAAATGATATTTTAGAGATGATAAATCGAATAATTCTTTTGAATTCATGAATTAATGGATTCACATATTGTTCCCAAAGTAGTTTTGGGAAGAATTCGTCAATTTTATAACTTGCATAATCAACTAGAGTCTATTTTTTGCTATCAAACAACATCTTCTAGAGATGTAATAGTTTTAAAGGAATTTAGAATTTAAACATCTCATATTATTCAGTGAAATGAATTATATTCATTATTATGCCAAAGAATATGAAAAATTGGAGATTATACCTTGATAATGTTTCTATGTTGACTATTGGGTCAAAGAGTTTTGTTTTTGAATATTGCTTAATAACTCTAACAATATCATTAAAAATTGAAATGTGATATTTGTTGAAGAGTTATTTTGGAAGGATCAAAACCATAATGAAGTTTAATATGAGAGAATTGCATCACTAGAAGCTAAAGTTTACCTATATGTATTTTATAAAGTTATGAATGTTTCATATGCGATGTTTTTTTTGGGTTATATGCATGTTTTATTTTATTCATGGTGTATATCGTATATGGTTATAGAGGCTTTCAGGTGTTCAGGGTTGAAAATTTATAGTTTTGGGGAAAACGGTGCGTGCATATGGTTTGAGTGCATAGTTAGTTGAAACTGTATGGTAACTATTAGATATGACTCTATCTCTTTAAGTGGTGATTTTAATAGTTTGGTAATGATTTTTCTATCCATTCAAGATTCCATGTATACTATTTGGATTTTTGGGGGTTTTTTAAGAGGATTTCATAAAAATTGACCATGGATTGTCAAATTATGTGTATATTCATAGAAAACTGCATGACATAGTCTCTAAGGGTTAGTGGATACCACCTTATTAGATCATAATTTCACAACCCATGATAAAGATCCAAAAATAAAAAAATGGAAAATTACCATGATTTCCTTATTTTTGAATCTAATTTCCTCATAATCGATCATTATCTCAAACTAGAACCTATACGACACTATATAGAACTCTCCCCTTGATTCCTTACTTATCCTTGATCAATTATAGTGGATATCATCAAGATACATTCATATTTATTTAGGATTTATTCTTTATTTTCTTGATCTATCTTCACCTAGTCTCATTAGAACCATTATGAGATATTACTATTTGATCTATAGGGGTTTATTAGAAATTTATGGTGTTTCTCTTGGATCATGGATGGTGATGACCTGATCTATTTTTATCCCATCTCTAGTTTTGAAGGAGACATTATTCTCTTAGTTGGTGAGGTAGGTATCTCTAACAAATGGTTTATCCCATGAAATGATTATGTTCTTATGAATCCCCATTTTTGTTTTGATTAATGAAATTTAATGCTTGATATTCATGAGTGATGTCCTTGATTATACATGGAAATGTAAAGTGTTTTAAAAATGTGGTTTATTTTAAATCTAGATTTTATGTACAATATGTATTTGATAAAATTCATCAAAGAGGGTTAGGAAAAGGATGTGGGGATTCAAGAATTTAAGGAGTGTGGAATCACTATAGAAAATGTTTTCTGAAATGTGGGCACAGTTTTCCTAAAACATAATTATAGTATATATCACATTGGTAGACATTAGGGTGTGTGGGAAAATCTAATCATATGAGAACCTTAGGGGTGTAATCAATCAATAGGATAGGTGATCATGAGTCTATTGTTATATGTGGGTAGAATTACTAAGTGACTTATGTTCCCAGACCTTTGGATTCACTAATGATGTCTAGTGTTCCATATGTGTCTTAGTTGCGTACGACATTATTTCATTGATTTTCCCTTAGTACATTATGGATATCTTATGTGTAGGTTTATTTAATAGGTTAATATTACAAAATTATGTTGATATTGATGAATAAAAACGTTTTTTATTAATTTTATTATGCCTCATTTACAAATGTTATGTCATATTGATTTGCTTATTTGAATATGGCATGTTTTTAGAAGAAAATAAACAGATGATTTTATTTTGAAAAATGATTAATTTTGAAATGAATTATTTGAAGTCTATGTTAAATAAGAACTAATTGAGTCATATGGATATAAATTGTATAGATTCATTATGTTATCATAATAAGCTAATTTTTCCATCACATTAAATTTACTTTTGGGTGTATGTGGAATTGGTTTTGTAGGATATAGTTCATGGGAAGAGAATCATGTATAGAATGATTCTCTTATACCGTGTTACATTTAGGTGGGATAGGCTAGTGGTGAAATATGATGACGTGTAGATGAACCCATGGGTTTCTTCAAATTCCATGTTGATTTTATTTAATTTTTCATCAAGAACATGTTATCTAGTTGTTGGATATCACCTTTATGGTTTGATTTCTTTCAAAAAATGGTGTATTTTAGATTTCTTTTGAGACAATATTGTTTCTCCTATCTGATCATATATATTTTGGAAGATGAAAATTTTCCCACTTTTTTTAATGATAATTTTTTTCTTTTCACAATCCTATGATGGTAGGGAACTCACTTCGGGCCTTGTGGGAGGCCTTGTTGGCTGACATTTTGAGTTGACTAAGGTTGGTCTATTAGAAATTGGTATCTGATCAAGGTTTTCATTAAAGGCCAACACCCATTATTGTGTATCACCCTCTTATGTATTGGGATTGTTGATATAATGTATATAGTATAGTCATACCATTAGAGGTAGTGTGGTAGTGTGTCTAACCAGCTCACTTTCATGACAAATCTCATGTTACCATGGAATTTATGGGGGTTTTTAGCATCCTTGTTTATAATTTCACACATTTGGATTCAGTATTCAATATTTAGTTTATGATAAATTAATATAACCCAATTATAATAGGTTCCTATCCCATTTTTTAATATAATACACTTACATCATTAATACCATCCATAAATGATATATAGGAATTTATGGAGTGATCATAATATGAAAATCTTCTGGAAAACTCAATTTAGTGGAAACTATAGTTCGAATGATCAAGTGTTTAGGCCATGTAGACAATATTGAACTTGAAAGGAAGTTTCACCATGATTTGGAATTCCCTAATAAGCATCCAATAATCCTTCATTGTATCAAGGTACCAAAATATTTGAAAAAATAGGTCAATAGGATTTAGAGGATTTTAGACAACCTAAAAACTATAGAATAATCCAATGTAACATCCTAGGTAAATAAAGAATATGAAAATTTCATATTTATTAATGTTTCTAAATTAAATATTAATTTTCCTATAAATGGGATGATATGTTCTATGGAGTACCCGATACGCAACAACAGGTTTCTTTGAAATCTTACATTGCACACAATGTTTAGTTATACTGAAAAATAATAATATAATATGATTATTTTAAATGGTAGTTAACTCCTTGCCATTGTATTGGCGGGAATGAATAGAACTAACCATCACTACTAGAAATATAGACAATACCAACGGTTCAAAACCGTTGGTATAGGCTGGAAAACCGTTGGTATAAGATATACCAACGGTTTCCCAAACCGTAGGGAAGCAAGGCATTGGGAAAGACCTTTACCGACGGTTTAAGGAAAACTGTTGGTAAAAGGTGGTGAAAGTTTTAATTTCCCAACGGTTCCTCTAAACCGTTGGCAAAAGGATTTACCAACGGGTTAAAATTGTTGGGAAATTCATATTTTTGAGCTTATACCAACGGTTCAAAACTGTTGGTATAGCTTTTTACCAACGGTTCAAAACTGTTGGTATAGCTTTTTACCAACAGTTTAGATAAATCGTTGGTATATATTCATATATGCTCAAAGTATTCCACCGGTTATAAACCATTGGTATTGGGTATTTTCACAAAAAACCAGTAGCATGCATACAGCTGCCTCCACTTGATAGACCTGCATAAAAAACATCACAAAAAAATCAATAAATAGACTTCAAACACCACAAAAAACATTGGAAATAACACAAAAAAACACAAAAAAACATCACTCTTTCAACCATTCCATGTACTACAATTCCCCATTTCAATCTTCATATGACAACAACTCTTTCAATTAACCTATTTCAATTTATTAGGTTCACACATATCAATTTTTTCTTACTCAAAAGGTGATGATTATGATAGAAATTGGTGCATGAGGCCTATGTGTGATAAAGTGAATTAACAATGTGGTTAATATTTGTGAATCATCTAGAGTGATGCATGACTTGTATTGAATGTGACGTGGGGGGATGTACAGAGAGGGGAGGGGGTTGTCCAGGAAGAGGGGAGGGGATATTTCCAGGGAGCGAGTATGGGGGTCATGGAGAATGTGCAACAAGGATTTGTATTCAAATTATAGCATATCATCACATGCATTTGATGAGCATGAGCTAATAAGCTTACCAAGTCATTCATATAGTTCAAGACATACAAAAATGGAATAATCCCAAATAACATTGCATGATCAAAGAAATAAAAAAAGGCATGTGAAATCAACATGCCTACATTTACATATCATCCATGAGGTATAAAATTTAATCAAATTGTAATAGAATTATACATAAGGCATAGGAGTCTTATTTACTTTCATACACAGTGGTACAAAAGGAAAATGTTATTCATGTCCGGGGTGCTGTCCGGGGTCCAAGGAGGAGGGTGGGGGGGGGGGGGGCTGTCCAGGGTCCAGGAAGGGGGGTGGGGGGCTGTCCGGGGCTGTCCGTTCAAGTCACATTTGACTCATGGATCATTTTCCTTAAGTTTCAACAGAATTCGAATGCGTTTGGTCAGTTTTTCGTATGTCACTTGTTGATTTCACTTAAAATTAAGTCCATTTTTAACAAAACAGAGGCACTTTGAGTGGTTTTGGCCACACCGGGCCTCATATTGAGGTAGGGTTGACTCGAAAATGTCACATATGAGATATGGATCGTTGTGCAAAAGTATCAACACAATCAGAAGCCGTTTGAGCGGTTTGGCGTATGTACGTAAAATATTGTCCATTTTAAACAAAATACATAAACATGTAGTGATACCGGCCACACTGTGCTTCGGATTGAGCCATTGTTGACTCGTACACATCACATATAACCCATGGATCATTTTCCTAAAGTGTCAACACAATCTGAAGGCGTTTGGTCGGTTTACCATCTGTTAGTTGTTGATTTCACTTAAAAATAAGTCCATTTTTAAAAAAAGAGAGGAAGTTTGAGTGGTCCCAGCCACACCATGCCTCGGATAGAGGCGAAGTTGACTTGTACACATCACATTTGACCCATGGATCATTTTCCTTAAGTTTCAATAGAATCCGAATGCGTTTGGTCAGTTTTCCGTATGTCAGTTGTTGATTTCACTTAAAATTAATTCCATTTTTAACAAAACAGAGGCACTTTGAGTGGTGTTGGCCACACCGGGCCTTAGATTGAGGCAGGGTTGACTCGTGCACATCACATATGAGTCATGGATCATTTTTCAAAAGTATCAACACAATCAGAATCTGTTTGATTGGTTTGGTGTATGTACGTAAAATATTGTCCATTATAAACAAAATACATACACTTGGAGTGATACCGGACACACCGTGCTTCATATTGAGCCTATGTTGACTATTAAACATCACATATAACCCATGGATCGTTTTCCAAAAGTGTCAACACAATCTGAAGGCGTTTGGTCGGTTTCTCGTATGTCAGTTGTTGATTTCACTTAAAAATAAGTCCATTTTGAACAAGAGAGAGAGAGTTTGAGAGGTCCCAGCCACACTACACCTCATATTGAGGCGAAGTTGACTCGTACATGTCACATTTGACCCATGGATTGTTTTCCTTAAGTTTAAACAGAATCCGAATGTGTTTGTTCAGTTTGTCGTATGTTAGTTGTTGATTTCACTTAAAATTAAGTCCATTTTTAACAAAATAGAGGAACCTTGAGTGGTTTCGGCCACACTGGGCCTCGGATTGAGCCAAGGTTGACTCTTACACATCACATATGAGTCATGGATCGTTGTGAAAAAGTATCAACACAATCAGAAGCTGTTTGATTGGTTTGACGTATGTACGTAAAATATTGTCCATTTTAAACAAAAGAGGGATAGTTTGGGTGGTTTTGGCCGCACCACGCCTCAAATTGAGGCGGGGTTGACTTGTACACATCAAATATGACCCATGGATCGTTTTCTTAAAGTTTCAACAGATTCTGAATGCATTTGGTTGGCTTTTCGTATGCCAGTTGTTGTTTTCACTTAAAATTAAAGTCATTTTGAACAAAAGAGAGACATTTTGAATGGTACCGTCCACACCGCGCCTCAGATTAAGGAAAGGTTGACTCGAACACGTCACATATCAACCATGGATAGTTGTCCTGTAGTATCAATAGAATCCGAATGCATTTGGTCAGTTTACTGTATGTCAGTTGTTGATTTCACTTAAAATTAAGTCCATTTTTAACAAAACAGAGGCATTTTGAGTGGTGTCGGCCACACTGAGCCTCTTATTGAGGCAAGGTTTACTCGTACACGTCACATTTGACTCATGGATAATTTTAATTACGTTTAAATATAACCCTAATGCGTTTGGTCAGTTTTCCATATATCAGTTGTTGATTTCACTTAAAATTAAGTCCATTTTTAACAAAACAGCGGCACTTTGAGTGTTTTCGGCCACATCGGGTCTCTAATTGAGGAGGGGTTGACTCGTACACATCACATATGAGTCATGGATCATTTTTCAAAAGTATTAACACAATCAGAAGCTGTTTGATCGGTTTGACGTATATACGTAAAATATTGTCCATTTTAAACAAAAGAGGGACAGTTTGGGTCGTTCTGGCCACACCGCGCCTCATATTGAGGCGGGGTTGACTTTTACATGTCACATATGACCCATGGATCGTTTTCCTAAAGCTTCAATAGATTTGGAACGCATTTGGTCGGTTTTTCATATGCCAGTTGTGGTTTTTACTTAACATTAAAGTCATTTTGAACAAAAGAGAGACATTTTGAATGGTACCATCCACACCGTGCCTCAGATTAAGGCGGGGTTGACTCATACACGTCACATATGACCCATGTATCATTGTTTTGTAGTATCAATAGAATACGAACGCGTTTGGTCGGTTTACCGTATGTCAGTTGTTGATTTCACTTAAAATTAAGTCCATTTTTAACAAAACAGAGGCATTTTGAGTGGTTTCGACCACAAAGAGCCTCGTATTGAGGCGGATTTTACTTTTACACATAAAATTTAACTAATGGATCATTTTACTTAAGTTTCAATATAATCTGAATGCGTTTGGACGGTTTGCTGTATGTCAGTTGTTGATTTCACTTAAAATTAAGTCCATTTTTAACAAAACAGAGGCACTTTGAGTGTTGTTGGCCACACCGGGCCTCTAATTGAGGCAGGGTTGACTCATACACATCACATATGAGTCATGTATAATTGTGAAAATGTATAAACACAATCAGAAACCGTTTGATCGGTTTGGCATATGTACGTAAAATATTGTCTATTTTAAACAAAGGAGGGACAGTTTGGGTGGTTTCGGCCACACCGTGCCTTGTATTGAGGTGGGTTTGACTCATAAACGTCACATATGACCCATATGTCATTTTACTAAAGTTTCAATAGATTTTTAACGCATTTGGTCAGTTTTCCGTATGCCAGTTGTTGTTTTTACTTAAAATTAAAGTCATTTTGAACAAAAAAGAGATATTTTGAATGGTACCGTCCACACCGTGCCTTGGATTGAGGCGAGGTTGACTCTTACAAGTAAAATATGACCAATGGATCGTTTTCTTATAGTATCAATAGAATCCGAATGCGTTTGGTCGGTTTAACGTATGTCAGTTGTTGATTTCACTTAAAATTAAGTCCATTTTTAACAAAACAGAGGAATTTTGAGTGGTGTCGGCCACACCGAGCCTCATATTGAGGCGGAGTTGACTCATACACGTCACATTTGACCCATGGATCATTTTACTTAAGTTTAAATAGAATCCTAATGCGTTTGGTCGGTTTTCCGTATGTCAGTTCTCGATTTCACTTAAATTTAAGTCCATTTTTAATAAAACAGTGGCACTTTGAGTGGTATCGGCCACACCGGGCCTCGAATTGAGGCGGGGTTGACTCTTAAATGACACATATGAGTCATGTATCATTGTGAAAAAAGTATCAACACAATACAAAGCTGTTTTATTGGATTGGAGTATGTACGTAAAATATTGTCCATTTTAAACAAAATACATACACTTGGAGTGATACCGGACACACCGCGCATCGGATTGAGGCAGAGTTGACTTTTACATGTCAAATATGACCCATGTATCGTTTTCCTAAAGTTTCAACACAATCCGAAGGTGTTTGGTTCGTTTCCCATATGTCAGTTGTTGATTTCACTTAAAAATAAGTCAATTTTGAACAAAAGAGAGACAATTTGAGTGATCCTGGCCACACCACGCCTTTTATTGAGGCATGGTTGACTTATACATGTCACATTTGACCCATGGATCTTTTACCGTAAGTTTCAATAGAATCCTAATGTGTTTGTTTGGAGGGGAAGGGTCTAGTCGGGTACGCGGAGATGCTCGTCTACCTCTGGTACGAACCTCCCTCGTACCATCGACCTAAGCACTGAAAGAATGGAATAATGAAAAGTGAACATACTAATGTACTTGTAAAATCTACACATAGACATCACATAGCCACATAATGTCATAAAAAATAACACCAAGGATTAGACAAAAATAGAAGCAGTCATGCAGAGTAATGACAAGTGCACATACAGATCAGAAGCAGCTAAAAAATTGTTGCATACATGCCATGTTTATTTCATAAAACAAAGTAAAAAAAAAGCAAAATGATGAAACTATAGAACATGGGTTGCCTTCGATGAAGCCCTAAGTTTTACGTCTTCAGCCAGATGGATGGACACTGGTCAATTGTCTTGGTCCATCATCTCAGAACTCCTCTGCCTCTTACAAGAACTGGTGGTCGTGTCATCAAGCTCACATGGACGCTTAGTGGGATTGATCACTTCAGGAGCATAGCAGGCGTGAATCTGGTGTGGAAGTAAGAGAATCTGGTGCTCGTCATCAGCCAGACGTTGAGTCACCCATCATGCGAGGTCAGATGGAGACGGGACGTGCACATCGATGATCATGGAAGAGGCAGACAAGCTAGACATTGTTGGTTAAGCTGCATCCACAAATAGATTCATTTTTATATATTAGAAACTTTATAAATGTTTGTCCCATTTTTACAAACAATTAATGTGTGAAAATTGTGAAAAATAAATTATCGGATATATAAAAATGGATTTACTCATGGACATGATGTGTAATATCTCAAATATTCCTCATTGGATCCCAATTTGAAATTTTAATCCATTATCAAATGTCTTATATCAATTTATTTTTATTTGGATCCTTAAGGTTGAACGCTTTTTGTAAAATCTAGCCAAGGGAGGATAGACTATTGACTTGGAATATAATTGGATGCTATGTGGTGAAAAACACATTATAAGAATTGTTTAGGATATTATTGAGGTGGTTTGAGGATCAAATCTATCTTTTTAGAGAAAATCCAGCATGACCAAATTTGGTGGTCAAAGTTTTGAACTGGGGGGTATTTGGTGGTTGAGGAGGGGGATGAGGGGGATGTCCAAGGTCTAGGAGGAGGGGTGGGGGGCTGTCCAGGGTCCAGGAAGGGGGGTGGGGGGGGGGGGGGGGCTGTCCAGGGTCCATCGAGGAGGGGGGCTATCCAGGGTCCAAGGTGGAGGGGGGTTGTCCAGGGTCCAGGAGGGGGGCTGTCCAAGTTTCAGGAAAGAGGGGGGCCAGGCTGTCCATGTTCCAGGAGGGGGGGACTATCCAGGGTCCAAGAGGGGGGGGGGGTGTCCAGGGTCCATGAGGAGTGGGGGCTCTATTAAAGGGAGGAAATCCACAAATAATTCATTGAAAATTAACTAAACTTAATCCAAAAAACATCACAATTCTAATCCATCACCCAACCAACATCCAATTCATCCTAAATATCACTAACCTTCGCATGCCATAAACAACACAACCTAGTTTATACCAAATTAAAACAGAAAACAAAAATAATAGATGAAAAACATTAAAACTAAGGTAGTACTTACAGATTTAGAGTGTAGAAATACAAAATTGTTTGATTTAAGATGGATCTATGAGTGGAATGAGTTTCTGAGTCTTTGTATAGAGAGATCCCAGATGTTTAGGTCAAATCAAAATAGAAAATAAAAAAATAGATGAAGAACATTATAATTGAGGTAGAACTTACAGATTTGAAGTGTAGAACAGAAAATTGTTTGATTGAAAAGAATGTATGGAGTTTCAGAGACTGGGTAATGAGAGAGCATCGGGAGAGGTTCAATTTAGGGCTGCAGTCGAGCGGAGGGGGACTACAATTGATTGAAGGGGCTACTGGACACCTGAACTAGATTTAGGGGAAAACTTTCCCAACGGTTTTTAAAAACCGTTGGGAATGTAGTCATATACCAACGGTTTCTTTAAACCGTTGGTAAAAGGTGGCATAGATTCCAACATATACCAATAGTTAGTGTATAACCGTTGGTAAAAGTGTCTTAATTGAGGCCTATACCAACAGTTTTACAAACCATTGGTAAAATTATTCATAAAAGCCTCTATACCAACAGTTTTCTTAAAACCGTTGGTATACATAACCATTCCCAACGGTTTATCAAACCGTTGGGATATAAGAGTTGGTAAAAATGGGATTTCCAGAAGTTCATATTATGATTATACATGTTTATTAAATTTTTTTAAATTTATCCAATAATATTTAGAGGCTTAAAATGTTGATGAATCCATTTTTAAGCATAAATACTCTAACATTCTTTAAAAGGTCGATTTAACGCCTTTTGATGGCAAACCCTTTTTCAATATAGTTTTTGTTCACTTTTATATGTTCCATATGAAAAAATAAACTTCTTTTTTAGAAGAAGGATATCAAAATTTACTTTGGTAAAATTTTTGAATTTTTTTTGATAATGTTCATTTTTTTATGAATAGTGAAAAATACTGCATTTTAATTCAAAACTGCCTTTTAATATAATTTATTTCTATGGTTAGATTATCTTTTAATTTGGTTTTAAAGTGTAATTACATTATAATTTTACCATTTTATCCAATTTTGGTCATTGGATGAAATTTCACTTTGAAATTGGACATAAACAAGTGTCAATCTTTTGATAGTTATTATTTCTTGAAAACATGCTTTCTAGTTTTGACAATGAGAATAAATTTTAAATTTATTAATTTAATTTAAATATTTTTAATTTAATAAAATAGAAATCATTTTTTAATTCAGGATATAATAATATTCTTAGGGTTATTTTTTTTTCTAAAAGCATTCAATTTTTGATGCATAGTGAAAAACACTACCTGGTAGTTGAAAAAACTGACATTTTCAGTTAAATGAAAAATTTTCTGCCCATATTAATTGAATTTAAAAAATCCAACATACATGGTTGTCATAAGTAAGTAAAATGTGGTTCAATAATATGAAAATAATTTTTGGTGAATAGTAACTATTGATTTTTATTTACGGTGGTTAAGGGTAAATAGGGTAATTCAAGGTAAATATAATATTATAATAATATAAAATTACCTTAACACTTGTCATAACCTTATTGGATTAGTCATGTTTGACCAATAAAATTTTTGGGTGAATCTTTTGGCATTTTAAAGCCACTTGGGTAAGATAATGACATTGATAACATTTTATTTAAAGTAAAAACAAAAATATTTTAAACATGTTTTATTTTTCTAAAAATAATTTAATGTGGGGTTATATAATTGATATATTTGACTATAAATTCTCATTAGAAAGATAAAAATATTTCCTACAACATGAAATATTATTTATAATTTTTATACATCAAATAAATAAATTTATTTAAGACACAATGATGATGTAATGATTACCTCATTAATGAATGTTTTAAATAAATGAGATTATAAATGTTAAAATAAATTTATTTTGAAACTTTTTATGCCATAAAAAAATTTTAAAGACTAGTATGACTTGTTATATTTGAATTAATAAGTTATTTTGAAAGAATCAAGTTGTTTTTGATTTTTTAAAAATTATTGATATTAATAGTATTTAAATTGACATAATTGAGTTTTTAAAACAAATATTATTTTATTTAATGATATAATAATCTTAAAAATATATGATTCGGTAAAATAACTTAGATAAGGTTTAAAATATCATTAATGAACCAATTTTGGTTTGATTGGCATTTTATGGTAACAATATTAACCATATAGAGTGAATACACAAGAAGACATGGTAAGAGTCAAATTAGTTAACTAAGGGTTAAAGATAAATGAAAAGGCTAAATTTGAAACCAAAAACTTTTCTAAAACCTATTGGTAGAGAGGATTTAGAATAATAGTCATCTTATCTTTGAATTCAACAAGTTTGGGACCTTTTGAAACCAAAATTTAGTTTATAATAAAATAATAGTTTCAAACATTCTTAAAGAGCCCCTCCTCCCCTTATAAAAAGCCATCACCTCTAACCCTTACTCACACCTCTCAATCCCCTTTAATAGTCCAAAATCTACAGAAATAATCTCCAAATATCACTCTATTCTACCTAGTTTCCTTCCATAATGTAGAAGTCACTTTAAGAAATCCTTTTGGTTCAAACCAAAGGGAGTTACCCGATTTAAAGGTAACAAGTTATCTTCTTTTATTTTACTTATTCACTCCCTATGCTCTTCTTATTATTTGTTTTTATAACAACATCAGTATCCACAATATACTATATTGTGTTTATGATAAGTATTATAACTACACTTACGCACACCTTCATCTAATGGATACAGACATATTGTTTCTGTGGATGACGAACTACTGTCTCATGAAATGATGAATGTTCATTTATCTCCCACCGCCTCTCATGGTAGAAATTATGATGGAACTGTAATTATATGTGATATTTATGATATTTATTTTAACTCTATGCTTCTGTATTTATCTTTTATAACACACCTATATGCTTTTCATGTTGTATAAATATGATAATTTCATTTGAGGATGTGCGGACTACCACCCCCTCAAAGTGATATGACTCGTTCATACCATACATGGAACATATAAAGGATGGTGTTAATGAACATTTGTAACATATAAAAAATATTATATTATACTGGAATAATTATATACCAAGGTATCATTTGGTTTTAGTTCCTTTAAAAAAAATGAAAGTAGCATTCATGCGTACGTACGGCTTACCGTTTCCATGAATGGAGCGTTTCATTTTCATATATCCAAATTATAAGGACTATTATAAATACATATATACTTGATATGTATGATATATATGAAATCTAAATCATTAATATCATCTTGGATATAATGTAAATTTTACCACATGGACAATTTGTAATTATAACAAGTTCATTTTTGACTCAAGTTCCGAACATCGACAAAATGTAAGATATGAACTCAAATAATTAACTAATTGTTATAGAAAGGTTATAAGTGACATAAAAAGAATAATAAAATTGAAAAAGTATCTTCAGAAATTTGAAATTAACTTATGTTTACTATTCATGAAATTATATAATGAACGAGTCAAGTCGGACACGAGGTGAGAGACTTTTTCTCAATCTCTTTTCATTCAGGCATGCTTTGATAATATACAACTCCTTCTTTTATACGATGTATAATAAAACCATTTGACTTTTATTTTCATTCAAAGTGAATATTTTTTCTATGAATCATTTTATTAAATGAAAAAAAGGAATGTTTTTAACGTTTGCGTTGACAATGACCTCTCCGCTTTCGTAATCATTATTTTTCTTCCTCTATAAGCCTTAAAGTTTTATAAAATGAAATAGAAACCCATTATTTCCTTTTTTAGTGTTTTATTATTGAAAATAGTTTTTGAAATGGATTGATTAATTCAATATGTTGAAAAAATTGCTTGTGATTTCAAATGAAATGCTATTATTGAAGTGTTTATATTTGAAATGTTTTAAGGGTTATGATTATATAATGGTACTTAGACATTTGACTGGTGGTTAAGTGATAAACCAAATGACAGGTGGTGCCATGACAAACCAAGATGGGTGTTTATGTTATAACCTCCAATGTATTGAGTATAGAATTCTATCGTATGGCTATTCCATTTATCAAATTGTGTGGAAGTTGGCCATATGGTTATTCCATTTAAGTATGTTTATGTCCCAAGTTACCTTTATATGTTATGTGTGATTTCTATGTGTTTATTGTAATATTTTGGTTACAAAAGGGTATCAAATGATCTTTTATTCAATTAATAGTGTTTATTACTTCATAAAGGTGAAAAGTATTACTTATGATCATACATTCTTGGTTGACTTGTTGTTTTAATAAAACTAATAGTTTTCTTTCTTTTTGTATCCCTTACTAATATTTTTATGCTCATCCCATGTTTTTTTGAAAAAAATTCATAGGATTTAAATTTGAATAGGGTCAACGATGGGATTAAGGAAAAGTAATACTATCAAAAATATAAAACTAGACATGACTCTTTTTTTTCAAGATTTTTTATTTTATGAAAAAATGGATACTGAGTCGAAGTGTCTACATGTAATATTCAAATTGTTATGTATATGTTATGAACTAATTCTATAAAACTCTAAACCTGAAATGATCCTAAATGTGAATTATTAACTTAATTCAAGTTTATTTAATGTTTAAGGATAGGGCCTAATATTTGGTATCAGAGGTTGGTTTAGACTACTTTAGTAGTTAGGTTATTGTTAAATTAATATCCATAAATTAATTTATGTTATGATTGAAATGATATAGCATTTATAGATTACCATGTTACTTCGCCTAAGATATTTCTGTGTTCAGAATTGTTTTCCATAGAGGAAATAGGATAGCTATAATGGGAAGGCGTACAGAGGAGAATAACCTCCAAAATCAGCATCTTGAGATGGTTGATATCAGAACTGAACAGTTTGTTGCAGTGATGGATTAGTTGTCTTAGGCGCTAAATGGTGGTGTATACATGCACGAGACCAACCAGACCAACCCCAAAGGAAAATGTCTATAGTGGATCATTTCATGAGGCAACGTCCCCCATCATTCAGAGGATCATATGACATTGTTCAAGATGAAGGGTGGATCAAAGCATTGGAAAATATTTTCAATGTCATGGGTTGTATAGACAATCAAGAGGTTAGTCTTTCTATTTATCATTTTTAAGGAGAATTAGATTGGTGGTGGTTGATGGTTAAAAATATTAGTTATAGTGAGAAGATTGATGCTATTGGTTGGGACGAATTCAAAGGTATGTTTCTTGAAAAATATTTTTCTAAGGTAGTTCAACTTAGGATAGAAAAACTAATCTTGGAATTATGGCATAAGGAAGATTCAGTGGCTAATTACGAAGTAAAGTTCACTCGACTAGCAAGATATGCTCCAAATTTCATCTGAGATCTGCATAGTAAGATAAATAGATTTTACTCTGGACTAAAGCAGTGATATTGAAGAGATTTAGCCTCTTGTGAATTCAAAAGCTATGAGGTACTTGTCAGATGTTCCAAGAATGTAGAAATGGAGTTTTCTTATGATCAAGTGTTTCAAGAGATCAAGAAAAATAAGCGATTCTTTTGGCAGGAAAAGGGAAATAATTAATCAAAGAAGCTTGGAGATAAGAAAATTAAATATCCATCTTGGGAGAAGTGTGGTAAAAATCATCCTGTAAAATGTTTATCAAAGTCTGGAAAGTGCTTTCGGTGTGGTAAGATTGGTAATATTTCTCGTAAATGTAAAAAATATGATCAAGTAGGCAATGAAAAGCCAGTGGTAATATGTTTTAAGTGCAATGAAATGTGTCATTATGCAAATGAGTGTTCAACGAAGAACTCAACTGACAGAAAATAGTCAGACTAAAAGTAGAAAGGGGTGGTGAAATCCATTGCAACTACTTCAGTAGATGTTGTTCCATAAAATAAATTAGTATTAGGTACACTTTTTGTTTATACAGATTATTCCAATTTGTTTGATTCTGGATCTACACCTTATTTCATTTCTGAGAAATTTTCTAGAAAATTCAGAATTCCATATCTAGATATGAATCCTAAACTTATGGTAAAATCAATGGAAGGAAATTTTGAGACTAAAAGAAATTATAATAACCTTCTTGTTCTTATGCGCAAAAAGAATCTACATGGAATCCTTATTGTTTTGCCTCTAGTAGAGTTTGATGTTATTTTAGAAATGGATTGGATTTACATTTATCATGCTAAGATTGGTTGTAGAGCTAAATAGTTTTATTTTCAGAAATAATTTCATTTTGTGTAAAAGAATGGACCATTAATTTTTATAACATATCAGGAATCTAAGAATCTAGTAAATGATAGAAATTAATGTTACCTTGCACATATTGTTGAAAAAAGGAACTATTTAGATTAATGATGTGCCTATGGTAAATGAGTATCTTGATGTTTTTTCGGATGAGTTGTCTGGTATAATACCTGATCGAGAAGATTAATTTACCATTGACTTAGTTCCTGAGGCTAACCCAATTTCAAAACCCCCTTATTGAATAGCTCAAATTTAACTTTTACAGTTAGAGAATAAATTTCAGGAGTTATTTGAAAAAGGTTTCATTCAACCTATCACATCACCATGAGGTGCTCCTGTCTTGTTTGATAATAAGAAAGATGGTTCAATGAGACTTTTCATTGATTATAGATCATGTAAAAACATCGCTATTAAAAAAAACTATCCTTTACCTCATATCAATGATTTGTTTGATTAGATCTAGGGTGCTCAGTATGTTTCGAAGATTGAATTGAGGTCGGGGTACCATCAGTAGAAAGTAAAGGAATAATACATTCCAAAGATCGTGTTTTGTACTATATATGGCCATTATGATTTTTTGGTCATGCCTTATGGGTTAACCAATGCACCTACTGTATTCATAGATCATATGAATAGTATTTTTCTTGAGTTCTTGGATAAGTTTGTGGTTGTGTTTATTGATGATATTATGTTTTATTCTAAAAGTAAATAGGAACATGAATGAAATTTAAGGGTTGTCTTGAAAAATTTAAAAGAAAAGAAACTATATGGAAAATTCAGAATGTGTGAATTTTGGTTACAACATATTTCATTCTTTGGTTACATTGTTTAAAAAAATGGCATAACTATTTATCCTGATAAAATAAATGTTTTTGAATAATGGACAAGACCCACAAATATCACCTAGATCCGTAGTTTTCTTGGTTTAGTAGGTTATTATTAGAGATTTGTTGAAAAGTTATCACGATTATCTATCACACTGACTAAGTTAACTCAAAAAGGTGTAATGTTATTTTGGAAAAATGAATGAGATGATTGTTTTTAGGAATCTAAAATAAGATTGGTGAATTCCCCAGCTTTCGTACTTCCTTCTAGAAATAGTGAGTTTGTTATTTACAGTGATTCTTCATTGAAAAGACTTTTTGGTGTCATAGTGAAGAATGATCAGGTAATTTCTTATGCTTTACATCAATTGAAACCTCATGAGTTAAATTACCCTACAAATGATTTGTAATTAGTTGTTGTTGTTTTTTCTTTAAAAATTATGAGACATCCTCTGTACAGAGTAAAATGTGAAATATATACTGACCAAAAAAGTTTAAAGTATATATTCAGTTAGAAATAATTGAACATGAGAGAGAGAAGATATCTGTAATTAATCAAGGATTATGATTTCATGATTCATTACCATCTAAAAAAGGAAAATAAAGTGGACTATGCTTTGAGTCATAAAAGTAATGCTTCATTAACCATGTTACGTTTGGAATAAGATCCTTTTATTAATGATTTGATGAACTTTGACATATAAGTTATTGGTGTAGAAAATTCTTCTGTTTTGTTTCAGGTTTCAGTACAATCATCCCTAGCTAACAGAATAAAGAAATCAGAAAAAGATGATAGTGAGTTGCAGAAAAAGGTTGAATTGATTTAGAAGGGTAAGTTAAATGAGTTTGACATTCATAGAAACTGTGTTTTGAGGATTGGAATGAGATTATGTGTGCCTTGTGATTCAAAGTTGAAGAAAGAGTTTTTATTTGAATCTCATAGTTCTATGTTTTCAATTCATATATGCAATACTAATATGTATAAAGATATTCAAGAGTATTACTGGTGGGATGGAATGAAAAGAGATATTTATGACTTTACTGTGAAGTGTTTGACTTGTCTAGAGGTTAAAGCAGAGTGAAAGTTACCGAAAAGAATGCTTCAACATTTACCGGTTCTAGAGTGGAAATGGGAAAATATATCTGTGGACTTCATTAAGGGATTACCAAATACATCTTGAGGTAACAATGCAATCTGGGTTATTGTTGATCGATTGACTAAAACAGCTCATTTTATTCCTATTTGAGATATATAGTCTCTAGATCAACTTTCTCGGTTGTATGTTAAAGAGATAGTGAGGTTTCATGGAGTTACCCTCTCTATTGTATCTAATAGTGATCACAGATTCACTTCTATCATTTGGAAAGTCCTTCAAAAGTCATTGGGTAATGAATTAAATTTCAGTACAACTTTTCTTCCTCAATCAGATGAGCAGTCATAACAAACAATTCAGATTTTGGAAGACATGATACATACTTGTTCAATGGATTACTAGGGATGTTGGGACCAGTATATTTATTTGGTTGAATTTTTTTTATAATAATAGTTTTCATTCCAGTATACAGATGGCTCTGTTTGAGGCATTTTATGAAAATCAGTGTCGAACTCCCGTTTTTTGGGATGAAGTAAGTGAAAGGAAACTGATGCGACCAGAATGGGTAGAAGATATGGCAGAGAAAGTTCAGTTGATTCAGAAGCAAATGTGAATTTCTCAAAGCAGGCAGAAAAGGTATACAAATAACCAGAAGAAATATCTCTCTTTCAAGGTAGGTGATCATGTCTTTCTCAACGTTTCTCTATGAAAAAGTGTAATGCGTTTTATTAAGAAGGGAAAGTTGAGTCTGAGGTTTATTGGACCCTATGAAATCCTAGAAAAAGTTGGCTTAGTTTCCTATAGATTGGATTTACCTCCTTGTTTATCCCAGGTACACAATGTTTTTCGTGTTTCAATGTTGAGGAATTATATGTCAGATCCATCTCATGTTTTGAGTCCAGAGGTAGTTCCGTTAAAAGATAATCTCTCTTATGAGGAACAACCAGTTCAGATTCTTGACTGAAGAGAGCAAGTGTTGAAAAATAAGGTAATTAATCAGGTAAAGGTTTTGTAAAAAAAACCATTTGGTTTAAGAGGTAACATGGGAATCATAAATTTCCATGAGGGATAAATACCCCCATTTATTTGATAAGTGAATAAAATTGCAAGGACACAATTTTCAAAAGGGGGGAAGGAATTAACATCCATTTTGAATAAAGACTATGAAATTTCATATTTATTAATATTTTTTAATTAAATATTAATTTTACTTTAAATGTGATTCTATGATCGATGGCATACCTAATACGCAACAACTAGTTTCTTTGAAATCTTATATTGCACACAACGTTGATTTATAATGAAAAATAATAATATAATATTAAAATTTTAAATGGTAGTTAACTCATAGACGTTGTTTTGGTGGGAATGAACAGAACTAACCATACTATGATTATACATGTTTTTTAATTTTTTTTACATTTATCCAATAAAATTTAGAGGCATAAAATTTTAAAGAATCCATTTTTAATCATAAATACTCTAATATTTTTTAAAAGGTCGGTTTACCGCCTTTTGATGGAGAACCATTTTTAAATCCAGTTTTTTTTTCACTTTTATACATTTTATTTGAAAAAAATAAACTTCATATTTAGAAGAGGGACATAAAAATTTACTTTGGGTAAATTTATTTATTTTTATGATAATGTTCATTTTTTAATGAATAATGAAAAATACTACATTTTAATTCAAAACTTCTTTTTAATCAAATTTATTTATATTGTTATATTATGTTTTTAATTGGTTTTAAAATGTAATTACACTATATTTTTACCATTTAATCCAAGTATGGTCATTGAAAGTAATGTCACTCTAAAATTGGACATAAACAAGTGTCAATCTTTTGATAGTTATTATTTCTTAAAAACACGCTTTTTGGTTTTGAAAATGAGAATTAATTTTAAATTAATTAATGAAATTTATATATTTTCTATTTTTTAAAATAGACACCATTTTTGAATTCATAATATCAAAATTATCTTTGGGTGAATTTTTGGTATTTTTTGAAAACATCCATTTTTTGATGAATAGTAAAAAACACTGCATAGTAGTTAAAAAAACTGACTTTTTCATGTAAATGAAATTTTTCTGCCTCTGTGAATTGAATTTAAAAAATTTAACATACATGGTTTCTATAATTAAGTAAAATGTGGATCAATAAGTTGAAAATAATTTTCAATAAATTGTAAATTTTGATTTTTATTTACCGTGATTAACGGTAAATTGGGTAATCCAAGGTAAAAATAATATTATAATAATATAAAATTACCTTAACAATTGTGCTAACCTTATTTGATGAGTCATGGACGACCAATAAAATCTCTGGGTGAAACTTTTTGCTTTTGAAAGCAAATTGGGTAAGATAATTACATTAATAACTTTTTATTTAAAGTAAAAAGAAAAATATTATAAACACGTATTGTTTAAAAAAAATTAATGCGATGTTATATAATTGATCTATTTTACAATAAATATTAAATATAAATATAAAAAAAATTAATAAATCTTGGTATTTTATTTATAATCTTTAGACATCAAATAAATAAATTTATTCATGACACAATGATGATGTAATGATTACCTCATTAATGAATGTTTTAAATAAATGAGATTATAAATGTTAAAATAAATTAATTTTGAAAATTTTTATGCCATCCACGAATTTTAAATATTATTATAACTTGTTATATTTTAATTAATTAAAATATTTTGAAAGAATCAAGTTGTTTTAGATTTTTTAAAATGATATGATATGAATAGTATTTAAATTGACATAATTTTTTTAAAACAAATATTATTCTATTTAATGATATAATAATCCTAAAAATATAAGATTCGGCTAAATAACATATATAAGGTTGAAAATTTCACTAAATAACCACTTGTGGTTCGATTTTCATTTTATGATAACTATATTAACCATATAGTGTGAATACACAAGAAGACATCGTAAGAGTCAAATTAGTTGACTAAGGGTTAAAGATAAATGATAGGGTTAAATTTGAAACCAAAACTTGTCTAAAAACTATTGGTTGAGAGGATTTAGAATAATAGTCATCTTATATTTAAATTTAATGAGTTTGGGACTTTTTGAAACCAAAATTTAGTTTATAATAAAATAATATTTTCAAACATTCCTAAAGAGCCCCTCCTCCCCCTTATAAGAAGCAATCACCTCTAACCCTTAAACACACCTCTCAAGCCCCTTGGTTCATCCAAAATATACCCAAATAATCTCAAAAAA
This sequence comes from Viscum album, assembly GCA_963277665.1. NCBI lineage: Eukaryota > Viridiplantae > Streptophyta > Magnoliopsida > Santalales > Viscaceae > Viscum > Viscum album. The sequence continues at coordinate 760,801,493 of OY728147.1, forward strand.
ATCCCTCTCTTTGACCTATAATTCTTACTTTATGAATAAGGCACGTCAAGAAATATTTTTGGTTCAAACCAAAGGAAGTTACCCGATTTAAAGGTAACATCTTCCCTCAAGTTCACTTATTTTATTTTACTTATTCACTACCTATTCTCTTCTTATTCTTTATTTATATAAAAACACCTGTATCCTCAATATACTAGGTCATTTTAATGAGATGGAATAGAACTACACTTACACACACCTCCATCTAATGGATATGAACATACTGTTTCTATGGATGACGAACTACTAACTCACAAAATGATGATTGCTCATTTCTCTAATGTCGCCTCTCATTATGGAAATTATAATGGAAATATAATTATATGTCATATTTATGATATTTATTTTATCTCTATTCTTATGTAATTATCTTTTATATCATACCTTTATGATTTTCATGTTGTACAAATATGATAATTTCATTTGAGGAAGTGCGGACTACCACTCCCTCAAAGTGATATGACTCATTAATACCATACATGAATCATATAACAAATGGTGTTAATGAAATTTTTTAACATATAAAAAATATTATATTATTCTGTAATAATAATATACCTATGTATCATTTTGTTTTCACTCCTTTAAAAATAAAAAAAAATGAAATGAAAGTAGTGTTCATGCGTACGTATGGCTTACCGTCTCCATGAATGGTGGTTTTCATTTTCATATATCCAAATGAAATTGACTATTTTAAATACATATATACATGATATATATGATATATATGATATCTAAATCATCAATATCATTCTCTAGATAAGGGACATTTGACCATATGAACATTTTTTAATTATAAAAAGTTTATTTTTACTCAAGTTTCGAACATCGACAAAATGTCCAATATGAACTCAAATAATTAACTAATTGTTATGGAAAGGTAATAAGTGACATAAAAATAATATTAAACTTGAAAAAGGTTCTTATGATAGTATAAATTAACTTATGTTTAATATTCAAGAAATTAAATAATGAACGAGTCAAGTCGGACACGAGGTAAGGGACTTTGTATCAATCTATTTTCATTGAGGCATGTTTTGATAATATAAAACTCCTTATTTTATACAGTGTATAATAAAACCCTTTGAATTTTATTTTAATTAAAAGGGAATATTTTTTCTATGAATCATTTTACTAAATGACAGAAGGAATGTTTTTAACATTTTTTGCGACAATGACCTCCTCACCACCGTAATCTTTATTTGGATTTATCTATATGACTTAATGTTTTCTAAAATGAAAAAGAAATCCCTTATTTCCTTTTTAAGTGTTTTCGTATTGAAAATGGTTTCTTATATGGATTTATTATTCAATATCTTGAAATTATTTCGTGTTATTTCAAATGAAATTTTATTAGTTAAGTGTTTATATTTGAAATAATTTTTTTGTTATGATTTTATAATGGTACTTGGAAATTTGACAGAGGGTTACATGATAAGGCAAATGACAGGTGGTGTCGTGATAAAACAGGATGGATGGATACATTATAAACTCTAGTGTATTGGGTATAGAAGTCAGCTGTATGTCTATTACATTTACTAAATTGTGTGGAATTAGACCGTATGGTTATTCCATCTAAGTATGTTTATGTCCCAAGTCACCTTTATATGTTATGTGTGATTTATATGGGTTTATGGTAATATTTTGGTTTCAAAAGGGTAAGAAATTTTCTTTTATTTAGTGAATAGTGTTTACTACTTCCTAAAGGTGAAATCTATTACTTATGATAAAATATTCTTGGTTTACTTGTTGTTTTAAAAAAACTAACTATTTTCCTTCTTTGTGTATCCCTTACTGAGAATTTTTTGCTCATACCTTGTTTTTTTGTAATGTTTTTCACATGACTTAAAGATGAAAAGGGTCAAGGATGGGATCAATGAAAAGTCATGCTGTCTAAAATATGGAACTAGACATGACTCTTTTTATCCAGAGTTTTTATTTTATTAAAAAAATGTATACTGAGTACAAGTGTCAACATTTAATATTAAATTTTTTATTTATATTTCATGACCAAATTCTCTAAAACTCTAAACCGGAAAAGATCCTCAATGTGAATTATTAACTTAATTCATGTTTATATAGTGTTTATAGATGGACAATTATATCCAATGTAGGGTTCAACACACATATGCTTCATAGGCTGGAAAGGAAGTAAAAAATATATTGTACAATACATGTTTTATGAAGACATCTCTTGTAATTATGTTAAGAAATTCTTCAATTAAAAATTAAATCATATAGAACCGAGTGTGTAAAATGAACATAAGTTCATTAATTTTTAATAGGGAGATCATTTTGTTGTGGAAATTTATTCTCAGATTCATATATGTGTGCACCCATCTCTAGATCTTATTTCTAATAAATATATCAAGGATCATATGTTTGAAATGGTTTTTAGGCCTAAAATTATGTATTATATCACTATTATATTCCTATGAATGTTTATAGATGTTGTAAATAATGAATCCATGGTTGAGAATAAATTTCTAGGATGATAGGATTATTCCAAGAATTGGTAACCATAAGCGAAATATATAGTTCATTTTCTATCCAGAAGACGATGCAGGGTGACAAGTGTCAAGGTAGTGGTAACAGTGTACAATAGATAGTAGCCCAATGAAAGGAGGTCTATAATTAGTGTGGGAGAAAGGGACACCTCAAACCTGATTTTGAGGTTTCACCAAAGGTGTGTCACACATGTGAGAAATCAGGTCATCTTCACGACTTCTATGAGATATCATCCTAGGGATATAGATATAGATCAAACTTTTCATAGGGCTCTCAATTTCTATATAGTATAGATTAAGGGGTGGGATATCAACATCCTTCCAAGGGCTATTCTCAGGTCATGAATAAGGGAAAAATGAGGGTGTGAATATCTATATAGTGGAGTATACACTAGCAGAGTTGGTGGTGGGACTAGATAATTTTATAGGAACAATTTTTATTTCATATTATATGGAAATGGAATTATTTTACACTAATGAAACTAATTCCCTCATATTTTCTTGGATTATTTTTGTTTTTGTATTGAAATCGAAGCTTATACCATTCATGATGACTATTGACACTCCTTTGGTAAATAAGTCATAGTAAAGTTTTAGCTGCCCTGAATGTCAGGTTATGATCAATGACCAAAAAAACATTTGGAATTTCTTATTTATCGACCTTTACATATTTTATAACATCATTTTCATGTATTATATGATTAGTTATAAATAACTTATAAATTACTATTATTATCAGTCATGGTTTCTTTATCTTGATGGAGTCATTCATGTCTCTAAAAGTGAGTGAGATCATAGATCTAGGATAGAAGGGATCACTGTCCTTAGAGTTGAGAAGATATCATTCCAGTTAATAGTAATGTTTCTTAATGTTGTTGACCCATGTTTTAGTTTCCCTCTTCTTGTGGTGGTCAGTGAGTTTCCCAATGTTTTTCTTGATGATTTCCATGTGTTTCTTCCTTAAAGGAATGTAGAGTTTACTATTGAATTTATTCTAGGGATGATACCAATTTCTAATCCATTATAACACATGGAACCCACTAAATTTTAAGAATTTATGGTTCAAATTCTAGATCATTAGGCTAAGGGATTTATCCATCATAGTGTTTCACTTTGGGAACCACTAGTAATCTTTGAAAGGAAGTAGGATGAGAGTTGCTAACACTATGTTGATTAAAAAAACTCATCCAACTGATTTTTAAGAATAAATATCTATTTCCTCAGATTGATAACCATTTTTATCATCTTAAGGGATCCTAGTGGGTTTCAACAATTGATCATAGAACGAGGATCCCTCAGCTAAGGGGTTAGGAAGAAGATATTCATAAGACAACATTGAGGAGAATGTAAAGACATTATGTGTATTTGGACATGTCATTTTGCCTTACTAAAACTCCTGTGACATTTTTAGATTTAATTAATTTAATATTTTATCTGTCCTTGGATAATTTCATGGTTTTTTTCATAGAAAATATAGTAGTTTATTCCAGATCACAACAAGATAATTCTAAGCATTTGAATATCATCCTTGGAAAATTGAAAGTGTATCTTCTATATGAGAAGCTATCGAAATGGACGTTATGGATTAATGAGGGTAAATTTATAGGCAATGTGATATTTGAGAAGATATTTTTAGTGGATCATGATATGATTTTGATGGGGTTGTCTTGGTTATAGCCTATAAATGTGTTTGTGATGTGTAGTTTTTTAGGAGTAGTTGGTTATTACAGGTTATTTTTCTATTAATTATGTAACAGCCCAAGATTTTATGAAAAATATTCTTTTTAATTTTATTAATGTCTTGTGTTGTACGCTACACCAAAAGGAGCTTGCACAACACGCATCCTTGACTTGCCTTGCATTACACGCAATCGCAACCTTCCTCGATAGTGTGTGTAGTACGCAATAACGAGTTTCACTAAACAGCGATATGCTATTAAAACTAGCCGTTATGAATAGTAATAACCACTTTTTGAAATTTTGTAAATTTTATTTTTCAAAATGGATTTCATTTTTGGATTCGGAGTATCGAATTTAGCCTAAGGTGAAATTTTGGTACATTTCGGATAACTTTCATATTCTGATGAATAGTGAAAATTACTAAATTATAATTAAAAACAACTTTTTTAATCGAAATAATTAATAGTGATAAATTATTAATTTGAGTGGTTTTAAAGTATATTTAGAATATATTTTTACAATTTAATACAATGTTGGTCATTGGACGTAATTTCACATTTAAACCTGACATAAACAAGTGTCAATCTTTTGATAGATATTATTTCGTAAAAACACGCTATTTGTTTTAATAGCGGGATTTAATTATAAAATTAATTAATTCAACTTCTATGTTATGAATTTGGTAAAATATACTTCATTTTTGAATTCGGAATATGAAATATAGCTTAGGATGAAATTTTGGCATTTTTCTGAAAACTTTCAATTTTTGATGAATAGTGAAACCACTAAGTGGTAGGTTAAAAACTGAATTTTGCATAAAACTTAATTTTACCACTTCTGTAAATGGAATTTCGAAAATCCGAGAGACACGGTTAATATCAAGGACTAAAATGTGGTTCAATGAGATGAAAATAATTTTTGGTGAATAGTAACTTTTTACTTTTTTTTACCGCGGTTAATAGTAAATAGGGTAACTAAGGGTAAATATGATATTACTATTACCCTAACACATGTCCTAATTCTATTGGACAAGTGTAATTCGACCAAAAACAAACTTAGGAATAAAATATGACCATTTAGGCCCACTTGGATTAGATTAGGACATTTATTATGAATTTATTTAAAGAAGGGTTAAAATAGTTAAAATCAAAGTTTAATAAGTAAATCATTTTTAATATAAGGTTATACATAAGATAAATTCTATTGTAAATATTCATTAGAAAGCTAAAAATATTTCCTACATGATGGTATTTTATTTGTAATTTTTAGACCTCAAATAATTTAATTTATTTATGACACAACGATGATGCAGTAATTATCTTATTAATGAAATATTGATATAATTGATGTTATAAACACCAAAATAAATGTAATTTGAGATTTTTTATGAATTCCACTAATTTTCTAGGTTACTATGATATATTAATGTTGATTTAATCAACTTGGTTCGAACATATAATTCTGTTATGACTTTCACAAAAATCATATATCAAATAGTGTCAAAATTGACACAAAATAGTTTTTAAATCAAATATTATATTATTAATTGTTATTTTATTCCTAAAAATCTAAGGTTCGGCCAAATGACTTAGATAAGGATATATATATTAATAATAAACAATTTTTGGTTCGTTTGGCATGTTATAGTAAGTTTATTAACCATATAGTGAAAGAAAACAAAAAGACACGGTAAAAGTTAAATTATTTAACTTAGAGTTAAATATAATTGATAAGGTTTAAAATAATATCCAAACATGTCTAAATTTGATTGGTTGATGAGATTACAACCCTATATCATCTAATCTTCGAATATGAGTCATTTTTGGAGGTTTTTAAGTGGGGTTAGATTTATTATAAATTAATATTTTTAAGAATTCCTAAGGTGCCCCTCTCCTCCCTTATAAAAGGGCACCTCCTCCCCCTCCTCCTCACACCAATTTTGAGCACTCAAGCTAGGCCAAACCCTGCCATTTTCTCCTCTCCACTTTCCTAGAATAATCCTAGAGGGTCTGGTCTTCTCCAAAGACCAATCTTAGTTCCTTAAGTGGAGGATTCAAAGAGGCGTTCCAAAGAAGAGGTAATATCCATTACCGATCTTTTCAATTTCTTTCTTCTTCAACTTCTTCTTCTTTAGTTGTTTCATGATAAAGTAATAACATCAGTATTACTTACATACTGATATGTTATTATAAATATGAAACAACCCTAATTCACCTTCTATCCATCCTACGGAAAAATGAAATCACCGCGCGTGCGTACGTACGGAATACCGTCTCCACGCCGTGGTGTAATCTATTTTCCACCATCACCTTACAAGGATGGGTATAATGGTGTAATGAGTAACTACATATGATTATTATGAAGTAATATTGATACTGAAATAATATATATATACTCCAATACAATTCCACGATCATAGGAACGATATCATCACTCGTGCGTACGTACGGAATACCGTCTCCACGATGTGATGCGACTCGTTCTACATGATCTTCATTTCATAATGATTATATAAATGAATTGAATGAATGAATATGGTATATACTACACTAATAACATTCTGGAAATGAATTATCTATAACCTAAAGATAAGAATAAGAATTTATTCGACAAAACACGCATAAGAACAAAAAGTTGTAAAGACCCGAGTAACAAGTAACAATGAAATATTACTAACAAGAAGCTAATAATATGACCATATATGATATCATATCAATATGTATGATTTTGGAATAAGTCAATAACATTATTTAAACCATTATACAGGAGCTTCGGACACGTACAAAGCTAATCGGACCTAAGGTAAGGGAAATATCACAATCTCATTTTTATCCGAGATTGTTTATTCGTAAGTATTTACTGGGGTGTATTTTATCATCCACATCCATGTTCCCTCAATATGTAATATTATTTCCATCCACCTACAATTGTTTAAATCCAATTTTACCCTTCTATGAGTTTTTAGTAAAGGATATGAAAGGAATCTTTTTTCGTTTTTCGTACGAGGTACTTTTTGACTTTTCCGACAAAAGTACGAAGAATGTTTTTTTTAACTTATACGGCACGAACGGATTTATACTGTTTTATAAAGCCTTATTTTCATGAAGCTTCCTCTAAAAGATTTCATGACTATTTTCAATAAAATCTCTTTCTTTTAAAATTGCATGATGTTTTGTAAAAGAAATTGATTTTGAAGAAGAAAGGATATTTTCCTCAAGAATTCAATTCAAGTGTTTTATCAAAATTATTTTCCATATAAGATAATAAAGGGTTCTGTTTCTATCCATATTTTTACATTGATTTGACTATGTTGTGATGAAATTATGTTTATGAATTTCTTTATCTTATATGAATGGTTTTATGATGTCATGTTGTTTAAGAATCCCATTTTTATTACATGGGTTATGCAATGATGTATGATTTATGATTTTGTGGCACACATAAGAAAGGATTCATTAAGAGATGGGTGGGACCTATATCTCCCTCCAATGCATTGGGTAAAGATTTTATATCTCATGAGATAGACATGGCTGGAACGGAAGGTTATTTCGGTTCAGTGATACAGGACTGAAACGAGGAGTGAACTCGGTTCAGAAAGGGACTTTGTCCACTAAGATAGTCTTGGCAATGAGTCATGACTAACAAGAAATGATTTTCCATGATTATGTGTGCATGCCACAAAGTTTCAAGTTTCATGTTATGATTATGGGGATCTCATTTTCACTTCTATGATTTGTTCCATGTTAAGATATTATGATCTCTTTTGCAGGTTGTGATTTTCAAAAAGATATGATATGATTTTTATTTCATTTGTATACCCTTACTGAGCATTTGAGCTCACCCTTTTATGTTTTCTTTTCCCCAGGATATAAAGAAAGGTTTTAGGTAAAAAAAAATGGAAGATCTTTACGGGAGATATTGAAGATCTTTCACCAGGATTAGAAGATTATGTTCTGAGTTTCCAAAGACACTAAACTATTACGATCCTTTAGTGTGTGTTTTTGTTATGTACTAAGTATTCCGCAAATGTAATGTAATGTCCATGTACGTCAGGATACGGGTCTCTACAGTTGGTATCAGAGGAAAGGTTTAGTCAACCTTTGGAAACTAGGATGCGAAAACGTTAGTGAGATCCCTAGAGATATTTCTAAGGTATGTCTAGGGATGTCCCTAGGGATAAGTATACGTATAGGTTATAGTAATAGAATTACGCTAACGATCATAGAATTAAACCTAAGATGTTGGATATTGAAGGTACTCCCCCTTTATTATGTTGTTTTCCCTAGCATGATTTTTGCCTCTCACACTATTCTTTTTGGGTTTTAGACGATGGCTGGAACCCGAAGGAACCGTGTTGATCAATGCAATGGACAATGCAATGATTGCCCTCCTGAACAAACAAATGTTATGGGAGATGGAGTGCAAAATCTTATTGCTATACTTACACAAGCTATGAATCATTCTGGACTTCCAAATGAGCAGAGAAGGGAACAATATTCTATTGAGTCCTTCATGAGGCAACGTCCACCTTCTTTCAGTGGGACTTCCGATCCACTTGTTGCTGAACAATGGATCAGTACCACTGAAAAGATATTTTCAGTTCTTCAATGTTCTGAACATGATAAAGTCATCTTAGCAGTATATCGTTTGGAAGGTGAAGCTGATCAATGGTGGAATCTTATCAAGAATACGAGGCCAAGGGATGAAATTGAGTCCATGGAATGGGACGAGTTCAAGAACTTGTTTTTCAGTAAGTACTTCCCTCATATTCTTCGAACAAAGATGGAAAAGGAGTTTATTGAGCTGAAGCAGAAGGATGATGAATCTGTTGGTATATATGAAGCGAATTTTACAAGACTTGCAAGGTATGCATCTGGCATTATCATCCAACCTGAAAGTAAAGTTGATCGATTTTTTAGTGGCTTAAAACCAAGTCTTCGAAGGGAATTAGCTATAAGATACTTCAGTAGCTATGAAGAAATTGTGCGTTGTGCTATCAAGGTAGAAATGGAAGTTGGTGTTACATATCCATCTCATGGTTTTGACAAGAAATGAAAGATGGAGTTCAAGGAGAAATCTCATAATAATGGTGAAAAGAAGATGAATGTTTCCTTATGCACAAAGTGTGGAAAGAAGCATGGTGGAGATTGTCTTAAAGGAACTAGAAAATGTTTTAAGTGTGGAAAAGAAGGTCATCGAGCAGCTGAGTGTCGAAGTAATGGAAAAAGGGTTTCTAATGATGTGAATAAAGCAAACACTGCAGAGAACGCACCGCCAACACTTCAATGCTTCAAGTGCAAGGAAATGGGGCATTATGCTAATAATTGCCCTAATCCAAGGGTTAGTGATGATCAACATGAGCAACCACTGAAGGCAAAAGACAAAGGGAAATCACATGCGATCACTATTGGCAATGTTGAATATGATAACGATGTGGTGGAATGATTAAGTGTTTATGTAATGGGATTCCAAAATAATGTTGTATCATGGAGTATTGGAATATTTATGTATTGGTTTAATGTGGTATTCAAAGTGATTGAGATATTTTTGGAAATAAGATGATATGCGCATAATGAAGGGAAAATAAGAAAATGAAATGTTTAACAATATTCATGAGCTCATGATTGATATAAGGACTAAGTGATATCATGGATTGAGTATATAGAATTTTGAGGATTTTGGTATGTGGAAAGTGTTAACTTTTAACTGCATTCATGTTTTCACTAAGGTATTCAAGAGAATACATGATTAAGGACTTTGAATGTTTAGAATGTGACCAACAAAACATATCTTATGATATGTGGGGATCAACGACAGTATTAAATCTCTGGTAATCGTTGTCACTATATTATGAGAGTGGACTGCAGTATTATGGATAAGCCTAAAGATTGAAATGGATTATGTTGGACATAAGTGAGTATTGTTTAAGGATCAAAGTTTTCTCGATATTATTGATGGGATGTTATAGTAATATAGTTTTAGAAAAAGGACAACCTGCAGGACGGGCGATAGCCCATCGCTTCGGACAAGGCTGTAGGAATCGAACCCACAACCGAAGTGCGACTGGCCTTTATCGCCTACCACTGACCTACAGGAAGTCCCTATTTAGTAGAAACTAGTTTTATTATATTAAGCAGTATGATATATGAAGTATAAGTCCATTTTAGGAACCATATATGATTAATAGATCGATTTATGCATATAATTTTTGCTAACCTTTTGTTTGAGACAGATGGAATGACCCGTCATTCTATCACATTATCTGCTAACACTTCACGAATAACAAATTCAACTTCATTTATTTAAGAGATGAAGTGGAAATTGTTCAAGGCACGAACAATAGTGAGATTGTACCAAAATAAAGTAAGTATTTATTCTAATTCAAATTTTCAACTTTAGGGAAATGATCTTGAAAACCAAAAATGTTGTCCTAGTGATCTTATACCTGAGGAATCAGATGGTACCTTATATCATCACAAATTTATGGATTTGTGATTTTTGGCTTTTCCATAGCCATGTTCTCTACCACTCTCCATCAGAACATGATGGTTAGATTTTTCTTCCATATCCATATTTTTACCTATGTGGAAACCCAACAATTAGTTTATTTGGGTAATCGTTACATTTCCTACTTTAGTTTTTAAAGCCAAGTTTTGGTATTCCTTTTTACGATGTGGGAAACTTTCGAATAGAAAACCATTTATAACCCCGACGAATTTCGAGGGCGAAATTCATTTTAAGGGGGGTAGAATGTAACAGCCCAAGATTTTATGAAAAATATTCTTTTTAATTTTATTAATGTCTTGTGTTGTACGCTACACCAAAAGGAGCTTGCACAACACGCATCCTTGACTTGCCTTGCATTACACGCAATCGCAACCTTCCTCGATAGTGTGTGTAGTACGCAATAACGAGTTTCACTAAACAGCGATATGCTATTAAAACTAGCCGTTATGAATAGTAATAACCACTTTTTGAAATTTTGTAAATTTTATTTTTCAAAATGGATTTCATTTTTGGATTCGGAGTATCGAATTTAGCCTAAGGTGAAATTTTGGTACATTTCGGATAACTTTCATATTCTGATGAATAGTGAAAATTACTAAATTATAATTAAAAACAACTTTTTTAATCAAAATAATTAATAGTGATAAATTATTAATTTGAGTGGTTTTAAAGTATATTTAGAATATATTTTTACAATTTAATACAATGTTGGTCATTGGACGTAATTTCACATTTAAACCTGACATAAACAAGTGTCAATCTTTTGATAGATATTGTTTCGTAAAAACACGCTATTTGTTTTAATAGCGGGATTTAATTATAAAATTAATTAATTCAACTTCTATGTTATGAATTTGGTAAAATAGACTTCATTTTTGAATTCGGAATATGAAATATAGCTTAGGATGAAATTTTGGCATTTTTCTGAAAACTTTCAATTTTTGATGAATAGTGAAACCACTAAGTGGTAGGTTAAAAACTGAATTTTGCATAAAACTTAATTTTACCACTTCTGTGAATGGAATTTCGAAAATCCGAGAGACACGGTTAATATCAAGGACTAAAATGTGGTTCAATGAGATGAAAATAATTTTTGGTGAATAGTAACTTTTTACTTTTTTTTACCGCGGTTAATAGTAAATAGGGTAACTAAGGGTAAATATGATATTACTATTACCCTAACACATGTCCTAATTCTATTGGACAAGTGTAATTCGACCAAAAACAAACTTAGGAATAAAATATGACCATTTAGGCCCACTTGGATTAGATTAGGACATTTATTATGAATTTATTTAAAGAAGGGTTAAAATAGTTAAAATCAAAGTTTAATAAGTAAATCATTTTTAATATGGGGTTATACATAAGATAAATTCGATTGTAAATATTCATTAGAAAGCTAACAAGATTTCCTACATGATGGTATTTTATTTGTAATTTTTAGACCTCAAATAATTTAATTTATTTATGACACAACGATGATGCAGTAATTATCTTATTAATGAAATATTGATATAATTGATGTTATAAACACCAAAATAAATGTAATTTGAGATTTTTTATGAATTCCACTAATTTTATAGGTTACTATGATATATTAATGTTGATTTAATCAACTTGGTTCGAACATATAATTCTGTTATGACTTTCACAAAAATCATATATCAAATAGTGTCAAAATTGACACAAAATAGTTTTTAAATCAAATATTATATTATTAATTGTTATTTTATTCCTAAAAATCTAAGGTTCGGCCAAATGACTTAGATAAGGATATATATATTAATAATAAACAATTTGTGGTTCGTTTGGCATGTTATAGTAAGTTTATTAACCATATAGTGAAAGAAAACAAAAAGACATGGTAAAAGTTAAATTATTTAACTTAGAGTTAAATATAATTGATAAGGTTTAAAATAATATCCAAACATGTCTAAATTTGATTGGTTGATGAGATTACAACCCTATCTCATCTAATCTTCGAATATGAGTCATTTTTTGAGGTTTTTAAGTGGGGTTAGATTTATTATAAATTAATATTTTTAAGAATTCCTAAGGTGCCCCTCTCCTCCCTTATAAAAGGGCACCTCCTCCCCCTCCTCCTCACACCAATTTTGAGCACTCAAGCTCGGCCAACCCCTGCCATTTTCTCCTCTACACTTTCCTAGAATAATCCTAGAGGTTCTGGTCTTCTCCAAAGACCAATCTTAGTTCCTTAAGTGGAGGATTCAAAGAGGCGTTCCAAAGAAGAGGTAATATCCATTACCGATCTTTTCAATTTCTTTCTTCTTCAACTTCTTCTTCTTTAGTTGTTTCATGATAAAGTAATAACATCAGTATTACTTACATACTGATATGTTATTATAAATATGAAACAACCCTAATTCACCTTCTATCCATCCTACGGAAAAATGAAATCACCGCGCGTGCGTACGTACGGAATACCGTCTCCACGCCGTGGTGTAATCTATTTTCCACCATCACCTTACAAGGATGGGTATAATGGTGTAATGAGTAACTACATATGATTATTATGAAGTAATATTGATACTGAAATAATATATATATACTCCAATACAATTCCACGATCATAGGAACGATATCATCACTCGTGCGTACGTACGGAATACCGTCTCCACGATGTGATGCGACTCATTCTACATGATCTTCATTTCATAATGATTATATAAATGAATTGAATGAATGAATATGGTATATACTACACTAATAACATTCTGGAAATGAATTATCTATAACCTAAAGTTAAGAATAAGAATTTATTCGACAAAACACGCATAAGAACAAAAAGTTATAAAGACCCGAGTAACAAGTAACAATGAAATATTACTAACAAGAAGCTAATAATATGACCATATATGATATCATATCAATATGTATGATTCTGGAATAAGTCAATAACATTATTTAAACCATTATACAGGAGCTTCGGACACGTACAAAGCTAATCGGACCTAAGGTAAGGGAAATATCACAATCTCATTTTTATCCGAGATTGTTTATTCGTAAGTATTTACTGGGGTGTATTTTATCATCCACATCCATGTTCCCTCAATATGTAATATTATTTCCATCCACCTAAAATTGTTTAAATCCAATTTTACCCTTCTATGAGTTTTTAGTAAAGGATATGAAAGGAATCTTTTTTCGTTTTTCGTACGAGGTACTTTTTGACTTTTCCGACAAAAGTACGAAGAATGTTTTTTTTAACTTATACGGCACGAACGGATTTATACTGTTTTATAAAGCCTTATTTTCATGAAGCTTCCTCTAAAAGATTTCATGACTATTTTCAATAAAATCTCTTTCTTTTAAAATTGCATGATGTTTTGTAAAAGAAATTGATTTTGAAGAAGAAAGGATATTTTCCTCAAGAATTCAATTCAAGTGTTTTATCAAAATTATTTTCCATATAAGATAATAAAGGGTTCTGTTTCTATCCATATTTTTACATTGATTTGACTATGTTGTGATGAAATTATGTTTATGAATTCCTTTATCTTATATGAATGGTTTTATGATGTCATGTTGTTTAAGAATCCCATTTTTATTACATGGGTTATGCAATGATGTATGATTTATGATTTTGTGGCACACATAAGAAAGGATTCATTAAGAGATGGGTGGGACCTATATCTCCCTCCAATGCATTGGGTAAAGATTTTATATCTCATGAGATAGACATGGCTGGAACGGAAGGTTATTTCGATTCAGTGATACAGGACTGAAACGAGGAGTGAACTCGGTTCAGAAAGGGACTTTGTCCACTAAGATAGTCTTGGCAATGAGTCATGACTAACAAGAAATGATTTTCCATGATTATGTGTGCATGCCACAAAGTTTCAAGTTTCATGTTATGATTATGGGGATCTCATTTTCACTTCTATGATTTGTTCCATGTTAAGATATTATGATCTCTTTTGCAGGTTGTGATTTTCAAAAAGATATGATATGATTTTTATTTCATTTGTATACCCTTACTGAGCATTTGAGCTCACCCTTTTATGTTTTCTTTTCCCCAGGATATAAAGAAAGGTTTTAGGTAAAAAAAAATGGAAGATCTTTACGGGAGATATTGAAGATCTTTCACCAGGATTAGAAGATTATGTTCCGAGTCTCCAAAGACACTAAACTATTACGATCCTTTAGTGTGTGTTTTTGTTATGTACTAAGTATTCCGCAAATGTAATGTAATGTCCATGTACGTCAGGATACAGGTCTCTACAAATTATCCAAGATTTCTTATCCAATGAAATATAAGCTTGTAATGGTTTGAATTTTGTTTAGAGTGATTAATATTATAGATATTTTGAGGAATTGAATGTGATATTGTCTTCAGATCCAGTCTTGATCCTTCTTGAGCTGGGCTTTAGATATGATGTTTACTGTGTTGCTTTGGGTATAGGTTTGGGTTTTAATCTGATTCATGGAAGATAGATGATAGCTTATGGCTCTCATAAATTCTTTTCTCATGAAAATAACTACCTCATTCATGATCTTGAGTTTGTGGTAGTGATTCACAATCTTAATACATGGAACGACTACTGCTGTAGGTAGTGGTTTATAGTTTCTTCCAAACATAATTGTTTGAAGTATATATTCACTTCAAGGGATCTAAAATTTAGACTGAGATTACAAGTGTAGTATCTTTATAAATTTTGTTTCAATATTTCATACACTCGTAGAAAAGAAAACATTGTCCCAAATGATTCGAGTACAAAATTACCAACTCAGTAAGTGAAGGAATCAATGGAAGAGTGTTACATGAAGGGATTTTTTTCTAAGATATTCTTGGATGAAGGAAAAGATTACTTACATGTATTACTAACTTGTTCCTATGATTTATAACATATATATGGTCGAATTTTATTTGGATAAGATAAGGATGAAGAGGGTCAAAACATTAGTAGGACTGTTTATGATGGGGAGTCCTCGGTTGAGGTGTCTCGGTCTCCTAATGTGGTTTTGCACATCTGAGGAATGATAGTTGTTATAATAGACCCAATACATGAATTAAAGGATAATAGAAACATATCTAATTGATCTATGAACATAAGATCTACCAATATGTATCATGACCTGAGTTATCACTATTGATGTTCGAGAATGAGGCAATTGATTGTGGATTTTGTATCTCAATGCCATATTTTTCAGAGAATTGAGGTAGAAAATCTAAGGTACATTGGTTTTCTTCAAACCTTACACATTCTAAAATCAAAATTTGATGATATATCAATGGAATTAAATGTATTGATATTGTAGAGTCATAGTGGTAAGGAGTAAATATGGGTTATTATTACATGAATCCTGAAATTAGTGAACTTCCTACCCATCAAGGAGTCCACAAAGGTAGAGGATCATGAGAAATTGTATATAAGGGAGGCTGTAAAACTCCATAGTGTTCAATCTGATATAATTTTATATATACAAGCTAACTTCACATCCTATATTTTTGAGTGTATTAAAGGAAGTGATGGGTTTTTAGCTAAAGTTAATCATGACATATAGATGGACACACTATGTGGGATACTTAGATTCCTGAATAAATTATTTAACAATGTGTTTCTTTACATTAGTGTATCTTGGGAGAAACATATATCCTTAGTGGAGTTTTTCTATAATAATATTTATCAGGATTTTATTAATATGATTCCATTTGAGGTAATTTTTAGGGGACCTTATACAACAACTCATTTCCAGGAAGAGATTGGAGAACAATCCTTAGTTGGACTAAGTATCATTCAGGAGATAAAAAATATTATTAAATTTTTATAGATAAGGTTATTGATATCTCATTGATACTAGAAATATTATGTTGATTAGTTTCATCATCAATTATAATTTATGGTAGTTTATTAGGTTTTCCTCAATGTTTAACCTCAGTTTGCACATAGGTTTTTTGAGAGGTAGGGTATGTTAACACCATGTTCTATCATCCTATTATTGATTATATAGTAAATTGGGAAGGTGGATTATTGATTATAATTAATTACTTATTTAACATATAACCATGTGATTTAGTAGGATGGTTTTAAAATTGAACCTAATAACTCATTTATTGAAAGACATGTTTAGAGAGTTGACTCACATGATAAGGTGTTTCATTGAAAGTAGATCCCATTGGTTCAAGTGAGATAGAAGTGTAGGTAGGGTAATATATGGTACATGGGATCATGAGACCTTGATGATGTAGTAATGTCCATATATTTTTTATGCTGATGATATCAGTCCTTTTTGGAGATCAAAATTATTAGGGTTGGATGAATTATGATTCCCTCCAGGTCATAAGTATGTTTAATTTTGAGCTTAGTTTATCTATTTTGTAGTTTTATTGGATTTTAGGATCCATTGATTGAGTTTTTTTATTTTTTGGGAAAAGTCTAGGCACACAGCTTGAGAATACAGTTAGTATTAACCATGTGATTTGTCTCAATCAATTCCTTTGGTGATTTTCATGGTTTGAGGATGTTTTTTCAAATCATGCTTATCACCATAAAGCCATACAGATTTATGTGCTCGGTTACAAGGGATATCGCATTATTTGAGAATGATTTATTAAACTATACAATTATTTTTAAAAAACCACATTACATTTTTTTCAAGGTTTAGTGGTTACTACTTGAATATTCCATGATTTATTTTACCGCATGGTCTGAGCATGAGAATTTTTTGGGAAAAAATCCCTCAAGGTTACATTGAAGCATTTTTGGGTTGATTGTGTTTGTTGAAAAAGCAGGTTTCCATGGAGAATTTTCGAGTTCCAGAGAAGTTGTTGACAATCCATGTTGACAAAGAATGCTGACAAATGAATGGATGATCTGGAGGCGGTAGAAAAGAGTAGTACAAGGTAGCGCCGTTTCCCAGTGTTTGCCAAATTTTTGGGGTCTAAAATTTAGAAGTTGGTGAGCATCGCGAAAAGTGGATTTCCATGAAGATCATATTTTAATATCGCAAAGGCATGAATTTCGCGAAGATAGGCTTCATGGTTTGGAATTTGCGAAGACCAGAAGAATGATGGCGGTGATTCATTGTGGTTATGTAAAAGGTTTGCGAACGACAGAGTTGAAGTGCATCGTGGCGGTGAAGGGATTTGCGAGGGAGCTTCGCGACAAAGGCATGAAATAATGTTGATGGTGATGCTTTGTGATTACAATGAGCTCTGTGATCGGAAAATTGCCATTGTGCTTCGCGATTTTGACATAATTCTAGAGGAAAATTTGAAGCTTCACGATTAGCGATGACGTGGATTTGACTTTATACAGAAGGGTCGAGAGTCGGTAGAATTGCCTATAAATAGAGGCTGACCCCATCGAGAGAATTAGAGAGAATTTTCAGAGAAAATACTTTGCTCTCAGTTCGCGAAGGCAGTGTGCTTCTCGAAAGAAGAGCTTCGCGACGGCTACTCTAGCTCCGCAAAAGTCATGTGCTCTGCGTTGGCTCAGTGAGATTCGCGAGAGAAGTCGCTTTGCGACAGTCTGAGCTCTGCGAAATTGTGAGCTTCACGAAAAGGAAGGAGCTTCATGAAGTCTTGTTTGAGCTTCGTAAAATTGGGAGCCTCCCGAAGTAGGGTGATTTGTGAAGGTGTTTCCAAAGTGAATTGCCCAGTGATTAAGAGAAAAAAGGGTATTCATCAGTGGATGAAAGTTTGACTTTAACAGAGCATCTATCAACAGTTGAGGATGCATTCCTTCATGAAAATGAAGAGACCTACAGGTCTATAAACTGTGAGTAGATTCCTTCCAGGTGCAGTGATCCAAGGAAGAGAAAGAAGGTGATCATCTCTACCGGTAGTGAGCCAGAGAGAGAGAAATAGGGAGTGACCCTTGGGAAAGCAGTGAGCTAACCCTAAACTTTGTAAAGGCAGTGAGCCTGGGCATAGAAGTGATCTAGCCCAAACATTATTGGCAGTGAGCCTTAGTGAATTTGGTACAGCGGCACATCTTCATTGTATGCTCCTTGGACGTAGCACAGTGAGGGTGAACCAAGTAAAAAATCTCTGTGTCTGCCTGGTTGCTTCCCAGCATTGTATCTAAATCATAACCATTAGATAAAGATAAAAAGAAGTGATCAACATTAACACATAAGAGCAAACAAAGTAACCCTTGTAATAAAGAGGTCAAGATCTAGTGGGGAAGGAAGAAATACAAAAGAATATCCATACCCTGATTCACCCCCCTCTCATGGTATATAGGCCCCTATTGGTCCTAACAATTGGTATCAGAGGGATAGGTTTCTTTTATCAGATTTGTTTGCTCTGACTTGGTTCAGTCGATTGCTCAAGTTAAAGAATTTGTCTACTATTATCTCGGTGTTCCATGGAAAAGGGAAAAACATCAAAGAAGAATCAAAAGTTAGGTGGTATTCCTCAGTGTGGAAGTGTGTATGGAAAAAGTGTGATTCAATTAAAAGAATCAAACAGCTTACTGAAAGAATGCCTGGATAAATCTTATAGGGAAAAGATTTATTCACTCAATCATGATGTAGGAATGAGTGAAGTACTTGAGCTTCGAAGTGATGCCGAAACAACTGATGATGAAGAAGTTTCAAGAAGGAGGACACCAGTAGATATTGTCAACATGACAAAGGAACTGGACCGGAAGTTGGATGAATTTGTCAAATCTAAAGATATCTGGATAAAATTATTGGAGATTGAGGTCAACAAGCTAAGAGGCTTAAATCAAAGGCTTATTGATGTGGATACTGACCTGAAGGAGAAGAATGATTCTCAAAGTGAAGAGCTACAAAAGATGGATAAAATGAAAGGAAAAAAAGGCTAGTGATTATGAAGAGTATCAAAAGTCAGATGAAATTTAGAATATTAAAGATAGAAATGATGATCTAGTAACACAGTTGTCTGAAGAAGTTTAGAATAATCAAAGGCTACAATAAGAGAATGAATCTGTATTTAAACCTATTTTTGAGGAAAAATTGAAAGTAGTGAAGCAAGGTGACATGGTAGAAAAGCTCACAAAAGAACTGTAAAATGAGATGAGTTGTGGAAAGAATCTCACAAGAGAACTCAATGCCCAAATTGAATCAAGGGATATGAAGATTCAAAAGTTAGAAGAAGAGCTAGAATCGATGAAGAAGGAAGTGGAGAAATCCAAAGCTAAAGTAAATCCCAAAATTAAGGATGCCTTACACTTGCTATTTGATTATCCTTCGGCTGGTGATGATGAAATGAAAAGAAAATTTTCTATTTCTGAAAAGAGGAGAGAACAAATTTTCTCAACTCAAAGACCATATAGTTTGGGGAAAACTGGTATTTTATTTGATGAATCCCCTCCCATGCATGATAGAAAGAGAGCCGTGAACAATCCCAGAAGTGGAGAAAATACTGTAGGTGCTGGAGAGAGAAATAAGAGGATAGTTACAAAAAGTAGTGGCGACATGTGCTATTTCTGCGGGACTCATGGCCACACATCAAGCTTATGTTCAAAGGCTCTAGAATACATTTCCAGCTGTGAAAATAAAAACTTTGATAAATCTGAGAATAAGAAGAAGAATCATGAGAAATCAGAGAGAAGAGTCTCTCAGAGGAAAGCATTCATTAGATGCTATTATTGTGGAAGAATGGGACACACCATGAATATGTGTCAGGAATCTCAGGAGCTCAATGTCAGAGAAAGAACTCAAGTAACATCAACATCTTGGATAAGAGATTATGAAATGAGGTATGCCTTTGATGGAAAATGTTTTATATGTTCTGATTATGGGCATTTGGCAAGACATTGTAGTAAAAAGAAAGCAGTAAAAGAAAAGGGATGCAAAATTAGATTCTCGACTCCAGTGATAAATAATGAGAAATTATACACTGGGAGATGAAGTGGTAAGTTGAAGAATAGGCTTATAGCCTCAGGGGAGTCACATGGAGCCAAGATAAAGGTGTATCAATCACCTTATGTACCACACTCCCAACAACTCTCAGGGAGAGAATGTGAACAAATCTGGAATATTAAGGTGAGATCTACTCCTACTGTGAGTAAGAAGGAAAATTCAGTGGAGGACTCACCACCAGTGAAAAACAGTGTGGTTACTCAAGTATATGATAAAAGAAAGATGAACAAATAATGCATTGAAAAATCCACATGTCGTGTTCCTCAACAAGAAGTGGAGGGAAGAGAACAATCCCTGCAATGGAGGAAGAGGCAAGGGAAGATGACAAACAGAGAGATTCCTACCTAGAGAAAGAATCAAGGGAAATGGAATTTTGGTGGAAAATCAAAGAAGGAAATGTATACTAGTGGGTTTAAACCCCAAATGGTGAGAAAGGACAAGCCTGCAGAATCTACATATTAGAAAAAGGCTCATCATGTGGGTAATGAATGCTTAGTCATATGGCCAGAGCAGTTGAAGTTGGCTAGTCAGTTAG
Organism: Viscum album; assembly: GCA_963277665.1. Lineage (NCBI taxonomy): Eukaryota > Viridiplantae > Streptophyta > Magnoliopsida > Santalales > Viscaceae > Viscum > Viscum album. The sequence continues at coordinate 760,822,616 of OY728147.1, forward strand.
AAGAAGCAAGGAAGGAGTGTGATGCTCTGCAGGAAAGAATCAAAGGGTTGACCCATCAGGATCAACCACCATCCTCATCTTGGGGATTCCAGAAGTACCCCTCTCCATATGTATATAAATGATATTAACTGATGATTAATGTGTTTCAGGTTTAGGGAGATACGATCCAAGGGGAAGTGGCATTTAAAGATGCAAAGTAGAGAAGTGATTTGATCCAAATATTCAATTGATTCAAATCAGGTACCAAAGTTGAAGTAGAAAGGGAGAAACAGAGCACAATAGGAAGTTATTGTGTTATTAACTCTATCTCTTGTTTCCTACACCGAGTTCCAACTCATTAGGCTTAGATATTTGGTTAATGGCTTGATGCTGAGTGCCAGATTAGAATAAATGATGCATGAGGAGAATAAGAGTATTTATGGGTCTAAACAGTTGGCATAACCCCAGAAAGTGTTGCATAAAATATGGGGATCATCCAATAACAAAATCAGATACAAGAGCCATCAAAAAAATAATTGGATGACCCAGCTCAGGGTGTTTCCTATCGAGGGAAGAAAGAAAGATGGGTAGAATCAGTAATAATCATACATCTTATGCTTATCTATTTCATTCTAACAAGTGGTATTAGCTGATAGTTTTCAGGATACCAAGAAGCTGCAAGAGAGTATCAACAATGTATCAACATAAAGCTCAGAAAAGTAGCTAAATGAATTGATTCCACTGAACAATGAAACAATGATAAATTTAATGATGAATGTGATGAGGAGTTAAGCAACACATGGGGAGTAGAAGTGGCAGAAGAAGACTCAGAAGAAGATACTGATGATAAGCAAGAGGAAACAAATCATGTGTCTTTAAGGAAGCCAAAGATTCAAGCTAAAATTGATAGGCATAATATCATTGGTGATCAGTCAGCTCCAGTTCAAATAAGAAGAATGAAATCATTGCAGTAGACATCATTACTATCACAGGTTGAGACGAAATGCTTTGTTGATACAGATGAAGATGAAAACTGGGTTCAAGGAATGAATAAAGAGTCAGATCAGATTGAGAAGAATCAGACATGAGAGATTGTTTTGAGGCCAGCATATAAGAACGTCATCGGGACTAAATGGGTATATCAAAACAAGATGAATGAATATGGCACGGTTATTCGAAACAAATAATGGATAGTGTGCAAGGGATACTCCTAGATCAAGTGAATAGATGTTGATGAGACATTTTCACCGGTTGCAAGGCTGGAGACAATCAGATTATTACTATCCATAGCAGTGCAAAAGAAGTTCAAAGTGTTCGAGATAGATGTAAAATCTACATTTTTGAATGTGGTTCTAGAGGTATAGGTGTACATTGAGAAGACAGATGGTTTTCTCATTCATGAGGATGAGAACAAGGTTTGCAGACTGAAGAAGGTGCTGTATGGGTTGAAACAAGCACCAATAGTATGGTACTCAAGGCTTGATCAGTACTTGAAGAAGCTTGGTTTCCAGTGTGGGGGAGTTGATTAAAATCTCTATTTAAAAAAAAAAAGTAATCAAAGGATTTTGGTCTTGGTTTATGTCAATGACATAATATTTGGCGGATCAAATGAAGCTCAGTGCAGACAGTTTTCTGAATTCATGAAAAATGAGTTTGAAATATCAATGATTGGAGAGCTGACGTTTTTTCTTGGTCTGCAGGTGACACAAGGAAGGAATGGAACATACATTTCTCAATATAAATATGCAAAGGAGGTTCTGAGAAGGTTTTTAATGGATAATTCCAAGGAAATGAAGACTCTGGTTGCTACCCGGATGAAATTATCAAAAGATGAGAATGGAAAGGTGGTTAATATCACAGAATATAGGCAAATTATTGGAAGTCTATTGTACTTAACTGCAACAAGGCCTGATATTTTTTTCACCACATGCCAAGTGGCGATATATCAGAGTAATCCCAAGGAAAGCCACATGCTTGCAGTGAAAAGAATTATTCGGTATATCAAGGGCACAATGGACTTAGGCTTGATGTATTGTGGAAAATCTCAGTCATAATTATTGGGATATACTGATGCAGATTGGGCCGTTTCAGTGGATGATAGAAAATCAACGTTAGGTGTTTTATTCTGTCTTGGTGGATTGTGTATTTCTTGGCTAAACAAGAACCAAGATTTCATTTCATTGAGCACCACATATGCTGAGTATATAACGACCACTCAAGCTTGCACACAGTTATTGCGGATGAAGCAGTAACTTGATGATATGGGTGTTGAAGTGAAGTCTCCGATCGGAATCCAGTGCGACAACTCAAGTGCTATAAATCCCATCAAAAATCCCGTCCATCATTCAAGGACAAAGAACATTGAGATAAAGTATCATTTTATCAAGGAGAAGGTTGAGCAGGGAATCGTGAAGTTGGAGTATGTGCCTACATAGCTACATGTTGCAGACATTCTGACAAAGGCCTTACCCAAGGAAGCTTTTGAGAGGCATCGACTGGCTTTGGGAGTTCCGTCGACTCCCCTAACTGAAAAGAGTGTGACAGTGGACCCCCCCTCTCCCCGAGGTATGATGTGTTTTCCCTAATGTGCTAATGTGTTCTCTACTCTGTTACAGACTTCAAAGGAGTGACCTTTGGGTTCGTTGACAAAGGGGGAGAAAATAGTGATTGTTCAAGGGGGAGACAGTGTGGAAATTTGAGAAATTATGAACGATATGGGGAGAAGCTGACAAGTGGAGCAGCCAGATATGGGGAGATCAATGAGAAAGGGGAAGCATATTAAATATGACGATGCTAGAAGTGATTGATCAATGAATATATATCATGATAGCATAGGATCATGATAAAAGCAGAATAGTGAGTTTGGAATGGTGAGAGAAGGTTTCCAGCTATCACCAATTGTTATCGGTATGGTTCAAAAATTGGTATCAATTTTTCAATTGGTATCAGCTTGGAATCGACAATTGTTGTTTGAGATGAAGTGATTCATTGATAAAATTCTCATACTACTCTTGTTTCTCACACCGAGCATTGCTCATGTGGGCTTAGAGTACGTGTTAAGTGAATCCTTGAACGCTATCTGAATCACAAGAGGCGAATGGTGATAGATGTTGGAAGGTTACTCAGTGAGGTATCAACGTGCAGAAAATCATTCTGAGAAGATTTGTGAAGAGTTGTCAACAAACCCAAAGGGGGATATTGTAGGGAAAAAATCCCTCAAGGTTACATTGAAGCATTTTTGGGTTGATTGTGTTTGTTGAAAAAACAGGTTTCCATGGAGAATTGTTGAGTTCCCAAGAAGTTTTTGACATTCCATGTTGACAATTAATGCTGACAAAGGAATGGACGATCTGGAGGCGGTACAAAATAGCTGTACAAGGTGGCTCCGTTTCCCAGTGTTTGCCAAATTTTTTGGGTCTAAAATTTGGATGTTGGTGGGCATCGCGAAAAGTGGATTTTTATGAATATTATATTTTAATATGGTAAAGTCATGAATTTCGCGAAGAGAGGATTCATGGTTTGGAATTCGCGAAGACCAGAATAATGATGGTGGTGATTCTTCAAGGTTACATCAAAGGTTCGCGAACGGCAGAGTTGAAGTGCATCGCGGAAGTGAAGGGATTTGTGAGGGAGCTTCACAGTGAAGGTGTGAAATAATGTTGACGGTGATGCTTCGCGATTACGAAGAGCTCCGTGATCGGAAAATTTCTGTGGTGCTACACGATTTTGATAGAATTCCAGCGGAAACTTCAGAGCTTCGCGATTGGCGATGACGTTGCGTTGACTTCGCACGGAAGGGTTGAGGGTCGGTGGAATTGCCTATAAATAGAGGCCGACCCCCTCGAGAGAAGTATAGATAATTTTCAGAGAAAATAATTTGCTCTCAGTTCGCGAAGGAAGTTCGCGAAGGCAGTGTGCTTCACGAAAGAAGAGCTTCGTAGCGGCTACTCTAGCTCTGCGAAAGTCATGTGCTCTGCGTTGGCTCAGTGAGCTTCGTGAGAGAAGTCACTTTGTGACAGTCTAAGCTCTGTGAAATTGTGAGCTTCGCGAAAAGGAAGGAGCGTCGCAAAGGCTTGTTTGAGCTTCGCAAAATTGGGAGCCTCACGAAGTAGGGTGCTTTGTGAAGGTGTTTCCAAAGGGAATTGCCTAGTGATTAAGAAGAAAAGGGGTATTAATTAGTGGATGAAAGTTGGAATTTAACAGAGAATCTATCAACAGTTGAGGATGCATTCTTTCATGAAAATTAAGAGACCTATAGGTCTATAAACTATGAGTAGATTTCTTCCAGGTGCAATGAGCCAAGGAAGAGAAATAAGGTGATCCTCTCCACCGGCAGTGATCCAAAGAGAGAGAAACAGGGAGTGACCCTTGGGAAAGTAGTGATTTGACCCTAAACATTGTAAAGGCAGTGAGCCTTAGTGAATTTGGTACAGCGGCACATCTCCGTTGTATGCTCCTTGGACATAGCCCAGTGAGGGTGAACCAAGTAAAAAATCTATGTGCCTGCCTGGTTTCTTCCCTGCATTGCATCTAAAGCACAACAATCAGATAAAGATAAAAAGAATTGATCAACATTAACACATAAGTGCAAACAAAGTGACCCTTGTAATAAAGAGGTCAAGATCCAGTGGGGTAGGAAGAAATACAAAAGAATATCCATACCCTGATTCACCCCCCCCCTCTCAGGGTATATAGGCCCCTATTGGTCCTAACAGAATTCATCTTATCATAAAAAAATAGAAAACTACCCCAATTACCATGGTATTGTATAAATTAATAATCATACTAATTCCACATTAGCTCAAACTATCCCCTCTATGATTCTCTATAAGACTCTCTTGATTATTCCCTGGAGACCAATGATCAATTTGTATTGAACTCATCAAGGTAATTTTATATTTCCTTTCAGTTTATGCTCTATTTTTAGTTTCTCTCTTAATCTATCCTTCTATTGTGTCATAACAATCCTTATGGGATGTGATTGTTGTATCAAGATATTTTTCTGGGGAATTGATGGTTTTTCTTAGTCTAGTGAGAACCCAATATATTCAGTTAAACCCACCAATTTTGAAGGAGATATTATTCTATCCATTAAAGATTTAGGAGTCTATATCATATGGTTTTTACCTTGAAATTATTGTGATTGTTTCATCAATTACTTTCATTTAGATTTATGAAATGTAATTTTTAAAGTGTTTTTAAAATAGGTTTTCTTTAAAAAATAAATTTTTTAAACACTTGCAATTTGATATAATACCTAAAAAAGGTTTTTTATTATGAAATGGGTTTATAATACTTGAAGTGGTGTGACATCATTATAGAAAAGGTTTTATGAAATCTGATATTAGTTATAATGAAACTAAATGATGATATATGAAAATTGGTTGAACCTGGGGTATGAGGGAAAACTAAACATATACAAATCATAATAGAATAGTCTATCAATAGGATATGTGCCTATGATTTCATGATTCATATTGGGTAACCTTTCTGGAGGCTGAGGTTTTTGGAATTTAGATTAAAAAATTATAGATATTTTTCCTTTGTGTGAATAAGTTATGTACATAATCGTGTTTTGGACTTCCCTTTGTCTCTTTATAGATATATTTTTTGTATATTTATTTGATATTCTTATTTTCCCACATGATATAGATATTAATGGATGATAACCTAGTTAATTAATTTTACCATTATGTATAAATATATGTTATGTTATATTTCTTTTACTATTTGAATATTTCATGTTTTTTAAAATAAATCCAATGGATAATTTTGTTAGAAAATATTATTTCTTTTGAAATGTTTTTTTGAGTTCCATTTTATATAAAAACTAATGGTTTCATATTGAAAGATGTTGTATTGATTCATGGTGGTATCATAGTGGGATAATTTAGATCACATCATTCATATGACTTTGGGTGTATATAGAGTTGGTTTAATAAGATACAAGTAAAAGTAATAGAGTCATACAGATGATCACTCTATTAGATTATGTTTCTATCTGGTGGGATGGGAAAATGGTAGAATAATATAACATTGATATAGACCCAAGGCTTTTTTGGGTTTCATATTGATGGTATTTTAATTATTTTATCTAGAGCATATTATCTACTTGATTGATGTTACCTTTATGTTTTGGTTGTTTTGACATATTAATTATTTTAGATATCTATGGTGATAGTATGATTTATTATATTTGATCATATATATTTTAGAGGCTGAAATAATTCCTTATTTTCATTTTATGAAATCTTGGTGCTTATCTCTAGTTCATGGAAATTATGAACATACTTTAGTCCCTGTAGAAGTCCATGTTAAGAAATATTATGAGTTCACTCATGTTGGTCTATTACATTAAAGAATATTTGATGCATGCCAAATTTTGAAAAACTAATCCATCTAATGGAGTTAACATATAGATTCCATGTAATGGTTGTGTTATCCATGTTAAATGTATTATAGGGCTCAAGGACTGAAAAAACGTAATAAGAGTTTCTAAAAGGAGGAGTTTCAAAAGTAGTAATACTAGAAGTAGTTAATTAATATGGACAACTTTAGTAGTTTTATAGAGTGTGGAACCCAATGAAATGGTATGAAAAAAGTTACAATTATTTATTCTAAGGGGTGATGGTGAACCAGAGAGCCTAGATGAGGCATAATGTAAGAAAAAATAACATAGGGGGAGCTATCCCTGAGTTATGATATTAATTCCATCTACGTGTCTAGAACATGGGAGACAACAAAGAGGTCTGCTGATAAAATTTATTATGAATGAAGGGGGTTTATCAACTAAATGGTTAGGTGGATGATAAGAAAATAAGGATGTCTAGGATAATCATGAATTTTTTTCATCAAATGGTAGGAGATTTCTTTTCATTGATTTTTTATATGGTAGTAAATAACTTGACTATTAGAAAAATGGTGAGTATGGTCACTTCTAAATGAATTCATCTTGATTAGTTGGATGCGATGAAATGATTCAATAATAGGGACTTAGATAGATAAATTTATAATGAGAATATAGATTTCATCATATTTAAAAAAATAGGATCTTGTATAAAAAGTAAAACACAAACTTTATAGTTTGAAGTAAGCACCGTGGAATTGAAACTAGAAATTAAATGCACTTATAGTGGAGTAGCATTGTTTCTGGAGAAAAACTAACTATTTTTATTACTAGAATATGTTTTATTATTGGAGTTTCATCATCAGTTTTCTCTATATAGTTGATATGATGATTGTGGGTTTGCTAATGTAAAGAATCAATGAATCACAAACTGGACTTTTCAGAATATTAAAGTTAAATGACCTCAGTCAAACAAAATAAATTTTTAGGATTAGGATAGAGAGGTACTATAGTTATAACACTTTGTACCTAACTTAAGCTGATTACTTCTAAAAGGTAGTGAAATAATTTATAATGAATGGCATGAAATCTATAACCAAACCCATGGTTGTGAATTTAAAATATATTAGGTAGAAAGAACCTCAAATAGAAGTAGTCTAAGAGTTTATGGTGATGGTTTCATTTGAATCACATATCCAAGGATTGATGTATATCATGAGTTTTAATTATATTCCCATTATGAAGGTAGTGGTAGTTTTCAGTATGCATATATTAAAACACAAAAGATAAGATTATACGGTTTTTAAGTGGATTATCTAGTACATGAATGGTTTTGATGATTTAGTATTTTTATTTAAAATAGAAAATATTTTCCAAGACTTTTTAGACAAAAAAATTGGGGAAGAATTAGACACATAAAAAATCCCCTACAATTATGTGTTCACTTTCTGTAAAATTAAAAAGAGTTGGATATAGAAGAAAAAACTAATTTTTTTAATATAAATAATGGAAATGAAGTAAATCATGTTGATTGAAGTAGGTAAGGTGTAGTTCAAGATAAAAATATTTTTAAATGATCTCAAAAGAATAAAATTTCTCGATTTTTTTTTTTTCAGTCAAATAGTGAAATACATATAGAAGATAACCACATGATTCTTTCTCATAAAAATCATATCGAGGTCAAGTAACACATCATCCATAAGTTTTTAGAAGAGTGCATGTTGGATTTATGAGTGATTAATGGTATTTAAAATCTAGTGAAGATATTTAAAATGGTGATTAACTAGTATGTATTGAGGTGGTTTTATGACTCATTAGGTTTAGGTTAATCAAAAGGTCATGTAAAAGGATTGTTAATGATAAAGGGGGAATTGTTTTTGAATCCAAATAAATGATTATTGAGTAGGATATTATTGGGGTGAATCCATTTAAAACCATATTTTATGATTATAAAAGTAATACCTATAAATGGAGAAATTTATAAGGCTATATTTCTATTACATTTAATCACAAGAGTGAGATAAAATAGAAATATTAGATGATTGGAAGCCAAAAATACTACCTGATGATTGTGAGGAATATTAACATAAGTTAAAATATCAAAATATGCAAGGTGGAGGTTGTGTTGTAAATGATAATGGAATCATGAAATCTCCAATATCTTGCATAGTGTACCAGTAGAGTGAGTTGTAGTGGTGGGAGTTTTTAAATGAACATGAGATTTTTTATAAAGATTAGGCGAGGTGGACTTCAACCTATATACCTCAAATATGAGTAATTATTGGAATATTTGGATGATTTTAACTATATATTATTTTTATGATTTGTTTTCTTAACAAACTTTGAAGTTTAATAATCATTTGATTCTCAAAAGTAATAAGAACATTAATTTACACCCGCTGATTAAGATGAAAGTATAAAGCATGCAAAAATATTTTTTTCATTAGTGTTATTCTCATCATTTATTCTAATATGTATTCTTTATCATTTATCTAGTGTTATTAAATTATTTCTCAGTGACTAGGAAGTAGTGTTTCTTCCGAGTTCTGGACATCATAACATGGGTTCACATTCTAGAGCATTTTCATTCTCCCAATATGTACTGGTGAAGTATATTTTTGTGGTTTTAATAGATGGTGTTTGTTGAACCAAAACTCCTTGCATCTTGATAATTTGAATCTCAAACTTTATTGCTTATTTATAATATTATTGACTATAATTATTAGTTTTTTATTACATGATTAATTTTTCTTATTCACATATGATCCAGTGATGTGATTTATTTAACCGTGGGAAAATCTTGCAACAAAGTATGGTTTTTAAAGGTGGCATAAAATTTATTAATAAAATTAGTCATATTCAAAATGAAAAATTAATTTTTTTTTGTAATTTTTAGCAAACATTATTAATATTTTTTTTAATTTTTTACTTTTCTCTCATTATACTTATGTAAGAGAAAATATTTTTTTTAATCTCTAAAATTATAATAATGTATAATATTGAAATTAAATTTTCTAGATTGAATCAAATTTATAATAATTATTATAATTGAATAAAATTCTTCCAAACTAATAATATTCCTTGAAATTTTTGATATATTTGTGTTTATAATAAATATTTTTTGTAGTTAAAATGAAAATATTTTTTAAAAATAAAAATATTATTAATATTTGTGATTACTATATTTTTATGGTGATTTATTTTTTTATAAAAAAATTAAATTCCATTCAAACACACCAAAAAATATAATTTATGTATTAAATATAATTGATTCAATTATTTCTTAGCATTCTCTCCTTTGGTATTTTTTTTAGGGAATAAACTATGTCCTCCACCCTCTCTATGCCTGAACTACATGAATTATGGGGTGAAATTCATATTTTCATCATTACATAAGTGATATATTCTTATTTTGGTGATCATGCGGTGAAATTCAATAAGGTACCAAGTCCTCCTCCAACTCTCTATATAACCAACTATTCCGTCATTCCCCTCCCACTCTATACTATTTTAACAACTACATATAATCCCATAGTATTCTTAATACACCATTAATGAATAATATTTATGGCTATTGTTGAGTGATCAATATTTATAGAAAATAAAAGGGTGTGTTATTGATATATAATTCATGTTAGGGAAATAAAATCTACATATTTTAGTGTTTCTTAAATAAAAATAGGTGATTTTATTTTTCTACATTTCATGAATGAAATCAACTCATCCATTCCTTCATGTGATTTTTTTCATCCAAAGATGTAGTTTAATTAACATATGTGATGGTCACTGTTATGGATAATGCATTATTGGATTTAATTCTAGGAATAGATGATTTTTCATTTAATTACCTCAGGCATCCTTCATCCATGTAATGTTATTTTGAGACTCCTAGGGGAACCAAAGTAATTCTGAAGGCTCAAGGGAACCACTCAAATAGAATATAGAATTATTATTAGCGTTACATAGATTAAATTTTTTTATAGATATTTTTACAAAAAAATTATTAAAAAGATCATTTTCTATGATTATAGGATGTGAATAGGGATCTTTAGATGAAAAATGAATTGTGAGTCATCTTGATTCCCCATTTCCCCCAAGATTCATGGTAGTGTGTGCCATTGATGAAGGATAACCAGTGTAGTGAACATTAAAATACTCAATCCCTGTAATTGAACCCAATTATGAACTACCCTTTTGAATTCACATTAGATACATTGATGAAAAATTAACTTTGGTTGAAAATAAATTTCATGATGAGATGAATGAGTATATTCCATGCTTGAGTTGGCGAAAATCAAATAGGCTTGGTATACCAAGGAAGCATTGAAATCACTTAATTTGCTTTTCCTAACATGAAATATTTTTCAATAACACACCCTATTATTAAATATTAATTTCAATCATTGTTACTGACTTGATAATAAGCATAATTAACATTAATAGATGTTAAATTAATAATTCCATGGGATTACATGTGCTCCAGGAATAGTCCAGAGTAGGAGAGTGTGTTTGAGATGGTAGGTCGGGGATAGTGAGGGAGGAGGAATCTCTATATAAGTTGACTTTCTCCAAATGATCACGTGAATAAGAATATTTCATTCAAGGAATTATTATGATATGAATTTCACCACTTGATTTCATAAGTTCATGCATAGAGAGGGATAGGGACTTAATTCATAGACCATGGAACATTCTAGTGGAGGGGAAGGATGAGATAAAATGTAATAATTTATCTATTATATTTAAATTATAATTTTTTAGTTTTTAAAATATATAATTTTATATTATTAAAATAAAATAATTTATTGTAAAAGGCATATTTATCAAACATATTTTTATTTTTATTATTTTTTAGAATAATTTATATTTTATTTACAAAGCATATTTATTATAATATAGGAAGTAAAAAAAATTATCCAAAATTTAGTGTAAATTTATTAGTTTGAAATTATTTTATTAAATATTAGAAATGTTTTTTAAAGTTTATTCAATATTGTAAATAAACATTTAGTAGTCAATATGATTTGGATTTTATACATTAAAGAAATTTCATTTTCACTTTTACAGTTAAATAACGAGTTAATAGGAAAAAATTTCAATAAAGAATTGTTATGGTGACCCAAATGTAATCACAAAAAAGTAGGATTCCCAGTAGAATATAAAAAATATATTTAGTGTAAAGCATGTAAATAATACATCTATAGAAAACCTATTGCCTTTTCTACTATTAAAAAATTAAAATTAATTACTCATTGATGATTGCCTATAAGTAATCAAATATTAGAAAATTATATGAAATATAGTCATTAATTTTATATATAAGTAATAATAACCAAGATTCATGATACATATATTGAGAGAGTGTTGGGTCCAAAAGAACCATCTAGTAAAACCACATGAAGATACTTCATTAGAACATAGTGGGGAGAAGAAAAATCTCTAGAATGTAAACCCTTGATAATTCATCTTATATTAAGAATATGAACCACACACTAGTCATAAATCCACAACATAAAAAACATAGGATCAATGAGTAACAAGACTTATTAGAATCAATGATATAAAGAAATCACAATGTAAAAAAAAATACATTTTTTATGGTTCATATTTTCATTCTAATCCATAGGGGGAATAAAATTTTAATTTTAATAATTTGAAACATCCAATGATTGAAATTCACAATTTCAACAAAATAAAAGAACAATACCACAAATATATACATGGACTCAGTTAGTTATTTCGGTAATCATTACTATCTAATGTCTAGGTTTTGAAGTCCACCATAAACAAACATTCTAGAAGATCCCATGCTCGGTCTACAACCCTCTCTACCTCAACTTAATATAATAATACATTGTGTGTGGTTTTGGAGATATCATGAGTCAATCATTATTTCTCACACAACCACACTTGATAACCTTTAGATGTCTTGAATTTTTGTATCATTCCATGAATTCATTATATGGTCTTATTGGATTTTAATCATCCATAATTTTTATTATTTATCACCACTTCCTTCACTCATCTGATTAAATAGCTTCTATATTTTCTCCTTATATGTTCTTATATTCTTCACCCAGAAAAATAATTTTTCCATGGCTTTGTAGCGACAATCATGCCCTGAAGAATGAATTTTGGAGCATCAAAATAATTCACCCCTTCAACATTATAAAGCCTCCTTCTACTCTCTATATTTTTATTTCGGATACATTGTTACACCACTATGAATTTATGATCAATATAATCCTACTAAGTCATAACACCACAAGAATATATCTCGATTAACCACCTTTTTTAAAATTTCCATTGAATTTTCAGTTCCTTCATTATTTTTAATATCTGACACTACATGTTTTAAAAACATCTAGATAAAGTAGATCGTTATCTAGATGTATTTAATTTGAGAATGAAAGATTTGTTTTATATCCAAGTGTGTTACATTGTATGAATTAAAAAAATAACGCTCAAAATTTATTCATTATTCATAGATCCTCCAAAAATATCTTTAGTTATGAAAAATATATCCATGATTTCATAAAGGTGATATAATCCAATTTCATTGTTGTGAGTGAATCTTTTAGTTAATGCTTTGAAATCCAAATCATTATCATTACATAGAAGTTAAACACACAATTTTTGGTTCTTTTCCATGTATTTGAACCATCCGGAAATATAGATTAAAAAAACATTTTAAAGGATCATTTGATGTAAAGAAAATTTCAAATTCTTCAAAACCTGTAAACTACTAGAGATTTCAATACACAACCTATCAATGATCTCTTACAGGGTTTGATATAAACATGATGAAAACACCTACTACTTTCAAAACATATGAATGAGTAAAATAATGGAATACATGAAGATACTGAAAATGGATTTTAATGTAACCTTTGACATATACGATAGATTTTATTCCATTGGATGTGTCTTTTTCTTACTGTGGTTTAAATTATAGGCAACATGTGTGGCCATGAATTTAATTTCCCTCCTTCCAAATAACTCTAATAACTTCTTGATGTAATCATATTTAACGAAGTAAAATGTACCAGAAGAAAGGTCTCTTAATATATTAATCCCCAAAATTCATTTGCATAAATCCAGGTCCTTATTTTCATAATATCTAAATAACTTAGTTTCAGTACAGTCAATTCTTTCCATTATCAGACACAAAATTATAATTTCATCAATATAAAAAATTATATTGAAATTTAAATTATCAAACACCATAAATAATTTAAATGATCAGTATTTCTCTAAAACAACTTCAAAAAAACCACAATTTCATTGAATTTCTTGTTCCAATTACTTGATTATTGCTTCAAACCATATAGGATATGTTGGAGTTAATACACAATATCCTGGTTCTAGTAAATATTAAAACTATCTGACAACTATATATAAATTTATTGATTTAAATATCTATAAAAGAGTTTTTTCTTTGAATATAGATAATCAAGATAATTACCATTAGAATAAACCATACTCAATGTTTTTAGAATTTCACATGCTTTATTACTAAAAAAACCTCATAGAAATAAACTCTTATTTTTTATAACCTTTTACAATTATCACGACATTTTCCCTTCACATACTATTTTCCTATACCTTTATCCAATAAATACACTTATTTTAAGTAATTAAATCTAGACGGACTTCCCATCAGCTCCCATATTCTTGGCACATAAAGAGAACCAAGTCCATCCCTTATTGAAAGTATTAACTATTTTGAGTCTTTAAAAAACATTTACACCACAAGGATCTCTATTTCTATATTATCCATTAGAAGGAATGTTTTCAAACTAATTCCATAATTTTTAATTACACAACTCTATTTGGTAGAAATATTTGTTTTTATGTATGAATCAGATTCTTCCAATACCACTACTTCTAAAACACCCCTCCCAAAATCCCTTATGGATCATTGAAATTCCTTAATATTTTTAATATATATTTCCTATGAAACACTATCAATGCATGATGTTCTTATTGTGAATCATGAAAATGGACTTTTTCTTCTTGAATCTCTATGATTCTTGGATTATATGGACCATTCATAACATCCAAATGTCTCTCCTAGTGAACCTAATCTTGGGATGATAATTTTCTATCATTTATTTTTTCCTTGGTTTTGATATTTTTATATAATCTATTCATTGATGAAATAATTTTGAATTTTTATGAATTTTTATGAGTCATTATCCCAAATTTGAAAACCAAAATATTTCTTCTTATAGTCAACAAAGTAACATGCTTGACGCATAACCTTTATATTTTTTCATTTTTTAGTATCGACATAAACATAGTTGAGTGAATTAAAGTAATTAATTTGGTAAAATTTATCCTTCCTTACAAACAAATAAATCTTTTATAATTGATTAAAAATTCAAGAAAACATACCTGGACTGATTAAGCTACACAATTCATGAATTCCACCAAAAACACCATAGGTAAGACTACATTAATCTGAATTATCCTTTATTTCTCAATAAGTGTTTATGTAATCTTCCCTATAACTCTTTTTTGATCTAGTATAACTGGAATGGGATTCTCAAACTAAATACCCTTTTTCCACCAGAACTGTTAAAACACTCTCCATTCATACTCCCCACCTTTGTCTGACCATAATCTCTTAAACTATCATCAAACACATTTCCCACCATTTCTATCAATATAATGAATGTTATAAAAACAAAAAACGTGTTCTTTATAAATTAAACCCATATATTCCTTGATGTATCGTCAATGAGGATAATATAAGAGGGTGGACCTCCATGAGTACAAACCATATACCACCCCCAAAAATTGTGTAAACAAAATCAATCTTCCCATGAATTGGTGACCTTCATTTTTCCTAGGTGGAAAAAATATACAATTTTTCATTGATAATTATAAAATTTGTTTTGTATACCACTCTTTTAACCATAAATAATCCATTTCCATTGAATAATTTCATTCCTTTCTCACAATTATTACTTAAATGATCATCCTAAATTTTCTAGAATGATAACTCTCAGGTATGAAATTCACCTTTTGATACAATTTTAAGGGTAAAATTATTACCCTTCACTCCTTTTACTATAATCATGGAGACTTGATAAATATTCTATGAACTAGAAACTTAAATAAAAAATATTTCCACCAATATTATATTTTTCTGTAACTACAGTATGTTCTACACAAAATTCAACTCTATTTTTCTTCTATTCTTTTTATGGATTAAGACATAACATCTTCACAACATCTTTTGAGAATTATCATAAAAAAGATGCACCGTTCCAAATATACCAAATGTATAATTTGACATACATCCTATATTATTTGTTTTATGGAATGACTCTCTAGTGTCTATCACACATGACACCAATTAACTAGTGTTTCATAGTATCAAGAAACCCTTATATTTATATACAAGGTTTGAAAATCCACTTCTTGAAGAATATATTATATATTTGTTACTTATTTCTCTTCAATATATTTATTGGTTTCCTTTTCTCCATTAATTCCAACACATGGGAGTAACTACTATTTTGTTACTCTTTATTGGAATCCATCTATATTTTCCCTTTTTGTGAATTTTAATATTCATGTAATTTCCTATAACTTTTTCATTCTTCAACATTATAAAAGATTAAGGAATCTATTTTGCATGAATATCTTCATTTGAGATTTGGTTATGGGAATTCATGAACTTCATGTTATCCTTTCCACTAAAACTACTCATAACAGTATCCAATTCATCACATGAATCAAGAAGTGAATAAATTAATAATAGAAACCACACTGGATTTCAAAATATTACCATTTATAACATAAAATAGTTCTGGATAACATTATTTTTCATTTTAATGATCATCAAAACCATTACGTTTTGAAGTTCTCTTTCTAATCAAACTTCAAAACAAGAAAGCATTATTCATTATCATTGGTTTTTCAAACATGTAATAAAGGGACTTCAAGAGTTCCTAATTATATTTCACTGCCAATATATTATAAAATATGTTCTTAGTGTGTGGAATATAAATCAACCCTAGTATAGTCTAATACCAACTATCCCATTCTTCCTTTTTTGTTTCTTCTAATTTAGAACAAGTGTAACACCCTGCTATTTTTAAAATTGGTACTTCATGGTAGACAGAATGAATGACACACAACACTAATCTTAGAAGAGAATATAACATCTTGAGACTTTATGATACATTTAGTTTTAAATAAATTCAATCTCTTCGATAAATTGTGATGTACACAACACTAGGTTTAAATGAAACATGATACTCTATTAAAATATTATTATTCAAAAATTACCATTATAACCTAGCTATTAACATGATGGGTATGAATTTTTAAAAATAAATTAGGAATATTTTATTGTCTGTGCAAGTATCAAATAAATTTAATGATAATTTATATATTAATAATAAAATAAGAATTATATTAATGTAAAATAAATGTTCTCTCAAAAACTGTGTGTTTCTAAAGGGTGGTTTTGTCGCACTTTGCATATATAATTTATAATTGTTTTAAAATATTTTAAAAATTTTATATGAAAAAATAATCATCATTTTTATAATAAGAATATCATAATTATCTTAGGCTTATTTATTTGTATTTTTCTAAAATGTTTCATTTCTTGATGAATAGTGAAAAATAATTATTTTTACTCAAAAATGTATTTTCGTTTAAATTACTTAAAAAGATAAATTTCATTTTAAATTTGATTTAAAGTAAAATTAATTCAATTATATTAAATGTAACTTATTTAGATGATTTAAATTAATTAAATATTGATTTTTGATATTAAATCCTTCTATAATTAGGGAACTTTCTCTTTGAAAACATGCTTATTCATCACATATGTAGATATATTTTTCAATTGAATTCTACAAAAAACTATGAATTGAATCTCGAAAAAATATTCAATATTTATTATTAGAATAATTTTTGTTATCTAATAATTTTAACCTATTTTTTAACAAAATTAATATTGAAAATAGTAAAAAATAATTATCGTGGTTAAGTTAAACATGGGATTGCCAGGGGTTAAAATGAGAAGATAAGGGATAAAATGACCGCACAAAATATCAAATTTTTTTTATGGACATAATTTTAAATTATAATATCCCAAATTATATACTAAGGTTATTTTTAAGCCTTTTCAATGTTAGTGATCATATCAATTTTAGATTCATTTGGGAAATTTCCACCAAATTTCCAAGAGGGTTCCCTTTCCCCACTTATAAAAGGGTACTACCCCACCTCAATTTTTCATGACCCTAAGTAGCATTGGGTCAACCAAACCCTTAAAATATTTCTCCACAACATCCTTATATATATTATAGAGTTATCGGTCTTCTAAAAATACCATCCCTAGAGTTCTTAAGTGGTCATCCGAAGGAGGTTTCTCTTACAGAATGTAATTATCTTAACAAAGATCTTTCATTTTAGTTATAAATTTTCGACATTGAATTATGTATTAAAACATAAAATCCATTAAAACTAGTATCTAATATTTACTGAAATGTCATTTTGTTTTTTCAATAAGATTTATCAATCTCCACTACCATAAAATGTTAAATGAAATCATCGATCATGTGTATAATGGACTATGGCCTTGTGAACTGATGTAACTCATTTTGGAAAAACACATTTCAAGGCTGAATATATGGATGAATTTAAAAATATTATAAAATATTTATCATATAATTATAATTATGTAATTCTAATATGAAATTTAAATTTTTTTGTTCCATTTTATTTCATATATGACAATTTCACTTGTGTGTGAGGTGGATTACCACCAAGCGAAGAGATGTGATTCATTTCTCACATACACATTATATAGAATATAATAATGATAAAATTAATGAATATATGTGATAAAAACGAGACTATATTGCTTCTATAAAATAATATATCACACAATTCTTTACCATTTCACTCATTAAGGGAATGATATGTTTTCTTGTACATACAAACGATCTATCGTCTCCACGAAGTGATGCGATTCATTTTGAATGCCGTACATTCATAAATGGTTCTAAAAATGAAACTAAAAAGTAAATTTTATATTTATAAAATCATTAAAACTCTAAATATGATATATATATCCTATTCATAAGAATCATAACTTCCATGTTAAAACATTAATGAAAAAACAAGGCAATTAACACATGAAATAATGAAAATAATGAAATATAATAAACAAATGGGTGGTATAATGTCATATAAGGATAATATATGATATAATAAATAACATTATTGCTCATTTTTTAATTATAAACATTATTATAAAATTATACATGTGGTATAAACACCTAATAATGGAATTTAACTTAAGGTAAGGGTTTCTTTTCTCACTTTTTCTTCTTTAAGAGATATGCGATATTCACCACTTATTTTAATTATTTGGGTATATAATTCCTCTTTTATATGTTATATCATGATTATATTTATCTTCATGGTATTTAATATTTCATTTTATGTCATTTATCTTATGGTGCTTATAATTCGGAAGTTCTCGTAGTGTTAAGGTTTTATTTCACAATCTCATTTTTATTTAGAATTATTTATGTTCACATCGTCCTTGGGGGAATTATTTGATATTTCTGTCTTAATATAAATATATGTTAATCACCACAGGTTATTAATTAATTTTTTCATGTAATTTACACTCATTGGTACATAAAATTTCACATAAAATTTTGGTAACAAAATCCGACATTGTTTCCCTATTGGGTTTGAAATCCTTTTTCATAGTAACCCATGTTTTTCAATTCTTTTAAAAAATCTTTTAAAAAATTTCAAAATGATTTATTAAATTAATTTTTAAATAATTTTACATTATATATATTTTTTTGAAAATAATATTCATGTCACTTTCAAAAAAAAATTCCACTTGGCTTTTACTGAAAATATGAATGTAGACTTTTTCTAATATGTACGACATAAACAGATTTTCACACCATCATAAAAGAAAATATTTTAATTATTATTGAAAAAGATTTAAAAGGTTATTTTCAATGTAATATATTTTCAAAATTATATTTTTAACATTTTTTTAAAAGGTAATCTTCAAAATGAAAATGTTATTTTTCTCAAATATTTTTTTAAGGATATTTTCATTGTTGTTATATTCATCACCGACATCAACCCTCTATTTTACATATGATCCACTAAAGATATATTTTATAGTTACTATACTTATTATTTATCAGGATTGATTATAGTATATTTGATTGAAGATGGACAATTTTATTACCAATCATTATTTTACTCTATATGGTTTATGATTATGTTTGTTGATTGTGGTATGTATGAACAGTTCATATGTTAGTTTTTGAAAATAATGTTTATATTGATTATTATTTACCACTTTCATATAGAGAACTAATTTTACTTATTAAGTGAATGGAAGGGCCTTTTATATATCCTAAATGAATTGGTAGGTCTCATGAAAAAAATAAGATCGTGTTTTAGCTGAGGCCTAACCCATATATTTAAGTGTCTATGTACAAGGCCTTAATGGTTTGTGTTAGACATATAAAATTATGAATTCCATCCTTATTAATCTAGTTATTGACATTCCATGTGATTATTATATTATTTAATATATCCATTTTTATGTTCTAAAGATCATATAATTATTTATATGGAATTATTTGATCATCATTTATTCCATCCATATTATGTTCATGTTATTTATTAGATGGAATGCATCTCAGTTATTTACCTTGACAAATTGATTATTCATTATTTATTAATAGCATCCCCTGTATTCTTACCCTTACTAAGCATATGAGCTTCCACATTTCATATATTTTTTACATTGGATATAAGGATGTTTTTTATGATTGATATAATGGTATACAATATCAGGAATAATGGGATTATAAAAATAAAATATTTGGGTATTTTATGTTTTCACTTATAATAATAATTTCAATTATTTATCTAGATTATCAAGACTAGTAATTTATTCATTCATTTAGTATGTGATTATATCTATATTATGCCAATGTAATATAGTATATACCAGCTCTAGTATACTAGGGTTAGGTTCACTACAATTAGTATTAATGTAAGATTACTAGAACCATTTGGAACTAGAATTAGGAAAAAAATTATTACAGAACATAACCATATGATTGACTTTGAGGATATGAATAGAAAAACATCCTAATGATTCAATAAGGTAGATACTATGTAGTTTTTACATGAAAATAAATCCCTTTCTGGATTCTAAAAATGGATGTGGTTTTAGAAAAGATATACTTAGGGTTAATAACTCCAAAAAGGGTGCACCTATCTTGGCCCAATCATCAACTGGTGCATTAAAATGGGCCTTACAATGCACCTAGTTTGTCACTCCCAAAATATATGAATATAATAAATAAAATTTTATTTGTATACCATCATAAAGGAGTTATAAAAAATATCCTTACAGAAACCATGATTATGATTATGTTATTATCCATGAATAACTTTTTCAAATTATGTTAATTATTTTACTTGTTTTGGATTATATATTATGTTTCAAAATGTAAAGATCTAAACTAGAGAATCCCATTTTATATAAATGGAACATAACATAAGGAATGAGAACTATATTAATAAATATACCATATGAATGGATTTATCCCTAGGGAATGTTATTGAGTTGGAGATAGAGTTATTGATCATATTATAACTATATTGGGGAAACTAACTCAGGTTATGTTAAATAACTATTCTTATTTAGATATGTCTATTGATCCACCTTATTGTATAATGATGTTAGACCACTTCTTATTGTTGGAACTCAGGACACCCTGAGAAGGGAGGGGTGAATCTGGGTGTCAACGTTTTCTTTTATAATAAGAATCATGTTCCCACGTTGGTAAGAACTCATTAAAAGTAATAAGACTGATGGAAACCAAAAGCAAAAAATCACATTCATAGAGACCACAAAACAATTTTACTTGGTTTAACACTAAGGGCTACGTCCAAGGAGCATATGACGATAGTGTGTCGGTCATACCTAAATCCACTAATCTTTAATAGTTTGAGGAACACATGATTCAGTCATAGTATCTCTATGCTAGGACCACTTCCTTTAAAATTTTTTAGGGATGGCTCACTTCATCCCTCAGATCACTTCCCTCTACTCCCACTAGCTCACTACCTTGAGAGAAGTCAAACTTAGTTTATAAATTTGAAGGTCGCTTCAATAGATTTGCATTAAATCCATCACATCTATTCATTGTGATACACTACTTGAATTGATGTCAATAATTTATGCACTTGAAAGAACTAAACACACAAACTAGATAGTCAAAGCATTTAATCATCTTATAGTGACTATTACATGCAACACATACCATGTGCGCGCAAGTTCTTAATTTTGCGTGCAAGATTTTTTTTGTGTGGAAAACATTCACACAACTACAACATTTACGCACAACTATAAATTTTTGTGCACAACTACAATATTTGTTGTGAAACATTAATTTTTCCATGCAACTCTATCTTTTCCATGCATCCTTAAATTTTCCGTGTAGCTTTTACTTTTCTATGCACCTCCCTTTTCACTCATTATTTACACCCATCAAAACTTGGACCTTTTCTATGTCTTATTTCGTACCTACTGAGAGGGGTCACCTCTTATTTATAGGCATCACTGACCCCCACACGCAAAACCACTGTGTCGCGTAAAACCTCTCATTCTACATGCAATTATTTTCGCACAAGAACCGTTTTCCGCACAAAAATCCATATTTTTCAGACAACTCAGATCTTTTCTATTTTTCTAAATTCTGATCCTAGAACATGACTTGCCTGAAATATTCAAGAATACAAACAATTTTGCATGGAAAATATTTTTCCAAACACACTTTTATCATTTTTTTATTTTCAGGCCCAACAATTTGACAAACACTGGGAAATGCTTCCACCTTCAAAACTATTGTTTTCTTGAACTGTATGATCCCTTTCCTAGAAAACATTCGGAACATCTAATAAGGATTGACAAAAAACACAAACCATACTACATTTATTGCATAGAATGGTCATGGTTCCAACAATTATGTTAGAAACCTCTATAATTTAATGACACTAAAAATCTATTTTTAGTTGAGAAATGGACAGTTTCCTTAGAGTAGATATTCCTCATTACCTGAATTAATAAAAGGGAGAAAGTTATCATGGTATTTTATCTTGTATTAGTAGATTCAAGTCAATGGTGGTCAATAATTCAAAATACTATGGATGGGGAGGAAATAACTAACATGGATTGAAAATATTTTAAGGTACTCTACATTGAAAAATATCTTCCTCATGGTCAATGAGTGGATATGGAGAGATAATTACAGAGTCTAAGAAAAAAGGAAGATGAAAATGTTTTCTAGGTGTGGATCTAACTTTAAAAGTTTTTCAAAGAATTATATGGAAAACATACATAATTAAAAGTGCATCATTGATGATTTCTCATATGTTCTTAATCCAATCCTCCAATGGGAACAAGTCTCCAAAACATTATCATTATATGATGATATATTATAATGTTCTATTAAGACAGATAAATAATTATCCATATCTTATTACTTCAATGAGAAAAAATAGAATAAGAGGATGAAAAGTGAAAGATAGATAGAGGAAATTAGGGAAAAAATGATTTTCCATCATGAGATACTTATAGAACAAAACATATTGGTATGTTCTTAAAAGGAAAAAGAATTTTTCTCCAGGTTTGGAGAAATATAAAATTAAAATCATGATTTCAAGGGTAAGAAAGAATCATCTAATGTAAAATTATTACCATGTATATAGATAGGGAACAATGAAAATGAATTCCCCAAGAATCAAGGGAATATATCTCAAAATAAGATAAGGAGAAAAGTTAACAATTATTATATTACTATAGATAAATTGAGATGATTAATGTGATTGTGTTTGGATTCATGAATTATGTTATATGAGTATTTTAATCAATGATATTCTAGTGATAAGGTTAATGAGATATATAAGGATTATACTATAGTAGTATTTAATTAAGGATTTGAAATATTATTTTTAATAGTACTATGAAAATCGATTTAATGGAAAGTCCATCTTCATATAAAACAAATTATTAAGGCAGGATAACACATACTATGTGCCCAATGTGTAGATAAAAATGATAATATTTTTTATAAAGGTATTAGTAATCTTTAATAGTTAGATAATCATTTATGTTGATGTAATTATTTGATAATACAATTTAGTAACATTATAGGGATAATATTAGTATGTTTCTAGAAAAAGGAAACATGTCTGTCAGTTGAAAACCTATGAAATCTGGAAAGGGAATGGGGTTTGAACCCTCATACAATGTATGATAAGGTATTAACACCTACCACTTACCTATGTGATGTGCTAATAAATATGTTATTTATTTTTGTTTAATGATTTTACAGATAAATATTAATGTTGAACGAGTGGTGTTTCTGTTGAGTATAATAGATTAATGTATTATATTATATAACATGTGATTACAATTTTTTTGGAAAATATTTATAAACATATAGAAAGACTTTTCACACTTTTATGGATTTTGTGATCTATTAACTATTATGTTTAGTGATTCTAGATAAAAAATTCATCATGGATATTCATTTATTTTAGTACGAAATGATGTGGAGAATGATACAATAACAAAAATATATATAATTTTGGCTATGAAATAGAATGATAACATGTCATTATATGTTCATATATTCTAAGACTATATGGTAAAGAAATTCCTTAACTAGAAGAAAATGATATTGAAAAAAATGATATCAAAATACCTTCATTTATATTTAACTGACCGAATTTTAAATCAT
Organism: Viscum album; assembly: GCA_963277665.1. Lineage (NCBI taxonomy): Eukaryota > Viridiplantae > Streptophyta > Magnoliopsida > Santalales > Viscaceae > Viscum > Viscum album. The sequence goes on from OY728147.1 coordinate 760,846,775, forward strand.
CAACAGTTTATTGTTTTGAGGTCCTTCACTTTCAATTGATCTTTAACTTTATTATGATCAGTGTGATTTATCAGTATTTATAATTATTTACACTTTTCTTCTATGTACATATCTTCACTCGCCAATAATGTTATCATATTTAGGAACCTAGTAATGTGTCATTCCAATTGACCATTTTTATTTCACTTTAACTCTTATTAAGAGGATGTTTTATTTAAAATTTTCACGATTTGAGTTTTTAATGAAGGCATTTTCAAATGTCAAACCCTATATTATTTAGATCAATATTAAATTATGATGACTCAATTTATTTAAGGGGGTGCATATAACACCTAGATATTTTTAAAATTGGAACATCTTATTTGATATTTTGTATAAAACTCCAAACTAAGATTAGAAAAAAATAACATCCCAATAATTTATGATACATTTATTTTAAATTAAATTCAATATATTTTATAGCTTGTGATGCCCACAACATTAGGTATAAATGAAACATTATACTCTTTTAAAATATTATTATTTTAACATGACCAATATAACATTGACATTATATTGGTTGGAATAAATATTAACAAAAAAATTCTGTAACTTTTATGGTTTAAACATATATACAATATATTAAATGGTTATATATTTATTAGAAATTAAATAAGATCAATTTAAATGTAAAAGGAAATTTTTCTAAAAAAGTGTGTTTTTTAAAAATGTTGTTTAGTCATTCTTTGCGCACATAATTTATAATTTATTTTTAATAATTTTTTAAAATTTATTTAGGAAAATAAAAATTATTTTTTAAATTATATGATAAAAAAATATTTTAGGGTGAATTTTTGTGATTTTTTTGAAATATTTCATTGTTTCGATAAGTAATGAAAAATACTTATTTTTATTATAATCATTATTTATGTTTAAATTATTTTAAAAGAAAAATATCATATTAAATTGGATTTAAAGTAAAATTAGTCCAATTATATTAAAATTTAACAAATTTATGTCCTTGTAATCAATTGCATATTGAATTTTTATATTAGAACCTTCTGTACTTATGAGAATTTTCTCATAGAAAACCACGTTTTTCATCATGCCTGTGAGTATAATTTTAAATTGAAATATACCACTTAAATGAATTGAATTGAGGAAAATTTATTCCATATTCATAATAGTAATAATTTATTTAAATAATATGTATAGTTAAACTTATTTCCAAAATTAACAAAGAAAACTATAAATATTAATTACCACTATTATGGTAAAAATGGGGTTACCATGATGTCAATGTATGAAGAGAAGGGTTAAAATGACTTACCAACTTGTAAAAATATTATTTTATGGAAATAATTCCAAATTATCCAATAAAAAATTAGTTCCTATTTTTTTTATGCTTTTTCATGTGAATTATTTTATCATTTTTAATTCTTTTGGGAAATTTCTATGTAATTCCTGAGAGGGTTCCCTTTCCCCACTTATATAATGGAACTCAAAACCCTTACTTATTAACACCCATAAATCCATTCATATAGAGAAAACCATACCAAAACATATGTTGAACATCCTTATACATATTATATAGGTTTTGGTCCCCCCAAAATAGCATATCTAGGGTCTTTAAAATGAGATCTGGAGGAGGTTTCTCTTAGAGAAGGGAATTATCATAAAAAATATCATTCATTATATTTATTCACATTACACCATGAATTATGTCTCAAAAATTCCAATATAATAACCCTAGTATATAACATATACTTATATGTTATTAATTTTACGTTAATTTTTTTATAGATATACTTCCATCAAATGGAAAATAAAATCATCGACCATCAGTACGAGAATAGATGTTGTTCATTTTCCATAACCATATATAAAGAATAGATATAATGTTGGATTTAAAAATATTTTTTGATAATTAAGATATTATTATACTTCTATAATTTTATTATCACATATAACTTTTTTAATTTCCATTTCATTTCAAATATGATAACGTCGCTCATGTGTCTGGAAGACTACTGCCTCGCTAAATGATGTGATTAAGTTTTTAACATAATATTTACATGGAATGTAATAAAAATAAAATAAATGAATATATGTGATATATATGAGTTAATATTGATTCTTTAAAATTAATATATCACCCACTTCCTTAACCTTTCACTCTTTAAGGGAACTATATCGTCGCATGTGCGTACGTACGACCTATCGTATTCATAAAGTGATGTGATTCATTTTCTATAAAAAACTATCACAAATGGTTTTAAATATGTATATATGATAAAATATGAAATTTATAACATTATTAAAAAAATTTGTATGATATATATATCCTATTCACAGGAACTCGAAATTTTATAACAATTCACGCATGAGAAAACAAGGTAATTAAAATGTGAAACAATGAAAAAAATTAAATATTATTAACAAATGGGTGATAAAATGTTATAATGGGATCATATATGAAATTCTATACATGATGATGGTTCTGGTATAAATTAATAAAATGATTAAAATCATTATATATGAGGTATATAAAAGTATAATGGAACTCATACCTAAGGTAAGAGTTTCTCATATAACTTCTTCATCCATGAGACAAACATCGTATTCACAAAATAATTTAGTTATGTGATGTATATAATTACCCTTTGAAATGTTATATCATGAATCAATTTATCCTAATTTTATTAAAAGATTCACTTTATTTCATTTCTTTTATAAGTCATACAATTCAAAAATTACCAAAGTGGTTGGGGTTTATCTCACAATCTCATCATTATTCAGGATTGCATATGTTTACATCTCCATTGGGGGAATTATTTGATACATTTATCATAAAATCAATATATTTTCTTAGAATATGGTTATTACTGATATTTTTCAAGTAATGGTACAATTTTTACACTATTTGGTACTTAAAATAATTTATATTATGTTTTTAAGAATACTGGACTTTATTCTCACTTTGATCTATAATCTACTTCCATCAAAACCTATGTTTTCTAAAAATGATTCCAATTTTTTAAAAACTTTTAAAAATGATTTATTAAATAAATTTTTACCCATTACTATTTTTCACTAAATATTTGAAATAAATCTTCATGCCTTTTTTAAAATAATCCCTATTTGTATTTTACTGAAAATGTGAAAGGAATCTTTGTTTTAACGTGTATAGAATGAACATAGGTTTCCACTGTCAAGACCAATAAATGTTTAAATGATATCTTTTCATGTTTAAAAATGTTATTTTCTGTGAAAATTATTTTCAATTTGTTTTTTTATCTTATTCAAAATGTGACATTCTAAATTCAATGGTTATTTTTCTCAAAAATGTTTTGAGGTCCTTTTAGTTTATTTTTATTTAGAAAAGACATAAAATCGTTATTTTACTTCTAATCCATGTAGGTTTTGATGTATTGATACCAAACTTATTATTTTTTTTTATTTTTTTGGACATTTACATGGGATGTACAATTTTATTACCATTTACTATTTTACTCTTGATAGATTATGATTATGTTTACTAATTGGGATAAGTATTTACATTTCAAATGTTAGTTTTTCAATATGAATTTTTATGTTGACTAAATTTCACCCTATTACGTTAAGGAATTATATGGACTTAGTAAGTTATGAGTGGGTCCGTATGTATCCCTCCGATATATTAGTGGGTATAATGAGACATAGTAGATTGGGTTTTGGATGTTGCCTTAACCATTTATTTAGATGTATTGGAATAAGGACCTGATGGTATGTCTTGTATATCTGACATTATGAATTCCATCATTATGAATTTGGTTATTGATATTTCATGATATTATTTGATTAAATATAATATCCATTATTATGTTTTCAATATCACATGATTATTTATATTTAATTATTTGATCATCATTAATTCTTGGTATATTATGATAAAGGTATTGATTAAGTGGCATGTGTCTTAGTTTTTTACCTTTCGATATATATTATTCCTTAATTATTAATAGAGTTTTCTAAATACATACCATTAATGAGAATCTTAGATCACCTATTTCCAATTTTTTACTTTCCATGTGATATTTGGAAGTGTTTTGTGATTGATTTGTAGGGATACACTTTGAGGAATAATGGAGTTCTCAAAGAAAATAATTTGTGTATTTTATTTTTTCAATTGTAAAAATAATTTCAAGCATGTATCTATTTTGTAAAGATAACTAAAATATTTAGTACATTTTTATGTGATTACTTATATCTTATGAAAATTTAATAAAGTAGACATTCGATCCAAGCTACTTGGGGTTATGTCTTTACAGTTGTTATCTGAGGATGTTTAGTAGACACCTTGTGAACTAGATTTAAGAAAACACATATTAGTGAACAAAACACCATGAAATAATTTTATGATATGTATATAAGAATGTCATAATGTTTTTTTAATGATGTGGTTATGTTTTTTTACTCTAAAAAGTAGATGTGGTTCTTGAAAAGGTGTACCTAGGGGTAATAACTACATATAGGTGTATTCTCTTTTATCTAATTTTCACCTAGTTAATGGAAATGTGACTTACCACACATATAATTTAACACTCATGGAGGATATTCTTAGGATATAACAAATTTTCTATAAAAAACATAATTAATGAGTTTAAAATCATAAAATCCCTAAATAAACCAATTTTATGATTATAAGATTATCTTTTCATAATTTTTTAAATTTATGTTATGAGTTTCAGTAGTTTTGGGTTTATAAATTATGTTTCAAAATGTTATGATCTAATATAGTGTATTAATTTTCATTAAAATGGTTTATAATAGATTTAATTAGAATCATATCAATTTACATACCCAATGTAGGTATTTCCCCCCTTTGTAAAATAATGAAGGTATAGCTAGAGTTGGAGTTGGAACTGGGAAAATTATTACCATATTGGGGATTCTAACTAATTTTATGTTTAATAAACATTATAGTATAGAGATTACTAATGATCCATCACATGATTTAATGATGTTGGACCTCATCATACATCAGAATCATCTATCATTTAATGTTAATTATAATTCATTTTTAGGTTAGTAATGGATATGTTCCTTTGAGAATATATTTCTCACTCTGGGAAGTAGTGAAAGAGAGAAAGTTTTCCTTGAAGTTTATTATATCCTCGGTTATGTGAATTAATGGTGTTCGTTAATTCAAAATAGTAGGGATCAGGAGGAAACATTAAGCATTGAGTGGAAATATTTTAATGTTTTATTACTGGAAAAAACATTTATCACGAGCAATTAAAGATATGGAGAGACAATTCCCGAGTACAAGATAAATGGAAGATGAAACTATTAATAATTATGAATACATCTTTACAATGTGATAATGAAATTTCACAAATTATTTACATAATCCAAAGACTGATATTAACTATTTCATTTATTTTATTAATTAAATACTCCAAAGGGAACTAGTATACCAGTCCCTCTCATCATACATGGATATAATGTCATGTGATATCAAAAATAGTGAAACAATTCTCAAAATATTTTTACTTTTAAGGTACTCAATAGAAGAAGAGGATGACATATAAAAAATAAGAAAAATGTAAGATGAAAAGGAAATATTTTCCACTTTGTGAAAATTGTGGAAGGAAACACCATGATACATTCTAAAAAGGAAAATAAGTTTTCTTCAAACATGGAAAAAAGGCCACCATTCTTGTGATTTTATGGGCATGAAATAATCTTACAATGTACAATGCTTCCACTGTAAGGAGATAGGGCACTATGAAAATGAATACTCCAATATTTAAGGTATTTTACCTCTAAATAAGATAATGGATCAAGGTCAGGATTATGGTATTACAACAAAATAATTGTAATGATTAACGTGCATGTGCTTGGATTAAAGAATTATTTTATATGAGTATTTTAATCAATTATATTTTGGTTATTATAATTATGAAATTTATAATTATTTTTCTATAGTATTATTTTTTAAGGATTAAGAAGTATGTGTTGAATAATACCAAGAAAAGTGATTTAATGGAAAATTGAAATTCTTTCAAAACACATTATTAATGAATGATGAAACATAACATTTTCCCATTTTTTAGATAATAATGATTAAAAGGTTTTTTATGAAAGTATTGGTAACCTTTATAGTTTATCTAATATTTTATATTATTGTAATTAATGGATATTACAATTTTTTAACATTATAAGAATATATTAATATTGTTTTAGAAAAAGGAAAACCAACATTCCAAGTGAAAACCTATCATATTCAACAAGGATACGTGGCTTAAAAAGGCACTTTAATAATGATAATATTTTCGTTACTACCATTAAACTACATGTTGTCCTAGTTAATATTTAATTTTTTTAGATAAATTATTTGACAGCTAAATTTTAAAATTGAACTAGTGGTGGTACTATTTAGATTTATATATTAACGTATTAAATTATATAATATTTGATAAACATATTAGTTTGGGAAAATATTTATAAATATAAGGAAAGACATGTCACTATTTTATAGATCCTATGATTTGTTAAAAATAAATTTAAGTGCTTCATGTATAAAAAAAATTATCTTTTATATTCATTTATTATTATAAGAGATGAAGTGAAACTTGATTAAAGCACAACCAAAAGTTGAAATTGTTCTTATGAAATCGAAATATGTCAAGTACCTATATTTTAATATATTCTCATTCTAGATGGTAAATAAATTCCTTAAATACTACAAAGAATATTAAAACAAATTTTTATCCTAACACCTTAATTTATATTGAATTGACCGTATTTTAAATAATAATAGATTTATTATTTTTTGTTTCTTATCATTTCATTGATAATTCAATTTATTTTGATTAATTACCTCCACCACTCTCTATAATTTGTTTTCTTTTATTCCAAGTCTTTATCATCACTCTCCACCAATGTTCGTCTACATAAAATTCTACTTATGTGTTATTTTATATAATATTTTTAATAACAATTATTTATTACTAATAAGATTTTTTTGTGACCTATTGTATGATGTGGGTTTTCAAAAAAGGTATTTTAAAATATCAAAACCCGTAATTATAATGATCTATATTAAATTACGAGGACATAATTAATTTAAGCTGTGGGGGGGGGGGATGTGACCCACCATGTTTTTTAAAACTGGGACATCATCTTATGTAGAGTATATGAAATAGAACACCATGATTAGAAGAGAATATAACAACCAAGTACTTTATGATACATTTATTTTTAAATAAATTCAATTTTTTTAGTATGTGATACCCTCAACTCTGGGTTAAAATGAAACATGATACTTTATTAAAATATTATTATTTAAACATGACTATTATATCTTAGATGTTACATTGGAAGGTATGAATTGTACTAACTAAATTATAATTTTTTTTATAAATTTAAAAAATACAATCAATGCTAATCTATTTATTACAAATAAAATAATATTCATTTAAAATTAAAATATGTTTTTTTCTAGGAAAAAAAATATTTTTCAAAAAGGGAGATTAATCATGATTTTCACACATAAATTATAAGTAATGTTTTCCAATTTTTATAATTTTTATTTTAAAAAATTATATTCCTTGTTTAAATCATGAAATCATTAGTAACTTTGGATTATATTTTGGTATTTTTCTAAAATGTTTCATTTTTAGATGAATAGAAAAAAGTACTATTTTTTAATAAAAAATTCCTTTTCATTTTAATTATTTATAGAGTTAAATTATATTTTAAATTAGGTTTGAAGTAAAATTATTTCAATAATATTAATATTTAACTAATTTAGGTCATTGGAATCATTTTTGTATTGAATTTTGATATTAATCCCTTATATACTTATGAGGATTTTCTCTTTGAAAGTCCACCTTTTAATATTTGGAATAATAACTTATGAATTGAATTTTAAAAAATGGATATTATATTTATAATAATAATATATTTTATTGTTTAATATTTTAAATATAATGTTTGGAAAAAATAAATATTGAAAAAAGTAAAAACTAATTACCATGGTTATGATAAAAATGGGTTCACTATGGAGTTAAACTATGAAGATAAGGGTTAAAATGACTTAAAGAATATAAATATATTATTTCATGGATATATTTCAACCATATGAAATACCAATTATAAAATTAATTTTTTTTATGATTTTTTGATGTTAATTACATTATCATTTTTTATTGTTTTTAAAAATATCCATTTAATTTATATGTGGATTTACTTTCCCCACTTATAAAAGGGAACTCAATCCACTCAATTATTCTCACCCATCAAGCCATTTTTTTCAAAATAAACCTAAATAAATACCTCCCCCAAAATCCATATACTTATTCTAGAGCTCCTGGTACTCTCAAAAGTACATCCCTAGTGTCCTTAATAGGATATCCAAAGGTGGTTTCTCTTAGAGAAAGTAATTATCTTAACAATGCTCTTTCATTTTTATTATATTTCCACATTCAAATATCTCTTATAAATTTAAATATATTTACACCATTATCTCCTATATAATTATATGTTATTATTTTTATTACATAATATTTACCCATCTCCACTTCTATCAAATGGTAAACAAAATCATAAATCATGTATAAGGTGAACTACAGACTCATGAACCAATGTAGTTTGTTTTCCACCACAACATTTAAAGGATGGATATAATTATTGATTTAAAATATGTATATGATATTTACAATAATATTATACTTATTTAATTTTAATATCACATGTACCTTTTTATGTTCTATCCCATTTCAAATATGATAACATCCATTGTGTGTATGACAGACAATTGGCTTACGAAGTGATGGGATTCGATAATCAATCATACAGTACAAGTAATGTTATAAGGTTAAAATTAATGAATATATGTTATCTATATGAGATTATTTTTATTTTTTAAAATTAATATATCAACCAATTATTTATGCTTTCACTCGCTAAGATCATGATATCGCTGCTTGTGAGTACGTACGACCTACTATCCCCATGAAGCGAAACGATTCATTTTCCAGGTAGAAATTTTATAAATAGTTATATGAAATTATATAATGAGTAAATATTATATTTATAAACTTAATATAATTAAGTATATGATATATATATATATATATATATATATCCAATTCATAAGAACCAAAACATTCATGATGAAACGTGCATTAGAAAATAGGGAAATTGAAACCTGAAATAATGAAAATAATGAAATATAATTACAAAATGAGATGTAAAGTGCTAAAATAGGATCATAAATGATACAATAAATACTAGTATAGTTCTTTTATATATTTATATCATTATTAAAACCATTATATAAGAGGTACATACACATACGAAGGAAATTGGATCCGAGGTGAGTGTTTCTAGTCTCACTTTTAAATTCATGAGACATTTGTAGTATTCACCACTTATAACTTTTTTTGGTGTATATAATAACAATTAGATATGTAAGACCATGAATATATTTATATAAATGATATATAATGTTTTATTTTATGTAATTTATTTTATAGGGTCTACAATTTATATTATACCACAGTGGTAAAAGTTTATTTCATAATATCATCATTTTTTTATATTGGTAATGATTACATCTCCATTAAAAGAATTATTTGAAATATATATCCTAAAATTAATATAATTTATTTTCATGTTGTTATTTACTAACATGATCCTGAAATTGAACCATTTTATACACCATTTTTGTAATATCCCCGACCCAGAAGCCACTAAACCGGTGCTTTGTGTCAGTTTGTCACATGACCTCAAGCGTGCCTCCTCGTATGCCAATGGTTACCGACTAGAAACAAGGGTATAATAAGTCTCATGGGGATACTATACCCTCTTTACTAGTGTAATAAACAATATATAACAATAAAAAAATATAAATAGTATGAAACAAACAATAAACATGCATAACCAAACATTTCTTAGCAGGGTACAAATACCAATCAAATACAACAATGGAATTCCATACTAGTAGTATAAGTGTAAGAAACCCAAAATAAAACAAACATCCAAAACTATACATGGGTCTCGACTCTATGTCTGGATCATTATCCATGTAAAACGCAATCCTAACTCAACATCTTATTGTAGGGACTCATCCATTTCCTAGACCTGCAACCAAGATAACTTCTCGGGTACCCAAGGGCAGCCCGAGCAGGGTGTGAGTACAAAACTCAGTAGGCCGCCACCAATACTGTCTACAAAATATCCTATCTAATAGATATTTAATACAAGTAGAAAATAAATGGTAATTAATCAAGGGATAGTTTGGGTTCCATTACTTAACAAGGATCATTTATGTTCATAACCATCATTTTTCCCAAATCCATTTCTTACACTAACTTCATTACATAATCCATTTTTATCACATATTCCATTGTATAGGCATAATTATATTCTATGAAATGGTATAACGAAATCAATCAAAATGCATAGGGGAAAAACATTCCCCTATCTCAATTGGGATCTACAAACCACATCAACACATTATCCTCACCTCGAAGCCTTAGTCAGAGTAGAATTCCATCAACACATTAAACTCACCTTGAAGCCTCAGTCCTGGTGGAATGACATCAATACCTTAAACTCACCTCGAAGAATTAGTCCCAATGGAATGAAATCAATACAATAACCTCACCTAAAATCCTCAGTCTGGATGGAATGCAATCGTTAGGGGAATAGAGCCTTTGTCCCCTTCCATAACCCGTGCATTTTGGGGTGGAGTTTAGAGCCTCAGTCTAAATGAACCCATGGGTATAAAACCTCAAGTCAATACCCCACTCTACCACTCCATGTGCACATTATTATTTATCAATCACCACATCCATACCAAAACAAAACCTAACATAAACTATGCCAGTGAAAATCATCATTCACAATTCATATCAAACAACATGGTAAACAATACTTTGCAATAACCCATTGACACACTTTATAATTACAATTCATATCCATTTAGAAAAGATCCCATTCAAGTTCCTTAGTCCATTAGGTGTATTCAACAACCCTTATTATATTATCCAAATTAAACCATGACCATGCATTGACCTATTTTTCCCATTTATCATTTCACAAGAATTCACCCACTCATGCATTTCAAGTACAATTCCCATACCACATAACACAACCACTTTATTGCATTCAATCATTTAAGTGAACCACATAATCCTCATGTATTAACCCATTACAAAATTTCATCTATTCCCTTGTAACATCTCTTTAACATATTCACCATTCTTATTCCATTACCTCATTACAAGTTCACCATTCAATATGCACTAATTCCCTTAGGCATTTCTAACCAAGTACGCTAAACAATCAGCATAATCTCATTCACACAATTACCCATTTTCATTCTTTCCAACAATGTATTATTCCCTTATTTACCTATGAATATTATTCATCATTCCATTTATGAATTAACTGACCTTTAAAATATATCCTACATGGGTTCCGTATTAGTAATCAACGACCCTCCACATGACCCTACAACACTCTAGGTCCTAGTTTTTCCAGTACACACCATGGGTGGCCATAAAATGGTCATGTCCTCCTCCACGCATCACATGGGGACTTTGAGGGTTTCGTGAAATCATTTAGACACCCATTTTACCAATTCATACCAATGATAACCAATGCACAACATGAGAAGGTAGAAACCCCTACACACATGCACAAATATAGGGAAAAAATATGGTATATAACTTGTAAACCACCTACCTCAGATACATTGATGAATGCACTCCCAATAAATACATTAGATCCCAATCCAACACACCTTTGAATCCTCAACCTAGAACTCACCGAAAAGGTAAGGTTTGAGATATTTTGATGGATATCACACAAAAGACAAGACCTAAAACAAAAAAGATAGAGGAGGAGGAGATTAGACTCACCCAATTAATTGATTCACACTTGATGACACTCAAAATGCCCAAGAATCAAAGGATATCCATCTTTAAGAGATCTTGTAAGCTTTGTTTCGTTCATATGGTTCAAATGTAGAAGGAGGAGAAAAAACCTGAGTTGGGTCTTAAAATCACAGGATGGTATTTTTGTAAATTTTTCCAACTTTTCTAGCCCTCACAGTTTAACTGCATAGTTTTTCAACTCGTGTACTAACCGTGTGACAACTAATATCCACAAGAGTCTAGAATGAATTGTGTCTTAGGTATCCTGAAGGGTTCTCCCTAACCATGTGTGGACTGTGCGAAGGCTATTGTCCGAGGATGGATGGTCTGCACAGTTTACCTGCATAGTTTCCCCTAACCATGCGCAGACCGTGCGACTTTCACTGCTTGGCCTGATTGTTCTTCTCTTCACGCCCCAAGCCCCCGGGGAACCCTTGATCCTCCACCTAAACTTATGAAACACTTATCTAGCCAAAAAGGGGAGACCCAAGCTGAATCTTAAATAAGAATATTCTTTAAGAAAATCTGGGACCTTACAACCTCCTTACCTTATAACAGCTCTACCTTGATCCACTCTCCTCAGTATCACTAAGATCCCATAACTAAACGTTATTATATCAAGAATTAGTATTCATCCACTTTCAATGATTCTGGTTGCGCATCACAAGGCCACCGAACATGGATCAGGGGAACATATTTTCCCCACAAGCCTTCCTCACTACAACCACAACAAGAGTTGATAACTCCACAAGAATCCATCCACATTAACCATTCTCACCACAAGAAATTCTTGGGGAACATAGGGAATATATAGTAACCCAAGAATCATGGAACTTAACAAAATAACATCACATCATCATAGATGGACCAATCGGAACCTCCTCGGCCTGATCCTTCATAGGGCTCATGACCCAAATCACTTGGAATCATTTTCCAGTTCACCCAACTCTAACGGTGACAAACACAACATCACCCAGAAGAAAACACAAAAAATATTTCCTACTACCTTTCCATAAGATCTCATCCCACAACCATAAAAGAAAACTCTACTCTACACTTTCGGGTACATGACCAACTAAACTCATTCCAAGGCTCTCTACTAGGGATAACTTGCCCAAACAGTGACCAATCGAGTCCTTCCAACCCAAAACTCTGAACATGTCACCAACCAACCATTTATCAGATATGGTTATCTCCATCATTTCTGATTACTTGGAACCTCCTCCATCAATGATTGACCACCAGAACTCAAATCAACTTTCTCCATCACCTAACATGATACAACTCACCACGCCCAAGAATCTATAAGAGCATTAACCCTAATTGAAATCCTATCGTACTATCGAACCCATTCAGAAGGACATTCCCATAGTACCCATTCAAGGACTAAGATCAACACGACCTCACTTAGGTAAAACTTCAACTAAAAATGTACTTTACTCTGCAACATGAATATGTATGTGGGTCACTCTCACCACACCCATTCATGTTTACCATCTTAGGTCAAACCACGCCTGACTAGATTTTCCAAGAACAACCACTTTCCCCTAATGGTACGCTACCCCTTTGTCACCTTCCCAAGGTGTATACTCACTTGAAGTCTATCATTATCATTTCACTCACACACTATGTTCATTCAATGCGGCACTACCACCCTCCATACCATCATCGACTTCACCCTTGGCATGTCACCACATCACATGGACAAGGTTCACTCAATTTCACAATGTTTCAAAACCACATAAGGAAAATTTTACCGAGTCTAACCCCAATGTTCGTTGGAGTTATTGGACCCCCAACTTCTATTGCCAAAAATTGTTGTCATATCCAACCACACCCTCCTATGACTCATCAAAGACATCACAAGCTTCACTTGGAACCACCCTGAGCTCATACCAACACTTGGATCATGAGACACCACGTCCAAGGCCCACATGCCTTTATAAGGAACCTGAAAATCACATCACTGGTACCTCATTGGAACCCATGTGCCTCTACATTGAGTCAATGTCCTATTCTCTACATCTATGAATAATTTTCCACTCCCCAACTTAGGTGTGTTGTCACTAATGATCTAAAGAGGGATTTCATCCACCACATATTTTACTCAATCACATGCCAAACCCTGAACATAGACATGCTCATCCAACTTTTCCCAAAACAATAAAATGAACGTCACCCAGTTCCCATTCTCATCTTCTTTAGATAGCACCCATGAATTTTTTCAACATTTAGTCCATCCTTGGGACCTCACCCAAAACCATGGAGGGTGGTAATTCTATCATCAAGATCCATATTTACCGTTTCCATGTGTTTAACCTCCATGCTGTCCCTTATCCAACAAAACACCTTCATGTCTCTTGGTGTGAGCCAGAGATTCTCAACGTGCCTGGGACAATATCAATATATTTTTCATCCTCATCACTAGCTAAGGTATGCTAAGAAGTTGTCTAAGAACACCACCACCGACTTTTTCATTTCTAATGATGAACTATGGGACACTATGACCTGCCAAGGATATCATCCCTCCCTGTCGAATGCATCACATCAACACAAAACCCCACCACTCAGGTGTGATTTACACCCAAGTTTAACCATCGCTCCACAAAAAATCAGCAAACATACATAAACCAATGTTTCATGAGGCACTGCTTCCACCACACCACTTGTGTACTTCTGATGTATCCCTAAAGACTAACAACCGAAGAACAATAGTATACCGCACCAATCAAACAAACGGTTTCATGAAACAACAATAACTTGTGTTTAACCCACTGCCAGCTTACTTTCCTAACCATTTCTGTTGGTTATCCAGTCTCATCAGCCTTAAGGCTAGCTCTACATCTCACACATCAACCAACCCATTCTTACTAACACGTTCAACCGCATAACCACCCTCGCCAATGTGTCACCATAGAGTGAAATTATATAACCACACTCTATCCACCCTTGTATTTTATGATCAAAACAAATTCAATACTCCGTTAATCATCATCCAACCAGGTGAGTCTGTAATCCATATGATACAACCCTTGACACAACCATAAATCCCATCACAAACACTAGGGTTTCCTTATGGAAGAGCCAAGACACAACTACACCATTTACTAAACTTAATGGTACTCGGTATGCATTGACACGACCTCTAGAGCATCTTCTATGCTCACATTAAAAGGTACCTACGTCACTTAGCTAACCTCTCATAAGGTCACCAAGACCCAGGCAACATCCTTAGGTTCCAACATATAGTATGTACTATCACAGACCACGACAGTTCCCTCACCCATATCGCTGAACAAAGCCTCACAACCCAAAGTCCACAACCCGGCCAAGGGTTCCCTAAATACACCACCTAGGACATATCATAACCGGAAAGGCCTCGCAATACAAGCCCAAAGTCTCAACTAGGGCACTCTCACTGCCCCAAACCACACACACAAGGGTCAAACTGACAACACCAAGAATAACAACCGTTAAAACCAAACATTCTATTAACAAACTTGTAATTCACTCGACACTTCGAGAATGGATGACATAATTTAACCACAAATGGAAATATCCTACATGATCAACCATAAACAAACCATTCTTCATAATCTACCACAACGGTCAACATCACACATTGATCACTATCCTCCACTATACCTACTGTGGGTCATGGTCAATATGGGGGTAACAAATTTACCTAATCACAAGTCTATCATCAACACATCTTCAAACTCATTATTCATTTATAGTATGATCCATTCCCCTCAGGCGCATTTCCCTTTTCACATATTGTTAAAATCATCATTTTAACTCATTTACACCTTTCATTAAGTGAAATATTTTAACAATTTTACCATCATTATGTACCCATTTTCTTTTAGACACCAAGACAACTATTACAATTTATCATAACCCAAAACTATATCCCAGTCAAAACATCTCTTTATACATGATATTCATTAACTATTCACTTGAGTTCTTTTCATTAACAAACTTTCATCACCATTTTTAAGAATCATTTTCTTTATATTTATCAAGGATGTAAAATTAATTCCACTATCTATGACCCGCATACCCATCACATGTGTGTGCCTATACTGATGCATGCCACCTATATCCTTATGTGCCTAAAATGAAACATAAATTCACATCCCAATTCCATTCCGACAATGATTGAAATATCATAAATTAGTCAAATCACACAACATTTGCATCGTGCAATGGTTAAATATCATCCAACTATAACAACACATATCAAGAACAATGATTCCCACCCAGGGTGACTTGGATTTTCTCTCGTACATGGGTTAGAAACTCCCAACAATGAGCTCATTACTAAGGTTCGAAACATCCTAAACTCTTTTTTACCATCCCCAAATAGTAAGAAGAGAAAATAACTTCTCTAATACCACTTTTTAATATCCCCAACTATGATTCCACTAAACCAGTGCTCTGTGTCAGGTCGTCGCATGACCTAAAGCGTGCCTCCCCATATGCTAGAGGTTGTCTGACTAGCGATGGGGGTCTAATAAGATGCATGGGAAGACTATACCCTCTTTACCAGAGTATGAAAAATAAAATCACAATAAAATAATGAAAATAGTATGAAACAACAAATAAAAATGCATAACTAAGTGTTTCCCAACCGGGTAAAAATACCAATCAAATACAACAATGTCATTCCATACTAGTAGTGCAAGCAAAAGAAACCCAAAATAAAACAAACATCCAAAACTCCCAATGGGACCCAACTCTAATTCAGGATCCTTCTCCATGTACACCCCAAACCTAAATCAACATCTAGTGTAGGGTCTCAGCCCTTGTCTAGACCAACAACCAAGAGATATTTTTGTGTACCCAATGGTGGCCCGAGAAGGATGTGAGTACAAAAATCAGTAGACCACCACCAACGGTGTCTATAAAATATTCAGTCTAATAGATAGTTCATGCAATTAAAAAATAAATGGTATGTAATCAAGGGATGGTTCTGGTGCCATTTGTTAATAAGGTTCATTTATGTTCTTAACCAGCATTTATCCCAAACCCATTTCTTACACCATCATCATTACATAATCCATTTTGATAACGTTTTTCAAGGGTTAGGAATAATTATCTTTTATGAAATTGTATAAGGAAATAAATCACAATTCTTATGGGAAACAAAAAAAATTCCCTATCTCACAAGGGATCCACAAACCACATCAACACATTATCCTCACCTCGAAGCCTCAATCCGGGTGGAATGACATCAATTTATTAACCTCAACTCTAAGCCTTAGTCCTAGTGGAATGAAATCAGTACATTAACCTCACCTCAAATCATTAGTTTAGGTGGAATGACATCAATACATTAACCTCACCTCAAAGCCTCTATCTGGGTGGAATGTAACCATTGGGGGAATAAATCCTTACCCCCTTCCCTAACCCATGAATTTTGGGGTGGAGTTTAAAGCCTCGGTCTAACTCAAACAATGGGAATAAAACCTCAGGTAAATACCCCACTCAACCAAATCATGTGAAAATGCTAATTTATCAGTCACCAGATCTATACCATATCACAACATAACATAACAAATAACATTGGAAATCATCATTCACAATGCATAGAAAACAACATGGGAAATAATACTTTTCCATAACCCATTGACACACTTCCCAATTAAAATTCATATATATTTATCTAAGTTACCATTCCCATGCCTTAAACCATTGGGTGTATTCAACAACCCCTATGCCATTAGAAAAATTAATCAATGACCATACATTGACCCATTTGGCCTATTTTTCATATCAAAATCATTCACCCACTCAGGAATTTCAAATACAATTCTCATATTGCCTAACACAACCACTTTATTACATTCAATCATTTAGGTGAACCACCTAATACTCATGTATTAACACTTTCCATAATTTCATCTTTTCCCTTGTTACATCTCATTAACATATTCCTTATTCCCATTCTCTTACCCCCATTTAAAGTTCACCATTAAATATGAACTATTTCCCATAGGAATTTCTAACCAAGTTCATTAAATAATCAAAATAATCTATTTAACCCAATTACCCATTTTCATATCATTCCATCAATGTCTTATTCCATTATTGACCTAGTCATATTATTAATCATTCTATTTATGACTTAATTAGCCATTAAAACATATTATACATGCATTACACATTAATAATCAGCAACCCTACACTAAACCCCACCACACTCTAGGTCCGGGTTCTTCCAGCACACCACATGGGTGGCCATAAAATGGTCATGTCCACCTCCACACATCCCACGTGGATTATGAGGGTTTTAAGAAATCATTTAGACACCCAATTTACTGAGATTACACAACATAACAAATACACAATAGAATAATGGAAGAACCCGAACACACATGCACAAATATAGGTCAAAACTATGGGATATAACTTGTAGACCACCAACCTCAGATCCGTTGAAGAACGCCCTCCCAATCAAGTCCTTAGATCCCAATCCAACAAAATTTTTAATCCTTAACCTATATCTTACCGAAAATATAAGGGTTTAGTTCTTTGGATAGAGATCACAAAAAAGATAAGACCTAAACTAGAAAAGAGATAGGAGGAGGAGATTAGACTCGCCCAGATCTTCGATTCGCCATTGACGACACCCAAAATGCCCATGAACAAAAGGAGATCTATCCTTGAAAGATCTTGGAAGATTTGGTTCGTTCATAGGGTTCCAAGGGAAAATGAGAAGAAAAAAACTAAGTTGGGTCTTGAAATCATAGGGTGGAATTTTTGTAATTTGTTTCAAATTTTTTTGTGTCGCACGATTTACCGGCATGAATTGTCAAACCGTGCACAAACCGTGAGAAAACTAGTGTTTGCGAGAGGACAACCTACACTGTTTCCTAGGGATCCCACATGGTTTTCCATAACCTTGTGTAGACTGTGCAAAGGATACTTTCCATGGATGGCTGTTTCGCACGGTTTACACGCACTGTTTCCTCTAACCGTGTCCAGATCGTGCGCCTTGCACTGCTTGGCTTGATTTCACTTCTCTTCACACCCCAAGCCCTAGGGGCACCCTCGAGCCCCAATATAAACTTTTTAAACACTTATATATCCAAAAAGAAGAGACCCAAGAAAAAACATAGAAGAAAAATTTCTTTAAGAAAATCTTGGACATTATATTTGTACTAAAAATTGATGAAAAAATGTTTTTAATAAAATATGACTTTTTTCTATCTTATCGTAAATCCTTTTTCTTCAAAGCCCATTTAAAAAAAATAAAAAATGAATTTTAACACTTTTGAAAATTGTTTATTAAATAAAATTTGACCCACGTTTATTTTTTACAAAATGTTTTGAAAGGAATCCTTATGGCATTTTCAAACTAATGTATGTTTAGATTTTACCAAATATTTAAAAGTAATATTTGTTTTAACATGTACATTATGAATGGAATTTTATATTTTCATGAATAATAAGTGTTTTATTGATTATTTTTTAAATTTAAAAAGTTTATTTTCAATCTAAATATAATTTAAAATTATATTTTAACTTTTTTGTTTTAAAATGATATTTTAAAAATAGAAATATTTTTTTTCTGAAAATTGTTTTTAAGGATATTAACATGTTATTTAAATTCATCAATAACATCAAACCTTTATTTTATTTATTATCCAATGAAGATATATATTTTATTTAAACCATATTTATAATTTCTATTGATGGTTTATTATCATTTTTATTGGGGATATTCATGTTTATTAATATTCAAAATTTTACTCTAAAGAGTTTTGGATTATGATTATTAATTGTTGTAAGTGTTAAACATTCATATGTTAGTTTTTAAATATGAATGGTCTTGTTGATTATGTTTAATCCCTTTCATATGTGGAATGAATTGAACATAGTATGTGATGAGTGGGGCATGTTATAGCCCTTGGATTCAGTACTATGTCTCATGAGAGAATTAGATTGGGGTTTTCCAAGACCTTACCCATTTATTTAGATTCCAAGGAAAATCCCTTGCTGTTATGTTTTAGATATCTTATATTATACATTACCCCATTATGAATTAATTTATATTTATCAAATGTGACTATTATATTAGTTAAAATATACATGGTTATGTTTTCAAAACCATGTGATTATTTTTTTGACATTATTTGATCATCATTTATCATTACCATATTATGATCATGTTATTGATTAAATGTCATGTGTTTATATTATTTACCTTGTCATATCTATCGTTCCTTATTTATTCATAGTTTCCGGTATATTCTTATGCTTTCTAAGTGTCTGAGCTCACCCACTTCTTATGTTTTATTTTCTACAGAATACTGGGAAGTGTTTTTCGACTAATATTTACAGATACATAATAAAAAATAATGTAATTAAAAAATAATACAATTTATGCATTTTATTTTTTCAGTTATAGTAATAATTTTAAAAATGTTTCTTTTTTTATAAAGACTAATAAACTATTCAATATTTTGGGATGTGATTCATTTTATCTTATGAAAATTTTATAATGTAGACAATAACTTTGGGCCACTAGGGTCAAGGTCTCTACAACCAGTTATTGTAAGATCAAGGTCCTTATGTAGTAGATTCTCTTATATCATCATTTAACAGAACCTAAAATACATTCCATATAAATTATCTCAGTAGATCCTACTCTCATTGTATGACATTACCTTATACGATTTTAATTCCCACTAAATTTTGAATACCATAACAAAAAAAAGAACATGGACTACTTATCAATGTTACCCTATAAGGTCGAGAGAATAATATTTCCACTAAACTAAGATTTATATAACCATGGTCATGGATTTATTATCTAGAAATACTCTACCTTTAGATTTGATACCAATTGTTTGGTATATGACCAACATTCTATAGAATCCCCAGAAGATACATTGCCAAAATTTATAGTGTAGAAAACAACACTTTGAAATGTGAACCCACACTATAATGTTTGGAATTAAGAATGCACACTACACCCTATTCTCCAAGACACAATATAAAAACATCAAATGAATGAGAGAAAACTATTATTTAATAAAACAATAAAAATAAATAAAAATGAAAAAGAACAAAAAAAATCATGTAGTCCAAAATTACATCCTAATCCACAAGGTACACGATGATTTAATTGTTTTCAGGACAAATAATAGAATATAACAATTCATAGTGTGTTCAAAACAAATGAAAATACTAATAATATATAGTGTAATTAAACTGGTGCTTCTAATAATATATACCATCTAATGTTTGTAAGGTAAATTACACCTCAATTGATCATCCTAAAAGATCATTTTTTTGATCAAATCACTTTTCCATTACATAATGGATTCTTTTAGAGACCTGATGATTTATTTAGTGCTTTACAAATAATGTTCAATAAGTATCTTCTTGATGTCTTTACTTTAATTATCATTTTTATCTTCATTATCCAATTTTCATGGATTATAGTCATCTTGAATTTCCACTTCTACTCTTCAATACCAATGGTCTATTAGAAATGTATCCATTAAATCGTCTCTTTCCACTATTCATACTTCCATAAAATTGATAAATGAGTTTCACCTAGATTCATCCCAATAGAGAGTTAACAAAAAATAATGACAAAGAGATAATATTATCTATGGAGAGTAAAAAATAATATTCAATTGAAAAAGTACCTTGGATAGTGAAGGTTATATTAGAAATTTGATTTAATGAAATCCTTGAAATTCCCTTCTTTTGTGTATTATAAATTTGAAATTGGAAAATATTTTAGAAAAACATGGAAAGATAAATCTAAAAAATTTAATAAGATGATGAAAAAATGAAACATATGTGAAAGAAACATATGTTCCCCAATCCCACAAACCTCATATACCTTTCTAATATTATACTATTTTGATTTAAAAGATAGCGGGCCAATAGTTCTCTAAGGTTGTGAAAACTCCTAAATATCTTTTCTTATTTGAAAATTTTCTCAAAAAAATATAATTTAAAATAAATTTTTGTTAATAATTAGTTCATAATTTTGTATCATATTGAAATTAATTACAAATCATTGTAAATTAATATCCATAATAATTACATGAAATTTCAAGAAACTCCATTTCACTAAAATAATAATAATACAAACACTTATTTTAAAGTAAAGTGAATAGTTTTGAAGATCCCCACAATGTTTATTAACAGTTTTTTCATTTAAATAAATATATAATGATGTGGGATTTTTTCACCAATCCTATTAAATTATTTACTATAAATATTAAAAACCATGATAGAGGATGGGATTCTTAATGAAAAATTATTATATAAATAATTCCTTTTTTAATGAAATTATCATTCCAAAAAAACTGCAGAATATATATCATTAAAACAAATAAAAGTTCTAAAAATCAAATTCCCCAAGTTTAGTATTTCAATTTTATTTAAAATGGTTATTATCATTATTAATAATCATTTACTTAATTTTCCTAAAATATTTGGTAATAAATTCTTGATGAGTGACATAAACTACTCAAAATGAACATATATATGAATGTTAAAACAAATTATTTTTATATTGGTAACAATATAATAATACAATTATACATATCTTACCATAGAACCAGTAACATTATACAATATACATAAAAATAATTATAAAAATATAAAATTTTATAGATAATAATTCTAGGGATATAAATAATATTATGTGTAATTTATAATTGGTGTTTTGGTGTATCTCCCTGAGGCTTGGAATGATTAAAATTCAAGATCAATATCAATGATTATTCAATTTTGAGTAAATTAAATTGTACATATATGGAATCACAATAAATAGTTTAAATGATTTTATTTTGTTCCATTTTTTTTGAAACATTTAATCAAATATCAGTTTTCATTTAAAATATTTAATAAAAGTGACGGTGCAATGCATTGATAATTTTCTTGATTTTTTTGAATAATACCTTAATATTACTCTTATTAAAAATATTTTTAACAATATTTTATAATCTACTCCTTGTTTTAGGATGAAAATTGCAATTGGCATTGAAAAAATATATTATTATATCGATTTTCATAACATTAAGTATATAGCTACTGAAAATCTTAGACACAAATTAAAATAACTTTTATTGATAAATATCATAAAACGCATCATTTTTTTAAACTAAATAATTAAAATGAAAATTATGATATTATGGGTAATTAATGTTTAATGAAAAACAATATTTTAGGCCACATAGTATATTTAAAAAAATTACTTTTCACCACCAAATGTAGTTTATCAATAAAAAATTAAAAAATAAAGGGTAACCACTAATAATTAACATTAGGAAGTGGAATCATAAGTATGGTTTTTATCTAATTATCAAGATTATGTGAAAGTTATATATGGATAATTTTATCTAATGCCCCTACCCCAGTTACCCAGAGTCGTTGCATTATTACATAACATTGGAATGATCACAAAAGATCATGTTTCGAAAGACCGATTAGTTTAGTAGCCTTGGAATCACTATATACATTCATAAAGTTTACATTACATCATAAAATGAAAAAATACAACAAAATATTGTCTCCATAGACCACAATCATATCCCCTCATACTATCCCTGCAGATCATTCATAAAATACTTCTTCACATCCTGGTAAAAATAAAACATAGAAAGGGGTGAGCTCAGATGCCCAGTAAGGATAACAATATAGCAGAAACTTTCATAAAAAAGCATAAACATTTAAGGCAATGTATAACTAAAAAAAATCCTTTTAAACATTAACTTCATCATAATATGGAAGAAATAAAACGAAATAATTCCATTTACTTATTCACATAGATATTCTACTAATCAAATAATCACATGGAATATCAATAAGAACTTTTATAAAGATGGAATGCATAATGCCAGACTATTATAACCACACAGTCAAGGCCTTGTGCCAAGACTACAAATAAGATTTTGTCAAGGCCTTATGCCAAGACACTAGTTTGTCTCATGAGACCTGTCGATGCATCGAGGATCTATAACAGGCTCCACCCGTCACTTACTAAGTCTAATGCATTCCTCATATGAATATGTTTAAATACAATATAAACATTCGTAATAAAACTAGCAGATGAAATGTCAATACTTTCTCCATGAACCATGAATGGTATAAAAATAACACATCCACATTCAAACATATCACAAAACCTTCAATAAAATATTGAATTTTTGTATCATAACAAATCAACTTCAAATAAGCTTAAAATCCATCAAAGGATGTTGACATAGATGAAATCAAAACTATTTGAGAGAAATATCTCTTTTTATTAAATCATTTAAAAGTTACATAATTATAAAATAAAATATTACTTTGAAAATATTCTAATAATATTTTAAGGGAAGCTTTGATGATTTTATAACGGTGGAAAATAGCTGCACCCGCCGTATAAGTTAAAAAAGACATTTTTACCTTAATTTTGTCGAAAAGGTTAAAAAGGACCTTATTTGGAAAACGACAGAAAGATTCCTTTCAAACCATTTTATAAAAAGTAAAACAAGGGTATAAATTACTTTAACCCATAGTATATTAAATAGTAATAATGTTTTTAAAAACATTTTTAAGAAACATGGATGTAGATGATAAAGAGATCCCAGTAGATAATTACGTATAAACAACTTCAGATAAAAAAGAGATTGTAAAATTAACCCATACCTTGTACTTTTCCTTGGTTGAGGGTAGTTTAACCTCTTGTATAATGGTAAAATAAATGTTATTAAATTATACAATAATCATATACATTAATATGATATCATATATGATCTTTAAACATTTCTTTGTTAATAATATCTTAGTATTATCATCATTTCTAGTGTTAACTTATATGTTTTGTCACATAAGACGTGTTTGTTATGGATAGGTTTTATATTATTCATATCCAGAATGATATCAAGTCTTTAAAAATTATTTTTAATCATAAAATGAGTGTTATACTTGAATGGATACGATGGGGAATGAATCCCATCGCGTTCGTGGAGACGGTAGTCCGTACGTACGCACGAGTGACAATATCATTCTTTTGATATTACAATAATATATAATTGGATGTTATATCATATATACAAAATAATTATCATATTATATTTATTATTTACATCAATTAAACATTATTATCACACCCATCCAAATAATAATGTTTTGAATAACAATTACACCATGAGGTGGAGACGGTAAGCCGTACGTATGCACGTATGGTGACATGTCATTAAAAGGATGGATAGAAAACTGAATATGGTTGTACCATATTTACAATAACATAACATTATATAGAAGATATTGGGGTTATAATTTTAGAATGGAAATATCTAAGAAAGAAGAAGTGGAATAAGAAAGGAACATGAAAGAGGGTGGTGAAAACATTACCTCTTCTTCGGGTTCTTCCTTTTTATTTGATCAAAAGGGCTCCTTAGGTTGGCTTTCTGATAAAACTAAGGCCTATAGGTTTAATTTAGGGAACTTTAGGGAATATTTGTTCAGGGTTTGGATGCACCAAAAGGCTTTGAAGGTATGAATTTGAGAGAAGGGGGAGTGCCCTTTTATAAGAGGGGTGAGGGGCACCTTTGGAAAAGCTAGAAATATTATTTTATAATAAATTCATATTCAGTTTGTAATGGCTCCAAAGTAAATTATTTAATGTTTAAGGTGGTTATAGGTCGAAAACCACTCAAAAAATAGGTTTTAGACAGGTTTGAGTAACTATATTAACTTTATCTTTTAGTTTTAACTCTTAGTTAATTAGTTTCACATTTACCTTGTCTTTTTGTATTTTTATATTATATAGTTAATAAACTTACTATAAACTTCCAATATAACCCCAAGTGGTTCATTAATTATAAACCTATCATTATATAAGTCTCTTGGACTAAACTTAGATTTTTAGGAATTTAATATCAATTATTAATATAATATTTGTTTTAAAAACTCTTTTATGTCAATTTTGACACTATTTGGTATTTTGTTTTTTCTAAATTCATAACATCATTATTACTTAAAAAAAATTCATATAACCAACCCTAATATGATATATTAACCTAGAAAAGTAGTGTAATTTATAAAAAGTCTTAAATTACATTTATTTTGATATTTATAATATCAATTATTTTAATATTTCATTAATTAGGTAATTACTGCATCCCCATTGTGTTATAAATAAATTAAATTATTTAATGTCTAAAAATTATAAATAAAATATCATTATGTAGGAAAGATATTTATCTTTATAATTAATATTTATAATCGAATTTATCTTATGTATAACCATATATTAAAAATGTTATAATTATTAAACTTTGATTTTATCTCTTTTAACTCTTCTTTGAATTAAATAATAATAAATGTCCTAATCTAATCCATGTGGACCAAAGAGGTTCATATATTATTACTAAGGTTGTTTTTGGTTGATTTATACTTAGCTAATTGAATTAGGACATGTGTTAGGGTAATAATAATATCATTTTACCCTCAATTACCCTATTTACTTTTAACCGTGGCAAATAAAAGTAAAAAGTTACTATTCACCAAAAATTATTTTTATCTTATTGAACCACATTTTACTTCTTGATATTAACCGTGTCTCTCTTATTTTTGAAATTTCACTCACAGAAGCGGTAAAATTAAGTTTTATGTGAATTTGCAAATTCTCCTAGGAGGTGGGTAAAAGACGGTGAAAAGTTTAATAAAATTTTTATATATCTAAAATTTATATAATTTGACTCCAATGAATTAAATTGAACTTATATAGGTATTATGTATCTATTTTGACGAAAAATAAATTTAAATAAAATAAATAATTATTTAAATAGAAATTCAGTTTTAAACTATAACTCAGTGTTTTTCACTATTCATCAAAAATTTAAAGTTTTCAGAAAAATACCAAAAATTCACCCTAAGATAATTTAGATATTATGAATTTAATAATAAAGTCTATTTTACCAAATTCAAAATATATAAGTTTCATTTATTAATTTAAAATTAATTCCCGCTGTCAAAACCAAAAGGCGTATTTTTATGAAATAATAACTATCAAAAGTTTGACACTTATTTATGTCCAATTTCAAAGTGAAATTAATTCCAATGACCAAAAATGAATTAAATGGTAAAATTATAATCTAATTATACTTCTAAAACATTAAAATGTATAATTTAACACTATAAATTATTTTGATTAAAAAATTTGTTTTCAGTTAAAATATAGTATTTTCACTATTCACCCAAATATGAAAGTTATCAGAAAAACACAAAAAATTTATTGAAACTAAATTATTATGTCCCTATTCTAAAGAAGAAGTTTATTTTTTCAAATTGAATATATAAAAGCTTCAAATATTAGATTTAAGAAGGGTCCTCCATTAAAAGGCGGTAAAATTGCATTTTTTGAAAAATAATTCTTTTATCTGAAAAAAATGAATTTGTTCTTACATTATGTCTAAGAAACTCATAATTTGGATTATAAAATTATAAGTATTATATAATGTTCAAATTTTAGTTAATACTATACATAACCGCTTTTGAAAGGCTAGTTTGGTAAGTTCTGATGCGCTTGAACTCAGTGTTGCGTATAGTACAAGTTATTGCATTACTTTGAAGAAATAATGTACTATGAATTCTTTGTGTGTTACATTTTAGGTTCTTAATGGTAAGGATAATGAGTATAAAATTATTCTAATAATATTTTTGATAGAAAATATAGTGTTAAGATTCTAAATGTGGATTATTTTTCTAAAAAGATATCTATTTAGGGTGATGTGGTTAAAAATTCAAAAATATATTAGTTAATTTTAATTATTTATATCCATTTTACATGGATTAGTATCATCAAGATTTTAACCCAAAACATAAGAGTTTGGATAATCTTAGGATGTATACTACCAATTTTTTGAGGTGATGGTAGATTTTTAGAGGTTCTTTATTTTAATAAAAATCATATAAAACCTTAAAAAATGGATGAAATAGAAATCACTCAACTCTATACTAACTAAATAATAAATAAAATTTATATATTTTAGTTATAAACATACTTAAAAACATTTTAATCTTTCATAGAAATTTTAAAATTTATATTTTCACCGAAAAATGGATTATAATATATATGTAAGTGTATATACCTTTTAATTATTTTTTTACAAAACATTTATATTTATGTGAATATATGTACACACATAAACAGACATAGTACAAATATTAATTATAATATTATATATTTATAATGAGAATTTTTAAAATTGAAATGGAATTTTTTAATCAAACATCATAGTAAAAGTGTTATATTAATTTGAATATTCCATCATGATACATGGATGAAATCATATTATAATTATAAACTATAGGGCAATAAATTTGATGGTATGATTATTGATGGTTAGTCCCTGTAACAGTAGTTCAGTGGACATTTTTATACCTCATTTTTATATTCTTTAATTTAACAAATTTTTTTTAATAAATAACATTTAAATCATAATTAGATATTTTCAATGAAATTTTATAATGATATTTTTCTGTTATAAATTTAAATTTCAACTCAAAATATGATTTATAACAAAAACATTCCAAAATTTCATGAAATTATCAATGAAAATTTATATTTTATATTTATAATTATCAATGTAATTTTATTCATTAAATTTAATATACAATCAAAAATATTATAGCTTTTATAAAAATATATATTGAAAACCTTTAGTTATCTATGAAAATTTATACATAAAATCTAATATAACTGTATATATATAAGTATATACACAAATAAATACATGAATGTATATAAATATTAGTACACACACACATATATATATAATGAAATATATTTATATAATTATTTATAAATACACATACATACATATATGTATATACTAATATATGTATGTACACATTTAATGTCTATATATATATATATAATCATATAATGTATGTTTACTACACAAAATTTCATGAGAATTTCACATTGTAATTTTTAACTAAATATTTGATTATAAAAATTCTAAAATAAACCCAAGTTTAAATTTATATCTCAAAATAAAATAATACATGAATAAATAATGAAAATTTATGGTGCACATATCCACTCAAAATTTTTTGTTCAAAATTTATGATAAAATTCAATTTAAAATATAATAGTATATAAATAAACAATGTATACATGGACTGAAAATTTGTAGTGATAATTTCTACTTGTGTATTCAATGAAAATTCCACTGTATATTTCCAGTCAACCATATATTCCTTAATATTAATATAGAACATATTTTTTTCTATGGAAACTTATATTGAAAATTTGGAGTGCTAACATATGTACATACACATAAAAATTCATACATATATATATATATACACACTTATATAAATATAATGTGAATTTATATAATCTGAAATTTATACAATACATTTTAAATGAATACATATGAACATGCATATATTGTTTTGTATTTTTATTCTTCTTTATATTTAATGTTTTTTAAAAAATTTATAATAATACATATATTGTTTAAAAGTGTATATTCTTAATTTTATTTTTTTAATACATTATATGAATATGAACAATATTATAATAACAATTACGATTACAGGGTGTTTAAAAAAACAAACACCATAAATTTGAAGTATAAAAAAATAATTCTTGCGAAAATTTATAGCTTTATTATTGTTTTATTTTCAAATATTATATTAACAGTCAATTGTTTTTAAAAAAAAATAATGAAATAAATATTTTTTATTTTAAAAAATTCTAAAAAATATATAAATAATTTTATTTTAAATTACATAAATATAGATATATTATAATGTAATTTTAATATTAATTTTTATTATAAATAAAATATTTAAATTATATTAAAAATATAGTTACATATTTTTATTTTAAAACATTAAAAAATATCAAAATATTATGACAAAAAACTTTATTATTATTATTTTATTATAATGATAATTATAAATAAATAATGTTTCAAAAAATAGTTTAATATAATTGAAGCAATTAGTACTCCAAAACAAAGAAAAAATATTAATTAATATGAATATATCAATAAAATTTTATCATTAAAATTAATATTATACTTATAAAAAATATTTTGTTAGAAAAAGGTTACAAAAAAATTGGTTGATTGGTATTTTTTAAAATATTATATATTCTAAAAAAATATTTATTTAGTAAGAAATCTTCAATCCCATTTCATTGATATACTTACATATCTCTCACATCCATATTAATCCTATAAATGAAATAGATGGCTCAGTCTGGAGGCCAAATTGAGATGATTTATTTTTGATCCATTTCCACAATATGTCTATCTTGGCATGTCTTGTGACTGGCTGACCAATTCCTTCGACACTCCACCTAAGAAAATAAAATTGAGGGATGTCTTATTATATCCAATAGTTCCTCATTGTTTGAGTGACATAATTTTGAGAAAGTGATTATGTCACTTATTTTCAAAATCATTTTAGAGAGATCTACTTCTCTAGAAATTTCCATACATACAATGCATTTTAATTTTGTAAAAGGTTATTTCATAGTAATATGGAGAATAGATAAATTATCGACATAAATGGAGATGAAATTAAATATAGTGTAGAGATAAACAAAAAATTTAGGGAATGAATTTTATGAAATTTGAGTGTTTCTGGAATAGGCATAATAATTAACATAATTTTTATGATTTTTTATTTTTCGACAATTAAATTGTAACATATTCACATTTATTTTCAGTATGGTATTAATTTTCAACCAAAACTATACTTAAATCAATGTATGGTATTGAAGTAATGGATGATATTGTATCCAGTTACAATCTAAGAATAAATTATTTTATATTAAAATCTCTCGGGAATACCTTATATATGTCACATGCTATCAAGACTCCTAGGTAAATTTGGGGAATCCTAATGGTTCACAACAGACACAAAAACTAGTTAGATCTTTGTTTTCATTTTGAAGATCATAATTCTCATCTTATATTTAGGAAAATTTATTCTTAAGGAAATATTTTTTGATAAAAAAAATCAAGAAATAAATATTTTAACATGTCTATCATTGAATTTTAAAATTTACATGGTAAGGTGGAATTTAATGATGATTTTTTTTAAAAAAAAGATATGGAATCCACCACAAGCAAATAATATGTGGAAAAACATAAAAATGAACATATTTAAATGTTTTGTGCTTTCAAATCACTAGAACCTGAAAAATCTATTAAGATATTTCTTATGATATTATTTTATGAGTTTTAGATGCCTACAATTTATATAAAATATTTTACTATTAATATGTTATTATTATAAATTTTAATTTTTCACATAAAAAAAATGAGAAATTGGATGTAAAAGGAACCTTTTATGAAGAAATGTGATATATTGGGGTTGTATTATCAATAACTATAAATATTATTTCCTATTCATTTCTCATTAAAGGATAAAGAACAAAAACATAATTATGACAATAAAACCTGAAAAAGAAGCAACATGTATGTATAAAACCCCATTGGAAGGTGAATATATAGCTATGGTTTGACACTGATTTAATGATATAAATGATTCCAAATAAAATAAATTTGGAATATTATATACTACAGATCTCATATCAATGAGATTTTAAAATTAATATCAGTAAATGTTTTGTTCAGTGGCCCATATGGGACAAAAATTCCATTAGAGAAAACTTTATTGACAAAAGTGTCAATGTTAGAGATCTTGTGTTTAAAATAATGCTCTTTAGATCCACCTTTTATTCCATATGAATACCTTTAAAATATTTCTATATCATAAAATGATATTATCTAAGTAAATATACTGAATCAAAGAAACTTAAATTTATTTATATTTGGGAACTACTACCATTGAAAAAATATTGTAAAGTCACTAAAGTAGAAAATCAATAATCTTAGTTAATTTCAATACTCCCATAAGTGTAAAATATATTTGTAACTTTTTGAAAATATTTACAATTACATTTGATAGGAAATAAAATAATAATAATGTAGATTACATTATATTATTCAATAATATGTTCTAAAAATATATTCTTGACTAATAATTACTGTATGATAATGTTATATTACTTTTAATTAAGTCAATAAGTGGTGCTTAAGCATTGCGGAATTTTGTTTCTACTAACTATGAAATTCTAATAAATATATTCTTTTAGAAAATTTAATCAATATGAGATGTTTATGAGAACAATTCTATCTGTTAGGGAAGGAATGATAGTGAGGAAAAAAATTATGTTGATAATATAATAAAATATTATATTAGAATTTTATGATGACGGGGAAGAGGTTTTTAGTGAGGCACCTATGGATTGAGAAGAAGGTGGGTTTTATTTTAAAATCTAGTGAAATACAAGTGTCATTTCAATAACCAAATTAAAAGATCTATTTACTGTAGTTATACCAAATGATACAAATGATAATGCCTTATAAGATCTGATTCTATTTAATAATACCATATGGTCTTATATACGAATATATTGAAGAATATAATAGATAAATATATAATATCTCAGAAGTCAATTATAAGAACTAAAATGTAGTTTTTTGTATAGAAAATTTCAGAAGAAAATATTTTGTTATATCCTTAGGTAAATGGTCCCTGAGGCTAAGGATAAATCATCCTAAGCTAAATTATATCCTAGAATATCTATATTCTCCTCCCCATTAGTTGAAACCCTAATTTAATTATTCCTATCTTATTACCTAACAACCCCATCCTACTTTATAATAACTCGACTACAAAAATTATATATTAAAATAAAATACTCCTCTTTATAGTTAATTCACACCCCTTCTCCATATTTAATGAGGAATAATTTTCTATACTCTTATAATTCTCACATATATGAAAAATACACCTTTTCTTCAAGGTGGAAACATTGAAAATGATCCTTTTACTATAATAAACTACAATTTCTCTATGTAAATGTTGTGGTGAACATGATGATTCACCTTTTTATTTGGTGGTTCATGATTCTATATGTTTCCCATGAAAACCCTAGAAATAAAAACCAGGAATAATATATCCTTTGATAACCCATCATTAGAGTGTACGATTGACTAAAAGTTATATATTTTTAGAAAAAAGAAAAAATAGTTATAAGGGTATTGAATGATGGAGTCTAAGGGAATCTCTATAAACATAACCTTTATAATTTTGGGTAATGAATATAAAGAATAATTTATTATGAGGAGATAGGATTCGAATCTAATTCCATCCATGTTTCCTACAACATTATTCACCTCACTCTAAGTATGATAGATCATAACTTCTTGGTTCATCAGATTATTTCATTCTT
This sequence comes from Viscum album, assembly GCA_963277665.1. NCBI lineage: Eukaryota > Viridiplantae > Streptophyta > Magnoliopsida > Santalales > Viscaceae > Viscum > Viscum album. The sequence goes on from OY728147.1 coordinate 760,879,973, forward strand.
GAATATTGATAACCAATATACTAGTGGTATGGGGATTGAAAACTTATAAAATTATTGATAAAATTTGATTTTTCTTCTACCAAATTATTGATGAGGTTCATATTCTTTCAAAAATAGAGTCCATTGGGGAGGGCTTAGTATTACACTCTCTGTGGACTCCTCCACAATATTAGGAACTAAACAATAATCCATGAACATCCCTGATGCTACCCCCCACATTTTTTTATTTTTTATAACACATTTTATCTTTATTTATTTGGAAAATATAATCTTGAGGGAGTAACTATTCCCAATGCCCATGACCTCTATCATTAATATTATAGTGGGAAACTAAAATATTCCGTTGTGGATGCCACCAAGAGGGACCAACGATGAGCTATTCCATATCATGAATCAAAGAGATTATCAAAATACTCTTGTTATAGAAGTATTAATGAGAATCATGGTGTCTTAAGTTGTTATAAATTTTCTAGATGGACAAGAACCTATTATAAAGAGTCACATTGCAGACCTTACCTTTGTTTGAGAAAAAATCTAAAACATTGAACCATAAAAACATGAATAGGTTAAAGGAACCAAATTTGAGATTCATTCTCATGAAATTATTGAATTTTATATCCATAATATATCTATGAATAATTAATTATTCACAAAACCCCCAACTATAATATTTTTCATCATTATTCCCATGGGAGTTGAAATAACATCATTTGGAAAATTTTAAAGTTATATCTCAAATCAATTATATAACATAGAAAAAACTACAATACTTAAATCCATTCAACTACATAAATGGATCATTCTTAATATTAGTTATAAAATTACAAAAGAAGTCATCCTTCAACTGCTCCTATCCCTGATTTAGGTATTATGACAATATGGATGACATAAAGTTCCACATAATCAATTCCATGCATTGTTTCTATATCATTACTCATAGATTAATGAAAGTAATATGGATCTTGAAGTAAGTATAAATCCTCATAATCCACATAATAGTATCCACGACGTTAAAGGAGTGGTTTCAAACATGATAATGATATCAGTTATTCTATTAACATTACCTCTTATGAATTATTCCCCCTATAACTATGACCGCATGCCATGAAAAAATATTTCTCTACTCTACTAATCCCTGTTAGATATTAAATTAGAAATTACATCATCAAAATCATAAAAATTGATATCAACCTAATCCTCCTTATAATTTCCTTTGCATATAAACTATACGGTTCTAAAACCCCATACTTCATTCTTCGATTACATCATTTTTCTAGAACTTCCAATTAATATATTAATTGGAAAATCATAATATTTGTTTAAATCAACTAACTATAATATTGTTAAAAAGATTCAAACCTGTAGGGAATAATTTTTTTGCAAACACAAGGATAAAACATGCTCAAAGTAGAAAAAAAAACTACATCAACTATGAAATAATAAATGTGATGTTTGATTGTTCTTAGAGAAAAAGTGAAATTGTATAAAAACCCAAATACATAAAAGAAGGTGATCGTTATGTAATTAGTTGTAAGGAATAGTAAATAGTTCTCACAGATAAATATAAGGAGTGAATGAAGTAAGGTAATTTTAATTGGATTATATTGTGAATATATATTACTATTATACTGAATATAAATACACTATCTAGATCAGTTATCCAAAAACTTCACTTAAAAATAATTTCATTATTTTAATTAGATATATAAATAATTAAAGATTTTAAAGCTCTCTGAAAAATTATATATCATAACTGATTGGTGATGTGTCTTTACCAAAATCAATTTGTTAAATAATTATATGATGTTTCTCCTCTTTGATTGAGAATTAATTTTTTAAAATGGGTTTTGATAAAATTGTTCTTGAGATAAGTTATAAATTACCATTTATTATTTATTACTAAAAGATGTTTTATTGAAATAACATAATGAAAATGATAAGTTGTCTAATAAAGAATTTAAAATTCCTGAATATAGTAAAGAATAAATAGCTACAATAAATACCATTCCCTAAAAGAGTTTATCCAAAATTCATTTTCAAATGAATAATAGAATAAACAATCCCACGTTAAAAATAATATTAACAAAGAAAAAGGAAGAACTAGAAAAATTATCATCTCTATCATGAATGGTCTTTCCTGTAGCTTTTTTAAACTCTATTACCCATCTCTTGATCCTCTTCCTAAATTCTCTTGTATTTTCTAATGCCATTTGATGAATTTTTATTTTTGATTTTTAATAAATCCACCTATCAAGTTTTAATGATCCCATATCCCATAGAATTACAGAAAACATATCCAATATCACACCTCCAATCTTTAAACAGAATCCATCACTATTCGTTATCTTCATCATAATAACTTAAGTAAAAATTCCATATAGATTTCACTCCTCCACATGTTTCTTGATTTTGATTTGTATATTCTATACCAGGATTCATATCTATCTCTTCTCAAAAGTTATACTTTCCTTCGAATCCTTGATATCTTCCTTAGTATCTCCTTTCTTAGATTAGATACTTTTTTATTTTACTTTAAATTTAAAAATTAGCACACATGTGGAATTTAACCAACCCTAGACCCAATCAGGAAAATTTCATTTCACCATGTTTATGAACCTAATGTTATTCTTCTTTGAACCTTATGAAATGACATATCCATATGTCTCATAAAGGGTGAAATCCATATAATTTACCTTTCTCTAGATATCTTAAATTCTGGGAAACTTATTAGGTACCTTGTATATAATAACATTATTAAAAACTCAATTGAATTAAAATTTTAATGTCACATGTACCTTACATTACCCATGGGTCATCTATTACTTTAATCAATACATTAAAACATTCTTCATTATAAGGATAAATGATACTTATTCATCTCAAGTTAACGCTAATTCAATTTCATAGTTATCTTTATAGAATCTATAATTTTCCTTATAAAATTATCTATCAACCCTATCAAGTCATAAACCACCAATATAAAATATTATATAAACATTATATAATCTTTTATTAACCTTAACATTTCCCTTATTATCCTTAAAAAGTACACAATCGACCATTAAAAGTAAGGGGGCTAAATAAATTCTCACCCTACTATAAAGGATATACCATATGAAATCAAGGGGACATAGCCAAAATCCATATATAGGTAGAGACATACACTTTGAAAAAGATTTCACGATTTTAGTGATTTTCACACTAGATTTAACATGGATACAGAAACATCAATAATTTAAATTTGAAATTGGCCTGAAAAGTAATTATTTTAAAAAAATAAATCATTTGAAAAATTAATTTGATAATACAAAACCATAAAAACATCTCTAAAATAATATTTCAGTTATATTTCACCAAAATAAATAAATGTATTTGTTATTAACATATATGGAAACTAAAAAAATAATCAACTTATCTATTGAGTACCACAAAATAAACATATTCCTTTGAAATTTATAATAACATAGTTTTAGATTGAAATGTTCAAAAATAATTCCAACTAAAATTAATTTCTCATAATAATCTTGAATTTAGTCAAATATATGAGAAAAACATGTATGCATATAAATCCACATCACCTATTCAATTGATAGGTTAGTTATAACCATAATCCTCTCATGTAATATTATTTGTATCTAATGTTTTTTCTTTAGGTTCTTTGTTTATCCCATTAAAATGAATCTAATGGAAGTTTGGACCTCTTCTATTTGACTTTACTAACAAAAAATCCTTTTTTTGAGGAGTCAAAACTATCCATACCAATAAAATATTCTCTATGATTATAGAAAAATACTCTATAGAAGAAACCGTCGAGTCTATTCTAGTCTTCATTTATCTGTGATATTTTAAACTTCTTCTACAATCTATGATTGTATTAATGAATGGACCAATAGATAAGAGCATATGTGTTGGTGTGGGTAATTATCAATAAATTTAAGGTAAAAGTATAGATTATGTATAAGAAATTTATTCAAAAATTTGCAATATATTTTTATTATATAATATTCCCAAAGAATAAGAAGATAATGAAATTGATAATGAATAAGAAAATCCCATAGTAAATGAACCACGATTCCAAGGGTAAATCCTTATATTAAATAATATGCCACAAAATATCTTTATATACCTCGCTATTATAAAGAATCCTTATTTAACCACCCTCAACCTATAGCTTAATAGACCTAACATGTTACCTAACAACCCAATTAAACATAAATTTACTATATAATACAATACTACCCCAGGAAAATCTTTCCCGTTCCTATTAATCATCCTTAACAGGAAATCAATGACCACACACCCATGACCAGTGGTGAGGAATATGAAATATATGGGTAATAAGATGATGAAAATCAAACTGGTTAGTAGGACTACTCACATCCTCATATCCAAAATCCATCAATGATCAATTTTTTAGATTTTAAACCTTCATTGTGAATAATTTTATTCTTACTTTTAATAGAATGTATTAATTTATTGTTTTATCGTATATTTATAATTTATCATGAATACATTGTCAAGGAAAATTTAGAAAATATGGTAAGTATAGTTAATATCAAGATGTTGGAATGGAGAAGCAGTGGCCCAAATTCCCAAATGGCTCATAAGGGAGGCCATAATTCTTATTTATAAAGAATAATATGTATGATGAAATACTTAATACCTAATATGGGACTCACATATTAAAATACCCCCATAAATTTACTATACATATATTATATATAAAATGAAAGGAATATAATGAAGAGAATCTCCTAAAACCACCTAAAGCTGAACATTCCCAACATAATTATAATATTTTAAAAGAAAAAAAATATAGACACACAACATAGAACAATAGAGATATAGCAAGAATTTGAAAGGAATAATGGATATCTAGGTATTGGAAAGAGGCATCACTGAGGATTGGGATGTTTGGAAAATCCTAGAATTTGAAAAGGATCTTGAAAGAGATCCATGTAGTAGTAAATTATATCGATAGGGATCCATGAATTAGGTAGAAAGGGTTATAAGATGATAAAAGAGAATTCCTGAAGGATTTTTCATACATAGTGGAGCATTGTAGATGGGTTGTCACGTAATAAAAGGTGGTGTCTTGGTAAATAGGGTCTATGACTAGTGAGGAGATGGAGAAAAGTTATGTGCTATATGTCATGCTACAGAGGGTGTGTCACTTCAATGATAACCAGGATAACTAATTATAAACCATAATAACACTATTCAAGGAACAGAAGCGTGTCAGGAAGTCACTGATAGGGGACACACTATAATCTCTTTTTAGGAGGTGCATAGTAGTAGGTGTGATGTTAGAGGTACATTATGGTAGGGTGCATGACAAGAAGAGGAATCACATATGGGGGGGGGGGATAAAGAAGAATCTTCTGGATAAAGGAAGGGGGTTCATGAGTGGTGTGTGCAATGAGTAAAAAGTCATGTAACTAGATAATTAAGTCCTAATAGACATTTGGAGTAACAACATCTTGTTGGAAAATACCAAGGTCTATCCCTAAGAGAGACGTGGGGAGGAAGAGCATAGGATTTGTGGTCTTGTACCCATATGATTTTATAATAGATGATTATTGACCTAGATGAACAAGATTACTCATAATATAGACCTTGATATTTATTAATAATTAATATTAAGGATAAAAGAGTACTTTATATCTAATATGGGAATCAAATAATTTTATATAAGAACATTTTAAGATATTTTAGATAAAATTCATCAAAAATTTAATTTTTAAAAATCATCATGATAGAAGGTAAAAATGTCATAAACAAAGGATAAATGTATAATTTAATTTTGGTCTCTTTTTGTAGAAAATGGATACATTTTATTATTTATGAAAATATTATTAAGACCCAAATAATAGTCTTAGATTAAATTATATAAAAAATAAGTGATGGAGTATCTCCTTGTTTACTCAATAAAAGTACAATATGATATTCATTAATAATAATATAATGATTATATGAGTAAAACCTAAAAATGAAAATATTTCTAAGATTAGTATGAAATCTAGGAATTTAAATAAATGTAAAAATAATATTTTATGAAAGTATATCAAAATCAATATGGAAGTAAGTATTTATCAATATATTAGAATCTATCTTATTTTTTCTAAAGTATATGAATTAATGTATTATCATGATAAATATTATCACAAAAAACATGAATATTAAAAATAAAAGATTTAACTTTTGAAATTATTAAATAATATAAAGTTGAATGTTTAGAAGAAATAATAAGAGTGAAAATATTACATGGGAAAGTGAATAAAGAAATTATATAAAAACATTTAAATTTACAGGCTCCACTTTTTTAGGAATTATGATAATTTTGGTGAGATCAATGGAAGTGGGTATGGAGTACCAATATTAAATTCATTATAAACTCTTAAACTATCATCACTAATAATATACCTATATTATTTTGATGAAATTCATATAAAAACCTATAGTTACTAATGGTGTTAGTATAAATATAATTTCAAACAACCCTATTTAATTGATATAGAGTATAAGGATATCTAAGAGAATAATTAATATCATTAGTTAGAAGATTAGAAATACAATACAGGGTATCATTATAAGGATTTATCCTAACAAACTTGAATAAATTAGATATAAAATTGAAATAAATTCCATTCATTTGATCAAGATTTTTAATAAAAGTTCCATCCATATTCTTGATGGCTATGATGTAAGTAAATTTACTTTTATTCATCATATGAGAACTGAAAAATTATATATTCCATGTCCCCACAAATTAGACATTGAATTTATGAATTTTATTTCTAAAAGTTCTCATGATTTTTTATGTATTTATAGAGGAAAATTTTTCATGTGTTCAATAACTCATGATTATAATCATAAGTGTTAAGATCAAAGTTTACATCATGAAATTTAGTTTCTTCTTCTAAATATTTTATAAATATTATCAGAAGTATTAATAAATCAGTTATTCATAGAATTTTAATATTTTTATGGTATCATCGAAACCCTTTATGCTAGCCTAAGGAGTAGGTTGACCCCTATATGAAAAAATAACAAATAAATCTATACTAATAACCCCACATGTATTAAAATCTAAATTTGTTGGAAAAATAATCAACATGGGTGACACTCTTTAATAAAATTAGTATATGATTTGAGAAAACATGATTGGTGTGGAAAATATTTATATATTCAAGTTTATCCCATAAACAATGATCTAAAATTTACCAATCAGGTTTTCTCCATTTTATAAAATTAGTTATTATTACAATCTCAATGAATTTATCTTCAATAATAAAAGGTTTGAGAGAACTATTTTATTCAATAAAATTTTGAGTCACTCATTATGGGAATGAATGGTTGAGAAGATATAATACTTATTTAAGTAGCTATAAATGTGATTAAATTCATATCTTATAGTATATAATTTTTTACTTTTTTAAATAAGGATTTAAAATTAAGACTAAAACAATAATATATCATCCATTGTTAATTTTATAAGAAAAAAATGTTTATGAATTTTCATATTAACATTATCATGAATAAATATATCATCTTTCATAATTATAGTAATATAAATATAATAATCTCATAATTTTTTTTTCTATTTAATAGAATAAGGAAGGTGAAGTTTAATATCCCATAAATGGGATTTATATTGGATATTAATAGGTTTATAGATAAGAACCAGGAAATGTTGATTATATTTATGGATATGAATGATACATAAATAAGATGAAATTACTCTATTATTTAAATTAAAATATTTTATAGTAGTCCAAATATATTGATATTTTATTGAATCTGGATTGATAAGATCTTGTAATAGGTTTATTAAAAGATCAAAATTTAGATATTTTTAATTTATGGACCCTAGGTTTATCATTATTGTGTACTTCAAGGATTTATAGATAAAATGATCTTTATCGATATTAGTATTTATTTATGTGAATATTAAAAATAATGTTTCATCTATATATATATATCAAAAACCTAATGCCTCATTCATTAGGTAATCATATCAATGTATGAGGAAATTTTACTGGGGACCGTGTATAAAAAAGAAATGTTTATTCAACTATATTCCAAAATCGATTGTATTTTTACTAAACCATCGTCTTTTATAATGTTTGATGAAATAAATAAAACTTTTGTAATTCTATATTCTTAGGTATAATCCTTGTTGATTTTAAAGTGATTTTATATAATAATTTTATTTATTTTATTAATTTAAAATCACGATTGAATCATTTCAATCTAATATAAGGTGTATGATATATCATTTATCCCAAAGAGATATAAGGGGATATGGGTGGAAAACATCATAGATTGTGATATGGTATATAGAATATAATGAAAAACATCAATAGGCATGCCATTAGTCATTGGAAATGATATCCCCATATTTTTGGGAATGATGTACATGATATATGTCAAAAATAGTGATACACTATAGTCATTAAGTGAAACATACATTATATAATGAAATATAATTAAATATATATATAACTGGAGAAAAAACTATCAAAATTCTATATATCATTATGGTCTATACACAAATTTAACTGATGAAATATTTTAAAATTAGAAGTAAAATAATATATGGAATGAGATTAAAATATATTAAATAACTAAATAATACCAATTTTAATACAATTTCATATCTATTATATATTCTTATTCTATACTATATTTTGTTTTACAATTTGAAACTTTAATCTTTGACATTCTAAACTCATATTCATCCATTAATTCTATATAAGATCCACCTAAAATATATTAAAAGATATTTCATTAATGAAATAAGGTTAATAATCTTTTGTTTTTTTATTACTATTATGAAGACATTTAATTATTAATACATTCATATTTTTTAGAATATATATTTCCATAATTTTTCAACTAAGGTAGGATTCCTTGGTCTCGTGAAGATACTTTAATAAAATATTTAGTTTAATTTGATATTAGTATGGTATTATTTTTTAAAATATGATTTTAAGAGAGTTATGAGATTATGGAAGATTTAAAAAACATAGTTTAAATTGGAAATTATGATATTGTTGTGGTTAAAAAGTTAATATTGAAATAAATGGTTAACAAGAAGGGTTCAAAAGAAAATAAATAAGATTTTAAAAAAGGAACAAAAAAGTGTTAATGAAGATTATATCTAAAAACAAATTATGTAAAATATAAAAAACAATAAATGTATTGATGAAATATAATAAGAACAAAAAAATACCTATTTCAAGGAGATAAATAATACTTGAAGATAGTGAGAGAAAAAACTCCATACCAACACAATTATAGTGGAAGTACAAGCTACATGAGAATATAAAATTATATGAGTTTTTTGAAATAATTATTATATATTGAATGACACGTCATAGGTGATTTTGACACAAATATATATTATAGAGTGTGTTCAGTGATTCATTAGTATTGTTTTTATATTTGATGAGATAACATGATTTTAATTGGTGGATTTTATATAATAATTAATTTAATTTAGATATTGTGGCCTCATTTAAGTGGAGCATTAAAAAATATTGATTTATTGACTGTTTCATTATATGGAATCATATTTATTACTTCTGATCATTTTTAGAGATTTATTGTTCATCTAATAAAAAGTCACGACCTTAAATATAAAATACGTAAAGTTCTAGATCCCTACCAAGAAAAAAAATTTCTTAACCCTACAAATATTCCCAACATCAAAACAATGAATGCTCAAACTTGTACTTTGAATGGTTATGTAAACATATCCTAGAAGAACCCCATTATAATGACTAACCCCCATGAGGATATTATTCACCATGTCAAGACATTACATAGTAATGTTAATCTAAAGTTAAATAAATAATAATTAGTATCCTAATTTGTCACTACACTAACCAATGTTCATAGTAACAAAGTATGTCACATTTTAAACATGAGGTACCAACACATCAGATTATGACAACCAATATTAAATAATAGATATGATGAAAAAAGGATTAAAAATAGTAAAATAATTGAGATAAATATTAATATTGTATCACTATTTTAAATGAGAAATGTATTACAATCATTAAAAAGAATGAAGAATCATAACACAAAAGTTACCTCATTGTCATGTTTTAAAAAATGGAGCATCGTCATAGGATATAAAAAATAATCAAACTTGATGTTTCCATTCTACTAAATATATTATCATTTGATGGGTTTTCTAAGTACTCATTATATTTCATAAGAGGGGTTTTTTCCATAATTTTGAGTAGATAATATATATGGAATTTTTATATCCAACTAATCATTCACACTCATTAATAAAGACATTACATAGCTTGAGACACATCTACCCGCACTTTTTAGGCTATTGAATAATAGTGATATGTTGATAAAATATAATAGAGTGACAAAATAGTCGATATCACCACATAAAATAATTAGTGTTAAATAATAAAAACATTCAAAGACAAACAAATATCAAAGTTTAACATAATGAAATATAGTAGTGAAAATAACATTATAAATATTATAAATCATGTAACAAAAATGAAACCATGCAATATCATATTGGAACGTGATATCTCAATGGTATGATTATATGTAGAGTAAAAAAGTGGAAGAAAAATAAAATTGAAAAGGGTAAATTCACTACATCTATGTGAACTTACCTCCAATTTTTATCCACATCATAGTTAAACACTTCTCACTCACTCATAGGTTCTAGGACCCTTATATAAACTTGAAAAACAAAAATAAGGTTTGCACATGTACTGTAGTTCATTTTTTGAGTTTGAGTATAAAACTCAGTGGGTCTATAATTATCTACCTACACGGGTACCCCTCTAAGGTTGAATGTAAAGATGGCTGGAACCCATTAATATCACCTAACATTAGATAACACCATAGTAGTTTTGGAACCCAATATCCCTATGAAATAATATAGTAGATATCCACATCTGAAAGACCAAAAACCACATCCCATGGGAAGCACCCGAGGTATTTTGGTCCTTATATATCCAAAATACAATCTTACACATCTGAATCACCAATAATCCCCCTGTCATCCCCTCAAAATCCAGGGAAAACACAACTGGTTTGGGAATTAAATTCCCTTATAGAAATTATATCTCAAAAAATTATCATCCATGAAATTAAAAAATCCTTTAAAGGAGTGAAGTGGGAAAATAGATTTTCCTATCACGCTGTTTAAATCTAAAACTGGGTCAATCTATAATGGGGACATAACAAACATATCACAAGGGAAGATAATATAATAAGAATATCTCAATAATCCACTCAATCAGAAAAATTATATATATCCCCTCAAAAAACTCAATCATCAAACAACTTAGAGTATTAGGCACATTTCTATGAATCAAATTCCCAAATAATCTCCATTAAGACATTATTTCACCATAAGAGACAAAGAAATGTAATAATTTTCTCTTGAAACAAATTCTCTAGATTTTTATTAATCTCAATAGGTCATTCATATAATGTCATATCATCATCCACTTCTAACTCCTTATAGTTAATGATATGAGAATAGTTATGAATATATTGTAGAAACTATGACAAGTGTAAAAAAAATCACGGATCTGGTATATCTTATGGGTAGTGCTAATTGATACAAAATATCCCCAACATGCTCGAACACCTCAAAAATTCCAAAAAAAAACTATGATAGAGCTTAATCCCATGATCAAATCATAACTACTAGGTTTGAGGAGATACCTTCAAGGAAAAATGATCTATAATTTCAAATTCTTAAGGTCTCTACCTATGATCAACATTGAAATTTCAATGATCTTGAGCTACCTTCATATTCTTATGAATTACATGTATCTTAATGTCATTGTCTACAAAACATCGTGTCCAAAATTATCTTAACCTACATCCTCAGGTATAGTAGAAAATATATCTATATATTCTTTGATAAAAGGATTGAAAATACAACATACCAATTATATAGTGATAGATATTACCATAAGAAAACACTACCAAAGATAAGTGTTTCACCCATGATCCTCCAAAATATTGAACTCATGAACAAAACGTAGATTTAAAGGTCTATATAATCCTCTATATACTAAAATCCATCTACAAATGTAATGATTTTTCAAGGCATAAATAATAAACAAAAGAACATGGGATAACTCTTCACACTTAGTAGTTAAAATGGGGATCAAGATATAAGATTATCTTATTTAGAATCCCATGAAGCCTCACAATCTCCTCAAACTGCTCCCTCTCCATGAAATAAATTAAGATTACATACTTAATCACTAATACATGAGATTAATTCATCATGTAGTCCAAAATAACATAGAAAATATTATATCCACTATCATAGTGAGCTAAAAAAATGAAACAAAATATATTTAAAAGTCCCCTCACTTCCATTGTGGAATATATAATGGTAAAAGAAACCCACCAGGGGGGTGGTGCATGATATTTACTTTTTGGTATAAAAACACTGAGATAAAAACTATATAACTAATATCTTTATCCAGGAACAGTAATATTTACCTCTTAATGAATGATTCATCTTGGATACACCAAGTTGTACCACCATGGGTGAACTATGTTACTCATAAAGAATGAAATAATTAATCATTGAAAGAAAAAAATCATTCCATGAAACAATACATGATTTCAAAAATCCTTAGTCCATATATAAGGGGAATAATATAATTCAACTCAATCCAACTAGAACTCTACCTTAAAATACCATAACTAATATTTCTCTACTTTTTTCAACAAGGATGATTGTACAATCATTTGGTTAAGACAACATCTACCATCAGTTTCAACCATATAATGGTGTAATGCTACAAGATCTTCCATTACTCTCTAAGAATACCTAGAATTATGAATAACATTTACACATGAATTCTTACATATGCATCAGTAATGAAAATGAATTTTTCTATTGTATATGTAATTTTAAAATAAAAATCATGTAAAAATTCCACCCACAATCATTATGAGAAATTTAAATCATGTTGGGGGAATATATATCATTGACTCTTGTTATATTTTAACACTAAACTATGATATATAATAATATTGTGTCACCATAGTATCAATGAAAACCAATCATAACATGGCCATGATCATGGGTGGTGAAGTTACAGTCATGCAGACATAATTACTAAGACCCATAAAATTTACTACTGTTTGCTACATCAAAACAAAACCTAGGCCAATACGCGATGATTTATACAAAAACATAAACATAACAACCACCCATGGAAGATGGAAAACTACAGGGAAAACTAATTTATCCTTTATATACTCAAATGTAGAATGAATCTAGTCAGTCCATAAAAAATTCCCAACCCTTCTAGGTTAAAGCTATTAGATGATTCATAATCTGAGAAAAGTTGGTGATAAAACTCTTATAATCTCATATAATACCAAGAAAACTTTGAAACTATATTTAAAAAACCATAAATTAGTAACCCATAATTGGTTATTACTTTATTACATTGGTACATGATAAATATCTAAAAAACTAAGAATGATTGAACAATTTATCATTCTAAAAAAATGGATACATATATGAATTCTATATTAATTTGGATAAAAAATATATCATAAAAAACATGATTATATCTTTGATTTTTTTCAAACATTACCTATATATATCATAGGTAAATGATAAAAAATAATGGTTGATCACAAATAGTCAATACATGTTACATGAAAAAAGAGATTATGAGTAAATAAGACATAATAATTATTACAAGGTGGAAAATAATAGAAAAATCCATTCAATCAAGAACATTAGTTCAAATTACATCTATAGATAATATAAATATTGTAATCACATGTATAATGGAAAATAAATTATCAATAAATGAAATGTGAAATTATAGAAAACTAGGATTCACATACATGGATACTACATCATTTTAGATGAATATTCAGTACATTATAAAAAATATAAGCCTTATGACTGTAATAGTTTCATGTCGTTGGGAATGTGGAACCAAAATATTCTCTCCTAGAGAAAGATCATAAACTTATCCCATAAATATTTTCACCTTTATTACATCTACCTAAAAAATTTCATCATAACCTAGTGAAAGGAAACATAAGAAATGGGTGATCTTAGATTCTTAGTAAGAGAAAATAAAGGAAATGTGTAAAAAAAGAATGAACAAAAGGGTGTGGAAGATGAGAAAAACATTTTAAGATCATACCCTTCATATTATAGATCATAATAAATATATATAGTTCATAAGACATGAATCATAATGAAATAAAGAACATAATACTTGGAAGAAAAACATTGGAATAAAACATGTAATGATGGCCAACATATAAGAATATCAAAAACCAAGGTCAAGGAGTTCTACCTAGGACTTTATTACATGTTTTTATTGGGTTAATCAACCATGTACCTCCTTGGGATTCGAATTACCTCCTGTGTACACTCTTGTTTTGGGATTGGGATGTCCACTCGTGTACCCTCTTATTTTAGGCATAGGATGTCCTCTTATTTACCCTCTTTTTTCGGGCATGGCATGTGCTCCCTTGTTTCCTCTTACTCGTTGTATGTGATTTTATCTTATATACCATCTTTTTTTTATGAATGGGATTTCATAACTTCTACCCTTTTATCTCATAAAACATTTATTAATAACCAATGAATATGAGGCAGATATTGGTCCCACCCATCTCATAATGAAATCATACATATAGATTCCAAAAACTCATAAAAAATCATATCATAACCAAATAAATAAAATGTATATCATAATAATTTAATTTTATCATAACCTATAGAATATATATGGGTTTCATAAACATTTCATCCTTGAATAACATGTTAAATGGAATGGGTTTTATAATCATTTAACCAATGGAAGAGAAAAAGGTTTTATAGACATATAACCTGTGAAATAGAAATGGGATTCATAAACAAATAACCCATGTAAGATAAATGATTTTCATAAATAACATGACATCACACATAAACCAATAAGAGAAATAATATTAATGGATCCTTTAGATCATTTCTTAAAATGGAATGAGTAATATTAACATATATCATATTATATGGAAAATTATTTTGAAAATTATTTTAGAAAATTTATTCAAAAAAATATGAATTATTCCTTGAAAAGGTATTTTTTTAATGAATAAAAGCATTTGAAAATATTTTTTTGTAGAAAATACCATGAAAACATATAAAGAATACTTGAAATAATTTTTAAAATAGTTTTTCTTGAAAACTTATAGAATAATATTCCAAACATTTAAAAAAAATTCCATTGAAAACACTTGGAATCATTAAATGAAAGATTTAAAACTTCTTAAAAATAATTTAATTGAAAATAATTTGAATACATATAAATAAATATTGATTTTTTTGAAAACCATTTCATTAAAAATATTTTGAAAACTTATAATAAAATATTAAAAACATTTTGAAAACCACATTACATGAACAATTATGTATGAATATTGAAATATATTTGAAAAAAAATTCCTTGAATATTAATTTCAAAAAAAATCTTTCAAATTATCTTTTCATACATGGTGTGGAAGCTTCACAGAAACGAATGTAGGTAAACCCATACATGATGTACGAGGTAAAATGAATATTTCCTTTTTAACAGTATAAAGGTAATGAAAATTTGTTATTCAGAAAGAAACAATAATATACTATTGAAAATATTGGTAAATGATAAAAAGTTTAAAATTTTATTTTAATGATTATAAGACAATACTAGAAATGTCTTGGAAACACTTATTAAAAAACATGGTTGTGATGGGACATAGATTTCTGACCAAAAAGAGAGGTAAATTCAGACTTCCATAAAAACATTTTCTTAACTATATTATGTACCAATGAGTAGAAAAATGGAACTAATATATGAAGATATAATTAATAATAATATTAAAATGAAATTAAATAGTTTTCTAGGGATATGGATCATATTATTTTATAAAAGGAAACATCATCATTAACAATCTCAAAAAGTGATGAGATTATTTCAATAAACTCTTACAACTTTGTAACGATAAACCATACTCTCTATTTAAGAAAATGAATTTAAATGAAGAATAAACTAACTTGAATAAAAATATATTCATTATATAGCATTTCAAAGGTACTATATACACCACATGTAAAAATATAGGTTTAAAACATGACATGTGTCTCAAAGAAGGAAAATTGAGACAAAATCGTTTTATAGATTTTCTATCATTTGAAACATAGTATCCCAGAAATAAATATACTAAAAATGATATGTAAATACCCATAAATTTATGTTTAATAATCATAGAATACATACATGGGATTTATAAATACCACACAAAAGGAATGGGTGGTGAATAAAGCATGTATCTCATGGAAATTAAAAGTGAGAAGAAATTCCCTTACCTTGTTTCTTGAGTCTCATCATACTAATTCAAAACACCTTTATAATAAATAAAAATTTATTATAAATATTTTATAGAACGATATTATTATATTTAATACTATATATTATTTTATTATGAATTTATATTACCCACTTTTTAATAATTCCATGTTAACGTTTCACTTCGGGTAATATACTCTTTGTACACCGCATGTGTATTAATCTGTTATATATATGTTCCTTGAACATAAAGCATGATTCCAAAATGTAAACAATTATATACATATCATTTTTATTCAGAATATTTGTATTATAATAATCTATATAATATATATATATGAAACTGAATACATCATTCATGGAGATGGTCAGCCATACGTACGCATGAACTCTATTTCCGTTTAATTGTCATGTTGAAATAAAGATAGAAAAATACATATAAGTATATAATTATATGTATATATATCCTTGTTAAATTATAATTATTATATCTTATATATCATATATATTCACTAAAACCATCCTTAACACATTCCAGGCTGTGTAGGAATGAATTACATCTCTTTGAGGGGGAGGTAGTCCATACTTTCTGAAACGAAATCATCGTATATACACCAAAAAGAAAGTAAAAAAGATATTAATTGTAAAATTAAGAAATAATATTAATGAGGTGACAGTTTGGTTTACACATAAACATTATGTTTGTGACCCATTAGATGGAAGTGTGTGTATGTGTAGATCCAAACTGTAGCTTAAAAGTGTCATAGTATACTGAATATAATGTTTTTTATAAAATAATAGAATATAGAGGGTGGAGGGGTTGGATAAATAAAAGGAAACAAAGGATATTGAGAGAATATATACCCTCTTAATTGGGTAAACTCTTTTTTTGTTTGATCTAAAGGGATTCTATGTAAAGACTTATGCCCAAAATTACGAGTCATTGAGGAAATGAGGTATTTTTAGAAGTTTATTGGGTATATATTATCCTTTTTTTTGGTTTTATAGGTTTAAGGAAGTGGGAGAGGTGGTAACAATATATAGAAAAGGAAAAGGACTTGGATATTTTCAAAACAAGTTTGGTGTACACACGTTATTAACTAAAAAAGTAATAAAAACCATTAGAAATAAATAATGGAAGGTTTATGGAGAAACTATTTCCATTTAATATGTTTTGTACAAGTGTATTGGTCATTTGGACCCTTAAGATTATGGTTTAGTCCCCAATTAAGCATAATTTGACATTGATCATTATGATTAATTTTGAACACTTTTACTAATATATTTGGTAAAAAATTAACTTCATATAATTACACTAAAAATATAATTCATATTATAAAGGTTTATATATAATTTTATAAATTTAATTCACACAAGTAGAAATATTATAATTAAGGATAATCTCGCAGACATGATTGAATAAAAGATTTTTAAAGTAGAAAATATTCAAAATATTGTTTTGTTATTATATGAAATTTCACTGTGAGATTGATTATGATGAACTAAATTTTATTATTATACCAATAATTAATATATATTTAATAAAAAAATTAATTTATAATTTTACATTATAAATTATTTAATTAAAAATTCAGTTATTAACTAAAATGCAGTATTTTTCTACTATTCATAAAAAAATTGACGTTTCTCAGAAAAATCACAAAACAAAAACCTGAATATAATTTATACACTCTAAATTAAGAAATGAATTTTATTTTATAAAATTAAATTTATAAATGTGTCTCAAATTAATTTTATTTTTTCATAGAAGGACATGAAATGCAGTTTATTTGGTATAATAGTATCTTTAAACGTATAAGGACTTTACCAAAAATTATATCGTTCATAATAAATATGTAATATTTATATAAAAAATTATAAAAATTATTTGAAACGTATTTATCATTATTTATATTACGATGTTTAATAGTTATATTGTAATTATATAAATTAATTAGTTGTAACAATAGAAATATGTTTCGTAGAAACTCAGTGTTGTGTGTAACACACGACAAGATGGTATTTCAGGATGAATATGTGAAGTCAGTGTTTCATGTAACTTATTCCACTTTCCAAAATAAAATTAGTGTTTCATGTAAATATATATAAAATTTATGTTATTTTTAGTGCATAATTGACCTGTTGTTATGTATAACACAAGCCAAATATTGCCCTTTAATATAAATTGAACTATTTTCAGTGATACATGAAATGAAAAATATCATAATGGTTAAATTAATTCAAATAAAAAAATTCACAAAATCTGAGGGTGTTACATTCTCCCCCTTAAAATAAATTTTCCCTTGAGATCAGTATGGGTTATCAATTGTTTCATACTTGAATGTTTCATTCATAGAGACCCATATAATAAAAATTTATACTAAAACATCCCTTATAATGGGAATTCTTGACCATAACGATTACCAAAATTAAAATATAACTAGGTTTACACATAGGATAAAATCATTTATGAGTGAATATTAGACAAGGGGGAAAGTTTAAATATTTATAAGGAGTGATTGTGGTCATCAATCACAAAAAATTGATTGATAATATAAAATTCGAGGGCCTCTAAGTCATAAATCTGCATTGATTTAAAAGTTCATCGATTCAAAAAAATTATAATGTTAGGACAAAAAAATTATTTTTTTCACTATCCTATAATTTTGAAACTGTTTTATTGACAAAGAATATAAAGAAATATACTTACTTGAAATATTTATATAAAAAAAATTCATTCTATAGTTATGATTTTATTAATTTCTAATTTATCTATTATATCATGTAATTGAAGTCCAAAAATGATCTTTGATGTCTGAAGTGCTAAAATAAAATTTTTAAAGATCATAATTCCCCTTAAATGAAGAAAAGTATAACTATTTATCTATACCTATTCTTAAAATTCAATGTGGTTAATACTTTAACCACTAAACATAAAAATACACACTTCTATTTCATCATAAATAATTATATAAAAAAAATAATTATACATTAACAAGGATATCAGGTAGGCCAATGGTAGGAATGAAACCCTTATTATCTTCTAGTCACGGGTTTAAGAACCATGGCCTTGTCATATATGATTGGTTGTCTCCCAAAATACACAATTTCCTTCTTTGAAACCATACAAAAATAATTTCAAAAATATGAAGGACATCCTTGAAATAAGTTTAATTATTAAATAGCCTTTTAACCAAGGTTTTTAATACAATATCAATAGATAAATAATTTATCTAAAGTATAAATAAAACTTTTTCATGAATGGATAATCATATAACACATCTAAAATATGAAAACCCATAAAATTAGAATGAAATTCATGAGGTCATCTAAAAATTATTCCCCCATATATCACAATGTAGCTCTAGGTTGTCACATTCAAAATATGTGAATACCATTGTGGTAAATTCCTCTTGAACATGGTAACAACCTGAATTACCGTAAATCCTTTGAGAAAACATGAATTCTTTATTAATATATATATTTCTATATATATTATATAAAACCAATAATTTGTAAACATTATCCATGATAGAAAGAACTAATTTTCATTAGGTCCTTAATTAGATCCAAGATTATCAGTACTAACCAATTTCCTTATTCATATCACACATATCTTTATCCAAACAACATTTTCTTAGCATAAGGGACATGTTATGTTTCATATTTCCCTTAATCATCTGTTTTCCATTGACATCACCTTTCCATTATATCACTTTTATATTCTATCAAAACCATTCAATGTGTTCTTATAAATCTATTTCAAGAAACATAAACTAAATAATCTATATATATTTCACCATTCATTATTCATGAATCCAAATAGATAAAATCTTTTATTATCCCACTTCATACTTATTCTATTATCAAGGCTACCTCATCCTATTACACAATACCTCTTTCATTTCATATCTCATCTTTAGTCTTTTCATTATCATCAATTTATGAATTACTTGTACCACATTTCTAATCCTCTTCAAGAGCTTTCCCCTTCATACGTTGAGT
Organism: Viscum album; assembly: GCA_963277665.1. Taxonomy (NCBI): domain Eukaryota; kingdom Viridiplantae; phylum Streptophyta; class Magnoliopsida; order Santalales; family Viscaceae; genus Viscum; species Viscum album. The sequence goes on from OY728147.1 coordinate 760,900,345, forward strand.
TGCGTAATGTCCATTTTCTCACACTTAAAAACACTTAACCATAAATGATGTCTTAAAAATAAAAATATTCTCATCCATTTTTAACCGAATTCATCATTTTTTACTTGTGGTCACATGTTTGTGTCCTTATTTTCCATAGTCAAAACATCTTCTTATTTCTATAGGACATTCATGTAGGTTATTCATTTAACATTCTTAACATCGAGGAAACTAAATCTTCTTTCCTCCATAGTCTACATAACTTGAAATCTAAGAGAAATCCTTCTTTATATTCATTGGTGATTTCAAGAGTTTGTTAAGGTACATATTGATAATCATGTTTTGTGAAAACTAATTTGGAAAGATCACAACATATTTCAGTCTAGTGATCATCACACTTTGCTTCTCATCAGCAAATCATCCATCACATTCAATGTTAATTTAGTACCGTCTAGTTTCTTCTATTGAATAAAACTAAAATCATAGTGTGTGTATTACTTATCACTACATAAAAGCACATAGTCGTGAAAATTATTACTTTTAGGATGTCTATATTATTACACATTCATTAATCTATTACATCGTAGGTTCATCCTAGTTTTTCATTGACAAATTATATTTAAATCCTTTATTATGGTTCATGAATAGTTTGTGATTACATTAATATTATCTCCTGGGAGTGTCAAACTAGGTGTGCTGCAAGGAAAACTACTGTGTACCACATTACCAAGTGTCTGGCCTGAAACATCTTTTCAGAGTTATTACACCTATGTATATCTATTCCACAGCCACATCCACTAGTAGTATCAAGTCATTTATTTTTTCTAGGTAACTACTTACTCTATCCATTGCAAAAAAATCCATGAATTGTTTTTAAACATTAAACCATCGTTATAAATATCCTTAGATAATTCTCTATACATATCCTTAAAATATAAATAAAAATCTCAGTAATATTTTCTAATCCTAGTATCACAAGTATTAATAATCATTGCCTCTGACACCAACTACAGTGACCTAGGACTAACATACTTGGTTATTAAATCAATTTAGACAAATACTGATTACATTAAAAAAATAAATTCTCGAGGACCATAATAGTTTAGTGCATTTGGGAACATGGAAACCAAATCCTCTATCCTGGTGAAAAATATTCAACAGATTTAATAAAGATATCCACCTTTAGTACTTCTACCTAAAACCATTATTCATAACATGGGAAAAGGAAAGATAAGAACAGGGTGAGATTAGATACTCAATAAGTGTAAATAAAGGAAATTCATAATCATATCATGAAAAAAAGCTATAGAACTTGATCATAACATTTAAAGATAATACCCTTTATATTAGAGATAATAATAAATATTGGTCCTTCATAAGAAATGAATCATAAGGAACTAAATATCATAATACCTAAAAGAATAATATGTGAAAGAAATATGAAATTGTTTAAAACACATAAGAATATAAAAACATTATGTCAATGAGTCCTAACAAGGATTTTTTAACATGTTAGGCATGGGTTAATCACCAATGTACCTACATCGGTCATGGGATTCCCTACCATGTAACCTCTTGTTTCATTCTTGGTATTTACCTCAATGTAACCTAATATTTAGGTCTTGGGATGTACTATCATTTACCCTCTTCGTTTAGGCTTGGTATGTCATCCTTTGTACCCTCTTGTTTAAGGATTAGGATTTCCTCCTGTATAACCTCTTATTTTGGGATCTAGATGCCCTCTCGTGTACCCATTGAGCTCACAAAACATTTACCATTACCCAATGAATTCGAGGGAGATATAGGTCCCAACCATATCTTAATGAAATCATACATAAATGTGCAACAAAATTATAAAAAATCACATTATAACCCATGAAATGAAATGGATATGAATTTTTTTTTACCATACCATAACCTAGGGAAAATATATGGGTTTCATAATCATTTCATCATAGAATAACTATTGAATGGAAATGGGTTTCATATGAATTTAAATCAATAAAGGGAAATGGGTTTCATAAACATATAACCCATGAAAGAGAAATGTGTTTCATAAAAATATAACCCATGAAAGAGAAATGGGTTCTATTAACATATAACCTATGAAAGATAAATAAGTTTCATAAAGACAAAGAAATCAAGAATAACATATTCTGAGAAATAATATGAATCGAACATTTAGATAATTTCATAGAAAGGATTGAGTAACATCAAAATATATCATCTTATATGGAAATTTGTTTTGTAATATCTTTCAAAAATGTACTTGAGGAAAATATTCTTTATTCCTAGAAAAGTGATTTCTTAATTCATAAAACCATTTGAAAATCATTTTCCTTAAAAATAAAATGATAACATATAAATAAGACTGTAAATCATTTAAAAATCCATTTTTCTTAAATTCTTATAGAATAAGTTTCAAAACATTTTAAACACAGGTTTCATTCAAAATAATTTTAAAACATTAAAATAAATATTTAAAACTTTTTTAAAACATATAAATAAATCTTTAAACCTATTTCAAAATCATTTAATTGGAAATACTTTGAAAACATATAAATAAGTCTTGAAAATATTTTGAAAACATTTTTACATGAAAACTAATGAAAGAACCATGAAATAAAATTTGAAAACCAATTCCATGAATATTACATAAAAAATTTCTTAAAAATTATCCTTTTAAATAATTAAATTAATATTCATATAAATTATTATGGCTAAATCCATACATGACACACGAGGTAAAAATATTATTACTTTTTATAGAGTATAAGGGTAGGAAAAATTAATTATTCAGAAAGAGACAAGAAAGATTTTTTGGAAAAAATGGTAAAAAATAAAAAGAAATTATTTTTTATTTATTATAGGAAAATAGAATAATATTCTTGTAAAAACTTTTTGTAAAACATGTTTTTTATAGAAGTCATATTTCCAACCGAAGAGAGATGTAAAATCAAACATCCTGAAAAACACATTATCAACTATCTTATGTAACATAGAGATGAAAAACAGTCTTAATATATGAATATATCATGAATAACCAGAGGAGAAATAAAATTCATGAGTGTTCTTGAGTGATGGATCATATGATTTTCTTAATGGAAATATATTCATAAATAATCTCGAAAAGTGACGAGATTATTTCAACATACTCTTACAACTTGTTAATCTTGAATTATACTCCTTATTTAAGAATATGAAATTACATGATTATAAAAATATCATTAATAGGAATATATTCATTATATAACATTTCAAATGTATTATATAAACCTCATGGAAAAATATAGGTGCATAACATGGCATATGACTCAATGAAGGAAAATTGAGAGAAAATCATTTTAGGGATTTAGTAAATTAGGAAACAAAGTCCCCCTGAAAGAAATAAAATGAAATAGATATATAAATACCCATAAATATGATTATAATAATAATATAATATTTCCATGGAAATTATACACACCACAAAAAAGGAATTGGTGGTGAATAAAGCATGTGTCTCACATAAATAAAATATTTGATGAAATTAAATTTCCTTGTGTCTTGAATCTCATCGTACTAGTTAAAACTACATATATAATAAATATAAATTTATTTTAATTCTTTTAAAGAACAATATTATTATATCTAATACCTTATATTTTTTTATTACTTTATATAACCCCCTTCTCAATTATTCCATGTTAAATTTTCTCTTCGGGTGATTTCTTCTTTTTCTTCGCATGTGTATTAATTTGTTATATCTTTCTTAATTACACTTAAATCATGATAATAGAATGTAAAACATGATATAAATAAAATGTATACTCAACATAGTTTTTTATAATAATATATATAATATATAAGTATTAAACAGAATACACCATTCATAGAGATTGTAGGTCGTACATGCTCATGAATGTTGTTTCTGTTTAATTGTCATGTTAAAGGAAAGAAAGTAAATGAAATATATTTACATATATGTATATATATCATTACTATTAATGATTTATTATTTTATATATATAATATATTGTAACAAAATCCATACTTAATACATTCCATGTACTATATGAATGAATCACATCTTTTTGAGGGGGTAGTAGTCCACAATTCCTCAAACGAAATTATCCTATTTACACAAAATAGAAAGTAAAAAATATGACTTCTATAAAAAAAATAATATAACATAAATAAATAATAAATATAATATATAACATATATAAATATATTTTCAATCATAATTTCCACCATGATAGGCGGTAAAGAGAAAATGAACAATCATCATTTTGTCCAATGGTAGTTTTCCATACATAGAAACAATATATTCGTTACCCATTAGATGGAAGTGTTTTCAAGTGTTTCTCAAACCATTAGATTAATAAAATTATAGTATATTTAAGATACTAATTTTTTTACATGTGTTGAATAAATAGTGGGGTCGATGGAGAAAGCAAATAAAATAAAGGAGTTTGAGAGAAGACGTTACCTCTTAATCGAGAAACCCCTTTTGGTTTATTCAAAAGTGATTACTCGGAATTATTTTTCCCATTAGAAGGCTTAAATGAGTAAAATAGGGATGTTCATAATAGTATTTTCCAGTTCGTGGATGAACCTATGTGGTTTTTGAGGTGTCATGAACTGGTATATGTGGTGGCCTTTTATAAGGAACGAAAAACACTCACATGGAAATTTTGAAAACAAGTAATGCATACAGATCTTCTCAACTAATAAAATTTATAAAAAATAATAACAAATAAACAATTTTGGGTTTATGGAAGAACTATTTCCATAAAATTGGTGTTTTACATGTTTTTAGGTCATTTGGGTCACTAAGATTAACATTTAGTCCCCAATTATGCTTAATTTGAGCTTAATCATTATGATTAATCTTAATCACTTTTACTAATATATTTTTCCAAAAATTAACATTATATTTTTCATGACCCATCCCCCGAGGTTCGTGCCATGACTACCCCAAGCCTACCTTCTAGAGGCCAGGGGCTGGCGACTAGCACCGAAAGGTGTAATCCCTAAAACTGGGAAGGCATTGCCTTTATAACCTGTAAGAAAACACAACCATGCACACAGTAAGATATGAACTCATGTAAAATATATAACAAAAGAGTGATGAAAGTAAAAGGGGATGTAATACAAGCCCAACTGTAAAGGTACAAGTACAACTAAAATACACGAGTAACTCCTGGATCATCCACTGAGGATCCTACCTGAAGGGTAGGTATAGATCATCTCCATAGCTCTATGCATCCGTCTGTCCCCTCCATGATCCGACTTGTCGTATGGTCAACCTACGAGTACGGTCCAGTCCTGGTACTCTCGTCCTCAGTTAGTACTGTCTGTCATCTACACTAAACACAACAAAGTGTGGGCTTAGCTTGTGCAGGGGTGAGTATAAAGATACTCAGTAGGGACCCCAAGACCCTCAAGGTCTCGCAAAATCCACAAAGTATAAAACAAAAAGTAAGTAAACTAATGACAACCCTACTTAGGTATATTCCCATACATATACCTAAGTTATCAAGTTTACCCATCTCAATCATGAGAAAACATAGGGTCTATCCCGAAATCCCAAAGCTCAACTGTTCTAGAAAGGATGGAAAACCACAAAGGCAAGTACCACACAGGTACGCCACTCAGAAGAATACCACAAAGGAATTATCACAAAGGAAAGTACCACACATGTACAAATTCAGATCACACCAGGTATAACTTAGGTAAAATAGTAGAGATGATTAGATGTAACTACTGAATCATCTTACTCTGTTAAGTGGTAGACCCACACAGGATTTCTCAGTGCTGACCCACACAGGATAGCTAGGTGTTGACCCACACAGGATCGCTAGGTGCTGACCCACACAGGATAGCTCAGTGCTGACCCACATAGGATCACTAGTTGCTGACCCACACAGGATTGCTCGTTGCTGACCCACACATGATCTCTCTTTATTCTTATCATCACAGCTAGATAAAGTTTTCCCACTCTACACCTATGGGTCATAACTTAAGTACAATAGTAAAGATGATTATATGTAAATACTAATTTATCTTACTATGTTAAGAGGCAGACCCACATAGGATCGTTCGCTTGTCTTCGAGAGGGTCTGCTCCATAAGCCATTAGTAAATACTCCAACTGCCATGAAGTCTAAAAAATAAGTATCTAAAAGGACCGCCGCATCATAGGGTCTCAATGCAACCGATGGTGTGTCAATCAGACGCTCGGTCTGAAAGTTATTAACCTTCTAGTCCCGAGGGCCCGGTTAGATTTTTGCTCAATCCAACCTGACTATTCCCTAAATTTATCTAAAACTCTAGTGAGGTATACCAAATGGACCATCTCTCCCCAAGGTTTCTATCACCGTAGATGATTCGTTAAACGGACGTCTAGTTCCAAAGATATGGATGAAAATGCATAAATGGGCCGAAGGGGGTTTGGGTCCGGTCCGACTCAGACCGACCCACTGGGTCCGGCCCAGCCCGCACTGGGCGGCCTCGCCTAGAAGTCCAACCCGTGAGGCCCGCGAGGGACCATGGGGTCACAGAGGCCACGAGGGTCCGGATGCTATGAGGGGGATATGAGGTGGCTCGGCGAGGCCGCGGGGCAGCGAGGCTGGTCGCGGGGGGCCGCGAGGGTGGTTCGGAGTGGCTCGGCCTGGCCCGGGGTGGTTCGGCTGGGAGGTGATGTGAGCGGTGGCTCGGCCGCAGAGGATGGAAGTTTGGTCGTGTGTCGGTGACCCGGCTATGAGGGATCTCGGTCGCGGAGGGTGGCGGCTCAGCCGTGGGAAGCGGAGGCCGCAGGGCAGCGGTTCCACGAGGCGACGATGGCCATGGGGCGGTGCCTTTGCATCTTCGCCTTCATCGTCGTTCTTGGGTTCCACCGGTGCCCACTGCCAGCACCAGACGCCTCCTTATTCCATCACCATGAACATATAAATCATCACAAGAATTGTGGAGAGGACATGCCATGTTAGTTTGGTCTGCCCTTTTTGTATTAGAGCGGTAGAAAGCAGCTATTATACTTGAATCACAAGAATATCAAGAACAGGTAAGGTAAAATAATTCAAACACCCTCCCTTGATGCCCCCACAATTAATCATTCCCAATCCCACAAAAAAACATTCGTGGATCAATTTTAAATAGAGACATGATCCGCGTTCGTTTTTTTAGAAGGGAAGAACATGGGAATATAAATCACTCATAAATAAACCCCTACCTTGTTTGATTCGCTGAAGAATTCCTACAGGGAAGGAGATGATATCATTGGAAAAATATGGATGTTAGTGACATCGATGTTTCCTTTATTGTCGGTTCGTTCTCCATTGGAGATCCTTTGACAGATTTTGGAGAAGAATTCATCAAAGGATAAGTGTTCTTCATTGACATTCTTCATTGGAGATATTTTCCCCCAAATATCCTTCCTCCCAATTCCACCAAAACAAATAGGTATCCCCCAAAATAATAGATTATTATATCTATTATTTAGTTTATGGGCACAAATTCAAAATAACCTAATTAATTAACTACGTTGGCACAATAAAGGTTGGTGGATTTGAAGAGGCTCCCCCACATTTAATAGGATGTTTGAGGGTTTATCCCATTAAAGGGGAGTTCAAGGGGGGTTTATACTCAGGTGGTCCCCACCTCCATGACCTATCAATGGAGGTTTAGGCTCGGGTGGTCCCCATCTATGTTGATAGGTTTTAGTTCAGGTGGTCCCCACCTCTCAACATCCAACTAGGGTTTCAAAATAAAAATAAAAAAAAAGATACACAATTTTATTTTTATTTTATTCTTTCATGAATAAAAAAAATCTATATTTCACCCTCGACCAACTACCATCAAGGTGAATGTCTCCTTAAGTGAATATTGGCACTATGAGTTCAATGGTGCCCTTGAATTTCAATTCTGAGCACCAGTTCAAATGTTATAAAAATCTGCTCGTACGTTTAATGAACGTACCTGAAAAAAAGTACAGAAATTCATTCCACACACACCGGGACTCAGAATCATGCGCCGTCAATTTTCACGGACTCATAAAATTTCTATTTAATTAAAAAAATTATATGGAAATTCTGGTTCTTTACATTCTCCCCACCTCAGGGCTTCACGTCCCCGTAAGCCACAACTCAAAACTAGGAAAAGATGTGGGGGTACTGAGCACGCATCTGAGCCTCCCGCTTCCATGTGCTCTTATAGAGGTTCCCGTGCTACCAAAAAAATGTGCACCAGAGGTATTGAACTCCCATAAAGGACCAACTCATGTCCATCCTCAATCTCCACTAGAACCTCTGTAAATGTTGCCCCATTGTCAACCTCTATCTATTCATGGTTGATGATGTGAGAAGGGTCGTGCACATATCTTCTCAGCTGGGATACTTGGAAGACATCATGCACCCAGTGTAAATAAGGTGGAAGATATAAGCAGTAAGACAACTCTCCAACTATATTAAGGATCTGAAAAGGTCTGATGAACCTCAAAGATAACTTTCCACCTCAGCCAAATCTCTGCAAACCTCATCGAGGTGAGACCCATAGAAAGACGTTGTCGCCATCCTCGAACTCTAGAGGTCTCCATATCCTATCAGAATATGACTTTTGCCTGCTCAGTGAAGTATTCATTTTCTCCTAGATGATCTTCACTTTCTCTTTGGTAGCCCGTACCATCTCTAGTCCCACGAGTGCTGACTCCCCTGGGTCAGTCCGGCACAAAGGGGATCCACAAGGTCGCCCGCACAATGCCTCAAAAGGTGCCATCCCAATGGTGGAGTGATAGATGTTGTTCTATGAAAACTACACTAACGGCAAGTGATCCTCCCAGCTATGACTAAAATCGAGAACACATGCATGCCACATGTCCTTGAGGGTCTGAATGTTCTGCTCAATCTGACCATCCGCCTGAGGATGGAAGGCGGTGCTCAAACGAAGATCTGTCCCAAAAGCCTCCTGCAACCCCTTCCATAGCCGGTAATTGAAACGCACATCACGATTGGAGAAAATCGTTGATGGTACTCCATGTAGTCACACAATCTGTTGTACATAGAGGCATCCCAAGATCTTTACTGGACCCTGCTCTCTGATCGGTAAGAAGTGGTCCGACTTGGTGAGTCATTTGATGATCCCCCAAATCGAGTCATGACCTCTAGACATACTTGGAAGTCCTATCACGAAGTCCCTAGATATCCCATACCACTTTAACTCTGGGAACTCTAAAGGCTGAACCAAGCCTTCTGGTACCTGATTCTCCGCCTTCACTTGCTGACATGTGAGGCATCAAGAGACAAACTTTGCTACTATTTTCTTTATTTTCGGCTACTAGTGTTGTCGTCAGAGGTCCTGGTACATCGTCGCCACTCCTGGATATATCGCTTGAGTGGATGTGTGGAACTACCTCAACACATCCTCCTAAAGCAACACTGGTACCATAATACTTCCTCTAAAGAGGATGAAATTCTCCCCACATTTAGAAAATCCATCAGGTTCTTGTCCTATGGATATCTGAGCACGTCGCATATCGCAGTCAACGTCCCCATGCTGCGCCTCCCTGAATCCCTAATGAAGTAGGGGAGTGACTGTAAGAGACTGAAGAAAAGATGATCTATCTCTATCCACAAAGGATATCTACAATGCGGCCAGCTATTCTGTCGCCTCACCTAGAAGCTGTATACCAATCCTCCTACTAAGGGCATCTTCTACAACATTCCCCTTATTAGGAGTATAGACTATCTCAAAGTCTTAGTCCTGGAGGAACTCAAGCCAACGTCGTTGTCTCAGGTTTAGGTCTTACTGAGAGAAGATATACCTGAGACTCTTGTGATCAGAGTACACTATAAAATGTTCGGCCATCAGATAATGTCGGCACATATTCAAGGTAAAGACCACTGCTGTTAACTCCAGGTCATGGTTAGTGTAGTTCTACTCGTGTTGTCTCAGCTGTCGAGAACCATATGAGATCACTGCTCTCTCCTACATTAGGACACATCTGAGCCCAGTCCCTGATGCGTCACAGTAGACTACGTACCCTACGCCCTCTTCTAGAAGCCTCATGATGGGGGCACTAATTAGCCTTTGCCTTAGCTATTGAAAACTCTACTGGAATTTCTTCTAACACACAAAGGCTTGACCCTTCTTCATCAATGCTGAATGTGGTGATGCAACTCTGGAGAAATATATCACAAACCTCTGGTAGTATTCAGCCAAACCTAGGAAACTTTGTACCTCCATCACACTCCTGGGTGGCTCCCAAGAAAGTACCTCCTTAATATTCACTGGATCTACTATAAATATAGCCTCCGAGATGAAATGTCCCAGAAAGTGAACCTCTCGGATCTAGAACTGGAACATCGAGAGCTTACCATAAAGATGGTGCTATCGGAGTGTGTCCAGTACTACCTGCAAATGATAGGCATGCTCCTCCTCAGTAGTTGAGTAGGTCAAAATGTCATTGATGAATACTACTACAAAGCGATCAAGTTATGGATGAAAGATCTTGTTCATGAGTCCCATGAACACTTCTGGAGCATTGGTTATGCCGAATGGCATAACCAAGAACTCATAGTGGCAGTACCAACATCTGAAATCCATATTCTGCACATCCTCATCTTACACTCTGAGCTGGTGATAGCCTGATCTGAGGTCTATCTTCGAGAACCATTGTATTCCCTTCAGCTGATCAAAGAGATCGTCAATCCTTGGGAGTGAGTATTGTTCTTCATGGTCACCTAGTTCATGCACTGATAGTCGACACCAAACCTCAGGCTCCCATCCGCCTTCTTGGCGAACAAAATCCGGGCTGCCCAAGTTGAAACACTGGGCTGGATGAATCCCTTCCACTATAAGTCCTCTAGCTGTACTTGCAGCTCACAAATCTCCATGGGAGCCATCCGATATGCTTTTGTAGATATCAGTGTTGTCCTGGGGTACATGTCATTGTAAAAGTCCACCTCTCTGTGTGGAGGTAGACCTGGAACATAATCAGGGAAAACATCTGTGTACTGGTCCACCATTAAAAAAGAACTCAGACTCTCCACATCTACCGCTCCGAGGTTAAGGCTAGCCAACGGATGTGTAATCCATTTACCCTCCACCAGGTTAGTCCTTCCTGCACTCCAAAAGCTCCCTTCTCGCCGATGAAGGTAAACCTAGTCCCATCCATGCAGACACACCGCACTTTGCACCTAATATAGTCAATCAGAGCATGGACTGTTGATAACTAGTCCATACCCAAGATAACGTCGTAAGGCCTCGACTCCACTACTAAGAGATCCCAACCAAAATACTCGCCTCCTAGAGTAATCTCACAATATCAGCACTATTGTGTAATCGTAGAATCTGCTCCAGTAGGAGTCTCTACCCGTAAGGATCGAGCCAACGGCTCCATCGGAATATCCGAGCTCCGAACGATGGTAGTGGAATGAAAATAATGACTAGAACCTGTGTCTATAAGTACTAAAGCTAAGGTGGAGTAGACACAGATTGTACATCGTATCATCTTTAGAGCGCCATGATCGTAGGCCTCAGGTGACTAGAGCTGAGCTCACCCCTATCCACCTGCTCCCTACGGTCGGGGTGGACCTCTTGGTGGTGGTGGTAACATCTTGAATCATCGCCCACCACCAGGTGCACGAACAACTCCACTTTCACATCCGCCTACTCTCTGCGGACCTCCTCGGTAGAATCTCTGTCTCTGCCTAGGTGGTCCCTTGACCGTCTGCTGATCATCCGTATGGCAGGTCGGACAGTCATGAGCCATGTGACCCTGCTCGTCGTATGCGTAACATTTCCCGCTCGTGGAATGATGTCTTTGCATCATGTTCCCTACACAACCAACCCTGAATCCTATGGTCGTCCACTGGTAGGTTTGGTCCTCTTGGACCTTTGTGTCATCTGTCTATTGCGAGCTGCAGAAGACTCTACTATATGACGACTGGTGGTGGGTCTCGCTATTGTTGACTGCTCATCAAGGAAACTCTCTAATAAGAGGGCTCTCTATTACACCCCCGCCTACGTCGGGATGCTGAGTGAGATCATCAATGTCCTAATCTCCCGCCTGAGCCCCTACTCGAGGGTCCAAGCCCTGAAGAATGGGACCTGCACCATATCTGTAGAGTAGCATTAGAGTTCAATGAACCTCACTGAATACTGAGCTATAGTCATACTGGCCTGCTTCAGATGAAGTAGCTCATGTATGCACATTGCATGAAGAGTCTTTGGAACAAACTCTACCTGAAACAGGCTCTCGAAGTCTATCTAGAGAAGCGTCACCTCATCATGAGCATGGAGCATCAATCTCCACCATCTTCCCGCTGCTGCCTGTAGAAGGCTGGTGGAAAGGATAACCATTAGATCAGATGGTGTCCCTACCAATCGGAAAACTCTCACCACAACCTCCATCCAATCCTCAGACGCCTGTGGGTCCATCTCTCACCTGAAATTGGGTGTCATTTGGAACTGGAACTTGTGAAACATGCTCAAGCGACGTTCACTCTCTACTACTCAGGCTGGTGGCATTGGTGGCCCAACGGGTAATGATACTGCCGGTGCTTCTGCTGGTGCCTTTACTGGAAGAGAGCCCTGCACTGAGGCCTCATCGCTCGGCGGGATATCAGTGCGTACTACTCTCTGAACCCTAGCTGGATATCTTCGTGGAGGCATCCTGAAAAGAAATAGTTATTCCACAGTCAATAAGTTATACCTGGTGAGCTGACTCAAAGAGTTCACAAAAAAACTCTTGAAAACATAGATGCAACCAATGTTTTCATTCACTAGGTATGAAATCAGAATTCAGCGTCCTCGTGTATGGATACGTCGACCACCACACCAACATTGGACTCCCAAAACTGATAACCACAAACACAACAATTAAAACTATTGTCATTAAAGGAAAGACCAGAGTCATTTATTCTACGGTAGAACTGACTCCTCTGATACCAATTTGTCAAGACCCGTCCCCAGGGCCCATGTCATGACTACCCCAAGCCCTCCTTCTATAGGCTAGGGGCTGGCGACTAGCACCAAAAGGCATAATCCCTAAAATTGGGAAGACATTTCCTTTATAACATGTAAGAAAATGAAACCAAGCACACATCAAGATACGAACTCAATTAAACTATCTAACAAAAGAGTACTGAAAGTAAAAGGTGCTAGAATACAAGCCCAACTGTAAAGGTACAAGTAAAACTGAAATAAATGAAATAAATCTTGGATCATCCAACAAGGATCCTACCTAAAGGGTAGGTACAGATCGTCTCCATATCTCTCCACATCCGTCCGTCTCCTCCGTTTACTGACTCGTCGTATGGTCCACCTCCGAGTACCATCCTGTCCTGGTACTCTCGTCCTCTGTCAGTGATGTCTGTCGTCTACACCAAAAACATCAAAGTATGGGAATAGCCCATGTAGGGGTTAGTATAATGATACTCAGTAGGGACCCTGAGAACCTCAAGGTCTCACAAAATCAACAAAGGATAAACCACAAATTAATTCAACTGATGACAACCCTACTTAGGTATATGCCTATACATATACCTAAGGTATCATGTATAACCATCTCAATCATGAGAAAAAATAGGGTCCATCCCAAAAAACCGAAGCTCAACTCTTCCACAAAGGAAGGAAAACCATAATGGAAAGTACCACATTGGTACAGCACTCGGAATAATACCACCAAGGTATTATCACGAAGGAAAGTACCACACATGTATGAATTTCGCTCACACCAGGTATAACTTAGGTACAATAATAGAGGTGATCAGATGTAACTACTGAATCATCTTAATCTGTTAAGTGGAAGACCTACACAAGATCACTCGGTGCTAACCCACACATGATAGCTAGGTGCTGACCCACACAAGATCGCTAGGTGCTGACTCACAAAGGATCACTCAGTGCTGAACCACATAGGATCACTAGTTGCTGACCCACACAGGATCGCTCTGTGCTAACCCACACAGGATCTATCTTCATTGTTCTCATCACAGCCAGCTATAGGGTTCCCTCTCTATGCCTGCTTTTCATAATATAAGTATAGTAGTAAATATGATTAGATGTAACTACTAATTCATATTACTATGTTAAGAGGCAGACCCACATAGGATCACTCTCTCGTCTCTGAGAGGGTCTGCTCTACAAGCCACTAGTCAATTCTCTAAATGCCATGAAGTCTCATGAAGAAGTATCTCAAAGGACCGACACATCATATGGGTCTCAACGCAACTGACGATGCATCAATCGGACACCCGATCTGAAAGCTATTATCATTGTAGTCTTGAGGTCCCAGTTTGATTTGTGCTCGATCCAACCCGACCGTTCCACAAATTTATCCAAAACTCTAGTAGGGTATACCAAAGGGACCATCTCGCTCCAAGTTTTCTGGCATCACAAACTGTTCTTCAAACAAACGTCTGGTGCCAAAGATAAGGATGAAAATGCATAATTGGGTTGTAGGGGGACCAGGTCCAGTCTGACCCGGCCCGACCCGGCCTGATCCGCTGGGTCCGGCCTAGCCTGCTGGGTCTGGCCCTTCCCACTGGGTCCAGCCCAGCCTGCACTAGGTGGCTCGTCCTGGCGTTCTAGACCATGAGGGCTGCGAGGGGCCACAGGGGTCACGAAGCCTGCCATAGCGCGTATGCCATGAGGGGGCTGCTGGAGGCCGCAGTGGCACGACTGGCTGTGAGGTGGCTCGGTGAGGCCGCGGGTGGCCGCGGGGCGGCACGGTAGGCCGTGGGGGGTCGTGAGGGCGGCATGGGGTGGCTCAGCCCGGCCCAGGGGGTTTGGCGGGGAGGTTCCATGAGCGGCGGCTCGGCCGTGGAGGATGGAGGCTCGGCCGCGGGGCGGCGGTGGCCGCGGGGCGACACCATTGCATCGTCACCTTCATCATCATTCTCGGGTTCCACCAGTGCCAACCGTCGGCAGCAGTCACTGTCTTCTTCCATCTCAATGAACTCACAAATCATCACAAGAATTGTGAAGAGGACGTTCCATGATAGTTTTGCCCGCACTCTCCGCATTAGAGAAGTAACAAGCGGCTATTATACTTGAATCGAAAGAATATCAAGAACGGTTAAGGGAAAATAATTCAAAAACCCTCCGTTCAAGCTCATGCAATTAGTCATTCTCAAAACCAAAAAATAAAAACTTTTTTGGATCAATCTAAAATAGAGATTTGATCCACGTTTATTGTTTTAGAAGGGAAGAACATGGTAATATAAAATCACTCATAAATAAACCCCTGCCTCATTTGATTCATTGAAGATTTCCCGTGAAGAAGGAGACAATGTCGTTGGAAAAAGGTGAACATTGGTGAAGTTGGCCTTTCCTCGATTTTCGGTTCATTCACTGTTGGATATCCTTTGGTGGATTTTGGAGAATAATTTGTCGAAGGAGAAGCCTTCTTCATTAACTTTCTTCATTGGAGATCTTTTCTCCCAAAGCTCCTTCCTCCCAATTCCAAAAAAAATTAATAGGTAGCCCCCAAAATTATATATTATGATATCTATTATTTAGTTTGTTGGCACAAATTTAAAATAGTCTAATTAATTAACTAAGTTGGCACAATAATGGTTGGTGGAGTTGAAGAGGCTCCCCCACATTTAATAGGTAGTTTGAGGGTTTCTCCCATTAAAGGGGAGTTCAAGGGGGTTTATACTCAGGTGGTCCCCACCACCATAACCTCACAAGGGAGGTTTAGGCTTAGGTGGTCCCCATGTATGTTGAGAGGTCTTAGTTCAGGTGGTCCCCACATCTCAAAATCCACATGGGATTTCCAAATAAAAGTAAAAATAAAAGCTACATAACTTTATTTTTATTTTATTTTTTCACGAATAACCCAAAATCTATCTTTCACCCTCGACCAACTGTCATCGAGGTGAAAGTCTCCTTAAGTGTGTACCAGTGCTGTGAGTTCAACGGTGTCCTCAGATTTCAATTATGAGCACCGGTTCAAAATTTATAAAAACACAGTTGTACGTTTACTGATCATACTAGAAAAAAAGATCATAAATTCATTCCGGGCACACCGGGCCTCAGAATCATGCGCCATCAATTTTCACAGTCTCATAAAATTCCCATTTAATTAAAAATAATAATTACATGGAAATTCGGGATCTATATAATATAACTAAAATATAAATGTTACACTAATTTTAATTTTTTATTTGTATTTTTCTAAATTAAATTCGTATAAGTGAAAAAATTAAGGTTTTTGCTATTCTTATAGATGGGATGAAATAACAAGTTTTAAAGTAGAAAGATATTCAATAGTTTTTTATTTTTTTTAACAATTTTATATTAAAATTAATCATAATGAACTAAATTGTAATATTAGATGTATAATTGATCTTATGTGATCTTAAATAAAATTTCAATTATAATTTAACATTAATATAAATTTAAACATAAGGGAAATTATTAACTGAAAAGCAGTATTTTTCATTAATCATCAAAACATGAAGTTTATTAGAAAAATCCAAAAAAATAATCCTACGCAAATATTGAAATTATAAATTAAAAAATTATGATTATTTTTTCAAATTAAATTTATAAATTTTTCTCATATTAGTTTAATTTTTTTCACACAGGTACATAAAAAGTAGCTTATTTGAGAAAAAAATATTTTTAAACATATGAGGACTTCACAAAAAATTATATCTTTCATCATAAATATGTTTTATTTATATAAACCCATTATAAAAAATATTTGAAAATTAGTTATCATTATTAATATTACTATGTTTAATGAATATATTATAATTACACCATTTAAATAATTATAACAATTAGAAGACATTTTGTAGAAACTCAGTGTTGCATGTAACATATACCAAGTCAGGGTTTCATGTTGTGTATGCGAAGAATGTGTTATGTGTAATGTACGCCAAGGACAAAGATATAATTTATGTTCTGTTTAGAGAAATATAAAATTTATGATTTTTTTGTGAATGATTAACTTGGTGTTGTGTATAATGAAATCAAAACACAATGATTTAATATAAAATAAACAATTTTATTTCTTATGTGAAATACAAAATATTGCAAAGGTTAAATTAATTAAATAATAATAATTCACAAAATCTTGACATTTCTTAGTCATTATAAAAATTCATGATCTAATCATAATTTCCTTGGAAAAGATAAGATGAATCATACTAGTGATGCCTCTACTAAGACATTATTAATAAATGGAAAGGTTTAAACTTGACAACCATATAATATGGCATGCATGCTATTTTCACTCATTGAACTTCTCAATGCCTTGAAGAATTATCTATAGCTGGTTCCCACCCCTCACTTATATATATCTAAGTAATTCCTCATATATTGAAGAAAAATATAAAATATAATCATTATGTTTTAACAGTCAATAAATATCTGTAATGAATCTATAATAAGAAACACAAACATTTTCTTAGTAAATGGCATAACTGTTATAATATGCTTACATAAACTATAAATATATATTTAAATGGTATAAAATTTTGATAAAAATTAAATGATAAATTTGTACATAATATAAATGAATATGAATATAATTTTATAATGATAATGGAGAGTGATAAATAACTTATTCATAAGAAAATTAATTTTCTCGAAGTAAGGTATAATCCACAAGTATGTAAAGTATGATAAAAGTCTATAAATTCATAAAAAATAAAGGTTTCAAAAAAGAATTTTTTTAATTAGAGAATAAAATGGAACTGGAACATTAAAAATTAGTTTTTTATTACTTTTTTTTAACTTTGTTATAAAAATGATATTTTAAATCACTTCCAAAATTATTTTCAACTATTTAAAAAATAATGACCTTTTATTTAAATTAAAAAATTCACAGAATAATATAAAAAGAATTTATTTTAAGAAATATGTAAAATTTTTGAGGAATATAAATGAAGAATAATAGTCATAGAAGTAGGAATAACCATTTACATTGTATATTTAAAAAATATTTTTTTTTCATTTTTTAATAAAATGTCAAAAAATAAATTTTCTGAATAATCATTAAATGAATGCTTAAAAAAAATTGCGACTAACGTAAAATTTATTGTATAATAAGTTTAATATTTTAATTGGGAGTAAATAATAAAATTCTTTAAATAATATTAATAACATAGATATGGAGGAAAAAAATTTCTAGTAGAAAATAAGAGATAACATCAGTATCCCATAAGTGTATAACTTACATAATTACTATTGATCCAAAAAGAGAAGAATTAAAAAAAATAAAAATTTGAACCTAAAAAATAAAAATGATGTTTTTAAGTGACTAGGGTCATTTAAATTCCCCAATGTAAATCTGTACATAAACAAACCCATAATAAAATGATATTGTAATAGAAATACCTTACAATGGATATCTACTTAATTGTACATATATGATCCTTATAAACAAGGATTTTATAATTTTTACTCACTCATACTATAATAATATTCATACTTAGCATACCATTTATGACTCAATTAAAACATATCATCATCTTTTAATTGACAATTCTTCATTAACATCATCATTCTGGGTGTTAACTATTCTATTTTCATGAATGTTTCAGTTTTCTAATCTTAGTTCCTACATAATGTTCATCATATAATAATTTAAATAATTGTAACAATGATATAAATATCATATTTATTATATATATATATATAATCATCCATTCATGGTGGTAGTAGAAAAATTATTCACATCGCTTCATGGAGGAGGAAGTCTAAACATACACACGAGCGATGTTATCATTTTTCTAATAGATTGAAGGGCAAGAAGGTAGATGATATATTATATTTAAAAATTAATATTTATTTAAATCAATTAAATATATATATATATATAGTAATTTCCTATTTATAACCATACCTGAATTTCATTGATGAAAAATGATACACATCCTTCCGTGGAGGTGGTAGTCCACATACACCAACAAATGATGAAATCATTTTATATATGATGAAAAGAAGATAGAAAATGGATGAAACATTGAAATTAAAACATATAATCATGGTAAATATAATGGATTAATCATTTTAATAAGTTCATTGAATGTTTTTAGGAGGATTAAAAAGAAAGGAAGTGTAAAATCTATGTAAGAACATATACAACTTCTTTTGGTAACCACATTTGGTTTAGAACCTAATCCTTGTTAAAGTGGTACTTTGAGAGTAAAAAACATTTACGATAAGAAAAATGTTATTATTAAGGTATTTGTGTATGTATTTCCATGATAAGTTGGTCAATATGAATGGATAAGATAAGAGAGAAAGTTCTCTTTTATATTTGAGGTGTGTGACGAACTTGTAAATACTTGAATCTTTTTTATATAATAGATGTATTACTGAAGTAAAGTGGATAAAAAATATAAAATAATATAATATGAAATGGTTTGGGTAAAAATAAAACGAAATAAATATATTTGATCATTTATTTTGTTATTTTGAAGCCTTATCCCTTTATTTTAATCCCATTAACTCATTTTATCTGTAACCAAGGTGATAAAAATTTACTATGGTTACAAATCATTGTGAAAAATAATAATTTCACCATATTAAATAATATTAAATATGATTATTCCAAATATTTAACAAATTTAACATGATTATAATGTTATAATTCATTGAAATTACATTCAATATAAATATTCAATTTGTAACAACAAACCATAATTATAAAAATATCTATTTTATGCATAAAATGATTGTATACCAAAATAAAATATAATTTTTATTAAAATGATTGTACTTTTATTAATTTAAAAAAATGATACTTATTTTAACTCTAAACCCAAAAAATATAAATAAACCTTTTGAAAACTTGATTAAGGGAGAAGAATGAAAAATAGTTTTTGTTTGAATAAAAAATTACTTAAATCAACAATATATTAAACATAAATTTCTAAGGTCAACATTATATTTTTAAATGCATTATAATACATATAATATATTTAATTTTTATAGATTTTTTAATGAAATATAAATAATTTTTTATATCATTATAATGTTTTAAATTCTACAGTTGTTTTAAAAGTTTCATTTTTTACTATTCAAAAAAAATATCAACAATATTTCAAAATTTTAAAAAATAATCTGTATACTTATTTTCACTTTATTAATTCAAAAATAATATTCAATTAATAATTTTAAAATAATAAAATTTTTGAATTTATTTTTTCAATAACAATATTGTATAAAACAATGTGAATTAATTTATAGGTTCTTTGAATTGAAAAATATACTTACTAAAATTGAAGCTTGGGAGTTAAATTCTTCTCCGTTCAAACATTTAATAACTAAATTTTATATAATTTAGTGTAATGAAAAATAATGGGTATTTCCTCACCATAAGTTCTCCATGATCTACCATTTTCTCTCCATTCTTATAATTTCATTATATTTTCTATAGCAGTAGAGTCATTTGATTCTGCAACACTTGTTCTATAGTCTCAAAAATGAAGATAAAATCATCAAAATATCATATATTAGGATGCAATTATATATATTTAGAGTTGATTAAGTGAATTTTATTTTGAATATACTTATTGAGTTAAGATATTTGGAACACATCATGGACTTCAAAGATGTTGGGTGCCAGTGCAAAATGACATGTAACAACTACAATTATTTCTAAAATATCAAAAACCCAAATATAACTAATAATTAGTTTCCATTTTTTCCAAAACATACAATAAACTTCCATGGATATAAATTCATCAAACATTATCCCCTATGTGATATTATAGATCATTCCATTCATTATCAGTATATTTTTATCCTGTTATAAGTAACCTTCATAAGACTCTGAATAGTTTTAACTATCATTATTGTTTCCTTAATAAGCTCAAGGCCTAAAATTATCCTTTCCCAAATTCATATCAACATGTTAGTGTATGATATTTTTTACCATGAAATTATTCATACAATTCCATTTGAATACTTTAATAGAATTTTTTGTTTCGAAAAAAATTAACTAAAGGTAAAAAAATGATCCCATGTACCTTGATTGTAATGTAAGCATTCCATTATAATAATTATAATGTTTGAATAATACTTTTAGATTATCTTTCTGTATAAATAAGATAATAAGTAATAAATTGTAACTTGGTGTTTATATCCTTCTGAATACTTTCCCATAAATTTGTTTTTAATTGTGGACATGATAAGATATAATAAAAATTGGTTCACTATGAATTATAACATCTTTATTAACATATATTTGTGTGAGTAACTCAAGAGGTAAATAAGTATAATAAGGATATTTTTATACTTGGAAGGTGGTTAAAAATAACCCATATGAAATAATTCCTTCCATGAGTCATTGTAATTACAATGAAATTGTCCATTATAATATCATCCAATCTACACACATGAATAGTTAAAGGTTATAGGACTTATTGAAGATACTATCTTGCATCCTTTAGTTGTTTAAATAAATCCACATTTTATATAGTCTAAAATTTAATATTTTATAATTTCCCTCAAAAAATGTTTTTTAAAATTCAAATACATTTTGGTACCACCAGGGTTTATAATGAAATTTTTGAAATTATATTCATCAAGAAACATCCTCTTTATCTCAGGTATTAATAAAACACATATATATCTTCTATAATTTGGCACACTATTATCATAAAAAAGTCTTACATATTCCCATGATTTTTGGATTTTATTTTCTATTGTAAATTTTTTTTCATAAATCTGAGACCTTTTTATCATTTCTAATAATGGTGGTTTTGGTAATAATTTTGTGAATAATATATGTTTTCCCTTCAACAATGATTCTCATATCAATATTCAATGGGATCTTTTCAAATTCAAATTGTAGTCATTACTCCCTGATATTTCCTACTCAACACTTAATCCTTATTTTTCATTCATAGTGTGGTAGTGTATTGATAAATCATTGTCCCTAAGCTTCATTAGCCATATCCTATATCTTATGTTGAGTTATTTTGGAATTTTTTTTAATATTTTATGGTCTCTATATATCTTACATATTTCAACATATAGACAATTCCTTAACATGTGTAATGAAAATTTTATTATTTCACAATCAAGATCATGGATTGGATAATTATATTTGTTGATATTTAAAAATCTATATTCATAAGGAAAATATCTATCATTAAAAAAATGGACTCATGAAAGTTCATTCTCTGATGTATCACTATATACAACAAAACCATTGCTTCCTAATTGTAATTTGAATACCAGTGTGTTAATCAATCTCATATTTTATTCTTCAAAACATTCTTTATGTTCCTATAATCATATTAACATAACCCCTTTACATGTCAACATTGTTAATGGGTATTCTAAATAAGAATCATTTTTTACAATTAATCAATAACAACCTTCTAATCCATGGACTCTACATAGATTAGTTATATTTATTAGAGTTATCCACTAAATATCTACCTTTATCCTTAAAGGATCAAAAGATATTTCATCCTTAAAAATAATATAGAAATGAAAAGCAACATAATTTATCCATAATTAACACTTAAAATGTTTTCCATACATATATTTTTCTATAATAAACTCAATAATGATTTAAAAATAACTCTTATTATCAATATAGAATTTATGGTATACCAATATAACATCAATTAATACCAAAATTAAATTATAAGGAAAATCATTAAATAATATATTCCTCATATCAATAAAACAAATATGGTTTATTAGTCAAACCAAAGTCCATTAATACTAATTTATAATTCACATACCTTTTATGATATGATGTCCTTATAATATGTTCTTTCTTTACTCATAGTTGATTACACCCAAAATAGAGATAACTATTTGGAAAATATTCATCTCCTTTCATTTGATCAAATAATTCATCCAAGGGATGTAGATGATAATTTTTCTTCATACTAATGGAATTAATTTTCCTTTAATAATTGAACAACCTCATAAACCCATCATTGTCATTAACAAAAAGAACATGGGATAACAATGGTGAAACAATTGTGAGAATGAATCCCTTATTACAAAAATCATGAAGTTATTTTTTCATTTCTACTAGTTCTACCATGTACATTTAATAGGGAGTATTATATATAAGTTTTTTCATATGATTTGAGTTTAATAAAAAAACCCTAATTCATGCTTCAGTTGATTTCCAATGAACTCTTTAGTAAACAAATCAATTTATTGATGCACAATATGTATATCTTCTATTATAAGGATGCCATTAGCAACTAGAGGTTTTATCTTGTCTTCTAAAAAATTATCATATTATATTTTTAAATCCAATATGTTACAAATATTATACCAAATTCAAACACAGATATTACAACCATATTTATAAACGATGTATATTTATGCATCACAATAGAAACTAACTGATATAACTTCATTATAATAATATTTCCACAAGAATTATTTATTGAAAGTTACCTTCTTTATTTTATAGGGAATGATTTAATATTAATGGAAAACATGGAAAAAATAAATGATTATGAAAATCCAAAATAAAATAAAACAACAGCTAAATTTGAGTTTATGATGAACTAACCCGCCAACATATATTTAAGGACTTCAAATTTAGCTGTAGTATTCATATAAGTTTGAACTTTTGCTCTTGAACTCTTCCTTGGGTGGTTCCCTTGAAAATTTATACATTGTTTTTAATAATTCCACTTTTCATTATAGATAATGGATTAGTTAGTATTGGTTTCTTTATTTCCCTTTCATTTGTTATTCTTACGACCCTTTTGCTTACACATGAATCAAAATCATATTCTCATTATATAGGTAAATGGGTGTTTCCTTCAACAATTATCACATATTATAAATACCTTCATCCTTTATATATTTTTAACTAATTTATTTTCACATAGTTCTCATATTCTCACATATTTTCTTTATTTCCCCTAAATATATAAGAATTAGATAATTTCTTATCCATTTTTTTGAATCTTGTAACAATATCATCATATGATGAAAAAATTTTAGAAACCATTCCATTTATAGAGTCATATTAATCATGAATATGAAATGGATAATCCTATTTTTTTAGATTACATATATGTTTCATAACATGTATGGAGAACCATGTAATGTTATCATCATACTATACAACACTTTCTTCTTCACTCTAAATTAAATTGAGGAAAAACAACTCTATTTTAAATTTTTGATCTTTAGGATTGTTTTTTTAAGAATGTCACATTAAAACTTCTACATTCCATACATCATATTTTAACTTACTCCCTAATATTCTTGATCAATGAGCAATATTTATCATTATCTCATTTAAAAAAAATACATTTTCAAAATAACAATTTCTTTTTTATTACTTCCCTTGGGAAGAAATATATTTTTGAGGTTCTTAGTACATTATTTATATAACAATTGATTACTTGTTATGATAAAATTTGGAGGCTCTTTTCACATTAAAAAAATAAAACATAGGTGAATCATGTTGTATAACAACACGTTTCAATATATGAAAAAGGTTTTCTTTAATAATAGGAGTTAGTTACACTAATACGTCATTGATCATCTTAGTTATACCACCAAAAATATTAGTTTACTCAGTATAAAAATCCCTACATTAATGATGAGTATTTATTCCTTTATTTCCAATAGGAACCATCTCTAAAAAATTTAACTGAAACATTAAAAAGAAATTTTGTTAATGTTTTTATAACTTTTTTTACAAAGTAATTTATAAATTACTTTTAAACATTTTTTAAACTTTTAGAAATTAATTCATTTTAATTTTAATTTAAAAACTAAAATTTCATATAATAATCTAAATATTATATTCTTTTAAAAACCATTGAATCTTATAGAAGAAGATAAAAATAGAATAATATCCATTTTATGGGTAAAGTTTTTTCCACTATATAAAATAAAATGTTCATTTTTTTATCATTTTGTAAAAAAAATCTATAATACCCATTTCAAAAAAATCATTAGAATATTTATTATTAATTTTTATTTAATTATTATTTTTAAATGGATTGAAATATTTATTATTGTGTAAATAATAAAATCCATTAAGTAATATGATGGGTAAGGATATGGAGGGAAAATATTTTAGACTAAAAAGAAGAGATATGGTCAGTATTCATTACAATTAACTTACTTATTAGTTATTGATCTAATAAGAGAGGAAATGGAAAATAAAACTGTAAATAATAATAATAATAATAATAATAATAATAAAATATTTAATTGGATTGGGTTTATGATATTTGGATTATATAATTTTCCCAAAGGAAATATAGAAATAATTTTTTTCAAATAAAATGAGATTATAATAAAAATCCATCACCTTGGGTTTCTGTTTAGTTATATATGTTTTATCTTTATTTATAGAGAATTTTAATTAATAAATACTACGAAAACCATATTAATACTTATAATTCTACATATTATTATATTATAACATCTCACCACTTATAAATTAACAATTATTCATTAGTGTCATCATTTTAGTTGTTAGATATTTTTTCATGTATGTTTTGGTTTAGAGGCCTTATTTCTTAATTCATAGCCTTGGTTTCATAATCCACAGAATATTAATCATTATATAAGGATCAAATTTTTTCATTATATATAGTTTTAAAATCTTAAATTCATGGTGGTAATATTAAATTGAATCACATCGCTTTGTGGAGGTGTTAGTCCACATGTATGCACATGTGATGTTATTATTTTATAAAAGATGGATGGGTAAGAAGATTTATGATATATATTCTTCCCTATGGATGTGACCAACATATTACATGAATAAAAGTCAATAATTCATTCCAATACATACCAAAACCTATTTATGGTTATAATTTTACAAAATTATTTAAAAAAATTACTAATAATAACCCATGTCTTCTTTTACTAATATACATTTTTATACTATATGAGAAAATTATTAATCCATAATAAATTTGTATCATATACAAAGAATTATACAATATATATATCTTATTAAAAATATCATATGTAATAAATTATTCATAAATTATGGGAAAGGAACCATAATAAAGAGTGAGAACAAATACTTAGTAAGGGATTGCTTAATTGATAAAACTCAATGATCACAAGTGATCCTAAGATAAACATTTGGATACTAGAATTTCAAAATGAAAAATTAACATAATATATAGAATTCGTACAGAATAAGTCATGGACCATGATATAATAAATATAGCACGAAGCAATTGAATAAATAAACCCTTGTAAAATGATCTTAGAAATATAATATTTTCCCCTCAACATAATGAATAACATCATTAACATAAGTCAAGGTACACTCCCTAGAACATCATAACATAGTTGAAAAAGTCCCATGGTATGATATAGATCTTCTATAAGGGTACTTCTTTGTTAAAATTTTAGTTTAAAATGTATTTTATGGTTGAATATGTGTTTCTCGAGTGCTTGAAAATTAATGAGAGTGTTCTGGAGATATGAGACATGAAAAGAAGAGAAATTTTTCCAATAGTGCATAGCACGTAGTTGTCGCATAGTCAGTGAAAACTATGCACCTGAATTAGGAACCTGTGCAATATGGGAAGTTTTTAGGATATAGGGATAGACCATAGTAACTGCATGGTTTTAAAAACCATAAAGATTCATCTAGGAAACCATGCGACATGGATCCTCTTAGACAGATGGAGCTGCATGGTTGGTGCACGGATTGGAAACCATGTTTCCAAACCGTGCGACCTGTAAAAAGTGAGAAAATCCCCTTCTTCCCTTACGAACTTATTTAATCCTCCCCTAATTTGTCCTCTCATTAATACCCCTCTACCATATGTGATACACTAACATCCCCATCTCCCTCCATGGATGATTCTCCTTCGATTCTTAGATGTTGGGAGTATTTTTGTGTGTGAATTGATGATCTTAGTGAGTATAAAAATCCTATTTGCTCTATTGCCTGGATTTGGGATTGTGAAAACTATCCTCTTCTTCCAAAACTCTGAAAACATAATTTTCATATAATATAATAGGATATTTATTTAGTGGTTGTTTCATTTCAAATCATGGGTGGAGGTTAAGCAAGCCTTCATCAATGGTGATTTGGTATGTGGTTTTAATCTTTTCCCCATAGTCATGATGTGTTATATGTGCATTTGGTTATCCTATTTCACTTACATGTTTCATTTGGATGTATTGGGTTAAATAAAGTGAATTGGAATTTATATTAAGGTGTGATCCACTTTATAACCCCTATTGGGTTCGTCGATGATGTGAGACTGAACATACAGCTACGCATGGGGTAATATGGGGCCTTGTAGTTAGTGAAACATATTAGTGAACATTGAGATATGGGTATTAAGAGAGTAAGTGGGTAATAAAAATGTAATTTGTTTTTGGTTAGGGTTAATGGGTTAACTAAAACAATTATGTGTTTGATTTTTTAAATTATTATGTTGGTTTGAAATGGTTTCATTGACTTGTTTTGGTGATTTTACCTGATTACAAATTTAATGATATAAAATGATGATTGTAGGTGAGAAATATTTTTGAAAGAAGATTTTGATTTCAAAGTTATTTTTAAAATGTTTTCCTAATGAAATTTAAAATGATTTTTTGAAATGAGGGGAAGCTCCCATTTATGTAAAGATGGTTTAATGGTTGTTTGGGATAGTTGAAATATAAATTAAAGACTTTTTCATGTTTTAGTTTTTAAGGATGAATAACCTTGTTTTAAAGGGTGGCATAAAGATGTTTCCTCACAAGAAATTTTAATTTTTTTTATCCGTGATGTAGACATACTGGTCCAATATAACAATAATATTTAAATTTATTTATGTACTAATGTTATTGAACCCATGAAAATAATGTTGGCATGATAACATAGTTTTGATATGAACTATATGATGATTGTGATTAGTTGATGACATCACATAAGGGGGCATTAGGTATAATTATATAAGGGATTTATAGTTATGATTTGTGTTGGTAAATTGGAAATGGTTTGTAAATGAGATTAGTGTTGGTTGTTTTTAAATGACTTCATGGAATATGGGTGTGTTGGGTATAATGTAAATGTTTCAATGAGAAATTATTTTCAAATGGTAATTATGTCAGTGGGGTAAGGTAAAAGTTTGATTCATGTGTTAAATAAAATTTTAAATGTGATTTTAGTTTGTGTGGATTAAGTTTGTTATGTGATATGGAATATTTGGTTAATTTTTATATGTAAGCATGTGCATAGGTCATATTAGTGTGGTGTATTGACTAAGGTTCTACACACATGGGTGATGTTAGATTGAGGCTCTATAATCAACCCCACAATTCACCATTTAGGGAATTGGATAGAACTCTATTCCCTTAACAATCTCATTCCACCCAAACTAAGGGTTTGAGGTGAGGATAATGTGTTTTTTGTGATGTGATTATCCCTACTATGATATGGAATTGATTTAATCACTTATTCATGTTAATTAAATAGAATAAGACATGATTTATATGATTTGAATGCCTAACCCATGGATCAAATTATGAGAAAAAATCAAATAAATATTGTTAACTAATGGGCATGTGATAGTCTGTGATTAGTGAACATCACATATGGTTAAAAGTGTGTGAAATCCCTTATTACTTGATTTAGAAACCTATTGTGACTTGAGATAGTTTTATTGACTGGTTTTCTCTAGAGAACATAATGGGTAAAAATGGATATTAAATAGTTACAAAAATGTTTTCCCTATTTCCTTGTTTATCTGTTGCACATGTTACCCACATACACATTTACAAAGACAGGATATTGGTTTAAATAAAAATTTTGGTGGCCTATTGAGTTATACTCATGCCCTGATTGGGCCGACATGAAAGTTGGGTACATGATAATATGTAATGTGTTTTCAGGTACATGTTCCAACAGGGATCTAGAATTTGGATGTCTATGGGATAATGGGATGGAGAATGGAAGTTTAGAATCAAGTTGGGTATCAGGGTTAGGTTAGAGTGTTTTTACTATTTTTATCTTGTTTTATATTGTATGAATTATTGTCATGTAGAATGTTCACTAGATTTTATTATATAATTTTCCCTTGGTTACTTTTGGGTAATATTGTGTGTTTTCCATTTCTTGTTCCAATTGGTAATTTTATCTATTGATACTACATCTATTTTGGATACACTATGATTAGTGGGTATAGTCTCCCCATGTTCATATTTAGACCATTGCTTCTAGTTGGTATCCTCTGGTATATGGGGAGGTACGCCTGAGGTCATGTGATGACCCGACCTAGAGCATCAGTTATAGTGGCATCCGAGTTGGGGACGTTACACCCATAGTGGATTAGGTCCACTCCTTGTTCCCATAATAAACATATCCTTATATATAAGTCTCTACTTAATTCATTGATGGTATATATAATTACCATCAGACCAATTACATCAAATTATGTACATGCATAAATTTTCTATATAGAAAAATTTATAATTTATTCAAAGAAATATTAAACCAAGTAATAATTTGGTATTATAATTATTTAACAATGTTTACTATAATATATCTAGAGAAATAAGGTTTATGGTAGTAAAGAACATATACCTAGTTAATAAAAAATACTAGTACTATGTTGACATATATGTGAAAACAACTTTTGAAAAATAATTCACAAATGGTATAATAAATGATATTAAGAATTGGTGTCGACTGAGTTTAATTCAAAAAAATATATATCATGTAAATTATACTGAAAATTTTGAAATAGAAACCCCATTAAGGTAATTCCATTTAAAAATTAAATGTAAAATTATATAAGAAAATATAAAATACTTTTTATAAATAACTTCTATCTTTTTTCGTAAAAGATGATGTTATTGGTCATTTTCGAAATGCATTTTAAAATAGATGAAACTAAATCCATTGTAAAAATTCATTTTAAAAATACACATCAATAATAGAGACTATAAATTTAATTAAAGATTTATCATTTGTATTTTTAGAGTTAAATACAAACCTCTTATTATATTGTTGAATAAAACACCCTTTTTATACAATTACTGAAAACCCACATCTTAAAAACAATGGGAAAAATATTTTTGAAAATGGTTAAGGAGATGTAATAAAGAAATAATAAATAAAAAATTCTCATTATTCTAAATATTAATGCAAAAAACTTTAGGGAAGAATAAAACACATACATGAATGATAAAATATCATTTAAATTTATGGGAATTATTCTTATCATAGTTTAATTTTCATGAAGGAATAGAATTAATAAATAAGAATGATTTGTTACCCATAATAATTTCAGAAGATAGAAATATGGAATACCATATTAAATTAAATATTAAGTTCAAGGTGAAACATTATAACTAAATATATAAGGTCACGTTATGAAAACCCTCTTATATTTTAGGGAAGATATCAACCATAGTCTAAAGCCATGAAGAAAATGATTGGAAGCTAAGTTTCCATGATCAAATATAATTTATTATAGTATAAGTAAATGGGTATTATTTACACCATTATAATGAATATTGGTGCATCATATAAATTCATGAATCAATAAAGGGTTATAGATATTGAGACCCTTATAGTTTGAGTAACATTTTAATCAAAACCAATTTAAAATTTGGTATATTTTTAAATGATATCTATTTAAATAAGGTAGGAAATATGGATCTTAAAACCCCATGATTATATTAATAAAAATTTATTATATATTAATCTCCCCATATTATAGTTATTATAGTTCAATTTAAGAAATATGTCGCAAGAAATTGAATTTGAGGCAAAGATCCGATTAACTCAACTACATATTAGTCAAAATGAATTCTAAACTCTTATATTACAAAATTATCTTTCATAATAACAAATTTCATGAACTTTTTCATATATATATATAATTTTATAAACATGATTTATAATCATTATCTACATGTATATTAGTCATTCATTATCATTTTTTTGATTTTGTTTGTGGGAAATCTTGTCAGGTTTGAACTAGATTCATAATAACAGTGTTGTTACTCATTATTCTACTAAATTAAATAATAAAAATATTAGTGAAATTTATGTTTTATAATTATTTATAATTTTTTAATTTCATTCTATGGGGGTTTGGGTATAATCTGTAAAGTTGAATTTTGTTAAGGTTATGTTTCGATGATTCTAAATGAAAAATAATTTATTTCATAAATAATGAGTTAATTGTTTAAATTACCATTCCTAAAAATGAAATAATTTTTTAATCATTTATATAATGTATTATAATAAATTATTTTCCAATATTCATTCATTATATAAATTTATAGCATCACTCAAGCAGGTAGTTAAACTAACCTAAACAAGAACATTCCATAATTAACAGATGATTATAAAGCGATTTAGTTAAAATATCATTATAAAAGAAAAATAATGTCATATATAGTGTTTATTAGTGTGATATATCATATTTTTTTAATTATAATTATTATAATAAAACCTATGTGATGCTATTTTGTAGTATGAAGAAATAAATTTTTATTAGTATAGAATTTTGTATAATTGATTTACCATTGTTGTTTATTACTCAAACTATTAATTGGTTGTCCATTTTTTCGTCAACGTAACAAAATAATTTCATAAAATATTATATTTTCCATTAAAATAATTATCATGAAGAACTATCTAAATAATTTATGAAAATAATAACAAAAATAAATAATTTCATAGTAGTGGTAGTCTACACATATTAGTGGACGATGATTTCAATTTCCATAGAATAGGGAAAAGTTATAATAAGGTTTATCATTTTAGGAACTAAAATATGTAATAAATATTATACATACATATTAAATTTTCTATCATGTACATCCTTTTAATATTGTCATTTAAAATGAAACATGTTGCCTCGTGGAGGTGGTAGTCCGTATAATGAATATAATATGGTTTCATTTTTTAAGAAAATGGAATAGTGGTTAATGCATATGATATAATTATAATAACATAAGATTATAATCGTGATATTTATTTTATTAATTAATTTTTTTTAATTAAATTTAAGGAGGAAGAATTGAACATAATTAAATATAAATGATAAAGGAGAACTTCGAAATTTTTACCACATGTATAAGATTATATACTTTTCGAAGGGGGTTATTCCTTTGCGTAATAGTATTTTTGAGAGGAATAATACTTATTGATGTTGGATAGAAATTTTTAATAGAGGTTTGGATATATTTTGGGAGGAAGTAAGTGGGTTGCTGTGTGAGGGGAAGTGTAGAAAAGAGTTCTCCATTTATATGTTAAAAGGGATGAAATTTTTTTAAATAACAAAAAATTTTCAATAATAGGAAGTCAAGATTAAGAATATTGGATTGAAATTTATAAAAAAATGTATAGGTGAATATATAAGGCCAATATAGGCCTCAACCACCCAATACCACACATTTTTTACTGTTTTTATATCATTACCATTAGATTTTTATTCTTTTACATTTTAAATTTTACCATGGTGACTAGTTTCCACCTAAGGTAATTTATCTATTATGCCCAATAATAAATTGTAATTATTATATAATTTTGACCTAATGATTCAAAATTTTAAATCAATTTCTTTTGATAAAATTAAACAATAAATCAAAACTAATTCTTAAATACGAAATGTATAATAAATTAAATTTTTTATTTTAATATAACATAAGATATTAAATGTTAAATATGGGTTTGTAAATGTAAAAAAAAATTAAATTTATAAATTAACTTATAAATTATATATTTTGTCTTTCAAAAATGTTTCATTAATTTTCATTTCATACTTATGTACAAATAGTTTCATAAAAGTCATTCTATTTATAAAAATTATATTATTCCATATTCACAAAAAAATAGATCTTCCTAGAAAAATAAAATATATTCTTCTTAAATTAATATTTAAATTTCTAATAAAAATGAATTTTATTTTTAAGAATTAAATTTCTATAATTTTATATGTTAAATATTAAATAGAATCATAAAATAAAATTATAAACTATTTTTATAGAAGAATAACTTTTCTGAAATGTATATTGTTCTTATTCATTGTTTTTATGAAACACTAATTATAAGGACCCTGCCTTAAACATTACTTAATCTTGGGGTATTTCAAGAATTCACATTGAGAATCTTTTCAGGTTTAGAGTTGTAGAGAATTAGATCATAAATCATGCATTACATTCCACCTTTAAACAAGGTGGTTACATCAAAGACAATATTCTTTTTTTTTCATCAAAGGAAACATATTTAAAATAAAACATGGATTCCTTCTTGAAACTTCATCGACACTATCATCACATCAGGTACTTTTACCTTGACCTGTGAAAAACATTTCAAAAACATGGGATGAGCATAAAGAGCTCAGTAAGGGATATAAAAATACAGAAAGAAAACATTAATCCATGTATAGATAAGAATCAATGAAATCATACTTTACTCATAAAACATAAGAACTTTAACATACCTCAAGAACTCATAAGATTTATGAATAACTCATAGAAATAATAATAAATAAAGGTAACTTGAAGAATTCATAACATTCTTACGTATGGAGTAACCCTCATGGTTACGTTTGGAATACCCATCAAAGTATATTCCCTAAATCTCTCCGGAGTAACCTTAGCGTTGAACTCCTTCACGTTACCCAATGCATTGGAGAGCTATCTCGGGCTCACCCACCCTTAGTTTATCACCAAACCACATGACTTCATAAACAATTCCCATGAACCATAACATAATCGTATCACATAAAACATGCATAAAGGAAACAAAACATTTCCACATTTCAATCACAAGATATCAATAAAACACATTGAAATATTCAAAAAATTATCAAAACCATTTTCAATACCGAAATAAAATAAAAGTAAAACATGGTATTTATTTCTCATTTAAAAGAGTTATGTCTTGTAGAGGAAGCCGAAACTCAAATAATGGTCATTGCGGCAGAGATTTCATTGTCGCCACAAACATAAGACAAAAACATTCCCTTTTTTCATTTAGTAAAATTCTTCGTGAAAAAATATTCGTTTTAAATGAAATTAAAAGTCAAAAGGGTTTATTATACAACTAATAAAATTGGTTCATATATAAATTGATGTATGCCTCAATGAAAGGAGATTGAGACGAAGTCCCTTACCTCAAGTCCGACTTGTCTTGTTCATTTCTTTATATTATTGAATAATAATATTTGGCCAATTTATAATTTCTTAAGGACTTCCTTTAAATTTTATTATTCAATTATATAACATATTATCATGTTATAATAATTAGTTATTTATGTGAGTTTATATCATACGTTTTGTTGATGTTCGGTACATGAGTCAAAAATGAACTTGTTTGAAAGGAATATCCCATGTAGTTATAAGTACATAATCTAAAGAATGGTATTAATGATTTAAATATCATATATATCCAGTATATATTCATTTTATACTATTCCATAACATTTGGAGATAAAAAATGGAATGCACCGTTCATGGAGACAGTAGGTCATACGTACGCATGAATGATACTTTCATTTCTTTGTCATATTAAAGGAATTAAAACTAAATGATACATATATATAAATTATAATTCCAGTATAACATATATGTTATATAGGTAACATAAGTTAATTAATTACATTCTTTATAAATTCCATGTTTGGCATGAACGAGTCACATACCTTGAGGGGGCGGTAGTCCACAATTCCTCAGACGAAATTATCACAGTTCCACAACATGAAAATCATAACAATATGTTTTAAATATAATATATATCATATATAAATATAGTTCCATCATAATGTCCACCATTAAAGGTGTTAAAAGAAGATTGAATAATCATCGTTTCGTGAGACAGTAATTCGCTACCCATAAAAACAGTATGTTCTTTAACCATTAGACGAAGGTGTGTGTAAGTGTAAATAAAATATATCTCATAACAACATACTATTATATTGAGGATACTGTTGTTGTTATGGAATCAAATAATAAAATGATATTTGTGAGTGAATAAGGAAAATAAAAGGATGAAACTCGAGAGAAGACATTACCTCTAAATCGGGTAACTCTTTTTGATTTGAGCCAAAGGATTATTTGGAAAGACTTATGCCAAATGTGAGGATTCTAGGAGTAAGAGAGGGATGTGGAGAGATAATATGAGCAAAGGTTTGATGAGCCAAGGGCTTGAGAGGTGTGGGTAATGGGGTAGAAGTGGGGGCATTTTATAAGAGGGAGGAGGGTCACTTTTGGAAAGTCTTGAAATGTTTCTTTATTATATAATGATTTTAGGATTTTAAAGGTCCCACGATGATATATTTTGAGGATAAGGTGATACGGGTTCAAAATAAACCCATAAAATAGATTTTCAACAAATTTATGTCTTATATGTTACCTTATCTTTTCATTTTATTTGAATCATTCATTAATGAGGTAATCACTGCATCATCACGATGTCATAAATAAATTTATTTATTTAAGGTCTAAAAATTATATAAAAAATACCATGATGTAGGAAATATTTTTATATTTCCAATGAATATTTATAGTCTAAGATATAATTTATGTAAACAAAATTAATTTTTTTTTACTTAGGATATACAAACCTTTGTTATATTTCTCTTGTTTTTAAAAAATAATGTCATAAATGTCACTATCACACCCATTTGACTCCATGGGCACTCAAGTTCATTAAAAAGCTTCCCATGGTCGTCCATGACTCAAAAAAAGGATTTGGACACATTTTGGGGTCATTTTATATTATTATGATATTATTTTATTACCCTTAACTACCCGATTACTAATTAATCACGATAATTAAAGATAATTACTGTCATTTCTATTCATAATGTCCAAAAACAAAAGAGTCTTAATTAAATAATTTTTACCTTATGATTAAAAATATGGAATCAATTTTAAAAAATTAAAAACATAGAAATTGCAGTAATTAATTTAAAAATAATTCCCGTTGTCAAAACAAATAGCGTATTTTTAAGAAACAATATCTATCAAAAGATTGACAATTGTTTATGTACAATTTCCAAGTGAAATTAATTATAATGACCACCATTGGATTAAATGGTAAAAATATATTCTAATTACACTTGAAAACAAATTAAAAAGTTAATCTAACCATATAATTAAATTAGAAGAAAAACCAGTTTTGAAGTAAAATGTATTATTTTTCACTATTTATTAAAAAATAAACATTGTCAGAAAAATACAAAAAATTTATCCAAATTAAATTTTAATGTCCCAATTCTAA
Organism: Viscum album; assembly: GCA_963277665.1. Classification (NCBI taxonomy): domain Eukaryota; kingdom Viridiplantae; phylum Streptophyta; class Magnoliopsida; order Santalales; family Viscaceae; genus Viscum; species Viscum album. The sequence continues at coordinate 760,936,486 of OY728147.1, forward strand.
AGAATAAGTTTATTTTGACAAATAGAGCTTATAAAATTGTCAAAATTCAGATTTAAAAATGGTTTTCCATCAAAAGGTGGTAAAACAATCTTTTAAAAATATTAGAGTATTCTATTCTTAAGATTGGATTTATTCTCATTTTAAGCCTCTAAAACACTATATAATTCATAAATAGAAATAGATATGAAAATATATTATTATTTACTTACATGGGATGTTACATCCTTCACTCTTTAGGAAATTTCATCCCCGCAATTTATTTACTTATCGAATAAGTGGGGGTATTTATCCCCCATTGCATTTTCAGATTCCCACGTTGCCTCTTCAACTATATGGTTTTTAAATAGAACCTTTAATTGATGAATCACCTTATTCCTCAACAATTTCTCCCTGTGGTCAAGAATCTAGACCAGTTTTTCATCATAAGATAGATTCTCTTCCAGCTTAACTACCTCTAGACTCAAAACATGAGATGGATCTGGCATTTACTTCCTTAACATTGAAACATGAAAAACATTATTTACCTGAGATAAACTCGGAGGTAAAGCCACTTGGTATGAAACTAATCCAACTCTCTCCAGAATTTCATATGGTATAATGAACCTTAGACTTATCTTTCCTTTCTTACCAAATCGCATCACACATTTCCATGGTGAAACTTTGAAAAAGACATGATCACCTACCTCAAAAGAGAGATCCTTCCTCCTATTGTACGCATAACTTTTCTGCCTACTCTGAGCTGTTCTCATGTGTTTCTTTATCAATTGAACTTTTTTTGCCATCTCTTAAACCAATTTTGGTCCCATCAAATTCCTTTCACCTACTTCATCCCAAAAAGCTGGAGTTTGACACTGCTTCCCATATAATTCCTCAAATGGTGCCTTCAATATACTGGAATGAAAACTATTATTATAAGAAAACTCAACCAATAAAAGATTTTGGTCTCAACTTCCATGATAATCCATCGAACAAGCACGTAGCATATCCTCCAAAGTCATAATTTTTCATTCTGACTGCCCATCTGATTGAGGATGAAAAGTTGTACTAAAATTTAATCCACTACCCAATGACTTCTGAAGGCCTTTACAAAATTTAGAAGTGAACCTGGGATCACGATCAGATACAAATGAGAGTGGAACTCTGTGTAACCTGACTACCTCTTTAAGATACAATCTAGAAAGTTGATCTTGGAAAAAAGTATCTCGTATAGCAAGGAAATGAGCATATTTAGTCAAGCGATCTACAATAACCTAGATTGCATTATTACCTCAAGGTGTCTTCGGTAATCCCACAATGAAGTCCATGAATATATTCTCCCATTTCCACTCTAGAACTGGTAAAGGCTAAAGCATCCCTTTCGGTAACCACCGCTCTGATTTAACTTATTGATAAGTCAAACACTTCATAGTAAAATCAGCAATATCTCTTTTCATTCCATTCCACTAGTAATACTCCCGAAGATCACTATATATCTTAGTATTGTTGGGATGAACTGAAAATGGAGAGCTATGAGCTTCACATAACAACTCTCTCTTCAACTGTGAATCACAAGGCACAAACAATATCTTCCCAAATCTCAAAAAAAAAATCATTATCAATATTGAATTCAGGTAACATACCCTTCTGAACTAGCTGTACCTTTTTCTGCAACTCACTATCTTGCTTCTGTGCTTACTTAATTCTGTCTGATAGGGAATATTTCACTGATACCTGAAACAAAACAGAAGAATTTTCTACACCAACAACTTCCAAGATAAAATTCATCAAATCCCTAACCAAAGGATCACGTTCTAAACATAACATGGATAATGAAGCATTAATTTTTCGACTAAAAGCATCTTCCACTTTATTTTCTTTTCTTGGGTGGTAGTGAATCGTGCAATCATAATCCTTGATTAATTCTAGCCATCTCCTCTATCTCATGTTCAATTCTTTCTAAGTGAATATATACTTTAAACTTTTGTGATCAGTATATATTTCACACTTTACACCATAAAAATGATGCCTATAAAATTTTAAAGTGAAAACAATAACAGATAATTCCAAATCATGTGTAGGGTAATTTATCTCATGAGTTTTCAACTGACATGATGCATAACCAATTACCTGATCATTCTTCATTAGGATGCAACCAAGTCCTTTCAATGTAGCATCACTGTATATAACAAACTCACCATTCCTGGAAGGTAGTGCCAATACTGGGGAACTGTAGTAGGCACTGTTTGGCACTGTAGAAACACTATAGCAGGTACTGTAGCAGGAACTGTGCAGAACTGTAGCAGGAACTGTAGCGGGAACTGTAGAAGGCACTGTTTGGCACTATAGCAGCTGGGAATAGGCTCTCGTTTGGGCCTTCAGGCCACCGATTTGGACCTTGAGTCCATTAAGGCCTTCGCGCCACCCAGGCCTTCGGGTCAGTAAGGCCTTTGGGCCACCTCAAGGCCTTCGGTCCACCTTAAGTGTAGATACAAACCAAACAATCTACAAGGAACAAGATTCAGAAGGAGGAGGAGTAAGGAGCTTTAACCATGCAGAAGCTAAACAGATTGCAAGAATGAGAGGGTATAGAACCTGCCATCGGGAAAAGCCTATGCATGCATGAGAAAGCCTAGCCGAACATCCATGTGAAGGTGGAGGGCTGATTTCATGATGAAGATGATGGGGAGGAGCAGTTCCAAGTAGTTAGTCTGGGTTGTATGTAATGTTTGAAGCCTATGGGCAATGAATTCATCTAAGGCCTATGGGCCATGTAATACTTATGCCTACAGGCCTTGTTAGGGTTCCACCTCACCCCTTTAAAGGTGGATTATCAAAAATTAATAAACAATAAAGGCCTTCAGGCCATTGGAGGAGTCAATGGGCGGGACAACCATGAATTTTTTTTAACAAGCCTTCAGTAATATCCTGCAAAACCAAGAAAACTATGAATATTGGTTACATTTGAGGGTCTTGGACATTCTTCAACAACCTTTTTTTAGGATCAAACGTTATTCTATCTTTAGAAACAATGTGACCATAGAAATATATTTTTTTCAACCAAAACTCACACTTGGTGAATTTCCCATACAATTTCTTTTCTTTTATGGTTTGAAAAATAACCCTTAAATGATTTTCATGCTCCTCTTTACTTTTAGAAAACACCAAAATATCATCAATGAAAACAAACAAAAACTTATCCAAGAACTCATGGAAAATTCTATTCATAAGGTCCATAAATAAAGTAGGTTCATTGGTTAACCCAAAAGGCATAACTACAAATTCATAAGGGCCATATCTTGTACGAAACATGGTCTTCAGAATATCAACTTCCTTTACCTTCAACTGATGGTACCCTGATCTCACATAAATCTTTTAAAAATACTGAGCTCCCTGGAGCTGATCAAACAAATCATCGATATGAGGCATAGGATATTTTTTCTTAACATCGATGATATTCAAGGCTATATAATCAATGGAAAGTCTCATTGAACTATCTTCATTTTTAAAAAATAAGATAGGAGGACCCCATGGTGATGTTCTAGGTTAAATGAAACCTTTATCTAATAAATCTTGTAATTTCTCCTTCAACTCTAAAAGTTCAAATGGATCCATTCGATAAGGGGGTTTTGAAATTGGCTTAGCATCAGGAACTAAGTCAACAGTAAATTCAACTTCTCGATCTGGTATTTATCCAGGCAACTCATCAGGAAAAATATCATGATACTCATTTACCACTGACACATCATTAATCTAAATGGCTCCTTCTTTTTTAACAATATGTGAAAGGTAACATTCATTTACATCTTTTACAAGTTTCTCAGTCTCTTGATATGTTATCAACAGTAAGGGTTCATTCTTGTACACAAACTAAAAGTCTTTCTGAAAAGATACTTCTTTAGCTCTACATTCAATATTAGCATGGTAAACAGAGATCCAATCTATACCCAAAATAGCATCAAACACTACTAAAGGTAAAACAATAAGGTTTACTAGTAGGTTCTTTCCACAGATAAGTATAGGAAGATTCTTATAAATTCATTTTTGCCTCAACATTTATCCCAGGTGTTTTACCACAAGTTCAAGATTCATTTCTTGAGATGGAGTTCCCAATTTACTAGAAAAGTTTTCAGAGATGAAAGAATGTGTAGACCCTGAATCAAACAACACATTAGAATAATCTGAAAAAACAAAAAAAGTACCTGATACCACTTCATTTGATGGCCCATCATCTGATTAAGTAGTTTCAAAGGATTTCACCACACCTTTCTACTTATAGTACGACTGCTTCCCATAATTAGATCTCTTTGTTGAACACTCATTTTCATAATGACCCATCTCATTGCACTTTAAACATTTCACTAATTGTAAATGAAATTTGGTCTTACCATTACCCTAATCTTTTCCAGTGCAATCACGAGCCTTATGTTCCATATTACCACATTGGAAGCACTTTGCATAATTCAAAATACATTCCCTAACATGCTTTTTACCACATTTATCACAACCTATAAACTTAGTTTTCTTACCATCAAATTTTTTTGAAGGATTCTTCTCTTTCTACTGCCACCTCAGTCACTTCTTTTTTTGGTTTCCATAAAACAGTTGCTCCTCGGCAAAGTTCATTTCCACCTTCCCAACACATCAAACAATATTTTCATATCTTTTGAACTCACAAGAAGCTAATTCCCTTAGATATTTTGTCTTTAATCCTGAGTAAAAACTATTGATTTTACTATCAAGGTCTCTGATAAAATTTGGAGCATACCTTGCCAATAAAGTGAACTTTTCTTCATAAGAAGCCACTGAGTTTTCCTCTTGCCTCAATTCCATGAATTGTTCTTCCATCCTATGTCGAACAGCCTTAGGAAAATATTTCTAAAAAAACATACCTTTCAATTCATCCCAGTTAAGAGCATCAATCTCATCAGTGTCCTTGATATTTTTAACCATCGACCACCACTGATCTGCTTCACCCTCAAAACGGTAAACATAAAGACTGATCTTTTGATTGTCTGAACACCCTATGACATCAAAAATCTTCTCCAGTTCTTTAATACACCCTTCAGCTAGAACAGGGTCAGATGATCCTCTAAATGATGGGGGATGTTGCCTCATGAAATATTCCACCACTGACATGTTCCACTGCGGTTTATCTGGCTGATCTCGTGCATGGATACCACCACCATTTATCTCTTGAGTCAACTACACCATTAGTGCAACAAACTATTCAGTTCCAATTCCAACCATCTCAGGATGCTGATTTGGAAGGTCATTTCCTTCTGTATGCCTTCCTAGCACTGCTTCCCCGTTTCCTACATGGAAAACCATTCTGAACAAACGTATCTTAAATGAAGAAACATGGTAATCTTTAAATGCTATATCATTTCAATTTTACCATAAAAAAAATAAATTTTTGGATAATCATTTAATAGAATTCTAACTTCTAAAGTTATCTAAACCGACCCATGATACCAACTATAAGGCCCCATACTTAAACATTACTTAATCTTGGGTTATTTCAAGAATTCACATTGATAATATTTTCAGGTTTAGAGTTGTAGAGAATTAGACTATAAATCATGCATTACATTCCACATTTAAAAAAGGTATTTACATCAAAGAGAGTATTATTTTTTTCCATAAGAGGAAACATATTTAAAATAAAACATGGATTCATTTTTAACACTTCTTCAATACTATCACCACATCATGTACTTTTCCCTTTACCTACGAAATTTTTTTCAAAAACCTGGGATGATCATAAAGAGCTTAGTAAGGGATATAAAAATACGGAAAGAAAACATTAGTCCATGTATACATAAGAATCAATGAAATCATACATTACTTATAAAACATAAGCACATTAACATACCATATAAAATCATAAGATTTATGAATAACTCATAGAATTCATAATACATAAAGGTAAATTGAGGCATTCATAACATTTTTACATAGGTAGTAACCCTCATGGTTACGTTCGGAATACCCATCACAGTATATTCCCTAAATATCTTTGGAGAAACCTTAGCGTTTAACTCTTTTGTGTTACCCAATGCAATGGAGAGCTATCTCGGGATCACCCTCCCTTTGTTTATCACAGAACCACCCAACATCATAATCAATTCCCAAGAACCATAACATAATTTTATCACATAAAACACGCATAAAGGAAACATAAAATTTGCACATTTAAATCACAATATATCAATTCAACACATTGATATAATCAAAACATTGTAAAAACCATTTTCAATACCAAAATAAAATAAAATTAAAACATGGTATTTATTTTTCATTTAAAAAATTTATGGCTTGTAGAGGAATCTGAAACTCAAATAATGGTCACGGTGGCAGAGAAGTCATTGTCACCGCATACATAAAACAAAAACATTCCTTTTGTCATTTAGTAAAATGCATCCTGTAAAAAGATTACTTTTGAATGAAATTAAAAGTCAAAAGGGTTTATTATACAACTAATAAGATAAGGACATATATAAATTGAAGTATGCCTCAACAAAAGGAGATTGAGACGAAGTCCCTTACCTCAATTCCGACTTGTCTTGTTCGTTTATTTATATCCAGGAATAATAAAATTTTCTCAATTTATAATTGCTTAAGGACTTAATTAAAAGTTTATTATTCAATTCATATCACATATTATCATGTTATAATAATTAGTTAATTATGTGAGTTCATATCATACGTTTTGTCGATGTTTGGTACATGAGTCAAAAATGAACTTCTTTGAAAAGAATTGCCCATTTAGTTATAAGTAAATCATCTCCAGAATGGTATTAATGATTTAAATATCATATATATCTAGTATATATTTATTTTATACTATTACATAAAATTTGAGGATAAAAAATGAAATGCACCATTCATGGAGACAGTAGGCCGTACGTACGCATGAACGCTACTTTCATTTCTTTGTCATATTAAAGGAATTAAAACTAAATGAGACATATATATATTATAATTCCAAAATAATATATATGTTATATAGGTAACATAAGTTCATTAATTAAATTATTTATAAATTCCATGTTTGGCATGAATGAGTCACATCACTTGAGGGGGCGGTAGTCCACACTTCCTCAGATAAAATTATCACAGTTCCACAACATGTAAAGAATAACGGTATGTTTTAAATATAAAATACAGAAGCATAAAGAGGACATAAATATAATATATCTCATATATAAATATAGTTCCATCATAATGGCTACCATTAAAGGTGTAAGAATATTGAACAATCATCGTTCTGTGAGGCAGTAATTCGCCACCCACAGAAACAATATGTTCTTAAACCATTAGACATAAGTGTGTGTAAGTTTAAATAAAATAAATCTCATAAAAACATCCTAGTATATTGAGGATAATAGTTTTGTTATGAAATCAAATAATAAAAAGATATTGGTGAGTGAATAAGGAAAATACAAGGAAGAAACTCGAGAGAAGACATTACCTCTAAATGGGGTAACTCTTTTTGATTTGAGCCAAAGGATTCCATGGAAAGACTTCTGCCCAAACTGAGGCTTCTAGAAGTAAGAGAGGGATCTGGAGAGGTAATATGAGTTGAGTTTGGTGGAGCGAAGGACTTGAGAGGAGTGGGTAAGGGGGTATAGGTGGGGGCCTTTTATAAGAGGGAGGAGGGACACTTTTGGAAAGTCTTGAAATGTTACTTTATTATAAATTAATTTTCAGATTTTAAAGGTCTCACAATGATATATTTCTAGGATAAGGTGATAAGGATTCTAAATACACCCATACAATAGGTTTTAGACAAGTGTAAGTCTTAGATTTTACCTTATCTTTTCATTTTATTTAAATCATTCATTAATGAGGTAATCACTGCATCATCGTGGTGTCATAAATAAATTTATTTATTTAATGTCTAAAAATTATAAGAAAAATACCATGATGTAGGAAATATTTTTATATTTACAATGACTATTTATAGTATAAGATATAATTTAAGTAAAAAAAAATTAAAATTGTTTTACTTATGATATACAAACCTTTGTTATATTTCTCTTCTTTTAAAAAATAATGTCATAAATGTCACTATCACACCCATGTGACTCCATGGGCCCTAAAGTTCGGTAAAAAGCTTCCCATGGTTGTCCATGACTCAAAAAAGAGAATTTGGACACATGTTGGGGTCATTTTATATTATTATGATATTATTTTATTACCTTTAACTACACAATTACTAATTATTCACGATAATTAAAGATAATTATCGTTGTTACTATTCATAATGTCCAAAAACAAAAGAGTCTTAATTAATTAATTGGGTCCTTATGATTACATATATGGAATCCATTTTACCAAATTCCAAACACATAAATTGCAGTAATTAATTTAAAAATAATTCTTATTGTCAAAACAAATAGCGTGTTTTTAAGAAACAATATCTATCAAAAGATTGAAAATTGTTTATGTCCAATTTCAAAATGAAATTAATTATAATTACCACCATTGGATTAAATGGTAAAAATATATTCCAATTACACTTTAAAACCATTTAAAAAGATAATGTAACCATATAATTAAAATAGATGAAAAATAAGTTTTGAAGTAAAATGCGGTATTTTTCACTATTCATTAAAAAATGAACATTGTCAGAAAAATACCAAAAATTTATCCAAAGTAAATTTCAATGTCCCAATTCTAAATAATAAGTTTATTTTGACAAATATAGCTTATAAAATTGTCAAAAGTTATATTTAAAAATGGTTTTCCATCAAAAGGTTGTAAAACAATCTTTTAAAAACATTAGAGTATTCTATGCTTAAGATTGGTTTTATTCTCATTTTAAGCCTCTAAAAACTATGTAATTCATAAATAGTCATATATATGAAAATATATTATTCTTTACATACTTGGGATGTTACAATAATAAATATAGATTTAATGAATAAATATTATATGATATTAAAATAATCCTATATAAATAATACAATTAGCTTTATTTTATAAAATTTACATTGTATAGTAATAATGATTCTTAAATAAAATAATAAATTAAGAAGATTTGTATAAAACAACTTCTATGTGTATGAATTCATATGCATATATATTTATTAATTTGGGATTTTAAATTATTACATAGTAATTAAACTGATAGGTTTTAACATTGTAAATATGTCATGGATTAAATTAATTTCAGTGTTTCACGTGAAGAAATATATTAATTATATTTTAGTTTATTAGAGGAAAAAATATAATAAAATATTATGTCGTTGCATTCTCCCCCTAAAATTAATTAAGTCATCCCAATTTTTAAGATCATATGATGGGAGTAATTTTCATAGTCAGATCATAATAAAACATACAAGGGTAGTGGAATAAGGGTTTCTTTAGGATATGAAGGGTGATTTTTCTATATACAGTTTTACATGATCCCTTGTAAAAAGCAATCATTCATTCCTAATAAAATCCTAATAAGTTAAGAAGAGAAAAATCAATAAGAAATAAACCTCTAAAACCTTATATAAGAGCCTTATAATATATATACAATAATTATGCAACATAATTTTTTTATTTATAATTAAATATCTAATAGCTGAAATATACAAAACGAAATAGATAAACAAATCTAGAGTGATAAATCACTTTCTACTCCAATAAAAATTTTTTTATACTAGTTTCCTTATCAACATGGTATAAGTGGTTGTTGGTGACTATTTTCCTCACTATCTCTTATATTAGGGAATTAATATTTATAATAATAATTTTACTAGAAATTAATGCCACAATTTTTTGTATCTTATCTCTATACTTTAAAATTTTATTTTTTTGGCCTTCATATCCTTAATTATAACATCTAACTATCACATTAAGTAAATTTCACACTTTCTTATTTCTACATTTCTAACATTTATGGAATTTAATATTCATTTCTTCATTATCCTTATAATATGATCTTCCATGAGACACCATCCTTCTCTTCTTTAGAATGTTTGGGATTTTGACTATGTTCAGATTGTTAATAATATTTCCTAATAGCTAGTTTCGAATAATCATAACAATTCCCACTCCGTCCCTCATTTTGATTGGTTATTCATTGTGGTGATATGAACATTTTCCCTCACCCAAATATTTATTTCTAGTTCACTGGTCAATAAACCCAGGAGGGGTTAACATGAGTGATGTCCAATTAACACTATAATATTTTTATCCTAATTAGTCATAGAAAAATAAAACCAGAAGATATCTAATTTAAAGATACTATTATATTAAACTATTATTCTTTTAGTTCAACCTATATCACTATTAATTAAACCTATTTAATTAATGATTCAACCTAGATTAATTTCAGGTTAGTTATCTCTCAATTCTTACCTAATCACTTAATACAACTTGGGAATCAGTCCTTCATGATGGTTTGTAAATATAATACGATTGACCATAGTATATCCCCAAGGGGTTTCAAACTACGTGTGTAGTTTGGAATTTTTGTCATGCATTCGGTGACAATTTAGTTAATACCCAATCCACCTTTCTGGTGTTATTACCCAAAGATATATATATTCCAGGGCCTGATTCCAATTATTTTATCCATATATGGATATCAGAACTAGTAAAACCACATAGTCAAAACATTCAAAAATTTCAGTATTATAATATATACATATAATTAACCATAGGGTCTTTAATAATGGTTTCTAATCCAAATTCTAAAAATATTAAATATTACCATGACCAACCTAAAGGCTTATCTTAATTCAAAAATTATAAACAATCTTAGCGTTTTGATCCGTATATTATCTACAAGTAACACTATTACATATAATTTTATCAAAACCATTCTCTGATACCATCTATTGTAACCTAATTACATGATCATCAAATTACAAGAATTAATGTAAATATTTCCTAACAATACATGCCCAATACTCATTAGGTTTATGTTTTTAGGGAATTAGGATAAAAAATAACATAGAAAACCATTTCCTTTTTTAACTAATGAACATTTTTCCCACTTTATAAGAAACTATAAGATCCATAATAAGACCTTAACATCTCTAAAAAATTATCCACAGTAGGTGTCCTTTTCAATATATCATGTGTTATACTTTACTTTATAACCTATGGAAAGAGAAACATTAGAAGTGGTGATATAAAATTCTCTGTAGGAGTAAGCATAAGCGATAATGATCAAATATCATATGTAACATCCCATGAATTCAAGAATTAATTTATTTTAATTAAATGTTTATTAAATAATTTTTTTCATAATTGAAACAACCCAAAGTGTGATTTAACAAACAATTAAATTATTTAATATAATAAATTTCATTTTTTGTTATATATTAAGATAAAAGTTTCTTATTATAAAATTATTACTCCTATTTTCCATGAAATTGTATTTTTTTCTATGTATAAATTTAATATTTTTTTGTAAATATTTAAATTAAGAAATTTAAATTATATTTTAATTAAATATTTAATAATATATGATTATTTAATGATAAATATATAATATTATTAATAAATGTAATTAATAATTCCTTTTGAAATTATTTCATAAATTATAATATTTTATTAATAAAAGTGTGTTTAAAATGTAAACGGTTATTAGTTATTTAAAATAAATTTATTTTGAAATGAAAATGTATAATTTTCAAAACCCCATGTTTTAGTACTATTAAATTTAAAAAGCATATTATTTCAATAAAATAAATTTCCCTTGTCAATTATGAAGTGCTATGAATAAAGTGTGATATAAATTAATTTATGTTGTTTTAAGATAAATATTTTTATTTGATAATATGATAAATAATATATATTGTAGAATATTAAATTTATAATAGTAATATTATTTATGTAGAAACCCCAACCCTAGTAGCCTATATCTGGTGCCTGATTTATTATATTGGAAAAAGTTATAAAGAATCACATCCCAAAGGATCAAATTGTTTTGTACCCTTGGTGTACTATATGTATACATGGTTCCGATATTATATTTTAATAACCACATTAAAATATAATATTTTATGAGAATATCATTATTCCATCTAGATTATCCTTGAATATACTTCATAGTACAGTTCCTGAATTCTATGGAATGGAAACAAAATAATGGTGAGCTCAAATTCTTAGTAAGGGTTAAGTGAAATGGAATGTAACGACCCAAAATTTCATTAATACAAATTCCTCTTGATCTAATTTAATGTTTACATAAAATGTGAACTTATTTGGTTTTATGTTTTTGGATTTTAAAGTACCATTAAGAATTGTGACCATTACTAATATAGCTCTTGAACAACAATCACATGATTAATATAAATATAGGGATTTAACAAACCAATTTTACTCTAACAAAAGAAGTGATGGCCTAATACAATATACTTTCCCCGTATGAAGCCCATTTGTCAGAGCTCAGAAAGGAGGTGGAGTCATTGGGCTTCACTCTTGACCAAGCCCAAGCCGAGGTTGAATACTTTAAGCTCGAGCGAAACCTCCTATGAGAGAAGTGGAAGTTGATAGAGATTATCACCCGAGCAATGTTATCTAAGCCACCCCATGAGTTGGTCACCATCACACACCATACCCTTCGGTCTTATACGGGTGTTATAAGGGGTTATGTAACAATACATAAGCACTATAAATATGTGAATTATTTTTGTATATAATAATGATTATACATTTATTTAATTATTGTTACTTTGTAAATAGTTTTTAAAGTAGAAATAGTATTAATAGTTAATATTTAACTAAGAAATATATTTTGCCGAATTAATGGATTTTTGAAATAAATAATATTTTAATAAAATATTATTATTATTATTAATTTTTATTATTAAATATAAATGATCGTATAATTTTATGTATGTAATTGTAATTTTTATTAAGGTTTGAGAGTTGTTTTTTTCAAAACCCATTAATTTTCGATAAATGTCAGTTTTTGTTTTAAAAGTAAAAAAATTCACATATTTAGAAAATTATTTAGTTAAAGATAATATTATTATTTGAATGAGAACATTGAAATTATCCAACTGTTAATTTTTCATAATTTTCTGAGACTGTTGAATTTTTGGGTAAAAATTAAATACTATTTAAATATATAATGTGTTTTATGACATCATAATGACTCAATAGTGATGTAATAAATGAATATAAACGATATTTCTGGCCAATATATGTTTTACCATTAAAATAATGTGATTTTTTATTTGTTTGATTTATTTTAGAAAACATTAGTGGACCCTTTAAGACTTATAAATCATTTTGTCTTTTTAAATTGGTTTCCTTGAGAGTGTGCCTCACATCCACATAAGACACCCTATTATTATAAGAATTCCAGGAATTAGCCTTATAAAATATATTTTTCCACTACCCTTTGTAAAAAACCATGGGATAAAACCATGGGTTGGTTTGTGGTATAGATTAGTTTAATGTGAGGTGTTCCAAACCTAAATAATAAATAATTCTCTCTTCTTTCCTATATAATCCCACCCAAGCTCCCACTCCATCTTCATTGAAATCCTTTGGAGTTTGTCCAAAATCTTCCCTCCTCTCTCTAGAATTCTCCCATGGTTCCCTAATCTCCCAGGAAGCCTCTCTCATGCCTCTCCCAAGCCTTTGGTATCACATTTCCAAGTAAGGGTTTTCCTCCTCTCTCATTTTTGTCCAGTTTTCATTAAGTAGTTATGCCATTTTAATTTCAATTATAAATGTTGGGGTATGGTTTTTCACCTCCCCCATACTGCACTCTTTATGTTTTAATGATGAGAGACCCCTTTCTCTCTCATAAAATGCCTCCCATTTACACCTTTAACTATGCCAAAATTCAAAAATGTATTTCTCTCTCCTCATTTACATTCAAGAAATTCTTTTGAATCATGAATCTAAATTCCATTACAATTTTTTGGGAAATTTTTCTATATAAACCCCTTACTATCCATTTCATGTACAAATTATGACACACCACTTTCTCTCTCATCAATCATTTTTATGAAATCTTCTGTCACGTCGTTACGCTGCTGAAATTGCACCACGTTTTTCCAAGCCAAAGTCATTGTGTAGTAAATACCATGCCCATTTCTCTATCAATGGTATTCAACTTTATGCACTTTCACTTATTGATTATAGAGTTTCATGTATTAATTCCACATTACTTTATCAGGTATTTAATTATGATGTTTAATGAATCCATGTTTTATGATCCATGTGGCACACTTATGCATGAAATGAAACGTTTAAGAAGGGTGCGCCCTGATAGCGCTCCAATGCATTGGGTAAAGTATATTATCATGATATGTCATGTGAAATGGGTATTGACTCATTCTAATTCAAGTGCAATGAGGGTTTACTCGTTCTTCATATGCAATGAGGGTATACTCACGGTCCCTGTGAAACGGGCCTTGGCTCATGATAATTCTCTATTAAGTTTTGTTTCTACATTTCCATGTTATGTTAATCATGTCATATCATGACTTTATGTTTATGTTTCTCGTGTGCTCCATTGATATTCCTATTTTCTAACATGTGCTGTATTCCTCATGTTATTCCATGTTTATTCCTTTATTGGGATTTATAGATCACCCTTTTCTTATGCATGTCCTCAAGATATCCTGTACAAGGCTAAGTACGAGGGAATGTAGTGGTAATGTAATGGAAGTTTTCAATAAAGATGTTGTATTTCATGTTCTAAGTTGTTATGTTGTGGTCACAAGCCCCAAATACACTAGACCAATCAATCTTCTATGTTATATCAAGTGAATTTTTTGTAATAAATCATGATTAAGTGTGTAATAAAGAGAAGGGTTGTCATAGTTGGTATCAGAGTTTTGGTTTAGTAATTTTTTGGATTAGGATTAGAACACCCTAGTAAATCCTTATAGACAAGACTAAGTATGATAGAAACATCCATATGTTTTGGTGAGTATTGTGTAAGTGGTTTATCAAGAAAATACATCCTTGTCTGGATATGAGTAGGTAGAGGTGGCTCTGGCATAGATGTACCATGGGTGAAAACCCCGACAAGGAGTTTCGAGATTGACCTGGGGTATCCTGGTATACGATAATAGGACTTGCTGCACTCTTGGTTATGACACTCCTGGGGGATATGCTTTGGTAAATTCACAATCTTAGTAGAAACCCATATTAATGGAATTAAAAAAATTCCCCTAAGAATATATATTTAAAAGTAGATCATGGATAACATAGATTGAAGCCTATATATTCATAATTTAAGGAAATAAAATTTATTTATAATTTATTTCTTTATTTGTCCTTGGATTCCTCTTTATGTGTTAATACATTAATATAATCATCCTTGTGTATACATCAGATAGAGTAGAACCAGAATCAAAAAACAAAAGTTAGGGTTATCTCGCATAGTTCTACGCATCCTTATATATCTTGAAAGTTTAGTATAATAATCCCAACACCACCACAAATCATGGAATTAAAGATGTCGGTGAGCACGAAAAATGTTCCAATCATTGAATACCATGAAAATAACTCCTCCCCTATCATAATATATGGACTGAACTTCCTAGATAAATTTTTGATACTTCCTCTAGTGGAATTTGATGTAATTCTTGGCATGGATTGGATTTCCTTATATAGAGCCAACATAAATTTACATGAGATGGAAATCATTCTCCATATAGAGAGTCAACCTCCGTTTCAATACAAGTTCTTGGAGGAAGATGAATCTTATTTAGCTCCATCATCTCAAGCATGGATATTACTGCCCTATGAGCACGTGTATCTGGCTCAGGTGATTGATTCCAAGGAATCATCTATCCTTGAATACAAGCCTAAAGTAAGGGAATTCACTAAAGTGTTTCCCGAGGACTGCCTAGTCTTCCTCCTAGAAGAGATGTTGAATTCTCAGTTGACCTTATACCCGAGGAATTACCAATAACCAATACTCTGTATAGAATGGCTATTGTGGATCGTGAGGAGCTGAGGAAACAACTACAGAAGATTCTGGATAAAGGATTTATATGCCCAAGTGCTTCACCATAGGGTTCACCAATCCTCTTCGTCAAGAAGAAATATGGGTCAATGCGCCTGTGCATTGATTATCATGAGCTTAACAAAATCCCAATAAAGAAAAAGTATCATATCTCATGAATTGATGACTTATTCGATCATCTGTGTGGAGAACAATACTTCTCTAAGGTGGATTTGTGGTCCGGATATTACCAAGTAAGGTCGAAGAAGGAAGATACCCCCAAGACTGCTTTTCATACAAGATACGGGCACAATGAATTCATATTAATGCCCTTTGGACTCACCAATACTCTAGAAATATTTAGGGACTTGATGAATAAAGTATTTAGAAATTACCTCAATAAATCTTTGGTAGTCTTTATAGATGATATTCTAATATACTCCAAAACCATGGAGGATCATGAGGAGCATCAAAGAACTGTACTAGAGACCTTGAGGAAGGATAATCACTATGAAAATTACAAAAAGTGTGAGTTCTAGTTGAAGGAGGTATTATTCTTAGGCCATATCATCACAAGCAATGAGATATCTGTAGATCCATCCAAAACATCTACAATTGAGGGATGACCGAGGCCAACATAGGTAACATCTTCTTGGGGTTAGCTTGATATTATCGATGATTTGTGAGAAATTTCTCACAATTATCCAACCCTATTACCAAGATAAATTGAAAGGGAGTAAAGTTTTCTTGGAGTGACGAATTGAAAGAATGATTAATTTAGTTGAAAAGGAGTCTTTTCACTACGCCCGTTCTCACTTCACCCACAAGTGGAGATCTTTTTGTGGTATTCAGTGATGCTTAAAAGAAGAGAATGGGATGTGTGTTGATGAAAAATGACAAATTCATTTCCTATGCTTCAAGGAAATTGAATGTTCATGAGAAGAATTATACAAACCATGATCTGGGGTTGGATGCGGTGATCTTCACTTTAATAATATGGTAGTATTATCTCTTTGGGGAGAAGTGTGAAATATATACGAACCATAAAATCCACAAGTATATATTCACACAAAAGGAGTTGAACATGTGACCATGAAGATGGTTAGAGCTGACAAAGACTATGACTTCTAAATCCATTACCACCCTGGGAAAGTGAACAAGGTGGAAGATGCTCTAAGTATAAAGGATCATGCATCTCTATCATTTATGATAATTGAAAAGGATATAATATTCTTATATTTGATGAAGATGAACATGGAAATCATAATGAAAGGAACTTCATCAATCCTTTAACATATGATTTCTCAACCATTTCTTTTGGAATGGTTAAAGGATGCTAAAAAATGATGATGTGGGAATTCAGAAGAATGTGGAAGCTATCAGAAAAGGTAAATCCTCAAAGTTCAATGTTAATGGAGAAGTAATTGTGAGATTTGGGAAAAGAATATGTGTTACATCAATTCAGAGCTAAAGAAGGAACTTTTGGATGATGCACATAGTTCAAATTTATCTATTCACCCAAGAAACACAAAGATGTATCGAGATCTCTGAGAGAATTATTGGTGGGATAATATGAAGAAGGAGATCATTGAATTTAAATCAAAGTGCCTAGTGTGTCAGCAAGTGAAGGCTGAGAGATAAAAGTTTAAGGGGATGATGCAACCATTACCCATAACTACTTGGAAATGGGATAACATCACCATAGACTTTGTCACCGGACTTCCAAAGACATCCAAAGGAAACATTGCAATCTGGGATGTTGTGGATCGTCCTAAAAAGTATTCACACTTTATTGCAATTTGAGAGGGTTTCTCATTGGATCAACTGGCACATATATTTATCAAGGAAGTGGTAATGCTGCATAGAGTACCACTATCTATTGTATCCGATCAAGATCCAAGATTCCCCTCTTTGTTTAGGAAGAGTCTTCAACATGATCTGGATACTGAGTTGAACTTTAGTACATCTTATCATTGTTAGACTGATGGAAAATCTGAGCGGACTATCCAAACACTTGAGGAAATTTTGTGATAATGCTCAATGGACTTTAAAGGAGGAGGGGATCAACATCTTCCTATGGTTGAATTCTCCTTTAATAATAGTTTCCACTCGAGCATCCAAATAGCATCATATGAATCCCTTTATGGGAAAAGGTGTAGAACACTGGCATGTTGGGATGAAGTCGGTGAGCATAGATACTAGGACAAGAAATGGTCTAAGAAATCGTGGAGAAAGTGAAAACCATTCAGCAGCATATCAAGGCATCCCAGAGTCGACAGAAGAGTTATGTAGATAACCATCGATGAAAACTTGAGTTTAAAGTTTGAGACATGGTACTTATACATATATCTTCATGGAAGAAGGTCATGAGGTTTGGAAAGAAAGAGAAGTTAAGTCCCAGGTATATCGGCCTCTTTGAGATTATTGATTGTGTTGGGGTTGTGGCCTATCGACTAGAACTTCCACCAACAATGGCCAAAGTATACGATGTCTTTCATGTATCCCTATTAAAGAAGTACATACTAGACCATTCACATGTACTATATTCAGAGGTGGTATAGTTAGAGGATGATCTATCTTACGAGGAGCAACCAGTGAAGATCTTAGATCGTGGGGAAAATTTCTTACAAAATAATACAATGCCCCTCATCAAGGTGTTGTGGAGAAACAACAAGTTTGAAGAAGCTACATGGAAATCAGAGGAAATGATGAAGCAAAGTTACCCACATTTGTTTTAGTGTGGGAAAAGGAAATTTCTAGGGAGAAATTTCTTAAGGGGGGAAGATTGTAATGACCCAAACTTTCATTAATAAAAATTCCTCTTGATCTAATTAAATGTTTACATAAAATGTGAACTTATTTGGTTTTATGTTTTTGGATTTTAAAATACCATTAATAATTTTTATCATTGCTAATATAGTCGTTGAAATGTGATCACTTGATTAGTATAAATATAGGGCTTTAACAAATCCATTTTACTCATACAAAGGAAGTGATGACCTCATCCAGTAGACTTTCCCCATATGAAGCCCATTTGTTGGAGCTCCGAAAGGAGGTGGCGTCATTTAGATTTTGTCTTTACCAAGCCTAATCCAAGCTTGAATACGTTAATCCCGAGTGGAACCGCCTATGAGATAAGTCGAAGTTGATAGATATTACCACCCTTGCAATGTTATCTGATCCACCCCAAGAGTCAGTCACCATCGCACACCTTACCCTTTAGTCTTATGCAGGTGTTATAAGGGGATATGTAACAAGACATTATCACTATTAATATGTGAATTATTTTTTATATAATAATGAATATACATTCATTTTATTATTGTTACTTTGTAAATAGTTTTCAAAGTACAAATAGTATTTTTAGTGAATATTTAACTAAAAAATCTATTTCGATGAATTAATGGATTTTTGAAATAAATAATATTTTAATAAAATATTATTAATATTATTATATTATTTTTCATAAATATAAATTATAGTATAATTTTATGTATGCAATTGTAATTTTTATTATGGTTTGAAAGCTGTTTTTTCAAAACCCATCAATTTTCAATAAATATTGGTTTTTTTAAAAGTAAAAAATTCTCATATGAAGAAAATTATTTAGATAAAATGAATATTATTTTTGAAATCAGGATGTTGAAATTATCCAATCATGTTTTTTTTTATAATTTTCTAAGACCGTCAAATTTTTGGGTAAAAATTAAATACCGTTTAAATATATAATATGTTTTATGGAAACATAATGACCCAATATTGATGTAATAAAATACTATAAATTCTATTTTCGTCCAATATATTTTTACCATTAAAATAATGTGATTTTATATTTATTTGATTTATTTTATAAAGCTTTAGTGGACCCTTCAAGAATTATAGATCATTTTTTATTATTAAATTGTTTTCCTTGAGAGTGTGACTCACCTTCACATAAGCCACCATATTATTTTAAGAAGCTCGAAAAATGGCATTATAAAATATTTTTTTTCCACTCCCCTTTGGAAGAAAACATGGGAAAAAACCATGGTCTGGTCTGTGGTATAGATTAGTTTAATGTGAGGTGTCCCAAACCTAAATAATAAAGAATTCCCTCTCATTCCCTACATAAACCCACCCAATATCCCACTTACTCTTCACTCAAGGCATTTAGAGTGCTTAAAAACTCTTTCCTCCTATCTCTATAATCCTCCCAGGGCTTCCCAAGCTCCCAAGAATCCTCTCTCAAGCCTCTCCCAAGCCTTTGGGGTCACACTTCCAAGTAATGGTTTTCCTCCTTTCTCATTTTTGTCCAATTTTCTTTAAGTTTTTATGACATTTTGATTTCAATTATAAATGTTGGGGTATTGTTTCAAACCTCTCTCTTACTGACCCTTTTATTTTTTAATGATGGTAGACCCCTTTATCTCTTATAAAATTCCTCCCATGTACACTCGTTACTATGCCGAAATTCAGAAATGAATTTCTCCCATCTCATTCAAATTCAAGAAATTCTTTTGTATCATGAATCTAAATTCCATTAAAATTGTTAGAAAATGTATCAATATGAAACCCTTACTGTTAATTTCATGTACATATGATGAGACACCCCTTTCTCTCCCATCAACCATTTTTATGAATTCTTATGTCATGCTGTTATGCTACCGGAATTGCACCACGTTTTTCTAAGCCAAAGCCATTGTGTAGTGAATACCATGCCCATTTCTCTATAAAGTCTATTCACCTTTATAAAAATTTACTTATTGATTATATAGTTTCATGTATTAATTCCACATTCCATTATAATGGATTAAATAATGATGTTTAAGGAATTCATGTTTTATGATCCATGTGGCACACTTATGCATGAAATGAAACGTTTAAGAAGGGTGTGCCCAAATAGCGCTCCAATGTATTGGGTAATGTATAGTATCCTGATACATCATTTGAAATTGGTGTTGACTCATTATAATTCATGTGCAATTAGGTTTTACTCATGCTTCATGTGCAATGAGGGTTTATTCATGCTCCATGTGCAATAAGCTTTGGCTCATGCTAATTCCATCATAAGTGTTGTTGCCACATTTCCATGTTATGTTAACAATGTTATATCATGCCTTTATGTTTGTTTTTCTATTTTGATTCATTGATATACCTGTTTTCTATCATTTAATGTATTCTTCACGTTATTCCATGTTTATTCCCTTACTGTGCTTTATAGATCACCTTTTTCTTATGCATGTCCTCAGGATATCCTATGCAAGGCTAAGTATGAGGGAATATGGTTGTCATGTAAATTAATTTTTTAATAAATATGTAGTATTTCATGTTTTAAGTTGTTATGTTGTGGTCCTAAGATCCATAGACACTATACCTCTTGATATTCTATGTTGTATCAAGTGAAGTTTATGTAATAAATCATGAATAAATGTTTAATAAAGAGCAGGGCTGTCATATGAAAGGTATCAGGAATAACTAAGAATAATAGACATAGAATGTTAAATAACTAAAAACCCATACCAATTAAATAACTTAATATTATACAATTAATATGAAAAAGTAAATAATTTATGACATATTCAATTTAAATAACTTGATAAGGAATATTCAATATAAAAGGTAAATAACATAAAACACATGCCATTTAATCAATAAATTGAGAATGAAATGTGCCCATAGATAATATAATTGTGATTTTTTATAATAATTAATATTAATGAATGAAATTTTTAATTATTAGACATCATTTATTATTAACATGATACCTCAACCATGAATTCCTTTCACAAGATGGTTTAAACTATTAGAAAAAATACAATTTAATACAATCTTAATTATTTGTCTCATGAGATGTAATGATTCATCGAAAAAATATATAATACCAAGCCCAACTTGTCACTTCATGTAAAAAGCATTACTCATATATATAATAATCAATTTTATTCATACATAATTATTCTTTGTGATCAAATATCCATATTACGAAAAGGATACAAATTTATCAGTATTTCCCCATTTAATCAAATTATTTCAAAGTAAAAACCATATGTAAAAATAGAATATAGTGTATGAAATATTCATATAAATTATAAAATAATATTTATATTTATGATAAATGTAATAACTAATAAAAAATTAACACAATAAAGTGATTGATTTAATATAATGTTAACATTCACAAAATAAAGTGAAATTATACAATACCTTTTAACATATGGTAATTTTCATGTAAAATCACCATTGATGAAATGAATCTTCATACAAAATTTTACCCAAAATTTCCAACAAAAAATGTTAGAGAAATTTGTGGCTCCATCTATAATAATGTATGAGGAATTCCATGAAGGTGACCAATCTCTTTGAAAACAAAATTCTACTTTCACAAAATATTTGGTCTTATGAAATGGTATGAAATGAGATATCATATAAAATAAATCATGAAAAACCATTAATAGATCATTACATCGTGAGTATTATTTATAGAATTAGTGAAATCCATGATGATATCTTCCCATAGATATTATGGCATATGAAATGGAGTGAATGAAATAGGATTTAAATGAATATTTTCTATTTGAAATGTACAACATAGTTAAATATTTATATGGATATCAAATTGTATATTGTTACAGTATAAATGATCATTTAATATCTCCTAGGTTTTGTGAATTCCAAAAGGACCCAAAGATCTACCTTTATATTCTTCCTAAATGATAAATTACCTATAATTATACTACAAAACATACAACATATTTCATTTAAAGAGAACCACATCATGTACCAAATAATCCTCCAGAAATACAATTTTTTACATTGAATGAAAATTTTATTTAACCCCATATCATGTTCATATTCTTATTTTGTAAGATTATATCTATGAATTTGACCATCTAGAGTGGTATGTAATGAATACCATTAAGATGAAGAATCCATCACTAGTTTATCTTTCCACTTATTATATTTTGACCCTAATGAGTATTATTGCATAAACTATAGCAATAATAGATTCCTAAAACTTATATTTTGTTGACCATTGATAAATCTCAATCCCTAATTGTCAGAATGATGAAAAAACTATTTTGGTCTCAAATAATTAAACCAATAAACTAGGTCTCTAATAATCAAATAAAATTACTTATAATTTGTTCTATAATTTCTATTTGAATCACTCAGTTTCTTAGTAAAATATGAAATAGGACGCTTTCACTGGATGAGAACAATACATATCCCTACTCTACCTACATCACATTTTGCTTCAAATACTTGGTCAAAATTAGGTAATTTTAAAACATGTTCTTCACACAAAATTTTCATAATTATTTAAAATGAATCATTTTCTAGCATTAACCACACATATTTTCAAATTTTCAATATTTCAGTGATAGATGATATTATAGTACTGAAATTAAAAATAAATCAATGATAAAAACATGCCAAACTATGAAATATCAATACATCTGTGATGGATTATGCTTGTGTATAAGACTTCATTACTTCTACTTTTTATTCATCTACTATGATGCCTTATTTTGATACCACATATCCCAAGAACATCACCTGAGTGGAAAATAATTCACACTTTTCAAGATTTACATATATAATTTGTTACTTTGTAATTCTAAATACCCATCGAAGATGATCCACATGGTTGTCAATGTCATTGTAATAAATCAACGTATTATCGAAAGAAATAAATAAATACCAATAAATAGATTTTTAACTTCATTCATGAGTTTCATGAATGTTCTAAAAGAATTTTATAGGCCTAATATAATTACCATCTCCTAAAAAAAATCTACCTTTAGTTTTGAAATTCATTTTCCACACATCCCCTTCCTCATTTGAATCTTTTGGTATCCACTATGAATATAATCCTTCAAAAAGAATGATGAACCTTGTAATTTATCAATATTAATATCGAGTCATGGTATGGGAAACCTATATATGATGGTAATATTATTAATAACTATACTATCAATGTGAATGATATATATACCATGCTTATTCAGCACTAATAATGCTAGAAAAAACACTAGCTCATGCTTGGCCTTATTGTCATGACCCGTCCCTTGAGGCCTGTGTTGTGACTACCCCAAGCCCACCTTTCATAGGCCAGGGGTTGGTGACTAGAACCGGAAAGGAATATCCCTAAAAGGGGAAGGAATTTCCTTTAAACCTATACATTCACATATTCCATGAACACAAAAAGATGCAACCACGAAGTAAAACTGAAGTAGTAAAAGCGTGTATAAAAAGTAAACGGGGTGTAATACAAGCCCAACTGAAATATAAAACTACAACTAAAAAGAGAAAAGTTCTCATGGAATCTCCCAACAGGGGATCATACCATAAGGGTAGGTATAACTCATCTCCACAACAAACCTGTCAACCAGTCACCTCCATGTACTGCCTGGTTTGGGATCCTATAGTCTCAGCAATGCTACACATCATCTGCACAAGACACAACATGGTGTGGGTGAAGCCCATGCAAGGGTGAGTATTACAATACTTAGTATGGACCCTGAGACACACTAAGGTATCTTTGAATTCAACAATGGATAAAAAAATTACAAAGCAATAGACTTTTCTCAAACTAGGTATAACTTAAGTAAAAAAGTACAGATGATTAGTCATAAGGCTAGATCATCTTATTCTATTAAGAGGCTCTACTACTGATCCACACATGATCGGTAGGTACTAACCCCTATTAGAACTACAAAGGATAGGTAGGTACTAACTCCTGCAAGACCCACAACAGATTGGTAGGTACTAACCCTCGCAAGACCCACACAGGATCGGTATAATTCTAATCCACCCAGAATTTCTATAAAGATGATCCATGACGGGCCTCTCTAAGGCTGGTCCTCATCAGATCACTATGATGATGATCCACACAGGGTAACTTTGATGCTGATCCACATAGGGTAGCTATGATGTTGATCCACATAGGGTCTCTATAATGATGACCCACATAGGGTCACTATGATGCTGATACACACAGGGTCTCTATGAATGTTGATCCACATAAGGTCACTATGAATGTCGATCCACACAAGGTCTCTATGAATGTTGATCGACACATGGTCACTCTGAAATGATATCTAGACACAAAATTCCACAAAGGTATAACCCCGAGGAATGCCATGTCGTAAGGGTTCCAATACAACATACGACACGTCTATCAGACGCCTGCTCTGAGAGTTATAGACATTTTAGTGTCGAGGGAGTGGTTGGATTCGGGGACAATCCAACCCATCCATACTCCAATATTCTCTAAAACTTAGGTGGAGTATCTCAAAAAAACATTCTCACTCCAAGGATCCCATCGCCGTAGACAGTTCGTCAAACGGATGTCTGGATTGCAAGATACAACCTTTTATGCGTTTTTGTGCCCAAAAGGGGTCCAAGTTCGGTCCTACCCAGTCAAACGGATCCTAGTTGACCTGGCCTGGGGCCGACCCAATAGATTCCGGGTCCGAATCGGCTCACCTCGGCCCTAGGCCGCGGTGGCTTGTCCCACCAGCTAGCGCGACCCGCACGAGGGTTTCTTAGTCCGCCTCCCGAATGGCCAACGATCCATTCGGCTCTTAATTAGTGGTTCCAAGTGGTGTCTCCTGGCTGTCAGTAGGACCCACAGAAAGTGAGTCCCCTCCATTTTTGTGTCTTTAAAGCCTCATCCTGCCTCACCGTGGCATGAAATGGTGCGCTGACTCCAACCTCTGTAGTCAGCTGAGAGTCGACCACCTGTCCGTCTGCCACGGTGTCAAGCGGCGCCACCCCCATTCGGCGGTCGGTGAGTGAAAACTGCTGGTTTTGCACCGACAGATCTTTTGTTGGCCACCGGTTGAGGTATGATGGTTTTTTTATTTTTTGCTCACGCCTACAAGCCTCTCGGGAAGTCGTTGTTGCTGCGCGGCTCCCAGATTCAAGGTTCTACCAAATTTGTAAATTTTTCCCCCGAAGAACGCAATAAGAATGAAGTGGCGGAGGGTTCAGGCCTTGTTCGTTTGGACCACACCCTCCGTGTTAATATCATAACTAGAAGAAAGAAATTTAATTAATCAAATATAAGCTTTAATAATAACCCCTACCTCAAGAATAGTTGGTGACCTTCGTAGACGGAAGTGCTTCCACATTGGAAGGTATTACGGATGTAGGAGATGGTTTGCAAGCATTTTCTTTCATCGACCATTGACCTTCAGATCGATTCCACAGTGGGCATCGTCACATCCTCCATTATTTTTTTGGAAGAAAGTTTATCGATTCTTCATCGGATCTCACCACAAAAATCCTCCCAAATCTCTCTTTTCCCACATTTTAAAAAACCTAACAAAGAGTTAAGGAATTAATTCATCATTAGATTAATGGACAATTAATTAGTGAAATTAATGAGTCACATTAATTGAATGTGGTGAGGTTACAGAACATATGAGTCAAGCCATTAAATGTCTTGATAACCCATCAGTCCCACCACCACCACTCAAATATTGAAGAAAAATAAAATAACAATTTCATGTAATTTTTTTATTTTTTAAAAAGTCTGAAAACAAACTTTTTCTCCTGACCTACAGCAGTTGAAGTGAATCCTCCCATAAGTGAATCCTGACAATATGGACTAAACAGTGTCCTCATATTTCGATTCTGAGAATTGGTCCAAAAGTTTTAAATGCCACCTGTATATTTACAGAACGTACCATAAAAAAAGTTCAAAATTTCGTTCTAGGAACACTGAGGCTTGGAATAATGCGCCGTTAATTTTCACAGACTCATAATAATCCCAAAAAAATTACATAGAATTTTTGGGTCTTTACACTTATAAATCCTTGATCCATCAACTCATCGGTCTATTTTTTTAATTTGTTTGATTCCCTAGTATTACACTGAAATGATGGTTTATTAAGAAATTACGCACCTACTAAAAATAAATAGAGTTATCAATACCTCTAAAAGGTGTAAATCAACCTAGATGATCATTAGGAAAAAAGTTATGATTTTCCTTAATAAAATGATGAGTTAATGAATGGTGATATCTCTTCTCCTCATGGAATGAATTTTCCATCATTAATAAATAGAAACATGAATTTTGTTATAGAATGATTTCCCAAATTCATATTTATTGATAAAGAGGATATGTTTGGGCACTTTTGGAATATATTTTTCATGAGGGGTCTTGGATTGCTTCAATTGACTATGTGTGATATTATTTTCCCCAGATCTATAAGAATATGTGTTCTTTCTCCCATACTATTTCACTTCTCTATCATTCTTTTAAGTCCTTCTTGACAATAAGTTAAAATTATCCACATGAATAACATTATAAAATACCACATCAATATTTTACTTTCCAATGTAAAATGATATTAGAACAAGTTTTTAGCTTGGCGTGTGTTCCCCTTATTCAAATATTTCAATTTTTATGATCGAGGATAATTCTTATTTTGATGATTTAATTTCTACACTAGTATTGTTAAAGTAACATTTCGACATCTCCCACTATCAATAATCACCATGCATACCCACTGGTTAATGGTGGAATGAGTTTGGAACAAGTTTTCTCATTTATCTTCTTCTATAAATATTTGTGTTTTTTGAAAACTATTCATAGCACAAAAATTATACCCACATCATCTTCTTCCACAATATTAAACCCATTTTTAGATTCATCACCATGAGGTTCATTCTATTTGATTACCTTTCCATTATCTTCAATCTACTTTATATTAAATTTTTTATTAATAAGGAATTTGGTTTGAAAATAACAATACCAATGACATTTGAAGCACTTTCTATTCCAAAGTTCTAAGAAGATGGATTTCCCTTTTTGTTGTTCCATATCCAATACATTGCCTTTATCTATTAATCATTTCCTTCCAAATTCTATATCACGAAAAATAGATTTATTAGAATAAATAATATTATAAAAGGATTTACCTCTATTTTAGTTCTTGATCACTAGTTCCCTTGAGGTTTGATTTTTCTTTTACATCTTGATATCTTTCATGAAAACATCCTCAAATGAGTAGAATTGTTTTAACTCAACTTAATGTGAAATTTTTTAATTTAATCCTACCAAAAAACCTGAAATAATTTTCTCATTATACTCTATAATATCAATTTTCATCAATAAATAAATAAACTCCCAAATGCAATCTTAAACAAATTTATATCCTTATCTCAATCCATGTATATGAAAATATTATTCATGTTTATAATCCTCTAGTATAAATCATCTTCTAAAATGCTTTTTCAACTTCTACCATGAGGGTATTTTTCCTTCTCCATCACGTTCCTACTATTTCAACAAATTTTATCTAAAAAATATGTGTAATTTTTAATTTTTAGAATTTCTACCAAGTTCTTATTCTCATTGGAAGAATTTTTAAATTCAAAAAATTTTCCTATTTCTTGTATCAAATCTAGTAAATCATCCAGATTTATACTACCATAAAAATATGAAATTCCAATATTCAATCCTCTTCCAATATCTTCATAATCTCATCTTCTTCATATATCAACCTGTGAATCACAAGAATCATTACCATTTGTATGATCATCAAATAATGGTTCTATATTGCATCTATTGTGTAGATATGTAATTCAAGGATATTCTTGTAGTAGAGGGAAATCGTATTATCGTGATATCCTCAATTGTGGAAGTTTCTCACTAGTTTTAGTAATTTGGGAATGTATTTATTCATTATAAAAATCTCATATAGAATGAGGATTATAATATCTGCCCTTTCAAGATATGGTAGATAGTAATAATAAGAATATGATATAACATACTCATTAGAATCTCAGCTTTGATACCAAATTGATGCATCACCGAAAGCACAAAACTGGTAAGTGAAGATGGATCTATGAAGTTTAGCTAAAAAACATAGGCTTAAAGAAATCACCACCCACCAAGGATTCCCTAAGATTAAAGAATAATTCACCAGTAATGGAGATACACCACCATTTCTGGTTAAAGGGAAGAGGTTAAAGAATGATAATTGTAGAAATCCTATAAATTCCTAGGAGTCAAGTCTAACCATTAAAAAGGGGTGAAAATACATTATAAAGATAAAATAAGGAGACTAAAATGACTCAAAATTAATTATAAGGTATGGAATAACTCAAATGACATATAAAAAAAATAAAAAAGTCTTTCACATGATAATTAATGACCTAACTTGTAATGACCCAGAAATTTCAAGAAATTTTTTTTCTTAAATACCTTGGAATTTTACAAGTACACAGTTTTTAATGGCACCTAATTCTGAGGCCCGGTGTGCCTGGAATCAATTTCCGAAGTTTAGCTCGGGTACGTTCAGTGAATCAACAAGTGGGTTTTTCTATCTTTTGAATTGGTGCTTGGAATTGAAATTCGAGGGCACCAATGAACTCGCTACACCGGTATTTGCTTAAGGGGACCTTTACCACGGTTGCGTTTTCACGGGAGGAGAAGTTAAATTTTTTGGATTAAATGAGAAGTGAATAAAATTGTGGAACAATTTTATTTTTATATGTAAGGTAGTTTTATCCTACATGGGGAGTTTGGGTGGGACCCACAAGCACCTAACTACCCATGTGAGGATATTTGTGAAGTGTGGCCCACATGATCCCCAACCTTTCACATTACCTTAACCCCTTGAACTCCCCATAACTAACCCCTTGTTTAATACATGACAACTCCACTCATTTTTTAGAGTGGAGCCTCTCTACCTTCTATCTCTCTCATAAAACTTAATATTTTGCCAACCATTCATTTAATTATTGAGTTTGAATTAAATTTAATTAGCACGACAAGTTGTTAAAATGGGAGAAACCTCATTTTAATATTTGGATGGGAAAATATTATGTGGGAAATACTTGGAGAATTTAGAAGAGCTCCCTCCTTCCAACGAATAACATTCTTGAAGAAGAACAACGCCTCTTCGACGAAGAACGCCTCTGACGAAGAACGACTTAGACAAAGAACGCAAAGTCACCGATGACGTGCCTTATCCTCTTCATACTCCGCATCAAGGGAGGAGACACCACCGCGGGTAATGTCGCCATTGATAACGACTCTTCCTCCAACGTCAACGGAATCAGAACCGATCTTTCGCGACGTCCGATCATCGCAATGCTTTCCTCTTTCCATGGCTCGACGACGTGTGACGTCTTTTCGAGGTAGGGGTTGTTTTTGTATAATTTTAATTATGTGAATTATACCCTCTTTGTTGGGCGTTCTTATTTGTTGAATAATGGTATGATCCTCTAACGTGGAGGGCATGGGCTAACGAACAAGCCCGGACCCTCTGCAGATTTTTTGATGTGTGTGGATTGACAGAGACGATGAAACGGGACCGAAAAGGAAATTTGAAGCCTCCATAGTAAAGTTTGGGTCCCGAGGTGACCTTAGGTGACGGCGGTGGGTAAAACTGACCACCAGAGCTCATCCAGTGGTCCGCGGAAGGTGGCTGCGGCCGAAGCTATTCGGCCGCCTGGAGGCGGCGGCGCCCTAGTGCGCCACCAGAGAAGTTCCGCTGCGGCTCTGCCGCAGCGGTGAGGTGGAATATCCTGCATAGTCGCGGGATCTGGAATGGCAAAGAGGTGCCGAGCACCACCGGTTCCAATCAACGGGGGGTCGTGCCCGCGCTCCGTGGCTGGCCACACGGCTAGTCTGGGCTGCGCCGGCCGGGCCGGGCTGCTCCAGCCGGGCCGGGCCATGCCCAACTGGGCCGGACCCAGACCCGAGTCGGGTCGACCCGGTTTAGGCCGACCCAGGGGGTATTGGGTCGGGTCGGACAGGGCCCAAACCCCCTAATTTCGGACCATCTTCAGTTAGATGCCCATAAATTGAGTTGTAGACCTCCAATAGATGCAACGTCTATTGACTACAATTTGTTGGATCGTGACAGTCGTTTTGGTATAATACACTCAAACTTTTGGTGAAGTTTGGGTACGGCTGGGTTGGTTCGAACACAAAACCAACCGGGCCCTTGGAATGGAAACACTCATAACTTAAGGATCAGATGTCTGATTGATGTTCCATACACTATGTTGGATACCTTTTGATGAGACAGATCTTTTGGCATACTTAACCTGAGGTTTGGATGCAGTTGGAGTATGGTCGAGTTGGTTTTAGCTTAGAAACCAACCGGGCCCCTGGAATGGAAAAGCCGATAACTTTCAGACGGAACGTCTATTTGACGAACCATCAGCGGAGTTGGTAATCTCGTTGAGAAATGGTCCCTTTGAGTATACCCTATGAGATTTTGGGGTATAGTTGAGATACTGTCTGGTTGGTTCATACATGATTCCAACCGGGCCCCTGGGACAAAAAAGGCTAACAACTCACAGAACGAGCGTCCGATTGACGTGCCGTCTGTTGCGTTGAGACCCCTGTGACGAGGCGGTCCTTTGTGATACTTCTCTGTTGGACTTTGTGATACTTGGAGTATCAACCGGTAGCTTGTGGAGCGGATCCTCCTAGAGACGAGCATATAGAGTTCAGAGACCTAGTAGTTGTGGACCTGATGACTGCTTGACCGATTCGACTTGGAGTGAGTCGACTAGCCCAGTGGACGAAGCGCTCGGTATTTGGTGGAAGAACAACGGGTGACGTAGCGCCTAGTAGTTGGAAGAAGACCTGCAGTACTCGACAGGAGGAGTACCTCTGTAGGCTATTAGGGGAACCACTACTGTGTTTGGGCGGCAGACCCCTGGCGGGGAGCACTACTATGTTTGGGTGCGGACCCACGGTACTCGATAAGAGGAGTACCTCAGCAGTCTAAGGTTAGAGAGTAGCATCTCAGAGTCATGATAGGACCACTGTACTAAACAGAGGAGGAGTTCTCCAATAGCAGTGGTTTCGACATCATGAATAAAATCCTGGTTTGAGCTGAGTCAATGACCTTTGTGTTTACCTCATGATTGAGATGAGTTACTTGATAACTTAGGTAGATGTATGGGCATATACTTAAGTAGTGGTTATCCATTGATTTCATAACTTTTGTGATTACCTCATGATTGAGATGGGTTACTTGATAACTTAGGTATAAATATGGGTTATACCTAAGTAAGGGCTATCTGTTGAGATCCTTCTTTATGGTTATCCTTGTTGGATTTAGTGAGACCTTGAGGTTCTCGGGGTCCCTACGGAGTATCGCTATACTCACCCTTGCACGGGAAATACCCACACTTCGTTGTGTTGGATTCAGATGACGGACAACGCTGACAGTGATCGAGTGTACAAGGACTGGATGGTACCCGGAGGTGGACCTCACGACGAATCAGTACCTGGAGGTGGACCTCATGACGAGTCAGTACCCGGAGTTGGACTTCACGATGAGACCGTACTCGGAGGAGGTTAGAGGATGAGAGCATTGAGGAGGTTATTTGTACCTACCCTTCAGGTAGGATTCATGGTGGATGACCCAGGAGCTGCTTCTATCTTCCAGCTGTTTTTCTTTTCTGTTGTACTTTCATACAGTTGTAGCTATACTTTTCAGTTGGGTTTTTATTCTGGACCATTTACTTTTCGACACTTTCTTTTGTACTTATTGTATTACTTCTACATGTACTCTAGTTGGATGTGTTTATGTTTTATAAAGGAAATTCCTTCCTAATTATCGGGATTTATGCCTTTGGTGATAGTCGCCAGCCCCTGGCCTATGGAAGGTGGGCTTGGGGTAGTCACGACACGGGCCCCGAGGATGGGTCGTGACAAATTGGTATCAGAGGAGTTGATTCTACCACAGAACTCATGACTCTAATCTTTCCTTTCTGTGAAGCAATAATATTAAGGGTACCAAGTGTGGTCTTCAGTTCAGGGAGTCCAATGTTGGTGCGGCGGCCGACATATCCATACAACAGGACCATGACTACTGATTTCTGACTTAGTGCACGAAAACATTGATTGCATGTGTGTTTCCAAAATTTTTCATTAAGTCAGCTCAAACCAGGTCAGCTAACCAGGTTTTAATCATTTGACCATGTCGCATCTGTTCAGGATATCTCCACGTAGACATTCAGTTGGAGTTCTGAGAGAGTACTCGATGACGGCCCACCAAGTGATGATACTCCGGTGCAGGGCCCTCTTTCTATGTTGGCACCTTCGGGTGGTGTACCACCACCACCACCACCCATTAGGCATCAGATGCCACTAGCCATACTAGTTGATGGTGCACGCTGACAGGGCACGTTGTATGAGTTCCAGCAGCAGAGGCCTCCGAGGTAACGAGGTGAGGCAGATTCCCAGGCAGTAGTGGACTGGATGGAGGCGATTTCTAGAGTTATACGCCTAGTTATGACACTAGTAGAGCAGATTGAGATCTTAGCTACTGGTGTTTCCCAGTGAGTGATGATGAGGTTGGTCCACTTAGTGATGAGGCTTCAGTACATGAACCGATGTCTGAGATAGTACTTTCGGGTAGTGTTCCAGCTATATCACTACCTATTGGACAACAAACACTACTGGTGGTATCGGTAGAGGATACTTGTAGGCTTAGTGTGTATCATGTGTTTTAGTACCAGATATCCCTCTAGTTCTGAGTCGATCCCGACTCATAGGCGACTGAGGACTAGCTCAAGGATGTGGCTAGGAGTTTTCTAGAGCTTATACAGCTTCAGGAGGATGACATGTCGGTAGTTGAGAATTCATCAAGGCGTACCAACCATTCCTGGTACTCGATGAATATGATGCTAATAGTTCTTTAGGGCTCCGACATGTGATAATGGTGTGTTTAAGAACAACCGAGCCAGCACTTTTACTCTATGAATTCCTACTCACGTTAGGGTGCTAGAAAGAACCTTTGTGGTTGAATGTTCTTTGACTGATCGGTTATAGCCAGTGAATGTTAGTTGTGGGAAGATGTGAAATGGCGCCAGTCTCAGAGACTTGGGAGTGTAAAATGTTTCAAGAAGAGGAAGTGTTTAGGATAGATGAATCTACAGAGCATCAGGTGTGGAAGCAGAGCTAGGAGAGCAGCATGAGGTGGTGTACATTTCGACATGTTACAATCACCCGCCTTTGCAGTCCCTGCCAGGTTCTGGGAGTTGGAGTGAAGGGAAAGATAATTTCTTCATGCGGTCAAGGAGTGTGACCCAAGGGCTCTAGGAATGATTTGAAGTACGGATTGTGTCTACTACTAGCTGCCGTAACAACATCCATTGATACAAATCATTCCTTCCTTCCACTAATCTTGTCCCAGACTGACCTAGAGTTTCTTTTTAAAACCTTTGACTCGACCCTCACGTCTGGAGATACCTTTGGGAGGAGACTCTATAATCACACATACTCCGACAGTGTGATCTGACCCTTGAGGCGAGAGTTTCAGTTGGAACCTCTTGGTGGCAGCGTTGAGGCCTTATGACATTGGTCTGGGTATGGATTGGATCCATAGTTCATACACAGATTCACTATATTAGGGAAAAAAATTGTGGTTTACCTACAACGTTGGGTTGGGTTTTCCTTGGTCGGCGAAAAGAAAACCCAGGAAGCATAGGATAAACTCATGCATAGGAGGGTGCGGCCGATCAATCTTGAGTCGGCTAGCCTTAACCTCATGGAAGCAAGAGTTTTGAGTATTCAGTTCCTCTAGGAATATGACTTCGAGATAGTCTATACTCCTGGGAAAGGGAATGTTGTTGCGGATGCGCTCAGTAGGAAGACTGGAATTCAACTGCTAGGAGAGGCGACAGAGCAGCTGGTCGCATTGCTAATATCTTTTGCGGACAGAAGCAAAACTAGTTCTAGGCATGGCATCCTTTGTTCATAGTGCTTCTAGTTTCCATGATGTTGTTGTTTGTGGTTGTTGTGTGTCTTGTACTATGATCTACAGTAATAAAAAACACTTATCTTTGTGACGTTTACTTACCTGTCCTTTTTGTTAGAACGATACTGAGAGGTTCCGGATAAAAACTGTTGACTTGACCCTCAGTTTTGAGATTTCTACTCGAGGAGACCCAGTGATCACACACTGATACCGAACAGTGTGACTCAACCCTTGGAGGCAAGAGTGGTGATTGGATATCTTGGTAGTAGCGTCGAGGCCTTACAACGTCATCCAAGACATGAATTGTACTGTTCATGTCAGGATTGACTGTATTAGGCAAAAATGTGGTTCATCCAGGGGATGAGACCGAATTTCTCATTTCAATAAAGGAGAAATTTTAGCAGCTCTTTGAGATTGTAAGCGTACAAGGGTGATCTTCGACCGACATACCAAGTTGGAAAACTGCCTACCAACCAGAGATGGTATGAGCTACGATAGAGAAGGTGCAGATCATCCAGGAGTGGATGGAGACTGCACAGAACAGACTAAAGTCCTATTCTGATAGGAGATGGAGGCCACTGGAGTTCAGGGATAGAGACCATGTTTTCTTACGGGTCTCACCTCGATGAGGTCTACGGAGATGTGGCCGAGGCGACAAGTTATCTCTGAGGTTAATCGGACCCTTCTAGGTCCTCATCAGGGTAGTCGAGGTTGCTTACTACTTGACCTTTTCATCACAATTGCACCTGGTGCACAAATTCATCCACGTATCTCAATAGAGGAGATGCATGCATGACCTAACCTTCATCATCGACCACAGGGAGCTGGACATTGATGACGGAGTGACATTCACAGAGGTTCCAATAAAGGTTGAGGATCGATAGGAGCATGTCCTACGAGGATGGTCGATTCCCCTTGTGCGCTTTCGTTGGCAGCATGGGAGCCTCTAGGAGAGAACATGGAGTGATAGGCTCATATGTGTGCTCGGTACCTCCTTTAGTTTCGCTAATTTGTGTTATATCTTTACGAGGACTTAAAGTCTGAGGTGGGAGTAATGTAAAGACCCGAAAATTTCAATGAATTTTTTTTTCTTAAATACCTTGTAATTTTACAAGTATGCAGTTTCTGACAGCACCTAATTCTGAGGCCCGGTTTTCCCGGAATCAATTTCCAAAGTTTAGCTGAGGTACGTTTAGTGAACGAACTAGCGGGTTTTTCTATATTTTGAACTGGTTCTCGGAATTGAAATCTGAGGGTACCAATGAACTTGCAACACCAATTTTTTCTTAAGGGGACCTTTACTATGGTTGCGTTTTCACGGGAGGAGAAGTTAATTTTTTTTGGATTAAATGAGAAATGAATAAAATTGTGGAACAATTTTATTTTTATATCTAAGATGGTTTTATCCTACATGGGGGAGTTGGGGTGGGACCCACAAGCACCTGACTACCCATGTGAGGATATTTGTGAGGTGGGGCACACACGAGCCCCAACCTTTCACATTCCCTTAACCCCTTGAACTTCCCATAACTCAACCCTTGTTTAATACATGACAACTCCACTTATTTATTGGAGTGGAGCCTCTCCACATTCTATCTCTCTTACAACACTTAATATTTTGCCAACCATTCAATTAATTATTGAGTTTGAAATAATTTGAATTAGCATGAAAAGTTGTTAAAATGGGAGAAACCTCATTTTATTATTTGGTTGGACAAATATTATGTGGGAAATACTTGGAGAATTTAGAAGATCTCCCTCCTTCCAACAAAGAACGTTCTTGAAGAAGAACAACACCTCTTCGATGAAGAATGCCTCCGACGAAGAACGCCTCTGACAAAGAACGCGAAGTCACCGATGACGTGCCTTCTCCTCTTCATCCTCCATGTCAAGGGAGGAGACACCACTGTGGGGAATGTCGCTATCTATGACGACACTTCCTCCGACGTCTACGGAATCAGCACCGATCTTCCGCGACGCCCGATCATCGCGACGCTTGCCTCTTTTCACGGCTCGATGACGTGTGGTGTCTTTGCGAGGTAGGGGTTGTTTTTGTATAATTATAATTATGTGAATTATACCCTCTAAGTTGGGCGTTATTATTTGTTGAAAAATGGTATGAGCCTCTAACGTGGATGGCACGGGCTAACGAACAAGCCCGAACCCTCCGTAGATTGTTTGATGTGTGTGGATTGACGGAGATGATGAAACGGGACCGCAAAGGAAATTTTTAGCCTCTACAGTGAAGTTTGGGTCCCGAGGTGACCTTAGGAACTGATGGCAGAAAAAACGGACCACCGGAGAAAATCCAGTGGTCAAAGGAAGATGGTGGCGGTGCGCCACGCGGGTACGGCGGCGCCGACGGCCAGAGGCAGCGGCCAGATCCATTAGGCTGCCTAGAGGCGGCAGCGCCCTAGCGCGCAGCTGGAGAAGACCCTCCACGACTGTGCTGCAGCAGCGAGGCAGAAGATCCCACGCTGCCAAGGGATCTGGAAAGACAAGGCGGCACCGAGCACCGCCGGTTCCAATCAGCGGGGGGCCGCGCCCCCATTCCGCGGATTTCGCTCTGCCATGCTGGCCGAGCCGTAGTAGGCCACGCGGCCAGGCCGCGCCCAACTAGGCCAGACCCAGACCCGGTTCGGGTCGACCCAGTTTGGGCCGACCCAAGGGGTATTGGGCCGGGTCGGACCGATCCCACACCCCCTATTTTCGGACCATCTTCAGTTAAATGCCTATAACATGAGTTGTGGACCTCAGATTATGCACCGTTAGTTGCGTAGGATTCCTTGGATCGAGATGGTATTTTTGGTATAATACACTCAAGCTTTCAGAAAAGTTTGTGTACGATTGGGTTGGTTCGAACACAAAACCATACGGTCCCTCAGAGCGGAAACACTCATAACTTAAGGATCGGACGCCTGATTGACATTCTGTTGTCTATGTTGGATACCTTTTGATGAGACAAATCTTTTGGCATACTTCACCAGAGGTTTGGACACTGTTGGAGTATGGTTGGGTTGGTCTTAGTTTAGAAACCAACCGGGCCCCTGGAATGGAAAAGTCGATAACTTTCAGACCGGACGTCCGTTTGATGAACCGTCAGCGGTGTTGGTAATCTCATTGAGAAATGGTCCCTTTGAGAATACCCTATGAGAGTTCGGGGGTACATTTGTGATACGATCGGGTTGGTTCGTACACGGAACCAACCGGGCACCCGACGAAAAGGCTAATAACTCACAGACCGAGCGTCCGATTGACACGCCGTCTGTTATGTTGAGACCCCTGTGACAGGGAGGTGCTTTGTGATACTTATTTGTGGGAATTTGTGATACTTGGAGTGTCGACCAGTAGCTAATGGAGTGGATCCTCCCAGAGACGAGCGTACGGATTGCGGAGACCTAGTAGTTGTGGACCTGATGACTACTTGACTGATTCGAATTGGAGTGAGTCGACTAGCCCAGTGGATGGAGCGCCTGGTATTTGGCGGCAGACCCATGGAGGACGGAGTGCCTGGTAGTTGGCAGCAGACTCGCGGTACTCGACAGGAGGAGTACCTCTGTAGGCTATTAGAGGAACCGACACTGTGTTTGGGCGGCAGACCCCTGGGGGGGAGAGCTACTGTGTTTGGGTGTGGACCTGCGGTACTCATTAGTAGGAGTACCTTAGTAATCTAAGGTTAGAGAGTAGCATCTCAGAGTCATGACTAGACCACTATACTCGATAGAGGAGGAGTTCATCAACAGCCACAGTTTCGACATCGTGAATAAAATCCTGGTTTGAGCTGAGTCAATGACCTTTGAGTTTTCCTCATGATTGAGATGAGTTACTTGATAACTTAGGTACATATATGGGCATATACCTAAGTAGTGGTTATCCATTGATTTCATAACCTTTGTGATTACCTCTGGATTGAGATGGGTTACTTGATAACTTAGGTATAAGTATGGGCTTATACCTAAGTAAGGGTTATCTATTGAGATCCTTATTTGTGGTTATCCCTATTGGATTTAGTGAGACCATGAGGGTCTCGGGGTCCCTACTGAGTATCATTATAATCACCACTATATGGGCTATGACTGCACTTCATTGTGTTGGATGGAGACGATGGACAACGCTAACAGAGATCGAGTGTACAAGGACTGGACGGTACCCGGAGGTGGACCTCATGATGAGTCAGTACCCGGAGGTGGACCTCATGATGAGTCAGTACCTGGAGGTGGACATCACGAAGAGACAATTCTCGAAGGAGGTTGGTGGGAGAGAGCATTGAGGAGGATATCTGTACCTACCCTTCAGGTAGGATCCGAGGTGGAAAACCCAAGGGCTGCTTCTGTCTTCCAACTGTTTCTATTTTCTGTTGTACTTTCATTCAGTTGTAGCTGTAATTTTCAGTTGGGTTTGTATTCTGGCCCATTTACTTTTCAGCACTTTCATTTGACTTAGTGTATTACTTTTCTTGTACTTTGGTTGGATGTGTGTATGTTTTATAAAGGCAATGACTTCCCAGTTATCATGATTTATGCCTTTGGTGCTAGTCGTCAACCATTGGCCTATGGAAGGCGGGCATGGGGTAGTCATGACATGGGTCCCGAGGGCGGGTTGTGACAAATTGGTATCAGAGGAGTCGGTTCTACCGTAGAACTCATGACTCTGATCATTCCTTTCTGTGAAGCAATATTGTTAAGGTTACAGAGTGTGGTCATCAGTTCAGGGAGTGTAGTGTTGGTGCGGCGACCGACGTATCCATACACCAGGACCCTGGCTACTGATTTCCTTCTTGGTGCATGAAAAAACTGATTGTGTGTCTATTCTCAAAAGTTTTCAATAAGTCATCTCAAACCAAGTCAGTTCACAAGGTTTTAATCGTTTGATCGTGTCGCATCTGTTCAGGATGTCTCCACGCAGACAGTCAGTTGCAGTTCTGAGAGAGTACTCGATGACGGCCCACCGAGCAATGATAATCTGTTGTAGGGACCTCTTTCTATGTTGGAACCTTCGAGTGGTGTACCATCAACACCACCACCCGTTAGGCAGCAGATTCCACCAGCCTTACTAGTTGACGGTGCATGCTGACAGGGCGCGTTGTACGAGTTCCAACAGCAGAGGCCTCCGAGGTTACGAGGCGAGGCAGATTCCCCGGAAGTAGTGGACTAAATGGAGTCTATTTCTAGAGTTCTACGCCTAGTTTAGACACTACTAGAGCATATAGAGATCTTAGCTACCGGTGTTTCCCAGTGAGTGACCATGAGGTTTGTCCTCTTAGTGATGAGGCTTCGGTATGTGGACCGATGCCTCAGATAGTACCTTCGGGTATTGTGCCAGCTATATCACTACCTGTTGAATAGAAGACACTACTGGAGGTACCGATAGAGGATACTTGTAGGCTTAGTGTGTTACATGTGTTTCAGTACCAGATATCCCTCAAGTTCCGAGGTGATCTCGACTCATAGGAGGCTGAGGACTAGCTCGAGGAGGTGGCTAGGAGTTTTCTAGAGCTTATACATATTCGGTAGGATGACATGTCGGTAGTTGAGTATTCATCGTGGCGTACCAACCATTACTGTTACTCGATGAATACGATGCAAATAGTGCTTTAGGGCTCAGACTTCTATGCATGGTGTGTTTAAGAACAACCAAGCCATCACTTTTACTCTATGCATTCCTACTCACGTTAGGGTGCTAGAGAGAACCTTTGTGGTTGAATGTTCTTTGACTGATCGGTTATAGCCAGTGAAT
This sequence comes from Viscum album, assembly GCA_963277665.1. Taxonomy (NCBI): domain Eukaryota; kingdom Viridiplantae; phylum Streptophyta; class Magnoliopsida; order Santalales; family Viscaceae; genus Viscum; species Viscum album. The sequence goes on from OY728147.1 coordinate 760,976,848, forward strand.
GTTAGCAGTGGGAAGATGCGAACTAGCTCCAGTATCAACGACTTGGGCATGTAAAATGTTTCAAGAAGAGGAAGTGTTTAGGACAGATGAATCTATAGAGCAGCAGACATGGAAGTAGAGCTAGGAGAGCAGCATGAGTTGGTGTACATTTCGACATGTTACAACCACCTGCCTTTGTAGTTCCCGCCAGGCTCAGGGAGTTGGAGGGCAGGGAAAGAGAATAGCTTCATGCAGTTAAGGAGTGTGACCCAAGGGCTCTAGGAATGATTCGATGTACGGACTGTGTCTACTACTAGCTTCCGTAACAATAGACATTGATACGAATCATTCCTTCCTTCCATGAATCTTGTCCTAGACCTAGCATTTCTGGTTAAAATCATTGACTCGACCCTCACGTCTGGAGATACCATTGGGAGGAGACTTGATAATCACACTTACACTGAATGTGTGATCTTACCCTTGAGGTGAGAGTTTCGGTTTGAACCTCTTGGTGGAAGCATTGAGGCCTTACAACATTGGTCTGGGTATTGATTGGATCTACAGTTCACACACAGATTGACTGCATTAGGCAAAAAGGTTGTGTTTTACCTATAACTTTGGGATGGGTTTTCCTTGGTCGGCGAAAAGGAAACCCCAGGCAATACAGGATAAACTCATGCATAGAAGGGTGGGCCCGATCACTCTTGAGTCGGCTAGCCTTACCCTCGTGGCAGCAAGAGTTTTGGGTATTCAGTTCTTCTAGGACTATGAATTCAAGATCGTCTATACTCCTAGGAAAGGGAACATTGTTGCAGATGCGCTCATGTGGAGGACTGGAATTTAGCTGCTAGGAGAGGCGACGGAGCAGCTGGTCGCATTACTGATATCCTTTGTGGACAGGATCAAAAATAGTTCTAGGCATGAAGGCCTTTGTTCTTGGTTCTTCTAGTTTCCATGGTGTTGTTTTTCATGGTTGTTGTGTGTCTTGTACTATGAGCTACAGTAATAAAAGACACTTATCTTTGTGATGTTTACTTACCTGTCCTTTTTGTTGGAACGATACTGAGAGGTTCCGAATAAAAACTGTTGACTTGACCCTCACTTTCGATATTCCTACTAGAGGACGCCCAATGACCACACACTGATACCGAAAAGTGTGAATCAACCCTTGGAGGCGAGAGTGACGGTTGGATATCTTGGTAGTAGCGTCGAGGCCTTACGACGTCATATAAGACATGAATTGTACTGTTCATGTCAGGATTGACTGTATTAGGAAAAGAACGTAGTTCATCCAGGGGATGAGACTCGATTTCTTTTTTTCGAAAAAGTAGAAATCTTAGCAGCTCTTTGAGATTGTATGTGAAGAAGGGTGATTGTCGACCGACATACCAAGTCGGCCAACTGCCTACTGACCAGAGATGGTACGAGCTATCACGGAGAAGGTGCAGATCATCTAGGAGTGGATGGAGACTACATAGAATAGACTAAAGTCCTATGCAGATAGAAGATGGAGACCACTGGAGTTCGAGGATGGCGACCATGTTTTCTTACAGGTCTCACCTCGATGAGGTCTATGGAGATGTGGCCAGGGAGGAAAGTTATCTCTGAGGATAATCGGACCCTTCTAGGTCCTCAGCAGGGTAGGTGAGGTGGCTTACCACTTGACCTTTCCACTGTAGTTGCACTTGGTGCACGACGTCATCCACATATCTCATTAGAGGAGATGCATGCATGAACTAACCGTCATCATCGACCACATGGAGCTGGACATCGATGACGGGGCGATATTCACAGAGGTTCCAATAAAGGTTGAGGATCGATATGAGCCGGTCCTACGAGGATGGTCGATTCCTCTTCTGCACTTTCATGGGCAGCATGGGAACCTCTAGTAAATCACATGGAGCGGGAGGATCAGATGTGTGCTCGGTACCTCCTTTAGTTTCCCTAATTTGTGTTATAGCTTTACGAAGACGTAATGCTCTAAGGTGGGTGTAATGTAAAGACTCGGAGATTTCAAGGAAATTTTTTTCGTAAATAACTTATAATTTTATGAGTACATAGTTTCTGACGACACCTAATTCCGAGGCCCAGTGTTCCCAGAATCAATTTCTGATGTTTACCTCTGGTACGTTTAGTGAAAGAACGAGCTGGATTTTCTATCTTTAGAACTGGTGCTCGAAATTGAAATCCGAGGGCACCGATTAAATCATAACATTGGTATTTTCTTAAGGGGATCTTTACCATAGTTGCGTTTGCATGGGAGGATAAGTTAAAATTTGTGGATTATATGAGAAGTGAATAAAATTGTGGAATAATTTTATTTTTATATATAAGGTGGTTTTATCCTACATGGGGGAGTTGGGGTGGGACCCACAGTCACCTAACTACCCATGTGATGATATTTGTGAGGTGGGGCCCACACGAGCCCTAACCTTTCACATTACCTTAACCCCTTGAACTCCCCATAACTCACCCCTTGTTTAATACATGACAAATCCACTCATTTATTGGAGTATAGCCTCTCCACTATCTATCTCTCTCACAACACTTAATATTTTTCCAACCATTCAATTAATTATTGAGTTTGAATTAAATTGAATTAGCATGAAAGGCTGTTAAAATGGGAGAAACCTCTTTTTAATATTTGGTTGGGAAAATATTGTGTGGGAAATACTTGGAGAATTTAGAAGAGCTCACTCCTTCCAACGAAGAACATTCTTGAATAAGAACAACTCCTCTTCGATGAAGAACACCTCCGATGAAGAACGCCTCCGACGAAGAATGCGAAGTCACCGACGATTTTACTTCTCCTCTTCATCCTCCGCGTCAAGGGAGGAGACACCACCATGAGGAATGTCGCCATCGATGGAGACACTTCCTCTGACGTCAACGGAATCAGAACCGATCTTCCGTGACGTCTGACCATCGCGACGCTTTCCTCTTTCCGTGGCTCGATGACGTGCGACATCTTTGAGAGTCCGGGGTTGTTTTTGTATAATTCTAATTATGTGAATTATACCCTCTAAGTTGGGAATTTTTATTTTTTGAACAAAGGTATGAGCCTCTAACATGGAGGGCACGGGCTAACGAACAATCCCGGACCCTCTGCATATTGTTTGATGTGTTCGAATTGACAGAGATGATGAAATGGGACTGTAAAGGCAATTTGAATCCTCCACAATGAAGTTTGGGACTTGAGGTGACCTTAGGCGCTGACGGCGGGAGAAACGGACCACCAGAGCACCTATGGTGGTCCGCGAAAGGTGGCGGCAGCGCCGACGACTGGAGGCGGCGGCTGAAGCCATCCGGCCGCCTGGAGGCGGGGGCACCCCAGCGCACTACCATAGAAGACCCACCACGAGTGTTACACGATGGCGATATGGAAGATCCCATGCGGCCGCGGGATCTGGAACGACAAGGCGGCGCCGAGCGCCGTCAGTTCCAATCCGTGGGGGGCCGTGCCCCCACTCCGCGGCTTCCGCTCGGCCGCGCTGGCTGAGCCGCGGCCAGCCATGCGGCCGGGCCGTGCCAGCCGGGCTGGGCCACGCCCAACTAGGTCAGACCTGGACCCGAGTTGGGTCGACCCGGTTTGGGCCGACCAAGGGGGTATTGGGCCGGGTTGGACCGGGCCCAAACCCCCTATTTTCGGACCATCTTCCGTTAGACATCTATAACGTGAGTTGTGGACCTCCAATCAACTCACTGTTAGTTGCATAGGATTACTTGGATCGAGGTAGTCGTTTCGGTATAATACACTCAAGCTTTTAGTGATGTTTGGGTATGACCGGGTTGGTTCGAATACGAAACCAACCGGACCCTCGGAGCGGAAATGCTCATAAATTAAGGATCGTACATCCGATTGATGTGTTTTCAACTATGTTGGATACCTTTTGATGAGACAGATCATTTGGAATACTTCACCTGAGGTTTGGACGTAGTTGGAGTATGTTTGGGTTGGTTTTAGCTTAGAAGCCAACTGGTCCCCTCGAACGGAAAAGGCGATAACTTTCAGACCGGACGTCCGTTTGACAAACTGTCGGCGGCATTGGTAATCTTGTTGATAAATGGTCCCTTTGAGTATACACTATGAGAGTTCGGGGTACATTTGAGATACGGTCGGGTTGGTTCATATATGAAACCAACCGGGCCCCTGGGACAAAAAGGCTACTAACTCACAGACTGAGCATCCGATTGACGCACTGTCTGTTGCATTGAGACCCCTGTGACGAGGAGGTCCTTTGTGATACTTCTTTGTGGGAATTTGTGATACTTGGAGTATCGAATAGTAGCTCGTGGAGCGGATCCTCTTAGAGACGAGCATACAGAGTGCGGAGACCTAGTAGTTGTGAACCTGATGACTGCTGAACCCATTCGACTTGGAGTGAGTCGACTAGCCTAGTGGACGGAGCGCTTGGTATTTGGCAGCAGACCCAAGGCGGATGGAGTGCCTGGTAGTTGGCAGCAGACCCGTGATACTTGACAAAAGTATTACCTCTATAGGCTATTAGTGGAACCACTACTATATTTGGGCGGCAGACCCCTGGTGGTGAGCACTACTATGTTTGGGTGCGAACCTGCGATTCTCGAAAGGAGGAGTACCTCAGCAATCTTAGGTTAGAGAGTAGCATCTCGGAGTCATGACAGGACCACTGTACTCGATAGAGGAGGATTCCTCCAACAACCTTGGTTTCGACATCATGAATAAAATCCTGGTTTGAGCTGAGTCAATGACCTTTGTGTTTACCTCATGATTGAGATGGGTTACTTGATAACTTAGGTATACGTATGGGCATATACCTAAGTAGTGGTTATCCATTGATTTCATTACCTTTGTGATTAACTATTGATTGATATGGGTTACTTGATAACTTAGGTATAAGTATGGGCATATACCTAAGTAAGGGTTATCTGTTGAGATCCTTCTTTGTGGTTATCGTTGTTGGATTTAGTGAGACAATGAGGGTCTCGGGGTCCCTACTGAGTATCGTTATACTCACCCCTACACAGGATATGCCCAAACTTTGTTGTGTTGGATGAAAAGGACAAACAATGTTGACAGAGATCGAGTGTACAAGGTCTGGACGGTACCCGAAGGTGGACCTCATGACGAGTCAGTACGCGGAGGTGGACCTCATGACGACTCAGTACCCTGAGGTGGACTTCACGGCAAGACAATACTCAGAGAAGGTTGGCGGGCGAGAGCATTGAGGAGGCTATTTGTACCTACCCTTCTGGTAGGATCCGAGGTGGACGACCCAGGAGTTTCTTCTATCTTATAGATTTTTATCTTTTCTATTGTACTTTCGTTCAGTTGTAGTTGTACTTTTCAGTTGGGTTTGTATTCTGGCCCATTTTCTTTTCAGCACTATCTTTTGTACTTAGTTTATTACTTCCTCTTGTACTCTAGTTGGATGTGTATAAGTTTTATAAAGGCAATGCCTTCTCAGTTATCGGGATTTACGCCTTTGGTGCTAGTCGCCAACCCCTGACATATGGAAGGCGGGCTTGGGGTAGTCACGACACGGGCCCCGAGGACGAGTCATGACATAACTACCTAAAGTGGCTAATTTCCCTCTTAATGATGTTTTTTACATTTACACTTTACTTTAATGTGTTTATACAAATTTACTTACTCTTTCATGTGGATATGTCATTTTTGGCCCCAACTAAGTGTTTTTTAAACCACTATGGTGTGGTATATCAAAAAATGTGTGCTGGTCCAATCTGAAAAAAATTGGGATTATATGTTTTTTTAAGCCCAAAATTATTCACCTTGGGTTGAATCTGATCTATATCACTTGAGGTGTAGGTCTCAATCTATTTAATTTGGTATTAATAGATTGGTTTAGAAAACATTATTAATTATGATGTTTTCATTTGAGTATAGATTAAGTGTATTATTTTATTATATTAGGATCAAGGTAATTATATATTAAAAAACTCTTATGAATATAAAATTTTTGCAGCCATAGTTCTCTTAAATTATGAGAAGTAGGACTGACATTTTCCTTAATTATGATGAAATAATGGGGAGGGAACAATTAATTTAACGTGGTAGAATGTAACATTCTAAGAATTCAAGCATAAAATTATTTTAATAAAATGTGTATTAAATTATTTGTTTCATAATTAAAAAAACTAAAGTATAATTGAACATAAAAATAAATTATTTTCTATAAAATAATCAATTTTGGTTTTAAATTAAGTTATATATTTAAATTGAAAAAACCATCTTTTATTTTACTAAAAATATATTTTATATTCTTAATTTAAATATAACAATCTTTTATTAAATGTTATAATTAATAAAGATAAAATATTTATTCATTATATATTTAAAAAACATGATTCTTTTATTATAAATATAAATTAATATTTATATAATTAATTAATAATCCCTTTCAAAATTGTTTTATAAATTATAATGTTTTATAAATAATGGTGTATTTAAAAAAAGGATTATTAGTAATTTTAATGTTTATTATTTGTTTATGAAAATTTATAGAATAAAAAACATCATGTTTTTATACGATTTATTTTGTGCAACATATAATTTTTAGAAAATAATTTTTTGTTAGCTAAGAAATGTTATGAATAAAGTATGATATAAATTTATTTATCCTGTTTAAAGATAAATATTAGCATTTGATGATATGTTATATAATATGGTAATTAAAATTTTATTTGTATAGTATTAAGGTAATTTATATTGAGTAAATGTAATATATATATATATATACAATTAGTATTTTTGTTTTAAAACTACTTAGTGTAAAAACAATATCCAACCACCAGCCAAAAGGGGACCCACCTAAACTCTATATGGAACTAGGGGTTGACCAAATGGGATGTCGGTTAACTGAGAAAGCAACTATTGGACTAGAGAGCATGTGTATAAGATGAAGGAACATATAGGAAAAAAAATATATATATCAAGTTGTGTCCCAGGTTCCGCCGTACATGTAAGCAATGTGGTTTGTAGTGTGTGTGTGTGTTGTGTTGTGGGTGTTGATCCCCCACATCCATGGAACAATCTACTATTAGGAGCATCTATTATAAATATAAGTTCTCAATAGTGTTATTTTTTGATGTCTGATTCAGAATATGCGTGCATAATAGCTCCTCTAAAAAAATTCCATTTATATATTCTCTATTAGATCAAATTGACATCAACCATCTAATATATTTATGGATCATCTTCAACCTCACATTTAACTAATGTATTTTTACTCAGAATTAATCTTCCCCTCAAGAATCTTCCTTTATCCTCAATGAGATTACGACCCAAGATTGAAATTTCCATCATTCTTCACTTTCATCATCCATTAGTGATGGGACTGTAACTATCAATTCATCAAATAATGAACTTAGACGTCTCAACCTACTTGATGATATATAGTATTTACCTATGTTTATAGCATGGAATACGACATATAATTTTATCTAGAAACCAGAATCTATTTAAAGGTAAAAAATACTAGCAGTCTTTTGATACTCAAGGAAGATTCTTGATGAAGCTCGACGAAGCAAATATAATAACTCTATATATATGTTACTCTATTAATATATTTTAAATCAGGATGGCATGCACACGATAGTGGAAGTCTATTTAAATTTCATCATCATATTATCATCATGATCACAATAGTCATAAGAATTATATATATATATATAATAACTTTATTATCCATCAATATATGTATAAAACAAAACCTTCAGTATGAAATATTACAGAGAATAAATTTTGAGATCTTAATAAGGATGGTTTCCACATATATATATATATTAATATCTATATCCATAAGTAATAGAAAAATTTCATCTACATTTATGGGATTTTACAACAAGATTATATATACTTGAAATCCTGAAAACATTAAATTTTGGAGGTTTTTAGAATAATAAATGAATATAATTCAAATTAATATCATAGAAAATATATAATATGAAATTTATTTATAAATGTATTTCTCTAAATATATGATTAAACTTGGATGAGTAGTCTTCAATACACATCCTTTTTATTTAAATATGAATTAATATTAAATGAAATACTATAAAAGGATCTTTGTTTTATTCAATTTTTTTACAAGAACCTACATTGAAAGAGAGTGATAGAGACATAGTCTATAAGTAGAATACTGCCTCCAAACAATAATAGATTCTCTAAGATTTTAAGTTATGGAAAATTTTATTTTAAAAAACATCTATTCCATGTTTACATTCAAAACCATTTTAAATGGATATTTATTATGAAGTTATTTTTTAACTGTAGAAGTAAATTTATTTTTAAAAACATATATTCCATATTTATTTACAAAACCCTTTTTTAAGGGAGATTTATTTTGAAATTACTATATTATAATTGTAAGGTAATTTCTATTATGTGTTTTCATAAAGCACTTATTTTTAGAGGAGATTTATTTTTCCATAAAATATACATATCAGGGAATATGATTTAAAAATTTACTTTCATTTCCTTATTAAATATTTTAATTTTAAAATTAAAAAAATAAAATTTTAAGGTATTTTTTTAAGGATGATTTAAATAATTTTTTATCAATTTATCTATAAAATATTACCTTAATTCAATATATGTCATTTATGATTATAGTTATGGACACAAAATATAGTTGTTAATAATATTTTGTGCTTGCTTAAAAAAGAATTTGTTTAAGTTTAATTTTAAAATAAGTATTTTTAAATTTTCCTTTTGAATGTATGAATTTCTCTTAAAAGTATGCATTTTATATGAGGTAACATATGATGAGTTTTATTTAATTTCTTTTTTAAATGAATTGTTTTGATATTTTCTGTTAAAAGGTTATTTTAATGGAATAATAATGATAAATTCAGGCTTTAAATTTTTTTTTATTTATAAAATTCATCACATGGGAATCAAATTTGATGATGAGGAATGGTGAGTGAACCCACTACATCAAAGGGATGTCTTCATAAAAGTTATACATCTAATTTAGTAATGTATTTATTGTGTTTTTCTGAGTATCCTTATATTCCATAAGAAAGTTTTTATTTTCAAAATTACGTTTTAAGGTTTTCATAGAGAAATCCAAGTGGATTTGAAATGTTATTATATTTTTAAATAAAATGGGGTTTAAAATTGATATGATTTTATAAATGTTTTAAAGAGTATCCCTTATAGAATTTTATTGAAAACCATGGAGTTATAATTTAGAAAATTATTTATTATTCCAAATATTTTATATTTTATATACTGTAAAATGTTTTCAAAGATTTTTATATTATTTATTTAAGGATTTTAACCATATTTTCAAACCCCTTAATAAGTAATTTTATGCTCACCCTATATTTTAAATTGATTTTCATAGGATTACAAATTTTTCTGAAGGGTTTTGGTTTTGTTTAAAGAGACATTTCAAGTGATTTTAGATAGTTGTTTATAATTATTTTTGTATAAATCTATGATATGATGCATGGTTTTTCATAATCCTCCAAACTCATGACTGAAAGATTCCTCAATTGCTGAAGAATTGTATAATTTTTATTTACTTTTTATAATAAAATATACATTATTTTTTTTGAACTAGAACTGAATGTACATGTCTCATCATATTACATCATATGTGAGTATAAAAGAAGCATACTAGTATTAGAGTGTAATAAAGGTAGATTAATTTAAAATAAATAATTCATACATAATGAAACATGGATTATAATACAAGAACCATAGTGTAAGGATTTAACATAAAGAAACCAATATCAGAAGATCTTGGTATCTTAATTATGCAACCACAACATAATGCATAACATTATTAACATAAGTCATGGTTTACAACTAAGACCATCATCACAAAGTGTAAAGAGTCCCATAGTAGATTTTGTTCACTCCCTAAACCCATAAAAATAATATCAAGAGATATCAATCATTATATTATTCTTTAGAGGGATATATAATTTTGTGACCATATATCACATCATATTATGTATATTCTTAAGGGTTCCATAGATAAAAAATTCATTATTTTATCAAATAATTATTAACCAAATAATGATAAGTGTTTATAATTATTCTCAAAAAACATGAAAATAATTCATTTGGAGAAATAAGGTGGATGGTAGAAAAATAACATATCTCTAGTTACCAAAATAAACATATAATAAAATTGGTATACATATAAAATCACTCTTGTAAACTTAATTCCTCAAATGGTACCACAAAAGAGATTAAGAATTGGTGTTATTTAATACTAGAAGTTTAATTACATAAAAATAAATAGTATCATGTAGATTAGAGGGAAAATTTTGAAATACAAATCCCCCAAGGGTAATACCTTTTGAAGCTAAAAAGTAAAACTACATTTAAATATGTAAAATATTTTTTATAAAGCACTTTTTTACATTTCTGTAAAATATAACATCAAGGATAAAATTAAAAATTCTTTTTGAATAAGTGGAATTGAAATAGTTTGTAAGTAATTATAAAAAAATGAAACATCAATAATGGATAATTCAATCTCAAATAATGGATTATCTATAGAAATTGAAGAGTGGAATTAAAACAATTAATTATGAAGGGGAAGAGAACCTGTTTTTGTACCATTACAGAAAACATACATTTGGAAACCAACAAATTTGTTTAAATTGGTTAAGGATAAGTATAAATGTATAAGAATTAAATATTCTTGTTTTTAAAAATATCAATTAGAAACACTAGAGGGAAGAAGGAAACATAGATGAGAGATGATAAACCATGATTTAAGAGGATTAAAATTATTCTTAACAAATATTAATTTTTTAGAAGGAAAATTAATAATAAATAAGTTTTATTTTTAACCAAAAGTGATATATAAATATATAAACATGTAATACCCTATGAAATTACAAATATATACCAATGAGAAACATTATAACTCAAGAAAGCATATTGAAATATGAAAATCCACTTATTTTTTAGGATAATATCAATCATATTACAAATAATGGAAGAGAATGAATAAATGTTATCTTTACATGATCAAAAATAATTTATGTTATTGTAATTAAAGGGTAATTAGTAAAAAATAGAAAATATGATTGGTATATAAATATAAACATACCTTAATAAAAGTGGATTGATATAGAACCCTTATGGTTTGAGTAACATGATAATTGAAACTCATTTTGACTTTGGTGTTTTTTGAATCAATGTATTTTTAAGGAAGATAAATTCTATGACTCTTAAAACCGCATAGGTATGTTAAGAAACATTAAATATTAATTAATCACACTATATAAATTGTATTATGGTTCACATTAAGAAATATGCTTCAAGAAATTAAATTTCAAATAGAGAATCCCTTACCTCAATTATTTCTTAATAGAAATACACTCTATCCACCTAAATGAAAAAATTAACTATCTGAAACAACTACTTAATAATATTTTTCATGTATATATCCTTTTATATACAATATTAATAATTATTCTCTATAGTTATATTTGTTAGTTATTATGTATTTTTTTATATCGTATTTGAGTAATCTTGATCATTTTGAACTAGTTTCGTAATAGTGGTGTTATTATTCAATTTTCTCCCAAAGAAAATAATTCAAATATCATAAAAGGTGATAAAATTTATGATTTATAATTATTTATGATGTTGTAATTTTATTCTTTTTATGTTTTAGTTATGACCATTAAACATGAATTTGGATATTAACACATTTGGATAATTCTTAGCGAATGAAAGGTGTTTTCAAAAAAAATATTATTTAAAATTATATATTACCATTCCAGAGAAGAAAAAATAATCATTTATATAATATATTAGTATATATTTATGACCTATATTCATCCATTATATAAATATATAGCATTGTTTATAGAGGTGAAAAAACCCACCAAACAATAACATACCACAATTAATGGATGATTTTGAGATGATGTTATTATAATATCTTTAAAAAAATCATAAAAATCATATTTAGTGTTTATTAGACTAATATATATTAACTAGAAATAAGTTTAATAATAATATAACCTCTATGATGTTATTTTTAAGTATGAAGAAATCAGTTTTTTCTGTTAGAATGATATTTTGGACACTTGAATTTATGACAATTGTTCATTGATCATATTTTTTGATAGTTTGGTAAATTTTCTATTAAAGGACCCTTTCAATTTAATAAAAATAATATTTATAAATTATAATAATTCTCATGACCATACAAGTATGTTTGGAATGAAAATAAAAATATAAATTAATCGTTCAATAGAGGCAGTAGTCCACATGTACACATAGGTGATGATTTAATTTTCCACAGAATGGGGAAAATAAGAAATATGGTTTATCATTTAAAAACTAAAATGTGTCATAAATATCATATTTACATATTAAATTCCAAATTATTTTTTTCTATAAAATGTGGTTAATGAAAACAAAACACACTACATTGTGGAAGTGGTAGTCCGCATAATGCATGAATGAAAGTTCATTTTTTATAATTGAAAAGGGAAAGGTGGTTACTGCTTATACCATCATTATAATAACATAATTGTATACTAATTATATTATTGTTATTATTTTAATATGGCGTATTAGAACTTTTGGAGGAATAACTGCACATAATTAAATATAAATGAGAAAGGAGTAATTTAAAATTTATACCACACTCCTTGGATTATCCATTTTATAAAGGTAGTTAATCCTTTAAGGGATTTTATTTTTGGATGAAAAAACATATATAAGGTTATTAGGAATGATTAGTATGGTTTTGACTAGAGTTTTGGCTAAACTATGTTGGTTGTGGTGCGGCGGGATGTGAGGAGAGAAGTTACCCATTTATAAATGAAAAGTGATTAAATTTTTATAAATACCAAAATCTTTTCAATAATGAGATATCACTCTCAAAAACATTGTCCCCCAAATTGAGAAATAATGGATCGAGTAAGATATAAGGATGATCTAGTCCTCAACAACACATTGAAAAATATGTTTTAAACATGTTTTGAACTCATTACCATTAGAATTTTCACATTTACCATTTTAGATTTTACCATGGTAACTTGCTTTTACCTATGGTAACTTATCTTTTATGCCCAAAAATGAAAGGTTCCTTATTAATAAATTTCTACACCATAATTTAGATTCATAAATCTATTTAATTTGGTTAAATTTATAATAGCGGTAGACATATAGTTTAAATTTTTTAAGGTATATTATAATCAAAACAATTTTTCAAAAAATACAACTTTTGTTCTAAAATATGAAATATGGATTTGAAAATTAAAAATAAATAAAACATTTTAAATTCACTTAAAAAATAGTTATTTTGTTTTCAATTTTTTTTTCTGGATTTACGATTCAAATTTTTGTATAAATAAGGCTATAAAATTCAAGATATTTTAAAAATTGTATTTTTTTCTATTCACCTAAATATAAATATTCTTAATAAAATACTAAAAATTAATAGTAAATTAATATTGACATTATAAATCAAAATATATAATATATTCTTAAAATTCAATGTCTATAATTTTGTAATTTATCTTTTTATTAAATTCATAAAATATAATGAGGAACTATTTTTAAAGGAAAAGAACGTTTATAAATACTAGATTTTATTATTAATAATTTTAATTAAACAATAATAAATATTTAATTAATAAAAAATATTATATTTTATTAAAATTATCATTTAACAATAAAACACTTTTTTATTTAATAAATATTATAGTGGATAACAATATATTCTTAAACATAATAAAAAATCATGTAAATTTTTATTAAATAACCATTATATATATAAATGAATGTATTAATGTATTTCATAAATTGGTTACTCCTATTAATACATAGTAATTCAGTGGATATGTATAAAGACCTGGCCTTATTACATTATATAATCTTGAATTTAGTCATGGAATCACTTTCTTTCACATTGAGTATTTTCTCAAGTTTACTAATTTAGAGAATTGAGAGATAATACATTCATATAATCACACATTATTACTGAGTGGATACCATAAAAACAGTACTCATTTCTTCTATAATATAAAACTTTTCAAATAAATCATAATTTCTTAGATAATTCTTCAAAAATTTAACATGGCTTACTTATTTGTCTTACACATCCTTATAACCTTTGAAAATCATTTAAAAACTTGGGAAGATCCCAAAAATCATAGTAAGGGATATAAATAAAAGGGAAGAACATATTTGTCCATGAATACTTATAACATATTAAATCATTTTCAAAAGACATACTTGTCACCCATATACATAGTTACTTTGTGAAACATGATATTTCCACAAGATCTTCACAAAAAATAAGAAATTAAATATAACCATAAATGTATCTTGGGGCATTACTTTCTTAATATTGTAACCATCAGGGCTAAGTTATAATTTGTAACCCTCACAGCCACCTTACAATTTTTGTACCCATCGCAGCTACAGAAGGAGTAACTATACGGACAACCTCCAACATACACATACTCAATGAATTAGTGGGAAATATAAGTCCCACCCTTCCTTATAAAAAATTCACAAGAACCATAACATAATCATACAACATGAGTAATTCCATAAAAACATTTCTTTGGAAGTTCGTAAAACAGAATTTTTAGAAGAGGATTTTTAAAAGAATTGCCCCTTATAAATATCATATAATTCAAGTGAGAATGAAAAGAGTGGATTTAATGTGTATATATACTATAAATAAATATAATTAAATATAATATAAATATAATTCATCTCACAAACATTTTTAATACAACATAAATAATAAAGTAGAATGTTAACCCAATGAATAGAAGTCAGGTTAAGAATTCCCTTACCACGGGTTTATCTTACTTAAAATCATATAAAACTTATTTAAAAATATATTTATGTTTATAATACCTTATATGATCATTTATTTACATCATTTCACACTTTCATTATTAATGTTTTATTCCTTGCATTGTTTTGGGAGAGTTCTTACATGATTTCCATGATTGGTTCATGACGGTTGTTTCTGTCAATTGGAAGTGAAACTACATAATTGTAATGTAATTGTATTTAAATATTTCCAGTACCATAAATTATTCCATTTATCATTTTTAATTCTTACATGAGGATGATTCATGAGTTAAAACATTATTGATATTTGTTTAGATTATTATAGCGATTTTTCGATCGTAAAAATATCATTTTGTTTCATAAATTAATAACATGTGTGAAGAATTATTCCAGAACCTTATATAAGTTATAATACATAAATTATATTTTTTTAACAATAAAAATGGTATCATGACCAGTCTAGAAGAAATTAAATGAAATATAAATCAGGTCGTCCATGATGTCAGTAAATCGACACATCACGGGCGGTGTTTTAATTCATTGAATAAGTGAGAGAAAAGAATAATATTGATGAAAATTTTTCCATGAACAAGAGAAAATACAGAATATTGAATATTATGTAGTTTTAATTCCTCCTGGGTAAAAGTATTTGAGGAAATAATAAGAAAATAAAAGAGCTCAAAATGAAAGAAAAATTCAGAAATTTCTCACAAAAATTCGGCAGCCTAACGACGTCCCTTAAAATTTCATAAAATAGTCTGATGAGAGAAAGGGTATATCTCATTAATCTTATATAATATGGGCATTAATGGGGGATATAGAATTAAATATCCCAATAGAAGCCAAAGGTAATGAAAAATAATAACATAAAATGAAAGAAAAGAAAGGAAATAAAAATGGATGTTTACCTATTGATCTCTTCTCCTTGAGATACTTCATAAGGGATTTGGTTTTTTTTGTGAAACCAGAAGCTCTAGGACATGGGGAAGATACTTTTAAGGAGTATTGGGAAGAAATTATGTATGAATCAAGGCTTGAGAGATTTGGGAGGAACAGGGGAGTGGGGTGGTATTTATAGTGGAGGAGAGGAGGTATTTTCCATTATATTAATCATTGTTATAATATTTTTGCACAAGACTATGAATAATCATAATTCATGTAACCCAAAATACAAATACTGGCATGTTATTTCTAACCAAGTGGTCTTACATCATCCTTACATCTCCTATGATGCAGTAAATCATGTATTTAGCATTTATCGTATTTTATCGCATTTTACTATTCATAATATTTTTTAGAATTTCAGAAATTTACCAAAAATCCCCCTTAACCATTTTTCAATGTGTATAATTAAAAATTGAACTCTATTTTTTTAAACAGTTTTTAAAATATTATTAATTTAATTTTTAAATAAAAGAATACTTAATTCAAAAATTAACAATTTTAATTTTATAACCACTATTATATCACATTGAAAAATTGAACAAGATGTCATTATCTTAAATCCTTAATAAAATAAAATAAAAATAAAATTTACTATTTCTTAGGGTCATATTACTATTCAAATTACTATTCATAAGGGTATGTTACTATTCACCCAAAAAACAAGTTGGTTCCATCAGACTCTAAATAACTTATTGAACACAAATATAGATGACCATTTATTGAAATTGAAAACATTGAAGCAAAAAAATTATGTTTTAAGGATAGTTGTAAATATCTACTTAAATCAAACTTTCATTCATTTCAATTTTTTTAGAAAACCTTGGGGTGTTACAATATCCCCACCTTCTGGAAATTGCATCCTTGCAATTTTATTTACTTATTAAAAAAATGAGGGTACCTTTCTGTTATAGATTTTAAGACTCCCTTGTTCCTTCTTCAACAATGTGGTTTCTCCAAAAACCTTTACCTGGTGGATTACCTTATTCCACAATACTTGTTCCCTTCAATCAATAATCTGAATTGGTTTCTCTTCATAAGAAAGGTTTTCTTCTAGCTAAATTGCTTATGGGCTCAAGACATGAGATGAATCTAGCACTTACTTCCTTGAAATCGAAACATTAAAACCATTGTGTACTGAAGAAAAACCTAGAGGCAAAGCTACTCGGTATACAACTGGTCCAACTTTCTATAGTATTTCAAAAGGACCGATGAACCACGGTCTTAGATTCCCTTTCTTACCAAAACACATAACACTTTTCCAAGGAGAGATTTTAAGGAAAACATGCTCACTTACCTCGAGAGAGAAGTCTTTCCTTTTGTTATCTGCATAACTTTTCTACCTCCGCTGAGCTGCCCTCATGTGCAACTAGATCATCTTCATTTTCTCAGCTAGTTTCTCTACTAATTCTGGCCCCATCAACATTATTTTACAAACTTTAACCCAAAATTATAGAGTCCGAAAATACTTCCCATACAATGTCTCAAAAGGTTCCATATATATACTAGAATGAAAACTATTATTATAAGAAAACTCAACTAAAGAAATATTTTATTCCCAACATCCCTGGTAGTCCATTGGACAAGCTCGAAGCATACCCTCCAAAGTCTAAATCTTTCGTTCTGACTGACCATCTAATTGAGGATGAAAATATGTATTGAAAATTAATTTTGTGCCCAATGAATTTTGAAGTCCCTTACAAAAGTTATAAGTGAACTTGGGATCCTGGTCAGATACAATGGAAAGAGTGACTCTATATAACATAACAATCTCTATGTGGTACAGTCAACAAAGCTGATCCAAATACATTGTATCTAAAATAGAAAGAAAATTTGAAGAGTTTGTTAGCCGATGAACAATAACACGAATCTCATTATTAACACGAGATGTCTTAGGTAGTCCCACCGCGAATTTTGTGGATATATTCTCCCATTTCTACTATAGCATTGGAAAAGGCTAAAGCATCCCCTTCGGTAACTGCCGCTCTACTTTAACCTATTGAAAATTCAAAAAAATTACAGTAAATTCTACAATATCTCTTATCATTCCATCCCACAAATAATACTCTTAAAGGTATCTATATATCTTAGTATTTCTAGGATGAACTGAAAATGGAGAACTATAAGCATCACACAAAAAATCTTTCTTCAACTGGAAATCACAAGGCACACAAAACCATTTTACAAATATTAACACATAATATTTATCAAGGTTAAATTCTAGCAGCTTACCCTTTTTAACCAATTCAGTCTTTTTTTGTAGCTCACAGTCTTCCTTCTGTGCTTGCTTAATTCTATATGAGAATGATGACTGCACTAAAACCTGAAACAAAAGAGATGTATTCCCTGCACCAAAAAATATATGCCAAAATTTATCAAATCATTAATCAAGGGATTATGTACCAAACGTAACATGGTTAATGATGCATGATGTTTTAGACTCAAGGCATTCTCCACATTGTTTTCTTTTCCTAAATGGTAATTGATCATGCAATCATAATACTTTATCAGTTCAATCCATCTTATTTGAATCATGTTTAATTACATCTGAGTGAATATATACTTCATACTCTTTTGGTCAGTATATATTTGACATTTATCTCCATATAAATGATGCCTCCAAATTTTTAAAGAAAAACCCACAACTACCAATTCCAAATCATGTGTAAGATAATTTAACTCATGAGGTTTATGTTGTCTTTAAGAATAAGCAATTACCTATTCATTTTATATCAAAACAAAACAAATTTCATTCAAAGAAGCATCACTATAGATGATAAACTCACCATTTCAGAAAGGAAAGTACAAAACTGGAGTATTCACCAATCTCTTCATCATTTCATGGAAAAAAACATCACATTATTATGTCCAAATAAATTTAACCACTTTTCGTGTTAACTTAGTTATTGGGCTTGATAACATTGCAATGTTCTTAACAAACCGTCAGTAATAACCTGCTAATCCAAGAAAACAATTAATATCTATAACATTTGTAGGTCTTGGCCATTCATCAACAACTTTTTTTTGGTAGGATCAGCTATTATTCCATCCTTATTTACGATGTTCCCAAGAAAAAAAAAATTTTAACCAAAAATCACACATTCTGAATTTTTCATTAAGCTTATTTTATCTTAAGGTTTGAAAAACAACACTCATATGTTTTTCATGCTCTTCATTACTCTTAGAAAATACCAGAATGTCATCAATAATCACAAAAACAAACCTATCCAAGAAAACATGAAATATTTTATTCATAAGATTCATGAATACATCAGGAGAATTAGTTAACCCAAACAGCAAAAAAAAAATTCATAATGCCCAAATCTAGTACGAAAGCCTATTTTTTGGATGTCATCCTCTTTCACCTTTAACTGATGGTATTCGGATCTCAAGTCAATCTTGGAAAAGTACTGAGCTCCCTAGAACTAATCAAACAAGTCATTGATGTGAGTAAAAGGATACTTGTTTTTAATAGTGATGTTATTCAAAGATCTATAATCAATGCAAAGTCTCATGGAACCATCTTTCTTTTTAACAAATAAAATAGGATAACCCCATGGTGAAGTGCTAGAATAAATGATGCCTTTATCAAACAAATCATGCAACTAATTTTTCAATTCAATAAGTTCTATGTGAGATATACTATATAGGGGTTTTGAAATTGGATTAGCATCCGGAACTATGTCAATTGTGAATTTGACATCTCGATCATGTATGACACCTAGGAACTCATCAAGAAAAAATATCAAGGTATTCATTTACCATTAGATCATCATCAATCAGAATAGTTCCTTTTTTTCAACAATATGAGCAAGAAAACATTCATTTCCATCATTCAATAGTTTCTCAGCTTCTTGATATGTTCTCAATTTTATGGGTTCATTATTATATACAAACTGGAACTCTTTCAGAAAAACAACATCTTTAGCTCTACAGTTAATCTTATCCTGATAAACAGAAAGAAAATCCACTCCTATAATAACATCAAACTCAACTAAGGGAAAAACAATAAGGTTCTCAGGTAAAGTCTTTCCACAGACCACAATAGATAGATTCTTATTATTCCTCTTTACTATAATATTTCACCCTTGTGTATTAACAACAAGTTTTAGTCTCATTTTTTTGGGTGATATTTCCAATTTACCAGAAAATTTTTCATAAATGAAGGAATGTGTAGACCCCATATTGAAAAAAAACTTTGGGAAAATATGAGTAAACAAAAAAATCACCTAATATAACATCATTTGATGGACCAACATCTGCTAACGTAGTCACAAAGGATATCACTACACCTTTATTCTAATAGTCTGGAATCTTTGTATCATTTGGATCTCTCTTTGGGAAGGAATTTGCATAATGACCCATCTCACCAAATTTTAAAAACTTTAGAGTATTCTTATCAGGATTAGTATTAGGATCATTTTTATTACTATCTGGGGACATATTTCCAAACATACCACATTAGAAACACATCCTAGTTTTGGAGAGACATTCCCCAGGGTGCTTCTTTCCACACTTTTCACAGACCAGAAACTGGATTTTCTTACCATTATATTTCTTTGGTTGATTCTTACCCATCTCTTGCCTTCATAACCTCTTTTTCTCCTTATTCTTAAAATGCACATGATCATTAGAAAACTCCCTATATAAAATTTTAGAATATCTGACAAGTTTCTTATAACTTTTTAATTCACTAAAGGCCAACTCCCTTCGATACCATGGCTTCAATACGGATTAAAAGCGGTTGTTTTTTCTATCAAGATCCAGATTGAGATTTTGAGCATACCTCACTAGTCGGTTGATGTTTTCATCATACACAACCACTAAATCTTCCTCCTTCTTTTTAAATTCAAGGAATTTATTCTCCATTCTAAGTCACACCACCTTAGGAAAATATTTTCCAAGGAAAATACATTTAAATTTATCCCACTCTAAGGCATAAAAACCCTCTCTATACATGATATTCCTCACCATTGACCACCACTGATCAACTTCACCTTAAAAATGATATGTTTCAAGACTTAAATTTTGATTGTATGAACATCCCATATCATCAAATATCTTTTCAAGGGATTTAATCCATCCTTTAGCCACTACTAGGTCAGAATATCCATTTAAAAAAAGAGGGTGTTGTCTCATAAAATGTTCTACTATTCTCATGTTCCATTGTGGTAACTCCTTTTGTTATCTTGCTTGGATTCCACCACCATTTATTTCATGTGTTAGATGATCCATTACTGTCACAAAATGCTTTGTTCTAATCCCTACCATTCTGGGCTACATATTCTGAAGGATGACATTATGTCGATGCCTCTCCCCTTCAGCTTTCTTATTTCTTCTACGGACAACCATTCTAAACAAATATATCTTAGTTGAAGCAACATGGTAATCATTAAATGCTATAACATTTAAAATTAATCATTGAGTGAAAATAATTTATTTTATTCTATTAACATCACCCTAACCCCTAAATTTATATAAACAATTATCTTAGAGTGACTATAAGGATCCAGCCTTATTACATTACATATTTTTGAATTTAGTCAAGGAATCACTTCCTTTCGCATTGAAGATATTTTCAATTTTAGATATTTAGATAATTGGGACATAATACATTCATATAATTACACATTATTACAGAGTGGATACTATAAAAACAGTATTCAATTATTCTAAAATATAAAACTTTTTAAATAAATCATAATTTCATTGAAAATTCTCCAAACATTTAACATGGCTTTTTTCTTTGTCTTACACATCCTTATAACCTGTGAAAATCATTTAAAAACATGGGATGAGTACAAAAAGATCAGTAAGAGATATTAAAATATGGGAATAACATATTTTTCCATGAATACTTATTACATATGAAATCATTTTCAAAAGACATACCTGTCATCCCTATATATAATTACTTTGTGAAACATGATATTTCCACAAGATCTTCATAAAACATAAGAAAATAAATATAACCCTAAATTTATCATCGGGAACTACTTACTTAATATTATAACCCTTATAGATACCTTACTATTTGTGTAACCATCACAATTACACATGGAGTAACCGTACTGTAAGAACCTGGATCTTCTTTTCAGGTATGTTTTTCCTTTTCTGGTCGTTTCTTGGAAAAAGAGGAATTTCTAGAAATTTTCAAATTACATGTCGTGTACTTCTTTGCCGCAGGAAGCTGGGTGCTAGCTGTGTAGCGGCCATGCACACGGCCGTGTGGGTGTGTTCGGAGGCCACTTGAATCGGAGTACGGAAATAGTAAGTACACGTCGTGTACTTTGAAATTACACGATGTGTAATTTATTTTTTTCATTAAATGCATTGAGGTCGCGTCTGATGTATAGAAAGCACTTCTTTTAGGTCTCGTTCATCCGAGAGCATCGAGAAGCCGTAGATCTTTGATGTGACCGTGAGCCTCCATCCGTCCTCCAATTCGGGCACCATTGATTGCATTGGAATCGAAGCGGTGAGTTCTTCCTTCTCCCAGAGCTTCGTTTTCCAATTACTAATATTTTCCAAGTTTTTGTGGGTTGGATTTTTTTAATTTTTCATAGATCTATGACCGTTTAAGGAGATTCAAGCGTTTTGGTTCAAGTATATTGATCTCCTAAACCCGAGGTAGGTGGTTTGTGCCTTTCTGTTGAATGTCTTTGAGTATTTTGTGTGAATTCCACCCATACCCATGAACGAGGTATTGTGTGTTTACCATTTAGTCCTATTTCTTGACTAATTATCTTTTATGCCTAAGTAGAGATTATTTTTTGTGAATAAGGTAATTTTTCTATGATTTGGATGTTTTCCCCATGAATGATTTTCCTGTTTAGGACTGTTGGGTCTAGTTTTTCCTGTTAGGATATTTCCAGTTGCCTTGCCTAGTTGTGGGATAGAGTGAATATTGTTATACTATACTAATATCCCTTATAATTCTATCCAAGTAGTTCTTGAGGTTTACTAGGGGCGATACACACGCTATACATTTTGACTTAAACAGGGTCGTGAGAACCTAGTGTAGTAGACCACATGGAGGATGGACATAAGGGCTTCTCCAGAGTGTCTTTATAATTTTTACAATGTGAGACCACATGAGGAATTGACGTTGAGTGCTTTTTAAGAGTGTCTGTAGTTCCTTGACGTGGGTTGCAGGGGGAGTAGATGTTTAGTGCTTCCCCAGAGCGCCTTTAGTATGATACGAGACTATAGGGGGAATTGACGGTGAGTGCTTCCCTAGAGAGTCTATACTTTAGCTAAACTAGAGGGGTGAGACTGTGTGCGCCTCCCAGAGGGTTTCAAGTACTTGTTATTTGAACTAGAGGGGTCAGGCTATGAGAACTACCTAGAGGGTTACCTATTGTTTCTACTTTCTTGCTTATTTTCTTACCTGTTGTGACTTAAATTCTTGAAACTGTGGATTTTTTACTGTTGAGTACTTTCCTACTTACTATTTTTCTGTACTTTTACCTACCATATATTCAATGACTGTTAGGAACATATCTCGTGGTGGTTGCCTACTGGGATTTAGTCTCACACCCTGTTTGGGACATGATTTTGGGTCCAAACCGATTATATTATTTCAGGTATAGACAAGAGAAAGCGCCCTTATACCTCAAGTACTTGACTTTCTATGGAGCTGGAAAGCATGGGACCAAGCTATAGCTTGTGATGGTGAGGAGTTTATCTGCTTTCTTTTGCACTTTTGTTTATCATTGTTATATTCTATCATTGTGACTTGTTTGGATTCTTTCCTAGACTTATGTATCATGAATCATTTATATATGTTCTCTATTTGTTTACACTTTTTGTCTTCAACTGTTTACTCTTATATGGATGTTTACTGCATCCGTTATTCCTTTTGTTTATCTTCTGCTGTGTACTCTACCAATGAGGGCATAGTTTCCCCACTATCTCACCCAATGACCTCGCTTCTAGTCGGTAGCCTCTGGTGTTTGGGGAAATGCACTTGAGGCCATGTGACCAACCAGGTACGGGGTGCCTCTAGATGGATTCCAGAACCGGGATGTTACAAAGTGGTATCAGAGGGTTTCTTTTCTCTTGAATTACTGTTTGAAGCCTATAGTCAGAGATAGGATGGAATAGGTACTTGGTAATAAGTTGTTCCCAGGAGTAGCTAACCCGCATATAGGGAAAATCCATACTACCTCGTTTATTTCAATTTTACTGGTTTTCAATTTTACAGTTGATTTGATTTCACCATTGGGTGATTCACATGTTTGGTGTTGTTACCATTATTGTTATTACGGTTCTAATTTTTTCGCAACCTAATGATATGAGGGTGTTCCATATCATGCATCATATATTCACCTGTTAGAAATCACATGCCTTGAATTTTTTCCATTCCATCTAGGATGCATTAGCGATTGCATGTTGTTGTGATAGATGTTGTGTAGAAGATTCATGTCGTTGTGATAGATGCCTTGATTGAAATGCCTATTGTTTGATAGAGAATTGTGTGTAAAGTTTTGTTTGAATGAATGCCAAAAGTTGGTTCTTTAGGTGTTATGGGCCCTCATGGACCGGTATTTGGTGGATCATTGCACTGTTTTCTTGTTTATAACATGTATAAGATGCCAAAATTTTATTTGTGGGGAGTATGGACCCTCACAGATTGAAATTAGGCACTTTCAATGCTTGTTTTAGTGTTTTCTAAGTTTCAGAGTAGATTCTTAAGGCTTACTGTTTGGAAAAACCCAGAATACACGCTGTGTAAGGTTAAGTACACTTCATGTGTTCTTCTGTTCAGGAAGAAACTATTTTTATTAAGTACATGCCGTGTAGTCTCTGATTGTGTCATAGGTCATGTGGGCCGAGACACGGGATGGGAAAAGTCTGGTGGAAACATGTCGTGTCCACATTGAACATGCTGTGTAGTATAATCCTAGGAACCTGGACGTTTTGATAACAACACGTGTATATGGAGTATCTTCTTATACATGCCGTGTCTACCTTGAACACATCGTGTAGTCTGACCCAGGTACCCAGCCGTGTCATTAACAACACAGGTCGATGTTATCCTTTCACATACACTTCGTGTCTATCAAGAACACGCCATATAACATGAGCTGTGTATCTGACCGTGTCACTAACAACATGGGCCAGGTGAAGCTTGTCCAATACACATCGTGTCTACCTTGAACACACCATGTAGTCCTGTCATAGGAGAGCCATGTGGCTTAACCATGTAGAAGGACATGGGCAGGGGAAGAGGATTCAAGTACACACCATGTGTTTTGAGAACATGCCATGTGTTTGGTGTGTTACACGACCTGTTAAAGCAGAAGTACACACCCATGTGAATGACTTCAGGGAACATGTCGTGTAGGAAAAGTACATGTCGTGTAGTCTTGTTTTAAAAAACATGAATTATTTTATTTTTATGTTACTTTCTTGTCCTTCCAGTTTTTAGTTTTTGATAGTCCTGAATCTAAGGTGTGCATTTGAGCTTGTAGAGTCATACCACCGAGATGTCCTCCGATTGTATGTCGGTTGCAGGGTAGTGATCAAATGCTAGATATGGCTGATCAGGGACTTCCTGCATATCCTTCTGTTGTTCCAGCATTGGCACCAGCAGTGATACCAGTTACGGGTGCTGATACACAGTTTAGGGAAGGCTTTTTGAGGATGATGCACACCTTCCAGAGATCACCACCATTTTCCTCGTCTATGGCAGACTTGACGTAGGTTTTCCCGCAGCAGCATCCTCCCACCATCTCAAGGGAAGGAGGACCTCAGGCTGCAAAGTCATGGCTAGAGTTCATACTGACTATCTTTGAGCATCTGGAGACACCTCTAGAAAGGTGGGTCAAGCTCACTACCTACATGTTACGATACTCTGCCAAGAGGTGGTGGGACGTGATCTCACAGGTGGGTCATCAGCAGGTTATAGTGTGGGAGGAGTTTCAATACGTCTTCTATTACTACTTCTATTTGGAAACCTTGAAGGCCGATCGAGCCCGTGAGTTCATGAGTCTGGAGTAGGTTACTTTTTTAGTTATGGAGTATTTCTCTTGTTTCGCCGAGCTTATACGTTTCACACCCCTCTAGGGCGGAGATGGGTTGTTCTTGGCAAGGAATTTTGAGGATGGTCTCAAATGGGATATCCTCTCGCAGGTGAATATCTTTAGGTTGACTTCCATCACATCGATCATCAACCAGGTGGTGACTGTGAAGTGCAATCTGAGAGGTTCCGGAGCTGAGATTCAGTGCGGTTCCACTTCCAGAGTTGGTACCCTGGCCACTGACAACAAGAAGCACCGCAGGGAGTCATCACGTGGTGATTTGAGGAGGCGATACATGTCTTCAGGTAGCCATGTGGTATGGTACCAGTGTGGAAAGGCTGGGCATACAAGGCTGCAGTGCTAGAGAGACCCTGTGGAGTGCCGATCTTACAACAAGATGGGTCACCTTCAGTACTTTATGTCTCAGGTTTTCTCACTAGCAGTTGGTGATAGAGGTTCATCCATGACTCCATGTCTAGGAGTAGTGCCACCAGTTTCTCACAAGTCTGGGTACGGGAGTTCTGTCGGCCGTTTGGGCGAAGGTGGAGGTTGAGGCCATGACGTCCAGTTGCTTGTCTATCAGCGACAGTAGGGAGGATCTGCTAAGAGTGGTCAGTCAGGGTCACAGGGTCGTGGTATAGGTCAGAATTTTGCAGTGGAGCAGAACCAACAAGAGCTGGATCCTAAAACCTCTACAGTTTGTGGTACGATCTTAGTAGCCTCAGTTTTATATTCTGCTCTTTTCAATACCGGAGCTTCCCATAGTTTTATATCCATTGTTGTTGTGGAGAGACTCGGTCTCTACATCTTTTCCTCTGTCGACATCTTGACTCTAGACACACCGTTGGGAACAAGGACAACTAGTGTACGTCAGTGCAAGGAGTTCTCTCTAGAGTTTGTTGGGTGTCACTTTCTATAGAACCTCTATGTCCTAGAGATCATAGGCTATGATGTCATTCTCAGGATGGACTAGTTAGTTCCATTCCAGGAAGTCTTCGACTATTATCACCGCGGGGTGAGTTTAATATCACCAAAGGGAGGATCTTTTCTTCATAGGGGTGAGTGGGATGTCCAGGAAAGGATAGCAGGACCTGAGCATCATGGGCTAGGAGGAGTTACAGCCTAGATTACCAGTCTATATCTAGATGACCAGGAGACTACGAAGTCAGACTTTTCTCCAGTGGTGGATCATTTCAGGGATTTCCTTCCAGAGGAATTTTCAGGTTTTCCTCTAGAGCGTGAGGTAGAATTTTCTATTGATCTTGTTCTAGGAGCGACACCGATGTCCATTTCTCCTTATAGGATGGATACATCTAAGTTACAGGATCTCAAGAAGTAGTTGGAGGAGTTACATGAAAATGGTTTCATCTGACCCAGTATTATTCCTTGGGGTTCGCCTGTCTTGTTTGCGAAAAAGGCAGACGGTACCCTCAGGCTTTTTGTGGATTATCGAAAGGTGAACCAGTTGACGGTCAAGAACCGATATCACTTACTGAGGATTGATGATCTCTTTGATCAGCTTTGAGGATCCCGAGTATTATCAACTATTTACTTGAGGTCCGATTATCATCAGTTGCATGTTAAACCATCAAATATACCTCTTACAACCTTCATGAGCATGTATGGTCTATATGAGTACTTAGTTATGTCGTTCGGTCTCACAAACACGCCAAAAGTTTTCATAGCACTGATGAACCGAGTGTTCCATCTATAATTGGATTCATTCATAGTGGACTTCATGGATGATATGTTGGTTTACTCTCACACTCGACACGACCATGACACACATCTTGAGATCATTTTGAGTACACTAAGAGAGCATCATTTATATGATAAGCTCTCAAAATTCCACTATTAGATGGACCAGATTCACTTCTTATGTCACATTATGTTAGATACAGAAGTATCAGTAGACCCAGAGAAAGTGAGAGCTGTATTTTCCTGGGAGCAGCCGAAGAACGTCTTTGAGGTGTGGAGTTTTCTAGGGCTGGATGGATACTACAGACATTTCATACTGGACTTTTCTTGCTTAGTAACACCACTAACATGTCTGACTAAGAAGGGTGAAAAATTATTGTGGTCAGATTCATGTGAGTCAGCCTTTCAGGATCTGAAAGGGAGGTTGACCTTAACACCGATACTAGTCTTTCCAGAGCTAGGCAAGATATATTCTGTTTACTGTGATGCTTCAGGTATCAGTCTGAGAGCTGTGATCAAGCAGGGAAATGGAGTTTTTGTGTATGGGTCTTGGCAGTTGAGGCCACATGAGAGGAACTACCCAACGAATGATCTAGAGTTTAAATATGTTGTTAATTCCTTATGATGTTGGAGACACTATCTTCTGGGAAAGAATTTTTTGGTTTTCACCAACCACAAAAGTCTCAAGTACATATTCACTCAGCATGATTTGAATTTGAGACAGTGGTGGTGGGTTGAGTACCTACAGTATTTTGATTTCGATCTTGCCTACAGCCTAGGAAAGGCAATGTTGTGGCTGATGCATTGAGAAGGAGGACTCAGATACAGGCAGTTTGAGAGGCCAGTAGTGAGTGGCAGCATATGACTCGGTTCTCTGAGATGCATTTGGAGTTGTATGAAAGACAGGGGCAGACCTTTATTTCTTCTATATCTGTTACCTCTACACCTCTTGATCAGGTACAAATGAGGAATCTGTCAGATTCTGAAGGCCTAGTCCTAAGGGAGAGTGTGTCAGGAGATGACCCTATTAAAGGGTGGACCATAGGCGGGGATGCGATCCTGTGATTCTAGGGATACTTATGGGTGCCAGAAGATATACGCGAGGAGCTGATGTGGGACTTTCATTCCTCAGTTTGGGCGGTTCATCCTGGAATCACCAATATGTATTGTGATCTACACCATCAGTTTTTGGTGGCTTGGTATGAAGAGGGATGTTGATGGTTTCTCCATGAGGTGTTCTACTTTTCAGTAGGTGAAAGCAAAGCATTAACGACCAGCAGGTCTTTTACAGCAGTTACCCATTCGTGATTGGAAGTGGAACGACGTCGCGATGGACTTCGTGATAGGGTTGCCAAGGTCACCTCAAGGGAATGATGCTGTATGGGTTGTCGTTGATAGTCTTACAAAGGTTCCTAAGTTCTTTCCGATCAAGGAGACCTTCAGTGTTGATGATTTGGGATGGATTTATATCCATGAAATTGTATGTCTACATGGAGTTCCACACACCATTGTTTTAGACAGGGATGTGTGTTTTACCTCTCTAGTCTGGCAAGGGATTTAGATGGCTTTGGGTATGTAGGTACTTTTGAGTACAACATACAACCCCCAGACTGATGGATAGTCCGAGCGTACAATTCAGGTGCTTGAGGACATGCTTCGAGCATGCATTCTGGACTTTGGAGGTTCTTGGGAGAAGCATATACCCCTGGTGGATTTTGCCTAAAACAATAGTTTTCAGGAAACTATTCAGATGGCACCTTATGAGGCGTTGTACGGAAGGCCATGCCGATCACCCTTATATTGGCAGGAGGTAGGAGAGGATGCTTTGCGGGGACCTCATCTTGTTCAGGAGACTACAGAGTAAATAGTGTTGATTCAGAAGAGGATGGATACTGCACAGTCTTGACAGAAGTCAAATGCTGATCAGAGGAGATGACCTTTGGAGTTTGAGGTCGGAGATCAGGTTTTCCTACTTTTCACACCAAGGTTGGGGCACAGAAGGATCAAGAGGCAGGGTAAGATTCCACAAAGGTATGTTAGGCCATTTGAGGTGTCAGAGAGAGTGGGGATAGTTGCCTATCGGTTGCAGTTACCTCAGAGGAACCGTGATATGCACGAAGTCTTCCATGTTTCTCAGCTCTGATGTTACTTTTCAGACCCATCTCATGCTTTCCAACCCGAGGAAGTCGAGTTGGAGGTGGATGCATGTAACGACCCAAAGATTCATTAATATAAAATCACTATTGATCCAGTTAAATGTTTCTTTATGAAAAATGTTTTTATAAGATGTCAACTTCTTTAGTTTTATGTTAAGATTTGTGACCGTTACTTTTATAACCGTTGAACAGTGATCATCTGAGTAGTATATATATAAGGCTTTAACGAACCCATTTCTACTCAGACAAAGGAAGTGATGGCCTCATCCAGTAGAATTTCCCCTTACGAAGCCCATTTGTCAGAGCTCAGAAAAGAGGTGGCGTCTTTGGGCTTTTCCCTTGACCAAGCCCAAGCTGAGCTTCATCAAGTCAAGCTTGAACGTGATCGTCTACGGGAAAAGTGGAAGTTGATTGAAATTACCACTCGAGTGATGTTATCCGAGCCTCCCCAAGAGTCTGTCACCATCGCACACCTTACCCTTAGGTCTTATGCGGCTATTTTAAGGGGTTATGTAACAAATAAGTAGCACCATGTTCATGTACATTATTTTTTTATATAAAAATGAATATAATTTCTAGTCATTTTTGATACATTGTAATTAGTTTTTAAAGTACAAATGGTGTTTTTAGTTATTATTTAATTAAGAATTATATTTTATTAAATTAAAAGATTTTTGAATTAAATAATATTTTAATAAAATATTATTATTAATATTAAATTAATTTTTTATTAAGTATAAATGATCTTATAATTTTATGAATGCAATTAAAATTTTTATTAAGGTTTGAAAGCCATTTCTGTCAAAACTCGTGAATTTTTTTATAAATATCGGTTTTTATTTTAAAAGTGAAAATTCACATATTTAGAAAATTATTTAGATAAAATAAATATTATTTTTGGAATCAGGACGTCGAAATTATCCAACGGTGAATTTTTCATAATTTTCTGATATAGTCAAATTTTTGGGTAAAAATTAAATACCATTTAAATATATAATGTGTTTTATGACAACATAATGACCCAATGGTGATGTAATAAAATAACATAATCCTTATGTTCGGAAAATATGTGTTTTATCATTAAAATAATGAGGTTTTGGGTTTGTTTGACTTACTTTTCAAAGCATTAATGGAGCCCTCAAGACTTATTCAACACTTTGCCTTTTTAAATTAATTTCCATGGGAGTGTGACTCACCTCCACATAATCAACCCTAATTTTTTAATAAGTTCGGTCCTTGGCCTTGTAAAACATTGTTTTCCTATTTCCTTTTCCAGAAACCATGGGAAAATACCATGGGATGGTTTGTGGTTTGGATTATTTTAATATAAGGGGGTCCCAAACCTAAATAATAAAGAATTCTCTCACCTTTCCTATATAAAGCCACCCAAGCTCCCACTTCCTCCTCACTCAAATCCCTTTAAGTTCGTCCAACATCTGCCCAACTCTCTCTAGAATCCTCTCAAGGTGCCCCAAGCTCCCAAGAAGCCTCTCACAAGCCTCTCTCTAGCCTTTGGAATCACACTATCAAGTAAGGGTTTTTTCTTCCTTTCTCATTTTTGTCAATTTTCTTTAAGTTTTATTGCCCTTTTAATTTCAATTATGAATGTTGGGGTATGGTTTCACACCTCTCCCATACTTCCCTCTTATTGTTTGAATGATGGGATACCCCTTTCTCTCTCATTAAAAGCCTCCCATGTACACCCATTACTATGCCAAAATTCCAAAAGATACCGTTTTCTCCTCTTTTATATTCAATCAATACTTTTGTATCATGAATCTAAATTCCTTTTCAATTGTTGGGACATGTATCTATATGACCTCCTTACTGTCCATTACATGTAAATATGATGAGGAACCCCTTTCTCTCTCATCAACCTTTTTTATTAATTCTTATGTCACGTCGTTACGCAGCCGAAATCACACCGATTTTCTAAGCCAATATCATTGTGTAGTGAATACCATGCCCATTTCTCCATCAGGGGTATTCACCTTTATGCGCATTTACTTATTTATTATAATGTTTCATGTATGAATTCCACATTCCTTTATCGTGGAATAAATGATTATGTTTTATGAATCCATGTTTTATGATCCATGTGGCACACTTATGCATGAAATGAAATGTTTAAGAAGGGTGCACCCTTTATAACGCTCCAATGCATTGGGTAAAGTATAGTATCATGATACGTCATGTGCAATGAGTGTTTACTCATTCTAATTCAAGTTCAACGAGGGTTTACTCGGTCTTCAAGTGCAATGAGGGTTTACTCATGCTCCATGTGCAATGAGCCTTGGCTCATGCTAATTCAATGTTAAGTGTTGTTGCCACATTTCCATGTTATGTTTATCATGATTTATCATGCCTTTATGTTCATGTTACTCTAATTCTCTATTGATGTTCCTATTTCCTAACATGTATTGTACTCCTCATGTTATTTATTGTGTACTCCCTTACTGGGATTTATAGCTCACCCTTTTCTTATGCATGTCCTCAGGTTATCCCATGCAATGCTAAGTACGAAGGAATGTAGTGGTCATGTAAAGGAATATTTCAATAAAGATGTTGTATTTCATGTTTAAAGTTTTTATGTAATGATCCTAAGCCCCAAAGACACTAAACCTTTTGATATTCTTTGTTGTATCAAGTGAATTTTTATGTAATAAAGCATGCTTAAGTTGTAATAAAAAGCTGGGTTGTCATAATGCATCTTTCGAGGAACATCCTATCATGATTTTTGATTGCAGTACGAAGGTTTTTCATGAACGGTTTGTTCCTCTGGTTCGAGTGTTATGGCAGCACAGGCGGGTGCAAGACGAGACTTGGGAGAGGGAGGCCAACGTACGATCACAGTGTCCATAGTTGTTCAGGGTTTCTTCTTCAATGTCACTCTAGGGAAATTCGGGGAAGAATTTCTTTAAGGGGGGAAGTTTGTAAGATTCCAGATCTTTTTTTCAGGTAATTTTTTCCTTTTATTGTCATTTTTGGGAAAAGGAGGAAATTCTAGAAATTGTCAAAGTACACATCATGTACTTTATGAGTACATTCCATGTACTTCTTTGCCGCAAGAATTTGGGTGCTGGCTGTGTAGCGGCCATGCACACGACCGTGTGGGGGTGTTCAGAGGATGCTTAAAGCAGAGTACAGAAACAGTAAGTACATGCCATGTACTTCAAAAGTACATGCCATGTAATTTATTTTTTTTATTAAATGCACCGGGGTCACGTCTGATGGACAGAACAAACTTCTTTTGGGTCTCGTTCTTCCAAGAGCACCGAGCAGTCACAGATCTTCGACGAGCCCCTGAGCCTCCGTCCATACTCTGATTCGAGCACTGCTGATTTCGTTGGAATCGCATCAGTGAGTTCTTCCTTATCCCATAGAATCATTCTCTAATTCTTCTTCTTTTTCAAGTTATCATGGGTTGAAAATTTTATACATTTTCATAGATCTACAATGTTATAATGATATTCAAGCGTTGTGGTTCAAGTATATCAATCTCCTAAACCCGAGGTAGGTGGTTTGTGCCTTTATGTTGAAATTAATTGAGTATTATGTGTGAATTCCACCCATACCCTTGAATGGGGTATTGTGTGTTTGGCGTTTATCCCTATTGCTTGACTGCATTTCTTGTATGCTTCATTAGAGTTTATTGTTTGTGAATAGGGTAATTTTTCTGTGCTTTGGATGTTTTTCCCATGCAGTTTTTTCCTGTTTATGACCATTGGGTCTAGTTTTGCCTGTTAGGCTATTGCCAGTTGCCATGCCTTGTTCTGGGATAGAGTGAATGCTATTATATTATGCTGATATGACTTAGAATTATAGTCAAGTAGTTCTTGAGGTTTACAAGGGGCAATACACACACTATACATATTTGACTTACATAGGGCATGAGAACCTAGTGTAGTAGACCACAGGGAGGATGAACGTAAGGTCTTCTCCAGAGTGTCTTTATAATTTTTACGATGCAAGACCACAGGGGGAATTAACATTGAGTGCTTAATCAGAGTGTCTATAGTTCCTCAACGTAGGCCACAGAGAGAATAGACATTGAGTGCTTCCCCAGAGCGCCTTTAGTACGATACAAGACAATATGGGGAATTGACGGTGAGTGCTTCTCTAGAGCGACTATACTTTAGCTGAACTAGAGGGGTGAGACTGTGTGTGCCTCCCAGAGGGTTCCTATTACTTGTTGGTTGAACCAGAGGGGTTAGGATGTGAGAAATACCCAAATGGTTACCTGTTTTTTCTACTTTATTATTTAGTTTATTACCTGTTGTGACGTAAATTCTTGAAACTGTGGATTGTTTACTGTTGAGTACCTTCCTACTTGCTATTTTTCTGTACTTTTGTTTGACATATATTCACTGACTGTTAGGAATATATCTCGTGGTGGTTGCCTACTGGTATTTAGTCTCACACCTTGTTTGGTCCATGCTTTTGGGGCCAAATAGATTATATTGTTGCAGGTATAGACAAGGGAAAGTTCCCTTCTACTTCAGGTACTTGACTTGCTATGGAGTTGGAGAGCATGGGACAAAGATACGGCTTGCGATTCAGAGGAGTTTATCTACTTTATTTCGCACATTGGTTTAGCACTATTGTATTTCAGTATTGTGACTTGTTTGACTGCTTTCCTAGACTTATGTATCATGCATCATTTATATATGTGCTCCATTTTTTACACTTTTAGTCTTCCACTGTTTACTCTTGTATGGATGTTTACTGCTTCCACTATTGATTTTGTTTATCTTCCACTATGTATGCTGCCAATGAGGGAATAGTTTCCCCACTATCGCACCCAAGGCCCTCTTTGCTAGTCGGTAGCCTCTGGCATTTGGGGAAATGCAAAAGAGGCAATGCGACTGACCAGGTACAGGGCGCCTCTGGGTGGCTTCCAAAACCAGGATGTTACACATACGGTCAACCTCCAACTTACACATACCCAATGAATTGGAGGGAAATATAGGTCCCACCATTCATCATATACAATTTACATGGACCATAACATAAGCATACAAGATGAGTAATTTCATAAAAACATTTCATTGTAAGTTCGTAAAACAGAATTTTTAACAGACAATTTTTTAAAGAAAAACCCCTAAAAAATATCATATAATTCATGAGAGAATGGAAAGAGTGGATGGAATGTGTATATACACTGTAAATACATATAATTAAAAAAATATAGATATAATTTAACACACAAACATTTTTAATACAACACAAATAATGAAGTAGAATCTCTGGCAGAAACCCACCAATACTAACACTTCTATCCCAACGGTTTAAAACAACTGTGGGAAAATATAAAATAAACCAATGGTTATGTGAAACCATTGTTATAGACTAATATATGTTAGGTTTTCTCAATGGTTATAGTAAACCATTGGAAAACACCCCCATAATTCCAACGATTCATATGAACCGTTGGGATAGAGGCACCAAAAATCGCCAGCCATCAGGGTCCTTCTCCCATCCAGTCATGCCCCACATCTCCATCCCTATAGCACAACACCGCTCTTCCCAACCTCCCCTTGTCTTTGCTCTCATATCTCACTCCCCTCACCGATTCTCTAATTCTCCTCGCGCTCCCCTCCTCCCATTCCAACTCCCCCTCGCTGCTCACCACTGGCCGCTCACCGCTCACTGCTCCCCGCTCGCCGCTCCCAACTCACCGCTCCCCGTTCCCCACTCATCATTGCCTGCCTCTCCCCTCCCTCCAATCATGATCCCTAGAAGCAATCTTTTACCCCTCCCCTAAAAATTATTAATGCCGTGTGTCATCCATGAAGTGCACAGAGGTAGAAGTTTTTATTTCAGAAGTTGTTGTTTTAGGGTTATTCATCGATTTCACTGAAGTATGGTGAAATCAATCATTTATGATAGATATTTTTCTATAATTAGGAATAGGGGAGCCGTAAATAAATTTTTCATATTTTTTTGTTTATTCAATGTTTTATATTTTTTTTTCTATAATTATGATTAGGAATTATTATTCATCATTTTTTCTATAATTAAATAGGGTTATTCATCCCTTCTTGTTTTTGCACATCAATCCATTGAGGTATTCATTTTTTCATATTCTTCCAAGTGGGTTTTCCCAAAATCAATTTTATTAGTTATTGAATAGGAATTTTAAATTGGGGCTTTGTGCATCCGAGACTCTTGCATGTATTGAGGGTGACATAGAAGAATAAAAATACTATATAAAGGATTCGTTTCGAAAAATTATTTTCCTTTAAATATATATATATATATATATATGGAGTGTGTGTTATGTGACATTTACATTCGATTGTTTTCTTATATAAAGTGGTATGGAAATTAGGCGGGTTTATCAACTTCTATATTATAACACTGACTGAGGATTTTTTCTCAACACTAGATAACTTTTTTTGTACCTTGAAAGTGTTTTATTTTCTTTTCAATTTCTTATTTCTCACATTCTAAACATGTTTTTGTTGAGGAAACATGGTTTTCTCTTCTTTCAAATGTTTATTATGGTTTGAAAATTGCATGTTCACCTGAAGAATTACATAACCCTCAATGTTTTTCCTTTTTTTAGTTTATCCATTTATAACTCATCAGACCATATGATCAAACATTCTTTCTTATCATGTTCATACTTATTCATAGGTGTGGATACATTTGTAAAAATTGATTTAGAACATGATATCATTGGATATTTTCCCTTACCACTAATCAAATTCTTTGGAAACTAGAATCAAATTTATACATATGATAGCTCCTTGACAAACCTAATAATACCTTCAATAAACTTCTTCAACTTCTTTTGATTTTTCTGAGAAAATATCTTCGGATCTTCTTCAGAAATTTCAACTATGAATCGAATTCAACTATATCATTCTAGGATGGTTTCCATTTTCAGTTCAAATTTTCTATCATAAATTTTATAGATCTTTATTTCTATAATTTCCCCTTATATAAATTGGATCCTTGTTTTTAGGGCTTATCATTATTCTTTCAGGTCCACCTCAGACATTATTTGGCATCCGCTACCGTAGGTAAATAAGTTTGGATCATCTTTGTTCATCTGCCACCATTTGAGTTTGGTTTATTCTGACCTCTTTGTTTAGCCCAATTTAATTTGGGGATTTTGTTGATTTATGTGTCCATAAAAAATCTATATTAGGTAAGAATTTCATGAATAAGACTACTATACATCTTTCCACTCTTATGATTTTCCTTATATGATATCATTCATTTCTATGTATTTTTTACTTCATATATGCAACTAATGGATATAATTATTAATATGGATTGACTAATTACTATTAATTTCATGATCTACTAAATCCCAAATGAATGAAATTGTCCAATATAATATAAACAAAAACATGGCAAACTAAATCTAATGGAAATGTCCCAAACAAACTTGTATCGAACAAAATCAAACTATGCTCAAACCCAAGCCAAACTGATTATATACCATTAATAGGAAGAGTAATTATTAATTAATAGTAATGTACTATTTGATAGTATAATTTTTAAACATGGGTATATTTTCCCTTGGCTTGTAGGAATGTGATTTGACCCATGGGGTGTTGTGGTTCTTATATGTTTGGCGGTGACATGTATAATCACAGGAGACGGGTATGTTTTAGTTTAGTTTTTATTTTATTTTTTTATCTCGTTATCCACTTAGGTATTCTACTGCTTTTTATGGACATAGAATAATTATATTCTGTGAAGTGGTTCAGATTGATTCATCCCACCAGCTTTGATTTTAAGTAATATTTTATGGTTAATCCTTGTCTCTCACCTCATGTATTTGGGTCTTTTAGTCTTTTTGACTCCATATTATGTTTTCGGTAGGGAACCGGATCGTTTCGTGTTGGTTTTGGTGGATTTGTTTCTCTTATTACAATCAAGGTAAGTCTTTAATGTCTTTTTTTGGTTTCTCACTAGTTATTTAGTGCCCTTTATGCATTTTAAGGTTCCAAATATCTTTTGTAGTGCGTTTATCTCAGCTCGTTGGTTTCTAGTCACCAAGTCAAGGGCAACTCACATGCTTGTTCATAGGTAAGTAAGTATATGTATGTGGGTTCCCCTGTTATGTGTATAGTCATCCATGGCAGTGATTATGCACGTATGGGGATAGGTGTGCCCATATATATATATATATTCATACATGGGTGAGTGGAGACTGGTATATACATATAAAAATATGTGCAAGGATCCTGTTGCACATGCTCATGGCCATTCGGGTGTGTGAAAATGGGGATATGTGTCCTTGAATGTGTGTGAAGGTGTGTATACCCAATGGGGGGGGGGGGCAGAAAATTTTAGTTAGAAAGATCCAACAGCTAAAGTGGATGTCTTGGTTCCACCTAGAGGTAGGGTCCCTCTCCTAGCCTCTTTAATTCAAGAATGCTATAAATTGAATTTAGCTTATTTCTTAATTCTGTTTAATTATATTGAATTAGATATCTTGAATAACTGTTCTTTAATATAATTGTTTCATTTGATAAATAAAAGTCATGTTTTTATGATAAAACCCCTCCAACGGAGGTGCGATGTCTGCGAAAACTCACAATGATAGTTATGTTGATCTAGTTGCTTAACTTATTGCATTTGATTTGTGCTAAATGAGTTTTAGAATAAATGTTAAATATAATTAAATGAATTGTGTGATAAATCCATGGCATGATTTTATAATAAAACCCCTCCAACGGAGGTGAACTGTCTTTTATAACAAAGTGTAGTGATGGTTATTTGTATAATGTTTAAATTTGGTTTGAGTTTTCCAGATGTATCTTGTTGGTTTTTGCTTTGTGGCTTGTTAGTTTTTTTTCATTAAATAATATAAATTGTCTTTTCATACTCATTTAGATTAAATGAAATTTCCCGAGTAGGAATACGTCTTGACCATGTCACTTTCCTTTTTACCATTAGAATATTATAAATGAAGTTTCCATATTTTGGTGAAGTGAATGAATTTGTAAATGGTTTTTGTATTGTGTATGATTCTTTTCCATCATTTCATTTCCCTCTTGACATTGTGTCATTGTGCCGCTCACTAAAACCTTCCAATGATCCCTTTTTATAACATATTAAATAGTTGATTTGTTATATCATGTCCATCGTGACATTATCTAATGGCAAAACCCATTTGGGGAGTTTTACTGGCCTTTTGGGCACCCCTTTGGGTGTTTACCCGAGCCTATATATATAAAAACACTAATGGTGTCATTGATTAACACCTGTTAGGATTATAGTGCTCCCCACCATAAGGTTCATCTTACCACCAACAATTCATATGATTTAGTTCCTCATCCTTTGAATAGTCATATCTTCATCTATCCTCTCACTCACATAGTCTAGACTAATCTCTTGAGGATTATGATAAGGTGGGACCCTTGAAACTTTACACACACAGGGGAAAAGCTGGAAGTGTTTATGGTGATTCTGTTTTGCTGGGCCCACTGCACATAGTGATTCAGTTAAGGGACTTCCAAGTGTTGAATCAGAGGAGCACAAGGGTAGTTCAAAAATTCCACAAGGAGAATTAAGTTAGCATTGGGTTTGTTGTTAAATGGGACCCATGGGACGGAGCTGGTTATTTTGGGGAATTATTTTGGTTAGTGATGGAATTCCCGGATTGGGAAGCAGAAAATAGGTTCCCCAAAATTTTTCTTCTGTTTTTCCCAGATTCTGTACTGTTTTGATTTTCTTTTGTTCAACTGTAAGGTCAGTACTCTGCTTTGAATATAAGTATGCTTCCATTTGTTATTCTAGAATTCTATTATTTGTATCAGATTATCCCATGCCTCAATGCACATAAATTTTTTTACATATATGAATTCTCCCATAAAATTTGTGCCGAATCCTGAGATGTTAAAACATACTCAAATTCTATTGTCTTTAAGGTGAATGAAGCTTTATTACTAGATTTCCAAGAAATGAATATACCATTGATAAGTAATACACCTACATAATTTGTATTTTTATGAATTTATATATTATTTAATTTTAGTTTTATTTAAATGATGTCTTGAGATTACTTATTGATCTATTTTATGTCTCATGGGGCTGGAGTTTTGAAGTCCATTTTGATTGTATTTGTGTTTCTTATTTTAGAGTATATATATATATATATATATTTCAAGGCAAATAGAACATATATAAAAGGTCTAAGATGAATAAAAATGACTAAAAAACCCCTCAACCAATGGGTGGAAGAAGATGACCAGGCACGAGGAACAAGGCCAAACATCCAAGAAAAGAACTAGCCCCTAGGGAGAACCAAGGCTGCAGAGGCAAGCCAACCATCCAAAATCCCAAGCCACACGAAGTCCGAAACCTAGAGAGAGGCAGAAAGAACCGTCAAGAGCATGCGACCAGTAATAATCATGAGCACAGAAAGAAAAGACCAAAGGAAGAGACCGCAATAACTGCCATCAGCCTGCCACCCACAGCAAAGAAGCATCCTCCACATGAAGAGACACAAAATCAAAACATGAACCTCAAATGAACATCTAATCGAAGACCCGAGAATCACAAAAAACCACCCCTCCATCATGAAATCACCAAGGTCCAATCGATGCAAGAGACAACCAAGATAAAAACACATGCACCCACCCACATGAACCCACACACCCACCCCATGGAGAGCACACACTCCCACACTCAAAAACACACACACGCACCGAACCGCACGAACACATGCTCCCAACCAACAACACAAGAAATACTCCACAGTCCACCTACAAACCATTAGCCACCACAACCACCACAATCCATCCTACACCAGCCACGTCCATCCCACACCATCCCCCTTCCACCTTCATTTCATCCCGCTGCCACCAGCATTCCAGCCCACAGCCCCCCCGCCACCTTCAAACTAGCCCGCACAACCCCCCCCGCCACTTACAACAAGCCCAATTCCATCAACATTACAGCCCCCTTCCACCTATATTAGAGCCCGCATAAGCCCCCAGATCCCTATAATCCAGCCTGAACCAGCCACCATACCATCCCCCAGCTTCCTGCAAAAAACCCACGCCAGCCCTCTGCCACCTGCAAAAAAGCCCCAACCACCAGTTCCAGTCCTCATCATCCCCTGACCTCCTACATCTCAGCCTGCACCATCCCCTTCTACATGCCCAACATTCCCCTAGACACCTTCAATCCAGCCCACACTATCTCTCTACTAACTCTTCCAGCCCCCACCAGCCCCCTGCCATCCCCCTACTGCCTACCTTCCCGCCCATACCAGCCACTCTAGCCTACACCAGCCACCACACTAGCCCCCAAACTCCTTCCTTCCAGCACTCACCAACCCCCTTCCACCTATAAAACAACCCTATACCACATGTTCCAGCCTACACCAGCCCCTTCCAGCCCCCCTACCACCAACATTCCAACCCACACCAGCCAGTCCAGCCCGCACCAGCCATATACACCAACCACAGCAGCCAAAAACCCTAGCCCCTGGATACCACCAGCCCGCACCCAAATCCACAACAAACCAGCACCCCATCCACCAGAAAACTACTTCCACTGTGTATAGACAAAATAACTAGCCTTCAAAACAAGTACTCCCACCCCCATCCAAACCACGCCTCCATCACAAAAAAAACATTAGGACACCCCAATAAGAAACCACCAGCTCCAAACAACCCCTACACCAGTGGCCCAATGTAGCAGACCAGCAACACCCAAAATCAAACTCCACTCTTATGCAAAGTTTGAGGAAAATTACAAATATGAATTAAATCATGATTAGCACTGCAGTTGGAAAACTTCTTACAAGATGACAACCTGGACCAGAGAGTAAGATCAAAATTATGTCAGAAATAAGAAACACTATGACTGGGAAGACCATGTAACCGAGAGTTCCTTTCCTTCCATATAAAATACTCTAAGGTAGAAATGACCAATATTCCCAAAACATTGCCGAAAGAATCACTACTAAATATACCAGATTAGTACCCCACAATGGAAGAAAAAGAATCAGCGGTGCAGTTAACATTAAGAAGGTCCAAGAAGGTAGACCATAACTTCTTTGAAAACCCACATTTGAAAAAAAGGTGATCAATACTCTCATAATCCTTTTCACAAAAAAAAAGGAACCAATTGGGAAACACCATACCTTTATGTTGAAACCTATCTTGGGTGACCAACCTGTTAAGAACTGCTAACCATAATATAAAGGAAAATCTTAACGGAATGGGTCAGCTTTAATACAGAGAGATCCAAGAGACCAAGTCAAACTTTTATTTGAGATCATCCCAAGACATGCAGATAGAAAAATAGCATGTCCATTCCAAAAAATCATTTCAAGGCTGCCTCTAGGCCTATAGAGAAAAAACCTCCTGATGCAAGTCCCACAAATCAGTTGAAATTGAAAGAGGGGACCCCAAGAGCCATCATAAATGAATTCCACCACTCGAGAAAACAGAGAAATCCCAGAATCAGAAATGATACGATCATCAATAGAGGAATTGATAGGGCCTATCCGAAGCCAAGAATAAAACCATAAAGAGATACCCTGGCCACCCCCACTGAAAAAGACACATGGTCTCTAAGAAAGTTCTGAAGACCCAACACCTTCTTCCAGGTCCAAGAACAATTCCAAGGCACATTAACCACCCAAAATTGAGAATGACCAAGAAGAAATACCCTTGCCTAGTCCAACCAGACTGAAGAAAAGGAGGGGTTACAATGATCCAAATCATTCTTAGCAATAATCACCCTATTCTAGTTCTTAATACACTTCAAACCTAAACCCCCCTCCTCTTTGGTCCTTACCACTAAATACCAAGAAACATTAGCCCTAGAGGAAGACGACAAAGCACCTTTCCAAAGAATATACCTAAGGGTGGATTTAATGGATTTGACCACTCTATTGTGTTAAATAAAGTGATAACACCAATAATATTTCATACTAAAAAGAACCGATTAAACAAGCTGTAATCGCCTAGTATATGAGAGAGAGTTATTAGTCTATACATTAACTCTTCAAACAATTTTCTATTCCAAGACCAGACAATCAGATGCTCTTATATTGGAAGTGATGAGGGGAACTACCAGATAACAATGAGGAAGAAACCAATTCATATCTCCCATAAAAGCCTCAATATAATCACAGAAATTAAGAGAGATTCTAGTCGCACACATTAGGGACTTTGAAATATTAACATTCAATACAAACAGGGAAGAAAAAAGAACCAAAGCATGCTTAAAGACTAAAACTGAATCCAAATCACCATAAGAAAAAAATGATAAGGTCATCTTCAAAACAAAGGTGAGAAATAAAGGTTTTACCTCATCACCAATGAATTTTGTATGCATTCGAAGATGAAATAAGGGAGTCCACGATGCGCGAGAAAACCACAATGAAAATCAAAAAAAAAAGGAAATTCGATTGAGGATCCCCTTACATGATCCCTATTTTCCCAAAAAATTATCCATTTAAACTACAATTAATGTTCACCGAGAAAATTGGGGCAGAGAGGTATTTTTTAACCCAAGACGAGAACCTAGCCGGAAATCCGAGCAGATACAAAGCATCCCAAAAGAAGTCCCACC
This sequence comes from Viscum album, assembly GCA_963277665.1. Lineage (NCBI taxonomy): Eukaryota > Viridiplantae > Streptophyta > Magnoliopsida > Santalales > Viscaceae > Viscum > Viscum album. The sequence continues at coordinate 761,020,008 of OY728147.1, forward strand.
TGACCAAATCAAAATCCTTGAATAAATCGATCTTGAAGGCACACCTAGGAACCCCAAGATCAATATGGTATCCCCACAATAATTCATGGGTAACATGATTCTTATGATGAATTGGTTTTGGTACTAAATGTTGAGGATATTTTTATACATCTTTAGATTTATGAGTCTCTAAAGGTTATTTTTGTAACCATCCTACTAGAGGGTCTGAGTTATACGTGGTGGAAGTCTATTATTTAGACTAAGTCAGAAAAATACTATTCTTGGAAAAGATTAAAGGAATTGTTAATTTATCATTATTTTATAATTAAGTGAAGGTACTCATGGCTATAGGTTTCTAGTTAAAGTGGTGGAAGTCTATTATTTAAACTAAGCCAGACAAAGACTATACATGGAAAAGTTTAAAGGCATGGTTCATTTATCATTCTTTAATAATGAAGTGAAGGTAATGATGGCTATAGACTTTTCTAGGCTCCAGTAAAGAGTTGAAATAGTGTTCAAGTATACAAATCATTTTATCTGGTTGGTTCCATGCATTCTTAATCTAGACATGGAAGATTCTTTAATGGCTTGGTGGTTTGAGTAATGTCATTGATGACTTGTCACTAGCTGTTTATTTCTTTATAATACACTTATATAGAGTGGTTGTGATATAAGATATCAATGTTGATGCAATATTAGTAGGATCACCAGAGGCATTTCATGTTTCTTTTATTCCTGTTTCTTATATTCCTGGGTGTGGTAGAGGAATATCTAATAAAGGAAAAAGGAATTTCTATGTCAAACCATATAAGTGGTGGTTTAAAAACTATATTTTTCTATCACCGATTTATTCTAGGATAAAATACATGGTTTTATACCAGTGCCAAAAAGTGGGACATAAGAAACTTTGTTGTTAGGATCATCAGAGGTATGTTTTGTTAGACTACAAGATAGAGTCTAAATGATGTGAATATATTGGGTTACATGAATCAATTTAGACTAACAGATGGAGTCTTTGGGATACTGAATCCATCGAGGTGATTCATATTTTTTTATTATACTGGTTAATATCTTAACCATCCAGAATGAAATTTTGCTTATACTAGGAAAACAAGAAGGCTGCTGTGTAGTGGCTGGAAGCCTGGGGTTGCTATTTGGGGGTCTGTAGATCATCAGATAGGGTGCATGTTGGTTGTATATGAGGGGATATCCAGAGGGTGTCCAAGGGATGTCTGGGGGGTGTCAGGGGGTCTGTAGGGTAGGGGATGGTGCAAGTGCGGTGTCTAGGTGGGGCTATCCAGGTGGTGTCTAAGGGATGTCTGGGGGGTGTTGGGGGGGTCTACAAGGCAGGGGGAGGGTATAAGTGGGGTGTCTAGGAGGGGTTTTCCAGGGGTGTCCAAGGGCTATCTAGGGGGTGCTTGGGGGTCTGTAGGACAGGGGGAGGGTGCGGGTGGGGTGTCTCGGAGGCACTGTTCAGGGTTTTTCGGGGGGGGGGGGGTCAAGAGGGGTTGTTTAGGGGGAGGGGTGTCTAGTGGGGGTGCAAGGGGGCTATCTAGGGGGTGAAAGGGGGATATCCATGGGGCATGGGGGTGTAGGGTGTGTTCAAGGGAGGTACAAGGGGGTTGTCCATGGGGGTATGTGGGTGCGTGGGGGCTATCTAGGAGGGGTGTCTGGGGGTGTCTAGGGGGAGGGGGTGTCCAAGGGGGTGCTTAGGGGGGAGGGAGTGTCTAGTGGGGGTGTAAGGGGGTTTTCAAGGGGTGTGCAAGGGGAATTTCCAGGGGGCATGGGGGTGGGGGTCCAGGGGGTGCACTGGGGCTATCCAAGGGGGTGAAAGGGGATGTCCAAGGGGGAATGGGGGTGCGGGGGGGGGGGGGGGGGTGCAAGGGGCTGTCCAGGGGAGCATGGGGGGTGTTTTTTTGAATTTTGTACATTGTATTGTCTGCATGAGTGTTTTTAAATTTTTTGTATTTTATGGTGTTGTATTCATCATTGATATGGTCTACATGAGTGTTGTTTTGTATTCATCATTATTTTGTAGGTTTGTACTATAATTCCATACTAGTGCCAGCTACATGATGCTTTTTGGAATTGTAGTACTGGAATTTTAGAGGGGAGGCCACTAGAATTTCAAAGGAGGGGAGGCCGTTGTGTGTTGGTTCTGACTGGCTGGAAGAGGGGCTGGCTGGAAGAGGTGTTTTGGTTGGCTGGAAGAGGGGGATGGAAGAGCTTCCCATGGTTTTCTTGTAGAGATGACTAAATTCCAACGGTTCTTAGAACTGTTGTTATATAGATTGATTAGTCTATACCAACGGTTTGTGAACCATTGGAATACATATATTCCAATAGTTTTATAAAAAATTGTTGGGAGAAGTGTGTTGTAGAGGGTATACAAACAGTTTTTAAACTGTTGGTGTACACCCATACAACCTGGATTATGGAAATGATTCACTTTGGACCGTTGAAAATGGGGTATACCAATGGTTAAAAACTATTGGTGTAGTTGTATAAACCCACAGTTATTAACCGTTGGGATAGAAATTTACCAATGGTTAACACTAAATCGTTGGTATTTTACAAATCGTAATGACCTATCCCAACTGTTTAGCTTGAACAGTTGAGATATTTCTATCCCCAATCCTCACAACCCAATGGTTTAGTGAACCGTTGGGAAAGAATTTCCCAATTTTTTGGGTCTTTTACCAATGGTTTGTAACTGTTGTTATAAGCTTAATTTACAGTATTGAATATTAACCCAAAGAATGGAAATCAGGTTAAGAATTCCCTTACCTTGGGTTTTTATTACTTAAACTCATTTAAACCTCTTTTATAGTGGTTAAAATAGTGTTATTAGTATCTTAAAGAAACATATTGATGTTTATAATACATTATATGATCATTTTATTATATTATTTCACTCTTTAATTTTTAGTGTTTTGTTCCCTGGATTGTTTTGGGAGCGTTCTTACATGATTTCCAGGATTGGTTCATGATGGTTGTTCTTGTCAATTAGAAGTGAAACTCCAAAATTTGAATGGAATGGTATTTAAATATTTATATTACCATAAATTATACCATTTATTAGTTTTAATTCTGACATGAGGATGATTCATGAGTTAAAACATTATTGATAGTTGTTTAGGTTATTTTGGAAATTCTTCGATCGTAAGGATATCATTTTGTTTCATAAATTAATAACATGTGTGAAGAATTATTATAAAAGATTATATTAGTTATAATACAAAAATTATAATTTATTGGAACTATAAAAATGGTTTCATGACTAGTATTGAATAAAGTAAATGAAACGGAAATCACATCGTCCACGATGTCGGTAAATCGACACATCACAGATAGTGTTAATTCCTTGAATAAGTGGGAGAACAGAAGAATATTGAAGTGTAATTTTCTATAAACACGAGAAAATATATAATATACAAGATTCTTGAGCTTCCATTCTATCTTGGATAAGAGGATGTGATGAAATCAGAAGAAAATAAAGGAACGTAAAATAAAAAAAATAGAGAAATTTCTCAAACAAATTCGGCAGCCTAACGACATCTCAAAAAATTTCTTAAAATAGTTTGATGAGATAAATGGGATATCTCATCACTCTTAAATAATATGGCTAATAATGGTGGATATTTAATTAAATATCCCAACCTAAGACAAATGGAATTAAAAATAATAACAAAAAATGAATGAAAAGAAAGAAAATAAAAGTGGATGTTTACCTCTGGATCTCTTCTCCTTGAGATACTTCTTAAGGGATTTGGTTTTGGTATTTTGGTGAGACCAGATGATCTAGGATGTGGGTAATAGCCTTGGAAGGATTATTGGGTAGAACATAGGTATGTCTCAAGTCTTGATACGTGTGAGAGGAAGAGGGGAGTGAGGGTGGTATTTATAGTGGAGGAGAGGAGGTATTTTTCATTATTTTAATCATTATTATAATATTTTCTCTCAATACTATGAATAATCATAATTAATGTGAACTGAAATAGTAATAATGGCATGTGAGTTCGAACCAAGTGGTCTTACATCATCCTTACATCACCTATGATGAATTAAATCAAGTATTTAACATTTATCATATTTTATTGTATTTTACTATTTATAAAAAATTCTAAAATTTTAGAAAATTCTCAAAAAGTCACCCTAACAATTTTTCGTTGTGTAGAATTCATAAATGAACTCCATTTTTTGAAAATAATTTACTAAATATTATTAATTTACTTTTTAAATACAATAATACTTAATTAAAAAATTAACAATTCTAATTTTATAACTACTTTTATATCACAATGAATAATTAACAATAATTTCATTATATTAAATCCTTAATAAAATAAAAAAATAATAAAATTTACTATTAATTAGGGTCATATTACTATTAATATTACTATTCATAAGGGTATGTTACTATTCACAAAAAAAACATGTTGGTTCCATCATACTCCAAATAACTTACTGAACACGATTTTAGATGACCGTTTATCGAAATTCAAAACATAGAAGAAACAAAAAAAAATTAAAAGGCTAGTTGTAAATATCCACTTAAAACAAAATTTCATGCATTTCAATTTATTTTTTTAAAACCTTGGTGTGTTACAATATGTATTAATTTCGTAAATATATCACTATTTCATTTTAGTTTGGTGTTGCGTGTGGACTATGTTATCCAAAATAAATGAAAAAATTAGAGGAAGTATTTATTAAAATCTCATGTTTTTATAATATAACATATATACAGAATCATAATTATAACACATATATTAATTAATTTATATCTTTTGATGAAAAATTATATATATTGTTTTGTGGTGGTGGTTTCCCACATGTACACCCAAGCAATGTTTTGTTTTCTCATAGGATGGAAATGAGATAGTGAATTGATGTACTGTTAACATAATAACATATCATTGTTATAAATATATTGATTTAATTATTTTTATTTTATTATTACATATTTGGAGGATGTTTTAGAAGAAATGAAACTGAAAAATATTGATATGAATGTGTGCCACTTATTTTGGTAACCACATTTTTATTACTCTTGTAGCCTTCTTAATGTGTAATTTTAAGAATAATAGAACCTATTGGTCAATAAAAATAAATTTGGGATGGTATTTGGGATTTTTTACAAGATTATTGTCTAAAGAAGTTTCTATAAGAGGGGGTAGTAACTACACTTTTATAGGTGAGGTTGGTGGAGAACATGTAAATACTTCAAACATTATTATATAATAAATGTTTTACTCAAGTAAAATTGCTCCAAATTGTCAAATAATCGAAGACGATAAGTTTAAGGTATAAATAAAACAAAAAATGATATTAAATAAAGAATTTTGTGTTATCTTGAAGCCTTATCCATTTATTTCATCCCCTTAAATTCTTTTTACCCTTAACCCATGGGATTAAAATTTACAAAGGTTATTATTCATTATGATCAAAAATTAATTTTTCCGTATTAACTAATATTAACTATGATAATTCCAAATATGTAATATAATTTATGTAATTAAATTCCTATAATTGATATAAATTACTTCTAATATAAGTTATCAAAAACCAATGAAAAATCATTTTTAGGAAAATTTTCATTTTTAGAATAAAATCGATTTTATAACAAAATCATTCATACATTTGATATCATGTAATTAATTATATTGGGATAAATAAATGGATATATATTTTACATTAAAAACAATCCAAATCTAAAATAAATTTTGTGATCACTTGATTAAGGGAGTGACACATAGTGCTAACTCTATCTCATACACAATCTCATGTTGAGGGTATAAAATTACAATATCTGTAAGAAATACATCAAGGTAATCTTCCACAAACCCGGGGAACCCTACTAAATAAGACAAAATTAAATTCAATATCAACAATTTAATTATATAAGATGAAAATGTGTCATGTATCCAGCTTATTTAAGGGTCTCTCCCACCCATGAACATAGTGAGGAAACTATCAAATTCAAGAAATATAACATTCCTAATGAATAAAACAATAATATATTAAACCAAATACACCCATTACATGATTAGGATTATGTATTAAGGATATATCTAAAAAATATATGAAATATATAGAAGAGATATAGTTCCTTACCATATTCTCACAATCTCTACAAATGACATATAATATAGTGTGACCTCTAATAGATAGTCTAGATGAATCCACTTATGATATTCTATGTATTATGGATAATGACATAAATTAACATTTTTTAAAAATATTCTTCCCACTCATAATCTATTAGAGGCAAGTTTGTTCCATTGTGTTGGTCTCTAGACCGTCATACTGATATTAAGGGTATGTTTGTGCCATAGAGAAGGAAAACATGCCACAATTCTAAAGAAATAAGAAACCCATTGGTTATTTTTTATGGTGATTTTCCATAGAATTGTGGATAGGGATATTCCATATATAATTATGGTGAGGTAACTATACACTACTGTCCTAGAAGGCCACACCCTGGAGGTTCTGAGAGAGGGAGTGCCACACCCTCGCATGCAGTCCACACATTGGGGGTAGTCTTCTAGCTTCTTAAAATGTTGAAATTATTAGTTTTTCCCAGTAAAATTCTAATACATTTTACCCCCTTTTCTACAAATTTATATAATGGAGGTTCTACCATATGTGATTCCTTTTCCTTTCCCCTTATTTGTCTTTCATCGTTTTAAATTGATTCCTTATAGGTAAAACCTGATTTGTCCTGGATCATTCCTCCCCATTCATTTTATCTTCATATTATTTCTTTCCATGTAAGTGTGTCACCCCTAGACTCTATAGGGGTCGAAACTAGGGTAAAGGATATATAGTTAATGCAATTATATTTGTTTTTTATATTTTTGGGGTTTTATCCATCTCTTTAGATAATGAATATTATTATTCTCTAAATTTTAGTTAGGTGCCTCTAGTAAAGTGATTGTTCCTTTGATACAACTAATGTTCTTCAATTTATATTGGTTTTGGATTAAAAAATATGTATAACATTTTTTTTTTAGGGTTTGATTATTAAATCATGACATGGTTTTCCAATTTTTATTAAAATGTTGATTTCATATGGGTTCCTAGATAAAATACATTAATAAACACCAAGAGCATGATTTTTTGAATTAATATTTTATTTTAAAATAGTTTTTTGAAATAAATTTAATTAAGGGGATTGAGTTTATAATGATGTAATAGCCAATCTTGATTATGTGATTGTATATTTATTATCTAGGGATGGATTATGGGTTTTACATGGGAGACCTTGGGTGTGTGTTGGTAACCAAGATAATTGGTGTTGTAGTGTAAAATGTGCACTGATTAGGGTATGTGGTCTAAGTATCTTATGAGTGAAAAATATTGATATATATGCTAGGGAGTCCTAAGAAATCATAAAATTTATTACCATCAAGTTTGTCAACCAGTGTCCCTCGAGGAAGCCTTGGTTACTATAGACCCATTAGTTAGATCCTAATGCTTCATATGTTGTATTAAGATGAGACTTGTTATATCTCATTTCCCACTTCTTTAATTTATATTCATGTCTATAATTATACTTGTAACTATTATTTGGAATCACATTTTCCACATCCCTCCACTTTTTTTTTAATTTTTATTATTGGATAAAACCAAAATATTTATGCAATTATTTTTTTTAAAAAGAGTTGCAAAAATTTTTATTTTAAAACTATAACTAAATGTTTTCATTGGTAATGATATTATATAAATTCAATGTGGAACAGAACTGGGATTTTTCTCATGCCTAGTATATACGCACGGTGTGAATGTATATTTTTTTTATGTGAAGTTGGTTAAGTGGGATAGAAGAAAAGGGAACGGTGCCACATTATTTTTTGGACTTTCATTTTGTTTTTTCTTTTTTTCATCATGATGATAGTGGTAATGAAGGGTTATGATGAGTTTTTTTGCATATAATATCTTTGGATCATTAGGTGGTGTTCATTTGTAGGATATATTTTTTTTGGATTTGTCAGCTCTAAATATACATTCGATTATCATGTATACTTTATGATTTTTTTATAATCCAAATTTATTATTATGTTGTGTTGTACTATTGTTGATGCTTATTGTTATATCTATTAATTTTATGTTCATGGGAGTGTTATGTATAAATGGGTCAATATAAAATTATGATTGGAGCCCATGTGTGGATTACTTTGATTTCAAGGGTGAAATAATTCTCAAGTAACTATATCTTGACTCCTTGGTTCTTCTCACCAACCCATGGTGATCTAGAAAGCACTTTTCATCTTTTAGTATGACATGTTTGTTCTGTAATGTTAATAAGAAATGGTATTGTAGTTCCCTATTGATTTTGGGGGAATATAGGTAGTATATAGATAGGACCATTAGAACATTAGAGGTAGGTTTGGGGATGTGTTTAGCCAGTTCCTTTTTCATATCGATCATTGATCTACCATGGGTGGTTAGGAAATTTTTCTTGGATTTGGGGCCAGTAATCAAGTAATTTTTTATTATTTGATGTAATTTAATATTGATAATTTGTATGATATTTTGAATGAGTTTTTGGGATTATGTGAAGTTGTATTTATTTTTAGGTTGTCTTGATTAATTTTCTTATTCTATATATTATAGATCATCCCCTATAAGGTGATCATCTAACCTTCAACTAGGATCTAATGAGAAATCATCACATTCTATCTATCTGGAAAACTATTCCATCATCAAGTTAGTAATTATGACCATCCAATACTTGGTCACGATGGCTATGAAAGTTTAATCTTAGGTATTGGATCATTCTTATGAATTTACCATGTAGAATAAATTTGACATTAAGGTATATAAATGGACACAAAAACTCAAAGAGTATATAGATAATATTGGTCGTATCTTTAGATTATTTTGTAATTATGAGTATTCCAAGGTTTGTTTATTTTTGTACATGCTAGGGGTCTCCTACCACAAGTGGTCAGACTCAATTATGCTGGATAAAAAAAATGAAGATCTCTCATGGGTTGGGTTTAGGAAGATGATTAATCTGCAGGTTAATCTAATGATGAATTTAATGAATCCTATGTAATTCTTTACATTATAACATTGAAATTATTCTACTATTAATTATGCTACCTTTTTTACTGAGTTTGGATATCGTTCCCTAGATTTGATAAAAATGATTACCTTAAGTATAATTATTTTATGATGGGAATAAAGATATATATTTGATTGAGTATTATTTTCCTTTTGATATAAAATTATGAATAGGTGGTCTATAATGTAGTTATAGTGTAGGATAACATTGTGGGTTTGATGATTTTAAATTTTTATTATGCTAAATTGATGGGTATCTATAGTTCTTCCTTTATCTAGATGAGGAAACATGCAGAGTCCCATTGAGATAGCATTGAGTGGGATATTTAGTCATTTTAATTTCAGTTAGTGTAATCCTATGGAAGTAAGATAGTGGTTTTATTTTAGTATTAGAGATTCTAACAAACCAAGAAATAATTCTGAGAGACTCACTTGATATTTAAAAACTGTGAATATTTTTCCAACCTTCATGACTTTTGCAGGAACCCTCCCTAATGTAATATGGTAATATATTCCCTTAAAATAGGCTCTTTGGAGAAATATAATATAAAAATCGAGTGTGTTATCTTCCTCATATGAAGTAATTTTATTAATTAGTGAATAATTTTCTAAGGGATACTTATTAGGGATTCTTATATGTAGAAAATTGTATACATGTAGATTTTAATGTCAGACTAGTTACCATGGAAGATACTTCCTTTTTTATCTTTATATGGTGCTTGGATTATTTCACATATGGGAATTAAAGTAACTTATCTATAGATAATTAATTTATTCTTTGGGATTTTTTTTTCGAATTGATGACATGTGTGATAGACCATTATAATATGATAATAATAGAGATTATAGTGTTTTAAGATCCATGAGTGCTTGGTGATGTTAATTGATTATGATGTTTCAAGATATTTTATTGTATTGGCATGGATTTTTTTTATCATATCATAAAAATGATTTATATTATAATATTTAAGGATTTGATCAATTTATATCATTATAGTGTCCTTTTCATTCCCCCTAATGAAAATAATGACATATTACAATGTGATTGGGACCTAAGATAAAGTATGGTAGGAATGTTTTTGATAGGTATTGAGACAATATCTTATTTTTTCTTTTTTTATATTTGATTTAGTTGAGTAGATTATAGGTGGAAAACATCTGAGAATGTTGGATTTGTATCGTAAGGTTTTTCCAGATGATTTATCTAGGTCTCCAACATAGAGGGAAGTACAATACTCCATTAACCTCCACTTAATGATCATACCAACTTATTTTTTTCATAACTAATGGATATCACCATGTTGAAGGAATTAAAGGCTATCTTAGGTGATCATGTGGGTAAGAGATTCATTCATATGAAAATTTCATCATTATAATCCATGGGTGTCTTTACAATGTAGTTGTAGGACATAGTTTGAATATTTATTGAAAACTAGAATCTTAACAAGGTGTTCATTAATAATAAATTATTGTTTCTATGAATTGAAGACCTTTTTGAATAACTTAGGGGTGATAGGTTGTTTTCTAATATTGAACTTCACTTGGGATACATCGGTTCGGGGTAAGGAAGGAAGATATTAACAAAAAATATTCATGAGTAGGTATAATAATTTTTAATTTTTGGGTATGTGGTTTGGAATTATGAATGAACCTACTATGTGTATGAACTTGATGAATAAAATATTCCACTACTATCAGAACACCTTTTTGTGGTGGTTGTAGATGTTATCTTGGTTTATTCCAATATGATGGAGTACCATGATAACCATTTGGATTTTTATTTGATGACCTTAAAAGAGTATCAAATATATATACATTTCATCTAAGTTCTTATTATTGATCCCAAATAAGTTAATTTTATAGGTAATTTGGTATTTAAGAATGGAATATCTAGGAATATTGAGATGATCTAAGTTCTCATGTCATGGGAAAATCCCAGAATTCATTTGATATCTTGTATTTTCAAGGTTTATGTGTAAATTATCTATATTTTTTATATAATTTAACTCAGTTTATACCCCTTGGTAGCCTTTAATCAAAAAGTTATTAGGTTATATTAGGAAGATAAATTCTTAATATCCTTTATTGTATGTTCATTCAGGTTGGCATCGACTCTTATCAGGATTCTTCCTGAGTTGGTTTTTGAATATTGAGTGTATTATAATTTTTCAAGTATGAGGTTGAGGTGTATATTGATACATAGTGATCATTTTTATCATAAGGATCCTTCTAGTTACTCCCTTATGAGAAGAATTACTTCACCCATAACATTGAATTTGTGACAGTAATGCATGTGTTAAAGTATTGGAATCACTACCTTTATTAAGATAGGTTTTCTTTATACTATGATCATAAAATTCCAAGTTACATTTTCACCCATATGGATGTTAACCTTTGTTTTAGGTGTCAGGTGGAGTGTCTTTATACATTTCTAAATTATATAGTATATTGCTTAGGAGGAAAAAATGTAGTGGCCAACACATTGAGAAAAAAATTATGCCTAAGGTTGTGAAAGACTATATGGAAGAGTTGAATCATATGTGTTTCTTTTTTGAGCTATGTCTATATTTGAAGGATGGAGATGGGTAGATGATTTTTTCTAGATTTTAAGATATTACTTCCCTAGATTATAAAATTAATCTTGGGCAAGAAGAATATTTCTTTTTTTTATTATATAAGAAGAACCTAAAACGGTGGTGAGATGTTGAGATGGTATCACTCTTCCAATTTCTCTATTTTTTAGAAATAGGAGTGTTGTTCCCCTAGATTTTAGGTTGGAGTTGATGGAATTTGAGTACCTTACATGTTAATAATTTTATCTTGAGGCTACCAATATATTTTACTATCTTGAAATCCATTATTTTTTTACCAATATAAAGCAGGTGACTATGGATTTTATATCTCAATGCCTCATTTTTTAGCAGAAATTTGAGACCTATGGGGTGTTTATAGAATCTTCCCATTCTAGTTTTGAAGTGAGATGAAATTAATATAGATTTCACTATTGGATTTCCCTAAACACAAAGTGGTAAAAATGATATATGGGTGACTAATGATATATTAATAAAATTATATTATTTCATTCCTATTAAATAGTTAATAAATGTTGAATTACTTGGAAACTTGTATGTTATAATGTTTGTAAAGTTTCATGGAATGCCAGTACGTATTATTTAATATTAAGACTCATTCTTTACCTATACTCTTTTGAATGTTCTTTAGAAAGTGATGGGTTCTTAACTAAATATAAACTTGCCATCTCATCCTCATAGGATTAGTTTTATTGAGTGGGCTATCCATATTTTTGGATTTATTATCCAATATTATGTTTATGGTTTTGGAGGATCATAGAAGAAACGTGTATCATTTTCTCTATTCTCATATAATATCTTCTATCAAGATTTTATTTATATGTTTCCCTTTTTGGATTTGTATAGATAGTTTTGTTGTTCCCCTCTATACTCATCAGGATTGGTTGACAGTTCATTATTAGGAACAATGCTCATTTAGTAAATGAAAATGAGTGTCTATAGTATTTGGAAGATTTTGGTGATGTTTTAGAGTCATCATAAATATTACTGAAGCCATCACTGCCAAATGTTGGATTTTCTCATTGTTTATTAGGTGATTCTCAATATATCTCATCAATTTTGACATCATCAATTAGGTATAAAGGGAAAGATGATGTCACGATATGTCATACCATGTGAGGTTGTAGAATATATCAAAAGGCTAAAATAATATATAGTCTTACTATGTATTTTTAAATAAATTATAAAGTTATTTTATATGTCTATTTGATGATATAACATCCATACCCAACAAAATGGGTTGGTGTGGGAGATGGAGTTGGAGCCTAACACAAATGTTGTGGAGTATCTTATTTGAATCTTGAATTACTAACACAAAATGGTATTTTGGAATTAAATTCCACTAATCGAGGTTATATAGAATTTTGGTACATATATTAAAAAGATGTGGGAATGTGGGGCTAGTGTGAAAGAAACATGGCCTCACTTATTCTCAGATACTGAGTCTAGAGAAAATTGAGGGGATATAAATTTTCATGGAGGGGTTAATTACGAAACCTAATGGGTCACATGTAATGCTTTAAATTATTTAATTTTCTTAAATTCATTATTTTATAGAGTTTTAGGGATTTTGGAGTAGTTTTATATATTTTTTTTTATAGTTTTAGGCTGCTAGGCATCACACCATAGCCTATAACACCTAGTGTAATGAGAGAATTTTTTATAGAAAGAATTTTTACTCTCAATTTACTAGAGGTGAGTAATTTTCATGAGTGTAGGACTTATTCAATGTTGTGTATATCTAGGGTGAGGATATTTTTTGGATAAGGTAACTATTCCACAATTCCTAGGAAATCAAGACCCCTTGATTTTTTCCTGTGGAGGTGTTCCATGGGATAGTGCACATTGATACAATGTACATGGGCCTAGTGAGTGAACTTTATGTCACAGGCCAATAAGGCCACATAATAGAGGTTCCTAGATAATTAGTTCAACACCATATCTTGTACGCCCATGTCATGATTCAATATTCCAGCTTTATAAAAATTTCTAAAGTATGACTTTTCCCATGAAGAATATTAATACTCTCCACCCCTACTTTATCCCCGTTTATGTGACACTAGTTCTCCCAACCATGATTCCTTCATTTATATTAACCCTTGGTGATATTAATTCAATTCATAGGGGTATATTTAGGGTAATAGCTAATTTATCATGTGTTTTCACTCCCCTTTGTTTTAATTTAATATTCTCTAATTCCTTTTTTGAGTGTAAACCCTAGCTTCCCATATGGGTTGAACCATGGGTAATGGAAAGATGTTTAAAAATACTTATTTGGTTTATATTATTTCTATGATCTATCCATCTATTTTATTATGATTTTTTATAAAGGAGTTTTTTATCAATATTTGTGGTAGGTAACACTACTTGATCAACATTTTCATTATCACAACTATTGTTCTTTATTTTCTCTTAGTTTTAGTTTTTGAGAACATCTTAATTTTTTTGAGGGATGTATGATTAATTCATGATCTTATTTTTTTCCTTGTGTTAATTAAAATGGTAAATTTTTACAGTTTCCTAAATAAATCATTTTTTCCATAGAAATGTCTTGATGATTTTTTTAAAAAAAGGATTTTTATAAAATGGGTTTTTTCAAAATAATTTTATAAAGGGAATTAAGTTAAGAATTTTGTATCATTGATTTTTAAAATTTTTAATTTTTTAATTTTACATTTCATTAATATGAATTTATTATGGCTTCCACATGGGAGTCATTGGATGTGTGTTGGTATCCCAGATGGGTGCATCCACAATATAGATTTTGAAATGGATAGTGAATGTGTTCCGAGTATCTTAAGAGTGAAAGGGGTTGCTATATGGACTGAGAAGACCAATTATATATCTATAGTTTTTATGTTACTATACATCATCTAATGTTCCTTTATAATGTTATAATTACCTTCGACCCATGGGTTAGATCCCCATGTTGTGTATATTTTATTTTCATGGGTTGTATTAATGATAAATGCCTAAATATTTATTTAATTTTCACGAGGTTGATTTTGAATGTATCACTCTTTTAGATTTACATTTTCCATTTCACTATTAATTCTTATAATAGTAAAATTTTATAATTCTAATTTATATATAAAATTTCTTCAGGAAATTATTTTCTAAAATATTTTTTATTCTAGAAATAATGGTTTTGAATAAGAATGATGTTATATATATTTATGGTTCTATATTAATGTAATTTTACTTAAACCCATCATATATCCATTGGTTTTTTGTAGATGTTTTATATAGGATATAATAAAATGGATGGGTTACATATCATTTGGTGAAAATAATTGATGCTCATCATTCTTCTTTGGTATGGTGAAGTTGGTGACCATGGGTAACATTGTGTTAGATCTTGTTGATTATCTTGAGATCTTTGGGTGATAATCATTTCGGGGATGATTTTATATCATCCTTATAACTCTAGAATATATTTTGGAATATATTGTATCCTTAATGATGCAATAATTAATTATTTTTATTATCTAGCTATGTTATACTATGTTTCTTTGATCCATATTGTTCAATCAATTTTCTTTGTTTATGAGAGTCTAATTTTTGTATGGATCAAGAATGAAATGTTTGTCAAATCCATGTGATCTTAATTTTTATTTTTAGGGTCATACAAATTCATAGTGGTTTCATTTTGTTACCCAAATTCATGTCACATACTTATGGTGATTGGGAACATGTTGTAGGCCTTGTAGTGGGATGAGTCATGGGATGTGATAGTTTAACCTTGTATAGTTCATTATAGAATTAAATATTTCACAAAATTAAAATCCATTAATATATATTAGTTGTAATTTTTGATTTTTAATTTATTTACATGGCCTATAAGAGAATTTAACATTGTATGTAATTGTAGAATACATGGAAAACAAGTCATTTTACATTTAATATAGCATAAGACCAGATAAGTTTATTTATTTGTAATCAATATTGTAAAAAATATCATAATATGCGTATATATATCAAACAAAATATTAAATTATATTTTATGATAAAATAAGTATATTTCCTCTTGGATGACCCACATAGGACCACTATCAAGACGTGTGTGTTGTGTGAGTTAGAACAAATTAGATGGTGTAAATATCAACTACACAGTGTGTAATTCCATGTTCCAAATCATTATTACATGAATAGGGACTTGTATTTTATTATATGGGAAATTAAATAATTATAAATAATAAAAACCATCTATATTCCATGTAATTACATTTATACCGTGTTACATGGTTAATAGTCTATATATGGTGTGTAATTAATTACATGTCACTAACATTTCCCTCATAGTTCCTGTGATTTTTTTGAGTGAACTGTATGGGACTACATGACATGTAAACTAGGCACATTATTTGTAAACATATCAAATTGTGTATTTTATGATATTTTTAATGCGATTTGTTAATTCCACCAACACAATGTACCATGATTATTATGATGCATCCTAGTGGGGTTTACCAGACTACATGGTCTGTACATTTCTTTTATATTCTCTGTAAATATATATCATTTATAGAATATTCAGTACCACTAGTTATGATGTTTGAATGTTATTCATAAGTTCAAAGCATATTCTTAATCTTATAAATTTGATTGAACATTTTACTTTCTATTATATAATAAATAACAAAAAAATTAAAATGAAAAATAATAAATAAATTCATTTTGATAAATGAAATCAATAAATAACTAAAAATTATTATTTTACTAATATGATACTACTTTATGGTTTTGGGTGGGAAATTTAAGTGTTTGATCATATTCCAAACCAAATTTTTCATTTGTTTCTTAAAATAAATCCTCAAAACGTGATGAAGGAATCCTAGGATCTACATAGAGAGGATCTTTTCACATATAATTTATAATTAATTTTTAAAAGATAAGTTACATTGGATTAGTATTTCATTTATAATGATTATTTTTTGACCTAATTTTCATACATTCAAAGAATAATCCCACTAATATAATCCAAACATTCATCGTGAATCTCTGAACAACACCAATAGAACTTCGAGTACTCTAAATGGTGATCTAATAAACTCATATCATTCAATATTGATAACAATATCAACTCTTTAATGAATTGTATTTTTCTTCAGTTTATATTTATAAATTTATTTGTAAAATTCTATAACCATGCGCTAATACGGTGTGAGATTATGAGGCCAAGTGTTCCTAGAATAATTTTATGAAAATTACTAAGTTTTAATAGCATGCATAAGTGTTTTTCATGAAAAAGTTTAATACAATATAAATGGTTTCCCAGGTCTGAAATTTGAGGTCACTGTTGCATTTAGAATTGGAGCTATACCATTGGAACAACTTATCTTTAGTCATCTCAGGTCTTCAGTGAGAAAAACTGAAAATGACATAACCTTAAAAAAATTAAATAAACTTATTTTATTTTAAAATCCTAATTACACATGAATGGTGACATGGATTAGAAATATGAGACCCCCATTGAGTTCATAATATGGTATTTTACATAGTATGGGCCTAACATTGAACGACATGGGTCAACTATGATTAATAATTTTTGAAATATTCAATGGCGAATAAAATAAACATAAAAAGTTTATTTTATTACTTTTTGATGTTTCGTAGAGACACAGTGATGTTGTGACACCATGATGGGGTGGCCTATTTTATTTCACAAATGAAACAGTGTGATGATGCTACAACATAGTGATCCAGCAATATTGAAACACATATTCTTCATTTAACAGCTTGACATGGATAAGAGATTAGACTCACAATCCTAGAGAAATTTCTAGGAAGCATTGGAGAAAATATAATGGCAGACGATGAATGACAAATGTCCAATGGAAAAATGCCCTTCTCTTCAAAGTATCTCACCAAAGATGATGACATAACAATCAATCTTCATCAGTGAGTGATCCAAACCTAGGAAGAGGTCGTCTTTGGAATTATTTTCCTGTTCTTGTTTCCAATGACAAACCTGGACCAACCCATGAATAGGTTGATCAACTATTTGATAATTCTTGTGGGATTGTTAGAATTCCATATTTAATGGAATTAGACCTTATTGAATATCCTTGTTTTTTTGTCTCCCTTTTCTCATCAGATGAATGAATACTGAAGCGAAGAAGGATGGTGTTTGTTCTTCAGGTGTTCTTAGTGTTTTCTCTTACCCATTTCTTGTGTTCTCCTTTGATAGACCCAATTGGTCGCATCGGGAATTTCCGAGAGGTTTCTAATGTGTACGGACCCCTGGAGTGACATAAATATATTTTAGAGCATGTGTTTGTGAATATGGTGGCACAAAGATTGGTTGAGTTTCCCTATTTTGAAAAATGGTTCAACATAGGAGATGAGGTGGTCCATGGAGAAGAGCACGTCGACATCAAGTGCAAAAAGTTGTGTAGCTCACTTGCTGGGAAGCGGCGATGGGTACACTCTAGCAGGACCGCGCTGGAGGAAGGGGCCACTGTGCACAGCTGTGGGTGGCAGGTGGTGGTTGCGACAGAAATGCGATGGGAGGACACAATTTAGTGGGACAACAGCGTGACCCCACAACAATTGCTGTGTCAAGGGTCATGTGGTGGTTGGCTGAGTTGACCGACTAGGGATGTGAAAGTGGCCACATCAAGGTGGAAAAAACTAGCCCGCTCGAGCAGGCTGAGCTGGAGCTGGAGGGTCATGTCAATTCTACTGAGATGGACAGACCCCACTAGACCCTATTCACTAAAATGTATATAAATTTCAAATAATGCGTTTTTTATGATCCGTTTGTGGAATTGGTACCCTCACGATGATGCAGACCTTTTTATATACTCTAATGGGTTTTTCATAGAGGTCGGCATATATAACTTTTGGATCGAGGAGTAGGTGCTCTCGGAACGAGTGTGAAAAGAGAATAATGTAGTGGATGGCTACACCTACATAGATTTTGTATCCTACAGAGTGTTTCTCCTACTCCCACATGGATTTTGTCTCATTTATTGTGCATCTCCATAGCTACACATAGTGCACCTCTTGCTCCGATGTGGAGTGTGTCTCCTATGAAGACCCGAATTCTGTCTCCATGAATTTGAATATTACGAGACAATATTCAAATATGTACGACATATATATGTCTTGGTGTGAGAGGAATCTAGTGACTCTCTTGACTATGGTTCATGTATGATAAAATTCTTGTACCTCTTGGTAGTTTTAATTATGTATTGATTTGGGGTATACCATTATGGTTTGGGGTCCCTACTAAGTTTTGTTTTACTCACCCCTACACAGGCTTTTCCCTCATGTGTCATGTATTGTGTAAACGACCGAAAGCTTTGGTGGAAGCTTTGGTGGTCTGGAAACAGTTCGAATGTAGAGGGAGGCCCGAAATATGTGGTGCACTTTAGCAACATCTGAGAGCTTCTTTACCTTCCCTTCAAGTAGTATTTTCGGAAGATGTATTTTAGGAGGTTTTGTTCTTCTATTTTTGGGATTGTATACTATCACCCTTCACCTTTTGTTTTTATTGTTTACTATTTGTGGGTTTTTTTAGTAGTATACATGAATGTCTGCCCAATGTTTTCAGTATCAACACTTTTTTTGTGAAGGTAAGTACATGTGTACAGGTACATGAGAATATTCCTCCCACTTCTAGGATATTCCTACTCGGTTCTAGTTGCCAGGCCCTGGACTATGGGATGTGGGCTTTGGGTAGTCATGGTATGGACCTCTGATGACGGGTTGTGATAAAGTGGTATTAGTGTCAATGGTGGTTCTATCCTAGGACCAAGAGTTTGTGAATTTATTTTGGGGCAACATTGTTAAGTATTTCAAGTCCATTTTTTAGGCCATGAAGTCTAGTGATGGTGTTTTGGTAGACATATCCATACACTAGGACCCTAAATTTTTCTTTTTGACTTGGTACATGAAACACTAGTTACATGCATCATAGTAGAATTGAGTGCGTTCTCATGTACATATGGAGTAATTTTCATCTCACTAGGTATTATCTATTGACTAGTGTACATCTTGTTCTGTTTTTGGATGCTTCCACATAGGTAGCCAGCCATGATTCTAGGGAAAGACCACAAGGATGGTATGCCGAGCAATGATGCATCAGTATATAGACCGTTACCAAAGATAGAACCTCTTGGTTGTGTACTAGAGATATAACCCCCTAGAGATCAGTAATTCCTACCTGCGTTAACTATGGAGGATTAAGGATGGCTCAGTTCATTACATGATTTTTAGAGAAAGAGAACTACCTCGTTCAGTGGAGTGATAGATCCTTAGGTATCTTAGGATTGGATGGAGGTGGTTACATGAGTTTTCCACTAAATGAGGATGTATCTCAACCAAATAGAGGTCCTATCTATGAACCTTATTCATGGATTAATAGAAAGATGTTGGATTTTGACAATATAGACACACGAGGAGATGAACCTCTCCTGAAGGGGACATTGATCTCTTCATCAGGGAGGATTTCATCCTAGAAATGTTATGCTCTATGTTTATATAAGAGCTACTACACCTACAATATGGTATTCAGACTATAGTGAAGTAATTAGCAAAATTCATGGATCTTTCTTACTACTCCATATACATGGTGTGAGACCAAATCTTTAGATATCGGACCATTGAGCAAGGGCTATGCTGGTAGATCACAGATTTGATGATATAACATAGCATTTTGACACAAACTAGGTGATAGAGAGTGCTCTTCTTGTGGAGATATTTCTGGCAGAGAAGGCACCAGTGATGAGAGATACCAATGGGAATATGGTAGTTGAGTCATCTACAGAAGTAAGATAATAGTGGATGTAGGGGTCCAAGAGGACCAGACTGTTCTGGTCATGGACCTTGGAGTCAAGATAAATAGTTCATGGCTTCCAAGGCAAAATAGTTCAGTTGAAGAAGAGGTTTTGCTACTCGTACAGTGGCTGGGGACATATGGAAATCTATTATCTGACCAACAATATGAATGATCATCAAAAGCTTGAGGGACAGATTAGGAAACATAGGAGGAAGGAACATGGTGGTCCTCTACATGGTAGACCTAGTAGAGGAGGACCATGAGTATCATGAGGTGGGAGGAGGTTTGAGGTACTACCATGACCACCCCTGGGTGGTCCACCACGGTCTTAGGGAGCTGGTAGATAGGGGAAATTCCATCTTTAAGAGATAGTTTCTTATGACCCCAATGCTCCATATATTATTAGAGGTATGATTTATGTTTTATCCACTATAGCTGTAGTTTTTATAGACTCAGGTGTCAGTGATTCATTCATTTTTCACTAAACTTGTTCAGAGCATTGAGATTCCAATGGATCCATTGGCACGATACTTACATTTAGAGACTCCTACGAGACAATATTTTATGATCAAACACTAGTTTCAGTAGTGTGATATTACTCTTGGGGGTGAGATCTATGGTTGGGGTCTCTTAGTAGAGACATCAAGTCCATACAACGTCATTCTAGGTATGGATTGGTTATCTACAATCTATGCTCAAATTGACTATTTCAAGCACAGAGTGTGGTGTGTCCACAAGGATGGGACCAAGTTGTCCCTTATCAGTGAAAATGAAACACCCACATCGTAGGATGATCTTTCCTAGAGGAGGTTGTAGCCAATTATTCACCAGTGGTCTTGCCTCACCTTTAGTGCAGTTGATGATGAGAGCCCTTGATTTCCTAGAGTGAAAGAAGAGTATGAGGATGTCTTTCCGGAGGATGCCCTTGGATTACCTCCCCATAGAGAGGTAAAAAAATTCTTTTATTTGTTCCATTGGACTTCACTGATATCTACAACTGCATATCATATGGATCCCACAGAGCTTCATTGGTTGAGGGTACAATTAGAGGATTTAGAGAGGAAGGGCTTCGTGAGGCCCAGTGTTTCACCCTGGGCGGCCACAGTTTTTTTACCAAGAAGGAATATGGATGATTGAGTCTATGTGTGGAAATATTAATATTGAACCAAGTGACCATGAGAATAAATATCCACTACAAAGAATCATTGGCTTTTCTGATCAGTTGAAGGGAGTGAGGTGGTTCATGAAGATTGGCCTCAGGTCTGGCTATCATCAACTTCCTGTATGGTATGAGGATGCACTGAAGACATCCATTAGATTATGGAATAGCCAATATAATTACATGTTAATTCTGTTTAGTGTGACTAGTTCCCCATATTTTTTCATAGGACTCATAAAATGGACCTTCCAGATGTATTTATAATGGTTCATCAAGTTCTTCATTGATGAAATACTAGTGTACTCGGTGTCCTAGGAGGAGCACGTGATAGATTGGAGGATGGGCTTGGATACACACCTAGAGATCAATGTTTTTGGGAAGCTCTTGAAGTGTCAGTTTTGGATTTAGAACATTCAATTTCTGGGACATCAAATTTCAGAGGCTAGGGTTGTGGTGGATTTGGCAAAGATAGAGGTGATGCTTTCTTGAAACCCACTCAAGAGTGTGACAAAGGTGATGAGTCTCTTGGGATTAACTTGGAACTATAAGAGGTTTTTTTAAAAACATTTATAGGGTAGAATAACCCTTTATGGCTATGAAAATGAAGGGACAACCCTTCGTGCGGACAAATAAGTTCCATTAGTGTCTTGAAGAGAAGAGGAAGTTGATGAAGAGTGCCCCCATCTTTAGACTGTCAGAGGATGGTGTTGAGTATGTAGTGTTCTACGATGTGTCAGGGAAAAGACTGGATTGGGTCCTAATATAGTGAAAATAAGTTATTACTTATGGTTTTCAATAGTCGATAAAAAATGAGTGTAACTATGTGACCCATGATATTGAGAAAGCATAATGGTCTTCACATTGATGATATAGAGACACTACTTAATGGGTGAGCGGATTACCATATTTTCATACCACAAAATTCTGAAGTTTATCTTCTCGCAAAAAGAATTGAACATGAGATATAGGTGGTTGTGGGAGTTCCTCCAGGGTTATTAGTTCAATATTGTTTATACTATTTGAAAGGGGAACATGGAGACAAACACACTCAGCAGGAGATCCAGTTATCAGTTACTAAGTGAGGTGTCAGAGTAGTGTTCCAAGATTCTGATATCCTTTGTAAATGATGACATATCATCTTGTATTTAGTCTATGGTTATCACCCCTCAACTCTTTCATCGAGTCTCGGATTCACATTTAGGGGATATTGACTGTGAGGCTTGACATACCCGGTTGTCTATAGGGAAAGCCCCTGATTGATATTCGATAGGTTAGGAGCACATTATCCTTTTAAAAGGGAAAACCATTGTACTAGTGGAGTTGTGGGATTAAGTACTATGGGAGTTCAAAAAACACAATTTTGTGGTATATCCTACTATGTAAAAGATGTACCCAGCCCTTTGATGTTAGTACTAGTGGCTGGGGATGAAGAAGGCGGTGGCTGAGTTTCTTTATCAGTGCCTTACTGTTCAGCAAGTAAAGTACAAACACCGGGTTCTGGTAGGCTTCATTCTGCCACTCAAGGTGAATTAGTGTAAGTGGGATGTCATTTCGATGGACTTCATGTCAAGTTTACCATGCATGTCTAGGGGACATGATATCTTCTAGGTGTTTGATGACCGACACACCTTGTCAGTTGACTACCTACCTTTATGGGAGTAGATATTCATATAGATCTTAGGATGCCTCTAGGTTTGGGAGATAGTTTGAATCCTTATATTTCCCTTGATAATCATTTCAGATCATGATTCATGTTTCACATCCCCTCTATAGAAGGGACTACATGTGGAATTTGAGACTCAGTTGCTCTTGGGCACAAAATTACAACACCAGAATGATTTCCAAACAGAGAGGACCATCCTAGTTCTAGAGGACATGATACGTTCTTGCATCCTAGACATTGTCTACAATTTGTAGGATCACCTAGCCTTGGTGGAGTTTTCATACAACAATAGCTACCACTCCACCATTATTATGGAACTGAATGAGGCCTAATAAGGGTGACCATTCAGGTCACCATTATGATGGACATACCCTTGGGAGTCAGCACTCATGGTTCTATAGTTAGTATGGGCTACCACCGAGAAGTTGAAGATCACATAGGAATGGATGATGACAAAAAATAGCTGACATTAGTCATATGAAAATAGTAGATAAAGTCTTTTGGAGTTTGAAGAGGGAGCCCATGTTTTCCTTCAGATCTCCCCTCGACAGGGACTGTAGAGATTGTTTTGGGGTGGCATGTTATCTCTGAGTTACATCAGCCATTTTTAGATTATTATTAGAGTTAGAGAGGTGGCTTACCACCTTTCTCTACCCCCAAATATGCATCTAGTGCATGGTTTCCTTCGCATGTCACAGTTGATAAGGTACATGCATGATCCATCACACGTTATCTAAAAGGGTGAGGTGGAAATTGATGATGGGTAAATGTTTGCGGAGTACCTGGTGGATATAGAGGATTGAAACAAGAGGATCCTTTATGGGAGATAGATTTCTATAGTGTATTTTTGGTGGTACCATGAGAATCTCATAGAACACATGGGAGTAGGAGCCTCAGATTTGTGCTCAGTACCACCATATTTTTGTTGAGTAGCCCTTGTTTTGACTTTCAGGGATGTAAATACCTAAGGCGGGGAGAATGTAATGATTCATATTTTTCTCAAGATTATTTTTTAAAATTAATTGGGAAATTTTTGAGACTTGGAGCTGAGATGGAATTCCATTTTGTGGCTCGGTGTGCCTAGAACGGTTAAACAAAAACTATTATGTTTTAATAGCACACATAGTTCATTTTCTTGAAAAATTATAATAACAACTAAATGAGAGCCTACATATGAAATCTGGTGGAACACATACATTGTGAATAGAGGGTTAACTCTAAGCACGACTTTCCATCAGTCAGTGTGGGTCATCAGTGAGAAAAATTGAATAGTAAGTAATCATAAATAAAATAATTAAATTAAGTTATTTTACTTTAAAATCTTAATAACACATGAATGGTGACCCATACTGGAAATCTGAGACCACCATTGAGTGTTTAATGTGTTATTTTACATAGAAAGATCCTTACACTGACTCATGTGTGTTAAATGTGAAAGATAATTTTTGGACATTTTATATGAAAATAAAATAAACTTAAAAAGTTTATTTTATTTCTTTTTTATGTTTCATAGCGACACTGTGATGCCATGATAGGGTAGTAGATTCTCATTCATAAATGAAACATATTGGCGATGCTGAAACATAGTGATACGACAATGTTACAATGTGTTTTCTTTATTTAATAGCTTGATAGGGATACAAGATTAGATTCACAGTCTTGGATAAATTTATTAAAATATTTGGATAAAGAAAACTGGTGGACGATGAATGATGATGGATGATTGGTATCCAACGACAACAAGCCCTCCACTTCGAAGGATCTCAAAAATGGTGATGAAAAAATGATCGATCTTTGTCATCGAGTGATCCAAACCTAGGTAGGGGTTTTTCTTTTGAATTAATTCTAGTTTCTTGTTTTCAATGACTAATAAAGACCAACGTATGAACGAGTTGATCTATAGTTTGATTATTTATTCAAGATGGTTAGACTGCTGGATTTGATAATATTAAATATTAGTTATTATCCTTTTTGTTTCATATCCCTTTTCTAGTGGGACGAATGTAGGCCAAAGTGAATAATGCCTTGTTCATTCTCATGGTGTTCTTGATGTTTTCTCTTACCCCATTCTGGTGTTCTACACTAACGGACCCATAGGGTTATGTTAAGATTTTCTGTGATGTTTTGAATGTGGCTGGACCCCCAGAGTGACTGCAATACATTTCGGATCCTGCGTCAGTAAAGACAGTGACCTAAGGATCCCAAGGGTGTCCCTGTTTCAAAAAATTGGGCATCAGAGGAGACTAGGTGGTTCGCAGAGTAGAACTCCCTGTGGTTGGTTCTAGTTACAATGAATCTCACCGATAGGGTGGTGTCCAGGTCTTTTGATAGTGGCCACAAATAAGAAATGGTGGGAGGGTATGTTAAGTAGTCAGAATCCATAGTCTAATGAGACTGCCTCATGACCACATATCAACCATCGTGGGTCAAATCACGCGGTGGACGATCGCATTAAATGTGGAGACCAACTGCATGACCAAGCAGGGACACGACAACGAGCGTATCATGGGGGACCAAAACCAGCCCTCTTGAGAAGCCTGATGGCGGGCCGGTTCGGATCTGTGTGACCAGGTCAGACCGGAACCAGACTCCACCGACCACTTTTCACTAAAATGACTCTAAATTTTAACATGTATGTCTATTTGATATTTATTTTGTGTCTTTTGTTCCCTCATGATGAGTCAATCCATTTGAATTACTCTACAAGAATTTTCTTTTATATAGGTGTACGAACAATTTGGCTCAAGGATTAGGTGCTCCCATAATGATCGTGCTAATAGTGGAATCTAGTGGTTGGATACTCCTACAAAGACTGTGAATCCTATAGAGTGTGTATCCTACACCCAGACAGTGTGTGTCTCTTATAGATAGGGTCTCTTATACCTAAAATGAGTGTGTCTCTTGAACTTACATAGAGTGTGTCTCCTACATAGTGTTTCTTCTATGCCTATGTGGAGTGTGTCTCTTACGAAGACCAGGAGTCTGTCTCCATGGATTTGATAATGCATGTACATTCATCATATATGTATCACATATAAATATACTGGTGTGAGATGACTCTAGTGAGTCTCTTGACTATTCGTCTGAGAGGATACACTTTGTGTACCTGTTGGTAGTTTTACTTGTGAATTTTTATGTGGTTGTGGTTTGGGGTCCCTACTGAGTATTGTTTTACATAATCCTTCACGGGATTCACCTGCATGTGCCGTGTCTTGTATAGATTACTAAAAACATTGATATCATCCTTTGTGGGCCGAACACAGGTGGTACTTAGAGGACGTCCTGATAGATGAGGTTCACTTCAGTGACTTTTGACAGCTTCTATACCTACCCTTTAGGTCAGGTTTTCAAAAGATGGATTCTAGTATATTGTAATTTTACTTAGTTGGGCTTGTATACTAACCCCCCTTTATTTTAGTTTGTACTATTTACACTGTGGGGGTTTTCTTAGTAGTATACATACATTTCTGGTCATTGTTTTCGGTTTCGACACTTTTTGCTTGGAAGCGGGTGCGTCTGTACAAGTAGTTGCGAAAATTCCTTCCACTTTTGGGATATTCCTACACAGTGCTAGTTGACATCCCATAGACTATATGAGTAAGGCATGGGCTAGTAATGGTATTTTACATGGGGTACAAGTCATGATGATCTCTATTATCATTATAAGATTCTATCTTTGTTCTCTCGGTCTTGAGAGGGAGTGTGAGGATTCACTACTATTTCATTGGAGAATTCTCTAAATGAATGTGTGTGGTATTTAGAAAATTATATAGAGAGGATTTTTTTTTGTACAGAAATGTTCCAAATTACCAATGAAAATTATATAACATGGTTTATATTATTAGGGTATGGAGTTCTTTTTTTCATGTAGCCTCTCATCTATTCTATTTATTCTATGTAAACACCATATTATATAATAATAATAATAATAAGAATTATTTTGATGTAAGAAACCAAAAAATATATAAATATATCATCTATATAAAAATAACATTTATTTAAATGAAATTGAATAAAATATACCATTTCAATCTAGAATCTTAACCTGGTAACCCAATCCTCCTTAGTATTTATCAAAAAATACATATACATAATTATTTGAAAAATTAAATATCATCATATTGTTCTTTTAAATAAGTAAATAAATATAAAATTCACTAAAAAGACAATATATATTTATTGATTATCCGACTCGCATATGTATTCATACATAAATATAACTAGTGACTAAATATTTATGATAAAAATATCCAAAATAAATATTATCACATGGTCATGAAAATAATATTTATTCATAAATTTAATTCAAATGTAATTTAATTGATATTCTTAGGAACACTATTGTGTGTGACCCTTAAGGGATATTTCTCAATGGCATTCAGAATACTAGTATAAAACCAAATATTATAGTTAATGAACACACCATAGAACCAACAGTGAAAGATGTTAATGTCACAGTGACCAGAACCTCCTATAAATGACCACTTTGTAATATAATCCCTTTATATTGATATATCATCAATAATTTTCTATTACTTTAGTCATCAAACTATATACCTGATGCATCTTTATTTGAATACCCAAAATGGACTCATTGATCAATTTTTATGTCCATGGACTTAAACCGAGAGTTTTATTCCAATCAAAAGTCTGAAATATCATCTTTTAGTTTGGGATGGGATAAATCATTTTATGAAATATTCATTAATACCATATAACTCATGAAACACATGAGAATACGATGTCCTAATTTTCTACAATATAACAGTGTACATGAATCATGATTTTCATTCATAATAATCTCAATTTCAAATACTAATACACACAATCGATGTTAGGAATATTAAATGACACATATAACATGTGGAATTACTATGCGGTCGGTTCTATTATTATAACCTTATATATTAAGGATTACCATTAGTGAACTTTGTGAGAATAAGTTTTAACGTAATATGAGCCTCCACCATATGATAATAAGACATCATCTTTTTTTAAAATTGATTTCATTTGACTGTTGAATATAGGTTATAGAATATTACAATACCAATTTAAGGATATCATCATATTCAGTAACTAATAAGTAATTTTAATAAAAAAAATACTTTAAAGAAATTAACACATTAAATATAATAGAGAATAATATATATAATTTTATAAGATACTAATATTTAATTATTTGAATATATATATAATCTAAAAAAATATTTGGTATTAGTGTAATAAATAAAATTAAAATAACATTTTACTTGACTTATAATGGATCTACTCGGTGTGTAATGATATAGATTCACAATAAATTAATATTAGAAAAATTGTTTTGAAAAAATGATCCCAAATATTATGAGAAAACATAAAATGTAAGAGTATATGATTTATATTATCCTTACTATGAAATCCAAAACATATTTATAATCCATGAAAATAGAAAATATTAAAAAAGTACCATCTAGAGTACGTTTTTTATTTGTTTGTATCAAACTATAAGAATATTTATAGCAGAAAAAATGTTCTAATTTATTTTTTATGCATCAAAAATAATATTTTTAGAGAAAAAAGTCCATGAGTTATAAATATTTTTAGACAATGGAAATTTATTAAACCAATCTTATTCAGGTAAATGTTATCAAAATAGATACCTATATCTTTTATAAAAGTACTGATAAATGAATTACAAACAGATATTTTATGAAGTAGATGAATATAATGATGATAAATCAAATAGATGAAAATAATATATGAAAAATATATTAGTGTTTTTATCCTATATATATAAACATTCATTTTTCATTAATATTATTTGTATTAATCATATCAAGAATTATTTAAAAATGTATGTTTTTATTTTCAATCATAATTGGATATTCAAGGCATGTGAGTAGTATATTTTATACATTCTACTTGTTAGTTTAATAATATTAATTCTAGTTATATGACTATTTTTATATACCCGTGGGGGATGTTTTAAGAATGTGATAGATCCTTTTAGAGTGAAGAGGTTGTTATGGTGGAAAATCTGCTCATTAAAAAAAATTCATGGTCTTCCTAGAAAATTTATTTTTTCATCTATAATTTAGTATTTTCTTTGGGTCATGTGAACCCTCTAGTAAATATCCACATAGATGTTTATGTTTCTAGATGATAACGTTAAAAATACAGAAACTTCTACATATGGGGGAGGAGTCAAAAACACCCCCATGTCAGGGGGATAGTGGTCCATACTTTGAGGGTTGTCTAACTATATGGATAAGAAAATATTTAATGTAAAAATAGATAGATATAGTATATTTTATCTGATACCTTATAATTTTGGGGGTTTGAATCCCCCTTCACATTCCCTTTTCTATTTCCATGCCAATTAAAAAGGGTTTTTCCAAACATGTATTAGGATTTGCTGGATGACATCATTCCATCTATTAAAAGGTTATCTAGTGTATCAGTAGATTATATGAAAAACATGTGGATTGTTTTATAGATATAATTAGAACTATGATGTTCTATCATAATGGAATCTATATTCTTATTAACAACATGAGACCATTTATATTTGTCTTTTGAAATATGGGATAGTTAAGATGGATATCAGAAAATCGATACCCAAAAAATAGACAAAAACAAACTAGGAATGATATTTCAATTGGAATAAAATGTTATCTACATTACATGGGAATCCCTACAAAAGAAAATTACAGTAATTGATGATATATAGTGGGATCTCATCTATATAGTAGGGATCACAGATGTCCTCTACATCACCATTCATCCCATGATGACTATCCCGAGGGATTGAGGTAATCATGGTTTTTTTCACTAGCCCTATCTATGAGAGAGGATTTAAATGATGTATTATATTAAATTAGAATGAAATTATTTTTTTGGTGGCTAACTGTCTTGTTCCTATGTTTTCACAAGGATTTCTAGGAAATTAAATTCCACATCAATGCATTTTTTGGCCTTTCGGGTCCTTTGATCCCCCTAGTTTGTCACCTCATACAAGTTGATTTTGAATAACGGAGTAGCTAATAATGAATAAATTTAATTTTTTTGGAGTGGGAGAAGTTGGGAACACCCATAGGTTATCTATATAGTTGTGCATGTTTGGGGGATTTTCCAAGTAGTGGGAAATGACAACATTAGATCCAAAATTGATAGATATGAGAAAACACGTTAGATTTCCTTAAATATTGGGGTTTGAATCCCCTTTAAAATTCCACTTTATAGTGGCATGAATCCCATAATGAGTTTCATGGAGGAATGTTTTATGAGGTGTAGTACGACACCCATTGACATGTAGAAATATGACCTAGTAAACCACTCTCTTTAAAAAGATTTCCATGGATATTTTATGAGGGATGTGATGTGAACTGTGATATATGAATCTAATTGCTTCCATATTATATTCAAAAATACCATCCCATTGATGTTTTTATTTGAAAATATGTGATAATGTGAATATATGTATCTTTTAATGTAATGTAAATTCATTTTGATTTGACTCATTGACATAAAAATGGACATGAAAGGAATTATATTTCATTATGAGTTCCGTGATTGTTTTATTACATGGAGATACCATCAATGGGAAAAAAATATATGGAAGAGATGTGTGGGACTATCATACCTCAATTAGTGAATTAAAACCTCCTCATAAACATCAATCATTCTATGATGACTATCACTTAGACAGAGGAATTCATGGTAACTTACATACTACCCCTACCCACAAGGGATTGTTTCGTGAAGAAAATCCTCTGTTTAGTGTGAAGAGAGTTTTTTGATGGCTATCATAATCATTTATAATTTGTCATAGATATTCCCAGAGAACTAATGATAGAGTATCTACTTTGATTTTGACTTTGGGTCCTATGTACACTCAAGTATGTCTCCTCAAACAAGTTAACATTTTACAGTGGGTTAATTGAAAATAATGAAATGTATATTTAGGGGAGGAGGATCCAATGAAACCCCTAGGTTATAGGTCATCTGTTTTACTCTTTAGGGGTTATTGAACTAAGGGTATAATATATTATTTGATGGTGAAATTTATATATTTGAGTAATATGGCTATATACCCTTTAAGCCTCAAGTTTAAATACCCTATATTGTTCTCCTTTATAGTGGCATGTATCATAGAATACTTTTCTAAAACGAATTCATTATAAAGTATTGTTTGAAATCATTATATATTTATAAATGTGATCTAGTGAACCAATTATTTGAAAGGCTTCCTTGGGGATATCTTAATGGAAGCAACAAAAACTAAGATAATCGACCCAAATGGTATCCACATGCTTGTCAACAACATGAGTAAATTTATGGTTTTCATTAAAAAATATGGGTTGGTAGGGATGAATTTATATATGAATATATTATTGATTCATGTGGATTTGAATCTCTATTGTAGATTAACAAATCCAAGTAAATAAATATATATGCGGAGTTAGGTTTTGTATTATTTCGTGAATTGACCATAAAAATTAAATAAAAACATTGAAGGGGGTGTTGGGGACACTCATCCACTGAGTGGGGATCATAGAACTCCTTGACACCCCCATCTGTATCATGATGAATATACAAATATAAATGGAGGATATTGAAAAATAGAAATAAGTTATTCTGTTATTTCGTGATTTAAAAACTGCAATCTACTTGTATGGAAAATCTATGTTTCATTCATAGGCAAATCAAATTCATATATTATAACACTTCCTTAGAATGTAATTAGAATATAGAGCATTAGAACTATGATATATTAATGAAACATGAAATTTTTCCTTGATTTTGACATCAAAGGTTACCCAAGATGTATTTTGGTGGTTTTTTTGGGTCAAAAGGTTTAGGTTGATTGGAATGACATAGTGGGAGAACTATGTATCTAAAATACAAACTCAATGATATGAAGAAACACCACTAAATATACATGGTGATGTTGTTGTAAATCCTTTATAATTGATCATGAAGTAACCTTGGATCAATGTAAGATCATTTAGAGGGGGTGGGGTTGAATTAGTTATTACTTATCGTTTATAGAAATGTTTCTTAACATCCTATGTAAACTTGTCCTAACGTATGAATTTTTTTTAGAGTTACGATCCCCAAAAATATAAATCACAATGTAAAATTTCATATAAAAAAATATAATGAGATATCTAGAAATTATATTTACAATTTTTAGTACAAATAACCACTCCTTACCGTGTTGGTTGTTCACCCCAATAAGGATTATTTGACTATCATGTATCATGATTATAAAGGCAAGGCCATTAACTAGTTATACCCATAGTAATCATTCCTCTAGCTCACCATAGATATACCCCTAGTTCTAATCACATCTGAAGTACTTTATTATACACCTGAATTGTCCTAACTATATCAAAATTATTCAATGTTTGTTATACGCCCATTCAACAAGCCTTTTAAGTAACTACTTATACCCACAACTATAAGATCTCTCATTCTTCTTTTTTGATAAATTGTATAAATATATCATCATACACCATAATAAATTTGGATTAGCTTTATCACAATATAATATTCCTAATATTAAACAAAAAACATAATAGTCTTTTTTCTTTGAAAATTCTTCTTGATATTAGGAACATCATGATAATATCAATTTTAACATTTCAAAACATCAATTGAAAAACTTCCTTATCCATTTTTTTCGGATGAATCCATATGGTATTAACTATATAATATGAATCCATCTAGTTATTCCATGCATATGATTCTTAATTATCTTGGATATGGTTAGATTTTTTTGATACAACCCTCATTGATGTACTTGATCTAATTATTCTTTGTTTTATGAATAAAGTTTTCCTATTTCACTTTCTGCTTCAATTAGTGCTTCATTCATTGGATCTATGGTCAAAGCTCTAGTATCTAATTCACTATTCTTCATATAAGTAGAATATCAATCATCTTATCTCACATTTGTTCTTCATTAAATGATGAAATTCAATCTGTTAAACATTCTTCAATCATGTAGGAAAATTATCTGATATCTCATGATATAAATCCCACCAACAATTATACTTCTCTATATATGAATAGTGATAGTGCATATTACACGTCAAAACCTCCATATGGTTACAATTATAGAAGTTTTTATAGGACCTAAAAGGAATTTTACCACATAATGAAACATTGTATTTCTGAGATTCTTACTAAATTTTACTTTTCTGTGAAACTTCTCAACTCTATTGGAATCTTAATTAGGCTTTGATACGTCTATTTCATGCATATATATTTATATGTTTTAATGTATATTGTTTTTAATATAATTGATATTATTTCCAATATTCTATTTTTTAGCTTGTTTTTTTATTTTTGGAAGAAGGAAAAAAATATTGGGAAGTATAAAACAAAATAATAAAATATGAGGACAAAAAGAAACTTCACACCGCGAAAATTCATGTCGTGATGTGTAAACTGAAAAATGAAAATATTACATGATTTTAATATAATTGATGTGAAAAAATTAAAATCCATAACACTGAAAGATATTTAGAGATTGTGAAATGAATCCAGGAATATTTCATGTTCTTAAACCTTACACATCTTGAATCACATAAATGATGTGAAAGTGTCATAATGACTAAAGAATGGAAATATTCAACACAATCTAAGAAAATAGAAATATTTTATGTCCTAGTACCACCTGAGATCACTTTTGGACCCATTATATTGCCAATTATTGTTCCATGATCTCTATAAGGGCCCATAAATTGTGATTTGAGCTACAAAATCTAGCAGATTTGGAGATCAAATCTTCGATCAAGAAGTTGCACTGTGCTGTGTCCTTACTAGTTTCATCTCCAATATTCATTTATATTTTTATTTTCTTTATTATTTCCACATTAATCAATCTTCCATATTATGTGGGTGAACCTAGTTTTTTTTTTAGGGATATATAACCAAAGTGGGAGGGTTCTGTTTGATTTATTTCTTTCATAATTTTGGATTTGGATTATTACATATTATTTAATCAATTTTCAATCACATTCTTTGTATTTTTTCATGAACATTAGTATTTGAATATGAAATAAACATTTAAGAATTTTGAGACTAGTTACCCTAAATCGAGGCGTGACCATTACTGGATTTTGGGAAACGAGTGTGAAAATGGTATCTAGAAGAACTCAATTTGGTTATTCCCAAAATTACATGAACAAGGGTAAATGGGGATTGATTTATTTGAGAGAGGATTTAAGGAATATTTATTCAACTATTTATTGACTTGAAAAACACACTTGAATTAATTAAATTTATTTATATAATCTAATTACACCAAAACTATGAAATAATAGGGCCCAAAAATGCCTCCAATCTTGATTTCCCAAAAAAGTATTCCCTTATATATCAGTTTATTTCCTTATTTACTAACAATTAAAAAAAATACATTTTTAAATCACTTGGATTAATATATAGTATATGAACCATATATATAGGTTTGAAAATTGATCATACCATGTATCACACTCTTTACAGTTTAGTTGTCAATGTTTTAGAAATTTTTAAATTTGGGTAGCCCTAGAAGAATTTAACAATAACTTATGGGCTATATAGATTATTTATTTTTCAATAATTCTATTCCATTATTAAAACATACCTAAACTCTATATATAATAAATTTTTAATGATCATCTCAACATAATCATGTTGAGAACATTACATTGTTTAGAGAAATCTTCTTATAACATGTTGGGACCATTTTGGATGAAGTTTGTTTTTTGTTTCTGGATGTTTTGGTTTTTTTATCTTTATAAAGAATCAAATTACTTTTAAAAACCTAGGTATTAGATGAAGGAGTCCAAACATAGTTTATCAGACATATTTTTCTTAATAATTTTTATCGATTTATGTTTTCTATTATAAATGTTATTTTTTGGGTGTACTTGTTTCCAGACTTGTCTTTCTAAAATCGGGCTTAATGGACAGATCCTAGAAGAGTATCAAACCCAAATAAAAAATGATTTTAAAAAATAAATAAATAAATACTATGAATATCTCAATTTTCATAACATTATGTAAAAACTCATGTAATTTATTTTTTTTACAAATAAGTTGAATCTATTTGAAAAAATTATTTCTATAAAAACTCTTTGGACACCAGATTTCTAGACACAGAATTCTGAGAACAAAATTCCAAATACAACGTTTCATATTGATTTCACTTATCTAATTTGGAGATGCTTTGAAACTATAAACCTGTCAATTTCATGAGTTTTATAATAAAATAATGATCCATGTGTTTTTAAGGAGATAAATTTTTTTGGTCAAACAATGTATTCACATAGAAGTTGTGTGAAAGATCTATATACATAAAACTATAAAGAGTGGTATCAATGGAATTTGGTTTACAAATTTTAACAAGTCTATTATGTTTTAAAGTTTTGAAGATTCAAAATGTATGAAATTAACTAAAGATATGAAGTTATTGAATAATTAATATGATAATGCTCAGGCTAGAAAATTTATTCAGAAAAATATTTTATAGAAATTACAGGCATGTGAATGATATATGGGTTTTTCCTTAAGTGAAATGTTACTAGTTTTTATTTAGGCCTCCATGGGAGAGGTTTAATTTCTTTTGAATCATAAATGTGAGATAATAAAAGTTTCAGATAAATATTTTTATCCCAAGAGTTAATAATTATAATTGTTGTAGTGGAAAGAATGGTGTATGGATATTGAACTTTATAAAATATAGAATTTATCAAGCTAGTTATTGGACTCAGTATAGACTTACAAACTAGACATATTTTAGTAGATAGAGAATCTGGAAAATGAAATCATATTAAAGGTTACTAGACTATTTTTTTCAAAAAAATTTATATAATGAAAATAATTTTTAATAAGAATGATTCGATTAATTTTAATTTATTTTTTTAGAATATCCTAGATGATTTGAGCTGTTTTTCAAAGTTATTGTTTGATAAGGAGTTTTTAATTTTGAATTTTTAATGAGTGAGAAAAAAATCTTGATCACAACTTTGTTTTATCGAGTGAACCTATATAAAGTGGTGAACCCATAATGTTCAAAGATATTGTTCACAAGAAAAAAGTGATAACATTGGAGTTTTTGTTTCAAAAAACTTTTTTAGAATGAACTTACAGAGGAAGGTTTCCATATAGAAGAATATATTTGAAAATTGTTTTGATCGAAGATTCAGTGAGTCTCATTAGATGAACTTAAGATAGCCTGAGTTCTAGGAAAGTTATTTATAACCAAAAAATATCTTTATTTAGGTGAAAAAAATTAATGAACATAGAATTTTTTGTTGGGAATCACTGGATGAATCTTCCATATGATATTATCAGATAGACATGATCAGTTAGAATAATTAGACATAAAATTTCCAAATGAAGACAATAGATGAAAAGAAAAAGGTTCTGGTTTACTACAAAGAACTTGATAGACTTCTTTATAGAAGGAATGATTTCTTAATTGATGAAATTAACATAGGAACCAAAAAAATTGATCAGATTTACTTTTTTACAATATTAAAAGAAGTCTTCCTTACCGACTACTAGGTAAGAATTTGAATAACTATTACTAAAGAAAAAAAAGTTGTTTTTTAAAGCATCATAATGTAAATGTTTTGAACTTATTACTGAATTTTTCTAAACCTATTAGTTGATATTATTTATATCTTTCATTCTATAATAAGCACATAAATATTCATTTTTATCATAGTGCTATGAATGTGTAAAGATATTTTCTACTTGTTGTAACCACACATGAAGGATTTTATTTCTAGTCGATTATGTCGTATTAGATTATTTCCAAACCATTTAAAGGACAATGTAATCTTTTTGAGTAGTTAAGTATGTAAATTTTCATTTTCCTATGGATTTTTTGGAACTTTTTTTTAGAAAAGTTGTAAATCTTTAATATGAGGTGATGGTTATTTCAAAATAATGCTAATATAAAAGAACAATATATCACTGATTCATCACTCCCATTATTTGTGATTAATGTGATCATGCATGGTCCTTTTCAATATGTATCAAATGGAATTTTTATTTTATTTACCCTTTTCCTATGTTTTAAGAGACATTTCTATGGATAATTAGAATTTCATGAATAGTAAAAGGGTTTCAATTAAAGATTTAAAGAATTATCATATTTGAAAATATTGAATGTCTCTATGACTTTGGTCCCTTGGTTATGAGGTTTTGTAGGCCACTATAAATGGATATCATTATTATACTAAGAATGTTTCTCTAAAAGTTTATATTAACAAAACTTTTTCGAATGATATAAGGGATAAAAATGTTTTACATTATTCAGTCTATGAAAGGTAACTTCTTTGAGTAATGGGAGTTTGAACTTAAAATGGTATTTCAAAAAAGTTAAAAAATATATATAAATTAAATATAAAGTTAAAGAAGGTAAAGTTAGAAACATAGAATTAAGTCCTTAAAATTGGTGATTATAAATCTATTGGAGACTTCTTTACAAGGTTTAATGACATTATATGAACCATAAGATGTATTAGTGAAAATATTAAAGATTTAATAGTTGTTGATAAGATCTATGAATTCTTCTTTAAAATTTTTAGGCAAAAGTTTCATCTTTGGAAGATAGAGATCCTAAAACTCTATGATTTTATTAATTACAAATAAATCTCATTACATATGAAATGAGAAGAGAGAGAGCAATGAAAATAAAATAAAAAGATGATCAAGAAATTTCCATTAATGCTACCAAGAAAAGAAAACCAATGTAAATTCTTGAAGTCAATGAATTTTGAGATTATAGGAATGAATATGAGGTCAGTATAAATTTTGATAAGCCTTTTTCCCTAATTTATGAAAATGTGAAATGAGTCACATGAAATTGGACTGGGAAGTTACCACTAAAATGATTTAGTTGTGGAGCCATTGGTAATTTCACTACAAATTCCCTTGAAAAAAGAGATGAATATGACATAAATCCATGGAGATACTTTAAGAAACATAATGAAAAATATAAAAATTAATCCAACCAGAAGGTAAAAAGATCTCTAAATCCAATGGGATAAGATTTTTTTCTAAATATGATGGTGATGACGACAATGAAGTTGAAAATTAAAAATTTACTAATGCTTATATAGAAAACACATTTATTGAAAAATTAAATGATTTAGAGTTTTTTAGTTATAAATGTTGTAGTTCTAAATAAGATACTCATTTAGAATATTCTTTGAAAATTTTGATGAAAAAATGTATTTGAAATATTGTAAATTTTGAAAGAGAAATCAAGAAAGTGAAAATGAAAATTTATATAGAAATTTTTCAATAATATTTAATGAAATAAAATTCATAATTATTAGAAGAGATTGAACATTTGATAAAATATATTGAAAAATAATATATTCTAAATGAATCGATTGAAATAAAGATAAAATTTAATGAGTAAGATTTAGAAATTGTTCAACAAAAGTTCTCTAAAATAGAGCGAGTTAAAATTTTCAAAAAAACTATATCTAAAATTTGTGAGTGTTTTGATAAGTGTGAACCTGAGAAAGGTAAAAAATGTTATTTTCAAAGGATGAAAATAAAAATTATGATTCTAATAAGAGTAATATTATTGAGAAATTCATATATGTATAAAAAAATGATCAAAGATGAAAATTCAGATGTTTTAAAAAATATAAATTCTAAATCCAATGTTGATACTAATTATGATTATGTTGAATGTAGTATGAAATCCAATTTAATGAGTAAAATTTTTAATGGTTGAAAAAATTATATTGCTAAAAAAACATAATATGGAAAATAATAAATTTGTAGAATTTTTTTTACAAATCTAGATGGTATTATGGTTTTTTTATTTCTATGGATATTACTATAATTGTGGTGGATTTAAAGATAATGAAAATTTGGGATGGTTCAACTAAAAAAACTTTAATGATCCCATGAGTAATAGGATGAAAACTTTGTGGGGGATTCAATAAACTCATAAAATAATGAAAATAAAATTTGTATTAAAATTGACAATATATTGCAATAATTAGAAACTATTTTTGAAAGATGAGAATATCATGGAAATCATTAAAAATTATTTCTTGTTTTGTTAATAAAATTTTTTATATAAATTTTCGAAATGCAGATGTGAATGAAGATTATGGTAAAAAAATCTAATGTTGTTGAAACAGATCTCAAAGATACCAAAGGAGAATGATACTATATTTTTTATAATGTGTTACATTCACATATGACAGTATATTTGGATATATTAAGGAATTTAAAACATTTGATGGAAGTAACAATGAATTTTGGCAATGATGAAGCACTCATAATCAATGGTTTTGGATCTGATATCATTTTGGAAGGAAAATTAAAATCTATAGAGCACTTTTTTTAGAGGAATAAACAAAACTTGTTTATTATTTTATAACATTTTGATGAAGTAAATAATTTCCTTTAGAAAATATGTTTTTGTTGTGAAAATAGTATAATATAGAAAAGTTGTTATGAGAGTAAAACACATAAAGGGGTAATTTTTTCATGTTAGTGATGTAAAATATTAATGTTATCTAAGATTAATGAAAGAAAATAAATTGTGGGAAAAACTGTAGGTACATATATGTCATATGAATTTGTGAGATTTAACAAAATGATATAGTTTCTACAATATTCCTATTATGACCAGAAAAATAGATAGTATCGATCAATTTGTTATTAAGGTA
Source organism: Viscum album (assembly GCA_963277665.1). Taxonomy (NCBI): domain Eukaryota; kingdom Viridiplantae; phylum Streptophyta; class Magnoliopsida; order Santalales; family Viscaceae; genus Viscum; species Viscum album. The sequence continues at coordinate 761,059,939 of OY728147.1, forward strand.
AAACTAGAAACAAGGTGCACAGGAAAGTTTAAATTCATTCAACTCATTCCATGGATCATATTAATTATAATTTTTTTAGGAAAATGATAAAAAAAAACTATGTTATATTTATAAGTAATTGATTTCATTCTTTAAAGATTTTTCTTTCATTTCATGTATTATGTATTTGAAACATAAATATGAAGCTCTAAAAATGTTTATGTATTTTAAGGGAATAATAGAAAACTAATGGGGTTATTATTTGAAGAAGTCGTGAACTAATAATAGCAGTGAATACAAAAACATATAATTCAAATATTATCCTGAAAAACAAGACATTTTTCTTGAGTACAGGCCACCTTATACACCAAAAAACTATTGTTCTTGAAAGAAATAATTTTTTTGGTGGAGATTAGATATAAAATGTTGATAAAACATGGTATTTCTTAATATTTCTAGAGACAGGTTATGAATAAAAAATTTTATATCCAAAATTTATGTTTCCATAGACTAGGTTATGAGATGACACTTTTTGAAATATTCCAAAATGAAATTCTATGTTTGAAACACGTTAGGATTTTTTTGGAGTCCCTAAATCATAAAAATAAAATGATGAAATCGTGTAAAATTAGATCAAAGAGGTATATATGGGATATTTCTTTACTATAATATTAATGGAAGAGGATATATTTTTTTTTACAAATACAATATGGAGGATGTTTGATTCTGATCATTTGAATGATCTTAAAAATGATGAAGATGAATTTTCAAAATCACATGAAGATAAGGAAGATGGGAAAATGATATAATTTATATTGAACAACATGAGAAAACGTCATAAAATGAAATTCCACACAAATATAAGATTCTGAATCAGTTATTTTTAATGATGAAAAATATTTTTTTATTTCTCATCATACTATAAAGAAACAGGTGGAAGTATAACATATCATTGGTGATCAATAAAAAAATATCAAATGATAAGAACATAAATTTTTTTTGCACATTATTCATTTAATTGAAATTTTGATCCATATTTTGTTAATGAATATTTTGAGCATGAGGAGTAGATTCATGCTATGAATTAAGAGTTGGATCAAATTTGTAAAAATGATACTTCAAAACTTATACCAAAAACAAACAATAAAAATATTATTTTTAGAAATTAGGTGTTCCAGTATAAGTTTAATGAAGATGATAACTTAATAATAAATAATGAAATACTAGTGGGTAAAGGTTACTCAAAAATTGAATGAATTTATTCTGATAAGACTTTTACTCTAGAAGCAAGTTTAGAAACACTTAGAATCATTCCTGATATTGCTTCATAAAAAGGTTTAAAATTTATCAGATAGATGTCAATTTATCATTTCATATTGGATAACTTGATGAATAAGGTTATATTGAACAACCATATTTCTTCATAATTGGAAAAGTTGAAAATATTCATGAAAGTTGAAGAAATGTTTTATGGGTTAAAGTAAAATCTAAGAACTTTTTATATCAAATTGGATTCATACTTAAGAAAGTTGAACATTATGAATGGAAGAGTTGATATTAATCTCCCAATAAAATAAAATTACAATATCACTCTCATTGTAATCATTTACGTTCTAAATATTATTTTTGCAAGAAATGATGAAGAAACATGTGAAAATATTATGAAGTGATAGTGAAGTTATTTGAAATGTCCATTCATAATGAAATGAAATATATTCTTTTCATACAAATCTAATAAAAGAAGAAATATATTTTTCAATCTAATGAAACATATTCTTAGAAACATATTTATAATTTTAACATGGATGATTTAAAATAGTTATAAACACTAATTTTGGTGGGAACCATGTTTTATAAAGATGGATAAGGAAAATAAGTGGATCAGGAGGAGTTTCCGAAGCCGAATGGACATTTTCTATATTTTAATTTTTTAAGCCTATATATTTTTATACTTTTAATGTATGTGCAATATTTTAATGTTATAAAAAACAAACTCATCTCATGGAATTGAAACTAATTATTATATATATCAATTACAGAATGGATTTTGTAATAAAATATAATAAATCAAGAAAGATTGATTTTTTAGTCATACAGACATTGATTGGGCAACAAGTGTGGATGGTAAAAGATCAAAATATACTGTAGCTTTTATTATTATAGGATGTAATGAGTTCTAGAATAATAAAAAGAAAAACTCTAAAACTATTTTCATGATATAAATTAATAATTATCTACCACTCAAGTTGTAACACAACTTATGTGGATAAAAACTCAGTTGGATGATTTTCAAATCAAATTTATGTTACCCCTTCTCTTGGTTTGTAATAATTTTAGTACTATAAATATCACTAAAAATTTATTGAAATATTATAATTTTAAAAATATTCACATAAAATACCACCTCATTAAAGAGTTTGCAGAAAAAAATAAACTCAAGATGGAATATGTTCTAATAATGTAACAAATTCCTAACATATTCAAAAACACATTACCAAATGAAGAATTTTTTAAACTGATGTGGAGTGTGGTTGTTCAACATCCTTCCTTAATATTTTGTGGTATGGTTTTCTATCCCCTCTCCCATCTTTCATTCGAGTAGGGTTGTTAATGGGAAGATATAAAAACTTTGTTTCATAAATATATCCATTTGTATGTGGTAATCCTTTTGGGGAAAAAATTTATTTAAGGTGACTAACAAAGGTGATAAGTTGTGATCCTAGTTGTGGATGTGTGAACTACTTTAATATTTCATTTATGTTATTGTACTTGTAAGATAGTTTTTTCTTGTAGGTATTTTGAAAAGTTTCGAATAGAAGATGGAAATTTTAATGTTTAATAAGATGATTCCGAATTCACTTCTTATAGACAACTTGTATTTTCTATTCAATGATTCTTTTTTTCTATAACGAGTTTCCACATGTTGGATTAGAATTATTGAAAAGCGATCTATTTATTGAATTACAAAAATTTAATTTCTTTTTTATTCTTAGTTGACAACAAAATCTAAAGGGGAATATTTTTAAGACCAAGTTGGATGGAGATTTTTTTCAGTTACAGGGTGTTTGGGATATTGTTATATTTATGAAGAAACAAATTACTTTATAAAACTACGTGATCAAATAATGGTGTTCAAACATACATAATCATAAATAGTAATCTTTAGAATGTTCATCAATTGAATTTTTCAATTCTGAATGCTATTTCCTAGGTGTACTAGATCCAGGACATATCACTCTATAATGGATCTTATAGAATGGGCCAAAGAAGTGTAACAAACACATAAAAACAATTGAGATGTTTGAAAATAAATTATATTATTCTATGAAGATCTAAAAGTTCTAAAAATCATGGAAAAACTTAAGATAATTTATTTTTTTTAAATGATGCTGATGTGTTTTGGACATTATATTTTTGGATGCACTGTTTGGACATAATATTTATAGACACATATTTTTAGACAAAAAATTACAGACATGTAATTATGGATAGAGGGTTTCAGATTGATTTCATCTAACAAATTTTGTGATGCTTTGCTTCTATAATGTTCTCTATGGCATGATCCTTCTAATAAACTCATGATATAAAAGTTTTTTAACAATGGGAGGAACTTTTTTGGGCATAAAATATTTTTTGTTAGAAGTTATGTGAATGATCATGAGGCCTAATAGAATATAGAGTGTTATATGAGTAATGATGTTTCAAATTTTTAATAAGTATGTTATGTTGAGAAGTTGTGAAGTTATAAAATGTGATAAATTCTATGATTTTCAGAAGTTATTGAAGAATAAATTCGATAATGTTCACATTGTACAAAGTCTTCAAACATTGATTTTGTAGAATGTTTGAGCTTGTGAATGACTATTGAGGGATTAATTAAGTGAAAATGGTATTTTGTTTTATTTTGGATACTATGGGCGAGGATAAATATATTTTAAATATTAAAAGATACATAATCAAAGTTCTAAACTCATATTTCTAGATAGAGTGTTAATAATGATATATGAAGTAGTAGATATGAAGGTGTATAGAATAAAAGTATTACTAAAGATAAAATAGATCAGGTTTGTTTTTAGACATTGTATTCCAAACTGACACAACATACATAGTTGAAAAGATAGATAATGTAGAGAAAGAATTATTATGAATTTTTATTGGAAGATCTTTTTTGAAAAAAGTTATTTGATGAAAATATTTTTGAATAATAAAATTTTTTATGATGTTTCATTAAAGGTTTTAGAATACCCGAGATGAATTTATAAGTTTTTAGATGTTTTTATTTGAGTGGGAGTTTCGAATTGTTAATTTTCATTGAGTAGGAAAATAAATTTTAGTTCCTACATTTTCTTTTTTGAGCACACCTATATAAAGGGGTGAAAGTAAAATATAAAAAGGTAGTATTCACATGATCAATAATTGAGAGCACTAGGGTTTTAGTTTTAAAATGAGATTCCAAATATAACTTCTAGATGTAGTTTCCTAGAGAGATATATCGATCAGAAAAATTTTCAGATAGAAGAACCGGTCAATCTCATCAGAAAAAGTTTTATTGGCATGTTTTTTGTGCATGTTATTTCCAACCGTGGAATATCTTGGTTTATATATAGAAGAAATTTGTATGGAATAGATAAATTGTGGTCACGGATCACTGGACTAAATTTCTAGATGATCTCATATGATGGATATGATCAGATAAAAAAATTGAATATATTGTTTGTAGATGAAGATAATGGGGGAAAAAAGATCAATTCTGGTTTACTATAGAGAAGTAGAGAATGATAATTTCTAGATTGACTCTTTTCAAAATAGAATAAAATATAGGGATCAAATAGAGTGATCAGACAGAGTTTTGTACAAATTCTAGAGAATATTTTCTTACCTGTTTATAGTTAATAATGTGATGAAATTTTCCTAAAGAATAATAAATATTATTTTTATTGAAGTTGTATAGTGAAAACATTATTAACCTATTTCTAAAGGATTCTAAACCTATTACAAAATCTTGTTATATCTTTTTTTCTAGAATAATTACATGGACTATTGTTTTGATAAAAGTGTTTTTAAGTGTAAGGATATATCATACTATTTATAACCACATAAAAATTTTTTGTAGGCAATTTTCTTATATTAGATTATTTTAAAAAAATTCAATGGACTTTATAATATTATTGAGTAGTGAACTTTATAAATTCTTGTTTTCTTGTTTATGTGTTTGAATAGTTGTATTTTGTAAAAGTGAAAAAGAGTCATCGGACATGAATATTATTTCATAATAAAGATAGCATAAAAGAAAAATATATAACTGAGTCGCCCCTTCATCTCTCAGTGAATACATTGATCCCATGTGGGACTGCTCATAACTCCTATTTCTAGTGTATTTCTATACATCTTTTTTACTTAGGGATTCTCTATTCGATGGGATACATTTATTATTATCCATATGATGAAGTCAAAGATGTTCATCGTATGATGGACCTCTATTCTATTTCTTTATGTTAAGAAGCCTCTATATATTAAGCTAAACATATGGGGTGTATAATGACATCTCAAATCATTGATCTGTATATCTTGATACTTTTCTCTAACCGATAATATTAATATGTAACTTTACTACTTGGAGATCCTTCACTTTTCTCTATCTAATGAAAATGAAAATATCTATTAATTTGATTTTTCGAGTGTTTATCCAATGGATTAAACTCCAACCATAGAAAACTTATAATAATATTTATGTAATTATATAAATAAGTTTTCTCTAGATGATAAAATAGAAAATATATTATTTATACCTTTAAATAGGTCATGTAAATCACAAATGACCTTTTCATGGATCCCATGTTTCCTATACATAGATCCTTAGATAGGTTTATGTAGGTACAACAAATATTGAGTTGCCTATACACGACACGTACAACTATAGTCTTCAATTCTTCGACCAATGTGTTCTTTATTTCAAATATATTTATAAAATTTGTTAATATGAAAAAATTTGTACAACCTACAACTCAAAATTTTTAATCCCATCCCCCATTCAATAACATGATATTGGTCATCTGATGACATTATCCAACATTCTAAAAACATCCTTATCGATAACTCCATGTTTAACATTGAACTACTACATGATCATGAAATTATCTCACTTTTTAATTATCTTCCTTTTACTTCTACCACTTTTTACAAATGAGTAAAAACTATTCAAGGATCATGATAAATTTGATGATGTTATAATGTTGAATAACATCATATCATCACATTACATTGTGATAAACTTTATTAAGCTTCACAAGGAATATTTATTACAAATCATTAGATAAATTATTAAATATCCATAAGGAATGTTTCTTATAGAACATTTGAATCATATCTGTTCATCTTTCTCTAGAAACACATATTGACATACATATAAAAATGAAACCAAACAAACTTTTTCAAAATAATATCCTTTTTTTGTTGTTGTAAATACCCAAATAAATCTTAAAACATCTTAAAAGTTAATATTTTTGCTCAATTATTTATCCCCATATAATGTAAACATTTATTATTCCCCATAATTTATTTATCCCCTTGAAAAAAATTAAAAGGGTAACATAATGATTATCACCAAACACATTCACTTGTCTTAAAATGTGAAATCTATCTTTGAGATAAAATTAGTATAACATGATTTCATTAATTGAAGTTTCTTAACTAAAAAACTCTAAGTCTACATGGGTGAACCTAGTATGGAGAAGAATTGTGTATAATCAGGCTGACCAAATTTTTCCACAACGCATGATCCATGAAATGATTCCCTTAAACTTATTCAAATATATTTATATTAGGGGAAATATGAGTGTGTTTAATAAGGAAATACTTATACCCATAATAAAAAACATATCAAAATAGTTCATGTGTATAAACAAACTCCCCACAGAATCTCATATTTAGTAATATATATTCATTTATCTTTATGAAAAGTAAGATAACATACCTCATCTATAGATTTTCTCACCCTAAAGGGTATCATAAATTTCATCATCATGGTGGTGAAAATATTCCATGACGGATTTCTCAAATTTTCTATAAAACATATAAATAACTCTTCCGTCATCTTTACTTAGTATCATTCTATTTTCTAAAACTAAGTAAAAATAAACAATTATTGGGAACACAAATTAACATTAATGTTCCTTCAAAGTATCGTTCAAATTGACAATATTTTATCAGTCTCAATGTTTTCATATTTTAATCAATTTTTCATCAGATAAAAATTATTTATTCTCATATGTAGAATCAAATATGTGGATATCATTTTTTATTCCAATTTCATAAAATATATTTTTTACTTTGAGTTTTTAATATGGTTTTCATTATTTATTCTTAGTCTAGTAAGAATGTCATAAATTTTTTATAACATTCCCATTATACACACACATCTTTAACTTCATCTGAATCATCAATTTTATATAAGATGATAAATTTTTTTCAACTATTTTTTCAGATTTATAAACCTACTTTGTACCTTTTTCACACTAACTCTTTTGTTCTTCCTCAATCATTCTAGCTATGTTTATTTGATTAGAATTAATAACTAGAAACTTGTTATTTTTTTTCTCAACTATCTTAACCTTATAAACATTCATAAATTTCATTATTTTTTCAAATTTCTTCACCTTCACATTTTTCTCCTCTGAATATTTAGAATTATTTATCTTATGGAATTTATTTTATTCTTTATCATACATTTCTATACTGTTTGATCTACTTTATTAATTGTTTCTACTACTTGTGTCGCACCTCTTTTCATGTAAAGACATGATGTACCAACAAGAGTATGATCTATTCCAAAATACTCACTACCACTAGAAGTGACCTTTGAATCTTTATTAATCATACTGATTGTAGTATTACATATAAGATTTTTGTTTTTCTTATTTATAATGGGTTGGAAACCTTTTTTAGATTGATGCTTTATTGGTTAATTCCAATCATTCATATTGGAAGGTGATTTCTCACAAATCATAACTTTTGTACATTATGTGTTAAAAAAAGATGTACATTGAGATTATTTGGGTTATAAAACAACATACATATATAGACTATTCTATTAAATATCTACAGAAGATTCAAATTTAAACTAAATTTTATTGATAAAGTCTTCACTAAAATTTGTTTAATCAATTTTTTTCAAGAATAATTTCTATGTTTATGAAAACTCTACTTAATTATTAGCTGAAAATAAATTTCATAATATTTACAATCTTCTTGAATTTATCCAACTTCATCTTCTTCTTATTAAATTTATCAAAAATAATTTATACATTGTTTAGATTATCCTTCTCAGTTGGTGATTCTTCATAAAATTTTATTTTTTCATACATCTCAACAACACTTATTTTTTGGTCTCTAATAAAAGTTAGGTTTATATTCTCCTTTTTTATTCACTCACCATTCTGAAAATTTATATCTATAACTTTATTATTTATATTCTTAATTTTCCTCTATATCTACTTATTTTCTCAATTAATCCTTGAAAGTTTTATTTTAGAATCCAATGAAGTTATGTTTTACCATTACTATCAATGTCATTTTATAATAAATATCACCCTCTTATTTCTACAACTAATATGTTTTCATGAAAATCAGATTCCTTGTTGGATAATGATTCATCATGGTCTCTTCTACTCAATAATCATTTATTATTAATGGAAAATTGTTTCTTATATTTTTTCCACTTTTGTTTTTATACTTAATACCTTTTTCTTCTGACTCATAATCATCATGATTCTTCTTATAAAAATATTTGTTAAAAATTTCCTTTATCATTAAAACTCCAACATATAATTGAAATTTTACATTTTCCCTTGTAGTTCCCCTTTTGATCATTTATAAAGAACTGTGAGGATTTTTTAAATTATTTTTTATTCTTCATGTTGTATTGAATTATTTGATTATTCTTTAAGTTTATTATTTTTATCATCCCTTTTATAAAATATTAAAAAGTTATTTCTTACATAGACTTATTTTTAAAGAATTCTATTTTCTTCATCTAATATTCCACTAAGATATTATAAATTTCACCTAGAGATAAACATTCACAATATTCTAAATTTGATAATTTTTTATTAAATATATCTTGAAATGTTATCATCTATTTATCAATGATATTATAATCTTAAATATCTTCACTAAATATAATGATTATTACAACATTCTTATTATTACTTGTTAAATTTTCATCAATACATTCATCATTAGCCATCTTAATATATTCAAACCTACTCCTCTAGATTTTCAGCTTAGCTTCCATGACATTATTATTTTCTTCACAGCTATTTATAAACTTATCCCACATTTTCTAGTAATTTTCAACCACATACTAATTTTATAATCATCCTCTATCAGATCCATAAACATGAAATTATGATCATTTCCATCGAAATCCAAATTAATTTTATCGACAGCTATCAAAAAAATTTATTAATAGGAGGAAATACAACTATTGAAGAATCTATAACTTCATTTCCTATTGATGTAAGGAATGGTGACTTCATATACTTATAACTAGGATAATTTATACCCAAAAACAGGAATTACCATGTTGTTCACTGAATAAAAATTCTCCCTCCGTAGTAGTTTGATCTTTTGGAGGGAACATAGGTTGTGTGGCCAATTAATATTTCCTTGAATCAATGTAATTTCATTTGGTGGGATAGGGGAAAGTCAATTATCACATTTATTTGTAGTAATGTCTCTTAAATTTATAAGGAAAATTTTTATAACCTATAAAAACTTGTTTGTGTTATGATCAACATAAATATAAGCCTCAACGTCACCTTTCATATAAAATAAATATAAAGAGTTACTAATACATGATATTTAAATGGTTTTGTAGAAATACCAACTTATTTATATGTTAGTTATCCCACTAACATGGATTATTTTACTAACATCTTTCTATATTATAAAAAAATATAAAATAACTTATTATACCTCTAGTAATCAGTCCTCAAGCTAACACTAGTTTGATCCCAAAAACAAATTACTCTTATTATAAAGTATTTCATACAAATAACTATTCTAAATTTACCAACATTAGTTAAAGACTCTAATACCCCTTATACAATAATACTTTTAAATAACTTGTTATATCCCTATCTAAAATCTATATCCTTCTTATCTTCTAATAAATAGTAGAATGATCTTCTCTTCCTCTAAAATAATATTAGATCACATTTACCTATGTGAAATATGTAGGGTCTTAATCATTTATCTGAAGTATATGTTAGCATTGAAAATTTACCTTGATCATAAGAAGATTTATATATTATAAATTTGAAATATTCATAAAATCTTCTAAAATATTTTATTTAGAAATTTGTTCTTGATGAATCCATCTGGTATTCCTTATGACCAATGACTTCATTAGGTTATTATCCATTGATTCTTCTCACGTCACTTTGGTCTAGTGTGATATGTTTGATAAAACTCTATCAAATGTAATTGGTATGATGATTCTCTGCCCGATAAAGAGATTTTGTCCCATTCCATATCCTGAGTTGATCAATGCTTCATACATCTGATCTCAAATTGAATCTCCTTTGACCAATGAACTCTTCTTTATCTGAGTAGAATCTCAGTTGACTCCTCACATTATTCTTCTTCTTAGACCAATATGACTTAGTGTGTTTGAATTTATTTAGTAAATTAAGAACATGATAAGATATATCATGACATAAATCCTTTAAAAAAACTAATCTATAAGTGAACAGTGATATTACATATTGTAAATACTCGTCTTTATAAAGGGGTGTTTCTAGAATTTTGGGGCAGAACTAAAATACATTTTCTATCTCAATGAATGTTCTTATTTTGAATCTTCTTAATTTGTTAAATTTTTCTAGGGCAGTTCACAACTATTACAGATTATTCATAAGGTTTTATGATGTTTCATGAATCCTACCACATTATTTAAACATTATTAACATCTATAAATGAAAAATGTTGAATGATCTACTCAACATCATCATATTAAATTATTTACATTGTTTTAATAAAGCTATTAAGAACTCATTTTTCCAATTTTTGTCTATCCATTTAATTAACTAGGGAAAATTTGGTCATCACTCCCATGAATTGGATAAGAATAACCACTTGGATTTTTTTGATTCATTACATGATGATTATGAAAAATCATGTCAGATTGAGGATGGATTCTTAAAATCGAGTGCTAAAAATGTAAACAACTAATGGTTAATTCATATGGTTTTATCATTCTAAACACAATAAAATTGTAAAAAATGAATAGATTTATCTAAAAGTTAGAGATCTATTTTCACAAGATCTATAGATGCCTCTAGGAATGTTAAAATAATTACTCCTCCTCAAACTGTCATATCTAAACAAGAAACATCATCTTACGATGAAACTGCTTTGGAAGACGATAACAGTGATGATGATGATGATCCTATAGTGAGGGATGCTTATCAAATTGAGGAGAAATTGGATTTCATGAAGGAACTAGACTCTTGAATGGATTCTCATGATAAAAATACTTTACATATATAAAAAATTATAAAATATCTTCTAAGACGTAACTTTAAATTTGATATATAATGTTTATTATAGTTTTGGAGGAATTTATGAAAAAACTAGACTTAAAATTCAAATAATGTCCAGGGAAATGACTCTAGATTTATGTGTTGAGACATGGTCAAGCATGAAAACATTTTTATTCTTCTCCTTTTTTCTCTAAAAGATAATGAATAGTTATGGATTTTGGATGGTCAATGAATTTATAGTTAATCATCTACTGACTATTATGTTTTTTATAATTTATGTTGGTTTATGGAATATGAAACCTTTAATCAAAGTGATTTTAAAAATTTTTTAGTGTCACATTTAAATATTTTTTGAATAAATAACCCAATATTTTCTTGAATAGATGCATTATTTTACCTATTTTTGTCTTCTTGATGGTAGATGAATTTGCTGAGAATTAGTTCTTGTTATATTTTTTTGGAAACATGTATCCATTGTCTTCTCATATTAGTTAATTCATACTCTGATTATTTTTATCCTAATACTTTTATCATCTTCTACTATTTTTTATAAGATGTTGAGATTTTCATTTGGCCGTGTGATTCCTCGTACATACAACTACTTTCCCCTAAATGTTCCAATTTGTTAATTTGTTTTATTGTACTGGTTATGAATATTTTTTGGATTTTTGGTCTTATATTTTTGTTGTTTTGTGTCTACATAATCTTTATATGATGGTTGATATTTAATAAGTGTTAAGATCTAGTTTTGATATGTGTTTATATGATTTGAGGTTATATTTATATAGATATGTACCAGGTCTTTTCAGGGAATTTGGTTTCTTTTACTAGGGGTTCTAACACTTATTCTTGTGATGATGTCATATTCATGATACTTTGATGTCATTAAAAGATATTTAAAAACCTATTTAGTGTTATGAATTGGTGGATGCTTCAGAACATAGGTGAAAATCGTTTTATATCAAAATGGAATGATTTCATGTGGAGATGATGATCAACATTTAGGGTGTAGATGTGTTTTCTTTTTTCATGTTTATTTTGTTTTTATTTTTGGATATCTTTTATTTGTTTATCTATTTTATCAGTTAAAAGTTTTTTGGTGAAAGATCATTACAACTCATGTAATCATTTTACCTTATTTAGTTTTAATAATATCTTGGTATGTGTGATTCGGTTATCCAATTAACACTTCAATATTTTTTTTTAAAAAATCATATTAAAAACATAAAACAAAACACAAATTTATATTAAATTAAAAGATTGTTGAACTAAATCATTCTGAAAATATTTTTTCAGGCTGTTGGATGTAAGGCCAATGGAATGAAAATTTATGATGGCTTTATTTCAGGTATATTGATGTTAGTGGCGAGCTGATGTCATAATTATAGATGACCAAAATCTAAGAAAACTCGATGTTGAAGTTGAGTAATGTTAGTGGATGTAAAACCATTAGAATAAGCTTAGTGGAGGCTATACAGGAAATTATAAATGAATCATGATAACTATAAAAGAATTCCTAATTTAATAGTAGATAGGATTTACATGATACATGTTTTTGATCTAATAGGGAATCATTTTAGATGATAAGTTATGTTGAGCCTCACCAAAAAAAAGATGGTGGTGATTATTAGAAGTGTTGATTTTGTCTAATAATATATTTGTTTGATGTCTCATTTTTTCTGATCACATTCTTAATTTTAATAATCCTATATTTCTATTTAATAAATGTAAAATAATTTTCCCCTCATAGATTTTGATACATGTCTGAACTATTTAAAATTGAATCATTATTTTTTTCACTTTAGTGTTTAATTATTTTATTACTTCCGATAAGTCTTATTTGTGATCTAACTGGTGGATTTATATTTAATCTTATTAACTAGGGTGCAGTGTTATATTCTATTAATATAAATCATTATGTTGATTCACATTTTGGAGAATTATATTCTTCATTATAAGATAAAGTGAAGTACTTTATAGTGATTTTTTAGGATGGTAGATTTAGACCGAATAATCCCTACATATAGATACAGTGCATCCCAATTCTCATTTTTTATTTATAAAATGATTTTCTAGAATGATTATATTTATTATTACATGGTTATATATTGTTACTCACCAATGGGTTAGTAGTTCTAGTTATCTAATGTTAGGAAAAGGTAGAAACTATGCGGAATTTTTAAATTTGCTGTGATTTCTACTAAAAACATTATTCTTATTCAAATATGACTCATACAATTTTGATAATATTAGAGTAAGTGTAACAATTTTTTTATAAATTTATCATCCACCCTCTTTCTATATGTGTAAAATTGAAAGTTGTTTTTTTGATCACGAAAATTAAAATCATTTTTAATATTGAAATTAAATTTTAATGATTAAATAATATTTTAAATAATGATTAGAATTGAATTTCATATTTTTAAACCAGTAAAGTTCATAATTGTTTTGGATAAATTTATTTTATTTCATATATTACAATAAATAAGTTTTGAATTTGAAATTCACATGATATTGAAAAGTAAAAAAATAAAAATATTTTGGAAACCATGTTTTTATGGTATTTTATTTTATTTTAATAACTAATAAAATTTTATTTGAAGAAACTATAGAAATTATAGTTTATATATAATAGATAATTGGATAAAATCTATCTTATCCATCCCCTCATCTGGAACATTCCACACATGATAGTCCAATCCTCCTACCTCTCTTTACTTAACAAATTAGAATATAGGGTTGAATGTTAGATCACCATCATTACATGAGTGAAATACACTTATTTAGGTGATAAAGTGGTGAAGTTCAGCTATTAGGTTGATTCAACCTCCCACAATCCACTCAACCTACTATCTCAACCATCCTTTAATAGTCTAGACTATTCAATGATGAACATAGAATCACATGACATGATAAAAATATAATTGATAATTGTTGCTTATGGATTTTTAGGAGTCAAGACCAATCATCAATATATATTGGCAGACACTCGATCACACACAACACACACTAATTCTGAATTAAACTCCCCCATGAATCACCCCTTATTTAATGTTTTCCATAAAAACATGATGCACTCATTCCCATATTATTTCATACAACAAAATTTATCACATCATGTTCCATTCAACCTATATACCACCCCCATCTATATATCTGGCTCTACCTATCCACTCTAATGCATCCTTCACTCCACGTCATCACCTTCCCACCTCCACCTCATTCTATACTCATTTACCACGACTCAATAAACCCCACACAAAATATCTCTTCTTTCAGAACCAATTCTCCTTGAATCACTTTATAATAAATTTTTTTCATCTTACTACCCTCTAGGTGGTAATATATATCTCATTAGTGGGAACTATTGTATGAGTCACCATTTTCATGATGTAGAAAACAACATGTTATTTTCCTTCACTTCCCTTACACAACACATGGACACGCCTAAATTTATACAACCTTATTTCTATTTCTATCTTCTTCTTTTATACATCAGGTGAAAAATCTATCATTCCATTTTTATGGTTCTCAATGTCATGTTTAATGATAGAGTAACCCATGATTCAAAAATATTAATTCTTTTTCCTCACTCAAAAATAATTTCCATTATTGAACTAATTCCCTCTTCATCACTTCTAGTGTTTTCCATTTATAAATATGTCATCTTCACTTAATATCGTACATGAAGACTGATTTTTTATTATTCCCATAAAATTATGAAACACTAAAATCTTCTAAACAAAAGTACATTCCTTTTTATTATTCAATAAAATTCATATATCAATCGTCATTCTAAAGAAATTTTACATGAAAATTACTCATGTATGTTATTTATTTCATTTATGAATTTTATATATAAATAATATTTTAATGCTACATATTTTGTATATGAGTATTAAATACACAATAAAGATATATTACATATAGTCTCCAAAAAAATATTCCCTCAAAATATTATCCATATCTCAAATCATACTCGTATATCAGTCTCTTTGAATTCATAAAAAATTAAAACACACTCTTATATATTTTTAATTATTTATATAAAAATACATAATTAATTTTAGTTATGACTACGTCTAGTTATCAATTTTCTCACATCTGATTATTAATATTTTATAAAATATTTACATAAAATATGAGATAATAGGTACAAAATCATTGGTAATTATAATATTTGTATTATAATAATTTAATTATTATAATCTATAACTTCAATGTTTTTTATATATTATAATTTATCCATTATTTATTTTATTTTTTTAAACTACCCTTGATGTTTATTAATCTGTCTATAATCTATAACATTTGTTACATAACAAAGATAACTTTTTTGTGAATAATATGGTAATAATCCTTACATTTTTATTTTGGTAATATAATATTGAAAGTCATTTTTTAAATATATTAATTTTAAGTAAATTATATTTTAAATTAACTAGAATATTTATTTGTTGACCATTTGGAATTCTCCACCAAAATATATACATTTTTCCTTAATAAATACATAATAATCCTTCAATTTTCACTAGTCATTCATCTATGAAAGTTTCATCATGTGAAATTTATTATTTTGTGAAAACTATTAATTATTATCCACCACAGCTACCTATAATTAAATAAATTACATTTTTTATTTATTATATGTATTAATGAAATGAATGTGTGATATTATGCGGCACTTTGGAATGATAATTGAATATATGTTAGATGAATTTTCTATAATTATGTAACCATAATTTTATTTTTCTCTTCTTCTTTTATATAATAGGGGTGAAAATTTAAAGAAACATCATTTGGGGGTTCCCATCTTGTCTTTCATGATAAAAGTAAAACTAAATTTGGAAGAGAAAATTGATTTTTCTTCAATAATTCATAAACCTATTATCTTCCACATGTCATTCAATCCTCTAATGTTTTCCCTGCAAAATAATTTCCCCTACCCTTTCCCCCTTATAATTACATTCTTCCCTCTGAAATAATTATTCCTCCTTGCTTCCTTATCCCTAAATCCCTACATCTCTTCCTCTTCTCTCCATTTTCACCTCCAAATCAGCCACTCATCCCTTCAACCACATCCTTGCCTCTACTACCCCCATCCTTTTCACCCATATAATTTTGAGGTTTATATTCAAAAAACAATAAGTAGATGACCTTTCTTTCTGATTTAGTAGCTAACACTCCATCCATACATGACTCAATATTCAGTGTTTTTTCATAACTCATCGTCTTCATATTATTGAAATAGAGTTTGTCATATAATTATCTTCTGTTATATAATACACAATAGACCCTATATTTCCTTCGCACTAATTAAAATTTTATTTTCTTCATGAATTTATTAGGTTATGTTCCATGGTAATGGAATGCCCACTTTAAAACCCAAATTTTATTTCCCCTATAAAGGAAACATAAAAAAATGAGAAAAAAAAAATTGAGTTTATACTTCATCATTGCTAGGTTTTATAAATAATTCTTTATCACTACTCACATTATTCAGGTTTATACTTATTAATTTTTATATATAATTGTATATTATTTTTTTATATTTCTCAAAATTTAATTGTATTATTAGAACTATTTTCTTCTAGATTCATCTTACATTAATTTTAAGTACCTTTATATTATACCATTTATATATTCTTGTATATTAGCATTCTAAGTACCTATATATTCCAGTATCAGCAAGTTTCGACATATTAACTATATCCATAGTACATGTATTTGATGTGCGTGTATAGTTAATACTTATATAATATCTAAATTTCTTGTACCATTCCATTATCTACATTCTCATTAATTTTAACAATTTTTTAAGGGGTTATCAAATCATGTTCCACCCAATTATATGTTTTAATTAACATTACACATTAGTTTCTGGTGAATTTAGTTTTTAATTATTTACAAAGATTCTTTCTCTGTCCTTCAGGTTCATTAAAACCATGTTCTTCCTTTAACAACTAACACATCATTTCATGAACACCTATAATTTGAAATACAAATTTGAATCATTTATTATTTAAATTAAATCCATGATCTCGAAATTTGGTTAGGTATATTACATGAATAGAGTTGATATCTCCCACATATTGCTCATTATTGATAAAATAATTTATAAATTGGATTTTGTTCTCAAGGAATAATATTAATAAATTCAATTGTATTTGTTTAAAAGGTGAAAAATAATTTAAAAACTTCTTTAAAACATATAAATTTACTAATATTCTATGATAAATTATTAAAATAAAATTTTCTATTTTTATTAAATGTATGAAAAACATAATATCATTAAATAGTAATTATATTAACGAACCCTTATGTATTGAAATGTTTATGATTTCATTTCTATTATATTATCCTTAATTTAAATTTATATAAATATTAAAAATATCATTTTTTAAAATTATCATGCTAATTTTTTTTGTTTTAAAATTTCTTACTTTTGTTTCAGCATCACAACTTCATTAGAATATTCCTATCACTTAATAATAATATCTGATAAAAGTAATATAAAAATCCAGCTACATCTCATTGATCACTAAAAACATGAATTCATAAAAATAATAGTTTTAGAACCCATAAATTTTTAAAAAATTCATAACAGTTCCTCATATTATGTATTTTCAGAATCCATACTAGTTTTTTCATATTTACTTTTAGTTTTTCATATATTTTAATAAAATTCATATTTTTATTTTATAGTTGATTATAATATTAGTTATAGAATTCATATAGATTTTATATTCACATTTTTATTTCAATAATGAATATATTTAATGTGTTTAATGAATTATTATTTAAATATATACTTTTATAAAACTTGATTTTTTTTTTACAATGTCAAAATATCTCGGTCAGAATCTAAACTTATCTATTTAGAATCATAATATTTTATAAAATATATATGTATTTTATGAACTGATATCTAATGTACTCTTATCGGGTGAGTGGTGTATGGATGTCTTGAAAGAGATTAATAGTGATTTTGGTCAGTAGTCAATCCCTATTTGAAAACTCTTGGAATATTTTTTTTATAGATTTCATAAACAATGTATTTAATTATCACTAATTTATATGTTTTTTTACACAGACTTATTAGAATATTTCCATCACGTAACAATCATATGTTATAAAAGAAATATAAAAAACTTTTTTATTTTTTTCATTAGAACTTATAAGTATTGATCACACTAATATTTTTACAATCCATCGATTCTTATATAATTCAAAAAAAACCAACGTACATATTTTTAGAATCCATATTATTTTTTCTTAATATTTATGATTCTTGCATATATTTTTTCTAAATATATAATATTAATGTATACTGTTGATGAGTTGTTTTGAGAATCCTTTTTGGTTATCTACATAAAATTTTTATTTTTGAATCTAAAGTTTTCTTTTAACATTTTCTAAACTTATTTTTGAAAATAAAATTCAACTTATTTTAATGTTTATAATTTTATAATATTTTTACACCCCAACATCTTAATATGTATTTATAATAAATTAAAATATTTTATCATATTGATAATATCCTTTCCAATGAACAAAACATTATTAATGTTTTATAGACGAAGGAAATCTGAAGAAACAAGCTTAATAGATATACATGTACTTTCTATAAAAAAATGACGTATACAAAGTTCATTAGATGGAGGTTTATGAAGTCCAATAGGTAATTTATAGCAAAGTCTAACATATGGGGTTTTACAAAATCTACTAGACATAATTTATTGGATGGAGTAAAAATTACTTTCAGAAGAAAATTTATAAAACTTATCATATAATGAACTATCACTATGGGAAAAATGGGTATTTGCGACGGGTTATTTGCGACGGGAATAAATCCCGTCGCAAATACCCCTGTTAAAAACTTATTTGCGACGGGGGTATTTGCCCGTCGCAAATAAGTAGCCTTTTGCGACGGGGAAGGCTATCCCATCGCAAAAGGACTGGCACCCTTTGCGCGCCAAATCGCGGGAAAACAACTTGCGACGGGAATATTCCCCCGTCGCAAATAACCGGCGACGGTAAAAGGTATTTGCGACGGGAATATTCCCCCGTCGCAAATAGTATGTCGGCAGGTGGTTATTTGCGACGGGTCCCGTCGCAAATAACTATTTAACCGTTGACCGTAATAAATGCTGGCTAAGGTATTTGCGACGGGATACCCGTCGCAAATGGGCCCGTTGCAACTAATCTAACCTATAAATATCCCCATCCGTTTTTTTCAAATCATTCTCAAATTCCATCTTCTTCTTCTCTCAAGATTTTATTTCTACAGTTCAGTTTTTCTCAAGTTTAATTTTTTTCTACGGAGTTGGTATTGAAGTTTTGAAGAACGATCAGAGATCAACCTCAGATCAATTTTCAAGGTATTTATATTTATTTTAATTTCATATTTATTTTTAATGTTTTATTAGTTTTAATTATTCTTAATTAGTTGTAATTTAATATTGTTTACATTGTTTTATAACTTAAAAATTATTAATAAATACTAATAATTAGGAATAATAACATTATTTAATTATTAATATATTTTATTATTAATATTAAAATAATATAATTTTTTATATATATACAGTTCTCTTTTCATCTGTGTGTTTGCTGTCTTCACATGTATTATTTGTATATGGAGATAGAAAACACACAGATGAAAGGAGAACTGTATATAAATTAGAAAATTATATTATTTTAATATTAATAATAAAATATACTAATAATGTTATTATTCATAATTATTGGTAATTATTCCTAATTATTGGTAATTATTCATTTAATTAGTCATAATTAAGAACAATTACCAATAATTACCAATAATTAGTAATACTTAGTAATAATTAGTAATAATTACCAATAATTAGTAATAATTACCAATAATTAGTAATAATTACCAATAATTAGTAATAATTAGTAATAATTAGTAATAATTACCAATAATTAGTAATAATTACCAATAATTAGTAATAATTACCAATAATTAGTAATAATTTCCAATAATTAGTAATACTTACCAATAATTAGTAATAATTACCAATAATTACCAATAATTAGTAATAATTACCAATAATTAGTAATAATTAGTAATAATTACCAATAATGAGTAATAATTAGTAATAATTAGTAATAATTAGTAATAATTAGTAATAATTACCAATAATTACCAATAATTAGTAATAATTAGTAATAATTACCAATAATTAGTAATAATTAGTAATAATTACCAATAATTAGTAATAATTAGTAATAATTTTCAATAATTAGTAATAATTACCAATAATTAGTAATAATTACCAATAATTACCAATAATTAGTAATAATTAGTAATAATTACTAATAATTAGTAATAATTAGTAATAATTACCAATAATTAGTAATAATTACCAATAATTAGTAATAATTAGTAATAATTAGTAATAATTACCAATAATTAGTAACAATTAGTAATAATTAGTAACAATTAGTAATAATTAGTAATAATTACCAATAATATGTAATAATTACCAATAATTAGTAATAATTACCAATAATTAGTAATAATTACCAATAATTATCAGTAAATAGAAATAATTAGTAATAAATAGAAATAATTACCGGTAATTAGTAATAATTAGTAATAATTACCAATAATTAGTAATAATTTCCAATAAATAGTAATAATTACCAATAATTAGAAATAATTACTAATAATTAGAAATAATTACCAATAATTAGAAATAATTACCAATAATTAGAAATAATTACCAATAATTACCAATAATTAGTAATAATTACCAATAAATAGTAAGAATTAATAATAATTAGAAATAATTACCAATATTTAGAAATAATTACCAGTAATTAGATATAATTACCAATAATTAGTAATAATTACCAATAATTAGTAATAATTACCAATAATTAGTAATAATTACCAATAAATTCCAATAATTACCAATAATTAGTAATAATTAGTAATAATTACCAATAATTAGTAACAATTAGTAATAATTAGTAACAATTAGTAATAATTAGTAATAATTACCAATAATTAGTAATAATTACCAATAATTAGTAATAATTACCAATAATTACCTATAATTACCAATAACTAGTAATAATTAGTAATAATTACCAATAATTAGTAATAATTAGTAATAATTAACAATAATTAGTAATAATTAGTAATAATTAGTAATAATTAGTAATAATTAGTAATAATTATCAATAATTAGTAATAATTAACAATAATTAGTAATAATTACCAATAATTAGTAATAATTACCAATAATTAGTAATAATTAAGAATAATTAGTAATAATTAAGAATAATTAGTAATAATAAAGAATAATTAGTAATAATTAGTAATAATTACCAATAATTAGTAATAATTACCAATAATTAGTAATAATTACCAATAATTAGTAACAATTAGTAATAATTAGTAATAATTAGTAACAATTAGTAATAATTAGTAATAATTACCAATAATGAACAGTGGAGTTAGCTTGAGATGATCTCATCATCGAGAAAATGAAGTTGACTTTTATGGCATACTTGATGAAATCATTGAACTCTGTTATCTTGGACAACATTACATAACCATGTTCAAATGTCGGTGGTTGGATACAGAGAGAGGCGTGCGTGTTCATCCGACTCATGGAATCATCGATATTAAATGTAAAAGTGTTCTCGCAGTAAATGAACCATTCTTATTGGCTCAACAGGCACATCAAGTTTATTACGCAAAGTACTGTGCTACATCAAGAGACTTGACTGATTGGTGGAGTGTAATAAAAATCAAATTTCAAGACAATCAGTTTAGTCAAAGTGAATGTGCTTTCAATGATGTGAAAATAATTGAAGTTTTTCAAGAGAGTACTCAAAATAAATCTTTTTTGCAAAGAGACATGAGTATCGATGACGACACCCCACATTTAAGAGTCGGCGATGACGATGATGTTAATGATGTCACATATGAATTTGAAATGGTAAGAGATGAAGCAATTGTAACTCGAATGGATATCGATGATGTTGAGGAGGAATATGAAGATGACATTGACATATATGAAGATGATGATGAAGATGAACACTGATAGAATTCCATGGTATTTATATACAATCATAATATGTATATATGTATATATAATAGTAATTATGAATTATTTGCTAACAACATTAACATTTTCTGTTTCAGATGGACGACGCCACATTTCGTGAGTTGGCGGATGCTGACCTGACTTTCGATGCGGATGAGTTGCTGCCAGATGACCCTCAGCCTGCAGGCGCTCCAGGGAGTACGCGGAGGGGGCGCGGTCTTTCACGATTGATGATTCCTGACCCCGTCCCCGAGCGACGTCCACGTCTTGGGTTTGATCCACAAACATGGAGGTGTGATAACCTGTGTAATAACCTATTGATTTGACTAAGATTTCATTAATCTATTCACATAATAAATGTTTATTATTTTTATAGTTTTCCGCATATAGCAGTCGGACAGGGCAGCGCTATTTTGCGCAACAATTTCTCTCAGCTGTGGACCACATGGGAGCAGATTCCCATTGATGTGCAGCAGGCCATGTTCGGCCATTGGTTGGTACGTACGTAAATAAATAATCTTTATTTTGAAAATTATTTCATTTCTAACTTGATATTTTGATTTATTTGTAGGGTTTATGGTATCCGATCGAGGATACCATGTGTGACGCCATCCACGAGGCATGGGAGGTGTCCATGCGTGATCTCCTTCGTCAGTTTTTTCACAATTTAAGAAAATCTGCGATGAAGAAAGCAAGAGTGTCAGATTTTGACGAGTCATGTAGAGCACACCAACCAGAGTACATTTCATCCCATGTATGGGATGGATTATGTGTGCACTGGTTGAGTGGTGCCTTTCAGAGGAGATCATCAGTGGGGAGGCAGAATCGGGGGAGACAGGAGGTGACTCATCGAGCTGGGAGTCGTTCTTTCAGTACTCATAGACAGCATCTGGTACGTACATTATTTATAAATATTTTATATAACTATAAATATTAACAGTTTATTTTTTATTCTTATAGGCTGTCGAGCACCCCGATATTACGGAGTACGACGTATATCGGAGGATGTATAGTGATCCTGCTACTGGAGAGCTCAGAGGTGATCGTCAGCATCACATCGTGGTTAGTATTATTTGTTTTCAAGTTTAAAAATTAACTGTATATAATATATTCACAATTTTAATTTTAAATTGCAACTACAGGAGTCGTATGAGGCCGTAGTGTCACAGGCCCGGCCTGAGAGTCAGGCCGAGTCATCAGATCAGACCACTTGCCGTCAGTTGGATGAGGCGGCATGGATGCAGGCCACCCAGTATGCCTTCGAGAAGGGCCGGGTAGTTGGTATCAACTCTTGACTGACTCCCGGAGATTATTATGGCAGTGCCGCGATGTCGGCGTCCAGCTCGAGAGGAGCTCGTGCATCTTCTTCTGCTACACAGTATGAGGATCAGTTGCGATCTCAGACTGCACTGATAGATAGTCTCTGACAGGAGCAGGAGCAGATGCGTCAGCAGCATGAGGAGGAGCGTTGACGCCAGCAGCAGCTGTACGAGGAGCAGACGAGTCGGTGGCAGCAGCAGCATCAGGAGCAGATGGAGTACATGCGCCGACTCACTCATGCTTTAGGGATGGCGTTTCCTCCACCACCATCTGCAGATCCCCCCCTCCCCCCCTCTTTCAGATTAGAGTTTGTATTTATGTTATAAAATTTGTGAAATCAAAATATGATTTTTTTTCTATTCGTAGTTTCTGTCTCATTATAAAATATTTATTAATATTCTATTATTTTTTATTTTTGAATTATAATTCTATTATTATTATATTAATTAAAATAATTTATTATTTTTATTTGTGAATTATAATTCTATTATTATATTAATTAAAATCATTTATTAATATTTTATTATTTTTTATTTTTGAATTATAATTGGATTATTATTATATTAATTAAAATAATTTATTAGCAATTTATTTTTTTTATTTTTTTTTATAGTATTTGCGACGGGATGCTATTCCCATTGCAAATTGTATTATTATTTTTTTATTTGTTAAAAAATAGTTTTTGCGACGGACCCCATCGCAACTAGTTTTTTACAAATATACGGAGTACTAGTTGCGACAGGGATTCTCCCCGTCGCGGAAACGGGCTTTAGCGACGGGCCGGTCGCAAAAAAATGTTATTGCGACACCGTTTTCAGCAACGGGTCATTTGCGACGGGACCCCGTCGCAAATACCTGTTTTTCTAGTAGTGTATATAAATTTCATTAAACGATTAAATTTCATTCTACCAAATAGAACATCATACAATGTATTGGGGTATAACTAGAAAAATATCAGATGAGTAACCAAAGATGAACATTAAATATGAAGAAGTTAATCTGATTTTATTGCAATAACCACTTAGATATGTAGAATATTACCATTAAGAGTTATCCAATTAATACAAGATGGATTCATGGAGGAGGAAGATATTGAAACCAAGTAATCTAATGTTTCTTCGAATAGTTTGAAACATCATTTTATAAGTGAACACAAAATTTTATTCTTTAGAGTGTTTTTTTCTTAAGGAATCATACTGCGAGGATTGTTGTAAATAACAGATGTTATTTTTTGTTTGTAATCACTTTTTCCAATCAAATTTATTAAATGGGTTCCATTATTAAGGATGATAGAGGATATATCGATCATGTGATGAAGGTATCAGGTGGATAAGTAACCAGAGTCTCTATTGAATCTTAGTGATTGAAGAAATATTGCTATATAAAAGAATACCCAGTGATAGGGTATATATTAAGTATATATAAATTCAGTAGTATTTAATTACTTACCAACAAATTTAATTTGTATAATCTTTGTTACAATGTTATTTTGTTAATTTTTCTTACTTTATAAATATTTTTGGATTGAGTTTAAAAATTTATTATTATATTTTTTATGTTAATAATATATTATATTGATTGTTATGAATATTATATTATAATGATTATAATGTAATCCAATAAAAAAGTTCACCTAATAAAATTGTTAAAGAAGAGAGTTTTTATTTTATGATTTATTTTAAAAGCTACAATTCACCCAGATTTTAGTAAACCATATACTATTTTGATCCTACATTTGGTATCAGTATAATTTTCTTATTTTATAAACCACTAAAATAACATGTTTATGTAAAAATATTATCTTGTTTCTAAGATGGTAGGTATTTCCATTGGGTCTCTTGAAAATTTAAATCCCAAAAGAACACCAATTGTTGACAATGTTTACTATGAATATTGGAGATACCAAATGAAATATTTTTTTTATCAACAATAGAGTTTAAAATATTTTTATTCTAACTAAGAGATATCATATTCATGAAAAATAAATTACAAAATTTTTATGAGAATTTGAAGTTGATTATTAGATTAGTTGTTATGTTAGAAATATTCTATTGTGAACAATGATAATAAATATCTATAGTAATAATTCATCCTATGAATATATGAATAATATATAGAATAAATATGAATTGAATCACTTTGGGACAACCAATATTTTTTTAATAATAAAATATATGCTTCATATAGATTATAGATATTTTTTATTTATTACCTAGAGAATTAGATGATAATAGGTATCAATGTTTCGTTACCAATGTAAACTGTCTACAATCCCTTTGAGGTAAAGACTTGACTGGTGAATAGTTTTTTCAAAAGATTGTTGATATCTTTCCAAATCAGTGGGAATATAAAAGAGAAAATATTGATAATATAAACCATCTTAAAATGTGGATCATAGATGATTTTATTAGAACTTTCATGAAATATGACTGAGATTGAAAATAGATACAGAGAAAGAGAAAAAGAAGAATGAAAAATAGTTTTATTCAATATCAAATATCTCTAAGAAATATAGTTATATTGTGAAATATACTAAATATTCTAATAATAAGAAAGTGAAATTTTGGAATGAAATGAGTTTATTTGAAAAATTTGATAATGACCTTCATCAACATTCAACAATAATGAATAACATTGATGGTAATAAGTATTTTCAATACAAATATAGGATGAAACCAAAATAGAAAATAGATAAGAATGACACTTTAGAGATGAGAGTATATTAATGTAAGAATCTAGGGTATAAATGACTAGATTATCATAGAATAAAGAATAAGGGTATAAATGGTAGAAACACCTAAAAATTCAGTACGAATAAATGAAATAATATTTAAAATTACTTTGAAATAAGGAGTTCAATTGGTGCATGAAGTTCTTTAGAAATTTCTTCTAACAATTATACTAATATTCAGAATATTATTTATATTTTTAATAATATTACATATAAAAAAGAATGCTACATGGATAAGGTATTAGTTGAATACCTAAAATAATTATGTTTGAATTAAAATTCCCAATACTCATATTATAAATGTAATAATGCTTATAAATAAGAAAAAATTATTATATCTGATAACAAGGATACCTTAAAAATATTTATAAATGTTTTAATATATGATTCCATTCTTGAAAAACAAATTAATATTGTTTTAAAAAACCATGAACATTCTATGTAAGACATTTTCCAATTTAATTCTAAAATTTTAAAAAGATCTACATAGATTTTAAATCATACAACTTAATTAGATATTAAATCTTGATTGAGAACCTAAAATCCTTTTAAAAATCAAAAAGGGGGAGAAGTGAAGATAATATAAAAATTATTGGAGAAAAGATTTAATGTTTTTGGAGAAGTATAACTTTTCGACCAAGGGGGTGAAAAGAAGAATATTTTAACATTTAAATAAAAAAGATAAATTGTTATAATTATTTAAGTTCAGGTGAGTAATTTTTTTAAAAAAAAACAGTAATTTTTCCTTCCTAAAATTTTATTTTATGATTTTAAAAAATGGGGAGATTTTTTAGTTGAAAGTAATCTTTCTGTACCTTATAACATAATTTTAAAAAATCACAATACACATTTTTAAAAGTTTATACTTTTATAAATTTATAACATCACATGTTATCAAGATGTTTATGAAGAAAAGTTAAATATTTTACCAGATAGAGAATATTCATTCCAAAATATAAAACATTATTAAATTTTTTTCAGATGTAGGAATGTGGATGGGGCTTCCTAACCTAAAATGTGATTTATAGATGGAATGGGTAGATACAAGGTTCACTAGATTGTGATTAATAAAATCCATAAGACAAAATATAGTTAAGTCTAATGGATGTACTTTTACAAGATATACCGAATGGAATTTATCAGACATAGGAATAAATGACATCTAGATGAACCATTGTAAATCCAAAAAAATAAGAACTATATACATTCCACTAGACGAATAAATTAAATTCTAATAGATATAACCTAATAAACTATAGTGGTGTATAAAAAGACTGTTATAAGATAGAGAAACTGAGTATAATGTTCCATGTAAATGAATTATTCCCATGCAGTTTCAACAACCCCCATGATAAGTGGAATATAATCATTGGGAGTTCACCTTTTAATATAATATGCATTCAAGGAGGAGGAATGTTTTTCAACCGATTTATATAATGTTGTTGTTATGATTTTTAATTTATTTTTATGCGTTAATGCATCGTTTTATTCTTTAGATAATTTTCTCTAGGGGAATCTGATTTTTAGTATTTTTATAAATTATACTATATCTATTATGTTTATAATCAATATGTTCAATATGATTTGATCAAGGGATTCCATTTTTTATAAAGATATAGGATATACTGATCATGAGATCAAGGGTTCCCCAGTATATGGAAATAAAGGATGTGTTTGATCTATATGATCATGGAATTTTGGGGATTGTAAGAAATAATCAATGATAGGGTGGATATCATGGATACCAAAAGTCATGTTTATTGACATCCTTAACATGAAAGGTTAATGATTATAATATTTTCTAAAAATTTATTTTTATTTTTTCATACATAGTTAATTAATATTTTTAACTTGTTTTTATAAGTTTTTTATTACACTCTTTATAAGGCCCCGACCTTAAACCTTACTTAATATTGAATTAAATGAATAATTCACATTGAGGATCTTTTCAGGTTTAGAGTTTTAGAGAATTAGATCATAAATCATGAATTACATTCCACATTTAAGCAAAGTGGTTACATAAAATATAGTATTCGTTTTCTCCCATCAACAGAAACATATTTAAAATAAAACATGGATTATTTCTTGAAACTTCCTTAACACTATCATCATATCATGTACCTTTCCCTTGACCTATGAAAAACATTTCAAAAACATGGGATGGTCATTAAAAGATCAGTAAGGGATATTAAAGTATGAGAAGAAAACATTAGTCCATGTATGAAAACATACTTTACTCATATAACATAAGCATTTTAACATACCTCTTCAAATCATGAATAAATCATAGAAATCAAAAGACATAAAGGTAACTTGAGGCATTCATAACATTCTTACGTAGGGAGTAACCCTCTTGGTTACGTTTGGAATACCCATTACAGTATATTCCCTAAATCTCTTCAGCAAAACCTCAACATTTAACCCCTTCACATTACCCAATGCATTGGAGAGCTATATCGGGCTCACCAACCCTTAGTTTATCACGGAACCACCCGTCTTCATAATAATTCCCAAGAACCATAACATAATCGTATCACATAAAACATGCATAGAGGAAACATAACATTTCCACTTTTCAATCACAAGATATCAATACAACACATTGATATAAAAACATTATGAAAACAATTTTCAATACCAAAATAAAATAAAAGTAAAATAAGGTATTTATTTTTCATTAAAAAAAGGTATGGCTTGTAGAGTAAGTTGAAACTCAAATAATGGTCACGGTGGCAGTGAAGTCGTTGTCACCGCATACCTACGACAAAAACATTCCCTTTTGTCGTTTAGTAAAACTCTTCATATAAAAAGATTCCTTTTGGATAAATGTAAAATTAAAAGGGGTTTATACACCGTATTAAAGTAGGTTGTGTATAAAACAAAATATGCCTCAATGAAAAGATATTGATACGAAGTCCCATACAAAGACTGTATCCTTGGATTAAGGATAAATCAATTACATAATTATGTGTGAAAAACGAATACACCAAATATAAGTGGATATTAAGTGTAAAACAATCAGAGGGCATTTGCACCTATTCATAGAATGACATATTCAAGGATTACAAGTTTGTCCCAAAGAATCAAAATTGGGTTAAGAAGTTCCCTTGCAAAAAGTTGAAAGCCTAACAGCGTCACTTCAAAATTCAGAAAAAGAGTTGATGAGAGATAAAAAGGGTATCTAATCACTTGGACATAAAATTTACATCAATAAGGATATATAAGAACATATCCCCACATAATAAGATGAAAATTAAAATACATAACAAAAAAAGTCTTTTAAAAAGAGGAGGGTGAAAGGTTCCCTTACCGATTTGGGTAACTTTCGAAACGTACACCCCATGAAAGAAGGACTATACAAAATTGATGTAAATACTCATAAACGAAAGTATGTTACACAAATAGTAGAATAATGTACAGTACCTACACCACTAAAAATGAAATATTGGCAAATGTAGCATGAATCTCATGGAAACACAAAGTGAGGTAAAAAGCCCCTTATGAAATTTCAGCAGCCTAACGACGCCAATTAAAACTTCCAAAATGGATTGATGAGAGAAAATAGGGTCTCTTCAGCAAATGAACATAAAAATTAAAGTAAGAGTAAAATAAAATAACTACCCAATCATAAGAAATATGAGCTTAAAAGGAATGACATAAAAGAATGTACTTAAAAAAGAAAGAGAGAGGTAGGATCCCTTACGAAAATTCGGCAGCCTAACGACGCTAATCAAAACATCCAAAATGGATTGATGAGATAAAATAGGGTCTCTCATCATATGAACATAAAAATTACAGTAAGAGTAATATAAAATAACATCCCAATCAAAAGAAATATGAGCTTAAAAGGAATGACATAAAAGAGTGTACTTTAAAAGAAAGAGAGGGGTAGGTTCCCTTACCTCATGTCTGACATGACTCGATCGTTCTTTAATCTCCAGAATAATAAATTTTTTCAATTTATAATTTCATAAGGACATACTTTCAAGATTATTATTAAGTTCATATCACATATTATAATGTTATAATAATTGGTTAATAAAGTGAGTTCATATCAGACGTTTTTGTCGATGTTCGGTACATGAGTAAAAATTGAACTTGTTGGAAAAGAATTTTCCATGTAGTTATAGGTACATCATATCCAGAATAGTATTGATGTTTTAAATATCATATATATATAGTATATAATCATTTTATACTATTCCATAACATTTGGAGATAAAAAATTAAAAGCACCGTTCATGGAGACGGTAGACCGTACGTAAGCATGAACGCTACTTTCATTTTTTGTAATATTAATGGAATTAAAACAAAATGAGAGAGATATATATTAGAATTCCAGAATAATATCCATCATTTAGATGTAATATATTACATATATATTTATTATATATATGTACTTATAATATTACATAACATTTGGAGATAAGAAATGAAATTTACCGTTCATGGAGACGGTAAGTCGTACATACGCATGAACGCTACTTTCATTTCTTTTTTTTGTATTCAATGGAATTAAATAATAATTATACGAAGGTATATTATAATTAAAGTAGTATATCATATGTAATACCATTAATTACATCCTTTATACATCCCACATATGGCATTAACGAATCAAATCACATTGAGGGGGCGGTAGTCCGCACTTCCTAAAATGAAGATATCGCATTTACCCATAATGGAAACCATAAAGGTATGCCATAAATGAAAAATACAGGAGATTAAGGAAAACATAAACATATTATATATCATATATAAATATAGTTACATCTTAATTGCCACCTTTTAATGTGTTAAAATAATATTGAACAATCATTGTTTCGTGAGGCAGTAATTCGCCATCCACAGAAACAGTATGTTCTTTAACCATTAGACAGAGGTGTGTGAAAGTGTAGCTCTAATCCTTCTTATAACAACATCCTAGTATATTTAATATACTTTTTTTGTTACAAAAAAAGTAATAAAAAGAGTTTAGGGGTTTGGAGAAGAAAAATAAAACAAAAGAACACAAGGGAAGACATTACCTTTAAATCGGGTAACTCTCTTTGATTTGAGCTCAAATGATTCCTTGAAAAGGTTTATGCCCAAATCGAGGCTTCAATGATGAAGAGAGGGATGTGGAGAGATGAAATGGGCAGGGGTTGGCTGAGCCAAATGCTTGAGAGGTGTGTGTAAGGTGGTAGAGGTGGGGGCCTTTTATAAGAGAAGAGTAGGGGCACTCTTGGAAAGTTATAAAATATTACTTTATTATAAAATGATTTTCGAATTTAAAAGGTCCCAAAAGGATATATTTCGAGGATAAGGTGATAAGGTTTCTAAATAAACCCATAAAATAGGTTTGTGACAAGTGTAAGACATATATTGTACCCCATCTTCTCATTTTATTTAAATCGTTCATTTATGAGGTAATCACTGCATCATCACTTTGTCATAAATAAATTAATTTATTTAATATCTAAAAATTATAAAAAAAATATCATGATGTAGGAAATAGTTTTATATTTCTAATGAATATTTATAGTCAAAAATATGACTTTTATAACCCCATCTAAAAATTGTTTTAGTAAAACAACACATGTTTGTGACATTTTAATTTTAACTTTAAATAAAAAGGTATTAATGTCATTTTCCAACTGAAGTGGCTCCATGGGGTCCCCAAGTTGAACCATGGATTTTCTTGGTCGGCCATGACTCGTTAAATGAGGGTAGGACATGTGTCTATGTTATTTTATATTATTAAAACATTATTTTTACCTTAAACTACACTAATTACCTCTAATCGCGATTAAAACTTAAAAGTTACTATTCACCAAAAAAAATATTTTAATACCATTGAACCACATTTTACATCTTAATGACAAACATGTATGTCATATTTTTGAAATTCAAAACACAGAGGTGGTAAAATTTCATTTAAACGAAAAATCAATTTTTTAATTACCACATAGTGGTTTCACTATTCATCAAAAATTGAAGTTTTCCAGAAAAATACCAAAAATTCCCCGTAAGCTATATTTGATATTATGAATTCAATAATGATGTCTATTTTACAAAATTCAAAACATATAAGTTAAATTAATTAATTTAATAATTAATTCCCGCTGTCAAAGCAAATAGCGCGTTTTTATGAAACAATAAGTATCAAAAGATTGACACCAGTTTAAGTCCAATTTCAAGATGAAATTAATTTCAATGACCACTATTGGATTAAATGGTAAAAATATATTCTAATTTCACTTTAAAACCAATTAAAAATATAATCTAATCATATAAATAAATTAGATTAAACATAGTTTTTGAATTAAAATACAACATTTTTCAATATTCATTACAAAAATGAACTTTATCGAAAAAATACCAAAAATTTACACAAAGTAAATTTTGATGTCCTGATTCTAAAGAATAATTTTATTTTGTCAAATATAACACATAAAATTGTAAAAAAGTTGATTTAAAAGAGGTTCATCATCAAAAGGTGGTTAATCGACCTTTTAAAGAATATTAGAATGTTTACGCTTAAAATTGGATTCATTCGCATTTTTAATCCTCTAACATTTATTGTAAAAAGTAAAAATATTTGACAAACATATATAATCATTTTGTAGTTAGTTCTGTTCATTCCAGCCATTACAACGGTTAGGCGTTAACGACAATTTAAAATAATATTATTTTATTATTAGAGTGCAACGTAAGATTCCAAATAAACTCATTGTTGCGTATTGGGTATGATATCGAGCATAGTGTCCCCTTTAATGTTATATTAATATTTTAATCACAAATATGGATAAATGTGAAAATTTCATATTCTTTATTTACCTGGGGTGTTAGACTCTGCATGTTATCAAATGTTTATATTTTTTGTTATAATCATTTTCTTATTCTTATTATAAATTTAATAGGTATTAATGATTATTCAATGACTATACTAAATAGGATATTGAATGTTGTATGTTTTATTTTATAAACTAAAATCCTCCATCACTGAGTAAATCTTAAACTTTTTTTTCCAATAATAAAAATAGTTTCTAAATCCATTTTTTTCTTTATAAATACTATAATTTCCTAAATAAATATATTTATTATGTCATCTAAAATTATTATGTGAATATATACTTATTTAAAACATGTAACTTCTTCACAAAACAGAAAATTATATTTATAAAAATATATCTTACTTTTTTATAATATTTTTATAGATATTAAAATCTATTATTAGTTTTTGAATATATATGTGATGTTACTGATGGGTGAGGGATGGAAAGAGGTTTGAAAGGTGATTAACAACAAGTCTGGTCAGTAGTTGATGTCCATATAGAATCCCCTTATATACTTTTCTCATGTTTTTATACAATCATATTATTTAAACACACATTATGTTTATATCCAAATTCATTTTATAGATACATTTTGTATATACCCACATTTATATTACACATAAATTCTATTTATATACACATTATGTTTATA
Organism: Viscum album; assembly: GCA_963277665.1. NCBI lineage: Eukaryota > Viridiplantae > Streptophyta > Magnoliopsida > Santalales > Viscaceae > Viscum > Viscum album. The sequence goes on from OY728147.1 coordinate 761,094,066, forward strand.
CACATTATGTTTATACACATCAATTTAAATAACATTCATTAGCTTTTAAAAATTCTTCACATTCAACTAATACGCATTCAACTTATATAGAAATTCATTCTATACAAAAATTTAGTTTATTAATATTGTTTAGTTTAAACACATATACAAATTATATATCTTAAATTTTAGAGTAAAACTAATACACATGATTTTATTTTAACTTCATTGACTATTGAAATTATAATAAACAAAATACATGATTTTAATATTTATTTACACCCATAATATATGGAGGAAAGGGAATTTAAATAGAAATAAAAGATAAAGATCCATTTTAGTTGTTTTTGAGTATCCTATATATACAATTATTATCATAACTACCATAGGTCTATCAATTACATATATTTTTGGAATTTATAATTCATATGTTGGTGCATATGGTTGTCGGATTTTTTCATATGACCTGGTAATTATTTAATTTGTAATATTAATTTAGACGTAATTTCCTAATTTTTAATTTAAAATTCATATTATTATTTATTCACATATTCTTATGTATTATGGGTTGATGAACTATAACACCCCATAAATTTAGTTTAATGGAATTAAAATCTTCATATCATTCATAACATGTAACACCAATCTTCAGAAGAATTAAGTTATATTATAAAAATATTTGTATTTAAATGTAATCGATATGACATAGCCATTGAATTGGATGGTATGAGCATGAATAACCACATTATAAAATATATGATTAATGTTCCTAAAAAATAAAATTTATTTACAAATTTTTAGTAAATAAGAACACAACTTATTGTATTCATTTTATTATTCAAAAACAGATTTTTTTTTCAAAAAATGATTATTATTGTAGTTTGTGTGTAGAAATTTTAATTAATTTATTCCAATTTTACAAATTGAATTTTATAAAATAAAAATAATTTTTGAAAACAAAATATCACAATTAAATTATCTTTAAATTATTGGATATGTATGAAATGATTGGTTTCTCATTGAATAGTAAAAAATACCAATTTTTTAAATACTGTCATTTATTTTCATTAAATAAATAATTTTATAATTAAAATTACATTTTTACAATTGGTATTAATGTTATATATGATCCATTATATTTATAATAATATAATTAGACCCATTTTAATTATAAATATTCATGATTGTGATGTATGTTAATTTTTATACATAAAAAATTATTTTTCGAAAAATAGTTTTTCATGACATTTTTTAAATTTATATTAAAATTGGTTTCAAGAAAATCTAGAGACTCAATATTTAAATTTTTTTAACTAAATTGAATTATGATTCAAAAATTTGGTAAATAGTTCCTTTTATTCTCTCCCTCTATGAATAGTGACATTGGTAAATATGTGTCAACTCGGTAAGGGTAAAATTGGTCCAAACCCATAAGATCAGGTTTGAGATTCAACCAAAAACATAATCTATCCTATTGGATGTGTGCAGTTATTTAATTTTCATCCAAAAATCATATATATGAGAACTTGGGTCCATATTTATATGATTATGACATTTATATGACTTTAAGAAAATAATAAAAAATGCCACACAAAAGACTTTAATAACTCAAATTATTTTACATAAGGGTAAAAAGAGAATATGATTGATTTTAAATGGTAACTTTAAAAATGAATTAAGTTTTTCATGATGGTAACTTATTTTTAATTTTTAGTGATTTAATTTTTATATTAAATTCTTACAGAATGGCGACCCAATATTCATACAATTATTATAAAAATAAAATAAATGATTTCAAAAATATTAAAAGTAATAAAATTGGAATAAATTATTATTTTACACAAATTTTATCTATGAATTTATCATTTTAAGGGTGTTTTAATTGGACATATTTGAATTAAATCTTATTTTAGGTTATTTATAGTGAAATTAAATAAATAGTATCATAAAGCATATTAATGACATATTAAGAAAACAATATCTTTTTTAAATTATTTCAAAAATTAAATATCATGATAGAGAAAAATTTATACATGACATGGTATAAGATTCCATCTCTTGTCCATTTATGATCCAATTTTTAGCTTATAAGTAAAATTAAAACCATTTTGTTTTATAAAATTTATTACCAAAGTTAAGATTAAAATTGGTCAACCAGTAAGTTAAGCCAAATGATAATGTTTAAAATGACACATAAAACTATATAAATTTCATTTTATTATATTATTGGGACTTCACCTTATTTTTATTTATATATATATATCCATTTTGAATAATTTTTCATTATAATTACTTAATTACATTTTAATATTTTTTATTACTCCAAGTGTGTCCTTTCCCTCATAAAAGACACCCCTTCTCTCTCTTTCACATGAAATTTTCATCCATATATCTCAAAAAAACCTGTGAACAATTCTATTCTAAACATATTTATACACCAATTAGAGTTTCCTTCTTAAAATACTATTACAAGGGTCTTAGATAAAGGATATAAAGGAGGCCTTTCGAAGAAGATGTAGTCATCTTACCTGACCTCTTTCAATTTAGTTCTTCATATACCTCCTTTAAATATAAAGTATTAATGATAAAATAATAAATCCAATATATTAAATATAATATAATTATATTATAATTAGGGAACCATGAATATCCACTATCTATTTTATCAAATGGGATGTGGGACAATCGCTCATGTGTACTTGTGTACTTTCGCCTCCACATAAAGATACAGTTAGTTTCCCATCACCATATTTTATGGATGGTTATTATGATGGGTTTAATGTTTATAAATTTTATTTATGCTAAAAAAATTATTATGTAATTATTATATAATATCTACCTTCTAAACGTCAAATTTGTTTGAAAAGGATAATGTCACTAATGCGTACGTGTGGACTACCACCTCCATGAAGGGATGATATTTTTTTTTCATTTACAATTTAATAAGATGGTAATAAAGATATATTTAATGACTATGTACTATATATTTGATATATTAATTATTATTAGGTGGTTATTTATTATTTAGCTTTATCACATTCGATCTATTGAAAAGTGAAAACATCATTCATGAGTATGCATTGTCTACCATCTTCATGAACTGAGTAATTATTTTTTCTATATATATATTTTATAGATAAATCAAAAAAATTAATCAATATATATTATATTTATATAATGAATATTATTATGGATAATATTGAATCATGATCAATGTACAAGAACTAAAACTGTTGCACCAAAATTCTCATGAATGACATAACAATTAACACTTGAAAAAAATTATTTTAATAATTAATTATTAATAAATTTTATTTTAAATGTTATAATGGGATCATATTTTATATTATAATTATGAAAATGATTAAATTCTATAATTATAAAAATTTTAAATTTATTATATAGGATTTTATATCACTTTCTTATACATTGGAACTTGAGTTAATGGATTTTCATCTAACATTTATTTCTCTATGACATATGCCATATTCATCGCTTTATTTTTTTTATTTTTTGTATAAAATACTCACGAGTATATTATATTATGCTTCTTAGGTAAATTATTTCTATTTAAATATCCATCTACTGTCCTCTATTTCATTATTTATTGATTTGAAATTGACCATAATGGTATGGGATTTACTTTACAATCTCATTGTTTATTAGGTGTTGGGGTTAAACTGTTAAACCATGTATCACCTAAGACCCATTGTAACTTATTTTAGGGTTATTATTTTTATGTGTTCAGTTAATCATTTTTAGAAAAATAATAAGAACATGTTTCTTCTATAATCATGCTACTGTAATAATGAAAACAGAAGATACATAAAAGAAAATAACACCAGATATAACATGCTTCGAATCAGTAAGATCCTACGTACACTGTGAGAACAACACCTATGTTAGTATTTATATTACTAGATAGAGAACAAGAAACAAATATCATACTCAAATAAAAAATAAGTAAAAACTAGAGAATATATCTGCGTAGGATGACCTTGTTTAACTTCGTGGAAGGGGTGAAGCTTTTCATATAGATGCAACACCATACACTCTTAAATGGACTCACACACACACAAAAATATTGGATATATATCCATACATGAAAGATGAAATTAAATCACTAAGAATCCATGAATATAAACTAAATCCTGGTTATGATGAGTGGTGGTTAATGATATATAACCATTTTGAAGTTTATTTATCTTGATCTAAAGACCAAGTCGATATCCACTGAGTCACCACTAAATAGGTACTCTAGTTATAGGTGGAGGAGTGAGCTCGGTAGTGGGGAACAAGGATAGTCGAAACCCCTTAGTATATATTATTATTCTCTAAGAATATACCAAATCTATTGTAGAGCCTCACTCCGGTATATATCCAGATGAACCAAATGAGAGACACACCGAACCTACAGAGAGAATCCCTGAATCAATGCTTAGACCAGGAAATGATGGCATCCTAGAAGAGAATTAGGTAGAACAATCAGAAAACCAAGGATTAAATCATTGTGGATGGACATAATGAAAAAATTTCTCACCTACCAGTAGGTGGTTCAATATGAGGGAAAATGGATCTTCAGGATTGACACAACTGTGGTGTCACAAATCGAAGTTGTGGAAAAGAAAAACAATGAGAATCAACCATGCCATAATATGAGAAATATTCGATGGTCCAAGTACATTCTGGTAAATAGTTAAGGAAAATAAAATTCCAGTATAATAAAAAAACAAAAAAATATGGAAATACCTACATGGAATGTTCCATGTACAAATAAACACCCCATGAAAATGAAATGTAATACAATCATATATAATATAAATAGTGAATGAATTTGACTCATATAAATAGAAATAAATTCATTTAATTAGATTAAATGAAGGGGATAAAATCATCATGTATCCACCATGTAATTAAAAGTGTTAATGGATTATGTTCTCAGAACCTAAGTGATAGTTTTGGGACAATGTTCATTAGTTTAAGAGAGTGATTTTTTTTGACAATTGTACGACCATAGTCAAACTATTGGCCAGATTGTACGTAGTGGGTTTCTTAGTGAAAATCATTATCCCAGATTCTATAACATCTATAAAAACCCAAAGACTAATGTCAATATGCCTATATATATCCTGAAATACAATGTTTTTGATATAAACCATTCATATTGACTATCATGATGGGAAACTATTCTATCAGAAGATAAAGACATATTTGAAAGAAAACCTATATACCATATATCCCCATTTATGTCTTCTTTCAAGGCTATATACTATGCCTAATTATTGGAGGGTGAAAATACGAACAATATATTTCACTTCCAATAGACTGGTACTCCATGTTCAACAAAAAAACTAGAGATAGAGTTTTGAGTGTCAATATTTATAGCATAATCAGAATAAAAAACCAACAATGTCATCATTAAAACCAATATTCAAGACATATTGGATGAAAATTTATCCAACATTGATACATACCTAAGGATCCACATCAATAAATACTAGTGAGACTTACTAGGTTTTACCATAAACTTTCTTCTAGATAACAAAACAAAATTCTATATCTGGTCTACAATAGACCATAGCATACATATGAATTCATACTACATTAGCATATAAAATATTATTCTTGAAGGATTCCCAATAATCATTTCTAGAATCTTGATATATATAATGTTTAAAATGTTGTCATAAAAGAAATGATAATAGTTCTAATATTCTTGAATAGATATATTTTTAATACCCTATTAACATTAACATATTGGGATAAGTACAATGTTCTAGCCTTCTTATCTCTTATTATGTCCACACCTAACATATGATTATCATGTCCTATATATTTCATCTCATAGATAGAGTTCAATTAATTCTTAACAGATTTCATAATCCTTATGTTTTTATAGATTAAAATAATTTCATCCTCACACAATAGCATGTAAAAAATCATGTTTAATAGTTTTATAATATACACATGGATTAAATTTTCTTCTTATATATATTATTTTCCATCATAGAATAATCGAAAAATTTAAACCATTTTCTAGAAGTTTTTTTAAGCTCGTACAAGGAATTATTATGTAGGAAAACTTTATTGGGTTTAATTATATTTTAAAATACCTAAATATGAGAAATATAAATCATTTCCTCAGTGGTACGATGTTGGAAAGTATGTTTTTACATCTAATTGTCCAACATGAAAATAAAAAATGGTAGAAAAATAAAGAATAATTCTTATGGATGAATTTTTAAAAAATGGGGAGAATATTTCACTATAATGCATTCCTTCACATTGAATAAAGACTTTAGAAACCTTTTTTATTTGAATTTTAATTTAGGTTCCCCAATGTTGTTTTCTTTCTTCCTATATATTCATTTAGAACATGTAATCTTATTCTTACTTGGTTTAGAAACAACAACACAATTGTTTTTCTTCATAAGTTAATTAATCTCTTCTTAAATTGTTTCTAACCACTTAATGTATTATTTAGACTTAATATCTGGATTATAAGTTTGATCATCATCATTAGACAAATCTGGAGTTACATTAAACACATAGACAATAATATCAACAACATTTAAATGAGATAGAGGACGAATTACCCTTTTTTATCTATCCTGAGTGAGATGATAATTCCTTACATCATGTGGTTCTACTATTATAGGCTAAGAATCCAATTCAGAATCAAATTCAACTTGATCATGAAAAATAGGGGTAGAAGGACCAATCCTGGATTGGGAATGGTCACTCGCTTCTAAAGGAACTTCAAACCCTATAGGTTTTGAGACTCTAGAGGGTTATTTGATTTCATTAGAAGGCTCTAATATTTTGTTTCCTTTATCATTCAAGAGAATAGACTCATGAAACATTAAATATTCACCTATTATACACTTTTGGTAACCCATTTTATCTACCCACAAATGATACCCCTTAACACGCTCTAGAAAGTCCACAAATATACACTTCACATCCCTATGATCCTGCTTAGCAGTGCACATATAAACATAAGTTATGGATCCAAAGGACCTATGGTGTGAAAGGATTAGTGGTGAACATGTCCATGGTTCTTCATGTTATATAAAATAAATAACATAATATGATAATATTTGAAAAGATATACAGTTGATGATGTATATTTGACCTAGAAGGACTATGGGATTTTTGAGTGGGACAACATGAAACTAACCCTCTCAAGAATCATACTATTAATCCTCTCTACTAGTCTATTTTTCTATTTAGTTTCCACAATAGACTATTATATTATAATTCCCTCAAATTCATAGAATACTATGAATTTTGTGGATAGATATTCTAATCCATTATCAGTTTTTACAGGTTTGAGTTTCCAACGACATCCACTTTCTACCCCCATCAACACATTTCTTAAATGTAAGAAAAGTATTAGACTTTGTTTGAGTATATAAATCACGGCCTTCCTAGAGTATTAATCATTTAATTTCATAATGTATAAGCCTTTACCATGATAGGTGATCGTAGAAGGACCCCATAGATCATAATTAACAAATTTAATGGGTTTTTAGCATTATACAAAGACCGAATAAAGACCAATCTTCTGGAATTTCCCTATATACAATCTCTATTGAATTATAGACTTATATGATTGATATTACTCATAATCCCATGTTTTTTTGAGTTCACTAAGGCCCTTTAGACTAATGTGATCTAACCATCTATCCCAAACTATAGTTGTACTACGTTCTGAATCAGAAGAGTTTTTAAATGAATTGTATAAACCTTAATATATAAAACATAAAGGCTATTAAAAAGGATTATTTTCATAATATTCAAGGATCCCACAGAAATCATAGGACCCCCAGAGTGTTACATGATGATGTAACCCTTTTTCTAAAGGATTTAAATATATATTATATTTTTTTATTTTAGGTACCCACCTAAAATACTTATAAATTTTACCAGCCCAATCATAAAGATCTTATTAAACTGATCTTATTCCTATAATGTGACAACTCTTGTTATTACCTAGGAAAACCTCAATATATTTTAATTCCCTCAAATCAGCAAAGAAGACACTCGTATGACACGTGATGAAAGAATATCCTGTATCTAGGATCCAATCATCAGAGATGGATATGTCAAAAACATTTAACACATTTTCAGTTTCAACAGTCTTATTCAAGAAATAAGGAATGGTCATTACTATTATCTCTACAGTGACATTTCTTATTATAGAATTTTTTTAATGTGACTAGGCTATTTACATTGAAAAAAATTGATTAATTTATTTTTAGACATATACATTTTCTTCTTAGACTGAACCCTTTCCTTTCTTCTACCCCTGGAATCACTTCTACCTCCAAAATCACTTCTATCCCCTATATTTAAACCCAAATCATCTTCTTTATCACTACACTTACTGTAAAGGTCATTCAAGAGTAAATAATATTTAACATCATTAATATTTAGATTAAATTTTCCATACATTATATACTATTTAACATGATTAAAGAATTAAACTAACAAAGTTAACAGTATTATGGATTGGTCCTCATCATCCAATTTAATATCTATGTTAGCTATATCAAATAATATTTTATTAAATTCATCAATGTGTGTCTGTAATGTAGTACTATGGATCATTTTGAAAGTATAAAATATCATTATTCTTTTATAAACATCCAAAAAAAAGATTTATTCATATAAATGGATTCATGTCTGCACCATATACCCACTTCATAATATTCTTATGAAACCTTTTTATGTATATTATATCTAAAAGATAAAATAATTACGCTATAGGATTTCCTAAGAGTTTCTTCGTGGACATTAATGTATGTGATGGAATTATATCCATCTGGGGTAGGGGTGGTGATTTTGATTATAGAACAGTCAAGGGAATCAATTAAATTATTGTGATTCATAGAGAAGTAATTTTAATTCTCCAAATATTGAAATAATTTTTACGATCAATTTTATCAATATAAAATTTAGTAGAACCCATTGTGAATGTTACTGAAGGCTCTGATACAACTTGTCGGTGTTAAACTATTAAACCCAAAATCACCCAGTACCCACTGTCACATATTATAGGGTTACTATTTTTATGTGTTCAATTAATCATTTGGTGATAAGGAAATAGAATATGTTCCTTCTATAATCAGGCTACTAGAAGAATGAAAATAGAAGATCCAAAAAAATAACACCATATGTAATGTGCTTTGTATTAGTGAGATCATATATGAAAGGAGAGAACACCACCTAGACTATTATTTATATTACTTGAAAAAGAACAAGAAACAAATTATAGACTCAAACAAAGAATATGTAAAAACTATAGAATCTATATTAGGAGGATGACCTTTTTGAAATAGGTGGTAGAAGTAAATCCTTTGATGTAGATTCAATTTCTTCCACCCCTTGAAGTAATAACACACACAAAAAAGGATATAGATCAATACATGAAAGAATAAATTGAATTTCTATAGATTAATGAATCTAAACTAAAACCTGGATATGATGAAAGGTGGGTAAATATATGAAAATGTCTTAATGCATAGTCTTACTAAACCCAAGACCAAGTCGTTCTTCACTGAGACTCTACTAGAGAGGTAATTTGGTTACATGAGGTAGCACTAGAATGGAAAAGGGGAGAGTGGTTGGATATAACCCCATAGGCTTCTCTATTATTCTCTGAGAAGTTGTGGAAGCGGTAATAGAGCCTCACACTAGGAGAGAACTCAATGAACCACACCGGAGACACACCGAACCGAGAGAGAGGAAATTATATGATTTTACTCTAAAAAATATCATAAATTTTCTTTTGTAATTGATATTTTACGATATTACATGATTTTTCCTTTTATTTTTTGTTATTTATGAAAAAAGAGAGTAAAATAATGTTTTAAGGTAATTTGACATTATTTCTCCCTTTGGTATAAAATCAATTTTTATTTTTCTCTATATTTTCTAAAAATATTTTCTAGAATGTTTTTAATGTTATCCAATTAATTTTTAAAGATATTTTAACCAATGTTTTAATATTTTACTTTTCTTAAAATGAATATTCTTGTCATTTTATGAACAAGGAACTTTTAAAATATTATTGAAATTGTAAAGGGAATATTTTCATTAATGTATACAACATGAAAAAAATTATCAGACGTCATGATTGGTCAATTATTTGAATCTTACATTAAATTTTTTCAATGTTCTTTTCAAGGAAATCATTTTCCTTAAAATTTTGGTAATTTTAAAAATTTAATTTATAATTTAATAATAAAATGGTTATTTTACTAATGAAATATTCCATAAATAATTTAATGAAATTTTATCATCTATGATAACATACTTTGATGTTAATTGGCCTTTACTGGCGATATGATCCAATGATATAATCCTTATATTTTCTATAAATGGTTTATGACTTTGATGATGTTATTTTTTATGATACCCATTTCCTTTCAATGGGTAACAGAATATGATGAATTAGTTATTATATTTGGGAACACGAATGAATTGATTATGATTATATGATAGGTTTGCCCAAATTACATATCCCTCCTATAAATTGGGATGATATGGATAACTCATGAGCAAAATATGCTATTACGAAACCTAATTTCTTGATCACAATTCTATTTATGGATTTGTTTTAATATCCATAATTTTATTCAGGGTTTTGAATTTTATGTCCATATGTTTATAAATTAACCTAGATTTCATGCCTATAAGATAATTTATTGACCTTATTTCATGTACATAAGTTTATGCTATGGCCTGATTTAAAGTACATAACTTAATGAGTGAACCTGTTTCTATTTATAAATGTTTACAATGTTATAAGCTTATGTTTTTTTCCATATTATTATGTCTATGATATACACTCATGGATATTATTCTTTTATTAAATTATTATTTATGTCCTATAAACTTCAATGATTTATTCAATGACATAGGATTATGATATATGATATGTAGGGTATTATTTACAACTATTAAGACCATATTCTGATTTCCTTATTCTTGTGATATACATAAAATGATAATTGTTCTCTATATTTTTTACACTTATAGAGAATCTTATATTACCCTTTATTATTTTTCATTTCCCTGGGTTATGAATAAATGTTTTATGTAGGGTATGTATAAGAAGAGTATTGTGTGGGAAGATATTTTTAGTATATGTTGAAGATATTTTGAGAAAAAAGATGATTTTATATCTAGTCTACAATGATTGTAAGAATTTATAATTCTAGAATGGATTGTAATGTTATGTAATTAATATTAATTTCATTAGATTTAATATTTTTGTATGAAAATTATGGGTCTCTATAGTTGGTATTAGAGAAGGGTTTTGTTAATATTTCGATATTAGCATTAGAAAACATTGGAAAAACCATGGGGTAATCCTATGTATAGGATAACATCTTAAATTTTATGTATCATATAGATCATTTCATTTGCATAGAAATACATCTTTTTTTGTATACTATATGTTTATGTGGTTTTGGAATAGATTCATATAGGTATAATAGCCTTAAGAAAATTTTGATGAGAATATCTCTTCCATTATTCTAGTGTATGGTGAGTATTCCCTTACTGTACACCTTTTTTAACACGCCTAATGGGTATTCTTATCTTAAAACACATTTAAAATATTAAAAAATATAAATTATTTTAATATATAATGACATAGGATTACCTATGTAAAACCAATTGTGTCATATAAATAAACCCAAGTGTCATTATTTTGACATAATATAAATTATTTTTCATGATTATTTGATTTATCCCAATGTCTATTGTTTATCAATCTATAGTTTTTAGTTTTATTAATTGGACAGAACCCAAAGGAATCGTATGTAAAATGGAATTACCACCCTCATTAGAAATAAAATTGATTATAATATAAGATTTAATATTGTGTTACAATGATCACTCAACTCTCTCAAGATTTGAGTGGTATCATAGGTCATGTTGAAATTTAGAATGCACCCAAAATGGGGAAACATGCCACTGAATCCTTAATGTGACAACATAAAACCTCTTTCTAGGGGTCTTTTGATCCAATAGTTTCTAGGAAGTAGATTGATGTGATGGAAAATATATTTCCCATTCCATAGTGATCGAACTAGGAAAAAAATTGTATATCAGTCTATCATTTAGAAGGTGAAATAAATTAATGGTGGAAACATAATAAGATTGTAAGGAAAGATAAAGAAATTCCATCCATGAAATGGTATAAGTTTAAGTGTTTATTTTTACATAAGTACTTCCCTCATATTATACATAAAAAATAGTAAAAGGTACTCCTTGAGATTAAGAATAAGGATGATGAATCCATTGATACATATTAAAAACATCTTACAATACTTCCAACGTATGATTTTATATTAATCATTAAATGTGAATTAAAAATTGATATTTTTTTTAGTAGACTATGACCAAGTCTTCAAAATTCATTAGGAAAAAACATTGGAATATATATAGATAAATTGGTTGATTTTAACTCAAATTAGAAATGAAATATGGAAACTCTCATGGTTATGGAGATAAGAAAATGAAGATTGAGTTTCATGGAAGCTCAAGTGATATGTCACATGGAGGGAATAGAAATTTTCATCCTAATACTTTCCAAAATTATGGGAAGGATCGATCAAGTGAATTCATGAATGGAAAAAAGAAAACGTTTCAATTTTGGAAAGTTTTTCCATTGAGAAAATGAATGGTGAAGTGATATAAAGAGGTAAGTGAATGAAATGAATGGAGAGGGGGATCAATAAAAATAAAACACTCACACATCAATGCCATAAATACCATGATTTTAGGTATTATGTGAATCAGATCCATAATCCAAGGTATAATGATGATAATAAGACATGATATCCCCTAAAGGTAATGAACACAGTGAATGATTATGCAATCACAATAACCTAAGTGAATAATTTTAATAAGTGAACACTCATAATTTACCCTAGAGTTGGGGATTACATGTAAATGTTTTTATGATTGATCCCAATAAAAATATTATTGTGCATTCTTTAGGGAAATTTGATGATATTTTTATCATTGATGAGATCTCTCTATATATTATATATAAATTTATAGAATAATGAAATCATATCAGATATTCCAAATCAACCTATGATCATTTATCGGTGCAAGGATAAACCCAAATAAAATAGTCATAGAAAATTTTGGACATTATATTTGGAATAAAGAGTGAATTTATTATTTTCAATTTATTTTGGTGACTTATTATCACTTTCTTGAGAACATTTGATCAATGTATATACATTTTGGTATGAGAAATCTTGAGTTCTCAGAATTATTTCAAAATAATTGTTAAGTTTATGATGAAAGGATATGAAATAAAATTATTCAATTATTTGGTATTAAACTTGTTCAGACACATATTTAAGTATAATTAAGGCTAACAATTTTTTGGAATTGATTAAGTTGTAATTTTTGTGTTATTATTATGTTTTTGGAAGTTAATGTAATGTATTTATAGATATTGAATAATATGTTCTAACCATTCTAGTTTTAATGATAACTAGAGATGTAATTAATGACTTGTAATTATTTTATTTATATAAAAAATCCATAAAAATGTCAATTTTAGTAATTCTTGAATGATATTTTCATCTTGAATATTAATTTCACGGATTAAGTGATTAAGATGATAATCATCGAAGCACAACCAAAAGGTGAAACTGTGTTTTAAAAATGGAAATAAGTCAGGTAAGTAATATTTCTCAATTTATCTATCTTTATAGTAAGATAATACATCAACATTAGGGAAAGTATCATGAAATAATGTTTTTTAATTTTACCTCCATTTTATAATTTATTGTCCTTTTACCCATCAATGATTTATGGTTTTGTGATCGTTAACTTGATCATCACCATATTCTCTCTCACACTTTATTTCTCCTTGGATGACAGTTTCATGCTCCATGTATATAATTTAAATTCTCACCAATTTCCTCTTTATCTAGAAAAATGATTTTATGTTATTTAATGTAAAATTTATGTTTTCCAATTTTCCTTTTTAATAGGTATTATTACCCCAATGTATGATGCAAATTTTCAATAATGGTATTTTCAAATGTTGAATATTTTATGACCAAGATAATATTGGGAGGTTGAAATTTATTTAAGGGGTAGAGTATAACACCCCAAAAAATTATTTTAAGAGGATAATAAGCTGATTATCTTTCTTAAAACATAACACCAATATTTAAGTGAATTGAGATATATTATAAAAATTTGACTATTTAAATGTGACCATTATTAGATAGTAATTGAATTGGTGGGTATCAATAGGGGTAAACATATTATGAAATATCTGTATAATTGAAAAAAAATAGAAATAGGTTGGTTAATTCTTATTAAACTAGAACACTATTTTTATTAAATAAGTATTATTCTTTAAAAATGAATTTTATTAAAAATTATTCTTTATTGTATTTATTTGATGGAAATTATAACTAATTTATGCGAGTTTTAAAAAGTTTATTTTATAAAATAAAAAAATATACAATCATATTAGAAATCAATTAGGGAGAAAATTTTGGATTTTCCTAAATTTATTGATTTTTCATTGAATTGATAAAAATAATGGTTTTCAAATACTGTCATTTCTTTTCATTAAATAAATAATATTAATGTTGCTATTATATTTTATATTTGGTATTAAATTTATATATAATACATACTATTTAACATAATTTAATTAATTTCACTCTAATTAGAAATATTCATAATTTTTATATAAGTTAATTATTATGGTTAAAAAAAATTATTATAGAAATTATTTTTTATTATGTTATTGTCATTTATAATAAAATTTATTTATACCACATTTAGAGATAAAATCATAAAAATTAATTTAATATTTATAATTATGAGATTAATATAAATTTAAATATTTCCCTTTTATTTTTTGTCATCATAAATAGTGGCCTTTGTAAATATTTTTCACCCTTAATGAGGAAAATGGGTAAAATAGAGTTAAAACCATGAGATAAGGTCTCGAAATCAACCCAAAATTTTCTTTTACCCTATTATATGTTTTTAATTCACAAATATCCATACAAGTGTATAATATATGGAACTATGTGTAATTTTCTTTAACAATAACCTTTATATTACTTTTAGGATATAAGAAAATCCAAATGCCGCACTCCTAAATTTAACTACTCTAATATGTTTTGATAATATTAAAAGAGATTATGTTCAGTTTTAAATATTAATTTTAAATATAAATAAAAAATTTATATAATGATAATTTGTTTTTAATTTTTTTGTTACAAAATAATTAC
The DNA here is from genome assembly GCA_963277665.1 of Viscum album. Lineage (NCBI taxonomy): Eukaryota > Viridiplantae > Streptophyta > Magnoliopsida > Santalales > Viscaceae > Viscum > Viscum album. The sequence continues at coordinate 761,109,344 of OY728147.1, forward strand.
ATTAAATTCATACACAACCCCAACCCATTATTTAATCAATTAATAGAAAAATAAAATAACAGATTCTTTAAAATAATAAAAGAAATTTAATTATTGTACATTATTATGTTTAGAAAATTTTATAGATTAATATATCATACTAGGGATGTAATAATGGAATATATTTATATTAAATCTTTTTCTTGGTGTTCAAAAACTCAAATTAGATGAATATGGTAAAACCCACATTCATGATATTTTATGAAAATAATATCGTATTAAATGATATAAAAATAATAAAAACATAGAAAAAGGACAAGGGGAAAATGTTTAGGTAATGAATATCATCTATTTTATATTTATGAGTGATATTTTACCTTACAGGTAAAATTATAACCATTTACTATTATGAAAGTTATTACAACAATTAAGATTAAAATTGGTTAACTAAGGGGTTAAACCAAACGATAGGGTTTAATATGAAACCAAAACTAGTGTAAATTTCACTGTTAGAGGAAATTTTGACCTAATAATATTTTAATTCTAATATTTATATATTTTAATGAATTTTACCAGAGAATGAATTAATTGTAGTTTAATGTTTTTTGTAATTCTGAGTGTGTCATTTCCCTCCATTTTAAAAGGACACTCCATATCTCTTTCAATAACACTAATTAAATCCATCTATCTTTTCTAAAACATGACAAAAAATCTTATAAATTTCTCTATCCATGAATTATATGTTCTTTTTAAATTCCATTATAAGGGTTCATAAGAAAGGATCTCGAGGAAGCATGCTAAAGAAGATTTACCCTTCCTCCTTCAATTTATTTCATATTCTACATCCCCTAAATCAATGGTATTCATGATGAAATAATCAATTTAGTATATTAAACATACTAAAATGATATTATTATTATGGAATCACCAATATCAACTCTTCATTCCATCAAATGGGAAGTAATATATCACTCTTTTGTAGATGTGGAAAACTGACTCCATATAACGACACACTTCATTTTCCATTACCATATTTTATGAATGGTAAATGGTGCGTTTAATGATTGTAAATAATATTTGAAATATAATTATTCTTATCTAATTTTAATATCATTTATAACATATTGTATTAAAATCTATTAGAAAATGATAACATCACTCATGCATATGTGTGGACAACAACATCCAAGGAGCGATGAGATTATTTTTTTCATTTATATTAAAATGGATGATAAGAAGGAGAGATTTAATGAATATATATGACATATATCTTATATTAATGATTATATAATGTTTATTATTTATTTACCTTTCTTCAATCAATATTTTGAAGAGTAAAAATAGCGTTCATGTGTAAATGTGGCATATCATCTCCATGAATGGTGTAAATCATTTTTGTTTATCCATATATTATTGATAGCCATAAATATAAATATAATTAAGATATATTATATTTATATCATGATTAAAATTATATAGATTATTTAACCATGATCAAAGTAGAAGGACCATAACTTCTTAACTAAAATCCTCATGAAAGAAGAAAATGTTTGCGCATATAAATGATGATTTTAAAAAGGAATTATTAGTAAATTGTAGTTGAAATATTAAAAGGGGATACAATATGATATTATAAGTACAGGATTCTTTTATAGAAGTATAATAAATTTAAATTAATTATATATGAGGTCATACCACTTTCGAATCAAGTTGAACTTGAGGGTAGAGATTTTCACCTCACATTTATTTATATGAGACTTATGTCATATTCACAACATATTTATTTTATATGTTGTATATACTGACCATGAAGAAGTATTATATTTAAAATAATGAAAATTATAAGGATTTAAATAATTATATAAGTTTCCCATTTTGATGTGGTTTTGATTTGAATGTTAGAAATGTGGTAATAGATTTATCTTATAGTCTCATTTTTTATTGTGATTATCTATGATTATGTTTCCCATGATGAAATTATATGATTTAACTCTTAATTATATCATGAATTTTATTATATTGTGGTTATTTATAGACATTACATTAGTTTCCTTTCATTTTACTCTATTTAAGAACTCATGAGTGTAAAATAATGTTTATATGAAGATCTAAATTTAGCTTTCTCTTCAGTTGAAGTAATTTTTCATTAATGTCCATGTTTTACCAAATAATAAAATAATGGTTTTAATATTATGTAATGATTGTTTAACTTCATTTTCACTCATTTTTTCTATTATAAAATGGTTTAAAATAGATCATATTTTTTTTCAAAGATGTTACTTTTGAATTTTTATCGAAAATGAAAAAGGAATCATTCTTTTAATGTATACGACATGTGAAGAATTTCCCACCACCAAGATTTCTCAATTATATGAAGCTTACTTTATAATTTTCCAATTTATATTCAAATAAATATTTTCGATAAATATTTTTTTCATTACACCCTGCCCCAATTTTATACCCCTACTATGATTGAAATGAATAAGGGGGTGGTGAATTCCCTAGTCTGACCCCCAGTAGGCCCAGGGTTGGTGATTTCCACTAAGGGTATTATTATTTTACAAACTATAAGCACTAATCTCTAATAAAACAACCATTATATAGATATAACATATATAAACCAATAAAATCCTACACAAATAGATAAAATAAATTCTATATACATACATGAAATGTCATACAAAATTAAAATGGTTGGAATAGAAACTACAAGTACCAAAAAGGTAATCTAGGCAGTTACCATAAAGACCAAACAACTACTTCAAAACCACGTGTTGATAATATATATCCCAATATCCAATCTCTTCCGGTTGACCTAGTACATAGTTAACATATACATGGGTTGAGTATAACAGTATATTAATTATGATCCTTCCCGAAGCCTCCTATACAAAAGATAAAGAAAGAATAATAAATACCAAATAATAACAAGTGAAACTAACAGATGACGTAAACATGTATACTAAGTTCCCAATATCACCATTAATATCTATCACAAAGTAACAAATACAAGAGAACATTTATCATATTAATAAAATAATAAGGGAACCCCACTATTTCTTCCCTATTAGGTTACCACTCTACCCCCATGTCACACGTCCAAATATATATCTTTCCAAAAGAATCTATCCTAATAAAACCTCACATAAGTATCAAAACATACACCTCATCCATAAAATAATATCATCATCCCATCCATGTGTCCATATATAGTAACTGAGAAGTTTTATAGATCTCCCATATTCTATATGACATGTATAATACATAAGTGATTATAACTCAATCAATTATATCTCATACATTGAGTAAGGTACCACATATTGTCACAACCTATGCACATAATAACTATAATAATCCTTTAGATACTATATATAGAGGTACATTTTTATGAAATTACCATAGGAAATCATATCCATTTACACACATATATGGGGAAGCAAACAACCATGCATACCTATACATAATACTACTTAGATAAGAGAGAAGCATCAGATGGGGTAGTCAGCCATAAGCCCCATCACTATGATATTGGTGAAAACAACCTACCAAAGACCAGTAGGTTTCTTTCTCTCTAATCATCATGGTTTTTGTATCATATTATATCACAAAAAATAGGATATAATATATCTCACAACCACCCTATGTTAATAACATAGTATGAGACTTAATTTTATCTAATGTCTCTCTGAATCCCAACTTCATCTACTATGAACTAGATATCCTAGAAGTAAATAACTATTTTAAGGATCTTTATTAAAGTAAATTATTTCATTCCTTTTTTACATTTAACAATATGTTAAATAATCATTATCCATTAATTTAAATTATTCCAAATAATACATTTAATAAACAATTACAGTGAGTACCATGACATCCATGCATAATCCAAACCAAGTCCATGGATTCTCAATATCATCCAAATTGTATTCTATAAATACCAACACCATGGGTTTAGTCATTTATTAAACTTTAGTATACCTTTGATAAATCTATGTACTCTAGGAAAACATTCTAATATACCATAAATATATATTCAAGAAAACACATCATGCCACATCAAGAAGTGGGGAATATATTATAGATAATTATGAAAACCAACCATCATCCATTAAGTGGATTATTTCATAAGAAATAACCCAAATAACACCACATTAATGGGTATTACTAGATTTAATACATTCCATATGATTTCATTCCATTCCTAAAACCCTCATGTGTATCACCATTTATCCTACTGTCAGAGGAATTAACGGATGCCACAACCTCAGGTCTCCCTTCCAATATCTCAGCATCCATCCAAGGATCAATAATCCTAGAATCGTACCTCATATTATAGTAAATATCACATATAGGCAAAATCATAAGGTTTAAATAAATAAAAATAGTCATCAAGGTAAACTTTTTTATAAAAATAAGGTATACATCCTTCATATGAAAATGATCTCTAGTATACCCAAACATAAGGAATCCATCCTTCTTAAGAAAACACACTCTCTTAGCCAAAAATATATATTTTTATCAATAAAATAGTTATTATTTATTCTTGAATTAACTGATTCAATTTCATATTTTCTTGTTCATAATAAATTATATTAATACATGGAATAACATTTTTAATTAAACATTAACACTTATATCAATTTGATTACTATCATATCATAATAAACACCAAATTAATATAACATGCATATTCATTAATTATTTAATTCAAAAATATTCACCAACTAAAATTGATTTTCAATTTTCATAAATTAAGAATCATAATGAAATTATAACATCATGCTAAACAAATAATATTATATATATATATATCAATATCTAGTAAAATAAGAGGTAAACCATTATCATGGTGGAAGACAATAAAATATGATCACTTTCAATAAACCAATTAAATTTTTTAATGTTGTTTAATATTTATTAGTTTGACTAAATGACTATATAAATGGATAAACCATTTTCATTTTATGATTTTGCATAAATTAAAAGAGATGTAATGAATTCCCCAACTCAAACATGCAACGTTCTTAAAACAAAAGAGAATAAAAATGTGCATCTATAATCACCAAAACCATAAGGAAAATAAAATATTCCCTGGAAATCATTCAATTAATGTATTGAAAAGTTAGAAATAAATCCCCATTATAGTGAGGGAGATAAATCTCCAATGCATGGAAATAAAAATGGGATGAAAGAAAGATCAAACAAAGAGAAACCAAAATAAAGGAGAAGGAACCTACATCATATCACCATTGATTTATCTCTATAATTTGGGGATTTATTCTTATCTAAAGGTGTATTAAAAAATATTAAAACCACTCCATGTATCTTAGGGTTATAGTGGAATAAATTGGAGAAAATATGTTTTGAATGGGGTCCTTGTAGTTTTAGAAAGAAATATTTTTAAGGGGCCATGGTGCAACCCCATGGTCCTTGTTTCTACACTAATTGACATAATGTTAACTATGGTGAGACCCAAGGTACCACACCATAACCCCCTAGTAAAAGGTGAATCCAATATATATTATATGATCCTAAAATAGAGGACATGTGGATACAACACAGACCTATATACCACACCACAACCACCCTATTTTTTGGTAGAACACCCTCAATGTTCTATGTGGTAACTGGCCTTCCGGACATAGTCTCCCCTAAAAATAATGTATCCTCAATATCCCCCAAAATAACACATATTCCATAATTCAATCCACTACACTATATACACAAGCAGTATGGGGAATCACATACCTCCACGCAATAGATGTTTAATTTTTTTAGGGGCACCCCTTTTCCTCGAACACTATCCAATTATCTTAGAACCAACTCTAGGTGTCCTCAACACCAAAAAAACATAATTGTATAGAATATTTTGATCCATGACCTGAAATTAGTTACCTATCAAACTATTATCATCATGAATAATTGAAAAATGAACCTAAAGAGAAAATAGAGAAAAATGGTCATCTCAATAATGATCCAAATAGATACCTCTCAATGATCTCACAATCATATGAGCTCAACTACCTCACCCATATGAACAAGACAAAACCTTAAAATTGCAACAACCAACTCCAAAACACTCTCCTAGGGGTGATACCTCTAAAATGAAAGAAATTTCACCATAAGTTAATATGGGAAACCATTTCATAAATACAAAAATGTTAACAAGATCAGACATGTGAGATTACAAGATAATATATAAACATAAAAATATAGGGGTAATGATCACATATCTGTGAATAAAATTCATAGGTACTCTCCTCCATGCCATCATACCTATAAAAGAAATGAACAATAATATTAACATGCCTACAAAACACCTTATTCTTATGGTCCAGGATCTCAACATGCCATTACTTGAAGGCCGCATCAACATTAACATCAATCTCACCCAATCGATGATGTGACAGTTTTCATGAAGGTAATAGAGAATATGAGAAAAACAATATAGTCCATTTATCTGATTCATTACTGGGGTATGTTCTAAATGATATTCCATAACACCATTGAATTATGAATCTTTGAATGGAACAAATAATTAGGGAGGAATCTTACTCCCATGACCTCACTTTCACTTGCCAAGATGAGGATTCACATTCAATAACACAAGATATCCAATGAAAAACTCTAGAGGACTTCTACTTTGATAATAAAAGGATTTATAATGATCTTGAACTTCTTTTATACTCTTGAATATCAGTTAAACTATCTCTATTGTATTCAATATTAGTTCAATCCTGAAAATATTTGACCCCAACCTTAGTATAGCAATATAGTCAATTATGTAACATGAATATTCATTACATTTTTGGATTAGAATACTTAATTGATTACAGAAATAGATTACGAAAGACTGTATTAGTTTTATAAAATTAGAAACATGGGAACATAAAAACTAGTACTTAAGTGAGATATATTATCTCCTATTAGGTTCTTCATGACTAAAAATATATTATAAACATCAAACATAAAACATATCTTCATAAACTGGGGAAATTAATCTTAAGAAATAGTTATCATAGATGCTCTGTGGGGGTATACAAGATAGATACATAAGAATAATCATGAAAATAAGGGTATGATAACATTATCATAACATTATATGTTCATACCCTTCATATCAAAGATCATATATATTAGTCATTTCCAAAATATTGGTATTTCATAAGACATCAATCTTTAGGGAATCAAGATCATAATCCATGAAATCCAAATATAAAAGTTAAACATGGAATTGTAGAATTTATATAAAAATGTAATTTCATTACATATATGTTGAGGAGTATTAAAAAAATATCATGTCTCTTCATGTGGAATAATACTACTGGGTGAGACACACCCTCATCCTATGTAACATTCCATTCCCTTTAAGGGATCGAGCTTCCCTATCTTCCAATAGCAATGAAGAAAAATGACTTGTTCCCCATTATTATCTCAAAAGATATAAATATTAATAAAAATAATTAGAGGGATATATAGGTCCCACCTATCACATAATAAAATCATACATACGTGATCAAAAAGTCATAAAAATAATCATATCATGACCTATAAAATGTTCTATGTTTCATAAAAATCATATCATAACCCATGAATGAAATGGTAATCATAATAATGCCATCATATCATAAACTATGTAAATGATAAAGATTTAATAATGGTTTCATCAAATCATAACCCATGAAAAGATGTGGGTTTCAAAAGAATATAACCCATGTAAGGGAAACGAGTTTCAAAAACAAATAACCCATAAAATAGAAATGAGTTTCATAACCATCATGCCATAAAAACAGAAAACATGCATAGAAATAATATGAATATAAACTTAGGATCACATATCAAAAAAAGCATTATTAACACCAAAAGATTAATCTTGGATGGTAATTAGTAAAATATCATTTATTCTTTGAAATTTTTTTTTTGAAACATAAAACATTCTGAAAATTATTTTCCTTGAAAACTTATAAAAGAAGCTTAAAAACATTTTGAAAATATTTTATTTGAAAATATATTCAAAAAAATATAAAGGATGATTATAAAACATTGAAATCATTTTCAATGAAAATAATTTTAAAATATCACTTAAAAATATTTATGTTGTTTTAGAAAAAATGGTTTTTTAATTAAAATTGATTTCTGACCATAGAGATAAATAAGGATGGGTTATCCTCAAAATATTCTATTAATAATATTAAGTAAAAAATAGAGGAAAATGGTTCCATTACATTAGGATATCATAAAAAACTAGAGGATAAGAAAATACACTATATTTCTTGAGATATGAATCATAAGATATCATCAATTGATGAAACATTGTAAACAATCTTGATAAATGATTAGATTATAGAAATAAATGCTTACCAGTTTGGTATCATTAAATCATAATCCAGAAAATATAATTAAAATTCCATATGATTATAATATCATTAAACGAATAATATTCATGATATAACATGTCAAAGGGATAGGATACACACCTCATAAAAGAATAAATTTTATAGGAAAACTTGTGTCTTAAAGAGAGAAAATTGATACAAAATTACCTAACCGATTTGGTAAATTTTGAAATGTAAACCACATGAAACAATGTTTGTTAAGTGGATATGTAAGTAAAAAGAAATTTAAGGATAAAAATAATAAAATACATTCATGGAATGTATATACACCACATAAAAGAAATGAGTGATGAATATGGAAGAATTATTCCGGAAATAAAAGTGAGACTCGAAATCCACTTACCTTAAATATTGAATCTCATCATAATCTGTCAAGCCTCATGAATAATAAATATTATTTTTTTATAAATGTATTTTAAAAACATATTAAATAATATTATACTTCATATGATTTACATATTTCTATATATTACCCATTTATTAACAATTCCATGTTAATGTTACGTTTTGGGTAATAACTGATTTATTTTTCTCATGAGTTTTGATTTTTCATATTTTTTCCAATAAATTATATAAGGGTTTAATAATATCCATAATTATAACCATGATAAAATAATCACTAAATTCATTTTTAATATATTACATATAATGTGTGAATTAATCACATTTCCTTGAGGAGGCGGTAGTCTACATGTCCACAAATGAATTTATCATATTTACGCAAAATATGAAGCAATAAGTTTTGGTTTAAATAATAATTAAAGAAAAATAAATAAAAAACAAATAATATATATTTCATATAAATACAGAAATGTCATCATTATTCCCCTCTATGAAATGTGGTATTGGAAGAATAAACAACATCAGTTCACAAGGTGGTAGTTCGTTGTACATAAGAACAATGATTCCATATCCCATTTGAATTATGTGTGTGAGATTGAAGCTAAAAACATTAACATAACAATAGATTAGTGTATTTAGGATACCAAGGATATTATCTAATCAGAATAGAAGATGATTTTAAGGATATATATAATGAAATAAAAACAAATTTCTGGTTGAAGGATGTTACCTCCTCTTTGGGTAACTCTTTTTAGTTTTCACTAAAGGGATTCCTTGGTTGATTTTATGTCTAAAGTGAGGATTATAAGATAAAGTTAGTGTCTTTTGGAGAATAGTTTGGTAGATTTTGGGTGATCCAAAGGTCTTGAAATTTTTGATGAAGTAAGGGGGTGAGTTCTCTTTTTATAGTATTGAATTGACATTCTTCTCAATATATAAAGTTAAAAACTATTGATCTATCTCCCATACATAATTTTACTCCAGTAAATGTATATTTTTTTGATAGAGAAAATCTTCTTAAATTTTTTATTAAGAATAATTTTTTTACATGTTTCTATATTAATTGGCCCCTCAAATTAAATTTTTACCATAACGTAATATTGTTTTTTACCGTAATCTCTATAATTAATTTTAATTATATTAACTGATATTTTTGGTGAAAATTTAATTTGAAATTGATAGAAATTATAAATTATGATGGTTCCAAATATGAAATACATATTTTCTAATACCAATCAAATAATCAGTAAAAAAATAATTTCATATTAATCTCGTATATGTGTTGAGATGAAGAGTTTTTAAAGTGAAAAATTCTAAATGTTTGAAAGGTTTATATATCCAATTTTAATGCTGAATTGTTTCTAATAAACAAAATTGGATTAATTTAATTATAATTCATCTAATTATACTTTAAAAAACTAATTTAAAAATAATTTACCTATATAAATAAACTAGATGTGAAGAACTATTTAATTAAAATTGAATATTTTTTTACTATTAATTAAAAAATGATTTTTTTCTAGAAAAATACAAATAATTTACCATAATATAATTTGGAATTTTTTAATTAAAAAATGTATTTTATTTTTATGAAATTATATTTATAAATTTGTATAAAATTAGTTTTATTATTGTATAGAGAAGGATATAAAAATTAGTTCATTTGAGAAAATACTATTTATTCCAAAACATATAGACTTTATCGAAAATTATATATTTCATTATAAATAAGATTTATTTATAAGAAATTATTAAAAATTATATTTAAAAATTAATTTCTAAAATTCATATTATAATGTTTAATAGTCATGTTGTAACTATCTTATTTTAATAATTATCTTAATGAAACGTTGTTTCAAAGAAACTCAATGTTGTGTGTAGCACAATCTAAGCCAATGTTTTGTGTAGCTCAAGCTTAACATAGTATAGCTTATAGGGAAAGATTAAACCATTGTATCATGTATTGAAACACATCATGTAAAATTAATTTATTTGAAAAAATGTTTATAAAATATTATTGTGTTACATTATACCCATGTACAATGAATATCACCCTAAAAAATTCCTCATTCTGATACAAAAAAACAAGGAAATGTCTACCTCATCATATCCTCATGTTATTATGTATCTTTCTCTAAGTATGGGTTCCTCTACAAATCATTTATTAGGTCAGTAGTCTTGTTTCGTATAAATTTTTGTATATGATCCTAAATTTGAAAAGTTTGTTCCTTAGAAAAAAAGATATTTTTTTAGTGATATGACCTATGATTTTGATACATTTTAATGGACAGGTATTTACAACATCATGATAGATTCATGGACTACAAAATATAATTGTTAGATCTTTGGTGGAAGTTCCAAGTGATAGAATACAATCCCATTGTGATCAAGAATTTCAAAGTGATCGATATATATAGGGATTTGTTCCCATTTATTCCCAAATATTATTACCTTTTTTAGGGGTATATTCATAGAAATAGATTCTCACAGTCCTCAAATTTGAGATCATGTCGATGGTTATGAGCATGAATTTTTGTCTGACTTTGAGACACCTCGATACTCTATTGAACGTTTCAAACCTTCTCTTTCATTTCTTAAACAATATCAAGACCCAATTGCTTTCCTTATCTAACATCATTCCATCATTTTAGATCTCTATATTTCATTCCAAATAGGGAATGATGAGGATCCATCTTGATGGTATATTTAAAGGTATTATTATATGAAAAAACATCCATAGAAAGTGTTTATCCCATCCAACTTTGAAATCTGAAAAAAAGGATATGAATATATCCTCTAGGTCTTGAATTATTCTTTCATACTGAACATCTATCTATGGATGATAAGAAGTGATAAAAATCAATATTTTATCAATATATTATTGAAAACATTACCAAAACATTGAGTTAATACTTTGATAATGGTCAGATAAAAGGAATTTGGTACTGAATGAAACCTTAACACTTCCTTAATGTATATCCTAGAAAAATTTTCTAGAGTGTAGTCTTCTAATATATAAATGAATTGTTCTGAATTTATAGGCCAATAAACTACCACCCATATATTATTAAACCCTTTAGAGGTATTTGGAAGTCCATTGACAAAATATATAGTGATGTATTTCAATTTCTATTCTGAAATTGGTAATGGATGAAACATCTAATTAGATTTTTATCTTTCAGCCTTTTCTTACTGGAATACCAAGTACTGAGTTACAAACACTACAATATCCAACTTCATGAAATCCCATATGAAGTATTATTTCAATTGTCTATTCATATTCTATCTTCTATGATGAATAGAGAATTAAGAGCTATGAGCTTCCTCTAATAGCTCTTTCTTCAAATAATGTATGGTCGAAACAAATACATGGTTCCAAAGCCATATCATTCCATCTAGTTCAAGGTTAAACTCAGAAATATTTATAACCTTACCTTTCACCTCTATATATTACTTATGTTCTTTTTTAATCTTTACATAGATAGAGGGTTGAAAGTTCAACTAATCAAGATAATATTTCTCCCCTTCCATCAGGATTTCTAGGTAGACCCTTTGTAAATAATGAAATATTGGTTCTTTTTTTATCCTCTTCATAGACAAGATAACATGTTCCTTTCAACTAAAATCATCTACCACAATGTTTTCTTTTATAGGGTGGTAATTTATATAACAATCCTAATCCTATATTATTTCTAACCATCTTTTATATAACATGTTCAACTCTTTCCGTCAGAATATATGCGTTAATGTTTTGTTATTGGTATATATATCAAACATTCTTCAATAAAGATAATTCTTCCATATATTTTAAAAAAATAACATAAGTAACTCTACATAATGAGTTGTGTATTTTATATCATGAATATTAAATTTTCTTAAGGCATAGGAACTAACCATGTTATTCCTCATAACAGAAAATCCCATGATGTTCTTGGATGCATAACTATAGATTTAAAATCTTTCTTCACTACAGGGTAATGTATTAAAATGTTTTTTGAATAACCATCACTTCATTTCCTTGAGATTCCACAAACATCCATCTATCCAGAACAATCTGTTACACTTCAATGTTAACCTAGTAAGAGGATTTTCTAGTCAGAAGAAATTTTACACAAACAAGAGGTAATATCAAGATAAACCAAGAAAGATATGGATCATAGTCACTATGGTTTGTCTGAGACTTCATTAAATAACCTCCTTCATTGAATTATCTACTAATATACCATCTCTTGGGATGATGTGACCCGAAAATGGATCTATTTTCATCCAAAATTCACACTTTATAAATTTTTTATACAGTTTCTTCTTCATTTGGGTGTTTAGTAAAATTATTAATTTATATTAATGAAAATCCTTTGTGTTTGAAAATATAATAATATCATCTATAAATACTACCACAAAATTGATCGAGGTATTCTCTAAATACATTATTCATCCAATCCAAGAAAATAGAAGGGGAATTAATAAGGCCAAAAGGCATAAATATATATTCACAGTGTTCATACCTTGTTTGGAATTTTATCTTGGGTATATACTACTTCTTGAACCTCAATTAATGATATTTATAATGACGGTCAATCTTAGAAAATTATTTATCTTCTTTAAGTTGATCAAATAAGTCATTAATGTGGTGAAGAGGATACAAGTTCTTGAATATGATCACGTTCGACTCTCAATATTCAATGTAAAGTCACATTGATCAATATTTCTTTTCCATATAGTTAATAGACAGACCCCAAGGTAATATACTTGTCCCAATGAAACCCTTACCAAGGATTTCATGGAGTTTATTATTCAATTCCTTCAACTAAATTTCTAGCATTCTATAGTGTGGAACTAGGTATGAGTTCTACTGATAATTGAAAATCACATTTTGGTGGAAGGATAGGAAACTATTTTATAAAGACATAAAAAATTACCAAAAAATAGGCATATCATCTATGTCTAGTTTCTATACAAACCGTTTGATATATACACGCCTTTTAAATGGGGACTCATACCCATAAACTAGATTTAATCTCTATAGGAAGTTCATAGTTATCATCACATTGATATATTATCATAGGTTGGTTTGAAATAACAAAAAAATTACTTTTCTTGAAAATATATGTGGGATTTATTAAGAGAAAGATAATCCATGCCTAATATGAATTTAAATACAACCAAAGGAAGAATGGGAAGATTTTCTGGAAACACATTTCTATAAATTTCAATCAGAGAGGAATCATAGACATGAGATGTAATAATCATATAATTAGGGTTTTGCATTGATAATTCCACATCTAATCACTTGGTTGGAATCTTAATACCCATAAATAATTATTTTGATATTAAATATTTGGTTGATCGATATTGAAATAAGACATTAGTTGTTCTAGAGTTGATGGTTAGTGTATATTTCACAATGTTGTTATCACATCCCTCATCAAAAATAGTGGTCAAATGAGATTTACCCTTATCCCTTGGCTGAAATGGTTACTAACACTAATCTTTGTCACTAACCCTCGAGTATGGGAATTGGTTAGGATAATTCCCATTCTATTTACACTTAAATAACTGAAGTGTGGGAGTTGAAATATATACAAGGTATCCACTATTCAAATCATTACCAAACCTCTTTCCATCATTTCAGTAGTCAATTACCCAATGGTCTTCCCTTCCACAATTTAAAAAATTAATTGGACCCCATAGCACAATCTCCTCCATGATTCCTACTACACATAGAGCATAAATGAAGGATCATCTTTGTCTCTCTATGGTTTTTAGATTTACCTTGGAACTATATCATAATTTTCTTGTTAAAACAATGAGATTGAAACATAACTCCAAAATCCATTTCATCATTGATTTTACAACACGGAATCTTTTCATATATACTAAAGTCTCTTAGGACTAATTCCCTTTTGAGACTTGGCATCAAGACATCAAAAAAGTGATCATCTTTATATTATAGTTGGCTAAAAATACCTAAAGCGTACCTCACAAGTCATGTAAAATTGTCATTGTACGTACCAATAGATTCATCATCCCTTTTATTTAACATAAAGAAATACTTTACCATATTTATATGAAGACCATCAGGGAAGTACTTATTGAATAATATGTTCTTGAAATCAACCCAATTCATGGATTCGATTTCATCATACTTCCTCATATTATTAATTAGAGTCCACCACTAGTCCACCTAACCTTATAAATAAAACATAGTTAGAATGAATTATTCATATTTCAAACATTAGAGTATGGAAAATATCATTTTAGTCATTCTAATTGATTTTTAATCAACAAATTGATCAGTAGACCCACTGAAAGAATGTGGATGTCGCTTCATAAATGACTCGACCAAATTTTATTCCCTCTTCATCTCATTTGGAATTATAAAATTAGTCATAGATTAAGAATTTTTATTGAGCATAGAAATAATATTTTTCATTCCATATCCCATATCATTCAGTTTCATAGGAGTTCGATCACTGAACTCTCCATTTCAATCACCATTTAAATGGTTCCTTCATGTTCCGACCATTGACTAAATTCAGAAAACATTGAGTAAGAAATAGTTACCATAGCGAGGAACCACATAATCATGAAAACCCACTTATATGATGTCTAAACTATAAATCCTTCTTTATTATATGACACAATAGGTTTATCATAGGTTATTCATATCCCAAATATATTTAAATCATTCATTATGGGTCGTGAAGTGTTTACGAATTACCAAATAATATCCCCTGGGAGTTTTAAACCAAGTGTGCATTAAGACCCACTATCATACACCAGTTCTCAATTGATTCTAGCCCAATATTTTGTTTCTTGAGTTGTTACTCATATGTACATCTATTCCAAAACAACATACACTTGTAGTATCAAGATAGGGATATATTTCTAGGAAACCATTTTCTCTATCCTTTACAAAAATACGAGGACATTTTCCTAAACAATTCCCCATCATTAGATATATATTTAGACATGTTATTAGGGTTATCACTGAGGTTTTATCATCCTATTTTGCAAAGGTTAATAAAATTATATAATACAAACTATATTGACCATCATTTATCATGAAAATATATTAAATTATTTTTGTGGAATTATTAATAAATTGCACAAATAGACAACCAAAGACATTATTAGATTAGTTCTGTTGGAAGCATGGGAAAAAAAATACATATGTGACATAGAGTATCTCTTAGTAGGTATATCATGACTAGGACCCTTATTATACACATTGAAAATAAAACTTATCCTCAAAACCCATGTAAATGAAACATAGTAAATTGTGATCTTACATTCTTAGTAAGGGTAAAAATGATATATAGTATAATAACAGGATGATAACATTACAAGATCATAACCTTAATATCAATCATCATATAAATGATTCATGGAATGAATATTATAAGTTCATAAGATATAAATTATGAGGGAATCAAGATCATAAGACATGAAAGCATAAAATAGGAATAACACATAATATTACGGAGGATAGATAAATATATAATATCATTCTCTATAAGTGGAGGTGAATTTATGATACATATCTGGGAACATCATGGGGTATAAAATTAATGGGTGGGATACACCACCATCCCCAGTTATAGCCCCTTCCTTATAAGGGATCAGTTTTCTCCTAATCCCTATATAGAATACAGCCCATATACTTGTTCCCTATCATTATCTCACGAGATATAAATCTTTACCCAATGCATTGGAAGGATATATAGCTCTCTCCAATCACATAATATAATCATACACATGTTTTCCATAAGATCCTAATCAATCATCATACCAAGACCCGTAAAATGATATGGGTTTCATAAACCTCAAACCATAACCCATGAAATTAATTTGGAAACATAAAAATGTAGTCATATGATAACTTTTGGAAAATATACAGTTTTAATCACCATTTAATCAAACCATAACCCATAAAAATAAGTGGTTTTTAAAAGAATATAAATCATGGAAGGGAAATAGGTTGCACAAACATATAACATGTAAAATAGAAATTATTTTCACAACCATCAGGGTATGAAAAAAAAAACCATATATAGAAATAATATAAATAGAACCCTTGGATAATATCCCTATAAAGGATTGTGTAACACAAAAAGATGTCATATTAGATAGAAAATAATTTTAAATATCATTTAAAAACATTTTATGCGTAAAATATCATTTATTATTTGAAAAAAATATTTTTTTAAACATAAAACTTTTTAAAACCCTTTTTACATGAAAACTTATAAAGGAGTCATCAATACAATTGGAAAATAATTTATTTGAAAATTAAATTTAAAAATCATAAAGAAAAATTTTCAAACATTAAAATAATTTTATTTTAATTTTATTTTAAATATCACTTAAAAACATTTTTTAAAACATTTTTATAAAACATGGTTTTTTTAATAAAATAGATTTCTGACTGAAGAGATAAATAAATTCGAGTTTTCTAAAAATAATTTTCTTTCCAATATGAAGTAAAAATAGAAGATAAATTGTACCATTACATTATAAAATCATGAATAACCATGGAGAATAAAATTCATGATATATCTTGATACATGGATCATATTATTTCATCAATGGAAGAATAATTGTAAAAAAACCTGATAAATGCTGAGATTGTAGCAATAAACTCTTCCCAATTTGGTATTATTAAATCATAATATAATGAGAGATGAACATTAAATTATTCTTATAATATCATTAAAATAATAATATTCCTTACATAACATGTTAATTTGGTAGTATATACACCTCATAGAAGATTACGGGTGTATAGAAAAACCTGTGTCTCAAAGAAAGAAAAATTAGAAAATATTACCTTACTGATTTGGTTACTTTTAAAATTTAAACCCCCCTAAAAGAGAGAAAATAAAATGGATATGTAAATGTACATAAATTTATGTATAGTAATATCAAAATACATTCATGGGAATTTTATATGATGTATAAAATAAATTAGTGTTGAATATTTCATATGCCTTGCAGAAAGAAAAGTGAGACTAGAAATCCCCTAACCTCAGATCATGGATCTCATTATACTCTTTAAAAACTCTTATATAATAATGGTTAAATTATTATAAATATATTTAATAAAAATATTAAATATTTCAATAAAACATATGATTTAATTAGGACGGTATATTACTCATTTATTAATAATTCCTTGTTAATGTTATGCTTCAGGTAATACCTGCTTTTTTCAAATGAGTTTGGATTTATCATATTTTGGTTCATATTAAATATATAATGATTTCATCTTATAAATAATTAAAATAACCATATTAATATCATATATATTCATTATATATGTTTTTATAATAATATATAATTGATATAAATATAAAAGGAAATACATCGTTAATGTAGATGGTAAGTCGCATGTATGCATGAATGTTGTTTCTGTTTTATTTCCATATGGATGAATGAAAATAAATGTAATAAATGTATATATAATAAAATTAATGTAGAATTATGATTTAATATTTATATTATATATTCAATAAAATCATCTTTAATACATTCAATGTAAATTGTGATTGAATCACATCACTTTAAGGAGGTAGTAGTCCACACATCTACAAACCAAGTTATCATATTTTCACAAAATGGAAATCATGAAGAAAAGAGATATATTTTAATTATAGAAGAAAATATAAGTCATAAATATCATAAATATAATATTAAAATAGGAATTACATCATTATTACCATCCGTGAATGGTTGAAATTGAAGAACAGATGATATCAGTTTGTGAGGTGGTAGTCCGTTGTACACATGAAAGATGGCTGTGTATCCCATTTGATGAAAGTGTGTGTAATTTTAGGAAATATAATTAATATAAAATCATTAAATTATACTTAGGATACTTAATTTATTATTTAATAGTTTAATAAAAAGATTTTAGGTAGTGGATAATGAAATAAAAACAATGTTCTTGTTGATGGACGTTACTTCTTATTTGGGTAACTCTTTTTGGTTTTCACCAAAAGGATTATTTGGCAGGATTTATTCCCAAAAGTATTATTCTAGGATTATAGGAGGGAATTTTGGAGGATATTTTTGATATGTTTCATAAGAGAAAAAAGTATATTTATTAATGAGGATTTTAAGGGTAAGATCCTTTTTTTATATTAGAGGAGGAGTGGCATTCTTGTAAATATAAAAAGATAAAAAATATTGCGTAGTATCACTTACATCATGTTCCTCCAATGATTTTAAATATTCTATAAAAGAGGTTAATTATTCTAAATATTTCCATAAAATAGATTTTGTACTTATTTTTAAACCATTTAGCCCTCAAATTAAAGATTTACTACTAAATAAACTTGTTTTTACATTAATAAGTGTAATTATTTTTAATTTAATTCACTAATATTATTTCTCAAAAAACGTCTTACATTATTAGAAATTATATATTCTTCTGATTATATATATGTAATCATTTTTTAATTAAAATCACAAAAGATAAAAAACAATATTTTAAAATTAATCTTTCATATGGGATGAGACGACGGGTTTTAAAGTGAAAAAGTCTAAATGTTAGAAATGTTGTTTTGTCTAATTTAAATGTGAAATTGGTTTTAATAACCTAAGTTTGATTAATCGTATTATAATTTATCTAATTATACTTTTAAATCAAATGAGAAAATAATTTAACTATATAAATGAATTAGATGAAAAACCAGTTTTGAATTTAAATTCAGTATTTTTTACTATTCATCCAAAAAATGATATTTTCCAGATAAACACAAAAAAATTCCCCAAATATAATTTCAGCATTATGCATTAAAATTTTTATTTTAGAATAAAAAGTTAAAATTCTATGTTTTTCCAAAAAAATATTATTTTTCATAAAAGGACATAAAAATATGTTCATTTAAAAAAATAGTATTATTTCAAAACATTTAAACTTTACAAAAAATTATATATTTCCTTATCAATAAGTTTTATATATATGAAACCATATTAAATTATATTTAAAAATTAGTTATTACTATTTATATTAATATTTTTATCTTCTAGGTCATAACTATCTAGTTTAAATAATTATCATAATAAAATGATGTTTCGTTGAAACTCTTCATTACATGTAGTGCAAGCAAAGATGATGTTATGTATAGAGAACACATTACATAATATAGTTTATAATGAAAGATTAACTTAGTGTATATTTGTGCATGAAATCAATTAAATTTAACTTATTCAAAAAAATAGTTTCAAAAAAAACTTGGTGTTCTACTAGGACAATATAGAATAAAAACATCGACCATAAGAAATTTTTATGGTTCCATTACATGGGTGGAGTGAAAACTATTGTTGTATTAAGACTCAAACAAGGCATGTTTTATCATACATTAACCTCAAAAATCTTGGATTTAATAACCTGACATTCCTTCAAGAGTTAGTGTGGTTGGAAATATCTGACTGAATGTCCATAGATTAAAACAAGTTCTATGATGAAATTGAGAGCCAAACTAATTATAGAGAACATTCTATGTGCTAGAGGTAAAACAAGGATCCTGTTCAGAGATGATTAGCCTTGGGACTCTTTGGAGTCTGACCACCTTCTCTAGGTTCTACCTCGATATAACCTCCACTGAGCCTGACTCACTAATCGCTATTAAGTGGACTGATTTCATCAAATTATTCACTCTCTCTCATATAGAATCAATGCCTCCCTGATCTTGAGGTAAACTAGTAATTTAGTCCATCAATATTTAATTCTACTCCCATTAAGGTACATCTTATAGATGAAAAAAACCACTTATAACAAAATGCTCATCCTTTATCTTTTGGAAAACTAGAAATTTGGAAAAAAAACTCTATAATTACTTATTTTAACTCAAACCACCAAATATGGCTTCTAAAAGATTAGTACATCATTTTAAGACCATGATGTACCACCAAAGATTAGTGATGGAACTTATAAATAACCACCTCACATATAACTAAAGTGATTAAAATACTTCCCTGAAATAACACCTAGTGTTGACTATCATCATAACAACCATCGAGGGAATCAATGAGAACACTCAAATTAATAATGACTACATCATGCTACTCCAATGATGACTACATCATTTTCTAAAAAATAAATCATATTCATTCAACCTATCCAATATCAAATTGCATCTCTAGGATTTTTTCCATCACTCTCTAGTAATCTCACAATTCTCTCACAACATCACTATATGAATTCCTTATTAGCACATTGGATATAGAATTAAATTTTACTGGTTAGTATAAAACTTTGAATTAATAAGACTATAGTAATTATATGCAAATTTTAGGTCATATGTTTACATCATGTTGGGGGAAGACTTACCTCATTAACTAATGATGAGTACAAACCATAAAATGTTCACTGATTATGTATTGTCTCTAAAAAATCAAGGAAAACATGACATCTACCAACTTGATATAATGGGTGTTTTAGTTATGTGAATGGGGATATAAAAACTGAAACCCATAAGAGAAAAATAATCTCTAATACATTATAACATATCCCAACCCATGATGTGAAGCATCACATAAAACCTCAAACTAAACTCACTCTTCTAGAATATTGATAATTGGAGCACTGAAAACCTTATCCTTTAAGAAATCAAAAGCCTCTTGACATTGATACATATAAAATAATTCTAGATCATATTTTTCCAAGGATTTTATAATATCTTCAAACCAATATAAATTGAATAAGAACCTCATGTAATATCCTGCAAGACCATGGATACTCAATACCTCTACAACTATATTATGAGATTCCCATGAAATGAGTACCTCTATCTTTGAAATATATACAACTAATCCCTAATGGGATAAGAAATTACCTATGAAAAAACCCTCATGATTCAAGAACTCAAACCTCAAAAACTATATGAATAAATACCGATGAAAATGAAATCGGAAAATTACACATTGGATCTCAAAGTTCTCGTCAATAGACACAAAGTACATAAGGATGTCATTAATGAAACCCACTAAAAACATATCTAGAAACTCGCAGAACAATATTCTCATAAATACCATGAATGATGATGTAGTTTTCTACACATTGAATGACATAAAAATATATAATTACAAAATGACATCATTAGGTGGTATTTAGAATATAATCATTCTTCACCTACATCTGATGATATCTTGACTACAAATAGATCTTTGAGAACCAACTTGATCCTTTAAAATGAAAAAATAATTCATCAAACCATGGAAGATGATAGAGGTTCTTCAATATCACTTTATTAAGAGATGAAAATATATTCAAATATAAAATATTCCATCTACATTATTCATAAAAAAACTAGTGCATCCAAAGGTGACACACTGCGGAATAAAACATTACTTCAAAAGATCATCTCAACACACCATAGCTCTCTCAAATCAGAAGGATCCTTACTATATGGATACATCGAGATATGATAAATTACAAGCTGAAGATGAATATCATACTCAATATCTCATTAATGGGGTGACACCCCAACATCCTTATGAAATACATTAGGGTACTCTTCTACAGTTATACGAAACACAATCAGCTAAACCTTCAATAACACATCATCAACTCGACCATCAAGGTAGGAAATGATAGTATAGGTTATTGGCCCATCCAAGATTATTTCTCTCCAAAATAAACTAAAAACTATACATCATCATTATAGAACACATCCTACCTCCCCCATAAATCCACATCATTATAAATTGAATTAAAAAATCTATACTGAGGATGAATTTATAAGGTTATATCTATAAATAGAGGAAGCCTACAAAAGATCAATGTTTCACAAACCCTAGCTCATAGTCTCTACATATTTCATATCAATGAGAATGACCTCAAAAAATCATAGTCAATTACAAGTGAATTTAAATTATCTAAACCTCATATCCTAATGTATGGACAAGGTTAGGTGATATGGAGGATTTTTTAACTCTAGAATCAAAAAAATTATGCACCCATATAGAAAATAAGTAAAGGGTGACTCAAATGATGTCTAACAATATCATTGAAGGAAACCATAGATAATTAAGTTGGAAACATCATGATCAACCCCTCCCCAACCCTTCTAAAAAAACATATATGGTTACACTCATTACTTTGAGGATGAGGATATTCTTGGAGATGTCCTTTACCTACCCCATATCCTCTCTACATATCCCTAACTAGAACACCCTATTGTTATTGCCTCCTTTGAAACTATCTCAATGGAGGAACCTAAAGTGAATCACCTTTAACATTCTAGATATATAGAATTTTTAGTCATTATCACTATTTATGTATGTGTAATATATAAGAAAACATGTATTATTTCCCTTTCCATAAGTCTGAGAGCCACCACCCATGGAGAAATGAGATGATGAGGGTTGGGACATAACCTTGTATGTACAAAAAAACTCTTCAATCTAGGTAACTCAAATCCCAAAACCATAGTTCCACTTAATAAATAATCCTAATGAACCCCCTCTCATAATGACCAAATTCGGTCCAACATCCTCTCAATAACCTTTTCTCTGTAAAACATCTTGAGATATGTCTAAAACTTTAATGAGGTGAACTATCATGGGTTATATGGATAAAAATCCACCTAAAAATTCCTCACATTTTTTTGCTTATCTAGAAAATGGTCTAAAATATATTGGATAAGGGTCCTACAATATATCCTCAACTCCTAAACACTACATATCATTTTTCAAGGGGTATGAATCTTCTAGAGATTGGCCGCCTTCGTGGACTAAGAAAAAAAATCAATATGGAACATTTCCAAAACATCTCCCACAATTACCCCAAATCCTCATGATCCCTAATGAACATGAACTACCACTTCATAACTTCTTTATGAAACATCATCACAAACAATGAAACATAGTGATATTTCTGATAGAAGATCAAACTAAAACATATGTCAATATCATGAAACCAATACTATGTGATATAGGCTAAAATGGAATCCACAAACTTATACAAACTTCGGAACTAAAACTCTTAGAGTTTCTAACTCAATGATTCATTAGCATGAACCTCTAAATTCTTATGATCTACTATTACAACTTGTTAAACATCTTTGGTGTAAACCTAATTAGGGCGATAACCTGGATTCATTCCCATAATAGAAAAAAATAAATAGAGACTCTTAAACATGGAATATTAAAATACATGAAATTAAATATATAATTATTTATTATTTATATTTTTTATGATTTTAACCAATAAAAATATATACCCATGTAAACATTAGCACAAATAATAAATACACATGTTCCTTTCATTTATCTATGCCCCAAAACGAGTATCAAATCATTTATTAGGTTCAATAAAATTAATTTTTTGTGCATATGATCATTGGGGAACCAAAATACCCATTCATAGTTAGTATCCATTTTTTACATCACTTACTATACATAAGTATCATAATTTACTAAACAAACCATGTAGTTCTCACATGTCTAAAACTCTTTACTCTATTATATCCCTCAACCTAAACCTTTGATACGACTCGATCATCACCATTATCCTAATGTGTACACCTCCTATGATAAAAATTAGAGAATTAATATGGTGACTAACTGAGTCTTATCTCTAGTAGTCCCCGGGGTGGTGAATAGTATAATGTTTAAAATTAATACACAAATGAGAGGCATTACCCTATTAGAGAACATGTAGAAGATACTGGGAGAGATAAGACAAATACACTAATAAAAGCCTAATTAAATAGATAAAATAAATCCCAATTAATTACATGAAATGTCTTACAAAAATAAAATGACCAGAAAGGAAACTATAAGTACAAAGAAGGTCAATTTGATATCAACCACAAAGACCAAAATCTCTTATAAAACCATGATCTAGAAATATCCCTCATTATCACTAACCCACTCTTGAAGAGAAATAAAACTATTTATATATACATAGGAAAAAAAGAATAGCATACTTAGTAGGATCCTCATTTAATCCTTTCATTCAAAAGATAATGAAAGAATACAAAATCCTAGTGAACAAAATGTGAAATAAACTCATCACCCAAATAGGTATAATAAGTTCCCAGACTCATCATGACTATCTATCACTATGTAAGGAATTAAAAAGATGATTTATTGTTGAAATAAAAAAATAAGGTTTCCCCTCAACTACATCGCCATTGGTTTTCTGCTCTACCCTTCACCACATGTTCTAATCCATCTATCTCTAAAAGAATCCAGAATAATGACACTTAGACTAAGCATCAAAACATGCACTTAGTGAATCAAATTATCCCATATTATCATCTAGGTATTCATATACAGTAACTAAGTAGTCTTAGAGACCCCCCACATATCATATGACGTGTATCATACTTCAGGTATTATACCTCAAGCCATCATATCCAATACATCGAGTAAGGTATGTTAATCCATCATAGCCGATACACATTATATCAATAATACTCATTGGTATTCAATATCTAGATATAAATGTGCGTGGAATGAATAAAATCCAGCATACCCTTTGATAGAATTATATGGGGTAACTAACCACCATTCATTCCATCACGTAATTGTACCAAGATAAGAGAGTAGGGCTAGAGAGGGAATTCATCCATCTATTATCCCACCGAGGTGTTTGGGAAAATATCCTCCCTGTGTCCACTGGGTTTTAGTCACCGTAACTGATAGGGATGGGGTAGCATATGATATCATAAAAAAATAAATGATATACTATTTCTTAAAAACACACAATGGGAAAACTCAAATCTTAGACTCAACTATAGATAATGACAGTCAGACTCTTTGTAGTCACTATTAAGAACTAGATATCCTATAATCACAAAATAATTTTAAATAGATTTATTAAATTAAATTATTTCATTAACTTTTACATTTCAATTCACATTAATTAATTAATTATCCCTTAATTAAAATTGATCCAAATTTCACATATCATAAGCCATTAGAGTGAATTCTATTCCCTCTATGCATAATCTAAATTGAGTCCTTGGTTTCTTAGGTTCATCACATTTTCATACCATCTACACCAGTATCATGTGTTATGTAATTTTTTAAACATTACTAACTCTTCCATAATTCCTGGTTCTCTTAGAAAACATCATATTCTACAACTAAAAGAGATGTAACAAATCACATCCAACTACCTCATATTGTGGGAAAAGGAATGCAGATAAACAATAAAACCAACCACCATCCATTAAATAGATTTATTCAGAAGAAAGAATACCATATTTCAAAACATCAATGGGTAATCCTATCTTCAACACATTATATCCACTCTAGTTCCATCCGAGAAACCCTCTTATATATCACCATGCATCTTATAATCACAAGAATCAACTGCTTCCACAACCTCAGTCCTCCCTACCCATATCCCACCATATGTCCCAAGCTCACCCATCCTCAGATTGTGTCCCATAACATTCAAAAGTTCACATCTTGGTCACCTCACAAGGTTGAAAGTAACAGACATAGAGAACAGGGAACCATGACCCTTAAAATATGTTATTCAGACTAATCATGTAAATGTGCTATTAGGACCCCAAACTCAAGGAATTCCTCCTTCATAAGACAATAGTCACTCTTAGACAAAAAAAATGTATTCATAAAACAAACCATATTTATTCCATCAGGAATTAAATGAATCATTTTTATAGGTCCCATCTCTGGAAACCTAAGTTGTCATCTATATATATCTGTTAAATTAACTAAAATTAACATTCTTTAATTTTATAGAATTAAAAATCTATATGAATTATAATTTATTAACATTCCCCTTTAATATCATTATCATGAAAAATAAATCTATCATTATGTTCTTAATAAATTCCATTAACACATGGAATATATTTTTTAACTAAACATGCATACCTGAAACAATTTTATTACCATCGAATTATTAGAAACTATGGATTAATAATAAAAAAATATTCTTTAATTAGAAAATTCTAAAAAAATTACCATTAAATTATTTCCCATTTTTATCAATTAAACATCCTAAACTAGGTATAACATCATTATGAACATATAATATAATTGATAACATGCTATCTAAAAAATTAACAAGCAAACCATTTTCACGGGAAAGGTAATGACATGTGATATGTTTCTGTAATCTATTTTCATTCATAAATATATTTTAAAATTTACTATGCTAATCCCACCACTATCCAAAGGTATAAAATGAAGACATTTTATGACTTTCATGTAAAATAAAGTAGAATCAATCAACTGCCAACCTAAAGCATAAATATAATGACCCACTCTTTTCATTCAAAATTATTACATAAAAATATATTCATATTCATATTTCCCAAAACCAGATTAGATTCATATGGGTTTTGTTTCATTGGAAACATTTAAACAAAAAAAACCAGTTCATAAAATGTCCACATAATCTCCTGCTTACTCTTTCATAACAATAACCCTTTGACTTGTAATATTTAATACCTTCTTTCATATCCTGGGGAAAATAAATAAAGGAAGTGGGATAGATCACATTCCCGGTAAGGGTAAAAAGGTAGATATATAACATGATAACAAGTTCGTTACCATAACATTTGAAAATAATAACCTTTATAAAAAAGGTCATAATCTTGAGTAATGGATCAAATCATATATGTTCATAAGACCAGAATCATAAAATGACATTAGAGAGTATTATTTTCATAAGTCAAAGAATTTTGGAATATACAGAAGCATAGAAAATAATTTCATTATTAGATAAGTCTCTTTGGAAAAACTACCATAGTGGAATTGGTTTAGCTACAAAACCATTAGAGTAGCCAAAGTTATCTCCCAAGACTATCATAATGGATTGGGTTTACTCCCCCAACCAACGAAGTATGCAAGGTTCAGTCCCCTGACTATCAAAATAGATTTATTTTACACCATAAACCATCATATCAGATACAGTACTTTTTTAAACCTATTTCAATTCCCATTATCATACTATCTTACTAAACTTATTTCACTTCACATTTTAGTCTGGTCTTACAGAATTGATTTCACTTCTTGTTTCAGTCATATCTTACATAACCAAGTTCATATCCCATTTCAGTTATGCCTATATAATAAAATATAGATCATTAACTAATGAAGTATAGGTTCATATAGGTCCCACCCATCATTGGATAAAATATAACAATCATCAAATACTAATAACCATACATATGTGTGCCAAAAAAATAAATCATATCAGAACTAATGAAAATTAATTCAGTTTCATAAACATTTCATCACAAACTAACAAGTGGTAATGAAATAGATTTCATAAATATCATTCCATCATAAACTAAAACCAACCATAAAATGAATATGTTTTGATTTATAGAATAATATCTACATTAAATCAAAAGTTACATCAAATAATGTTATCTTAGATGAAAATAATTTTTAATTATTTCTTGAAATAATTATTGAGTAATACCTCTTTTCTATTTTGAATGTATTCTTTTAAAAACATTACACAATTATAAAATAAACCATTTTCATTGAAACTAAAATTTTACTATTTTAAAGGAATATTCAATGAATTAAAACATCATGGTGATTAAAAAATACACTCATGCTGTATGAGTTATAAAAAAAATTCCTTACATATTTTTATGGAAAAATCATAAATAACATCACTTAGAAAATGAAAAAAATAATCATTTCAAACTATTCAATAAAAATTAAAACATGATTATATTTGAATTTAAAAATTATATGAGAGTAAAAAATAAATTTTTAGAAAACATTTTAGATAGCATGGGCATGGAAAAAAGAGTGTTTTAAGGGAAACATTAAAATGATAATTTTTAAATGAAAACACATTATAAATATCATATATTTGATGTGAGAATTAATAAAATTAATCAATTATGTGTATTCACATTAAATACAGATAAAAAATTAGAAACAAAACATAGTATCATAAAAAAGTCATCCCATACATAGGAATAACATGAAATAATCAATTATATAGAACTTTAACTAGAATAATTGAAATTGGGTTAATAATTCCATTACCACTTTGTAATTAGTCAAATCATGTTCCATATAAAAACACTAATTATCAAACAAAACATTAAATAACATTATGTAAATGATATTTAAGATATTATATATCAATGTGAAGTATATAAACCACAAATAATAAATAAGTGGTGAATAATTAATATATATAAAATAAGATAAAGTGAGAGGAGAAAACCTTACCTCATCCATTCCTTTAGTTTATCATACTTTAAAATCCTCTTAAATATCACCTCCATGAAGGATACTATAAATACCATGAAAATGGTTACTAGGTGAGATCAGAAGCACTTTTACATGGTGATATATGAGAGGAGAGTGTTTTTAAGAAAATTTAGGAGATTAAAGTTTTTTTTGTAGAAATGGGGTGGTGAGGGTGGTATTTATACTTGATGAGGGGTGGTATTTATACTTGAAGAGGGGTTGTTTTAAGTGATTAGATAATGGTTATTTTATATTTATTGCCAACTAAATTGAGATTACATTAATTAAAAAAACATAGATTGATTATTAACATTATAAATGTTGTTTGTGGTCGATAAAAATATCAAATACCCATTTAATGTTTTATTTTTTTATCTATTTTATTCTTTTACCTTTTAACGAAAACATTTTTAGTTATGTTACCTATATTGTAGTAAATATTTCTTTACCATGATAAAAATATTATGATTAAAAATAAAAGTGAACTTATAAACTAATTTGAACCTTTTAATTCCAATTATTGAATCAAGTTTAACAAATTCAATTCAAATAATTTGAAATTTTATATTTAAAATTAATCTTATATATGAGAGGAGAAGGCTGGTTTTTTAACTAGAAATGTTCACGCATTTAAAATATTTTTATATGAAAATTCCATATTAAAATTATTCTAATGACCTAAATTGGATTAATATATATATAATTTATCTAATTTAACTATACAAAAAATTAAAAATATAATTTATCCTTATAAATTATTTAGATGAAAAGTCTGTTTTTTATTAAAATTCAGTATTTCTCATTACTCATTCAAAAATGAAACTTACTAGAAACCATAAAAAATAGCCTTAAGATACATTATTAAATTATTCATTCAAAAATGAAGTTTATTTTTTAAAATAAATTTTATAAATGTTCCAAAATATGGTTTAAAAAAGGTGTGCAATTAAAATATGACAAATTTATCTTTTATTAAAATTTATATTTTTATGGATAGAATTGGTTATATTCTTATCTTAAGAATATAAATATTAATGAATGATTTTTAAAAAAAATCAGTGTATAACATATAAATTTCTTTAATATATTTCAATAATGGTGATTAATTTAATTTATTAATATAAAATTCCATTTTTGGCATAAAAAAGGATTTTTATAAAAACACATACTTTGTGTTCAATTTGTTTTTATATTAATATATAATTAATTAGAAACTAATGAATTAATTTTATAAACATGTATATACTATATTTTCATAATTTATTTAATCTCATTCATTCATGCTATTCTAATAGATAAGTGATAATGGTTGTTTTAGAATAATAATAGTTTGGAGTTCGTTTATGATCAGTGTTTTTTGAAAAGTAATATATCAAAGAGATTAAATGTAATTTTTCTAAACAATCTTTATAGAAAATCATAGTTTGTTACATTCCACCATCCATAAAATGAATTTTTACCTCAAAAATCATTATTTGGATATGAATAGATGAGGATACCTTGACCTCATCACATCCACACGTTCCCACATAGATTCCTCAATTTGGTTGTTTCTATACACAAAAATTAACCAGGGTAGTTGAATTCATTCATAGAATGCCATCTCTATTATAAAGAATCTATACTAGTTTATAAGAAATATATTTTCCTAGTTGTATAAGCTCTTATTTTAGTAAATTTAAAGAATCAAATATTTTATTCCTTAAAAAATATTATGGAACACATCATGAACCTTGGAGATATTTGGTGGATAAGAAAATCAATGATATACCATCTCGATAAGGTCAAAGATTTTAAACAAAATAAATCCTCTAAAATTTATAATTGGACATAGAAAATAAAAGGTTTATATTTGAGATTTCATTTTTAGAAAACATACATAATAAAAATGGTCAGTAAAACATCCACTAAAAAATAGGTAAAGTAAATAGTGATGGTCACCACTAAACTATCGTTCTGATTAAGATAACATTAGATGAAAGTGAAAAGATGGACCTGGAAGAGAATTATAAATATCATTTTATAATGTAAAATGATAGATATATGGTAATTATAATGTTAATAACCACAGTACATACACCATATAGGTTTGAAAAATGTCATTAATGTCATCATAAATGATAATAATATGATAACATGTTATTTAAAAATAATTTTATAGGATATAGTTACATGATTTCCTCTAAAAAGTGAAATTTCACTCTTTTTTTATTCATTTATCAATCTTTTATTCCTTTCGTACTCCAATAAATGAATTTGAAATTATAATTCCTACAGAACTAGAGGATAATAAGATCAAAAAATGTATGAAAAGTAATTCCTTATATCTCTAGTTATCAGAAAAAATTATTAGCACATATTATTCAATACTCAAAAATATTAATATTATTATGTCACACCAAGACCATGTTTTTTCTTTTACATTATTTTTCTCTTGGCATTGGATTCTTTGGTTGAGTTTCATGTTGATTTCCTGGTGATAATTATAGTGTTTTTGGGCTTTCATATGACTTTTAAACATGTGCATGGTTTGTTTTCATGGTTTGGTGGTTAACCATGTAGCCTGTTAAGGATGAGGTAATTTTCAGTTCTTTTTCACCCTTAATGGTAATACTGTCATGGGCTTCACACGTTTTTATACAAATTGTGTAAGTCTATAGAGAATCATTGAGGTGCCTTTTTGTGGTCGTGGACAAGGCACATGACTTCCATACAGTTAGGGGAAAAAATGCAGCTTGAGTGAAGGGAGGATCTATAATTTTACAAAGACAACCTATATGATTTCCACATGGTTTTCTAAACATAGTATAAAAAAATATCGGTGTTTATTCTCTCTACTAGGGAATATACAATTGGTTTGTAGTATGGGTAACCATGCGGCCATACCATGTGATCTTCCCAGATCATTAAAAACACAAAATTACCATATTTATCCTCTTATTTTTTAACCCTAAATTGGGTTCCTCCTAAATTTAAAAACCTAGGTGCATCTCTGGTTCTCCAAATACCCTCATCTCTTTCCCCCCATCCTCCATTGAAGCTCCCTTAAGGTTCCTAGTGTGATCCGATAATCTCTTGGTCCTTGTTCTTCATTCTTCGAATATTTCATTGTGTGCACACACCATTGTGGAAGGTGTTTCAATTATTTTAATTATCTATACATTTAATTTATGCATCACCATTCCAAAAATAATGTTCTAAAGGTGTTATTCATTATTGTTGTGTTTTTCTATAATTTTTTATGTCAATTCAATGAAAATGGGTTTCAAAGAGTATTTCTTAAAGGGTGACTATATAAATATGTACGAAATGTGTTCAATGAAATTCCACTTTGAATTTTTAAATTAAATTTTGGTTTTATTAAATTTTTATAGCCTTATTTTTGTTTTTTCAACTTGTTTGGTTGTGAATTTTGGTTTTTTTTGTGGTTTGGGTGACTATTTTGGTATATTATTCCTTTGTGGACCATTGTAATTGATAAAAGACTCCTTGTTTTATTCAAATTAAATTCTTGGTAATTTATGGCTTTCACATAGTGTTTTATTTGATGTTAAAACATCCATATGATCATGGGGTACACGTATTGATATCCCCAAAAATGTTAATAGATTTTTTTGGAACCCCCCTTGAATCTGGTTTTCAAAACATTTCACCTTATTCATTTCATCCTTATGCATATTCTTTGTAAATAGATCATTATAAAACATCAAGAGGATCTAAAATGGTTTCATGGTTCCCAAATAACCTCAATGTGGTTTTTCAAATTTTATTCTAAATGTTTCTATGTTTGTCTTCTTGGAATATAGTTTGGTAACAAAATGTGTTAATGGCCCATTTAGAAACTTTCTGGCTAGTTTTTCATTCGCCCATTGTTTTGAAAAAATTATTTGGAAGTGGTTTGGAAATATAAGTTTTAAGGATCGATTGGTAATTTGTGGTATTTTTGTAATTTATACTGTAACTCAATTGATTTAAAGTCCCTATTGGATATTTTAAATTGTTTTTTTGTTACATAAACCTCTATGGAGGGCTCTATAAGGAGAGGGTCATCACATAGGTGGTATCAGTGTTTGGGATAATAAAGCATGATTGACATGGATTTTGTCTACTCTATGAATATGAAGAACTCCCAAAAATACTATTATCATGTGATTCATGGGTTCAATAAATATGTTCGAGTGCAATTTTTTTATCGACCATGGATTTATTGGTTAGTTCCCCCTGGATTTTCTAAGTGGATAGGTGGGACATAAACTATATTTGTTAGATTAGGTAGGCCAGTTGGTTATTGACAATGAAGATGCACAATACACTGAAAGTTGTGTCTAATCTAAGTACATTAAGATATTTTATCTAGATATGATTAGGATATTTCTATGATTATCTATTTGTATGTTCATGTTGGTTGTTTATTATTCTTGGTTACCACTTCCACTATTATATCCATCTCTGTAATTGGATTGATTTTCTTAAGTTTCAAATTCTTGATCTATTTTTATTATTTTCTAGTTTACTACCTTTTTATTACCTATTTAGGATTCTTCTTTGGGTTTCATTTTTAAATTAACATGTTTTAAAATGGAAATATTTTAAAAAGGAAATTGGTGTATGTTATTTAGAAAAATTGATATTTATCTAAATATTTTTTTTGTTATTTAAATTATAAAAACTGATTTTATATAAGTATTTTTCCAAATAGTGTTTTGAAATATTTTGGGAAATTATATGAATGGTCTTCATGGTGATTACATAAAAATTTGTTCATGATCACACCCTACTTGTGCTACTTAGTGTCTGCAGACCTAAGCTATTTTTTAGGTACAGATTCCGAGTTGAGGATTCATATGGACGAGTTGTATTGTGGATGGTGGTGACTAAAAGGTAATGTTGATATTATTCCATAAGTTTTTTGGTTTAATTTTCCTTTTTAGTTTCTATTTTTTCATTTGTTTTTTTATTTGGATTAGTTTTGCAGTTATCGATATTCTATTCTTATTGGTGTCTTTTTTATAGTCCATTTTTTCTATTTGATCCTAGTTTTTATTGGGGAAAATAATACCCTATTGGGTTCTCATTGATGAATAGCTCTAGTCAAAAACCTAGTAGGATCGAGAATGCTTCTCAGGCCTTATTGTGGACCGGGTCAGATATTGGGTTGGATTGTAGTCGAGAATAGTTCATGAAAACATGGAATCATAGAAGACCTACTTTATTTATTAAGTTAGGTATATTTAAGATTATGATCGTTAGGAATTGATAGGTAGGAAAGGGACGGTTTTCATTAACACTTACTCTTCTTGAGCCTCAAGTTTCCTAAGGTAGTCTGGGATTTGAGCCTTTGTTTAGTTTTGTGTATATAGTGACTCACAATGTATGTGAGCTGGTTGTACATAGAAATCTTGCATGGTGGGGGGAATCATGTAATCCTGAGTAAATGAATCAAGGTATTCCTAATTATTTATTGTTTCTTATGGTATTTTCCACCAAAACATGTGATTGGGTTTTACATCATTGTTAGTTCCATATCCCAGGTATTTTGTGTGTGTTTACTTTTTGTATGGATTTGGTCAACGTGTATGAATTTTGAAATAAAAAATGGTTTTTGAAAAGATTATTTTGAAATGAAAATGGTTTTCTAGTCATGGAGTTATTTTTAAGGTAAGTAATTGTGTGTGAGTTGGTATTTGAAATGGGTTTTTGTAATGGGAAGGTGTCCTTGTGGAAAAATCAGTTTTGGTCATGAAATTGAATTGGTGGTTTTGAAGGAGGACTGTGGTTTTATTTTGTAATGTCTGGGATATTAGTTTGGTTTTAGGATTTGTATGTTCTTTTTGGAGGATTTTTGGATGGATGTGGTTTTAGTATTTGTCTATTTGTATCATAAAGAGAATGCTTCTAAGAAAAGACCCAGAGGTTTCTAATGAGTTTCGTCTAGTTGTTTTCCCTTCCAAGACTCAATGTTGAGTGATTGAATCATTATATTTCTAATTGGTTCACTTAGTTCATGGTTATTGTGTTCCATTTGAGGTAGCATAATCGATTGATAATGTTGAGGACGTCTGTAGGTCATTGGGAACTCCTGTGGTCATGAGGGTATGAGTTGTTTTTTGTTCATTCGATGGTCTGTCGTTGGATTGGTGGGGGATGACCATCCCATAATATTAGAATTATGGAATGTATTATTAAGATTTTAAAACCAATTTTATCTAATGGTTAATTCTATAGGAGGATAATTGTAACACCCCAAGATTTTCTAAAAAATATTCTTTTTAATTTCATTGATGTCTTGTGATATACGCTACACCAAAAGAAGCTTGCAATAAACGCATCCTTGACGTGGCTTGCATTACACGCAATTCCGACCTTCCACGATAGCGTGTGTTGTATGCAATATTGAGTTTTACTAAACAATGATATTTTATATAAACTAGCCGTTATGAATAGTAATACCTACTTTTTGAAATTTTATAAATTTTATCTTTCGAAATGGACTACATTTTTGGTTTTGGAATATCGAAATTAGCCGAGGGTGAATTTTTGTTATTTTTCTAAAAACATTCAATTTTTGATAAATAGTGAAAACACTGGGTTACTATTTAAAAACAAAATTTTTATTTAAATAATTATTTATTTTATTTAAATTTATTTTAGGTAAAAATAGATACATAATACCTAAATAAGTTCAATGTAATTCATTGGAGTCATTTTATAATAATTTTCGATATATAAAAATTTTATTCAACTTTTCACCATCTTTTACCTACCTCGTAGGAGCTTTTTGCAAACTTACATAAAAATTAATTTTACCGCTTCTGTGAGTGGAATTTCAAAGATCCAGGAGACACCGTTAATATAAATGAGTAAAATGTTGTTCAATAAGATAAAAATAATTTTTGGTGAATAGTAACTTTTTACTTTTATTTACCGCGGTTAAAAGTAAATAGGGTAATTAAGGGTAAAAATGATATTATTATTACCCTAACACATGTCTTAGTTCTATGGGATAAGTTTAATTAGACCATAAAAAATCTTAGGAATAAAATATTTCCCTTGAGGTCCACTTGGATTAGATTCGGACATTTATTATTATTTTATTTAAAGAAGAGTTAAAATAGTTAAAATCAACGTTTAATAACTAAATTTTTTTTAATATAAGGTTATACATAAGATAAATTTGACTATAAATTTTTATTATAACAATAAAAAGATTTCATACATAATGGTATTTTATTTATAATTTTTATACATTAAATAAGTTAATTTATTTATGACACAATGATGATGCAATAATTACCTTATTAATGAAATATTAACATAATTGATGTTATAAATAACCAAATAAATGTAATTTTAAACTTTTTATGAATTAAAAAAATTTAATAGGTTAATATGACATGTTTTTATTAATTTAATTAACTTTTTTTGAACTAATAATGCTGTTATGAGTTTAAAAAAAATCAACTAACAAATAGTGTCAAAATTTACATAAAATAGTTTTTAAAACAAATATTATATTATTAATTGTAATTTTATTCTTAAAAATCTAAGGTTTGGAAAAATTAATTTAATAAAGATATATATATTAATAATGAACCACTTAAGTTTCTTTTGGCTTGTTATAGTAAGTTTATTAACCATATAGTGTAAGAAAACAAAAAGACACGTTAAAAGTTAAATTATTTAGCTTAGAGTTAAATCTAAAAAATAAGGATAAAATAGTAACCTAAACTTGTCTAAAATATATTGGTTGAGATTATTCCGACCCATACCCACCTTAGCTTCAAAATAAATCAATTTGGAGCTATTAAAAACCGATTATGACTTTATTATAAAATAATATTTTAAGTTTTCCTAAGGTGCCCATCTCCTCCCTTATAAAAAGGTCACCCCTTCCCTCTTCTCTACACACCCTTTTGAGCCTTGAAGCTCGGCCAAACCCTAACCATTCCCCTTCTTCACTTCCCTATAAACATTTTATAGGTTTTTGTATTCTCAAAAGACCAACTCTACTTCTTTAAGAGGAAGCATAAAAATGTGCGTCGAAGAAGAGACAATATCTTCTTCAGATTCTCTCAAGTTTATTTATTCTTATACTTCTTATTATTCAGTTGTTTAATTATAAAGTAATAAAATAAGTATCACTAATATACTGATATGTTATTATAAATATTAAACAACCCCATTTCACCTTCTATCCATCCTACGGAAAATGAAATCACCGTGCGTGTGTACGTACGGAATATCGTCTCCTTGTCGTGGTGTAATCTGTTTTTCCACCACCACCTTACTTGGATGGGTATAATGGTGTAAATAATATCTATATATGATTATTATAACATCATACTAATTCTAAGATATTATATCATCCACTACAATTCCATTAAATAAATATGGGAACGATATCATCGCTCGTGCGTACGTACGGATTACCGTCTCCACGACGCGATGAGATTCATTTTCCATGTTAACAATTCAAGAATGATTATAAATTATATATAATAAGTAATCATGAAATGTTTGAAATAATCATGATACTGTATTTATGTATATATATATATGTATGCCATCTACTTAATTCCATTCAATTCAATCAGGAAACGAAAAACAGTGTTCATGCGTACATATAGTCTACCGTCTCCATGAAAGGCGTATTTCATTCCATTTATCAATCTATTATATATATGTATATTATGAATATATATTATATATAAATCATGTTTTAAATTCTGTAATTAAGTAATCATGATCTATGTAATCATATTAATAATTACAAGTCAAAAAATGGACTATAAATGAAACGATTTTACCCAAAACGATGCTTTAACATGGAATTGACAAATGAACGGATAATAAAAGTCGTAAGTGAATCATATATGATATCATAAATAATATTATGGTACTGTTAAAAGTTAATAATATGTTTAAACCCACTATATAATAGTCTCAGACACATACGGAAGAAATTGGACATAGGTAAGGGATAATTATTCCAATCTCATTCTTATCTGAGATTGTTTATTCGTAAGTATTTACTGGGGTTATGTTTATTATCCATGACCATATGTTCTCAAAATGTTTTCATAAATTTTTTACTTTTTTCCATGTATGCTTAAATTCATTTTTACCCTTTTTTTACTTTTACCACATCGTATGGGAGGAATCTTTCTTTTTTTTACAATACAAGGTACTTTTTGACTTTTCCGAAAATAGTACGAGAAGAATGTTTTTTAACATATACGGAATGAATGGGTTTTTACAGTTTTATAAAGCCTTATTTTCATGAATCTTACTCTACAATATTTCATGACTATTTTCAAAAAAATCATTTTCTTTGAAATTTGCATGGCATTTTGTGAAAAAAAATGATTTTGAAAAAGAAATGATATTTTCCTCAAGAATTCATTTCAAGTGTTTTATCAAAACCATTTTCCATATAAGATGGAATTATATCATATGTGTATGTTTCAAGTATAATTTCTCAATGATTTACATGGTTTCACTTTTCTTTTGATGAAATGATATCTATTTTTTTGTATGCATTATGTTATGATGGGATGATGTTTATGAATCCCATTATATAATTTGGGTAATGATGAATGATTAATGTTCATGTTATTGCACAAGTAAGAATGATTTCATTATGAGATGGTTGGGACCTATATCTCCCTCTAATGCATTGGGTAAGGATTTATATCTCAAGAGATAGACATGGTTGGAATGGTAAGTTAATCCGGTTCAGTGATACAGGACTGGAACGAGGAGTGAACTCGATTCAGAAAGGGACTTTGTCCACTAAGATGGTCTTGGTAGAAATTCCTTGGCTACTATGGAAATCATATCATGTGATTAATGTTATTATACAATTACAAGTTCAATTTCCAAGCTATTTTATCATGATTGATGTTCCATTATGATCTATGCCTTACATACAACCATGTTTTATGTCATTGCTCAAAATTTTGATGTTTAAACATTATGTTCAAGTTTTTATGTTCAAATGTATATGGTTTGTTTTATTTTCTCCATGCATACCCTTACTGAGCATTTGAGCTCACCCTTTATATGTTTTCTTTTCCCTAGGATATAAAGAATGGTTTTAGGTAAGAAAACAAAAGGGGAAGATCTTTATGGGAGATGTTGAAGATCTTTCACCACGATTAGAATATTATGTTTCGAGTTTCCAAAGACACTAAAATATTACAGTCCTTGTGTGTTTGTTATTGTTATGTATTAAGTATTCTGAAAAAGTAAATTAATTTCAATGTACGTCATGCTTTGGGTCTCTACAGTTGGCATTAGAGGAAAGGTTTAGTCAACCTTTAGAAACTAGGATCCGAGAACTTTAGTGAGATCCCTAGAGATATTTCTGAGGTATATCTAGGGATGTCCCTAAGGTTAAGTATAATTATAGGTTATAGTCCTAGAATTACAGTAACGATATTAGAATTAAACCTAAGATGTTCGATATTGAAGTTACTCCCCCTTGATTATGATTTTGGCCTCTCACACTATTCTTTTTGGGTTTTAGAAAATGGCTGGAAACAGGAAGATTCACGATAATGGAGGATATGATGGACAATGGAATGATATTCTTCATGAGCAACCAAATGAAATTGGATCTGGAAGTTAACATATCATCATTATTCCTAATCATAAATCTCATAATATGATCAATAATCTCAACATTGGTAAGTTTCCCGACTCATCTAGTGAGAGAAAGATGGAGTTTCATGATGATTATATAGGAAAGAACGTTCAATTTCCCTCATGTAAATCATGTGGGAAGAGGCATCAGGTAGAATGTTTCAAAGGAACTGGAAGATGCTTTGGGTGTAGAAAAGAAGGACACAAAGCTAGTAATTGTAAGGGAAAAGGTTCATTTAACACCATGGACATGGATAATGGTATTTCTAAGATATCAACAATGGTTAAATTTTTTAAATGTGGAATGTATGGGCATTATGCAAACCAATGCCCTAAAGGAAAAATCTCATAAAGAGAATCAGCATGGTCATATGGGTAGTATTTATATGGATGATGATGAAGAGACTACAAATGATATATGAGATGGAAGAAATGATGAAGCTCGGTCAGTGGTTTAAGAAGGTAGTGTACGATTGTATGTTTATCAAGAATAATGTATGGTACTATGGAATAAAGAAAAATCTACGGATTGTTACACTGTTTCCTTTGCTTCTGTTTTGAAAGTATATGTCAAATGGTACTCATAATTGTGAAAGGTTATTCAAATATTTTTGTAAAGCACCTAATATGCGCATAAATAAGGGATAAAGAAATAATAAAATGTTTGATAGTATTAATGAGCTCATGACTAATATAAGGAAAAAGTGATATCATGGTTTGAGTATATAGAATGTTTGGGATTTTGGTATATAGAAAGAGTAACCTTGTGACAGAATTCATGTTTTCACTATGGTTCAAGAGAATACATGATAAAGGTATTCACATGTTTGGATTGTGACCAACAAGATATATCGTTTGATATATGGGGGATAAATGATGGTATTCACATGCTCGGTAGATGATATTTCTAGTAACTATTTTTTATACTATGAGCTTGGACAGAAGTATTTTGGATCAGCCTAAAGATTGGAATGAATTAATTTAGACATAAGAATGTATTGTTTAAGTCTAGAACTTTTTTTTCTATTTTATTGCAGGAATGTTATTATAATGTAGTTTAAAAAAAAGGATAACCTGCAGGATGGGTGACAACTCGTCGCGTCAGACAAGGCTGTGGGAATCGAACCCACAAACGAAGTGCGACAGGCCTACAGGAAGTCCCTGGTTAGTAGAAACTAGTTTTATTAAGCAGTATGCTAGATGAAGTATAAGTTCATTTTTGAAATCATATACAATTAACCTCACAATAGATGGACTTATGTATATTTGATAACTTTTTCTAACCTTTTGTTTGAGACATATGGAATGACCCATCATTCTATCACATGATCTGCTAACACTTCATTAATAAAAAATTAAACTTCATTTCTTTAAGAGATAAGGTGGAAATTGTTCAAGGCACGAACAATGGTGAGATTATACCGAAATAAAGAAAGTACTTCTTCTAATTCAAATTCTTCAACTTTCGGGAAATGATCTTGAAAACCAAAAATTTTGTCCTTGTGTCCTTATATCTGAAGAATTAGATGGTAACTTAGATCATCAAAAATTTATGGCTTTTTGATTTTTGGCTTTTTTTATAGCTATTTCCTCTACCACTCTTCATCAAAACATGATGGTTAGATTTTTTTTTCATATCCATATTTTCACCTATGTTCTCCTATGTGGAAACCCAGTGATGAGTTAATTTGGGTAACTTTTATGTTTCTTACATTAATTTTTAAAACTGGATTTTATTATTCCTTTTTACGATGTGGGTTTCTATGAAAGAAACTTTCAAGTAGTAAACCATTTAAAACCCCGACGAATTTTGAGGGCGAAATTCATTTTAAGGGGGGTAGAATGTAACACCCCAAGATTTTATGAAAAATATTTTTTTTAATTTAATTGATGTCTTGTGATGTATGCTACACCAAAATGATATTACACTACACTCACCCCTAACATGGCTTGCATTACACGAAATCACGACCTTCCACGATAGCATGTGTTGTATGCAATACTGAGTTTCACTAAACAATGATATGTTATATAAACTAGCCATTATGAATAGTAATACCCACTTTTTGAAATTTCATAAATTTTATCTTTTGAAATGGAATCCATTTTTGGATTCGGAATATCGAAATTAGCCAAGGGTAAATTTTTGGTATTTTTCGAAAACTTTCAATTTTTGATGAATAGTGAAAACACTAGGTTACTATTTAAA
The DNA here is from genome assembly GCA_963277665.1 of Viscum album. Lineage (NCBI taxonomy): Eukaryota > Viridiplantae > Streptophyta > Magnoliopsida > Santalales > Viscaceae > Viscum > Viscum album. The sequence continues at coordinate 761,151,128 of OY728147.1, forward strand.
AACCGAATTTTTATTTAAATAATTATTTATTTTATTTAAATTTATTTTGGGTAAAAATTGATACATAATACCTAAATAAGTTCAATTTAATTCATTGGAGTAATTTTATAATAATTTTCGATATATAAAAATTTTATTGAACTTTTCACCATCTTTTACCTACCTCCTAGGAGCTTTTTGAAAACTTACATAAAAATTAATTTTACCACTTCTGTGAGTGGAATTTTGAAAATCCTAGAGACACAGTTAATATCAAGGAGTAAAATTTGGTTCAATAGGTTAAAATAATTTTTGGTGAATAGTAACTTTTTACTTTTATTTACCGTGGTTAAAAGTAAATAGGGTAATTAAGGGTAAAAATGATATTATTATTACACTAAAACATGTCTTAATTCTATTGGATAAGTTTAATTTGACCATAAAAAACCTTAGGAATAAAATATTTCCCTTTAGGTCCACTTGGATTAGATTAGGACATTTATTATTATTTTATTTAATGAAGAGTTAAAATAGTTAAAATCAAAGTTTAATAACTAAAACATTTTTAATATAAGGCTATAAATAATATAAATTCGACTATAAATATTCATTAGAAATATAAAAAGATTTCCTACATAATGGTATTTTATTTATAATTTTTAGACATTAAATAATTTAATTTATTTATGACACAATGATGATGTGGTAATTACCTTATTAATGAAATATTAACATAATTGATGATATAAATACCCAAATAAATGTAATTTTAGACTTTTTATGAATTACACTATTTTTATAGGTTAATATGACATGTTAGTATTGATTTATTTAACTCTTTTAGAATTAATAATGCTGTTATGATTTTCCAACAAATCATGTACCAAATAGTGTCAAAATTGACATAAAATAGTTTTTAAAACAAATACTATATTATTAATTGTTATTTTAGTTTTAAAAATCTAAGGATCGGCCAAATGAATTAGATAAGGATATATATATTAATAATTAACCACTTTGCGTTCTTTTTTATTGTTATAGTATGTTTATTAACCATATAGAGTAAGAAAACCAAAAGACATGGTAAAAGTTAAATTATTTAACTTAGAGTTAAATCTAAATGATAAGGATAAAATAGTAAACTAAACTTGTCTAAAATATATTAGTTGAGAGGATTTAGACCCATACCCACCTTATATTTGAAATCAATCAATTTGGAGCTGTTAAAAACGGAATATGACTTTATTATAAAATAATATATTAAGTTTTTCTAAGGTTCCCCTCTCCTCCCTTATAAAAATGGAACCCCTTCCCTCTTCTCTTTACACCCTTTTGAGCCTTGAATCTCGGCCAAACCCTACCCATTTCTCTTATAAACTTCCCTAGAAATATTCTGGAGGTTTTGTTATTCTCAAAATACCAACTCTACTTTTTTAAGAGGAAGCATAAAGGAGGTGCGTCGAAGAAGAGGTATTCTCTTCTTCCGATTCTCTCATGTTTATTTCTTCTTATACTTCTTCTTATTTAGTTGTTTCATTATAAAGTAACAACATAAATATCACAAATATACTGATATGTAATTATAAATATTAAACAACCCCATTTCACATTCTATCCATCCTATGGAAAATGAAATCACTGCGCGTGCGTACATACGAAATACCGTCTCCATGCCGTGGTGTAATCCGTTTTTCCACCACCACCTTACTTGGATGGGTATAATGGTGTAAAGAATAACTATATATGATTATTATTACATCATACTGATTCTAAGATATTATATCATCAACTAGAATTCCATTCAATAAATATGGGAACGATATCCTCGCTCGTGCGTACGTACGGATTACCATCTCCACGACGCGATGAGATTCATTTTCGATGTTAACAATTCAAGAATGATTATAAAGTATATATAATAAGTAATAATGAAATATATGAAATAATTATGATACTGGATTTATGTATATATATATGTATTTCATCTACTTAATTCAATTCAATTCAATAAGGAAATGAAAAACAACATTCATGCATACGTACGGCCTACCGTCTCCATGAACAGTGTATTTCATTCCATTTATCAATCTATTATATATATGTATATTATGAATATATATTATGTATAAATCATGTTTTATATTCTGGAATTAAGTAATCATGATCTACATAATCATATTAATAATTAAAAGTCAAAACATGGACGATAAATGAAACAATTTTACCCAAAACGATGCATTAACATGGAATTGACAAATTAACAGATAATATAAAGTCGTAAGTGAATCATATATGATATAATAAATAATATTATGGTTCTGTTACAAGTTAATAATATGTTTAAACCCACTATACATGATTCTCTGACACATACTAAATAAATTGGACATAAGGTAAGGGATAATTATTCTAGTCTCATTCTTATCTGAGATTGTTTATTCTTAAGTATTTACTGGGGTTATGTTTATTATCCATGTCCATATATTCTCAATATGTTTTCATAAATTTTTTACTTTTTTCCATGTATGTTTAAAGTCATTTTTACCCTTTTTTTACTTTTACCACATCTTATGGGAGGAATCTTTCTACTGTTTACCATACGAGGTACTTTTTGACTTTTCCGGAAAAAGTACGAGAAGAATATTTTTTTAACTTATATGGCATGGATGGATTTTTACAGTTTCATAAATCCTTATTTTCATGAAGCTTACTCTACAATATTTTATGACTATTTAAAAAATATACTTTTCTTATAAATTTTCATGGCATTTTGTGAAAAGAAAATGATTTTGAAAAAGAAAGGATATTTTCCATAAGAATTCATTTCAAGTGTTTTATCAAAACCATTTTCCATATAAGATGGAATTATTTCATATGTGTCTGTTTCAAGTATAATTTCTCTATGATTTACATGGTTTCAATTTTATTATGATGAAATGATATCCATTTTTTGTATGGATTATGATATAATGGGATGATGTTTATGAAACCCATTTTATAATTTTGTTAATTATAAATGATTAATGTTCATATTGTGGCACTAGTAAGAATGATTTAATTATGAGATGGGTGGGACCTATATCTTTCTACAATTCATTACGTAAATATTTATATCTCATGAGATAGAAATGGATGGAATGGTAAGTTAATCCAGTTCAGTGATATAGGATTGGTATGAGGAGTAAACTCGATTCAGAAAGGGACTTTGTCCACTAAGATGGTCTTGGCAGCAATGTCGTGGCTACTATGGAAATCATATCATGTGATTAATGTTTTTCCACAATTACAAGTTTTATTTCCAAGTTATTTTATCATTATTGATGTTCCATTATGGTCTATTCCTTACGAACTTCCATGTTTTATGTCATTGCTCAAGATTTTTATGTTTAAACATTATGTTCATGTTTTTATGTTCAAATGTATATGGTTTGTATTATTTTCTTCATTCTTACCCTTACTGAGCATTTGAGCTCACCCTTTATATGTTTTATTTTCCCCAGGATATAAATAATGTTTTAGGTAAGAAAAAAAAGGGGAAGATCTTTATGGGAGATGTTGAAGATCTTTCACCACGATTAGAATATTATATTCCAAGTTTCCAAAGACACTAAACTATTATGGTCCTTGTGTGATTGTTATTGTTATGTATTAAGTATTATGATAAAGTAATGTAATTTCTATGTACATCAAGATTTGGGTCTCTACAATAATGAAAATAAAGTGTCAAATATATTGAGTATTTATAAAGGTCAATAAATGGTGAAGGCTTTAGTTAATCACCTTAAAAACATGGTTTCCATTTCCTTGGAGGTAGCATTAAAGGATCAGATGAAGGTTTGCCTATTACATTGGGTTATTTATCCAATGCTCAAGGATATATTTATCACATCCAATGAAATTATATTTGAGAATTTAGTGGGTCCATAGTATCTAAATTAGGTGGATCCTAGAGTGGATTCTGTGGCAGTTAGTGAACTAGTTTTCATCGGTCCTCGTGAAGGTTACACAACTAGTGAGAGGGATGTGTCAGAGGAAACCTTCCCTATGGAGTCTCTTTTTTATTTTTTGGCTTCTCATTCATCAAAATATTCATTCATGTTCTTACAATGTGTCTGGGTAAGTCATTCTAAGTCGTCTTATCATGATCCTCCGAAGTCTTTCTGTCAATGTACATGCTTCGTTCATTTGGATAAATTATATATGAATAATTTCTAGAAGAGGAATCCTTATTCAGTGGATATTATATCTTAAAATTATATTTTCATATGATGAAATAAATTAGGTATCCTTTCATAGGACCTATATTTAAACTCTTCAAATAGTCTGTAATTGCAGGAGATGTGGAGAACCATGACCTAGTTTTGTCTCAAATGTTGGAGGAGAGAAATATCGAGTACCCAAGTTATATTTATTATTGTTTTGATGTTTCCATTTTTATTTTTAATGTATTAGTGGACTCACCTTCTTGTTATCAGTTTAATTTTGTTGAAAATGTTTGATGGTTCTATTCTCCTGTGGGTTTAGTGGTGGTATTTTGTGAATGTGAACCTTGAGATGTTTGTCTCTCTTATATGGTAAGCTCTTCTTGAGGATTAGATAACTCTATAGGTTATGTTATTTTTTATAATTCTTATGCATTGTGTAATTTATGAATGGTGTTTTAACTCTATTCTTGGTATTGTGTTTCTCTCATTGGGTTTCCACTTATGTCAGGGGATTATGGTTAGTATGAGAAATTCTTAGGTTAGTTTATGTTAAGAGTTCTAATGTTTGTTGAAATGTTTTTAAGAGTTATTGTGGTGGGTAAAACCCTTTAATTTTTATATTATAGTAATTTATTTTGTATTTCTTTCATCTAGTTATGGTCGAGTGTGATGTGTGGAGTTAAAAGAGTCACATTGAGGTTAGTTGTATTAATCTTTTCCATTCTATTTCAGGTTGAGTTCTAGTCCTCATTCATCTTGGTAACATTATAGTGGACTAAATTTTTGTCTTGGGTATAATTCTCACACCCAAACCATGGGGTTTTAGAAAATTTTCTATTTTCTTGGATTTGGATCCTTTGGTTGAGATTTAGGTAGAGTTACCGGTGAATTTTTTTGGTATTTAGAGTTTCCAGGTGGATTTTTAGAGTGTGCTTGGTTTTTGTGCATGGTTTGGGAGCTAACCATGTGGAACATTGAGGTTAAGGTCCTTTTCAATTATTTTCATTCTTGTATGGTTAACCATGAAAACATTAGAATGGTTTGACACAAACTGTACAAGTCCAAAGAGAAACCATGTGACTCCATTTAGTTTTAAGGGACAAGATGTGTGGATTGCACATGGTGAGGGGAAACCATGTAGATTTTGTGAGAGGAGGCTCTGAAATTTTATATATCCAAATTTCAAAGATAGTTCATGGTTTCCCAAACTATGCAGCCAAACCCTATGGTGCCCCTTCTCTCAAGTAGGGTGCACGCGATTTGGAAAACCATGTGTGAATATTATGTGAGCTGTCAAGATATTTAAAAATAGGTAATTCCCATCTTTCACCTCTAATGTTTTAAACCCAAATCACATTACTCTTACCTTTCTTGACATAGACACATTTTGGGATCTCACATGAACCTTGTCTTTTTCTCTCTATCATCCATTGAAGATCCCTTGAGGTTCCTAGGCTGTTCATATGGTCTCGTGAGTATTTTTATTCCTTATCCAAATGTTTCATTTCAGTCGCACACTGTTGAGATAGGTTAATCTATTATTTTTTTATTCTAATACATTCCATTGTTTCTTGATCATTCCTAATTCAATTTCTAAAGGTGTTATTTATTCATGCGGTGTGTTGGTGTAAATTTATTTGGATTTTTCATGTTGGTATTTTGATGAAAATGGGTTTCTAAGGGGTTTCATTAAAGTTTTCCAATATAAATATGTATTCAATGTGTTTATTGAAATGACAGTTAGTCATTTTAAATAAAAATTGGGTGTTTTTCATTGTTAATGGCCTTGTTTTTATTTTGGTAAATTGTTTGGTTGTAAATTTAGGCTTGTGTGTGTAGTTTTTTGTGACTTCTTTGATTTAGTATCCATATGTGGACCCTTGAAATTTGTTCAAGTGCTCCTTGTGTTTTTCAAATTAATTTATTTGTACTTGATAGATTAAAATTATAATTAAATAGTATATGGGAACATCCGTATAATAATAGAGTGCACATATAGATTTCCCCAAAAATAATAATGTATACTTTTGGAAATCCCCCCCCCCCCCCCCGATTTTGGTTTTCATTACATTTCATCTTATACTTTTATTCATTATACCTATTCTATCTAAACTGGTCTTTCTAAATCCACAGGAAGCTTCAAAATAGTTTCATGGTTCCAATCTCAATGTGGTTTTTTCAAATTTGATTCTCAATGTTGGATAATTTGGTGTCATTGAAGAAGGTATGGTAAGTAAAGGAGGTCAATGCCCGTTTTCACCTTTCATGTATGCTGTATGTTCAGCATTGGTTTTGTAAAAATGGTTGGGAAGTGATTTTGGAAATTTATGTTTTAAGGAATGATTAGTAATTTTTTATATTTTGGAATGTGATATTGGATCTAAATGGTTGTGAAGGCCCGGTTGGCACTTGTGAGTTGTTTCTTGTGTGACAGTCACCACTATGGTGGTCCCTCTGAGTATAGGGTCATCACATATGTGGTTTTATTGTTTGGGATAGAATGAATTGTGGTTACGGGTTTCATTTGATAACAATGTATGAGGACCTCCATAATAACCATGTTCAATTTTCATGGGATTCTTATGCATCATCTAGAGGTTTGAGTGGCAGTTTCTTATTTACCCTAATTTGATATATTGGTACCCCTTGGATTTGTTGAGAGGCCAGGTGGGGTGTTCCACTAAATTGGATAGTTTATATTGTCCAGTTGGGGAATGAAAATGAAGCTACATAATGAAATATATGATCAATTCGAACGAAGTAAATAAATGGATACCTTTTGGAGATGTTTATGAAACTCTGACTATTATTATTTTTATGTTATTTTTTGTTTTTGATATTCTTTGTTGAATGTTTTACTAGTATTATCATGGAACTAATTGTAATGTATTTTTACTATTTTTCCTACATGATATGATTCCATTATTTTTGAGAATATCCCCTTCATATTACCAATAATGGATTCTTATTTGGGTTTTTGTTGTGAAATAGCATGTTTTAAAATATAAATCACTTTTAAACAAGACATTTTATTATGTTCTTTTGAAAGGGTATATTTCTGGAGAGTAGTATTTGGTTATTTAAATGATAAACCTTGTTATATATATATATATTATTCAATCCAGATTTTTTGTACTCTTTTAGGAAATGAAATGTATATACACTATGGTGCCTAAATACTTATATGTTTATGATCACACCCTACTTTTTACACTTGGAATTGGTAGACCCATGCTATTTTATAGGTCCAGGTTTTGGGTTTATGTTGTCTTTGGAGTGGGGTGGTTTGTTGATGGTGGTGACCAAGAGGTCATGTTGAGATCGTATTAGTTTCATTTTGGTTTAGTTTTATTTTATATTTTCTATTTTTCATATGTGTTTTATTTGGAATATTTTTGGAGTTGTGTATATTAATTTATTATTGGTTTACGTTGCGTACTATGTTATGGATTTTGGAAACTTTTTTTGTGTTGGGCTAAATTGTTCCCAGTTGGTTTATATATGATTCCTGATGAGAGTCTCTAGCCTTGGTAGACCAGGATGTCCTCATGGGACTTGTTGCAGACCATGTCAGATGTCGGGTCGGATGAATTCTCTAACCAATTCATGAAAAGTTCATTAATACATTAATCTCTAAATCCTCATCAAAATTTCAATGTAAAAAAATTCATCAATATTTACCCTTATGAATCATCCAAAATATTAAAATATCAAAATTTTGAATGAAGGTCACTAAATTTTAAATATCATTTTTTTCATTAATACCCCCCTAAAAAACATGATGTAGCTCTTAATTTTAACACATAAATCAAGGGAAAATCATCACCATGTATTATCTTGAAAAATTTTAATAACCTAAATTACAATAAAAATTAGTGCAAAAATAGGATTTAGAAAATTAACAATTTTCTGATACCTGAAATTAAAAAATTCTATAAATTAAATACATAAACCACCCCATCATCATATTACTAATAAACATCAAGGACATTAATTCTATCCCATTTATTTTATAATAATAAAACATATATTTTTATTATTATTATCCCAACATCTTGCACATATTAAGGTTTATCTTTCCCTTAATAATTTTTTTTACAAAAATATTACATTAATATCTCAATAAATTTTAATGGATACATGTACAATTCTTTAAAGTACTTATGAAAAAACTGTAGAAAAATCCATAGATTTTTCATAATACCATAATAACATAAAAGTAATTTTACATCATTATTCTAGAATTGAAATAGATAAACATAAAATCATTCAAATTATTTCTTAATACATTATCCAAACTTCATTGTTTTATTCATTAATACTTATTTTATCTCATATTTTATTCATAGTCTCATCATCATCATTAATATATCCCTTACTTGTAAAACATTTTCATTATTCATCATGATATATCCCCATAAGGGATAGATTTTCATAATTCCAATACCATTTCCATTTAAAACATTTAATTATCCATGATTACTTTGGAATTATATTATTATCATCCATTTAATTAACTAAACCATTCACTTTTACTTTGAAATTACTCTCTCTGTTTCCTTGTTTTCCACACCCAATGAATTTATAGTTCATTTGAAACATTCTATTTGAGGCCCCTTCCCACATTCTTTAAATTCGGAAATGTGGACATTCATTCCTCTATGGTCTCTAGGAAACTCTATATTTATCTTATTAGAAGGGTCTATAAACTCACCATGGATGATATTATTGATCATATTATGAGATTTCAGATTAGTCATAATAATAAGGTTTTTCATTTTGACCACCATTTCATTTGGTTTCTCATTAGGAAGATAATTCCATTTTCCCTCACATTCACCATTAACAAGAATTCTCCTTGTTCCATCCATTTTCTAAAACCCAAAAAGAGTAGTGTGATAAACTCTAACAATATGGGAAAAACACATATTTAATGGAAATTTATTATAAAATTTCAATTTATGACACCTTATTTTTACCTTAGGTTATTCATGATCATTACCAAAACTCTATGATTGTAAACTAGAGATACAGTCTGGGTACTTTCTATGATTTTCTCATCATAGTTTTTCAAGGATAACTAAAATTTGATATGATACCAACTATAATGCCCCATTGTTATTATAAATAGATATTATATTCAAATTGATGAAGATTTGTATTACAAAAAAAAACATGCTAGAATCATATGTGTTTGGTGACTCTAGAAACATGGAAACAAAAAAACGATTCATAAATCATCCACATCGTCTACCACTTATTCCTTCATAAATAGAACCCTTTTGAAATTTCTTATTTAATACCATCCATCCTATATTTGGAAAAATAAAAATATGAAAAGGGTAATATCATATGCTCTATGATGGTAAAAAAGGGAGATAACAACATAAGTATAAGATCCTGAAATTTTTTTTGACACATTCTAACCTTTATAACAAAGATCATAACCATGAGTCATGCAATTTTTCAAATGAGTTCATAAGACATGAATCATAAATGAACATGAGAGAATAATATTGGAATTAGACATAGAATTGTCGAATACACAAAAGCATAGAAAATCATTTTGTTAGTAGTCAAGGATCTTTGTCAAGACTACCTTAGTTTATTAGGTTCACTCCGCATACCATCATTGTTTCTATGGTTTACATCCGAGATTATAACAGTTGATTGAGGTCACTCCCCAAACCATCATAGTATCTAGGGTTCACTCCCAAGACTATCATAGTTGATTAGGTTCACTCCCAAACCAACATTGCAGAAAAAGTTATTTATTGAACCTGTTCCACTTCATATTCCTTTCCTATCTTACTAAACCATGTTCACTTCCCATTCCAATATTTTCTTATTGAACTGAGTTCACTTCCCATTTTATTCATATATTTATAATCCATGTTCACATCATATTTCAGTCTTGTCTATGTCATGAGATATAAATCATTACCAAATTCATTGTAAGGAGATATAGGTTCCACATATAGTTGGTTATAACATGACAATAGTCACATAATTATAACCATACATATGTGTTCTATAAAAATATAAATCATATTAATACCCATGAAAATAAATTGATATTCATAAACATTTCATCAAGATATAACCCATGGAAGAGAAACATGTTTCATAAATATCATGAAATTATAAATATTAATCAACCATAAAAAGAATAAGTATGATATTTCTTAATAATATCCCTAATAGATAATAACTAACATAAAATAATTTTATACTAGATGGAAAATAATTTTGAATGATCTATTGAAATAATTCCTGATGAAAATAACCATTATGTTTTGAAAAAATTATTTTTAAAATTACATGAAATTATAAAAGGATCAATTTTCTTATTAAAATAATCTTTTAAGATTCTAAGGAATGAATCAAGGAATTAAATATCCATAATTACATGAAAATAAACTCAAGATTTATAAGTTAAAAAATAATTCCTCTTGTATTTTTGTCAAAAAATTAATAAAGTACCTATCATATGAAACAAAACAAAAAAGAATAATTTCAAACCATTTTATATAAAGTAAAAAATTAGTAAATATTAAATTAAAAATAAAATTAGAATAATAAAAAAAATTCGAAACAATATTAGAAAGCATGGATACGGAAAAAAAAAGATACATTTAACGGAAACATTAAATAGATAAATTTTAAAATATAATCCCTTACAAATATCATATCACTGAATTGATCATTATTAAAATTAATCAAGTATGCGTATTCACTATAAATCCACATATAAAAGTGTAAATACAATAAAATCTCATGAAAAATCATCCCACACATAATCAGAGAATCAAATTATTGGTGAATTATAAGGTTAACCAAAAAAATAAAATTGTGTTAATAATTCCATTACAACTTTGTAATAAGTCAAATAATGTGCCCCATAAAAGTAGTAATTATGAAATAAAAAATTAAATAAAAATAAAAAAAATATAATTATAATATTATATATAAAAGGGATGTATATACACCACAAAAAATAAAAAAAGTGGTGAATAAGGCATATATCTCATATAAGAGAATGTGATATGAGAAACCCTTACCTCACACTTCCCATGAGTTTTGTGTACGTTAACCACCTCTAGAATATCATATCCTTGAATATTCCCTTAAATACTATAGATATGATCTTTGGGTGGTTCCATCAATACTTGGATGTGGTGAGTGTGAAGGGGAGAAGTCTTGGAAGATATTAGGGGAGATTCAAGGCTGGTGAAGATAAATGGGTTAGAGAGTGGCGGTATTTATACTTGAGGAGTGGGTGTTTGAAGTGATTAAATAATGATTATTTTATATATAAAGCCAACCACATTGAGGCTATATTAATTCCAATGAATTATATTGAAAATTAATGTTTTAAATTTCAATTATTTATATGAAACATATCAAACACCCATTTAAATTTTTAGTTTTTAGGTATTTTATTCTTTTACCATTTAATTTTAACCGTTTTTATTATTTTACATAAATTGTGGTAAATATTTTTTTTACCATGGTAATTTTATTATGCCTAAAAATGAAATTAAAATAAAAAAAATAATTGGATCATATGATTTCAAATATATAATCCATTTTAAAAAATTAAATTCACATAATTCTAAAGTTTTTATTTAAATATAATTCAGAACATGAGTTGATAAATCATTTTTTAAAAGTGAAAACGGTTTATAGATTAAAATTTTTCATATAAAAATTCTACCTGAAGATGATTCTAATGAAATATATTGGATTATATATATATATATATAATAAATATAATTTGATATTAAAAATAATTAAAAAAATTATTTAGCCTTATAAATTATTTAGATGAAAAGTCATTTTTTAATTAAAATTAATTGTTTTCACTATTCATCAAAAAATTAAACATTTTAGAAAATGAACAAAATTAAAACCTAAACTAATTTTGACATTAATATTTTAAAAATTATGTTTATTTTTTCAAATAATATCTATTAATGTATAAATTTTTGGTTTTAAAATAGTCTCATAATTAAAAGGAAGAAAAATTTCATTTTAGAAAAATATAATTTTTATGCTTAAAATTTGATTTATTATTATCTCGAGACAATGAAAATTGTTGGATAAATTTATAAAAATTTATTGAATATATAAAATATTAACTTGAATAAAATATTACCCTAATAGAAATTAATTTATTTTGTTAGGATAAAATGCCCATTTTTGGCATAAAAATATTTTTTTTATTAAAATGCATCCTTTATGTTCAATTGGTTTTTATATTCATTTCTAATTAATTTGTAACAAGAGAATTAATTTTATAAACATGTGTAAACTAAATTTTTATAATTTGGTTAATCTCATTCACGCTTACCATTATAATGGCGTGTTGATAATAGTTGTGTTATAATAACAATATTTTGGAATTTGTTTAAGGTTAGTGTTTTGTAAGAAGTATGTTATCAAGGAGATTAAATTTATTTTAAAAAAAGTAGATCGTAAAATCATGGGGTGTTACCTTCCATCATTCTTGAATTGGAATTTAATGCTAACATGGAACTCTAATCACCACTTTCTCAAGAAAACTATGATTTCTCAGGGATGTCATTTCAAGAACGAACCAAAAAATGAAAATAAAATGCCATCAAAATGAGGAAGTTCAAGTGATAAATCATGGAAAGAAGAATGGGGTAAAAATGATATTAAATATAGAGAAACCAAAAAATACTAATAACCTACCATGGATCATAATATATTGATTTATAGAAGCTGATGCATGATGCCATTCAAAAGGGGGCTTTAAATCCTTCAAAAATCACTTTAGGTTTCCTAGGGTTCAAGTGGAAGAATTTCGGGAAAATAATATTTGAATGGGGTCTAGGGTATTTGTAGGAAAATATACTTTTAAGGGACCACAGTGAGGACCCATGGAACATGCCACAACACTACCGAAAATAAAGTGTACTACGGTGTACAACAATGGACCAGGCCATAGAACCCCATTAAAATTTGAATTTGAGATCGACAAGTAGATTCTTACAAATGAGATTTGGGGCTACAGTGTATCTATAACACTATGTTGTAGGCACCCGAGTTATGGAGTAACACCCTCAAATTACTATGTTGCAATCACAAATTCCTTGTTGATGCCTCATGACCACCATAAAGTTTATATTCCATAGTTAACCTCTATTTTATAGTCACCACTAAAAATATGGTATCCAAAAAATCCTCCATGACCACTTTTATGCTGAGGCAGATCCACTATGGTACATCCACTACAAATATTGTTCATCACACCTTTGAATACCACATCCATTCCATTTTTGGTTGTGACACATACCTTTTCCCCAAAAACACTCCAAACACCTTAGATCCCCATCTGTGTATCCCAAACATCCAAAACAAAAAGGAATGGGCTTCTTAGATCTGGGTCCCTACATTTTTAGAGATTTTTATATTCTAAAATGCTATTTTAATATGAAAGTAGTATTTTCCTTAAGAAATATTCCAGTGATCTTTTAAAGGAATTTATCATATATAATGACATCATTTAATGACACTTAGGATTTATTTAGGATATTATATGATGATACTATCATTACTTTTTATCTATATAGTTTATGATTATGATAAATATATGTTTTATAAAATGCATTAACATTCCATGTGTAATGATATATGATGAATATTTTTTGATATTATGGAATAGATATGAATGGATCATGATTATGTGATAGGGGTCCCTATAATTATATATCCCTTCGATGCATTAGGTAATTATGGATAACTCATGAGGTAAATATTTAATGCATTTTCTAGATTTTATGTTAATAGTTTTATGTGTGGACCTGTTCTCATGTCCAAATTTATATGCATTGAACATTATTTCATGTCCTTAATTTTTTTTCCTAGACGTAGAATTTATGTTCATAAGATTATGAGTGGACCTGTATTCATGTATATAAGATTATTTCAGGTACTTATTTCATGTTAATAATATAATGAGTGAACCCATTACTATTTATACATGTTCACATTGTTATAAGTATATGTTTTCTTTCAAATTTCATTATTTATGGTATGCTATCATGGTTTGTTTTATGTGATTCATTTGTCGTTAATGACTTATTAACTTTAATGATTTATTCCATGACTTAGTATTAGAAATATAATATATAGGGTATGGTTTTAAAATGTTAATCTTATGATCACTAACCCTTATTATCATGTTATGATTATGTGATTATTGATATATACCTTTTCTACACTTATTGAGAATCTAATCCCACACTTTCTTATGCTTCTTTTCCCCATGTTATGAATAATGGTTTTAAGAAGGGTATGTCTAAGAAGAGTATTATATGGTTAAATATATATAGGAGAGGAATAATATACTTCAAGAAATAAAATGATTATGTATTTATCCTCCAATGACACTAAAACTTCACAGTAATAGAGTGTATAATAATGTTATATAATTAATATTTATCTAGTAATATGTAATATTTATGTATAAAAATTAGGGGTCACTATAGCTGATATCAATGAGTGAAAGGGGGGATATCCTAATTTGGTTTTCGAAACATACTATATAAGCATATCAATTTGAGTTTAGCATGGATTTAGGGAATACAAAAAGGGGGGTCATCAGGATCCCCATTTTTTATTGATCAATTCCATATACGATCCACTATTTTGAAATATGTCATGAAATTTTTTATTGCATTTTAGGAAAATTTTTCATCATTATAGTTTGTGTACATCCATACTTAGGGATTTAAAAATATACATATAATTATTTCACAACATATAACCTACTAACATAAATTTTTTCCTTTAATACTAGTCTTCACATCATATTTTTTAAAATTAAAAAATATGATTCATATTTTTTTATTCACTATGCTCATTTTTTATTTCATATCTTTTATCCATCAAAGTTTTAATGTCATATAATTTTTTGTTCCTAATGACTAGTTTCATCATGAAACATCATAAATTATTTAATATTATTTAAAAATTCAATATTAATATATATTTTTCTATATTCAATTGAATGTTATTATATAAAATATTTATTATAAAAATACATTCACATGTGCTTTAATTATCCAATTAACTATCATTAATATCAAGACGTTTTATTTTACAACCTATTTGTTTTGTGGATGCACACTTCTAAAAAACTACAAATTAATTTTATCACTTTTTGACATAATTTTATATTTCAATACATAAAAATACAATTTAAAATATTTTTATTCAAAATATATTAAATTTTATTACGTCACAATTTTAACTAATTTATATGTTTTGTGACATGATGTTGTATAATACAAATATATATTATTTTTTATATACTCTTATAAGAACATAAAACATACAATATAGGAAAATATGTAATATACGTTAAAGATATATTATTAGTATATTTTTTTGAATTTATTAACTGAATATCATTATATATGATAAATCATATATATATATATTGAAATGTCTTATTATATTTTATACAAGTTTCCGTTAACTATTTGCATATTGTTTTTATATTGTTAGTCATATTGATATTACTCTCTTATATGAAAAATAATATTTATAATTCTAGTATATTGTTAGTATATTATTAATTATTCCAACATATTAGTGTACAATATGAAGAATTAATTTCATTAATACACTAACATTGTATATGTTTTCTCAATTTTCAATTTTATTTTATCATTTGTATTTTTTTCTCACTATTTATACTTGTTTAATACATGAAATGTATTGTGTTGGTTCTATTCACTTTGGTGGAGAATTGGTTTTGAATGATTTTATAGAGAGTTCATCTAATATCTATTTTTATTAGTGCATTTATGGAGAACCAAACATCTTTTACATGGATATTACATATTTTTTTATTAATATTAATCACATTACAAAAATACATACCCTTGGATCATTAATGTATATTGCCTTTAAAAACATGGAAACATAACTAGATTTTCCATAAGTGACTTACATAATCTCTAATTATTTTCTTCATAATGATCACCCTTCATAGAAACAACATACATAATACCTTTTAGCATAACCTAGGGATATAAAAAAATGAAAGGGTTAGCTCAGATACACAAAAAGTGTAACCTAGGGAGATATCAGAATATTATGAGAATAAGTGTATGAGAAAATGAGTAAAAAATTATATAAATATACCTTTCATATAATAAATCATAAAATTGAGTCATAAAAATCATGGTATTTCATAATACATGAATCATAATGGAATCATATAACGTGAACCATGATAATATAACATTATCATAGGGCATTGAATTATGGAATACACCTAAGAATATCAAATCATTTACTAAGTATTTCATGGCTCATTGCTGAGATTATCATAGTGGAATGTGTTCACTCCCTAGACCAACATAGTAGTTAATATTAAATCTAAATATTATCATACTATAAATATTCCCTTAATGAATTGGGTTTATTCTCCATTCAAATCTTATCTATCTCATAAGAAATAAATATTTTCCTAATAAATTGGAGGGATATATAATCCCCACCTATCACATAATGAAAATAAAAAATACATGAACCCAAAATCATAAAAAATTCATCATATCAAAACCCATGAAAATAAATGGGTTTTATAAAAATTTCTTCATATCATAACCTGTGGAAAAAAATAGGTTTCATAATCATTTTATTATTTCATCAAAGAATAATCCTTTGGAAAATAAGTGAGTTTCATAAGAATTTTATCATGGTATAACATGTGGAATAGAAACATGTTTTATATACATCATTTCATCATAACCATAAACAATCCTGATAAATAATATGAATGTTATCCTTGGATAACATGATAATAAAAGCTTAAGTCACATCAAAGGATGTCATCTTAGAATTAAAATGAGTTTGAATGATATAATGTAAAATTTCATGAGTGCAATTTAATTTCAACACTAAAAAAATATTTATAATACCTAAAACATTTTCAAAATCCTTTTTATCAAAAATAACATTAGAAACTTATAAACAATGCATTAAATATGATTTAAAATATTTATTGAGTAAAACATCCTTTCTATTTTAAAAATAATAAAAATATTCATGTAATATTTTTGAAAACATTTAATTTTAAAATAAAAAAACTAATACATGTAAATAATATTTTAAAAAATTATTTTTCCAAGATTTTAAAAAATAACATTCACTCTATACAAAAAAAGACAAATATTACTTTCACATTTTCCTTAAAATCCAAATGAGTATTATTTGGAAAATAAAATAATTTTTATTTTTATTTTTTTTTAAAATGTAATTATTGGTAAAAAAATATTTTAAAAACATTTGGAGAATTTTCAAAACCTTTTTAAAAAAAATCTTTAGAAAACATGGTTTTGGATGAAAAAATGGTTTTTGACTATAGAGGAAAATAAATATGATTTTTAGTAAAAAACATTCTTTTAAACTCGTCAGTACATTAAGAGTGTAAAATTATGGGAAAACTATTAATTTCAGGAAATAAACATTTTAGAATAAAATTAATGAGTTTTTAAAGATATTTATTAAAGTATTTCATCATTAGAAGCATAAAGATAAATAATCCCGATAATTAATTAGATTGTTTCATAATACCATTACCACTTTGGTAATGTTGAAACATAGTCCCCATGAAAGAATAAAATTAAAAGAAACTGTATATATCATTAATAAAATGATATTAATGATATAAAATTTCAAATAAGTTGTATATACACCTCATAAAAGAAGATATGTGTATAACACAACATATGTATCAAAGAAGGAAAATTGAGACAATAATCCCTTATCGGTTTGGTAACATTTGAACTATAAACCCCATGAAGGATAAATAGTAAAATGAATATGTAAATAAAAATAATATTCATGATAATCAGCATAAAATAAGTTCATGGTTAGTATATACACCACATAAAATTAACACTTGGTGAATATGGCATGTTTCCCACTGAAAATAAAAGTAAGGTGGAAATTCCAGAACATTAGTCACTAATTAATTCATAAATATTCAAGAAAATTTTATAATGAATATAACCTTATAATAAATCAATTATGGAACTATAAATATATATATAACACCATATATGATTTAATTATTACATTTTTATTAACCGTTTATCGACAATTCTAGGTTAAATTATCATTTCGGGCAATACCTACTTTGTTTTTCATGTATGATTTTATTAATTGTTTTATTATCCTCTTAATTTTATCATGGTTCCATTATATAAATAATTTTTAAAATGAAATAAATATCACATATATCTAGTAAATATTTATTTATAGTAGTCCATTAATGTTAGATATTGAAAATGAAATACACCATTCATGGAGATGTTAGATCGTACGTATGTATGAATGGTGTTTCCAATTTATCTATATATTTAAGGAATTATAATTTGTTTTTCACATAACATGTGCTTATGTTATAATTACTTATCATGATTAAGGACTCCATTGGTCTAGAGTATGGGTTGTCGGGCTCATCACAGCCTTTGGGGTGGGGGGAATTATTGAATAATCCATGACTCTCTTATATATTTAATTAGTGTTTATTTGTTCACTAATCCTTGGTTCTTTCCCAAGAATGTGTCCATGTATTACCACTAATTCGTAAGATCAATTAGAAATATTCCTGGGTTTAGAATCATATATATGTATCTATGGTTCTCCATCGATAAAGACGTTTGTATGTATTTTAGGTTCTTGAGAAATGTTATCCTGTTACAAACACATTAATCATTCTATGGTCTTTTACCCAGAAAATGATGATTTAAGCCATGTGATGAGGATCTCTGGAGCTTATAATCATATAGGGGGCGTAAATAGTTATTTATATTGAGATCAAACCCACTAAATGGTCTTCCTATATATTCCTTTTATTGGACTTAGATTCCACGAAGTTAGGCTTGAGTTGGTATATGCACCTCTAAGAGGTATTTTTATGGGTGGCATGGTTAGGGATTACACATGAGATCCACCCATTTCAGAAAAATAAGTCTGGGCATACTTATGAAGAAGATACCCTAACATGTTTTGTGTAATTTTATTAGGAATGACTTTTAAAAAGAATTTCCCTTCAGAACGGGCCTTAGAAAGGCATCCAACAAATCCTGGTTAATGTAGAAATCAGTGTTCTCATAGTACATTATGTTAGGAGTATTTGTGGAAAATGTGTATTTGATCTTGTTCCTTCATACATGCATCATATATATCCTATTTAAAGCAAGAATTAGAGTTCTCAAAGTTCATTGCGTGGGGATTACACATTGAATCTTCCAATTTGACCTCATACCTTCATACATTCATCCTACATATCCTGGTATGAGTAGGAATTATAGTTATTGTAGTTTATTGTTTGGGGATTACATGTGGAAACTTTCTATTTGAGCTTGGGGCTTCAGACAGGTTTCCAATGTATCATGGTCAGAGTAGTAATTATAGTTATCATAGTTCATTTCGTCGGGCTTGTTCGTGGAAGAAGACCATTTGAGATTGATCCTTCAAACATGTGGCCAACATATTCTAGTCAGAGTAAGAATCCATTTTTTTATATTTCATTGCATGGGGATTATTCTTGGAAGCTTCCCATTTGAGGGTGGGCCTTCAGATAGGTGTCCTATGTATCTTGGAAAGAGAATGAATCAGAGTTCTCATATTTCATTTTGTTTGGGGATTACACCTTGGATGAGGCCCATGTTTTAGGTTTATATGGGTTTCATGATCACCACCAACATCTAATACCACATGAGTTGGGATTGGGGTGATAAATAAAAGGATTCATGTGATCTGGATATGGAATTTCCCATATCATATATAGATAGATGAGACTGTAGCCCAAAGGAAGAGACATAGGGGCTATGAATATAGAAATTTTCTCCATGGTGTTGATATTCCAGATATCCATATTCAGAAATCTATCTGTACATATCTCGGGATGAGTCTATGAGGAACCAGAGTTCCACCTCCCATGGTATGGTTAAGGGATTACCTCCGCGAGACTGCCCTAAACTGTGTTCTGGAAAATGGGGGAATCATTTCTCCTCGTTAAAGGGAAATGCTGGAAAGATCCCTTGGTCTAGTCATTGTCCCTCAGTGAATGGAAAAGCCTGTGATTACCCATGATCCATAGAATGAGGAGGTCCACATGAGTATTCTATGGTTGGGCCCATGATACCATGGGAATATAATTTAAACGGTATTTTTTGTGGCCCACCACCTTGAAAAAATTAACAACGTGACTCCACTTATCATGTGTATGTAAACTGAAAAGGTTGTGTTGATGAGCTTGATGGTTTTATCATATGATTTTGGTGGATTTGGAATGGGCCTTGGCTTGATGTTGATGGATTGGTTAGCAGAGGGGATTTTGAGGGTGGGAAGGAAATGGAAGGGCATGATCTGGACCAGAATACAGAACTCTTGAAGGTACCCCACTCTACGTACCATTTTCTCATGTGGGATGGGGTTCCCTTTACATATGCATTTCCATGTGGGTGGAGGGGATATCCTCGTACTGAGGTGGTGCATGGACCTAGATTTCATCTATGTACCGAGGTTGTACGTGGCCCTAGATTTCATCCACATAGTGAGGTGTTACACATACTTGGACGTGGCCTACGTTTCGTAGTGGTATGTGGCCTTAGGTCACATCCAAATACAATGGTGGTATGCGATGATGGAGTCCATCCATGTAGTAGGTAACTATGTGGGAAATGGGTTCGTCGGCATAGAAATTTTTTATGCGATACTCCAGATTGAAGAAGGGGCATGGGTCCTACATTTTGGAAGAAGTTCATCCACGAAAGGGTATGGTTCATAGTTCTCTAATTTGGTACATTGTTTTCCCATATTATTATGCATCATTATTTTTTATGGTTCACGTTGGATTTATACCTACTAGAAATCATTTATGGTTTCATACATATTGGATCATTTTCTTTTGAAGTCTTCTATATGTAAACTCTAAGTTCTCTGAAGAATAATCCTTCTTCTCTTCAGTTCCCCTTGTGGTTGCTTTTATACAGTGTCAAGGAAGCTATATCTATGGGTCATAGGGAACCTTTTGCATAATCCCATTAAGAAATTATCTATCCATTGGACAAATCGATCAAGTGAGGTTGAGGGGCTGATGTTCGCATCGGATGTGGTTCGTAGCTGCGGATATCACCGCCATAATCCCATGAATGACATATTTCTCCATATGGATCTGGCCTTACCTCATCTATGAAATGAGTTAACGAGTACAATGTCTGGAGAAATACCTCTCCCTCACATTTCTGTCAACAACATGGTTCACAAGGTCATGATATCATTATTCATTTATTCCAGAAATAGACTGGTTTTCTAGCTAACAACTCATGGGACAACATTTCACGGGCTTTCCATGTATAGTTTGGTTCATATGTAATACCATCTGCATACCATTCCCAAAAATCAGTTCGAGGACCACTATGGTCCTTTTCCAAATTTCCTCTCTTCAATATTATTCTAATTTTCTCCCTCGATCCTATGTATTATTCCATCATCTAATTTTTGGGAGTATTTTCCTTCTCTTTGTAGATCTTTAAGAACCCTAAAAATTCCCACATTTGGAATGGGTTAAGATTGGGATGAAGAGGAGGTTATTCTAATATAGATTGTGGTCATAAACACAACTGGTTTTCTATAGAAATGGAGGACCCATTGGGGGGGCACACTTAACTATATAGGCATCCCAGGTCTTATGCTATTTAACAAACTTATCAAATAAAGTTCTTGTAAATTTTCTCTTGTCGTTCCTTGCATCTATCTCCAGTTTCTTTATGAAATCCATCATCTAGGAACCTTGTTTTACATTCATAAAATATCAAACTATTCTCGGTCTCTCTCATCTATGAACCAACCTTTCAATCTGTGAACCAAACTATGAAACATAAAATGTATGTCTTAACTATAGTGTAGTAAGACAATACGCGATTTTCATGCTCTACGCACTAAACCTCAATTTAGTGAACTGGACTATATATTTACGAATCAAACATTAAATCTTAAAATATAAAATATTTAGACAACCTCATAGAAAAGGTCAATTAATGACTCACCCACACAATGAACTTGACTTGATTTTCTGGCCAACGCTTCATGTCACAACATCTTATGGGGTATTCTACAAAATTTTGGGTCATGGGGAATAACATCTGCAAATCGTTTCTGGGATTCAGTATGTGTATCCTTGCTATGTGGAATTATTTAATCCTTTTTAATTTTTTATCCTTTTGACAATCATATTTTTGAACTGACCATTTTGAAAGGTTTCTTTAATATAGGGTGATAGATCTTGCCCTTTTCTTAATATAAGCAACCTGTGGGGGAAGAAATGGTTGAGAACTTTGAAGAGAACCTTCATTCCTACATCATTCTTCAATAGGGTATTCTTAAAAGCCTTATTTATCCATAGATCATGGCTTATACACTATCTTACCAGTTTATGATTTATAATTTTTACCTCCTAGATGACGTTCCCCTTCCATTGGCCAATCACTATACTCCTGTTATTCATCTCAAGGCATCCCCAGGGTGTGATCGGGCCAATATTTCATCAACGAGAGAACTCGTAACTTATTTTAATCAATAGAATGTGTTCATACTGAAATTATATTTGTGGACATAGATTAATCATTGTCATCATAAAACCTTTTTGTGGTCATTCATCTAGTAGTGCCCATCCATTTCCAATCTTTCCCGATAAAATTCCAATGGTTGGTGGAGAACCAAATTGAAATTGTGATATGGAGAATGCTTCTCCGATGAGTGGACTTTGGTATTCTAGTTGCATCAGATTTGTTTGGAGACAATTGGAAAATTGGAATTAGAAAACCTGAAGTACTTAGCATGGGTTCCCCAATTTTCAATCTATTCACCAGGTGATATGTTTCCCAAACTTCTTATCTATTGGTGTTCAAGCACTAATACCTTCCACCTATTACACAAGAAAGTGGGGATTATTTTATGGAAAATCCATCAAATCAGAGTGCTTTCCATTCTAGGAAACACGCATGATGATATTATTCCAGTGGATAATTCCTAAGGGAATATTGGGAAGGTATCCCCACAAGAAATGAATTTATTATTCATGGAAGATGGGTTACTCAATCATCCCATACCTACTCATTCTCTTATTTAATTTGAATATTGGATTGGTCTATTCTTTGAGATAATAGTTGTAGGTCAAGGGTTGTCCATAAAAAAGCACATCTAACTCAACAATCATGGAAAATATTAGGATCATACTATTCCGCCCATGATTTAGGTCGATAGACCACATGGGGGTACAGAATTCAGATATACGTACCTCCTTAATTAATATTGGAAGGTTTCATTAAATTTTTTTGGGTGATTTCCTATTATCCTCACTTGATGTTTGTACCAGTGTTAGGTCTCACACTATGATAATGGAAGACACATTGGAAGATGGAAACCCATTAACAAGGTTGTTCCTACCTTTTCCTGGATCTATGAACTGTTAGTAAAGATACAAGAAGGGAAACCCCCACATTGTCTTAGTGGGACATTTCAGTTTTTGTATGGTTGGATAGAAGATAATTTCCCCATCTACAACTATCAGAATACTGTAATGGTTTATCATCCTATTTTTCACCCTACTCTTATAAACATTAAATATTTTTATCCCCAACCATTGAGTGTTGCTGATGTAATCAAACTGTTAAGTGATATTTCTCAGTTTTCCTTCACATCATACATTGTGACCCACCAATCAATGATAGACAATTGAAGGGGATATTTGAAAGAGCGTTCTTATATCATTGCACCTTGGGACAGAGTTTTATCATTAGGTATAGACTGAGTAACCATCTGCAAACACTACATACCATATAGGTTTTCTAAGAAAATTTAATTCCTTCAATAGGTTGCACCACTCACTACTACTTTGGTTACATGGGAAACTAATCCCACGATTCTTCTCCAATTGTGGATATCCATAGAGTATAAGGATGCTAATTTGGATTTTTTTATTCCTCTCATAGTCACCTCAACACAAATTTTATTATATTACACACAATTTTAGGTTGATTTCTACCCTAATATAGCATTGGGAAGGCCAGTTCTATGGGTTCAGAGACCATTGGTTGTTTCTAATCCTTTACCAACTGTTCCAATTGTGCTATCTGTTCCTCACCCTATAGTGAGAGGGCGTTCTACCCAATGCCACATTAATTTTTAAGGGGCTTCAACACACAACCCATCTTTGTGGAGAGGAACTCAGATCATGTATCTTTGGACGATGTGGTATGGGGTCCTTCCGAAGTTGCTCCATGTATAACATTATTATGTGTTCTTAAAGTTACTTCTATCCCCCCTCATTTAGTCCCATAGGATGAAACATCTATTGTTATAGAAATTCCCATAGTTTGGGTGACTGAGCTCTGGGTTCTTCCATCTTTTGTAATGATTATTCCTCATTACATACCTATCGTGGTGGAGGAGGACCATGATTTTGATGCCATTAGGAGGCATCAAGTTGTGAAAAATGGGTATAGTGTCAAATCAGTACTCTTTCCATGGAAACTCCACTAATAGACAATTATAATGATGAGGATATCTTTTAATGGCTATTTTTAAATATTTGTTTGGGTGTATTTGATTACCAACACCTTCATCTATTTGGGTACCAAATTTTTATAGCTCAATTGGATCTTGCTTCTTAAGATGGTGATCTCACTCAGTTAAAAACTTATCACCACCAAACTCAGACACTCTAGCATATTACTAACAATTTTCATCATATATAAACTGAGTAAATCGGTAATCATGACCAAGAGATTTCCCAGATAGTGGAACTACATGATTGTGTGGCTTACATGGCTAGACTAAAATTACAACTGTCACCATCAGGTGATAATTATGAGGCCATAAAATAGAGATAGTAAGAACTCAAGACTGTTTTGAAACATGTATGCCTGATGATTGAAGTTGAAGCAGAATGGAGGGATACTTTGGAACGGGCCCTTTGTATCCCTTGTCGATCAGTTATCCACCTTCTAGAAAGTGTAATTCGGGCCACGTCTTAATCTATTGGACTGACCTAATCCAAATTTTTTCACATCATGGAGATAACTCATATTGGTGATGTCACCCCACTATCACTTCTTTTGATAAAATGGAAACATCTTTTTTCTAGTTTTCATCTTTTACCAACTCTGGTAATATTATTCATCTATGATAAACTACATTTTAAACCATAATATTAATAAAATATTGATTTAAATTGTAATTTGGGATAATGAAAATAATCAAATTATGCCCTATTTTTTTCAAAGTAGAGGGCCTCAGTGGGCATAGTTTGAGTCTTTCTAGGGTTGCACGAAAAACCCTAAAAAATATATGTCTCTTTCGTTATCACCATATTATTTGTATAAGCGTGTTATGGTGTGGGTAGAGTAGGTGTAACATGAATCCTTATTAGGCCACCCTTTATTGGTTTTTAATCAAACCATCTTTTTCTCTCCTGATTTTTTTTGAATGATTGATGTTCTTCCTTAATAGTATGTAGTATAGGTTTAGTGAAGTGGTACACAACATTATTCCAGGGTTCCCTTTGTGGGTTTTTAATCAATCGAGTGTTGTGTCTTTCTAATTCGTAGTTTAGAGTCTTGAAAATTAGATTATCATTACTAATGTTTTGGGTTTAATAGATTTGACCATGACTTGTGGGGAAAGGGACCCGATTTTGGACTCATTGAGCAAGAATGTCCTGACATATTTCATACATGGATAAATTATTTTTTCTCGACCCTGACTTGTGATTTCTGGATATGGGACATGATATGGGGAATGGAAACCATGGGGAAATTTAAAATAGGAAAAGGCCTCTCATTAGGATGAATTTTCTAATGGTTGGTATACCATTGTTATGGGAAACATATGCAGAGCCACTGAGGCTTTATGCGGTGAGTCAAACAAAGGTGTATCTAGGATACTAGCCATCCATTTTCGATGGACAAGAAATTTATATATAATTTTGGATTTGTTTTTATGTTGACAGCCACAGTAGCTGTCCTATTAAGGGAACACTGTCTAAATGTAAGGGGAATTTCATATTTGTTATAGTTTAAAAATTTCTCCTGCACAAATTTCACTTGTGAAAATGAGGGATAGTGCATGGTGTAGTTTAATGTTTTATAGGTGGGACTTTTTCTGTGTCAATTTTACCAGAAATGTTCTAACACATTTAGTCATGAGGGGGGAAAGATAAAAACTAAAATCTTTGGGGTTTCCAAAACTAGGGAATGAGATCATACATAGACATAATAGAGGTGTATAGGGATAGGAAAATCCTCTCTTGAGGATGATTATCCTTTAGTTGATAAGACATTTTTTGTGGGAAACATATGTAGTGCCTCTAGGTCATTATGTGAATAGTCAAGAAAATTGCACAATAAACTAGACATTCATATCGTATTTCCATAGAAGGTTATTGTTATCCAAACCCTTCTGGACATAGAGTGGTGTGTGAAGAGGGTTCCTGATCATAAAAAATGGGGAATTTCATGTTGAACTTTATCTGGAATACTTGTAACAAATGAAGGCATTTTTATCCTATCAATATGAGTTATTTCCTTATGTTGGTCTAACCCTTTCACATGTAGTGAGGGGACACTTATTTTTCATGTCTGGATCTAACATATAAGATTCAGATGTCACTATGTATTTGCTTATGACAAGAATAAAGATATAGGTAGTTCTTTTAAAAATCATTTTTTGTGGATCTGATTCACACATATGAAGGTGGAATTTTTTTATATAGATTCACCAAAGATGTGGGGAATGTGTCGAAAATTCCTGTAAAAATTAATTTCTTGCGTAGGTTCATGGGGTGAAATACCCTTTGATGTTACGTGGCCTAAGGTTGAATACCGAGTATCGAGTATCATGCAGTTTAAATGTCATGTGATTAGGACATTGATACAGAGGCCCTAAATATATATAGGACAACTGGGCTTGGATGTTCTAACATGTATATGATGTGATTAGGAATAAAATTGTAAACCATGGTTTCAAGGGTTCTTGGCTCATGAGAAATGACATGAAGCTTAGAAGCCATTAGGCATACAGAATTAGGAAAACCTTCTCCTCAAGAATAATTTTCCATTCGTTGGAAGGAGTTTTTGTGGGAAACACATATGTAGAGACCCTAGGGAATTATGTTCATCTTCAAGAAAAGGTGTCTATAGGACACAATACGTCCATTTTTTATGGTTGTGGATGATTATGAAGATCCCATATCACTCAGAGCACAGAGTTTGATACATTGTGGGAGTGTACCTGGATACATTGGATGCATTCAGTCCTTGATTTACCCATAGAATTGGGAACTCCTCTACATAGATCTGACTCATACATGGGGTGGGGAATTTTGATCCCCTTAGTAGGGGTTGGGCATAGGTTTGGATATCTTGGCTCCTAAATATTGGACACCCTTCTCAGTTCTGATTCATAGGTTGGGGGAGGGGAATTATTGCTATATTTGGGGTACCTTACAATTTAATATCATACAATAATGACTTTATTTTTCCCAATATGAATGAAAAAACACTGATATTCTTTTTAAATTCATTCTAGTAGGTTCAGTCATTATAGATTGGTTCACCCTTGCTCTTTAGGGAGTCCCCTTCCCAAATTTCTAAGCCCTCCTGACCTATGATCGATGTTAGAAACAAGGGGCAATAAGGGTTTTACTCAATCAACTAGGGATGTAAGGATCATGTAAAAAAACATTTTTAGGCCATGAAATATAAATTCAAGCAGCGAGGATGTAGATGGTACTATTTTAACATCATGCATCATGGATGAATTCATCGTGCAATTTATTTTCATATGATCAGGATTTCTTTCGTACAGTTTAACATCATGCAGAAAGTAAGTTGAAATAATATCTTAATCATCATGTTGATGGGATGTACTATCAAAGGAATAATGTGTAAATATGAGATAATTGTGTTGAGATATTCCTAATATTCCCTCATCAAGAACGGGGGAAGAAGGTGTATACCATGATTCCAGGAGCCCTCAAGTCAGGAGGGATGATGCGAGGCTTAAGAGACAATGGGTGTATGAAAGTAGGATTGGAATCTCCTAGGGACAAATTTGTCATCGATTGACAGGTTGTTTTTTGTGGGAATCATATGCAGATCCATTAAGGCATTTTGTGTATATTCAACAAATGGATTCTACATGACACTAGCCATCAATTTCCAATAGCCATGGGTGATTATGGTGATCTAATATTTCTCCGGGCATGGAATTTATTGGATGTAAAGGGTATGTCAGGGAACATAAGAAATATCAAGACCAGGATTAGTTCTGAGGTACAAGATATTCAAGTTAAATCTGATTCATATGTAAATGGAATAATTTCCTTTCGAAACTTACTAGATGTAATAATGTAGATTTGAAATCCCTAGTATCTATTTTCATTTCATATGTAGGGAGTTGGGGTCATTTTTTTATTTTATTCTGCATATCAAGACCCAGGATTTCTAGCTCGAGTGTTGTTGTGTATCACGTTACACTCATAATTAATCCACACATAGTTCTTAAGATACCTTACAATTTAATGTTGTGTGGTTAGGACTTTATTGTTGATGTAGTTTAATGTCATTCACTTATTACTAGAGTGAATCGATGAAAAAAGGATTAGGTGAGTGAAATGTTGGGCATGAACCTCATAGAGGATTCCTATATATCCCAGTTAGTTAGGAATCAACGTCTTTGTAGTTCATTAAATTTCTTGATACTAATCTGACCTATGCACATAGAGGGGTTCTTTTTTATCATGTAGTGGCTAGACCAAGGCATAGGTTTGAGGTGTCTCTCCATATTCTATAAGGCAAGGAATCAAGACATAAGTAGTTCTTAAAGAAAATTACATGCATATGTATGATCCACACAAAGAAAAGATGAAATTTTTTGGTGGCATCCAAACTAGGATGAAGAATCTGGGAATCTCTACATATTTTGTGAGATAAATAATCAAACCGCATGTAATTCACCAGGTACCCTGCAGTTTTTTGTCTTGTGGTAAAGAATTTGGCTTGTAGTGAGTTGTTATTTTTATGAGGCATCCTATTCTGAGACTCATAATCTCATGTGAGTAGTACTCAGTGTGAGAAACAAGGGAAAGAAACAGATTTCTTTCCCACTTCTAGGGATCATGATAAAGGAATGGGGAATTTACCTTCAATATTTTGTTGTATCCATGCCTATATTGGAAGATATAGGACCCAATTACATATCCTACAGGGGTAGGAATGATCCCATATGTGTCTCTTATAAATAAAGTCCCTACATATGTCTGACCTTTGCATAGGGAAAGGTGGCATTTTTTTATGTGGAGGATGGATCAGGACAGAGAATTCAGGTGTTATTACATATCCTATAAGAGAAATAATCAAGGAACATGTAGTTTTATATGTTACCTATGCTGGTAGGACCAATTAATAGAGTGGGGAATTTTATGTTTTTCTTTATTTTATGGAAGTTGTACGGGGAAGAAAGAACCAGGTGTCACTATATATCCCACAAGGCCAAGAATAAATCCATGTTTTGTTCAAGAACATACTACCTATATGGGTTTAAATAATACATAGGGAGGGGTCATTTTTTGTCAATTTCATTATAGGTCTATAGCATACCAATATCCTTTGTTCATCTAGTGCAAACCTTTACCACCATTCCTAAGATCATGTGGGCTATGCTTGGTGTGAGAAACAATAAATAACCAGGGTGTCCTCTCATGATACAAAGGTAGTTGAGAATACAATAGAGGCATTTTGTTACTATGTGGTGTCTAGAAAAAATCTAACTTCTAGGTGTCTCTATATATCCCATCGGCAGATGGGAATCAAGTCGTACGTAGTTCTAAGACAATCTGTTCCTTGTACCGGTTAGAACCGTACACATGAAAGGAGGGCTCAATTTTTTTATAGCGGTAGGACCATGATGGAAGATCCTAGTGTTAGTAAATATCACATCGGTAGATGGGAATAAAAATTTAAGTAGTTATGTAGCAAGATATGGTATCTGAACAATGATGGAGGAAATGTCCCTTCAGGTGAGAACATTTTTGGGGCTATGGATTTTAGCATCATGTGGTAAGGATGAAGATTCTATGTAGTTTAACAGCTTGTATTATAAATGAATTCCTTATAGAGTTTATTATCATGCAATCATAATGTCATCCATATAGTTTACCATCATGTAGAAAGGACGTATTTAGACATGTAGTTTAATGTCATGTGGTTAGGACTCATGAATTTCCTACGCAAGTCTACCATGTACCCAGGGAAAGGGGAATTATTGATTTTGATTGGTGGTTGGACCAGGTTGTAAAATTCTAGTGTCACTAAGTATCCCATTGGTGAATGGGAATCAATCCATACATAGAACTAGGCACACACTCTTTGTTGGTCTGACCCATTCACAGAAAGTAGGGGCTTTTTTCCCTTTCCCTTGTACAGTTTTGAGTTATGTGAAACAAGTCATTGTACTAGAAAAAAAGGATCCCCATGAAGTTTAATATCTACTGGTCAGGGTGAAGACTTTAAGCAGTTTAACATAGTACAACATAGATACATATCTAGTTGTTTAGTTTAACATCTTATAGCTAATACAAGAAAGTTAAGAAGTTCAGGGTCATGCAACATGGATGACTTCATTTTGCAGTTCATTATCATGCGATCAGGATGTAGTGCTGTAATTTTTTCTACATGAAATATTACATAATAAACCTATAATTGGGGGGAGATATGGAGATCTGTCGATCCATTGAAATCAAGTAATATTCTCCATTGAAGGAAAATTTGTGTATAACATATAGTCCTTCCCATTTTGGCTCCAAATTTGGATGATTCTTCCCAAGCATCATCGGGGTTCTCATGACCCACACCATTTATCCATCATGGAAAGACTAGAGGAAAATATTTTAATTTAAGGATCATGAAATTCTATTTTTCTAATCATCCATATAGTGGAAAGTGTGATATATTCTCTCATCCAACCGATATAGCTCATCAAACCATTTCTGGGATTGCTAATCAGCAGACAATTGATCACATATTGCGATGGAGATTGATGGTAATTTAACATTAATAGGTATAACTATGTACAATTTGTATAATAATGATTATTGGGTTTATTTAGTGGTGGTGCAGGTTGTGGTCCAGTAAGACCAAAGTTCATGGAGGATCATTTATGGCCACAATTTCACATCCTTTCCTATAATATTTTGGAGTATGTCGGATAGGGTCTTGTTGAAATCCTCTATTTTTTTCAATGGTCATTGCATGTTAGTAGGATGAATGGTTGGATTTGATTCGATACTCATGGTAGAGTTTCTATGACTCAATAGAGAAGAAATTAGTGTTGTTTGTTTTCATTATTGTGTGAGGGACACCCATCCGGTTTATGATATTATCTTTCACAAAGCTTAAAATGATATTCTCTCTGACTTCATTATAGGGAACAGATTCTACACATTTGGAAAAGAAGTCAGTTTCTAGGAGAATAAACATGATTTTTTTGGTCTTTGGTGGGAGGATATGGTCCCACAACGTCCATTTCCCCATATAGAGAATGTCCAAGAGTACATTTCTTTGTAAAGAAACTTTGGGGGTTTATTGATTAAATTGGCATGGACTTGGTAGGAATGAAACTTTTTTGTTAAATAAAAAAATTCCAACATGATGGTGGTCCAATAGTACCAAATCCTCAAAATTTGTTGAGAGAGTTTGTATACTGATTGGTGTTCCCCACTAGTTCTAGTATGGACATCATTCATGATGGTTTAGGTGTTTTCTCCATCAATTCTCCTAGGAAGGACTCCATAATGTCCTCACTTATAAAGAAACTTTTTTCCTGTTACTTCCATTGTATAACAAGAAATTTTCTTCTCTTATTCAGATATGTCCCCTTATAGCCCTATATGGTGGGATTTCTCCCTTTTGAAGATATTGGACAATGGGGGACATCCATCCAGTAATATGATCGTATGACTGAGAGATGGGACTGATCACATTCATTTATTTTGTCTTGTGTTGAACATATAGTAAAACCATTTGGTGGTGGGCAATTCTTATGACTGTTTCATCCAGATCCGAATTAGCTAGATGTGTGACTATATTTTCTAATGCATCGGCATGCATGTTCTATGACTGAGGGACATAAGACAGTGTCGAGTATAATTGGAATTATTCCATCAATTCTCAAACATGGTTCATTTAAGGGATCATATCCTATTTCTTGATAGAATAGTCTCCATTGAATTGCTTGATTACTAGCTCTAAATCACCTTTTACCTTCAAGTGTTCGGATTTTTCATGAAGTGCTAGTTTCAGGCCTGCGATAAGGGACTAGTATTCTACTTCATTTTTTGCACACCCCTCTGATAGTAATATTGAATAAGGAAGGACTTCCTTTTCTAGGGATACAAGTATGAATTCCATCCCCACTTTGATGAACTTAGGGTCTTCAATTATTTTTCTATCAGGATTTTGGAGGCATCATCAATGTAAATTTTCAATATCTTGGGATCCTCTAGAACAAATAACACCACTTCATTAGGTAATTAGACATTAAATGGATTCACTTATATTGAGGGGTGTTATTAGAATAATTTTGTTAATGCCAAACCTTTGACAGCCTTCTGTGGTATGAACAGTATATCGAATTGCTAAAGGATGATCACCCACCATGATCTGCATTCAGTTAACATTGTATGGCTGGGAATACACTTGAACAGGTTTCTATGAGAGACCAAGTGGACCTCATGGTGCTACAGATACTACCTCATCTTCAGAATTGAAAAGATTAAGTCCATTCATGGAAATGGGTCATGTGTCTTCTTTCGTACCCAAGATGATTCCCTTGAGTTCATCATTTCTCTAAGATACACCTTCTTTTAATTCTAGAGGAGAATAACTTAGGTTATCTTCTTCCTACACATCTACGTACTCATAATCATCCTCTTCATCTTCTTATGGGGAAATAATTCTTTAGATGATAGTTCAATAATTTAGTGAAGAGTAATAATTTTGATTTTTTGGAAGCAAGGAAGGATATTCTGTCCCATCCATAAGGGGATGTTTCTCGGGAGATGGCACAGTGTGGGGTAAAAGAGTTTCATAATATTAATTGAGTGACGAGATAGGTCCTCTTTTCTCAATGTTTGATCTTGAAATTTTTTGGTGTTTTGATGATGGGTTGGGGTATTTAATCCTACCCTTCCATAATATTTCAGGATTCAATGAGCCTTTTAATATTATCAGTCTTTAAAAATATAACTAAAATCTTGAGGACTACTGAATACACATATGAATTTGGACTTCTCCCCTCAATCTGATTGATGGGAAACATGTGTTCCTCCCTAAGCTTCTTGAGGGGATCAATGTGAACCATTTTCAAAACATTTGGGGCACTAACTCGAACAATTACATCAGGTGAGGGTTGTTTCACCTTCAGCTTATAGAACCCTGCATCAATATAGTGTGATTCGCAGAGGTAAAATGGGACCTTTTCATAATGTAGTATATCACTCTATACATTAATACTATATTTCAAGCACTGATGTTACATAGTGGGGATTGTTGCATGTTTATGAATCCAAGGCCTCATTAAAAGGGGATTGAATTCAATATTATTTTAGGCCCCTAGAAATTCCGGTTGAGCTGTGAGGTCACTAAATTGGGATTTGAGCTTGGTTTGTCCTAATGGTTTCTACTCGCTTTTTCATATTGTAACATGGTCATGGTTCATGGTGTCAAGTCATCCTCATTGCAGACTAGCTGACGAAGTGTCCACTATGGGAAGGGTACAACCCCAAATTTATTATTGATGAAGAATTTTTGGATATTAACGCTATTTA
Organism: Viscum album; assembly: GCA_963277665.1. NCBI lineage: Eukaryota > Viridiplantae > Streptophyta > Magnoliopsida > Santalales > Viscaceae > Viscum > Viscum album. The sequence continues at coordinate 761,185,253 of OY728147.1, forward strand.
TTGTGAAATAAATATATATGGGTTTGATGTATCCTTTCATGGTAGTGTATTCATCCTGATATGTAAAGGTGATAAGTATATGGTATTCTGAAATATTGTTCTTTGTTCATTAGAATTCAATGGAAGCTACTTCGGATTCAAAATGTTATGGATTCAATAATGTTTCGATGAGGGATTCCCCAAGATCTGAGGAGAGATTCAATGCATCCTGGATCGATAGCTTGGTTGGAAATGAAGCTAAGCGCTTCATAATATAATATTCATAGTCTAATGGCTGACAATTCCCAACTTGTGGTTACTCTTTCATATGAACTTTAGTAGCTTAATCATTTGATGAAGATTTTTTTGGCCCTTGGTTTTAGGGCTGAAGGACCTTTGTCCTTTGTGGATTGCATCAGGCATGTATGGTCGCCTACCAAGGGAAATTAGTATTATGTTCTTCATATGTCAGATATTTAAAATGTTTTGGATTGGGATGGAGCCCTGTTGGGGTAGGATAATTTTCTTATCTATGTTGGAAATTCTAGAGGGTCCTTCCGTGGGTTTCGATAATACTGATGGTTTGAGTAGAGGTGTGGCCATAATCTTGATTTCTTTCATGGATGTCTCTCCCTTGATATCCCCGACTTCTAGAAATTCTTCCCCCAAATCTCCAATTGAGTGTAGGAAATTCTGGTTGATAACCATATTCATTTTGGTAGAAGGGATCCATCATGTGGATGAAATTGAATTAGAAAAAATCATCTCCTCTTCTGATGATGAATTTGACTTATCATCTTCCCCCAATGGTGTTATTTGACAGGGAGGTGCATGTTGTGCCGTTTAGCTAGGAGGTTCCCATGTCTTCAGATTATATGGAATGAAATATGCCAGTGTCAAATAAAACATTACCTTTGGTGAATGTTTGTCTTCAAGTACTTTCTTTCCACCCTTCTGATTTGACTTTTTTTGGGCGATTAGCCTTTGGAGGTTTATGGGATTGATAATGTCAGTTGTGTTGCATTTGGAGATGTTAGAGGAATATTTTGTTGTTTCAACTGTGACTAGAGGATGTCGTGCTATTGTTTTATTGTTTTTTGAGTCAACCAACTATCAAAACTATACTTCTTTTGGTGAAAAAGGTTTTTTCCACTCACCTTCTTCATCCGAATAAATGGTGGAAACATACTCTTTATTCCCTAGAGAGGTCCCGTATTAAGTTTTCTGGAATATATCATATTTGTAGGAGGTCCTTAAAGAAAAAAACTCCTTAATGTTGTGTCCCACTATTAAATGGAAGGGAACATAATCTTGTCAGTCATCAATACCTATTTCATAATCACTCCTCGGCTCTGGTGGCCAAGGAAAGTTGAAATTGATGGTGTCTATGAAGTAACTATAGGCTTGATCATCTCAGAATGAGTAAAATTTACCTTTTTGTTCCTCAAATTGATTTATTTTTTCCCCCATATCTTTTATTTATGGGGAAGCGGTAGATTTTTACATCTAGAGGGTCATTCATGGTTCAGTGGTGTTCTTAGAGCTGGAGATGGTGCAGGGGGTGGCATAAGAATGACAGAATCTGCATCGACTCTCCATGCTCCTTTCACTAGGACTGTTGGGGATTACCTTAGATTTATATTAGTCTGATTCAATTATTCTTCTATCTTTCGAGTGGTGGTGGATAATTCTATGAACCCACTTGTATTTTTCAACAAAATAAGTGGTGTTCGCAGCTCATCAGAGAGGTTTTCAATGCACATGGACAACATCTCATCTTGGATGTATAGCTAGTAGAAGGAGTGATTGAAACCATTAAATCTGGAAATGAAGTCTAAGAATATCTCATTATATCACTGTTTTTAGTTCGTAAGATCAACAAATATTGTCTTTTTCAATTTTAAACTAAAATGGAAGAGAAAATGACATTGGGGACCTTCCTAATCTATGATGGAATTAGCTCGTAGACTTGTATACCACACAAAACATGTTCTTTCTAGAGTCTTCATAAAGTATATGAGCATATGCACTTCTTATTTCTCTTGGGTTCCCATAATGGGATTATAGTAATAATAGTAGTTCATTAGATGTTGTTCTTTGTCCCCTGAGCCATTGAACAATGGGAATACAAGATTCCTAAAATTTGGTGGGGGTGGTATGTTTATTACCCAGTCAGAGTAAGGATTCCATTCCGGTTTTATTGGAAAGAATCATCATTTTATTGCTTCCATTAGAGTTATCGATAACTCAATGCTATTCAGGATCCCTTGATGGATGTATTTTTTGACCTGATCAAGAGTGGGTGCAGCTAAAGGAATGATTGGATGTGTCATTACTGCTGGGACATGAAGTGGATACCCAACCAAGGGATTCCATTGTGGATTCACTTGAATCCTTTTTGTTTACATCCCTAATAATTGTAAATCATGACACCTACCATAATTGGGTTTAGGTAGACTAATGATCTCGGTGCTGCCTTGAATGAGCCTATATAATTAATTCATTTATTGGGATGATCTCATGGGATAAGAGGCACTTCGGCTATATTTTAATGTTGATGCTCTACCTAGGGACAAGACTAGGTAGGACAACTTGATTGTAGTAGCCCATCGTTGATTCTCTTAACCTCTTTAATTTCTCCATTATGTAGATTGAATCTCTACTCATGTGTGGGGGAATAATTTTCACAAGGAGGAAGAGGTGGGTTGTTGTTATTTCCATTATTCTTATCCTTATTGGGGATAGGTGTCGCAGGTAGTGGGGGATTAACTTAGGGTCACCCATATTTATTATGAATCATTAGTTTTGGGTGTGCACACCTCTAGGATTGGTGTGAACCGTCTCTAGGAGGGAACCCTCTTCTACTGTTTTCCCATTATTTTTATTTTTTCAGTGATTTATATAGGGAATATGTTAAAAAATCTCACTGATGCATACCGCATTGGGGTTTTCATACAAGGTGTTTAATGGAAGGAGAGCTTATTATGTCCTTTTTTGGATCTTCTTCAACCATTCTGTGATACTATTCAGGTTTCTTAGAGAAGAGTGCCTCCATTATGGAGTATGTGAGTCATGGGATATGATAGAATGGGTGACCCCTCAATCCATTTCACCCTATATGGCAGAATAAATACGTATGTTGGATAGAAATTCAAGGTAAAAATACTCCAAACCCTGTGGGGGAGGGCGTTGCTGACATTACTCTGTTGACATTCCTGAGACCATATTTTCTAGTAATTTAGGAAAATTTTCTATTGATAATTCCCCAAGACCTATGGGTTGGGGATTTTCCCATATTGTAGCAACTATTTCTAGTATTTCCATATTTGTAATCCCACACATTCCCATGTGGGTGTGATCTAGATATGGTTTCAGGTATTCTTGTGAATTAATTTTCATCTATGACATGATCAGTGATTGTTTATTGTATTACCTTAGCTAGGAGTCCTACTGGATGTTCTTGGTGGTCTGGTTCCAGAGCTTCTCGATGGCCTTCTCTCATCGGGCCTAATGCTTTTGAGAGTTACACAAGGATGATTCTTGTCAAATGGTCCACCTTTCTTGAGTAGTTACTTAATTTGTATGCCATTTGGGAAAGATGAAATAGTAAGATACCACTTCTAGTGGGATATATTGGAGGGGAAGTGTGGTGAAGTACATATTTCCTTGTTCTCCCCATCTCCAGATATGAACACCAAATGAGGTATTATTAATAAGTCATCACAACTTGTGTAGTGCATGGAGGTATACCAACCCAAGGACCTTAATTTTTCCTTTTTTATTGTGGAAACCATGAATATGGAAGGGATTCAAGGTTGATCTTGTGGTGAATATCTCCCTGGATATTAATATGGTATGCATACCCTCCATAGGGTAGAAATTTTACCTTTAGATGGTGGAGAGTTGTCCAGTTATTAAGGTGAATGTTATTCACACATTCTTCTGAAAACATTATTGGTATGCTGAAATGAGAAATGTATATGGGCTAATAGATCGCTATTATATCATCCCTAGCTAGTTTTCTTCTCAAAAACAACATATCTTTTTTCTTATTCTTCCAGGGACCCTTCCACTTAATCTGTTTAGTTTTACTACTCCTTAATGATTTCGTTCCAATCAATGGGGTTAACATGCGTCTTGTTTTTATATGAATGGTACGAGGGTGGCTCAAAAGATCAAGGTTTCCCTGGTCCACCCTCTGGTTGAGAAAGGGAATTTCTTTTTATAGAGAGAGTATCCAGTGTGTTGCACTCCATTTTTTCAGGTTCCTAAGAATATGATGGATTTATCACATTTAACCCGGTGAGGGGAGGACCTTCTCACAGACATAAATTTTTTACTATGAGGAGGACCTTCTCAGTCAGTGTCATAATGGAGAGGACTACCATTATGGATTAATTTTTGGTAGAAGAGAGGACTTATTGGGTGTATACCCAAGGGAGGACCTTCATGGTGGAATCTATTAAGGGGAGGACCTTCTTTCTACTTCGTGTCATTAAAGGGAGTCCCGTTATAATGACTCCTATCAAGGAGAAGACTACGATCATAGCTCTAAATGAAGGGAGAGTATTTATAGTTTATATTCATGAGATGGACTTCAGGATGTATTGTAATGAGTTGTAGACCTTCTAATTTCATAATTTCACTATGGTAGGGATATTGTAGAAACTACCATCATGGTGAGGACTACAATTGCATCTTGACATCTGACTACGGGGAGAAACATTTCTATAACATATTCCTTGGGGAGGACCATCATGGTGGATGAATTAAAGGAGATGAACTTCTTGTTATTCGATCTTCTAGTTAAGGGGAGGGATTACCTGACACGCATCAGGATATAGGATTTCTTGATCATTCATTTTGGGCCCCCAGAGTTAGCCCATGTGGGTGCTCTCGAAAGGACCTTCAGAGCTACTGGTTAGGACATTACAGGGAGGACCTTCTCAAATGCTATTTTCACATCCAAAATATGGTAATGGATTTTCATAATCATTAGCCTATATTAATAAATTTTTGATGGTGTCAAGAACCCCAGCTTTCAGCAGAGTAGAATCATGAGTATGATCTTCATTTTTGTGTTTTTATTTGGAACCTCTCATTTTGGGTACTCTATTGTAGGAAACTGGGCCACCTTCTATTGGTAACAGCCTTCGTATACGGTTCCTTTTTTAATTGGTTTCTGTGATGTCACTGGGACATGCCAATGAGCATATTCAGTTCTTTTAGGGATTTATGCCTGCCCTTGAGAATCCACCACATTGGATCGGTGTCCCTCGGTTAGAATGGGTATTTCTTCTTTATCAGTTTGACCATGTATCATGGAACATGTTCATTGACCCTCCTGGACTGGAGCAGGGATGCAGGTATGCTCTATGGTGATTATCTAATTTTGTGGATGAATCACCCCGCATGAGGAGACATGATCATTGACAATAATCCTTGATTTTCCTACTAATTTAATAATGTCTCAGCATGTCTAAAGGATATAGTATACAACTGACATTTGACACTCCATCATAGAGAAGATGTGTTGAGACATGTTGTTGGTAAGAACAGGTATGAATTCCCATTCCAATGTCAGCACAAGAGTTTGTGCATGCCTCGATCCTCCATGAGTTCCCAGTGGGTACTAGCAGTTTTATTGTGTCGGGACAGAGGACTGGGTTTTCCACAAGTTGTATTCTCTATTTTCCACTTTATTTGTATGGTGTTCATTGTATTCATCCATAAGAATTTTACTTGGCTTATATGCTCTTTCCACCATATTTCACTGGGTGTCTTCATAAGCATCTGTAGTGTTATGTGAATTCCAATGGTTTGCCTCCCTATTTGGGTGGTAGGATTGGTTTTCATCAGTATAGATTTATGATTGCTTATATATGGGAACCATTATATTTGTATGATAGAATTCATGTGCATTGGAAAATATTTTCATCTTCCTGTAATTTTTCTACTATGTTTACACGACAGGACTAGAGAGAACTAGCTTGAATTTTTGTTTTCTCATATTGTGACACCCTATTTCTATGGTGGGATTCATATGAGAGATTGAGTATATGAATCCTATTGTAGATTGACACTATATTTCTCTGTCGGGGTTGAGAATGAGGAGAATAATTGTATGCATGCCCATTAAATGTCATCATGTTTGTGTGAAGGAAATCCTCCTCAAGAACCAGGTTGATAACCTACTCTGGATTATGTGTTTTCCACCCTTAATGGGCAGCCTGATGGGACCATGTCCCTTGGATTAGAGTAGGTTTCGTCATCATTAGATACTCTTCAAAGTGAATATATTGGGTTGTACATTACTAGTGGTGATGTGTTCTAATAGGATCCCTTGGGCTATGTTCATGTCAGGATCGGACCTAGGGCTAGCCTAGAAAGGCCCTGGTCTAGGGAAAAAAGAAATATTTCTATTGTACATGTACTGTACAAGCACTGTAGCATCTTGTAAGGGGAAACATTTATGCTCCACTTCTTGGGCGATATAATTTATAAGGGTTTTCTGGGCCGGTCCTGTTTCTTGTGCAGTTGAGATGAAGTCAACATGATCAACTTCGTCTGCATCCATGAGATAAGGGAGGTACTCATTATCGAACTCTTGGGATACACTCTCAAAATAGTTGGAGATGGCTAGTGTGGTTTTTATGTACTTGGATGTCAGCTTTGGTTGAAGAGGCCTCTAGCGAGATTCCAATAATTGGAGGGGCTACCATGCAGCCCCCACCATGGGGAGGACACCACTTTGGCGGTACTCTATGATCATCATGTTTGAAAACCATAATTGAAGATGATGGGTAGGTGATGGAGTCTTGTTCATAGGGGATAAATTCTCCTATGTGGACACTGACACACGTTTAAAAGAAATTTATTGTGATTTCATTAGATCGTTGAGAACTCTATGAGACCTTCATTACATGTAACAATCAAAGAAAAAAACCTCCATCAAGGAAGCATCTCATGATCGCATTCCTAATTGGAAATATTTCGCAGACCTCATTCTTTTGAATTTGAATGTGGCTTGAGGTGGGATGACCCACCACCTTTGTTAAAGAATCATGTTGGGTTGACTATTTCTGTTTCATCCTGATTCACGTCGTACCCAGGGGCTGATGAAATTTCCCGACAAATAGTAAACCATTTCTCTTTTATTATGAAGGGTTTCACGTTGGGTACAATCTTCTATGAGGGTCTCCAACGAGTTCATTCATGGGTCCAAAAACACCCAAAAACACCCAAAAACCCTTATATCCCATATTCATAGACCCCATTTCCAAAGGTAGGTGCTCATTGGATGATGATTTGTTCAATGATGATTACCGAATCTATTGGCCGAGAAGATGGGAGTTCAGTCTCATCAAACCCTTTTGAGGGAAATTACTTCATACTTTAGGACTCTCTTATTGATATAATTTGTTTTTATATGTTTTTGAATCCTTGGTTCTTTCCCATAAATGTGTTCATGGATTACACATATGTTGCCAGATCAATTTGAAATATGAATGGGTCTACAATAATCTATATGTATTCAAATTTGTCCATTGAAAAAGAAATATATATTAATTCTAGTTTCTTCATCAATGGTTCCATTTTATGGAAAAAATAATGTTTCTCGGGCCTTTTACCCAGAAAATGATTATTTAAGCCATGTGATGAGCCCCTCTGAATTTTATCGTCATCTAAGGGGATTGGGATTTTTTTGATGCCGAGATCAGACCCACTAAATGGGATCCCTACATATCCTTGTGACAAGAATCAGATTTTTCATAGTTTATTTTGAGTTGGGACTTACACCTTTGAGGAGGCCTTTTTTTGGGGTATGACTGGGGCTTATGCATGAGATCCATCCATTTGAGAGAAATATGTTGAGGCTTACTTTTGAAGAGGATACCCTATCAAATTTAGGGTAATTTTATTGGGACATAATTTTAAGAAGAATGTCCCTTGAGCTTAGACCTTAGGTAGACATCCAATGTATCCTTGTTAGAGTAGGAATCAGAGTTCTCATAGTTCATTATGTGGGGATTATACATGGAAGATACCCATTTCAGATTGGTCCATTAGATAGGCATCCAAAAAATCCTGGCCAAAGCAGGAATCATAGTTCACATAGTTCATTTCATTTGGAATACACATGTAATATTCCCATTTGAGCTCGGGCTTTTAGACGTGCATCCTACATATACTAGTCAGAGTAGGAATTAGAGTTATTGTAGTTCATTGTGTGGGGTTACACATGGAAGCTACCAATTTGTTATTGGTACTTCAGACAAGCATCCTATATATCCTGGTTTGAGTATGAATTAGAGTATTTGTAGTTCATTTCTTGGGACCTATACATGGAAGATTCTTATTTTATTTCAGGCCATCAAACATGTTTCCTGCATATCCTAGTCAAATAAGGAATAAGAGTTCTCATAATTAATTATGTGGGGTTTACCTATGGAATCTTCCTATTTGAGCTCAGGCCTTCAGATTGGTTTCCTACATATCCAGGTCATATCACAAATCATAGTTCTTGTAGTTCATTTCTTTTGGGGCTTAAACAAAGAAGGATGCCCATGTTTTGGGGTTTTGTGAGTTTCATGATCACTGCCAACCTATAATTCCATGTGAGTCATGATCAGTTTGAGAAACAAGATGAGGAATGGGATATAAATATTTCATGTCCCACTTCATCTACTAATAGATTGTATTGGATCCCAACGGGAGATAGAGAGGGAGGGGCTTTGAATATTCCAATTTCTTGTCTCGTGTTGAAATCATAGATAACCATTTTTGGAAATCAATCCAGGCATATCTCGGGTTGAGCCTAAGAGATTACATATCACCTCCTCCCATAGAAAGGATTGGGGCTTACCTTAGGGAGAGTTCCCTGAAATGAGTTCTAGTAAAGGAGAGAATCATTACTCCTTGTCAAAGGGAATAGTAGGCATGATCCCTTTGGATTGTCACCATCCCTCATTGAATAGAAAACACATAGACTACCCATGTTCCCTATAATGTGGAGGTTCACATGATTATTCTATTATTGGACCGTGGGCTACCATGGGATTGTAAACTTAAAGAAATTATGGGGCCCACTCCCTTGCGAGAATTATCCACATGACTCCGCTTTCCATGGGTATGTAAACTAAAAAAGGACACATCGATGTACCCAAAATTTTTATAAAAATATCCTAGTGACTTTGGAAGGGGATTTTGCATGATGTCTATGGACTTGTTAGCAGATAGAATTTAGAGGATTGGATGGAAATGGAAGGGCATGATCAGGACTGAAATGTGGAACACCCGAAGGTACCACACTCCAAGTAAAATTTTCTCATGATGGGTAGGGGAACCTACACATAGCACATTAATATATGGTTGGAGGTTTTATCCACATACCACGGTGGTATACATACCTGGATTCCATCTGCATACCAAGGTGGTGCGCAGTCCTAGATTTCATCCATTTACTAAGGTTGTAAGTGGACCTAGATGTTATCTGCGTACTGAGGCGGTACGTGGACCTGGACATGGTCTATGTATCGTAGTTGTATGCATCCTCATGTCACATCATCCAAACATTGTGGTATGAGATTATGGAGTCAATCTATGTTGCAGGACACTACATAAGGTAGGGTTTCATCTACATAGATATGTGTTATGCGATATGATGGATTGAAGATGTGGAATGGGTCCTAAATTTCATGAGAAGTTCATTCCCTAAGGGGGTATAGTTCATGGTTCACCAATTACATTCTTAGTGTTCCCATATTATTAGGTTTCCTTATTTTTTATGGTTCAAATAGGATTTATACATGCTGGAAACCGTTTTTAGTTCTGTACATTGTTGATTGTTTTCCTTTGAATTATTCCATCCATAGATTCTCGGTTCTTTGAAAGGAATCATACTCCTCTTAATTTCTCCTTATGTTCCCTTTTATATTATTATGAGGAAGACGAATCTATGGGTAACACAACACCTTTTTCAGAATTCCATAATGAAATTTCTTGGCCCTCAAATAACTTAGTCAATCACAGTTTGCAGGGATGAGGTTCGTGGTGGCTGTGGTTCCTGGCGACAGAAATCACCGCCTTGATAACCCGAACGATGCAGTTTGAGGGACATCTCTAGCCACACCTTGTTTGAGAACTGACATTAGAGGGATGGTGTGTGGGTATATACCTCTTTGTCATTTTTTCTCTCATGAGATTGTTCACGGGGTCATGGTGTCATTCTTCATTTATTCTGTGAACGTCCTGGTTCACTGGCCAATGCCTCGTGGGCCAACGTTTCATGGGATGTCTGCGTACCAATCAGTTTGTGGGAAATACCATCCTCATACCATTTCTATAAATCAATATGTGTACTAATTTAGTCCTATTATAAAATTTATTTCTTCTATATTCTTCCCATGTTTTCAATAAAACCAATGTCTTATTCCTTCATCTAATATGTGGGAGTTTTTTTCTTCCCTTTATAGAGTTTTCAGTCCCCTATAGTTTTATAGGGAATTTGATTTAATGGACAAAAACACAGGGGTCCAAATCATGTTATATATTTACTACATTAAACTAAATCATGAAAACTATACAATTTAAAGGTCAAAAAACATGTATTTGGGTTACAAACTATAAACCTCATACACTTACATGGATGGAAAACAAACATAGTCCCTAGGCATGTGTCATGAACATGGGAAGGAAAGTTTAAATGACATGTATTTCAAGTACACTCCATGTAACAGACCTCACGCCATTTAATTAATTTAACATAGAGGAAAAAGTTAATGATAAAATTGAACCTATTTTCATGTGTTAGATGGGATATTTGTTTAATAAGACACACCATGGGATAAGATTATTAATTATATATTAAATTATTTTTAGTGTTAAATTCGGAGCTACAAGTGGAGTATGGCCGTTACTTTTTGTGTACTTTTTGTGCGTTAGTGAAATCACATGTAAAGTAATTTTTATATGATTCTGCATCATATATTGAAAAAATAAATCCTTATAATTACATACCTAAAAAAAATTTCATGATAAAACACAATATAAATACTATGAGGACTAGTTTGGAAGGGCATATGTTGTTGCATCTATGTAGTCTTGTGTACTTTGTTAATTTTAAGTAAAATTAATTTACCTATTTTTTAAATTATATATGATGGAAATTCCACGAACTTTTGGGAGGAATTATGATAAATTAAATTAATTAGATAATTAGATAATTAATTGGATTAATCTTAAGTGTTTATCTTAATTAAAGAATGTATTGAAGTCATTCCTTTCTACATTGAAAATTTATTTTCATTTCTTGTGTGTGTTTGACCATATTCTTAGAACATATGTTTATATGTGATTAGTTTCATTAAATTTATTTATAATTATTAAATTATATTAATGGATGCTGTGTTATCCCCTCTCATTATATAAGATCATGTTTGACCACAATTTATTTTATGTAAACCACCTAAATGATTCCATTATTGTAGATCACCTATGTGAGAGTAAAGAATATGTAATGGTTGGAGATATAATGAGATTTGAGGAATTTCTTGTATGGATCCAAGTAAAAAATGATCTAGGAGGTTCAATGGTGGAATGTTTCAACTCAAACCAATATATGATAAAGGAGTTATTACACATGGGTTCATGTTGGTTTATCATCTGCTAGATATACCAACTATAAGATATATATCATGATTGAGCCACTTTTTTTTATAATTTATATCATTATCGTGGTTAGTTAATCATTTAAATGGATAGAGATAACATTTAATGCATTAATTAAAAAACATTCAATATGGTATTAAACAATTGGTGTATGTGTAATTTTATCGAGACATGGTTAATCACATGAGTAAATCCACTTAATATTAATAAGTAGGAAGTTAAGATTAAATGGGATATTTATGCATAAATATATAATGAATCAATTTAAATATTATGTTTGTATAAAATTACATTACTTAAGTTTAAAATCCAACCAGTATTTTAATGTTTTTGATTGACCCATGTGAGGGTGCTTTAAATTATCAGGGAATTTTATCTTGGTTTTTGGGTTGGCTTAAACATAGTTCAAATCAAGGGTTTACTACCCAAGTAAAACGTGGTGTTATTGAAAGTAAATATCTATGGAAATATTAATCCAAAATATTGGGATGGGGGGTTTCAATAAATATAACTATGAAGGTAACACCCCTTTATTTTATAGTATGTTATCTCTTTAAAGTAATTCAATAGCTTGCACTACACACAACAGCGAGTTCGAGCACACCATAACTTACCAAACTAGCCATTCAAAAAGTGGTTATGAATAGTATTAACAACATTTTGAATTTTATATACTCTATATAACTTTAACATGAATATTATGTGTTTCTTATACATAATATAAGAACAAATTCAAATTTTTAGATAAAGGAAGTATTTTTCATAAAATGTAATTTTACCAACTTTTAATGTAAAACACTTTTTAAATCTAATATTTGACACTTTTATATATTAAATTTTTCAAATTATACTTCTTATTTAGAATAAGGATATAAAAATTTAGTTTGGCTTAATTTTGGGTTTTTTCTGATAACTTTCATATTTTGATGAATTGTGAAAATACTAAATTCTAATTGAAAACAACATTTTTAATCAAAACAATTTCTACTGTTAAATTATTAATTTGAGTGGTTTTAAATTATAATTAGATTATTATTTTATCATTTATTATAATTTATGTCATTATGAGTAATTTTACATTTAAATTGGACATAAACACATGTCCATCTTTTGAGGGTCTTTACTTTTTAAAAACACGCTTTTTGGTTTTGACAATGAGAATTAATTTTGAATTAATTAATAAAAATTCTATGTTTTTAATTTGGTAAAATAGAATTAATTTATGAATTTTTAATATCAAAATTAGAATTTGGTTAATTTTTGGAATTTTTCTGAAAACATTCAATTTTTGATGAATATTGGAAAACACTTCGTTATTGTTTAAAAACTGACTGTTTATTTAAATAATTATTCATTTAATTTAAATTTATTTTATATAAAAATAGATACAAAATACCTATATTATTTCAATTTAATTCATTGGATCCATTTTATTATAAGATTAGATGTATAAAATTTTATTGAACTGTTTACCGTCTTTTACCAACCTTCTAGGAACATTTACAAATTTATATAAAACGTAATTTTACCGGTTATGTGAATTTAATTTAAAAAATATGAGTGACATGGTTGACATCATTAAGTAAAAATTGGTACAACATGATGAAAATAATTTTTGGTGAATAGAAAATTTTGAATTTTATTTACCACGGTTAAAAATAAATAGGATAATTAAAGGTAAAAATGATATTATAATTACCCAAACACATGTCCTAATTCTATTGGATAAGTGTATTTCAAACAAAATCTACCTTAGGAATAAAATATGATCTTTTTTGATCCACTCGGATTAGATTATTACATTTATTATTATTTTATTTAAAGAAGAGTTAAAAGTCTTAAATTCAAATTTTAATAACAAAAACATTTTTAATATTTGGTTATACATAAGAAAATTTCGAATATAAATATTTGTTAGAAAGATAAATAGATTTCATATATCATGGTATTTTATTTCTAATTTTAAGACATTAAATAATTAAATTTATTTATGACACCATGATGATGCCGTAATTATTATATTAATGTAAGATTAAAATAATTGATATTGGAAATATTAAAATAAATTTAAATTGAGACATATGATGCATTAAACTAATTTTATAGATTAATATGACATGTTAGGGTTTATTAAATTAATTATTTTTGAGTAAATCTTATTTTTATGACTTTCAAAAAAACCAAATACTAAATAGTGTCAAAATTGACATAAATGATTTTTTTAAAAAAATACTATATTATTAAATGATATAACATTCTTAAAAATATAACGTTCATCCAAAAGACTTATATACTTATATATATGTCAATAATGGACCACTTGGGGTTCTATTGGTTTTTTATAGTAAGTTTATTAACCATTTATTATAATAATACAAGAAGATATGTTAAAAGTAAAACTATTTAACTAAGAGTTAAATCTAAAAGATAACGTTAATATGGTGACCTAAACTTGTCTAAAACCTATTGGTTGAGAATATTTATACCCATACCAACCTTATCCTTGAAATAAATCTATTTATATCCATTATAAATCGAAAATTATTTTATAATAAAATAATATTTCAAGCTTTTCCTAAAGTGACACTCACCTCCCTTATAAAAGGGTACTTCCCCTTCTCTTAATTTTACACCTCCAGAGCCATTTGGATCATCCAAAACCTACTCGAATATCCTCTAAACTAACCTAAATTCAACATAGAAGAATTACATTTATCATGGATCCATCTTAAGTATCACTTTTGATCAAATCAAAAGGAAGCATCCAAAGAAGAGGTAATAATTTCATCACCTCTTTCAAAGTTCTTTTCTTCTTCCACTTCCCCTTTCATTGTTGTTTCCATTCCAAAATAATAACTCCAATACGTTATTCATACTATTATGATATTATAAATATGGTACAACCATATTCATTATTCTATCCATCCTATGAATGACAAAGTCACCCTACATGTGTATGTATGGCTTACCGTCTTCATGTCGTGGTGCAGTTTGTTATTCAACACTTCATTGTTTGGATGGGTATAATAATGAGTATAATTGATTTCAATAATAAATATAACATGTTAATGTTTATGTATAATTAATATAACATCTAATTCCACACCATATCATCATTAATGAAATGATATCGTTGCTCGAGCTTACGTAGGACATACCCTCTCCACAACGCGATGAGATTCATTTCCCCATTCAACATTAAATGATGATTATAAAAATATATATTATAAATAATTATGTAATATATGACATAATAATGATACTGGAAATATATATATATATATATATATCTCTCTGTGTGTCTGTGTGTTTGTGTGTGTATTCACATATACCTCAATCACTTACATTCATTCAATACGATAAGAAAATGGAAACAACGTCCATCCGTACGTACAGACTACCATCTCCATGAATGGTGTTTCCATTTCATATAAATATCTATTATAAATATTTCAATTATAAATATTTATATTATAAATATATAAGATAAATAAATCATGTTTTATATACATTAATTATTTAAATCATGATATAAAAGATGCGATTAAGAATAACACGCTAAAACACGTACGATAAAGAGAGCGGTTATTGCCCAAAATTTTACATTAACATGGAAATTATTATTAATTAGGTAGTATAAAGAAATAAATGAATCATATATTATATCTTAGATATTAATATGATTCTAGTATAATTTAATAACATACTATGGTCATTATATAGGAGGTTAAATTTACCCTCGACTAAAGGAATGAACGAGTTAAGGGTTAATTGCTCAATCTCGTTATTATCCGAGATTGTTTATGTGTAAGTATTTTCTAGAAAATATATATTATCCATGTCAATGTTTCATATATTAATTTTCAAACTAATTCTTTTAAGGTACTTTTTAACTAAAACATCATTTAAATGTTTTAAATATTTATTAATTTAAATTTTCTCATTAATGTCTATGTTTTCAAAATGGTTTTAAGGATTTATTTATATTGTCATGATTGTTTTAAAAATTTATGTCCTTTAAAAATTTTCCAAGTGGTATGGGACACTTTGACACAAAAATCTATTTTCAATGAATTCCTTCATAAATTTGTGACTTTTACCTTATTTCAAAAAAAAATGGATATTTCTCTCAAAACCATTAATTTATCATTTTCCACTATGTCAACATCATTGACTGGATATTATTCTTGATTGAGGATAATTTATTATAATATAATCTTCTATTTTCATTGAATGATTTATGATATGTTTCACTATGGATGTGCTATTTTTATACCATTCATGGTTTATGGTTAAAGTATTAAAATTTCTTTTTCTAGTTTTAATACGAATATTTATGTTATGTTTCAACATTTTAATATAAAGAATACATTGGACTTAGTAAGTGATGGGTGGGGCCCGCTATAGCCCCTCAATGCATTAATAGGTATCATGAGACAAATTAGTGTCTTGGCACAAGGCCTTGACTAGGTGGTAATGATGTCTGACATTAGGCATTCCCTCATTATGAAATTAGTTTTACATGTGATTATCCAACTAGTAGAATATTCATGTGCATGTCTATATAGTAAGGTTTGATTTTTTTTCATATTGTGTCAAATATTTTGTTTAAAAAGTCTGTTGTTTTTATTACAAATTTTTTCTTAAAATATTATATCTTCTGCTAAATAATTTACCCTTACTGAGCATCTGAGCATACCCATTTCTTATGTTTTATTTTCCCAAGATGACAAGAAGTGTATTATGACTTATATTCCAGTTTAATCTAGCAGAATAATGGAATTCTCAAAGGAATTTTTTTAATGTTGTGTGTGAATGTGTAATGTTAAGTTCATGTATGTAATATATTTTCCAAGACTACTAAATGAATCAGTTCTTTGGTACTTGATTCCTTGTAATCATGCCAACGTATTAAAATATTGCACCGGCTCCAGGCTTTAGAGGTTAGGGAATTATAGTTGGTATCAGAGGAAGTTTAGTACAAACCATGGAAACTATATTTATATGAACTTTGATTAGAGAACATTATCCTAAGATAGACTTTGATGATTAGTATAGAATAACTTCTAAGAATTTTGGTAATGTAGAGATTTTGTGAACTTTCCGAGAAACACATTCCTTTCTGGATATGAGCTGGTAGATCCAGCTTTGGAACAGATGTACCTAAGAGTGAAAACTCTAATAAGCAGTTTTGGGCTAGACCCGGGGTATCCTAGTACACGACAACGGTCCTTGCTGCACTCTTGGTTATGACACTCCTGGGGGATATGATTAGGGTAAATTTAAATTTTATTTACAAACCATTATAAATGATTTATGAGTAAATACTTCCTCAAAGAAAATATTTTTTTTATTAAGGAATATATGCATAAACTGTTCAATTTATATTAGGTATTTTAAAAGATTGAAATTATGCATTGGAATTCATAAACAAACCTAGTGTGTTCCATTATTTATAAATGGTGCACAATCTAAGGAATGATAAGTCCAACAATACACATGATCCAAAGAGTAAGAAAGATCATATCTTTCATTGTATTAAGCCAAAATTTAAAAAGGAAATATTATGCCACGTATTCTCATCATATGAAGAAATAATATCATGTGTTAATAAGATAAGTAAAAAAATTTCTGAGTCTTATGTCTTTGAAGGGAAGCCAGAGAAGAAAATGATGATAGAGAGAAAGATGGATAAAGGAAAGAAGGGGAAGAATGATTTTCCCATTTGTGATAAATGTGTAAATAATCACCTTGGTAAATGCTTTAAGGGAATGAGAGTTTTTTATAAGTGTGGAGAAAAAGGACAGTAAATACGTGATTGCAAGGCTAATGAAAAGGTTTCAAATGTACAATGCTTTATCTACAAGGAGTTGGGACACTATACAAATCAATGTCCCAATCATTATAGTATACCAAAAATTATTCTATTGGGTAATAATCAAGTTATGATACTTTTATAGATAAACAGTAATTATTAGTGAATTTAGGTCGTTATTAAAGAATTATGTCATTTGAGTGTTGTATCAATGAAGTACTGGTTATGTGAATTATAGAAATAAATAAGGATTGTACTACAATACTATTTCATTGAGGATTTGATACTATATAGTACTAAGAAATGTGAATCAATACTGGGTTAATTTTTTTGGAAAATACATGGTTGAAAGAAATATAAACCTTAATATGGTTCTGATGCATAGGTAATTATTTTCAAATAATAGATAATTGAGTTGGATAAAGTATGTTGGATATTATTGACTACCTAGGAAATAATTAATAATTTGTTTATTCTATCATTGTTGGAGTTTACAACATTAATGGATTTAAGGAGTATATCTAGTATTCTATTTTTTATAGAAAGAACAAGGAAGAATAAACGTATTCAATATTTTTTTCCAGTAATTCAATATTGTTTTCATTTTATGACCGTATTCACATGTACATTATGTGACCTTCATTATTAATTTTGTACAGTGAGTTTGGACCGAAGTGTCTTGGATAAGTCTAATGGTTTGAATGGATTATGTTAGACACTGAATACTATTTTTTTTGGGTTAAAAAAATTTATTAATATTATTTTTGGATTGTTATAAAAAGGACAACTCAGAGGTTCGGAGATAACACATCACATCTAGCACGGCCGTGAGACGTGAACCCGCAGCCGAAGGGCGAAAATGGTGCATCACCTACCACTAGCCTATGTGATGTCCTGGTTTGTATAATTTAGTTTTTATAAAATGGTATGATAGATGAATTAAAAATTCATTTTCTTTAGAACCCTATACGATTAGGATAAACAAAATATTTTTGAAGTCTATTATCATTTGGAGTGAAATATGAGTTTGTAGTATAAATTAGTTGAAGGATGAAACTCTATTTGTCAAGTATATTTTTTTATTACATGAAGAAATTAATTCTTAAACATTAGGAAAGGGTTCTCAAAATCAAAAATGTGTTATCCTAATACCTTATGTTTTTCTGAACTGATGAAATTTAAAATCATCATAGATTGATGTCTTTGAGGCCCTCAATTTTACACTTGTTTGTGATTGATGACCTCAATCACTCCCTATAAATATTTACGTTATTCCTCCAATTAGGTTTATATAATTTCCACTAAAATTATCCTATTTGAAACCCTAATTTGGTGGTGACGTTTTCATTTCCCTTTCCATATTATGAATACTAAATTTTATTAACCCTATTTCTGATGTGGGTTTTCCACAAAGTAATTTTCTATTTTCAACCTTTTATTTTTTGAAGAAGAATTTCAAATTGTGAGGATGAAATTTTTTGAAGGAGGGTAGAACGTAACACCCCAATATTTCATAGTACGTTGTCTCTTTAATGTAAATCAATAGCTTGCGATACACACAACACTGTTTTCGAGCACTCCACAATTTACCAAAATCACCGTTCAGAAAGTGGTTATGACTAGTATTAACTACATTTTGAATTTTATATACTTTTTATAATTTTAACAAACATATTATGTGTTTCTTAAACATAATATAAGAACAAATTAAATTTTTTCGATAAAGGAAGTATTTTTGAAAAAATGTAATTTTACCGCCTTTTAATGTCGAACACTTTTTAAATACAATATTTGACACTTTTATATATTAAATTTGAAAAAATAAACTTCTTATTTAGAATGATGACATAAAAATTTAGTTTGGATAATTTTTTTGTATTTTTCTCATAACATTCATTTTTTGATTAATAGTGAAAAATACTAAATTCTAATTAAAATCAACTTTTTTAATAAAAATAATTTTTAGTCATAAATTTTTCATTTGAGTGGTTTCAAAATATATTTAGATTATATTTTTATCATTTAATATAATTTAGGTCATTATAAGTAATTTTACATTTAAATTGGACATAAACACATGTCAATCTTTTGATGATTTTTACTTTTTGAACACCCGATTTTTAGTTTTGACAATGAGAATTAATTTTAAATTAATTAACACAACTTCTATTTTTGAATTTTGGTAAAAAATAATTCTTTTTTTATTCATAATATCAAAATTATCTTAGGGTTAATTTTTGGTATTTTTTTGAAAACATTCATTTTTTGATGAATAATGAAAAACGCTGCGTTATTGTTTAAAACTGAATTTTTGTTTAAATAATTATTTATTTAATTTAAATTTATTTTATGTAAAAATAGATACATAATAACTATATAAGTTCAATTTAAATCATTGGTTCCATTTTATTATAATATTAAATGTATAAAATTTTATTGAACTTTTTACCGTCTTTTACCCACCTTCTAGAAACATTTACAAATTTGTATAAAACATAATTTTACTGCTTATATGAATTGAATAAAAAAAATACAAGAAACACAGTTGACATCCGTAAGTAAAATTTGGTTCAATATGATGAAAATAATTTTTGGTGAATAGTAACTTTTGAATTTAATTTACTATGGTTAAAAGTAAATAGGATAATAAAAGGTAAAAATGATATTATAATTACCCTAACAATTGTCCTAATTATATTGGATAAGTGTATTTAGAAATAAATCGACCTTAGTATTAAAATATGATCCTTTTTTATCCACTTGGATTAGATGAATACATTTATTATTATTTTATTTAATAGAAGAGTTAAAAGTGTTAAATTAAAAATTTAATAACTAAAAATTTTTAATATCTGGTAATACATAAGATAATTTCTACTATAAATATTAATTAGAAAGATAAATATATTTCATATATCAGGGTATTTTATTTATAATTCTTAGATATTAAATAAATAAATTTATTTATGAAACAATGATGATGTAGTAATTACCATTTTAATGTAAGACTAAAATACTTTAAATTATAAATAATAAACTAAATATAAATTGAGACTTATTATGCAATAAAATAATTTTCTATGATAATATAAAATTTTAGGGTTTATTAAATGAATTTTTATCGAAGAAATCAGATTGTTATGACTTTCACAAAAACCAAATACTAAATAGTGTCAAAATTGACATAAATGAATTTTTAAAACAAATACTATATTATTAAATGATATAATATTACTAAAATTCAAAGGTCCATCCAATAGACTTATATAATTATATATATGTAAATAATGAACCACTTGGGGTTCTATTTTCTTTTTATAGTATCTTTATTAACTATTTATTATAATAATACAAGAAGACATGTTAAAAGTAAAACTATTTAACTAAGTGTTAAATCTAATAGATAAGGTTAATATGGTGACCTAAACTTATCTAAAACCTATTGTATAAGAGGATTTCAACCCATCCCCACTTTATACTCTTCATAAATCCATTTGGAGCCATTACAAACCGAAAATGATTTTACAATAAAACTATATTTCCAGTTTTTCCTAAAGTGACCCACACCTCTCTTATAAAAGGGTACTTCCCATTCTCTTAATTTCACACCTCCAGAGCATTTTTTTCTCAGACAAACCCTGCTCAAATAAACTCCCAACTATCCTCAATTCATCATGGAGTCCTTAAATTGATCATAAATTGAACCCAAGGAGCCCTATTGATCAAATCAAAAAAAAAGCACCTGAAGAAGAGGTAATTAATTTATCACCTCTTTAAAAGTTCTTTTCTTCTTCCACTTCTCTTTCTTTGTTGTTTCCATACTAGAATAAAAACTTAGGCACCTTATACATACTATTATGGTATTATAAATATGGTACAACCATATTCATTATTCTATCAATCCATTAAATGACAAAGTCTTCGTACGTGCGTATGTACGACTTACCATCTCCACGTCGTGGTGTAGTTTGTTATTCAAAACTTCATTGTTTAGATGGGTATAATAATGAGTATAATTTATTTAAATAATAAATATAACATTTTAATGTTTCTATATAATTAATATACCATCCAATCCTACACCATGTCATCATTAAGAAGATGATATCATTGCCCATGCGTATGTATGGCTTACCGTCTCCACGACGCGATGAGATTCATTTCAACATTCACCATTAAACATTGATTATAAAAATACATATTATTAATAAGTATTTAATATTTTACATAATAATTCTACGGGATATATATATACATATATCTCAATCACTTACTTCCATTCAATATGATAAGAAAATGGAAACAACGTCCATGTGTACGTACAGACTACCGTCTCCATGAATGGTGTTTCCATTTCATATATATATCTTTTATAAATATTTTTATTATAAATATATATGATATTTTAATCACATTTTATATTATTGAATTATTTAAATCATGATCTAGGTGATACGATCAAGAATAAAAAGTTAAAACACGTATGATAAAGAAAGCGATTGTTACCCATAATGTTACTTTAACGTAGAATTTATTATTAAATAGGTAGTGTAAAGTAATAAATGAATCATATTTGATATAATAAATATTTATATGGTTCTAGTATTATTTAATAACATACTATTGTCATTATACATGATGTTAAATATGCCCTCGATTAAAGGAAAGAATAAGGTAAGGGTTAATTCCTCAATCTCATTATTATCTGAGATTGTTTATGTGTAAGTATTTTCTGGGACATATTTATTATCCATGTCCATGTTTCATAAAAGAATTTTCAAAATTATTCTTTTAAAGTAATTTTTAACTAAAACATCATTTTAAATGTTTTAAATATTTATTCTTCTAAATATTTCTTATTAATGTCCATTTTTTCAAAATGGTTGTAAGTATTTTTTTTATATGGTCATGATTATTTTATAAAGTTAATTCTTTTAAAAAGTTTCAAAGTGGTATGGGACACTTTGATTCAAAAATATATTTTAAATGAATTCTTTTATAAATGTGTGACTTTTAAATCATTTCACAAAAATGGATATTTCTTATAAAAAGTTTTATAGATCCTTTTCATATATATCAACATCATTTACTAGATATTATTCTTGATTGAGGTTGATTTATTGTAATACAATATTATTTATTGTTTTTAATGAGTTATGATATGTTTGACTGTGGATAAGCTATTTTTATACCATTCATGGTTTATGGTTAAAGAAATAACATTTTGTTTTCTAATTTTAATATGAATATTTATGTTATGTTTCAAAATTTTTATATGAGGAATTATGTGGACTTAGTAAGTGATGGGTGGGGCCCACTATAGCCCCTTGATGCATCGGTAGGTCTCATGAGACAAATTAGTGTCTTGTAATAGGTCCTTGAAAAAACTTTTATTTTTAGTCTTGGCACGAGGCCTTGACTATGTGGTAATAATGTCCGACATTAGGCATTCCCTCATTATGAAATTATTTATTACATGTGATTATTCGACTAGTACAATAATCATGTGCATGTTTATATGGTAATGTTTGATTTATTTTTTCCATATTGTTTTCGAGATTTTGTTTAAAAAGTTTTTTGTTTTTATTACTCATTTTTTCATAAAAGTTTATAGCTTCTGCTAAATTATATACCCTTACTGAGCATATGATCTCACCCCTTTCTTATGTTTTATTTTACCATGATTCCAAAAATTGTATTATGACTTATAGGTAGGTTTAATAAAGAAGAATAATGTAATTATCAAAGTATTTTTTATGTTCTGTGTGAAAGTGTAATGTCAAGTTCATGTATGCAATCTGTTTTCTAATAATTCTAAACTGATCAGTCCTTCGGAACCTGATTCCTTATAATCATTCCAATGTATTAAAATAATTCACTAGCTCTGGGCTTTAGTGGTTCGAGCGTTACAATGAGTATCTATTTAATGTAGTTGGAATGTTGTCCCTTCCTAAAACCCTTCAAATAACCTATCATGCCCAATTCTATGTTACATGTAGGGGACTATGGATCCTTTCCACTATAATATCCATGAAATATGATATTATGAAACCAATGGTGAGGGATATTTGTATTTAGAAAAATTATGGGAGTTATATAGGTTTAAAATGTTTTTACTTATTTTTTAATCCAAATAATTTACTAAACTTCCACTCTATATTAATATATAAATGAAAATCCACATTAATATGACTATATGACTCTGATCAATATAATAAATGGACTCCTTATTATCCTCTCTAATTTCTATGAATAGTATAAGAACATGTGAATTATACTAAACATTTAATGAAAATTATACATGATGGAAACCCCACTTCCCGGGTCTCTTCCTAAATTATTTAATGACGAATAAGAATCTCTCTATGTGAAAGACATGCATAATGCAATGGATGCCTAATATATTTTTTTCTAACCCACATGTTGAGTGAGGTTTTGATGTAGAATAATGATTTGAATGTGTATAAAATCATGTGTAGGAATTTTGATCTTCATTAAGATAATGCTATATAATAGATATATGAGATATCTAATACACTATTCTCATATAATCATAGAGATTCTGCACCAGTGGAACCTCATGTAGTAAATATTATTGGATATATAGAGCGCATAGATATCTTAGTGATTAAGATCCCTGATAAGTTTTTAATATCTATAATTCTATCCTCACTACCTAAAGACTTTTCCAATTTCATTATAGACTATAACATGAGTAATAAGGATAAGAATATTTTGTAACTCTTTACTTAATTCACCAAGTTGACAAGGACATCAGGCATGGAAAACTAAATTTGATTATAGTGAATCGAAAATGAAAATGCATGGAATAGGGGCTCAATAGTCAATCCATGCATAAGTTTCTTAATAAAATTCTTTCCAAAAAAAAGATTCAATGGAAAGAAAATAAAAAAAACATAGTATGTTTTTTATATAGAAATCTAGGCCTCTAGACGAATAATTGTACCAAGAATACACAAAACGATTATTTAAATACAATTATTATTGAGTGAAATATATATATTTATATATATATAAGCTGGGTATTTTATATAGATTGTGGTCCTCACACCTCTATGGAAATGTGGGAATCAATTAGATTCTATAAAATTTCTAGAGGAGAGGTGGATCATTGAGAATATAATAGAGCATGAATAATTACATTTACAATATGAGACTATAACCTTATATTTACAACATGGGTGATTTTGGTTTTAATATATTGTTATTATAAACCATTTTTTATGATGAACATATTTTTTATATAATGTTTAGATACATATGGTTTTATATTCATTTTTGGAAATATGAGTTGTTACTTTTATAATGAAAACATATGTTATGGTATGTAAAATTTAAATAATGGTACATATGTATTAAGTTTTGAGAACCATGTTTTGAATGAGATAATTATTCATGTTTTCCTAAAATATTTAACAACCAGTTTTTTCATTATCATATTAGTAATTTAAACAAGAATCATCTAATAAAGCTCTATCAAGATGTTTGTTTAGACTATTATGATAGAAAATGACTTGAAAGATGGAATGATTGATTAAAATTAGTGATGACCAAAAAACCTTTTAGTGGATAGGGTTAAAGGGAAAAAATGATTTTATAATTGGTATACACTAGCGTGAGTTGAAATTTTCTACTAGAAGTTGGAGGTGGAAATTATTTCTTCATTACTTTTATTTATTATTTGAGTAGGTATAGTAGTATTTACTTGATGACGTACAAGTCAGAGTACTTCATGAAATTCAAATAATTGTTGAATGTTTCAAGGAATAAAATTTGAAAGAAGATAGAGAATATTTGATAATATTTAGGTGATGAATATCTTAACCAATATAATATAAACTTTTTGTAGGAGATTTGAATTATAATTCAGTACATTACAAATTATACAAAATAGTGTAATAGTGATAATGAAAGAAAAAACCATACCATTACTGATATTGTGAGGTCGATGAGGGGTCACATAGATCATTAATTATCCTTTTTTGTAACATAAATTACACAATAAAAAACATATTAATGACAGTACCACATAATGTAATAGAAAAGTTACCTTAATGTTTTGGAGTGGCAAGAAACCCGTTTCATTACATACTCATGCATTGGGATGTGACGCGTTTTTTAAGTCCAACACGGGATAAAACTAGCACCTTGAGGAATGAAAAAAATATTTATATGGTATTTAAAGGGAAAATGGGATACTATCTATACAATACCATATAAAAAATGGTGACTCTCAAAGGAAAATTCATGTTTCTTGGGAAGGAGGACATTGTTATGAAGTATAGTAGGAGAATTATTAATTTTAATGAAGTTGATACTCAATATATAAAATAATTGGTATAGGAACAACTCCAAAATTCCATATGGAATGTATTATTCCTGAAATAGAAGAACTACATAGAATAATCAAAGAGGATAGGAAACCATAATGATATGTTTCTTTTATCCATCAATTATGGGGACTCATTTTTTATTGAAAATAGTGATACTATTTCATATAAGGAGGTATATGAGATATCAGAAGCTGAAAAATAGAATGAATCTATGAATTATGAGATATATTCTATGTATCATAACCAATTTTGGGTTATGGATATCCTAGTAATTATTGTAAACACATTATGGTTTAAAAGGTAATTTAATAGAAAACCATTCATGGAAGTTAATGCGAATACCTATAAAATAGGACTAGTGACAAATTATTTTAAATGGAATTAAGGAATTTAGTATAAAAAATCATTTTCTAATATGGTAGTGAGAATGGGGTTCTGTTTAAAAGTTGAAATTTGAAAATTGAAAGTGGTCTACAGTAGTGATGATGGGTTCGCGACTTGGATGGTGGGTTCGCATGCCGAGGCGGTAGGCTTGAGGAGGTGATGATGGGGTCTCTCTTTTGGAAATTGGGACATTTGAAATTTGAAATTGTAAATTTTTAAACAGTGATGTGTCAGCAGTGATGATGGATCTCATTTGAAATTTTTTTAGGGTGTACTAGATCAGTTCGTGTCGTGGTGTGTTGATCTTTTTGGTATTTTTGAAATTTGAATCCTATAATGCGAACTTTGTGGCTTTTATGTAGGTTCCCAATTTTCATGAAAGTGAATTATCAATAAAATAAAATAAAAAATGGATTCAAGGATTCAATGTGATTCATGGGTTTATAAATAGTTCAATGGGTGTGTGATATATTTAGATTATATATTAATTATTTGAAAGGACATACTTGTCTTTTTGTATATAAAAGAATGGTGAAACCATTCTTCTACATGAAGGAATTAATAAAAGAAACTTGTATCCTTATCATCAATATCAGTCATAATATATCCAAGAGACTTCTCAGACAAAGTTATATACACTGAATATATACTAAAGAGATTTAATATAGTACAATACAATAATGGATGGGTTCTAGAATCACATGGTAGACACATTTCTATGAAACTGTGTCTGTATACACAATAGTAAAGAGAGAGAGAGAGAATGATCACAAACACTTATGTGTTAGGATCAACCATGAATTCATTTTTATGTATTATCTTTGATGTTACCTAAGACTAAAAAAATGTAGGAATATATAAATCATAACTAATTAAAAAAAAATTGGTATATTTTTATGGATTTCCAAAAGTATATGAGTTTAATTGAGGATATTTTATTAATATATATAGGAGAGGGAAAGTATATAAATGAAAACATTAAAATAATAAATATTACATTGTTTTTAATTATTTTTCAATACATAGCATTTGGATACAAGCTAGAAGCATAAATATATAGTGTCTTTATAAATATATATACATAAACATTCGGTAGATAAAAGTTCTACAACATCTCTCATTAACATATTCATAACTAGAACCCTTCTTATAAATAACGTACTTATAATCTTTCTACATATTCTTGGTGAAAGGAAACATAATAAATGGAAATATTATATTCTCAATAGAGGGAAACATGAGAGATATCAGTCAATAATCATAAGTGAACATAAAATAAACATAAGGGTATGAGAGAGTGAGATTAAAATTATAATATCATACCCAACAATTTTTAGTTCATAAAATTGAATCATTTCCTAAAACTTTGGTAATTCATAAGACATGAATCATAATAAAATAAAATATTATGATTCATGATAATATTACATTAACGTAAAAATATTTAACAAGATAGTGGTATAAAGTGTTAGATAATCATAATAATACCTATATTATATCAAGGATATCCACCAAGAAATTCATCACATGTAAGGTTTGGGACAACCACCAGTGTAATTAATTTTTTCATGGAATAACCCCTCGAGTACCTTCTTTTATGATTGGGATAAACTCCCATATAACCTCTATTGAAACAAGGATAACCTCTAATATACCATCATTTAGGCTATGATAACCTTTTGTGTACCCCTTTAGATAATAAAACATTAACCTTTAATAAATAAATAATAAGGATATAACAGACCCACATGTCACATAATAATAATTAATTTATATTTATATCACTAGATCATGAATACATTTAACATTACAACAATGCCAAACCCATGAAATAGAAAATGGGCTTCATCAATATTTCGTAATCATAATCATAAAACATAAATGGAAAGATTAATAATGATAATATTATATCATATTCCATTAAAATAATATGAAACCTCAAAGGATGTTATTATATATGAAAATAACATTAAAAGATAATTGGTTTTTTTTGTGAAAAATAGAATTTTCATTGTAAAATAAATTATTTAAAATATAAAAATTTCCAAAATATTAAGGAAGTAATTTTATTTTGAAATAACCATAGATGTATATAATTTAATATTAAAATATTTGTTAAATCATGATGGTAGGAAAAAAATTTCATGTTCTATAAATTAAAATAAAAAATCTTTTCACATTTCTATAAAAAGTCACAAGTACCTCATTCAGAAAATGATAATAAAATTACTTTTTTGTTTTTTATAAAATGTGAAATATGGGTAAAATGACCATCCATAATCAATTTATAATAGTAAATATATTCTTCAATTTTAATTAAAGAATGTATGGATGATGAATAAATGATTCTAGACCAAATAACAAAAAAAATAAGTTTTCCTTAAAAACAAACCTTCGATCTTATAAAAAATTAAAGAGTGGAAAATTAAATGAAAAAATGAAATCAAAAAAATAACTAGAGGATAATAAAATAAAAATGATCTGGGAGAGAACAATCTTATAATTTCATCATTATAATTTTAAGCATAAACAATCCCATTAAAAAATGAGTTTATAAAAAAACCATTACTATTGTGGTATGTTTTTAATAATAACCCCCATGAAACTTCAAATACTAGGAATATAACGATATTAATGTTAAAATATATAAAATATGAAGTAGATATGACTCATAAAATAATATATGTGTATAATATAACATATGTCCCAAATAAGATGATTTGAGATAATAAATCATTTCCACTTTAGTAACTTTCAAACCAAAGATGCTTGGATAAAATAAATTAAATTTTAACATTAAATTCAACGGATTAAGAATAATAAATTATATACGATATCAAATGTGAAGTATATAAACCTCATATTTATAAATATGTGCATAATATAAATCATGTCTCAACAAAACAATATTGAGATAATGAACCCTTACCACTTTATATAACTTGATTCATAAGAGCTATAACACCATATATAAAAAAAATCATTTATTATAATTCTACAATATAATCATATTCATAAAAATAATATCATATATGGTCTGATTTTATCATTTCATTACCGTTTTGTTAACAATGCTTTATTAAACTTAGTATTTCGGGTGTTAACTTCTTCCTTTCTAATATATATTTTGATTCTGGAGTTCTGGTCATTGTAATTTGATTGTGGTATCATAATATCCCATATATTAATCATGTTATAAGTATTATATTTAATCATTATATACACATAAATAAATATTTATATAATTTGGTGGTGTTAAATGATTTATAACACTTGGTGGAGACAATAATCCATATGTATGCACAAGTGATGTTTCCACGTTTTGATGGATAGAAACAAATGGAAAATGATAACTTAAATTAGCACAAATATTATTATATCCAAAATAACGTATATATTAATTAATTAAATCATTATTACAATCCATGTAAAATGAAAATGAAAAATGAATCACATCACTTTGTGGATGTGGTAGTCTATACGTATGCATAAGTGACATTAAAGATTTATAACAGATGGGGTAGTAATAAGGTAGATAATATTATATATATATATATAAGAATAATTATATCATAAATATTACATATAAATATTAACTCCTTCATAAAAATCAATAAATGAATCATGGATCTAGAAAATGAATCATATTGTTACATGGAGCCGGTAGTCCACACATACATAGAAGCAATAATTTTATGTCCCATTTAATGGAGAAGAGGTGGAAAATGGTTGAGAAATCCTCATAATAACATCCAATTATATGTATGAAACAGGTTTAATCATGTTATAAAGGATAAAATAGGTTTATAGAAGGTTTGTGAATAAATAAAATTGAAATAGCTTTATTAAGACTAATATATATTCTTTGAGAGTCCTCATTTCGCTTATACATTTTTTCATGGAAAATTGGTCATTGGATAATACTAGAGATCTATAATGAAGGGAATTAAAACATAAAAGACTTTAATTCAGAAACTTTTTAGCGATGTTTTTCAAAAAAAAAATATGGAAAATTTTAAATTTAGTGTCATTTTATAAGAAATGTTTCTAAATTGGAAAAGATTTCTAAAAACCTCGCTAATTTGCCCATAAATTTTGAAAATGCTGATAATTTAAATATCATAATTTATATAAAAGTATAATTTCATAAATTTTAAAACACATAGATATATATATTTATATAATTCATAATTATATACATATATAAATTTATATTTATAAATAAATAAATTAACATATATTTAAATATCATAATATATTGATATATATACACACACATGTGTATATTTAAATAGCCTTCATGGTGATTCTCAATGGTATATTCCCCTGTGGGTCACAATGAGGTCTCAAGTTCGAGCCTAACCAATTTATTTCAAGCATTTATGTGTTGCATATTTTTATTGGTAGTATATATCATTTCCACGAATCGATATAAATATAAATTTATATATATATATATAAACACACACATATATAAACACACACACACACATATATATATATAAACACACACGCACATATAAACCCACACACACACACACAGATATATATATATACAAATATATTTATATATAAAAACACACATATATTTTAAATTTACCTGTGTTTTTAAGAAAACAATACTAGTTTAGTGACATTTTAAATATTGTTTTAAAACATTTCTATATATATATATAATTATAATTATATTAATTCACCAATATATAAAAATAAAAAAATTTATAATTATAATTATATATATGTATATACACATATATATTTATACACACACAAAATTATATATATATATAAGCACACTCACACATATATATATTTATCTATATAATATATAAAACTATATATTTATAAATACATATGTATATATAATATAAAAATATATATAAAAATTACTAAGATATATATAGATATATATATTATAAACACACAAATATATATATATATATAATATAAACATATATATAAACGTATATATATATATATATTAATTTTTAAACAAATAATATATATATATATATGTATATTAAAAAATTAATTTGATATATATTAATATAATATGATATATTTTTATAAAGGAAAATTATCCTAAGTTAGTTGGTCAATTTCTTGGTTTTCTTCCAGCAGTTCTCTTGTTCGATTTTGAGTGGGGTGCCTCGCATAAGCTCGGAAAAAAAAGGAAGGGGAGGTGAGGGGTGTACAATTTCTATGAGAGGGGAGATGGAAAACTGTGATATGAGCCAAATAGAGAGAAGTTTAGGGGTGTGTATTGTGTAGGGAAGTGGGGAAGATATCCTCACCTAAGGAATTGGGCAGGAAGGGAGGTGAGGGGAATAAGTTGGCGGAAAAATCCAAAAAAATATTTTAAATAAATTACAAATTACTAAACTCATTTAAATTGTAAAAATTATTAATTAAAAAAATTACCCATTCCCTTTAGAAATTTTTTGAAATAAGGTGCCACTTAAAAAAATTTCTAATGAATATATGTAAATTAGGTGTCTTTAATTAGTGACTTTTATAAACATCAATAATTAGAGACACCTAATTTATATAAATTTTCAAAAAACATCATTAAATGAATTAGGTCTATTTTAAAATTTTATAAATAAAAAAAGTCACTAATTTATTAATTTTAAATAATATATAATTTTTTTGGGGGAGGTATTGGTTGATATAGAAGGATAAAATTATTTGACTAAGGAATGATAAGTTGTTTCCTTTTTAAGTAATGGTAGGGATATACATGGAATTAAATAAATGATTTCAATAAAATTAGAACAATTTTTGAGAAATTAGAAAAATGTGGAGTAAGAACTAAAGATAATAAAATATAGTATTGAAATTTCTTCAAATAATAAGAATTTGATATTCTCATGTGGAATTAATACCCTTATATATTATTTTAAAACCATGGAAAAATCTTTTAAGCTTTAACTATAGTATATATTTTTTTACTATTTTTAGTATTCATTAAGGCCAAAAATTAAGTTGGAACTATTAAATTATATTAATAATGATGATTTAAAATATGAAATTCATTTTATGATATTTAATTTATATAAGTGGGAGAATAAAATTTTAATTAAGTTCACAAAACATAATGAAACCCTATTTTTATAACGTTGAATTTTTAAGTGTAAAACTTAATTTACATCCACTCCTTTACTTTTAAAAACCATAAATTAAATTTTAATATAATATCCATGAATTCACACTCCCATAAATGGTGGTAAAACCTAATAATTACATTTCTCACTTTGATACTAATAATAACGACCCAATTTAAACTCTAAAAAACATATAACATCAAACTGAAATATTGGATCACTTACATACCAAAGGAAATTTTAGGTTTAGTTTTTAGTAAATTTTAAAAAACTCTTACACAGTAACTTGAATACATAAAATTATAGTTTACAAAAATATAAATTATAGAGACCCTACATTTTCTTACATTACTATTACAACATTGTAAAGATAAAAAAACATAATAGTATTACACCACGAGGATCCATAGGTTTAGTGTCTTGGTAAAATGAGGACCAAACATAACTTTTAAAGCATCAAGCATAAACATTTATTTAATTCCTTATTTTCTAGATTTTTATTGGCTCTTGACCCCTCCTTAGTACATGTAGTCACATAAGGATATTCATAAAAAAATGGGTGAGCTAAAAGCCTTGTAAGAGGGTAGATATGAACAATATAAAAATGGGTGAGCATAATAATAACATACGAAAAAGGTAATGAACATGATAAGAATAATTAATAAAATACTTGAAATGATGAAATGCATAAAAAATGGAACATCGGGTCTTAGGGGTTAATTACCTCACATAATTGTGGGAAATGCAAGCATCATGTTCACGCATCATTTCCCTTTTACTCAAGAGATTAATCACTTTACCCAATGTATGGGAGCGATGTATAATTTTGGGCACACCCGTCACATTCAAACATTCATCTTGCACTATATAATTTCATGTGCACCCATAAAATCATAATATTTACAATATCTTGAAAGCCACAAAAAATATGTAAAACTTGAATATAACATAACCCATGTAAAGAAATGGGTTTCACATAACAACAAATACTTTCATAAAAATTTGGCCACAAAAATAAATAGGTAATATCATTCTTGACATATAACCATTAATTATGTGTGAAGAGTGAAACAATATTCAATAAGTAAAAAAGGGTGTGTTTATTTGAAAAAATATTTCTTTTTGGAAAACATTGGGGTTTCTATAAAATAAATTAGAGAACATATATATCCCAAAAAAGTTAATATAATGATTTATAATTGATTTTTAAGGAGAACCCATGCCAAACATGGAGTGAAAGAGGGAGATCCTGGAGAAATAAAGTTGGGTTCAAGCATTTCCCCTTACATTGTATCTAAATGCATTATCCACTTTAATGTCATGTATAACCACATTAAATTGATTAATTAACAATTCCAAAACCTTTTTTATGTGAATGTGGATCATTATGGATTCATTAGGTTATTTTATCAGCCTTTTCAGGAGTTATAGTGTTTAAATATATTTTTTGGGAATGTTCTTTTTTATGGTTTTTTTGAACAGTTAACTTGTATTCATAAATGGAAGTTCATGTAGAACATGGGTAAACATAAAAAACTGATATTACATGTTATTAATGATATTATATGATATTATATAATCTTATAATGAATTATGTTATATACCATGTAGATGAATCATTAATTAGAATTTAATGATGATCGTTTGGGTTAATTCGGGAAATTATTCGACCACAATAAACTTATTTTGTCTAATAATTTAGTAATATGTAAATAATATTGTTACAAAAGATGAAATAGGATATTATACATATAATATAATTTTTTTAAACCATAATAATGTGTTAATTTCCAGATCTTAATGAGGTAAAAGAAAAAATAAAACATGTCGTTCTTGAAGGTGATAAATTAACACCTCATGAAAAATATTTTCTTTTCTAAAATAAAAAGAAGAAGATAAGGAGTTGGATGATATATTATCCCATTATTATCATAACATTACAATATATGTGAGATAATAGAGTTAACAGAACATGTGAATGAGGATAGGTGCGGGAGATATTAATAAAATAACATGAAATTGAAAGGAAATTAAAGGAAAAGAGAGAGAGGGAAATTACCTCTTGAATCCTCTTCTTGAGATCCTCCTTAAGAAACCTAGGAATATAATTTTGATGAGACTAGAAGCTCTTGGACGTGTGATAGGGGATAGGGAAGATTCTTGAGTTTAGACAAGTATTCAATATTGAGATGTGTGAGGAAATGAGGGTGTGAAGGGTTGTATTTATAGTGGAGGGGATAGGGTATTCCTTAATATTTTAATCATTAGTTATTTAATTTCCACCAAGATAAGAAATAATGATGGTTCCATTATCAAGAAACTTATATAGGGCATGTGAGTTTGATATTTGTGTTCTTACTTCACTTGTGATTTCCGGAATATTGGATTTAAATTGTAATGTATTTATGTGGTAAATTAATGTATTTTACTATTCACCAAAAATTATGTTTGTTCTGTTAGACTCCAAACATCTTACTGATCGCAACCATGTATGTAAAATTTTTAAACTTCAACACATAGAAGTGGAAAAATTAGGGTTAATGGTCACATAGTATTTAGTATCATAATATGTCATTGTGAATTATAAAGTGATTATACTATAAGGCATAATTATAAGAAGGGAATTTCGTTGATAAAATTTGGGTTGTTACATTCTTCCACCCTTATGAAATTTCTCCCTTTAAATTTCATTTTACATAAACATGTGAGGGTATGTATCCTTCATCGCCTATACCGGTTCCCATGTAGCTTCTTCAAACATATGTTTCCTCCACAAAACTTTGACAAGGTTGGTTGTGTTATTGCATAAAGCCTTATATCTCTTGTATA
Organism: Viscum album; assembly: GCA_963277665.1. Taxonomy (NCBI): domain Eukaryota; kingdom Viridiplantae; phylum Streptophyta; class Magnoliopsida; order Santalales; family Viscaceae; genus Viscum; species Viscum album. Next base: position 761,220,388 of record OY728147.1, read on the forward strand.
TAATTTCTAATGGTTTCACTCCATAGGAGAGATCATCTTCTATTTGCAAAACCCTTGAGTTCAGTACATGTGGCGGATTTAGAATGTACTTCCTTAGGAGTGATATTTGAGACACATCGTGAACATGAGCCATATTTTGTGGAAGTGAAATTCGATAGGCCACAGATCCTATGAGGTCAAGGATCTCAAAGGGGACAATTTACCTTGCAAATATCTTCCCTTTCATTTGAATCCACATAAATCTCTTCCATAGTGATATTCAATGTATGAATTTATCCCCAACATCGAAATCCAAGTCTATATGATAGTTGTTAGTATAGCTCTTTTTCTGACTCTGAGAAGCTTTGATGGGTTTCTAGATGACATGAACCTTATCTGTAATCTCTTCCATAAGATCAGATCCAAGTAGCTTTCTTTATCCCACTTCATCCCAATAGGTTGGAGTTCTATATCTCTTTCCATACAAAGATTCATATGGAGCCATCTGAATACACAAGTGGAAGCTATTGTTGTATAAAAACTCAACAAATGGGAGATGATAATCCCCTCCACCTTTTAATTCTAAAGAATATGATATTATCATGTTTTCAAGTGTCTAAATATTTCTTATAGGTTGTCCATCGTTTGGGGGTGATAGTCCATGCTGAAATTTAATTTAGTACTCCAGGCAAGTTGAAGACTTCTCTAGAATTTAGATGTGAACCAAGGATCACAATTAGAGACAGTCGATAGTAGAACACCATGAAATATCACCACATCCTTCACATATATCCTTGAATGTTGTTCAATAGAGAGCTCTTCCCAAATAGCGATAAAATGGCTAGTCTTTGTGAGTCAGTCAACCACAACCCATATCGCATTATTACCCTTTGACATCTTCGAGAGACCCGTAAAAAAGTTTATAATGACATTTTCCCACTTCGACGTTGATATATGCAATGGCTGTATCAGCCCTTTTTAATTTTTTCACTCCACTTTAACTTTCTGACATACCAAGCACCTTGAGATATATTCTTCCATCTCCATTTTCATGTTATCCCACTAAAAATGTTCACGAAGATCTTGGTACACTTCAGTGCTAACAATATTGATAGAGAATTTTGAGATATGTGTATTTTTCAATATCTCCTTTTTTATCATGGGGGGTGAAGGCACAAAAATCTTAATTCCAAATTGAATCACAATTTCATCGTCGATATGAAACTCTTGCAGCTTCGCTTATTTTATTTAATTCACCTTATTTTGTAACTTCAGAACATTCCTTTGTTCCTCCTTAATCATCTCTTGGATTTATGGTTACGTAATCATTTTTGCAAGGTAGGATGTATCCCCTTCCCTTGTGATTTTAAAATCCATCCTTTGAAAATCCAAGAAGATAAGGTCTTTCTCAATCCATAACATAGATAGAGTAGTATGTTATTATCTTCTTATAACATCACCTACCTTGTTCAAAATTCCAGGAATGTATTGAATATAGCAATCATAATTTTTTATTATCTCTAACCATCTCCTTTGACGCATGTTGAGCTCATTTTTTGTGAATATATACTTTAGGGTCTAGTGGTCGGTGTATATGTCACACTTCTCACCATAAAGGTAGTTCCTCTAGATTTTCAAGGTAAAAATCATAGCTTCCAACTCTAGATCATGTGTTGGGTAGTTCTTCTCAGGGATCTTTAACTACAATTAGGCGTATTCTATCACATTATCAATTTTCCAGAGTACACAAGCCAATCCTTTCTTTGAACCATCAATTTATATCACAAAATGTTCTCCAGTTTTCAGTGGTGTGAGTACAGGTGTAGTGATGACCTTCTCTTTATATCCTTTTAGCTTCCATCACATTATTATGTCCAGATATACTATACCTATTTCCTTGTTAACATAGTTAGTGGGAATTATAATCATGATAAATTTCTCACAAAACGTCAGTAGTTCCCAGCTAATCCATGAAAACTATGGATTTTTGTGATACTATAGGGCCTGGGCCATTATTCAATCACCTTTTTTTTAAGGATCCAAAAAAATCCCCTCACTTTTGATCACATGAAAAATAACATGACATGATTCATCCAAAAGTTATACTTTATGAACTTGGCATACAAATTCATCATTCTCAATTTTGCTGACACAAGTCTTAGTTGTTCTTCATGTTCCTCCTAGATCTTGGATTATATGAGAATATCATTAATAAAAACTACCATAAATTTTTATAAGTAATGTCTAAAGACTCTATTCATCAAATATATAATGATTTTAGGGGAATTAGTAAGTTTAAAGGGCATCACAAGAAACTCACGGTTTCCAAAACATGTGCAGAAAGAAGTCTTCTGAATAACTTCTTTATTCACCATTAACTGATGATATCTAGAACGAATATCCACCTTTTAGAAATATTAATATTCTCCTAAATGATCAAACAATTCATCTATCCTTGGAATATCATACTTGTTCTTTATGGTGATCTTATTGAGTTCTTGATAATCCATACACTGCAGCATGGTTCCATCCTTCTTCTTCACAAAGAGCACTGGTGCACCCCAAGGTGATGCACTAGGGAGTATGAACCATTTTTCCGAGTTCCCTTTCATCTTCTTCTATAACTCCTCCAGTTAGATGGGTGCCATTATATAGGGACACTTTGAGATTGTTGTAGTTCCAGGTATGAATTCTATTGAGAACTCTACCTCACGATCTGGGGGATGTCTGGGTAACTCTTCCTTAAATACATCACCATATTCCCTCCCGATGGGAATTTATGCAAGGTTGGAACTTTTATCTGACTCAACTATTTGGGGGAGGTATGATTATTCATAGGGAATCAACACCCACATAGTTGAAGGATTTTTCAAAGGACATTCACGATATTCCTTGAATTTGTAGAGGAGAATGGGATGGTTCAGAATATGAAGAGATATTTACTTTTCCCAACATTTGATACATTCTCTATATAATTATATCCAATCCATTTTCATTATAGCATCAAATACCACCAAGGTATGTATTACTATATTTTCTGGAAGAATATTCCCACGTACTCAAACAGGAGAAGATTCAAACACTTGGGATGCAATGATAGCACCACATGGTGTTTTTACAGATATCTCTACTTAACGGTTTTAGGGATTCAATTATATAGTTATAGAAAACATTCAAGATATAAAGGAATGCATAGAACCAGAATCAAATAATAATTTTTTCATTCTTGAGTGAATAGATTGTGTACCTTGTACGACTTCATTATCTTTCTCCACTTTTGCAGTACTAATGGCATAAATCGTCCCTTATTTCTTTGTATTTGGTGGCTTCTGATGTCGATTACCCTCTAGGACTCGAGGTTTAGTGCATTTGATTGCATAGTGCTGTTTCTCCATACAGTTATAGTATTGAACCATGGGTGGTTCTCTCCTTTCATCCACTACATTCTACTTCCTTATCATGTCTTTATAACACTCTTGAGCATGGTGTCTTTTCTCACACTTAAAGAATTTTTCCTTTTATGTAAGTTCCCATGATGTAACTTTCTACATTTTTGGCACGTGGTTCGTTGAATTTTCTTCCAACCTTTATCATTATATCCTATATCCTAAAACTACATCTTTTGTTTCTTATTACCATAGTTATGGGTCCATTATCCAAACTCTATATCCACTTTGAGAGCACACCAGGAAACTTCTTTATAACTCCCAAAGTATCAAATTGCAAGAGCCTTTTTAAGGTGTGGTTGTAATCTACTAAAGAATATAACAATTTTTATATCATTGTTGATAACAAAACCCAAAGCATACCTTGAACTCCTTGTGAAACTCGCTTCGTAAGTTGTGATAGATTATTGTTTCTTTTTCTTGAGCTCTATAAATTCTCTCTCTATCTTTGTGCGAAGAGTTATTGGGAAATAATTATTAAGAAAAGTTATTATAAAGTCTTACCATTCCATCTCTTCAATTTCATCACATGGCTAGGTGTTCTTAATCAAAGCCCATCATTGTTCTGCCTCTCCATCTAGATGATAAACGGCTAGTGTCAACTTCTTCATCTCAGAATTGTGATGTATATAAAATATCTTCTCTATGAAGTTGACCCATTGTTCTGCAATTAGTGTATCAGAAGATCCACTAAACATCAGTGGTTTTTGCTGTTTAAAACACTCGACAACTAGTTTCTCCCTATTAGGTGAAAAAGGATACTTCCCATTATTCTGGTTATTGATCATAACCTAAGATATTTGGGAAAGCATCACCATGAAGTTTTGAATTACACCTCCCAAATCATTGGGGATGTATTTTGTGCAATCGTTTCATTGAACCTCGCACTAGTTTTTGGTCGGGTTTCTCCTAGTTCCCACCATTTTGTAAAATTGGAAAGGTTAGAACAAAGCATAAGTTAACAATCCATGAATTAATAACTTATTGACTTTTACAATCTGTAATAAAAGCATAACTTTTGGGATCCCTATGTAAATATTCGTGTGTGTATATTTGTACTTAGTCTCATACTAGATGTTTTCTCTAAGCTTTTCTAATCCTAATTCCCAAATTATCTAAACCTTTTCTATGATACCAACTATAGCGACCCTGACTTTTCATACATTACTATTACATATTTATAAAGATAAATAACGTAATAGTATTACACAATGAGTATCCATTGGTTTATTGTATTGGGAAAAATAGTACCAAACATAACTTTTATAATATCAAGCATAAACATTTATTTAATTACTTCTTTTCTATCTTCTTATTTGCTCTTGACCCCTACTTTGTACATGTAGTCACCTGAGGATATACATCAAAAAAAGGGGTGAACTAAAATCCGAGTAAGTGGATATATATGAACAATAAAACAATGGTTGAACATAATCATAACATAGACAAAGGATAATGAACATGAGAGGAATTATTAATAAAAGGCTTGAAATGTGGAAGTGCATACAAAATGAAACATCATGTCTTAGTGGTTTACTACCACACATACTTGTGAACAATGCTAGCATAATGTTCACACATCATATCTCTTTTACTCATGAGATTCATCACTTTACCAAATTCATTGGAGCGATGTATAATTCTATTCACACCTGTCACATTCAAACATTCATCTTACACTATATAATTCTGGGTGCACCCATCACATCATAATATTTACATTATCATTCATGCCATAAGAAATTTGTAAAACATGAACATAATATAACCCATGGAATGAAATGGGTTTCACATAATAAATCACAATTTCATAAAATTTTAGTCCCCAAAAAAAGAGGTAATATCATTCTTGACATAGAACCATTAACCATAAGTGAAGAGTGACACAATATTCAAGAAGTAGAAAAAGGGTGTGTTTATTTGAAAGAAGAGTTCTTTTGAAAAACATTGGGTTTTTAATAAAATCAAGTAGAGAACATATATATACTAGAAAAGGTAAGATAATTATGAATAAATTATTTTTAAGGAGAACCCATACCAAATATGGAATGAAAGAGGGAGAACCTAAAGAAAGAAAGTTGAGTTTGAGAATTTTCCCTTACATTGTATCTGAATGCTTTCTTCACTCTAATGTCATGTATAAACACATTAGATTCATTAATTAACAATTATAGAACCTTTTTTACATGAATATGGTACATTATGGTTTCATGAGGTTATTTTATGTCCCATTGGATGGGTTATAGGTTTTAAATCCATTGTTCGGGAATGTTCATTTTTATGGTTTTCTTGAACAGTTAACTTGTATTCATAAATGGAAGTTCATGTAGAGCATGGGTAAACATCTAGAACAGATATTAAATGTTATAAACGATATGACAGGAGTATAAATTATCTTATAATAAATTATTTTATATACCATTTGGATTAATCATTAGTTAAAATTTAATAATAGTCATTTGGGTTAATTCAGATGATGTTTCAACCACAACGAACTTATTTTGATTAATTATTTAGTAATATGTACATAATTTAGTTCCAGAACATGAAATAGGATATATATATATATATATATAATATAATTTAGCTCAACCATAAAAATGGTTTCATAACCAGATTATAAAGATGTAAAGGAAAAAAATAAAACATGTCATTCTTGAAGGTGATAAAATAACACCTCACGAACAAAATTTTCATCTCTAAAATAAAAAGAAGATGAGAAGGGTTTTGATGATATAGTATCCCATTAGTATCATAAAATTCTAGTATATGTGATATAATGGAGTAAATATATCATGTGGATGAGGATAGGTGGTAGATAGATTAAGAAAAGGACTTGAAATTTAAAGGACATTAAAGGAAATGAGGGAGAGGGAAATTACCTCTTGAATATTCCTCTTTAGACCCTACATAAAGAACCTAGTCTTGGTCTTTTGTTAAAACCATAATCTCTTAGACAAGGGATTGGGTATTGGGAAGATTCTTGGCATATTTTAGACAATTCATGAAGCTTGAGAGGTGTGAGGAAATGAGGGTGTGAAGGGTGGAATTTATAGTATGAGGGAGAGAGGTTTTCTTATTATTTTCATCATTATTTTATTAATTCCCACCAAGATAATCAATAGTTATGATTCCATGGAAAATAATTGTAAACTGGGAATTTGAGTTTGAGATTTGGGTTCCTACATCACTTGTGATGTCAGGAATAGTGGGTTTAAATTATAATGTATTTATGCGGTAAATTGTTGTATTTTACTATTCACCAATAATTGAGTGTGTTCTATTAGACTCTAAACATCTTACTGATCGTAACTTCAAATGTAATATTTTTTAAATTAAACACATATAAGTGGAAAAATTATTTTTAATGATCACATAGTATTTAGTGTCATGACATTTCATTGTGCTTTCTAATGTGATTGTACTATAAGGGGTAATTATAAGAGGGGAATCCTATTGATAAAACATTGGGTTGTTACATAAATCCTCTACTACTATGTTTTTAAAATCCAATACCATTATTAGGTATAAAATAAATAAAATATTTCTTCACAACTAGGAGAAAAGAAAAACAAAATAAGGGTGAGATCAAATGCTTAGTAAGGGTAAATGTAAGAATTAAGAATTGAATTTCATCAATGATCATAAGATGAACATAATGTTATGATGAAATAATCATTGTAAAAGAGAATAAAATAAGATAATTTATACCCATAAAATGTGTATCACAAATCATGATACATGGTGTAAAGATTTAATATAAGACAAGATCCATATAAGTCAACAATCATGAGCCATGTGAAAAAAATAATTAACCAAAGGATCCACTAAAACTCATAGAATGAATTGGAAAATTGTATAGGTATCTTGAAATATCAAACATTCCATATAGAATTAAAAATTATAAAATTCACATATATCATATGAGTAACATATTATTATTAAAATACGTCATATATTCAGAGTAACATAACTCTATAGTCTCTTAGTAGTAACTTATATCCAGCGAAATTTGTCCTGATACCCAATGTATTGGAGGGCTATAATAAACCCACCCATATCTTTTTTATAATTTAATCACCCATAAAATGAATATAATAGAACCACCAATACTTTTTTTATAATATAACCACCCTTAAATCATCAATACATGTTTCAAAGTACCAAAAAATTTGTAAAACAATTAGATGCATGAACATTTTAATAGAACAATAACCATTGTTCATCAATATTTTGATTTAACCATGGAAAAGAAAAGGGCTCCATGAAATTATCCTTGATAAAATTATAATCCATCTAGAGAAATAATACGAAAGAAATCATTACAAAAAAACCTAGTGGATCATAATTAACATCAGGTATTGTTTTTATTGATGAAAGGAAATACCATATTAAGATCATTAAAAGCATTCTTAGGGAAAATATTATTTAATAATTGAAAATAACTTTTGAAAACAAACAATTTCCTAAATATTATGAAAAACATTATCTTTAAAAATAAACATAGAAAATTTTAAAATACACTTCAAAGAACTAAGTAGTCAGGATGGTGGAAATTTTTATTCATTCCATAATCCGTAAAATAGTGATTATGTTTATATTGTTGATAAAAAACACCTTGTTTAGAAATTTACAAGAATATTTTTTAAAAAAAAAGTAAAACATGGGTGAAAATTAATTTAGAAAATAATTTAAGAATATTCAAATCATTAATGAAAATATTTTATAAAATTTTGGTATAAAAGAAAAAAATTCAATTGAAAATGGAGAAATAAGGTTGCCTTTACTTAAACACAATTTTGGAACCATTTTGAGTATCAAAGAGAGACTGATGGTATTAAGAAATAAATAATTCATAAATATATATAGGATAATGAAAATAAAATGGGTTTACAAATAAATATAATACAATTTTATCCATGGTAATTAAAACTTAAATAATCTTGATTAAAATGTGACTGCAATAGGCACCCCTTACCACTTTGGTAACTTTTGAATCGTAAGCTTGATGAAATAATAACATCAAATCAAACATTTAATATCATGAAAAAAGTAATATTCATGAGATAAAATTTCAAAAGTGAATTATATACATCTCATTAAAAATATTGGTTCATAACATTAGCATATGTCTTATAGAAATAAAATTAATGGAAAATAATCCATGAAAATATCATATAATTGAATTGAAAAATAATCAATGGAGAGGTTGTGTGTAACAAATGTAAATCCATAAAAAAAGTTGAAATAAAACATAAATAAAACAAGTCATTTCACATAAAATTTTGACATAATATAATCAACTAAGAAGTGATTTAACCTAATGAAAGAAGATTCAGTTATGAAACTCTTACATTTATCTTTGTTTCATCTCCCTTTAGTAGATATTAAGGCTTTTATTGCAGTGGATTATGATGAAACAAGTGGCTAGTGGATGTATGAATTTATTTTTAGAGTGGTATTTGGGTGCTTTTTTTTAGAAAAACTAAATTTGGGTTGTGTGAATAATGTTTTAGAGATTCACTTTTTAAAGGAATGAATCAATTTAATTCTCACAATTTTTAAATATTTAAGGGTTATAAAAGTAATTGTAAAGATTAAAAGGGGAACATAGAAGATCCAAAAATGATATGAAACAAAATATAATATCTATATGAGTCATGGTAGTATTTTTTAATTATTTATTATTTTAATAATAATTTTTAATCATTATATGATACTTAGGATATTTGTAATCACTATTCACATACTTTACTTTAAAAACATTATAAAAACTAAATATTTAGAATCTAATCTCTTATAATTTAAATTATCCTTACTAAATATCTATAAAATTAATCTGATTCTCAAAAATATCTAAAATTTATCATTTTTAATTTTTCTAAAAGTATTTATTTAATAGTTTTACTAATTTCAAATGTGTCATGCCCTCATGGTGTAAGTGTATTACACATTTTTAATTATTTTAAATGTTTAAAATAAATTATTAATATTATAAAATTTATTATACGTGATTTTTATAATTTATATTCTTACATATTGGATAATTATTGTCATCCATATCATGAAAACATATTTAATATGTTATTTTTGTCTTTTTATGTCATGTGTAAGTGTTGCACAAGTATTTGGATAAAATTCTTGTTATCTAACTCAAAAGTTTAAAAATATCAATTAAAATTGTTATTTATAAATAAAATTAAATAAAAAAATCATGATAACACTTCTGTTTTTTAAATTATTATCATTAGGAGGCCAAAACAGACTTTTCTTGTCCTGTATAAGAACTGCGTTGACACTGAAAATTATTTTCATATTTATCATGAAATAGATTATAACTTATATGTTTTTATTTATTTTTTGATGTATATTTGTATTATATAATCTCAAATTATTACTTCCATATGTATCTTAAATTTATATCTAATAATTACATTATGATAATATCATAAAATATATTGTTTCTCATAAAAAATCATTTTATCCATCATTCAGTAAATTTTGAATTTAAACACTACATGTAAATAGTTGAATTCGAATAATAAATTTTAAAAAATTAATTATAATTTATTTATATCCATAATTATTCATTAAATATCCTCACATATCCAAAAATTAAAAAATTTAATACTTTTAAATATATATACTTTTTTTACCATCTTGTTAAAGCACTGCATGAGTGATGTGTAAACATTCTAAGAAATTATAAATTTTTTTAACATTATCAATTAATTAATATACAAATTAAATATTTTAATACTCAATTTAAGCCTTTTTTTATCATTCATAACTTATTTTTAATCCTTATGATAAAATATTAAATGTTTTTAATTAAGAGAGTGAGATTTATTTTTATACTTTACCTAAATAATATTTGATTTAGTATCAGATTAAAAAGACATAATGTTTCTATATTTTTTATATTTATGTGAAAATAGATAAAATAAAATCATCCAAAAGGATTAGGGTAAGTTTTTGGGTTATTTTATGATTTTTTCCATAGTTTTAACCTTGTTTTACCCTTACCGAGGTGAAATTTTTTACCATGGTGATTATTCCTAATTTTAAAAAAAATTAATGGGACCAATTTAAAAAAAATTACCACATAATTGAAAATATGTAATCATTTTTTCTTGATTCAAATTATAATAGTGTAAGAGATCAATTTTAATATAAATACATCAAATTAAAATAAAAACTGATTTTGGAGAACTGATTTTTTGAGAAAAAAACAAACATAAAGAAAAATTATGAAAAATAATGATTCAAATGTAATTAATTATAAAATATCTAATTAAATAATAATTATGTAATTTTGTGATAAAATTCAATGAATAATGGTACTTTTTAATAAAAATTATTGATAGTTTTATAAAAATATGTATTTTTCACTATTCAATAAAAATAAAATTTTTATTATAAATACTAGAGTTTTACCCTGAAATAATTTTGAAATTATGATTTGGAGAATGATATCCTTTTTAAAAAATATTTTTCAAAAAATTGGAATAAATAAATTATAATATTTTTATGAAAAAAATAATATAAATAATATTTTTAGAATAAATTGATTTTACTAAACAATGAGTGATTAGTTACTATTTATTAATAAATAAATAAATATTTAGTAGAAACATTATATGTATTCATAAACTATTCAATAATTTTCATAACCACCAATTCAACCCCTAGGTTATAATATTCATATTTATGTAATAATATTTCGTGGTCCATTTTAGCTTAGTGTTATGTGTCTTGTATGTTATTAGACATAGTATTCATTTAATATCTAAGTGTTGTTATATATAAAGCATTCAATTTAACATAAAAAATATATATTTCTTTATAACCATCAATAATCATATATAAATTTACTTATTATGATAAAAATATATGTGTGTGCATGAAAATCGTTTTTAAAAATATGTGTTTTAGAGTCAAAATTTGAACTTAAACAAAAATAAAGTATAGAATTGTTTAATATATAATTAAATAGATTGTTTATAATTAAATATTAACTTCTTACTTTAATATAATATTAAACGCATAATGATAATTTTTAATTACTTTATTTAATTAAAAGAACTGATATATTTATAAAAATCGGTATTTTCAACTATTAATTGAACAATAATTTTTTTTAGAAGAATACCAAACATCACAACGAGATAATAATAAAATATTGATTTTAAAAAATATTCACTACCAAAAATAATATATATAATGGTATAAATTCATTATATGTTCATGCACAAAATCCAATAAAAATAAATTTTGAAGAGAGTATATTTTTGAAGCATAAAATGAATTTACTGAAAATTGGGTACTTTTTTATTATAAACCAATCAATTAATTTACAATGTTTAAGAAATTTATAAGTATTTTTTATAATTTTTTTTATAACATTCAACCCTTTGAATTTAATAGTTAGGTTATTACTGTAACATTTAAAAAATATTATTTTTATTGTATGTTGTAGTTCTCTTGAAGCTTAGTATTTTGTGTTTAAAAAGCTATCGAGAATATTATTTTCTTAAACTAAATATTCAAGCAGTTATATTCTCCCATCCAAAAAAATAAAATCCATATTTTTTTTATTAGTAATAAAGGGTTAAATATTAGAAGATACCCTTTGAAAACATACATCATACAAAGGAATAATAAAAATTCAATGAAAAGGGGAACTAGGAATCATAATGGTTAACTGACATATCCCAAAATCCCATTCCTAGTTAAGTAGAAAATTCACAAGACCTAAAATATTAATATGGTGGAGAAATTTAATTTCCAAATAATAATAGATTGTGATAAATAACACAGTCTCCATAAATCTATGGACCCCAAAACCATAAATTTATGAGTGGTAAAAACGATCATTAATTCCTTAGAAATAATTATAAAATAGAAAACATGTTCATTTTCAAAGTCCATTTTCTTATAGTTGAGTAATTTTTTTTACCATGGAATATTATAAAATATTCTTACTTTATTTCTTCAATTCTATAAATTTAATTTTATCCTTTTGTTTCAGGTTTCAATTTGTTTTGGAATCCATTTTTTCATATTCTAATAATTAATGAAGATGGTGGATTTTTATGCCATAAGCACTAAAATTAATTTATCTAAGATCATAAGAACTTTAAAATAATTAAAATGAAATCCTTCTATATCAAAATATGTACCCAAATAGAGTATTTTTAACAGTATATATCCAATATTGATAAAATTTCATATGATCAAATAATACATTAATATCTAAAACCTAAAAAATAACACCCAAATACCATTTTAAACCATTACATAAATAGTTAAACATAAAAATATTTCAAATAATGTATGAATAAATTCAAAACCCAAAAAATATGAATTATTTAAACACATTTGTTTCCAATACCAAATTTAACATTTATCCCCAAACATCATAAATTTTTTCATAATATCGCACACACAAAACCTTGATAAATAGATCATATATTTTCATAGAAATTCTAATAAATTCATAAAATTACTTGAATCATTATAAAATCTCAATGAATACATAAAATATTCCAAAAATTTACTCTATTTTTATTACATAAATAAAATTTTAGAAAATTGAATATATTCCATAATTATAAAAAAGAAATAAGCTCAACCAAATATAACATAAATCACTCTATCATCAAATCATTAACTAATCTCAAGGTAAACAATACTATCCATTTGAATTTATCTATATCAATAAACTCTTTCACCCAATCAATCCTTATTATCTCAAAATCTTGAATATAGTAAGGGTTATGTTTCCCTCAATCACATGTTTTCCAAAAAAGATCCCCTTACCACTAAATAACAGTTCTTCATTATCAATAACATAAAACATTTTATATCAAATACTTCATGAAATAGTACTATAGAACAATCCTTAGATGGACTTTTGGTTCTTATAACTAAAATATCATTGATAAAAAACATCTACAACATATTTCAAGCATACTAATACATAAAAAATTAATCCATTTTACTTCACTCTTAATCCATTAACCATGATTCATCATCTTATTAATTAATACTTCATTTTTATAATATGAAATATGAATTATGTATTGAGATTCATCCACCTCATTTTTATCAGGTATCATACATTAGTAGAAATAATAATATTAAAATAACAGATACTTTTTATAGGTTATTTAGAGTCTTATAATCATCACCAGTAACACATTTACTCATAAACAATTGTAGATCCTCTTCTAAATATTCCCTAATAAGACATAAAATTACATAATTCTCATAATAATCAAGTTTATAACATTAAACGATTAATGATACCATATGGAAACCATTATTCCAATTCATTTTATGAAACTAACATTTCATTTTTCCTCATAAATTACATACAATATAGAATTACTTTACACACATAACACATATTCTCATTCCTCTGACACATTTCCATTGGTTCATATTCCCGTATTCTCAACATTAATGAATATAAATATTATTTCTCCATTTTTTTCATTAAAGACCATTTTTCTCTTTTTTGGTTCATTTGGAAACTCCCAAATGTTATGGTTTTAAATCATATATTGAGATATATGGTTAGGAGTATTAAAATATTTCATATTCTGTTTGTTTTATCCTGAGGAAAACACCCATATCATCCTTCACATTCACTATTAAAATTATTCCTCCTGGTAAAAACCCATAATAAAAACCAAATTTTGTAGTGTTATCCGAAATAATCATACTGATTTGTAATATAATCATGAAAAATCATTCATATAATTTCTAATTCATGCAAAATTATTTCCAATATAAGAAAAAATAGGTTTAATCTACGACATATATGGTTATTATCTTATCAAATACATTACAACGATTCATAATGAAATTTTAAATTAACCCAATCAAATCCCTAGAAAGTGGCTATCCTGACATGCAGTCTTAGGCCCAGTCATAATGTAGTGGTGAGAATCAAGTTAACACCTAGTAAAACCCATTTAATGCTCTTACCCCTGGGTGAATCTATGACATATTTATATCCAATTTTCAGTATCCAAACATGGATAAATTTTCAAGAAAACCCACACTCCCTTTTTACCATGACATAGGATCTTCTCATATAATATAGATGACCCTAAGGGTTATCACTAATGTTTTATCATCCTAGGTTTTAAAAAAAACACAATATTTTTTTGATACCAACTATAGTGACAAAAATATGACATAAATATATATTATATAATTTTAAATGAATATTAACTACATATCATTTTGATACATGATTTAGTTTTAAATGTTTTAGTGCCTTTGGAAACATGGATAAATAAACATGTGGTACATGAAAATTTTACATTATCTCTAATTAAATTCATGAAAACTAGTACCCTTTTTATTCAAATCATACTCTAAACCATTCTTCAAGTCCCAGGGAAAGTAAACATAAGAATGTGTGAGTTATGATTCATAGTAATAGTAAACATGAGAGACATCAGTCATTTATCTTAAGTGAGAATATGATACATATAGGGTCTTAATATAATTATTATAAAATTAAAAAACATACCCAAAAAATCATAAATCATATTCATGATTCATGTCATAAATCTTTATAAGTCTATAATACATGATTCATAAGAGAATCAAGGATCATGTTCTATTAGAATATAAATTTAGCATAAGAAAATTTCATATGATAGTGTAATAAAGTGATTAATAATTATTATCATATAAATATATGATAAATGTTACCCACCAAGACTTTCATGACAAGTTATGCTTGGTATAACCACCCATGTCCCTACTCAGGCTTTGGATAACCTCTATTGTACCCTCTTTTGGGCTCGTTGTAACCTCTTATATACAATATTCTAGGAATTGTATAACCTCTTCTATACCCTTTGAGAACATAAAACATTAATTGTTACTCAATTAATTGGAGGTCCATAATGTACCCACCAATAACATGATCATAATTCATTCATTTTATACATTAAGATCATGATAAAAATTATCATTACATCAAATCTCAACCTATTCAAAATAGAATGGGTTTCATCAATATTTCATCATCACAATCATAAACCATATAGTGAAAGAATTATTATGTTAAATTGGGATCATATTATTATTAAATTATAAGAAACATCAAATTAAGTTTTTATAGATTAACATATTATTAAAATATCACTGGAACATTTTTTTGATGAAAATACAATTTTCATTTTCCAATATATTATTTAAAATCACAAAATTTATAATATATTAAGGAAATAATTATCTTTGAAAAGATCCATGTAAATTTTTAACATAATATTCAAATAAAATTTAAGTCTTGATAGTGGTAAAATCAGTTCATTTGGTGTTTGTTAAAACAAAAATTCCTTTCAAAATTTTGATAAAAATTCAAAAGAACATCAGTCATAAAATGATAAAGAGATTCATTTTAGAAATTTTTATATGAATTCATACATGGGAAAAAAATATATAATAATAGGAAAATATTACAAACATTATTGATATTTTTAAATAGATTTATAGGATAAGAAAAAATGATTTTATTTGAATAGAAAACGATGTTGGTTTTCCTTAAAAGACATCTTTTTGTCTCTTGATCACATAGATATTAGAAAATAAAATAAAAACCTATAATATATTGAATTAACCATAGGATAATAAAATCCACAAAATTTTCAGATATATATCATATAATTTCATCAGTGGAAATTTAATAATAAAAAATTGTTATAAAAATTAGATTATTATATAAAACCATTAACGCTTTGGTAACTTTTGAATAATAACCCCCATGAAATAGATAATTTCAGATGAACCTTAAAATACCAGGAATATAATGATAATCATGATAAAAAAAATAACAATTGTGAAATATATACACATCATAAAAGAATGTATATGTATAATATAACATATATCCCAAAAAACACAATTTGAGATAATAAACCATTTCCACATAGGTAACATTCAAAAGAAAACACCATGGAATAAATAATTTGAATTTTAACTTTAAGCATCTTGAACTAAAAAGTGTACATGATATAACATGTAAAAAATTTAGTATATACACATCTTAAACATAAATAGGTGCATGTCAGAAAACATGTCTAAATGAAATAATATTGAGACAAAGAACTCTTTCAACTTTTTCTAACATGATTTGTAAGAACTATAAACTCTCATATAATAAATTTAGATTTATTATTATTAAATATTTTATTCTTTTTCATACTTATAATATAATATATTACACAATTATAACATTTTAACACCTGTTTATTAACAATTATCAATTAAATTTTTCATTCCTGATTTTAACTACTTCAATTCTCATGCATGTTTTATTTTGGTAGTTATAGTCATTCCACTTATATATTTATTCAAAAATATACAGAGTTTTTATAATGTAATATGTGTCATATTTAATCATTATATAATATTTTATAACTATTCATTTAAAGTGGTGATTAAAAATGAATTACATTGCTTTGTAGAGAGGGTAATATGTTTGTATGCACAAGTGATTTTCTGCATTTCGATGTATACAATAAAGGAAAAATATGTAAAAATTAACCTTAATAGAATAATTATTATCTCATTTAAATAATATATATTAACTAATTATATCTATATTATAATCAAATTAATGTGTAAACAAAAAATGAATCTCATCGATTTATGGAGGTGGTAGTCCACACGTATTCATGAGCAACGTTATCATTTTACAACAGACAGGACATTGTGATAGTAGATAAGATATTAAAATTATAGAATAATAATTATATTCAATATTTGATACATTAATATTAAATAATTTATAATAAATATGGTTATGTAAAATCAATCATATCACTATGTAGGGTCAGTAGTCCATGCATTCACACGAGCGATACTTAAATTCCCTATTTGATGGGAAATATGTAAAAACCCATAATTCAATCATTTTAATAACATATATTTATATATTTTTATAATGTATTAATCATATTTTATGGATATAATATTATTTTATATGGTAGAGGAAAAAATAAAATTGAAATATCTTGGTTAAGATTTATACCTCTTCTTTGAGAGATGTCCTTTGGGTTACACAATACTCCATAAAATATTTGACTTAAGAGAAGACCATAGTATATAAGATAAAGGGAAGGAATATAAGAGGTCTTTTTATTATGTATTGGATGAGATAGAATGAAAAAATTGTGTGAATAAGGTTTTTTAAGAGGCTCCCATTTATAATTGAGGGGTGGGACACACGTGGAATTTCATAAAATATTTAAAAAATATATATGGTCGCATTCAAGAGAAATTGGTAAGTATTGGAAAATTATTCTATGGTAAGAAAATATGTGTTCTAAATTTAATAAATACATTGAATTTTACTTTTTTAGGTGGTACTACCTCCCTTATTACTTATTTTAACCCTTTATAAACCTATTCTAACCTTTACTATAATACAAAAATTTTACATTTTTATTATTCATTATGACCAAATATTTTGTAGGTCCTGTTAAATTATATTAAAAATGATTATTAAAAATATGAAATACATTTTCTAGATTCTTTTTTTTGAGTCATGAATAAATTTTAATTAAGTGTGAAAAATGAAATGAGAACCCAGTTTTAGAAAAAATACATTTTTAAGTATAAAAATAAATTTATCTCTATTTCATTCATTTTAAAAACCATAAAATGGATTTTAAGATGTTATATTGAATATATACTATAAAAAATCCATTAAAAAATTAATTATCATAGATTAATTTAATATTCAAATATAAAAACACATTTCTTATATAAATAACATTTTAAAGAAAATGTGTTTTAATATAAAAATGAGTTTAAAACATCATCAAGTATAATGACCATTCAAATATAATTAACAAAATTATTTATAATTTTATGATAAATTTATAACATTGTGATAAAATTAAAATCTTAATGAAACATTTAAATTACTCTATTTAAGGAAATTATATGATAGTTATATGAAAGTTGGAGTTTTTTACTATTAAATAAAATATAAATCTTTTGAGAAAAATCCAAAAAATTAACCCAAAACTAATATTAAAAAAATAATTTAAAAAAATCACCTAAAATATAATTTTAATAAATGGTATATGTTAATTGTAATTTCTCTTCAAAATAATTTAATAAAAAATATTTTTTAAGAAAACATGTTTTTAAAGCATAAAATTACATTACAACAAAAACAGTACATGTTTTTTATGAATCAATGAATATATTTTCATTATTCAAAGGTATTATTCATATTTTTCATGATGTGGTTAATGAAATTAATAAATCCAAATTTAATGGATATGTTATAAAGGTCACATTTTAATAATATCATTTTTATTATGTTACAAAATATTCTTAATGCTCAGTGTTGTGTGTTGAGAAAGCTATTGATCATAATTATTATTAAAGATAATTTTTCCAGGTGTTGAATTCTAACCCTTAAATAAATTGAATCCTAATAATTTTTTATTGGTAATAAATGGTTTTTTATTTTAAAATACATTTTTTTATTATAAAATCATGCAAAGGAATCATAAAACATTATTTCAAAATGGGTAGTAAGATACACAATGGATACATGAAATAACACATTACCAGGTTCCCATATAAGGTGAAATTTAGTTTTAAGTGAAAATATATAATTAGAAGAGAAATATAATGTCCAATTAACAATATATTGTGATATTGTAGATAGTCAAGAAAATTCTAATAAATGCAAAACCATAAATTAATGGGGTGAAAATGTAAATAAATTCTTTAAAAATTATAGAAAAAGGGAAATAATTTTCATTTTCAAATAACCTTTTTCTATATTTAAGGAATAATTTTACTATGGGATACGATATAATATAATTACTTGATTTTTCCATATCCATAAACATTATTCACTATTTTCTTCAATATTTCAACTAGTTTCCACCTATTTTAATCTCATATTATAATGATGAATTACTCATGCCTAAAGAAATAAATTAACTTTTAATAGATAATAATTTTCTTAAAATAATGAAAATTTACTCCATATTCCTTTATATATTTAGTACAACCATAATGGAAATCATAATTTAACCATTGTGTATAAATCTCTATATTATTATATAATAAATTAATCTCTAAACCTCAACAATAACAATAAATTTTTAAAATAAACCATTCCATAAATAGTTAAGCATAAAATAGATGGAAAATTTGTCTGGCCAAATTCAAAACTGAAAAAAATGAATGATTTGATAACATATTTCTCAAATATATACCTTAATATTTATCGAAAAACAATATAAAGTAGTTTATAATGTATCACACCAAAAAATTTATACCATTATTATATATTCTCTTGGAAAAATTCCATTTTTCAAAATAAACTGAATCCCCAAAAAACAACATTTTAATCAAAAAAACCTCCGAAAATTACCTCTATCATTATTTCTTAAATAAAATCATATAGTATGAAATATATTCCATAAATTAAAAAATGAAATAAGAATTATCAAATATAACATAAATAACTATATCCCAAAATTATTAATTAATTTCATGATCAATAATAATATCCAATTTACTTTATCAAAATCAATAAACTCTTTTTCCCAACCAAAGGATATTATCTCATCATCAGGATCATATTAACTATTATTTATCCCATAACCATAAGTTCTAAACAAATATCACATTTTCACTAAATTTCATTCTTAGGGTATTAGTACCTTTCAAAATATCCATTAATTTCCTTAAAGAAAAAAAATTGTAGATAAATCCTTATTTGTTTCATGATTCTTATAAAAAGAATATCATTGATAAAAAAATCTACAATATAACTCTATAATACCAATATATAAACACTTAAATCATTCAACTAACTTTGTTAAAAAAATTATCCCAAATTCACCCTATTACTCCTCAATACTTCCTTCCTATAATAAGAAAAATTAATATTATCATCAAATTCATCAACATTAATTTAATAATTTTTCTTACTTTTAACAAAATCAATAATATTAAAAAATTCATACCTTTTATATGTTATTTTTAGTGTATTCATAATCACCAGTAAAACCATTATTTATAAAACAATCCAAATACATTTCTTGATATTTCCCCAAGGAAATTGACTTTCATAATTCCCATAAATTATATATTTAAAAAATTCAGACATTGATTATTTCTTTTTGTATTCCCCTAAATTTCATTAACTAACTTTTCTTTTCTTTCTCAATAATTACTTACTCTATATCATAGTTTTTGTCACCTAAAAATTAGTATCATTCCATTGATACATTTACTAAGGTATTTGTTCCCACATTCTAGACATGTAGGAATATAAATCTTCTTTCCTCTATGTTCTTCCAGAAAATAAATTTTTTATCTTTTTTTATTTATATGGAAACTCACCTTGGTTTAGGTTATTTATTATGTATCAATATCGATAATTAGGCGTAATAACAATATTTTAGATTCCATGTCCCTTTCAATTTTGGTTTTTCTTGGGGAAAATATTTACATCATCCATCATATACATTTTTAACATAAATCCTCCTTGTTCCATCTATTTACTAATACAAAAAAGCTAAGTGTTATAAAAATAATCATAGTGATTAATTTTATAATCCTGAAAAAACTATTTATAATACTTATGAATAATGAAATATTTTCTCAATCTACAACACATTAGGATTATAATTGTTAATCTAGGGTCATTATCTTTTTGAATCTTTCATAATGGTTATTAAAAAAAATTTGTAACCCAAGCATATCCCACGGGGATATCTAACCATGTGTGCAGTATTAGGCCCACTAATAATAAACTACTGATGATTGAGTTAATATACAATCCTCTCTATTTAGAGTGGTTATCCTAAGGTATGTATGCTTCATAGATACATCCACATTCATATATAAGAGAGGGATTTATTTTATAAGAAACCCACATTTATTTATTTACCATAACATAGTATATTTTATAATATATAATCTTATCTTAAGTTTTATCACTAACGTTTTCAATTTATAGACTCAAAAAAACTAAACTGTTATTTAATACTAGATATAGTGACATAAAATTTAAACATATAAATATTATATAATTTTAAATTAATAATCATTACATATCATTCTGATCCAAATGATAACCATAAAGGTTTTCAATCCTTGGTAGCATGGGTACATTAATAACTTGTATATAAAAGATCTATATCATCTCCCATTAATTTCATCATAAATAAAAAAATTATTAGACATATCATACTTAAAAATTGTATTCATATATTTGGGAAAGGATACATAGCAAAGTGCGAGCTCTGATTCTCAGTCAGGGTAAACAAGAGAGATATCACTCAATGATCATAAGTGAGTTTAAGATACGAATAATATTATGAGAGCATGATATTAAAATTATAAAACCATATCAAAAAATTCAAAGATCAAAAACATAAATTATGGATTAATGCTTTTACAGTTTATAAGGAAAGAATGATATGAGAATAAAATATAATGATTCATTATATAATAACGTTATGATAGGAACATGAAAAAAGATAGTGTCATAATGTGTGTCATAATAAAATAATTAAAATATTATGTCTTGTATACCCACCAAGATATTCATCACATGTTCGGATTGGGAAAACACCCCATGTACCTACTTTGGACTTTATATAACCTACCATATACCATATCTTTTGTCTAATATTTCCTCTTTTGTACCTTTTTTGGGAATCAATAACCTCACATGTACCCTATTCTTGGATTGTGATAACCTCTCAAGTATCCTTTAATCTCATGAAACATTAATCATTATCCAATACAGGTGAGGGATAAAACATACCCACATGTAATATAATAATAATCTATTCATATGTGTTCATTAAGATCAATAAAAATATTTACCATTACATCAAACCTTGACCTATGTAAAACAATGTGGGTTTCCTTAATATTTCATTATCATAATCATTAAACATCTACCAAAAAATAAATATTTTTTCATTAGGTTAAATTATTATTAAAGAATAATAATTACCAAAGGATGTTGTTATAGATTAAAATACATTTCATATAGCCTTAGAACATTTCTTAGGGAAAATACCCTTTTCATTTTGAAATAACATATTTAAATTCTAATAATTTCAAAAATCTGATTATTTTTTTTCATTTTAAATGAACCATGGAGACTTTTAGAGTAATATTTAAATAAAATAACTCATGAAGGGGGGAGGGAATTTTCATATGGTTTATCAAAAAAATTCCCATTCATATTTTTATTAAAAAATCAATACTACCAAATTCGAAAAAGGATAAGAATATTCCTTTCAAAATGTTTAAAATAAATAAACAAATTGGTAAAAATGACTTCAGATAATCATTATATATTATTAATAACAATATTTTTTTAAAATAAAGTATGTAAAAGTATTAAAATACTTATAAATTAATAAAAAAAAATATATTCCTTGAAACATTGTTTCATTATAATGAGTAAATAATTATTTGAAAATTAAACGGGAAAATATAACATATATAAAAGATCATAAGATAAGAAAATTAATAATTTTTTGGAGAGATGTATCATATAATTACATAATTTTATTTTTAAGCATAAATAATCTAATTAAATAATTACATTGTTTCATAAACCCCTTAACATTATGGTAACATTTTAATCATAACTGTGATGAAATTAATAACTTCAAAAAAAACATTAGGTACCATGAATGTAAGAATACTAATGTTAAAATATAGAAACTAGGAATTAGATACACCTCATAAAAATAATATATGTTTAAAAAATAACATATTTTTTAATGAATACAATTTTAGATAATAAACACTTACAACTTTAGTACTATTCAAATCAAAACTCCATAGATGAGATAATTTGAATTTTAACTTTAAATGTAGTGAATTAAGAAGAATCCTTTATATAACATTTTAGAGGGTATGTCTATACACCTCATAAACTTAAATAGGTGCATAATATAAAATATATATCTATAAAATAATATTAGGATAAAGGACCCTTATCACATTATCCAAAATAATTTATAAGAACCTAAACCTCTTTTACAATAAATTTAAAATTATTACAATTCTATACAATAATCATATTCATACTTATAATATCATGGACGATCCACTTGTATAATTTCAACAATAATTTATTAAAAATTATCTATTAAAGTCATAATCATAGGTGTTAACTGCATTATTGCTCATTTATGTCTTGTTTTAGAAATTTTAATTCTTTCACTTCGATCATGGTTTCATCATCTTCATAATATTAATCAATTCATAGAGATAGTAATCCATACATACAAATGAGTGATGTTTCTATCTTTTGATGGATTGAATTTAAGAAACAATAATGATATTAAAACATTAAATATTATTATTATATAATTAATATCATATATATTAATTATATCTATCCTTACTTCCAGTCAAGTAAGATGAAATGAAAAAATGATTCTCATTTCTTCATGGAGGTGGTAGTCAAAATGTGCGCACAAATGGAATTATTGTTTTGCAAAGGATGGAATGGTAAGAGGGTAGATAAGATATTATAATTCAAGAAGGATAATTATATCATAAAAATAATATATAATAGTTAAATTATTTACCATAAACATATATTTTATATGGGGATGCAAAATTAATTATATCTCTATATGGATATAGTAGTCCTCGCATATTCACGGGTGATACACTTATATCATATTTGATAGAGAAAGGTATAAAAATGGTTCTTAAATCATCTTAAGAATGTCTAGTTATAATTAGGATAATATATCAATATTTTTTTATGGATTAAATATGATAATAGAAGGTGGAATAATAAACAATATCGAATAAGTTTTGGTATGATTTATATATCTTATATGAGAAACCACCTATAACATACAAATTATGCCTTGAAATATTTGTATTTTGGTAATGATATATGATCTAGGATAAAAGGAAAAAAAATAGTGGAAAATTATTAAAATGGGGATTGTATGAGATATAAGGATTAAAATATTTGGATAATGGAGGATAAGATGATTCCATTTACAGGTGAGTGGAGGGACACACATTGAATTACATTAAATATTTCAATAATATAAGGAAACGTTCATGAGAAAGTTGAAAAATATCCAATTAATAATAAATAATATTATTTATGGTTTAAATAACTTAAAAAATAATAATTTTACAAGTTTATGTGGAATCCCTACCCTTATCTCTTAGTTTAACCCCTCATAAACCGGTTTTAACATTAATCATGTTAACAAAATTTCAATGTTTTTACAATACAATATTACCAAAAAATATATTTTACCAAATAAATTATATTAATTATAATGAATCAAAATACGGAATATATTTTAATAGATTCAATTTCTATAAATAGAATAATTTAATTTTTTTATGTCACAAAAGACAATGGAAAACCATTTTTAGAAAAATGAGTTTTCAAGCATAAAACTAAATTTACATAAATTTCCTACCTTGATAAAACATAAAATGAATGTTGAAATATTTTAAAAAATATAAATTCTATAAAATTCATTGAAATTATTAATCAATAGCGATTAATTGAATTTACTAATATAAAAACACATTATTCACATAAAAATAATTTTTAGAAAATTGTGTTTTCAAGTCCCAAAATAAAGATAAATAAAAATCTAGTATAATGATTCATTCTATGAAATTAATTAGATTATTTATAATTAAATGATTTTTTTTATAAATTAACATAAAATTCAAAAAATAATGGTATTTTTTAATTGATTTATTAAATAAAAAGTATTGAATGTTTTACCAAAATCATTATATTTCACTATTCATTGAAAATAGATATTTTTAGAAAAATATTAATACATCACTCTAAAATAATATGTAAGTGATGATTTTAAAAAATATATTCCTCACTATAGATAAAATTTATATGCATAGTAGAAATTAACATAATCTAAGAACACAAAATGTTTTAAAACACCGATAAAAAACTATTTTTAAAGAATAATGTGATTTTAATAAAAATTAAGACGTATTTGTTATAAATAAATTAATTAATAAATTAATTCAAACATTTAAAAATATTTTAATAATGGGTTCATTACTATTCATACATTCTAATTTAATGTGTAGGATATTGCAGTGACATAAAAATATTATTATTTTTATTATATATTGTAGTTTCTTTAATACTCAGTGCTACATGTTAAGAATTATATAGGGAATAATATTCCATTATAATAAATTTTTGGGGTGTTAGAAAAAGATATTCATTAAAAATTTATTTTTGTTTTATTTTATAATGATCATAATTATATGATGATGTAGTTAGGATATGTATTCAGTCTCAAAGGAGGTGTTATGAGTTAGATTAATTTAGAGCAGCCAGTTGTCACTGATTTTAAAATGGAGTTTGAGTATATAATATCTTATGATATAGACAGAGAATCTTCTTGGATATAAAAATTATTAACAATATTAATGTGGTGCCTATTTATAAATAACCTATTACATTATATTATGATAATGTTATAGTGGCGTATATCGACCCAAGCTTAATATACATGAACATTACATTTTTTTAGTGGAATAAGTAATACATTACGAAAATATATACCTAGAGACTATATTAGTTAATTATATTTGGAAACTTAGAACATAATATTCTAACATGGTGAAATATCTTCAACATTTTCCATATTTCTCTCACCCTTTTGTTTTCCTACCTAAAACCTTCTTGAATATCCTATGGAAACAAAATATTAAAAGTGTGAGCAAAAATTCTTAGTAATTTTAAACATTGAAAACATAAAACAAACCATAAACATAAGAATGTAAAAACATGAACATAACATTTAAATATCAAAATCTTGATTCATGAAATAAATCTTGGAAATATTGAAATCATATAATATAAAGGAACATTAACGATGATAAAATATCATTGGAATAAAAATTGGAATTGTGGAAAACAAATAAGAACATGATATGATTTCTATAATATCCAAGACATTACTTCCAAGACTATAATTGTGGAAGAAGTAAATTTATGAACTAGGTTTACTTACCATTCTATCCATGAATTATTAAACCGGATTTTATTACCATTCTAGCCTTATATTAATAAACTAGATTTACTTACCATTATAGCCATATAATACTGAATCAGATTTACTTTCTATTCTAGTCATGTCTATCTCATGAGATATAAATCATAACCCAATACATTGGAGGTAGATATATTTCCATCCCATCTCATAATTAAATCATTCTTACAAGTGCCACAAAAAGACCAATCATTCCTCGTAGCATAACCCATGAAATAAAATGGGTTTCTTAAACATCATTCTATCATAACATAATCCCTATAAAATATAATTCCATAATTAAAACCATAAAATCATAGTAATAATAGGGATAGAAACATAACCTCGTTTAAGAGTGTCATATTAGAAGGAAAATAATTTTGATAAACATTTGAACTTAATTAATCAAGAAAATATCCTTTCTTCTCCAAAAATGTTTTATTTTATAAAAATGACTTGAAATTTTAAAATAAGATAATTTAGATGAAAATAAAATGGAAATATTTTATAGGATTATTCATTGAAATAAGGCATCATTAAACAATAAAAATCCATTCATGTCTTCTAAGTAAAAAAACATTCTTTTCGTACTCTTGAAGGAAAAGTCAAAAAGTACTTCATATGGAAAATGAAATAATGATTCCTTCCATAACATTTAATAGAAAATTTAACAATGGGTAAAATTGACTTTTAAAAATATTAAAATAATATAAATGATATTATAAATTTGAAAACATGGATTTTAATGATAAATATACCCTAGTAAATACTTACGAATAAACAATCTCATATAATAATGAGATTGAAAAATTATCTCTTTTCTTATGTATGATATGAATCATATGTATCTGAACCTTATGTATAGTGGGTTTAAACATATTTTTAACTTTTAACATAACCATAATAATATTTATTATATCATATATGATTCACTCATGACTTTATATTACCTATTCATTTATCAATTTCAGGTTAAAGAAATGGTTTGAGTAATAATCAGTTTATTTATTGTATGTGTTTTGACTTGTAATTCATCATATTATAACTTGGATAGTGATTTACTTAATTACATAATGTAAAACCTGATTTAAATATCAAATATATTCTGTATAAATATATATATAATAGATAGATAAATGAAATGAAATACAGTGTTCATAGAGGCGGTAGGTCATACGTAGTCATGAACGTTGTTTTTGTTTCATTGTAGAATTGAATAGAAGAAAGTAAATGACATATATATATATATATACATTAATACAGTAGCATTATTATTTAATATATTTCATTATTATTTATTATATATACTTTGTAATTATTCATGAATGGTTAACGTGGAGAATGGATCTCATCGCATCGTGGAGACGATAGAACATACGTACACACAAGCAACGATAACATTCACATAATGGTTAAACGGTATGGAATTGGATGGTATATTAATTTAATAGAATAATTATCATTTCATATTAATTATTTAAATCCATAATACTCATTATTATACCAATCCAAATTAAGTATTTTTGAATAAAAAAGTACACCACAATGTGGAGACGGTAAGCCATATGTATGCCTGCATGGTGATATTGTTATTTATAAGATGGATAAAAATAGGTATATAGTTTTACCATAATTATAATAAAATATTATAATTTATAATATATTGGATTTATTTATTTATTATGGGAACAATATAATAAGTTGAATTAGAAGAAGAAGAAAATTGAATGAGGTGATAAAACAATTACTTATTTTTCGAGTATCTCCGTTTGATATGAACAAAAGGTCTCCCTATGATGGATTTATAACAAAGTGTGTCCTTTAGGGGGAAATTAAGGATGTTGGGGAATTATTTGAGTAGTTTTTTGTAAATAAGAGGGATTTAAATTTGTGAGTAAGTGGGTATAGTTCGTGGCCTTTTATAAGAGAGAGCAGTGGCACTTTTGGAATGTTTTGAAATACAAATTTATTATAAATTTTTTTTCGGTTTATAATGTTCGAAAAATAACTTATTTACAATAAATAATGATAATTGGTCTAAATACTCTAAAAAAAGAAAAATTAGACATGTTTTTATTTTATTTTAAACCTTATCATTTTAATTTATCCTTATTTAATCTACCTTATTTTATTTGGGGTAATAATATATTAAATATTAAATGGTTATAAATATTTACTTATGTGTTTCCAATTATAGATAATTGAATAATTTATTACATTATAGACCTTAAATTTTTTAATTTTTCAATTTTTATATATTTTTGTTATTTTTAAATAATTTAATAAAATTTTATTTGTATAAAATATTAGTAGTGTCAGTTTTGACACTATTCATTTATTTGACTTTTAATAAAATCCGCACCGAATATAAATTAGAACGAAAATTTTCGATATACTCCAAACATGTTATGTTCACCTATAAAATTTGTGGAAGACATTAATTAGTTTATATGATATCTATTTTAATAATTTTAAAACAATTTATTTGATATTTTTGTTAAGAAAATAATTTCTTTATAACTATTCTGTCTTCATTAATGGTAATTATTTAGTCTCTAAATTTTTTGAATAAATTTACATGATGTATATAATTTCATTTAATTTTTAGAGACTATTTATTTTATATATTTTATTAAATTTATCACTATATTAATATTATTATACTTATAATATTTAAGAGAGTGACATGTTGTCACTTTATTTTGATTTCATTATAATTTCATCAATTTCATGGAAAAATTCCCTTAAAAAAATCAATTAGAACCATTATATGATAACGGTCGAATTTAATTCATCTTATAGAATTTTTTCATATGTTAGGGTAATTTAATTATCTTTATCATATTGTTTGTTACCCTAATTTACCCGATTTATCTTTAACTGCGGTAAATAAAAATTATCGTTGTTACTATTCATAATATCCGAAAAAATAAATGTAACCCATTATCATAATTTGGACCACCTGATTCCAAATATGGAATCCATTTATCAAAATTGAACACATATTAGTATCGTTAAATAATTTAAAATTAATTCCCATCGTCAAAACCAGAAAGCGAGTATTTTTAGAAGTAAAAATGGTCAAAAGATTGACATGGGTTTATGTATAAATTTAATGTTAAATTACATAAAATTACCAAAATTGGATTAAATGATAAATATATAATCCATTTACACATTAAAACAAATTAAAAAGATAATCTAACTATACAAATAAATTTAATGAAAAAGGCCATTTTAGTTAAAATGCAGTATTTTTCATTATTCATTAAAATATGCATTTTATCAGAAAAATACCAAAAAATCAAAAAAATGTAAATTTTTATGTCCCACATCAAAATAAGACATCTATTTTATCAAATTGAATATATAAAACTATTAAAAACAATAATTAAAATTGGTGTTCTATCAAATTGTTGTGAAGCTGCATTGTCTGAATAATACTTTCTTTATCCAATAAATTTCATTTTTTATTATATCATGTTATAGAAAATACATAAGATGAATGTTAATCTTATATAAAATGCAAAATGTGGTTAAAACTATTCATAACAGCTAGTCTGTATCAAATTAAATAATAATATTTAAATAATATATCGTTGTTTAGTGAAACTTGGTTCTGCATACAACACAAGCTATCGAAGAAGGATGCTCTTGCGTGTAATGAAAGACAATTCAGTGTAGCATTTATTGCAAGATTCTTTCAGTGTTGTATATAAAATAATCCAAACATAGTTCATTTATAAATAGAACAAAATCTATACTCATTGTTTCATGAAATAAATTCTATCAAACCGACTTCAAATTGTGTGTAACACAATCCAAGTATAGTGTTACATATACGGCTAGCTAATATAGAGTTTTCTATAGCACAAGATAATCTTGGTGTAACATACAACCCAATACATCAAGTAAATTAAAAATAATCTAGCTCATAAAATCTAGGGTTGTTACATTATTCCACCTTAAAATTAACTTCTCCCTCAACATTTTTTGGTGTTATAAAAGGTTTACTACTTGGAAGTTTCATTCACAAAACCCACATCATAAAATGAATTACTAAAACATCATTTTAATAAGGGAAGTTGAAAACAAAATAATTTCCCAATGTAACTCATCACTAGGTTTCCAAATAGGATAACATAGGTTGGAAGTGAAACCATGTATATGGAAGAAAAATCTAACCATCATGTTCTAATGGATAGTGATAGAAATTTTTTTGAAGAAAGTTAACAACCAGAAATCCATAAATCTATGATGATTTATAAGAACATCTAATTCATCGGATAAGAAAGTACTAAGATATCATTTTTGGTTTTCAATATCTATTCCCTAAAGTTGATTAATTTTTCATGAGAATAAATACTTACTTTATTTTGGTGCAATCTCACCAATGTTTGTTCCTTCAAAAATCTCCACTAAATATCCTCTTTAAATAAATTATGTTGAATTTTTTCCTTCTTTAAGTGTTAACAAATCATGTGATAGGTCATTCCATTTTTCTCAACAAAAAGGTTAGTATCAGTAATAAAATATGCATAAGTCCACATATATTTAGATAATACATTAATCTAAAAAACTTCAAGTGGAATATAACATACACTATCCATCAATGGATAACATTACAATCCTTACAATAACTAACAATATAAAACCTTATAAAGAGGTAAACTAAATTTGAATAACATTTATCTCCTATATCTTATAAGGTATTTCTTTGTTTTTACAATCCAAACACGTGAATAACTTTATCATTTATTACATTGAAACATTTTAATAACATTAATTACCATATAACCTTAGGGAAAACAAGAATTATGTCAAAATTAACTATTTCCACATAAAAGAATTCTATATACTCAAACCATGATACCACTTTGTCTTTATATCAGTCATGAGGTCATTAATACTATGAATCATCTAATTATCTCTTTGTCCCTTCATTATGCTCACATCATGTGCTTTCTAAAAATATTTCAATCACTTTTCATGGTTACTAGAAAAATATACTTATGGAAAACTACAATGGACCAATACATAGATATTCCAATAATTCAAAATACTATAAAATATATTCTAAAAATCTATTTTATAATTCTATTACATAAACATTTAATCATTCCACCACTTTGTTTCCATACTCAACATTTCTAACAGTGATCACATGTGATTGGCCTTTTTATTTTTTATTGAGAGGTCTGTAATCATCCATAACCCTTAGATTAGGGAATTGGTTAGCATAATGCCCCATTTCCTTTCACATGTAGTATTAAATTTTGGGTGGTGTGTTCTCTGTAGTCTTTTCACTATTCACATCATTAGCAACCCTTTTCCCATTACACTGGAACTCAAATGCTCAATGACCATATTTTCCATAAATAATACATTTTCTAGTCTTTTTATGACAATATACATCATTCTTCATTCCACACTATGAGAATAAAGAAACATTCATCTTATTTTCACCATTATTTTGATATTTTACCTTTAACTATATCTTTAATTTCTTGTCAAAACCATGAGATTGATATGTATCACCAATTCCCATTTCCACCTTGATATCACAACTCAAAATTTCATAATAGATGCTAATGTCTCTTATAGGTAATTCCCTTAAAAGACTTGGTTTTAAGCCACTGAAAAATTGATCAACGTTACTTTTATGTTGGATGATAAAACCAGAAATATACCTTATAATTACTGTAAAATTTACCTTATATGTACCAAAAGATTCATTATCCTTTTTCATAATCTCAAGGAACTCCATTTCAATATTTTTTAGTATAATATGAGGGAATTACTTATTAAAAAATATGTTCTTAAACTCATATCATTCCACGAATTCAATTTCATCTTGTTGCCTCATATTCTGGATTAGAGTCCACCACTAGACTATTTTACCTTCTAAATGATAAAAAAATGAAGTTTTTATGTTCAAAATAGTAAAGGATAGAAAATATATTTTTAGTGGTACTAATCCATTATTCAGCAACAAGTGGATAAGAAGACCCACTGAAATAAGGTGTATGTTGGCTCATGAAGAAATCAATAAAATTTTGTTCCCTTCTCTACTTATTTGGAATTATAGAATGATTCATAGCTTGTGTAAGTATTGAAATAAGATTTTGAAGGAAATCTCCCATAATGTTTGGTTGTTTAGGAGGAAAATCATTTCATTCCCTAGTTCATTGATTATTAACATAGTTCTTTCCAGTTTGATCCATTTTTTAAAACCCAAAAAGAATAGTGTGAGAGGAAATATCATACTAGGATAAAAACGTAATCAATGGAGAGTGCTTTCAATATCTAACATCATAATTTTAATCCATGGTTATTTCTGATCATTACCAAAATTATAGCACTGAAACCAATAGTTATACATACCCTTATGTACATCCATAGATATACCTTAGAAATATATCTAGGGATATCACTAATGTTTTCACATCTTAGTTTCCAATGGTTAACTAAATATTTCTCTAATAACAACTATAGAGACCCCAGATTAATGTACATGGACATTAAATTTCATTTGTGGAACACTTAATACATTACAAAAATATATTTCCAAATATCATATAATATAAGTGTCTTTGGAAACATGGAACATAATATTCAAACTTGGTGAATGATCTTCAATATCTCCAATAAATATCTTCTTCTTTTGTTTTCCTACCTAAAACCTTTCTTTATATCATGGGGAAAAGAAAACATAAAAATGGTGAGCTCAAATGCTCAGTAAGGGTAAAAATTGAGAATATAGAACAAACCATAAACATAATAATGTACAAACATGAACATAATATTTAAATATCAAAATCATGATTCTGAAAATAAATCTTCACAATAGGTAAGTAATAAATCATAAAAGAACATTAAAAATGATAAAAAACACATTGGTATAAACCATGGAATTATGGAAAAAAATATGAATATAATATTATTTCTATATTAGTCAAGTAAATGGTACTAAGACCATCGTAGTGGAAAAATTCCATTAATGAACCGCGTTTACTTGTCATTCTATCTATATATTACTTAAACAGATTTACTTTCCATTCTAGACATATATTTCTGAACCGAATTTACATTCCATTCCATCCCTACATTATTGAACTGTATTTACTTTCATTTCTATTCATGTATATATCATGATATATAAATCATTACCCAATACATTTGAGGGAGATATAGGTCCAACCCATCTCATAATGAAATCATTCTTACATGTGCCACAAAAACAGAAATCATTCATCATAGCATAAACCATAAAATAAAATGGGATACTTAAACATCATTCCATCATAAAATAATCCATATAAAAGATCATTCTATCACTAAAACCACCAAATCATAGAAATAATATAGATAGAAAAATGACCCTATTTATAAGCGTCATCTTAGATTGAAAATAATTTTGATAAAACACTTGAACTTAATTCTTGAGAAAAATATCATTTATTCTTCAAAAACAATTTCTTTTCTCAAAATGATGTTCAATATTAATGTGAAATAATTT
Organism: Viscum album; assembly: GCA_963277665.1. Taxonomy (NCBI): domain Eukaryota; kingdom Viridiplantae; phylum Streptophyta; class Magnoliopsida; order Santalales; family Viscaceae; genus Viscum; species Viscum album. The sequence goes on from OY728147.1 coordinate 761,254,431, forward strand.
AGTTAAAAATAAACTTGAAATATTTTAGATTAAAATTCTAGTAAATAAGGTGTTATTAAACCGTAAAAATTCAATCATGTCGTATAAGTTAAAAAACATTTTTCTTGTACTCTTACCGGAAAATTCAAAAAGTACCTCATATAGAAAACTAAAGAAAGATTCATTCCATACCATTTAATAAAAATTAAAAAATGGGTAAAATTGAATTTAAAAAATACAATACTAATATAAATAATGTTATATATTTAGGAAACATTGATGTGAATGATAAATATACCCTAGTAAATACTTATGAATAAATAATCTCAGATAAAAATGAGATTGAAAATTTTTCTCTTACCTTATATTTGATATAATTCTTATGTATCTAAACCTATTTTATACTAGGTTTAAACATATTATTAACTAGTAAAAAAACCATAATAATATTTATGATATCTTATTTGATTCACTTATGACTTTATATTACTCGTTCATTTATTCTTTTCATGTTAAAGATACATTTTGAGAAATAATCATTTTATTTATCATATGTGTTTTGACTTGTTATTCATGATATTATTACATAGATCATGATTTAATTACTCCCCTAATGTAAAAAATTATTTATATATCAAATATATTTAATATGGAAATATATATAATAGATAGATAAATGAAATGAAATACACCGTTCTTGGAGACGGTAGGTCGTACGTACGCATGAATGTTTTTTTGTTTTATTTTTGGATTGATTGGAAGAAATTAAATTACATATATATATACACACACATAAATATATTAGCATTTTTATTTAATATATTTCATTATTATTTATTTTATATAATTTATAATCATTCCTGAATGGTTAACATGGAAAATGGATCTCATCATGTTGTGGAGATGGTAGGTTGTACAAATTCATGAGCAGCGATATTTATTAACTTAATGGTTAAATTGTATGGATTTAAATGGTATATTAATTATAAAAAATAATAATCATGTTATATACATCATTTAAATCCATTATACTTATCATTATACCCATCCAAATTATGTATTGCTGAATAACAAATTACACCATGGTGTGGAGCCGGTAAGGCGTATGTATGCACACATTGTGATATTCTTATTTGTAATATTGATAAAAGTAGGTATAAGGTAGTACCATAATTATAATAACATCTCCACATGTATGATATAATAGATTTATTACTTTATTATGGTAACAACATAAGAAGAAGAAGTATAAGAAGAATTTTTTTAAAGAGGTGATAAAATAATTACCTCTTTTTGAGTATCTTATTTTCATTTGAAAAAAGGTATCTCTAAGAATAATTTCATACCAAAGTGTGGCCAATAAAAGGAAGTTATGGATGATGGGAGGTTATTTAAGCAGATTTTGAATGAACCAAAGGGATTAAAAGATGTTAGTAAGTGAGTATAGATGGTGGCCTTTTATTAGAAGGAGGATAGGAACTTTAGTAAAGTCTTGAAATATTAATTTATTATAAATTTATTTTTGGTTTATAAAGGTCCCAAACTCATTTATTTCTAATATAAGATCATTACGGGTCTACAAAATCTCATAAAATAAAATATAGACCTGCTTTGATTTTATTTTAAACCTTATCATTTTGTTCTATCCTTATTTAATCTATTTAATTTTATTTTTGGTAATCATATTCTAAATATTAAATGGTTATACATATATACTTATGTATTATAAATTTTCTATAATTGGATGATTTATGAAATTTTTGACATTAGATTTTTCAGTTTATAATTTTTAAATATTTTTGTGATTTTTAAATAATTTAATAATATGTTATTTTTATAAAATATCAATAGTGTCAATTTTTAATCTATTCACTTATATAAAATTAAATAATAAAAAAAATAAGATCAATTCAAATAAAAATATTTAATACACTCCTAAAATGTCATAATAATCTATAAAATTCATGTATAACATTAATTTGTTAATATTATATTTATTTTAATATTTTTAAAACCATTTATTTGATGTTTCTATCAATAACATAATTTCTACATCACTATTGTGTCATCATTAATGATAATTATTTAGTTTCTAAAAATTTTAAATAAATTCACATGATGTATATAGTTTCATTAGATATATGGAGACTATTTCTTTTCAATGTTTTATAAAAATGATCACTATAGTAAAATTATTATACTTATAAGATATAAGAGAGAAACATGTTGTAACTTTCTTTTGTTTTAATTATAATTACATCACTTTCATTGAAAAAAGCCCATTAAAAGAATAAATGTCAACCCTCAGGTTTTATTCTTAGACATTAATTCATCCAATATAATTTTGGTAGGTGCTTGGGTAATTTTATTATCTTTATCATATTTCTTCTTACTCTAATTTACCTTATTTACATTTAATAGTGGTAAATAAACATTACTGTAGTTACAATTCATAATATCCAAAAAAATTAAAAAAAACTTATTATCTGAATTTGGACCCACTAATTCCAAATATGTAATACATTTTTCATAATTAAAAACATATAAGTTATATTAATAAATTTAAAATTCATTTCTGTTGTAAAAACCAGAAAGCAGGTTTTTTAAGAAATAAATATTATCAAAAGATTAACATGTGTTTATGTCAAATTTAAATGTGAAATTACTTATCATCATCAAAAATTTATTAAATAATAAAAATATAATCCAATTATACTTTTAAACCAATTAAAATTCTAATATAACTATATAAATAAATTAAAAGAAGAGGCTGTTTGGGATTTAAATACAGTATTTTTTACTATTCATTAAAATGTGATTTTTATCATAAAAATAAAAAAAATCAACCAAATTTAATTTTGATGTCCTGATTCCAAATTATATTTTTATTTTGTATTGTATAATAAATAAAATTGTTAAAACTATATTTAAAAATGGATCTCCATCATAGGGTCGAAAAACTGTATTATTTGAATAATAATTCTTTTATCCAAAATTTTGAATTTTTTCTTTTATGATTTTATAGAAAATTCATAAGATGAATGTTAGTGTAAAAAAAATCACAATGTGGTTAATACTATTTATAAACCCATGTTTATATCCCATTATATAATAATATTTTAATAATATATGATTTTCTAGTGAAACTCGGCATTGTGTACAACACAAGCTATCGAGGATAGTCTCTCTTGTGTGTAATGAAATCCAAGTCAGTGTTGTTTTTTTATGAAAGATTCATTTGGTGTTTTATAAAACATAATCCAATCATAATTCTTTTATTCATTAAAAAAATCTACACTCAGTTTTGGGTGAAATTAAATATTTCCAAAGAACATGAAATTGTGTGTAACACAAGCCAAGTATAGTGTTGCGTATACGACAAGATAATATAGTGTTGTATATAGCGCAAGATAATCTTGGTGTAGTGTACAATAGAATACATCAATGAAATTTAAAAATAATCTATTTCACAAAATCCCAGGGTGTTACATGGTGTCTCTCATAAAAGATCCAAGGTTACACAAATGGACCAAGTACATACATTTGAAGTATCACCTCATGTGAGAGAAATAATATTTTGAGTTTGTAAGTAGTTGTATCTAGTGTAAGTGGGATCCTATTTTAGTTGGTTCCCTAGAAAAAAATTATATATACCTTACGATTACCTATAATAATTTTTTTTAAATATCAATAAGATTCTTATCACATCATGATCACTATTTTATGTGAAATAGTATGTGATAATGTATTAAGAGTAAGGACCACACTCAAATGTCATACCTATTCTTTGATATAATGAGAACCTAGATGTTAAACAAAAATATTTTTAAAAATGTGTTCTATAGCTATATAATACCATTTGATGGGCTGAAAATGATACTCTCTATCAAGAGTGGAGACTCATAAATCATTAAAATAACATTCTTAGTGTGTACACCCTTGGTAAATTCCAATGAACAATATTATAAGAACATAACCCCTAGTAAATAATCAATGTTCATATTCATAATGTCCCATCCTGATATCTACATAACATGTTTCCTAATTCAGTGGTCCCATGGTCTGAAGGGCTCCTCCCCATAAGCTGGAGACTGCTGAATAGAAACGATGGTGTAAAGGTGGTAGAATGGGGATATTATACCCTCATATCTGACTGGAAAGACAGATACAATCAGAGATGATCAATAGTTTAAGAATAATATTAACAATCAGAATACCAATACAATTATAGAACAAATAAAAAAAAATATAATAAAAAAGTAAGGAATCATAAATAAATGAAAAACTAATTAAATATAATAAGAGCCTCTATAGAAGTGTCTTATACATGGATTTATTTCATACTATAATAAAAAAATGAAACATGAAGATATAATAATAGTATACAATAGTAAAAAAGAAAAAAAAAGACATAATATCTCCAAGAATCTTGATCTTATTCCCAATCCTCTAATCCTAAGCTCCAGCTAAAGGTAAAGCATATCAAGGATAAATAACATAGAGCTTTCCCGTATTAGTACATATTAATAGATAATCCTCTTAGGTACCAAAGGTATCCTGAGTATGGTGTGAGATAAAAATATTAGTAGGCCACCAATAATAGTGTCTATGTGTAATCAAGAAATGCTTGTAACTAAATTGTGCTCTGATATCACATAATAAGAAGTGAAATATTGTAATAAATAACTAGACTACTCGGGTTCCTAAGGGGCACCAAAAATCTCTACTAGCTTTGAGTTATGGTTAGGATCGTCTGATCAGTCACTACATATATATACTAATAATACATATATATAGTGTAATTATATATATTTCATTTACCTATATGAACCATGTACGTGTAGGAGTATGTGGAAATATACCTAGAATACTTTTTCTGGCTAGACTAGGTCATAACCTAGACATCCATGACTATTATAAACAAACTATAAGCTAAACAAATAGGGTATGTTCTGTACATACCAAGAAGAGTGTGAAACATTATGAAACAACACATAAGATGGTGAGTGAACCATCATGTCATCACTCTAATCATAGAACATGTCATGTAAATCCAAACATCGATACAGTATCACTGGTGTGAATTTCCATACACAACACCTGATGTAAGGGAGTGTGATTTTCAACCATGATCAACACCCCTTACCATCGTACACAGACTCGATAATACAATATAATAATTATAACTTTTATGGGGAATTACCTTCCATCCATATCTTTCATTTATCCCATATATGTATAAGAAATGAACTAATAATATTCATATTTATAAAAATAACACATTAGGAATTACCTAACATATGTCACAATAACCAATCTCAAATCCATTTAAAACAATACAATTCATATTAAACATAAACAAAGGGCATGGCCTTACCATCCATTGGGTCATTCCATTTAAAAGTAGTTGATTCAATTTATATAAGGAAAAAATACCATCTTAAATATTCCAACACATGCGATCAATTTCATTTAACTCATTGAATTTACTAATCCATGGAAAACCCATTTATACGATCAAAGAGGTCACTTAAAGGATGACATAGTCATTAAGGAATATTCCTACTTGTGAAATTCCAAATATAGGTTGATCCAAACATCAAATATGTGCCTTATGCTACATGAGGATTCATATATCAAGGGAATTTCAATTTTAGGTTTAATTCGAAGGCTAATGAGGAGTTTCATGCATTTTTTATATTAGCTGCAAAGGCCAATTCATAGTGGCATAGCCAACCGGTGACCATAAGTGTTGAAACAAACCTGTAAACCACTAAACAAGGATAAATGAACATGTATCTAGGTGAAAGGGAAAATTTTAAATTATGTAACCAAATAAAAGGGGATTTTCATCTATATCCAACATGCGACACAATGATGTAATTATGAATCATTAATACTCAAAGGGAAACCCACGTGAACACTAACCTCAAGGATGAATATGACCCTCACACGATATTATCCTCATATTCAAATTAGGTTTTAAGAGATATCAAAAAGAGTCTACATCCCTTAAAATAGGAAAAATAATGTTACACCTAAATAGAAAGATGTATTTGAAGGAAAAAATGAATAAGAGTTAAGAGAAAAGGGGAGAATGACAAGATGGATCCAATACTTCCAACTGATTAAGGAATGGTCATCGGATATAGAAGTTGTTTCAAATCTTTTCTTGAGGTATTCTTGAGATAAAATGAGAATAAGAGGGGTTTTGGTTCACTGTGGAATGAAAGGTTAAAGAAAACAGGGTTCAAAATATAACTAAGGGGGAAAATGGCCATTTCACCACAAAATATTTGGGTGCATGGTTTAGGTGCATTATTTTCAAACCATGTAGAAACCCACTCTCTAGAACCTAAAATTTTCACGCAGGAATGTGCCTCATCCCACATGGTTACAGATGAACCATGTGTCATATAGGTGCCCACTATCTACTACCGCATGGTTAAAATTAACCATGCGACATGGGTTTCACGGTTTAAACAAATGTGTGTCCTTGTTTATTAACCAATTTTTAGAAACTATGGGCTTTGAAATAACCATATATTCTCCTGTGGTATTCCTTAGGCTATAGAACACCTTACACTAATTAAAAAAGGATTAAAATTAAAAAAAGATAGATACATTTATGAAAATATGGTTCATTACAAACTTCACTCTTTAAAGAAACTCTCCCTAGGTTGGCCATATGTTGGTAAAAAAGTATTTTCATCAAAGTGTTCTAGCCACTGGGATTATATATCAGCTTCCCATTCTCATTTCATGTCTTGTAATCGGCCATGCTTCTATAGTATTCATTCCAAGGGGACTGACTTGCCTCATAGTGTTTTTAGGTTTCAATCCACTATATTCACTAGATAATCCATGGAGGAAGAATCATAATCCCATTTAACCTCATCAGGATGAAATATTTTTGGTTGGTTTGGATAGTATTGGAAATTATGATATTTATAAAATAAATCATTCCTATATTGTAATATATGAAGATTTTCCAACTAGTAATCAATAGTTTTGATCCATTTCACAACCTTGAGGAGTCGAATGAACATCGGTGAGAGCTTATAATACTTCTAAATATGTCTATATTTCAAACTGGGTGAGACTCACAATAAAAAAAGTTCTTTGACCTCGAACATGATAGGTCGCTGGAATTTGTTGTCATACAACTAAGGTTTTAAAGGAGCTATAAACATGAGAATCTTGATCAGTTAGACATGATATTTAGTCTCCTACACATAAGGTGGTCCAATCATATCTTCCTCCCCTACCTCTAGTTAGAAAATAGGTTAAAAAAGGCATACCATATAAGGTTTCATAAGGATCCATCTCAATGGTATTGTCAAGGAGGTTATTATAAGAAAACTCCACAAGAGTAATGTGTTTCTCCTAGGTAACCTAAAAATAAAGGAAACGTGCAAAAATAATGTCCTCCAACACCTGAATCATCTGATACATATATCCATTGGTCTGATTGTGATATTCCGTGCACAAAATTACCTTAATTCCCAAGTCCTTTTATAACCCCAACAAGAACAGTGACATGAAATGATATTCCCTGTCAAAAATTATAAAACGAGGAGCTCTATTAAGATTTAGAACCTATTTGATGTAAAAATTACCACCTCATCTACCAATAAGATCTCTTACATAGGTAGTAAGTGTGAAACCATCATCAAACAATCAATTAAAACCCACACTATATTTTGTTGTGAGGTAACTTGGGTAGACTATTCATGAAATATATAAAACACCATCCCATTTCCACTCAGGAATGGAAAATGTCTAAAAAATCCCTTCTAGTCACTGATGATCCACCTTCACCTACTGATAGGTGTAATACCTTGTGATGAATATAGTAATATCACATTATGTACCAAACCACATATACCACCATTGTAGATCTTGATAAACTTTGGTGACAATGGGTTGAACTGACCATGATGAGGTGTGGAATTTCCACATCAAATATTTTATGATGTCTACTAGGACCTATACACACCCATAGAATAGTAAATTATCATCTCCATCCATGGTATAACATGAATATGTATCATCATCTGAGACACTTTCACTTTAGATAAGGCCTTTAGGATCAGATAATTTTCTCATTCTCAACCATTCTAGAAGTATAGAAGTCACTACTAAGGCTGAGAGGATATTATGACCATGGTCATCATGAACCTCAACCTTAATTTTAATGATTATGGCCATAAGATACCATATTTCACTTTATTCCTGGACTATCTGTCTTTTACTCTTCCATATCAGAGCATCGTCTACTATATTCCATTTTCTAAGCATGTAGGAAAGTGGAAAATCAAATGACTATAGGTACTAAAATTACATGTGCTATAAAAATTTTATCTCCCACTATGTAAATATTTACTTAAGGATTTTTTGATCATTTAATAGCACAAAACGCTCTCCATGTATATAGTGACTTCAACAGCGTAAGGTATGTACAAGAGTAGCGAGCTCGGGTTGGTACATTAGGTAATTCCATTCGTGAGGCCTCAACTAACGAGACCTATACATAGTGACTCACTTGTCCTATGTAATAATCACTCCAATGACAATACCTGATTTATCACAGTACACAGTGTATCTTTTTCTTGGATCCTATAGAATCAATATTTGTGTCTAAGTCAAACAACCCTTCAACTCCTGAAATGCTTCTTCATAATATTTAGACCAAACGAATTTCACACCCTTTTTTCAATCCCATAAACAGTGCTACAAGGTATTATAGATCATAGATAATTAATATTTAATATTCCACTATCCCCAAGGACCTCTAAATCTCAAATAAGTTCTTTGTATTCTTCTAAGAAACAAAGGCACTCACTTTATCTAAGTCAGCTGAAACTTGACTTTGAGATGATGTGACCTACAAAGTTAACTTGGTCTATCTGAATGTGGTATTTTTTTAGAATATAATAAAGGTTATGTTCTCTTATTTTATTCATAAAAATCTCAAGATGGGTTATATGGTCGTGTCTGGAGCATTAATACACCAAGATATAATCAAAAAATAGTACCACAAATGAATCTAAACGTGGGTGGAATACCTAATTCATAAGAAACAAACTGCAGGTACATTAGTGAGTCTAAACTACATAACCAAGTACTCATATAGTCTATGCCCAAACCGGAAAGTTGTGTGAGGTATTTATGATGTTCATACACACACCTGATCATAACTCAACCTTAGATCTATCATTGAAAACAATTTTTCTCCTTATAGCTAGTCAAAGAGGCCATCTATTCTAGGTTGTGGATCCCAACTCTTAATTGTGAGATGAATCCATTGACGGTAATCCTTAAAAAGGCTAAGGTTTCTTTCTTCCTTCTTAGAAGAAAGGACCAGTTAACCATAAGTTGTAGTGTTGTATCATATTAAACAATTATCCTCTAAATCCTACAACTTCTTCTTGAGATTCAGAAGCTACTTAGGATCAACCCTATAAGGGGGAATGATCACTATTGTTGCTCATATTGTATGATAAATAAGAAACTCTACCTCTCACATTAGAGGTATTATAGAGATGTTTTCAGGAATAATGTCTCTGAAATGATTCACTATAGGAGAAAAATAGTGGGTTGTAACCCCAAGTCATCCCAGAATAGGCTTCTGATATGATCTATCACATTACCCAACCTCTACTACTCAGGACCTTGTGTCTCACTGATATCCCATTCTCCCATATTCACATTTTGAATTCCATATCCTGATATAAAGGTCACCCTTTGATGATAACAGTAAATATGGGATTGATAGGGAACTAACCAGTCTATCATGATGATTACATCAAGGAACATCATGTGGAGGATGAATATATTCAACAAGAAAAGGAAACTACCTATCTAAAAAGGAAATTCCTTTCAAGTGTGAATGTGATCTGATTGGATACCCAATGGAGATTATATGATGATAACACAATAAAAGTGTATGATCTTGAGGAAAATAATTTTAGTGATTGACTAAAATAAAAATGATTGAGATGTGCATGTGTCAAATATATCTGACACTAATTTTGAGGCTACTAGAATAGTATCTCGTACAGTAGAAGGCCTGACACTCTACTCCTCAATAATAGGTTGAACTGCATGTAAATTTTTTATACCATGGCCTTGAGTAACTTCCTCACTACCCCAAGGAGGCCTGCTCTACTAGCATGGATAAATATGAGATTGAATACATCTACCTCGACTGCCACCTTGACCTAGTTATCCATTGGTATTATAGCTACCACCTATCGTGATCCTACTAGTCCTACTTTTGATCGAGTAGTTGGTGCAGATCCACACTCTCTAGGAACATTTGGGAAAGTCGTACAGAATAAATGGATATGAACTGTCCTTTCATTGTCACATCACATGTATAGCTCATATATGTACTAAGTTTTTGTACTCTCTAGATTCCTACACTGATAAAAAAAATCCAGAAGTTGTTAGCATGATGATCCTAACTACTACTACTTACATGAGTAAACTCAAAGATCCTATTTCCTCAATAAGAATAACCGCTAATAAAATATGTTGTCGAACTACCATGACTCAAACCATCATCTTCCCTCATACTTCTCTCTATAATAATTCCCAAGTTAATGATTCCAATAAAGGTTTCCAACCTAAACACATTGACCTATGATTTAATGGTTTAAACTAACACATCCATGAATCACCTGGTAGTTATAAGATCATCACCTGCTAGAGTAGAAGTGAATCACTTCATCTATGTAAAATGGTTCATGTATTCCATACCAAACATACCCCATGATTAATATTAATTAATTCCAAAGAATTTTCATCCCTCAATGTCTAGGGAAAGAAGTAGTCCTAGAAGATGGTTTAAAAATATGCCCAGACCATGTCACGATTCCAATCTGTCTGTGTGATAATATCCCAACGCTACATAGATGAATCCCATATCATATACACATCTAGCTTTACCCTCTGCTCTAGAGTAATCTCTAGAGGCTCCAATATGTTTTGGATATATTCGATCAAATAATACACAACGTGTTCCCCTCCATCCCCTAAGAACATTAGAAAGTGATACTACTCAAACTCAGGATTCAACTCTACCATACATGGGGCAAGTCAAAATTCTCCTTATATATTTTGAATCATACATAAAATACCTCTTTCAACTGGGTTTTATCACTCATATCGGTTATAGGAGGAGTTTCCACCAGTGGCACTATAGGAGGGATCATTGGTAGCTCAATTCCAGCCACCTCAAGAGTATGGTCGTCAACACCTTATGGGTGTGAAACCAGAAGATGTCATGGAGGAATGATAATAAAATTAAAAACACACATATTAGAAGAGATTTAATCAGTTTAATATATTTCATTTAAGAAACTAATATAGTTATAAATCATTCATATACAAACAATGATTATTTTATTCCTACTACAAAAGTTCTAGATGGTATAAAGATACCATAATAGTCCATAAGAATGATCATATATACCCCACTACCTACTACAACGTTTAGGTTTAGGTATGAGTCTATGTGTCAGATATATATAATATAGAATATTTCAATTTAAAAGACATATTAATATTGAATTTGTTCTTATTAATGTATTTAAACCATATAAAATGTGTATATTATATGATATTTCATTAAAATGGTTTATAAAGGCCCATACACCTTAAGGAATAAAACATGGAATCCACTTGACCCACTTCATAACACATTATAGCTCATGTAAGCAATGGTCTATAGATTAATGATCCGTAATTAACTACTTAAGATGTCTACTATAAACTATTTAGAAAAAAATATTATTTTGAGGAAGACAGTTTAAGTATCGATAGTTTTTTCAATCCCTGCAAGAAGTTCCAACTCAATTCAATATAATCAAGGCACTAATAATATACAAACAGAAAATGCATACTAAAAATACATGTGACATGTAAAAATTCATGGAATATTATTCCTATTATGACTAATAATAAAATATGGTCTAATGAAAAGACTTCATTTCATCGATCACTAATAATTAAATCTCATTTTCAATCATATCAATATCAATAACATCATAAAATAAGTGTGTAATACATTGGTGAAGTCATATCAAATATAAAAGGAATAATCATTAATATAAATTTCCATCCCAAGTAATTCAATTTCTCCCTGTAAATGAGTTATCTGAGTCCAAAATGGGGTATATTACAAATCCTTTTCACTCTTAGACACATGTCTAAAACCCAAATAGTAAGACAAAAAAAATAAAGTCTATGATACCACTTTGTAATGTTCTAACCTAGGATCCACTTAACCCATGTCCCAAGCAGGTGGGTCATATTGACTCAAGTATGCCTCCTCATATGCTAGAGGCTGTGAAATAGAAGATGTGGTGTAAAGGTGGTACATTGGGATAATATAACCTCATGTCATAATAGAAATGTGAATACAGTCAGATTTGGTCAACATTATAAGCATAATAGAAACAATCAAAATAACAGTGTAGTGGAAGAATAAAAAAATAGATATAATATACAAGTACGAAAGAATAAATTAATGAACAACTAGGTAAATATAACAAGAGCCTCTAGGTTAGTGTTTGTTACATGGATTCATTCCTTGATTTAATATAGAAATTAAATATGAAGATATAAGTATTCTACATAATATTACAAAAGGAAAAAAAAGACAAAACAACTCCAAGCATCTTGAACCAATGTTCAGTCATATGATCCTAAGATCCAACTAAATTTAAATCATGTTATGTACTAGTACAAGGTCACTTTACCTTATCATTATATGCAAAAAATAATCTCCATGGGTACCAATGGAAGTGAGAGTAAGTTGTGAAATAATAATCTTAGTAAGACACCACCATCAGTGTCTATGTGTAATCTAAGCAGTGCTCATAACTAAACAGTGTTCCAGTATAACAGTTTAATTAATGCAATGTTTTAATAAATAACTATACCACTCAAGTTTTGAAGGGACACTTGACTACTCTACCAACTTCTACTCATGGAAATGAATCATCTAATCAATCACTAATATATAGTAATAATATACATATGGTATAATTATATATATTTCATCCATGTATATAAACCAAGTAAATGCAGAAATAAGTGTCTATAGACCAGGAATACTAGTTCTAACTAGAATGAGGTGTAACTCATATGTCCATGACTAGTCTAACAAGCCTATAAGATCATGAAATAGGGTACATTCCCTACATCGCTTGAAAAGTGTCAGACATTATGCAACAACACTTGGGATGGTGAGTGAGCCATCATTTCATCATTATAATCATGAAACTTGGAGTGTAAAGAATAATAGGAATATATTATCATAGGTGTGAGATGATATACTCAACACCTGATGTAAGGCAGTGTGATTTTTCTCCATGCACAACACCCCTTACCATCATGCATAGCCTCTATAAAGGCGTATTATAATTATAACTAGAATGGTGAATTAACAATGATTAATTTCATTCATTTATCTCATATATGTGTAAGAAAGGCATTAGAAATATTCATATTTATAAAAATAACACATGAGGTATTACATATCATATGTCACATTAGCCAAGGTCAAATCCATTTAAAACATTAAAATTTATATTAAGCATAAAAAATGGAATGCCCTTACCATCCCTTTGGGTCATTCCATTTAAAACCAATTAATTCATTTTACTTAAGTAAAATCATACAATATTTCATATTCCAAACCATGTGATCAATTTAATATAACTCATTTTATATACTAAAATAAGAACAAACCATTTATAATCTCAAAGGGGTCACTGAATGGGTGACATGGTAATTATGGAACCATACAACTTAGAAAATTACAAGTATTAGTTGAACCAAACACCTTAGAGGTTCCTTGATTTCCATTATCATTCATATATGAAGGAAAATTCCATTTTATGTTTAATCCAAAGGATAAATAGGTGTTCCAAGAAATTTTAAAATTATTTACAAAGTCCAGTTCAAAGGGGGACACACAACTGTTATCCATAAGTCTGTCAATCAAACTATAAACCATTAAAAATGATCAGTGAACATTAATCTAGGTGCAGTGGTCAATTTGATATGATGGAACCCAATAAAATGGGAAACATGGAAAAAGTCTTCTTTAAGAACAAATGTTTAATTAAGAAACATGAAAACTCTATGGTAAAATGTCGTCAACACCGACCTCATGGGAATAGTAAACTCCTCACTCAATATTGGCCTCATATTCGGAGTAGGTTGGAATAGATTTGAAAAATGGTCTAAGAACCTGAAAAAAGACAAAATGAGTTTATACCTAAAGAGTTCAATGGATTGAATGGAAAACATGAATAAGAGTTAATAGAATAGGGTATCTTACTAAGATGGATCCAATGCTTCAAATAGATTTAGGAATGAACAACAGATTAATAAGTTGCTTAAAATACTATATTATGGTCTTCTTGAACTCAAATTAGAAGAATATGGGTGGTGGTTCACTATAGGAAAAAATGGAAAAGGAACAAAGGTTTAAGAACATGCGAGAGGGTAAAAATCATCATTTTACAACAAAAAATGTTGTTGCATGGTTTATGGGAACTATTTGCAAAATATTTACAAACCATGGGAAACCCCACTCTCTAAAACCTGTAATTGATGCATGGTCATATGCCTCAGCACACACAGTTGCAGAGAAATCATGTGGCCTACATGTTCACACTATCTACAACTACACATTTTAAACTAACCATGTAGCATGGGTTCCATAGTTTAAAAAACATTTATCCAAATTATTTTTCCCATTTTTAAGAACTATGGGCTCCGAAGAAGCCCAAGATTTTCTTGGGAACTGCCTTAGGCTACAACACACCATTACCGTTATTAAAAAAATATTCAAATAAAAAAGATATGTTTCTTTGTGAAAATCTTGGTTATTACAATATGTGTAAATAGATGTTCTTATCTAGGGACATGTGCATTAATCATAATACTATATGATTATTATTAATTCATATAATTATCTATATAATTTGTTAAATTTTTTAAAACTATGATGACATATGTTCACTTAAAATTAGGATATATTGGGTGTGTATCGAATGATTTTGAATTAATGATTAATAAGAGAAAGAATTTTCCATCATGTTCTTTAATGTAAATTTATATCTTAAACCCTTTCATAGGAATGTAATTTCCTAAATAAATCTATGTCTATGGATTTCCATGGGTAAATTTAATTACATAAATTCAAAGAAAGATACATCAAACACATAGGTTGGTGACACCATCATTCAACCTTCTTGATTATATATAACATGATAAATCAATTATATTATATAGAGAGTGTTCATATGAGTTTTTATGTTAATGAAAAATTTAATTTTTACTCTATAGGTTATTTCATGTTTTTATAAATTCTAACCATATACTTTATGGGATTCCACAAAATGATGCTGAGAAAGGGGACTAGAGGGTCACACCCTAACTGTATCCAAAATCTCAACTAAATTCTATTTGAATTAAACAATTTAAAATAAATATTATTCCCACGTTATGGTTTAATAATTATTTAGGATTGGATGATCTCCAAGACTTAATAACAAGCTATTTAATACAATAAATACGTGAGGAAAATAATAATAAATATTTATTCATAAGATTTAGAGGATATACTTTTTATTATATTTATTTATGAATAATTAGATAATATTTATTTATTAAATAAATAGTCATTATTCAAGTCATGTTGAATATTGAGGAGGGTTACAGATGAAGTTTAATAGTCTGACTAGAAATAATATATTAAATGTCATTTAAATAAATATTAATATATTTATTTATGAATTGATATTTATTTATCTGAATGTTTTATGTATGGGCATAGACTAATAATATAATTCATTTTTTATTAGACATGGGGTTTTCTAACGATGGTTAAATGGTTCTTCTACCTCTATTTGAAGCGGGATTCTCCATCAGCTGCTATGTGGGTAAGCTTTCTCGAGCCCCCTCTCCCTTTTCAGAACCCCTCTATAATTTGAATTATTGGTAAATTAGTTGGTCGGTATCTCTGCTTGGACTCGAGAACCAGCGCTATTTTTCACCATGTCCCCCCCCCCGAATTTGTACTGAACTTGACGATTCAAAACCCCCAATTGAATGGGTCTGGATCTCGGTTGGCGAGGAATTATAATGGAAACAACCCGTAGTGTTTGACTCTTGGATGTCTTTTTGCTCGAAGTGTTCACACCTGGGGCATCGGGTTCATTCATGCTGGAGGGGTAGTAAAGGACCTAGTGGGAGGATGCTTTTGGGCGATGGTGGCATCCCGATAACTGGGGGTATCCTCTGATCGAGATTTCCCTCTAAATGCGTATAATTCTAGGACAATTGAAGGGAAAACATTTATTGGGACCATACAGATCTTTTATAATTTATTACTTCTGTGCGATGGGTCTCAGGCTGTCTAGAATCCTTCAAAGTCCACACTACTTGAACCCAAAGTCTCAGACATATTTTACAGATTGAAATGCGACCTCGGTGTTGTTGGCCCTCTAGAGTCTATGGTTGCAGTGGCACTTTATTATGCTGATCAGGTCATGCAACCAGCTTCATCTAGTATATCCAAACAATCTGCGGTGATTGGGGAGGTTTTCAATACTTTTCCCATAAGTAAGGGTCCATTGGGTGTAGTATTAGAGGATCTAATCTCTCAATTTCAGTATATGGGTTGCGGTTTTGAGTAGCCAGGAGGTTCAAAAAAATCAATTCAGGTCCTGAAGGTCAAACAATCTTATTTTGAGGAGGTGAAGTACGGAGGAATGGACTCTAACCCCCAAAATTGGTTTTCTATGTTGGGAGAAATAGAGTGCCAAGCTTATGGGGATGGCCATGATGTGGAGACGTCACAAGAGGATTTGCGGTCCTCCTCAGATTCCCCTACCGAGTCCAAGGAAGAGAATATGGTGGAGGACTACCTTATATCCTCCTCAATGAAAGGTAGCATCTCTATCATTGACCCTGACGGTTTGATTAAGCACACCCAGAGGCCACATTGCAGGAAAGACTATTTAGATCATCCAAACCATCCGGTTACTAGATCCTCAAGCAAGAGCAAGGCACTGATGAAGCTATCTAAAAGGTCTAGAAATCTACCTCTAAGTAAAGAAAAAGATTTCAATAAGCATCTGGTGGCTGACGAAAATGAATATTCTGATACTTCTAGCCTCCAGGTTGGAATGAAACTGATTGAATTTGAGGAGTGGGAAAATATCATTAATGGTAATGAATAATTCCTAGAGAAGTATATGGAGGTTGAGTCTTCGCAAGAGGAATTTGATAGATTGGTTGAGAGGGGCATAAATTTTACTCTAACCTATGGGCAGGAATCTTGGATCAATAAACAACATGGTATCTTGGCTTGTGGATTTAATAGAAACAATATCTCAGTGGAGGAGCTCATTCAATCTTGGGACAATATGATAATATATTTTTAAGACCTCCCCAAAGACAGACTGGACGGGTGGGCCACTTCTCCTCAATGGAGTCTTCTCAGAGGTAAGGGATCTAAAAGTCTTAAATTAAAATTTGGAGATTCAACCATCTCTTATGAGATTGCTTGATGTTTTTTGTACTTTATGGTTTCCGACTTTTTCCTCAAAAGTGCTTCTTAATAAAAAAAATATATGATGATGATGAGGTTTTCTAAAGAATTAATAATTACCTAAGTGCTTATGTAAATTTAACAAACCTATCTTTACATTATAAATACTTTATTATATCAAATTATATGATTGGTTTCGACATGTACACAAAAAACCTTGAAGAAATTATCTCAAACCATTGTGATAATACTACCAAGAATGTGATCAAGAATAAGAGAACCAATCCTCCTCCAACATCTCATACCATTAAGTTATCCTTAAGAACCCTTCTCTAAAGAAAATATTCATTCAACGATCACTAGTGAATGATGAAAGATATTTGAATTTACCATCATAGAACCTGATGATTCCATGATTATGTTTTGTTATTTAAGACCACCTGTGGATTGGAAGTAGAAGAATTATTCCATTGTATCCTATAATGAAATGATGACAACATGGGAGAAGTCAACCTAATCATCAATGAAAAAAATTACAAGACAATGTAATTCTAAATCTCTCTATATGTTAATTATAAATTATATGATAGGATCCTTCCTTTTGGTTCGGTCATTAAAAAATAATTTAATCATTGATTTCAATATATTGGTCATGACATTATTCATCACAATCATATCATATTCTTCAACCATTATAAAAAAATCCTTATTTTCAATGCCCATTATGAACTTCCACTCTACACATAACTATTAAGAATGATAAAAAGAACAAAATTATAATAAAAAATGTTTATATCTATAAGATAATAATGAAAAATAATAGTTAGTTTTTCCTACAAAATAATTAGAGGAGGCATAAAAGATGAGAGCCTCATTGACAATGTGAGTTATATTGAGAAGTAATGAGTCTAAAAGAGTTTTTGTTGCAGTTTTTATTTTGAAACACTCACTTTAGAATGAATCAGTGTCCCCTGTCATCGAGTACCTTATTTTTGAAAATGGATTAATTTATTGTTAAAATCATTAATGACTTTCCCCAAAAACTTTTAATTGATATAATAGATAAAAATTTCATTCTGAATATTTCCTTGAAAATAGAATAAAATGAAATCATAATAATAATAATAAGTGGAATGATATCATTTCCACTAATAAGAAAAAAAGAATATGGAAATTGGAAAATCATAACATAATAATAATTATATATATTCCTTTCATCGAGAAAAAATATGTCACGCATATTATATAGAGATGTGTAATTGAGGATATTACATTATAGTGGGGTTATAAAAATGTCACAAAAAACTGAAATATATAGAAACTAGTTTCCATATTTTCCTATAAAAATATTCATTATTTAAATTGATTTTTTCATAATTTTAATCCTCAAGAAATCTATATATTTTATTCCAAAATATTTTGAAAGCAACCCATGAAAATATTTTTATTTTGATTTATATTTTATCTTATCTAATCACTAAATAATTATAAAAGAAATATTTATTTTATTTTGGAAAAAAATCATTTTTCAATAATGAAATCTAATAAATATTAGCACAAATATATGAAATTACAAACTATTGTGTTTATGTAAAAATAAATTTTATGTAATCCTTATAATAAAATATTCAATCTCACATTCAATTTTAATCAATCTCATATAGTTTGTGAAACTATTATATTACTATTATAGAACATTCATAAAGCTTAGTTTAATATCATGTAGATCTGAATAACTATTAAAAAGATTTAAAATTACTCTTATATAACACCAGTTTTTTTAACTAATAGTTTTAATTAAATATAATTGTTACACATTATATTATCTAATCTCATAAAACCCATGTAAATATAGGTTCACTATTACACAACCTTTTCAATTTATAGTTTATTATTACATATATTTCAAGGATCACATCTAATTCTTAGGAGGAAATAAGATAATTTAGTTTAATCTCACGTATTTAGATATAAATATACTCTCATCAATATTTTTATGTATCTTGAAACATTATTTAACTCATTTTGAGTTTTCTAATATCATATTTCTTTATAATGAAAAGTATGTTATGAAACTCACATTGGTAGAATTTTAAAAAAATTAACTATTCCAAAAATCATCACATTATACACTAAGGATCCATAAATTGCATTAGAAATGTATTTTCCTCACATACTCCAATTTATCATCCTCTCATGAAGTCATTCATCAATTATATTTTCTATGTATTCACTTTTCATTGATTACATGGTTACCTCAAACTATGTTAACAACTAATACTCTAATAAATTCTTGGGTATATTAAATATCACTAAATAAATTAATGATAAATCCATGAGTACTTATTTAAGTGGTGTTTTTTTTTCAAAAAACCCCATAGAGATTATTTACTGATGAAAACTACCTAACTAATTGGCAAAATAACACATTTTACAGTTAAGAATTTCGAATCACTTCTTATACGTGATAAGTTATATTTGAAGTTTTTAGTTAAGTTTTCTCCAAATGATTCTTGAGACCTAAAACTATTTAGGTTTTATATGAATTTATAGGAAATATTTAGGTAAAATATTCATTGATAATAGAATCAAATTGATCATTGAACAAGATAGGGGATATTTAATTTTTATTGATTATGTTGAATGGTTGGAGATGTTTTATTACTATTTTTTTCTAAGAATGTGTTTTTTGATTTTATATGTTATATTAATTATCATCTATATTATTATCCAATAATTATATAAATATTCCTAAATTATTTTTTTATCAATATAAATCACACACTTTATCTTTTTATTTATTCATAATTTTTTATTTTCTTTTTCTATGATTTATTTTATTTTCTGTAAAATATTCGTTGTTTGTTTTGTATTTTTACATTAGAGAAGTGTGAAGTAGTCAACATTAAAATTTTTAGAAATTGGTTAATGAATTGTGTTCCTTTAATGTGAGTATGATAAAAAAATTTATAGCAAAAAAATATAAGAGAAAAACAGTAATTACAAAATTTAAAATTTATAACTAAAATGTATTGATAATAGGACAAGAATATTGGAATATAAATATTTAGAACACTAATAGTGATGGGAAATATATATATATATATATATCATTATTAGATTATTATATAAAAATTTTACATGTGACCCTTTAATCCACTTTGTAAATATATATTCAAGTTGATATGTGTGGAAAACATGATCATGGATGATCATTGTATTCTGATATTTCTCTCGAAGGAAATGAAATTAAACATAAATATATTAAGTTTACTCACTAGATTGGTACCAATTTTGAAATTTTCATGATTTCTATTTTTGGTTTGTGCTAGCTTACATATAGGATATCCAATCATCTATAGTATCTGCTATTCCAAAAACATTTCAACAAGTTACATGAACCACAGTATAATACTCCAACTCTGTGTTGGATTAGGTGATAATTGTATATTTTTTTCATCTCTAGGATACAATATTTCCTTTGATAAAACCTAAAAATTCCAAACATGGATCTCTATGATTAGAAACATTGTACATATTATATATAATTATAATCCTCAGTATCAAATTTCCCTTATTCAGATTATAGTAATCCTAACCTAAGTTCTTTTTTCACATATCTAACATTTTGAAAGACTACTAACCACCATATTTTTTTAGGTATTTATTGAACTAAATAACATTGTTCAATACGTATTTAATGTTATAAATAGTCATTGTTAAATATTTTAGTTTACAAATAAGCCATTGAAAACCATATAATGATGAGAAATTCTCATTATCAATTGGATGAGAATTTTCCCCATCCTCCATTGGTGACTACATGGAATTTGAATGTGGAATGATGATATAATATAGTATATAAATTACATATTTTCATTGATAATGAAATATACCTTGATCAAATATTGAAACTTTAATCCTAAAATAAATATCACAGTGGGCCTAAGTCCTTTGTTTGAAAAGTTTTAGAAAGAAAAGACTTTATTTGATTAATCCCAGTATCATCACCTCCTATAATGTCAATATCAACAACTTAAACTACTAGAATAATACTATCTTTAGTAAATGGAAAATATAATATATATTGATTATTTTTTCTCTATGATATCCCACAACTAGTGAAAAATATTCAACATATGGAGATATAGGAACATGTTTACGGCATAAGTCTATTCCACAATTCGACGGGCTGACATGCTGTAGGGGACCACCCAGACAAAAAATCTGAGATTGTGCTATATTAATAACCTTAATCATGAAATCCTTAATGAAATGAATTTATTCCATCTATTTTAGGGGTTATATTTGTGATTGATGGTTATATAGATAAACAAATATAGCAATTCCATTTTATCCATACAAAAAACAATTAATTTAGTTGTTTCTATAATTTTGAGTGTAGCCCTTAGTAACAAGGTGAGACTTCATGTAATTAAATGTTCTATCAGAATTGAGCTTCATTGTATAGATCCATTTTCATCCAAAAATATTCGTTTTGTATAAGAGGGATATAATATTATTTGTATGATTATCCTATAAATCATGACACTCATAATTTATAGCTTATAGAAATCGTTGATGAGATTTGAAGATGAGGATCAAGTTCTGATTATACATCAAGAAGATTATCGGGTATATTCCATTGGAAATAGGATTTAATACTTATGGTTCATAAATTCACAAGCCCCATTTCATTAAATTGGATAGAGGCCTTCCATGTACTAATCATTAATATCCATGGGGAAGCCCAACACCCTTTCATATGGAAAGAATCTAGGCCCATAATTATACTAATTAAGGCCCAAATATTCTTTCAAAAACCCAACCCATGTTTTCTATGATTCTAAATCCTAATATCCCATAGATACATTAATTTTATCTTTACATTATTGCATTTATAAGGTAGTGGAATAGTTTACTTAAATACTTTTTTAGATGAAATATTTTCAAAATTGTGGGAAATGTGTCTTATAAATTCATGGCCTTATTCGAGAATCCTCAAAAGAATCAAATAAAATTTTCGAAGTTGGAAACTAGGTGTTTGAAATTTGAATTAATTTTTGAAAATAAATATGTTTCTATTAATACCCTATAGATTCTCATGAAAGAAATTATTGTTAATATGTTGTATTGTACTTGAATCCTTGTTGTTTATACTTAATCCATTGGCATAACAAATTATTGGATATCCTTTCTATTTTTATATGGCTTAATTTATTATAAATAAACTCTCTTTGGACTCTACCATGACTATTTCCTCCATCCTTCTAACTTTCACCATCCATGAATCATTATCATTGTTTTCATTTAAGGATATTGGAGCTTGAACCATGTTTTTTTGGAAAATGGATCCTAAAATATTTCCTAGTGGTTATTGTGACACATATAATTTATTATTAGATATCTCATTCAAAAAATAAATTTATATCATGCATTTCACTTCTTCCATATCCATTTATCAATAAATTAGGTAAACATAAATTTTACACTATATGATTTTCATTTATAAACATTACATATTTACCATTATAGACATATAAAATATCATTATTTTAGTTTATAATCCCTTCATTCATCACCATCAATAATCGCTGAAATCAAAGCTATAAAATTTGGGATATAGTGGATTTAATCCATTTTGTGAATTTTGATATTTAAAATACCATGAAAAATTAATTTTGTATTCATTTAGGGTTTCAAATATCTACTTCTATGATATATTTATATATATTTATATATTAAATTCAGTTTATTATTACAATTACTAGTCAAAAGCAAATGATCCATAAAAGAAGACTACTTTTTCTAATAACATCATGGATCCAACATTCCATTATTTTTTTCATATATTTCCTTTCATATTTATCCCTTATTCATCTTGAATACTTTTTAAAATTTATATTTGAATTATTTTTAAATATTATCATATTCTAATGATCTTATAGATTTTAGGGAATTGAGTAAGAAAACTATAAGAGGAAACTAGAGTGGTAAAAGGAAATATAGTTAAATTTTATTAAAAATAAAAAAAATATTTAAATATTAGTGAATATATTATTATCATGTTTTAACATGACAAGGACTTTCTGAGGTCCATATTTTTTTCTCTTTAAATTTTGTTATAGTATTTCCAAATAGTTGTAATAATATACACTAACTAAATTCACATTAAAATTTTTATGATGGATTTTAATGAAAAATGATGAAGGTTGAATACATGGATTGATTAATTAAAATCTCATTAAAATTATAAATCCCTAACAAAGAGGATGGTCATAGAGGGTGAGGTGTTCTATTATTTTAATGAGTAAAAAACTCAAAGGAATCAACCAACATTGTTGCAAAACAATTACAGTAGAAAGGTAAAGTTGAATATCTAATAATTTAAAGGTATGAATGATCCTAATATTTACATTAAATATGAACAAAATTTTGAAAGATTTTTTAATTATTACAATTATTCTAATTAAAGGAAGGTGAAGTTGGAAACCATGGGATTATATAACAATGGTACCATTTGGTGGGACCAAAATCAAGTGTGTCAAAATGAAGTAGATAAATACCTAACCACACGTTGTATATCAAAGAATAAAAGATGCATAAGTTATTAATTTTAAACAACTATTACCATTATTTGAAATAAGTGAGGTATCAACATGAGATTTTTTTAATGAATTTAACGAAATGATTCTGGGAAAAATATAAAACCAATGCTATTTAGATATAGATGATTTTTTAAAAATGGATATTAAAGAAGATAGTAATTTGAAATAAAATAAGGATGTGGTCTATAGATGATCATATGGATTCTTGATTTTATTTTGTATTGAATTATTCAAAACCAAAATAACATTATAGGGAATAAACAATAGAGTCAAATGAGGTGTTTGAACCACAGCTATTCATTTAAAAAATCCAAATGTAAAATTAAGGGTAAAGTGGTTTTATAATCACATTATATGAAATTTTATAAATGTTAAAGATTTGGATATTCTTACTCACCATTTCCATATAGGAGAACTATAAATATTTTTATTGATAGATATTATCTTAGTGTTAGATCATATAAAGATGAAATCCCACCACTTGAGTAGTGTTTGGTTATTAAAAAATAGATCCCAATACATAGAGAAATGGTTACGGAAAGGTGTACATTTTTTATTCTACTTCAAATAAATCACAATCAAAATAAAATGGAGTAAATTATTAATATAATATGAATCTTCAAAAAAAAGGTATGTAATATTATTATTGATGTTGGTAGTTACAAAAATAATGTTGTTTTTTATGGTAATTTGGGTTTAGCTAAGGAATTATATAATAAACTTTTTAAATAATAGTGGGGATATTTATGTGACTAAGATACCATAAATTTTTTCAATTGGGAAGTATCATGATAAAATATTATCTGATATCATTCTTTGGAACTGTATTCATATATTGTTGGGAAGTCTGTAGAAATTTTACAGGAGGGTTACCCATTATTGATTTACTAATGAGTATCGATTTGAGAATAATGAGGGGATGGTTTCTATAAACCCTTGAGGCCTTTGTAAAATTATAAAGGCCATATATGGATTGAGAGTGATTAGGAAAGTAGATAAAATGAAAAGAGTGAAATAAATATAGAATGAAAATAGTATAAAATTTTATAGTTAAAAAGAAATGATGAGTGGTATTAAAGATAATGAGGGAATGAAAAGTCAGGAAATAAAAAGTAAAAATTGAGAGTATTGAGGGAAAAGTGAGTTTTATTTTTGGAAAATTATTAATAGTGAAAGATTTAGTGGGGGAAGAAACTTTCATGATATTATAAAAAATATTGTTTTACTATATTCACTCTTATCCCTTTATTTTTTATAGTATTGTGATATTTTTATCATAATTTAGAGATATCTTTATAGATGAAAACTCTAATGAATTCACTTTTTTATGGGGTATTGAGAATCATATTGATATTCAATTATGGGAAACTCATTCTAATAGTATAGATTATCAAGACATTAGGGATAGTAAGTTCATAAATAGTCTTTAGATTTACTCATTATTTTTTATTGATTTCTTTTTAATATTTTTATTTAGTTTGAGGTCATATTTCTTAGATATTTTCAAACTTTTAAAGTTATAGTGAAAGGTGTACAATTAGGTCAGGAATAGATCCAAAAATGTGGAAAACTTATAAAAAAACCTAAATCATAGCTCAGAGTAATTCACAAGATCAAAACATAGTTTTTTAAACCATGAAGTTCAAACCATGAATATTCCATGGTGTGTCATGTATGGGTATTATGGTTGGTGGATGGTTTGGAAAAACATGTTACCAAACCTTGTAACCTACCTAGGTTTTGAAAAGTGTAAAATTAATTTTCTAACCCTCCCCTATGTATCCTATTGATGGGTCCCCTTTCATCCAACCCATTCAAAAAGTATTGAGGCATCCATTGGGTGATATACTCTCCCTGAAATTGGGTTTTAGTGCCCCTTCCTTTGATTTTTGTTGATTTTTTTCAACGTATAACATCATTCCCTTCTACATTTTTTTTTATTTTTGTTTTATTTCTCTTTCTTTCTATAGATTATTATTTTTCAAATAGTTAGTGTGGGAATTTTCTTAATTACTTGATATTCTTGATATCATGGCCTAATAATTATGTCTAGGGTTTCTCTATCTTTTTTAGAAGTTTAACATCACTCATGCTTGACATGGGTAGGTGTTGTCATTTTATTATCTTCTTATTAGAAATCCATGTTATGAATGATTTTCCCAAACTTTTCTTCCATGAAAATTATCTATGTTATATTTTTAATTAAGTAAAATAGGGGTTTTTAAACAAATTTGTTTTTAAGTGGGTGTTTCTAACCTTCTAAGGGTATGAGATATACATATTCATGGGTTTTACGTGGTTCTTGGTCTATAATTTATTTTCTAATTTCAATTAAAATATTTTTATTTTTTTAACATACTATATATGTTTTATGTGGTTTCATAAATGTGTTTTACGCTTATTAATTTTTATTTGGAGGTTTTATTGAGTTTAATTATTTTAATTTTGGGGTGTACCCCTAGAATTAAAAGTGATTTATCGAATATATCATGGTTTCTCAAATGATTTCATAAATAGTTATTGTAATTGAACATATAAACATTTAATTAATTTTATAATGTTTTAAGGCCTATTTTTCACTTTTAAATATCATTTAAAAACGAATGTAATATTGGAATAGATTTTGAATGAAATTTGAAAATTGATTTTTTTGGTTTAAAACCTGTAGGCATGGTTGGTGCCTCTATAAATATTTTTTATAAATAAATGTTACCCTTAATATATCCCCATGTGTTAGATTATATATTAGCATATATAATGATGTAAAATATATTTTTTAGATGTGTATATGTATGTGTATAAGGGTCTTTCATATTGGGTTTGTTGAGAGGTTGTATGAATGTATGTGATTGCATAAATAAATTTCCTCATGCAAAACCATGTATTTCATGGATATCATTGGAATCTTAGTGAGATATTAATATATATTCACAATATTTTCATGATCAGCATAACTATATCTCACAGGTGAAAAAAATACCTTCTCCATGGGGGGTGTTTCACTAATAAGTCTAACTTAGAGTAGTTGAGAGGCTATAAACTAGGAATTTATTGATTACCATGATATATGGTTCCACCTGTGTTGGCATATGATCATATCATGAAGTGTCTAGGATATTACCATGGTTATATAAACGTTACATTAACTCCATTATTGTGTACATGATACCATTTTACAATATTTCTATTGGTTACTATGTTATCATGACTTGTTTCATTTTATTTAATTATTTATATTTGTATCAAGGGTAATCCATGAATCAGTAGTTATTTATTATTATTTGTCTTTTTTAATTATTGAATTTGACACTGATTTCATAGTTTTCCATTTCTATATTTTATTGTTTATAAATAACCATTTTTATCTATTTTATTTATATGTCTTGAGTTTTTAAAGAATTTTTTTTATTTAATATTTTTAGAAATAGAATTTGTAAAATAAATTATAAATTTCATTGAAATTAATGATAATTTTTTATGAATTAAATTTAATTGAGTAAGTTTAATTTTGAGATATAATTATGGATTTGTTTTTTAAATGTGTTATAAAACCTATTTTAATTATTTTATTGCACATATTTTTTTATTGTTTTTAAAAATTAAAAACATGGACTATTTTATGGTATGAAACCAATATTTTTTTACTTAGATATTACATTTTAATACTCACCATCAATAGAACCGAATAAGTTTTTCTAGTTCATGTTCAGTCCTTGTTCACTCTATGAGTGGGTATGTTTTGTTGTTGAGTGGTTACCTTGGGGCCCTATAGAGTTTGATAGTCGGTGTTTTGGTTTTAATTTTTATCATCAATATATCAACCATTTAAGCCATATTTTTGTATTAAAAATATTATTTCACTCTATATGTTTATATTTTGGTGTAATATTTATTTATAATTGTTCCCTATTTTATTTAATTTCATTAAGTTATGTTTTTTTTATTCTTAGATGTTGGATATAGGTATGAACCATGTTATATTCTTAGTATTATTTCACTAATTAATTAATTTTATTTATCATTGGAGAAATAATTCACATAAAGTATATTGTAATTCCCTTGTAACATGTTTCTAGATCATAGGGATTAGAAATTATTTTTGGTCTTTTCCATGAGCCAACTATGGTTACCTGACTCGGTTTTTTGGAAAAATGATATTAATGTTCTCTTTTATATTTTGTAATTGATGGTATATTAAATTTAACATCATAAAAATAAATAATTTTGATATAATCTAGTGCCCAGTCTTCACCTACCTTGATGGAACCTATGGTTCTAGGGGATTCCGATTTATGAGTCGTGATTTTGAGTTTTCCACATAATTTCCATGCATATTTTAATCTGTATTAATGGTTGTTTGATTTATATTGATGTTTTATAATCTATTTATGTACTTACCATGTCTTGGGATTAAAAATGGTAGTGGAATTGGAGGATAAATATTATCTTACATTGCCTAAAAAGGCATGTAGTTCCTATGTGCATAGTTTTGTGAACCTCCCAGTGGAGGATTCATGGTTTGTTCATGGTCTGTCCAACAAGGAATCCAATATTTTCACAACAAATAACCCATATTTAATTTTATATTTAGGATCCCTTTTTTTAATCTCCTTTAGTTATATTTTTAAAATTATATATGGATTAGGTAATTTTTTATAATGGTTTGATGTTAATCATTTGGTTTTATGATGTTATTTTATAGTGACAAAATAGTTTTAAATGATTGAGTCTCAATATTGAAAATCAATATTGTTGTTTTATAAGATGATTTAAAAACTAAATGGACTTTTTGAATTTGAAAAATGAATTTATTAGGGATAGTAAGATTTAAAACTTTCTTCTGGTGAAATGTCATGATTTTCAAAAGGGTCTAAAATTATATTTTAAATAGTGAATAAAAAGGTTTAATTAAAATTGGTGTTTAGGATTTGATTAAATTTATTATTTTAATTTGGGTGAGTTTGAATTTAGATGTTTTAATTGAGTCTTATGTTAAATTTTTTATATATATCATGCCTCCTAGAAAAATATTGATGGGATATAAGAAGACTATATCATTGAGGGTTCATTAACCTATCATATATTTTGTTTTAGATTAATTCTTTACAGCCATAGGCCCTACTTTAACTACATGTGGATTGGTGTAGGTAGATTTCTCTTAGTATTAGACCATCATCCATTTTGAACATGGAACACAATAGTAAGTGGTGTGGTTAGAGAATATTTAATGAGTATTCTATTCATAGAAAAATATAACATAATGAACCACACTATTCATACACAGATATTACATATTAATAGATGAATATTCATTATATAATATAATGATCCATGAAATAATATGTTAGGTTTAGCTACTTTGTAAGCATTTATACATAAAAAACTAGTTCATGTGTTAACTATGTCATCTCCCACTAAAATTTTCATAACTATCACGTTTCATAGATATGTTACAAAAAATAACATTATTCATAACAAGGGAAAAGAAAACATAATAATGGGTGACCTCATAGGATAATCAAAGGTAAAGAAGAGAGATATCAATATAACATGCGAAAAAGGGTATTATAACATGATAATAACATTTGAGAAACATACCATATATATAATAGATCATAAAATTGAGTCATGGAGTAAATATTTTCAGTTTATAATACAAAAATCACAATGTAATAAAATAACATGGTCCGTGAGAGCATAACATTAGAATTTCTTAACATGTTAAAATTTGGATAACAACTATGTACCTCATTCAGGTTTGGGATAACCTCATGTGTACCCTATTATAGTCTTGTTATGAATCCCCATATACCATCTTGTTTTTGGCATGGGATAACCTCATGTGTACCCTTTTATTTCGGGCTTGGGATAACCTCTTATATACCCAGTTGTTTTTGTATTGGGATAACCTCCAATGTACCCTTGGAACTCATAGATCAATTATATTAAGAAAATTCATTGGAGGAGGATATAGGTCCCACCTATCATGAAATCCATAAATTTTCATTCCTTAAGAATTGAAAACATTCATCATATCATAACCAATGAAAATGGAATGTTTTTCATAATCATTTTATTATAGTATTACCTCTGCGAAGGAACTAAGTTTCATAAAACAATTTCCATAATAAAAAAACAAAATATATACAGAATAAGGATAGTATCATTGGTTAATATCCTTAGTAAAACATAACAGAAACCAAATTTTTTCGTTGTTTATCAATATAAATTTCATAATATTTTGATTAAAACATTATTGAAGAAAAATAATTTAAATATAAATAAATTCTTTAAAATTTAAAACATTCTCAATTATTTAAGAACAAATTATATTTTAAAATATCATTTACAACATGTAATTTAATATTAAAAAATTTAGTGTTTATGATGGTGTAATATTATATCCATGTTGTATATATTAAAAGAAACATTCCGTTCACTTTTTGGATAAAATTACAAACTACCTCATTCAAAAATTGATATGAAATTTACTTTTAGATAATTTATTAAAAATTAAAAAATGTGTAAATATGTCTTTAAAAAATAATTATTGATTTTTTAAATCATTCATTAAAATATTTTTAGAAAACAAGGGCATGTAAGAAAAACAGGTTTTGTTCAAAGAGAGAAATAAATTTGATTTTTCAAAAAAAACTTCATCTGAAATTGTAAGTACATAAAAAGAGGGAAATAAAAGGAATCAATTTATTTTTATGAAATAATAAAAGGAAAATAAAATTAATGAGTTTATTTATTTTTAGATCATTATTTTTAATCATTATAAACTTAATCTTAATTGATGAGGATATATAATGATATAGTAACATAAAACCATTACCACTTTGGTATCTTTTGAATAATAATAACTTTTAAAGAAATAACATTATATGGATATGTGTATCACATAATTTAATGAGAAAAATAATAAAAAACATTCATGGTAAGCATATATAATACACCAAAGAAACATGTTGTGTATAAGGCATGTGTCCCACAGAAATAAAAGGTAGACAAAAACTCATTACCATATGTCCAATTTTTTTATTACATGATAAAAACTCATATATAATAAACATATGTCTATTATAAATATATTATATAACATTACTTATATGTATATAATACCATATATGATTTACATATGACCTTTTATCACATTTATATTAAAAATTCAATGTTAAAATCGTAGTTTGGGTAATAAGTGCTTAGTTTTCATTTATGTTTTGATTTC
This sequence comes from Viscum album, assembly GCA_963277665.1. Taxonomy (NCBI): domain Eukaryota; kingdom Viridiplantae; phylum Streptophyta; class Magnoliopsida; order Santalales; family Viscaceae; genus Viscum; species Viscum album. The sequence goes on from OY728147.1 coordinate 761,285,827, forward strand.
GTATTTTTGGTCCAATTAAATTGATCATGGTTTCATAGAAGAAATAATTTTAACCATGATATAAATATAATATATATTTATTAAATTTTTATTTTGAGTAATTAGTAAATGTTAGAGAGATAAAATAAATTACAACTTTCTTGGAGACTGTAGGTTATATGTACGCATTAATGTTGTTTCCATTTTCTTGATGGAAGAAAAAGAAGGAATTTAAATAATATAGAACCATTCTATAGTTATTATAATTTCATATATTTATTATATATTAATTAAATATATCCTTATTACCTACTATGTGAAGCATAAATGAAAAATGGATCACATTCCTTTGTGATGCGGTATTCCTCTGTACACAGGAGCAAAAATATCATATTCCCATGAAATGGGGTGTAAAAAGGTAAATATAGTATTATAATTAAATAATTATAATTAATTTAAAAATATAATTTATATAATTTATATACATAATTATATACAATCATGAGAGGTGGTGATGTAAAATGAACTACATCATTTTGCGGCACGGTAGTCTGCCAAACATATGATCGATGGTTTCATTTAGCACTTAATGGAAGAGGAGATAAAATTATGTCAATAAATTAACATAATAAAATATCATTTTATGGTAGATAATGATATTACTATATAATAATTTTAAAATAGTAATTTAAGTATGTGGAAGAATAAATTAAATTAAAACTCTCAGGTAAGAACCTCACATCTTTTTCAGACAACCTCCTGAGGTTTGAACCAAAAGCCTTATTAAGACACTTTCCTAATCAAACTAAACAAAATAGGATGTATGGATGTAATTTAGTAATTTGTTTTTGAAGTTCATGGTTAAACAATTTGTTTTCTGATGTTTCAATAGAAGTGGATAGTGGTGAACTTTTATAAGTGGGGGAGAGGACACACTAGGAATTTTTGAAAATAAAAAACTTTTATTCTTATTTTAAACATGATACAATGCTCCAAAATGGATCACTATCAAACATTATATGATAAAAGGTAAAAATATGGATAGATAATTGGAATTTTACAAGTCGTTAAGTTATTTTAACCATTTTCAATTTAGTATAGCCCTTAATAAAGTAGTTTTAAACATAATCAGTGTAATTAATTTTAACAATTTTCACTATTCATTTGGAAAATATATTTATAGTGACCCATATCACAGTTACCCTGATATAGTTTCAACTTTATTAAATTGGTATTTTATATTTGGAATTTCATTCTAGAGGTCTGAATAATTTATTAGTCTTGGTATACTAGATACATACTTAAATTCTCATTACAATTGAAAATATAAAATAAACATTGTTTTATTTGTAAACATCATTATTCCATACATCATATCATTTCATATCAATCAAAAAACCATCCGGGTATCCTACAGAGTAGTAATCATAATAAATGGGTGAGATTATATTTTCAGTTAGGGTAAGCGTAATTGGGAAGCTATGAATAAATAATGCATAATCAGTATGGAATCCTAAATAACTGAATTAGATGCAATTTAATCAATAACTTGATAATGATATTACATGAATAAATAATGATCAAATAATTTCATATAAATAATGACATAAGAATGAGAAATTGACCATGGATATTATAAATAATCAAATGACCACATGTAATATCAATAACTTAATTCATAATGATGGAATTCATAACATTAAAAATGAAAAACATATTATCAAGGCCTTATACCTAGACATATAAATAAATGGGTAAGGTCTTGGACAAAACCCAATCTATTTTGTCTCTTGAGACCTATTGATTCATCAAGGGTCTATATTGGCCCCCTATAATAATTTACTAAGTCCAATTCATTACTCATATGAAATGGGTGAAACATAATCATTATAAACATTAATTTTTATAAACTGTCATACAAAATGTTAATATATACACCAATTGAAAAACATAACCATTATCCTTCTAGTCTAAATTGGTGAATGGATGTAAAATTATAAATCTCCAATAAAAATTAGCATAAAATATATGTTGAAATAATAAGGATGGTATCAATATAACCTATTCTCACTGAATCATAAGTTAAATAGCAGTGTAATTTTGTTGATGGATATAAGTACCTAGAAAATATCAATTAAAATATTTTTTTAAAAATTTAACATTTCATTCTGAAAATTATATTTTCAAACTACAAATTTAAACAAAATTGAAAGAACATTTCAATGAATATAACCTAATAAAAATTTTAAAATAATAATTAAAAAATTGATTAGTCGTGATGGATGAAAATTTTGTTCATGCTATTCACATTAAAACTAAGATTAATTTCACATTTTTGGTAAACTACACAAATAAATTGTTTTGAAAATGATATGATTATTACTTTAAAAATATTTTTAAAAAGGTAAAAATGTATAAAAATTTCTTTAAAATATAATTTTAAAATGGTTACAAATATTTTCTATAAACGTTTTTAGAAAAAATGGGCTTTGATAAAAAGTGAATTCTGGTAAAAAAGATAAATAATCTCAGTTTTTTTAAAAACATATTCTAAATAATTTTAATTAAAAAAGTGTTAAAAATTGTATTATTACTTGAAAATGTTCATTAATAACTATATGTTTTTAAAATAAATTTCTTTTAAGATACATATGTCACATAATTCCACCAACAGAGACGTAAACACAAATAATCCTGAATAACAATGAGATTGTGAAATAAAACCTTACGAGTTCAGTAAATTCTAAATTTTAAGACCCATAAAATAAATAAAATAAAATTATAATTTAAGAACCATGAATATAGATAGATTCATGATATAACTTATAAAACTGTATTATATACACCACACAAGATAAATAAGTGGTGATGAGAAATATGTATCATTAAAGTAAAAGTGAGATGAGAAACCCTTACCTTTATTCTGATTTTATTCATTTGTTTCTATAACTCATTTTTAAAGGTTTTAATACTGTTATTAATTTATAAAATAACCATAATCATTTTTATAATATCATATTCGATCATCCTATATAAGATTACAATCCATTTTCTTAATAATATTTCATTATTTTCATTTTTTGAGTATTAATTTTCTTGTTTTCTCATGCTCATTTTGTCATTAATGTTTCAATTATTATGAATAGGATATATATATCATATAAATAATTTTAATAATTTTATAAATATTATTTTTACTTAGTAGATACATTTTTATAACTATTTAAGAATGTTCTATAATGAAAATGAATCACATCACTTCATAGTGATGGTAGCCCATACCTATGCATGAGAGACAATGTGATTCACTTAAAAAGTGAATGGGTAAGAAATTATGTGATATATTAATTTTAATGAATAAATTTAATATCATATATATCACATATTTTCATTAATTATTTCCATGTGTCATTCCATGTGATCTTTAAGTGAAAAATTAGTCACATTGCTTCGTGAGGCGGTAGTGGACTGTGCACATATGTGACATTTCTATATTTGAAATTGAATAAAATGTAAATATTTATATATCATATTAAAATTAAATAATTATAATAATATCATCAATATTATAAACCTTTCTTGAATTAATAATTATATCCAGACTTGAAATTTGGTGCTAGAAAATAAACTACATCAGTTCACGGAGAGATATTCCACTGTACAAACGATCAAGGATTTTGTTCCCCATTTTATTGAAGTGGGGAAATTTAAATTTAATTTCATAAATATAATAACATCTAAGTTTATTTTAGATTATTTGGATATTATATTTTCAGTGTTGAGAAATACCAGAAGTCAGAAAAAGAATAATGGAAATTAAAGAGCTTTGTTAAGTTATTTACCATCTCTAAGAGAACCCTCTTTCAGATGTCCTCTTAAAGACCCTAAGTATGGTATCTTGGAAGGAATAAAATCACTATAACATGTATAATTTTTTAGAGATATTTTTTAGGTTTTTTAGAGAAAAATGGGCTTAGGATGTGTTAATAAGTAAGGGGGTGGAGTTACCTTTTATAAGTGGGGAAAGGTGACTCTTGGAAATTACATAGAAATTTTACAAAATAATTCTGAATGATAAAGTCATTATGATGAAAAAATCTTCAAAATAACCATAGTTTATATTTTTGGAGTGAATAAGGTTTAAATTTATCCGTACAATTAGATTTTGAAAATTATATAGGTTATTTTAACCCTTATCTTCTTCGTTTATCCCCAGAATAATCCCATTATTTCCTTAACTAGGATAATAAATTTTTAAAGTTTTCACTATACATTTTGGTTAAAAATAGGTTTAAAATTTTGATAGAATTGAATTCAAAAATATACTCACTGACATGATGAAAAAACGGGCTTCCAAAGAATTAATTTTTATAAGAATAGAAAGTTTTAATATCATAATTAAATATTAAATTGATCCCAATGGTAAAAAGTTGTTAAATATTAATATAATTAACTAATTTTACAATAAAAATTTGAAAATACAATTTATCATTTTAAATTATTTTAAAAAATTTCATTTTTCAATAAAAATAAATATTTTTCAATATTCATCAAATAATGAAACATTTCGTAAAATTAACAAAAAATAACACTAAGATTTTTTTGATATTATTATTTAAAAAAATTATTTTAATTTTATTAAATAATAATTTAAATTTTTTTTAAAACTAATAATAATTATATGTGCAAAGCGTTAGTAAAATGCCTTTTAAAAAATTCAGTTTTTAGTAAACATTTATTTTTCATTAAAATGGTTCTTATTTTATTTTTAATAAATTAATATCCATTTTATCTATTTTATATATTTTTAAAACATATATATTTTAGTATTTAGTTAATATAATTCATACCCCGAACAAAACAATTAGGTTATAGTGGTAATTTTTAAATAATAATATTTTAATAGAGTATCATGTTTTATTTAAACCTGGTGTTATATGCATAAAATTCTATTGAAAAGATTTAATTTATTTAAAAAAATATTATCTAATATCTTAGGGTGTTATATTCTATTTTAATCATGGATTTTTTGTTTTCCATTTACTCAATCAAACATGGTGTTCCTATATTAATAATCTTGGGGTGTTACATTCTTCCCCTTAAATAAATTGTGTCATAAATATTAATCTTATCTTGATAGTTAAGGGTTTGACATTTACAAAAACTTTCAATTTAATCCCACGTCATAAAAAGGTTTAATAAAAAATCATCTTCATGATATATAAATTGAATTATAATTGTCAAATGGAATAGCACATAAAAAAGTTTCTAGTCTCAAGAACATTACTTTAAAGTAATGATATCAACAAAGAAGAAAAACAAAAATAATTAAAGAGGGTGATAGAGGTCATTGAGAAGAAGAATTTGAATTATCTGTATAAAGTTAAGGACCTCAAAACCATAAATCTATTATTATTTAAAATATTATCAGTTCAACATAAATTAAGGTATTATAGTAATTTTTTTATTTACATTTCCTAGATTTGAGTAATTACATTACCATTTAGACAAATAATATATGAAAATATACATAATTTATATCTTTTTATTTCATAAGTAAATTTTATTATTAGGGTTATTCATTGATCATTTGACACTTCATTTCATAAAAAAGTAAATGAATATTGAATTAGAATGTTTTTATTCTCAAGGAGCTAAAATTAAAATTTAATGGCCAATAAGATCCCTAAAATGGTGAAAATTATTTCTTTTTATTTATAAATACATTCTAAAATAAAAAGAAGAAGATATCCAATGCGATACATTAATATCTAAACTTAAAAAATCATTATTTCAACATTAACATTTATCCTGAAATCATTTAACTAAAAACGATGACATATTATTACGAAATAAAATAGGGTAGTTGTAGGCGCTAAACCCTAATCATCCTTCAGTTGTGGGTACAAGATCCGTAGACTTTTTTTATGTGATGGGTTGCCACCCGAAATGCAAGTTTTCCATCTTTGAAAACCATATTAGTATAATCCCTATGATTTCACAAAATTGTAATAGCCCATTATTACCTCAACATCAAATATATGAATAACATTAAATGTTACCATTACCTTCATAAAAATTTCTTTATCATTATTATGTCTACATCAGTCATATATTATTTGTTGTCCTTCATCAATCATGTGCTTCCCAAGAAGTCTAATTTTCTAGTGAATAACTTTTATTGGTACCATTCAACATATTATTTCAAATCCATCAATAAATACTATTGTAGTATAATTCTTATACATATCAAAATTCATATAACTATAATATCATTGATGAAAATTATTCTATAACATAATTATTTAATTCAATCACAAGAACATTAATCATTACACAACATATATTGTAATAGGATAAGAATTAACTTTACACCATAGCTTGTTTTGAGGTGTATTCCCTTGAAATTTGGGGAATTAATTTATGTAGTGCCTCATCTCTTTACAGTTGAAGCATTGAACACTAATAATTTCTTTATTACTATGGAAATCGCGAACATGGTGGCCTTTCTGTCACACATATAGAAAACTCCTATTTCACTTAAGCAAGTTCCAAGGTGTGTCATTCAATAATTATCACATGTGGGAAAATATTCCGTTCCATTCTTCCCATTATCAATATAATTATTTATCATCCTCTTATTCTCTGAATTCCCTTAGAATCCATAATAAATCATTATTTATTTATCTATTTAGATATAACATGATACTATATCTCCATATGATGAGAATTGTTGGGATCCTAGTTCCCATTGAATGATTGGCTTAATCCCATCAATGAAATATTCATTCTTACCCATTATATTACATGAATTTATAAGGTTTTTATTCATTCCACTCAATTCCATTTATAAATAAAGGAATACACTTGATTACATTATACAATTATGAAACACAATGTTTATTCCCAAAAACTAGTGAGAAACCTACCATAAATTGAAAAATTAAAGCATATCCAATCTCATTATCATAAATATAGTTTCTTTGGGTATATATTTATTTTCAAATCCATCATAATGGGTTGTATATAAAATGTGGATTATCCAAATAATATCACCCTAGAGTGTCAAAATAGGGGATATGAAGGACAATTTTCATTCAATGCATTACAATTAAGCCAGTACTAAATCACCCTTTTCATATTTGTTAAACCTAGGTACATTTTTTCCAGAACCACACCCACTTATTGTATCCTGATAGAGATTTATTTCTTTTAAAACCCATATAATATATATCATTAAAAAAATGTTATGATGTTTTTATAATCATACCCTCAATTTATATCATAGGGATATGTTATGTAATCTATTTTTTCTAAAATCTAGTAACCAAGGTTTCTCTTAAACATCTTTGAATACCAACTGTAGTGACCCTAACCCGAGTAACCTAGAGGTGGTATCTAATTTATTAAATTTCCATAAGATACAATGAATTACATCCCAAAGGACAAAATATTTTTTAGTATTTATAATCTAGATACATATTTTAAATTCTTATTACAGCAGAAAACATAATATACTAAACATTTTCATTGAGAAGGCCATTATTACTCATAGAATATTCATGCATAAAAATCACAAAACACTTCCTGGTATCTTAGGGAGAATAAAATATAATAAATGGGTGACCTAAATGCTCAATATGAGTAATCATAAAAATTGAGATATGAATAAATTAATCATAAACAATATTACATTGTAAATAAGTAAAACACATTTCATTTAATAAACAAATTTAGCATAATATTGTAGGAATAAATTATGATAAAATAATTATATATAAATAATCATATGAGCTTGAAAAAATAAACTTGGTTATTCTAACACACTGAATTATCATATGGATTATCAATAACTAAATTAATAATGATTTTATTCATAATTTAAAACATCTTAAACATATCATTGAAGAATTACACTAGGAATTCCAAATTAACATATAAGGTCATAGACAAAACCTAGTCTATTTTTTTCATGAGACATATCAATGCATCGAGGGGATACATCAGGCCCCTCCTATTATATACTATGTCCAATTCATTCCTTATATAAAATTATTTAAGCATTTATCAAAATAAATCTTCAAATTGAAAAACCAACATCTAATTTTTCAATACTTTCCCCAATCAATAAACATAATCCTAAAATAATCTATAGTAAAATAAAATATATAGAGAAATAATAAAGATGATATAATTAAAAAAATACTCATTGTATCATAATTAAAATATATGATAAATGACATTTAGGAATTGAAGTACAATGAAAAGATCCTTATAAAATTTTTTAAGAAAAGTAATCTTTTCATTTAAAAAATCATATTTCAAAACAAAAAGTTCACAATTTTTTTTAAAAACTACCATTATTGAAAATATAATTTTATAAATTTTAAATAAATAATTAAAACATTAATTTTTCATGAGGGTTGAAAAATCATTCCATGTTTTACACGTTAGAACAATTATTCCATTCAAATCTTCAGTAAAACACAAACTTGCATTCTTTTGAAACAATATATAAATAATCCTTTAAAATCATTTTTAAAAAATTATAAAATAATTATAAATTTCTACATTAAATCTTTTTTAAATTTTTATAATCAATTTTGACTTTTTTTTAGAAAACACTACTTTTTATGTGAAAGGATTTTGGACCAAAGAGAGAAATAAAGTTTGATTTTCATAGAATCATATTCTCAATAATTATAAGTACCATTGAGTTTAAAAATGAAACTATTACATGAAAAAGATAATTAATAAGCATAATTATTAAATATATGTTTATTTTAATATATAAATATCAAATAATTTCCCCAAGGGAGATGTAAACATAAACAATATTGAATAATTAATAGATTGTGAAACAAACTCTTACCACTTTGGTAGCATCTAAATTGTAATACCCGTAACAGAAATGAAATCCAATGTATCATTTAATTCAATGAATAGTATTATATCCATGATATAAAATATCAAAATGTTATTATATACAAAACAAAAAGTAAATAAGTGTTGAATATGGAATTTGTCTCACAGAATTAAAAGTGATTTGAGAAACCCATACCCCATGTCTCATTTCCTCCATATATGATCTTACCTTATATATAATGATTTTAATAAAGTAATTAATTAATAAAAGACAATAATAATATTTATAATATAATATATATCTTTATTATAATATTTTACCACCTATTTGTTAATAATATTTTGTTATTTTCATTTTTTGGGTGTTAATTTCTTTGATTTCCTGCACTTGATTTATCCTGAATATTCCTTTTTTTAGAAAAATAGATATATATATAATCTAAAAAATAGTTATAAATTTTTAAATATCATATTTACTCATTATATACATTTTTATAAGCATTTTTTAATTTTGGACATGGATAATGAAATGCATCGCTTCATAGAGACTGTAAGTCATACATACACACAAGAGATGATATCATTACCTTAACGAGTGAATGGGTAAGGGAGTGGGTGATATATTAATTTTATAGAATAAATATATTTTCATATATATATATATATATCATATATTCATTAATATTATCATTATTAGATTCCATGTGAAGATAAAGTGGAAAATGAATCACATCGCTTCGCATGGCGACAGTTCGTTATACCCAAAAGCGATGTTAAAATATTTATAATAGAATGAAAAATAATAATATTATGTGACATAAAATATAATTAATTATAATAATATCATAAATATTATATATATTTTTTAAAACTATCATAATTTCCATCCTTGAAATGTGGTAATGGAAGATGAACTACATCAGTTTGCGAGGCGATAGTTCACCACACACATGATCGATGAGTTCATTTCCCATTTTATAGAAGTGGAGATTGATAAATATTATGAAATAAACATAATGAAATATCATTATATGAGATATAATATTGTTATTATATTTTAATTGTTAATAAAAAATAGAATGTGTGAAAATAAGAAATAAAATGAAAGTGCTTTGTTAAGATATTTACCTTCACTAATAGAAACCTCCTTTATATCTCCTCTTAAGGGCCCTAGGGATGGTATTTTGGGAGAATCATAAGATCTATAATATTTATATGGATTTTTTTGTGATATTTATTAAGGTTTTTATTATTAAAATGGGCTAGGATGTGTGAAGAAGTGAGGGCATGGAGTTCACTTTTATATGTGGGTAAAGGGGACCCTTTTGGAAATTACATGGAAATTTCCCAAAAGATTCTAAAATGATAATTTAATTCACCTTAAAATGGATTAACATTTATTTTAGGTTTGAATTTTTGATATTGAATTTTGAAAATATTGCCAATATAATAATATTTGGTCTAGTTGGTTGGTCATTTCAACCCTTATCTTCTTATTTTAACCCCATAGTAACCCATTTTAACATAAACTGTGGTAATTAACTTTTACTATTTTGACTATTAATTTTTTTCAAAAATAATGTTAACCTTATTATCTAAAATAAATTATTCTGGTAAAAAATATGTAATAAATTTTATCAAATTAATTTCACAGAAGTTGGAGAATTTGATTTAAAATTATACCCGCATACATGATGACAAACCAGGTTTCTAATGACAAAATTCTCATTTGTATAGAAGAATTTAACATAAATAAATAAACTATAAATTCATTCCAATGAACTAAATTACTGAAATTACAATATTATTGAATTAATTTTACCTAAAAAATTAAAATATAATTTAAATTTGAAATTAGTTAAATAAAAAGTTAGTTTTAAAAAAAATTAAAATTTTTCACTATTTCAAAAAAACTGAAACATTTTAGAAAACCTCCAAAACAATCACCCTAAGATAATGTTAATATGATTATGTAAAAAATTAAGTATATTCTTTCAAATAATATTTCTAAAATTTGTAGAAATTAACTTTAAATTATGTACACAATGTGAGACTAAATCTCCTTTTAGAAAGATACGGTTTTTCAAAAAAACATTTATTACTCTATAAAATGGTTATTATTTTATGCCTAAACAATAGATATTAATTTTATTTATTTTATATATGTTCAAAAAATAATAATTTTCATAATTAGTTAGTACTATTCCTATTTGACAACATAAGGACTATGTTATAATGGTCATGTTTAAATAATAATATAATAATAAAGTATCATGTTTTGTTTAATCTCAATGTTAGATGAATTAAAATCTATTGAAGAGATTTTATTTATATAAAAAAGATTCTATAATTTATTAGGGTGTTATATTCTCATGTGCACATGGTTTTGTGTGTCACACACGCTATCTAACATGATGTTCCTATTTAAAAAAACTCAGGGTTCTAAAAATATAATGTTGAACTTATTATATAAGATTAATTATTATAATTCAAAATCTGGAATCCATTTTACCAAATTACATTAATATATGTGAAAATTTATTGTTATGAATTAGACCCATAGAAATGATGAAAAAATAGGTTTTTCAAAGTTAAAAATGATCATAAGTATAGACATTTTTAATATCAAAATTCAATTTGAATATTATTCCAATTACATAAATTTCATTAATATATTTATAATTGATCAAATTTTACTTTTAAAACAAACTTAAAATTAATTTAATCTTCTAAATTCTGTAAGAAAAATTTATTTTCTAATAAAAAATAGTATTTTTTACTACACATCAAAAAAATAATCTTTGCAGGAAAATATCAAAAAGTCACTAACATAAAATTTTTAAATTTAGATTTCAAAAATAATGTTTATTAGAAAAATAAATTTTATAAAGGTGATAAAAATTTAATTTTGTTTCAAAAAAAATCAATAAAAAAATTTTGTTTGTAATATTTTATTTTCAAAACATAAAATGACATTACTAGAAATTATATATTGTATTATCAATATTTTTTCTTCATATAATAACCTTATGCTTAAATTTGAAAATGTTATTATTCCTATTCATACCAATTTATTTAATATCTATGTTATGATGGTAAACATTAAATAGTAATATTAATTTCATATCATAGTTCATTAAAATCAGGTGTGGCCTATAATAGTTGATATAGACCAAATTAAATTTATTCAAAAAAAACTCAAATAATTCTTAGGTTGTTAGATTATACCCCAACTTTATATGAATTCTTCCATCAATATTCATTAATAAAATTAAAAAAAATTGAAAATATTGGTGCATCATATCCTCAGGTTCCCACAGAGCTTCTTCAAATTGGTGGTTTTTTCACAAATCATTGATGAGGTGAGTGTTCTTGTCATATAGTACAATCTATATGTAATCCAAAATATCCCTTAGTTGTTCCTTGTATGAAATATATTTCTACACTGGTATGACATATGAGTTCAATAAATGTGATGGATCTAGATTTTACATCCTTATGAGAGATACATGTAACACATCACAACCCTAAGAGAGGTTTGGTGGAAGTTCCAAGAGATAAGAAACGGTTCTTATATGACCTTTAATTTAAAAGGGACCAGTATACCTAGGACTTAGTTATCCGTTATTTAAAAATCCTATTACTTTATTCTGAGGTTAAATCATTAGAAACACCTTGTCACCAACTTCAAATTCCATATCACACTGGAAATTGTTATCATATCTTTTATGCTGACTTTATGAAAACCTTATGTGTCATTTAATGGATATTAACTTCAATTAAATTTATTCAAATAAATCAGGTTCCAATAGATTTATTTCTACAAATTCATCCTAGTACATTGTAATTCTACATGTATTTCCATATGGGGTTTGATAAGGATCTATCTATATGGTTGAGTTAAAGAAATTGTTGTATGGGTAAAAGACTGGAGGAAGGGTTTTCTCCCAAACTTTTATAAATTCCATAAAACAAGATAATAGAACATACTCTAGGGTTTTAATGGATCTCTTAGTCTGTACATCATTTTGAGGATGATATGCACTATTGAATCTTATCAATATGTAAATAGGAAGCTGAAGACTTCAATTAAACTTCAAGACAAACCTCAAATCTAGATTAGATGCAATATAATGCCGTACTCCATGAATAATTACCATGTTTTTAATGTATATACTGTCTATTTGATCTAGAGATTAATTTTTTATGATATAAAATAATTGTGGTGGATTTGTAAAGAGATCAACTCCAATCCATATAGATTTTTCTCTTTATATGTTTTTTGTAGTCCGATGAAAAAAAACTATGGTGATGTTTTTCCAATTCCATTCTTGTATGGGTAATGTTTGTAACATCCCCTTATAATTTTTTCTCTCATCCTTAACATCCTGTCATACCATTAAATGAGATATAAACAATGATATATATCTCTTCATTAAATACCATCAAAAATATGCTTTCAAATATATATACATCATCGTACTTCTAGGATCATTAGATAATGAAGAACTATAAGATTCCTATTACAAATATTTCTTATTGTATGGTATGTATAGAAACAATATAAATTTTATAAACCTTATAATTCCATTATGATCAAGGTTAATCTTAGGAACATTTATCACCTTCTTTTACAACTCCATATCATCTTTATGCACCTCTTTAATCTTTACTTATATAGATAGATGAACACTCAATGGAGAATGGTAATATTTCTCCACTTCCTTTAGGATTTATAGATCCATGCTTTTCAAATCCATAATTATTAAACCATTTTAGATCCTCATCATGGATAATATAGCATGATCCTATAAACGCTATGTATCTACCACCTTGTTAGATTTCTCTGGGAGGTAATTTGTTAAGAAGTAATAATATTTATTCACCTCTATCCATATTATCTAATGAATATTGAACTCCCTTTATGTGAATATATGCTATAAAATTTTATGACCAATATATATAAAACACTTTTATCCTTAAAGATAATTCCTCTTTATATTTTTTATCAAAATTACCACAGTAAACTCAAACTTGTGATTTTCATAATTTTTCTCATAAAACATTGATTCTCACAAGGCATAAGCTAAAACCTTTTCAATTTATAATAACCTGGTTATATTTACAATAACAAAAATTTTCCAAAATCAACTTAGTATTTACTTTTAAAATCATTTATACTAACCAATATAACATGTAAAATAGTGGTAGGTGTATCACCCTTATCACTCTTCAATTGTGGATTCAAGACCCAATGACATTATTTAATGTGATAGGATGTCCTTTTTACTAAAAAATATTAATATTAATCTTATAAAATCACCAGAAATATGTTAGACATTCTTAAAAATAACATTAATCCTAAATGTTCATAAAAACGCTAAAGTTTCTCAATAAAATTAAAATTATAAAAATATTTTTCTTCCTTGAATAATAATTCATTTTGAAACTACGAGTTTTATATACCTTGTTAAAATAAAACATGTCTCAAAATTCCTTTAATCACACTAAAAAATTATATAGTACCTAAAAAAGGGGTTTCTAAGAATTTAAACTTAATATGAATCATTAACACATAAACCCAATATAGTATTTATAACGTTTAAGATAATATTACGTGAAGACAAATATTCTTAAAAATAATAATAAAATATGTAGATGATTCATGATTCCTATATCCAAAATTCCATTTGTAAAATACATCTATAATATAATTTTTTATTCCAAATACTCAAATAAATCATCCCTTTTACATTAATAATTTGGTATTACATGGGCCATTATATGCTCTTGGGGATAACCCTTAGTTTAGGTAATTGACTCAGATATTGATAAAGTTCCCCATATACAATAAGTTGAATTCCATGGAAATTCATTTCTATATGACCTAAATTTACATATACAAAAATCTTCCCCTCTATTTGATATATTATTCTAGCTACTTATTCCAACCTCCAAAACATATATGAAGTTGAATCTTCTTTCCTCTAGGTTTATTACCACATAAACATTCAAAAAAGTCAATATTCCTCTTATTTTACAAATCAATAATATCACCAAACTTTTAATTATTAATAATATATCACAATATTTGATTATGAATAATCACAATAAATTTATCTCTAGTCAAAATAAAAAATAGTTTCCCATAATCATCGAATTTTCCATGTCATTCTATATTAATAGGATTCCTCCTAGTTTCATCCACTATTGAAATAAAAAAATAATAATGTAAGAAACAAAAATCATAGCATGTGAACCACAAAATCAAAAATAATCACATATAAGATGTCTAAATCATAATACCTTATTTTCAATCTGTGAGACAATAGGGTTAACCTAGGTCATTCATGGTATTCATCTATTCAAATCCTTCATTGTCACGAACCAGCCCGGGTCAACCCTGAACCAGTCACCCGAGCCGGTCCGCGGTAAGTCCCGAGGAGCATTCCCGATCCCCCTGGGATGGCAACAAGTGTCGGGCATTAAAAGTTTCAATCGTTGGGAACGATTTTAGCCCAAACCAAAATCAGGATCAAAAGAACGAAAGTAAACTAAACAAACGGGCAAACACTAAAGACATAAACAAAACTAAACCACGACATACCTCCACGTGACCTCGCGGGTCACCACCCAACTACAAACCAACGTCGCCCCATCACTGAGCGACTCCAGCCAGGAAAACCTGAACACAAGGAACCTGCAACTGAAGTGGTAAAAGATAGGCATGAGCACAAAAGTACTCAGTAGGTGAGCCCAACCACAAATCCCAAAGCACTGCCAGTAAATAAAGAATCTACCTATTCCAGGTTTGAACTACAATGTATAAAAGTATGCTTTTACAATGTTTCATTTGAAAAACTAAACACGAGCCATTACCCTTATTCATTTTTAAAAGTTGAATTTCTTTTCATTGATTCTAAATTCGTTCTGAACGATAAAGAAGTGTTACATTTTCAGTTTTACTACACAAGAGAAAAACGCATTTTTATTTGAGAACCATTTTCGCAAAGCAACCAGTACAAGAGGTAAAGAAGAACTGAAAGTAAACAAGCAGGAAAAAAAACAAGTGCAAGTAGAAGTAAACAGGCAAGGAAAAAGACCAAGTGCAAGTAAAAATAAACCAGAAGTTATCAGCAACAACCATGGGCACACACACACACTCACACACTCACACACACACACATACTCACACACGCACACACTCACACCCAAGTGGTCCCCCGTATGCCGACAGAAGGCACCACGCCAGAGATGGTAGAGCACTATGGGTAAATCCCCTAAGGTTCATCTAGCTCGCGTGGGACCCTAGAACCTCGTGTCTCGGTGAAACGTGGCTTAGAAGGCCACGACCCTCAGAAAACGTGGCTTAGAAGGCCACGACCCCTAGAACACGTGGCTTAGAAGGCCACGACCCTCAGATATCATATGTTTAGTTAGTGTTGCAATCGTCAATACAGCTAAGTGAAACAAGGACGACACCCATCCGGCTCACTAGCGCACTAGTTCTAGTCCGCCCACCTAGATACCCAGGGTTTCCTGTGTGCTCAAACAAGCTTCACATTCACATAGTATATTACTTCCTCATATCGCAGGCCAAACCAGATATCGCACACAAAAGTCACCATTTCCACACCCAAACAATATTTCAAAACTCACGCACGTCAAAAATACCTTTCTGAAAATATAATTGTCATTACCTAATGATTTCGCAAAAACCCCTTTTTTTGGAAACACTCAAACAAGAACATAAACAACTTTTACAACACAGAAAGCATTATTTTTAATAACACAACAAGGGAAAACATCTTTCGTCAACCAAGAACCACACGTAAAGTTTCAAAAAAAACAATTTCAAAGGGTCACACGACGTTTTCTCTAATCAAGGTTATATGAAAACACCATTTTTCCATAAACAGTACATCTACAAATTTACACATTCCAAAAACATTTCAAAACCCAATTCAACATGTCTTTCATTCTTCAGGAAGGACCATCTAGCAACACTACTATGGAAGCACACAATTAAATCCAAGAAAACGCTTTTAATGAAACGCTAGAATTAAAGCAGATCACCAAACTATAGATAACTGATAGTAACACTTTTGAATTTACTGAAACTTAATAAAAAGTCAAGGAATAAATAAAATTCTAAATTTAAAGGCGAGTGCAAAGGGAGACCTACCTCAAGACGCAGCTCGGAACGAAACGACACGGCGCAAGACTCCCGTTGCGTAATGGTCGCACCATACCGCGCCGTCAACCCAATCCTAAAACAATAGGCCGTTAAGCAGGCTCATTAATGACAACATACTAATAATAATAATAATTATAATAACGTAATAATAACCAAAATGTAGTAATAGTAATGTCATAATAATAATTATTATTATTATTATTATGACATAATAATAATATAATAATAATAAGAGTAACAATAATATCATAACAATAATATTAACATAATAATAAGAATAATTATAATGACATAATACTAACAAGAACAATTAATAAATATAATAGCGCAATTATAATTATAATAATAACAATAATAATAATATTAATATTAATAATATGATAGTAATAATAATAATAATAATAATAATAATATGATAATTGAATAATAATAATAATTATAACAATAATGATAATAATAATAATAATATTAATATTAATGTGATAATAATTATAATAACAATAGTAACAATATTTATATAATAATAATTATAATAATAATTATAATATGATACATTAATTATAATAATGACATAATAAAATAATATTAATAATATGTTAGTAATCATAATAATAATAATAATAATAACAACAATATTTTTACACAATTATAATATAATAATAATAGTAATAATAATAATAATAATAATATAGTAATACAATAATAATGTTAATAGAATAATATTAACATAATAATAATGAAATAATTATAATATTATTAATATGATAAAAATAATAAAAGTTATATAAGATTAACTTAAAAGAATAAAAAAAACATACTTACAGGGAAGGGGGGTCGAGCGGGATGCAGGTCGCGCTGGAGGCGCGCGGGCGGAGGCCGGAGGGGAGGCCGGGTGAGCGGGACGGCGGAGGAGGGAGGCAGGGTGCGGCGACGGGAGTAGGAGGGGAGCGAGGAGCCGCGCGGGGGGGAGGGAGTAGGAGCCGGACGAGAGGGGAGGCTGGCGGCTGGGCGGGTTGCGTAGGGAAGGCCGGGAAACGGGGTGCGGGTTGCGCAGAGAAGTCCGGGACAGCGGGGGTGAGACGGTGGTGATGGCCGGGACGCCGGCGGGATGCGCCGGAGATGGAGGCGCGGCGGTTCGGTTGAGGCGACGGATCGGGAGGCCGGGCGCGGCAGCGGCGGTTGCTGGGTGCGGGGTGCGGCGACAGGGTGTGCTGGGGCTGGGCGAGTCGGGACGGCGAGCAGGGAGGCAGCCGCTGGGCGCGGCGAAGGCGGGGGTGCAGGGGGAGAGCAGGGGCGGCCGCCGGAGAGGGAGCGCGCCGGGTCGGGTGCTGCGCGCGGAAGAGAGAAACGAGAGGGAGGAGAGAGGGGGATGGGGTGGCGGCTGGGTAGGGACGGGATTAGGGTTAGGCTAAGGGTAGGTTTATATATATATATATATATAATAAAAATAATAATAATAATAAAACTTATAATATTAATAATAAAAAAACTTATATAATAATAATAAAACTTATAATAATAATAAATAATAAATTAGTTAATTCAAATAATAATTGTTTTGATCAAATATTTAAAATAATAATTATAAAATAATTTGAAGATGTTACACACACATATATATATATTTATACATATATAGATCTATATATATATATATACACATTATTATACATATATATATAGCCATATATAAACATATATACAATAATAATAACACAAATAAAAAGGTATTAACAAAAAAAATACCAACATGAAAATTATAAAATTTAAAACACCGGGTGAACACACTGTCACCCGGGCTGAACGCACGGTCACCGCTAACGATGCGGTGACCGCGCACCGGCACGAAACCGCCAATCGCAATTAATCTTCGAAAAATTTAAACCGGGACCAAGAGAGGAGAAAAATTACTGATGTCCGCGGTCGGGGTGTGACAATTCTCCCCACCACAGACACTTTCTGCCCCCAGAAAGTCACCAGGTCACAAGTCAGCCAAAAATCCAAGTCTATGCCCAACAGTACTGAAGAAAACTGAAGTTCTCGGGGATGACCTTACTCTACACAGGTCACACCCGACCGATTCAAGAGAAAACTGGGGTCCGAGGGTGAGGGGAGAACCCGAAGGGGTTCTCCCCACCACAAGAACTCAACTAGTGCAGAAAAGTTGACCATCTAAATAGAACACCCTGGGAAAAGGGGGGGGGGAGACGCGGGAACTCCCAAACAATTCAAACCAACTCTTATAGCACGATTACTACAACGCCTCCATCGAAACCTTGAACCCACGACTAGAGTCATCAACTTCAACACTAGGGAAAACCCATAGAAAAACATTTAACCAACATCAAATTGGAGACATGATCCACCGAAGTCCACGAAACATAACCACATCCGACAACATAACTAAAAAGAGGTCAACCCACACGAGAGTCAAACACACTTTTAAGAAGGACACACGCTTCAGAATATCACCTCCACGTGACAAGTCTGCTTAGATTATCATAGAACCAGTCCATCATCACATTATAGAAAAACTACGCATTTACAACGCTGTTGAAACTTCAGTAGAAGGAAAACAAGTATGGAAGAGGTTTCTAATTGCTTCACCGTCAACACGAAAGACGGAACTTGAAACAAGGCTTCACAACCCTGGGGACTCCTGACAGTGCGCGAGCTTCACCCCGAGACTTGTGGCTGGGGCTCTGATGGCTGAAGCATCTTCTGCCTCATAGTCAGGTACTGACATTCTCCCATCACAGCTTCCTCTTCAAGTGACGCTTCTTGCAAAACTTCTCTAGATGACCCAGACAACCACAACGATGACACGTCTTCGGAGGGTTGCGACAAGACGACTTTAAATGCCAGAAACGACCACACTGAAAGCATACCATCGAACGTTCTGATGAACTGGAAGCTGGAACCAAAGGGGATAACTCCTTAGGAACAGGTATCTCTGGCGCCTCTTCCTCACCAGAGGGGGAACTCTTACGAACAACAACAGGGGACGCTGAAGTATTAACCACCCGCACACCAGAAACTAACTCAGCCAAGAAAGCTTCCTCCACCAGCTTCTCGAAACAAAGGTCTTTATAAGGTTGGACTCGCTCCTTGATCTCTGGACGAAGACCCCCTGTGAAAAGAGAGGCCTTCATGAGCTCATGCGACGCTACCTCTGGAGAAAAAGGAATCAATTCCTTGAAATGGTCAACATATGCCTTCACCTTCCGTTGACCTTGTTGAATATGCACAAGCTCCCTCTTTTCTCCAGCTTCACTTCCTCAGGTACAAACCATTGGATGAAAACCGTTTTAAAGACATCCTACGTCATTTGACCTTGCGTTGACGGTGGGTTAACCATCTTCCACTGGTCCAGAGCTGGACCCTCAAACGACTCCATAATTGCACGGACCTTAACACTATCGGGAGTTCCCAATATTCTAAAGACACGCTCCACTTCCTCGAGCCATTCCACTGCCTCTAACGGACCCTGATCACCATGGAGAATAGGTAAAGTCTGAGGAGGACCAAAAACTGGGCATGACATATCCGAATACTTAGAGACCTTTCTGGGCGGCATTTCCTGAGCGACATATAAAACACAAAGCCAAAACCAACATCAAATCGAAGCAACATCAATAAAAGAGCCTTCATCAAAAACAGTCAGCACAAGGACCAATCAAATACAACAGAACCCAAAACAAAATCTCCTCTTTAAAATTCCCTTTTCATTTTTGATTTCAAAACTACCCTTTTTCAAGATCACTTTCCAAAAACCAATCCACTTTCAAACCAAAACTTTCCAAAACCGTTTCCCATTTAAAACCAATTTAGAAAACATAGTCAAGCCTTTAACTTCAAGTACACACCCAGGTAATCTCATGAACCGTTGCACATGTTTTCATCCACATTCCATTCATACGTGCATCAACACACACTTTCCATGCATTCTCACACATGTGCAAACGTTCATAAAGAGGACCTGGGGTTTTCATCCCGAACCATTCTTAGCCAACTCCAAGCAAACAACAGATTTCCAAATCAAGAGACTTTAGTTTTAAAACCCATTTCATATATTTAAAGTCCTTTAGAAGAAACCAGTCCAATTTTCAAAAACCCTTTTTCATTTCAAACAACGTACTTACACAGACCAAAACAGAAGCAACATCCAAATTTGCATCAACCACTGAAGTGAGAGACTAGTAGTCACGCTCAACCTGACGACATGGTAGTGAGCCATGTCTCAAGTCAGTTTCGACCACTAGGAGGAATTCAAACCACGTACTCGAACTCCACATGGGTCACTACTCCATGTGAAATTACGACGTAACGTCGGCTTACCTCCATTGTCATCTCTCAATCCAAGACAAACCAGAAAAGACAAGGACACAATTCCCGAACTACCCCTGGTAACTCGAAGATCAGTGCGAGCAAGAGTTCGCGACGCTCTTCCCGTACTTACCCCTCGAGTTCCGACAGTCCTAATCTCCTTCTACCGGACAACCCAAATAACAAGAACCACCTCTGATACCATTTTGTCACGAACCAGCCCGGGTCGACCCTGAACCGGTCACCCGAGCCGGTCCGCGGCAAGTCCCGAGGAGCGTTCCCGATCCCCCCGGGATGGCAACAAGTGCCGGGCATTAAAAGTTTCAATCGTTGGGAACGATTTTAGCCCAAACCAAAATCAGGATCAAAAGAACGAAAGTAAACTAAACAAACGGGCAAACACTAAAGACATAAACAAAACTAAACCACGACATACCTCCACGTGACCTCGCGGGTCACCACCCAACTACAAACCAACTTCGCCCCATCACTGAGCGACTCAAGCCAGGAAAACCTGAACACAAGGAACCTGCAACTGAAGTGGTAAAAGATAGGCGTGAGCACAAAAGTACTCAGTAAGTGAGCCCAACCACAAATCCCAAAGCACTGCCAGTAAATAAAGAATCTACCTATTCCAGGTTTGAACTACAATGTATAAAAGTATGCTTTTACAATGTTTCATTTGAAAAACTAAACACGAGCCATTACCCTTATTCCTTTTTAAAAGTTGAATTTCTTTTCATTGATTCTAAATTCGTTCTGAACGATAAAGAAGTGTTACATTTTCAGTTTTACTACACAAGAGAAAAACGCATTTTTATTTGAGAACCATTTTCGCAAAGCAACCAGTACAAGCGGTAAAGAAGAACTGAAAGTAAACAAGCAGGAAAGAACACAAGTGCAAGTAGAAGTAAACAGGGAAGGAAAAAGACCAAGTGCAAGTAAAAATAAACCAAAAGTTATTAGCAACAACCATGGGCACACACACACACTCACACACTCGCACACACACACATACTCACACACGCACACACTCACACCCAAGTGGTCCCCCGTATGCCGACAGAAGGCACCACGCCAGAGATGGTAGAGCACTATGGGTAAATCCCCTAAGGTTCATCTAGCTCGTGTGGGACCCTAGAACCTCGTGTCTCGGTGAAACGTGGCTTAGAAGGCCACGACCCTCAGAAAACGTGGCTTAGAAGGCCACGACCCTCAGAACACGTGGCTTAGAAGGCCACTACCCTCAGATATCATATGTTTAGTTAGTGTTTCAATCGTCAATCCAGCTAAGTGAAACAGGGACGACACCCATTCGGATCACTAGCGCACTAGTTCTAGTCCGCCCACCTAGATACCCAGGGTTTCCCGTGTGCTCAAACAAGCTTCACATTCACATAGTATATTACTTCCTCATATCGCAGGCGAAACCAGATATCGCACACAAAAGTCACCATTTCCACACCCAAACAATATTTCAAAACTCACGCACGTCAAAAATACCTTTCTGAAAATATAATTGTCATTACCTAATGATTTCGCAAAAACCCCTTTTTTTTGGAAACACTCAAACAAGAACATAAAAAACTTTCACAACCCAGAAAGCATTATTTTTAATAACACAACAAGGGAAAACATCTTTCGTCAACCAAGAACCACACGTAAAGTTTCAAAAAAAACAATTTCAAAGGGTCACACGACGTTTTCTCTAATCAAGGTTATAAGAAAACACCATTTTTCCATAAACAGTACATATACAAATTTACACATGCCAAAAACATTTCAAAACCCAATTCAATATGTCTTTCATTATTCAGGAAGGACCATCTAGCAACACTACTATGGAAGCACACAATTAAATCCAAGAAAACGCTTTTAATGAAATGCTAGAATTAAAGCAGATCACCAAACTATAGATAACTGATAGTAACACTTTTGAATTTACTGAAACTTAATAAAAATTCAAGGAATAAATAAAATTCTAAATTTAAAGGTGATTGCAAAGGGAGACCTACCTCAAGACGTAGCTCGGAACGAAACGACACGGCGCAAGACTCCCGTTGCGTAATGGTCGCACCGTACGGCGCCGTCAACCCAATCCTAAAACAATAGGCCGTTAAGCAGGCTCATTAATGACAACATACTAATAATAATAATAATTATAATAACGTAATAATAACCAAAATGTAGTAATAGTAATGTCATAATAATAATTATTATTATTATTATTATGACATAATAATAATATAATAATAATAAGAGTAACAATAATATCATAACAATAATATTAACATAATAATAAGAATAATTATAATGACATAATACTAACAAGAACAATTAATAAATATAATAGCGCAATGATAATTATAATAATAACAATAATAATAATATTAATATGAATAATATGATAGTAATAATAATTATAATAATAATAATAATAATAATATGATAATTGAATAATAATAATTATTATAACAATAATGATAATATTAATATTAATATTAATATTAATGTGATAATAATTATAATAACAATAGTAACAATATTTATATAATAATAATTATAATAATAATTATAATATGATACATTAATTATAATAATGACATAATAAAATAATATTAATAATATGTTAGTAATCATAATAATAATAATAATAATAACAACAATATTTTTACACAATTATAATATAATAATAATAGTAATAATAATAATAATAATAATATAGTAATACAATAATAATGTTAATAGAATAATATTAACATAATAATAATGAAATAATTATAATATTATTAATATGACAAAAATAATAAAAGTTATATAAGATTAACTTAAAAGAATAAAATAAAAAAAATAAAAACATACTTACAGGGAAGGGGGGGTCGAGCGGGGTGCAGGTCGCGCAGAGAAGGCCGGGACAACGGGGGTGAGACGGCGGTGATGGCCGGGACGCCGGCGGGATGCGCCGGAGATGGAGGCGTGGCGGTTCGGTTGAGGCGACGGATCGGGTGGCCGGGCGCGGCAGCGGCGGTTGCTGGGTGCGGGGTGCGGCGACGGGGTGTGCTGGGGCTGGGCAAGTCGGGACGGCGAGCAGGGAGGCAGCCGCTGGGCGCGGCGAAGGCGGGGGTGCAGGGGGAGAGCAGGGGCGGCCGCCGGAGAGGGAGCGCGCCGGGTCGGGTGCTGCGCGCGGAAGAGAGAAACGAGAGGGAGGAGAGAGGGGGATGGGGTGGCGGCTGGGTAGGGACGGGATTAGGGTTAGGCTAAGGGTAGGTTTATATATATATATATATATATATAATAAAAATAATAATAATAATAATAATTATAATATTAATAATAATAAAACTTATATAATAATAATAAAACTTATAATAATAATAAATAATAAATTAGTTAATTCAAATAATAATTGTTTTGATCAAATATTTAAAATAATAATTATAAAATAATTTGAAGATGTTACACACACATATATATATATTTATACATATATAGATCTATATATATATATACACACATTATTATACATATATATATAGCCATATATAAACATATATACAATAATAATAACACAAATAAAAAGGCATTAACAAAAAAAATACCAACATGAAAATTATAAAATTTAAAACACCGGGTGAACACACTGTCACCCGGGCTGAACGCACGGTCACCGCTAACGATGCGGTGACCGCGCACCGGTGGGAAACTGCCAATCGCAATTAATCTTCGAAAAATTTAAACCGGGACCAAGGGAGGAGAAAAATTACTGATGTCCGCGGTCGGGGTGTGACATTCATCATGGTTTATAAAGATCTTGTGAATTTTCAAAGAATTTCCCCTTGGAGTTTCAAACCAGGCATGATAAAAGGACTCTTATCATGCGCTAGGTGATTATTGAGTCTTTGTCAATGTGTTCTTTTTGAAGTTATTACCCTTAGTAACAACTGTAACTGATCAATATCCACATGTATTATCCATAGAGGGATATAATTTATTTAAAATAAATCACACTATCCTTCCCCAAAATTCTTAGATATTTTCCTATACTTTTTCTTATCTTTATAGTAATCACTATAATATTATCATCCTAGTTTCCAAAGGTTATCTAAAATTTTTCTGATACCAACTATAAAGAACCACACTATTTTAATTGAGAAATACTAATTATATAACATAATGATCCTCATAATTATTTTCTTTGTCTACTACATTTCAAAAACTGGATACATAAATAACTATTTAATATGTGAATTACATCATCTCCCACTAAGTTATTTATATCTATAACACTTCTTAGAAATTTCATACACAATAAAAGTGTTCATAACCTAGGAAAGGGAAACATAAGAAAGGGATAGATCAAATTATCAATAATGGTAAACCTGGGAGATATCAATATAACATGTAAATAAAGGTATGAGAACATTATAATAAAACTAAAAACCCATAAAATATATATCATAGATCATAAACATAAGTTATGGAATAAATCATGAGGGTTTATAATACAATAATAATGAAGGAATTACAGAAAATGATCCTTGAGAGAATAGGATTGGAATAATACATAGATTTTTGGAAAACATCTAATAATTGAAAATATTATGTCGACAATACAAAAAAAATTCTTAACATATTGGGTTTGGGATAACCACCTATGTAGAATATTTAGGTTTGGGATAACCTCCAATATACCCAATTTTGGGCTTTGGATAACCTATCATGTACCCTCCTGTTTCAAGATGGGTATAACCTTTTGTGTACCCTCTTATTCCATGTATGAGATAACCTCATTTTTACCCTCTTGTTTCGAGCATGGGATAATATCCAATGTACCCTTTGAGATCATATATCATTTATATTTACTCAATGAATTATAAGAAAATACGGGTCCAACCTATCATATAATCCATACATTTTTTTCCTTAAAATCATAAAACATTCATCATGTTGCAACCTATGAAAAGGGAATTAGTTTCATAGACATTTAATCATTGTATGTCTCATGTAAAACAAACAAGTTTCGTAGACATATTCTCATCATAATCAGAAACAAAAACCATATAGAGAATAAATAAGTATGGTTCCATTGGATCATATACCTAGTAAAACATTGAACAAATAATGGTTTTTGTCATTAATGAATATAAATTTCATAAAAATATCATTAAATCATTCTTGAGAAGAATAGGATTTCCATATGAAATCACTTTTTTTAGATATTTAATTTCCATAAATATTTAAAAAAATTAAAAAAAACATTGAAAAGTTTTCTAGGGAGATTCAAAAAATTGAGTGGTCATAATAGTAGAAATTTATTTCATTCCATAAAAGTTAATACTAATATTCCTCCCACATTTTCAGTTAAAGATCAATCAACAACATTCATAAAATGAAACAAATATTCATTTTAAACCATTTGAAAAGAATCATGAATTTGTAAAAAATTATTAAAAAATAAGTCTATAATTTAAAATTCAATCATTAAAATATTATTAGAAAACATGGACATGGAAGAAAAAATGGTTTTTGACTGAATAGAGAAATAAATTTATTTTTTTCTTAAAAAAATATTTTGGAATATTGAGTACATAAAAAGAGGAAAATGGAAGGGAAAAAATTAATTTTAATAAAATAACCATTTTATAGGAAAATTAATGAGTTACTTGAGATATAAATTATAATATTTCATCATTTAAAACCAAACCATGAAAAAACCTGATAAATAATGAAATTGTAACATAAAATCATTACCACTTTTGCGTCATTTGAATCAAAATGC
Organism: Viscum album; assembly: GCA_963277665.1. Lineage (NCBI taxonomy): Eukaryota > Viridiplantae > Streptophyta > Magnoliopsida > Santalales > Viscaceae > Viscum > Viscum album. Next base: position 761,312,973 of record OY728147.1, read on the forward strand.
ACTAAATAAAAGAAAATTATATAGATATTTATATACCATAATTTCAAGATAATAATCATAAAATAAATTCCTACGTAAAATATACACCGCAAAAAATAAACATGTGGTTTATAAAGAATGTATCTTGCACAAATAAAAGTGAGACAAAAATCTCTTACCTTAAGTGTCAAGATAATTTCCATACGATCAAGACTCCATTATAATAAATATATTTTTATTAGAAATATATTATAGAATCATATATATATATATACCATAACATATATGATTTAATTATGGTCTTCTATAAACCATTTATTAATAACTCATTGTCAAAATCACATTTCAGGTAATAACAACTTTGTTTTTCATGTATGTTTTGGTTTGGTATTTTTAGTCCATTTAATTTGATCATTATTCCATAATAATAATAATGTCAAAAATTATATAGATATAAAATATATTCATTAAATTTTCATTTATATTAATCCATCAATGATATATATAGAAAATAAATTACGCTATTCATGGAGAATATAGGTCGTACGTACGCATGAATACAATTTCCATTTTCCCTATAGATGGAAAGGAAGTTAAATAATTAATCACCTTAAAGAGTAATTATTATTTCATTTATATCATATATATAAATTAAATTCAACTTTATTTTCTTCCATGTAAATAGTAATTGAAAAATTAATCACGTCGCTTAATGTGGTGGTAGTCCGCCGTACATAGGAGTGTCGATGTCGTATTCACATGGAATAGAAAGTAAAAAAGGAAAATATGATATTATAATTAAATATATATAATAATTATATGAATATAATATATATAAATTAAATTTATCATTATATCCAACGATGAGAGGTGGGGATGGAAAATGAATTACATCAATTTGCAAGGCGGTAGTCCACCATACACACAATTGACGTCTTTATTTCACACTTGATGAAAGATAAGATAGATGTGGATCATTTAATTAACATAATAATATATAAATATATTTTATATAATAATTGTATTATAATATAATATTTTGGTGGTTTTTAAGGAGGTGGAATAATAATAAAAATAAAAACACTCATTTAAGAACATTATATCATGTTTGGACAACAACCAAAAGTTTGATCCTAAAGTTATCATATATGGTTTTCCAAATAATAATAAGGAATATATTATGTGGAAATGTCAGTATGAAATGGATTTGTGTAGGTATTGTATGATCCAATGGTTTTCTGAATTGTGAATAAGAGAGGAGAGGGGGTTCACTTTTATACGTTTGGGAGAGGACACAAATGGAAATCTTGAAAATGAAAATGTGTGCCAAAATTTTAATCATGAAAATGTATAACATTGGTTCATTATCATCTCTTATATGATATAAGGTTGGAATATGTCCATGAAATTGATATTATACAACTTTATGTATATTTTAACACTAATATTTTTAGTTTATCCCATGGTATACACATTTTAACCTTCACCATAGTAATTAATTATTTATATTTTTACTATTTATTTTGACAAAAAAATATACTGACTATGTTATATGATATTAATTATATTTACTCTAAATATATGATATCATTTTCCAAATTCAATTATAGTAGTGAAAAAATTTAAATTATAATTAAACTCAGAGACATGAGGAAAAAGTGGTTCTCCAAAGAAAACATTTTCATTAGTATAGAAAGCTTTAATACCAAAATTTGTTATGAAATTGAATCCAATGAAATAAATTAGGTTAAAAAGTATATAATTGAACTAATGTTTCTTTTAAATCTATATTAGAGTAAAATTAAACATATAAATTCTTTAAGAATGGTAGTTTTTAGTAAAAAAATAATATTTTTTTACTATTCATTTAAAAAATAATATTTGTATACATTTCTAAAAAAATTACTAAAATATAATTTTGACATATTCATTTCATTTTTTAAAATTAATTTGAAATATTTTTTTCTAAAAAAATAATAAAATTATTGTATTCTTGGTCAAATAAATCAAAACAAAAATTTTTTATAAAAAATATAATTTCATAACATACAAATGATTTGTTAAAAAGTAATATTATTAATAAGTTTTCATTATATATGTTAGAACCCCAATATAAGGCCCCAGCCTTAAACCTTACTTAATCTTGAGTTATTACAAGATTACACATTGAGGATCTTTTCGGGTTTAGAGTTTTAGAGAATTCGATCATAAAACTTGCATTACATTCCACATATAAACAAAGTGGTTACATAAAGATATTATTATTCATTCCCATCAATGGAAACATATTTAAAATAAAACATGGATTCTTTCTTGACACTTCCTTGACACTATCATCATATCATGTACCTTTCCCTTGTCCTGTGAAAAACATTTCAAAAAAAACTTGGGATGAGCATAAAAATCTCAGTAAGGGATATAAAATATATATGGAAAGGAAACATGGGTACATATATACATAAGAATGAAATCATACTTTACCCATAAAACATAATCACTTTAACATACCTCATTAAATCATGAATAAATCATAGAAATCATAAGACATAAAGGTAACTTGAGGCATTCATAACATTCTTACGTAGGGAGTAACCCTCTTGGTTACATTTGGAATACCCATCATAGTATATTCTCTAAATCGCTTCGGAGATACCTTAATGTTACACTCCTTCGCGTTACCCAATGCATTGGAGAGCTATATCGGGCTCACCCGCCCTTAGTTTATCTGGGAACCACTCGTCTTCATAATAATTCCCAAGAACCTCAACATAATCGTATCACATAAAACATGCATAAAGAATACATAACATTTCCACCTTTCAATCACAAGATATCAATACAACACATTGATATAAAAACATTATGAAAACCATTTTCAATACCAAAATAAAAGAAAATTAAACCATGGTATTTATTTTTCTTTTAAAAAAAAGGTATGGCTTGTAGAGGAAGCCGAAACTCAAATAATGGTCACGGCGGTGGAGAAGTCGTTGTTGCCACATACGTACGACAAAAACATTTCCTTTTTTCGTTTAGTAAAACGCTTCGTATAAAAAGATCCTTTTGGATAAACGTAAAGGTCAAAGGGTTTTATACACTGTATAAAAGAAGGTTGTGTATAAAACAAAATATGCCTCAATGAAAGGAGATTGAGACGAAGTCCCATACCTCGCGTCCGACTTGACTCGATCATTCTTTAATCTCCTAAATAATAAACTTCAGTTAATTTCTACTTGTTTAAGAACCTTTTTCAAATTCATTATTCCTTTTATATCACTTATTTCCATGTCATGAACACTATGTAATTATTTAAGTTAATAACGGTCGTTTTAACGATCATTGGTACTTGAGTAAAAAATAAACCCTTTATAATTACATGTTGTTCATGTATCCATTATATCCAGAATTATAATCATTATGTATATATCATATATATCTAGTATATACATGCATTTATAATATTACATAATCATTTAGAGGTAAGAAATGAAATGCATCGTTCATGGAGACGGTATGCCGTACGTACGCATGAACACTACTTTCATTTCTATTTCGTATTTTATAGAATGGAATCATAATGATATAAAGGTATATTATAATTCCAGTATAATATCATATATAATATCATAGTTCCATCCTTTATACGTCCCACATATGGTATTTAACGAATCAAATCACTTTTAGGGGGCGGTAGTCCGCACTTCCTTAAATGAAGATATCGCGTTTACCCATAATGGAAACCATAAAGGTATGCCCAAAATGAAAAATACAGAAGCTTAAGGAAAACATAAACATATTATATATCATATATAAATATAGTGACATCTTAATGGCCACCTTTGAAGGTGTTAAAAGAATGTTGAACAATCATCGTTTCGGGAGGCATAAATTCACCATCCACAGAAACAGTATGTCCTTTAACCATTAGATGTAGGTGTGTGTAAGTTTAGCTCTAATACTTATTATAACAACATCCTAGTATATTTAGGATACTGGATTTGTTACAAAAGAAAAGAATAAAAAGAGTTTAGGGGGTTGGAGAAGCAAAATCAAACAAAAGGACTCAAAAGAAGACATTACCTAAAAATCGGGTAACTCTCTTATATTTGAGCTCAAAGGCTTCCTTGGGAAGACTTCTGCCCAAATTGAGGCTTCAAGGAGTAAGAGAGGTATTTGGAGAGCCAAAATGGGTAGGGTTTGGCCGAGCCAAAGCCTTTGGGAGTGTGGGTAAGGAGGTAGAGGTGGGGGCCTTTTATAAGAGGAGAGGAGGGGCACTCTTGTAAAGTTACAAAATGTTACTTTATTTTCAAAAGAGTATCATATTTTAAAGGTCCCACATTGATGTATTTCGAGGATAAGGTGATAAGGGTTCAACTTTCACTCATCCAAAAGGTTTTGGACATGTGTAGGTCTTAGATATTACATTATCTTTCCATTTTATTTAAATCGTTAAATAATGAGGTCATCGCTGCATCATCATGATGTCATAAATAATTTAATTTATTTAAAATCTAAAAATTATAAAAAAATACTATGATGTAGGAAATCTTTTTATCTTTCCAATTACTATTTATAATAATAAATATGATCTTTATAACTCCACGTAAAAAAAATTAGTAAAACATCTCATGTTTGTGTCATTTTTACTTTTACATTAAATAAAAAGTTATTTATGTCATTTCCCAACCAAAGTGGCTCCATGGGGTCCCCAAGTTGACCCATGGATTTTCTTGGTCGGCAATGACACATCCAATGAGGTTAGGACATGTTTCTAGGTCATTTTATTTTATTAAAACATTATTCTTACCTTAAACTACACTAATTACCTCTAATCACGATTAAGAACTTAAGAATTACTATTCACCAAAAAAATTATTTTAATCTAATTGAACCACATTTTACTTCTTAATGAAAACCATGTATGTAGGAATTTTGAAATTCAAAACATAGAAGTGGTAAAATTTTATTTAAACGAAAAATCAGTTTTTATAAGTACCACTTAGTGGTTTCACTATTCATCAAAAATTGAAGTTTTTCAGAAAAATACCAAAAATTCACCCTAAGCTATATTTGATATTAAGAATTCAAAAATGGAGTTTATTTTACAAAATTCAAAACATATAATTCACATTAATTAATTTAATAATTAATTCCCGCTGTCATGACAAATAGCGTGTTTTTATGAAACAATAAGTATCAAAAGATTGACACTAGTTTAAGTCTGATTTCAAAGTGAAATAAATTCCAATGACCACTATTGGATTTAATGGTAAAAATATTTTCTAATTTCACTTTAAAACCAATTAAAAATATAATCTAACCATATAATTAAATTAAATGAAAAAGCAGTTTTGATGTAAAATGCAGTATTTTTCACTATTCATTAAAAAATGAACATTGTCAGAAAAATACCAAAAATTTATCCAATGTAAATTTCAATTTCCCAATCATAATGAATATGTTTATTTTGACAAATATAGATTATAAAATTGTCAAAAGTTTGATTTAAAAAGGGTTTGCCATCAAAAGGCAGTAAAACAATCTTTTAAGAATATTAGTGTATTCCATGCTTAAGATTGTATTTATTTTCATTTTAAGCCTCTAAAACACTATCTTAATCATTAATAGACATAGATAAAAATATCTATTATTCATTACTTACTTGGGATGTTACATCCTTCCCCCCTTTTGAAAATTGTGTCCCTGCAATTTATTTACTTATCGAATAAATGGGGGTACTTATCCCTCATTGGATTTTCATATTCCCATGTTGCCTCTTCCATCATGTGGTTTTTCCAAAAAACCTTTACCTGATTAATCACCTTATTCTGTAACACTTGATCCCTATGGTCAAGAATCTGGACCGGTTGTTCCTCATAAGATAGGTTCTCTTCCAGCTGAACTACCTCTGGACTCAAAACATGAGATGGATCTAGCATATACTTTCTCAACATCGAAACGTGAAAAACATTGTGTACCTGAGATAATCTCGGAGGAAAAGCCACCCGGTATGCAACTGATCCAACTCTCTCCAGAATTTCATATGGTCCAATAAACCTTGGACTCAGCTTTCCTTTCTTACCAAATCTCATCACACTTTTCCAAGGAGAAACCTTGAGAAAAACATGATCACCTACCTCGAAAGATAGATCCTTCCTCCGGTTATCCGCATAACTCTTATACCTGCTTTGAGATGTTCTCATGTGCTTCTGAATCAGATAAACTTTTTCTACCATCTCTTCTACCAATTCTGGTCCCATCAACTTTCTTTCACCCACTTCATCCCAGAAAGATGGAGTTCGACACCGCATCCCATATAATGCCTGAAATTGTACCATCTATATACTGGAATGAAAACTGTTATTATATGAAAATTTAACAAAAGAAAGATGTTGGTCCCAACTTCCCTGATAATCCATAGATCAAGAACGTAGCATATCCTCCAATGTCTGAATTTTTCGTTCTGACTGCCCATCTGATTGAGGATGAAAAGCTGTACTAAAATTTAATTCAGTACCCAATGACTTCTGAAGGCCTTTCAAAAAGTTAGAAGTGAACCTAGGATCACGATCAGATACAATGGAGAGGGGAACTCCATGTAACCTGACATTCTCTTTAAGATACAAATGGGAAAGTTGATCTAGGGAAAAAGTATCTTGTATAGCAAGGAAATGAGCAGATTTATTCAAGCGATCAATAATAACCCAGATTGCATTATTACCTCGGGATGTCTTCGGTAATCCCAGAACATAGTCCATGGATATATTCTCCCATTTCCACTTTGGCACAGGTAGAGGATGAAGCATCCCTTTCGGTAACTGCCGCTCTACTTTAACCTGATGACAAGTCAAACACTTCACAGTAAAATCAGAAATATCTCTTTTCATTCCATCCCACCAGTAATACTCCCACATATCTCTGTACATCTTAGTACTGCCAGGATGAACTGAAAATGGAAAACTATGAGCTTCACATAACAATTCTCTCTTCAACTGTGAATCACAAGGCACACACAATCTCTTTCGAAATCTCAAAACGCAATCATTATCAATGTTGAATTCAGGAAACTTACCTTTCTGAACCAGCTCTACCTTTTTCTGTAACTCACTGTCTTCTCTCTGTGCTTGCTTAATTCTATCTGATAGGGATTATCTCACTGATACCTGAAACAAAACAGAAGAACTTCCTGCACCAACAACTTCTATGCCAAATTTCATCAAATCAAAAGCCAAGGGAACTCGTTCCAAACGTAGCATAGTTAATGAAGCATTACTTTTTCAACTCAAAGCATCGGCCACTTTATTTGCTTTTCCCGGATGGTAATGAATTGTACAATCATAATACTTGATTAATTCCATCCATCTCCTCTGTCTCATGTTTAACTCTTTCTGAGTGAATATATACTTTAAACTTTTGTGATCAGTATATATTTCACACTTTACTCCATACAAATGATGCCTCTAAATTTTTAAAGCGAAAACAACAGTAGCTAATTTTGAATCATGTGTAGGGTAATTTACCTCATGAGTTTCCAACTGTCGTGAAGCATAAGCAATTACCTGATCATTCTACATTAGGACGCAACCAAGTCCTTTCAATGAAGAATCACTGTATATAACAAACTCACCATTCCTGGAAGGAAGTGCCAAAACTGGAGCATTCACCAATCTTCTTTTCATGTCCTGAAAACAATCATCACATTCCTTTGTCCAGATAAAATTAACACCCTTCCGAGTTAGCTTAGTCATTTGACTAGATAACCGTGAAAAATTTTCAACAAACCTTCAGTAGTAACATACCAAACCAAGAAAACTAAGGATCTCGGTTACATTTGTGGGTCTTGGCCATTCTTCAACAACTTTTGTTTTAGCAGGATCAACGGTTATCCCATCTTTAGAAACAATGTGACCATGGAAAGAAATTTGTTGCAACCAAAACTCATACTTGTTGAATTTCCGATACAATTTCTTTTCTTTCAAGGTTTGCAAAATAACCCTTAAATGTCTTTCATGCTCTTCTTTACTTTTAGAAAACACCAAAATATCATCAATGAAAACAACCACAAACTTATCCAAGAACTCATGGAAAATTCTATTCATAAGGTCCATGAATACAGCAGGTGCATTGGTTAACCCAAAAGGGATTACTACAAATTCATAATGGTCATATCTTGTACGAAACGCAGTCTTCGAAACATCTACTTCCTTTACCTTCAGCTGATGGTACCCCGATCTCAGGTCAATCTTTGAAAAATACTGAGCTCCCAGGAGCTGATCAAACAAATCATCGATATGAGGCAAAGGATATTTCTTCTTAACAGTGATATTATTCAAGGCTCTATAATCAATGCATAGCCTCATAGAACCATATTTCTTTTTAAAAAATAAAACAGGAGCACCCCATGGTGATGTGCTAGGTCGAATGAAACCTTTCTCTAATAAATCTTGCAATTTCTCCTTCAACTCTAAAAGTTCAATTTGATCCATTCGATAAGGGGGTTTTGAAATTGGATTAGCATCAGGAACTAAGTCAACAGTAAAATCAACTTCCCGGTCTGGTATTATTTTAGGCAACTCATCAGGAAAAACATCCGGATACTCATTTACCACTAGCACATCAATAATTTGAACAGTTCATTTATTTTCAACGATGTGTGCAAGGTAGCATTCATTTCCATCTTTTACAAGTTTCTCGGCCTCTTGATATGTTATCAACAGTAAGGGTTCATTCTTGTACACAAACTGAAAGTATTTTTGAAAAAAAACCTCTTTAGCTCTACAGTCAATCTTAGCATGGTAAATAGAGAGTCAATCCATACCTAGGATAACATCAAACTCTACTAGAGGTAGAACAATAAGGTTTGCAAGTAGGTACTTTCCACAGATAAGGATAGGAAGATTCTTATAAATTCTTTTTGCCTCAACATTTCCCCCAGGTGTTTTTACCAAAAGTTCATGAGTCTTTTCTTGAGATGGTATTCCCATTTTACTAGAAAAGGTTTCAGAGAAGAAAGAATGTGTAGACCCCGAATCAAATAACACACTGGCATAATCTGAAAAAATAAACAAAGTACCTGATACAACTTCATTTGATGGCCCGACATCTGCTGAAGTAGTGGCAAAGGATTTCACCACCCCTTTCTGCTTGTAGTCTAACTGCTTCCCATCACCCAAGCTCGATGTCGGACACTCGTTTGCATAGCGACCCATCTCATTGCACTTATAAAATTTCACTAACTGTAAATCAAATTTGGTCTTACCATCACCCTGATCTTTTCCAGTGCAATCACGAGCCTTATGTCCCATCTCACCACATCGGTAGCACTTTCCAGAATTCAGAAGACATTCACCAGAATGCCTTTTGCAACATTTATCACAAACTGGAAACTTAGTTTTCTTACCATCAGACTTTTTTGAAGAATTCCTACTTTTCTCCTGCCACCTCGGTCTCTTATTTTGTTGGTTGTTATAGAACATTTGATCATCGGCAAACTCCATTTCCACCTTCTCAGCACATCGAACAAGCTTTTCATAAATTTTAAACTCACGACAAGCTAATGCCCTTCGATATTTTGGCTTTAATCCTGAGTAAAAATGATTGATTTTACTATCAAGGTCTCGGATAAAATTTGGAGCATACCTTTCCAATCGAGTGAACCTTTCTTCATAGGCAGCCACTAAGTCTTCATCTTGCTTCAATTCCAAGAATTGATTTTCCATCCTAAGTCGAACAGCCTTAGGAAAATACTTCTCAAGAAACATACCTTTGAATTCATCCCAATCAAGATCATCAATCTCACCAGCATCCCTGATATTTTTAACCATAGACCACCACTGATCTACCTCACCCTCCAAACGGTAAATAGAAAGACTAACCTTTTGATTGTCTGAACACCCCATGACATCGAAAATCTTCTCCAATGCTTTAATCCACCCTTCAGCTAACAGAGGGTCAGATGATCCTCTGAATGATGGGGGATGTTGCCTCATGAAATGTTCCACCACTGACATGTTCCTCTGCGGTTGATCTGGCTGATCTCGTGTATGGATACCACCTCCATTTAACGCTTGAGTCAACTATTCCATTACTGCAACAAACTGTTCAGTTCCAATTCCGACCATCTCAGGATGCTGATTCAGAAGTTTATTTCCTTTTGCATGCCTTCTTAGCACTGATTCCCTGTTTCCTCTGCGGAAAACCATTCTGAACAAACATGTCTTAGATGAAGCAACATGGTAATCTTCCAATGCTATATCATTTAAAAAAAAATATTTTTGGATAATCATTTAATATAATTATAACTCCTAAAGTTATCTAAACCGACCTCTGATACCAACTATAAGGCCCCAGCCTTAAACCTTACTTAATCTTGAGTTATTACAAGGTTACACATTGAGGATCTTTTCGAGTTTAGATTTTTAGAGAATTAGATCATAAAAGTTGCATTACATTCCACATATAAACAAAGTGGTTACATAAAGATAGTATTCTTTATTCCCATCAATGGAAACATATTTAAAATAAAACATGGATTCTTTTTGACACTTCCTTGACACTATCATTATATCATGTACCTTTCCCTTGACCTATGGAAAACATTTCAAAAAAACTTGGGATGAGCATAAAAAGCTCAGTAAGGGATATAAAATATATATGGAAAGGAAACATGGGTACATATATACATAATAATGAAATAATACTTTACCCATAAAACATAAGCACTTTAATATACCTCATCAAATCATGAATAACTCAAAGAAGTCATAAGACATAAAGGTAACTTGAGGCATTCATAACATTCTTACGTAGGGAGTAACCCTCTTGGTTACGTTTGGAATACCCATCATAGTATATTCCCTAAATCTCTTCGGAGATACCTTAACGTTACACTCCTTCACGTTACCCAATGCATTGGAGAGCTATATCGGGCTCACCCACCCTTAGTTTATCACAGAACCACCCGTCTCCATAATAATGCCCAAGAACCTCAACATAATCGTATCACATAAAACATGCATAAAGGAAACATAACATTTCCACCTTTCAATCACAAGATATCAATACAACACATTGATATAAAAACATTATAAAAACCATTTTCAATACCAAAATAAAAGAAAAGTAAAACGTGGTATTTATTTTTCTTTTAAAAAAGGTATTTCTTGTAGAGGAAGCCGAAACTCAAATAATGGTCACGGCGGCGGAGAAGTCGTTGTCACCGCATACGTACGACAAAAACATTCCCTTTTGTCATTTAGTAAAACACTTCATATAAAAAGATTCCTTTTGGATAAATGTAAAGGTCAAAGGGGTTTATACACCGTATAAAAGAAGGTTGTGTATAAAACAAAATATGCCTCAATGAAAGGAGATTGAGATGAAGTCCCATACCTCGAGTCTGACATGACTCGGTCGTTCTTTAATCTCCTGAATAATAAACTTGAGTTAATTTATACTTGTTTAAGAACCTTTTTCAAGTTCATTCTTTCTTTTATATCACTTATTGCCATTTCATGAACACTATGTAATTACTTCAGTTAATAATGATCGTTTTAACGATCATTGGTACTTGAGTCAAAAATAAACCCTTTATAATTACATGTTGTTCATGTATCCATTATATCCAGAATTATAAACATTATGTATATATCATATATATCCAGTATATATGTGCATTTATAATATTACATAATCATTTAGAGGTAAGAAATGGAATGCACCGTTCATGGAGATGGTAAGTCGTACGTACGCATGAATGCTACTTTTATTTCTACTTCGTATTTTATAGAATGGAATCATAATTATATAAAGGTATATTATAATTCTAGTATAATATCATATATAATATCATAGTTACATCATTTATACGTCCCACATATTGTATTTAACGAATCAAACCACTTTCAGGGGGCGGTAGTCCGCACTTCCTTAAATAAAGATATCGCGTTTACCCATAATGGAAACCAAAAAGGTATTACCAAAATGAAAAATACAGAATCTTAAGGAAAACATAAACATATTATATATCATATATAAATATAGTGACATCTTAATGGCCACCTTTGAAGGTGTTAAAAGAATGTTGAACAATCATCGTTTCGGGAGGCATAAATTCACCATCCACGGAAACAGTATGTCCTTTAACCATTAGATGTAGGTGTGTGTAAGTGTAGCTTGAATCCTTCTTATAACAACATCCTACTATACTGAGGATACTGGATTTGTTACAAAATAAATGAATAAAAAGAGTTTAGGGGGTTGGAGAAGAAAAATAAAACCAAAGGACTCAAAAGAAGACATTACCTTAAAATCGGGTAACTCTGTTAGATTTGAGCTCAAAGGATTACTTGGGAAGACTTCTTCCCAAAGTGAGGCTTCAAGGAGTAATAGATGGATGTGGAGAGCCAAAATGGTCAGGGGTTGGCCGAGCCAAAAGCTTTGGGAGTGTGGGTAAGGAGGTAGATGTGGGGGCCTTTTATAAGAGGAGAGGAGGGGCACTCTTGTAAAGTTACAAAATGTTACTTTATTTTCAAAAGATTTTCGGATTTTAAAGGTCCCACATTGATTTATTTCTAGGATAAGGTGATAAGGGTTCGAAATCCACTCATCCAATTGGTTTTGGACATGTTTAGGTCTTAGATATTACATTATCTTTCCATTTTATTTAAATCGTTAAATAATGAGGTCATCGCTGCATCATCATGATGTCATAAATAATTTAATTTATTTAAAGTATAAAAATTATAAAAAAAATACTATGATATATGAAATCTTTTTATATTTCTAATTACTATTTATAATCAAAAATATTATCTTTATAACCCCATGTAAAATTTTTTTTAGTAAAACATCTCATGTTTGTGTCATTTTTACTTTTACATTAAATAAAAAGTTATTTATGTCATTTCCCAACCGAAGTGGCTTCATGGGGTCCCCAAGTTGACCCATGGATTTTCTTGGTCGGACATGACACATCCAATGAGGGTAGGACATGTGTCTAGGTCATTTTATTTTATTAAAACATTATTCTTACCTTAAACTACACTAATTACCTCTAATCGCGATTAAGAACTTAGGAGTTACAATCCACCAAAAAATTATTTTAATCTCATTGAACCAAAATTTACTTCTTAATGACAACTATTTATGTCGGATTTTTGAAATTCAAAACACAGAAGTGGTAAAATTTTATTTAAACGAAAAATCAGTTTTTATAAGTACCACTTAGTGGTTTCACTATTCATCAAAAACTGAAGTTTTTCAGAAAAATACCAAAATTTACCCTAAGCTATATTTGATATTCCGAATTCAAAAATGAAGTCTATTTTAAAAAATTCAAAACATATAAGTCACATTAATTAATTTAATAATTGATTCCCGCTGTCATGACAAATAGCTTGTTTTTATGAAAGAATAATTATCAAATGATTGACACTAGTTTAAGTCCGATTTCAAAGTGAAATTAATTCCAACAACCACTATTGGATTTAATGGTAAAAATATTTTCTAATTTCACTTTAAAACAAATTAAAAATATAATCTATCCATATAATTAAATTAAATGAAAAAGCAGTTTTGATGTAAAATGCAGTACTTTTCACTATTCATTAAAAAAGAACATTGTCAGAAAAATACAAAAAATTTATCCAATGTAAATATAAATTTCCCAATCATAATGAATATGTTTATTTTGAAAAATATATATTATAAAATTGTCAAAAGTTTGATTTGAAAAGGGTTTTCCATCAAAAGGCAGTAAAACAATGTTTTAAGAATATTAGTGTCTTTTATGCTTAAGATTGTATTTATTTTCATTTTAAGCCTCTAAAACACTATCTTAATCATTAATAGACATAGATAAAAATATCTATTATTCATTACTTACTTGGGATGTTACACCCAAACCTAGTTTCCAAAACCCAGTTTCTTCAACTATTAAATTGGAATAACTCATAATCAAAAACATCTTGAAAGATCAATCAATTTAGTGTTTTTGGTAGACTAGATACTTGTATGTTACTTGTATTACATTCTAATAAACAAATTAAAACATTTTGTTTCAAGAATTACTTTATTCCATATAGTGTATCCCTTCATATAATTCATATTAAACATAATGGAATCCTATGTAAAGGAAACAAATTAAAGGGGAACTAAAATTATCAATATGGGTAAAGTAAAATGGAATTAATAATAAAGCATTGAGAATAATCAATACAGAGAGGTAAATAACTTAACACACATGGAATTTAATCAATAAATCGATAAAAAATGGTGTAAAAAATATGGCATATAATATAATAGAAAAAATACATTTAACCAACATCATGACTATCATTATTTGATAAGGAATAATCAATATGGAAAGGTAAATAATTGAACACACATTCCATTTAATTAACAATATTAGGAATAATCAATGTGAAAAGGTAAATAACTGAACATGCATGACATTTAATCAATAATATGAGAATAAAATTTGTCCATATATTATTTCATAGTGAAAATATCATGGATAATAATAAATGAATTCTGAATATAAGAAATGGTTAATTATTTAATGTTAGTTTCGCAGTCACATGATACCTTTACCTTCAAGATATATTATAACGCCTAAATATTTTAAGGTATATCTCTTTTAAAATTTAACATATTCCATAGTTTATGTTTCACGCAACACTAAGTATAAAACTATAATATGATATTAAATTTGATCGTTTGAATAGTAATGTGACCATTAGTAGTAGCAAAATGAACAATTGAATACTATATTTACTTATGAATGTACAAATAAAATCATGGTATCTTATTAATGAAAATATAGTATATTTAAACCATGGAATAAGTAAATTAATGTTTTATAATTGATAAATTGAGTGTTTATATTTTTGTGAAACATAAATGTTTATTTACAATTTTAAAATTAAAATAATGATTAAATATAATACAATTTTTCATAAAATATATTCAAAATTGATATTTTTTTCATATGATTTTTAGAAAATTTTATGAGACCTTAATTAATTTTTCAATGTTCCATAAAATCAGTTGTAATTTAAAAATTATTTTTTTTTCTAATAATTGATTATTTCAATTAAAAATATATTTTTCATATTTAGAAAATTATTTTAATCAAATGGAGTCAATTATTGAATTATACATGCCTATAAATGGTTAGGGTGAATTTCTAATATTTTTCTAAAATAGATGATTTTTTAGTGAATAGTGAAATACACCAATTTATGGTATTTAAAATTATAAGTAAATAAATAAATTATTGGGTCATGGATGATCAATCGATGAGGTAATAAACCATTTTTTCTAACTTAGATGCACTATTTAATGTATATAGTCACATTGACCAACACTATTCAAAGTGTTGAGAAAAAATAATAAACTACTAAATAAAATAATTGAAAAACAACCCTCTCCTCCACTATAAATACCACTCCTTCACCTCACACCTATACATAGTTGATTATTTATTATATTATTACCATTTTTTTCCTAATCCTCTCACCTACATTATTTTCCTTCTGGTGTCACCAAAAAACAATTTCTATGTTCCTTTAGAAGGTTCTCAAGGAGGTGACAATCAAGACGTAAAACATTCTCTCTATCTCTCTATCATTCTCGTTGTTTGTATATCTCTCTCTCTCTTTTAACTTATTCTATTTTCTTATCCTTCCATCACCTCACATTTACAATGTATTGTAATAGTGGTTTCCCTAGACCCAACATGAAGAGTAATTTTTATTACCATATCATGTATACAGGGAGATATGCATGATGTATTCATACCATTATAGTGTATAATTTTCTACATCTACTATTAAAATGAACATTTCCATAGATTAATTGTTGTGTCAAAATGTTATAGTAGATCTTGAGATGTAATGAGAACCTGACAATACTATGAATTTAATATTAAATAAAACTGTTATGGTCTAGATATATCATACTGACTAGACAAAGTTGATTTATGACTATCATGTGTTGGGGGATAATAATTTTTAATACTTATTCTTATGAAGTTATCACATGGTGATCTCTGGTACTCAGATCATGTGGAAAGACCCTCTAATAAGAACCCCACATGTTTTAGGTGTCATTGGTTGATCCTATCTACAAACATGTGTATTGGTCTCCATAATTGAGATCATTAACAATGTGTTTCATTTGATCATGTACATTGATGCAAGGAAAACATCTTGATAATGAAATCATGGCAAGGAAGGTTTTTTTGGTGCATCATTGTTGGTTTTAAATTGGTTGAATGGTCAAGAAAATATTTTTATCTTCTAGGATAATGAAGTAATATATCTTGTGTGATGTCAATAAAGATGGCAGTACCTTCATAATACCATGGCCATGAATTTTTAGGGTAAATATGTATAGTCATATAAACAAACAATAACGAATGAAAGGGTGATGACACATGTGCGTGTCCTGATATATCACATATTAAAAAAATTTACTATATTACACAATTCATGTTCATAGGTGGGTTTTATTGGCTATGAATATCCTTATCTATTTATGGTCCTTGATGGGTTTCTATAATCCTCTATTAGTATTTGAATGGTATTAACTAACATCGAGATAAAGGCCAAAATAGAAACACACAGTAGTTTATTCAAGAATCCACCGTATTCAGTTGGATAGCTATATAGGCCATAGTGGGCCCAACCACTAGGGTCCTGGTTTTTTCGAATGATACACGATTAAAAAAGGAATAAATAAGTTCAAATTATTAATGTTAAGAATAATTTGCATTAAATTAATTTATTATATGTATTTACAATTTTTAAAGTAAATTCATGGAAAATATTATTTGAACGGATATTAGTTTTAGATATTCAAGGTTCATTGAATATTTTCTGAAACTTTGAGTGGAGTAAATGACTCTAGTATTATCATGTAATATATTTATTATATTAAAAGATGGTGATAATAAAATGAATGATATTTATGAATTAGTATAGTAGTGATCAAATAGTTTATATAAAGTGTGTTTATTATTCAGTGGCCAAGGAGGCAATTTTGGTTAATTAAAAAAACACTATAAGTAGAGGAGGAGAGGCTCTCGCCAAATACTATTCACTGATCAATGGTAAGAGACACTCTCTCTATTCTTCTTTTTCCCAATTTAAAGATAGTTGAGATCTTGATACAAGTGATCGGATCAAGATCTCCCTCATTAATGGCATGAAAGGAGATGCAGTGATCATTACAGTGTTGAAGGAATCATCATATCTTCACGCTAGCACCTAAATTTTGATGATTGGCACTCTTGTAGTTTCTTGAAGAGCATGTGGATATTCTAGAGGAATTCAGATTAATTTTTTTCAATCATTGATCACCAATGAAGATAAAATTTATATCACTTCTTTGGTTTGAACCATGTATTTATGGTTTTATTTTTGTGCCTAAATTGTTTTGAGAAAGATCTTTAAGTGGTAATCAGGCTGTATTTTGCTGACGATGATATGTTCATGTTGATAATCAGTGGAAAATTTTTCATATACCATATTCAAAGATTTAATAGAACACTCAGAAACTTTAATATTCATTAGATTGATGTGTGGTGATTTTAAGTTAAAAAAATTTACTTTTTAATAAATTCCATAAAGGGCATTGTTTTGGTCCTAATGTCATAGATAGTAAGTAAATATGACATCAGATGGGTAAGTTATGACCATCCAAATTTTTAAATGTGGATTGGAACAATTTTTAGTGGGTATTATTTTTCAAGAACATATACATATGTTTATATTTATATATGTGTGTGTGTGTTATTAAAATACCAAAAGATATTTTTTCAAAAACAATTGTGGTGAACATCATAATTCCAGCCAGTAATGGTTTGAATATTGTTTTCCAATGATGTGAAATGATAAATATTATATTTTTATTATTTTATTATTATTATCAAAATTATAAATGATGGAAAGAATAAAAAATATAATAATACATCTTTTTTGTTGGGTGGATGGATTTTTAGAGCAATTATGTAAACGAAACAAATAAAAAAATTAAAATCCTTCTTTGGAGGGATTGTAGGATTTACATGTAAAAGGTCATTTTTAATATATAGAGGTGTTTTCCAAAAGTGGGGCCAATTATTTCCTATATTGGCTCTATGTATCCTCCCTCTCCTACTTGGGAGAACATGACACCCCTCCACCTTCGACCTCGCTGGTCGGCCCCAAAAGAGTCAGCTCTTCCCTTTCTGGCCAAGGCCTTCCACACCCCTCCCAGTAAGCACATCCTCTCCCCGTACCAAATTACAACCATAGTCAAACCATCACTAGTTTTGTGAAAACACATCGTAGAGATAAAATCCTGCCACATGCACCTTTTCATTGATTTACTTATGAAATTTGTTCGTGATCCTCTCCCTTTGTGGTCTCCCCTCCACTGCACCACCAGATCTGGTCACCAACCACTGACTGCCACTGCACCTTGCCACTAGACCACCTAGGATAAACACCAACTGACACTGATTATCCTTTTTTTCTACCTTCTCTACATGACTCCATTGTCGTCTTGTTGCGTTCAGGCTAGACCCCAGCTAGATTGGCTTCGCCCTCAGTCAGGAGACCACACCGCCCTTTGTTAGGAGATCATATCGATCAATGGTTATTCTCTCAGCTAGAAACTAATCTTCACAATGAGGTCACATCCAACCTCCTTTTAGAGACCCCTATTCATGGAAACCTTCCCCAACCCATAAATTTTTGACCTTTTTTGGGTTCATTTTATCTGAAGTTAGTCTATATTGGGTTTGTGTAGGTCTTCCTAGCTCGAAACGGGTATTTATGGGCCCACCCAACATAGAACACCCTTGTACCGGGTCCACATGACTCTAAATGGGATTGAACAGGTTGAGACTTACCCAAAATTAGCCTAACCCATGGTTTTCAGAGCCCATTTAATTTTTTAATAATAAAAATCTAAATAAATATTTTAATTTATTTTTGAATATAAATAAAAATAATTGAATATTAATTTTTGGATGAAAAATTAATTTTATTGATGTGGGTTATAAAAATTAATTTTTTTTAAAATGAAATTAATTAATTAATGTATTTTTTGGTTTTAAATTAAATTAATTAATCGGATCGAATGAAAAAAATTATTGAATTTAAATAACAGTGAATTTTAATTTGTTAGTATGCCCTCTGAAAATAATTTTATTTATGATTATTTTTATTTGTGAATTTAATATTTAATATTAGATTTTTATCCATTTAATCATTTCATGAGTAGTGGACCGACCAATGAATATGTGGTTTCTATTCATTTATTTATTAAATTCTTGCAATGGTGTTTTGTTATATTTAGTTAATTGAAAGATGATATTCATGTCCTCTAAGAGTTATTATTTGTATAAGGGAATGCATGCCCAATTCTTAGTTATATTTTTTACTCCTCATACTTCCTTTCCTATGTGTGATTATTTTTGTATACAGACGAAGATGATCAATGACATACATCACACTATGTTATGGTGAGGCAGTATACCTGAGTTTTATGTATTGGATGGGAAGGCATTGTATCTCAAGTTACAAGTGACATCACTCAAGGTATTACCCCTAGGGTCTAGTTTGACCCATTATTCACTCAATAGATCAACCATTGGTATCATATTACTGTTACCTTATTATTTTTTTCACGGTTTATTATTTTGTGTTTGTGTAGTTTATACACATTCGCATTGAATAATAAACAATAATTATCATATAAAATGATAATGGGACACAATGTATAATTTCTATTTTATGGTGTGTTTTTAGTTTGATCACATAGTACATGTATATTAGATTTAAAAATATGTCATTTCATCATTTAAAAATAGTAAAATCATAAATGAAATTTGAAGTTGTATTCACCTTCAATTATTTTAATTAAATAAATTGTTCAGGGTTCTTAGACAGTTATAGCTGAGGGTGCATCTTACTATTGAGGAGTTACTATGATAGTGATGGATTGAATTAACATAGTTTTTAGTAAGTATTATCCATATCTATATTTATATTATTTTATAATAAGGCATTGAGTAAATCATGTGATGATTTTAGAAGTCGGGACATCACTCAACAGATCAAGGAACTGTGAGTTAATATGATTTTCCAGTCAAACCCCTACCTTGGACCCTCTGAGTAGTGTCATAGCCCCAAAATGTAAACTATGATGGGTGGTTTAAGGATCATTTATTCTAGGAAACTCAAGAAACATATTATTCAAATTGTTTTATAGATTGTTCCTCGAATTTGATAAAAATAGTGGGTGATTATCAATTATTTAACTAATTAATTAATTAATCAAAATTTCTAAATTAGTAATGAAGATAAATGTACAGTCTACTGGAAAAATATTTTTATAAAAAATGTAAAGTAATAACATAATAAATATTATGATATCTATTAGAAAATGTAAATTCCAAAATAGGAATGATATTTCATGAGTAGTATAGGCACTTGCACAAAATACTATGATATTGGAAATTCTTGGTTTCCGTGTCCCTAATACCTATTAGTCCCCCTCAAGAAGAGATGATGTGTAAAAATTCTTATAGGAGACTCTTATATAATGAATATGATGGTAATTTCATTATATTTTCATCAAAATTTGATTTTAGTAGTGATCACTACATTAGAACATGGATTATATAACATGTAGTCACATTTCCGAGACGTTTTCAAGGATAAAGTGAAGCAAGATAAGAATAAAGTGATGATTACACTAGATAAGTTTAAATTGGAATACATATAATGATCTTTCAGTATATACCTTTCTCATATTATTTTCACCAATTTAATCTAGTCTCATTTTGTGTTACTAAATGAACAGTATTGATTAAACACTTCAATACACTTTTAGGTAAGGTTATTCATGTAAATGAATATTGAAAATAATGTTTCATATTTGGATCTTATGGTGAAAAAATTGAATTAAAAGGTGAAAAGGACAACAGAATGTGTTATTCCATTGGAAAATTCATAATTCCATTCAATGAAAGAAGTGTTAATAGAAGGTTATTTTAATTTTCATATCATAAAATGTTTTTATAGAAATTTAATCATAATAAAATGAACTAAACAAGTATTTTATCACTTCCTATTTTGGTATATTCATCAATTAAACATGTAATGTTTTGATCATACCTCTTGGGTATTAATTATAATATTCCATTTACATATGTGTATTAAAATAAAGTAACTAATTAAATATTGAACATTACTAGAAGTAAGGTGTATTCTCCTAGCATCTGAGAAAAGGTGACTCTTAAGTAAACCATGATAAGTACCTGACTTCTATATTTCAAAGTGAATTATTCTTCTAAAACTACTATTGGGTATAACCAAAACTTTTATCTCATGTGTCATTAGGTACATGGAGACTTTATTCCATGACTAGGAATGAATGTTGTATGTGGTGTTTAATACTCAATAGATTGTTCAATAATACTTAAATCTTATGAAATAAATGATGAATATAATATTGGAAACTTATTTACCCCATTGTGGAAAAATAAATCTCCATTAATAAAAACTAAAGTGGACATCAAGGATATACATGGTATGGTATTTAGTCTCATCTAATCTAAACCCCTTACATATTATCAATGTATATACTTAGTTTGGGATAGAAGATCCTTTACAAATAATTTTAAGATGTAAATATTTCAGATTTATTTCAACAAGAGAGTGTGAGATTTTCCGTTTTTAAGCTAGTAATAAATATACTTCATATGATTCCATTAATATCTTGTAGAATTTAATGTTAATTATATGCATGGTCAAAGTCTACGAGTAGCTTTGATCCAACAAGCCGAATAATATCTTTACCAAGAAATCAATGATCAATATAATGTAGTGTGGAGTAATTCATAAATACACATTACCATATCTACATAACAACCTTTATGTTAATTAGGATTATAATTGTCAAATTCCTACATGTTAATATTGATAAAAAAATGTACCATGGAGAAATTCCTAAAAAAAATTAATATATCATATTTTTAATGTATAGAGTATCAATGTATCAACTTTTGGAAGCTTCCTTTATATTTCAAGATGTTACTTGGATATAAAAGTGATATCCTATAACCATATTCCAAATATTATGAAAAAATTGATATCATATGAGTCATAGTATGATTTACATCTATTATGTCATAAGGACATGTGTTTTGATTCAATGATTTAGTTATGATATGAACAATCTTGCAACCATAAAAACACAATGTGCATATAATATAATAATCCTAAAATTTAATAGGATATTAAAGAAATACATATTATAGATATGTTTTAGTCATTAAACAGACTAAATTTATATGAATGGGTGAAAATATCTATTAGATATGGGGAGCCATGTTGACTTGGGTTTATTGAATTACATGGATGCACATATAGTTGGTATAGGAACTTGTTCTACAAAGGCATGTGGAGCTGGAATGTTCTAGAGAAACATATTGTGTAGGAAGGTTAAAACCATGGTGATGGTTTTATATTCACCATATTCATTTATCCATTATTTACTACGAATAATAATTCTTACAATTAATAAGTATATGGGAATTTTCTATGATTGAAAATATCAATTGAAATTCAATAATAGAACCTGTGTATCTGAGTGAAAATTGGGTGTTTATTTTGAATACTACATTTTGTATTCAAGTGAAATGATTCATGGGTGGTACTATTGTGGTGCCAATAATTTTATATTTGTATCACAATGTCATTATTCCTTGATCCATTATAATTTTACTTATCATTGCTAATTCATATGATAATTTTATTGAGAATTGGATCTCATGACCACCAACTATGGGAGGTGTGTACATGATGCAACTAGAAAGGCTTTTTCACACCCCAAATTGATAATATAGGTTGATATTTATAGAAATCCAATTTAGTATTGAAATAATCAATAAGAGGATAGAATATTCAATTAGAATGAGTTTTTTCCATGTATCTACTATATGTTAGTGGGAGAACCAATTTATTCCATGTAAAATATATTTGGCAATATATGGAAAACACATATTGGTCCTATAAATAGTTAAGATAAGGACTAATGTACTTATCTAATGAGAAAATTAAATTTGAAACCAATATTCTTGAGAACATGATCTAATTAGGTATATCTAAAGTTTTCTTAGAGGTAATAAATCATACATATACTAACACGGCATTGAAAAATACAAACTTGAACAATTCAGTAGAAATTTTTTCCAATTTCACATGTCATTAATCTCTCTAAGTTGACATGTCCATGATATCGGAGGATATTAACATGGAGATTTTAATTCTATGAACTTAGTGATGGATCAATCAAGTACGTCATGATATGCACAAGAATTGATGTTTTAAAGATACACTTTATAGTAGTAATGTACAAATTTTACCCAAGATAGTTACTAGGGAAGTAGTCTGAGCTATCCATTTTCATCTAATAAAGTATAAAGGATGTGTACCTTATAAGTGGGAATGTAATATTATTATTTTTTAGGGGTTAAAACTAGGTTTTATATAATATCCTTGTGATCTAGTATTGCAGATATACTTTGTTAATGAGTGATCCAATATCATTCAAGCCATTGGCAGCAATACCTACAAATAATGAGTACTTTAGAGCTTCTAAGGTAGATAAGAAGTGGTAAAATGCAATGACTATTTCTAGTTCTTGTAATCACACTTTGTAAGTACAATATTATCATAATTTGTATAATGATATTCTTACTAGAAAATATTTCAATATATGATAGTGGAAAAAAGGGATATACTTTGGGATACCATCTCTTGAGAAGATTTACTTCTGGATACAAAGTCACATATAGTAGAATTTGCATAAGGATAAAATGTGGAAAACCTAGAAACTAAATCCATTTCTCTGAAAAAATATGATCTTATTCATGTGAGCGATAAAAAGGTCAGTTAGAAAGTTGTATCTAGTAAATGTGGGAGTGTTTTAATAGTTGGTACCCTAGAACCAACTTGAAAAATATATTTTTTTACCATATCATGTTTATAGTGGGATATGCATGAAATATTATTACCATTATAATGTATACATTTCCGTATCCACTTTTTAAATGGTAATTTCCATAGATTAATTTTCATAACAAATGGTTATATCAAATCCCAGGCAATAATGAGAAACTTTGGGTACTATGATATTAAATATAAACAAAGTTCATATGGTCTAGATACATCATACGAACTGGTCATGGGTTATCTTTGACTATCATTTGTTGGATGATCTTAATCAATGAGGCTTCTTATCATGATGTTCACATATGGTAATCTCTTGTAGTGAGATCATGATGACAGACCCATTAATAGTAACACCACATGCTTCAAGTCTCATTGGTTGTTCCAAACTATGGACACATGTATTGGTCTCTAGACTTTATATCATTATCAATGTGTTTCATTTCATCATTTACATTGATGAAAGAAAAAATAATAATTAAAATGAAATCCTAGAGAGGTAGCTTGTTTTGGGTGTTTCATCAATTTTATGACATTTTTTGAACGATCAAGAAATGATTTTTCACTTATAGGTTAAGTAATTATTTTATCTCATGACATGTTAATAAGGATGGAGGTCCTTTAATAATTTCATGGGCATGGCAGTAGAGGGTAAATCTATCCAGTTATATTAACAAAAAATAAAGAAACAATGGAAGATGACATTGGTGTGTGTCCTGATTTATTAGATATTTAAGAGAAAGTGATTATATTACATATTTCTTGTTCATAGGTTGGGTGTTGTTGATTTGACTATCCTCATCCCTTTAGGGGATATGATGGGTTTCTAGGCTTCACTCATGGTCATTGAATGGTATTCACTATTATCGACATTAGGGCCTAGATGATCACACACAATAGTGTATTCAAGAATCTACAAAAATTCAGTAGGATTGGTATATAGGACATGGTGGTCCCCACCACTAGGGTCCTGGTTTTTTCCAAGGATGTTAAATCACCAAATGAATAAATAAATTCATCTTATTGAATTTAATAATAATTGGAATTGAATTTATTTATTATATTTATATAAATGTTTTAAATAAAATAATTGGGAAATATTATATATATGAATATTAGTTTAAAATATTCATGGTTAATTTAATATTTGTAGGAACAATGAGTCGAGTTAATGACTTAGGTATTATCACATAATATATTTTTTATATTTCTTGAAGGTGATAATAATATAAATGATATTTATGAATCATTATAGTAGTAATAATATAATTTATATATAATGTGTTAATTATTCAAAGTTTGGTGAGGTAATTTCATGTAATTTTATAACACACTATAAATTGAAAAGCATAGGCTCTCCCTAAATACTATTCACACCATAATGGTGAGAGACTCTCTCTCTTGTTTTATCTCCTAATTTATAAAGATAAAATATCTTGTTCCATGTAATTTGGTCGAGAAATATCTCATGAATAGAAATAAATATGATGCGGTGATCATGGAATCATTGAAAGTGTCGTCAGATCTAAGTGTTATCACCTAGATTTCAATGATCATAACTCATGCAGTTTCTTGATGTCTATGTGGATAATATAGAGGAATTATGTGTCAAAATCATTGAAAAGTGATCACCAATGATGATCAAACATCATGCTTGAATTTCAAATTGAACTAAGTTTTTACTGCCTTATAGTTTTTTTAATTCCTTATTTGAGATCCTCAAGACATAATCAGTGTTTCCTTTCATTGAAAATGATGTGTTCATATCAATTATTAGTGGAAAAAAATTCAAATTTCATTTTTGGGGTGCCCAATGTGCCCCTGGTACCATCAAAAAAGTGAAATGATAACTCCAATGTCATGTATATACAGAATTTGAAATATGTTAATGGTATATTTACCATCTATTATCTTCACTTGTCCTTTTATTCTAAAAACTAAAACATTGTCATTAAGGTATTGATTTACCACCTTCGTGGACAATG
This sequence comes from Viscum album, assembly GCA_963277665.1. Taxonomy (NCBI): domain Eukaryota; kingdom Viridiplantae; phylum Streptophyta; class Magnoliopsida; order Santalales; family Viscaceae; genus Viscum; species Viscum album. The sequence goes on from OY728147.1 coordinate 761,338,945, forward strand.
GGTTTTCATTTTTCAATTCCTCCCTCAAGACAGGTCATAAAACCATTTTAATGGTTAAACTAAACATTTAAATATGTAATAAAACTTATTTGATGTTCTAGAATCAGTATATATGCATTATATTAATTAAGTATAAAAAATAGTTTATGTTGATTGAAAAAAATCAAAAATTTCTTAATTGTTATCATTAACGCTTTATCTATTTAATTATCCTCATATCTAAATATATATATATATATAATACCATTAAATATCCTATAATTTCATTAATAACTTCTAATTTCAATTCTAGAGAACTATTTACATTTTAAATGATCTTTCTTACATGTATGCAAGAGAACCAATCATGAAAAATAAGGAAATGAACACTCCCAAACGATGGAATTGAATCTTATAACTCATAAAAATGGGAATAAATGTAGTTGATAAAATAATAATAAATCAAATACACAATTAATTGGTTATCAATTAAATTATTATTGAATATAATTTAATTTTAAATTAAATTAAGTACAAGTAAATAAAACTTTCATACATATTGTAGGGGTTTTCTCAACTCATCATTATTTCTTTGAGATAGGCCTTATTCACTTGTATTTATTATGTATGGTGTATGTATACATCCCTTTGATGTATTATATCATGTATATATATATTTTAATGGTATTCCATGTTTCATTTGATGATAATTAATTTTATGGGTCATACGGTTTGACTATTTGCAAAGTGGTAAGGGGTTCTCCCTAAACATTCATTTTTTATTCGGGTTTGACATTCTCTCTCTTTTCCCCATTGTAATTATTTATTCTTCTTATTTACTCCTCCGTCATTATTTGATTATGTTTCAAAAATGTTTACCTAGCTCAATTATACTTCATTTTATGGGTAAATACATGTTATATAATTTTTCCTTCCCAATTGTTCTAAAATGGACATCCTGATTAAAGGAAACATCCCAATTTCTTACACATTTTCAAGTATCATCCTTAATGTATTTTAAGACATAATTATTTTTCAAAAATCACACTTTTTATACTGAAAAACTATCTCTATTAATTTTTGGTTTTATACAAACAATTATGACTTTTTCCATTTTAATGACTCTTATAATTTATCTTAAACCACACTAAAGTGGCCCATTTTTAATGTTTCTTAATAACCCTGTTAACATGTTTTCACATCAATTGGAATTCTTTTGTGCCTCAAAAATAATTTCATTGTCCTTAACTTTTATTTTATTAGATATACATGTTTACAATCTAATTTTATGTAAAATAGAAATTATGTTTCCAGAAAAACACTTCTCTATAAAGTAAAAATAGTATTTCTTCCATGAATTCCTCAATATTTTATAAGTGTATTTTCTTGAATTTTATCACCCAATGTTGAATATTATGATTAATTATAATTGATATTATATTATATCATCTACCGTATTCTATTAAATGGTTTGTGATCAATTTGACTGTGGATATGCTATATTGATAACATTAACCATATTACTCATAATGGATAGAGATTATGTTTACAGATTAGGGAAAGTTCTTTACATTTCATGTGTATATGTTTCTTATGTTTCAAACCACTAATATTAGTAATAAATTGTATTTATTAAGTGATTTTTTTGGCCTTATGTGTCTTATATATTCATCGGTAGGTCACACGAGATAAACCAGATTGGGATTTGGCCAAGGCCTTACCCATTTATTTTTAGATGTCTTTTCCAAGGCCTCTGCGGTATGTTTTAGATGTAAAAAATTCTATATTCCATAATTATGATATTTTTAATTGATATTCCATGTGATTATTTTACTAATATAATATCCATGGTTATATTTAATTCTCATGTGATTATTTATAAGGAAAAATTTAATCAGCTATTATTCCTACCATATTATGCTCATGATTATGATTTAATGGAATGTGATTTTATTTATTCAACTTTTATTATTGTTTGCCTTCATTTTTTATATATTATTATGTATTTTATTCCCTTAATAATATTCTGATATCACCCCATTATTATGTTTTATTTTCTCTACCAGACATAATGGTGTATATTATGAATGACTTGCATGGATAATCTAGGATTTTATGAGTGTTTCCAATGGATTTTATACATTGTATTTAATTTCAAGTTGTATTTTAATACTTATGTTAGTATCTATTTTTGATAAGATACTTAACTATTCAGTCCATTTGGATGTTAATTCTTGTCCATTGTACGAATGTAATAATGTGGGAACCTGCTCTGTGATACTAGGGTCAGGGTATTTAATGTTTTTATCAGAGAATGTATAGAAGAAACCTTGGAAACAAGATATGGGAAAAAATATTATGGAATATAACCCTAAGATATAATTTTAGGATAATCATAAAAGAAAATACTAGAATTTTGGTGAGGTAGAGTTTATGCGGGTTCTCTAAGAAATGAATCCATGTTTGAATACTACAAGTAGATGTGGTTTTGGAACAATGTGCATATGGGTAACTACTCTTACAAGGTGTCTTTAACATGACTTTACATAACCCGGTACATGAAAATGTTCCTTAATTCACACTTTTTTTGACCCTCTAGGGGTATATGCTTAACATAATTCTTGTTTTCTTTACAAAACATTATGAAGGATTTAAAAGTAATTATATCCCCAAAGAAAAAATGTTTATTATTATGAGATTAGATATACATTAATATTCAATTTATGTTAAATATTTTTCTTGAAATAAATTAAGAATAATGATTCATAACCTAATTTAGTTTATTCCATTATTTAGAAATGGAACGTAGAGGAAGGAATGGGAACTGTATCAATGCATGTATCCCATGTTGGATTCCCAACTATGTAAGATAATGATGTGGGAGATGGAATTATAACTAGTGCTAAAAACATATAACTATATTAGGATAAATGAATGGGGTTACAGTCAATAACCTTACACTCATGGAGTAGCATGATCTGTAACATGGTAGAACAATTTTATACCACTTTATGTGACAAAAAACTCCATCATTTAGTTGGACTAAAAACCAATTTATAATTTAGAAATGGATAATTTCATTAGAGAGGTTATTTCTCTCATTGGGATGTAATGAAAGGGAGAAAGTTATCAAGTTAGTTTATCATATTCAAAGATATGTTGATCAATAAGGGTCATTGATTCAAAAAAAGGATGAAGAATAAATTTCTATTATGGAATGGAAGGATTTCAAGGAAATTTTAGTAGAATATTATTTCCCTCGGGAATAGAGAAAGAATATGGAGAGAAAATTCTTGTATTTGAGACAAAAAGAGGATGCAATTTATTCATGTATGAATCCAAATTTACAAGGTTATCAAGGCATTTTATGGATTATGTACATAATCCAAAGAGAAATATTGATCAATTATTAGATTGTTTAAATATATACATTCAAAGGGAACTCCTCTCCCAAATTTTCTCATTATACAAAGATGTAGTTTCATGTGCTATTAAGATAGAGAAATAGTTTCTTATATCTTATATATTTAAGTTAAATCAATATAAGAAGAGGGTGGAAGGTAAAATAATGTATAACGGGAATAAAAATGGAATTTTCCATAGTGTGATACTTTTGAATGGAAAAACCCTAGTTCTGAATTAAAAGAAAAAGGTGTTTTCTTCAAGTACGGAGAGAAAGGCCATCATGCTCATGAATTCAGTGGAATTAAATATTCTACAAATGTTTAATTATATAACTTCAGGGAGATGGGACACTATGAAAATTATTTTCTAAAGTGATAGGGAAACATGACTCCCAAAAGGCCACGAGAACATGGACAAGATTATGCAATCACAACAGCTGAGTTTGAAGTTCCTATTTATGTGTTGGAAGGTACATTAATCCTATATTCAAATTTATCTAGTGTTCTATTAGATTCTAGTTCCTCCCATTATTTTATATATTTCCAACTGTCATTAAAAATTATTGACTTCCCTTTTGATTTAATAAGGGAGTTGTTAGTAAAAAATCTTAAGGGTAGTCTCATTGAAACAAAAAATTATAGGTCATTCCCCTTTATGACATATAAACATGCCTTAGTTTACACCCTTATCATCTGACATATGTTTTTATTTGATATAATACTAAGTATGGAATGAATTTCAAAACATGATTCGAAAATATTTTTAAAGAATAAGTAAATTATGATTTGTATGGAAGATTTTCAATCCATTATATTTACAATTGAAGCCTCATCATATGATTATAATCTATATTCACCCCTAATGGATCTACTGAATGCAATTCATGGAGAGTAAGATAAACCATCATATTTGTATGAAAAATGAGATATAAAAATTGAGGATGTACTTTTTTTATAGAAATACATTGAATTATTTCTTGGGGAATCATCTAGAAATCCCACAGAGTGTGAATAAGAGTTTACCATTGATTTAATCTCCTTTTAAAGGCCAATATGAAATACTCCTTATAAAATACCCACTATGGAATTAATGGAGCTGATGAAACAACAATATGATTTGAGTAATAAGGGATTTATTCTCACAATAGTTTCTCTATGGGGTTCCCATGTTCTAGTTGTTATTAAGTAATATGGATTCATGGGACTATTCATTGACTATAGATAAATCAGTTCTATTACAATAAAGAACTTGTACCCTCTGCCTCACATTGATAATTAACTTTATTAACTTCATTGAGATAAATATTTTTTGAAGATTTACCTTCATTCAGGGTTTCATAAATTGAATTTAAATAAGGAATATATTCTAAAGTGGTAATTTTAAACAAGGTATAGACATTATGAGTTTACAATAATTCTATTTAGATTGACTAATTCACCCTCTATTTTTTGGGGTATAATGAATAGAGTATTCAAGGAATATCGTAATGAGTTTTTTTTATATATTGATAATATCTTGGTATAATAAAAAATATAAGAGAACTATGAGAACCACCTATGGAATGTCCTAAAGACTCTTAAAGGAAAATAGTTATATGGGAATTTTTTCATGTGTGAATTTTGGGATCAAACTGTTTCTTTTATTAGACATATTGTATCTGAGGATGGAATCTCAGTTTATCCTATGAATAAAACAAGAGTTCATGAATGGAATACACTAATAAACATAACTAAGGTTTGTATTTTCATTGGTTTAGTAGGTTTCTATCGATGTTTGGTTCATATTTTGTCTTGATTAGCTAACCTGTTAACCAAGATTACTCATAAAGGGGTTATGTTTATTTGGATAAAGGAATGTGAATAATTATTTAAAGAATTTAAGAGGATATTAGTTAATGATCTTATCTAGACACTACCAATGGGAAATGGTGGATTTTTTATTTATATTAATGAATCAAATAAAGGACTTGGCTATGTACATATAGAGAATGATATAGTTATTACTTATTTATCAAGTTAGTTAAAAATCATGATCAGTGTTATCCAACTTATGATCTTGAGTTACCAATTATAATATTTTCTCTGAAAATATGGATAAATTATCTCTATTGGGAAATATTTGAGGTATATAAATATTACAAGAGATTGAAATATATCATATCCCATAAAGAACTCATCATATGGCATATGCAATGGATCCAATTACTCAATGATTATAATTTACCAATAAACTACCACTTAGGGAAGGAAAATAAGGTAGTAGATGCTTTGATCAAGAAATATCATGGAGTTATAAACAAAATGAGGATTGATAAGGATCTTATGTATATATATCTACAAAATACGGATAAGGGAATTATCAAGGGATACAAAACATCACTAATTTTTCAAATGGTTTCCAAACTATATTTACTGGAAAGGGATAACATTTTTTAGTATAATGATTAGAATTGTCAATAGAAAATTTAAGCTATTAATGATGGGAAAATTCGTAGACTTTGTTTATGAGGATGGAATTTTGAAATTTTGGAATAAGATTTTTGTTCCCTATATACCTAAGATAAAAATGGAGTTATTTTATGATGTCCCTTGCCCAAATTTTTCTATACACCCTATCAACAGATAGATGTATAGATATTTGAAGAAGCATTCCTTTTGTGATAATAAGAAATAAGAAATTTATTATTATGTATCAAGATGTTTAGTCTGTCAATAGGTTATGGATGAAATAAAACATCCTAGAGGTTTCATGCAACCTCTACCTGTTCATACATGGAAATGGGAAGAAATTACTGGGGATTTTTCCACTATATTTCCAAATAATCCAAGAATGAATGATTCAATATGGATAATTGTTGATCAATATTTTAAATCAACACATTTCCTTAGTATATGGGAGGGTTTTCCACTGCATTTCTTTGTAAAATACTATATTAATGATGTTTTAATACATCATGGGGAACATATTTCAATTGTTTCTGATTAGTATCCAAAATTTACATCAAAATTCTATAAAAATATTCAGAATTATTTATACATTAAGGTTCTATTGAGAACTTCTTATCACCCTCAAACTGAGAGATAGTCTGAAAGGATAATCGAAACATTATGAGACATGATGAGATCATGCTCACATGACATTCCAGGTATGGGGGGTCATTATTTACTTATGGTATAATTTTCCTATAATAATTGTTTCCATTAGAGTATTAAAATTGAAATGTATGAAGAGTTATATGGAAATAGATTTCATACACCAACATTTTGGAATGATGTTGGTGAAAGGAAACTTGTAGTCCCATAAATTGTTGAGTAAATAACAACCAAGGTAATTTCTATTCAAGGACATATGAATGTATCTTAATGTAGGAAAAATAGTTATGTTTATTACTGGGGGAAGTAATTGGAGTTTAAAGTGGGAGATCATGTCTTCTTGATGGTATCTCTATGGAATAGTGTTATAAGATTTGAAAAGAAAAGGAATCAGATCCCTAGGTACAATGGAACTTTTTAAATTTTGTAGATAATTAGATTTGTGTATTATCTTTTGGAGACACCGAATAGCCTTTCTAATGTATACAATGTGTTCCACATCCCTTTTTTTGGGAATTAAATTCCATACCCAATGCATGTCCTCACTTATCAAGCAATAGAATTGAATCCCGATTTATCTTACTATGAAGAGCCTTTTAAGATTATAGAAACTACATAATAGATGTTGAGGCATTATATGGCTTACCTAGTAAGGGTACTTTGGAAAATCATAAATTTGAAGAGGTGATATGGGAACCAAGGGAAATTATGATGAATAATTACCCAAATCATTTTATTATTTGACATTATGGAAATTTCAAGGATGAATATTTTTGGATGAGGGGATAATGTAACACCCCATGATTTTATGGTATGTCTCATTTGAAATTTAGCATATTAGATGGAGTATATTTACACAATACCTACCTTAAAATCGAAATATACTATTAAATGTGACAATTAGAATAGTAATGTGACCATTAAGAAGAGTAATATGACCAATAGCATAGTAGGTTCACCATTGGAAGTATAAATAAAATTTTAATATCTTATGAAAAATATGGTATATTTATATCATGCAATAAGTAAATAAATGATTTAAATCTGGTAAATTAAGTGTTGATATTATTGTGAGGTTTAAATGTTTATTTATAATTTTATAATTAAAAAGATGATATAACAAAATATTTTTTTTCATGAAATATAATCATAAATTAATACTTTGTATTCTTATGGTTATAATATAATTTTATGATACCAAGATTATATTTTCAAACTATCATAAAATCTGTTGTAATTTTAAAATTGATATTTTTTTAATAAATGATGATTTCGATTAAAAATTAAATTTATGATATTTATAAAAAAAAATTGAAAATATGGAGTTCATTTTTGAATTTAACATGTTAAAAAATGGTCAGGGTGAATTTTTTGGATTTTTATAAAACAGTTGATTTTTTGTGAGTAGTTAAATATAGTAATTTATAGTATTTAACTTTAAAAGTAAAAAAACTGAATTATTGAGTCATGGATTATGTATGGATGAGGTAAGAACCTAGTAGGTCAGACTCACATGTACTAGTTACAAAATATTTTCACAAAAACCAACACAATTTATATTCTTGAGCTAAAATAATAAAATAATGAATTAAATAATAAATAACTACTTTTCTCCTCCAATATAAATACAACCCTTCATCACCCCTTCTATTCAAACCTCTAATTAATTTATTAATTCTTATATTTTACCCATTTACTATCCCATTCATCTTCAGCACATTATGGTATTTTGGGTCTCAAAAAAAGGCCATTTCAATATCCCCTAAGGAGGTTCTCAAGGAGGAAAAACTCAAGAGGTAAATCCTTCTATCTCTCTATCTCTTTCATTTTTTTGTTATCCTTACCTCACATCTCATGCCCGAAGTGACTTGATAAATAAATTATATTTTATGTACTGTAATTTTACTATTTTAATGGTATATCAACCATCAATTATCTTCTCTAAAATTATTATTCTAATAATGAAAACATCACCTGTGAGATGCTGATTTACAGCATTCATGGATGAAGAGTTTTTTTAATTTACGTTTTCAAGGAAATTCATAAAACCATTTTTATGGATAAATAATTAATTAATATATTTAATACAAATTATTTAATTCTCTAGAACTAGTATATATAAAAAATATTAATTTGTAAGGCAAAACTAGTTTGTGATGATGGAAAAAATTCCCAAATAATCCAAATGGATATCATTAACGCATAATATAATAAATCATAATAATATTTGTCAAATAATTATATATAATAACATTAAATATCTTTTATGTTTATTAATAAAATGTTGTTTTAATTCAGGTAACTATTTCTACTTTACATGACCTTTTTCACAGGTATATAAGTGAACCAATCATGAAAACCAAGGAATTGAAAAATATTGAACCAAAATATTTAATCTTATAACTCATCAAAAAGAATATAAATGAACTTAAGAAAATTAAACTAAAAAAATAAATGTTTATATATTTATTAATTAAATTATTAATGAATCTAATTTCATTTTCTTGGACATTAACTATAAGTGAAGAACACTTTTAGACATAAGGTTAGGGTTTTCTCATCTCACATTTATTTCTATTAGATTTCCTTATTCAACACTATTTATGGTGTGTGTTGTATTAATATTACCCTTTTATGTATAATATTATGACTATATTTATTTTTATTGAATTAAATGTTTCATTTAATGATCATTAATTTTATGGGGAATACAGTTTGACTGTTTGTATAGTGGTAAGTGATACTCCCCAAACATCCATTTTTCATTTGGGTTATGATTTACCTCTATTTAACACAATGTAATTATTAATTACTATAATGTAATCATACACAATTCTTTTTTTATATAATAAACATATATACCTCATTGAATTATTCTTCATATAATGGGGAAATACATGTTTCATAATATTACCTTCAAAACTCCACCCGATTACAAGTCCGATTAAAGGGAACTTTACAATTTCTTACCCATTTTCAAGTACCATAAATAATCTATATTAATAGACCCATATTTTTATAAAATCAATATTTTTATCATGGAATCATATCTTTATTAATTTCTGGTTTTATACAAACAAGTATGACCTTTTTTGTTTTAAATACTCTTTTATACATTCTCTTAAACCGCACTGAAGTGGAAAGGTTCTCAAGTTTCATAAAAAATGATTTTACATGTTTTCACTTCTATTGGAAATCATTTATTCCAAAAATATAACTTCATTGTAAATAACTTTTCTTTTCAAGGATATAAATGTTTAAAATTGGATTCTATGTCGAATACAAATGATTTTTTCAGAATAACTAGCCTTTGCAATGTAAAAAACGATATTTCTCTTAAATATTCACCATTGATTTTATTGTAGTGTTTTTATCCATTCCAAAACACTATTATAATATTATGATTAATTTTTATCTACCTCCAATGATATAATCTACCATATTTTTTTAAATGATTTATGATTAGTTTGATTGAGGGTGTGATATCTTGATATAATTCATCATACTGCTCAGAATTGTTAAAGATTATATTTACTGATTTGGTAAATATATTTAAATTTCATATATATATATATGTTTTTTATATTTTTCCCCATTAATATGATGGATAAAGTTTAATTACTATATGTTGGGAGGGGCCCACTATATCCCCTCAATGCATCGATAGGTCTCAAGAGATAAACGAGATTAAGATTTGGCTGAGTCCTTACCCATTTATATTCAGGTGTCTTGTTCGAGGCCTCAAAAAAAATCATATGCCAGGTATTATGAATTATATTATTATTATATTATTAATTTGTAATAAATTTGATTACATGTCTAGTATAATATACATTTTTATATCCATTATCATGTTATTATTTATAATAAATTTTTTATTCAGCTATAATTTTTTCTATATTATATTAGATATTATGTTTCAATAGAATGTGTTTTTAGTTATTCACCTTTCCCTATTGTTTTTTTTAATTAAGATTTACTACACTCTATTTCTTACCCTTATTGGTAATCTGATCTCACCCCTTTCTTATGTTTTATTTTCCCCCATGATGTGACGATGTATATAATTAATGGATTGCAGGGATAATATAGGTTTTTATGACTGTTTCCAATGGAGTTGATTTGTTTTATTTCATTAAAATTTGTATTTTAATAATTATGTTTTTATTTAGTTTACAAAATAAACTAAACTATTTTTTCCTTTAGGGTGAAAATTATTGTTCATGATACTAATGTAATAATTTAAAGAACCATCTCTAGACTATTGGGGTCGGGGTTTTTACATCTATTCTCAAGACAGTTAAAACTACGTGTTACAAACCCATCTGATTTGTATAACTGATTCATCACATAAAACTATTGATTCATCATTGAGATATAATTAACTGGACCCCACTCATGTCTAAAAATCCAAAGCATTTCTCAAATATTGAATAATCGATTTAAAAATGTTCCGTATCATCAAATATTCATAATGATTAAAGGATATAGATTTATCAATATTTTCATAGCTAATTAAATAACATTCAAAGTAAACACCATATGTAAAAATGTAATATTTTTTAGTCAATAATCATATCCATGAAACATTATATGTATATTTATGAGAAATTTAATGTTTAATGATCACATAAATGTGAAAGAACACAAGTTGATATTAATTATTAAGAAAATGATTGAATGAAGTAAATATCAATACTACCCTTGGTAAAAATAATCATAATCCATCTAGAGTAATAATATGTATAGTATTAGTATAATTCATACCAATTAGTTTAAGAATAAGGTTTTTTGTCTTTTATGAAATAAAATGTTCTATATTCTAGAGAAAAATATCAATTCATTTTTAAAATTTCTTTTTGAAACAATTTTTTTTTTGAAATTAAATTTCATTAAAAATCATATTTAATAATTAAATCATTAAAAATATCCATGTAAAGATAAATAGAAGTATGAATTAAATAATGTAGGTTAATCTTGTATATGTCGTAAAAGGAAAAAATGAAAATTCCTTTTTCATTATAAAACAATAAAAAAAGGGCCTTGTTCAGAAAATAAAAAATATATATTTCTTTCAGAAAAATAGGTAAAGAGTTAAAAGTGGTAAATATTTATTTTATGAATAATTTTAAAAAATTTAAAATATTTTGAAATTATTTTTAGAGGACTTCTTTTTGGAATAAAACAAGTTTCTCATGGAAGAGAGAAATGAAGTAGGGTTTTCTTAAATACATTGTCTAAAAAAGTTAAGTACCATATAGAGTAAAAATGGTACTATTAATTTAAAATAACATTTTATAACCAGATGAGAACATAAATAAATGATTCAATAAAAATTTATAATAATATTTTCTTCAATGGATGTTCAAGTGTAAAAAATCTTGAATAAAATTAGATTGTGATACATCCCTTTTAATTATCATAACATTGAAATTAGAATCAACCAGTGAATCGATTATGTGTATCATATTTAAATTTATATAAAATAAGTGTAATGAAAAAAATAGATAGTAAACATTAATTCCAAACTTGATATTAGGATATTAAAGACAATGAGTAAGTAAAATTGCTTAACGAAAATGTATTGAGTTATAAAATTCTTAACCACTTGGAAACTCTTGATTAAAATCCCCTTAAATTAAATAATTAAAATTGATTCATAAAATTCTATTAATAAGGAATAATTTATGAAATTATAGGTAAAATTGATATTATATACACCATATATATTAAATGAGTTTCATAATATTATAATATTCCCTAAAGAAATGAAATTGATACAAAACCCTTTACCTTATGCTTCTTTTTGGTTGAATGATTTTTTACCTACTATATAATGGTTTTGAAAATGATATTAACCAATAATAGAACTATATTAATATTTATAATATCATATAGCATCTTTTTATAAAATCTTATCACCAGTTTGTTAATAATATTTTTTTATTTTCATTGTTTGAATTGTGAATTTCCTTATTCCTTGAGTTTGTTCTAACTTTTTTTCACTTACATAGATCATGATTTAACCTTCTAAAAAATAAAATAAATAATTTAAATATCATATATATTCAGTATATATTTATTTATAACAATATATTATATTTTCTAATAGGAAATGAAATACATTATTCAAGGAGATAGTAGGTCGTACATGCAAATGAACACTGCTTCCATTTTCCGGTCATATTGAAATGAAGAAAAGTAAATTATATATATATAAATAATCATTTAAGAATAATTTTTATATCACATATATCAAATATGTCAATTAATTACATCCTTAATATATTTCATGTAAAGCATGAACAAATCACATCGCTTCGTGGGGTGGTAGACAGTCGTACACACAAGCGACAATATTATATTCCCAAAAAATAGAAAGAATGAAGGTATATGTGATATAATAATTACATAAGAATAATAAAATAATAAAATAATAAATATCATATATAAACTATAAATCCATCGTTATTTATATCCTTAAAATGTGGTAATGGAAAAATAAATGGCATTAGTTCATGAGGCTTTAGTTTGTTGAACACACAAACAATGATTTTGTAACCCATTTTATGGATGTGTATGCTGTTTGAGGTAATTAACATAACATAAAAACATATAATTTTATGGATGATACTAATTTTAATATATATTTATTGTAGAATAAGTATTTAAGGTGTCAGATAATGAAATAAAATAAAAATCCTTTTAGAAAACAATACCTCTTTTCAGGTATCCTCATTAGGATTGCACTAAATCCTTCCAATGATATATTTATTCCCAATATAATGGAATTAAATTTATGGTATTTAATTTTGGAATTTATTTTTATAGTTATTTTCTAATACAAATTTATAGGAAGGTGTGGAATGGATAGGATAGCGGTGGTCTTTTATAAGTGGGATTAGTGGCACACTTGTAGTTTTTTGAAAGAGTGAATTCCACACACATTTTCATTTCATGTAATTAGGACCTAATAATTCTCTATTATAGATAATATATGTCACGTGGTAGGAACATGGACATATAATGAGTTTTGTCAATGTTTTGGGGCATGTTTACACCTTATTTCTAAGATTAACTACTAAGTAAACACGTTTTCATCTTAATCACTATAATTAATTTTATCTATCTTAACTATTTATATTAATCAAAAAATATTCTAAACTTATTATAAATTATATATTATTTTTATTTCATGTATGTAATCAATATTTCCAATTTAAATCTATATAAGTGGAAAAATCAATTTAAAATTAATCTCATAAAAGTTGCAAGAAAGCGGGTTTTTAAAGTGAAATTGATCAAAACAAACCATGTTTATAAGAAAAAAATTAGTTTGAAATTGATTAAAATTACCTAAATTGGATTAATATATATTTAATTTAACTATTTTAAATTTTAAAATAATTAAAAAGATAATTTAATATTACAAATTATTTAAATGAAAATCATGTTTTCAATTAAAATTCAGTATTTTTTACTATTCATCAAGAAATGAAACCACTTGAAAAAAATATCATAAAATTCACCCTAAGATAATTTTAACATTATAATTTCAAAAATGAAATTTTTTCATATAAATTTTTTAAAATGGGTAAATTTTATTTTTAAATTATGTGTGCCAAGCACGATTACACATTAATTTAGAAAAAATAGTGTTTTTCATAATAAATTTTTTTTATTCTAAATTATTCTTATTTTAATTTTAATAAAAAGATAAATAATAAAAATATGATAAAAATATATTTTGATAACTTATTTAATCATATCCATTCCTTCTATTTCAGTATATAGGTGATAACCATTAGATTAAAAAATAATATTAATAATATATTATTGTTTAGTAAATCTCGATCTTGCATGTAACATAAGATATTGAGGAACCCCAATGTTATATGCAATTCATGATACATAATAGATTGAGTTAAATTAAATCAATAAATAAATCTTAAATTATTGAGATTTTCTATTCTTTTCTATACTTGGTGTTTCATGTCACATCCATAATTGAATAAAATATTATTCTTTAAGAATTTTTTGGAATTAAAATATAAAATATTAATAATAAATGTTCAAAATATTGTTGTTATTATTCATACCACTTAGTGTATCATCTTGGTTATAATGGTCACATTTAAATAATAATATAAATAGTATATTATTTTTTTTCAAACTCAGTGTTGCGTGTAATACAATCTATCATATAAATTCAATTTATTTAAATACATTTTATACAATTATTGGGATATTATATCTAACTAATCATGATTGAAGAAAAGTTCTGATTTTTTTGAATAGAATATTTAGTAATGGTGTTTTACTGCCATTCTAACTCAATTGAAGAATAGTTTTTCATGGGGATTATTTAATACCACATTCCTTTAGTATAAATTTCATAAGGTGGTAATGTGGAGAGGGAAACCAAACTTATGATCCTATAACAAGGTGATTAGATGTTAATGGATTATGTCACCCATTCTAATTAGTTGATTACATTCTCTTCTATGTTGGTGTATGAAGACTCGATGATGGTTCACCTCACCCTAAAGTGACTATATCCTAATATCAACTCTATATTTCTATTGTTTAATAGAGATTCATTTTTGGATATGGTCAATAAGGAAATGGTGGTGGAGTTAATCTCTAGTGTCCAGACTAGTTGAGTTGTTGACTATCTTTAATTTGGTATTATTAAAGGTTAAAATATTATGAGAAGTGAAATTAATATTAACCTGAGTTAGGAATCTATACTGTCAAGGGAGTATCTTCTTATCCAATTTTCATTCATCTAGTGTACAATAAATAACTTGGGTTTCACCAGTGTGTTCAGTTTGGAAACTCTATGATAACCTGTTAAAAATCCATAAAAATTTAACTATTATCATGTGATCCCTATTTAAATGGTTTTTAGTCTATGAAATCAGTATAATTTAGGGTCTCTATCATTTCGAGGACCTCATTAGTGCTCAATTAGAAAATTTATAGGTACCATATTTTCTTCTCCTTTATTTTCATTGAGCATTCATAGTTTCTTGATCCATATTTTTTATACTGTCTTGTTTAAATCTTCTTTCTATTTAGATATAATTGTATTTTTTTATGCGATAATGTAGTACATATCTAGTTTAACGTATAATTTTGGTGTTTTCTTGATTGAAGAGGAATGTCATGGTTGGTAGTTTTTACCATGGGACTGTTAGTTTCATTTGACCCAACATGATAGTGGAATCCTTATATGGTGGGGGAACCTACCATAGGTCTTAGATTTATAATTTTTATTTTGATTAATGTCCCAAGGATTTTTTCCATGAGTGTATTTTCAAATTCTATTTGAGTCCATAGGTATTATTCTCAATCTAGAGAGGATTTTTAGTGTCATTTTTTTATATAGTTATATATTAATGTATCTTTTATCTAAATAGATTTAGATGATTCAGTACCATTATCTCTTTTATTTCATATCCATTTGTATTGTAGGTCATGTCACTCATGTGATTTCTTATGTATTCAATGAAAATATAGTTCTAGAAAATGTTATGGAGAGGATAATTTTAAAACTCAATATTCACTTTACTCATTATCTAGATATTTATTTCAATCGTGATGATTAGTTTATGGATGAATTAGCCTGAAATTAAATAAATGTTTTCTCCAATTTCTAATGATTTAAAAATTTATTTATAACTTTTTTTACATGTTGTAATGTCTCGGATTTTCTGTTTATTTTTTTAAAATATTATATGGAATTATTTTGAGACCGGGCATGAAGATGGCACATCATCCCGAGGTCCAGTGAGCCCGGAATGGTGGTTTGAACTTTTTTTTAGTTAATTGAGTCTGTGCTTGTGCGCGGTTGTGGCAGTTTCCAAATGGATGCCCGGATTAAAAATCTGAGTGCACTGTTGCGTCCGAGACGACGACTCTACCTATGAATGAGGCTAACCATGACCGTCGTGGGTCGAGGAAAAAAATGTTCATTTTCGGACGTTTTACGTAAAATAAAATAAAATAAATTAACGAGTTTATTTTATTTAAGGAAACATCCGCTGCAACGTGGCGATGGTGAACCTGTTTCCTAAACTAATGACGCTTCATAATAACTTCAAAATGGAAAGTCAACGTCATTAGTGCTGCTGCGAAATTAAATGTCAACTTGTTTCCCTTTTTAATGGGTTAACCAATTGTTGAATCATTGTAAACGCTTGATAAGAACCTCTGCCGAATCTGCGAGGCATTAGAGCAACTCTCGATGACGAACGACAACGGATCAAAACCAAGGATCATTGCACCGGCGTTGAAGGATCACAACGACAACGGCAGCATGGAGCCTTCATCAACGATTGATCCTTTCAAAAGGTAGGGTTTGTTGTTTTGATTTTCTTTTCCCCGTATTTTAATTTAAACGAAGAACATGGATCAACCATGAAAAAGTTGATCCGTGGATCCGTACGTTCTTGCGGGAGGGTTTTCTTTGGGATGATTTTGGGGAAATTAATCCATGCTTTTTATTCATGCTGATCTCTGCTCCATTTAAACCTATTAATGTGAGCGGATCAACGCCGTGACGAATGACGGCAGAGGTTCACTCCTCAATTTTTTTATTTGGATCTCTTCCTCCTTTTTCCCCGCGCGTTATTCACGTTCTTCGCGAGGCGACGAACAACGGATCGTTTCGCATCCGTTCTGCGACGCAACGATCCCAAACCAAAGGTTCGACATCACAACGTTCTTGTGGAGGTGAGGAAATGATAGCGGACGGCAAATCAGACCATATCAGAAAGGGACTTCTTTGAGCGTTCTTCGCATAGGAAGATCAATCATGGTTTTGGAGCCGATCAGAGGCCCGTAAACGACGGAAACAGTTTGTAGTGTCGGGGCGACCAAAACCTGAAGGTTTCGTGGCGATCGGACGACCAGATCAATGATCGGAGCACCATAGGAGGCGCGACAGTAGAGGTCCGTGTTTCTGAAAATTTCCAGAATACACAGCGTGTACTTCCGAAGAACACGCCGTGTAGTTAGGATGGTGGCGGCTAGGGTTTTGGGGTCAGAGAAGGATCACATGGCGTGTGACCCCGGTCACACGGCATGTTGGACCTTCCCTGAAGCTCGGAGTGTACTTCGAGTGGTACATGGACACGGGATGCTCTACACGGCTTCAGGCGGCACGGCATGTACAGCTCAACAGAGGCGGCTATGCGGAGCTCGGCATGTATTTCGGGGGTACACGGACATGGGATGGAGTACACGACCGTGTACTCCCTCACCCGGCCAGGCGAGGTCACCGGTGTAGGTCACCCCGTGTGCAGATTGCACGGGTTGGAGTACACGGGTTGGTGACCGTGTACGGGCACATGGCCAGAGTACACGGAGCCATCCCCAGTGACCCAGACATGGCGTGTACTCCGTACTACACACCGTGTATAAAGTTTCTACATGACCACCCTCACGATACGGGTCGTTGTACATGGGCAGTCCCCAGGGGTCGGACAACACGGCATGTATCATTTCTACATGACGTGTACTTTTTGGAGAACGACTTGGTCCTTTTGTTCACCATGCCTTGGACATATTTTGTTTTGGTTAGTGCCCCTTCTTATTTTCCCCTGAAGGTTAGGCATCATTCCCTCACACCGGTTTATGATCCCTTCAGCAGAAATTTTCTATGATAGAGTCAGGAATCCATCCGAGAGGCCCGGATCGAGATACACTATCCATTCCAGACCCTAGGTAGAGTCAGGCATCGTCGTGACCAACTTTACTGGGCGTTGATCCTCTACCTAGCAGGTTAATTTCGGATGAGTCGTGGTATCCTCCATGGCCATGGCACTGATCCTCATCTATGTATCGAGATCTTTCCCACTCAGGAGTGTGTCTCCCGTAATGAGTGATTCTATCTATCGTAACCCTTCCACTCAGGAGTGTGTCTCCCGTAATGAGTTTAGCTATATCTTGTGACGGTTCACGATGAACATCACTTCCCAAACGGACGTCATCAAAACTATAAGACTCATGGAGTGTGTTCTCCCAGAGCGAGCACATCATGGAATCTTCAAACGGAATCCCTTGCGTGGGTATGCAGTTGTTTGACTTGTCTCTAGACCATGGGCCTGGGTTTTGAGTATATCTAGTCTGTTTTATATGTTCTGTAAACATATATTATGCATAGATGATTGTACCTTAACTTTGTGTACTGCTTTGTGGTTTTCGGGGTCCTCTACTGAGTATTGTTATACTCACCCATGCATGGGCTTTACCTGCACGTTTGGTGTCTTGTACAGACGAGCAGCCTTTTGACAGAGTCCAGGGCAGACCAGGACAGGACTGAGCTTTCTGAGTTTCCTACAGGCAGAGGCGTTCCTACAGCTACGAGCAGCAGTACCAGTACCTTTGTGCTTATAGGTTGGTCTTTGCAGTTTTTCAGACTCTTGTTTTTGGTGGGCTTGTATTTTGGCCTAGTTTACTTTTACAGTACTCTACCTTTCGTCGTGCTCTATTGGATGGGTTTAGTTGTATACATGCATTTTTGTTCCTTAGTATTTTACATTTCAGCATTTGTGGGCTTGGACATGTGTGTGTGTGTGTACAGGTATTTAGGCAATGCCTCCCAAGTTAGTGACATGCCTACTCAGTGCTAGTCACCAGCCCCTGGCCTATTGGAGGCGGGCTTGGGGAGTCACGACATGGGCCCCACCAGGATGGGTCATGACATAGTGGTATCAGAGGTGGTCGGTTCTACCTTAGGACCAAGAGTCTGTGAGTTTTTTTTTGGGCAATAGTGTTGGGTGTTTCGGGTTCGGCTTTCAGGCCAGAGACTCTAGTGTTGGTACGGCGGCCGATATATCCATACACCAGGACTCTGATAACCTTCTTTTCGACCCGGTTAACAAAAACACTAGTTTTGGGGAAATAAAAGGTACATGCATCATATACGAATGGGTTGTGTCTTCCATATCCTTGGTGTCAGCTATCCAGATATACTCATTGACCGTGACACATCTTGTTTCTTTACAGGATGCCTCTACGACGCGTACCCGCTAGGATTCAGCAACACGATCATGAGGATGACCCCCTCAGTGACGAGGCTTCGATACAGGGACCAGTTCCCCCAGGCGTTTCCACCAGGTGGTGCACCTTCTATACCACCACCGGTGGAGCAGCCAGTGGTACCTGCAGTACCGACTGGCGAGGAACGAAGGCTTAGCGTGCTCCATGAGTTTCAGAGACAGAGGCCCCTCAGGTTCCGAGGTGAGCCTGACCCTCAGGCAGC
Source organism: Viscum album (assembly GCA_963277665.1). Lineage (NCBI taxonomy): Eukaryota > Viridiplantae > Streptophyta > Magnoliopsida > Santalales > Viscaceae > Viscum > Viscum album. Next base: position 761,358,691 of record OY728147.1, read on the forward strand.
TGAGGACTGGCTTGAGGCAGTGACCAGAGTTTTCCATCTAGTGAGGACACCAGCAGACCAGATAGTGATCCTAGGAGCGATCCTTCTTCAGGTTTCGATCGGACGATGGTGGATTCTGAGCTTGCAGACTCATGACGAGGAGACTCTTTCGTGGAAGGAGTTTGAGCGACTCTTTAGGGAGGAGTTCTCTCCAGTTATTCTAAGATATGTGTGCATACAGGAGCTTCTTCATCTCCAGCAGGGCAGTATGACGGTGGAGGACTATTCATCGAGGTTCACCAGCCTCGCCAGGTACTCAATAGATATGGTCAGGGATCAGTACTTCAGGGCTCAGACCTTTGAGCGAGGTCTACGGTGAGACATCTGAGCTAGTGTCGTGCCTCTATGCATATCGACCTATGCTAGAGTGCTCGAGCGGGCCTTGGTGATCGAAAGCTTCTTGGCGGAGCAGAGATAGCCGCCGGCAGTCAGCAGCAGGCAGGTAGGTGCAGAGACACCGGTAGCAGGGAGCCAACATCAGACGCAGGGATCTAGACGTGGGAGACGTCATAGGAGGACCCAGTACAGGGGATCGATAGTCCAAGGCTCTCAGGCTGGATCCAGTCAGCCTAGGGAGGAGAGATGCTACACATGAGACGGTAGGGGCATCTCACAAGATATTTCCCGACACGTCGGGCTGCTGACAGAGAAGTGGTGGATGGGCCACCGAGACAGAGGCAGAGAACGGAGCAGGCAGATCCGCCAGGCGGCGGACGTGGCAGAGGAGCTGGGAGAGCTGTAGGTGGTGGCAGACGCTTCTACTTACTTCCACCGCCACCCCTAGGAGGTCCGCACCGGGCTTAGGGAGCTGGGGGACAGGGATGGGGATAGCTGCATGCGGTCGAGGCATACGACCCAGGGGCTCCAGGGATGATTCGAGGTACGATCTGTGTCTTTTCTACCTTATCTGTCGTACTCATAGACATAGGTTCTAGTCATTCCCTTATAGCCACATTCTTTTCCAAAACCTCGAGATTCTGGTAGAACCATTGACTCAATCCTTACGCTTGGAGACACCTACGAGAGGAGACTCGACGATCACGCACCTTTGCAGACAGTGTGACCTTACCCTTGGAGGTGATAGTTTTGGTTGGAACCTCTTGGTGGTAGCATCGAGGCCTTACGATGTCATTCTCGGTATGGATTGTTTATCTCTAGTCCATGCCCAGATTTACTGTTTTAGGCGAAGAGTGTGGTGTGTCCGCCGTGATGGAACAATGTTTTCCTTTGTCGGAGAAAAGGAAACCCAGGCAGCACAATGTGGGCTCATGCATAGGAGGGGGTAGCCTATCACTCATGAGTTGGCTAGCCTTACCCTCGGAGCATTAGATGTTTTGAGCTCTCAATTCCCAGTAGTGGTGGCAGAGTATGAGGACGTCTTTCCGGAAGATTTTCCAGGGCTAACTCCCTGCCGGGAAATTGACTTCTACATCGACTTACACCCCGGGACGACACCAATTTTCTCATCATCTTATCGGATGGCTATTGAGGAGCTTCGCGATCTGACGGTGTAGTTGGAGGATTTGCAGAACAAGGGTTTCGTGAGACCCAGCATTTTACCCTGGGCGGCCCCGGTCTTGTTTTCCAAGAAGGCAGACGGGAGTCTGAGGTTGTACGTGGATTATCGGTACCTGAACTAGGTGACGGTGAAGAACAAGTATCCACTTCCGAGAATTTATGACCTCTTCGATCAGCTAAGAGGGCCTCAGTGGTTCTTGATGGTTTATCTTCGATCAGGCTATCACCAGCTACGAGTGCAGGATGAGGATATACCGAAGACGGCTTTCCGATGTCGCTACGGTCATTATGAGTAATTGGTGATGCCATTTGGCGTGACTAATGCCCCCGCAGTGTTCATGGGGTTGATGAATTGGATATTCCAGACGTACTTGGACCGGTTCGTAGTGGTCTTTATCGACGACATCCTTGTGTACTCGGCGTCAGAGGAGGAGCATCGAGACACCTGCGGATGGTTTTGGACGTACTCCGAGAGCACCAGCTTTATGGAAAGCTCTCGAAGTGTCAGTTCTGGATTCAAGAGGTCCACTTTCTGGGACATGTCATCTCAGCATATAGAGTGGATGTGGAACCGGCCAAGGTGGAGGCTGTGTTAGCATGGGAGCCACCTCGGAGCGTGACAGAGGTGCGAAGCTTCCTTGGGTTGGCAGGATATTACCGGAGATTCATCCCTGATTTCTCCCAGATATCAGCACCGATGACGGCCTTGACAAGGAAGGGGAAACCCTTCGTGTGGACAGAAAAGTGCCAAAAGGCCTTTGAGCAGCTAAGACAGAGTTTGACGAGCGCCCCAGTCTTGAGATTGCAGGAGGAGGGTGTTGAGTACATAGTTTTCTGCGACGCATCAGGGATCGGGCTCGACTGTGTCCTGATGCAGCGGCACGTGGTGATTGCTTATGGTTCACGCCAGCTTAGGTCACATGAGCAGAACTACGTGACCCATGATCTCGAGTTGGCAGCGGTAGTCTTCGCAATGAAGATGTGGCGACACTACCTGATGGGTGAGCGGTTCATTGTCTACTCAGACCACAAGAGCCTCAAGTACATCTTCTCACAGAAGGATCTGAATCTGAGGCAGAGGAGTTGTCTAGAGTTCTTCCAGGACTATGATTTCGAGATCATCTATACTCCTGGGAAGGGGAACAAGGTGGCGGATGCTCTTAGCAGAAGGTTGAGCTCACAACTATTGAGTGAGGCGACACAACAATTAGCCGTGTTACAGTTATCCTTTGTGGATGGTGAGGACACAGCTTACCTACAGTCGATGGTTTTCACCCCTCCACTCTTACAGCGAGTTAGGGAGGCACAGCTTGGGGATATCGACTGTGTGGATTTACTTGATCAGTTAACCACAGGACATGCTCCTGATGGATTTTTTCAAGGTGGGGAGCACGTAATTCTTTTCAGAGGATGCACTATTGTACCAGTGGCATTCCAGGAGGAGGTCCTGAGAGAGTTTCATACATCCCCTTTGGCGGTACATCCTGGAGTGGCCAAGATGTACCAGGTTCGGCGACGACAATTCTGGTGGTCAGGCATGAAGAAGGCAGTAGCAGAGTTCGTTTCTCGATGCCTCACATGCCAGCAGGTGAAGGCTGAGCACCAGGTTCCAGCAGGGTCAGCTCACCCCTTGGAAGTTCCAGAGTGGAAGTGGGATGGAATATCGATGGACTTTGTGACAGGCTTACCAAGGACGTCCAAGGGGCACGATTCCATCTGGGTGATCATTGACCGACTCACTAAGTCGGCCCACTTCCTAGCTATCAGGGAGCAGAGTTCTGTAGAGAACTTGTGATGCATCTACATACAAGAGATAGTTCGGCTTCATGGAATCCCCTTAACTATAGTCTCAGACTGAGACGCCCGCTTCACATCCCGGTTGTGGAAGGGATTGCAGGAGGCTTCTGGGACTCAGCTACGATTGAGCACAGCGTTTCATCCCCAGACAGATGGTCAGACAGAGAGAACCATTCAGGTTCTAGAGGATATGTTGCGAGCCTATATCTTGGACTTTGGTCATAGCTGGGAGGACCACCTACCATTGGTGGAGTTTGCATACAATAATAGCTACCACTCAACCATTGGTATGGCACCGTTCGAGGCCTTGTATGGGAGACCCTGCCGGTCACCGCTTTGCTGGACTGACCCCAGAGAGTCAGCACTCATGGGTCCAGAGTTAGTGTGAGCTACCACAGAGAAGGTGCAGATCATCCAGGAGCGGATGAAGACTGCACAGAGCCGGCAGAAGTCTTATGCTGACAGACGATGGAGGCCTCTGGTGTTCGAGGAGGGAGACCTTGTTTTTCTTCGGGTCTCAGCTCGACGTGGGTTGTAGAGATTTGGCCGAGGTAGCAAGCTATCTCCGATGTTCATCGGAACTTTCCAGATCCTTGGCAGAGTTGGCGAGGTGGCGTACCACCTGGCTCTACCGCCACAGTTGCGTCGGGTACATGATGTCTTCCATGTGTCGTAGTTGAGGAGGTACGTGCATTACCCATCACACGTTATCGACTGGGGCGAGCTGGACATAGAGGATGGAGTGACCTTTAATGAGTACCCGGTGGAGATCAAGGATCGGTAGGAGAGAATCCTTCATGGGTGATCGATTCCCTTAGTGCGCGTCTGGTGGCAGCACGGGAATCTTCAGGAGAGCACGTGGGAGTGGGAGGCCCAGATCCGTGCCCAGTACCCTCATCTTTTTTAGTAGCCTTTGTTTTGGATTTTCAGGGACGTAAAGCCCCAAGGTGGGGAGAATTTAATGTCTCGGATTTTCTGTTTATTTTTATTAAATATTATATTGAATTATTTTGAGACCAGGTGCAAAGACAGCACATCATCCCGAGGTCCAGTGAGCCCGGAATGGTGGTTAAAACATTTTTTTAGTTAAGTGAGTCGGCGCTTGTGCGCGGTTGTGGAATTTTCCAAACGGATGCCTGGATTAAAAATCTGAGCGCACCGTTGAGTCCAGGATGATGACTCTACCTAAGAATGAGGCTAACCTCGACTGGTGTGGGTGGAGGGAAAAAAGTTAATTTTTGTACGTTTTAAGTAAAATAAAATAAAATAAATTAACGATTTTATTTTATTTAAGGAAAAATCCGCTACAGAGTGGCGACAGTGCAGCTGTTTTCTAAACTAATGACACGTCATAATAACTTCAAAATGGAAAGTCAATGTCATTAGTGATGCCGCGAAATTAAATTTCAACTTGTTTCCCGTTTTAATGGGTTAACCAATTGTTGAATCATTGGAAACGCTTGAGAAGAACCTCTGCCAAATCCGCGAGGCGTTGGAGCAACTCTCGACAACGAATGACAACGGATCAAAACCAAGGATCGTTGCACCGGCATTGAAGGATCACGACGACAACGGCACCACGGAGCCTTTTTCAATGATAGATCCTTTCAAAAGGTAGGCTTTGTTGTTTTGATTTTCTTTTCCCCGTATTTGAATTTAAACGACGAACGTGGATCAACTACGAACAAGTTGATCCGCGGATCCGTACGTTCTTGTGGGAGGGTTTTCTTTGGGATGATTTTGAGGAAATTAATCCATGCTTTTTATTCATGTTGATCTCTGCTCCGTTTAAACCAATTAACGAGATCGGATCAATGCCGTGACAAACGACGGTGGAGGTTCACTCCTCAATTTGTTTATTTGGATCTCTTCCTCCTTTTTCCCCGCGCGTTATTCACGTTCTTCATGGGGCAACAAAAAATGTATCGTTACGCATCCGTTCTACGATGCAACGATCCCAAACCGAAGGTTCGACATCACAACGTTCTTGTGGAGGTGCGGCAATGATGGTGGACGGAAAATCAGACCAGATCGGAAAGGGCGTTCTTCGAGCGTTCTTCGTGCAGGAAGATCAATCATGGTTTTGGAGCCGATCAGAGGCCCGAAAACGACCGAAACAGCTTCGTGGTGTTGGGGAGACGAAAACCTGAAGGTTTCGTGGCGATCAGACAGCCGGATCAATGATCGGAGCACCACGGGAGGCGCAACGACGGAGGTCCGCATTTCTGGAAATTTCCAGAATACACGGCGTGTACTTCCGAAGAACATGTTGTGTAGTTCTGATGGTGGAAACTAGGGTTTCAGGGTCAGAGAAGGATCACACGGCATGTGACCTCGGTCACACAGCATGTTGGACCTTCCTTGAATCTCGACGTGTACTTCAGGTGGTACACGGACACGGGATGCTCTACACGGCTTCAGGCGGCACGGCGTGTACAGCTCGGTAGAGGCGGCTACGTGGAGCTCAGAGTGTATTCCGAGGATACACGGACACGGGATGGAGTACACGACCGTGTACTCCATCACCCTGCCAGGCGAGGTCACTGGTGCAGGTCACCCCGTGTGCAGATTTCACAGGTTGGAGTACACGGGTTGGTGACCGTGTACGGGCACATGGCCAGAGTAAATGGAGCCAGGCCCAGTAACCCAGACACGGTGTGTAATCCATGATACACGCCATGTATAATGTTTCTACATGACCAGCCTCACGACACGGGTCGTTGTACACGGGCAGTCCCCACGGGTCGGACAACACGACCTGTATCATTTCTACACACCGTGTACTTTTTGGAGAACGGCTTGGTCTTTTTGTTCACCATGCCTTGAACATATTTCGTTTGGGTTAGTGCCCCTTCTTCTTTTCCCCTGAAGGTCAGGCATCATTCCCTCACACCGGTTTATAATCCCTTCAGCAGAACTTTTCGGTGATAGAGTCAGGCATCCATCCGAGAGGCCCAGATCGAGATCCTCTATCCATTCTAGACCCTAGGTAGAGTCAGGCATCGGCATGACCAACTTTACCGGGAGTTGATCCTCAACCTAGCAGGTGAATTCCGGATGAGTCGCGGTATCTTCCATGGCCCTGGTAGTGATCCTCATCTGTGTATCGAGATCTTTCCCACTCAAGAGTGTGTCTCCTGTAATGAGTGATTCTATCTATTGTAACCCTTCCACTCATGAGTGTGTATCTCTTAATGAGTGTAGCTATATCTCGAGACGGTTCCCGACGAACATCACTTCTCAGACGGACGTCATCAGAACTATAAGACTCGTGGAGTGTGTTCTCCCGGAGCGCGCGCATCACGGAATCTTCAAACGGAATCCCTTGCGGGGGTATGCGGTTGCGTGACTTGTCTCTAGACCACGGGCCTGGGTTTTGAGTATATCTGGTTTGTTTTATATGTTTTGTAAACATATATTATGCATATCCGACTGTACATTTACATTGTGTACTGCTATGTGGTTTTCAGGGTCCTCTACTGAGTATTGTTATACTCACCCCTGCACGGGCTTTGCCCGCACGTCTGGTATCTTGTGCAGATGAGCAGCCTTTTGAAAGAGTCCGGGACGGACCAGGACAGGACTGAGCTTTCTGAGTTTCCTACAGGCCGAGGCGTTCCTACGGCTATGAGCAGCAGTCCCAGTACCTTTGTGCTTACAGGTTGGGCTTTGCAGTTTTTCAGACTCTTGTTTTTGGTGGGCTTGTATTCTGGCCCAGTTTACTTTTACAGTACTCAACCTTTCGTCGTGCTCTGTTGGTTGGTTTTAGTTGTATGCATACATTTTTGTTCCTTAGTATTTTACATTTCAGCATTTGTGGGCTTGGAGATGTGTGTGTGTGTGTACCGGTATCTAGGAAATGCCTCCCATTTAGTGACATGCCTACTCGGTGCTAGTCACCAGCCCCTGGCTTATTGGAGGTGGGCTTGGGGAGTCACAGTGTGGGCCCCACCGGGACGGGTCATGACACATGTACTCCTATATATATTTATTGGTCTTTAAGTTAAAATATTTGCTAAAAATTTTGAAAAAGGATTTAAAAAAAATGATTTAGATTTTATTTTTATAATGAATTTGAAAAGGGATTTCTCATTTTAAGAACTTGATACTCATTTGGAGCCTTCATAAAAAAAATTAACAATTAAATCAAACCTTTATTTTATATCGATGTGTTAGATTATATAATATTCTTTATAATTATTTGATTGATATTTGTTTCTACATTTGTATATGTATGTTGATTATGGGATATCATAATAATGTTTCAGGAGGTGGGATGAAAGAATGTGACTATTTAAGTAATATTTTAACACATCATATGAGTTATTTCATGGGAATACTATACATATTAGTGATATATTAGAAGATGGTTAATATATATTCATGGTGTGACTAACCACATCTCCTATCGTATATGAATACATTATCAATGGGGGAGTACCAATAAGGTGGCTAGGTTTAAGAAGCAAAGATTTTATATAGTCAGAATGCATCAATTAGGTCAATATATGATTACACCAAAGTATATATAGGATCATATCATATGGGGTCAATGAGATTACAATTATTATATATACTTTAATTTTTAATCATTAATTATGTACAATATTTTTTTCTATTTCTCTTAGTTACTGATTTATCATGAATGTTGTCCTTTTTTATTTTTACTTATATTTATATCAATAGTATTCCTTGCCTCAGTAATTATTAACTATTTTATATCATTAATAATTATTTCTTTTGTAATTTATCCTCTAAGTATCCCATTACGTTATTTTATAGTATATATGTTACCATGATCATCTATTTTATTTTGGTTCCTTGAATTTTATTTTAATGTTTTTTTCAAAAAAAAATTGAGAAATAATCTTATAGAAAAGTACATTTCAGATGGTTTGGAAATAAATTTTGAATTATTCTATTTTCATGAATTGGATGTATTTAAAAAAATTATTTTTTTAGAAATATTTATGTATTTATTTTAAAAAAATATTAGAAATTATATTTTAAATATTTTATTCTAAACACGTATCTATAGAATGTTTTGAAAAAGTAAAACCATGGACTATACAGTGATATCATATAGGGATTATTTCACTCACACACTACATATACCTCTCATCATAGATATGTCCATGTATGTTTTTGGGGTTAATATTCTATTCATTCTCACTCCTGGAGATGGTTGTTATTGTGAATGGATGGTAAACATGTGATTATACAGATATCATCTCTCAACATTTCGGTTTTTAGTTTGTATCATTGATGTATAAGGTATTTAATCCTATCTATTATTTTTTGTAGATCTTATTTTTTTTGTCATATTGAAATTTGAGTTAGATATTAAATTTTATTTATGTTCAATTTCATATTATTTTATATGGTTCTATTATTTTATTTATGCATGTCCATCCAATATATAGAATAGTTATTCATGTTTATTAGTAGAATTATGTTGATTAATTAAAGTTATTTTTTTTGGTGAAATCATTCCCACTGGGTATATTGTTATTCCTTTGGGAAATTTCACTTGTGGTTTGGGAACACCCTTCTTGTCTTGCCAAGAAATAGATTAGGTGACTAATTTAGGGCTATCCTTGGTTTTCTTGTTATGTAGAAACTCATTACATTCTATCCAAGGAAATTGGTATGAATATATCTACTAAAATTAAGATTTATGAAAAAAAAATCCCTTACATAAAGGAGATTATATATTCCATGTATTAGAGAAGATAAATTTCAATTACTACAATAATAAATTATTCAAGAATATATAAATATAACTACTACATTTAATGTTTCTAATCATTATCCCTTTGAATTCTAAATTCAAGGAGAATCCTTTTGAGAAGAAAGGGGATGATGAGGATCATATCATATATATGAATTAGGGATATAATGGGGTGAAGGTGTTGAAAAATGGATTTAGTAATCATGGAAAATAAATTCTCAAGACCTAATTTAATTAATTATAGGCCCAATGACCTGATATAATATTAAAATAATAAGGGATTCCATGCAAGGATTAATCATGAATATTTGAGGGGAGTCCCAATAACCTTAATTATGGGATGTATCTGGTCCTATAATTATTGTAATTAATTCAAAAACATGCTTTTGAAATATTAAACCATTTTGTTTAATGACTTTCAATCCCATTCTCCCATGTAAAATTAAATTTTGATGTTAGAGTATTAAATTTCAAAGGTGTGGGATAGTTGTATTACTGTAATTATTAGGTGAATTATTTTCCAAAAGGGTAGGATGTTTTTCTTCTAAAATCATGGGTATGTTCAAAATATGTCAAAATTAATTTAAAGTTTTTTTACTTTTTGAATATAGGTGTTATCAGTTTATAGCTCTATTTGGATATAAATATCTTCATCCTTATAATCATGAGATCATCATGAATGAAAGTATTGTTACTCTAGTTGATTTTTCTTGATATATTTTCATTATTGATAAATTCTTCATATTATCAATGGATTGATCTTAAATAGTAGTGTATTATGGATAGAGTTATTAGATATAATTTCTATTGGGTTTATACCTAATCTTTTTTACAATTACATCACATTTCTAAAATATATACAATATTCTCCTAGTCTTCTTATAATGATTTGGGATCTCAACACATGATCACTGGGAAAGGTTACATATACATTTCATATAAGATCTTAGGAGATGTATCATTTTAACCTAACAATGGTATGGAATTTCAGAGCATTGAAAAGGGTACCAATAATCATGGTAAAATCCATCAATAATTCTAGTTAAAAATGAAAATAAACATAGAAAACTCAATAATAGTGTGAACTTTTGTGAAGTTTGATTGGAAAATCATTTGGTGGAGTGTCAGGAGTTTATAAGTAATCAGATATTAGAGTACCATGATACTCATATGAAATATTAATTAATGGATTTATGGTGTAATTTTAATACCCTAAAATTTTATGAAATATTTTTCTTAAATATATTAAATTTCATTGATAGTTTGTGTTACATGAAGCACCAGGTTTTAAATAAATGTAATATTGTATATAATTAAGACATATATATTATATTAGATGTGATAAATAGTTTAAAATAAAGTACTAAAACTATATGGTTTAAACATTGTCAAAAAAAATCATTTGTTTTCAATTAATTATAAATGAAAATAAAGATCATTTAAATATAAAACTTGTGTTTTTCTAAAAAATATTTTGATGCACGCAAAGTGTTGTCATATTAATTTATTAAAATATTCACTATATGAATTTTATTTTAATTAAATTTATATATTATATATTAAATAAAATGTTTTATCATTTATTTAAAAATTTTCTAGTCATGGGATAAGGATAAATCAATTTTTATTCTTAAAATCAATAATTCTCTAAAAATAAGTTTCATTCCATTGTACACAATTATTTTAAAATTAATTTCTTATAATATTAGGGAGTATATATAAAATATGATTATATTTTTTTAAATTAAAATTTTAAAATTACCTTATAGTGAATTTTATATACTTTTATAAAAAGATTAATTTTATTATAAATAGTGAAAATCCTGATTTTTATTAAACATTTGCATTTCAGTTTTCAAATTTACAAAGTTCTATTTTTCATTAAAATTGTTTAAAATATAAATTAATAAAATTATATCATTATTTATTTAATAAAGGTCATTGTAACAAATTTTATGTCCAATTTTGATATAAAAACTTTTTATACTTATAAAACATTTTTCTTTATAAAATCACATGTGCAGGATTAATTTTAAATTAAAACACAAATATTATGTGAATTGAATTTGTGAAAATGGATTAATTTTTTTAATAAATATGATTAAAATTAGTTTATATGGAAACATCATATTTTTAATAATGAGTATTAAACATAGTAAAAATTAATTATCTTGGTCAAGGTTAAAATGTGTTTACTCGAGGAGTTAATCCAAAATATAACTCTATTTTCCCATTTAAAAAATAAAAAATTCTATTATATGTCCATATTTTGAAATTATCCAATAATATAATTGAATCTATATCAAATTTTAAGCATTTTACCTAGGAATTAATTTATCATTTTGGTTTCTTTTATGAACTTTTCATGTGGGTTACCTCCCCCGCTTATAAAAGTACATATCATCTCTTCACCTATAAGGCCCCAGCCTTAAACATTACTTAATCTTGAGATATTTCAAGAATACACATTGAAGATCTTTTCAGGTTTAGAGTTTTAGATAATTATATCATAAATCAAGCATTACATTCCACATTTCAACAAGATGGTTACATAAAAGACAGTATTCATTTTTCCCATCAAAGGAGACATATTTAAAATAAAACATGGATTCTTTCTTGAAACTTCCTCGATACTATCATCACATCATGTACCTTTCCCTTGACCTGTGAAAAACATTTCCAAAACTTGGTATGAGTATAAAAATCTCAATAAGGGATATACAAATACGAAAAGAAAACCTTAGTCCATGTATACATAAGAATCAATGAAATCATACTTCACTCATAAAACATAAGCACTTTAACATACCTCATGAAATCATAATATTTATGAATAACTCATAGAAAACATAAGACATAAAGGTATCTTGATGCATTCATAACATTCTTACATAGGGAGTAACCCTCATGGTTACGTTTGGAATACCCATTACAGTATATTCCCTAAATCTCTTCAGAGAAACCTTAGAATTTAACTCCTTCGTGTTACCCAATGCATTGGAGAGCTGTCATGGTCTCACCTATCCTTAGTTTATCATGGAACCACCCTTCTTCATAAACAATTCCCAAGAACCATAACATAATCGTATCACATAAAAGATGGATAAATGAAACATAACATTTCCACATTTCAATCACAAGATATCAATACAACGCATTGATATAATCAAAAATTTATCAAAACCATTTTCAATACCAAAATAAAAGAAAATTAAAACATGGTATTTATTTTTCATTTAAAAAAAGTTATGGCTTGTAGAGGAATCCGAAACTCAAATAATGGTCATGGCGGTGGAGAAGTTACTGTCACCGTATATGTAAGACAAAAACAATCCCTTTTTTATTTAGAAAAAGGCTTTGTATAAAAATATTCTTTTTTAATAAAAGTAAAATTCAAAGGGGTTTATACACCGTATAAAAGAAAGTTATGTATAAAACAAAATACTCTTCAATGAAAGAAGATTGAGACGAAGTCCCTTACCTCATGTCCGACTTGAATCGATCGTTATTTAATCTCATGAATAATAAAATAGAGTTAATTTCTACTTGATTAAGAACCTTTATCAAGTTCATTATTCCTTTTATATCACTTATTACCATGTTATGAACATTATGTAATTATTTAAGATAAAACGGTCATTTTTTTCGATCTTTGGTACTTGAGCCAAAAATAAACTTCTTATAATTACAAGTTGTTAATGTGGTAAAATATCCATTATATCCAAAATTATATTCATGATTTAGATATCATTTATTTCATATATATCCAGTATATACATTCATTTATAATATTACATAAAATTTATAGGCAAGAAATGAAATACACCATTCATGGAGACGGTAAGCCGTACGTACGCATGAACACTACTTTCATTTCTATTTCGTATTTAGTGGAATGAAATCATAATGATATAAAGGTATAATATAATTATAGTATGATATCATATGTAATACCATTAACTCCATCCTTTATATGTCCCACATATGGCATTAATTAATCAAATCACTTTGAGGGAATGGTAGTCCGCACTTCATAAAATAAAGATATCGTGTTTACCCATAATGGATACCATAAAGGTATTCCATAAATGAAAAATAAAAAATCATAAAGAAAAAAATAAACATAATATATATCATATATAAATAGAGTTACATCTCAATGGTCACCATGAAAGGCGTTGAAAGAAGATTGAACAATCATCGTTTCATGAGGTAGTAATTCATCATCCACAGAAACAGTATGTTCTTTAACCATTAGACGGAGGTGTGTGTAAGTGTAAATCAAATTATTCTCATAAAAACATCCTAGTATATATAATATACTGGTTTTGTTTACAAAATAAAGGAATAAAAAGGGTTTAGGGGGTTGGAGAAGAAAAATAAAACAAAAGAACATTAGAGAAGTCATTACCTATAAATCAGGTAAATCCCCTTGGTTTGAACCAAAATGGTTTCTAGAAGAGCTTTCTTCCTAAGTAAATGCTTATATGATGAATATATGGATGTGGAGAGATAAAATTAGCATATTTTGGCCGAGCCAAGGGCTTGAGAGGTGTGGGTAAGGTGGTAGAGATGGGGGGCCTTTTATAAGAGGGAGGAGGGGTACTCTTGGAAAGTCAAGATATGTTACTTTATTATATAATGAGTTTCAGATTTTAAAGGTCCCACAATGATATATTTCAAGGATAAGGTGATAGTTATTCTAAATACACCCATCCAATAGGTTTTTGACAAGTTTAAGTCTTATATTTTACATTATCTTTTTATTTTATTTAAATCATTCATTAATGAGGTAATCACTACATCTTCATGGTGTCATAAATAAATTAATTTATTTAATGTCTAAAAATTATGAAAAAACACTATGATGTAAGAAATTTTTTTGGATTTAAAATGAATATTTATACTCTAAATTATCATTTATGTAGACAAAACTAAATTTTTTTTACTTAGTTGTTACATACTTTTGTTATATTTAACTTTATTTAAAAATAAAAAGATAAAATGTCACTATCACACAAAAGTGATTCCATGGGGTCCCAAAGTTGGCACAAGGAATCACATGGTCTTCCATGACACAACCATTATAAATAGGACACATTTTGGGGTCATTTTATTTTATTATGATATTATTTTATTACTCTTAACTACCCGATTACTAATTAATCACGATAATTAAAGATAATTACCGTCGTTACTATTTATAATGTCAAAAAACAAAAGAGTCTTAATTAAATAATTTGGACCTTATAATTCCAAATATGGAATCAATTTTACCAAATTCCAAACACAGAAATTGTAGTAATTAATTTAAAAATAATTCTTGTTGTCAAAACAAATAGCGGGTTTTTTAGAAACAATATCTATCAAAAGTTTTACACTTTTTTATGCCCAATTCCAAAGTGAAATTGATTAAAATGAACAAAATTGGATTAAATGGTAAAAATATATTCTAATTAAACTTTAAAACCAATGAAAAAGGCAATTTATCCATATAATTAAATTAGATGAAAAAGCTGTTTTGAAGAAAAATGCAGTATTTTTCACTATTCATTAAAAAATGAACATTGTCAGAAAAATACCAAAAATTTATCCAAAGTAAATTTAAATTTCACAATACTAAAGAATAATTTTATTTTGACAAATATAGCTTATAAAATTTTAAAAAGATATATTTAAAAATGGTTCTCCATCAAAAGGCAGTAAAATAATCTTTTAAAAATATTAGAGTATCCAATGCTTAAGATTGGATTTATTCTCATTTTAAGCCTTTAAAACACTATTTAATTCATAAATAGACATAGATATGAAAATACCTAATTCTTTACTTACTTAGTATGTTACATCCTTGTCCCCTTTAGAAAATTGTTTCCTCGCAATTTATTTACTTATCAAATAAGTGGAGGTATTTATCCCTCATTGTATTTTTAGATTCCCATGTTGCCTCTTCAATCATGTGGTTTTCCCACAAAAACTTTACTTGATGAATCACATTATTCTGCAATACTTTTTCCCTGTGGTCAATAATTTGTACCGGTTATTCCTCATAAGATATATTCTCTTCCAACTGAACTGCATCTGGATTGAAAACATGAGATGGATCTGGCATGTACTTCCTTAACATTGAAACATGAAAAAAATTATGTACTTGAGATAAACTCAAAGGTAAAGCCACTCGGTATGAAATTGATCCAAATCTCTCCAGAATTTCATATGGTCCAATGAACCTTGGACTCAACTTTCCTTTCTTACCAAATCTCATCACACTTTTCCATGGTGAAACTTTGATGAAGAAATGATCACCTACCTCAAAAGAGAGGTCCTTCCTCCTGTTGTCTGCATAAATTTTCTACCTTCTCTGAGATGTTCTCATGTGTTTCTGTATCAGCAGAACTTTTTCTGCCAACTCTTCTACCAATTCTAGTCCCATCAACTTTCTTTCACCCACTTCATCCCAAAAAGCTGGAGTTCGACACTGCTTCCCATATAATTCCTCAAATGGTTCCATCTGTATACTGGAATGAAAATTGTTATTATAAGAAAACTCAACCAAAGAAAGATGTTGGTCCAAACTTCCCTGATAATCCATTGAATAAGCACGTAGCATATCCTCCAAAGTCTGAATTGTTCATTCTGACTGCCCATCTGATTGAGGATGAAAAGATATACTAAAATTTAATTCAGTACCCGAAGACTTCTGAAGGCCTTTCCAAAAATTAGAAGTAAACTTGGGATCACGATCAGATACAATGGAGAGGGGAACTCCATGTAACCTGACTATCTCTTTAAGATACAAACAAGAAAGTTGATCTAGGGAAAAATTATCTCGTATATCAAGGAAATGAGCAGATTTAGTCAAGTGATCAACAATAACCCAGATTACATTATTACCTAGAGGTGTCTTCAGTAACCCCACAATGAAGTCTATGGAAATATTCTCTAATTTCCACTCTAGCACTAGTAAAGGGTAAATCATCCCTTTCAGTAACTTCCACTCTGCTTTAACCTATTGAAAAGTCAAACACTTCATAGTAAAATCAGCAATATCTCTTTTCATTCCATCCCACCAGTAATACTCTCAAAAATCTCTATACATCTTAGTACTACCTGGATGAAGTGAAAACGGAGAACTATGAACTTCACATAAGAACTCTCTATTCAACTGTGAATCACAAGGCACACACAATATCTTCCTAAATCATAAAACACAATCATTATCAATGTTTAATTCGGGTAACATACCCTTCTGAACCAGCTCTATTATTTTCTGCAACTCACTGTCTTGCTTCTGAGCTTGCATAATTCTGTCTGATAGAGATGATCTCACTGACACCTTAAACAAAATAGAAGAACTTCCTGCACCAACAACTTCTATTCCAAGGTTCATCAAATCCTTAACCAAAGGATCATGTTCCAAACTTAACATGGTTAATGAAGCATTACTTTTTTGACTAAAATCATCATCCACTTTATTTACTTTTCCCAATGGAAATGAATTGTACAATAATAATCCTTGATTAATTATAGCCATCTATTATATCTCATGTTCAATTATTTCTATGTGAATACATAATTTAAACATTTTTTATCATTATATACTTCACACTTTACACCATACAAATGATGCCTCCAAATTTTTCAAGCGAAAACCACAACAGCTAATTCCAAATCATGTGTAAGGTAATTTACCTCATGAGTTTTCAACTATCATGAAGCATAAGCAATTACCTAATCATTATGCATTAGGATGTAACCAATTCCTTTTAATTAATCATCACTTTAGATAACAAACTCCCCATTCCTGGAAGGTAGTGCCAAAAATGGAGCATTCACCAATCTTCTTTTCAACTTTTGGAAACAATCATCACATTATTTTTTCCAGATAAACTTAACACCCTTCTGAGTTAGCTTAGTCAATGGACTAGATAACTGTGAAAAATTTCTAACAAACCTTTGGTAATATCCTACCAAACCAAGAAAACTATGAATCTCAGTTACATTTGTGGGTATTTTCCATTCATCAACAACCTTTTTTTCAGGATCAACAGTTATTCCATCTTTGGAAACAATTTGACGAAGGAAAGAAATTTTTTGCAACCAAAACTCACACTTGATGAATTTCCCATACAATTTATTTTATTTATGGTTTGAAAAATAACCCTTAAATGACTTTCATGCTCCTCTTTACTTTTAGAAAACACCAAAATATCATCAATGAAAACAACCACAAACTTATTCAAGAACTCATGGAAAATTCTATTCATAAGGTCCATGAATACAGTAGGTGCATTGGATAACCCAAAAAGCATTAATACAAATTCATAATGGTCATATCTTGTAAGAAACGCAGTCTTCATAATATCTTCTTCCTTTACCATCAACTGATGGTACCCTGATCTCAGGTCAATCTTTGAAAAATACTGAGCTCCCTGGAGCTGATCAAAAAAAATCATTGATATGAGGCAAAGGATATTTGTTCTTAACAGTGATGTTATTCAAGGCTCTATAATCAATGAAAAGTCTCATTGAACCATCTTTATTTTTAACAAATAAGATAGGATCAACCCATGGTGATTTGCTAGGCCGAATGAAACCTTTCTCTAATAAATCTTGTAATTGCTCCTTCAACTCTAAAAGTTAAATTTGAGCCATTCGATAAGGGGGTTTTGAAATTGGCTTAGCATTAGGAACTAAGTTAACAGTAAATTCAACTTCCCGATCTGGTATTATTCCAAGAAAATCATTAGGAAAAACATTAGGATACTCATTTACCACTGACACGTCATTAATTTGAATTGTTCCTTTGTTTTCAACAATATGTGAAAGGTAACATTCATTTCCATCTTTTACAAGTTTCTCATCCTCTTGATATGTTATCAACAGTAAGGGTTCATTCTTGTACACAAAATGAAAGTCTTTCTGAAAAGAAACTTATTTAGCTCTACAATCAATCTTAGCATGGTAAATAGAGCCAATTCATACCCAAGATAACATCAAACTCTACTAGAGGTAAAACAATAAGGTTTGCAAGTAGGTTCTTTCCACAGATAAGGATATGAAGATTCTTAAAAATTATTTTTGCCTCAACGTTTCCACCATGTGGTTTTACCACAATTTTAGGAGTCAATTCTTGATATAGAATTCCAAATTTACTAGAAAATTTGTCAGAGATGAAAGAGTGTGTAGATCTTGAATCAAAAAACACATTTGCATAATCTAAAAAACAAAGTACCTGATACCACTTCATTTGATGGCCCAACATCTGCTGAAGTAGTTGCAAAGGATTTCACCACACCTTTCTGCTTGTAGTTTGACTGCTTCCCATCATTTGATCTCTTTTTCGAACACTCGTTTGCATAATGACCCATTTCATTGCACTTGAAACATTTCACTAACTGTAAATAAAATTTGGTCTTACCATCACCCTGATCTTTTTCAGTGCAATCACGATCCTTATGTCCCATCTTACCACATCAGTAGCACTTTCGAAAATTCCAAATACATTCCCCAGCATGATTTATAACACATTTACTAGAAACTGAAAACATAGTTTTCTTACCATCAAACCTTTTTTAAGGATTTTTTCCTTTCTCCTGCCACCTTGGTCTCTTCTTCTGTTGGTTGTTATAGAACACTTGATCATCAGAAAACTCCATTTCCACCTTATCAGCACATCAAATGAGCTTTTCATAACTTTTGAACTCATGAGAAGATAATTCCCTTCGATATTTTGGCTTTAATCCTGAGTAAAAATGATTGATTTTACTATCAAGGTCTCAGATAAATTTTGGAGCATACCTTGTCAATCGAGTGAACTTTTATTCATAAGCAGCCACTAAGTCATCCTCTTGCCTCAATTCCAATAATTTTTTTCTCATCCTAAGTCGAACATCCTTAGGAAAATATTTCTCAAAAAAACATACCTTTTAATTCATCCCAGTCAAGAGCATCAATCTCGTCAGCATCCCTGATATTTTTAACCATCGACCACCACTGATCTGCCTCACCCTCCAAACGGTAAACACCAAGACTAACCTTTTGATTGTCTGAAAACCCCATGACATCGAAAATCTTCTCTAGTTCTTTAATCCACCCTTTATCTAGCACAGGGTCAGATGATCCTCTGAATGATGGGGGATGTTGTCTCATGAAATGTTCCACCACTGACATGTTCCTCTGCAATTGATCTGGCTGATCTCATGCATTGATACAACCACTATTTATTTCTTGATTCAACTACGTCATTACTACAACAAACTGTTCAGTTCCAATTCTAACCATCTCAGGATGCTGATTCGGAAGTTCATTTCCTTCTGTATGCCTTCCTAGAACTGCTTCCCTATTTCCTCTAAGGAAAACCATTCTGAACAAACATGTCTTAAATGAAGAAACATGTTAATCTTCAAATGCTATATCATTTCAATTTGACCATAAAAAAAATTTGATAATCATTTAATAGAATTATAACTCTTAAAGTTATCTAAACCAACCTATGATACCAACTATAAGGATCCATACTTAAAAATTACTTAATCTTGAGATATTTCAAAAATACACATTGAGGATCTTTTTAGGTTTAGAGTTTTAGAGAATTATATCATAAATCATGCATTATATTCCATATTTCAACAAAGTGGTTACATAAAAGACAACATTCATTTTTCCCATCAAAAGAGACATATTTAAAATGAAACATGGATTCTTTCTTAAAACATCCTTGACACTATCATCACATCATGTTCCTTTCCCTTGACCTGTGAAAAACATTTCAAAAACTTGGGATGAGCATAAAAAGCTCAGTAAGGGATATAAAAATACAGAAAGAAAACCTTAGTCCATGTATACATAAGAATAAATGAAATCATACTTTACTCATAAAACATAATCACTTCAACATACCTAATGAAATCATAAGATTTATGAATAACTCATAGAAAACATAAGACATAAAGGTAACTTGAGGCATTCATAACATTCTTACGTAGGGAGTAACCATCATTGTTACATTTGGAATACCCATTACAGTATATTCCATAAATCTCTTTGGAGAAACCTTAGCGCTTAACTCCATCATGTTACCCAATGCATTGGAGAGCTATCACGGGCTCACTCGCCCTTATTTTATCACAAAACCGCCCATCTTCATAAACAATTCCCAAGATCCATAACATAATCGTATCATATAAAACATGCATAAAGAAAATATAACATTTACACATTTCAATCACAAGATATCAATACAAAACATTGATATAATCAAAACATTATCAAACCCATTTTCAATACCAAAATTAAAGAAAATTAAAACATGGTATTTTTTTCATTTAAAAAAAAGTTATGTCTTGTAGATGAAGCCGAAACTCAAATAATGGTCGCGGCGGCGGAGAAGTCGTTGTCACCGGATTCGTAAGATAAAAACATTCCCTTTTTTCAGTTAGTAAAACGCTTCATATAAAAAGATTCATTTTGAAAAAAAGTAAAATTCAAAGGGTTTTATAGACCATATAAAATAAAGTTGTGTATAAAACAAAATATGCCTCAATGAAAGTAGATTGAGACGAAGTCCCTTACCTCGTGTCCGACTTGACTCGATCGTTCTTTAATCTCCTAAATAATAAACTAGAGTTAATTTCTACATGCTTAAGAACCTTTTTCAAGTTAATTATTCCTTTTATATCACTTATTACCATGTTATGAACATTATGTAATTATTTAAGATAAAACGGTCGTTTTGTCGATCTTTGGTACTTGAGCCAAAAATAAACTTCATATAATTACAAGTTGTTCATGTGGTAAAATATCCATTATATCTAGAATTAAATTCATGATGTAGATATCATATATATCATATATATCCAGTATATAAATTCATTTATAATATTACATAACATTTAGAGGTAAGAAATGAAATGCCTCGTTCATGGAGACGGTAAGCCGTACGTACGCATGAACGCTACTTTCATTTCTATTTCATATTTAATGGAATTAAATCATAATGAAATAAAATTATAATATAATTACATTATGATATCATATGTAATAACATTAACTCCATACTTTATATGTCCCACATATGGCATTAACGAATCAAATCACTTTGAGGGGGTGGTAGTCTGCACTTCCTAAAATGAAGATATCGCATTTACCCATAATGGAAACCATAAAGGTATGCCATAAATGAAAAATAGAAAATCATAAATAAAACATAAACATAAAATATATCATATATAAATATAGTGACATCTTAATGGCCACCATGAAATGTGTTAAAAGAAGATTGAACAATCATCATTTCGTGATGCAGTAATTCACCATCCACGGAAACAGTATGTTCTTTAAACATTTGACGGAGGTGTGTGTAAGTGTAAATCAAATCCTTCTCATAAAAACATCCTAGTATATTTAATATACTGGTGTTGTTTACAAAATAAAGGAATAAAAAGGGGTTAGGGGGTTTGAGAAGCAAAATAAAACAAAAGAACATTAGAGAAGACATTATATTTAAATTAGGTAACTCCCCTTGGTTTGAACCAAAAGGGTTTCTTGAAGAGCTTTCTGCCTAAGGTAAGGATTATATGATGAATAGAGGTATGTGGAGAGATAAAATTAGCAGAGTTTGGCCGAGCCAATGGCTTTAAAGGTGTGGGTAAGGTGGTAGAGGTGGGGGCCTTTTATAAGAGGGAGGAGGGGCACTCTTCGAAAGTCAAGATATGTTACTTTATTATATAATGCGTTTCGAATTTTAAAGGTCCCACAATGATATATTTTGAGGATAAGGTGATAAGGGTTCTAAATCCACCCATAAAATAGGTTTTTGACAAGTGAAATTCTTAGATTTTACATTATCTTTTAATTTTATTTAAATCGTTTATTAATGAGGTAATCACTACATCATCATGGTGTCATAAATAAATTAATTTATTTAATGTATAAAAATTATGAAAAAAATACTATGATGTAGGAACTCTTTTTATCTTTCCAACGAATATTTATAGTCTAAAACATCATATATGTAGTCAAAATTAAAAAAAAATTACTTAGGTGTTACATACTTTTGTTATATTTAACTTTCTTTAAAAATAAAAAAATAAAATGTCACTATCACACAAAAGTGATTCCATGGGGTCCCAATGTTGGAACAAGGCATCCCATGGTCGGAATTGAAACAACCAGTAGCATTAGGACACATTTTTGGGTCATTTTATATTATTATGATATTATTTTATTACCCTTAACTACCTGATTACTAATTAATCATGATAATTAAAGATAATTACCATCATTACTATTCATAATGTCAAAAAACAAGAGTCTTAATTACATAATTTGGACATTATGATTCCAAATATAGAATCCATTTTACCAAATTCCAAACACAAAAATTTTAGTGATTAATTTAAAAATAATTCCCGTTGTCAAAACAAATAGCGGGTTTTTTAGAAACAATATCTATCAAAAGTTTCACACTTTTTTATGCCCAATTCCAAAGTGAAATTTATTAAAATGACCAACATTGGATTAAATAGTAAAAATATATTCTAATTAAACTTTAAAATCAACTAAAAGTATAATCTATCCAAAAAATTAAGTTAGATGAAAAAGCAGTTTTGAAGTAAAATGCAGTATTTTTCACTATTCATTAAAAATGAACATTGTTAGAAAAATACCAAAAATTTATCCAGAGTAAATTTCAATGTCCCAATACTAAATAATAAGTTTATTTTGACAAATAGAGCTTTTAAAATTGTAAAAAGATATATTTAAAATTGGTTCTCCGTCAAAAGGTGGTAAAACAATCTTTTAAAAATATTAGAGAATTCAATTCTTAAGATTGGATTTATTCTCATTTTAAGCCTTTAGACACTATCTAATTCATAAATAGACATAGATATGAAAATACATAATTCTTTACTTACATGGGATGTTACATCACCTATTAACAATAAAATATACTTTTTATTCAGTAAATAATTTCTCAAATCAATTACGTACATCAATCCCCATGACCTAGAGTCTCTATTTTTAATATAAAATTATCCAAGTAAGGAATTAATTATAATCATAAAGATATTCTCAATATAATAGGTATAGTTCTTAACTATGTGTTTTTATTTTAATCCTTATTATATCTCCTTAAATTATTAATCAACCTTGTGTAAATAATAAAACTATCATATTACATATTACTATATTTTTTTTAATTTCATGACCTAAAAACATATCCTCTTTCATAAAATTGGAAATGAAACTATCAATCATGTGAATGGTGGACTAACACCTCACGAACAGATGTAATTTATTTTCTTTCACTATATTTAATGGATGTATAGAATGTATAGAATCAACCCTATACATATATATTAAAGTTATTTTAACTATAATTCCATTTCTTAAATTACAAAATATCTTTTAGGTTTATAATTTTAGAGATTTAGGTCAAAAATCTTACATAACAAATCCATATATATATATATATATATTAAGTGAAAACTTCTCATCAGTATATGTTTTCCCTATAACATAAAAAATTTAAAACTAAACATGATTTATTTTTATGGAATATGATAATGGATTTCATTATGAATTATTATTTTCCATTAACCAACCTTAAACCCTGTGGAAAAACAAATTACAACATTGGATGAACAAAAACATATCAGTAAAGGACATAAAAATAATGAAAGAAATTTTTGGTCCATTAATAAATATAAAAGTTTCCCTTTTAAAAAATAAAATTTGGGATTAAAATGAAAATTTTATTACCCAATAAGTAGCTTTATTTTCCAAAAATATTTTCATAAAATATTTTAAAAATAAATTTTCAGGGAAAATAATATTTGTATAGTTTTATTTGAATTTAGGAAAATCTCATAATAAAATTTTCAAAATATTATTCATTTCAATCGTAAAAAGTATCACATCATTTTCTTTAAACATAACATTATTGTATTTCCCTAGGAAATAATATAATTCCAATAAAACTAATAGAAATAATATAAAAAAACATTTAAGTTATATAGTATGTCATTTCTATATCACTCTTACAAACACTCTTAGAAATGGTATAATCATACAGTCGGCTCCCATACCCAATGCATTTGTGGGATATCATGCACCCAACTGTCCTTGATTTATCATGGAACCACCCTTACTTGGTCAATAATTTTACAACCCTTACATGGTTTATAACAGAACTACCCATCATCATAAAGATTTCCATGAAAAATTACATAATCACAAAACACAAAATATTTCAATTTAAAACATTATACTCATAAAAATATAATTTTCACCCATAAGAAAACACATATGGATATTTACATATCAATTTCATTTTGAAACCATTTTATAAAATAACCAAAATATTGGTAAATAGGGTTTATTATTTGAACAAATAATTAAATATTTTGAATTAATACAATAATAATATAATCTTTCCGATGGGGGGAAAATTCGTTGTTTTTGTATACGATAAAATATAACATTCATTTTGTCTTTTTTTAATGAACATAAAAAATATTCAATAAAAATAATAATTCTATTTCTTATGTATTTAAAAAGGGACCAAAAATTTCATTTATAATTCTTTTATGACCATATTAAAACATCTATAAACTAAATTTAAAAAAAATGTTAACAGAAGAAAATGAGTTTTAAAGGAAACATTAAAAGATGATTTTTAAAATAAAGTCTCTTAGCTTGAGTATGAATCATCACATACATTATCAATATTACTAAATAATAGTATTATGTTAATTAGTTATTTTATTTAGAACTATTTTAAAATTTATAATTTTTTTACCTTAATTTTTATCATCTTATATCAATTACATAATCATTTGTGTTCACATCAAATGTTTTGATGATATTCAGTTCATATCTCTAAAATGACTTTGGTAGTATGACTATAGTCAAAGGGATCATTATACCATCATATATATAATAATACTAATAAAATATTTGTTATTTTTATACATAGATAACAATTTTAAATTCAACTATTCAATATGGTTATCAAAAATTAACTATGTTACAATCATGGTGACAGTAGTCTATATTTAAACATGTGTAACAGTTCTATTTTCAGTGATAATTATTGAAAAAAGGTAAGTGTTATTTTATCATAATATAATTATATTTATATAAAAAATATAATATTAGTTAATTAAATATACTTATATATAAATTATTCATTTTATTTAGTGATGAAAAAAGAATCACATCACTTCGTGGGGGTGGTATCCCACACATACACATGAATAACATTATCATTTTTCAGTGAATGAAAAGGTAACAAGGTAAATGATATTTTATCAGTTATAATTATAAATACATAATAAATACAATATATAAATATTAATTCAATCATTATAATTAATCCATGATATATGGTGATGGAAAATTAATTACATCAATTCTCGATGTGGTAGTCTTTTGTACAGATGAATGATGGTTTCATTTCCCATTTGATGGAAGTGGATATAGATATAGGTAATTTAATTAACATAATAACATCACATTATATATGTAATACTTTTTTTATTCTTTTATGATAGTTTAATATGATTTGAAGGTGGTATAATAAGAAATAAAACTAAAATCTACAGTTAAAACCAAACTGCTTCATTGTTAAATCTCTATTTTATAATACCTTTAGACCTATTATATTGGTATTATTCCAAACATAAGGCATATATAACATGGGTATGGATGTTATTAGGATATTTTCTAAAATATAGGATGAATTAAATGATTTTTGTGTGAAGGAATGATAAGAATATGTTCCCTATTATAAGAGAGGGGATGAGCACCCTTAGAATTTATTAAAAGATTAATTTAATATAAAGTAATTTAGAGGACCAAATGGATCCAAATTAAAAAAAATAACATTAAAGATGATCAAGATTTGATATTCTCTCAACCAAAATTTTTTTCACCAGTTTATATAATGTATTTTTCCTAAAATTATTTGTAACCCCCATTAACCCATTCCACACTTATTGTTATAATAATGTTTTTACTCCTTGTGGGTAAAGATAGTTACCATACTTGCAAAAATGGACCATACATGGAAAATGGTTGAATTTTGAAATAATCTATCAATACCTTATATTAATGTAGTATTTTTAGGTATTTTATATCATTTAATAAATTATTATTTTCATAAAATATCAATAATGATAATTCCATAACTATTCATTTTCTCTAACTTTTATAACACCAAAAAAAATTAATTTTGAATAAAATATTTAGATACATACCTAAAATGTAATGTTTTTTTTTGTTAAATTATTTTTTCACCTTAATTATGTAATATTATAATACTTTTTTTATATTTTTCGTATCATTTACATTATTACTTCATTAATTGAATAATGGATGTGTCAGCTTTGTGTATGAATTTAAGGTAATTATTTCAACACTATAAAATAAAAATAAATAACCTTGATAAAGATAAGTTATTTATATTTCAAAATAATATTAATAACTAACCATATGATATATTTATCCTTATTTTATAATAATTATAGTTATTAAAAATAAGAGTGTTGGATGTTTTACTTTTCGTTAAATAAAATATTATTAAGGTCATAGTCACATCCAAATGTAAAAGGGGCATATATTAAACATTTAGACGACTATAGATGAAATATACTCATATAATAAAATTATTTCAAGTGATAACAATATTTTATTGACTTTATAATTTTATTTTTTGACATTCATTTCCAAATATACACTTTATAGTGGTAATAAAATTACTAAGGTTACTATTCAAATTGTCCAAAAATAAAAGGGACTTATTTAAAAAAATTAGACAACCTCATTAAAAATATGGAGTCTATATTTCAGGATTTAAAACAGATATTTGATAGAATTTAATTTAAAATTATACCAGAAAAATATAATGAAAAACATTTTTTCTGAAAAATGCCAGGTTTACGTATACAAATGTTTTTATAGTAAATACACAATTAAAATTCATTCTATTTGATATAATTTGAGTTTTAATAATAAAAAGGAACTAATTAAACCATATAATTGATAAAAACCTAATTTTTCTTAGTAAATACTAGAGAATAAAAATAAAATTTTAAATAAAAATCTATATTTTCAATATTGATTGAAAAATTAATATTTTTATAAAAATATAACAAATTCATCATAAGATAATTTTGAAATACTGAATACTAAAATGAAATTAGGTTTTTACATTAACTTTTTATTATTTGGGAATAACACTTTTAATATTTTTATAATGTATATATCTCTATAATGTCTAACTAATGAATGATTTGTTCTAACAAAAACTAGGTTGTTACATTCTTCTCCCCTTTTGGAAATTGAATCCCTGTAATTTTTTTCACTTATTATAAATTTTGGGTTACCTTTACATCATGGTTTTTTTAGACACTCATGTTTCTTATTCAACTATATGGTGTTTACATAGAACCATAACCTAGTGAATTACATTCTTCTATAATAAATACTATATATGGTCATGAATCTAAAAATGATATTCCTAATAAGATATATTATCTTCTAACTAAAATTCATGAGGTCTCTAAACATAACATGAATCTTTCCCAAACATTATAAAAATCGAAACATGAAAGACACTATGTAGCTGGGATAAACTAAGAGTCAAGTCTACTCAATAAGAAACTAATCCGACATTCTCGATGTTTTAATATGGACCAATAATTCATGGACTTAGATTCCCTTTTTTATCAAAACATATATAATATTTACATGGATATAATTAAGGAAAAATAATCACCTACCATGCAATAAATATATTTCCTTTGGTTACAAAATTATTTTTATGCCTCCTCTACGGTGTCCTCACATGGTTCTAATTTAGCTTCGCCTACTCCACCATTTCCTCTACAAATTCAGATCACATCAACTTCATTTCCTCTAATTCATCCAAAAAATATTGATTTCAACACTAATTTCCATATAACTATTCAAAAGGACCCATATATATACTATAATTAATATTAATATGATAAGAAAACTCAAATAATGAAATATGTTTTCCCCAATTTCTCTGGTACTCCATTCAATAAGAAAAAAAGAATCTCTTCCTAGTTTGTGATTATTAGTTTAGATTTTCCATCATAGAGAGGATGAAAGGATATACAAAAATTAAATTCATTTCCCAATAACATATGAATTCCATTAAAAGATTTTTAAGTAAACTTGGGACCATGGATATATTCAATGGAGATAAAAATTCCTTATAACCTAGTAATCTCTTTAATATGTAGTTAAGAAAGATAACCCAAAGTCATTTTATCTATAATTGGATGGAAATCCATATATTTATTAAATCAATGAACAATAACACAAATTACAGTTTTACCTAATATTTATTTGGTAATCCCACCATAAAATCAATGAAAATATTTTCCAATTTCCACTTTGGCACTTTAAAAGGCTTAAGTATCCCATTTTGTAATTTTCATTCTTCTTTAACCTATTTAAAATTCAAACATTTCATTGTAAATTTAAAAATATCTCATTTCATTACACCACACTATTAATACCCCTAAATGTCTGTGTATATCATAGTAATGCTAGGATGAATATAAAATGGAGACCTATGAGCTTCACTAATCAATTTTTTCTTCAATAAGGAAACATACGACACACATAATATCTTTCCAAATATAATAACTCCTTCCTTATCAATAATAAATTCAAAAAACATATTCTTCTTAACCATATCTTCCATTTTATGTAACTAACTATCTTCATTTAAATCTTGGCTAATTCGTTACGATAGATACAATTTTACTTACACTTTAAACAAAACAAAAGAAGTTCTTCCACCTACAACATCTAGGAAAAAATTTCTCATATCAATAACCAACGGGTCATATTCTATATGTAATTTGGTTAATGAAGCATTATTTTTATGACTTAAAGAATAAAATACCACTTTTTAAATTTCTATGATGGTAATGAATCATGCAGTCTTAATCATTAATCAAATCTATCCATATTCTCAGCCTCATTTTCAACTCTTTCTATGTAAATATATATATTAAAATTTTATTATTAGTATATGTTCCACAAATTATACTTTATGAATGATTATTATAATTTTTTTAAACCATTATATCTAATTTCAGATCATAATTAGTATAATTCATCTTAGGATGTTTCAATTTTTTTGAAGCATATAAAATTAACTGACAATTCTACATCAAGAAACAACTATGACCATTCAATTAAGTATCACCGTAGATGATTAATTTACCATTACTTTAGTGAAATTCTTAAACACAATAATTCAAAAATATTATTTTTAATTCCTAAAAATAATCATCCAATTGTTTTATATATATGAATTGAGCACAGTTTTTGAGTTAACAAAGTCATTGGCCCAGACAATAGAGACCAAATTTCAACAAAATGACAGTAGTAACCCACTAATCAACGAAATCTTGGAATCTTTGTGAATTTTTTTTGTTTTGGCCACTCATAAACAATATTGGTTTTAGTATGGTGAGTAGTAATTTCATATTTATAAACAATGTGAACATGGAAAGAAATATTCTCTAGCTAAAATTCACACGTACTATATTTTACATATATATCATGCTTTCAATTAATGTTTATAAGAAAGTCATTAGATTTTTTTCATGATTCTTATGACTTTTGTACTATGAAAATATATCATCACTAAACACAATAAAAAAATTATATAGTAAATCATGTAAAAATATTTCCATTAGATCTATAAATAAAACTTCTTCATTAGACAAACCAAATGGAATAACTACAAACTCATAGTTCCAAAATCTAACCCAAAATAAAATATTTAGAATATCTTCCTGCTTCACCCTCAACCAACCATACTCAAACTAGTCTTCAATATTCATAAATTACATCCCTCCCTAGAGATAATCAAAAAAATCATTGATATAAGTCAAGTGTAATTTTTTATCAATGGTGATGTTATTCAATGCTCTATAATAAATCCAAATTCGCATAAAACCATATTAATATAAAAAAATAAAATAGGAGAACCCCATGATGAAGTGCTATAATGAATGAATCCTTTTTATAGAAACACCTACAATTTATTTATAAATTTTAAAATTTATAACTTATCCATTTGAAAAAGTGGTTTTTAAATAGGAATAGTATTACGTGTTAAGTAAACAATAAACTCAACCTATCAATTAGAAATAAAACCCGATATAACCATAGAAAAAACTTTCATACATTCATTAACTACTAGAACATCACTAATCTGAACAATATATTTATTTTTAATAAAATTTTATATGTAACCATCACTACAATTTCACATCAACATATCTTATTCTTGGCAGGTTGTCAAATTTATGAATTCATTGGACAAAAAACTTTCTCTGCAATCTTTCATGGCATGATAAACTAAAATACATTATGTACCGAAAAATAATACAAAACCTTACTATGTATATTTTCACAAGATTATTAAGAAATACCATCCATAAAATATAAAAAATGATGATTTGTTTAAATAATTGTTGAATTAATATTTCCCCTTGATGTTTTAACCCAATGCGATATTATAAATTCATGAGGAAATATTCCAAATTTAATTTCAAATTTATAAGAAATGAAATAATGGAAAGATCCATAGTCATATGTGGTATTGGAATAATTTGAATAAAAATGTAACATACCTATCACCACTTCATTTGATTACCCTACATCAACCATTGTAGTTGTAAAATATTTGTCCACACACCCTTAAATTCAATCTTGATGATTTCTATCATGAGTTTCTAACTTCAGAAACATATTAGAATACTATCCCAAATCATTGAAATTAAATCATCTGACCATAAAACTTTTATTATGTGTTTGATTAGTGTCCTAGTAGTAAATATTCATATTCTCAAACATTCAACATTTGAATAATTTTTCATATTTCATGGGACACTTATGAGTATTTTTTTACTACACTTACCATAATAATGGAACTTTATTTTCTTACCTCCATATTTCATTCATGGATTCTTCCCCATTGCCTACCAACTATACCATTTCATTTACTTTTTTCATGAAATACTTGATCGTCAGAAAAATCCATTTCTACCCACCCAACACATTGAACAAGTTTCTCATAAATTATATCCTTGCAAGAACCCAATTTAATTCGTTATCTTGGATACAATCTTGAGTAAAATCGAGTTATTTTACTTTCATGATCCCAAATAAAATTTTGCACATACCTTTTTAAATGGGTGAAGTTTTCTTCATATACATCCATTTAATATTCCTTCTTTTATAAAAATTACAAGAATTTGGTTTCAATTTTAATTAAAATTTCATTAAGAAAATATTTCACAATAAAAATATTCTTAATGTAATCTCATATCATTATATCAATTTAATCACATTATTTAGTATTATTAACCATTGTACTTCATTGATCAACTTCACATTAAATTTTTTAAATCAAAATACTTACCATTTTTTGTTATGAATCACTCATGAAATCATAATTTTCTCTAAATATTTAATCCACCGTTCAAGAGACACTATGTATAAATATCTATAGAATTATAGAGGATGTTGTCTCAAAAAATGTTCCACATTTAACGTGTTCCTATTTGGTAGATCTTGTTATTCTCAATAATGGATACCATAACCAGTAATAACTTCTATATATTGAATCATTACTAAAACAAACATATATTTTCTAATTCCAAAAATTTCAGGTTACTGATTTGCAAAAATACCATCCCCTCAGTTCCTTCCAAATTCTTCACCTATGTTCCCTCTACAGAAATTTTTTTTTGACCTAACATAGTTTAGATAAAGAAACATGGTTATATTAAAATTTTATATCATTTTAACATAACCATAAATTTGAATATTTTAAAGTAATTATATACAAAATATCCTTACCCCTAAAGATATGTAGGCCTTTCTCTATTACCAATAGTAAGGAACTATCCATAAATAATACACATTCTTGTGATTTTAAACTAGAATACAATTTATTATATTCTAAAATACCTTTAGATATAGAGTTTTAGAGGGTTTTTTCATATGTAGTATATAACAATCCCATATATATATTTTTTGGATACTTTTAATCCATATCCATTTTTATAATAATATAAAATATTTAAAATGAAATATATTTTATTTTTATAAAATATTATCATAAATTTCAAATTGACTTCTTATTTTCCCTTACACATTATTAAAATTAGTGAAAATAATTTTAAAACGTGGTATTATCACAAAAATCCCATTAATGTACATATAAATATATAAAGGAACCGTTAGTCTGTGAATACTTATAAAAAATTACATTTTTGAAATAATCATTGGGTTAAACTTAAGTATTTTCTTACCCAAGAAATCAAATTATCTTCTAAAAATCATTATAAAAAATTATTAATAAAAATTAAAGATGAAATAAAATTCATAAATATTTCTTTGGAATCATTAAAAACTCATAATAATATATTTCAGTAAGGTATAATTTTCACCTGTAAAAACTAGCATATACTTTCCCATAAATATATGATCAATATATTTCCAGGAGAAACAATAATATTCCCATTAAAACCCTTATAAATAGTAGACAAAACATTTATGTTACATGGGAAATAAATTCTATATCACTCTTTTAATCACTCTTACAAATGGAGTGACCATATGATCAAATTATATACCAACTGTAGTTGTGGTCCATCATGGACCCACTATTCCATGCTTTATCATAGAACCACCAATAAATGGTTAATAACAGAATGACCCATCCTTGGTATATAATATAACATCCATTCATGATAAAAATTAACAAAAACCAAAGCATAATCACACCTTATACTATTTTTCAATTTCCAACATTATACTCATAAGCCCAAAATGAATTCAGTAGGTTGATGATGGTCACAGAAGTCATTATTTCATCATATAAAAATTGATAATAATTACCTAAATATAATTTTTATACATGAATTATAATTTTAAATCAAAAATTAAATATGGTTGTGAAAAATGAACTATATTGCAATCGTAGAGATGATAGGTCGTACATACGCATGAGTAACAATTCCATTTTCAAATATCCACCATGAAAAGATGGTAAGCACTATTTTATATTTAAATAATGATAATAATTTTTTAACTATAATATTACATCATTAAATATATGTATATATATCAAGCATGTGATTTGGTGATGAAAAAATAATGACACCGCTTTGTGGAGGTGATAGTCTACACATATACTGGAACAACATTATGATTTTCAGTGAATGGAATGATATGAAATTAAATGGTATATTATATTTTTATAATGATAAATATTTCATTAATATTGTATATAAACACTAATTACATAATTATAATCCAACATTGAGATACGGTGGTGGAAAATGAATTACATCGATTCATGATGTGATAGTTAGCCATACACATGAATGATGGGATCGATTTCCCATTTATGGAATATGAGATGGATATAGGTTATTATATTAAAAAAATAACATATATATTATTTTATGATAATTTTGATATTATTTAATCATGTTTGAATATTATTTAAAAGATATGGAAGAAGAAATAAATCTAAAATATGCAGTTAAAACCATACCTCATTCTTAGAAAATATCCTTTGCTTAACAACTTAAAAACTATAATGTTGGTATTATTCTAAAAATAAGGCCTCTTCGACATGGGGATGGGTGTTAGGATGGTATGTTTTTGTATATTTGATGAAAAAAATGGTATCTATGTGTGACTACATGACAATAACTGGTTACCTTTTAAAAGAGAGGGGAGAGGCACTCTTGAACTTATGAAAATAATTATTTAATATCAATTAATTATGATGTAAAGATGGATAAACATTTATAATATTAAAATATAATGATTTTATTTTTCAAAATAATCTCATATAATAATGTTTTGGTCCATTTAAATAACATTTATACCCTTTTATTTTGGTTTTAACCCTCATTAACCCTTTTCACACTTACCGTGATAAAATGCGTTTTTACTCATTAATGGTCAAGATAGTTAAAATAAGTATAAAAATACCATAAATAGACCATGGTTTATATTATAAACTATATAATAATAAATTTTCCTATGATATGTTTTTAGGTATTTTGTATAATATATTAAAATATTACTTTTATATATATATATATTAGGTGTTTAGGGGTATAATTACATTAAACACGGACACACTACCCACACAGGATGGAAAGGTAATCCATATCCCCCCCCCAGAGATATACCACCTATAAATAATTCTTTTTTTTATACAATACCCAAAGGCCAAGTGTAAATTAATACCAAATACATGTCCTAAAGTATAAATATTCTTTTCATTCAATATCGTTAATGTGAATTTTATAACTATTCAATTTCATTGACATTTATAATAAGAGTACAACAAATTAAATTCAAATAAAAACATTCCAATACATATGTAACATTTTATTTTTATCTATAAAATTTTTGGGTCACCATAATTATTTTATATCCTTCTACATTTAATATTTTAAAATCATATATTTTGTTTTTACAATAAAATAGTAATTACTAAGCCGTGTTGTTCAAGCATTCAAGGGAATTATTTCAACCCTAAAAATAAAAAATAAATTACCATTATTAGGATAAATTATATATATTTGTAATTACTATTTATAATTTAACATATTATCTAATTATCCTAATGTTAAAAATATTATATATATTAAACACAACAGCGTTACAATTTAAACTTTTAAAAAAAATTATTATAAATGTCATATTCAAATCATAATGGAAATAAATTCCATATATTCTACCTTGGGATCACTATAAACAAAATATACTCATCCAATAAAATTTATTTATGTGTTGGGGTCATTTTATTTACCTTATAATTTTATTTTTTATCTCTAATTACCCGATTTACCCTTTAATATGGCAACAAAATTACAAAGTTACTGTTTATATTGACCCAAAATAAAAAGGAATTGTTTATAAAATTTAGACCCACTAATTTCAAACATGTAATCCATTTTTATAATTCAAAACCTATAATTTTAATAATTTAATTTAAAATTAAACAATAAAAAAAATTTATAAAAATTCATTTTCTATGTGTAAAAATGTTTTAAAATAAATTCGAGTATAAATTAATATTTAGGACTGTAATTAGATTTTTATAATAAAAAAGGTGACTAATTAAATTATAAAACTAAACCAAAATAGAATTTTAATTTTTAGAAACATGAAAATAAAAAATAATTTTCAATACCAATTTGTATTTTCCTTATTTATTGGAAAAATATTTTTTTAGAAAATTCTCAAACATTCATCCCACTATAAATTTACACTAATGAATAAAAAATGAAATTAAATTTTTTCAAATTAAATTTCATTTTTTTTAAACAAAACTTTTAAATAAAACCATATAATTCCTAAAAATCCAATTTGGTTAGAAATAAAGGATTTTCCTTTGGACTAAAAAATTACATAAAGTATTTAAAATTAATAAAACACTATAATATCTTACCAATGAATGGATTATTTTATTATAATATTGATTTTTAAAAAAATTATGTATTTAAAGTATATATATCTTATTAATGATATAATTATAATTATATATTTATAATATCACATCAACGTTATTACCTTCCAATCTGTTGCAAAACTATAACATCGCTTGTGCGTACATGTGGACTACAATGTCCACAAAGTGATATGACAAATCTCTCCTTATATTTTGAAATTGATTGTAATTAGGATATATTTAATGAATATATATTATATATATATTATTTAAAAAATATTAATTAATGGTGAAATAATATTTACCTTTCTTTGGTTCAATCTACCGAGAAAATGAAAACAACACTCATACGTACATATGTCTTATCATCTCCGCGAATGGTATAATTAAATTATATATATATGAAATTTATGGATGAATTTAAAATTTTATAAAATGAATATATTTTATTTTTATATCATTTTTAACATTATAGAGATGATATAACCATAATCAAGTTATAATTACCAAAAATATCGAACCAAAACATACATGAAAAAGAAAGAAGTTATTACCCAAAACATTGATTTTAACAAAGAGTTTTAAATAAAAGGGTGATAAAATGGTATAATTAAATCATATATAATATTATATATATTATAATGTTTATAAAATACATTTATAATAAACACTATTTTATTATATAGTATGTTCAAACATGTATGAATAAATTTGAGACTTACGTTAAGGGATTTTCATATCACTTTTATTTCTCTCAGTCGTATACCACATTCATTGCTTGTTTCTCATATGTGGTTTATATACATCCCATGAATGAATATTATGATTATTATTATGAAAATTATATTATATACATATCCTTATAAGTTTCTTTATATCATGGTTCTTGTGATTTAAAAGTTATCAAAGTGTTGTAGATCAAATGTCACAATCTCATTATTTATTATTATTTAATATTATGTTCCTGAAGATGAAATATTTTGATATGTCTTAGAATATAATAAAAAATTTTCTTATACATTTATTATTTCTATAGGATTTATTTTTACCTTCAATTTCCCCCTCTTAATGTACCATAGATACTGAAAGAATTGTTTTAGGAGAAATCAGTTTTTTCTCTCTTTGGTGGAATATACATTTTATTCTATATCCATGATTTCTAAATATGTTTTAAAGAAATCTATTACTATCCTAAAATTATTGATTTAAATATATTTTATTCTTTTTTTACCTTTTAAAAAATAGTTTAAATGGAACTTCTTATTGTTTTCCAAACAAGGTTCTTTTGAAATTTTTTTGAAAAATGCTAAATGAATCTTTGTTTAAATGTGTACGAAATGAATGGTTTTTCCCCCATTAAGAACTATAAAAGAGTAAAATATTACAATATAATTTTCCAATGATATTTTAAATGAAATTTTTTTCTTTAATAATTTGTAATTTTTTATATTTTAAAATTTTATTTTCAAATTGGAAAGGGTATTTTCCTTAGGAAACTTTTTTATGGTACTCTTATTATTCAATGCCAAAAATATTTGGGGTTGCTTTTGTTTTATTGAGGATACAATAAAATGGTAGAAAACTTATTATTTATCTTTATGTTTTATGATATTGATGATGATTTGTTTATAAACCACAATTATTTTTCATGGGTTATGTTATGATGGATTGATTTAATGTATATGAAACTCATTTTCATTGATTAGATTATGATATGATGATATGATAAATGAATAATGATATTATGGAAGGCCTATGTATTATTTTAATTATGATAATGGTGGGAGTATAATTATATATCCCTATAATAAATTTGGTAATGTTTTATATTTCATGATATAATGATGAGAAACAAGTTGATGTTCTTGATCTGTTATGGGAAACAAGCCAATGTGCCTGATCCGTTACAGTAAAAATGTCTATGTTCTTAATCCACTATTGGTGTAACAATCCATGATTAGGTAAGCCCACACTATAAGTCCATCTACTCCCAAGCCCAAAACCATTATATATTACCCCCCCAATCCCCCACTGCATGCAGACCAACATAATAAATGGAAGGAATTGTTCCCTACTTAAGGTAAGTGCTTTAATTTGATAATTAAATGTGAAATAAAAATTGGAAACAATAATAATTAAATGACATGGCCTTTTTAAATGTAATTGAATAATATTTTCTGTGTCTGTATCACCCCATACCATGTTAATGAAAGGTAGGAGAGTGAACCATTATTTTTGGACATTCCTTAAATGAATTAATTGTAATGTTTCATGATACATGGCCTTGCCACACTAATCAAAGGAATTTATAGAAACAAATAGATTATTGATTAATTATTACTCAATTGAAGGGTTTCTTTCTACATGGACTTGTCATGATAGTGAAAGAAAAGACTTAAACAAAATTTAATATTATATGAATTAATTATCAAATTTGTGTGTTCTGACTCAGGATCACCTTGGATTTTATAGGGAATTCCCTTTTTACTCAAGAACCCCATTCTGATTAAAAAATGTAGCTTTCTTTGGTTAAGGCCAACCAAGAACCTAATCCTTTTCTAACTTTTCACTCCATTTTTGACATCGTCGGATCCCATCAATATTATTACATTATTCCATAGATACACTCCTTAGATCTAGGATTGAAAAGTAGGTTCCATGGAAGCCAATCGAGACCAGTAATTTCATAGCCCCATTTTACCTAGGATAGACTAATTTGACCTTTTAAGATTCTTATTGTGGTATGCCTTTGACTATGTTCCTTGGATTTCACTCTAACCCATAGCTGGGATATAATATTTACTGATTTAGTGAACCTAAAGGTATACATTGACTTGGTTATTACCTTGAAACTCCATTATTAAATATCATTTTAGGTTTCTTTGTTATATCTTTGAACCTCCACTATTTCTAATAATAGACTAATTTATAAAATGGTAAAAATCCACTAATGAAATGGTTAAATGTTCAAACACCAGCTTATGGATGAAGTAGGTACCTGGGCATTTAGTTACATTGTACTAATTTACTTTATATATATAAATTATTTCACACTGTTACATTTCCATTACATGGGACAGATGTTATAGACATCGTTGGTTGGGGCCTAATGAGATTTAACCCACACCCTATCCAGGCTCCATTAGTACCTAGGTAGAGTACATGATTGTAAGTGTTTAAAAGGGAATCTTATGGCTTCAAACACTTGATTTATTTTTTTATTAGTATAGATATTGTAGAAGATAACTGAGATAGAGCTCACAATTGTTAGGATAGTTTTTTCTATTTTTCTACATTGGGTTTTTCATGTATTCTTTATACTTGGTAACCATGTTTTTTAACCTACTAGCTAAAAGACATATCATCATCAGTTTTTGTATGTTAGTACAGTTGATTTAGTTATTGTTATCCTTGTATATTTCTAATATTCCTTGTTTTTACTTGTATTTGTTTTGGAATTTACTTTTGTTTATATTTATCCACTATGATACACTATAGTAATGAGGGAATATAATCCCCAAGTACACACCCAAGTCCCTCATTACCATAGTGTATTACAATGGATAAATATAAACAAAGGTAAACAGTGAAAGAAATATATAAGTAAACAAAATGCACAATAGCAATAGACAAGGATAATAATAACTAAATAAATTTTAATGACATACAACAACTAATGATGGTATGTTTTGAATCTATTAATCTGGAAAACATATATACCAAGTTACAAGCATACATGAAAAACCCAATGTTGTAAAAGGAAATACATAAACTATCCAGAGAACCCTGAGCTCTAGATCAGTCATCTACTACCATATCCATACTAACATAGTAAGAAGTCATGTGTATGAAGCTTTATGCTTCCCTTTATCAACACTTTCAATCATGTAGTCTTCCCTTGTACCAATGGCACCCATATAGGGTAGAAGATAAATCTCAGTGGGCCCCCACCAATAGTTTCTATAACATCTGACCCGTGTAATGGAAATGTAACAGTGTGCAATAATGTGTATATAAACTAAAGTAATAAAATGTTACTAATTACATAGGTACTTACTTTATTCCTTGGATGGTTTCAAAACATGTAACCATTTAATTACTTTATTTTTACTATAATATAAATTAGTCTCATGTTAGGAATTATAAAGGTTCTAAGATGTAACAGGGAAACCTGTAATGTTATTTAATAATGATGTTCCAAGGAAATATCCAAGGCAACATATACCTAAAGGGTCACCAACTTAATAATAAATTTATCTTGGCTAAGAGAAATAGGGTAATATAAGGATCATTTTCCAAGTAATTATATAATAAGACTCCTACTGAGTCTAAGGAGTTCGTCCAAGGTAAAATAGGGGAAAACAATGACTAGGTCTGATGGGCTTTAACCATTGAACATACTTTTCAATGTTGTATCCAAGGAGTGTATCCCAGGAATCCTTTAATAATATTTAAGAAATCATATAATTTCATACTAGGAATCCAAATTTAGATGAGGATTGGGTTCTAGGTGGGTCTCAACTAAGGAAAGATGAATCCTTGAATCATAATGGGATTTACGAGTGCTCAGGGAATTCCCTATGGAATCCAAAGCGAGGTTGAGTCATTCCACTACTATTTGATAATAATTTCATATAATATTTCATAAGGTTCAATCCAATACCTTTCATCAGTGTGACAAGCCTAATTGATCATGCAACAATTTAATCATTTCTTAATTAATCAATAATTCCATTTGGTTCATGCTTTTCCTTTCATTAGTGTGACAAGGAAAAGTAGCATGGAATCATTCAGTTAATACATTTAATGAATTTTAAAGAGCCAAGTTTCACTCCTCCACCTTCCATTAACATGGTAAGTTATTATACTGACATGAAACTGATTATTCAATTACATTTAAAAGGGACAAGTAATTTACTTGGTATACATGAAAAATTACATTTCACATTTAATTATAAAATTGAAGAACATACCTTTGGAAGGTAAAGCAGTGATAATACATGGTACATTCCATCAATAAATTCAAAAATTAAATCAATCCATTTAATATAGAAAATATTACCATTTAAAGGTCAAGGAAAGGCAGATCTAAATGACGACTCAAACATGTCAAAACACTAAAACAATAATTATGGAAAAAAATAATACATTGGATGGAAGGAGTTTGATGGAGTATCTACTAACAACAAATAATATATTTGTAAAATCATAACCATGTGGTTATATTAATTATAATAATGACATTTAAATTTATTAAACAACATCTGATGAAATCGGAGGGCCCCACACAACAAATCTAAAATCAAAAAACATAATTGACATGTTTTAGAACACCTACCATGGGATTGTAAAACCATACTCATCTGATGTTATCCTCTAATTAATATTTTAATAGAGTATATCTAATAAATATTTAAAAATTCTCCCACCTCTATAATAAGGTTGTGATAAAGAGAGATGAAGAATTGCTAAAAAGGAATCGAGTACTTAAAGTTTCACATCGAGCGTGACAAAAACAAGCTCAAAAATATCTCAGATGAAGGAGATATATAGATCCATTGGTTATTCCTTCAAAAGTAAAAAAAGGAGAGGAAATAGAGGATAATACAAATATACATCATATTAGGGAATATTTATTGATTAATTAGATCAATAAGTGTAAAATTGTAAAATTTTCCAAAATTTAGCATGTGCATGGTTTAGTCGCACGGTTTTTCAAATCATGCGTAAAAAATGAATGTGTACCAAAATAAAGGGGGTAACAGATTAGTTAGGTCACACAGTTAGAGAAACTATGAACCAACCATGCGGTAAGGCTCTATCCAAAAAAATAATTCCACCTGCATGGTTTTCTCTAACTGTGCGGCCTCCCCACACGGTTTTACTAAAAATCGTTCACCATGAGAAGTTCTCCCCAAAAGATGGCATCTAGGATCTGAACAATCCCAAGACACCCTTGAAACCATTTCTAACTCATTGGGAATCTAAGTTTGGTTCAAAATAATGTATTATAGAAAAAATTTAATTGATCCATACCTGAGTGAAAACCCATGATCTTACAGTCTTCCCCCTTAAAAGAACTCATCCCCATGTTCAACTTCCAATGGTGGGGAAACACTGTCTAGGAAAATCTCTGGCCATTGGGCATGTACATCAACCTCCAATTACCAATTCTCTTCTTTAAATAATCCATGCTTCTATAACACATTTACTACAGTGATAGAATGTCCTTGAGGAGACTTCATGCTCTAGTAAATGTTACGTACTGGGTACTCCACAAAGGTAGCATCAGTATATAACTCAACAAGACTATTACTCAGTCTAGAAAAAAATCTTATGTCGATCACCACTAAAGACCTATGGATTTTTAGGTTGGGGATATTTTTTTACTATTGGTATGACCCATTCTAGGGAATACATGGTTAAAAAAGTAAGGGAAGTTTTCAAATCATTACATAGGGTTGTTTGAGATTCCAGAGAGAGTCAACATGTTAATGTATAGGTTTCTACTACCCTAGAGGTACCATTCCATGGACAAAATCTTCCATGTTTCACACATTTTCTAATATCATGGCAACCCATTTCAAAAAATTTATCCTAAGTAAGTATATTTAGATATTGATGCTATATTTGAGGAGTACCCAGTACACATTGTTGACAAGAGCATGAAGGCTCTCCAAGTTTGGTATGTCCCTCTAGTATGGGTGTTATAAAAGCACAACCAAATGTTTCACAAGACTTGGGAGAAATCAGCCAATGTATGTGGCTAATGGATATAGTTTTTATCAGAATGTGCTTTATGACCCTTTGAAGGTGAACTCTGGTACACGTTCTTTTAAGGGGGGAAATCGTAATAACTCTATTTTTCACTCAGGTATGGATCCTTTAAATTTCAGCCTAATTATTTATTTTTTACCTAATTTGTATGCCTAATGATTTATAAAATAACTATAAGGTGTTATGGTGTTTTTAATAGAACAGAACCCGTATTTTTGGGAGAACGAAGCTTGTCACATGGTTTGTAGTAAAACCATATGGGGAGGCCGCACA
The DNA here is from genome assembly GCA_963277665.1 of Viscum album. Lineage (NCBI taxonomy): Eukaryota > Viridiplantae > Streptophyta > Magnoliopsida > Santalales > Viscaceae > Viscum > Viscum album. Next base: position 761,401,368 of record OY728147.1, read on the forward strand.
CTTAGAGAAAACCATGCAGGTAGCATGATTTTTTAATAGTGCTTTTCCACATGATCGTCGCATGGTTTCCCTAAGCATGCTACCTATCAATTAAATTCCCCCTTTCTATAGGTACTCATGCATGGTTTGTGCATAGTTTTCCAAACCATACAGATAAACTATGTAGAGGTTAAATTTTGGGTAATTTTACATTTTTATCCTTAATGATTTAATTAATCCCTCCTTCTTCCCTAATCTGATTTACTAAGGGATTATCATTAATTTTCTATAATTTTGGAGATTTTTATGGCATAAACTAGGGATCACGATATCTTCTACATCCAGGATCCATTCGAGCTTTAGTTCATCACATTGGATGAGAAATGGTAAGTAATAGAGTCCCTTTCATCCATTCTTATTCTCACTTTCTCTCGACCTAGTTATCTAGGTGTGAGTTTTTTTACCTCATTCTTAGATATACTCCATTCCATGAAAATTTATAGCAAAACACTAGATGATTAGAGTCATACAATCCTAAGTTGGGTGCTCTATAACTCATCCCTAAAGTTCATTGACTTTGGAATTGTCATGTTGGGTCCGCCAATTTCATTGGGTGATATATACTTAATATATATGTCATGATTATAGTCCATAGATCCATATAGTTATGCTATTTATAAATTTGATATTATTTTATAGTGTTTGTAAACATAACACCATCCATCCCAAGTATTATGTTTTACCATTAATGTCATTTTATTGTTTTAACATGTTTGAGTTTCCATTAAGATGTGCCTTGAATTGACCTTTCTAAAGGAAATGATTTATATATTAAATTACTTGATTTAATTTTCAAATTGAATTATTTCATGTACCATGTATTCTAACCACTTTACCCACCTATGGTAACTGCTTCAATTTGATAAATAAATGTGAAATGGAAATTTTCAAGTATATGGAGTATATAACATTCCCCTTTTAAATGTAATTGAATAAAAGGATGAATTTTTGTAGCCCCCATTACCACGTTAATGGAAGTTTAATGTGTGATAATTTATTTTTAAAAATGAATTAAATGTATTAACTGAATGGTTTCATGATACTTGTATTTGTCACACTAATGAATGGAATGTATTAAACCAAATGGATTATCGATTAATTATGACATGCTTAAAGGGTTGCATAATAATTGGACTTTTCAAAGTAATAAAAGTAAATGATTGAACAAAATGGAATATTATATTAATTAATTATCAAATAATAGTGGCCTGACTCGAGATCACCTTGTATTCCATATGGAGTGCCTTGATCACTAAAGAACCCCATTCTGATTCAAGAATGTGGCTTGCTTTGGTTGAGACCCACCTGGAACCCGATCATTGTATAACTATGGATGAACGATATGACAATGTTAGATACCATCAATATTATTATAGGAAGAATTGGATATAATCCTTGGATCCATAATTGAAATGTAGTTCCCATGGTTAAATCCCATTTGGACCAGTCGCTGCTTTACCCTGTTTTACCTTGGATGAACTCCTTTTAATTGGTTGGCATCTTATTGTGTAATTACATGGACTATGGTACTTGGATTACACTCTTACCCTTATATATACTACATTAATCACTAATTTGGTGTCCCTTGAGGTATATGTTTCCTTATATATTACCTTTAAACATTATTATTTAATATCATTACAGGTTTCAATGTTACATCTTGGAACCTTCACTATTGCTAACATGTGACTTATTTATAAGTTGGTAACAATAAAATAATGAACTGGTTACATATTCAAACACCAGATGAGGGAATAATATGGTACATAGGTATTTTGTTACATTTTACTACTTTAAATTATATGCATTCTTTCACACTATTACATTTTCATTACATGGGTCAAATGTTATAGACACCATTGGTGGGGGACCACTAAGATTTTTCTCACACCCTATCCAGACACCAATGGTACTCAGTAAGACTAAATGATTGCATGTGTTGGTAAAGGGAAGCATACAACATCAAACACTTGATTTATTGCTTTGTTAGTACAAAGATGGTAGAAAATGACAGAGTTGGAGCTTGGGTGCTTGGGATAGTTTATGAATTTTCTTTTTCTACATTGGGTTTTGCATGTATTATTTCTAAATTTTATCCATGTTTTCTATCTTATATCATACATGACATATCATCATCAGTTTTTGTATTTTATTTAAGTTGATTCAGTTATTTTTCTCCTTGCCTATTTCTGTTTTACGTTCTTTTTACTTATATTGGTTCTATTATTTACCTATGTTTATATTTATCCATTATTATGCACTTTAGTAATGAGGAAATTATCTCCCCACTTACAAACCCTATGCCCTCATTGCTAGTAGGTAGCCTCGGGAATTTTTATAGATGTTCTTGAGGCAATGTGGCCCATCGTGTTCGGGGAACCTATTAGGTGGCATCCAAGTCTGAGACGTCATAATGGGAAAGAAAGTTTTATTATTGATTAATTGTGATTTTATGTTCACATTAGTTAAACTTGAAAGATGAAATATTTTCTATACTTATAATGGTTCCACAATTTTATTAATTGAACATATGGTTTGTGAAAGATTTATGATGATTACTCTATCTTATGATTTATGTCTTTTAAATGATAATTTTTTATTCCATGGATCATGATTATGGACCCTGATATATTAGGTGTGAACATTAAATGTTATTTTCATGATATCATACCATTATTATTACCTTATTCTTTCATATGATTATTCATTAATATCTCCCATGTTTACCATTAATATGCATTTGAGGTCACAATTTATTATGTTTCCTTTACCCAGGTTATGAAAAAAAATTAGTATCGTATTTCTATGAAGAGTAGTGAATGGGAAATCTTTTTGGGGTATATTGAATATTACTCATGAAATAAGAATATTTTTATCTAGTCACTTAAAATTTTAAACCTTTAGGTTCTCATGCTTTTTTTTATAAGTTGACATCAATATTCATCTATTAAAATGTAATATCTATGTATGAAATGTGTGGATCAATATAGTGTGCATCAAAGGATAGGTTTAGATAACCTATATATCCTAGATAATAAAACATTAATAACAACTATATGGATAAGTCAATATGTCATTATATATATAGAAAAGTATCTTAATTTTTTTTCAAGGTTAGAGTGGGTGGTTTCCAAGAAATTACATTCTTTTCTTGATTATTTAAGTGGATGTGGATCCATAAAAGCTCTACCTAATGGTAATAACTCTAAAAATGGCACATTATATTTGAATTGTTCATCGTCTAGTGTATGACAATGGTTCTTACTATAAACCTAGTCTCAAACACCTATGTGATATGTTTTAGAAATTCAAAAACTCTTTAAAACCCATAATAAAGGATTTGAATAAATAATAATAATTAATAAACAAGGATAAAACTAAGGTTTCATATATTAAAAATAATTTGTCTCAGTTTAGACATCATATTAAGGATATCTCATGATTGATCACTGCGATCAAGAAAAACGCAATAGATATGCATGTAATTTTAGTTTTATAAAAGGGAATGAATATAGAATGATTGAGTTGGGACGGTAACGCTAAAATATTGAAGTATCTTATTTTATCATAGATATATTAATTCTTTTATATCGTCAAATGTATATAAGAATCTTAAATCATATCCCCAATGAATATATTTTTAATTAGCAGGTAAAAATACTTATTTTATGATGATCTCATATCAAGTCTATAATTCTTCTCTGGTTGAATATTTAGAATATACTTCATTTAAATCTCATCATTCTCCCTATTGTTGAATTTTATGTTATCTTAGGCGTGGATTTTATTTCTCTACATAAATTTCACATCAATTCCTAAGGAAAGTAAGTCACATTTGATATTACAGACCACCCTATGATCATATATTAGAGAAATGATAAATATGAACATCAAATGGAAATTTCTTTAATTATATAGAAATTAATCCTTATTAAAAAGTGGAATTGATAATTGATTACTAGGGATGAACAATGCATCGATGATGTTCTTATTTTTCATGATTTTTTTATGTCTTTCCCAAAGTGTTTCATATTCTTCCTTTGAATCATAATGTTCAGTTATCTATAGAACTCAAAAGTGGTACCACACCTATATGAAAGACTATATAGAGAATGTCCTCAATTTAGTTTTAGGAATTAATGTAGAATATACTGGACAATATAGACAGGGTATTAATTCGGCTAATTATGTCACATTAGGGTGAGAATATTCTTTAAGTTAAGAATAAGGATAAATAATTAGTACTATCAATTGTTTTTTATGAGCTGAATAGGATCACAATCAATAAAAATTATCATATACCTTGTAGTGATTACAAGTTTAATCAGAACCATGGATATCAATACTTTTCCAAGATTGAAACTCATTTAGGATATCATCAATTGAATATAATAAAAGTAGATATACCAAATAAAAATTTTCATAAATGGTATAGAATGTATTAATATATTGTGATTCCATTTTTCTTAATAATTCTCTCTCTATAATTATGGATATAATGAATAGGGTCTTTAGATATTACCTTGATCAGTTTTTGATAGTCTTTATTGATGGTATTTTTATATATTCAATGTGTAAGGAAAATCATAAAGATCACTTGAGTATTATTATAAATACACTATGAAATGGGTAGTTGTATACAAAATTTAAAATGTGTTAATTTTGGCAACAAATGGTTCTATTTTTGGGCCATATAAAATCAACAGAGGGTATATTAGTGGATACATCAAAAATAGAGGCTATTTAATATTATCCTAGAACAATTATGGTGACTAAGATATATAGTTTTCTTTGTTTGCATGGATTTTATCAATGATTTGTATAATATTTCTCTCTAATATCAAATACACTATCAAAGTTGATGAGGAAGGTGTCAATGTTCCATTGGAAAAATAAATGTAAGGGAAATCTCAAGGAACTGAAGAGAAAGTTAGATATTTCACCAATAACTTTATTTCCCTATATTAGAGAGGTGTTTTTACCCTATAATGATGATACAAAAAATGTATTGGGATGAATCCTCATGAATATTGATATGGTGGTATAATAGAAAAAAAAATTAGTAGGATATCATCAATGGATCCCTATTTTTCTTTAAAGATCTAGTGAATCATTTAGTAGGTTGTAGATACAGTGTTACGTTTCAAAACTAAGTATTATCTATAGATATATGGATTGTATAATAGAAAAATTAAAACCATAGACTATATGATGAGATATTGTTTTATGGATCTCAAAGGTGGTTGGGATTAACAAATTCCTCTTATAGAGCATTATTACAATAATAGTTTTCACTCCAGAATTTATATGGATCCTTCTGAAGACCTATATATAATGAAGTGTAAAAATCCAACTATATTGGATGTATTTAAGGAAATAAATCTATTAGTAATTTATCTAGAAGATTAAATGGCAAAAAAAATATGAACTATTCAACAACACATCATGGAAGCATATAGTTGATAGAAATGTTATAGATACAGTCATTGGTGTTGGATGGATTTTAAATTTGGTGATATTTTTTTCAATTTCTATATAGTAGAAGATTATGAGATTCATTAGTAATGGAAAGATGATCCCAATTTATATTGTTCCTTTCTATATTCTTGATTGATTGTGGATGGCTGCATATCTCCAGGAGCTTCCACTTTATCTCTCTCATATATAAAATTTGTTCCATGTATTTCCCCTAAGGACGTACATACCTGATAATTCACATGTAATAAACTCATATTTCATACCACTAGAGTAGGATAACTCTTCTTAGGAATAATATTTAGAGATTATGGATCATAGAGAGAATGTTCTACAAAATAACACCAAACACTTGTTCAAGGTTTTTTGGTGAATCCACCAATTTGAGGAAGATACTTGAGAACCTTAGGGTGAGACGAGGAAGAAGTATCCCCAGTTTTATATATCAGAGTGATATAAATTCATGGGAAATTTTTTTTTTAAGGGGGTAGAATCTCATACTCTGAAATTTTATGAAATATATTTTTCAAAAATAATATTTTCTTTGATAGATTGTGTTACATGAACACCAAGTTTTAAAAAATCCTAATATGGAATATTGTTATAGCCTAGAAACTATAATGGAAGGTATGAATATGAATAATGAAATTATAAAAATTATATAGTTTTCACTTGTATAAAAATAAATTCATTTTTTATCAATTTATTTGAAATGAAAATATGAATTATTTGAATGTTGAAGAAATTTGTTTCTGAAAAAATAATTTTAGCCACACAAAGTGTTTTTATAATAACTAATAAAATAAGGCACTACTAGTGAATGATATGAAAGATATTATATATATATATATATATATATATAATTTTCAATAAAAAATTAGCATTCATCTAAATTTTTTATTGAGGAATTAGATAATGATAAATCATATTTTATGCTTAGAAACTATATTTTTCTAAAAAGAAATGTTGTCTAGTTTTTCATGTGTATCATAAAATTAACTTCATCCAAATTTATAAATTTTACTATATAAAATTATCGTAATTTCATAAATCAACATATGAAAATTTTCTTAAAGTGAATTTTTGAGAATTATCTGAAATGATTATTTTTTTCAATAAATAGTAAAAAATGAAATTTTTTATTGAAAACTACTTTTTTAATTAAAACATTTAAAAATGAAGTTTTTTTAATATGTTTTAAATTTAAAATTTGTTCAGTTATATAAATTTTAATTAATTTTATTTCATTTAAATCAATTTTTTGTATAGTTTTTATATAAAAACAATATATACTAATGCAAATTATTTCTTTAGAAAACCTCTTTTTTGTCATGTTTACAGGTTTCATGTTAAATTAAATTCTTCCACATACATTAATTGAATTTAGTAAAATTGATTCCATGTTTTGAATCATACTATATAATATTATTTTATAAGCCCAATATAATTTTTGGGCATAATGAATAATAAAATCAATAAAAATTAATTTCCACCATTATAACAAAAATGGGAATAATGGGTGCTTAAACTAGAAGATAAGGGATTTTTTACCAATTAAACATGTTAAAATACTATTGGATTGAAATATTTCTACCTTAATCTATTCCAACATAAAATATATTTCCTTTTTAAGAGTTTTTCTTCAGAATGATTTTATCATTGTGAATTCATTTTGGAAATTTCCAAGTGGGTTCCCTCCTTAAATTATAAAATGACATCTCATATCATCTCATATCCACATTTAGAGATCCTTTTGGTTCAAAATATCCTTGAAAAAATCCCTTCCTTAAATTCATAACCATTACATAGATTCCCTTTTTACATGATAACCACTCTAATAAGGATTTAGTTATAAACCTAACGAGGTCATCCAAAGAAGATGTATATTTCATAACTATGCATTTTTATTTCATCAATTCTTATATATCCTTAAAATATTCATCAACCATGACGAAATAATGACAAAAAAACTTCCTTATACACATATGTTTTTATTTTAGTGTCATGACCTATATCAATAACTAATTCTTCCAAATGTGAATCTAAATCGTCGATTGTGTGTATAGAGGACTACCACCTTGAGGAATGATGTAATTTATTTTCTATCATAGAAATTCATTGATGGATATAATTATTAATTTAAATTATATATATATTATTTATTAAATAATTATAATTTATAATTGTAATATCACATCTAACTTCTTACCTTCCAATCTATAAAAATATGATAACATCACTCGTGTATCTGTGTGGACTACTACTTCCGTGAAACAATGTCATTAGTCGTACATCTTGATTTGAAATGGTTGGTAAAAATGATAGATATAAATAATATATATGATATATATGATTTAAAAACGATTCTATAAATTTGGATTATTATCTACCTTTATTCTTTTTCCATCCGTTGAGAGAATAAAAACAAAATTCATGCGAACATATGGCTTACCATCTCTATATACGGTGAAATTCAGTTTTTATATCTATATTTTATGGAAGAATATAAATATTTATATAATTAATTTGTAATAAACTTGTATCATTATTATAATTGTGGATTTTATTTAACCATATTCAATGTACAAGGACCATAACTACATAACAAAAACATTCATGAAAAACAAAGCAGTTATTTCTTGAAACAATGATTCTAACAAAGAACTGATATTGAATGGTAAATAAAATAGTATAATTCATCATATATTGTATGATGTATATGATTATAGTTATTTAATACATTTATAATAATACTATGTTTATTATATAGAAGGCTGTATCATGTAAAAATAATATCGATACATGACATAATGGATTTTTATCTCACTTTTATTTTTGTGGGACACATTCCATATTCACCACTCATTTATTTTGTTTGGTTTATATACTAGACATGAATGTATTTTAAGATTATTATAATGAAAATTATGGGATATAAATATATATATATTATTATTTCCTTCATGGTTCTTATGATTCATAAGTTACCAAAGATGTAAAGTTTTTATATTACAATATCATTCTTTAGTGATATTTTTTATGATTATGTTTTTATGGTGAAATATAATAATCCATATTTCAAAAAAATATGGAAATATTTTTTACAATATTTATTTATATAGACTAAATGTTTCACTTTCATTTTCCTCTTTTTGAGTACTCAATATAAATAATTTATATTTTTAAGAAAAAACAACTTTATTTTTGTCTTTGTTGGAAAATCCTTTTTATTCAATGTACTTGTTTTCTATAAATTATTTACAGAATGTTTTTACAATACTATAATAATTTTTATGAAAATATTTTCCCATGTTTATCATTATTGTAAATTTTTTAAAAGTAATCTTCTTTTTTCTTTTCCTACAATTTTCTTTTAACTTTTTACTGAAAATGTGAAAGAAATCATTGTTTTAATGTGTACAACATGAATAGTATTTTTGTCCATCATGAACAATCATTGATTTTAATATTATTTGGAAAATTTAAGATTTTATTTTAACAAAATTCATTCTATAATATTTGGGAATTTTTTATATTTTAAAAAGTGAATTTCAATGGGGTAATATTGTTTTAATTTTGAATGTTTGCAATGGTATTATTATGGTATTTTTATTCATCATCAACAAAAAACTTTTTTGTTGATTATTCTTTACTTAGTATATGATAAAATGGTACCATACATATTCTATCTCCATATGAATCACTATTATGATGATAATATGTTTATAAAACCCAGTTATTTTCTATGGGTTATGGTATAATGGATTAATGTAATGTTTATAAAACCATTTTAATTTTTGTATGTTATGATTTTATGATATGATTAATTTTTAATCATGTTATGGAACATGTGTGTATGGTTTTAATTATGTGATGATTGGGCCAAAAAATATATATCCCACCAATGATTATGGAATATTTTTATATCTAGTGAGATAATGATGGGAAATAAGCTAACGTGCAAGATTAAATATGGGGAAAAAGTTGTTGTGCTTAATCTATTACAGGAAACAATTCAATGTGCTTGATACACTATGGGAAAAAGTATTGATTCTATATTAGTTCAGACTTGATGGCTTTGGTAGTAAACCTTGACATGTGAAATGTTTTCCTTACTTATTATGGAGCCACACTTATATAAAAAAGAACATATGGTTTAAGGTTTATTTCTAATGATTTTTCACACTCATGATTCATTTATTTTGAAAGGATAATGTTTTATGCAATGAATCATGTTTAGGGGACATGATAGATTATAAATAAACGTTTAAAGTTATATTTATTATATTGTACCCTTATGTTTACCTTATTCCTTCATATTATTGTTTATTTTAATGTCCCATGTTAACCATTGTTGAGCATATTATCTCACCCATATGTTTTATTTCCCTAGGTTATGAAGAATGGTTTTAAGTAGAGTATGTCTATAAAGTGTACTAAATAGGAAGATTATTGTGGGATATGTTGAAGATATTTCATAAAATAATAATATTGTGTATATATTCTCCAAATACCATAAAACATAATGGTAATCGTGAATTTTATTCCAAAATGAAATTAATATTCATCTATTAAGATGTATTACTTATGTTTGACAAGGGTTGTTTTCTAATATAAATCAAACCAAATAGAGACCAAATGGCCACTAGTGGTGGACATTGGGATGTCTAAGGGGTGATATAATATAGAATGGATACATCAATATCATCAATAGATGGGGATATGGATAGATTTTGAAAAGTAAAAATATAGACTCAATGAAAGAAACATTATCTAAAATCATATAATGTAAATTAGTGTAAAAGTAATTATTCACAGATTATATAAAAAGATAATAAAGAAATATGAACTTAAGAACATAAAAATTTAGATTAGTAATAGAGTGGATAATATCATGGATATAACACACACATATAACTATACAAATATGCAAGGTATATAGGGACTTTGAGGGAATAAATCATGAAAACATGTCCCCTTCTAATGAACTATGATAAAATTTAATTGGCGAGATGTGTGGAAGTAAGAATCACATCACTTAAGATTATGTAAAAAAAATTATGTAAAATAGAAGGGTTCGAGAAGTGTCCAATATATAAATATTATCACATTTGGGAAACCCATTTTTTTATGGTGAGTCAGGGAAAAACGGTATTGTATTATATTGCGTATTTTAAGAAAATACTGAAATTATATAGAGAACTGTTCAAAATAATTATTAAATCAAAAAAAATATTGGAATTCAAAAACCATGTTTAGATATAACATTTAAATGAGCTGATGATGAAAAATGTTTCAAACCACTATTTCAACAAATTAATCCAATTCATTTGGGAAATAACATCAATGAATGTAGAAAAATAATGATCTGAATTTTTTAATTGAACAATTATAGGTCTCCTTACATCAGAATGAATGAAAAGAAAAATGTTGTAGATGCATGAAAACAATTAGAGAATATAGCTGACTTAGTGATGTTAGATATAATAGAGGACTTAGTATAAAAATTTGAAATATAACCTAACTCTGAATATAAATACTGATGAATTTTTTTTGGAGAATATTCAATCCATTAGTGAATTTGAAGGATAAGATTAGAAAACATGAAACAAAAATATAAGAGATTAAGTAAATCACATGCACACCATCATGAGTATTACAACTACCAAGAACAATTCCTTGGAAGATATTAAAAAATTATTATAGGTGAGAAGATGACTATGCACATTAGTTGTGGAATGCTCCTGAAAAAAACCATCGTTGGTGAGAAGATTACCTTTCATTATAAACAAATTGTAAGTTTACAAATTCAAAATAAATGAAATGGGTAGTGTAGAATGAGATCTACATAGTAATTTGTAAGAGTGGGTTTATTAAAATAGCCCCCATAATTAGCAATCAAAATCAATGTGTTATTTATAATAGTAAGAGACTCGTTAGTTGAAGTAGAATGGTATGACTAAAGAATACTTATATTCCCTGAAAAATGTTTTATGGTTATCTCTATGAGTGAAAATGGAATTAATTGATAGAGAAGTGCGCTGATAATATTGGATCCAATAATCCACATAAATATCTAATGTATTCCAAATTTCATGTTTTTAAATATAGTCTAGAATATTGGCATGATAAAAACAAGATAAATCAAGGGAAAAATTTGTATTAGGGAAACCATGAAGTTTCTAATACGTAGAAATCATTTAATAATCATTAACACTATGAGTAAAATTCATATTTGTTAATGGATGACCATGTCCACTAGATAATCTACCATCATGATTAGTTCCATGATAATCCATCATAGCATGATCTATAGGATTATTTGTGACTTGTGGTAGAGGAAGAATGACCTAAATGAGTCAGTTATGAAATAGTGAAGGATATAAATTTTTAGGCTATGTGAGATCCTTTGAAATTTTCATGAATAACTCATGATTAAAACCATAGAGTATAGAGAATAAAACTAAGTGGTCTTACTTCATTCATGACTCCATAGGATTCTATGAAATCAATCCTAGATCTTGTATTACAACAAAAATTGAATTTATCGCATTATAAAATGGTTTAATTTAACTATAACCTTTACAAAGAGAAAACATCTACTAAAAATCAATGATACATCAGATATTGTTAGTCTTGAAAAAAATTAATTATAATAAATCATGCAATTCCATATAGGTATTGGTATTATTAGAAACATACAAGACTGAATGATCCATTCACCTATGATAGATGGAAAAATATTTTTATTTTACTATTCACATGGTCCAAAATGAGAATCTTTAGGATTTATAAGAGATAAAACAAGATGATTTATATCTATTTTTTCTTTGAGCATGACAAGAATAATTTTATTCCTCATAATAAAATTGGGGCAGATGAGATGGCCATCCACCATAGGGGTCATAGATGTTGTGGTTTCCTAAAGGGAGGACATTTAAGCAGTGTTCAAAATCTTAAACACTTCTCTATAGTGGGATTTATTAATCATAATTAATTTCCCATAAACATGGTGTAAATATCATGTAAAAATTCATGGTGTGTTTTTATGTATATCTATATTAGAAAATGGATCTATGGGGTGTGTAGGGATGGATGACATGTGAGAAGTGTATATATGGAAGAAAAAAGTGGTTGGGTTTGTGTGTATGGATCGATGTTGTATGGGTGAGTGGTTGGGTGAAACAAAATAAAATGTGTGTGCAGTGGTGAAAGGCATGTGAAGACATGGTGGGTCTAGGTGTACAGATCACATAGATGAGGAGAGTGGGCTGGTAGTATTACCGAGATGCGGGCCACGTGGGGTGATCAACCAGTTGGGAAATCAACAGAGAATGGGAGGAGGCTCTTACTAAAATGAAAATCTATGGGAAGGTTTTTAATAAACATTGACCCGCTATTATACCATTTAGAAATTAGTTATCAAAATCTATGCCACTTAAGTGAGAAAAATAAATTTATTTATAGATAAAAAATATAAAATAAAAGAGATAAATAAAAAATTCAAAACTCAAAGGGATGAATAATTGGATAAGCCTATTTAAATATAAATATCTTTAGATGTAATTATGAAAAGGTACATAAATCTATAAAAATATACTGATATCACATTTCACATTAAATATATTATAATTGTTACAAAGACTTCACATAAAAGTGTATCTCGAGTTGTATTTTTCTAAAAATATATAAATACTTTAATATTTTATAAAGTATTAAATACAGATCTTGTCAAAAAATAAAATATATGTAAATTTTAATGATGTGTTATGGGAATTACCCATTTATGAATTATTTTCAATATCCAAAATTAGATGATCTATTATGTGTTAATTTTTTTCCATCTATAAAAAACTAACCTCATCATTTTTCTATGTATCTGTATATATAGAAAAATTGTATATAAATTTAAAAATACAATAAAAAATTTCAATAAATTAAAACAAAATAGTTAGGAAGCAATTTACTATGATCTATATTGTCTAAAAAATATTCTATGGTTCTCACGTAACTATCCTAAATCAACTATAAAATCATTGGATAATGTTAAATAGGTCCACTAAAATCACTATTTTACTACTAGACTAGTCAATACATTTAGTCCAATCATGTTTTAAAATAATTATATTAATGTAATGCTCTTTTTTCATTTCTTTATTTGATTGTTTATATAGAAATTATATTTTTATAAACAATATGAGCACATTATTTATCTCCCCACTCATTAGTAAGGGAAATCCAAAATAATTCATCAATATTAGGTTTATAGGATTGAATAAAAAATTACAAGATGAATTAGCAGAATACTCATGTTTATCATCTCTCCCATCATTATTAATGGGGAATTTTTGAGTTTCTTTTAGTTTTTAGGTTCTCTTAAGAGGGTGAAATTTAATTAATAATTTTTTCATATTAATTTGTAATATATTTACTTATATAATAGGTAGATATATCAATGTATAGGGACCATATTTAATGATTCAATTTCATCCCATTGTTATATTTTCGGGTGTGGGGAGTGGGGGTGAAATGATATTCTGACAATAGTGAATTAATTTTTTTACAAAGATTCAATGTTCCCACTTATAGAAAAGTGAAGCTTGGAAGATAATATATTCCAAACATATTAGTGAAATAAAGTACAAACATGGTGTAAATAAGCAATTTCAATGATAAAACTATCCATATATAACTATTTATCTAGTAAAAGTAAAATAAAAAGTACACTATAGAATGTAAAAAAATTGTGATAGGGTTTTTAATAATAATCCATAAACTCCTAAAAAATTTTATTAAAGGAATTGATATACTTGTTCCTATGACCAAAACTCTACACCTTTAACCTGATGTGTTTGATGGATCTGTCCCCAATCCAAAAGTAAACTGGGTTGTAAAATAGTTGTAACACCTTGAGATTTTATGAATAGTTTTCTTTTAAAATAAATTTAATTCTTTGATCGATTGTGTTACACACACAAAAAAGTCTAAAAATACCTTGATATACTATTATAATAATATTATTATATGTTCTTACCAATCAATTGGATTATCTTGTATGAATCAAACTAACAAAATTATGAAAATTTATGGCTTACACATTTACAAAATTAATTCATTAGTTATCAATTAATTTGAAATTAAAATAAAAAACAATTAAAAATAATGAATTTTTTTTCTAAAAAATTATTTCCATGAACATGATGTGTTTTTATCCTAATAAAATAATTTTATCAATATTAGGGAATGGTTTTAATAAAATTTATATATAATATATTTTTCCATATATTTTAAACATTTATCTAATATTTTTCTAAGCATGGGATAAAAAATATCTTGTTTTAGGCTTAAAATATATATTTTTATAAAATTTATTTTTGTCATGTTTTATACACATAAATTAAAAATCATTTATGAAAGTTATATATATGTTTAATTTTATGAAAATAATTTAGGTTATAGAATCAGGACATTCAAATTTGGTAAATATTCTCCATTTCTTTATCAGTACAAATAATAACCATGGAAAATTTTATCACCTCGATAAAGGTAAAATCAGGTTAATTTAGGTTAAAACTAAGTAATAATTCCATATTTTTTCATCTTAATTATTTTTGGATGAGCTTAATTATACCCTTATGACATTTATCTAAAATTTTCAACAAATTTTCATGTTTCCCTAAAAATGGCATTTATAATGTTTAAATTGGAGAATGTTCAAAGGGTTACTTACTTAGTTTTAATTATTATTTATGTATTAACATATGGAAAAGGATTTTTATGATTGAAAATTGATAGTAATTTTGATCTAAATGAAATTATTTTAATCAAAGAAATTAATTTCTAATCATAAGTAATTATATGATGACCATAAATTCTTATGAAACACATATGTGGTATTTATCCAAATCGTAAAAATAGAATAAATGATATTAAAAATATTAAAAGTAATATAAATTCACTGATTTAATGTGTAACATGAAAATTTCAGATGAATATAAATTATTGGTGTTTTTTTGAAAAGTTATATAGAAATTAAAACTTTTTCTTTAGGAACATTATGTCAAACTAAATGAATAGTTTCAAAATGTACATTATTGATATTTTATCAATAAATTCGTTTATTATGTTTCATAAAAAAATAATAAAAGTATTAAAACAGGAAAAAGGGGATAAAATATTTTAAAAATTACATCCCCTTTTCATTTTTAGGTCATTTTAAAACATTTTTGTTAAGAATAAATTTACTATAATGTTTTCTTTTATGAAATTACATTTGTGTGATCTCCCTTCCTTATAGAAGTACACTCCTTATTTATATTTTTTACCCCACATTGATCAATCTAGATCAACAAAATGATGAAAAATTGTCTTCTAAAAATCCTTATCCACGTTTTTTAGGTGTTTATCTTTTGTAAGGAATAATCATGAATCCCTTAATAAATGATTTAATAGAGGTCTCTCGAAATAGAGGTGGTTGTCTTAGCTATCCAATTCCAATTTATTTCTTCTTCTATATCCAATAAATCTATTAAATTCATCATAAAATAATATATTTAGGATTATAAATATTCTTACATTTTATTCTGATTATAAAACTACCATTATTCACCATCTTTCCATCAAATGGGAAGTGAAAGTATCTCTTGTGTGTACGTATGATTTATCATCTCCACGTACTGGTACATTTCATTCATCACAATGAATAATAGATAGTTTTTATGATGGGTTTAAATATTATAAATGATATTTATGAAACAATTATTCATTTTTAATGATGATATTACATATACCATATTACCTTCTAAACTGATGGAAAATAATAACATCGCTTGTGCGTACATGTGGACCACCACTACCGTGAAGTGATGTGTTAGGGTTTTCATTTATATTTTAGTCGGATGATAAGAAGTATGGTTATGATAAATATATATGATATATATAATATAATAATTATTTTTTGATGGTGAATTATTATGTAAAGTTATTTCATTTCATCCATCGAAAGAGGTAAGCAATATTCATGTGTACGTACGACCTACCTTCTCCATAAAAATTGTAATTATTTTTATTTCTATATGAATATGGATGAATCAAATTGTTTTTATATAATAAATAAATAAGGATAAAATAATAATTTATGTTTTTAGTTTATATAATATTAATAAATTTAAAATTTTTATATAGGATGTCAAAACACTTTCAGAGAAAGTGAAACTCAAGGTAATGGATTTTCATCTCACTTCTATTTCTTCAGAACACATGCCTTACACACCACTTGTTTCTTTTGTTTGGTATATATATTACACATGAAGATATTTTAATATTATAATTTTTAAAAATAATTGTTTTTATACAACCATATAATTATGTTTCTTTCATGTTACTTATGATTTAAAAGATACCAGAGTTGTAGGGGTTTTATGTTACAATCACATTGTTTATCAGTATTGTTTATGATTATTTTTATAATGATGTAATATTATGATCTACCTCTTAAGAAAAATATTAATTTTCTTCTAATAGGGTTATCTTTTCCCTTAAAATATATTTTTTCTTTTCATTTTTCTCAAATTAAGTTCTGATGAGGCTGAAAATGAGTTTTTAAGGATAATAAACTTTATTTCTCCATTTGGTTGAAAATTTATTTTCTTAAATATACATTTTTCTGAAAAAAAATTATATAAGGTTATTAAAATTATAATAAAATTTTCTAAATTCATTATAACCCATGTTTGAATTTTAAAAAGTTTGTACAAAATGAATCTTTTTATCATTTTCTGAATGAGTTAGTTTATGATTTTTTTTAAAAATGTATAAAAGGAATGTCATATGTTAGCTTATATAACATGAATATAATTTTTTGACCATTATGAACACTAAATTATTTTATTATTCCTTTAAATTTTTCTATGGTTATTCTAAAACAAAATTTTTTGACATAATATTTTGGAAATTATTTATATTTTTAAAGAAGTTATTTTAAAATTGGAGTTTTATTTCCCTCAAGAAATGTTCTAAGTGATCCTTCAAAATCATTTTCCATCTAATATGACATTCTATATTGTTACTTAATCCTTAATGGGGTTACTATCCAATGATATAATCCTTATTATTTATGATTATGGTTTATTTTTACGATGATAATGTGTTTATGAAATCCATTTCATTTTAATAGTTTTTGATATGATGAAATGTTTATAAAACCCATTTATTTTAATAGATTCTGATAAAAATAATATTTTTTAATTAGGGTTTACACATATGTAGGATTTCATATATGGGTTGGGTAGAACCTATATATTATTCCAACGAATTTGGTATTGGGTATATGTTCTATGAGCTCAAAGATGATATTAGAGGTAATCCCAGTCACGAAAGAGGGTACATAGGAGGTTATCCCATGTCTGAAGAGAATACATGATTAGTTAACCCAAGCCTAACCTATAATGAATGTCTTGGTGGGTATCAAATTAATAATGTTTTCCATACTTATGGGTATATCACAATTACATATCTTATTTAAATTTAATTCTCTCATAGATCATGTCATTTGATTCCATTATGATTCATGTTTTATAAACTACCTAGATTTCTTCCATAACTCATTGTTATGATATATGATATGTATGGCATGGATCTCAGATGTAAAACTCATGATCTCATAATCTTATGATCATGTTACTATTTTTTGACCTATGGTATATCTCATTTTTACCCTTGTTAAGAATTGGAGCTCACCCTTTCATAGTTGTCCTTTTACTAGGTTATGATGAAAGGTATTATTTATGATATGTATAATAAGGGTTTTAGTTATGAAGAACTATGTGTGAGATGATGCAGTACACTTATGATATAGTTTTTTATATATCCTGGTTTCCAGAAGAAGAAGAATTATACAATTTTAGCATGGATCATCATGTTATGTAAATAATATTCATCTAATAAGATGTTTTATTTATGTAGGAAGGTGTGTGTTTCTATAGTTGGTATCATAGAGAGGTTTAGTTAAAATTTATAAACCTCGATGTGAAAACATTAGTGAAAACCCCAGGGATAAGTCTATGTATAGGATAAAATCCTAATGTTTTCATGATGATCCTAAATGACTTAGGTTAAACATAAGGTTTAATAAATTGAAAAGAATTTATCCTAATTTAGACATCATGTAAATGATTTTTATAGACTATATGGTTTCCTATAATGTTTAATGTTACTTAAACTGTGTTATTTGGTTTTTGTTGATGGGTATAACACAAATTAATTATATTAATGTTGAATGTAGTAGACAATGAAATCATTATCTTTATGAGAAACCAAATGTTATTAGACATATAATGTAAAATATCATTTCTGTTCTCATATAACATTATGAAGATATGAATCACATAGAGAATCCAAATGATAAAAGAAGGGAACAATGTTTAGTTGATTCCTTTATGAGGAAAAATCCACTTTATTTTAGTGGGTTCCCTGACACACTATTTACTTATTAATGTATCAGTACCAATGAAAATATATTTAATGTTTTCCAACTTCTCAATCATAAAATAATTATTTTGGGATTTCAACATTTTTAAGGTTAAGAAAATAAATATTGTACTCTTATCAAGAACACAAGGTAATATAATGATATTTACTCCCTAGAATGGAATGACTTTAAAAGCATGTTTCTCAATAAGTACATCCCTTATATTCATCAAAAATAATTAGAGAAGGAATTAGTTGAGTTAAGAGCGATAAATGATGAATCCATTAGAACATATGAGGAAACATTTACAAGCATTATGAGGTATGATTTTTTCATTATCATCTAACTTTAAAGTATGGTTCATCAATTCTTTAGGGATATAAAACCAAGTCACTAAAGGGATTTAGTTATAAGGGACCTTAGTAGCTATGAAGAAATCATCTATTGTGCTATCAATGTAAAAATGGATATTTTATTTACCCATCAGTATCATTGTTTTGATATGAAAAGAAAGATGAAATTAAAAGGATATTATAAAACCCATAGAGAGAAGAATATGAGACTTATTTTCTTCTCTAAGGGTTAAAGGAAACATGGAGGAAATTTTATTAATGGGACTAATAAATATTCTCTATGTGGAAAGAAATATAAAAATGTGATTTAATGATAAATTAATGAGAATAAGTTATCTAATTATGTGAATATATAAAAAAATATATAATTAACCACACACAATATAGTGTTTCAAATTATAGGAGTGTGAGAATTATTTCAAAAGGTGGCCAAATCCTAAGGTGAATGATGATAATTGTTTTGAACAACCTATAAAAACCATGTATAAAGGGAAATCTCATGTGATCATTATTTCTTATGATCATTATGATCATGACATGGTGAAAGGTATATTTTCAACCACTCTAGAACTACTAATGTATTCATTAATTCTTGATCTAGTAACTCTTTTCTATATGTAATTTTTTAAGGGTAATACATTACCACCTCAATTATTATATATTTAATTAGCAGTGAAATAACCTAATGATATAATGACTACATATCAGGTATATAATTCATATCTGGTATATGTTTGTGGAATTGTTCTTCTTGTAAATCATTTTATCCTACTTATGGTTGAATTTGATGTTATTTTTTGCTTGAATTAGATTTATTTAAAGAAATACTATATCAATTTCAAATTAAATGAATTCATATTTGATATTAGGAACCAAATATTGATTATCTATCAATGTGACAATAAGTATTATTTTTTTATTAAAATCAAATCCATTTTATAGGTCTTGATTCATATTCAAAAGGGGTCCTTATCTCATATGGTTTGGGAGAAAGTCAACATAAAATAAATTCTTATTTTCTATGAGTTTGTAAGTGTCTTTTTAGAAGAGTTTTCTGGTCTTCTACTAATTAATTATGTTTAGTTTTTAATGTAACTCAGTCTTAGTTCTACGTCTATTTCAGTGACTCTATATAGAATGGACCTGATTAAGTTGAAAAAATTAAAAAATTAACTCTAATAGAATCTTGAAAATGGATTCTTATGACCACATGTGTCACATTGGGTTGTACCTATTCATTTATAAATAAGAAGGGTGGATAAATATGAATCTTCACTGATTTTCGATAACTTGATAGGGTCACTATCAAGAACAAGTATCCTCTACCCATATTGATGACTTATTGGATCAACTGTGTGAAATTAAATACTTCTCCATGATAGAATATTGTTACAGATAACTTCAATTAAGGGATAATATTGAGGATTTTTTTAATAAAACATTCCATAAAAGGTATGTACACTATGAATATATTGTGATTTCTTTTGGTATTACTAATTACATTTCTATCTTCATGGATTAAATGAAAAGATTCTTTAAAGATTACCTTGATCACTTTTTGGTAGTCTTTATAGAATATATTTTTATATATTTGAAGATAAGGGAAGATCATGAAGTTAACTTGATTATTGTACCAAGTACCCTATGGATGGATAATCTGTCTGAAAATATTCAATGTGTGAATTTTGGATATCAAATGATTGATTTTCTGGGTCTTGTAAACTCCATTAACGGTATATATGTGGATATATCAAAGATGAAAGCTACTATAATTTATCCCAGAAAAACAATTGGTAATGAGATCCATAGTTTCCTTAGTTTAACATGATATTATCAATGTTTTTTTGAATATTTTTCATGGATTTCCAATCTAGTCACCAATTAAACTTGGATGGGATCCATGTTCCATTAGGTAGATCAATAAGGGGAATGTTTTAATTAACTGAATAAAAGGAATGATGAAAAACATGAGCTAACATTTCCATATAGTGGGAGGGGTTTGTCTTATATAGTTACACATTAAAGAAGAGATTGGGATTTTTCTTCAGTCAAATCATATGGTTATATATTATGTGTCACAATAATCGATGGTCAATGAAAAAAATTACCCAAATCATGATTTGAAGTTAGGTGTGGTAATTTTTTATTTAAATACATATAGGTATTATCTTTGTGGAGAAATGTGTGATATATAAACTGATCAAAATAGTTTAAAATATATATTCACTCAAAAGGAGTTGAATATATTCTAGAGAATATGGTTAGAGATGGGTAAGGATTATAAATACCTAATATATTACCATAGGGGAAAGATATCAAGCTGGTCAATGGTATGATTCAAAATTATAATTCTAGATTATCTATTAAGAGGATAAAATTAGATAAAAATTATTAGATTTAAAGAATATCGAGCTCAAAATATTGAAGGAAGGGGGAAAATATTATCTGGTTCAAAGGAGTTTTCAACCATATATCCATGTATAGATTAAATAGGTACATAAGAATGATGTAGAGATTTAAAATATGGTGAGAAACATTTATGAGTATAGTTGTGATTTTGATGTAGTCATAAGGTTTAGGTACTATTTATGTTTCCCCTAAATACCAAGTTTGAAGAAGGAGTTGTTGGATGAATCTCATAGTTATTTATTCTCTATTCACCATGGATGTAAAAATCTTTATCTAGATTTTAAATATTAATTTTGGTGGGATAGTACGGAGATATATATTAGAGAGTTTTTGACTTAGTGCATTGTATGTTAGTAGTTAAGGATGAGAGAGAAAAGTCTAAGGTGATGTTATAGCCATTACCCATACCAGAGTGGAAATGAAAAAAAATCACCATGGATATTATCATTGCACTCCCCAAAACAACTATAGGTGATAATTACATATAGATTTTAGTCGTTATTTTTAGAGTATCGTAAATTCCAAAAAGAAAATGTAAAAACTCCCACATGTCCAGAAAGGAAAATTAGAATGCACATTTGAGAAGAAATTTAAAAAATCAATTTTTTTAAAGGAATCTTGCTTGGTCGTGTACCATCACCAGGAAAGGATAATGAAAGGCCTAAATCGTGAACTAATGGTACACAGATGGCCTATTATGCACTAACCCATGAGTCGTTGGATAGATAACGAAGTTGTTCGTAGTGAATTTCCACCTGCGATCTGAAGCCATCATGAACTGTTTTCGCTAGTGAAAATTATACATAGATATTCCCCGCACACCATCCCTATGAATGATGTGTTTCGCGGATAAGGATAAGTCAATGGCATACCAGAACCTCCAAAAGCCATGGCTGATTGAGTCTTACGCATATTGATATATCACTTCATGGGCTTCTACAAATGGTTCTGCAAGCCCATAGATATGATTTTCCCCATCACTCAATAAAAGGACCACTAGTGGAATTGAAAATAAAGGGAGAAGGGAAGAAGAAAGACTGAGACAAAGCTCTGTGATGGGAGAAAATGTGGAAAAGAGCATAGAGGTTTTAAGGGGAAATTTATCTCGCACTCAAATAATTTTGTGGATTCTATCCTTCGAACAATTGGCAGTTCGCAGAATCCATCCTGCAAACCATATGAAGAAATAAGTTCGTGAAGGTCCTCCCCGGTAACTGTATTTAGAAGAACCTATCTAACCAACCAATGAACCAATAAAATATATAATAGAAATCATTTGCGGATTCCCATATGGGGAAGACAGTATGCAGATGCACATATGCAGAAGATAGTATGTGGACCCCCTATGTGGAAGATAGTTCACGGAAAGCTCCTTTGTGTACCATCATACGCGGCTAACTCCTCTATGTACCATTTTAAGAGTCCATCTCCTCCGTAGATGATGTATGCAAAAAACTGTTCGCACCCACCGATCTATACCAAGGGGCCTATACCCCCGCACCCCCACTCGATATCATTGCTAGGATATGGTCCCGGCTCTCAGGGCCGGTCCCTTGGATACTATCACTGACCCCCCATGAAAAATGGAGGGTCGCACCGCAAACATTTCGGGCTGTGTATACTACCTTTTCCATTGCATCCTTATGTCATCCCAACATTCGTCCCAGAAATACCATGAGAAGAGAAATTCCTCATGCACCTCCCAAAAATCCCTATCACCTGCCTCCTATGACAAGTTGACCGAGAACTCCATGGAAAATCACATCCTGAATGTTTCTTAAATTCCCTAACATATCCTTTCCATCTATAAAACATTGTGTCTCTAGTGATTTCGGATCCTCATAAACCTCCATGGCCATTAGAAGTGGAATCCCAGTGTCCGAAGGACACCTTTGATTGACTATGCGCATCATGCCCCGGTGGCTCTGCATATGTTTCCCACAAAAACAGCTATCAACCAAAGGAAAATTCATCCTGAGGAGAGTCCTTTCCTACCTCTGTATACCTCAATGGATTCCATGCCCCGTATCATTTCTCCTGATATGAGAATCCTTGGATTCATGGCTTACACATTCCTTCCCTCTCATTTTCGAGGCATCTTATAACATCCCAGCCCGATTATCTCCCAGTTAATCATGGGTTTTTATAACAAACGGTCCAAACCCTATTACCTTAAACTCTAAGTTATCATCCATACCACATGAAATTAAACTATTCAATAATATTCATATTCACATGATGTTAAACTATGATTCCATAGTCTAAGATATACGACTCAAAACAGTTTTATATTGGGTGCCTTCAGATCTTCATAAATATCCCCAGCCATCGGAGATAGAAGGCCAGTGTCCTTCCGACACCTCAGCTTGACTATGCACATCATGACCCGGTGGATCTGCATATGTTTCCCACAAAAATGGTCATCAACCAAAGGAAAATTTATCCTGAGGAGATTCCATTCTTACCTATATATGAATCAATGGATTCTATACCTCATATCATTTCTCCTGATCAGATATCCTCTATAATCATGTTTTACACATTTTGTCCCTCTCATGTTCAAGGCTCGTCAGAACATCCAAAAATGATTTTACTTCAGTTAATAATGGTTTCTATAGAAAGTGGTCCCCTTCGTATGACATGTCAAATTGATTATGATTTTAAGATTTATTTATAGTCTAGGTTAAACCTTAGGTCATCTCTCAAGGAGCGTTGGTAGCTTGTTGTGTGAATTTTTAATAAATATTACTAAAATAGAGGATGATTTTAAAAAAATATTATTATGAAAATAACTTAACTCAAAGAGTTTAATAGTCAAAAAAGCTAGTGTATTTTAAAAAATATGAGACAAAGGGTTCATTTTTAATTAACTATACACATTTCACGTTCATTTTTTGTAGAGATTCATTTAGGTTTGGAGTAATTCTTTGGTTGAAATTAATTGTAATCCCGATTAATTTCTAAAATTTTATTTCAATGCTTAAAGAACTGAACCTTGACATAACAATCGTATCATCAAGGTCCAACTCTTATGCATGGAATAATATATTCGAAGTAAAATTTAAATCTCAAGAAGGTGGGTATGAAAATTATTCTTTTGTTTTCCAATCAGAACAACACAAGTCACGCACTCAAAACCTCAAATTGATCGGTTTGAAATTAAGAGCATAACATTCACATGTATCAAAACAAGCATTAAAATATGAAATCATGTAAGGTAAATAGAATTAAATGTTTAAACAAGAAACTTACTCCAAAAAAATAGCTAATATGTGCATCGGAACTCCCTTAACATGTGTGTAGCTCCCTCACAATGAACGCCAACCGTTTAGCTCGACATCGGGAGGAGGAAGCTCAGGTGGAACTCCTTCTTCATTCTTGATCCCCCTATGTCACGAACTGAATCTGTTCACCATCGAAACCAGCACCAAACTCAGCCCGTGTCAAGGCCCTAAGGTATTTCCCAATCCCCACAGGCTAGCACAAGTTCCTGGGTATCATAAAATGAAAATTGGGAACAATTTACCCGAGTTTATAAACTTAAAACAACAAAAGGATCCAATAAAATGATTCTGGATTTTTCAATCCAAACAACATTTTTAAAAAAATCAAAACTAAATTACATATTTTAAGAAAACTCAAAAATACTATAACAAAGGTATAAAACCAAAATGGAATAGCCCAAGAACCTTCATGGCAAGGGGAAATGCCCTCAAGCCATCGTAGTTTGGTTACAGTTTTTAGTTCTAGTTGTTCTGGTTTCTAGCAGGTCCTTGGGGGTGAAGTCTTATGGAGATGGCTTGAGGGTGGGGACCCTTTCCATGAGGGTTATTGGGCTATTCCCTTTTGGTTTTGTACCATTTTTATAGTCTTGTTGAGTTGTTTTAAAATATGAAATTCAGTTCTGGTTTTTTGTAAAAGATTATTTGGATTGAAAAATCCAGATTCGTTTTATTGGATCCTTTTGTTGTTTTATGTTTATAAACTCGGTTAAATCATTCTAATTTTTCATTTTATGATACCCAGTAACTTTTTCCAGCCCATGGGGATTAAGAACACCCTTCGAGCCTTGTCACGGGCTGGGTTTGGTGCTAGTTTCAGTGGCGACCAGATTTGGTTCGTGATAAAATGGTATTAGAGGAGGTTCAGGTTAACTCTTTGGGTCATGTTTTTTGGGTAAGAGTCAGGATACTATGGAGTTAGGATGGTCAGGTCTTGGTATTCTAGTTATGGGTAGTGTGCCTGATCACCACACCTCATGATGGGATTCACAATTTTAGGAGATGTCGGTATTTATCTAAGTCCTTTTGTTTTCTTGGTTTCATGATGATTAGGGGAAATGAAAAGAGAGTTGGCTTAATGGTCTCAGTGAGCTCGTAGGTCCTGGAAATCCATGTGGAGCCAGGGATATTCCCTAGAACACTCACTATGATTGTCAAGTGATTGGAATATGCCCGCCAACCATATGTCCAAGTCACCCACAGAAACTAGTTTCTTCTCACATTGTTGGGTGCTTTAGTTTTGAAATCTTGGCACTTTGGTTTTAAGAAGCGTAATGTTTTTGTGAAATTATTTTCAAATAAAGAGGCAATGGTTTGGTTTATTAAATAGTGGAACTGAATTTTCAGAATTGTATTGAAATGGAAAATGGTGTTCTTACACATCTTTTGAAAGCAGGAACTATATTAAAGTTGGTTTTGAAAAGTGTTTCCAATAGAGTTTTATAAAAAATAAAAGGTTATTTTAATGGGATGAGATGTTTTGAAATTAATGTGAATATCTTGAAAGTGAGTTCTTTTCTAAATGGTTGTGTCTTTCTGAAAAGTTTTGTAAGATGTGAGTGGGATTTTGATCTCGTGGTTAGCAGTTCTGGGAAAAAGGATGTGTTGGTTAACCGTTTTTGTTTTGAAAAGTGGAAAGAATTTTTGTTTTAACCTTTTTTATATTCATGAGAAACCACATGCATGGGGTTATATGGGATTATGGATGGTTGATGGAATGACTGGATGAGTGTCAGGATGGATATGAGGAGCGTGCCCGTTGTGGCATAGAAACATGCATGTTTATGGCTCATAGGGTACCATTGGTGGATACTGTAACATCCCAAGTAAGTAATTAATAATAGATATTTTTATCTATGTCTATTAATGAATTAGATAGTGTTTTAGAGGCTTAAAAGGAGAATAAATCCAATCTTAAGCATGGAATACACTAATATTTTTAAAAGATTATTTTACTGCCTTTTGATGGTAAACCATCTTTTAAATATATATTTTGACAATTTTATAAGCTCTATATGTAAAAAAACTTATTCTTTATGATTGGGATATCAAAATTTACTTTGTGTAAATTTTTGGTATTTTTCTGACAATGTTCATTTTTTTAATGAATAGTGAACAAATACTGCATTTTACATCAAAACTGATTTTTAATCTAATTTATTTATATGATTAAATTATGTTTTGAATTGGTTTTAAAGTGAAATTAGAATATATTTTTACCATTTAATCCAATATTGGTCATTGGAATTAATTTCACTTTGAAATTGGACTTAAACTAGTGTCAATCTTTTGATACTTAAATTGTTTCATAAAAACACGCTATTTGTTCTGACAGCAGGAATTAATTATTAAATTAATTAATGAAACTTATATGTTTTGAATTTTGTAAAATAGACATCATTTTTGAATTCGGAATATCAAATATAGCCTAGGGTGAATTTTTGATAATTTTCTGAAAAACTTTTATTTTTGATGAATAGTGAAATCACTAAGTGGTACTTATAAAAACTGATTTTCCGTTTAAATGAAATTTATCCATCTTTGTGTTTTGAATTTAAAAAATAATACATACATGGTTTTCATTAAGAATTAAAATGTGGTTCAATGAGATTAAAATAATTTTTTGGTGAATAGTAACTTATTAAGTTTTTAATCGCGATTAGAGGTAATTAGTGTAGTTTAAGTGAAGAATAATGTTTTAATAATATAAAATGACCTAGACACATGTCCTAAACTTATTGGATGTGTCATGGCCGACCAAGAAAATCCATGGGTCAACTTGGGGACCCCATGGAGCCACTTTGGTTGGAAAATGACATAAATACCTTTTTATTTAATGTTAAAGTAAAAATGACACAAACATGAGATGTTTTACTAAAACAATTTTTACATGGGGTTATACAGGTCAGATTTTTTAAAATAAATATTAATTAGAAATATAAAAATAATTCCTACATCATGACAATTTTTTTATAATTTTTAGACATTAAATATATTAAATTATTTATGACATCATGATGAAGGAGTGATTACCTCATTAATAAAGGATTTAAATAAAATGAAAAGATAAAGTAAAATCTATGACCTACACATGTCCAAAACCTATTGGGTGGGTATATTTCGAACCCTTATTACCGTAGCCTCGAATTATATCAATGTGGGACCTTTTAAATTCAAAAATCATTTTAAAATAAAGTAACATTTCTTTACTTTCCAAGAGTGCCCCTCCTCTCCTCTTATAAAAAGCCCCCATCTCTACCTCCTTACCCACACTTCAAAAGCCTTTGTCTCGGCCAACCCCTGCCCATTTTGTCTCTCCACATCCCTCTATTGCTCCTTGAAGCCTCACATTGGGCAGAAGTCTTCCCAAGGAAGCATTTGAGCTCAAACCAAAGGGAGTTACCCGATTTTAAGGTAATGTCTTCACTTGAGTCCTTTTGTTTTATTTTACTTCTCTAACCCCCTAAACTCTTTTTATTCATTTCTTTTGTAACAACTCAAATATCTTAAATATACTAGGATTTTTTTATAAGAATTACTAGAGCTACACTTACACACACCTACATCTAATGGTTAAAGAACATACTATTTTTGTGGATGGTGAATTTCTGCCTCCCGAAACGATGATTGCTCAACATTCTTTTAACACCTTCAAAGGTATCCATTAAGATGACACTATATTTATATATGATATATAATATGTTTATGTTTTCCTTAAGATTCTGTATTTTTTATTTTGGTCATACCTTTATGGTTTCCATTATGGGTAAACGTGATATCTTCATTTAAGGAAGTGTGGACTACCACCCCCTCAAAGTGAATTGATTCGTTAATACCATATGTGGGACGTATAAATGATAGAGTTATGATATTATATATGATATTATACTGGAATTATAATATGCCTTTATATAATTATGATTCCATTCTATAAAATACGAAATTGAAATGAAAGTAGTGTTCATGCGTATGTACGGCTTACCGTCTCCATGAATGGTGCATTTCATTTCTTACCTCTAAATGATTATGTAACATTATAAATGCATGTATATACTGGATATATATGATATATATGATATATACATCATGATTATAACTCTGGATATAATGGATACATGAACAATTTGTAATTATAAAGAGCATATTTTGACTCAAGTACCAATTATCGTTAAAACGACCGTTATTAACTAAAATAATTACATAGTGTTCATGACATGGTAATAAGTGATATAAAAGGAATAATGAACTTGAATAAGGTTCTTAAGCAAGTAGAAATTAACTCAAGTTTATTATTCAGGACATTAAAGAACGATCGAGTCAAGTCGGACCCGAGGTATGGGACTTCGTCTCAATCTCCTTTCATTGAGGCATATTTTGTTTTATACACAACCTTCTTTTATACGGTGTATAAACCCCTTTGACTTTTACATTTATTCAAAAGGAATATTTTTTATATGAAGTGTTTACTAAACGAAAAAAGATAATGTTTTTGTCTTACGTATGCGGAAATAATGACTTCTCCGCCGCCGTGACCATTATTTGAGTTTCGGCTTCCTCTACAAGCCATACTTTTTTTAAAGAAAAATAAATATCATGTTTTACTTTTCTTTTATTTTGGTATTGAAAATGGTTTTCACAATTTTTTTATATCAATGTGTTGTATTGATATCTTGTGATTTAAAGGTGGAAATGTTATGTTTCCTTTGTGCATGTTTTATGTGATACGATTATGTTGTGGTTCTTGGGCATTATTATGAAGACGGGTGGTTCCGTGATAAACTAAGGGCGGGTGATCCCAATATAGCTCTCCAATGCATTGGGTAACGTGAAGTAGTGAAACGTTAAGGTTTCTCTGAAGAGATTTAGGTAATATACTGTGATGGGTATTCCAAACGTAACCAAGAGGGTTACTCCCTACGTAAGAATGTTATGAATGCCTCAAGTTACCTTTATGTCTTATGATTTCTATGATTTATTCATGATTTGATGAGGTATGTTAAAGTGCTTATGTTTTATGGGTAAAGTATGATTTCATTATTATGTATATATGAACTTATGTTTCCTTTCCATATTTATATAACCCATACTGAGCTTTTTATGCTCATCCCAAGTTTTTTTTGAAATGTTTTTCACAGGTCAAGGGAAAGGTACATGATATGGTGATAGTGTTAAGGAAGTGTTAAGAAAGAATCCATGTTTTATTTTAAATATGTTTCCTTTGATGGGAAAAAATTAATACTATCTTTATGTAACCACTTTGTTTAAATGTGGAATGTAATGCATGTTTTATGTTCTAATTCTCTAAAACTCTAAACATGAAAAGATCCTCAATTTGTAATCTTGTAATAACTCAAGATTAAGTAAGGTTTAAGGCTGGGGCCTTATAGATACGCTAACCGCTGAACCATTTGTTCTCAAGAAATGTTTTTAAAGAAAAACATGATGTCTTGATGAATTGTTTGGGGTGGATTATATTATGTGTTTTTGGAAAATTTTCACGTTGTGGGATGTTTTGAGTCCAAGAACCCCTCTTGTTTGAACTGTGTTTTGAGTTTATTTTTGGTCGGTAAGCTGGGTAGAAGGACCAGTTAGTAGTCTCCTCTAAGATATGTTTCGGGACACCTTTATGGTGGTTACCTTCATGTGTTTGGATCTGGTTTATTGATTGTTTTGATCAATGGAACAGCTTGGTTGGGTCCTTGGTTTCTCTAAATGGATAAGGTACGCCCCCATTAAAGGTTAATGCATAACTGAAGTGCAACCCAGATTGTTTCGCCATTCGAAAATCCTCCAGTTGATCAATATAAGGAATATTTTATCGATATTTTTTGATTGAGTCTACACCCATTCCTTTCTTTGATTTTTAGATCATGTTATAGCGGGAGAGTGCTCGTGGAAGGTTGAAAGAGACCTCAGTTTCTTAATTTTTCCAATTTGTCGAAGCTAGAAGTGGTCTAGGGTTGCTAGTGGGGATGAGTGTCTTGATGGTGTCTAAGAGGTCCTATGGGTTCTTCACAGTTTCTTTGAAGCATGATTTCATATTAAACCACTAGTGTGGTAAATATGGTCAAGATAGGACATTGTGGCCACTTTCTAGAATTGTGTGTTGTTTTATGATGTTGTATAAGGTCCCTCTCCATGCATGGTTTATATTAGTCGTAATGGTCATGTTAGGTGATGCCTTATGATGTCATGTGCTCGATTGACCGTAAAGGTGAAAGTTGGGAAATCATCTGAGAGTCTATGTTATGTTGAGAGAATATCTCCACTGTAAAAACTTAAAAATATTCCATTTTACAGAAAGGTGATTATAGGTGTTCTTTACTTCTATTGTTTATCACCCGAACAAATAAGGTGTGATGTGTGTGCATCTTATAAGCCCTTGTTTCAATGAAATATCAGGTTAAGGTAAAGTGATTTTGGAATGTGTTATGTCTTGGAAAAATTATTGGGGATTGAGGTGTAGTTTTTGGTTGCATCGAATGAATAATTCTCATTCTAGGGGTTTACAAAGCCTAATTGTGAGGCTGATGATGCTTCAATCATTTGAGCTCCAGCCATAGGTCTCGGAGAGAAGTTGGCTCGTAGTCAGGGGAAAATCACAGGTTCATTTAAAAACTTGTACAAAGTCTTATCCTCAGTATGAAAGATAAGAAGATTTTAAACATATGGTGTCATCATATTTCTTATGTTGTTCCTAATCGGTGGAAATAGGTGGAGGGCCGTGTACCCATGTCATTGACCAATGTTATTCCCTCTCCCTTTGGTTTCCATTGAGTCTTTGGAGAAAGGTTTGAAGTTTGGATAGACAGGTTGAGAACATGGTTTTTTCTTGGTTAGTAGTGAACATGCCCCAAAAAACATGTAGATAGAAGGATCCCCTCTGTTAGTGAATGGTTTCCCAAACCATGTGGACTAACCATGTGGCTGTCACAACTCTTTAAATTTTGGGGACTTTCAGTACCGGCCTGTGCTGGTCGGTTAAGATGGTTGGTTCTTATGGTTGAGAGACCCAATATGAGTCTTATATAAGTTATTTTGTAAATTTATGATGGAATTATACCCTTTGTACCGGGGATTCCATTCAGGCCTCCCCCTGCTGGTGTTCTGATCCAGTTTTGGAAAAAAATATAGGTTGTCTCTTATGGTGGGGAGCCGTTTCATTAATTGGGCCAAACCGTGATCCCAATTTCAGATTTAAAAATAAATTTTTATTCCTTTATAACTCCTTAATTTTTCAACATTTTTCATCCATTACAATTTCAAATTGTCATACCCTAACCTATTAATACCACCATATTAATTTGTACCATTTAGGAATCCATAATCATGGTGGATATGGGTTTTTATTTAAGGGATTGGGCCAGCCCAAAAGCCCATTTTCTGCATTAAAAATAAATATTTATAGTTTAATATCTATTTCAATATTTACGTTTTTTTAGTGATTCAAATTCTCACCTGATCCCACTTACATAAGGCGTGCCTCCATTCTCTCCTCCCACAATTTGGAGCTCAATAGAATTGCTAAATTGGTCGAAACTTCTCTGGATTTCAGAAATCGCCCCAATTTGGAGAGGTAAATTGATCCTTTCATAACTCTTTCTATTTTTACTCTTTTTCTCCCATTCTAGTTCTTACATGATCTCCTAATCATTTTTAGAACCCCCCTTGAATGGTTGGATGTTTTAAAATTCAGATACTGGTGTATTTTGGGTCGTTTTATTCAAGATTGTTTTGATTAAGTGTTTCCCTTTTCAATTTCTTCCTTCTCCTTAGGGTTTCCTCCCTCTTTCATTATGTTATAAAATGTCCAAAAGTTAAAGTTCGAACCTATGGTCTTATTTAGTGTCTTTTTGGTTAAATATTGTGATCTATGGCTGGATTTATCTTCCTTTTGATGTGGCGATGGTGCGGTTGATGTTTCACACCATGTTTTGAGGGATTCGACACTTTCGGTAGGTGGTTCCATGTGTAAACAATTATTGATGAGTTAGCTTGCTGGATTTACTCATTTTTTATATTTCTCATA
The DNA here is from genome assembly GCA_963277665.1 of Viscum album. Taxonomy (NCBI): domain Eukaryota; kingdom Viridiplantae; phylum Streptophyta; class Magnoliopsida; order Santalales; family Viscaceae; genus Viscum; species Viscum album. The sequence continues at coordinate 761,434,422 of OY728147.1, forward strand.
TGTTGGGTGTGATGTGAAAACTGTTTATGATTGATTTGGTTAAGTGTTTAATTTTATAGTTGCATTTTAACTTGAAATTGGGTGTTTTCATGTGTTACTCGTGGGGTATTATTTTGGTGTATTTTATAACATATGGAATTGGTTTACTAAATTTTGTTTGGCCTACCAATTCTGGTTTGGTAATGTATTAGTATCATGTGGGACTAAAAAGAGGGTTTTTGAATAGTTTTTATGTGTAAAACATTGTTATACTTCTTGAGAGTATTTTATGAAAATGTGTCTTTTCATTTGGATCTTTTGTAGTATTATTCAAGATGATTTTATAAAACTTGAAAGTGGTTTTATAAATGTCACTATGGCTTCAAATTCTGTTTTGGATAGGAATTGGTATGGTTTTTGGTCTTAAATGGGGTTTTTGAAATGGGTTTTGTGTGCAAGACATATTTACACAACTTGGGTTCTTTTTATGAAAATTCTAAATGTTTTAGTTGGTTAAACAAAGTGGGAAAAGGGTGAATATGTAATTTTTGGTATGTGTGTTCACCTATTAAGGTGTTTTTAAAGGTGAAGTGATGTTTTAAGATGTCATACATTTTTATAATGTTTTGTAAATTTCTGAAATGTTTTATTAAATTGTGATGTTGGAGTGAAGCCTATTTGTGGGCTGTTTCGCGTAAGTTTGATGATAAAATGATTTTGAATGTAAAAAGGGTATTATGTAACAAGTGAGTGGGATGTTATGAGAGCTGTAATATATTATAATTGTTTTTTAAAATTGTTTAATGGATTTGTGGAAGTGTTAAAGAAATGTGAAAAGTGTTGTGGGCTATTTTGGTGTGAGTCGGATTTCAAAATAAATTTGAATGAAAAGTGGAATTTTGTGACTTGTGTTGTATACATGTGGTATATTTGGTAAATTTATGATATGGAAATGATATTTTCATGTGAAAATTATATTCATTGACTTTTTGAACTTGTTTGAGCACAAAGGGAAAACCCAGGTATCTAGGTGGGTGGATGTGTACTAGTATGCTAGTGAATCTGTGGGGTTTTGCCTTAGTTTCACATAGCAAGATTAACGTTTACAAATCTAACTAAACTATGATGATGATGATTGGGGACCACTAGGTTATGGGTATGTTCTCTACTAGTGGCTCCTGCACGAGAATAGATATTTTTGATGGTTACTCTCACCAAGATATGAGGAACCTGAGACCCACAACGAGCTAGTGCCTAAGGGTTATTTCCTATTTCTTGTGCTCATTAGTTACTTTGTGCTTACCGTCGGCATACGGTATGGTTGTCTGGAAAATTCAATAGTGTTGAAATTATTTTTAAAAGTGTTTATTCTTAATGATAGCCCACTTGAAAATAGTTTTAATTTTTTTTAAAGTTGCATCTTTAAGAAATTTCAACTATCATTTCATGTTTATGAAAAATTAAAAGTTTTTCATCTTTTAATGTTTATCACTTGGAATATCTTAGTGGTGGTATCCTACTGAGCATTGTCTCACACCCTACTTACACCATTCGGTGTAAGTAGACTTGGTTATTTTTGTTGTCGTAGGTTGGTTACAGTTTTTAGTTCCAGTGGTTCGGGTTTCTAGCAGGTCCTTGGTGGTGAAGTCTTGTGGAGATGGCTTGAGGGTAGTGCCCCTTGCCATGAGGTTTATTAGGCTCTTCCCTTTTGGTTTTGTACCTTTATTATATTCTTGTTGAGTTGTTTTAAAATATGTAATTCAGTTCTGATTTTTTGTAAAAGATTGTTTGGAATGAAAAATCCAGATTCATTTTATTGGATCCTTTTGTTGTTTTAAATTTATAAACTTAGATAAATCATTCCCAATTTTAATTTTATGACACCTAGGAACATGTGCTAGCCCATGGGGATCATAAACTCCCTTCGGCCCTTGTCACGGGCTAAGTTTGGTGCTGGTTTCGGTGGTGACAAAATTCAGTTTGTAACACCCTATGAGGATAGGGGGATCCATAACTTCTAGGATGAGGAGAGGAATCCAATGGAACTCCAAATTGGCAGAACATCACAACTTGTCCTAACTTAAAAATGATGATACCAAGGTTCTATTTTATAGGAAATTTGGAATATGGTTTTGAGAATCTGGATTTCGAGAAACCACTTGGTTCGTAGTTTTTGGTATCCATGTAGTCTTATCTCACTTTTGAAAAAACTAAAAAGTTGTATCCCCACCACCTAACTATCTCCACCGAATATTTGGTGCCATTTGGAAAATCACAGCTCGAGATATCAATAGACCATTTCACACCACGTTTGACTTCGTGCAGATTTGGTGTTCTAGATAGATTAGTTTGAATGGGCCACCAGATGACTGAATTAGCTTTGGGTTGCTTCATATGAAATGTATCCCATTGAATTTTGGATCAGGCCACAAAATTTCAGCCTAATTTAATTCACAGTTTAGTAGAACTATGAGGTTGAGTCCACTAGTGTGTATTGATCCAACGCAGTTTGGCCCATTTTTCTTGTACATCATCATGGGCCCTCTAAATCACCTACACCTTCAATTAAATTATCAAAACAAGTATCATTTAATTTTTTAAGAGTAATAAACACAAAATAATTGATTCCATAATTAAGTACAATTTGTTATTATTTTTATAATTTTAAATACAAAACTAGTTTAGCACAGTGGTGTAAGGGTGAAAATGAATGTCATCTTGCATTAAAGGGTTCATGACCCATTAATATCATCTTGCATTAAAGGGTTATTTTCCTTATTCCCTCGCCCATGGTCACCCTGAACACTTCTTCCACGGGCTCTCCCTCCCCAAAAAATAAGAGAGGAGGCATGTGCATCGTTGAATATTTCAAATCTTCTTGTTTCTCACACTGAGGATGACTCACATGGTATTAGAGTTTTTTGATGATTAAAATATCCACATGATCTAAACTATGAGAACTCTGGTTCTTGATCAAACCAAGATACATAGAATTTCTACTCGAAGGCCCGATCTCAAAAGGGTTCCCTTTCAAAAGGGGTTTCACCCAATCATGTAATTGAAAATGGAAATCTTCCATGCATAAGCCCCAACATAATCTGAACTATGAGAACTTTGTTCTTGATTAAACTAGGATATGTTGGACGCCTACCAGAAGGCTCGAGCTCAAAAAGGTTGCACATCCAAAATGGTTCACCCAATCATGTTCCATCAAATGTGCAGCTTCTATGTGTAATCCCCATATAATCCGAACTATGTGGGTTATGATTACACTCATGAGGATACATAGGAATCCCACCTTGTGGGCCCAATCCCAACATCATGTCACCTTTTTCCCCCCTAGATGATGATAAACTCCAGAGTTCCTTATAATATAGCTCAAGTGAGCATCACCTCCGTAGCATCAAATATATGCATGCTTACGTCAATATTTCAAACCAAGGGTATCCCATGGACATGCTCTTCGAGAATAAACCAAGGATTCATGCACATATGAACAATACATAAATCTATAAGAGGGTCCTTGAATAGTTGAAAATCATCTCCCAAAAGGGTGTGGTGAGCCTAACCTCCCATCCTCTTGACCAATGTAGTCCTTAAGTGTCATTTTCCAAATTGTTATCCAATGAGTGCCTGTCTTTGGAAAGATGGTCCATGAATCATGGATACTAGGGTTGTTATACGTTCCAAGGTCCATGAATAAACCTATTGGATACCATCCTAGGAGGTTATATTTGAGAATGACTGATTGCATGAGTGCTTGAACCCCATGTAATCGCCCGCTGGGACCAACAATTCCCACAGGGTTAATTCAACCTTATTTAAATGATAATGACGCTGAATGGGTCAAATAAAATGAATGGTAAATTCAATGAGAACCTGTATCTATATAAAAATGGACGGGTGATGATCCTTTTCAAACCATTTCTGCACTGCCCGCAAAACGCACCACCTTGGAGGTGGAACAGTCTTATTATAATGTTAGCAAACATTATTTCCTTTATATAATATTTCTATATAGATCATCTTTCCATGATAAATATTGTGGAAGAGGTAAAGATATATGGAGTACCTCATTTCATTATATCCAATATAGATTTGAGGATTTCCTTGAATTTCTAGCAATGTCTTTAGCATGCTATGGATATGTAATTGAGTTTCAATATGATATATAATCCCTAGAAATATGTTTAGATCGAGAGAAATATTCAAACATTAGAAGACATGTTGAGACCTTTTTCTATGAAATTCAATGGTGGTTGGGACCGACAATTTTTTTTAGTAAAATTATAATAAAAATATATATTTTAATCTTGCAATTAGATATATCCTTAAGAATCACTATATTGTATAATGTGTATAACTCCAATGTTCTAAAATAATGTTGGATAAAGAAATATATTGGATCCCAAGATTGTAGAGAAAATGGAAGAGAATATTAGATATATTCATCAGCATATATGGGCATCTTAGAGTCTGAGAAAGTGGTATACTGACAATCATCAGAAAGAGTTAGAGTTTGAATTTGGTTGAAAGTTATTCTTATAAATATATTTATTTAATTGGTTTATGATATTTGGAAATAAGTGTAAGTTGATCCCTAGGGATGTTGACCCCTTTTGACACAACCTGTCCCCCAAAGCCCATTCTGTGACAACCCCAAGCCCTCCTTCCATAGGCCATGGGTTGGAGACTAGCAATGAATAGGAATATCTCCAAAGGGAATACATTTTCTTTTAAACCAGTACACACACACATAGATCAAATTATGGAATGTAAACACGAAGTAAACCACAACTGGCATTGAGATAACTAATGAGAGTAAAATACAAACTGAAAGGACATAAGGTATAAAATACAAACCCAAATCCTGAGAGGAAAGTACAACTGCCCTAGTTTATCCACTCGAGACCCCACCTAAAGTTTAGGTTAAGGGTATCTTCTTGTAGTCGTAGAAGTATGCTCTTCCATCCCATCTCACATGGAACCACCTGGTCCCGAACCACCAAGGTATCTATTGAAGCATTTATCTATCACATCTCACTGAGTGCCACCTGGTCTTACACCACCAATTTCTCCGTTTAAGGGTCGATCACCTGCATGGGATAGGACATGTGTGGGCAAAGCCCGTACAGTGGTGAGTAATACAACTCTCAGTAGGGACCCCAAAGCACAATTGAAATATCGCAATGTATTCCATAAAGAAAACCGTGAAGCATAACCACGAATCAAGATAGCTCACACAGGTATAATCTAAAGTATAGATAGTAATATTATCAGTCGTACCACTGAAAACCATAGATTGTTGAGGTAATAATCCCAAAAGAGTATTGTGTGTCTTCTAGGTCAGACAGAGCCACTAGGAGCTGGTCCACATAGGGTCGCCAGGAGTTGATCCACATAGGGTTGCAAGGAGCGGATCCACACAATGTCACTATGAGATGATCCAAAGAGTGTCACTAGGCTTTGATACACAAAAGGTCTCTAGGATCTGAACCATGCAGGTTCTCTAGGAGCAGATTCACACATGTTCACTAGTCTTCGGGTTTCGGCCAACTGTAGGATTCTCATACATAACACGCTTGATTCTTGGATAATCTACTCCTTAACCCATCGTTTTTATCTTGAATACCATGAAAACTCACTTAGAGTATTCCCAGATGACCGCCTCATCACAGAGGTCACAATGTCCTAGATGAATCATCAATAGGACTCCCAGTATGAAGGATATTGGTGTTTTAGTAAACAGTGACTGGTTGTCTCTGGGCCAAGTCCAACTCAATCAAAACAACCCAACAAACCTGACCTAGGGGCCTGCATGACCCAACCTAATTTGACCAACCCGAACTGACATGGTTTGGGTCTTGGTCGGCCCGATGCAACATGGTCGGTGGGCCAGGCCCATTGGGCCTTGCTGGACCCAGCCTGATTTTTCCATGGGTATAGCCTATCGGGTCACCCAGTGACCTAGATTTATCCGACCTAGCCCACACTGGCAGGCTAGTTTTCTTTCCTTGCCTAGCCCATCTAGTGGCCTGGCTTACCCCAACCTGGGCTGCTCAGCAGCCCAGCTCTTCCCCCAGCTTGACCACTTGAGTGGCTGGCTTCCTCCACCAGGGAAGGCATAGTCAAGGATTGTGCCTCCTTTCTCCCGGTCAACATGGAATAAGCTATATTGACCTGCTCCCTAGGTTCAATTGCCATGGAGGTTCACCCTTCGTAAAAACACAGTCATCCCATGTTCCACGTTGTTGGTCCGCTCTCTATGAAGCTGGTCCGTGAGGCCAGCATCTACCTGCGGCATTGTCGCGGTACTACCCGACATCTCCTACGGGCCATCTCTGCCACCCACGGCCTAGGTGTCGCGGGTTCCTCCATCATTGTGTCCTAGGTGTCGGTTTCCCCTACTTCCACTGCCACACACTGGCAGCACATTGCCTACCTCATACCCCTGTTACCGGAGTGTTGCAGCCTCATGCTACCGTTGTTGTCGATCATCACGGCCTTGTGTCGCAGGTGTCATTGCCCACCTGGTCGTGGTCCATTAATCTAGTGCTTCATCAGTTAGTGCATCGACATCATTTCACCGCAAATAATGGATAGGAAGAGAGGTCAGAATGAACACCCAATGAACGATCTAGCTCCTTGTTCATGTTGACCCAAAGGTGTTCTTGTTACTAGGTCATGAAGAAAAAAGGAGTGGAATAAATAATAAGAGAATATATATCCTTTATCCTGTATCACTATCCACCGTACAATAACAATGATCTGCGGATCAACCTATTTGTCGGTTGGTCTACATTCGTTGTTTAGAATGAAGAATGACTGTTCAAATAAAAAATGTAACCCCTACCTGGAGAAGGTTCATCATCGGTGTCGGTCCATTTGAAATTGTTAGAGTTCTTCAATCTTTGGTCCCAGATCCTTCCTCCATGTCATTGTTTCAGCTTTCTAATCAGGTGGCATTCTTCATTGGAGAGAAAATCATTCACTCTTTGTCAGAGAAATTCCCACTCTGATTCTCTAACCTATTATCTCATTAAAAAATAAATGCATCACAACATTTCTGTTACCCGTTGTCGTCACATCGTAATGTTGTTTAATTAGTGAAACATCGAATCTGTTAGGAATTAATTAATGAGTCATTACACTAATCATTTAAGATCCAAATTAATGTGGGCTTCATCATCGCCTTGTCGTCACACCATAGTGCAGGCGTGCCAACTCTCAACAGTGATGAAAAGAAAAGAAAATAACTTTTTAATTTATTTTATTTCTCTTCTAAATGGTCCGAAAATTAAATTTTTCCCTTAACCCATTTAGGTATATGTTAGGTCCATTATTAGGTAATGTTTCCATTATGGACACAACGGTGCCCTGGGATTTTCAAACTTGGCACCTGTTTAGAATCTTCCAAAACTGCGCATGCGCGCCATTTTAATTCACTTAAAAAAAGTTACAAAAACTATATTTCATCCTCGACCCACACTGGTTGAGGTTAAGATCTGCCTAATGGAAATACACCCTCACGAGCTCAACAATACACTCATATTTCCAATCTATGTTAACTTTTAAAATATATAGACATTTTAAAAATAAAATACTTTTATTTAGTTATTTTATTTACAGTTATATCATTTTTCAGTTTTCTCACTAGAGGCTTGCACCGACTAAACATAAGTCACACCTAGGATAAACCTACCTTCCTTAACACAAATGTACCCTCATATTTCCAAACTGGGAATCTATTTTAGAGTTATTCAAATTTTTCATAAAAAATGATCACGTGTGCTATTTAAAACATAACATTTTTCGACAGATCATTCTGGGAACTTCAGGCCTCAAAATCACACATCATCTTAGTTCCTAGTCTTGAAATAATTACATATAATTTAAAAAAATTACCAGTGATTTATGGGATATTACCATACCCCCACCATTAGGTTTTCATGTACCCATAATCCAAAACAAGGTTAAACAATCAAATGTTGGTACTGAGCATGAATCTGAGCCTCCCACTCCCATGTTCTCTCTTGTAGATTCCCATATTTTCACTAAATGCGCTCCAAATGAATTGACCATCCATGAAGGACCTGCTCCTTTAAATCCCCTATCTCCACAAGAAACTCTGCAAATGTCACCCCATCTTCAATGTCCAGCTCTCCCTAGTTGATGACGTGTGATGGATCATGCATGTACTTCCACATTCGTGATATGTGGAAAACATTGTGCACTCGGTGCATCAATGGGGGGAGGGCTAGGTGGTACGCCACCTCGACAACACTTCTTAGAATCTAGAAAGGTTTGATGAACCTCTGAGATAACTTGTCTCCCCAGCCAGATCTCCACAATCCCCATTGGGGTGAGACCCGAAGAAACACATTTTCACCCTCCTCAAACCCTAAGGGACTCTGTCTCATATCACCATAAGATTTTTTCCTACTTTATGTAGTCCTTATATTCTCCTGGATAATCTTCACCTTCTCAGTGGTATCCCATATCAACTCTAGACCCATGAGGGATGACTCCCCTCGGTTCTTCCAGCATAGAGGTGATCTGCATGGTCACTCGTACAAAGCCTCAAATGGTGCCATGAAAATGGTGGAGTGATACCTATGTTTTTATGAAAACTCCACCTGTGATAGGTGGTCCCTCCAACTACGAAAAAAATCAAGGTTTCAAGCATGAATAATTTCTTCCAAGGTATGTATGGTCTGCTCTGTCAGACCATCCATCTTTGGGTGAAATGTTATGCTCAAGCGCAGCTGAGTCCAAAATGCCTCAGGTAATCCCTTCCATAGCTGGGATGTGAATCATGCATCATAGTCTGAGACAATTGTTAATGGAACCCCATGAAGCCTCACTATCTCCAGGGTGTATAGGAATCCCAATCCCTCTAGTGATCTCTACTATTGGATGGGTAGTAAGTGAGACGACATTGTGAGTCGGATTATAATCACCCAGATAGAATTGTATCCCTTAGACGTCTGTGGTTATCCCATCACAAATTATATTGAGATACCATCCCACATCCACTCTGACACATCAAGTGTTTGTGCCAAGCATTCTTGAACCTAATGCCGAGCCTTCACTTACTGACAGTTGAGTCACCATGAAACAAACTCATCCATCTCTTTCTTTATCCTTGTCCACTAGTACTAATGTCGGAGATCCCGGTACATCTTCACCACTCTAGGATGTATCGCCAAGGGGTAGGTATAGAACTCCCTAAAAATTTCCTCTTTCAATGCCACTGGTACTACTATGAATCCAATGAAAAGGATGAAGTGCTCCCTACCTATCAAAAATTCATCAAGAGCCTATCCTCAGGATAACTAAGTCTGTCGGGCGTTACAGTCAACATCCACAAGTTATGCCTCCCTAACTCATTGTAAGGTTGGAGGAGTGAAATTAAACGATTGAAGGAAATATAATACATCATCATCCACGAAGGATATCTATATCCTAGCTATATACTCTATTTACTCACTCAACAGATGCAAACCAGACCTCCTGTTGAGCGTGTCTGCCACCAAATTCCCCTTCCCAGGAGTATAGACTTTCTCGAAGTCATAGTCTGCAAGGATCTCAAGACATCACACTATCTCAAGTTCAGGTTCTTCTGGGAGAAGATATACCTGAGACTCTGGTGATCAGAGTAGATGTTAAACCATTTAACCATAAAGTGATACCACCAAAACATCAAAGAAAAGTCTACTAATTCTAACTCCAAGTCATGGGTCACGTAGTTATGTTCATCTATATCAATACCAAGAACCATAGGTGATCATTTCTCACTCCTATATCAGGACACAACCTAGTCTGGTCCATGATGCATCACATAAAACCACATACCCAATGCCCTCCTATGGTAGTTTCAAGATGCGGTAACTCGTCAGTCTCCACCTCAACTCCTGGAAATTCTTCTAGCAATTCTCCATCCATGTGAAGGGTTTCCCCTTCTATATCAAAGATGATAATGGTTCCACTACTTTGGAAAAGTCAGTTATGAACCTTTGGTAGTATCCAACTAAACCTAGGAAACTCTGCACCTTAGTCACGCTTCTGGGTGGCTCCCAAAAAACCAACCACTTTATCTTCACTGGATCCATCAAAACTCCAACCTCTAAGATGACATGTCCCACATAGTGGACCTTTCATATTTAGATTTCACACTTTGAGAGATTTTCATAAAGATGGTGCTCTCAGAGTGTGTCCAGAACCATCCTTAGGTGTATCATGTTCTCCTCCTCGGATGCTGAATACACTAATATGTCATCAATGAAGACCACTACAACTGGTCTAAGTATGGCTAGATGATCCTGTTTATGATTCCTATTAACACTGCTGGGGTGTTCGTCATGCCAAATGGCATCACAAAATACTCATAGTGGCCGAAGTAAAATCTGAAAGACATATTCGAGATGTCCTCATCTCATACTCAAAGATGATGATAGCATGATCCAAGTTTTATCTTTGAGAACCATCTCCCTCCCTTCAGCAGATCGAATATGTCATCCCTCCTTGATAGAGGATAAATCTTCTTCACGGTCACCAAGTTTAGGCACTGATAGTCCCCTCATAACTTCAAGCTTCTATTTTCTTACATGGAAAACAACACAGGGGCTGACCTATGGTGAAATGTTGTGCCTTACAAACCCCTTACTATTCATGCATTCATATTATACCCTTAGTTCCCAAAGATCTATGGAAGTACTATGATATGTAGTTGTAGATATCGATGTCTCCTTAGGGTTCAGATCAATACATAAATCTACCTCTCTATGAGGAGGTAGTCGTGGAACATACTCTGGAAAGATGTCCTCATACTTGTCCAAGTCTCTAAGACTGGTGTCAGTTTCCTGCTTCCCCACTACTGACAACCACTGGTTGTATCTGCTCTTCCAGAGAACATTCAACCACAATGTTTTTCTCTATCACCCTAGAATTAGTATGAATGTACAAAACTGTAGTGCAGGCTCAAATGTCCCTAAACACATCTCTTTCAGAGGTATGAGTCATCAGCACTAGTCACATCGCATTAAAAGAGTACCTGGAAGGGTAGGAATGCCTCAATGAATACTCATATATTGACATGTCATCCCTCCAAAACTACAGAATCACTTGGGAATGCATATCCCTTAGCTTTTATGGAAAAATATCCTTCTTATAGAGAGTTTCACCAGCTCTGTACATGGAAAAATCAACTCATCGTAATATCGGGTGATCTAAACATTGTCATTTCCCTCTTGAGCCTCATAGAAGTCTCACTGATAGGATTACCATATGATCTAATGGTGCCCTAACTAAATGGAAAACTCAATCACCAATTAAGACAGTCCATAGCCATCTATAAGTCGGGCTCCCCTCAGAACCTAAGGGGTCTCTATCACTAAAAATCATGTAAGGCACTAAACCTACATGTGTCTTCTACTAGTATCTCTAGTAGTAACTGCTAACCAATAGGAGGTGGAAAATCTGGGACACCGCCTGAAGGTGCCATGTCATGAAACGGTCCCTATACCAAAGCCTCATCACTCTATGGACCATCCTCATGGTCACATATTGGAATCTTAGCTGGCTGCCTACATGGAGACATCTTGAAAGAGATCAAGATGAATATAGATTAATAGATTATACCTAGAGAGATGAATCTGACTTAAAAAGATCATGATAAAATAGATGAATATGCATGCAATCAGTGTTTTCATGTACCGACTTGGAAAGAAGAATTTAGGGCCCTAGTGTATGGATACCTCATCCACAACACCAACACTAGAAAACCAGGGCTGAATTCCGAACATGAATCACTTAACACTATTTCCCCATAAAAATTTATAGACTCTTAGTTCTTCTGGTAGTACTGAATGTCCTTGATACCACTTTGTCATGACCTGTTCCCTAGGGCCCATGTCGTGACTACATCAATCCCACCTTCGATAGGCCAGGGGCTACAGACTAACACCGAATATACATAACCCAAAAAGGGAATTCATTTTCATTTAAACTTTTATACACCCACATATATCAAACTATGGAATGTAATGATGAAGTAAACCACAAATGTCACTGAGACAACTATAGAGAGTATAGTAAAAACTGAAAGGAAAAAGGGGCCAAAATACATGCCCAAATCCACAAAGGAAAGTGAAAATACCATGGTCCATCCTCTCGAGACCCCACCTAAAGGGTAGGTGAAGGGTAGCTACATGTAGCCCTAGAAGTATGCCCATACATCCCATCTCACTGACCACCACCTGGTCCCAAACCACCAAGGACTCCATCAAAGCATCTGACCATACTGTGTCACTGAGAACCACATATTCTCATACCACTGAGGCCTCTTTTGAAGCTTCAAACACCTTCACGAGACACAACACGTGTGGCCAAAGCCCGTATAGGTGTGAGTGACACAATACTCATTAGGGAACCCAAAAAAATAAGGAAAGACCACAAATCTATCCATAAATAAATCCACGATTCATGGCCATGAAGTAACACAACTCACATAGGTATAATCTATAGTATGGAAATAAAAACTATAATTAATAACACTAAACACCTTGGATTGATGAGGTACTCATACCAAATGAGTATCATTGGTCTGCTAGGTCACATAGAGCCACTAGAAGATGATCCAAACAGGGTCTCTAAGAGCTGATCCACATAGGGTCGTTAGGAGCTGATCCACATTGGGTCCCTAGAAGATGATGCACACATGGTGGCTAGGATAGGATCCATAGAGGGTCTCTAAGATCTTATCCATATAGGGTCTCTTGGAGATGATCCACATAGGGTCGCTAGGAGATGATCCACATAGTGTCTCTAGTCTTTAGACCTCATCCAGCCATAGAATTCCCACACATAACACACTTAATTCTAGGAGAATCTAGTCCTCAAGCCATCAATTGTATCTTGACTACCACAAAAAAGTCACTTAGATTATGTCCAAATGACTATCTCTTCACAACCATCACAGCTCTGTAGATAACGCGTCAATCGGACTCACGGTCTGAATGTTATTGGAGTTTTAGTAAACATTTTCCGCTTGTGTCTAGGCCCAGTCTGACTCGGTCAAAACGAACTGACCAACCCGGCCTGATTTGACTTACCCGACCCAACATGGTTTGGATCTAGGATAGCTCTATATGACCTAATAGGTGGGCCTAGCCCATTAGGCCTTTTTGGACCCGACTCGGTTCAACATTGGGTCTAGCCTGCTAGGTTGCCCACTAACATGGATTTGTCCAATTTGGCCTACACTGGTGGGCCAGTTTTCATTCCCCTCTCAGGTTGTCCATTGGCCTAGCATTATTTTATCAGCCTGACCTGTAACAATGGGTTGGATTACCCAAGCCCAGGATGCTCAGCGGCCCGGTTCGCGCTCCCCTACCCGGCCCGCATGGCGGGATGGTTTCCTTCCATCCTAGGGAATCCTGTAGCCTGGATCATGCCCCAGCCTGGCCACTTGAACTAACAAAATTCTTTTGGTGGGTGAGTGTAGTCAGTGACCATGCAACCCTTCTCCCAGTCAATGTGGCATAAGTTGTGTTGACCTTCTCCCCATGGCCGATTGTCACGAGGGTTCGCCAATTGGACAAACGCAGTTATCCCTCCATCCATGCATCCGGTCCGCATGGCTAGCACTGACCCACATCACTACCATAAGTCCCCCCCACCCACCCCCTCTTCTTTTGTGGCTTCATACCATGATTTTTCATCATCGCCCACAGCCTAGGTGTCGTGGGTTCCTCCACCACTACAGCATGGGTGTCATGGCCCTACTGGTTTCAGTAAGAGACCATTTCTATCATCATTGTTCTACAGCCTAATGTTTTTGGAACAGTCGTTTTCCACGTCCTTGTGCCATCGGTGCCACGGCCTGCATGTCTTCGGTCCTTTATTCTGGATCTTCCTTGTCTGGTTCATTGTAGCCATTACGCCGTGAAGAATGAAGAGGGAGAGACGTCACAAAGAACACCCAATGAACAATCCTGGTCCTTGTTTGTGATAAATCAGATGCATTATTGTTAGTGGGTCACCAAGATAAAAGGATTGTAATAATTAATAATACCATATATCCCCTTTATCCTGCATCACTAACCACCCCACATGAAGAACAATCTATGGATCAACCTATTCGTGTGTTGGTCCACATTTGTTCTTTAGAAAGAAGAATGACCATTCAAATCAAAACGGTATCCCCTACCTAGAGAATGTTCTTTGTTGGTTACAATCTATTCAAAGCCGTTGGCGTTCGTCAATCTCTTTTCCCACATCCTCCCTCTAATTCATCATCACCACTTTCCGATATTTCATCATTATTCGTTGGAGATAAAATCATTCACTGTAAATTAGATAAATTCCCCCTCAGATTCTCCAACCCATTATCTAATTAAAATAGAAACATGTAGCAATGTTTCGGTTACACTGCATCGTCGCATCGTAATGTTGTTTCATTAGTCAAACAATGTATCTGTTATTCTTCGATTAATGAGTCTTTATGCTTCTCATTTAAGATCATCCTTAATGGGGGGTTCGTGGGTGGCTCTTCGTCGCACCATAGTGCTCGTGTGCCACCGTTCAAGGGTGAGGATAAGATAATAAAATAAATTTTTAATTTATTTTATTTCTCTTCTAAAAAGATTGAAAATTATCTTCTTACCTTGAACTGCATCGGTCAATGTCAGGTCCATTCATAGGTAATTTCACCATTTATGATGCAATGGTGGCCTCATATTTTCAATTTGGGCACTCTTTTAGATGATTCCAAAACTTCGCATTCATGCCATTTTAATTCGTTTAAAAAAATTTCCAAAAACTATCTTTCACCCTTGACCAGTGCTGGTAGAGGTTAATAATCGCCTAAGGGAAAAACACCATCACGAGCTCAATGGTACTCTCAGATTTCCAATCTGAGTTACCATTAAGGATTTATAATCATTTTAAAAATAAAATAATTTTATTTTATTATTTTATTTATGGATATTCCATTTTGGATTTTCTCATTGGAGGCATGCGCCGACTAAACATAAGTTGTTCTTAGGGTAGACCCGCCATACTGAATGCAACGGTTCCCTCAGATTTCTGATCCATCCACCCTTTTAAGAGTTATTCCACTTTTTCATAAAAATTTCTCATGTGTTCTATTTAAAACGTTACATTTTTTGATGAATCAATTTCAGGGACTCTGGGCCTCTGAATCCCACATCATCTCAGCGACTGGTCTCAAAATAATTCTATATAATTAAAAACAATACATGGAATTTCTAGTACATTATGCCTTTGAAATTATTGATCTTAAAGGGGTGGTATCTTTTTGACTGGAACTTAATACGTATCTCTCCCACCTTCATGATTTGTTCCATATATCTCTAATGAGAAAGTTTATACTTGATCATACTCATGTACTGAAATCAAAGTTCATACTGTTGAAATAAGATCTCTCTAATATGGAACAATTGGTGGTGATTCTAGATCACTGAGATAATGTTCTATAAAATAAGACAACATACCTAGCCAATGATTTTTTGGAAAAACCACCTACTTGAAGAAGCTACATAAGAAACCTAGTATATAATGAAAAAAGAGATATCCTAATTTTTTCGTATCAAAGATTTGAATTTATATTGGAAAACTCATTTTAAAGTGGGTATAATGTAATACCCTTATATTTTATAAAATATTTTTTAATTAATTTATTTCTTTGAGAGATTTCATAACACTCAATAGCAAGACTAAACAAACCGTGATATTCTATTAGAATATTATGATTATATGTTTTCACTTACCCATTGGATTGGTGGGTATAAATATAAATGGCTAAATTATGAAAATTTATGGGTTAAAGAATCATATAATTAATTCATTGGTTATAAATTAATATAAATGAAAATAAAAGAATAATTTTAAATAATAATAAATTATTCACGCAATCTATTTTCATCACAATAAATTAAATTTATCACTATTAGTGAGTTTTGTAATGAAATATATATATAATATATTGAATTTAATGTTTTATAAATTCATCATATATTTTTCTAGGCATGAGATTAAAAGAAATCAAGTTTTATTCTTATAATTATATATTTCTAAAAAAATAGAATTGTCTTGTTTAATTCACTTACCTAAAATAGATGTTTTCTTCTTATAGATATTTAATTTAATAAAATGAATAATCTACTTATAATGTTTAGGTTTAATTAGTTAAATATGTCCCATTTAGTTTTGGTCAATACTAATAGTCAGCGTGGTAAAATTTATCAACTTGGTAAAGGGTAAATCATGTTAATTTAAGTTAAAACTAAATGATAAAGCCATAATTTTTCATCTTAATTCTTACTAAATGAATTTAATTCTACCCTTT
Source organism: Viscum album (assembly GCA_963277665.1). Classification (NCBI taxonomy): domain Eukaryota; kingdom Viridiplantae; phylum Streptophyta; class Magnoliopsida; order Santalales; family Viscaceae; genus Viscum; species Viscum album. Next base: position 761,450,770 of record OY728147.1, read on the forward strand.
TCACATTTGAAAAAAAAATTATTTATTTTAATGGATACTTGTCAATGAAAATGAAATTTATAATGTTTAAAATAATGAAATTTACAAAGTTTTACTCTCTTAGTTTTAATTGCCTTCTAAGTTTTCACATAAAGACAAAAAAATCCTAGGAACTAATCTTGATAGTAATTTTAATATTAATGGAATTATTTTATTTATTTAAATTTATTTTTAATTTTCATTAACTCTATAATGATCTCAAATTCTTATCAAACAATGATTCCATATTTCTCTAATTAAATAAAAATATATGATAAATTATTTTTAAAATATTAAAATAATCTAATTTTTTTGAGTTTATATATTATACTAATTTTCTTGCTTAATATAAAATATTATGGTTATATTAAAGTTTTTTATATTAATTACATCTTTTTCATTTTGTATTTTAAGTCAAAAATAAATGAATAGTGTCAAAATTGACATTAATGATATTTTATCAAAATAGTATATCATTAAATTGCATAAAAACACAGAAATATTGAAAAAGGAAAAAGGGATAATATATTGTCTAAAATATCATCCACTATCCATTTATAGGAAAATTGGAACCATATGGATGAGAATGGAATCATTATAATTATATATTTTACAAAATTCCAAGTGTTTCATGTCCCTCCCTTATAAAATGAAACACCTTATGTCTATTCTTCACACTAATTTGGGACATATAGCTCTCACAAACCAAGCCAATATTCCATCCACCCCAACACCTATCCCAGACAGTGGCATGTCCTGATGGGCATTCCTGATCCCCAAGAGATGGAAACTGGTGCCTTGGTATAAACAATGCATCATGGGAATGATTTCATCCATTTATTTAATCATAAATACTGCTAAAATAATAAACATCACATGTTTGAATAATCATAACTTAACGTAATACTAAAACTTTTATATTAGAGGTTTATAGATTTTGACAAAATCCAAAATATCTACAGTAAAAAGGGAAACATAAATAATGTCCCAAAACACTCCTTGAGATAAGAGGGACATCACCATCAACCCACCACCACTAACTCATTCACAAAGTAAAAATATAGAAATAGGTTCCACCACCCTGATACATCTTCCATTTTTCTGAGTCAAACATAACCAAGCCTACATACACCTAATGGTGTGTGCTGGGTGTCTACCAAATTAAAATAAGATTCTGACAAATAAAAGATATTCCATGTAATAAAAATTATAATAGAAATTAACATTAATGTTTTATAAAAAAAATAAATGAAAGAGACCTTTGTATAGAAAAAAAATTTAGAAAATTTTTTTATCGAAAACATAATTTGATATTTAAATAACCAATAAAGATCATTGTATGCTAACAATAAGTATGATGTCATAAAATGGAACTAACTAATCAGAAAACCCCAAACACACTAGCTAAAATGGGACACTATGAACCTTGTATATCGACGAAATGTGGAATATCAACCACAACCAATAACATCCCCATGAACAAGCCACTATAGATGAATCTATAAAAAATTATAGGTGTATCAATAATCATTATAATTTATTTAGTGTTGTAATCATAAATCATTCTATATGTATCGTAGAATAGCCACTTTCGAGTCAACTAGCATACTAGTCTTAGTCCTCCCACCTAGATAACTAGGATTTCATTCGTTCTCAATATTAATTTCATATGTCACGTAGATCACAACATTAACATGAACACGTTACAATTAATATAAACACACTTGATAAATCACCACTCCCACAACCAAACCGAATTTCAAATCCAAATTCACACCAAATCCATTTCAAAATATGTTTTTCGCCCCTTAAACATTTTAGAAAACATAGTTATAGAGAAAAAAATCAAACACAAAATAAACACACATAGAACATGACTCATTTCCATTAGAAATCATCTTTCAACACAAACGCACCTTGAATACTTTTTAAAACATATTTTACACCTCATTCACAATACATGTACATAACCAAGAAGAAAATGAAGCATATCAAAATCACCAAATAATTTTTAACCATGGAACCACCTTCCTCAAGTGAAGAAACTTATTAAAATTGTTGCTAAACCACAGCCGCACCACCAAGGGACCCTATAAAGATATGATTGAAATAAAAAAATCAATATATAACCCTATGAATTAATATACAAACCTCAATAGTTCGCTCAACCTACTGGAGATATAAAACCCTAAGAAAGAAAAAAGGGAAACCCTAGAAAATAAAAGAAATCAAGAAAAAATGGAACTTACTTGAAGAATATTGGAGAAAACACACCAACATCACCACCAAAATAAAGCTCCAAGGGAGAATGGGGTTTGGGAGAGGTACATTGGGATAATAATATGGAATTGGGAAGAAAATAGGTAATTTTTCATTAAATTCAATGAGGGGAAAAAAGGTAAAAACCCAAATTTTAATGATCTATGCAAGTCGCGCAGTTATCCCACCTAGTTTCCAAACCATGTAGAAACCATGTAGTTGCCACTATCAAATAGTGACATTTTTTATAGTTACCCCCATAGAGTTTGACAAACTATGTGGGAACTGTGTTGCTTCCCATTGTCCAAAAATTGAAAAAGGTTGTATGGTTTCATGGGAAAGGGTGCACGGTTTGAAACATCATTTGCCAACCGTGCACCTACATCCATGCACAAATTATCTATTTTTCATCAAAAAACACATGGGATACCCAAGGATAAAAATCAAGACTAAAAGTGAAAAAATATAATTACTCAAAATGAAAATATGAATGCGATAATTCCACCACCATGAAAAAATTCCATACATAGAAAGTCAATTTGATGCTTGATTAGAGAAAAAAATTGATAGTCATCCTCAATAGAAGAATTTCTCTCCCATGTCTCCTGAACATCATTTCCATGCTGGAAAAGAAATTGGACTCATGTAATAGAACTCCCACAAATCACTTTCTCATGGGAATCCACAATTTGTATCGGTAATTCAATCATGGACAAATCCATCTCCAACTCCAACTCTTCCCAATTCAAAACATGAGACATATATTGTTTCTACTTCTTCAACTAAGGAACATGGAACACATCATGGATTGACATCATTAGAGAAGGAAGATTTAACCTATATTCCACCTTACCAATATGCTAGGTATTCTCAAAAGTTCTGACATATTTTAGCATTACCTTTCCATTATTTTCTAGACAATGGTGACCCAAGAGATGTTATACCTATAATAACAACCGATTACTCATGGAAAACTCAAAATATTAGCGGATCTGATCAGCATAAGACTTATAGTGACTCTAAGATGTCAAAAAATGTTTCCCGATCAACCTAACTTTATAAAATGTCTTCTTTATAAGGCTCAATCCCAAAAATGAGGTCTCTCCCACCACATCCCAACATAATGGTGATCAAAACAACCGACCATAAAGTGACTCAAAAGGAACCATTCGAATTAAAGATTGGTAACTATTGTTATATGATAACTAAACCAATTCAAAATGAATATCCCACAAACCCCTGAAATCTAAGACACATACTCACTGCATGTGTTCCAATATTTGATTCACCCACTCCATTTGACCATCTATTTGAGGATTCTATTCCATACTCAACTTGATGTATGACCCCGTCACATTATGAAGGAGTTAAAAAACTACAAGGTAAAATTGGGGTCCCTATGAGAAAAAATTGATGATGACACACCATGAAGCCTCACAACCTCCCAAATATATAATTTCCCTAACTCATCCACCTTAGTTGAATCTATAATCAAATGAAATGGCCTGACTTGGAAAAATGGTCAGTTACTACCCAAATGGAATTCCTCCCCCGGGGTGTAAGAGGTAAACTAATAATGAAATACATGGGGATCTTGTCTCCCCTAAAGGTAGGAATAGGTAGAGAATGGAGAGAACCAAAGGTCCCTTGGTGATCTTCTTTGACTTGTTAACATGTATAACACCACGATACAATGTTAGTTATGCCCTTACTCATTCTTTCAATCCAAAACTATTGAAGAACATAATAAAACAAATTTGTATCAACGGGATGAATAGACCACTAATACTAGTGTCTATCCTACATCACCGCCTTCCCCATAGGAAATGGTACCAAAAAGTGACCACTAAGGAAAAAAACTCCCTCTGGAGAACATGACTAGTCACAAGGAATCTCCTAACCATGAATAAAATACATAGAATTATAGAACAAATCATCATTAGGATGATACCACTAAATCAGTTACAGAAGAGAATGAGTCAGTTGAACACTAGTCTAGAATGAACCACCACTGTTCTCCTTGGTCTCCAAGTGCTTCTATGAAAAAATCCCCATCAAATCCCACACATCAATGAACTCCTTTAATGTCTTCAATGGATATTTTATACTCAAATAATCATCCACAACATTACCTTTACATGTAGTATATATTATATCAAATTCCAACATCGGAAGGTACTCAACCCAAGGATGCTTCCTTATATTGATATATTTATGGGATAAAATATATGATACACTCTTATGAGCAGAATAAACCAAAAAAATTTCCCAAAAATATAATGGCACCACATCTTCATGGTATGAATCACTACTGAAAACTCCAGGTCATGGGTTGGGTAATTTTTTCTCATGCATCCAGTGTTTGAAAGATCCAAAATACATCCAATGATCATTCTTCATTAGCACACACCTAAGACACATACATGAGGCATCCTAATAGACTAGATAAACCTTTATAAATTTTAAAACATCAAGATAGGATCTTTTTTAAATCCTTATTTAAGATCCTCAATGGATGCTTGACATGTTAGGAAGAATTAAAACATTACCCCCTTCCAGGTGAGAATCATCATGGGTGAATCAAGATAATAAAAATATCAAATGAACTACTTGTAATGCCCTACCAGGATGAAAATCTCAGGATCTTGAAAAAATTATTCAGATATTCACATTAAATCATTGAACTAATCTTTTCAGGGTCCACCAAAACCCATTGTTCATAGATCGCATGGATTAGAAACTTCACCTCTATGATTAAGAAAGTGCACTTGGGAAACATGTCATAGAGATGATGATCCCGAAGAGTTCCCAACATCATCCACAAATAATGTTTATTCTCCTCCTTGGTTTGAGAATATAATAGGTTTTCATCCACAAATACCACAACAAATGAGTCATGATACTAGTGGAATACTCTATTCATGAGTTCCATAAAGACTTCTGGAGAATTTGTCAACACAAAAGGCATCAAAAAGTACTCTAAATGTTTTTATATGATTTATAAGGTGGTTTTTAGAACATATTCATCTCTAAATCCAACTTGGTGATAACTAGAAAACAATTCAATTTTGGAAAACCAACTTACCCCCTTAAGCTGGTCGAAAAGGTCTTCTATTTTGAGAAATGCATAGTTTTTCTTGATCATATATTTTTTCAGATTCTGATAATCAATGAATAACAATAGAGATCCATCAAACATATTTGAAAAAATTACTGGGGTGACCCAAGGTGAGATTCTTGGGTGAATGAATCATTTGGATTCCAAATAATCCAGTTGTATATTCAGTTCCCTGAACTCAAAGGAGGCCATATGGTATGAGGGAAGATATATTTTCCTTGTTCCCAACACCAACTCAATGGTGAACTCCACATCTTTCTCTAAGGGAAAACATAAAAAATACTCTCGAAAAATCTATAAAAACTCATCCACCACTACGGGTAATCCACCCTTGAAAGAAACGCCATAGTCCTCTAATTCAAAAGATGATAAATAAATAACGAGTTTTCCCAATTTTGAATATAGAGATCCAATATGTATCGACCAAGAATCCAATTCACTATGAAGGATCCAGGTACTACCATCAAGTTCAATAAAACATACTCACCATTGATAGAAATCAATTTGTTCTTGAAATTGAACCATCCAATCCATACTGAGGATCACATCAAAGTGGTACATCGACAAAATAAAGAAATCCTATTCCAACTCACCCCCTAACACGATATGTGCACAAGAAGGACACCTAAACACCTACTCTCACTTCTTATCAAGTGGTGTTACCAACTACATTACATAAGGCATATGCTTAGTTGGTAACATTAATACATCAAAAAGGCATGAAAAATAAATTGAAGCAACACTATCAAAGAGATCAATATCAAAATATGATGTAACAAAAAAGGCACCTCAAACTATCGTAGGACTTGCATATGATTCCACTAGTGCTCGATCCACTGCATGGAGATGATTTGTCTCATCCATAGCCTAAGAATGACCAATTACATGTGGTTAATCCAAGAACTGACTCTTCCTAGAAGCTAATCCAATCCTACAACCCGACCACCGAATCGATGACTAGATGGCATGGATGAGTCTGACTAAGATGATATTCCACTAAAATATACAGACCTTGCACAACTATGATAAAGAATTGAGGTCCTGAATAACCACTGAAAGTGTCCCATGGATCCACTTCAATGACAAGGTCTAAGAGGAGATGTGCATCAAGGTCCTATGTTCCCTTCATTCCACACTGATGGAAAACAACCAGACCTACATCTGAAGCCACATAAAAATACATCCGATAAGGATGGTCTGAACTACCAACTTTTTTCTTCATATACTTTTCCTACTTCCTATTATTATCTAGAAAACATCTAATTCCCACGAATAACACTGATCCATGTGAACCAGGATGGTCACTATGATTAATCTCTATGATCATGGCATGATAAACCACTTCAATATAGGTCATCAGTTTAAACAAGAAGACCTGATATTTTATTTATGGATGAAACCCCCTCTTGATCCTTTGGGGCTTCATTTTATCATGTGAAACAAGATCAGGTGGGTATCCGAATAACTTAGCAAATTGATTAGCATATTCCATCATTGAATAATCTCCCTAAATCATCTCCATAAGCTCATGGGATCTATAATGTTCTAAGCTATTGGGAAAAATCTGCTCATTAAAAATGACCTTAATGTCTTTCCAACCCATGTGTTCATACTTTATAGCTTGCACCACTGAGTCCCACCACTTCCAACTAGGACCATCCAACATTAACGAAGCACACATAATCCTTACAGCCTCTGGATTATCAAGAAACATAAAAATACTCTCTATTTTTTTGAATCCAATCCTCTGCTTCTTGTGGTTATATTCTACCTTGGAAATAAGGAGGATTATTCTTGAGGATCTCCTGATCTTTTTCCTTACCAGAACCTAGTTCGGATTCTATAACCGGAGCAAGACAAGAGACCCCTATAGGTATCAAAGATTGGACAACCTATACCACTACATCCACTAATATCTAATAAATTAATATGGTCAAAATCTCTCCATTCTCTTCTCACGGTTTCATAGGAAGCCTTTGGGGAGGTATTTTGAAATAAGAAGCAATAACCATAGAGAAAACCATAAACCCAACCATTCTAAAAAAATTTATTAACAAAAAAAAAATCAATTACATAAATAAATTAAAAAATATCCATATAAATCATAATGATAATAAAAAACAACCAAAACACTCCCCCCAACCCAGTTTCCATATACACTCTTCATCCTATACATCTCACCTAGTGGAGAAGTCAAATAAAATCATGACGTCCCAAAGAAACTCGAGTCCTATCACAAGGTGTGTTGGTCAGACATCATACTCACAACTACAACCCCAAGACCCAATAATACTAGATCTTTTATATCCAAAATCATCACAAATAACACAACCCAAAAGATCATAACCTCCTATGATACCATTTTTTCAAGAACCAAGTCAATATTCCATCCAACCCAACACCCGACTCGATTTGTGGCATGGCCGGAGGGGCGTTCTAGATCCCCACGGGCAGGAAACTACTGTCTGGGTATTGAAAATTCAACATGGGAAAGATTTCAACCATTCATATAATCATAAAAAACAAAAAATAATAAACATCACATTGCTTAATAATCACAACCTAACATAGTACAATAATTTTCAGATTCAATGTTTACAACTTTAGACAAAAACAAAAAGTGCTACAACAAAAAATAAAACATAAACTATATCCCATAAACCTCCATGTGATAAGAGGGATGTCACCCTCAATCCACCACCACAAACACCTTCATGAAGTGGAACTCTAGAAAACTGGTTCCACCAACTCAATAAATCATTCATTTACCTCAGTCAAATATAACGAAGTCTTAATACACCAAAATTTGTATCTAAGGTTTGAGACAATTCCTATTAGGAAGAAACCCAATGAAACAGATTCCATGAAAAAAAATATTATAAGACAAATTAAAATTAAATTTTTATAAGAAATTAAAATCCATAGACATTTTGTAGAAAACATTTTTGAAGAAAACATGCGCTTCCTTTGAAATAACCAGTAAAGAGCACCATATGTTGATGGTAAATATGATTCACAAAAGAGAACTATGTCCTTTGATAACCCCTAATCACTTACAAAAATTGGACACTAGGAACCTTGTATCTCAATGAAATGTGTTATATAAATCACAACCCACATCTTCCCCATGAAGGATCCACTAGAGATGAATCCATCCAAAGTTATAGTGGTATCAATCATCATCAGAATTTAGTTACTGTTGTAATCATCAATCCTACTGGATTAATCCCAACCAAGCCACTTCTTATTTAACTAGAGTACTTGTCCTAGTCCTACAACCTAGATACTCAAGATTCATTTCATGTTCAATTTTTATTTCACAGGTCACATAGATCACTAGATTCACATTCCTACATTCTAATCAATATAAATACACTTGATAAATCAGTATTTCCACAACTAAAACCACTTTTAAATCCAAGATACACAAAATAAACCATTTCAAAATCTATTTCAAACAACTTACGCATTTTATAAAACACTTTTATAGAGAAAATAAAGAAATCACACAGTAAAGATAGATGGAACATGACTCGTTTCCTTTTAAAAAGCATCATTAAACACAAATACATGTTGAAACATTTTTAAAACACACTTATCACCTTATGCACAGTACATAGAACATAACCAATAAGTAAAGAAAGAATATAAAAATCACCAAATAATGTTTATGCATTAAACCACCAACCTTAATTGTAGAAACATTTGGAAATCGATGATAAACCACAAACACACCACCATGGGACACTATAAAGGAAATATTCAACCAATAATATCAATATTGAACCCTAAATAGGTCACCCAACCCATTAGAGATACAAAACCCAAAGAAGGAAGAAGGGAAACCCTATAAAAGAGAATTAATCAAGTAGAAATGGCAGTTACATGAATAATATTGGAGAAACCACATGAAAATCACCACCAAAATGGAGGTCCAAGAGAGAAAGGGGTATGAAGAGAGGTTCCTAGGTAGGAGAACACCGAATGGGAAATAAAGTTATTAATTTTGGGTTAAATATGATGATTGGGAAAAATATAAAACACCAAATTTTAATGGCTTGGATAGACCACATAGTTAGCCCGAACTGTATTCAACATGTGCGACAAGAATGCACTTTCCACTATCCAATAGGGACATGACACATGGTTACCCTGCATAGTATTAGAAAATGTGCATCAACAATGAAGTTTCGCACTATCCAAAAATGAAAACAAGCCACATGGTTTCCTCTTAAAGGGATAACAGTTTGACAAACTGTGCACCAACCTTTATTGTAAGAACCCGGACTTTATTTTTAGGTATGTTTTTCCATTCTGGTCATTTTTGGGAAAAAGAGGAGAATCTGGAAATTTTCTAAGTACACACCATGTACTTTATAAGTACACACTGTGTACTCTGATTTCGCGTGAGGTCGTGTGATGGCCATGTCCGGGTCACACACACGGTGTGTAGGGTTGATGTGGAGGCCGCTTAATGTGGTGTACGGAAAAGGTGAGTAAACGACGTGTACTCAAGAAGTACACACTGTGTACTTTCTCTTTTTTCATTAAACGGACCAGGGTCGCGTCTTGACCCCAAAAACGTCTTCTTCTCCAGCTTATTTGACCGAGAGTGAGGGTACAGCCATGTATCTTCTTTGAGCCATCGATATGTCACTGGTTATCCAAATCGAACACCATCGGTTGCAATAGAATCGCAATGGTGAGTTCTTGGTTCTCCTTTGGCCATGTTTCCTGATTCCTTATCTCGTGTGAGTTATCTGAGATTGAACGTTTTAGATATTTTTGCAGATCTACTCCATAATAGGCCGATTCACAGGCCGAGGTTCAATTATATCGATCTCCTAGGATCGAGGTATGTGGTTTGTTTCCCTACATTGAATGTCTTTGAGTTTTTGTGCAAAAAGTGTTGTATTCTCATGTATCAGGTATCTCGAGATAGGGTTTTGAACCTGTATTATTATCTGCCTTAGATTTCTTGTATGCTTGAGGTTATTAGATGATTAATGATTGTGTGTTAGCATGTTTGAGGATCACCCCATGGGTGTTTCCCTTATTTTGGTTGTTTACTGTCGTTTGGATTAGGTTGCCTGTGAGGCATACCTTGTTGCATTGATTTCCTGCCTTGAGATATTTGATTGCATGTTTTACCTACTGTTTAAATGCTTTTAATATGTTGTAGCTATTATCCAAGTAGTTTTTGAACTTACTTAGGGTAGCTGATAGTCGATTACGCATGACAATACTACTCAGGGCTGTGTGAACCAGGTGCGGTAGACTAAAGAGGGAATTGATGATTAAGGGATTCCCTAGAGAGTCTGTTATTAATTAGAATCATTCGCAGGACCTATAGGAATTGGACTTTGTGCTTCCTCAAGGTGTCCATAGTTACGTATCAAGACTATTGGGGGAATTAGACATAAGTGCTTCCTCAGAGATTCTATACCTATCGTTGCAAGACCATAGGGGAATTGACGGTGAGTGCTTCCCAGAGTGTATGTGTCATTGTATGATTACTTGACTATAGGAGTCTGCTATTTTGATCCACCCAGAGAGTCAGTGTGAATATTGTTTGGTTTTTTTTTGATGAGTCCATAAATCCAAAAAACAAGCTTGTGTTTTTTACTGCTTGTAGTTAGGTAGTCTGCTGAGATACATGTTGTGTTAGTTGCTATGCTTTGGGAATATAGAGTTGTTGCTAGATTCCTTGGGTGATAATTAAATTACTGGATTAAATTACTAAATAAATGTGAATAGAGATTTGTAGGATTGTTTACTTAGTGTACTCCTATTTCTCTGCTGCATTTATTTCATTTACTTTTTCTATATTGATCACTGACCGTAGGGCACAGATCTTGTGGTGATTGCCTACTGGGATTAGTCTCACACCCTGTTTGGGTCCTGCTTTTTGGCCCAAACAGGTTATATGGTTGCAGGTGTTGATAGGGATTGTGGCCCTTCTACTTCAGCTACATGATTGCTGGTTGGAGATGGAGAGCATAGGACCGAGCCTAGGCTTGCGATGCTGCTGGAGTTGTTGTTTACTTTTAGTACTTTGTTATCAATTGTATTTCAGCACGTTGTTGTGTTTTCTACTTTCCTTAGATACTTGTACCTACTGTATCATTTTCATAATTATTATATTATACATTTATTCCGCTGTTTAGTTTTAGTTATTGTATGTTGTTTACTACTTCTGCTATTGTCTGTTATTTCCTTTTCTTTGTATACCTTACCAAATGGAGGCATAGTTTCTCCAATGACTCACCAAGGCCCTCACTGCTAGCCGGCAGCCTCTGGAGTTTGGGGAAACACGCTTGAGGTCATGTGGCAAACCGGGTACGGGGCACCAGTTGAGTGTCTCCGGATTTGGGTCGTTATAAAGTGGTATTAGAGGAGTTCTTTCCTTTTCTATTGACTTACTGTTTAGCAACATTAGACAGGGATAGGACGAAACAGGTAAATGGTAAATAGCTATTCTCGGGAGTTCTAGAACCCGTGTGTAGGGAAAAGACCAAATTACGTCGAATGTTGCAATTTTCGAGTTTTGCAAATGTTACAGTTTACTTGATTTCACCGTTGGGTGGTGAACTTGTTTTGTGTTGTTGCTGTTTATATGATTGTGGTTCTATTTTTTTGAAACCCGGTGAGATGATGGTATGCCATCTCATGCATCATATAGGCACTTGTTAGAAAATCACATATCATGCATTTTTCCATTCCATCTAGGTTTCATTAGAAGTTACATGTTGTTGTGATAGAATTGCTGATAGACTATGCATGTTGTTGTGATAGTTGTTGATATAGAATACCTACTATGTTGATAGGGTATCGTTTCTTTAGAGATTATTTATCATGGATTCCAAGTTTTGTTCTTAGAGGTGTTATGGGCCCTTGAGGATTGGAATTTGGTGGATCATGAGTTTCTGATACTGTTTACTTGTTATATGTATTGTTATAATGCCAAGCTTTGATTTGTAGGGAGTATGGGCCCCCACGGATCAGAATTTGGCACCTTAACGCTTGTTTTTCTGTGTTTTCTAGGATCTGGTGCAGTTCTGAGGCTACTATCCCGAAAAACCCAGAATACATGGCTTGTAAATCATGAATACACTCCATGTAGTTTTTAGCCATGTCACTGACTGTGTGGATAGGGACACATGGTTGTAAAATTTCTGATAGGAACACACCGTGTACTAGTTTACACACTGTATAGTATTACTTAGGTATCCGACCGTGTCACGAACAACACGGGATGGGGGTTTCCTTCAATTACATGCCATTTACATCTGGAACATGCCGTGTAGGGTCGTCCATGTGTTAGGTCGTGTCGCTAACAACACGGGCCAGGTAAGGCATGTCTAGTACACGTCGTGTCTCCTTTGAACACGTCGTGTACTTTTGTCATAGGAGAGCCGTGTGACCACACCGTGTCGATGAATACATGGGTTGGGAAAATCCACAGGGAAACACACCGTGTACCATGTTGAAATGCCTTGTAGTATTGGTCCATGTACTTGTCCATGTGACTAACGATACAGACAGGGGAAAAATCTTAAGGACACATCGTGTAGTGGACAAACACGCCATGTAGTTTCCTGCTAGGACAGACTGTGTTCCTAGATGTGTAGGAGTGATCAGGAAGGGAGAAAAGGGTTAGTACACGCCGTGTAGTTTGAGAACACACTGTGTATCTGGGTGGATTACACAACCATGTATGGCCAAGGTACACTCTCAGGGTAAAATTTCCGAAAAACACAAAGTGTAGTGGTACTAACACGCCGTGTAGTCATGTTTTTCCATAATTTTAATGTTTTTCCCTCCTATTCCATTTTACTCTATTATGTTTCAACTTTTTTTGTCATTAAAAAAGGAGTGATTTTGACTTTTCAGAGCTATGTCATCAAGACGTCCTCTCGTTGCACGTCAGGAACCAGGTCGTGACCATACGCCTGATACGGCAGACCAGGGACTACATGTAGTTCCACCTATCATTACGTACATGGCACCTGCAGTGATTCTAGACATTGGTACTGACACTAAGTTCAGATAGGGTTTTATGAGGTTTATGTAGACCTTCTAGGAAGCTCAGCATCCTGCCCCGTCTATGGCAAAGCTGACGCAGGTTTTTTAGCAACAATATCCTCCCACGTTCACAGGGGAGGGAGGACCGTAGGCTGCGGAGTCATGGATAGATGCCATGCTATCCATCTTCGAGCACCTGGAGACACCTCTAGAGAGGAGAGTGAAGCTCGCGACTTATATTCTGTGAGATTCCACCAAGAGATAGTGGGATGTGGTTTCACAGGCAGGGCACCAACAAGCTATGGCTTGGGACGATTTCCAGCGTATGTTTTATAAATACTTTTACCTGGCGACGCTGAGGGATGATATAGCCAGAGAGTTCATGAACCTACAGCAGGGTACTCTCACAATTATAGATTATTCCTATCACTTCACAGAGTTACGGTGTTTCACTCCCGTTCTGGAGAATGACGAGCTATTTTTAGCGAGGAAGTTTGAGGAAGGCCTCAGACCGGACATCAGATCACAGGTGAACATCTTCCAGTTGACTTCTATTACTCTGATAGTCAACTAGGAACTTATCATGGAGAGAAACCCAAGGGAAACTCGAGCTATGGATTAGGGCGGTTCAACTTCTAGGGCTGTATCTTTTTAAGTGGACGGTAAGAAGCGCCACCGAGAGTCTACACGAGGTGACTCGAGGAAGCGAGGCATTCCTTCTATTAGATGATATATTTCTTATAGAAACCAAGTGGTGTGCTATCAGTGTGGAGAAAATGGGAATAATAAGCCTCAGTTCCTGAGAGACCCAGTGGAGTGCCGATCATGTGGCAAGATGGGTCATCTGCAGCATTTCTGCAAGGTTCTTCTTCCAGTGGCTAGTGAAGGAGGATCAGTTTCGACTCCGCGTACAGGAGCAAGATTACTAGTTCCGCAGCAGAATGGGAGCTAGAGTTCTTCAGGTCATTCAGGCTAGGGTAGAGGTCGTGGACATAGTGTTCATGCTCAGGGAGGGTCAGCTTAGGGATCTCAGGCTGCTACACAGGGCCGCGGTGTAGGGCAGACTTTTGTAGTAGAGCAGATTCATCAGGAGAAGGATCCTGGAACTTCCACAGTTCGAGGTATGATTTTAGTAGCCTCAGTTTTATCCTCTTCACTTTTTGACATAGGAGATTCTCATAGCTTTATTTCTGTGCATACTATGGAAAGACTTAGGCTTACTATTTATACTTCTGAGGATATGATGATGCTAGACACTCCCTTGGGAATTAGAACTGTTAGCGTGTGTCAGTGCTTAGACGGCCCCCTTGAGGTTGGTGGGTTTCGTTTTTCATGGAGTATCTATGTTTTGTAAATGATAGGATATGATTTCATTCTTGGGATGGACTGGTTAGTTCATTTTTAGGCCTTTGTCGATTGCTATCTCCATAGGGTGAGTTTTACATCACTGGAGGGAAGATCTTTTCTTCACAAGGAATAATGGTATGTCCTGGTGAGAAGAGCGGGACTAGAGCATCATGGGTTGGGTGGTGTTACGGCCCAGATTTCTAGCTTATATCTGGATGACCATGGGACTTCTCAGATAGATTTTCCTCTAGTGGTTAATTTCTTTCCAGGTGTCTTTCCAGAATACTTTTTAGGTTTTCCTCCGGAGCGAGAGGTATACTTTTCTATCGATCTTATTCCAGGAGTGGCACCGGTCTCCATTCCTCCTTATAGGATGACTACACCTGAGTTGTAGGAGCTCAAGAAGCAGTTGGAGGAGTTGCAGGCAAGGGGTTTCATCTGACCCAGTACTTCTCCTTGGGGTTCACCTGTCCTCTTTCTGAAGAAGGCAGACGGCACCCTTAGGCTTTGTGTGGATTATCGAAAGCTGAACCAGTTGGCGGTTAAGAACCAATATCCTTTGACATGGATAGATGATCTTTTTGATCATCTTCTAGGAGACAGAGTGTTCTTGAAGATCAACTTGAGATCCGGCTACCATCAGTTGCATGTCAGACCATCTAATATACCTCTTACAGCCTTCTGGAGTTGGTATGGTCTGTATGTGTATTTGGTTATGTCGTTCGGTCTCACGAATGTGCCAGCAGTTTTCATGGCGCTGATGAACAAATTTTTCCATCATTACTTGGATTCTTTCATGATGGTTTTCGTGGACAACATCTTGGTGTAATCTCACACTCGACACGATCATGCTACCCATCTTGAGATCATTTTGAGTACACTGAGGGAGCATAAGTTATATGTTAATCTCTCAAAGTGCAACTTTTGGATGGAATAGATTCACTTCCTGGGTTATGTCATCTCAGAGACAAAAGTATTAGTAGACCCAGAGAAGGTGAGAGCAGTAGTTACCTGGGATCAGGCGAAGAATATATTTGAGGTACGAAGTTTCTTAGGGCTGGCTAGTTACTACAGGCAGTTTATACAGGACTTCTCATGCTTAGCAGTGCCACTAAAAAGATTAACTAAGAAGGGGTGAAGTATGTTTTGTTAGAATCCTGTGATTCATCCATTTAGTAGGTGAATGGGAGATTGACTTTAGCACCGATTCTAGTTTTGCCGAAGTCGGGTAAGAGTTATATAGTTTTCTGTGATGCATCTTGTATCAGTCTTGGAGCAGTGCTTATGCAGGAGGATCGTGTTGTTGCATATGGATCTCGGCAGTTGAGGCCACATGAGAGGAACTATCCTATG
The DNA here is from genome assembly GCA_963277665.1 of Viscum album. NCBI lineage: Eukaryota > Viridiplantae > Streptophyta > Magnoliopsida > Santalales > Viscaceae > Viscum > Viscum album. The sequence continues at coordinate 761,466,890 of OY728147.1, forward strand.
CACGGCCTGGAATTGGCTGCAGTTGTTCATTATTTGCGTTCTTGGAGACATTATCTTCTAGGAGATCATTTTGTGGTATATACTGACCACAAGAACCTCAAGTATATCTTCACACGGTGTGACTTGAATCTGAGACAGCGGAGGTGGGTTGAGTACCTAAAGTCTTTCAATTTCGAGCTTCCTTATACACCTGAGAAAGGAAATGTTGTGGCAGATGCACTGAGCAGGAGGACACAGATACAGGTAGTTCAGGAGGCCAGCAGCGAGTGGCAGCTTATGGCTCTGTTCTCTGAAATGCATTTGGAGGTGCACGACAGGCAGGGTTAGAATTTTCTTTCTTCTATAGTTGTTACCTCTACCCTTCTTGAGCGATTTCGAATGAGGCAGCTATCAGACTTCGAAGGCCTAGTCCTATGGGAAAGCGTGTGTAACATCCCAAGAAACTATGTTTTATGTAACGATATGTTTTATATTATTATGTCTTCCTTTAATCAAACAAACTATCCGTTTATAAAAAAAATTATATAACAATGAAGTAGAGTAAACACACCAAAATGAATGAAGGTCTCTTTTATTCAAATCAGGAAAACCATGGTAACTACAACTCCCTGTGATCAAACGGGAAGCTTAGCTAACAAAATATTCCAATTAAAACCCCGATTAAAATTACAGGAAGACCGCTCAAAACAACAAGAACCCCGAGAAGGCGATAGGGGTCTTTGGAATCCATCAAAATAAACATAAGGATGGCTGAATCCACCACAGCCCTACTGAGCACCAAAGGAATGACTTGAACCATCTTCTCCTCTTTCTTTTTCAGTTACCTTGAGTTTAGGACACCCCGAGAGTAGGTTTTATATAACACTCATCTGACTGTTAGGCACCAACGGCTATAATTATAGTCGTTGGCTCCCCCATGATCAATTTATCTTCTAATGTTATAATTTACAATTTTAACCATTGAAGATAAGAGTTGAATAACCCCAAAATGTTCAAAAAGTTTAATTATGTCATTTGCTTTAATTTTTAAATAACCACAACAATAATAATGATAATATACCTAATTTATTGTTTGTTTTCCCAAAATTTGAATTATACGAGAATGCCATTATTATAATACATAATAGTGGGAATTAATATTATTAGTTTTCCACTATTAATTATACACGTTTTTAACTTAAGAAAACAAATATTTATTTTATTTAAAACCTGAATGACTATATTGAATCTGGTTGGGATTTATTTATTTTTAGTTTACGAAAATATATGTGTAAACACATGGGTTATATATATATATATATATATATATATATATATATATATATATATGTGTTATATTAAACTTTAAGTTAAATATATTATACTTACCTCTAATTAAATATAAGCAATAATAATAATACAAATGTTTTATAATTTGATCTTATCATCACTACTAGAAAAATACCCTATACCAAAGGTTTGTAACCGTTGGTATAGGTCCCCAAACCGTTGGTATAGGCTATACCAACGGTTTGGAGGACCGTTGGAAAGTAAGTCGTGACAATAGGTCTATACCAATGATTTTGGGAAAACCGTTGGTATAAGGTCTATACCAACGGTTCTGAAAACCGTTGGTATAAGAAATTAGAAAATCTATACCAACAGTTCTCAAAACCGTTGGTATATGTATTTCAAAAAAGAAACATCTGGTGGGATTTGATCCCAGGACCTCTAGTTTATAACAGAATGACTCAACCACTAACCTAACATGACTTTTGTTAACATAATTTCATAAATATATATATGTATTGTTCTAATTATTTTAAATTTTGATTTATATAATGTTCTCCGTAGGTAGATTTCAAAAAAAATCAAAGGACCTTTCCCAACGGTTTTGCAAACTGTTGGGAAAGGTCTTGCTTTTTTTTTGGGTATTCTGGCCGAAGGTTGAATTGTGGAGACCCTTTCCCAACGGTTTGGGAAAACCGTTGGGATAGGCTACCCTTTCCCAATGGTTTGGCCAAACCGTTGGGAAAGGTGGTCCAGAATTCAGCCTTCCCCAACGGTTTGGCCAAACCGTTGGGATAGGCTAACCTTTCCCAACGGTTTGGCCAAACCGTTGGGAAGGGGTGTCCGGAATTAATCCTTTCCCAACAGTTTGGCCAAACCGTTGGGAAAGGTGGCCAAAAAATGGGCTTTCCCAACGGTTTGGCCAAACCGTTGGGAAAGGGTACCTATACCAACGGTTTTTACAACCCGTTGGTATAGAAGCGTTGGGAAAAATCATTTTTCCAGTAGTGTATAATTAATAGTTTTGAAATTATGGAAAATTGGGGTTTTATTTATAATACAAATTTTGTTGCATAATGTTAATGTTTACATAAATACTCTCTTATTTTTAAAATTTGAAAATAATTATTAATTTTATTATGTTAAATATTTAATTGTGTTAACATCATTTGTATAGATCTTTACTTGTAAATAGAGATTAAGATAATTTGTGTATATAAGTCAATAAAGAAAAAAATGATAATATAATTTATGTTATAAGATAGGGGTAAATAGATATGTGTATTAAATGACTATTGAATTATCTTAAAATAATATAAGTTGATTAATAATGGTGTGTTAATAATGATAACTTTTTTATAATAAGTGTAGTAAAGAATTAAATAAGGATAAAAATATTAAGATAAAAAAAGGAGGAAAGTGAGGCCCGTGTTTTTTTAAGCACTGCATCGCTCTGGACCATCGGATCCAGCGCTCTCCATCACAGCCATCCATGGTTTTTAATGCCGCATCACGTTAGAGCCATCTGATCAATCTTGTTCAATCCTGGTCGTCCGATTGTTTACATATCTTCCTCCACGCACCCCGCTTTCTTCCTTCCTCGCACACGCCGAACCAGTAGGTTAGGCATCGTTTTTCTTCACCTAGGTCGGCGGTGGACCTGACTACCCCTTCTATCCATTGGTTTGGCACCGCCTCGGTCCTCAGATGCCCCCATCAATATCCCCATGCAAGGAAGAGTTCCCTGCTTTTAAGCCTTGGTTTGCACTGAAGAGAGGAAGTTTTGCACCGTGTTTTTTCTTGGACCTTCGGCCACCTCGATGTCGTCTCATGTACCTCCTTTCCCTCCTCTACAAGTGAAGGTAAGGGAATATGTTTTGCCTTGCATTTCTTCAGCTTCAGTATATATATATATATATATATATATATATATACTTTGGGTATACACATATGTAAGGCCACAAGAACCGATGCATACCTATTTTCTCTTCTTGCTTGGAGAACCGAACACCCTTCTTTGTTTGGTTAATTTTTTTCTTTTATTTTCCTTTAGTCCCGGTAGATATATGCATTAATATACTTATTTATTTATGTTTAAAACCCCTGTATATCTCTGCCTGAAGAGAAAATTTAGGTTTCTAGTATTTAAGAACCTATAAATTTCTTTTTTCAAGTATATGTTTCACATATATATGCATATACGGGTTCATATCTTTTTAAACAAAAAAACACATATGTTGATTTTTCCAAAAATGTTTTGAGTACACAAAACAAGAAAGGGGCCTCGTTCCTTCAAAGTAGCATGCGAACCCTTCCCCACTAATTCCCTTTCCTCACGGATATATACATATGTTCATATGTTTATAATTTCTACTTGAATCTGTTTAGACTTTCAAATTAAAATTATATAAATATATTCATATACATATATATGTGGACACAATCAACCCATTTTGGGTTATGATCTTTGAAGGATGACCTTTCGTTTTTGGGTATTGTTTTCAAAACTTGAACTCCAAGCAAGGGTTCTAGTCCCTCATGTTTTTGTGTACCTTATTTGTAAACCATTTATGTTTGGATATATATAAACATGATATAATTACGGTTTCACTAAACCATTTTTTTCTATTTTAAGTCATGCTACGGTTGAAAGAGTTTAATAAAACCTAGTTTTGTGGTGTGCAGATCCCAAACACACCCTCTGAATGTACATAAATCCTTTTATTATAATTGTAACTTTACCTTAATTCGTACGTATTTCAAATTCATTTTTTCAAGTAATGAATGTGATGGTTGTTTTATGTTTAAATATAAATGTACTCCTATACATGAGATCATGGGTGTAAATATTTCTTTTATTCTTAAACACCTCATAGGCCATAAACCATCTTTTGTATTTTAGATGTTTCACAAGCGCTGCCTTTGGTCCTTCGGGTTGGTGCTTTAGTCTATTATAAATAATCGGTGCATAAAAATTAAATGGTTACCATGGAGTTTAAAAGGGTATCAACATGGTTTGGAAAAGGCCACCTTCTAAAGGGTTTAAATGTAAAAATTGTTATCTCATGTGCTAACATATCATTTTATGTAAACAAGTTTTTTTTATTTACATGTGCACAAGAATATTATTTTTCCTTCATGTCACCATATGAGGTGAAACCAATAAGTCGAATCCTTTTACCTAATCACTATAAATATGTATAAAGGGGATTGTGGACTAAGAATGCAAGTTATGAATATGAGATAATTCTATAATATGTGAGGGATGTATTGGAATTAAATGATTATGGACGAGTGCGCCCGGAATTATAGAGTGCTCCAATGCATTGGGTAAAGGATGAGTCTCATGAGAATTTATGTGTGACGGTCTTGGCGGTTAGCCTTGGCTTGTACTACTATAGAAACGGGGTAGGCGGTTAGCCTTGACCCGTATTAAGTTTTTTTTATGGTCATGATGCAAGGCCTTGACAAAGTCTGGCATTATACATTCCCTCCACATGTGATGATAAATGGTCAACCAGGGGGTAGTTCAACTAACAGGATATCCCCTAGTTGGAAATTTCCTTTAATTATGAGAATGAGATTATGAGATATGAACTGTAATACATGTGGTATGATGTTATGGGAATTTTATATGCAGATAAATCTTGATATGAATGTTTTCCCTATTTTCACATAGTCATTTTAAGCTAAAGTAATTTTTTTGTAAATGTTTGCATCATCTATTCTTCACATGCTTGCGCTATCTAATTTATGCCATCTTTGAATTTTATTTTAAGAAATTACTTCTTTTCTGTGTAATTGGTTTTCCGAAATGTAGGATTTACATGTTTAAAGGAAAAGATAATGCCTTGTTTTAATAAAGTGTTTTATCATTTTCAAAATAACTCTCTTGAGAAAGAAATTACTTTAAACATTTTAAAACCCCTTACTGGGAATATATTTCTCACCCTACATTTTTGTTTTAAAAATTTTCAGGCATGGGTTTGTATTAATGAAGTTTTTCAGAAGCAACTGGTTTCCAAGAATCCTGAGCCTCGCGATCTTCTGTAGTAATGGGACATGATGTATTATTGTAAGTGTCTGTAATAAAAATTTTAGTACATCATTCCCCATGGGCACCCGGGAACTGGGGTCCTTACTATTGGTATCATAGGATGGGTTTAGGAAACTATGGAAAACTAGGTAGTATGAATACATAACTATGATTGACTAAGTAATTATGTTGTAACTTTCATATGGTTGAGGGAAACATATCTACCAATCTACTATCACTTCCCACTAAGGCCCTACAGACCATTGTGTCTCTAGCTAGCCGGGAGAACTTTCTTAATTACGCCCATATCGGCATGTCATGAAAACACCTGTATGATGTGTCAAACTCGCCTAGGGTGCTTAGTCTTCACCAGGGATTGGGAATGGATTATATCCTAATGATGATGACCCAATTTCCCTCTTATGCACATCGGAAAAGGTACCATGAGGGACTCTTCCGAGTGTTCATGGATGGTGAAGAATTTAGCACGATGCTCAGTAACCCCTATCATGAAGCTGCTGCTGCCGGAGACCTCCGAGTGGCCTACATGTTTTAGATTTTGCACTACAGCTTCTGGGGTCAGTTGATGGTCTTTGAGGTGTTAGAAGATGATTCCACGTGTTTGTCTTATAGGCAACTAGTGTATAATGACGTTTCTCAACTTCATACCCCTCATGCTAAACTCAGGAGGCGTCATAGGTGTTCCCATGGTTTTAACCCCATCTGTTCATCCTGTGTGTGGTTTGTGGAATTAGGGAGCTTTGCTTCTCTATGTGGTGTTCGTTTAGTAAACTCAGGATTTCCTATGTAAACTTTTGTGCAATTGAATATTTCATGTCTCTACCTTATCAGTACTGTTAAGTGAGTTCTCTTGAATGTTTTTTTTTCAGATGTCTGGTCAAAAAAACATCTCATCTCTACCTAATGAGTTTGTAGAGGTTATTTTGATCAGAACATGCACGGTGGATTATCCATCCTTTCTCCACCTACGAGGGTCTTGCCAACACCTTCTTGACTTGTCGAACAGTCCTGAGATTCTTCGTTTGTGTCAGGGTAATGACCATGTTTTTCATCTCATTGCCATTGCCCAAATCCCCTACCATAGGTGAAGGGGGAGATACTATGAAGGCCTCTTCCAGTGTTTTAATCTGGTTCAAAACTTTTCTGCCAGAGCATGCTTCCTCATAGCTGCTCAAGATGGCCACCTCAAGGCAGCCTTTATGTTCCAGGTCAAAAAATCTCAGTCTCCTAAATCGCATCATCCACCTCGAAAACCTCAAGTGAGACTTATTTCGGAGGGTTATCAGGGAATTTGTCCACTCGGACATTTCTAAGCTTTTCACCGCATGAGCCTCCCTTTCGAAGCCTCTGTGTAGTACACATGAGTAGGGATTCAAAACCTACTGCTCAAGGTGCATCTGGGCTAGATAAATAGAGGAACTATGTACCAACTTGGGTATTTCATTAACCGAGCCAAATATCCCATTTTGGTAATGTTGTACGACTGGGGGTTTTCTCTTTTTACGAATAGAATTGTGAGGACGCAATTCTTTGAAGTGGGAAATAACGTAACATCCCAAGAAACTATGTTTTATGTAACGATATTTTTTAAATTACTATGTCTTCATTTAATCGAACAAACTGTCTGTTTATAAAAAAAATATAACAATGAAGTAGAGTAAACACACCAAAATGAACGAAGGGCTCTTTTATTCAAATCAGGAACACCATGGTATCTACAACTCACTGTGATCAAACAGGAAGCTTATATAACCAAAGATTCCAATTAAAAACTCGATTAAAATTATAGGAAGACCGCTCAAAACAACAAGAACCCCAAGAAGGCGATAGGGGTCTTTGGCACCCATCAAAATAAACATAAGGATGGTCGAATCCACCGCAGCCATACTGAGCACCAAAGGAATGATTTGAACCATCTTCTCCTCTTTCTTCTTCAGTTTCCTTGAGTTTAAGACTCCCTAAGAACAGGTTTTATAGAACACTCATCTGACCGTTAGGCACCAACGGCTATAATTATAGTCGTTGGGTCCCCCATGATCCATTTATCTTATAATGTTTTAATTTACAAATTGAACCGTTGAAGCTAAGAGTTGAATACCCCCCAAAGGTTCAAAAAGATTAATTATGTTATTTTCTTTAATGTTTAAATAACAACAACAATAATAATGATAATATAACTAATTTATTGTTTGTTTTCCAAAAATGTAAATTATACAAGAATGCCATTATTATAATACATAACAGTTGGAATTAATATTATTATTTTTACACTATATATTATATATGTTTTTAAAATAAGCAAACAAATATTTATTTTATTTCAAACATGAATGACTATATTGAATCTGGTTGGGATTTATTTTTTTTAGTTTACGAAAATATATGTGTAAACTCATGGGTCATATATATATATATATATATATTACGTTAAACTTTAAGTTAAATATATTATACTTACCTCTAATTAAATATAATCAATAATAATAATACAAATGTTTTATAATTTGATCTTATTATAATTAACAGTTTTGAAATTATGGAAAATTACGGTTTTATTTATAATAAAAATTTTATTGCATAATGTTAATGTTTATATAAATACTCTCTTATTTGTGAAATTTGAAAATAATTATTAATCTTATTATGTTAAATATTTAATTGTGTTAACAGCATTAATATAGATCTTTACTTGTAAATAGAGATTAAGATAATTAGTATATATAAGTCAATAAATAAAAAAATGATAATATAATTTATGATATAAGATAGGGGTAAATAGATATGTGTATTAAATGACTATTGAATTATCTTAAAATAATAAAAGTTAATTAATAATGGTGTGTTAATAATGATAACGTTTTTATAATAAGTGTAGTAAATAATTAAATAAGGATAAAAATATTAAGATAAAAAAATGAAGGAAAGTGAGGCCCACGTTTTTTTAAGCACCGCATCACTACGGACCATCGGATCCAGCGCCCTCCTTCACGGTCATCCATGGTTTTTAATTCCACATCGCATCAGGGTCGTCTGATCAATCTCGTTCAATCTCGGCTGTCCGATTGTTTACATATCTTCCTCCCTGCGCCCCGCTTTCTTCCTTCCTCATGCATGTCGAACCAGTAGGTTAGGCATCGTTTTTCTTCACCTAGGCTGGTGGTGGACCTGACTACCCCTTCTTTCCATGGGTTTTGCACCACCTCGGCCCTCGAATTCCGCGTCAACATCCCCGCGCAAGGAATAGTTCCATGCTTTTAAGCCTTGGTTTGCACCAAAGAGAGGAAGTTTTGCACCGTGTTTTTTCTTGGACCTCCGGCCACCTCAACGTCGTCTCCTGCACCTCCATTCCCTTCTCTCCAAGTGAAGTTAAGGGAACATGTTTTTCCTTGCATTTCATCAGCTTCGGTATTTATATATATATATATAAACTTTGGGTATACACATATGTAAGGCCACAAGAACCACTACATACCTATTTTCTCTTCCTGCATGGAGAACCGAACACCCTGCTTTGTTTGGTTATTTTTTTTTCTTTTATTTTCTTTTAGTATCGGTAGATATATGCATAAATATACTTATTTATTTATGTTTAAAACCCCAGTATATTGCTTCCTGAAGAGAAAATTTAGGTTTTGTGTATTTAAGAACCTATAAATTTCTTTTTGCAAGTATATGTTTCAAATATATATGCATATACGGGTTCATATCTTTTTAAACAAAAAAAACTAATGTTGAGTCTTCTAAAAAAATTTGAGTACACAAAACATGCAAGGGGCCTTGTGCCTTTAAAGTAGCATGTGAACCCTTCCCCACTAATTCACTTTCCTCACAGATATATGCATATGTTCATATGTTTATAATTTCACCTTGAATCCATTTAGACTTTAAAATTAAAAATATATAAATATTTTCATATATATATATATATATGTGTGGACATAATCAACCCATTTCGGTTTATGATCTTTAAAGGATGACCTTTTGTTTTTGGGTATTGTTTTCAAAACCTGAACTATATGCAAGGGGTCTAGTCCCTCAAGTTTTTGTGTACCTTATTCATATACCATGTATGTTTGGATATATATAAACATGATATAATTATGGTTTCACTAAACCATTTTTTTCTATTTTAAGTCATGCTACGGTTGAAAGAGTTTAATAAAACCTAGTTTTGTGGTGTGCAGATCCCAAACACACCCTTTGAATGTACATAAATCCTTTTATTTTAATTGTCACTTTACCTTAATTCATATGTATTTCAAATTCAGTTTTTCAAGTAAAGAATGTGATAGTTGTTTTATGTTTAAATATAAATGTAATCCTATACATGAGCTCATGGGTGTAAATATTTCTTTTATGCTTAAACACCTCATAGGCTATAAACCATGTTTTGTATTTTAGATGTTTCACAAGCGTTGCCTTTGGTCCTTCGGGTTGGTTCTTTAGTCTATTATAAATAATCGGTGCATAAAAATTAAATGGGTACCATGGAGTTTAAAAGGGTATCAACATGGTTTGGAAAAGGCCACCTTCTAAAGGGTTTAAATGTAAAAATTGTTATCTCATGTGCTAACATATCATTTTATGTAAGAAAGTTTTTATTTATTTACATGTGCACAAGAATATTATTTTTCCTTCGTGTCACCATATGAGGTGAAACCAATAAGTCGAATCCTTTTACATAATCACTATAAATATGTACAAAGGGGATTATGGACTAAGAATTCAAGTTATGAATATGAGATCATGCTATAATATTTGAGGGATGTATTGGACTTAAATGATTATAGATGGGTGCGCCCGAAATTATACAGTGCTCCAATGCATTGGGTGAAGGATGAGTCTCATGAGACGTTATGTGCGACGGTCTTGGCGGTTATCCTTGGCTTGTGCTATTATGGAAACGGGGTAGGCGGTTAGCCATGACCCGTATTAAGTTTTGTTTTATGGTCATGATGCAAGGTCTTGACAAAGTCTGGCATCATACATTCCCTCCACATGTGATGATAAACGGTCAACCAGGGGGTAGTTCAACTAATAGGATATTCCCTAGTTAGAAATTTCCTTTAACTATGAGAATGAGATTATGAGATATGAACTGTAATACATGTGGTATGATGTTATGGGAATTTTATGTGTAGATAAATCTTGATATGAATGTTTTCCCGATTTTCACATAGTCCTTTTAAGCTGAAGTAATTTTGTTGTAAATTTTTGCATCATCTATTCTTCACATGATTTCACTCTCTGATTTATGTCATCTTTGAAGTTTATTTTAAGAAAGTACTTCTTTTCTGTGTAAGTGGTTTTTAGGAATTTAGGATTCACATGTTTAAAGGAAAAGATAATGGCTTGTTTTAATAAAGTGTTTTATTGTTTTAAAAATGACTGTCTTGAGAAAGAAATTACTTTAAACGTTTTAAAATCCCTTACTGGGCATATTTTTCTCACCCTACATTTTTGTTTTAAAAATTTTCAGGCATGGGTTTTTACTAATGAAGTTTTTCAGAAGCAGCTGGTTTCCCAGAATCCTGAGCCTTGCGATCTTCTGTAGTAATGGGACATGATGTATTATTGTAAATGTCTGTAATAAAATTTTTAGTACATCATGCCCCATAGGCACCCGGGAACTGGGGTCCGTACAGTGTGTCAGGAGAGGACCCTCTTCCTGGATGGACCGTAGGCGAGGATGAGATCTTGTGTTTCTAGGGACGCGTATGGGTGCCAGCAGATATACACGAGGAGCTGATGCGAGACTTTCATTCCTCAGTTTGGGCAGTTCATCCGGGCGTCACCAAGATGTATCATGATCTACACTGCCAGTATTGGTGGGCAGGTATGAAGAGAGATGTTTCTAGTTTTTTCATGAGATATTCCACCTGTCAGTAGGTGAAGGCAGAGCACCAACGACCAGCAGGGATTTTACAGTAGCTACCCATTCCCGAGTGAAAGTGGAATGATGTCACGATGGACTTCGTGATAGGGTTACCGAGATCGCCTCTTGGGAATGATGTGGTATGGGTTGTCATTGACAGGCTCCCGAAGGTTGCTCACTTCTTTCCAATTAAGGAGACCTTTAGTGTTGATGAGCTTGGACGGTTGTATATCTGTGAGATTGTATGCTTGCATGGGGTTCTGAGCACTATCATTTTATATAGGGACACCCGCTTTACGTCACATTTCTGGAAAGGGCTATAGAGGGCTTTGGGTACACAGGTACTTTTGAGTACATTTTACCATCCTCAGACAGATGGCCAGTCAGAGCACACGATACAGGTGCTATAGGACATGCTACAAGCATGCGTCCTTGATTTTGGAGGTTCTTGGGAGAAACATATACCTCTAGTGGAGTTTTCCTACAATAATTGTTTTCAAGAAACTATTCAGATGGAACCTTACGAGGCTTTATATGATAGGTTGCGTCGATCACCCTTGTGTTGGTTGGAGGCAGGAGAGGTAGTTATATTGGGACCTCGTCTTGTTCAGGAGACCACAAAACTGGTGGAGTTGATTCAGAAAAGGATGGCTACTGCACAGTCTCGACAGAAATCTTATGTTGATCAGCGGAGACGACCTTTGGAGTTCAAGGTCAGAGATCAGGTTTTCCTACATGTTACCTCGAGGTTGGGAAACAATAGGATCAGGAGACAGGGAAAACTTTCACCGAGATACGTCGGGCCATTTGAGATTCTGGAGATAGTCAGGCTGGTTGCTTATAGGTTGTAGTTACCTCAGAGGTACCAGGCTATGCATGACGTCTTCCATGTTTCTCAGCTTCAACGCTATTTCTTAGACCCCTCTCATATCTTTAAACCTAAGGAGGTTGAGCTGGAGCAGGATGCATCGTTTGAGGAGCATCCTATCAGGATTGTTGATTGTACTGCAAAGGTACTCCGTGGTTGATATGTCCCTCCAGTACGGGTGCTATGGCAGAATGGTTGTGCACAGGATGAGACTTGGGAGAGGGAGGCCGACATGCGATCACACTGGCCAGAGTTGTTCGAGTTTTCTTCATCGCCACCTTGTTTGGGAAATTTGGGGACTAATTTATTTAAGGGGGAAAGTTTGTAAGAACCCAGACTTTCTTTTCAGGTATGTTTTTCCTTTCTGGTAGTTTTTGGGAAAAAGAGGAGAATCTATAAATTTTCTAAGTACATGCCATGTAATTTATAAGTACACATCGTGTACATTGATTCCACGCAAGGCCGTGTGCTAGACGTGTCCAGGCCACACACATGGTGTGTAGGGGTGATGTGGAGGCAGCTTAATATGGTGTACATAAAAGGCGAGTATACGCCATGTACTCAAGAAGTACACGCCTTGTAATTTTTTTCATTAAATGGACTGGGGTCATGTCTCAACCCCAAAAACGTCTTCTTCTCCAACTTCTTTGAACGAGAGTGAGGGTACTGCCATGGATCTTCTCTGAGCCATTGATCTGTAACCGGTTATCCGAATCTAATGTCATTGGTTGCAATAGAATCACAACGGTGAGTTCTTGGTTCTCCTTTGGACATGTTTCTTGATTCCTTCTCTCGTGTGAGTTATCTGAGGTTGAACGTTTTAGACTTTTTTGCAGATCGACTCTGTTCTAGACTGATTCACAGGCTGAGGTTCAATTATATCAATCTACTAGGATCGAGGTAGGTGGTTTGTTTCCCTACGTTTAATGTCTTTTAGTTTTTGTGCAAAAAGTGTCGGATTCCCATGTATCGGGTATCTCAGGTTAGGGTTTTTTACCTGTATTATTATCTACCTTAGATTTCTTGCATGCTTGAGGTTATTAGATGATTGATGATTGGGTGTTAGCATGATTGAGGATCAACCCATGGGTGTTTCCCTTGTTTTGGTTGTTTACCGCCGTTTGGCTTAGGTTGCCTATAAGGCATACCTTGTTGCATTGATTGCCTGCCATGAGATATTTGATTGCATATTTTGCCTACTCTTTAAATGATTTGGATGTGTTGTAGCTATTATCCAAGTAGTTTTTGAACTTACTTAGGGCTGCTGATAGTCGATTACGCAACACTAGACTGCTCAGGGCTGTGTGAACGTGGTGCGGTAGACTAAAGAGGGAATTGATAATTAAGGGCTTTCCTAGAGAGTCTTTTATTAATTAGTATCGTTCATAGGACCTATAGTAATTGGACTTTGTGCTTCCTCAGAGTGTCCTTAGTTATGTATCAAGACTATAGGGGGAATTTGATGTAAGTTCTTCCTCAGAGATTCTATACCTATCATTGCAAGACCATAGAGGAATTGATGGTGAGTGCTTCCCAGAGTGTCTGTGCCTTTTTATGATTACTTTACTATATGGTTCTGCCAGTTTGAGCCACCCAAAGAGTTAGTGTGAATATTTTTTGGCTGGTTGTGATGAGTCCACCAAGGCAAAGAACAAGCTTGTGTTTTGTACTACTTGTAGTTAGGTAGTCTGCTAAAATACCTGTTGTGTTACTTGATATGCTTTGGGAATATAGAGCTGTTGCTAGATTCCTTAGGTGATAATTAAATGACTGAATTAAATTACTAAATAAATTTGAATGGATATTTGTAGGATTGTTTACTTAGTGTACTCCTATTTCTCTGCTTCATTTATTTCATTTACTTTTTCTATATTGCTCACTAACAGTAGGGCCTAGATATTGTGGTGATTGCCTACTGGGATTAGTCTCACACCCTATTTGGGTCCTGCTTTTCAGACCAAACAGGTTATATAGTTGTACGTGTGGATAGGTATTGTGTCCCTTCTACTTCAGGTACATGATTGCTGGTTGGATCTGGAGAGAATAGGACTGAGCCTAGGCTTTCAATGCTATTGGAGTTTCTATTTACTTTTAGTACTTTGTTCTCATTTGTATTTCAGCACGTTGTTGTGTTTGCCGCTTTCCTTAGATACTTGTACCTACTGCATCATTTTCATCATTATTATATTATACATTGCTTTTGCTCTTTAGTTTCAGTTATTGTATGTTGTTTACTGCTTCCGCTATTGTCTGTTATTTCCTTTTCTTTGTATACCTTACCAAATGAGGGCATAGTTTCCCCAATGACTCACCAAGGCCCTCGCTGCTAGTCGAAAGCCTCTGGTATTTGGGGAAACGCGCTTGAGGTCATGTGGTGAACTGGGTACGGGGCACCAGTTGAGTGGCTTCGGATTCGGGTCGTTACATTGATCCTCCTAATACCATGCCCAAATTCTTCATTTTTTATCCAAAACTCATGGGAAACTGAAGGGACAAAAGAAACACCTAAATTAAAATATATAATACCTCAAAATGAAAACATAGATATAACACTAGCTCTAATATACCCCAAAAGTTTATTCTCAATATCATTATCCAAAATTTTTAGGTGATTATATTCTAAAAATATAATCTTAATGTTCATTAATAAAGGGTCTAAATGTGGTCTCTTGAAAGAGTGGTAGTTATCTTACCTAATTTCATTAAAATTAATTTCTTCTTATAAATCCAATATGTAAGTGGTATTTATTATAAAAAATAAATACAATATTATAAATATTAGAAAAAAAATATTATTATTATGAAACTATCATTATACTCCCTCTTTAAATCAAATGGGATGATAGTGTATCACTCATGCATCGATACAACATATTGTGTACATGTAGCTGTACAATTCATTTTCCATCACTAGTTTTAATGGATGGTTATTATGATGGGTTTGAAATTTATATATGATATTTATGATGTAATTATTCTTATAGTATGATGATACCATATATAATATCTTACCTACCAAATTGATGTAAAATAATAATGTCACTCATGCCAACTTTTAGACTAGCACCTCCATGAAGCAATTTGTTTAATTTTTCATTTATATTATACTTAGATGATAATAAGGATGGATATGATAAGTATATATAATTTATATCATATATTAATGATTATAAAATGGTTAATTAATATTAACTTTCTATTGATCCATCGATAAAAAAATTAATACAATATTCATGCGTACGTACAGCCTACCGTCTCCATGAATGGTGTAATTCACTATTTATCTCTAGCATTATGTGTTAATCCAAATATATGTATATAATAAAAATATATTCTATAATTATAGATTATATTATTTTTTATATAATTATATTAAATCTAATGTTATTATATAGGAGGTGAGAATGCTTTTTAAGAATGGGAATCTCAAGTTAAGACATTTTCATCTCATTTTTATTCCCATGGATTTCATGCCTTATACACCACATGTTTTTTTGTGGTATATATATGTATCATGAAATTATTTTATAAATTTTCTTAAAAATTTTTGTGGATTTACATAACTATATATGACCATTTCATTATGAGACTTACGATTCACAAGTTATCAATGTTGTAAGGGTTTTATGTTATAATCTCATTGTTCACAGAGATTGTTTATGATTAAGTTTATAATGCTGAAATATTATGATCTTCCTTTAAAAAATTTTGTAATTTATTTTTCTGTGTTTTTTTTTAAATAAATTTTTTCCTTTCATTTTCCTCACTTTATGTTCTCCATAGGATCAAAATTTGTTTTAATTAAAATTGATTTTATTTCTCTCTTCAGTTGAAAAACATTTCTCTTCCTTATCCATTTTTTCTAAAAAACAATTTAAAGGTTTTTACTATTCTATTATGATTGTTTAAATTAATTTTTATCAATATTTTAATTTTTACTAAATGTTTCAAAAGGAATATTCTGGTCATTTGTCAAATGTGATAGTTTATAGTTTTTTATGGAAGTGTCAAAGGACTGTTTCCTTTTAACTTTTATAATAAGAAAGGAATTTCCAATTATAATTACTACTCTATGCATTAAGTATTCCTTAAGAAATTATAAGGTAATTTTAAAATAAATTTTTCCAAAATATTTTGGAAACTGTTTAAATTTTAAAGATGTGATTTTAAAATGTAAAGGTTATATTCCTCATGATATGATCCAAGTGATCTTTTAAAATCATTTTCCATCTAAGATTAAATCCTTTGATGTAACTTGAGCCTTAATATTGATGTTATCCAATTATACCATCCTTATTACTTCCCTGTAGGATTTATGTTTATGATGAAAAGATGCTAGAGAATCCCATTTCAATTCTATGGGTTATAATATGATTATTTTTTTAAACCCATTTCTTTTCAAGCGGTCTAATACGAAGAATGTTTTATGATATTTTGGCTCACATATATATGATTATAATTATGTGATGTGTTATTCCTATGTCTCACACTAATTAATTCGGTAATGATTAATGTTAAATGTTCTCAAATAGTACATCGTATGTTATCCCAAGCCCCAATATGGTACATGGTAGGTTATCCTAAGCATGAACCATGCACACGGGTGGTTAACCCAAACCAAACAAGTTATAAATGTCTTCATGGGTATCCTTGACATATGGTCTTATATGATTATGTGCATGAAAAAATTTTATGTATTGTGCTAATTGTATTCTCTCATGGATCATGTTATTTTATTTATTTATTATTCAGGTTTTATGAACTTTAAATCTTTATGTCATGACTCATGATAGTGATCTATGATATGTAAGTCATGAATGTAAAATGCTAAAATATTATTATCATACCATTATTTTCATGTTGTGATTATAAAATCATAGATATCTCCCTTTTATATCCTTATTAGTAATTATAGATCCCCATTTCTTATGTTTCCATTTTCTAGGTTATGAAGAAATTTATTATGTATGATATGTCTAATAAGGGTTCTATTTATGAAGAAATATATGGGAGCTGATGTAGTTCAATTATGAACCATTTGTTTATGTTTCTGATCATCTAAAGGCACCAGACCTATATGATTATGGAGAGTATCATCATGTTATATAAAGAATATTCATTTAATAAGATGTTATATTTTTTTTTGAAATTATGTGAAAGTACAATAAAACCTATAAAACTAGAGAAACAAAAAGTTAAATGTCATATTTATAGACAAAATTGATCAAAGATCTGAAGGACAAGAGATTTTCCTAGATCTTTTTCATCCACATAAATTAGAAGCATCACATATTATTTTCTATGAATTCATTGATCACACAAGATCATATGTAAAATTATTATAAAATAAAACTATGTTCTTCCAAAACAAGTCCTCTTATAATAGAACCACATAGATCACACTTAAAGGACAAAAAAAGTGGAATATCTTTACCATATTTATTATGATTATCACTAAAAAGTCATCATTTAAGAATTTAGACCTCAATACCTAGATCCTCTGTTGTATAAATTACTTATAACAAACTTATGACATATTCTATATGAAAAACTATGAAAAAACATATTTTTGTTGAATTAAGATCATCTTCACTTTATATAAGGTTATTATTTGATATGTTCTCCACTAATAAATTTTTAGTAATAATGTTGGGATGTTTCATAATCTATAAAATATAACACATAAAAAAATAAACACACCTAAATTAAGGAAGAGGAAAACATGGATTATATTATAATTTACCAAAACAATATTCTAGAAGATTTAATTTAGGAATGTGACTCAACAATCCTTTTTTTATTTAATAAAAAGACGCATTAATGAATGTTATGTTCAAGAAAAGTAAAAAATATAAATAGTAAATTTAATTTAAAAAATATCCCCCCTTACTTCACTTTAGAACATAAAGGATGATTTCACAACATTTTTTATTTTCAAAAAGAAATAAGAAAATATAATTTAGGATATTGGATCTACATTGATGGGTATATTGGGTTCTCTTAGATTTATTTGTCTCTAGATGCTTTGTAGAAATCCTTTTAATGGAACACCCACTTACTAATTGTATTCATTTAGCTGATGTGTATATTTATCTACAAAGGTATTACCTTATTAATAACTATATTGTAATTTATTTAAATCATCCCATTTTATTAATTTTCATCCAAATATTGATTAGGAAAGAAGCAGTTTAAGGCATGTTACAATTTTTTTGATTATTTTACCTCTGAGGGATCCTATTATTTGTTAGAAACAATTAGAAATATGAATTTCAAGTAGATTATAGATAATAAATGTTTAATGTTTATGAAAATTTCATTAATTTTATATTGATAAAGATATATAATGTTAAATAAATTCTCTAGTATATATTAGTAGTAAAAACTTATTATTTTCAATATAATTTAAAACTCACAATATTCAAAATTTTCCCACTTTTGTCAATATACATTTTAGTTCTATTATTATATATATTTTGTAATAATTTTCCCATCATGATATCTATTAATTTATATAGACACTTTTTTACTTATGTTTTCTATAAATGGATTATTATCTATTTTTTTGTATGTGTCTTAGAGTTTTTATGAGATTTTGTGGAATATTATTTATTAGAACAAAATGGAATGAAACAAAATAGAGTTAAATTGTTTTAAATGTATCATAGTTTATATCTTTTAAAATTACAATTATAATTTCCAAAAATATCTCCAAAATTCGTATTTGGGTTTTTTTTAAATAACATATATTTATCATTAGTATATTCCATTTTTAAACCCCTTATATGGGGAGTTAGAAAATATATTGTTAGATGGGAAAGGGATGGTCTAAAAGGATATTAATGGCTATTTATCTTACTTTTTTAAAAAAACTAATATAATGAATTATTATAGGAATCCACTCTACTAAAATCCATTCCAATTATAATTAAAATCAGAAACACACCCTTACGATGTTATAAAAATTGAATATATTTATTTAATTTATTAGATTTTTTTCAATTTTTGGATTTCATATATTTTCTATTTTTAGACATAATTCATTCCATTAATATATTTAACACCATAAAAATGTAAATCATAAATTAATAAATGTTATTACCCATGTCAATAGGGTGAAAATTTATTTCTGGGAATATTTCTGATTATAAGTACACAACTGAACATTCTTGGCATGTATTAGTGTCATGATAATTGACCTATTAGGAAGTTTCATAAGGTTTTCATGTGTGACAAAAAATCACACTAAATGAATATTTTTCATCCTTTGAGGATAGTAATTAGTCTGATAAGTGACCCTAGTGGGTAATATAATTCTTGTGTTGTGAATTACACCATGGTATTACTAGAGACCCATGGGGTCTGATGGTCAAGTTATTGGCCCAAGGAGACCAATTATTGACGCCATATATAGACCCAAAAGATTATAATTACTTTTGAAGGACCCATTATTTTGTTTATACAATATTATGTTAATTACTCTAGTGTGTTCAATATTTTTTGTTCTCATGTGAGTTTTTTATTTGATATGATTTCCATTTTTTTATTATTTAGTGAAATCCATTTGTTTTTTATTTATATTTTCATTTACTTATTAAGTATCTTCAATGAATTTTTTCACCCTGTAAAGTGATGTGAGGATTTCTATTGTATGCTAAAATATTTTTTATTTTATTTATTATTATTATAGGACATGGATATAAATTCCAATGATTTATGCTTTTGTCTCAAACAAAACTATATTTTTTTGGATTTAAGGTTATCATATATTTGGTGGAAAGAATTAATAGTTGGAAGGGAATTGGGATGGGGAGGTCATTGATTATTGGTTTGTCTGGTACTAACAAGTTTATATTACAGAAAAATATTAACTTAAGTGCTTATTCTTTCTACCTATAATATTATTTTTTCAATGTTTTATCTATTTTAGTTGAATTATTTTACTAGTTCTTCTAGACTTAAAATTTGTGTGGTGAAATTTTAATATTATAAAATTGATGTTATTAGATTCTTTAAACCATTTAATTTCTTTTCTAATAGAAAAAAATATTTTTTTTGTATCATGATATAGTGAAAACTCTTCTATAAACATTATGTAATTACTTCAAATTTTAATTTGGATAATATTCTGTCATGATTCCTTTAATATGGATATCTAAAGAGTAACGTTGATGAAAAAATTACATCTATCAACACCACTGTGGGGGAAAATATTTTTTTAGAGTATGGGTTGGAATTTCATTGTTCTCTTATTTAGTTGCTATAACATGTTAATTAAGAAAGGTTAACCTAACACTTGGTAGATAAAAAATGAGATAATTGAATAGGGAGATTATTTTTATTCTCAAAACGATTATGAAATTGTTAATGTTATTCCCAATTTATATTTAGCATCTTATCCTTTTGATGATTTCACTTAGAATCATGATTTTTCAATTTATTGATGTTTCTCTATAGTAAGGCTTAAAATTTTCATAATGGTTGTATAAGATTCTTGTATTTTTATATAAATTATATTATGAAAATACTTTATTTTTTTCTAGTTTATTCTATAAATTTTTAGAATCATAATCCAATTCATTACCATATTCATCCAAAAAATTAAATAATTTTAGAGTATTAAAATAATGATCATGACTTATTTAAGTTAGAAAATGTTGAATTTATTTTTTCATACATATTAAATTAACAGTATTTAGTTTATTTCTATTAATTCATTTTTGGTAAGGAAAAAGTGTTTATTACCACTTTATTCTTATTAGGTGTTTTCCAATCTATTGACATTTCAATGTGAAAATATGATATTTCATTTTTATAATTATCCAAATTTTATTATGGTTTCACATTTATGAAAACATGTCCAAAAATATTAATGATTCATTTTTTAACACAGAATATGAAAAACACATATATATTTTTCATGTTTGAGAACTATGGATAGAAGCTACTAATGAGTAATTAGGATAGTGTTATATATTGATTTTTTTATAAATTTTGAGAAGTTTTAGATGTTTTTAGTTCTTATTGATAAGAATTTTAAATTTTTAAAACATCTTATGTTGATATGCATATCTCAAATGGTTCTTCTGTAATTGAAGAACTCAATTCTGCCTCTTCCCATAGCATATTTTGGCCATACCAAAAGTGTTATTGTTCCATTTAGTGGTTTATGTGAATTATGGAAATTTATTTACACAATAAATTAAACATAATTTGGTTATTGATTAATAAATTACTTTCTAATGAAAAATTTATTGATTATATATGAATTCTATATGGGGAAAAAAGTTTTATGTTTCTATTTTCTTAATATTTTATAATTATTTACTAATAACTTGTTTTTTATAAATTTTGTTTTGAATCATTGATATCATTAATTTTTTCCATTACCACATCCTTGTCACATTTTTAAATGTGTTCTGTAACTTTTTTGTTGGTGAAGAGAGGTCCCAGTTAAGGGGTACCTTTAGAGGGAGAGTGTGAATAAGGGTGTATGGATTTAAGTCAATCCTTTGTTTAAATGCATTCTATTATGTTATGATATTTTTTTCATGATAAAAATAATTAATATTTATATATAGACATTATCATAAACAACTATACTCCAAAAAAAGTAAATCAAGTGCATGGACACAAGTTTTATATTCGGCACTCCCAATATGGATAGATAGTTCACAGTATGCCTATAACGCACTATTATTACACCCAAATTCACAAATCTCACTGACATTGTCAACTCCAAGGTTGTTTCTTGGTTCAATTATAGATCCCAAAATTGAATAGCCTCTTTATTTCTATATTCATTACCTATGGTCATTGTATTCAAAAGTACAGACCAATGATTTTACAATATTATTATCATTAAAAATGATCGCACCATAAAAATTAGGGTAAAGGGTTATTTTTAGAAACTCAATTTTCCTCTTTCTAAAATGTCATAATTATTTAATTTTCAATTATGGGTTAATTAAAAATTTATTTAGTAACCAGAACCCTTTACATGGATATAGACTCCAGGTTATATTTCTACAAGATGTGTTATACCAATTAGAATCCTTATAACCCATCTTGTGGTAGAAGTTGAACAATCATTTATTTTCCACCCTTAAAAACATCATGCTTTGTCAGGATGTCCTCATGCATATCATATGAACTCTTACATAATTATTATTGATTTTATGACCCATTCACATACAATACTCAACATTTACTTAATTTTAATTAATATAAAAATAATAATTATTTCATTTCACTAAATAATGAAAACAAAGTAGTCTTCTAATATTATATACAAAACATGCACTATGTAAGTTTTAATATACCTCAATTGGGTGCATATATTTATATTAACAAAATTCACTATTGGAAAACAACATGTGAATAATCAGGAATCATGATTCAAGACTCAATTATCCATGACACATCCATTTTTTTACTAATTTAACCATAGAATAATTATGATTTTCTATTCATTATAATATTTGTTCCTCCCATTTCAGAATTTTTATTTAAAAAATTTCTAGTTCATGACCATTTCCATCTTACTGTTACTCGTTAAGTTATTAACCATTCACTAATTTGGAATTAACTAACCTATAATTTTTTTTCCTTATGTTCAATTTATCTTTTATGTATTACTTTAATATAACAATCTTTTATGAAACTAAAATCAACTTTCAGAAATAAGGTATCAATATTCGTGCCTCTCATGGTTGTATGAAAAAAAATTTATAGGAAGACAAATATAATAGTTAAGGGATAGATAAATAAATTATAACTAAAATAGACTAAGAATAAGTGAAACATATTTAAACATTAATATAATATATCTAACAATTACACACAATTATATACATTAATATTCACCACTCCTATAATAGTACATTAAAACTAAACAATTTATTTAGGACTATCATTTGTATAATTTTCCTCAAGTTCATCTGTATTGGAAAAATGATCGAGGGTTATTATTTTATTCTAATAATTCTCTTTGAAAATAATAAAAAAATAATTTAATGTTTTTAGTTCTCTAATGAATTATTGGATTCGTAGATAATTTATATATGTCTTCATTGTCACGCAAACTTTGTGTAGGCTTCCATATAGGATAATGTATCCCTTATATCATTTTTATGTACAAATAATTTTTTTATTCACTTGATCCATATAATGATACATCGATTATACACTAGATATAGAGACAATTGTTTTCTTATTTCTTTCAACATGATACAGTATTACTTCTGATAAAAATCACAAAAAAATGGATGTGAATTTACTATACAAGATACATTCTATTTAGCCATCATGAAAAAATCATCAATATACTTTTGATTATGATCAAAATAGTGTAATCCCTTGATATATCTATCAATGGAAGGAACAACATCAATATTTACTACACAAATGATTAAAAATATAATGATATTTTTTTCTTTTTGGCCATTCTTAAATATGTCACAACTATGTAGAAGCAGCCAAAGAAAGCTCATTATGACTACTTATGTGCATATAATGATCATTGAAGTTGGAATACCTTAAAGGATCCCCTTGAATGAAAAAATACCAAAGCTTATTTTATATATACTTACACACAAAGGGTGTCGTGAAGGAAGACATTTTTTACATTTAGTTGATATAGTAGTAAATGATGAGTTATTACAAGAAATACAAGAAGGTATATTGATGTTATCTTATCCACAAGATATAAATTATCAATGTATCTAATTCCATTTGTTTGAGAATATGAATTCGTGATAAGTAGAGGCTTCTGGTGATTTAGTGAACTGTCTACATTAACATGAACAATATAGTTCTGTTATTAGTCAACAAAGCTACCCAACCTAGGGGAGTGAGATAAGATCCCATGTATGACTATACTATTAACTATTAAAATCATCCTGAATAGAAAATAAATTCCATAGATGAAGTTTATCCTAACAATTGTACGTTTGGGTGAAATCTCAGTAAGGGTTCCAATAAATAGGGTTTAATCCATATATAATCCTTAATAATAATTGGAATAAATTGTGAAATTATGATATGAGCCTATACCTATATGATGTAAGATATGTAAATTATCAGGTCGAGGGACTGGTGTGGATAATACATCATGTGTTTATATAGAATAAGGGATTATGTGGAATGGTAATTCTTGGAAATCTAGTGTCAATGTGTCTAAATAAAGACCCAAATCCACAGAATGAAGAAATGGGGGTGGGTATATGTTAGAGAATATAGATGTTATACCTGATGACCAAGAAAGGAAGAAAACATGAAGTGTTTCTGGATGGAAAAATAGGTGTAAAAACACCAGATGAAGCCACAAATTGACTTTATCCAAGGTAGAAATAGGGATACCATCTTTGGGTGTGAGATTAATGAAGGATGAGGAACTTTAGATATTGAGAATCCAATTTATAAAAAGAGGTTTCACTCCTTAAAGAACTGACTGTGGAAGATTATTAACGAGATATGTTCCAGTAAAGCTTTTATCTCCTCAAAACATGGTAGGAACCATCCTCATAATGATAAGGGTCTAAGATATTTCTAATAAAACTTAATTCATTAATTTGAAAACACTTTTTTGTTATGCGGTGTTAGGGAAGAATCCCATATTAATAGTTTCATGATAATTAAGAAAAAATGAAAATATTTAAATAGATATTTATGAAATTTATCAAAATTATTGGATTTAATTGTAGTTAAAAACTAGATTTTTATATTATGTTAAAATGATTGAATAATGGAAAATATTGTAGAAATTTTTTTAATTTGTAAATCTGACTCATACATGAAATATCATTAATTAAAGTAAAAAAAAATAATGACCTAGATTTCATGGAATGGGTATAGTTCCCCATATATCCCAATGGACTAAATGACGCTCGAACGAGGCCATCAAGGTAACATGGTGGAATAAGTGATGCTTTGTGTAGTTGAATGACTCACAGTCAAAAAGAGAAACAAGACCCAACTCAGGATTAACTATCTAAAGAATAGGTGTGGGAGGTTGGATATATTGACACTGTAACAATAATATTGGAGTGGAAAGTGTATAACATGCAAGTGAAAACTACTAATGACATAAATCATTAAAATATCATGAAAAAAATAGTAGTATGAGATAGATTTAATGAAACTGAATATAATAAGACCTCTTATTAATTGATAATAAATTTGATGATTAGAATGGAATAAGTGCCATTAAGGAGATAATAAATGTTTATATAACAATAAATCTATTGTAACCTATATTCATTATTGAGGATTCTTCAGAAATAGTAATATACCAACTAATTTAAGTATGATTGATATATTAGAAAAAAATTGAATTCTCATTGTTATTTTTGGATTCACTATAACCAAATTTTTAGATAGTGAATTATTGGTAGAGATAAGATAAAGTGTTTCTTCCATGAATTATAATCATTTAAACG
Organism: Viscum album; assembly: GCA_963277665.1. NCBI lineage: Eukaryota > Viridiplantae > Streptophyta > Magnoliopsida > Santalales > Viscaceae > Viscum > Viscum album. Next base: position 761,492,398 of record OY728147.1, read on the forward strand.
ATACAAACTTGATTTGATATTGTATGAGATAATACTGACTAGAAATATCATGTGTCTCCCAAATTTTATGTGGTTGCATAAATTATAGGAGAGTAAAATCTGAAAATGAGAGTTTTGGGGGGACCATGGATCCATTTTCATGAAAATGAAGCTTCCATAATGTATCAATTGTGTATAATTGAGTACATTGATTTTTTGGTTGGGGATATCCATGTCCACCAGATTATCAACAATCATGAGTGGTGACATAATAAACCATTAAATCACAATTAAAAGGGTCATTGGTTGCTAGATGTGGAAGAAAACTGGTATGCATTAGATGATTATAAACTACTCATAAATGTAATGTAATCGGGTGTTTTATCGTCTTTTTCATAATCAGTGAGAATATTGAACTAAGACCATGGAATAGAGAGAATAAAAATTTTCGATCACAATGCAACCAAGACTCCTTATGATTTGATGGAATTCACTATAAATAATTTATTTCATCATGAAATAATTTCCACTCATTATAATATGGTGGAATTAAAAAACAACCCTTCTAGATATAAAAGAACTTTGAAACCAATTATAAATAAATTAAATACTTTTTGTCTCAAAAAAAAATTAATAATAAAGAGTCACATAATTCCTTTCCAATATTGAAATTATTATAAATATGATTCATTGATCTATGAAATTATCTAAAATGGAAAAAAATATTTTCATCCTTCTATTAATATTATATAAAAGTTGCATCATTAGGATCTGTAGGAGATGAAATAATATTATTGTAATATCTCATCCCTTTGAGTATGATAGTAATAATATTATTAAACATAATTAAATTGGTGGAGTGGGGATACTCATCTACCAATCAGATTAAAATGGTTATCTTGTAGAAAAGGGATAATGAAGAGTCATGTTTCAAATCCTAAAAACATAAATTAATCATGATTGATTAATCCCAAACAAAATGGTTAGAACAAGGTATGAAAATCCAACATAAGTTACATAGTTCATTGAAACAGCTGATGAAAAATGGTTAGTGTATATGTGGAAGATAAATATAGATATAAGTGATGTATAGGTGTAAAATAGGTTTAGAAAATGGATGGGTGCACTAAGTAACTATGGTAGAGAAGTTTCATGTAGATTTCATGATGCATAATTATTTGGGGTGTTTGATAGCATTGACATGTTGGCTACACAAGGAATATGAAAATTTTATCATACAATTATATCATTTGGGATTATCAAACATACATTAATATGGATATAATGAGTGGTGGATATGATAGTAAAAGTTTATGGAATTGAATGGATCCATAAGAGAAAGGTTGAAACCCTAGGTCCAAACTAAATTTTTAGAAAAAGATAAGGCCCTATTTGATACCATGTATAAATTAGTTATCATAATTTAGATGTAATATCCTAAAATTTTATAATTATAATAAAACCCTTTTGATAATAATTTATTTATAAATTAATTTTAAAATTAATTTTTTTTCACTAAAAACACATAAAAATGATATACAAACCATGATTACGGGTCAAATCATTATTAACACCTCAGAATATTCTATTAAATATTTTTTGAGTGAGGAATTGAGATAACATAGGATTATTGGGCCCATTTTTCCCCAATTCTAATAGAATAAAAATATTAAATATATCATATCACGTGCACACTATTTTGACAAAATAATGAAATAACTCTTGAATGGTGTCTCGTATATGAAATCTATGACCACAGTTAGGTCTAGGATGTTAAGTTTACCATTGAAGTGATATAACTTTTTTCACATTGGGTTTCTCATAACATCACACATGAGGTTAATTTATTTAATATTTTTATTATAAACTTTTAAAAAAATTGATGTTTCTCTCAAATAGTGTATCATATAAGAAATCAGAGAACATCATTTTGTCTAGAATAAGAGGCTTACCCTAGGCATGACAAAACCATTGTGTGAGTCGAGTGTCTGGTTAGATCATACATAAGGATAAGTTATTTAATATTATTGTTATATAATTTTATTTTTTTTATTTTTATTAAATTAATTTTTCTTTTCCCATCCATGATGGTGTTGTAACCTCCATTTTTTTACATATATGATTCAAAACCTTTAAAAACACTCTTTTTTGAATGATTATGGATTTCAACATTTTAATGGGGTTTAATTAATTAATAAAACCAAAATTAATTTTCACTTTAATATCATATTAAATTAGGGTATTTATTTTGATGGTATAGGAATGTCTGACATGAATGTGGTTGTGTTCATATACCTGATTTATCCCCAAAATTATTCGATCTCATTGAATTTGAACAATCCATAAACTCTATAAGAGTGACTAGTGAAGCACCCATCAATTCCTTTTCTATGATCCTGGCACATGGAGGTTCTTGTTCACCCTAGTGTTCCACTCTTTGTGAAGAAGGTAACCATTTTTTATTTTTATTTTCTTAACCCATTTTTCATTTATAATAAAAATTATTGATAAAATGGTTGAATAATAAAATAATATATCCTATTATTTATCAATGCATTACTCCCCAATATTATCAATTGATAATTTTTAAAAAATATATCAAATGATAATTGTGAGATTATCAAATATAAATTATTAAAAATTTATCAAAGAATAATTATTTAAAATAATGGAATGATAATTATGAATAATTATCAGTTGATAATTTCATCAAATTATCAAAATATAATTATATGTGTTATAGAATGATAATTTAATAAAATTATCCACAGGTAATTATAAAAAAGATAACTACATTGAATTATCTAGGGATAATTTATCATGAACTATCAAATGAAAATTACATGAATTATGGAAAATAATCATCAATAATTATAAAAGGATAATTTAATTAAATTACCAATTTATAATTTTATATATAAAAAAGATAATTTGTAAGTAAAATTATAATAAGATAATTATTAAAATTATGTAAGGATAATTATAATGGAATTATCATGTGATAAGGATGTCAAATTATCAGAGTATAATTATTCCATTGTTAAGGATAATTGTATGGTTTTATTGAAGAAAAATAATATAGAATATAATATGTACTATCAAATTAATTTAAATATATAATTTCTTGAATTTGGACTTATAATGAATCTTGAGGTGAATATTACTAGCGCATTCATTGACCTAAATGATAACTTTGAAATTATCTATGAGAGAGAATGTACTATGAAAATATATATTATATTTCTTCTTGAAATAAAATAGCTAGTTTTGGTTCTATGAACCCTTGATATGACTTGATCATTTAAGTGTTAGAAACTACAATAATAAGTCATATGAGAAGGTTTTATTAACTATTGATGTTTCCATAGTCGTTATCAAGCCACATAGGGTGGGTTGTTCTTGTCATTGATGTCGACAACATTATAGTATTAAGTTCATTACTCTCTTGGGATCTTGTTTAAACATGTTTATATTAAATTAGTGTTGTATTGGTATAGCTTATGACCATGCTTGATGCAATCAAATGTGTGTGTGTGTAAACCGAGAGGCCTTAATTCTAGAGTATCTTATTTCTATGCTATATTATAATCACATGTTGTTCTGTATTGATAATTTATTTCTAATGATGATATATTATGCATACCCTTGGATGTGTGATACCATTTCTTTATAGGTTGTGTTTTGGAAATTGAGATATGCGGGTCATTGTGTGATGTGAATCCCCTAAAGGGATTGTGTGTTAGGCTTATCATGATGATGATGATGGAACTGAGTACAGGGTGTGGGGGATGGTGGCCCGAGGACCTAACATGTGGTCATGAGTTAGGGGAATGATATCTTAGATGCCTAACTTGGGGGGAACTCTACCCTCAGGGCCTAACCTGAGGAATCAATGGGGTGTGAAAGCCTATGGGCATGACCTGAGGGGTATGAAGTCCTTGTATCCTGACCCATTAAAGAGTTATGATATGATGAACATGGATCATGATCTGACTTGACTTGAAATTTCAATGAGATTTATTTCAAACTTTGTACTAGTCAATTATTATTATGATATACAATTACTATCCTTTTGGTATGGATCCAAAGAAGGAATAGATGGGGGTCTGTAGAAGCTAGTTTAGCACATGACCACTCGGTTTTGGATTATATGTTTAAATCATATGAATTTATTTAAATTATATAAAACACTAGTTATACATGAGAACATTAGGTTATGGGGCGATTGGTGGTGTCCTAATGAGTCTTTTACCCACACCATACTTGGGCATTTCAGTGTGCTTATATATTTCATGAAGGATCTAATGAAGGGAAAGGGCCCATATGGTTGATGGTTGAGAAGAGGATCAAGAGTAGTGGAGAACCAATATGGACTTTGAAGGACCCTCATACTGTGTTTTATAAATTTATTTCATTCCATTTTTTACTACACATTATTTCCGCATTGTGAGTTGTTTTATTTATATGATATCTATGTGATTTATTTAGTTTTTTCATGTTTAACCTGTTTATTGGTTATATTGGTTGTTGTGTATTATTGATCAAATGACATAAAATTTAGGGTATAATATCCACACTTATAGACTCAGAACCTCATTGATAGTTTTTATCATTTTGTGTATATGGAGGTGTGCATGAGGTCATGTGGCCTTATGGCTCGGTCCTGATGGTTAGGGCTAGGATGATCCAAAATAGTATTAATGAACATAGATTCACTAATGTATTTCTTTTATTTTATTGGATTAGGAAGTGGTAGATAAAATATAGGACAATTGGGACTTGATATGGAGAACTATATCAGTTTTTTTCTAACATTGTATAGCAGATCTCTGAGTTTCCATAAACTGGGAGAAATTTTGTTTGCTATTACCATTGATTAAATTCACTTTGGGGGAATTTAATGATATAACTATGTGATTTATGATATTTTGATCCATTGATGCATAAAAACTAGGAACTTAGGTTCACATTCCATATATATACCTATTATTTTGAAACATAATAGATCATTAATTAAATTCATTGAATTGCGAAATATGTTTGGGATAGTTTCTCTTTTTGTGATATATATTTGTTCAAATTATATCATGATATATATTTATTGGAATTAATTATTTATACTGGACATGCTGTTATGTTAATATATATATAATGACTATGACTAATGTTTAGGGACATAGAATAGGGTTACATATAGGGGTTTATACCTTGGGATAATGGTTGAATCCTAGATAAACATTGTGTGGTGACATAGACTTATTAAGGTCTATCCAAAGAACTTTATTTTATATGAAGTGTTTCTTTAAAATTGAAAAAACATGCCTGCATAAAATAATCATATAGGGATACTTAATAATAACGCTAGAATACTTCTATATGGGAGGATGTCTATACATTTCTACAAGACATATAGGAGGATGTATTTTTGCATTCTCTCACACCTAATATATGTTTTATGAAGTAGGATGACTTTATATGTATTTATTTATCTTAATTCATATCTAAATAATTATATTTTAGAAATATAATAAAATGTTCCATGACATCAAATCTAGTATTCTTCATCCTTATAGGGAACCATAGGGCCTCATGATGTAAAAGAATGGGTTCAAATTATTATAAGATTTTTGACCTAGTATATAATCTGAAGGAATTGATATATAAGATGATATTGTGCTAATTATAGGTGCACATAGAAATTTGATACAACTATATCTTTTGGAGAGAACGAATAAGAGGAAGATCAAGGTTCAATTTGATTACTTGGAGTGGAAGAGTTTTAACAAGTTGAGTACTTCACTATGGAGTACGCATGTGTTGTTCGCTAAGAAGGAGAATGATGGCCTTAAACTTTGCATTGATCAATGTAAGATGAACCAAGTTATGGTGAAAAATTAAATACAGATTACCCAGGACTGATGATCTATTTAATTAGTAATGGGTATCTGGTGGCTCTCTAAGATTGAGCTTATATTGTGTTATCACCAGTTGTGAGTTAGAAAGAAGGATATTTTTATGAAAATGTTTCAGAGATGGAATTGGAATTACAAGTATATGTTGATTTTTTTCTGAGTAATAGACATAATAAAAGTGTTCATGTATCTCATGAAAAAGATATTCCACCATTAATTTGAATTTTTTTCATGGTTTCCTTTGATGAAACCCTCATCTACTCATAGATAACATAGAAACATGCTAGGAACTTAGAGATAGCCTTCAGTACACTTCGAGCATAATGAAATTACAATAAACTATAAAAGCTAAACTATTGGATATGGTAGGTGTGATTATAGGGGCATGTGTTTTTTGATACATCAATATCTATAGACCTAGAGAATGTGGGGGAAGTGATGTCATAGACATGTCCCTGGAACATGTTTGTGATTATTATGTTTCAGTGCCTAGAAGGATATTTACAAATTTTTATCTAGTATTTCAAGCAACTATTAATCAAAATGACAGTACTAAAGAAAAAGGGACTTAAATTGTAGTGGTAAAAAAAATTGTGAATAATATTTCGAATATCTTAAGGGAAGGTTGATGATAGCTCTATTAATGACACTCCCTAAGCATGGGATTAGTTATTTAGTGTACTGTGATGCATTTGGAATTGGTATAGAAGTGATAACAATGTATATAAAGAGATAGAGGGCAGTAGCCTATGGGTTTATTCAGTTGTGACCCCACTAGAAGAACTACCCTACAAAGAATCTAGAGGGTGAAGTCATGGTTTATACTCTGAATTTTTTGTGATTCTACCTATTCAGCTAGAGATTTATTATTTTTATGAACTATAAGAACATTTTCTACATATTTACAAAGGGGGACCAAAATATAATATATAGGTGCTGAGTATATTATATACAAATGTTCAAATTTTAGATTGTGTATTCACCTATGAAGGGAAATGTCATTGTAGATGCTCTTAGATATAAGACACAGGTTGAGCCAAATATTGGTGAGAGGCCTTTAGAGAAGTAGTGGATCTTGATGATCCTTTTGGATGACTAGATTTTGGATGCTTCATATGATCTAGGATATGTTACTTTTACCCCTATGGTAATCAAGACCTCACATTTGGATTTGGTAAAGACAAGTCAGGAGTTAAACCTAGAGTTTTCTATGAGGATGGAACATCTAACTGAATGTGACCTAATAATAAAGTGATCCTTGAGAAATAAATATGTGATCATGGTTCACGCATGGATAATACTCACTTATTTTACCATAGAGGATCTAACAAGATATTACTATAAAATTATATGGATTATAAATCTTGGTGGGACCATGATATGTAATGAATTCAGATGCTATATGTGGTGGCTGAGGATGAAGAGGGATATTTCTAGTTTCATCTCTAGATGCCTTAACTATCAAAGGGATAAGGCTGAGAACCAATGACTATGTTGTTTTCATCATCCACATCAAATACCAATGTTAAATAAATGACATTATGAATGAATTTGTGATGAGGTTATCCATGACACCTAGGATTTGAGATAGTGTTTGGGTTATTGTTGATTGACTAACTAAGATCGCATACATCTTACAGATTATATAGACTCACTCAGTGAATGAGTTTGGAAAGGACTACATCTGTGAGATCAAATTTATACATTGAGTTACCATAAGAATTGTTTGAAATAGAGACACATTTTTTAAGTTGATTTTTGGAAGGTGTTGATGAAATCCTTAGGGAAACTGCTAATATTGAGCATGATATACCATCCCTTGAAAAACAAATAGTCATAGTGGACTATTCATATATCAGAGGACGTGATTCAATCTTGAATTATGGAATTTCATGGAATGTGGGATGATCACCTAGACTTGGTTGAGTTTTCATATAAAAAAAATTAATATAATTTTATTTAGATGAAACCTTACCATGTACTTTACAAGAGTCCATGTCTTTCACCACTCTATTAGAATGAGGTAGGTGAGCCAGTAGTTGTTAGACCTGTCATGGTTTAGGATAACTCTAATATAGTTAATTTCATTCAAAAAAATTTGATCACTGATTAGAGAAGGTAGAGATCTTATGTAAACAAAAGGAGTAAACCTTTAGAGTTCACTATGGGTGACTATGTTTTCTTGAGAGAGACTCCTTAGTTAGGGATCCGACATTTGAGGAAGAAAATAAAACTGGCAATTTGGTTTTTTTATCCTTCATGATCACCTAATTGGTTGGGATAGTGGCATATTGTTTGGGCGTTCTTTCTCATGAAGTAGGTATGCATGATGTGTTTCATATGTTATAACTATGGAGGTACAAGTTTTATCCTACACATGTCATTTATAGTGGGGATGTTGATCTAGAGAAAGAAACAAACTATGAGGAGCATCTTGTGACGATTATAAACTATAGTCATAAAGTCTTATGTGGTATGATGATATCACTAGTTTAGATTCAGTGGCTGCATGAACGAATCCAAGAAGATGTGTGGGAGTGTAAGTTTGATGTTTGAGCATAGTGGAAAAAGTTGTTTCAGAAAGACCACTATAGTTAATTCTTTGAGATGTGAAGTTTATAGATGTGGAGAATTATAATATCACGTTTTTTTAATGATAATAAAACTTTTTTTATAATAATTTACGAGTAATTTTATTTGAAAATAACAATTTTCAATAAAAATTACAAAATAAAAAATTTAAAGGACTTACATAATTGTAAAATCCTTTTTATCACCATAGATAATTCTAGGAAATATTTTTTTAGAGAAGAACTGAGTTATAATGGGATTCTAAGGCCCCTAGAGCCTTAGTGCTGATAGAATATAAATATTAATTATATTATATCATGAAAATAGTATATTTAAAAATAATGGGAACCACTCTTGAATGGTATATCATATAGGAAATATGAGACCTTCGTTTGTCTTGAGATTCATTTTTTACATTAGGTATGAAATGACATTTGTGTTCGTCGAGTTTTTGGTAACATCAAAAGGAAGGGTAATTTATTTAATATTTTTACTATAAATTTTGTAATAAAATTTTTTGTATCTACTGAACATTGTATTTTATGAGACATAAGAGACAACTGTTAGGTCAATAATTCATGGTTTACACTAAGAATGACATAAACTTTGTGTGTGTCATGCATCTTATTAGATTTCATGCAAGGATAAGATGTTTTATAATTTATTATTATTACATTATTATTAAATTATTTTCATTCGCTCTCATTCCATGATGGTTTTGTAACCTATGTTTTTTTGTGTTTCCATGAAAAAAAACATTACAATCATTTTTTGTTGAGTATGGATTATAACACCATAAAGGGGCATAATTGAGGACTCTGTAATGAATTTTAAGTTGAATCATTTATTAAATCAGGCTACTAATTTTGTGGGTTTTGGAACATTGAATATGTATTTAGTTTTGTTAATATAGCTAAATATGTCCCACTTTTGGTTTTTCTCATTTAATCCATATGGTCATGAAGCTCCTTGTGCAAGATAAAAAGACCCCATTTATTCCTTTTTTATGATCCAGGCATGCAGATCCCATGGATAGTGATAAAGGTGAGATTTTTTATTTCTTTTATTATTTTATTATTCTTATCCCATTTTTTCATTATTATAAAAAATTCATAAAAATTTTGAATAATAAATTAATAAATCCAATTATTTTTCAACGTGTAATTCCATAACATTTTCAAATAAAAATTACAAAAAATTAAAATATGAATTGTGAGATTATAAAAGGATAGATTATTAAAAACATAACAATGAATAATTCTGTAATATTATCAAATGATAATTATGAAGAATTATCAAATGATTGTTTCATAAAATTATTAAAAGATAATTGTAAGGATTATAGATTGACAATTTAATAAAATTATCCGATTATAATTATAAAATTCATAATAGCATTGAATTGTCAGAAGATAATTTATCAATAACTATCAATGAAAAATTATGTGAATTATCAAAAATAATTATGAAGTATTTTTATAGGATAGTTGAATCAAATTATAAAATGATAATTTAATTGTTGAGAAATGATGATTTTTAAAGAAATTATTAGAATATAATTATACAAATTATCTAAGTATCAATATAATGGAATTATATTGTTACTAGGATATCAAATTATTAAAGGATAATTATGCAATTTTCAAGGATAATATATAGTTTTTTATATAATTGTTATATGGAATAGATCACATGTTCTTAAATTTATTTATAGATATAAATTGTCAAATGTTGATTTTTAATTTTTCTCAAGGAGAATATTGTAACACATGCTCTAGTATAAATGATAACATAAGAATTATCCAAGATAGAGAAAGTATTATCACATGTGATATTTTATTTATTCTTAAAATAAAATAGCTAGTTTTAGTCCTTAGAACCCTTAGTGTACCTGGAGAGTTGATGTACTGAAAACTATGATAATAAGGCCCATGAGGAGCTGTTATTGATTGTTGATATTTGCTCTCTAGATTTTGAACTACGTAGGTTGGTTTGGTCTTGTATTTGATGATGATGACATTGAGTTAGGAAGTTCTTTATTCACCTGAGATATCATTTACACATGTTTAAATTACCTTATTTTTGTATTGGCATAGCTGATGACCTCACTTGATTGTGATTGCATGTGGTTGTGTGTGTAAATCAGGAGACCTAATCTAATATATGATTCCATGAGTATTTCTAGAGTAGAATTTTTCCTTGTTCGAGTATGATCACATGTTGTTTTGTATAGAAACTGTATTTCTAAAATGGATATATTATAAACACCTTGTATAGATACCATGTGATATGTGATACCATTTTCTAGTAGGTTGTGTTTTGGTACTTGAGACAGGTGGGTCATCATGTTAATTGCATCTCTCAGAGGGAAACTATGTGTAGATCATGATAATAAAGATAATGAACCTACAAAAAGGATGTTGGGAATGATTTCCTTAGGGCCTTACTTGATGTGGAATATTGGGGGAATAATGTCCTAGGGCCCTAATTTGAGGGTAATGATGTAATATCTTCCAATTAGAAACTCTCTCAAATGGAAAAACTCAGCTTGTTATGGGACCTCAAGTTCACCCCCCCCCCCCCCCTACACTAGAAGTTGTAGACTATAAATGGGGGTGTAAAGTTCATAGTCGGGAGAATATACCCCATGGTATAAAATTAGAATAAATTGGAAATAAATAATATAAATAGATATCACAGTAATGAAAAATTGTAGAAACAATACAATAAACAACTGGAAGATAAAATAAGATCCTATAATCAAAATAATAAATAATCATGTAATGTCAGGATGTAATGAATATATTGTCAAACTGAAGTAATATAAATAAAATTCAATTTTGAAAAAAAAATAAACTTGGAGATTCTGGTCCTGAACCCCATTTCTGTCTTGAATCCAATATCCAACCCATCAAGAATGTAATAGTTAGTAACATGGTCCCTTTTCCATGTCCAAAATTTCATCCCTATAATTTTTTCGGGTACCAAACAATGACTCAAATTGGTTGTGAATAAAACTTTGTAGGTCAACACCACCACAACTAAATAATATTATTATGATAATAATTCCACATAGTAATGTGATAGACATTTTTATTAATTAATCAATTAATAAAATACAAAAAACAACCTACTTTGAAACCAAGCTGGAATATCTCTGAGAATGTAGCACCACCATGCCAACCCTAACCACAATCCATGGTATGATCACATTACTTGGAAAATACCTCTATATAAAAAATTCAGCATATGGGCCAAGCCCAATAAAAAGGAATTTTAGTATACTAATATAATCCTACTATATAAGAATTTCAGTATAACTAGGTAGAGTCTATTATATAAGCATTACATCATAAACAAACAAAACCCTCTATATAATAATTTCATCATAACTAAGTTAAGACCTTTGTATAATCCTTTCATCATAACAGATCAAAAAACAAAATAGCACTAATAACACATCATAATTTCCCAAACGACAATGGTTAATTTTTCTAATTACCATTTATCATTCAATTACTCATTCTTTCATTAAATCATATATTAAATTGTCACCATGACAAATCTGCATATCAATTTTTCATCAAATGACCACAAATCATTCTATAATACATTAAGCCATTTTCCAAGGTAAATATATTATAAGTAATCTCCAAAGATTTCATTTCATATTAAATATACATTAATTCATTAAGAAGTTCATTATTATTAAAGGTAGGATCTCCCTACCAGTGTCCACAAGCCAGGATTCAACACCATTAGATCCAAAGGGATCCAAGGTGAAATATTCCTAGATATTATCACTAATCATTAATAAATAAATTAATGTACACATTATTCTGGTAAAATTACACAATATTTAATGTACATAAACTATTATAAAAAAACATAACATTTATTTTATACCACCTACATTTATTTTTAAATCAAGAAAATACTTAAAATTTGAAACACCAATAAGAACTAAGACACATAATATCCCAGATAAACCATATCACGCAATATCAAGATAAAAATCTATTTCAATATAATTTATGTGATTATAACATGAAAATGAGAAATGAGAGGAATATTGGGGAAAACCAAAGTGAAACCACTCACCAGATATTGATCACTTGATAATGATTTTTGGAAGAAAATAAAACACTCTATGATTATATAGAAATCACCTAGGGATTGAGATAGAAGTTATGCATGTGAATGATGAATGAATCGTATGATCATCATTTATTTAAAATAACTAATCTTATGAAATAAACACTGTGTAATCATTTCACATCATATATTTTCCAAATTACATGTTACAACGAAATAGACGTCACCTTAGGTAAAAATAACCCTGATTGAATATTTAATGATGTGAACAAGTTTTATGTCATGTATTCATATCAAAACATGAAAAAGATTCATGAAGTCATCCTAGAGACATTTACACATCATGTAACATATACAAGACCTATAAATTTCCTGAAGACATCTTTAATCCCAATCACTACAAAAGATCCTAAACCCCCTTCGATGCCTCAAAAACTCATGGAGAATCTTCATAGTCCTTTTCAATACATTTAACTAGACTCCATTGATTGAAATAAACATAAAACCATGAACCTTATTTCATTTTACCTGGTAAATTTTCTTCATACTCAAAAGTAACCTAACCACCAATGATCAAATAAGAAGAAAAACTGAAAAGAAATAGGTTCAATGAAAAACTAAAATATGGGTGTATTAAGAAAAATATGGTATATTTCATCCTACCGAACATATAATAGCTTATCCCTGAGCTACTCCTAACATCACTGTGGGATCTCAATGAAAACTTATTTCCACTATAAAAAACTATAGGACTCTCCCTCCTAGGTATCCTCTTGAAAACACCCATATTTCCCCTACACTTTAATTTGAGGTATAATTCTTCTCCACATATATTTCTCACTATGGTATACAATATATATCAGAAGATCATCAAAGGAAACATCTATAAAAGTTATAATTTCATCATCATTTACTATATGATAAGAGTTCAAATAATATCTCTAAATTTGTGACACAATAAAATGTCATGAATGGAACTATAGAACTATAGATGAGATATTTAGTATTCCATTAGACAGACACATTCCACTATCTCAAAAAGGATGACAAAACTGGGTGAAAGATTTTCCTATTTCCCGATCCAACAATAATCTAACCTAGTAGACACACGAATGAAAACACAGTAACCAAACTCAAACTCCAGTGTTCATCTTCTATGGTCATAATATGATTTCTTCCTACTCTATGTAGCGTCCTAACCAAGTTTTCCACCCAAACAGTGCTCTGTGCCAATTTTCTATAAGGCCTTAGGTGTGACTCTCCACAAGACAATGGTTTCTAACTAACAATGAGGGTCTAATGAGGTTATAGTGGGAATATTATACCCTTAGGTGGGGATAATAATAGTGGTCCGTGAACATATATATATATAAGGACCATAGCCTAGTGGAAATAAGAAAATAAAACATAGAAAAAATGCAATAGGAAGAAGTATTATTAATAAATAAGTATTAAGGTATAAAATGATTGTTGATAGAACATTATATAATAGGTCCTACAACAAATAGAAAATAAGATTCACCTATAACTATCCTCATGAATTAATATATATTATAATCATAAGATAAAAATAAACTTTAACTCAATGTAAGAACCACCATGGTCCCTTTACATTCATCCATTTAAAAAGGTACCTCTATGGTCAATAAGGTCAAGCTCCCGAGCATGATCCCTTACCAAATCTAAAAGACATAAGGTCTACATGCATTACAAGGGGCCCGTGTAGAGTTTTAGTATTATGTCAGTAGGCCACCACTAGCTTTTTCATGTATTAAATCCCTAATTATTCAGGTTTATACAAAATATAAATAAAATGATAAATCACGCACATTTAATACTTTACCTACTCCACTTATTCTCAACATCCACAAGTGAGCATTGTACCTTATTCAACCAACACCAAATTATCTTTGATATCGTGCCCCCAATTATATATACAACATAAAACATATGTATCCATATATATATTAGTAGTTTCAAGGACCCATATATTAATAAACAAGGAATCCCCAGATAAATATCATACTAGGTGAACCCTCAATTTCCTCTAATAAAAATTTAACCATCACCACATTCCCACAACATGTGTCCATAATCCTAACAACACACCCAAACAATAAGTCCATGGTCCCTCATTCCTCCATTAAGAAATCTCCATCATCTCAACAACCCTACATCCTGAGGCATGGTGATGTACATCATACAATATATAATATATGTTGGCTCAACAACCCTATGTTCTATGACATGGTGATATCTATCCTCCCATAATCTTGGCCCATCGACATCATGTATAATGGCAAGCCTCATCCCCTAACTGATATTCTCAACCCCATCATCTGATGGTCCTTCACAATTTACATGGATTTATAGGATGAGCACCTCCAACATATCTAATGGTCAACACCATCGCCTATTTTGCATTATCTATGGAGTAATACACCCAAAATTAGTATTCAACATATCCTATAATGATTCATGTCTATGTTCACATGACTACAACAACACATCAACCAACAACAGTGAACAAGATAACCAACAGTAACTTAAGACACATCATTCAGAACCCGGTTCCCCTATGATCATTTCACTAAATCCAAATGGTCAGCATCATCTCATGTCTCAAGATCCATGTTCTCTTCATAAATAACTCACCGCCAAAACTTGATGACCATGTGGCCTCAAAATGGTAATCATCATCACCCCATGTGTCTCCGTCCATGGACTCAACATGAAGTCCATGTGACCTCACTCCAGGTGATCAACATTAGCTCAACCTTCGGGCCCTACCTATTATATTCCCATGGAACCAATAAAAAAATATACACAATTAAATGATTTAAAAAAACACATACCTAGCATATCCTTTCCATGTGAAAATAATACCTTAACCTATGTCGGAATAATTTATATAAACTAGGATGTTCACAACAACATCAAATAATGTCAATTTAATAATTTAAACGAATCAATTTCATTATAGGGGTCTCAATCAGTCAGAAACACCAATCGTATTAATGAAACATCATAATTAATATAAAATATAGGAAAATATAGGCAATAAATAATGTATACTTATAGGTTCTCACCCATCTGATATCAGCTTATTACTTGAGCTGAAATAAGAGAAATTATAATTACAGACAAATAAACTGAATATAGGAAAAAATAAGTCATAGAGATTTATTATTCAATATGGTGAGATAATAGAAGGAGATAAGTAATATAGTTGAATTCCTAATCGATATGGTTTAAATGAGATTGATGGAGATCAAATTAGATCTCATATGACGATGTTGGATAAATGATTAAGGAAGGAGGATTAGAGGGATCTCCATGCCTTAGAATGGTACAGTGTGTGGGAGGAGAAAGAAAAAATAAGGGTTCAAACATAATAGAATAAAAATATGGTCATTTTGGACTCTTTAGATAGCATCATGGTTCCCAAATGGTTTGGAAAACCGTGCGAAAATAGTGCATTGCTCACTGTCCAACGAGACAGGACCCTGGCATGGTTTTCATGCATGGTTTGAAAAACCATGTGCCAACTGTTTGGGTAACTCAAAGAAACATATAACACTATGAAATATTTAACGATAGGGGTTTTATGGTCAAATAAAATCACCTTCCTTGGAAATCAGTCTACATAATTGATGCCTCATTGTTAAACAAATCATGTGCCAACCCTGTGCCTTGGTCTACCTTCCCCAAAATAGTTTTTTTGTAGCTCGACACTCCTGAAACCCAGTCAAACAATCATGGATGTTGAATTTACATAAAACTCATCTAAAAAAAGTACTTGGGTCAAAAATATCTCAAAATAATGTTTTAGAGATCAAAAAGAACATTGTCCTTGTCACCAAAGAACAAAAATCGAATAAGTTGATGATTTCTGACCCTCTCAAAAAACCTGGATGTTACAATCCACTAAAATTAAAAAATTTCTTTCCTAATATATCAATATTTATCTAGAGATGGTATCAAACATACCCATATCATTCCATTACCCCAGTCCACTCCAATCAATTTTTCGCAATAAAATCCCTTGTTGGTGCTCCACACCTTTGGAATTACATAATAGGTCACATTCCATCCCAAAATAAGACATTATGGTAGTAAACCAACCATCATTGGACTTAAAAGTCTTACCATGATGAATTTTCATTCCTAAACCTCATCAAGTGCTCTAGTAGTTCTTGTGTCATACCTAAAACCCATAAAGTCCCACATCTCATTAGATTCCCATCTCAAACATGTTCCAAACATGACACTCACCAAAACCCCCATCTTATCAGAAGCACATAAGTCATATACCTCAAAATATTCTCAATATAATATCTCATTATATAAATAAATATATACATTCCCAAAAATATTCTTGATGCCTACAAAACTCATACAAAACCTGGATTACATCGATGCCCACAATATATCCTTGTGCATACAGACCTCATATATATATAACTCATCATAACTAATTATAACATGCTACATAGCACTAGGCTAGTTCAAAATAAAAACCATTCATAAAAATGGACATTCCAAAAATAAACAAAAACGCATTCACTCCCAATACATACCTATCACAATCGTCATATCCTTACCCTACACTATTCCTAACAGTTGAAGAAGATGGTTGTTCCTTGAATCACGAATACCCAAGGCTTTTCCCCCCTATGGAGATGCACCATCTACCATCTACATACCCAACTATCATATCCCACTATAACTTTCATGACCTCCAAGTGTATTTCAATCCCATCTACCAGCTCCTAGAACCACTCTATGTCAGACCTCAAGTCATGAGTCTTACCTAGTCTTTGACTCCCAACTATCTGAGAAGGCATCCAATAGAACCTCTCTAGATGTCCCATGTAGACACCCTCCTATCACTCCTTCAAAACCTGATCAAAATGGGTCTGAACAAGACTTGTATCACCACACTAGAATAATACTAATGAAGATACAATCCTCAGTGGTCTACCTAACTCTCTGGCGAGATGGACCAACTGAGATTCCTCAGGGACCTACTTCCTCATATGTGAAACATCATGGATAAGCTCATTTGATTCCAACAATCGGATCGATAAATATTTGTATGTTGAGTTTCCCTTGATAATCAGTTCCTAATTAAATACATTATTGAAATATGTCTTCCTGATTTTGATTACCTATACTATGATGGAATGCTATAAGAAATTCATGAAACACCATAACCAAGTGTTGTCATCACCCACCATAGGAGGTGAAATTCGCAACATGTCTATGAAATGGGAAATATAATCCATGATAGATGTATCACATTATAGAAGATTAATGTACTCATGAGATCATACCACCATCAGTGTATCTTGAAAGAAGTTCTCGATGAAAATAGACCTGAAATCCATTCAAGCTAGTTTATTGTGTTTTCCTGCCTAAACATATACATCCCACCAAAACATTTTCAGTCCTCTATGATTTTAGGTCACTAGCTTCACCCTCTAACCTGGGGTTGTATCAAGCTGATTGAATATATTCATCACTGACTCGATCCTTTTCTCTAAATCCAATGTTCCACACACACTCTATAATATTGGTTGGTGTTGTAACTATAAATCACAGGTCATGTATTCTAGAGATGTCTGATCTCCTAGATATCCCCTTTCAATACCATATATAACTCGAATTGAGATTACCCTGAGCATCTTGTCTTACCATGAGCTAAAATATGTTGTATTTTGTAGCTTTCCCACCTATATCGGAGCCTATAAATATGGACCATGATCATCCCAAACCTTTATGGCTTCATTATAACCCTCAAGGGCCTAATTTCATGCATGATCATGTGGCGCCATATCACCACCCTCCTAATCCTCCACCGGAATATGTCTATGTGGCCTCATGTTGAATACCAATCATGGTAGTCAAAATCAATAATATTATGTGTGTGTGTGTGTGTGTGTGGAATGATGTGATAGAAAGTGCATGTCACCACCCTTTCACTCCCATACCACCCCCATGTCACATGACTTCCAACCTCATGGCCCTTACCTTCCCATAGTAGAGTTAGGTATCATGTATCATTTGGAATCATGGCCCCATGCCTACCATATTAGAGTCAGGAGTCAAAATTAATCTGACCTCATGGCCCCTTTCCAACCCATAACAGGGTAATATATCACATATCATATATATATATATACATATATATATATATCAATATGGGGTAGCTAATTAGAATTACTCCAAAGGTAGTATACTGGAAAATGTTGTTTAGATTCATTGATTACACTTTAAATAATGCATGCCCTTTTTACCATCCCTCCTTACACTTTCTAGGGTCAATCCCATACATAATATATATATTGAATCACATATAAATCTCATCAATAACCACATATCGCGGTTGTGTTAGCATAATGGCACCAAAAAGTAGAAATAGAAAAAAATCTTTAGATTATTTATTGAAACTTTAGATATTATAACCTGTCTTAGCACATTCTAGGTTCCCAATGACACAAACAACATATCACACATCATTAGATCCTATGTTCCTACCATGATGAATAAATGATCCTCCATTTCTATACTAGTCCAAGGGTAAAAATACACATAACAGATAACCAACACAACCAAGTGCACCACTCTAGGGGAAATTAGTCAACTATAAAAGCACATAACAGAGCCTAATTTTCCCACCAATGGAAACATGGTCTATCCCCAATTTATGGGGAATGAGGAACCCAAACATGATAATTTCACCCAAATATGACTAAATCATAGTCTTCAGACAACCATTTCAAGTATAGTAAAAATAAAAATGAAACAAATTAGCTCAGATAACATATGTAGTTTCTTGGAAAAGTTTTCAACATGAAAAATGATATGGGAATGTTGGACACTAGGCTTTAGGAGAACCTCCCCATATGCTAAAGGGTGATGACTAGAAATGAGGGTCAAATGAGGTCAAATTTGGGAGAATATACCCTCGTGTGGTGATAATAATAGTCATTTATGTTCACATACACACACACACATAGATATATATATATAATAATAAGGGACATAACCCATTAGAAGAAATAGAAT
Organism: Viscum album; assembly: GCA_963277665.1. NCBI lineage: Eukaryota > Viridiplantae > Streptophyta > Magnoliopsida > Santalales > Viscaceae > Viscum > Viscum album. The sequence goes on from OY728147.1 coordinate 761,512,026, forward strand.
AAAACACAGCATAAGCATAATAGGAAGTAGTGGTAATAATAAAAAAAGCCCAAAATAATAAACCATTTTTGATAAAACATAGTGAAATAGTTCATGAAATAGATAGACAAGTAGGGTCACATGTGGAACACCATATAAGTACATATATAATGTATTTAGAAGCTAAAAAGAAAATATAGCTCGATGTAAGAATGTCCGTGTTCCCTTTACATTCATCCCATGAAAAAGGTACCTATATGATCACTAAGGTCTAGCTTCTGAGCCTGATACCTTACTTAATCTCAATCAAATAAATTATAAAGGTGTCTAAAGGGGCATGTGCAGGGTGTGAGTATAAACTCAGTAGAACACAATAAACGTTTTCCCATCAAATGTCCATAATTATGCTGGGGTATGCAGAATATCAATAAAATAGTAAAGAACAAAAATTTATCATTTTACCCACTCCACTTATTCTCAACAACCACAATTGAGAGTTCTACCTGATTTGGACAATGTTGTGATATATTTGATCATGTACATAACAAATATATAAATGAAATATATCATGTTTCTTCATATTTATTTTTATTGGAGAGAATCCATGGAACAATTCCCATGGCATCCCTTGATGAATATCATACAAGGTGAACCATCAGGTTCCACCTATAAAAATTTCACCAGCACCTCATGCCCTCAATAGGTGTATGATATCCTAATAGAATGGTGAAAAAATAAGTCTTAGATTCCTTAGACCTCCTCTCATAATTCCATTTCATCACAATAGACCTGCGTTCCAAGGAATGACATTTTATTCCTCCAATATATAATAATCATCACCCCAACAGCCCGAAGTCCCAAGGCACAAAAATATCTCACCTCCCAAAATATTATCCCATAAAACTCAAGTATAATGGGTAGAATTATCCCCAGACCAATGGTCTAAACACCATCACTTGATGTTCCATCATCATTCACATGGATTTCCATGGTGGACACCTTCAACATATCTGATGGTAAACACCATTGGCTAAACCACAATATCTAAAAAGGCCTCTACTCAGAACGAGTGGGAAATACAACCTAGAATGAGTCTTATTTGTGTGAACATGACCCCAATGGTTGTTCAACAAAAAATGATTAGCATAATCGCAAAAAATAACATAATACACAACCTTTGACACCTCATTCCACTACACCCATGTCACTAAATCTCAATAGTCAACACCAGTTCAAGACCTTATGACCACATCACCTCATTCAGAAAACCATGTTACCTAAACTAGGGGATCATCATCACCCCATGTGTATTGGGCCACACCCTCAGCATGACAACCAAGTCACCTCAGTTGAGGTGATCAACATCACCTTAATCCTTGGACCATGACGGTCACATTATTATGGAACCAATCAATTAATATATAAAAATAAATTAGTTTAAAAAACACACATGAAACCTATACTACCCAAAATTTAAAAATGCTTTTACCCAGATTTTCATAATTTATATGGAATATGGAATTCCCAACGACATTTCAGAACATCAATTTATAAATTTAAAAAGCATAAATTTAATTATTAGTGGTCTCACTCGATCACACACCCCAATAATATCAAATAAATCATACATAACACCTATAAAAACATAGATAATGTTAGGTAAAACATACCTTATTGTCATAGGTGATCACTCATCTAATATTATCTTACAACTCAAGCCAAAAAGTGAAAAATTAATATTCTATACAAACACCAAGAAAATGGGGAAAAAGAGATCACACTGATTTATCATTCCATATGGAAAGATAATTGAAGAATATAATCTAGTGGATTTAAGGAATTACTAATATGATTCCAATGAGACTTATGGTGGTTTAATTCAATATAAATTAAAAATTTCACTAAAATCCTAGGAAAGTAGGGGAAGAGGGGGTTCTATGGTCCTCACTATTTAAAGGGATAGGCCCCTTACATAGCTTGGCCACATGGTTTGACAAAACATGCACTAAACATCTATTTCACTCTGAGAAAGTACACCATTGTGAATAGTTTACTGAGAGGGGATTCATGATTTAATAAAACAATGTTCCTTATAAAACATGTCACAGGGTTTAGGCCCCATGATAATAAAAATAGTTCATCAATCATGCGCCTTGGTTTTCCCTCCCCCAAACTATTTATTTGGAGCCTGATTCTTCTAAAACTATTTCAAACTCTCAATAAACTTATCAGTTCATAAACCCCATATAAAAATAATTCCTTTTGTCAGAAAAAATATAAAAATAATAATCTAAAGATCAAAAAGAATGTTTCTATGATCACCATACTCAATATTTAAAATAGGATAAGGATTTCTAACCCACTCAAAAACTCAAGATGTTACACTCAGCACGGTCACCTACTTCTTTATAATCAATTAAACATGTTGAGATATCCCCTACATGAGATTAGGTTCAACCAGTGTTGTCTCACCTACCTCAAACAAAAAATGAGACGAATGAAATGGCCTTCCATGAAAAGTTTCTAAAGTTTCCATTTGGATTGATGGCTAGATTATGTTATTATATGAAAACACCATGACCTCTATAAGCTACTCCAATGAACCCAAAAAATCCAAAACACTATATTATAAAATATCCTCATGGATCTAAATAACCTATTCAGATTTTTCATTAGTCTATGGATGATTGGCCATAGTTAGAAGAACCTTCATTCCCAGATCTTTATGAAGACCCTTCCCAACCCAATACGAGAAATAAGAATCTCTATTAGAAATGATTCTCCTAGGAACACCATGTAGGTAATCTATCTCCCACATATAAAAACTTTCCATATCATAAATAGTGATGGTGTTATTGATAGAAATGAAGTTGGATTCCATCATCAGTCAATCTATGATCACACATAATTCATCTTTCTTATGATGTGTCCTAAGAATTCTTTTCCCAAAATCAAGATTGAAATCATGCCATTTCCACTGTGGAATGGGTAGAGTCTGCAATAACCCACATGAGATATGATGCTCTACTTTCACCTATTAAAAGGTAAAACATCTCACCACAAAGTCTACTAACTCATTCTTCATTCATGGGCACCATTACTATTAATGTATATCAGGATACATCATTGTCATACCCTAATGTAACACCCACCTCAAGTCATGAAACTCTCTCATTAATTACTCACATAACCCCATAGTAACACATAATTGGTCACAGAATAGAATATGATTTATCACTTCCAATAAAATATTCTAATGGTGTATCCTTACCATATAGGTTTTCTCTCATAACTAATCACTATGGATTAGATAAATTCTTTATCTTCATCTTTCCAGAAAGCATATGTATGATAGATTTCAAAGCCATAGATACTCATTCCTGAGTCTCCTAGGCATTTATATACATGTCTACAATGATTTTTATCATTCATCACTCATTGCAAGACTTTCCCACTTACTATGTCTGTGTCTTCCTAATCATGGAAATAAAAACTGTGTTTCCCTAAGCCTGTGTAAAATCTAACTCAATATCAATATACTATAGATACTTGACCCACCTTCTTCGCTTAAGGTTTAGTCCATGATGAGAAAAGATGTACCTAAGTCTCTTGTTGTAACACCCCAATATTTCATAGTATGTTATCTCTTTAAATTAATTCAATAGATTGCACCACAAACAACACTGAATTCGAGCGCATGACGACTTACCAAACCAGTCGTTCAAAAAATATTTACAAATAGTATTAGTTGGATTTTGAATTTTTATACTCCATATAATTTTAACTTTTGTATTATGTGTTTCTTAGACATATTATAAGAATAAATTAAATTTTTTAGAAAAAAAAAATGTATTTTCCAAAAAAATGCAATTTTACCACCTTTTAATAGAGAACCCTTTTTAAATCCAACATTTTAGGATTTTACATATTCAATTTGACAAAATTAAATTCTTATTTAGAATAGGGAAATCAAAATTTACTTTTGATGAAATTTTGGTATTTTTCTAATAATGTTCATTTTTTACGAATAGTGAGAAATACTATATTTTAATCAAAACTGCCTTTTAATATAATTTATTTATATGGTTATATTATCCTTTGTATTGGTTTTTAAGTGTAATTAGATTATATTTTTACCATTTAATCCAATTTTGGTCATTGAAAGTAATTTCACTTTGAAATTGAACATAAACAAGTGTCAATCTTTTGATAGTTAATATTTCTTAAAAACACGCTTTTTGTTTTGACAACGGGAATTAATTTTAAATTAATTATACAAATTCTATGTTTTGAATTTGGTAAAATAGACATAATTTTTGAATTAGGAATATCAAATATAGCTTATACTGAATTTTTGGTATTTTTCTGAAAAACGTCAATTTTTGATGAATAGTGAAACCACTAAGTAGTAGTTAAAAATCTGACTTTTTCATTTAAATGAAATTTTACCACTTCTCTGAATTAAAATTCAAAAATATGACATGCATGATTATTATTATTAAGTAAAATTTTGTTCAATAAAATGAAAATATTTTTTTGTGAATAGTAACTTTTGACTTATTTACTGCAGTTAAAGGTAAATAGGGTAATTCAAGGTAAAAAGAATATTATCATAATAAAAAATTACCTTAATGCTTGTTTTAACCATATTTGATGAGTCATCATTGACCATGGGCATACTTGGGTCTATTTTGGGACTCCATGGAGCCACTTGAGAGTGATAATGACGCTTTATTTTAATTAACTTAGAGTAAAGGCAAAAATGACATAAACAAATACCTTTTAGTAAATTAATTTTTACATTGGGTTATATAAGTTATCTTTTCGACTATAAATATTCTCTAAAAATATAAAATTATTTCCTACATCGTGGTTTTTTTATAATTTATAGACATCAAATAAATAAAATTATTTATGACACAATAATGATGAAGTTTTTACCTCATTAATAAATGATTAAAATAAATAAGATTATAAAAATTAAAAAAATATCCAAAACCTATCCAATTCTTATTGGATGATTTTATTTAGAATAAGAGTCATATTATCTTCAACTTTAATGAGTTTTTGACCTTTAGAAACCGAAAATCATTATATAATAAAATAATATTTTCAGGGTTTCCTAAAGAGTCCATCCTCCCCCTTATAAAAAGCCCTCAACTCTAACACATTACACACACATCTCAAGCCCCTTGGATCATCCAAACTCTGACCAAATAATCTCTCAATATCCCTCCCTTCCATCTAGAAACATTACCTTAGGCAGAAGGAACTTCAAGAAATCCTTTTGGTTCAAACCAAAGGGAGTTACCCAATTTTAAGTTAATGTCTTCCCTAAAGTTATCTTCTTTTATTTTACTTCTAAAACCCCTTAAACTCTTTTTATTACTTTATTTTATAACAAAACCATTATCATCAATAAACTAGGTTGTTTTTATGATAATAATTCAAGCTACACTTACACACACCTCCATTTAAGGGGAAAAGAACATATTGTTTCTGTGGACGGCGAACTACTGCCTCACGAAACAATGATTGTTCAATTGTCTCATACCACCTCTTATGGTGGCCATTAAGATAAAACTATATTTATATGTGATATATATTATATTTATATTGTCTCTATGATTCTGTATTTTTCATTTATAGCATACCTTTATGGTTTCCATAATGGTTAAATACGATAATTTCATTTGAGGAAGTGTGGACTTCCGCCCACTCAAAGTGATATGACTCGTTTATGCCATACGTGGAATGTATAAAGGTTTTAGTTACTAAAATTATATATGATATTATAATTTAATTATAATATACTTATATCATTAAGTATTCATTCAATTAAAATAATAACTATAAATGAAAACATCGTTCATGCGTACGTACGGCTTACCGTCTCCATGAACGGTGCATTTCATTTCTTATCTCCAAATGTTATGTACTGTTATAAATACAAATATATAATGTATATACAAGATATATATGATATCTAAATAATGAATATCATTCTGGATATAATTTACTTTTGACCACATGGATAACATGTAATTATAGGAAGTTTACTTTTGACTCAATTACCAAATATCAACAAAACAACCATTATTAACTTAAATGATTATGTAATGTTTATAATGTGATAATAAGTGATATAAAATAAATAATAAATTTTCAAAAAATATTCTTAATCATGTAGAAATTAACTTTAGTTTTTTATTCAGGATATTAAAGAACAAATGGGTCAAGTCTGACACAAGGTAAGGGGTTTCTTATCTCACTTATAATTCCGTGAGATTTCCATTATTCGCCACTTATTTGTTGTATGTGGAGTATTGTATACTGACATTTGATATATATTCTCATGATTCTATTTATATTCATGTTATTATTTGATTCATTTTGTGGTTATTAACTTTTATTCATACGACTCGATTGATTACAACGTGGTAAGGGTTTTTCATCTCACTTTTTATTCCTGTGAGATTCATGCTATATTAGCCACTATTTCCTTTTTGTGGTGTATGTACTGCCTATTATTGTATTCTTGGTGTAATATAATTCAATTTATGGGTATTTACATATTCATTATATGATCCTTCTTTCATGTGATGTATGTTTCTTAAGTTACCAAATTGGTAAGGAAACCTTTCAGCCTCCTCTTTTTAAAAGACTTCTTTTTGTTTTGTCTTTTAATTTACATCTTCTTATGTTGGGATATGTTCTTATATATCCTTATTGTTGTAAATATTATTTCCAAGTGATGAGATACCCTTTTCTGTCTCATTAACTCATTTTATGAATTTTAAAGTGACGTCGTTAGGCTGTCCAATTTCTATAAGAGAACTTCTTAACCCAATTTCAATTCTTTAGGGTTAAACTTCTACTTCTTGATTATGTCATTCTATGAATATGTGTGAATGAACTCTGATTTATTTACACTGAATATCCAATTATATTTAGTGTATTTATATTTTTCACACATAATTATTTCATTACTTTTTCCTTAATCTAAGGATACAATCTTTATAATGGATTTTGTATCAATTTACATTCCACTGAGACCTCTTTGTCATTATGCACATATGCACTTTTATATGGTGTATATACTATCCTTTGAAATTTTATATCATGAATCCCTTTATTCTCATGATATTATAAGGTTTTGAATAATTTTTTTCCTCAATTACTTGTATCCAAGCATCTCTCATTTGGTTAATAACTCTTTAACAAAAATATCATTTTAAATGTTTTAAAGATTTATTCTTCTAAATCTTGCTCATTAATGTCCAGTTTTTAAAAATGGTTTTATGTATTTATTTATATGGACATAAATGTTTTGAAATTAAAATTAATTTAAAAATTTTCAAAGTGGTATGGGACACTTTGATTCAAGAATCTCTTTTAAACGACTTCTTTGATAAATAGTGCGACTTTTAAATGTTTTCAAGAAAAATAGGGGATATTTATCTTAAATGGTTTTAGTGACTATTTTCATCTATTTCAATATCCTTTATTTTATTTTATTCTTTATTAAGTTTGATTAATTATAATACAATATTCTATATTGTATTGAATGAGTTATGATATGTTTGACTATGGATGTGTTATTTTTATATCATTTGTGGTTTATGGTTAAAGTATTAACATTTCGTATACTAGTTTTAATACGAATGTTTAGACTAAGTTTCAACCTTTTCATATGAGGAATTCATAGGATATAGTAAGTGACGGGTGGAGCCCGCTATAGCTCCTCGATGCATTGGTAGGTCTCATGAGACAAACTAGTGTCTTGGCACAAGGCCTTGACAAAATCTTATTTATAGTATTGGCACGAGAACTTGACTATGTGGTTATGATGTCTGGTATTATGCATTCCATCATTATGAGATTAGCTGTTGATATCTCATGTGGTTATTCAACTAGTAGAATACCCATGACTATGTTTTATTCTGGAATTATTTATTCAGATCGTATTCTTTCCATAAATTTTTCATGTTTATTATTTGTAAAGGCATGTGTTTTCAATTATTCACCATGCCTAATGTTTATGTTATCTTCCACTGTATTTCTTACTCTTACTGAGCATCTGATCTCACCCCTTTCTTATGTTTTATTTTCTCAAGATTCTATGAAGTGTGTTATGATGGATATGTAGGGTTAATCTAGGGGATTAATGGAGTTCTCAAAGGATAATTTATGATGTTTTTTATTTTATAATGTGTAATGTAACGTTCATGTATGTAATCTATTTTCCAAGACTGCTAAATTGATTGGTCTTTCAGGACTTGATTTCTTGTAATCATTCTAATGTATTAAAATAATGCACCGGATCCGGGCTTCTGGGGTCAGTGAATTATAGTTGGTATCAAAGGAATTTTATTAGAAACCTTAGAAACTAGATTTAGAAAAATTTTGATTAGAGAACATTACCCTAAGATATACTTTTAGGATTAGTATAGAAGAACTTCCTAGAATTTTGGTAATGTACAGATTTTTTTTATTTTTCACGAAATACATCCTTGTCTGGATACAAGAAGGTAGAGGTGGCTCTAGCACATATATACCTAGGATTGAATATGCTGACAAGAAGTTTTGATCTTAACCTAGGATATCCTGGTACATGACAACGGTCTTTGCTGCACTTTAGGTTACAACACACCTGGGGGATATTCTTAGGATAATTCACATTTTGTTTACAAACCGAATTGAAGGATTTTAATATAAGATGAGAATAAAAGACCTTGGTTAATCCTAAGGTTTTTCAAATTGAAAATATGGTGTCATGAAATTCTATAAATGATTTTATGACTCGCACTATGCTTTCTGGTTTTAGTCAAACTAGCTATTCAATTACGGGTTATTGCTTTTTTTATGAAAATATGAGGTATGAGATAACATTTCTGGTTAAAATATGTTAGGGTTATTTTTGTAGAATTTATATCATTTTTGGGAATATTATAAAATTATATAGTTTTTGAAAAAGGATAACACGCAGACCATGTAAAAACCCATCGTTTCAGAAAAAGCTGCAGAAATCAAACCCACAACCAAAGTGAAACTGGGATTTATCGCCTACCAGTGGACTACGTGAAGTCCCTGGTTAGTATGACTAAGTCTTTTTAGTTAAATGATTTTATGGATCAAGAATATATTGATTTTGGGAAATTATTATTTATCCTTATGTTAGGAAAATGATTTGGTTATTAAGTGATAAATGTTATTTTGGAAGACGTTCACCCTTTTTTTGGTAACACTATATGCCTAAGTAAAATAGAATAATATGGGATTTAATTTGAGAAGTAATGGTTGATTTTTATTTTGTAAGAATATATGTTTTTATAGTAGACTTATAGAATTTTAGGAAATAATTAACCAATCATACAGAATATGTGATTAGGTTAATTAATTTTAAGTATGTGACTTTAAGAGTAGTCGATGTTATTTGGAGATAAATGATAAGATTTATCATGGAAGACTATGTAATCAAATCCTTCTGAATTTTGGGTTTAAAACTTAGTTTGGATTGTTTTGAAGAATTTTAAGGACATTTGTTTTTCTAAATGATCTTTGATGAACTTTGGGTATTGTTTTTTTAATTTTGGAAATTAAGAGTAGTATTTATTTCTATAAAGGATTATCCTTTTTGAGGATCATCTTATCTTATACTAACCATTTTGGTGTTGGTTAATGTCTAAATACAAGGGAAATATATATTTAATCTTTTTTGGATTATGTGATTTTCTCTAAATTGATTCTGGAACTTTAGGTGTGACCAAGTCATCTTGAATACTCATCGTTTGGAGAAAATAAGAGTTTATGGAGGAAATTTATTAAAGGATGAAACTCTACTTGTAAAGTAAGTATATTTCCTTATGATCTTAGTTAATCTCATAAATAAATTACTAAAAATTATGAAAATAAACTTAAAACAAAAAAGTTTCCCATTTACCTTTCCTACTAGGTAATCAGAGACCTTTTAACCTATCACAATTTTATGGCTTTCACATCATTAACTATCTCCTAAAAAATTTCTTGATCACTCTCCATCAGAACATTATAGTTAGATTTCTCTTTCGTATCCATGTTTTACTACATAGAACCCCTAGAATGTGTTATTTTCGGTAACCTTCATACTTACCATTCTTTATTTTAAAATAGAGGCCTCATTAATCCATTTTTCGATGTGGGATTTCAACTAAGATATTTTGAAATGTCAAAACCCATGTTTTCAATCCCGAGATTAAATTGCGAGGATGTAATTTATTAAATTAGGGGATAATGTAACACCCTAATATTTCATAGTATGTTATCTCTTTAAATTAATTCAATAGCTTGTACCACACACAACACCGAGTTCGAGCGCACGACGACTTACCAAACCAACCGTTCAAAAATGGTTATGAATAGTATTAGCTGTATTTTAAATTTTTATAATCCATATAATTTTAACTTATGTATTATGTGTTTCTTAGACAAATTATAAGAACAAATTCAATTTTTCAGATAAAAAAGGTATTTTTTAAAAAAAATGCACTTTTACCACCTTTTAATGGAGAACCCTTTTTAAATCCAATATTTAACATTTTTACATACTCAATTTGACAAAATAAAATTCTTATTTATAATCTATACATAAAAATTTACTTTGTATGAAATTTTTGTATTTTTCTAATGATGTACATTTTTTATGAATAGTGAGAAATACTGTGTTTTAATTCAAAAATACCTTTTAATCTAATTTATTTTTATGGTGAGATTATATTTTTAATTGGTTTTGAAGTGTAATTAGATTATATTTTTACCATTAAATCCAATTTTGGTCATTGAAAGTAATTTCAGTTTTAAATTGAACATAAACAAGTTTCAAACTTTTGATAGTTAATATTTCTTAAAAAAAACTTTTTATTTTGACAGCGAGAATTAATTTAAAATTAATTAATCCAAATTCTATTTTTTTAATTTTTTTCAAATAGACATCATTTTTTTAATTCAGAATATCAAATATACCTTAGGCTTAATTTTTGGTATTTTTCTAAAAAACTTCAATTTTTGATGAATAGTGAAACCACTAAGTAGTAGTTAAAAATCTGAATTTTTCATTTAAATGAAATTTTACCGCTTCTCTAAATTGAATTTTAAAAATCTAACATACATGGTTGTTATTAGTATGTAAATTTTGGTTCAATAAGATGAAAATAATTTATGGTGAATAGTAACTTTTGACTTTTATTTACTGCGATTAAAGGTAAATATGGTAATTAAAGGTAAAAAGAATATTATAATAATAAAAAATTACCTTAACACTTATCCTAACCTTATTGGATGAGTCATGGCTGACCATGGGAATCCTTGTCTCGATTTTGGGACCTAATGGATCCACTTGAGAGTGATAATGACACTTTATTTTAATTAACTTAAAGTAAAGAAAAAAATGAGCTAAAAAATATATTTTAGTAAATTAATTTTTACATGGGGTTATGTAAGTTATATTTTAGACTATAAATATTATTTTGAAATCTACAACTATTTCCTAAATCATGGTATTTTTTTATAATTTATAGACATCAAATAAATAAAATTATTTATGACGCAATAATGATGCAGTTTTTACCTCATTAATAAATGATTAAAATAAATAAGATTATAAAAATTAAAACAATATCCAAAACCTATCCAATTATTATTGTATTATTTTATTTTGAACAAGATTCATCTTATCTTTTACTGTAATGAGTTTTGGACCTTTATAAACCGAAAATCATTATATAATAAAATAATATTTTCAACATTTCCTAAAGAGCCCCTCCTCTCCCTTATAAAAATCCCTCACCTATAACCCATTACTCACACCTCTAAATCTCCTTAGATCATCCAAACTCTGCCCAAATAATCTCTCAATATCCCTCCCTTCCACCTAGAAGCCTTACCTTAGGCATAAGGCACTTCAAGAAATCCTTTTGGTTCAAACCAAAGGGATTTACCCAATTTTAAGGTAACGTCTTCCCTAAAGTTATCTTCTTTTATTTTACTTCTCCAACCCCCTAAACTATTTTTATTACTTTATTTTATAACAAAAACATTATAATCAATATAATAGGTTTTTTTATTATAAGTATTCTATCTACACTTACACATACCGCCATCTAATGGGAAAAGAACATGTTGTTTTTTGTGGACGGCGAACTAGTGCCTCACGAAAATATAATTGTTCAATTATCTCCAAACGCCTCGTATGGTCACCATTAAGAAGGAACTTTATTTATATGTGATATATATTATATTTATATTGTTTCTATTCTTTTTTATTTTTCATTTATATCATACCTTTATGGTTTCCATAATGGGAAAATGCGATAATTTCATTTGTGGGAGTGCGGACTACCGTCCCCTCAAAGTGATATGACTCGTTTATCCCATACCTGGAACGTATAAAGGATAGAGTCACAAAAATTATATATGATATTTTAATATAATTATAATATACCTGTGTATCATTAATTATTCATTAAATTAAAATTCAAACTAGAAATGAAAGCAGCGTTCATGCGTACGTATGGCTTACCGTCTCCATGAACGGTGCATTTTATTTCTTATCTCCAAATGTTATGCACTGTTATAAATACATATATATAACTGATATATAATATATATATATGATATCAAAATAATTAATATCATTCTAGAGATAAATTACTTTTTACCACATGGATAACATGTAATTATAAGAAGTTCACTTTTGACTCAGCACCAAATATCAACAAAATGACTGTTATTAACTTAAATGATTACGTAATGTTTATAACATGCTAATAAGTCATATAAAAGAAATAATAACTTTTAAAAAATGTTCTTAATCAAGTAGATATTAACTTTAGTTTGTTATTCTTGAGATTAAAGAACGACCGGGTCAAGTCGGACATAAGGTAAGGGGTTTCTTATCTCACTTTTAATTCTGTGATATTTCCATTGTTCGCCACTTATTTCTTACATGTGGTGTATTGTATACTATAATTTGATATATATTATCATGATTATATTTATATTCATGGTATTCTGTGATTAATTTGGTGGTTATTAACTTTTTTCATACGACTCGATTGATTACAGTGTGGTAAGGGTTTTTCAGCTCACTTTTTATTCCGGTGAGATTCATGCTATATTAGCCACTATTTTTGTGTGTGTGATGTATTTACTGCATATGATTGTATTCTTGGTTTAATATAATTTAATTTATGGGTATTTACATCTTTATTATATTATTCTTCTTTCATGTGGTGTATGTTTTGTAAGTTACCAAATTGGTAAGGGGACATTTCACCCTCCTCTTTTCAAAAGACTTCTTTTTGTTATGACTTTTAATTTACATATTATTATATTGGGATATGTTCTTATATATCCATATTGTTGTAAATTTTATTTCAAAGTGATGAGATACAATTTTCTATCTCATCAACTCATTTTTTGAATTTTAAAGTGTTGTCGTTAGGTTGTCGAATTTCTGTAAGAGAAATTCTTAACCCAATTTCAATTCTTTGAGGTTAAACTTCTACTTCTTGATTATGTCATGCTATGAATATGTTGGAATGACCTCTGATTTATTTACAATTAATATCCAATTATATTGAGTGTATTTATATTCTTTACATATAATTATTTCATTGATTTAACCTTAATCTAAGGATACAGTCTTTATAAGGGTTTTCATCTCAATTTACATTCCACTGAGACCACTTTTTCTTTATGAACCTATTCACTTTTATATGGTGTATATTCTATCCTTTGACATATTATATAATGAATCCCTTTATTATCATGATATTATAAAGTTTTGTTTAATGTTATTCCTCAATTACTTGTATTCAAGTGTCTCTCATTTGGTTTCGAACTCTTTAACTAAAATATCATTTTAAATGTTTTAAAGATTTATTCTTCTAAATATTTATCATTAATTTCCATGTTTTAAAAATGGTATTAAGTATTTATTCATATGGGCATTAATGTTTTGAAATTAAAATTCCTTTCAAAAGTTTCAATGTTGTATGGGACACTTTGATTCAAAAATCTCTTTTAAATGACTTCTTTGTTAAATAGTTCGACTTTTAAATGTTTTCAAGAAAAAAAGGGGAAATTTCTCTTAAATGGTTTTACTGAATATTTTCATCTATGTCAATATCCTTCATATAATTTTATTCTTTATTGAAATTGAATTATTATAATACAATCTTCCATATTTTATTGAATGAGTTATGATATGTTTGAATGTGGATGTGTTATTTTTATACCATTCATGTTTTATGGTTAAAGTATTAACATTTCATATGATAGTTTTAATATGAATGTTTAGATTATTTCTCAACCTTTTCATATGATCAATTAATTGGACATATTATGTTATGGGTGGATCCTGTTATAGCTCCTCGATGCATCGGTATGTCTCACGAGACAAACTAGTGTCTTGGCACAAGGCCTTGAAAAAATATTATTTGTAGTCTAGGCACAAGGCCTTGACTATGTGGTTAGGATGTCCGAAATTATGAATTCCATCATTATGAGATTAGCTATTGATTTTTCGTGTGGTTATTCAACTAGTAGAATACCCATGACTTTGTTTTATTATGGAATTATTTACTCAGATCATATTTCTTCCATAAATTGTTCATGTTTATTATTTGTAAAGGCGTTTGTTTTCAATTATTTATCATGCCTAATGTTTATGTTATCTTCCGTTGTATTTCTTACTCTTACTGAGCATTTGAGCTCACCCCTTTCTTATGTTTTATTTTCCTAGGATTCCAAGAAGTGTATTTTGATTGATATGAAGGGTTAAGGTAAGGTATTAATGGAGTTCTCAAAGGATAATTTATGTTGTGTTTTATTTTATAATGTGTAATGTAACGTTCATGTATATAATATATTTTTCAAGACTCCTAAACTTATCAGTCTTTCGGGACTTGATTCCTTATAATAAAGCCAATGTATTAAAATAATAAACCAGCTCCGGGTTTCTAGGGTCATGGCGTTACAGTTGGTATTAGAGGAAGTTTAGTACAAACCTTGGAAACTAGATTTAGAAAAACTATGATTAGAGAACATTACCCTAAGATGGAATTTAAGGATTAGTATAGAAGAACTTACTAGAATTTTGGTAATGTAGAGATTTTGTGTATTTTTCAAGCAATACATCCCTGTATGGATATGAGTAGGTAGAGGAGGATCTGGCACAGATGTACCTAGTATTGAAAACTCTGACAAGGAGTTTCAAGCTTGACCCGGGGTATCCTAGTACATGACAACAGGCATTACTGCACTCTTGGTTACGATACTACCAGGGGATATTCTTAGGATAATTCACATTTTCTTTACAAACTGAATTGATGGATTTTAATATAAGATGATAATAAATGACCTTGGGGAATCCTAAGGTGATTCAGATTGAAAATAAGGTGTCATGATATTATCTAAATGGTTTTATGACTAACATTATGCTTCTTGGTTTTAGTCAAACTAGCCATTCAATTACAGGTTATTACTTTTTGGATGAAAATACGAGGTATGAGATAACATTTATGGTTAAAATATGTTAAGGTTATTTTTGAGGAATTTATCTCATTTTTTGAAATATTATAAAATTATATGGTTTTTGAAAAAGGACAGCATGTAGACCATTTAACAACCCATTGCGTTGGACAAAGCTGCGGAAATCGAACCCACAACCAAAGTGCGATTGGGATTTATCATCTACCGCTGGACTACATGAAGTCCCTGGTTAGTATGACTAATTATTTTTATTTAAATTATTTTATGGATCAATAATATGTTAATTTGGGGAAATTATGATTTATCTTTAGTATAGGAAAATGATTTGGTGATTAAGTGATAAATGTTATTTTGGAAGATGTTCAACCTTTTTTGCTAACACTATTTGCCTAAGGAAAATAGAATACTATGGGATTTAATTTGAGGAGTAATGGTGGATTTTTATTTTGAAAGAATGTATATTTTTATAGTACACTTATAAAAATATGGGAAATGATTAACCAATCATAGAAAATATGTGATTAGGTTAATAACTTTTAAGTATGTGACTTTAAGAGTAGTTGATGTTATTTGGAGATAAATGATAAGATTTATCATAGAAGACTATGTGATCAAATCCTTCTGAATTTTGGGTTTCAAAATTAGTTTGGATTATTTTGAATAATTTTATGGACATTTTTTTTCTAAATGATCTTTGTTGAACTTTGGGAATTTTTTGTTTAATTTTGGAGATTAAGAGTAGTATTTCTTTCTATAAAGGATTATCCTTTTTGGGGATCATCTGATCTTGTACTAACAATTTTGGTATTTTCTAATGTCTAAAGACAAGGGAAATATATAGTTAATCTTTTTTGGATTATTTGATTCTCTATAAGTTAATTCTATACCATCATGTGTGACCAAGTCATCTTGAATACTCACCATTTGGAGAAAAGATGAGTTTATGGTAGAAATTTATTAAAGGATGAAACTCTACTTGTAAAGTAATTATATTTACTTACGCTCTTAGTTAATCTCATAAATAAATTCCTAAAAATTATGAAAATAAACTTAATACAAAAATGTTTCTCGTTTACTTTTACTACTAGGTAATCAAAGACCTTTCAACCCATCACAAGTTTATGGCTTTCAGATCATTAACTTTCTCCTAATAATTTTCTCAATCACTCTCCATCAGAACTTGATGGTTGGATTTCTCTTTTGTATCTTTGTTTTCCTACACTGAACCCTAGAATGTGTTATTTTCAGTAACCTTCATACTTACCATTCTTTATTTTAAAATATAGGCTTTATTGATCCATTTTTCGATGTGGGATTTCAACTAAGATATTTTGAAATATCAAAACCCATGTTTTTAATCCAGAGCTTAAATTGTGAGGACACAATTTATTAAAGTAGGGTAGAATGTAACACCCCAAGATTTCATAGTACGTTATCTCTTTAAATTTATTAAATAGCTTGCACCACACACAACACTGAGTTCGAGCGCATGACGACTTACCAAACCAGCTATTCAAAAAACGGTTATGAATAGTATTAGCTGGATTTTGAATTTTTACCCTCCATATAATTTTAACTTATTTATTATGTGTTTCTTAGATATATTATAAGAACAAATTCAATTTTTCAAATAAAAAATGTTATTTTTCAAAAAAAAAATGCAATTTTACCACCATTTAATGGTGAACCCTTTTTAAATAAAATATTTAACACTTTTACATATTCAATTTGAAAAAATAAAATTCTTCTCTAGAATCATGACATAAAAATTTACTTTGGATAAAATTTTGGTATTTTTCTAATAATGTACATTTTTTTATGAATAGTGATAAATACTGTATTTTAATTCAAAACTGCCTTTTAATCTAATTTATTTATATGGTTAAATAATATTTTTAATTGGATTTAAAGTGTAATTAGATTATATTTTTACCATTTAATCTAATTTTGTCCATTGTAAGTAATTTTAGTTTGAAATTGAATATAAACAAGTGTCAATCTTTTAATAGGTAATATTTCTTAAAAACACGCTTTTTGTTTTGACAATGAGAATTAATTTTAAATTAATTAATCCAAATTATATGTTTTGAATTTGGTAAAATAGACGTCATTTTTGAATTCGGAATATCAAATATAGATTAGGTTTAATTTTTGGTATTTTTCTGAAAAACATCAATTTTTGATGAATAGTGAAACCACTAAGTAGTAGTTAAAAATCTAATTTTTTCATTTAAATTAAATTTTACCGCTTCTCTGAATTGAATTTCAAAAATCCGACATACATGGTTGTTATATATAAGCAAAATGTGGTTCAATAAGAAAAAAATAATTTTTGGTGAATAGTAACTTTTGACTTTTATTTACCGCGGTTAAAGGTAAATATGGTAATTTAAGGTAAAAAGAATATTATAATAATAAAAAATTACCTTAACACTTGTCTTAACCTTATTTGATGAGTCATGCCTGACCATGGGCATCCTTGGGTCGATTTTGGGACCCCATGGAGCCACTTGAGAGTGATAATGACACTTTATTTTAATTAACATAAAGTAAAGGCAAAAATGACATAAACAAATATCTTTTAGTAAATTAATTTTTACATGGGGTTATATAAGTTATCCTTTCAACTATAAATATTCTTTGTAAAGATAAACCTATTTCCTACTTCATGGTATTTTTTTTATAATTTATAGGCATCAAATAAATAAAATTATTTATGACACAATAATTAAACAGTTTTTACCTCATTAATAAATGATTAAAATAAATAAGATTATAAAAATTAAAACAATATCCAAAACCTATCCAATTATTATTGGATTATTTTATTTCAAACACGAGACATCTTATCTTTGACTTTAATGAGTTTTTGACCTTTAGAAACTAAAAATCATTATATAATAAAATAATATTTTCAATGTTTCTTAAAGAGCCCCTCCTCCCCCTTATAAAAAGCCCTCACCTCTAACCCATTAATCACACCTCTCAAGCCCCTTGTATCATAAAACCTCTACCCAAATAATCACTCAAGGTCTCTTCCTTCCACCTAGAAGCATTACCTTAGGCATAAGGCACTTCAAAAAATCTTTTTGGTTCAAACCAAAGGGAGTTACCCAATTTTAAGGTAATGTATTTCCTAAATTTATATTCTTTTATTTTACTACTCCAACCCCCTAAACTTATTTATTACTTTATTTTAAAAAAACCAGTATCCTCAATATACTATGTTGTTTTTATGATAAGGATTCTATATACACTTACACACACCTCCATTTAATGGGAAAAGAACATAATGTTTCTGTGGACGGTGAACTACTGCCTCACGAAACAATGACTGTTCAATTATCTTTCACTGCCTCTTATGGTGGAAATTAAAAAATAAATGTATTTATATGTGATATATATTATATTTATATTGTTTATATGATTCTATATTTTTCATTTATAGCATACCTTTATGGTTTCCATAATGAGAAAATGCGATAATTTCATCTGAGGAAGTGTAGACTACCGTCCCCTCAACGTGATATGACTCGTTTATGACATACATGGAAATTATAAAGGATGGAGTTACTAAAATTATATATGATATTATACTGGAATTTTAATATAATTATGTATCATTAAGTATTCATTCAATTAAAATACAAACTAGAAATGAAAGCAGCGTTCATGCGTACGTACGGCTTACCGTCACCATGAACGGTGCATTTCATTTCTTATCTCCAAATGGTTTGTACTATTATAAATAAATATAAATAATAGATATATAAGATATATATTATATATAAATAATTAATATAATTTTGGAGATAAATTACTTTTTACCACAAGGATAACATATAATTATAATATGTTTTCTTTTGACTCAAGTACCAAATATCAAAAAAACGACCGTTATTAACTTAAATGATTACGTAATGTTTATAACATGATAATAAGTGATATAAAATAAATAATAAATTTGATAAAAGGTTATTAATCAAGTATAAATTAACTTTATTTTTTTATTCAGAATATTAAAGAATGAACGAGTCAATTCAGACACAATGTAAGGGGTTTCTTATCTCACTTTTAATTCTGTGAGATTTCCATTGTTCACCACTTATTTATTTTATGTGGTATATTTTATACTGCCATTTGATATATATTATCATTATTATATTTAGTTTCATGGTATTATGTGATTCATTTGGTGGTTATTAACTTTTTTTCATATGACTTGATTGATTACAGTGTGGTAAGAGTTTTTCATCTCACTTTTTATTTCGGTGAGATTCATGCTATATTAGCCACTATTTCCTTTTGTGTGGTGTTTGTACTGCCCATGATTTCATTCTTGGTGTAATAAAATTTAATTTATTTGTATTTACATCTTCATTATATGATCCTTCTTTCATGTGGTGTATGTTTCGTAAGTTACCAAATTGTTAAGGGAACCTTTCCCCCTCCTCTTTTTAAAAGGCTTCTTTTTTGTTATGTCTTTTAATTTACATTTTCTTATGTTGGGATATATTCTTATATATCCTTATTGTTGTAAATTTTATCTCAAAGTGATAATATACCCTTTTCTCTCTCATCAACTCATTTTCTGAATTTTAAAGTGATGTCGTTAGGCTGTCAAATTTCTGAAAGAGAGCTTCTTAACCCAATTTCAATTCTTTGGGTTTAAACATCTACTTCTTGATTATGTCATGCTATGAATATGTATGAATGACCTATGATTGATTTACACTGAATATCCAATTATATTGAGGGTATTTATATTTTTCATACATAATTATTTCATTGATTTATCCTTTATCTAAGTATACGGTCTTCGTAAGGGATTTCGTCTCAATTTACATTCCACTAAAACCTCTTTGTCTTTATGCACCTATTCCCTTTTATATGGTGTATATACTCTCCTTTAACATATTATATAATTAATCCCATTATTATTGTGATATTATAAAGTTTGTATTAATTTTATTCTTCAATTACTTGTATTCAAGCGTCTCTCATTTGGTTAGGAACTCTTTAACTAAAATATCGTTTTAAATTTTTTAATGATTTATTCTTATAAATCGTTCTCATTAATTTACATGTTTTAAAAATGGTTTTAATTATTTATTTATATGGAAATTAATTTTTTAAAATTAAAATTCCTTTTAAAATTTTCTAAGTGGTATGGGACACTTTGATTCAGAAATCTCTTTTAAACGACTTTTTTGATAAATAGTGCAACTTTTCAATGTCTTCAAGAAAAAGGGGGATATTTATATTAAATGGTTTTACTGACTATTTTCATCTATTTCAATATCCTTCATAGTATTTTATTCTTTATTGAGGCTGACTTATTATAATACAATCTTACATATTGTATTTAATGAGTTATGATGTGTTTGACTGTGTATGTGTTATTTTTAAACCATTCATGGTTTATGGTTAAAGTATTAACATTTAGTATGCTAGTTTTAATAAAAATGTTTAGAATATTTTTCAACCTTTTCATATGAGAAATTAATTGGACATAGTAAGTTACGGGTGTAGCCCACTATAGCTCTTAATGCATTGGTTGGTCTCCTGAGACAAACTAGTGTCTTGGCAAAAGGCCTTGACAAAATCTTATTTATAGTCTTGGCATGTGGCCTTGACTATGTGGTTATGATGTACGGCATTATTAATTCTATCATTATGAGATTATCTATTGATATTTCATGTGTTTATTTGACTAGTATAATACACTTGAATATGTTTTATTAATTCATTATTTACTCAGCTCGTATTCCTACCATAAATTGGTCATGTTTATTATTTGTAAAGGCATGTGTTTTCAATTTTTTCACCATGTTTAATGTTTATGTTATCTTCTGCTGTATTGCTTACTCTTACTGAGCATCTGATCTCACCCCTTTCTTATGTTATATTTTCCCAGTATTCTAAGAAGTGTATTTTTATTGACATGCAGGGTTAATCTAGGGTATTAATGGGGTTTTCAAAGGATAATTTATGTTGTGTTTTATTTTCTAATGTGTAATGTAACATTAATGTATGTATTCTGTTTTCAAAGAATGCTAAAATGATCGGTCTTTTGGGACTACATTCCTTATAATCATGCCAATGTATTAAAATAATGCACCGGCTCTGGGCTTCTGAGGTTAGGGCGTTACAGTTGGTATTAGAGGAAGTTTAGTACAAACCTTGGAAACTAGATTTAGAAATGCTTTGATTAGAGAACATTACCCATGATATAATTTTAGGATTAGTATAGAAGAACTTTCTATAATTTTGGTAATGTGGAGATTTTGTGTATTTTGTCAGCAATACATCCCTTTCTGGATACGAGCAGGTAGAGACGGATCTGGCACAAATGTACCTAGGACTGAAAAATCCAATAAGGAGATTCGGTCTTGACTTGGGGTATCCTAGTACATGACAACGGGCCTTACTACACTCTTGGTTACGACACTCCTGGGGGATATGCTAAAGATAATTCACATTTTCTTTACAAACCAAATTGAAGGATTTTAATATAATATGAAAATAAATGACCTTGGTTAATTCTAAGGTGTTTCATATTGAAAATAAGGTGTCATGATATTCTCTAAAAGATTTTATGACTCACACTATGCTTTCTTGTTTTATTCAAACTAGTCATTCAATTATAGGTTATTACTTTTTGATAAAAATACGAGGTATGAGATAACATTTATGGTTAAAATATATCAGGGTTATTTTGGTGGAATTTATCTCATTTTTGGGAATATTATAAAATTATATAGCTTTTGCAAAAAAAACACGCAGACCATGTAACAACCCGTCACTTCGGACAAAGCTGTGGATATCAAACCCACAACCAAAGTGTGACTGGGATTTTTTACCTACCACTGGACTACGTGAAGTCCCTGGTTAGTATGACTAATTATTTTTAGTTAAATGATTTCATGTATAAATAATATGTTGATTTTGGGAACTTATGATTTATCCTTATTATAGGAAAATGATTTGGTGATTAAGTGATAAATGTTATTTTGGAAGATGTTCAACCTTTTTTGGTAACACTGTATGCCTAAGGAAAATAGAATACTATGGGATTTCATTTGAGGAGTAATGGTGGATTTTTATTTTAGAAGAATGTATGTATTTATAGTATACATGTAGAAATTTAGGAAATGAATAACCAATCATAGAGATTATGTGATTAGGTTAATTACTTTTAAGTATGTGACTTTAAGAGTAGTCGATGTTATTTGGAGATAAATGATAAGATTTATCGTGGAAGACTATGTGATCAAATCCTTCTGAATTTTGGGTTTCAAACTTAGTTTGTATTATTTTGAAGAATTTTAAGGACATTTTTTTTATAAATGATCTTTGTTGAACTTTGGGTATTGTTTGTTTAATTTTGGAGATTAAGAGCAGTATTTATTTCTATAAAGGATTATCATTTTTGGGGATCATCTGATCTTGTACTAACCATTTTGGTATTGGTTAATGTCTAAAGACAAGGGAAATATATAGTTAATCTTTTGTGGATTATGTGATTCTCTGTAAGTTTATTCAGGCGCTTCAGGTGTGACCAAGTCATCTTGAATACACATAATTTGGAGAAAAGATGAGTTTATAGTAGAAATTTATTAAAGGATGAAACTCTGCTTGTAAAGTAAGTATATTTACTTATGCTATTATTTTATCTCATAAATAAATTCCTCAAAATTTTTAAAATAAACTTAAAACAAAAATGTTTCTCGTTTACTTTTCCTACTAGGTAATCAAATACCTTTCAATCCATCACAATTTTATGGCTTTTAGATTATTAAATTTCTCCTAATAATTTTCTCGATCACTCTCCATTAGAACTTTATGGTTGGATTTCTATTTTGTGTCCATGTTTTCCTACATGGAACCCTCAAATGTGTTATTTTTGGTAACCTTCTTACTTACCGTTCTTTATTTTAAAATATAGGCCTCATTAATCCATTTTTCGATGTGGGGTTTCAACTAAGATATTTTGAAATGTAAAAACCCATGTTTTTAATCCTGAGATTAAATTGAGAGAACACAATTTATTGAAGGAGAGAGAATGTAACACCCTAATATTTCATAGTATTTTATATCTTTAAATTAATTCAATAGCTTGCACCACACACAACACTGAGTTCGAGGGCACGACGACTTACCAAACCAACTATTCAAAAAATGGTTATGAATAGTATTAGCTGGATTTTGAATTTTTATACTCCATATAATTTTAACTATGTATTATGTGTTTCTTAGACATATTATAAGGATAAACACAATTTTTTAGGTAAAAATGTATTTTTTTTAATGCAATTTTACCACCTTTTAATGGCAGACTCTTTTTAAATCCAATATTTGAAACTTTTACATATTCAATTTAACAAAATAAAATTCTTCATTTAGAATTGGGACATCAAAATTTACTTTGGATAATTTTTTTGGAATTTTTCTAATAATGTTCATTTTTTTATAAATAGTGAGAAATATTATATTTTAATTCAAAACTGCCTTTTAATCTAATTTATATATATGGTTAGACTATATTTTTAATTTTTTTTTATGTATAATTAGATTATATTTTTACCATTTAATTCAATGTTGTTCATTTAAAGTAATTTCACTTTGAAAATGAACATAAATAAGTGTCAATCTTTTGATAGTTAATATTTCTTAAAAATACTCTTTTTGTTTTGACAATGGAAATTAATTTTAAATTAATTTATCAAACTTCTATGTTTTTAATTTGGTAAAATATACATCATTTTTAAATTCGGAATATCAAATATAGCTTAGGCTGAATTTTTGTATTTTTTCTGAAAACATCAATGTTTGATGAATAGTGAAACCACTAAGTAGTAGTTAAAAATATGACTTTATTATTTAAATAAAATTTTACCACTTCAATGAATTTAATTTCAAAAATCCAACATATATGGTTGTTATTAATAATTAAAATGTGGTTCAATAAGATGAAAATAATTTTTGGTGAATAGTAACTATTGACTTTTATTTACAGTGGTTAAAGATAAATAGGGCAATTCAAGGTAAAAAGAATATAATAATAATAAAAAATTACCTTAACACTTGTCCTAACCTTATTGGATGAGTCATGGTCAACCATGGTCATCCTTGGGTCGATTTTGGGACCCCATGTAACCACTTGAGAGTGATAATGATACTTTATTTTAATTAACTTAAAGTACAAGAAAAAATGACATAAACAAATAACTTTTAGTAAATTATTTTTTACATGGGGTTATATAAGTTATAATTTAGACTTTAAATATTATATGGAAATATAAAACAATTGGCTACATCTTGGTATTTTTTTATAATTTATAAACATCAAATAAATAAAATTATTTATGACACAATAATAATGGAGTTTTTACCTCATTAATAAATGATTAAAATATATAAGATTATAAAAATTAAAACAATATCCAAAACCTATCCATATCTTATTGGATGGTTTTATTTCGAACAATAGTCATCTTATCTTCAACCTTAATGAGTTTTGGATCTTTAGAAACTGAAAATAATTATATAATAGAATAATATTTTCAATGTTTCCTAAAGAGCCCCTCCTCCCCCTTATAAAAATCTCTCACCTCTAACCCATTACTTACACCACTAAATCCCCTTGGTTTGCTAGACCTATACCCAAATAAGTTCTCAACATCCCTCCCTTCCACTTAGAATCCTTACCTTAGGTAGAAGGCACTTCAAGAAATCCTTTTGGTTCAAACCAAAGGAAGTTACCCAATTTTAAGGTAACGTCTTCCCTAAAGTTCTCTTCTTTTATTTTACTTCTCCAACCCCATAAACTCTTTTTATTACTTTATTTTATAAAAACACTAGTATCATAAATATAATAGTTTGTTTTATGAGAAGTATTCAATCTACACTTACACACACCTCCATCTAATGGGAAAAACATATAGTTTCTGTGGAAGGAGAACTATTTCCTCACGAAACGATGATTGTTCAATTATCTCCTACCACCTCTTATGGTGTCCATTAAGATGGAACTGTTTTTATATGTGATATATGTTATATTTCTATAGTTTCTTTACTTATGTATTTTTCATTTATAATATAACTTTATGGTTTCCATAATAGGTAAATGCAATAATTTCATTTGAGGAAGTGCAGATTATCGCCCCCTCAAAGTGATATGACTCATTTATTCCATATGTGGAATGTATAAAGGATGGAGTTACTAAAATTATATATGATATTATAATAGAATTATAATATACCTATTTATCATTAAGTATTCATTCAATTAAAATACAAACAAGAAATGAAAGCAGCGTTCATGCGTACATATGGCTTACCGTCTCCATGAACGGTGCATTTTATTTCTTATCTCCAAATGTTATGTACTGTTATAAATACACATATATACTGAATATATAAGATATATATGATATCTAAATCATGAATATAATTATGGAGATAAATTACTTTTGACCACATGGATAACATGTAATTATAAGAAGTTTACTTTTTACTGAAGTACCAAATATCAACAAAACGACTGTTATTAACTTAAATGATTACGAAACATTTATAACGTGCTAATAATTGATATAAAAGAAATAATAAATTTGAAAAAAGGTTCTGAATCAATTATAAATTAACTTTAGTTTTTTATTCAAAATATTAAAGAACGAATGGGTCAAGTCGGACACAAGGTAAGGGGTTTCTTATCTCACTTTTAATTCCGTGATATTTCCATTGTTTGCCATTTATTTATTGCATGTGGTGTATTATATACTTACATTTGATATATATTATCACAATTATATTTATATACATGGTATTATGTGATTCATTTTGTGTTTATTAACTGTTGTTCATATGACTCGATTGATTACAACCTGGTAAGGGTTTTCCATCTCACTTTTTATTCCCGTGAGATTCATGCTATATTAGCCACTATTTACTTTTGTGTGTTGTATGTACTACCCATGATTGTATTCTTAGTGTAATATAATTTAAGTTATGTTTATTTACATCTTCATTATATGATCCTTCTTTCATGTGGTGTATGTTTCGTAACTTACCAAATTGGTAAGGGAACCTTTCACCCTCCTCTTTTTAAAAGACTTATTTTTGTTATGTCTTTTAATTTACGTCTTATTATGTTGGAATATTTTCCTATATATCCTTATTTTTGTAAATTTTACTTCCAAGTGATGAGATACCATTTTCTCTCTCATCAAATCATTTTCATAATTTTAAAGTGACGTCGTTAAGTTGTTGAATTTCTGTAAGAGAACTTCTTAACAAAATTTAAATTCTTTGAGGTTAAACTTCTACTTCTTGATTATGTCATGATATGAATATGTGTGAATGACCTCTGATTTATTTAAACTTAATATCCAATTATGTTGAGTGTATTTATATTTTTCACACATAATTATTTCATTGATTTATCCTTAATCTAAGGATACAGTCTTATTTTGTCTCAATTTACATTCCACTAAGACCTCTTTGTAGTAATGCATATTTTCACTTTTATATAGTATATATACTGTCCTTTGACATATTATATCATGAATCCCTTTATTCTCATGATATTATAAAGTTTGGATTAATGTTATTCCTCAATTACTTGTACTCAAGCGTCTCTTATTTGGTTCGTAACTCTTTAACTAAAATATCATTTTAAATGTTCTTAAGATTTGTTCTTCTAAGTATTTCTCATTAATGTTCATGTTTTAAAAATGGTTTTAAGTATTTATTTATATGGACATGAATTTTTTTAAATTAAAATTAATTTCAAAAGTTTCAAAGTGGTATGGGACACTTTGATTCAAAAATCTCTTTTAAAGGACTTCTTTGATAAATTGTGTGACTTTTAAATGTTTTCAAGAAAAAAATGGGATATTTCTCTTAAATGGTTTTACTGACTATTTTCATCTCTATCAATATCCTCCATTTTATATTATTATTTATTGAGTTTGATTTATTATAATACAATCTTCCATATTATATTGAATGAGTTATGATATGTTTGATTGTGGATGTGTTATTTTTATACCATTCATTGTTTATGGATAAATATTAACATTTCATATGCTAGTTTTAACATGAATGTTTAGATTAAGTTTCAAACTTTTCATATGAGGAATGAATTGGACTTAGTAAGTGACAGTTGAAGCCTACTATAGCTCCTCGATGCATCGGTAGGTCTCATGAGATAAACTAGTGTCTTGGAACAAAGCCTTGACAAAATCTTATTTGCAGTCTTGGCATGAGGCCTTGACTATGTGGTTATGATGCCCGACATTATGAATTCCATCATTGTGAGATTAGCTATTGATATTTCATGTGGTTATATGACTAGTAGAATACTCGTGACTATTTTTTGTTATGGAATTATTTACTCAGGTCATATTCCTTCCATAAATTGTACATGTTTATTATTTATAAAGGCATATGTTTTCAATTATTCATCATACCTAATGTTTATGTTATCTTCCACTGTATTTCTTACTCTTACTGAGCATCGGAGCTCACCCCTTTCTTATGTTTTATTTTCCCAGGATTCCAAGAAGTGTATTATTATTTATATACGGGGTTAAGATAGGGGATTAATGGAGTTCTAAAAGGATAATTTATGTAGTGTTTTATTTTATAATTTGTAATGTAGTGTTCATGTATTTAATCTATTTTCCAAGACTGCTAAATAGATCGGTCTTTCAGGACTTGATTCCTTGTAATCATTCAAATGTATTAAATTAATTCCCTAGCTCGGGGCATCTGGGGTTGGGGAATTATAGTTGGAATCAGAGGAAGTTTAGTACAAACCTTGAAAACAAAATTTAGAAAAACTGTGATTACAGAACAGTACCCTAAGATAGACTTTGAGGATTCGTATAGAAGAACTTCCTAGAATTCTGGTAATGTCGATAATTTGTGTATTTTTCAGACAATACATCCTTATCTGTATATGATCAGGTAGAGGAAGCTCTAGCACAGATGTACCTTGGATTGAAAACTCTGACAAGAAGCTTTGGTCTTGATCCGGGATATCTTGGTACACGACAATAGGCCTTGATGCACTCTTGGTTATGAAACTCTTGAGAAATATGATTAGGATAATTCACATTTTCTTTACAAACCGAATTAAAGGATCTTAATATAATATGAGAATAAATTACCTTGGTTAATCCTAAGGTGTTTCAGATTGAAAATAATGTGTCATGATATTCTCTAAATGATTTTATGACTTACACTATGATTTCTGGTTTTAGTCAAACTAGTCGTTCAATTATAGGTTATTAATTTTTGGATGAAAATATGAGTTATGAGATAACATTTATGGTTAAAATATGTTAGGGTTATTTTTGAGGAATTTATCTCATTTTTGGGATATTATAAAATTATATAGTTTTTGAAAAAGGAAAACACGCAGACCATGTAACAACCCATCGCGTCGGACAAAGCTGCAAAAATAAAACCCACAACCAAAGTGTGACTGAGATTTATCACCTACCACTGGACTACATGAAGTACCTGGTTAGTATGATTAATTATTTTTAGTTAAATGATTTTATGGATCAAGAATAAGTTGATTTTGGGAACTTATTATTTATCCTTAGTATAAGAAAATTATTTGGTGATTAAGTGATAAATGTTATTTTGGAAGAAGTTCGCCCTTTTTTTGGTAACACTATATGCCTAAGGTAAATAAAATACTATGGGATTTCATTTGAAGAGTAATGGTGGATTTTTATTTAGGAAGAATGTATATTTTTATAGTAGACATATAGAAATTTAAAAAAGGATTAACCAATCATAAAGAATATGTGATTAGGTTAATTACTTTTAAGTATGTAACTTTAAGAGTAGTCGATGTTATTTGGAGATAAATGATATGATTTATCATGGAAGACTATGTGATAAAATCCTTCTGAATTTTGGGTTTCAAACATAGTATGGATTATTTTGAAGAAATTTAAGGACTTTTTTTCTAAATGATCTTTGTTGAACTTTGGGTATTGTTTGTTTAATTTTGGAGATTAAGAGTATTATTTCTTTCTATAAAGGATTATCCTTTTGGGGGATCATCTAATCTTGTACAAACCATTTTTGTATTGGTTAATTTCTGAAGAAAATGGAAATATATAGTTAATCTTTTGTGGATTATGTGATTCTCTATAAGTTGATTTTAGCACTTTAGGTGTGACCAAGTCATCTTGAATACTCATCATTTGGAGAAAAGATGAGTTTATGGTATAAATTTATTAAAGGAAGAAACTCTACTTGTAAAGTAAGTATATTTATTTATTCTCTTAGTTAATATCATAACTAAATTCCTCAAAATTATGAAAATAAACTTAAAAAAAATGCTGCCCGTTTACTTTTCCTGCTATGTAATCAAAGGCCTTTCAAACCATCACAAGTTTTTGGCTTTTAGATCATTAACTTTCTCTTAATAATTTTCTTGATCACTCTCTATCAGAACACAATGGCTAGATTTCTCTTCTGTGTCCATGTTTTCCTACATGGAACCCTAGAATGTGTTATTTTTGGTAACCTTCATACATATTGTTCTTTATTTTAAAATAGAGGCCTCATTAATCCATTTTTCAATGTTGGATTTCAACTAAGATATTTTGAAATGTCAAAACCCATGTTTTTTATCCTGAGCTTAAATTACGAGGATGAATTTTATTGAAGGAGCAGAAAATGTAACACTCCAAGATTTCATATTATGTTATCTCTTTAAATTAATTCAATAGCTTACACCACACACAACACCGAGTTTGAGCGCACGACGACTTACCAAACCAGCTGTTCAAAATATACTTATGAATAGTATTAGCTGGATTTTAAATTTTCATACTTCATATAATTTTAACTTATGTATTATTTGTTTCTTAGACATATTATAATAACAAA
Source organism: Viscum album (assembly GCA_963277665.1). Classification (NCBI taxonomy): domain Eukaryota; kingdom Viridiplantae; phylum Streptophyta; class Magnoliopsida; order Santalales; family Viscaceae; genus Viscum; species Viscum album. The sequence goes on from OY728147.1 coordinate 761,542,458, forward strand.
TTCAATTTTTCAGATAAAAGAATGTATTTTTCAAAAAAATGCAATTTTACCACCTTTTAATGGCGAAGCCTTTTTAAATTCAATATTTGACACTTTTACATATTCAATTTGACAAAATAAAATTCTTTCTAAGAATCAAGACATCAAAATTTAGTTTGGATGAAATTTTGGTATTTTTCTAATAATGTTCATTTTTTTATGAATAGTGAGAAATATTGTATTTTAATTCAAAATTGCCTTTTAATATAATTTATTTATATGGTTAGATTATATTTTTAATTGGTTTTGAAGTGTAATTAGATTATATTTTTACCATTTAATCCAATTTTTCTCATTTAAAGTAATTTCACTTTGAAATTGAACATAAACAAGTGTCAATCTTTTGATAGTTAATATTTCTTAAAAACAGGATTTTTGTTTTGACAATGAGAATTAATTTTATATTAATTAATCCAACTTATATGTCTTGAATTTTTTAAAATAGACATAATTTTTGAATTCGGAATATCAAATATATCTTAGGTTGAATTTTTGGTATTTTTCTAAAAAACTTCAATTTTTGATGAATAGTGGAACCACTAAGTAGTAGTTAAAAATGTGACTTTTTCATTTAAATGAAATTTTACCGCTTCTCTGAATTGAATTTATAAAATCCAACATAAATGGTTGTTATTAGTAAATAAAATTTGTTTCAATAAGATGAAAATAATTTTTGGTGAATAGTAACTTTTGACTTTTATTTGCCGCGGTTAAAGGTAAATATGGTAATTCAAGGTAAAATGAATATTATAATAACACAAAATTACCTTAAAACTTGTCATAACCTTATTTTATGGGTAATGGATGACCATGGTAATCCTTGGGCCGATTTTGGGACCCCATGGATCCACTTGAGAGTGATAATGACACTTTATTTTAATTAAGTTAAAGTAGAGGCAAAAATTACATAAACAAATATCTTTTAGTAAATTAATTTTTAAATGAGGTTATATAAGTTATATTTTCAACTATAAATATTATTTGGAAAGATAAAAATATTTCCTACATCATGGTATTTTTTTATAATTTATAGACATCAAATAAATAAAATTAATTAGGACACAATAATGATGCATTTTTTACCTCAATAATAAATGATTAAAATAAATAAGATTATAATAATTAAAACAATATCCAAAAAATTTACAATTCTTATTGGATTATTTTATTTCGAATAAGAGTTGTCTTATCTTCTACCTTAATGATTTTTGGACCTTTAGAAACTGAAAATAATTATATAATAAAATAATATTTTCAATGTTTCTTAAAGAGTCCCTCCTCCCCCTTATAAAAAGCCCTCACATCTAACCCATTACTCACACATCTCAATCCCATTGGCTCTTCCAAACTCTGCCAAAATAATCTATCAAGAACCCTACCATATACCTACAAGCCTTACCTTAGACAGAAGGCACTTCAAGAAATCCTTTTGGTTCAAACCAAAGGGAGTTACCCAATTTTAAGGTAACGTCTTCCCTAAAGTTATGTTATTTTAGTTTACTTCTCAAACCCCCTAAACACTTTTTATTACTTCATTTTATAACAAAAAATGTATCCCAAATATACTAGGTTGTTTTTATGAGAAGTATTTGAGCTACACTTACACGCACCTCCATCTAATGGGAAAAGAACATACTGTTTCTGTGGACGGCGAACTATTGCCTCACGAAACGATGATTGTTCAATTATCTCCTACTGCATTTTATTGTGTCCATTAAGATGAAAATGTATTTATATTTGATATATATTATATTTATATTATTTCTATTCTTCTGTATTTTTCATTTATAGCATACCATTATGGTTTTCATAATGGGTAAATGCGATAATTTCATTTGAGGATGTGCGGACTACAGCCCCCTCCAAGTGATAAGACTCGTTTATGCCATACATGGAACACATAATGGATGGAGTTACTAGAATTATAATATACCTATGTATCATTAATTATTCATTCAATTAAAATATGAACTATAAATGAAAGCAGCGTTCATGCGTACGTACGGCTTACCATCTCTATGAACAATGCATTTTATTTATTATATCCAAATGTTATATACTATTGTAAATACATATATATACTGAATATATAAGATATATAATATATCTAAATTATTAATATCATTCTGGAGATAAATTTCTTTTTACCACATGTATAACATGCAATTATAAAAAGTTTACTTTTGACTCAAGTACCAAATATGAACAAAACGGCCATTACTAACTTAAATGATTATGTAATGTTTATAACATTATAATAAGTGATATAAAAGAAATAATAAATTTGAAAAAATGTTCTTAAGAAATTATAAATTAAATTTAGTTTATTATTTAGGATATTAAAGAACGAACGGGTCAAGTCGGACACAAGGTAAAGGGTTTCCTATCTAACTTTTAATTCCATGAGATTTCCATTGTTCGCCACTTATTTATTTCATGTGGTGTATTTTATACTACCATTAGATATATATTATCATGATTATATTTATATTAATGGTATTATGTGATTAATCTTTTGGTTATTAACTTTTGTTCATATGACTCGATTGATTACAACGTGGTAAGGGTTTTTCATCTCACTTTTTCTTCCCATGAGATTCATGTTATATTAGCCACTATTTCCTTTTGTGTGGTGTATGTACTTCTCATGATTGTATTCTTGGTGTAATATAATTTAATTTATGGGTATTTACATCTTTATTATATGATCCTTCTTTCATTTGGTGTATGTTTCGTAAGTTACCAAATTGGTAATGTAACCTTTCACCCTCCTCTTTTTAAAAGACATCTTTTTGTTATGTCTATTAATTTACATATTATTATGTTGGGATATGTTCTTATATATCCTTATTGTTGTAAATTTTATTTCCAAGTGATGAGATACCATTTTCTCTCTCATCAACTCATTTTTTTAATTTTAAAGTGACGTCGCTATGCAGTCGAATTTCTGTAAGAGAACTTCTTAACCCAATTTCAATTCTTTGGGGTTAAACATCTACTTCTTGATTATGTCATGCTATGAATATGTTTGAATGACCTCGATTGATTTACACTGAATATACAATTATATTGAGTGTATTTATATTTTTCACACATAATTATTTCATTTATTTATCCTTAATCTAAGGATACAGTTTTTATAAGGGATTTTGTCTTAATTTACATTCCACCGAGACCTCTTTGTCATTATGCACCTATTCACTTTTATATGGTGTATATACTGTCCTTTGACATATTATATCATGAATCCCTTTATTCTCATGATATTATAAAGTTTTGATTAATTTTATTCCTCAATTACTTTTATTCAAGCGTATCTCATTTGGTTGGGAACTCTTTAACTAAAATATCGTTTTAAATGTTTTAAAGATTTATTATTCTAAATATTTCTCATTAATGTCCATGTTTTAAAAAAAATTAAGTTTTTATTTATATGAACATGAATTTTTTAAATTTAAAATTCCTTTCAAAAGTTTCAAAGTGGTATGGGGCACTTTGGTTGAAAAATCTCTTTTAAACGACTTCTTTGATAAATAATGCGACTTTTAAATGTTTTCAAGAAAAAACAGGGATGTTTCTCATAAATTGTTTTACTGACTATTTTCATCTATGTTAATATCCTTCATTGTATTTTATTTTTTATTGTGGTTTATTTATTATAATAAAATCATTCATATTTTATTGAATGAGTTATGATATGTTTGACTGTGGATGTGTTATTTTTATACCACTCATGGTTTATGTTTAAAGTATTAACATTTTGTATGCTAGTTTTAATATGAATGTTTAGATTATGTTTCAACCTTTTCATATGAGGAATGCATTGTACTTGGTATGTGAGGAGTAGATCCCACTATATCTCCTTGATGCATTGGTAAATCTCATGAGACAAACTAGTGTCTTGGCACAAGGCCTTGAAAAAATCTTATTTTTAGTCTTGGAATGATGCCTTGACTATGTGGTTATGATGTCCGACATTATGCATTCCATCATTATGAGATTCGATATTGATATTTTATGTGGTTTTTCTACTATTATAATACCCATGGCTATTTTTTATTATGGAATTTTTTAATCAGCTCATATTATTTCCATAAAGTGTTCATGTTTATTATTTTTAAAGGCATGTGTTTTTAATTATTCACCATGCCTAATGTTTATGTTATATTTCGCTGTATTTCTTACTCTTACTAAGCATCTGATATCACCCCTTTCTTATGTTTTATTTTCCCATGATTCCAAGAAGTGCATTATGATTGATATGAAGGGTTAATCTAGGGGATTAATGGAGTTCTCAAATGATAATTTATGTTGTGTTTTATTTTCTAATGTGTAATGTAATGTTCATGTATGTAGTCTATTTTCCCAGACTTCTAAATTGATTGGTCTTTCAGGACTTGATTCCTTGTAATCATGCCAATGTATTAAAATAATGCACTGGTTCCATGCTTCTGGGGTCGGGGCGTTACACTTGTGGTTCAAGTACACCACAGATCTATGATAAAATAGATAATATCTCCACAAACATAGTGTATGTACCACCACATCTAACTCTTGATCATGAGTAGGATAATTCTTCTCATGTGTTCTTATGTTTCTATAGCCATAAGAAACCACTCGGTCCTCCTATACTAGAACAACTCCAAGTCCATCTTCATATGCATTATATTACACAATATATGCTTTACCCGACATAGGTAAATTAAGGATAGGTGTCGAGGTTGTTATTCCTTTCATATCTTGAAAATATCTCTCATAAGAATCTGAATAAACAAACTTCATCCTTTTATTGTTCAATCTATACATTTGTGTGGAAAGATAGTATATATCCTAGATAAATCATTGATAATAACCTACTAAACCTATAAAACTCATAATCATGAAGTGAATCTTGGGTCACTCCCATGTTACCACGGTTTCAAATTTCTCTGAGTCCACCAGAACTCTGAAATTTGAGATAAAATGTCCCAAGAAGGGCATACTATCAATCCAAAAAAACTATATTTAGATAGATTAGCACAAATCCAATGATCCCTTACTATGATTAGGGGGATGTCCAGCTATTGGAAATTATCATCTGTAGATTGGTAGTATACTAAGATGTGATCAAAAAATAGTACAAAAAAACAATTCAAGAAAGGATATAAGATCTAATTCATCAAGGGCGTGAATACTTTTGGTGTGTTCATCTGATCAAATGAAATTACCATGAACTCATGCAAGCCATTCCTAATACAAAAAGTAGTCTGAGGTAGGTATGCTAGTCTCACCCTCAACTGGAGGTATCCTAATCTCAAATAAATCTCAAATATGGTCTTATCACCATTAAATAGATCAAATAGATTTTCAATACGTGGAAGGGGATGGAAGTTCTTGACAATCATATGGTTCAATCATTGATAGTCCTAAAACAAAAGAAAATTCCCATCATCCTTATTGTTGAAAAGTATAGGAGAACCCTATAGAGATGTACTAGGCCATAAAAAACTTTTTCTTCTAGATCTTCTAATTAAACCATCAACTCCAGAAGCTCTAATGGTGCCACTCTGTAAGGAGGAATACAAACTATCTCTACTCCTAACGCCAACTCGATCAGGAACTCAATCTCTATATCAGAAGGAAATCTATAAAACATATCAGGAAAGACATCCAAAAAAATTATACCACAAGAGTAATGATATCCTAATGAAATTAACCATAATATTGAGAACGAACTTCGATTTGAGTAATGAGAGAATAAAATATGCACTAAATTGGTCATGCATGACCAACATGAATATCCCACTCAGCCTGGTGAAAAAAGATGCCTCCTGCTAGGGATAGAGAGGGAAATCTCCTTCGATAACAGTCGATATGAGCCTGGTATAGAAATATAAATACATAAAAATAATCAAATTAAAACCTGTCATTTCCTGCACAAATAGCTCAAAAAATTATATCCACCAATTTCAAGATAACTCACCATGAAACATTGGATATTCTCTAAATGCACACCCAATGGTGTGTCGATATTAAACACACCATCCAAACTTTCAAAAAACAAGACCAAATAATTTTTAAATAGGGAAGATAAAAAATCATGAGATTCTCTTTTATCAACTAAAATGAAAGTAAGGGTAGATGAAATGAGAATCATGCCTCAGATGGTATAAGTTTCTCCATCCACACTAGCTGAAGTAGACTAAAAAGAGTGCAGCTGACATTCTTCTATGACTTAGGATCCATTATAAGTCACTTGGGATAATCCTTCTCCCTTGTAATACTACTCCTAAACTGGGGAACCACATATGCTACATTGACCTAAACATCCACTAGAACTCTAGATACCATTTTTCTGAGGGGAAGTTTCATCCTTCCCATAATCTATTACATATTCAAATCCCTTTTTACTCCACTTCATCTATATTCCCATAAAAAAAATTCTACAGGTGACCCATCCTACCTCATGAAATACACTTCAGATTAGGGTACATTCACTAAGGCCACTTGTTGACCAACTAGTCACACTAATAACACTATAATGGAACACAGTCTTAAGATGGATTCACACTACCATGAAAGATTTGTCCACTGATGTCTTTGTGATTACTATCATAATGGCCCTTCTTTACACCATAAAAATAGATCCTAGTTTTTCCTATAGAATAGCATGGCCCCTACTTGAAGACTCACTCAGTTTCCCTTATGTGATTAGTTCCTGGTTCATCATACCCAAAATGAAACTAAAATTAAATACATACACTTTTGACCTAATCAAATAGTTAATTTCATCTTGAAAACAACTCTACCTAAAGATCTTATCTGTTTTTAAATATGGCGCAAATCACTACAAGTTAGTGAATCTTCTAACATAGTCCATCACTAACATTATCTTCTATGTTATATGTATGAACTTGTGATCTATCTTATCTTGAAACAACTAAGTGAGAAGTGTCTTAGGAACCTTGCCTTGAATTCCTTCTAGGGAAACTCATCTTGATTATTATATTTCTGCATAATGTCCCATAAATTATTGGTTAGTACATTGATTACGTATTCATAAATCTTCACCCTCCTATATGTGGGTGTCTAGTAGAGAATGAATATTTATTAGATAGAATCGCTCTGAAACATGATTTTCTGGGGGTCTCACTCCTAAATGAACGTGGAAGGACGTTTCAGATGAAACTCACATATCATCTTAGACATTGAGGGAATGATATGATAGGTATCCCTTTCAATGGATCACATAACCCTTAGGAATCTATCATGAAGCTAACCATCCATTTGATCCTCTAGAGCTATAAGAATCTCATGTTAAAATGTGTGAGGATAATACTGATTGTAACTCTATAAATGATCAATTAAAATATGATGAGTAGGTATTTTATCAATATAAAAAAACACACTCCCTATAATTCTAGATAACAAAAATGATAACCTCAACAGGTGACATAAAAAGAGAACCATTGGACCACGGTCAGTCTAAACATGGAATACAAGTGTTTTAGCCTGACATAATTTTTCTTTCGTTTAATTTATAAAATATAACAAGAATTTAATTTCATAGTTCATATAGAAATTTACATCACATGAAATAAATATGTTTTTATAATGGGTAATGTATGTGAATATATATCAATATGTGCCTATCATGATGCATGAATACTCATCTGGTACCATACTGGGCGATGGGTATAAATCTCTAGAATGAACAAAGTTGCATATCATGTGAATCATCTAAGGTGAAATAACACCAAGAGTAAGAGGAAAACATCACGCACAACAATAACATCCCTATACAATTGGATATTCCCCCAAAGATGGGTTAACTACTCCCATGAACAAGCTTATTACCTAGTACTAATACAACCTAGTCTCCTTTCCACCTTTCCCAAATTGTATAGAAATACAAAATAAAAACCTAAAACATCTGATAAAACATTTTAATGTCCACATATCTGACACTCTCTCATATGGGAAAGGTAGGTTGACTAATAGAAATCAAGGGAATCTCCCCGTATGCTAGATTATATTGACTAGTAGTGGGGTTTTTAAGGTCATAGTGGGGAGGATATACCCTCTAGTATAGAGTTACAATATAGAATAAATGAACAATATAAATATATATTAATGTAAAAAAATAGAGGAAACAGTACAACATACAACATAAAGATAAATAAAGAAACAATAAACCAAATAATAAAGAATCATATAATGTGAGGATAAAATGTATATAATTTATAATAGAAATAATATAGAATAAAAGACCATGATTAAAAAAATAAACTAAGAAGACCCTAGTCCTTAACCCCATGTCAAACCCGACTCCAAGCTCCATCCCACCTAGAAAGAAATAACTAATAAAAAGGTCTATTTCCCTTTCCCAAACCTGCATCCATGTAATCTGCTTAGGTACCAAAAAGTGGACCAAAGAGGGTGTGACTAAAACTCAATAAGTCAACACCATTGTGTCAAAAAAACTATATATATATATTAAGTGAATGAAATAAAGTGATAAATGGGTGTATTAATTAGTTAATTAATGAAATATAATAATTAATATACTTCAGATCCATTCCATTATATCTCTAATAATGTTGCTCCACTATTCTAACTATAATAAAATTCCATGGTATAATCACACAACTGAGAAAATCCCTCTATATATGAATTTCAGCCTCTCGTCCAAGCCATATATATTAGTTTTTCAACATTATAAGGAAATACCAATATATAATAATATCTACATCTTAGAAAATCCCTCTATATAAGAATTTTAGCATAAATAGGCATAACCATCTATATAAGAATTTCAATATAACTATGTACAACCCTCTATATATGCATTTCTGTATAACGAGGCCAAGACCTCTAAATAAGCATTGTATCATAACACATCACAAACCAAAATGAAATGAATAAAACATCATAATATCATAATCCATAGTGGCTAATTTTTTTAATTACATTTCTTATATCAATTACCCATTCTTTCAATAAATCATATCTTATGTCATTTTCAAGCTAACTTTTCACATTTATATTTCATCAAATGACCACTGGTCATTATATAATCCATTAATCCATTTTCCAAGTTGTATGTATTATAAGAAATTGATTGATATTTCATTTCATTATAGACACAATTTATTCCATCATTCAATTCATTATTATTCAATTCCCCTCCCCCTACAAGTTGCTGAAATCTAGGCCACAACACTATTGGATCTAAAGGAATCCACAGAGTAATCTAACACATGATTTGGAATTACCCATTATTCAACTAAATAATGTTCACATTGTGTCGAATCAATCACACAATATTAAACATATATAAAATATATATAAACTTGCCCTAGATTTTGGTTTTAGACACCCTAACATTATCTAGTGATCAATAAAACACTTCAAACCAATAATTTGAAGAAAAAAAAGGTATTGAAGGTTGCAAGAAGAACCATATCACACAAGATCAAGATAAAAAAATATTTTTCACATCGGTCAAGATATTGAAACATAATTACAAGAATGAAGCTGAATATAGGGGGAAACCAAAGAGAATACACTTATAGTATCCTGAGCTTTTTAGCGGGTCATAATTCCGGAAACATTTTTAATTTTCATGTTTATTGGTCAGACAACCTATTTTCTTAATATTACAAACCTAATTCCATGATTTTTATTGATACCAAAACCTTTTTTATATATGGTATTTAAGGCATGGAAAGTACATTGAATTTTTATATGAGTTTCAGGTGTGTCTAAACCTAGGAACATTGTTTTGGGGAATCATATACAAAGGCAAACAATTTGATAAAACCATTCATCCTTCATGGAATAACTTTGTTGTCCCATAATTGTAGTAGACATGGTAATTCAAACTATACTAGTGGGGGAACATGGCTATTCAGAACCAATTTATTTTTTAACTGATGTGATATGCACTATCTATGCATTGTTTGAAAAACCATTCTCTTAACCCATATTCATATGGTGTTTGGAAAGTGGGAAATGCACAGTTAGGACAAGGTTATCCAAAACATGTAGGTCATTTATTTGTGTGAAATTATAAATATTCGCTTCTATGTTAATTCCTTCATTCTTCTTTATTTCTTCTTTGCTATATCTAAAAAATAAGGGGTACTCCAACATTTCTATTCTACTAATTTTGTAGCCTACTTTCTTCATCGAATCTCTAATTATAGATCTATTGATCTCATTAGTAACACATTGGTAATATATTTAATCAACTTGGTTCTCTTTCAAGCCTATCTTTCCATATAGAATACTAAATTCATGTGAATCGTTTAACCCTATTTTTTGGTGTTCACCAGAAACAAAAATTTCTCTCATTTATTCTTGAGATATAGGCTAATATTAGATGAGATTTCGTCTATGAGTATTAGGTAGGTAATTCTAATCTTTAACCTTAATTTTATTGCATTTGGGAGGGATTTATAAATACACCCATGTGGGTTTTCTGAGTGTGAACCTTAATGAATTAAATAATCTCTTTAATTTGTTCAATTGATGATATGATATGTCTTTATGCATGCACATACTTGAATAAAATGGTTAATCCATGTAAGGTTCTTGGAAAAACCTAAGTAGGTTAGTCTAGCAGTGTTTACTTAGTTAAATTGAATTTATTATATTGATTTCTTGGTTCAATGGGAACATGAAAGGCATGACCTAAGGATTTAGGTGATGTTGATCATTTGAACTAAGTTGACATGGTCATCAGGCTGAGGGTGTGATGTGAGATACATGGGTTGATGATGATCAATAGGTTGAGGTGACATGGTCATTGGGTTGTGGTGATGAAGTCATTATGATGAGGGTATGGTCTGAATACTTTAGATAGTGTTGACCAATAAGATTTTAGTTATATATTCATAGGGGAATGAGGAGTCATATGATGTGTCTAAGGTTATTTTTTGTGATTTCTATCACCATTGTTGGCTGATATATCATTGGATTCATGTGCCCATGGATAGGGATCAGTCGAGGTGGTGTTGACCACTCATCATGGGTAGAAGCCTCCATAGATATTATGATGTAGGTAATAGTGTTGAATATTAATATATTGGAAGTGATAACCATAGAAAGACACATGGATTGTGATGGATCATCGGGTGATGGTTTTGAGACCATCAGTTGGGGGATGAGGCTCATCGTTATGCTTGCAGCCAATGGGCTCAGATTATAGGAGGATAGATTTCTCCATGATGTGGTATGTAGGCTATTGAGCCAACACTGATTCTATATTAGAGGAAATATATAATTTTCCCTTGGTACATATAGATGAGAGTTGATGAAGACTTTTGACCGGAGGTCCAAGGGAATGATGATTTAATAGTTGAGAGTTCCTCTATGAATCCAACTGCTTGATTGATTCCATTAAGGGCTAAGGTATGTTTTTATAAGTGTAACTTTAGGGTTTATCTGGTATAATATTAATCATGGGATGCCTTGGGTATTAAGACATTGATCCTCATAAATAAACACATATATGCATACAAGTGTTGTATTCATATATATATATATATATTTATTTAGGGGCATGTGATTAGAGATATTCTAGCACTGGATGAAGTAGGTAGAATGCTCACTTGTGATTTTTGATCATATTTTTAGTTATTGAAATATTAAATATGTGTTCTTAACACTTTAATTTATATTTTTCCTACACCTACATAAATATATATGTATGAAATAAAAACACAGGTTCTGTCCTACTAAGTTCATTATCACACAATACATGGGATCCTCATTACATGTGTAAGATTTATTCTTTTGATATCAGGTAAGGATTCAAGCATAGTAGCGGGACTATAGTCATTATAGATGTACCATTTTCAATGGATGGATTTTCATGGGCCAGGTGGTTCCTATTCATCAAGATAGATTTTATTTTGAGTTTTGTGTTCTATATATATGTACATATATGGTCATCCAAGGGAAACCTTATTAATTTATTTCTTATATGACCTGTTATGACTTGTCATGTTTTTTCTACGTGTGTTATTATTTCCTTAAGATTACTGATTATTATTACTACTATGATTTTGCTTCTTATGAGATAATTTATGCTTTTAAAATTATTGTCCTTTCATTTGTTGAGTTATATACATATGGAACATTATTATTATCACCAATATATGTTATAGTTTCTGCACTATCACCTCATCAGACCCTCATTTCTAGTAAACAACCATTGGAATATGGTGAGGCATGCATAAGGCCTAGTGTCAAACTGGATTGTAGCACTATTTGAGTGGAAAACTAGGATAGAAGAATAAAATTAAACCAATTGTGTTTCCACCATTTTCACTTTCTATTTGGGATATGGTAGACTGGAAACTGTGATGTATTTGGAACATGGTACAGATATCATGTTTAGGTGTATGAAACCCCATTCATGGGGAAGAGTCCAAGATTCTTGGGGTGGGAAATTATGTTATACAGTGTTCTTTTATAGTTGACTGATTTCTGCCTTGATTGGATCACTTGGTTGTAATGTTTATATATTATGTGGTTTGATCCATGTCCCCATATGAAAAGGTTGGAATGTTTTTTATCCAGATAGGCACATTGGATCATATGATGTGTGTTTTTCTTGTGATTTTCAATGGGGTCTAAGAACACACTAAGATGGTTTGGGATATTTAATGTGTTAACAAATAATCTAAACAACATTTTCCTGCATAGACTTTTTTGGTGGAATTATACTCAGCCAGTCAATGTATGTGGTTCCCTATGATATTGATATGTGATTTTATATGTATGAAATATATGGGAATGGAACTGATATGAGTAGGTATGGTTTATAAAAGGTGGTGAGTTGTTTTGAAGTGTTAATAATGAAGCTAAACATTGTTTTACTGTATACCCTCATTATTATAATTTTACTCAGTTACCCTAGAATGGTATACATGACATGTGGTACATGAACCTGATATGGTTAGGTAAGGGTCCTTGAGGTAGGATGATATGTGATATCTGACCCTAATATGGGTAGGTAAGGGGTCCTGAGGTGGGATGATATGTGATACCTGGCCCTAATATGGGTAGGTAAGGGGCCATTAGGCTAGAAGATACGTGATAACTGACTCTGATATGGGTAGGTAAGGGGCCATGATTCTAGATGATATATGATTCCTGCCTCTATTATGGATAGGCAGGGGTCCATGAGGCCAGATAATACATTATACCTGAATCTGATATATGTTTTTATGGGGACAATAGGCTAGATATCAACAAAAATTAGGTGGTAGGGAAGTTTAATATTGGTGAGATGCACTTCCAACCACATTTTTTCCTATTTGTGATATATATATATATATATACTTCATTGTCTATTTTACCATCATGATTGGTATTGAGTCTGATTCCATCTAGATGTACTCTGATGGAGCATTCGGAGGTTGGAGATATGGTTCCACATGAGAATTCTTGAGATGATGCCTCATATGGTTGAGATGATATTGATAAACATCTATATGCTACTGTATATGTGGTAAAACCATAGAAGATTAGAGACATTACTCAATAGCTTGATGACCAGTTCAGGGCAAGCTTGGTTCATGTTATACGTATTATTAAAAGAGGATCTTAGGGAGTTGATCCATCTATGTTATATATCACTCAATAGTTCAGGTTTTATCACCCATTTTTTTCTAGGGCGGTGGTATACTATAGGAATTATAGAATTTGATAGATTCATTGTAGACTATCTTGAATCTACATGATACACCCTAGGTTGGATGGTGATGTTGGCTATATACATGCTCATAAGACTGGAAAAGTGGTGTTGGGATGTACATGTTGAGGAATATAGACATGTGGGGCTGTCTTTGAAGGAATCAGAAGATAATTTATTTGAAAACTTCTTCTATTATACATTGAGGGTGGATAAAGCCAACGAGTTCATGAATTTCCACTGGGGGGATACATATGTCTTGGATTATGAGGATAACTTTATATATTTTTAGATTTTTACCTTATATGGTGGGTGATGACATCTCCATGGTGTAGTGATTCTAGGATGGTTTATGAAATCCCACTAGAGTGAAGGTAAATGTCTTCAGGATGACCTTGTTCTTAGAGGAAGTTAGTCGGGCACTAATAGATGAGGGATACTTGATGGAATGGTCTTATAAGATCCATGTTATGACATCAGGTGAGCATAGTAGTGAAGCTTTGGGTTTTATAAATTGATTCCATGAGGAGTCTCAATAGGGAGGTCAGGATAGAGATGTAGGTATGCTATCATGGTGTGGGCCTTTAGTAGTGTGCTTCTAGTGTGGGGGTCTAGGACATGTCCATACCTAGTGAAATATTGTTTCGAAGGAGTGATAATAATGTTGTCAAATGGGGTATCTAGAGAGGTTACATAGGAAGACTTATCAGATTTCTAGTAGCCAGAGACTTAGGTAGAATAAAGGATATATGGTAATACTGAGAGTAGTAACTGGAGTTGGTAATCGGGATTCAAAGGTATTCAGAAGTTGTGGAAGGAACAGAGAGACCCAAAAGTGGATTTTTTGGATCATAGCCAGTGTATATTTATATTTTGGTCAGGCCTATGGTATTCATACATTATAAAAGTTCATGTTGTTGAGCTTCTAGGGTCATATAATTTTATTGAGTTGATGACAGTTATATGTACGTCATATGCGTGAAATGGTTTTCTTATGTTTTCCACTTTGGATAGTTTTGGTGCACGAGGTGTATGGGGATTTTCATTGTGATATCCAAACATTATTTAGTAGTTTGTAAGTGGTTATAAAGTGTGATATTATATATATATATATATAAGGTGCGTAGGCACCGAGTTTTGTTATGGGCATTAATGTGATGCAGGTTTTGGAATGTGGTGATTAGGCTTCTAGATTTCAATAGAAATGAATATATATATATATATAATGTTTGTTTATTTTGGAATCTATTGAAGTGTAGGATTTATGGAAATTTGATAAGCTATAGGCTTTAATGAGTTTCATGAAAGACATAGATACATAAGGTAATCTCATGAGATAAGGGACTTGATGGGTGTAAGGTATGACACATTCATGACTTGAGAACCTGATGAGGTGCAGGAGTGATGGTATGTCATTTGGGAGACTTGTATATTTTTGTTATGGTCGGTGTAACCATTAGATGTTTTGTTTTGGGTTGGGAAGTGGCAAGGCAAGAAATTACAAAGGTGGGGAGCCCATGAGAGGAATTGTCATGAGACTATGTAACTGCGGTAAATTGGGTTTTTGCAGATGAGATGGGTATGTTAGTTACCACATTAAGGTAATTCATTATAGATTTTGGATGGTCTATGTTAATGTGGGAAGATTATAACATTTTGGGATTTTGAATGGGTCAAAATTCATCAACCAGTTTGAATTTTTTATTTGGTGATCGGGCCAACATTTCTCTTGATATTTGGAAGTTAATTCTTGGATTTTGATTAACCAAAGGACTTATTATTATATAAGATTTATGGTGTATAAATTTCCTCTGGTTTTGTAATAGTTTCAAGTGTTTCAGACCCCAAAAACATAGTTTTGGGAATGCATAGATATATGCGAAAAGTTTGATCAAACCGTGTTGCCACCCAAGAGTCACCATGTGGCCCACCAGTTTCTTTAGACACAATTTGTAAAACTGTTCATGCGGTGTTTCATGGTAATGAAACACCTATATTGTTTTTAATAGTAGTGATATGCATGGCTTGGACATGGTTTGGAATATTTTGTTCTTATCCCATCCACATGTGGAGTTTGGAAAATGGGAACTGCATGGTTAACACATGGTTAGCAGAACATTGTGGGTATTTTATTTGGAAAAATTTATGAATTTTCCCCTTCCACCTATTACCTTATTTTTCAATCATTTATTCTTTATTCAACCTCTTTAATAGAGGGTTCTCCCCAATTTCTATTCCATGTAGGATTTGGCCTACCATCTTCGTTCGAGCTCTAATTCTTGATCTATCGGTCTCATTGGAATCGCATCGATAAGGGGGTTTATTGTAACGCCCTGGTTCCGGAAGCCACCCAGAGGCGCCCCATACCCAGTTGTTCAAATGTCTTTAAGCGCATTTTTCTAAATGCTAGAGGTTTCCGACTAGTAGTGAGGGATTTGGGTGTGATAGTGGGGAAACTATGCCCTCATTGGAAGAGTAACACAGTGGAAGTAAAACACATGGTAATAGAGGAAGTAGTAATAATACCATAATAACAGTAAATAGCAGAAGACTAGAAGTAATAACAATTAGATCACATATATAAAAATGGTGATTGATACATATGTCTAGTAAAATATTCAAACAAGTCACAATGCTGAAATATAGTACAAAACCAAGTACTAAAGAAAAACAAGGAAACAGCTCCACAACATCGCAAGCCAAAGCTTGGTCCCATGATCTCCAGCTCCACAGCAATCAAGTACCTCAAGTAGAAGGGTGATTTCCCTTATCTATACCTGCAGCAATATAATCTATTTGGGCCCAAAATCATGGCCCAAACAGGGTGTGAGACTAAATCCGAGTAGGCAACCACCACAATATTTGTGGCTAACAGTCAGTGAATATATATGGCAGGAAATACGAAAGTAGAAGTAGTAAGCAAGGAAGTACTCAAAAGTAAACAGTCCACAGTTTCAATGCATTCAGTTTCATATATCAAGAAACAGATAATCAAAGTAGGTAAACCTCTTGGTAGTACTTACAACCTAACCCCTTTGGTTCAACCAAACAACACAAGCAAGCATTTTAACACCAACGGTGACCCTCTGGAAAGTACTCACGGCTTAACCCGTTTGGCTCAACCAAACAAGTACAAGCAACCCTCTGGGATGTAAACACAGTCTAACCCCCCTGGTTCAGCTTAATCATAGACTCTATGAAAAATCACTCACCGTCAATTCCTCATATAGTCTCGTATCGGTAACTAAAGGCACTATGGGGAAGCACTTACGTCACATTCCCCTTGTGGCCTGCGTTGAGGAACTACAGACGCTCTGAGGAAGCACTTACGTCAATTCCCCCTATGGTCTCACATCATAACAGTAAAAACAGACACTCTGGAGAATCCCTTACGTCCATTCTTTCTATGGTCTACTACACTAGGTTCCCACAGAACTGTGTAAGTCAAAAAGTATAGCAAGAATATCATACAAAGTAAACCTCATGAACTACTTGGCTAAATAATCTACTGCATAAAAGCATGTCGGAACAATCAATCCATCCTATAATACTAGGCATGGGGAAAACAAGGAATCCTAACAGGATAATCAAAACCAAACAGTCATAAAAAAACAAACCATGCATGGGAAAACACTTACAAAGAATATAAATTAACCCTATTCACATTCAATTAACCTCTATTCAAGCATACAATCATAGAAGGAAATTATCAGGGCTAAAATCATAAACACGTAATACCCCGTTCATGGGTATTGGGAAGTTTTGCACATAAAATTTAAAGACTATCAACAGAAAGGCACAAACCCCCTACCTCAGTGTCTGGATATCAATATACATGAACCTCAAGCCTTGAATCACCCCATAACACCATATATATACAAAAATTCCTAAAACATTTAACTAGGGATAACTTGATAAATGGAAGGAATCAGGAAACGAATCTATAGAAGAAGGAAGAGCTTACTGAGGCCATCCCAATGCAATCGATGGCGGTCAAATCAGAGTTCAGATGGTCGATCAGGGGCTCAATGAAAGATCGTGTACATACAGTTTCTCTTAAATGAACCAGACCTAGAAGGATGTGTTTCTGTCTGTCAGACGCGACACTAGTACGTTTAATGAAAAAAAAGTACACCGCGTGTACTTGACTTTATCGGCCCTCACATTAGGCAGTCTCTAGGTCACCACACACAGCCATGTGTATGACTGTTACACGGCCAGCACACAACTACCCGTGATAACGAAGTACATGGTGTGTACTTATAAAGTACACGGTGTGTACTTAAGAATTTTTCAGAAACTCCTCTTTTTCCTTAAAAACACCATAAAAAGGAATACATACTTGAAAAGAAGATCTGGGTTCTTACATGTATCATATTTCTTCTCTTTATGATTAATCTCTCCACATAGAAATCTAATTAAGTGTGAGTTATTTTACCCTATTTTCAGTTAATTAATTTAAAATGTTAATTTATCACGTTTTGGTTTATGTTAGAGGCTGATATCAGATGAACAAGAACATAAAAGTCTAAGTTGGGTGGATCCTATATTTCTTCTTGATTTTAAAGGTGTATTGTTGGATAATTATAGACACCCCCATGTGGGTTATCTTTGTGAGATTATAGTTAATTAATTAATTCTCTTAAATTGTTCAATTGATTATGTGAGTTCCCTATAGGAATGGTCTATCTTTACTAAAATGGTTAAGTCATGTAATTGTCTTGGACCAACCTAGGAAAGATAGTTCATCTATGTTTCATTAATAAAATTGAATCTTTTATATTTATTTCATGGTTCTATGGGAATGTGATAGGCATGAGCTGATGATTAAGGTGGTGTTGATCACCTGGAATGAGGCAACATGGTCATTAGAATGAAGTCATGGCCCAAGATACATGGGGTTATGATGATCCCCTGGTTGACACAACATAGTCATTAGGTTGAGGCAACGAGGTCATTAGGATGAGGTCATGGATCTTGGTACATGAGATGGTGTTCACCATCAGGATTTTAGAAATATTTTCATAGGTGAATGAGTGTCTAATGATGTGTTTTAGGTTTTTATTGGTTATTATGCTCCTCATTATTGGACAATGAGACATTGGATTCATGTGAACATAGATAGATCTCAATCAATGTGATTTTGAACAAAAAATATGGGTGGAGGCCTCCATATATATTTTAGCTTCGGTGATGCTTTTGACCATCAGATATGTTAGAGGTTCTCACCATAGAAAACTTCATGGATGTTAATAGACCACCGGGTGATTGTTCTGATACTATTGGTTGGGGGTGGAGGATCCTCATTATTATTGAGGCTAATGCATCGATATTATGGGGGTAAGAATATCATCGTGCGTTGGAATATCATTTATTGAGCTGAAAATGATTATATATTAGAGGATAGACATCACTATTCATCGGTACTTCAGGATGAGATCTAATGGGGAATTCTGAGTGGGAGTATGAGGGAGATGGGATTTGTTGGTTTGGTGTGCCACTAGGATGCATATTACATGATTTATGGGATAAGGTTCCAAGTGATGTTTTGATAGGTGGAACCTAAGGGTTTACCTAGAATGATATTCATTAGGGAACACCTTGGGTGTTAAAAAATGGGTCATCACCACTTCATATATATATATATATATGAAAACATGTTATGAATTCCATATATATATATTGGGGGATATGATTGGAGCTATTTCGACATTTTTTATGTAAGTATAATGCTCACTTGTGGTTGTTGAGCACAAGTGCAGTGGGTAAAATATTAAATGTGTGTTCTTAACTATTTTATTTATATTCTATATAAACCTTCATAATTATAGATGTAATAAATGTACATGTTGGTGGTGGCCTACTAATTTTATACTCACACCCTAAATGGGCCCCTCAGGATGTATGTAGACATTATGATATTGAGATCAGGTAAGGATTCACGATCAGGATTTCGTCCTTACGGATCATAGAGGTACCATTTGTATGGGGTACATAGAAGTAGACTTGGTGGTTTCTTTTCATCAAAATGGAGTTTCTTCTGAGTTTTCCATTACATATATATGTACTAATAAGGTCATACATGGTGACCCTATTTATCTTTTTTTATATGACCTTTTATGACTTTTCTTTTTTTATCTATATATACTATTATATTCTTGGGATTTTTTATTATTATTACTATTGTTATTATTCTTTTGATGAGGTTATTGATGCTTTTTATATCATGGTCATTTCTCATGCAGTGTTTTATCTATATAGACCACTATTACTATCACCAAAAAAGGCTATAGTCTCCTCACTATCACCACATCAGTCCCTCCTCACTAGTTAGCATCCATTTGAAATTGGGAAGGTTCACTTAAAGCCTAGTTTCCAATCATCTTGTAGCACTATTCAGGTGGAAAACTAGGTCAATATGTTACACCACTTACCATGAAGTTATCACTTGACCAGGATGTATAAAATTGAATAAAATTCCCCATAATATTCTAGAAATAACCTATTTCTTGAGAGAGGAGGGATGTATAATAATGAGTAATAAATAATACATGCATCGTGGGTTTATAACTACTGATCCTGAGAAATACGTAGCATTTAAACCTTTCACATTGTGTATTTCCTAAATTATTTGTTATACTAAAAAACGTTCCATGTCATGTTAACATAACCCTGATTGAACAGTAGATGAGTTGAACCTATTTAATGAAATGTATATATTTCACTTCATGAACCCATTAGATGTTATCTTCCTAGAAATTGTTACATGATGTGTAACATAGACATTTCATGTAAGTTTATGGTATAAAACATTAATCTTAGATTATCATAAGATCCCATACCAGCATTGAAGCCTTCCAAACTCACTGTGAACCCTCTTATTCTTATTTAACATGATTACATGGACTCCATTAATTCAAAAAAAACATACATCCATGAACATAACTTAAATTTTTATTGAAATTTATTTCCATACTCAAAAGTAACTCGACCACTAAGGTTCAAAGTAGAATGAAAAAAACGAATATGTTCATTGAAATAATTAAAGAGAGGTGAAACTTGAAAAATAAGTGTTCTTACACATGAAGAACTTGTGTATATTCCAGAGTCATCGATGGGGAGTGACATTATGAGGGTTTGACCTGAGGGGAATGATGGACTTAGGGAATTACCATGATTGATATAGGATACGACAAACATGGGGCTTGATCCGACTCAATACATTATGATTGATGAGAGATAGATTTTGAGTATAGTACAAGTCTATTATTATTATGACATACAATGACTATCCATCCATCATGGATCTAAATCATGTACTATCACGGTCTTTGGTAGTTTGGTTAGCATAAGACCACTTTGTTTTGGATTGTATGTTTAAGCTCATATGAATTTATTTTCATTATGGAATTCACTTTCTATAATTTAGCACATCAAGTTAAGGATGCATTGGTGGTGTCCTACTAGTTCTTTTAATAATACCATACTAATTAATTTCTATGTTATTGTAGATTTCATGAGGGGTCCATTGAAGGGAAATGGCCATATGGTGGATGACTAAGTAGAGAAGCATAGAGAAGGTGGAAAAATAGGATGGACTCTGAAGGACCCCCTACAGTGTTATTTACATTTTTATTGCATTTTATTTTACACTATAAATTCTTTCCACATTGGGAGAGGCCTTATTTATGATATATTTAAGTCATTTATTTAGTTTTCTAATGATTACACTTTTTATTTGTTATATTGTTTATTATTTACTATTGATTCTAGGACATTAAACTAAGGTTATAGTCTCCCCACTAACAAACTCAATCCCTCGCTACTATTTATTATCCTATTGAATAAAAGGAGGCCTGAGAGAGGCCATGTTCCCTTTAGGCTTGTACACGGTGGTTTGGGTCGAGATGATATACTATACCTATATAAATACGTGAAAAAATTATTTATAGGAAGAAAATATAAGTGATGAGTAGTAAATTTAAAATTAAAAACTAAAAAAGGCCTAGAATAGTTTACACAACAACTTGTGTTTTAATGATTTTTTTTAAATAAATTAAATTTATTAAATAGATTGTGTTATATGCAACACTGAGTACTAACAAACCATGACATACTAGTATTATTATTATTTATACATAGCTTTTATAACATAATAATTAATTTTTTTTGTATAAATAAGAATAACTACATATTTAATGTTATTATTTAGATAAAAAAATATCTATAAAAAGTACATTATTTTTTTAAAGTTATTATATGCTCTGAAAATAATTTTTCACGAAAAAATGATTCATAATGCCTATTGTGACAAAATAATAAAAGTAATTTTTTATACTATTAGAAAATGTATACTCAAAATTTAACATCATTTTTGGATTAAACATATTAAAACTATTATAGTGTGAGTTATTTATAGTTTTTTGAAACGTATATTTTTTGTGAATAGTGAAAATTATTTTCTATTCAAAAATTATTTTTTTTAAAGAATTTAAAATATACATCTTATTTAAAAAAGTATAAAATTTAAATTAGTTTAAATTATTTTTTCAGTTGATTAAAATTAATGTTAAATTTTTATATTAAAACATTATATATTTAGGAATAAACTTTCTTTGGAAAACTAGTATTTCATCATGGTTGTAGGTTTTATATTAAATTAAATTATACCACTTATGTTAAATTAATTTGATAAAATGGATTAATTATTTAAAACCATTATTATTTATATTGTATAATAAGGAAAAATTAATTTTTGTTAATAAATATTAGTAAAAACAATCAAAACTAATTACTACAATAATGGTTAAAACTGGGTTATGTGCATTACATACACATGTGTTAATAATAACATTCAACACATATAATATATTTATTTAATAAATTTCATTTCATATTTATAATATGTGGGATGAAATTATAAAATATGTATCATTTTAATTTTACTGTTAAAGGATAAATTAGAAAGTTATATAAAAAGATACTAGTTACAATGGTGAAAACTAAAATGATAAATGTGAGTAGACTTAGAGGATAAAGAATAATGTATTTAAAAAATGTGATTTTTTTTAAAGGAGGTGTAGACAAACCATATATTCGATAGAGTGCTTTATTTATAATATTTTGGGGCACATGACATGATAGTGATTTCCCATTGTTTAATAGTCTTTAGTATTTACAAAAAAAATCCCATCCTCCTCAATTATAAAATGGAACCACCCGCCACCCTCAATTATTCAAACCTCATAATCCATTTTTATCATACAAAACATAAATAAGTACCTAAATAAAATCCTTATAAATGTTCTAGATCTTATTTTCTTCCCAAAATACCAACCCTAGGGTCATGAATAATATATTCAAATGATGCTTCTCTAAGAGAATGTAATTGTATTCACTAAGCACTTTCATTTCAATTATTCTCTTGCCAACTTCAATTATAACATAATAATTAAAATTTAATAACAAAAATATATAACATATATTTATTATTTATTATTTTTAAAACATGACCTATATCCATATCATCATCAATCAAATTTTAAACAAATCTTTTGATTGTGTATGCGACGGACTGCCATCACACGAACCATTGTAATTCATTTTCCATCACCACCTCCCAAGAAATAATATAATGATGTATTTAAATTTAATATATTATATTTATAATATAATTATACTTATGTAAATATAATATCACATATACCTTCTTACATTCCATTTTATGGTAATACAATAACATCTCTCATGTGTACGGTGGACTACCACCTCAGGAAGTGATGTGATTTGTTTTTCACTTATCCATTTCATGGAAGGAAATACAGATAATTTTAATAAAACTATGTAATATATATGATATAATAATTATTATTTAGATGTTATTTATTATTTACCTTTCTCTATACTTTAATAAAATGGAAAAGTTGTTCACGCATACATACGACCTACCTTCTCCCTGAACGATGTAATTCATTTTCATTATCCAAATTTAATGGATTACTATAAATACATATATAAATGATATAAATTATATATATATATATATTAAAACAAATATATGATTGAACCATGATCAAATTAATAGGATGGAAAATACCAAACCAAATCATGCAAGAAAAATACAGCATTTATTACCCAAATGTGATTTTAACAAAGAATTTTTAATAAAAATGTAATAAAAGTTCATATGTAAATCATATATGGTATGATATATATTAGTATTTTTCTATAATATATTTATAATAAACCAATTTTTATTATATATGAGGTTAAAATGTGTGTGAATAAAGTCGATACATGAGGTAAGGGATTTCTAGTCGATCTTGTATTTCATGGTGATATATGTCAGGATCACCACTTATTTATTTTGTGTGGTGTATATAATTCAACTTTAAAAAATTATATCTTTAATAAAATTATTTTAATGATATTGAATGTTTAATTTTATGTTATTATTTAAAGGGTCTTGAAATTTAATGGTTTCCAAAGTGGTAAGGGACTATCATATCACTTTTGATTCTATGGGACACATGCCTTATACACCACTTGTTCATTTTATATAGTGTATATATTGATCATGACTATATTTTATGATCCTAACAATGATAATTATGGGACATAAATATCAATATAACTTCCTTTATTTTTTTGGGATTTTTATTTAAAAGATACCAAAATGGTAAAGTTTTTATACTACAATCTCATTTTTTATCAGGATTGTTTATGATTATGCCCCCAACGATGATATATTAAGATCAAACTCTAAAGAAAATATTCAATTTTCTTCCCATATAGTTATTTATCTAAATTAAATTTTTAATTTAAAATTACTCTCATTATGCACTAAATATTCCAAAATATTCTTTTTAAGGAAAACCCGAATTAATTTCTCTTATCGAAAATAGTTTTTCATCCATGTCCATGATTTTCAAAAAAAATTAAAGATTTTTTTACCAGTATACAATTTTTTTTTAAATTTATTTCTACCAATTTTCATATTTAAAAAAATTAAAAGTAATATTCTTTTCATTTTCCGAATGATGTAGTTTTGAATTGACGAAAATGTGAAAGGAATCAATGTTTTGACATGTATGATAGAAATAAAATTTTTCTCTACCATGGAAAATAAATTATTTATTAATCGATTAAATTTATTCAATATTATTTTCAAATATAATATTTTCCTTAATATAAGAGAATTTTTTTATTATAATGAAGTGAATTAAAATGAAAATTATATTTTCCATAAGAGTGCCTTAATGATCTTTTATGGAATTTCTAATCATAAAAGATAAAACAAATTGGTGTTGGTTGTATTTTACTGGGGATATGATCCAACTATACAAAAATTATTATTTATTTTGATGGTTTATGTTTATGTTCATGATTATGATGAAAATATGTTTATGAATCCCATTAATTTTCCACAGGTTATGATAAGATGAATCATTGAAATGTTTATGAAACTCATTTATTTTCCACAGGTTACACTATATTGAAATGATTATATGCCCCATTTACTATCTCATGAATTCTGACATAATTAATGTTTTATTATCTTTTGTAACAAAAATTTATATATTATGTGAGGATAGGGGCCTATATTTCCCTCTAATACATTATTTAAATATTTATATCTCATTATATAATGATGGAAAATATGCTGATTCGCTTGCACTCCTATGGGAAATAGGTTGATGTTCTTTATCCACTATGGGAAATAGGTGATGATGTTTGATCCATTATTAAATCATTAATAGGTGTTTATTCCTAATCCATTATTATTCTATTATTTCCATTTTTAACCATTACAAATGAATTGATGTATTCCATTATTATGGATCCATACTTGTATGACATTAACTTATGGTTCATGATTGATTTATGATGATTTCTATCTCTTTTGGTTTGTATATTTTCAATTGATAATGTTTTATATAATTGATCATGATTTTGATCCATTATATTTTGGCTATTAACTTTTTAATTTTTATTCATAATCTCATACCCTTATTATTATCCCATGCTTACAAATTATCGTTGGTTGATAGCTTCTATGTTTACCCTTACTAAGCATATGAGCTCACCCTTTCCTATGTTTCCTTTCCAAATGTTATGATGAAAATTTTATGTATGGAATTTATATTAATTATACTTTGTTTAAATATTATTATGCGATAATTTAATTAACATTAACGAAATAAGAATATTTTGTATCTAATCTCCAAAAATAATAAACTTTTATACTCCTTGGGCATTTATTTGGGAAATATATTGAATAATCCTCTATTAAGATCTAATATTTATTTATAAAAATCATAGATATATAGAGTTTTTATTAGATAAAATTTTTATTTAACCTTTAGAATATATTATGAGAAATATTTAGTGAGATCCCTAAGGATATGTCTAAGGAAAATTACAAGGTAATGTCAATGTATAAGAAAATTTCCCATAATTTTGGTGAAAGAGTGAGCAAGTGGTTTCTGATAAATAAAATCTATATCTGGACTAAAAGTGGCTATAGATATAGAATATTTTTACCTAGGGGTAATAAATATAAAAAGGGTTCATTATGTTAGACTCAATCACTAGTTAGTGCACGACAACAAGCCTTTCTACACACCCAGTTTGACACTCTCGTGAGATATGCTTTGGAAATTAAAAAACATGTCACAAACCATCATGAAGGATTTTAATAGATAATGACCATGAATTTACTGGGTTACACCTAAGGTGTCATATATTGTAATTAAGGTTTATTGATTTAAAAAAATATATAAACTATTTTTTATGATTAAGTGGATTGATCCTATGATTATTATTTCCTAAACTGTGTTTTTCAGTTCTAGTAAATCTATGAAACCTGAAATAACCATGTTAATGTTGAGTGTGGTATATGATGATATTATTTTCCTACTAATAAACCAAAATTTATGGGATATGGAATTAAAAATCTCATTTTTATTATAACATAACATTCTATGAATAATGTTGAACGTCCTAATGATCAATGGAGGGAACAATACTTTATTGAGTAATACCAGAGGAAATGTTCACCTTAATTTAGGGGTTTAATTGATATACTAGTTTCTAATATTTGGATTAGAACCTTTTAAAATATGTTATCCATTCTAAATTTTTGTAAGACTGAAAGAATTATTTTATAAATATATCATTTGGAAGGAGAAGCATACCAATGGTGGACTCTCCTGAAGAATATGAGGCAACATGAAGAAATCAACTCCATTAAATAGGAATGCACTATGTTATTATTTTTAAGATATATTTTTTCTTGTATTGTTCTCATAAAAATTGAGAAGGAATTTTTTTAAGATAAAACAAAAGGAAGATGAATATTTGGGTACCTATGTGGAAAAAAATACATGACTTGTGAGGTACATATTTGGTATTTCCAACTAACTTGAAATTAAGGTTGGTCTATTATTTAGTGGCCTAAAACCATGTATTTCAAGGGTTTCAACTATAAGGGACTTTTGTAACTATGAATAAATCATTTTATGTTTTATCAAGATGGAAATTTACATTGGATTTATCCATCAATATCATGATTTTGATAAAAAAAAATAAAGGTGGAATTCAAATGAAACTATACAGAACATGGAGAGGAGAAGATGATCCTTCCATTATGCTTGAAGTATGGAAGGAAACATGAAGAAAATTATATTAAAGGGACTAATAAATATTTCATGTATGTAAAGGAGGGTCATCAATTGAATTAATTCTAAATTGGTGGGAATAAGTTAGCTAAGGATTTCAATAATGGAAAAACTCCAAATAATTCACCACCCAAACTCTAATGCTATGTATGCACGGATTTTGGGAATTATATGAATCAATTCCCTAGTATCAGGGATAATAAGGATATAAAACCCAAAAAACCTCTAAATAAAATAATAAAAAAGTGAAATCTTATACAATCATAAAGGCTAAATTGAATCATTATAATTGGTTTATACTTATCATCCACTCTATTGTTGGTAATTTCATTAAGGAGTTTGTATGAAAATCCCTATGAAAATCTTATTGTTTATCCTTTAGTGAAATTTGATGTGATTATAAGTGATGATTATCTCCCTCTATGTGAATTCTATCTTAATGAAATAAAATTTTATATTATATTATTGTAAGGATGAACTGAAGCCTCTAATGGAATTTTTTTGTATAATATAAGATCTTATTTAAGGTATAAAGGTTGAATTGTCATTTAGAAGTGTAAAGTTTCCCATGAAAGATTAACAAAGTGTTATGGATACAATCATGTGTTTATGAGTTTAAAGTTGATAATAATTTAAAAGTCTTATAAATCCCCTTTTCAGGTCTTATGTTGTGATATTTTATTGATATTAAGTATATTTTGGGATAAATTTATAAAAATAAAACCCCATGGTTTTCTATATGTTTTAGTAAAAAAGCTACTTAAGATAGAATGTCTTTAATTATTGTGTACATAAGATTAATGGTATTGCTAACATTTTTGGTTTATATTCTCTTATACTCTGAGGTAATTATGGCTTATTTAAATTTGGGTATGTTATAATAATTATATTAATATAGTTCTAGAAAAATATAACCTACTTTTTGGGTGATAATTAGTCGCATCTAGAAGGTCCATAGGGTTTGAACTCACTGTCGTAGCGTAACAAGGGTGTAGAATCTACCACTGGACTACACAAAAGATAATTTATGGTTAGAAAACATGAAGGTATTTGTATGTATGTATCTCATTTATTGGTATGTAAAAAATTTAAGTATTGGAGGAAAAGGTTGAAAGGGATTATACAACCATTATTTATACAAGACATTAAATGAAAAAATTTCACCAGCAGTTTTTTTCAGACTCACCAAACCATCTACAGGGTATAATTCTATATTTGTATTAGTTGATCAACTTATGAAGTCTGAACACTTCATATCTATCTTTAAATATTTTTCTATTGATAATATTTTCATGATTTACAATAATAAAGTAGTAAGTTATCTTGGAGTACCATTTTTTATTGTATCTAATTAGGATCCAACATATACCAAAAATTGATGGTGGAGTCTTTAATAATATTTGGATATGATTTTAATTTTAATAAAAAATTATCATCCTTCACTATATGGATAGTATGATAGAAAACTTCAGACCATGGATGATATGTTAATATATTGTTTTATAGATTTCAAAGGTAGTGGAGATCAACAACTTCCCCTAGTTATGTTTTCTTACAGTAATAGCCCTCACTCAAGCATTCATAAGGATCATTATGAATCCATATATGGAAATATGTTTATAACTCTATCATTATTGGATAGACTTAGAGAATGAAAGATATTTGGAACTAATAATGCTGGAAAAAAATTGAAGTGTAGGTTAGATCCATTCAGCAACACACAAAGACAGAACAAAGTTGGAAAAAAAGTTATTGTTCGATCAAACCAGAACAACCTTATTTTAATGATCCTGAATCATTTTTATATTATTATTAATGAATTTCATGTTTTCTATTATAAAATATTTTTATGGAAAAAATTAAAAGAAGACTATGTCTAGATCTTACCATACAACCATACCATGTTAAGGTCATGTGACCATGTCACATTACCACATGTTTCACTTAATCGTACCACATGGAAAAAATTCATATTATGAATAATATGGAAAAAAATTATATAAGTCATGAAATGAATAGGAATTTAAGATTCATCTGGATGTATATTCAGATTCACCTTACCGTATGTACAATCAACCAACCATGGGACGAAAATTTATTTACCGTGTACCTGACCATGTGAATCAGTGAGGTGATGATATTAAAGGAATAACCTATTGTATGAAGAAATAAAGTTACCATACCATGGTATTTATAATTTTTATTATTTTTTATTCTAAACATGCCTATTATTATAGTGACCGCATAAAGAAATATATTTCCGCCTAAATACTTGAACTTATTGCATGTCAAGATGAACTGAATGTATGGAGTGATGAACCAACCAAGAGACCTGTCTACATCAAATTACCATGTTTTTTGCTTTGAGATCTACATACCATGACTTATGTGATGTTTTCATACCATTTCTAACTTAGTAGTAGATATTTTTCAAATATCCAAAAACTGGTTTTTGAAGCATTAAATGAAGATTCAGTGCATTTAATATTGCCTTAATTATTATATAATTGCTAATTTTTGGAGAAATGTCTTTTTATGAAGAAAATATAATTTTGTGAAGACACACATTCATGGTAGAGAAAATATTCACTTACTTAGAGGATAAAATAGGACCCTATACATGCACCAATTCTATAGATAAGACTCTACAACACACTGTTTTCCTAAAATTATTAAGAAACTTATCCAAGATTCCATTAAAGAAAAATTCAATGACTCTAGATAATAAAATCTCTTCAGATAAGGATTCATCAAATTTATTATCTTCTATCTCCTTCCCTTTTTTAGATATTCTTATGAGATGTGTTTTTATATTTCTCTATATATTCATAAAACAGAGTCTTCTATATTAAATTCTAGATTACTTAATAATATCTCAATTATGTCCATTTTATTCCAATAAACAACTATTCAATATTTCTTGTGTAACCTGGTAGTTTTTTTTCACATGTATAACTTAAGAAGAGGTTGTGTGACAAGATAGTTTTGTGAACTATGTTTTTTAATACATAATCTAGATTATGGACTATTTTATTTTATAATAAACTTCTTGGAATTAGGTTATTTTAATGTATAGGTGATTAAGTTTTTCACTGAGACCAAGACCCTTTTTGATTTATGATTTTCTATATTTTCAATAACTTATTTACTACTCTTTTCATGTTTTTTCATTTAAATAAATTATATTTCAGTTTTAATAACCTGTTAAACCAAAATTTACTTTGATAATTATATTAAATTTTTTTTTATATAAAATTATAGATACAATTATATTATTTTCAAAAGTTAACATATAACTACATGAACAAAAACATTACATAATTTTTATTTTTATGTCATAAATTTATTCTCTTGGATTTTAAGATCTTTTTCAGTTTAAAGTTATAGAGATTTAGGTCATAAATCATAAATAAAAAAACATAAAATAAAAAGTGGACAAATTTATTTAGTATCAAATTTCCATATAATATAAAACATTTAAAATAAATCATGATTTATTTTTATTGAAAATTCCCAAAACATTCAACTTGACTTATTCCTTTCCTTTACCCAACCTTAAAAATGAAGAAAAACATATTAAAACATTAGATGAGCACAAAAATCTCAGTAAGGGACATAAAAATTTTAAAAACCATTAGTCGAGTGAAAAATATGAAAAATCATATAACTTTTATCTTTACCTTAAATGTTATTTTAGTGTATGAAATAAAATAATTTTACATGAAAAACACACACATGATTTTCTAAAATAAATCCTTTAAAACCCATAACAAGAAATTAAGAACCTGATTTTGGTGAATTATAGAATCGTATTCCTAAAAAACTTTCAAAACAAATTTAAATAGAATTAAAATATAGTGTACTCCCCAAATATTCGATACACAATGCATTAGATAGTTATAATGTGGCTCACCCTTTCTATATGCTATTTTAGGGTTACTAGTTTTTAATGAGCTATAATGGGGATAAACCCTTCTTAAAAGATATATCTAGATCAACTTTGAGATACATTAGGGTTCAACCCTTCATATAAGATACATCAGTATCACCCATTTCATATAACTCTCATGTTCCATATCACCACTTAAATAATTTCAACATAAACCCCTTTTAAAAACTTTTTTATACCCTAATAAAAATCGCTTTTGGAAAATAATTTTTTTATTCTAAAAACCCATTTTCAATACTAAAATACCCAAAAGAGAGAAAGAGTGTTTTTTATTAAATAAAACATCAAATAATGTAATTTTATCTGCAAAAATAAATAATTTACATGGTAGAATAATATTTTTTGTCACCATGTACCTTAAAAATAGAACATTCCTTTTTCATTTTTAAAAAGGTTCCATATAAAACTCATAAAAAGATTTATTTTTAAAACCTTTTATAATTATAAAAAAAGATACATAAATTTTTCTTTATAAATATTTCATATCTATATAAAATTATTCATAAAATAATTTTAAATAACATATAAAATAAAACTAGGGACTTGGAAGAAAAACATTAAAATATATTTTTTAAAGAAAAGTCCATTTTCGCTTTTGAAATATTTTGGTCATAATCCCCATGGAAAAATTACATCAAAAATCATATAAATAACATGATAATAGATAAATTCATGATTTAATATTTCAATTGGATTGTATATAGACTGCTTAAAAGAGTATAGGTTTAAAACATCAAAATATTCCTCAACAAAAGGAAATATAGATGATGTCCCTTACCACTTGGTAACTTTAATTTAAAACACCCTTGGATTAAATAAATAAAATTGAAACTTAAAATACTATGAATTTTAAATTTTTGATGATATAATATAATGAGGAGTCATTATTTAAACTATATAAAATAAAATAGGTGCACAATAATAAAATATGCCTCAATGAAGGGAAATTGATTTAAAGTCCCTTACCACTTGGTAACTTTCATACAAAATCCATTTGGAAGAAATAATTATAATTGAAACTTTAAATATGATTAATTTTTAATTATTCATGATATAATAATAAAATATGGTAGTATGTACACCAAATAAAATAAATTATGTGCACAATAATGAAATATTCCATAATGAGGGGAAATTGAGATGACCTCCCTTACTTGGAGTTAAAATTATCACTTATGTCTCTATCTTAATAAATAATAAAATAATGATATTTATTTAAATTCATTATATTATTTTTAAATTTTATTATTACTTTTATTTAACATATTACAATGTTTTATACAATTGTCTACTCAATTAAATTTTCTTTGATTTTATGACCATATTCACTGACTGTGTCAAAAGTAACATTGGTAGGTTGACTAAGGTCAAAGAGGTCATTATTTATAAATATCTAGAATACTAATAATAATATATGTATCTTTTTTATACAATACATATAATTTTAATACCAATAATTATTAAAAAAAATTAGAAATTTTGTATGTTACAATCATAGAGATGGTAGGTCGTACATACATTTGAGTAATGTTTCCTTTTTCAATGATCATTGTAGAAAGAAGGTATGTATTATTTTATATTTAAAAAATAAAAAATCATAAATACCATGTTCTTACTTTAAATATACTTATATATATCATCCACATGGTGTGGTGATGAAATGAGAGTCACACCGCTTTATGATGGTGGTAGTCCACACTTTCACAGATGATATTATCATTTCTCAGTGAGTGAAAATGTAAGAAATAAAATGACAAATTTTATTGTAAGAGATAAATATGTCATTAATTTTTTTAATTATTCTATTAATATCACTTATATTCATTATATTTAACCTTATTACATTCCATGTATAGAGTTATTGAAAGTGAATCATATCGCTACGTGAGGCAGTAGTCCATCGTACACATAAACAACATTAACTTATTACCTATGGAATGAAAATTAAAATAGGTTTATATGATTTAATTATTAAAAAGGTATAATTTTTTATAAATATAATATATATACTTTTTATAGATCATCATATCCAACTGTGAGAGGTGGTAATTGAAAAAATCAATGACTTTGGTTTGTGAGGCGCCAGTCCACCATACACATGAATGATGATTTTGTAACCCATATGATGGAAGGAAATTGGGATAATTATTTTGAAATAAAAAATTAACAAATCATTATATGGATGATGTTGGTGTTTTTTATTATAATTTTTAATACATAATTGAATTTGGAATTAGAATAAATAAATCAGAAGATATTTATTAAGAAAATTACCTTCCTTAGGGGAAACATCCTTTGGATATCTCCATAAGGACCCTAGGATGGTTTTTTAGTATTGAAATAAAATAAATAGTGTGGATACATATTTATATGAGGTGTTTTTTATGGGGTTGGTTGGGGCCAAATATGTGTGAATAAGTGAGGGGTATGAGTGCCCTTTTATTATTGAGGAGTAGTATCATTTTTGTAAGTACCCAAAAGAATTCAATAATGGGAGGTCACTCCCACCTTATATGGATAAAAATTGAAAAATAATTTTGGGGACGGATTATGTGGTCTAATAAAACCTCAAAAAATCGAATTAAAAACATTTTTATCATATTCTTCCTCAGCCTTTATGTTTACTCAATTTTTCCCTTTCATTTTTTATAATAGTAGCTTGTATTTATTTACCTTAAAATTTTATCCTTTAAGTCTAAAATTAAAATGATATTTAATAGATAATTTATACCTACTAATTAAAAATATTAATTCAAACTTATAAAATAAAAATTATAGTTGTGGGGAAAATAAATCTTAGCACAAGTGCATGTCACACACAAAACCTTGTTTTAACCTTAATTGTGGTAATTAATTTTTAACTATTTTCACTAATAATTATGGTAAAAATAAATTTAACTTTTTAGATAATATGAATTATTATTATCTATTTTTTTAAATTCAATTTATATAATTGGAAAACATTAATTTTTCATTATTTTAACAGACACGGTGGGGAAGGGGGTTTTCAATGAGGAAATGTTCAAAAGTTTATAATGTTTTTATATCGAAAAAAAATATCAAAAGTATTAAAATTACCTAAATTGGATTAATATAAATAATAAATTCCTAATTTTTATTTAAAACTAATTTTAATTAAAACTTTACACAATATATTATTTAAAAAATTTAATTTTCAGTTAATATTTAGAATATTACATTATTCATCAAAAAATTTACTTTTAAGAAAAATACAAAAAATTCACCATAGAATAATTTTGATATTAAGATTTAAAAATTAATGTTTCTTTCTTTCAATAATTTTTAAAAATTGGTAAAAAGGGTATTTTTAATTTTTTTACACAAAACGTGATTAAAACTTCTTTTATAAAAAACAGTTTTTCAGATAACAATTATTTTTTCTCAAATGGTTATAACTATATCTACGATAAACATATATCCATTTTATTTATCTTTAATGAATACAAATTTAATAATTTATTTTTTACTATTCAAACCTCCCAATTTATCATCTATGTTATAATGGTAATGTTCAAATAATTACATTTTAATAAAGTATCGTGTGTCATTCAAACTTGGTGTTGCCTACATTTCAAGATATCGAATAGATTAAATATACAATAAATTATTTTGGTGTTACATTATCTTATAATATCATTGTTAGTTTTAATTTACTCTATTAGAAACATTTTTCTTATTTTAAAATATTGGGGTGTTACATCCTCACCCCTTTAAAAATTGCATCCTCACAATTTGAACATAATATCAGATATCTAATGATATAAATTTAATAATACTATTTTTTTAAACAATAATTATAAAAAAATTTAACAAAACATATTCTTAATAAGAAATAATGGTGTGTATGAGGTTCATATGGAATAACACATTACTAGGATTTAATATTTTCGAACATTAATGGAAAGTGAATATATGGACATGGAAGAAGATAATAAATAATTATAGAGTGATTAAGGTCATTCATCACAAAACAAATCATTAGTTTATATAATATTAAGAGCCCCAAAACCATAAATATACAATTATTTAAAAGACCACATGATTCATTAGATATGAATTTAAAAAGATTACAATTTTGTTTCGATATTTTTTTTAATTTTGAAAAATTATTTTACTATATTTGAGTCTAAGGATATGTAATTACTTAATACATTTCTATTTCATAAGAACAACTTCATCCTTGAGTTTTTATTTGATCTATATTCAATTAATCCCTTCCTCTATGAAATGAATATCGAAAAATGAATTTTTAATTCCTAAAGCAATAAATCTATTTTAACAGATCATAAGATCCATAATAGAGTGACATGTATTTATATCTGTCTCAAACAGTTTTACAAAATGAATATAGTTAACACATGTTACCCAATACAATAAATTAATCTATAAACCTAAAAAATTAACACCACTAATTTATCATTAATATCTATTTTTCATTAATTTTAATTAAAAGAAGTTATATTAACTATGAAATAATGTTGCTTTGTGGTAGGTACTAAAACCTTATCATCATTTGGTCATGGTTTCAAGCCCTACATCCTTAATGAATGTGTCGGGTTGTCACCCAGCATGTGGGTTATCCTTTTGTTAAATCACGATAACGTAATTCCCATAACCTTCCAAAAAAATGATGTACATCCTTGAATAAAATATATCATTTAAAAAATATTTTATTAAGGTTTGAAATAAAATATTTTTTCATAAACTTAATAGTCTTATTTCACTATTATAATATTAACCCTGAATGCTATTAATAACTTTAGACTTATTTCTATAAAAAGTAAAGATATTATTCAAAAATTAACATTTCCTATAAGTCAAATACTTTAAATATTTATTAAAACATAATAAATGTGTCCCAATGTATTTCCATTATATAAAACATAAATATAGTGGTGCCTAAGTAATTGATATTATGATCAACCATAAAAAATACTGAGATATGTGGAGTTATCACAACTTCATTTTATGCCGAATATCATACATATAAGTATAAAATGATTTTGTAACCCTATTTTTCTTCTGTTTATGATGATTTCCACCATGAGTATGTAACTTTAGATAGATTTTAACATAATGGTCGAACTTATTAAAGTAAAAATATATCACGGTTGACTGGTTATCTATAATATTATTCCTAAATTGTTCAATACTCTTATCTTTTAAGTCACAAACCTTGTGTCCAAACATACCACACAAGAAACACTTTCTAGATCCTAATATAAATTCCAAAAAATGTACTTTACCACACATGGAAAATGTTTGGGGCTTACCTCTAGTATTATTAGTTTTTTCTCTTCATTTACTATAAAATTGACCACTTCTTACTCTTTTAATCTCATGGAAAATAAATTTTAAAAAGCTTCATGTCAAACTTATCATTAAAAAAACAAATTTCTTATAACTTTTAAATTATCATGTGGAAAATAACTTCACAATATTGGTTTTAATCTTAATTAAAATATTTTAATTTTACAATCAATGCCTCCAAGAAAATATAGTTTTCACCTTTACAATTGTGAAAAATTTTATTCATATGTGGGTACTGAATATTCATCATTTTTCCTCAATTCCAAGAATTGTTTCTCTATTCTAATTCATACAACCTAATATGAATAATTCTCTAGGAAAATATTAGTAAATGTGTTCCATTCCATGTAATCAAGATTACCTTTCTCCTTGGAATTTTTTACTAAAAACCATCATCCATTAGCTTAATCTTATAAATGATAAGTGGAAATAGTTACCTTTTGATGTTATAAATATCCAATGACTTCAAATATCATCTATATATAATAAATACATACTTAATATACCATAATGTCAGATGATTCATTGAATTATTGTGGTATTTTTCTCATAAAATTCTCCACTATTAACGTGTTCCTTCAGAGTAAATCATGTTCATCGTAATAATGGTTACCAAAACCATTTATATCTTGTGTAAATTGATTCATCACTACACAAAACTATTATTTTTCCAATTCCATCCAACTCAATATAATGATTTAGAAGGATATATCCCTATCTATTTCCTCCAACTACACCTCCCTTATATCTTTTTTCGTCAACCATTCTAAATAGACATAGTCTAGAATAAGAAACATGGTAATATTAAAATGAAACATTATTTCAACTAATTCATATAATTGAATCATTTTGGGGAATGGTATTAACATTTTCCTAACCTCAAAAGTTATCTCAACCATCCTCCCATACCATCTATAATGACCCAAGCTTAATCATTACATAATCTTGAGTTTTATTTCTATAATTAATTCTATTACATTTGAAGATCTATTCAAGTTTAGGGTTGTAGTGAATTAGGCCATAACAAACCCATAAAATAAAAATTGGACACGTCCTGTCATGACCCGTCCCCAGAAACCTGTGTCGTGACTACCCCAAGCCCGCCATCCCTAGGCTAGGGGCTGGCGACTAGCACCAAAGGTGTAATTCCCTAAAACTGGGAAGGCATTGCATTTATAACCTATAAACACACACAGTATCTACGATAACAAGTAAACTGAATAACCAACCAGTGAGTACAGTAAGTAAAAAGGGTCCATAATACAAGCCCGACTGGAGAGTACAAGAAAATGAAAGTACAAGTACAACTGAGGAAATACGAAAAATAGCTATTGGGTCGTCCTCCGAGGTTCCTACCAAAAGGGTGGGTATAGATCCCCTCATCAGCACTCCACATCTGTCTGTCTCCTCTGTGTACCAACACATCGTAAGGTCCAGCTCTGGGTACCGTCCAGTCCTGGTACTCTCAGCCTCAGCCAGTGTTGTCTATCATCTGCATCCAACACAACGAGGTGCGGGCATAGCCCGTGCAGGGGTGAGTATAATGATACTCAGTAGGGACCCCGAGACCATCAAGGTCTCACAAAATCCAACAAGGATAAATCAAAAAGTATGAAATCAATAGATAACCCCACTTAGGTATATTCCCATACATATACCTAAGTTATCAAGTAATTCATCTCAATCATGAGGAAAACACAAAAGTTACTGAATCAGCTCAACCAGGATTTTTATTCACATTATCAAAACCACAGATGTTGGAGACCTCCTCCTCTATCGAGTACAGTGGGCCTGTCGTGACACCAAGGTGCTTCCCACTAACCTTGGACTGATGAGGTACTCCTCCTGTTGAGTACCGTGGGTCTTCTATGTCACCAAGGCACTCCCCACCTTGGGTATGCCACCATAACTAGGTGCTCCCCCTAATAGCCTGCATAGGTACTCCTCCTGTCGAGTACCGCGGGTCTACCGCCACAACCAAGCGCTGCTCTGCTGTGGGTCTGCCGCCACAACAAGGCGCTCCCCACTGGGCTAGTCGAGTCACTCCGAGTCAACCAGTCAGCAGTCGTCAAGTCTGAGCCACCTACTAGGTCTCCGCGCTATGTCCACTCGTCTCTAGAAGGATCCACTCCACGAGCTACTGGTCGATACACCAATTATCATGAAGTCTAATGAAAAAGTATCTCAAAGGTCTGCCACGTCATAGAGGTCTCAACGCAATAGACAGCACGTCAATCGGACGCCCGGTCTGTGAGTTTTTAGCCTTTTAGTCCCGGGGGCCCAGTTGGATTTGTGCGCGATCCAACCTAACTGTATCCCAAATATACCCCAAACTCTAGTGGGGTATACTCAAAGGGACCTTAATTCTCCAAGATTACCAGGTCCGCTTACAGTTCGTCAAACGGACACCCAGTGCCAAAGATATGGACAAAAGAAAGTAAAGGGTTGTAGTGGGCCTGGGTCTGGTCCGACCAGGATGGACCGACCCGGCCTGACCCAGTCCGGGCTGACCCAGTCTGGGTCAACCCGGCCTAACCCGTTGGGTATGGTCCGGCCTGTTAGGTGGGCCAGCCCATTAGGTTCGGCCCAGCCCGCTGGGCCCAGCCCAGCAGGCCGCGAGAGCGCGGACCGATCGTGAGGGCGCGGACCGACCACGGGTCAGTGTGAGGGCGGTTCAGCCCGAAGGGCGCCACATTGGCGGCTCGGCATAGAGGGTACCGCGAGGGAATGGAGGGCACCACGAGGGAACAACTTTCCCCAGAGGGCGCCGTAAGGGGCTGGCTCGGGGCAGCTCGGCCTGGGACCGGCATGGGGCAGCTCGGCCTGGGGCCGGGGCGGCGTTGCTGGGGCTGGGAGACTGGCTCGTCAGGGGCGTCGTGGGGTGCATGGACGACAGAAACATGGGGCCCGTGGGGTCCATGGAGTCCGGTATTCCGGTTCGGCCAGTGGCGGCATGGGGAGTGAGGGGTGCGCGGACGGCAAAGTCGCGGGGCTTGCGGAGCGCGCGGAGGTCGGCTCAGACGGGGCTTAGGAGGCTGCTGCGAGGGGTGTGGGAGGCACGGGAGGCACAGCAGCTGGGAGTTGGGGCATGGTGCATCCAGAGCGCGGCTCGGCTGGGGTGAGGTGTGTCTAGGCTAGTTCAGCTGGCGGGCAGTGCGGCCAGGGTGGCTTGGAAGCCGAAGGGTGGTGCGGTTTTGCCCGGGGCGCCGGAGCATTGCGGGGGTGGCATAGGTTTCCTTCATCACCTTTGTCGCCTCATCACCATGCCAAAGAACATCACAAAGAAGATCGGTGGAGGGGTCGGACCATGTTGGTTTGGTCCACACCCCTCTACATGTAGGGTTATAGCAATTGGGTCACAAGAATGAAGCAAAGAACGAGCATGGAAGATATCTTAAAAATATCAATTCCCATAATCCCTCATTAACAAAATATTCCCAACCCATAAGGAAAAACATCTGTGGATCAACTTGATAATAAGTTGGTCTACGTTCTTTGTTTTGGAAGAAATGTAACAAGGTAATAAGATCATACTTAAATAAAATTAAACCCCTACCTTTGTTCATTGTTCATTAATAGAGTCGCGGGGAAGAAGATGGAGTTGTCGTCGTTCGTCGCGTCTGCCGCACACTTCCAATCACGAGCTCGTGTGTCAGTTTGTTGACGACGATGAGGAGGGAGGTTCGGTCATTGAAGATGTCCCACGTCGGTTGCTTCCACAAGGTGCTTCCGAGGAAGAAGTCGAAGACGCTTCTTGTCGGCATTCTTAGTTGGAAGAAAGCGTTCTTTAATCTTCAT
Organism: Viscum album; assembly: GCA_963277665.1. Taxonomy (NCBI): domain Eukaryota; kingdom Viridiplantae; phylum Streptophyta; class Magnoliopsida; order Santalales; family Viscaceae; genus Viscum; species Viscum album. The sequence goes on from OY728147.1 coordinate 761,582,938, forward strand.
TGGCGAGATCTTTTCTCTCAAAATCTCTTTCCTCCTTTTCCAACAAAAGAAAAGGGTAGACAAGAATAATATATTATAAAATCTATTAAGTCGTTGGCATAAGAATTCAAAATGGGTGAATTAATTAAGTTGGCTCCACTTAATTAATACATGAGGTTGGCACAATTTAAATAGAGGAAGGGTTGATGCCATTAAAGGAGAGGGGTGGAGTGACTCTCCCTCATTAATGAGGGGAGTTGAGAGGTTTCCCTCTCCCACCATTATTAGGGGGTTTTTAGTCCCGGGTGGTCCCCACTTCATAACCTCTCATGGAAGGTTAGGTTTGGGTGGGCCCCACCACCATAACCTATCATGGGAGGTTAAGGTGTGGTGGTCCCCACCTCCAACTTCCACTTGGGTGGTTATAAAAGATAAAAATAAAATAAAACATGTGTTTATTTTATTTTATTATTCCCACGCAAAACCCAAAAACTATCTTCCACCCTCGACCAACTGTCGTCAAGGTGAAAGTCTTCTTAATCAAAAACTGGTGCTGCAAGTTCAACGGTGCCCTCAGATTTCAATTCTAAGCACTAGTTCAAAAGTTATAAAAACCTGCTCGTACATTTACTAAACGTACCCGAACAAAACTTCAGAAATTGATTATGGGTACTCCGGGCCTCGGAATCATGCGCCGTCAAGTTTCGTGGACTCATAAAATTCCCATTTAATTATAATAATAATAATTTACATGGAAATTTCAGGTCTTTACATTCTCCCTACCTCAGGGCTTTACCTCCCCGTAAGCTACAACTCAGAACTAAGGGAACAGGTGGGGGTATTGAGCACACATCTGAGCCTCCCGATCCCATGTGCTCTCTTGGAGGTCCTCATGTTGCCAGCAAACATGCACCAGATGTATCGACCGTCCATAAAGGACCTTCTCCTGTCAATCCTCAATCTCTACTGGAACCTCTGTAAATGTCGCCACATTGTCAACATCCAACTCGCCATGGTCGATGATGTGGGAAGGGTTGTGTACATATCTCCTCAGATGGGATACGTGGAAGATATCGTGCACCTGATGAAACTGAGGTTGAAGAGCTAAGTGGTAAGCCACATTACCAACTCTGTCGAGGACCTAAAAAGGTCCAATGAATCTCAGAGATAACTTCCACCTTGGCTAAATCTTCGTAGACCTCGTCGAGGTGGGACCCATAGAAAGATGTGGTCACCAACCTTGAACTCCAGAGGTCTCCGTCTCCTATCAGCATATGACTTCCACTACAAAAGAAACAGTACATTAAAGGGGGTTATTTAGAGGGGGTTATGCACAACCCCCTCTAAATTCATTTTTTGTAACATTAGAGGGGGTTATGAACAACCTCCTCTAATGATCAAATTTAGAGGGGGTTATGAACCCCCTCTAAATTCATTTTCTATAAAAATTAGAGAGGGATTATATATAACCCTCACTAAACATAGAATTTAGAGGGGGTTATAGCTCCCCTTAATTTATTTAATTAGAAGAGGTTTTGAACCCCATCTAAATTTTTTAACATTATTTTTTTAATATCTAGATAGATTTTAGAGGGGGTTCAAAACCCCCTCTAATATATTAAATTAGAGGGGGTTGAAAACCCCCTCTAATGTCTTAAATTAGAGAGGGTTTAACCCCCCCCCCCCCCCATCTAATTTCTTAAATTAGAGGGTGTTCAAAACTCCCTTTAATGTCTTTAAATTAGAGGGGGTGCAAAACCCCCTCTATTGTCTTTAAATTAGAGGGGGTTCAAAACCCCCTCTAATGTCATTAATTTAGAAGGGGTTTGAAACCCTCCTCTAATGTATTTAATTTAAAGGGGGTTTAAACCCCCCTCTAATTTAAGCGATTAAAGGGGTTGTGAACCACCGCTATTTAAAAAAATAATAATATATATATATATATAATTAAAACACAATATATAAATGTATTTAAATACATTATGTGAACATATTATATAAAATATTTATATGATTGTATTTAATTGTATTTATATGTATACATAAATATAATTATATAATATTATGTAAATTAATATATATTTATTTGTATAAATTGTATTTTATATAATATTAATTATTTACAATATAAAAGCATAAACATATTATACAAATATATATGTAAATATAATTTATCAAAAAAAATATCATATAAAAACCCAATCTTCTAGTTTTCATAAATTATATTATAATATTAATAAATATATATTTATCTAATAGGTTTATGCCTTTATATTTTATATAATTAATATTATATGAAATAGAATTTATAGAAATAAATTTATATTAATGTATATTTATTGAAATACTTATATATATTAATGTACATAATAATAGATATATGTATTTAAATACATTATATAAATATTTTTATAAATTTTATCTCATATAATTTTAATTTTATATAATATAAAATTGTATTTCATATAATATTAAGTATATTTATCAATAAATTGTATTTTATATAATATTTATATAATATACATATTAATTATATATAATATAAAATGGTATTTCATATAATATTGATTATATATAATATATATATATTAATTATATATAACATAATATTAATTATATATAATTAATATTATATTATATATAATATAATAATAATTATATATAATATAATATTAATTATATATAGTATAATATTAATCATATATAATATAATATTAATTACATATAATATTAATATTTGTATAAATTTTATTTCATATAATAATAATAATATGTTAATTTTATATAATATTATACAGTTTATATAAATAATTATATTTATTAATATAAATAATAATAAATATATGTATTGAAATACATTATATAAATATATTTTTAAACACCTTATATAAATATATTAGGTAAATACATTTATATATATATAATATAAATATGTATTTATGTATAAAAATAATTTACATAAATATATAATACAAATGTATTCAATATAATATATATTTGATATAAATCATAAAATAAATATATAGTATTTATAAAACCAACATATAATTTTGATTTATTAAAAAATAGATTTTATAAGAATAATAATAATTAATAATATTATTATTACACACACATATAAGTATAACATATACATATATACTTGTGTAAAATATTTATGTGAAATATAAATATAATATATATATATATAATTTCATATACAAATAAATATAGTCACATATATATATATATTATTATTTAAATGTATGTAAATATATTATGTTAATAATATTTGTTATAATAAATAGTCAAATATATATAAATATTAGAATGTGTAATATATATATCCAAAAACGGTTGTTGTAGTGGTGCGCAGGAGGAGTTCTAGCGGAATTCTTGTTTGGGCAGTGCAGGTTCAAATCCCAGCCATAACATTTTTCTATGCAGAGGTTAGAATAGGGAACCGGTGCGGAGGTGGGGCGGGGCAGGCCGAGGCCGTTGCGCGGAGGTGGGAACCGAAGCTGGCTGAGGGCGCAGTACGAGAGGCGGGAGGCAAGAACCAGGAAGATGAGGGTGAGGGGAACCGGAGGGGAGGCGAGAACTGGAGAGATTGGGTGGGAACTGAACGGGAGATGGGAGGTCAGGAACCGGGAAGATGAGGGCATAGGGAACTAGAGGGGAGGCGGTGGAGGTGGGAACCGAATAGATAGGGTGGGAACCAGATGGAGGGAGAGTGTAACAGCCCAAGATTTTATGAAAAATATACTTTTTTAATTTCACTAATGTCTTGTGTTGTACGCTTCACCAAAAGGAGCTTGCACAACACGCATCCTTGACTTGCCTTACATTACACGCAATCGCAACCTTCCTCGATAGCGTGTGTAGTACGCAATACTGAGTTTCACGAAACAACGATATGCTATTAAAATATTATTAAAACTAGCCGTTATGAATAGTAATAACCACTTTTTAAATTTTAGAAATTTTAGCTCTCAAAATGGACTTCATTTTTGGATTCGGAATATCGAATTTAGCCTAAGGTGAAATTTTGGTACCTTTCGGATAACTTTCATATTCTGATGAATAGTGAAAATTACTAAATTATAATTAAAAACAACTTTTTTAATCAAAATAATTAATAGTGATAAATTATTAATTTGAGTGGTTTTAAAGTATATTTAGAATATATTTTTACAATTTAATACAATTTTGGTCATTGGATGTAATTTCACATTTAAACCAGACATAAACAAGTGTCAATCTTTTGATAGATATTGTTTCTTAAAAACACGCAATTTGTTTTAACAGCGAGATTTAATTATAAAATTAATTAATGCAACTTCTATGTTATGAATTTGGTAAAATAGACTTCATTTTTGAATTCGGAATATGAAATATAGCTTAGGATGAAATTTTGACATTGTTCTGAAAAACATCAATTTTTGATGAATAGTGAAACTACTAAGTGGTAGTTAAAAAACTGAACTTTTCATAAAACTTAATTTTACCGCTTCTGTGAATGGAATTTCAAAAATCTGAGAGACACGGTTGATGTCAGTAAGTAAAATGTGGTTCAATGAGATGAAAATAATTTTTGGTGAATAATAACTTTTTACTTTTATTTACCACGGTTAATAGTAAATAGGGTAACTAAGGGTAAATATGATATTACTATTACCCTAACACATGTCCTAATTCTATTGGATAAGTTTAATTCGACCAAAAACAAACTTAGGAATAAAATATGACCATTTAGGCCCACTTGGGTTAGATTAGGACATTTATTATTAATTTATTTAAAGAAGGGTTAAAATAGTTAAAATCAAAGTTTAATAAGTAAATCATTTTTAATATGGGGTTATACATAAGATAAATTCGACTATAAATATTAATTAGAAAGATAAAAAGATTTACTACATAATGATAATTTATTTATAATCTTTAGACTTTAAATAAATTAATTTATTTATGACACAACGATGATGCAGTAATTACCCTTTTAAGGAAATATTAACATAATTGATGTTATAAATGCTCAAATGAATGTAATTTGAGACTTTTTATGAATTCCACTAATTTTCTAGGTTACTATGATATATTAGTGTTGATTTAATCAACTTTTTTCGAACATATAATTCTGTTATGACTTTCACAAAAATCATATATCAAATAGTGTCAAAATTGACACCAAATAGTTTTTAAATCAAATATTATATTATTAATTGTTATTTTATTCCTAAAAATCTAAGGTTCGTCCAAATGACTTAGATAAGGATATATATCTTAATAATAAACAATTTGGGGTTCTTTTGGCATGTTATAGTAAGTTTATTAATCATATAGTGTAAGAAAACAAAAAGACACGGTAAAAGTTAAATTATTTAACTTAGAGTTAAATCTAATTGATAAGGTTAAAATAATAACCTCAACTTGTCTAAATCCTATTGGTTGATAGGATTTCGACCCATCCCCACTTTAGCTTCGAAATAAGACCCTTTGGAACCATTATAAACCGATTTTGACTTTAATATAAAATAATATTTTGAGATATTCCTAAGGTGCCCCTCTCCTCCCTTATAAAAGGACACCTCCTCCCCCTCCTCCTCACACCAATTTGAGCACTCAATCTCGGCCAACCCCTACCAAAATCTCTTCTCCACTTCCCTAGCAACATCCTAGAGGTTCTGGTCTTCCTCAAAGACCAATTTTAGTTCCCTAAAAGGAGGTCTCCAAAAGGCGCTTCAAAGAAGAGGTAATTACCGTTACCAATTCTTTCATATTTATTTCTTCTTCCACTTCTTCTTATTAGGTTGTTTCATTATGAAGTAATAACATAAGTATCACTCATATACTTATATGTTATTATAAGTATGAAACAACCCTATTTCACCATCTATCCATCCTAGGGAAAAAGAAATCACCGCGCCTGTGTACGTACGGAATACCGTCTCCACGCCGTGGTGTAATCTATTTTCCACCACCACCTTACATGGATGGGTATAATGGTGTAAAGAATAACTATACATAGTTGTTACAACATCATATTGAATCTGATATATTGTATAATCCACTCCAATTCAATTCAATATTTATGGAAATGATATCATCGCTCGTGCGTACGTACGGACTACCGTCTCCACGACGCGATGAGATTCATTCTCCATGTTAACCATTTAAGAATGATTATAAAGTATATATAAGAAATAATAATGAAATATATGACATTATAAAGCTACTGGATTTATGTATATATATATATATGTATGTCATATACTTACTTCCATTCAAGACAATAAGGAAAGGAAAATAGTGTTCATGCGTACGTACGGACTACCGTCTCCATGAACGGTGTTTTTCATTTCATTTATATTTATATTATATATATATATACTGAATATATATGATATATAAATCATATTTTATATTCTGGAAGTAAGTAAATCATGATATAAGTAATAATAATGTCAAGAACAACAAGTCAAAACACCTACGATAAATGAAACGATTTTACCTAAAACGCTTCTTTAACATGGAATTTACAAAAGAACGGGTAATATAAAGTCATAAGTGAACAATATATGATATAATAACAATGAATATGATTCTGGAATAAGTCAATAACATGATTTAAATCATTATACAGGAGGTTCGGACACTTACAAAGCAAGTCGGACCTAAGGTAAGGGAAATATCACAATCTCATTTTTATCCGAGATTGTTTATACTTTGGTATTTACTGGGGTGTATTTTATCATCCACATCCATGTTTCCTCAATATGTAATATTATTTCCATCCAACTACAATTGTTTAAATCCAATTTTACCCTTCGGTGAGTTTTTAGTAAAAAATTATGAAAGGAATCTTTTGACGTTTTTCATACGAGGTGCTTTTTGACTTTTCCGACAAAAGTACGAAGAATGTTTTTTTAACTTATACGGCATGAATGGATTTCTAAAAAATTATTTCCAAGAAGCTTCCTTTACAAGTATTAAAGTTTATTTTTAATCAACTTCTTTTAGTTTAAAATTGTATGACATGTTAAGAAAGGAAAAGTGTTTTTGAAGGAGAAAGGATATTTTCCTCAAGAATGAAGTTCAAGTGTTTTATCAAAATTATTTTCCATCTAAGATAATAAAGGGTTCTATTTTTATCCCTATTATTACATTGATTTGATCATGTTGTGATGGAATTATTTTTATGAATTCCTTTATCTTATATGAATTGATTTATGATGTCATGATGTTTCAAGAATCCCATTTTTGTTACATGTGTTATGTGATGATGTATGTTTTATGATTATGTGGCACACATAAGAAAGGATTCATTATAAGATGGGTGAGACCTATATCTCCCTCCAATGCATTGGGTAAAGATTTTATATCTCATGAGATAGACAGGGCTGGAACGGTAGGTTATACCGGTTCAGTGAAACAGGACTGAAACGAGGGTTACTCGATTCAGAAAGGGACTTTGTCCACTAAGATAGTCTTGGCAATGAGTCTTGACTAACAAGAAATGATTCTCTATGATTATGTGTGTATGCCACAAAGTTTCATGTTTTAAGTTATGATTATTGTGATTACATTTCACTGCCATGATTTATCCCATGTTATGAAATTATGCTCTCTTTTGCAGGTTAAGATTTCCAAAATGTTATGTTCTTATGAATACGATGTGATTGATATTTCTTTTGTTTACCCTTACTGAGAATTTGAGCTCACCCTTTTATGTTTTCTTTTCCCCAGGATATAAAGAAAGTTTTTAGGTAAAAAAAAAGAGGGAAGATCTTTATAGGAGATGTTGAAGATCTTTCACCACGATTAGAAGATTACGTTCTGAGTTTCCAAAGACACTAAACTATTACGATCCTTGTGTGTGTGTTTTTGTTATGTACTAAGTATTCCGCAAATGTAATGTAATGTCCATGTACGTCAGGCTTCGGCTCTTTATAGTTGGTATCAGAGGAAAGGTTTAGTCAACCTTTGGAAACTAGGATGCGAAAACGTTAGTGAGATCCCTAGAGATATTTCTAAGGTATGTCTAGGGATGTAACAGCCCGAGATTTTATGAAAAATATTCTTTTTCACTAATGTCTTGTGTTCTACGCTACACCAAAACGAGCTTGCACAACACGCATCCTTGACTTGCCTTGCATTACACGCAATCGCGACCTTCCTCGATAGCTTGCGTCGTACGCAATACCTAGTTTCACTAAACAACGATATGCTATTAAATTATTATTAAAACTAGTCGTTATGAATAATAACAACCACTTTTTGAAATTTTATAAATTTTATTTTTCAAAATGGACTTCATTTTTGGATTCTAAATAACGAAATTAGCCTAGGGTGAAATTTTGGTATTTTTCTTAAAACTTTCAATTTTTGATGAATAGTGAAACCACTAAGTGGTAGGTTAAAAACTGAATTTTGCATAAAACTTAATTTTACCGCTTCTGTGAATAGAATTTCTAAAATCCGACAGACACGGTTGATATCAGTAAGTAAAATGTGGTTCAATGAGATAAAAATAATTTTTTGGTGAATAGTAACTTTTTACTTTTTTTACCGCGGTTAATAGTAAATAGGGTAACTAAGGGTAAATATGATATTACTATTACCCTAACACATGTCCTAATTCTATTGGATAAGTTTAATTCGACCAAAAACAAACTTAGTAATAAAATATGACCATTTAGGCCCACTTGGGTTAGATTAGGACATTTATTATTAATTTATTTAAAGAAGGGTTAAAATAGTTAAAATCAAAGTTTAATAAGTAAATCATTTTTAATATGGGGTTATACATAAGATAAATTCGACTATAAATATTCATTATAAAGCTAAAAGTATTTCCTACATAATGATAATTTATTTATAATTTTTAGACTTTAAATAAATTAATTTATTTATGACACAACGATGATGCAGTAATTACCCTTTTAAGGAAATATTAACATAATTGATGTTATAAATGCTCAAATGAATGTAATTTGAGACTTTTTATGAATTCCACTAATTTTCTAGGTTACTATGATATATTAGTGTTGATTTAATCAACTTGTTTCGAACATATAATTCTGTTATGACTTTCACAAAAATCATATATCAAATAGTGTCAAAATTGACACAAAATAGTTTTTAAATCAAATATTATATTATTAATTGTTATTTTATTCCTAAAAATATAAGGTTCGGCCAAATGACTTAGATAAGGATATATATATTAATACTAAACAAGTTGGGGTTCTTTTGGCATGTTATAGTAAGTTTATTAACCATATAGTGTAAGAAAACAAAAAGACACGGTAAAAGTTAAATTATTTAACTTAGAGTTAAATTTAGTTGATAAGGTTAAAATAATAACATAAACTTGTCTAAATCCTATTGGTTGATAGGATTTCGAACCATCCCCACTTTAGCTTCGAAATAAGACCCTTTGGAACCATTATAAACCGATTTTGACTTTAATATAAAATAATATTTTGAGATATTCCTAAGGTGCCCCTCTCCTCCCTTATAAAAGGGCACCTCCTCCCCCTCCTCCTCACACCAAATTGAGCCCTCAAGCTCGTCCAAACCCTGCCATTTTCTCCTCTCCACTTCCCTAGAATAATCCTAGAGGTCCTGGTCTTCTTCAAAGACCAATCTTAGTTCCCTAAGTGGAGGATTCAAAGAAGCGTTCCAAAGAAGAGGTAATATCCATTACCGATCTTTTCAATTTCTTTCTTCTTCAACTTCTTCTTCTTTATTTGTTTCATGATAAAGTAATAACATAAGTATTAATTACATACTGATATGTTATTATAAATATGAAACAACCCTAATTCACCTTCTATCCATCCTACGGAAAAATGAAATCACCGCGCGTGCGTACGTACGGAATACCGTCTCCACGCCGTGGTGTAATCTATTTTCCACCACCACCTTACATGGATGGGTATAATGGTGTAAAGAATAACTATACATAGTTATTACAACATCATATTGATTCTGATATATTGTATAATCCACTCCAATTCAATTCAATATTTATGGAAATGATATCATCGCTCGTGCGTACGTACGGACTACCGTCTCCACGACGCGATGAGATTCATTCTCCATGTTAACCATTTAAGAATGATTATAAAGTATATATAAGAAATAATAATGAAATATATGACATTATAAAGCTACTGGATTTATGTATATATATATATATGTATGTCATCTACTTACTTCCATTCAAGACAATAAGGAAAGGAAAACAGCGTTCATGCGTACGTACGGACTACTGTCTCCATGAACGGTGTTTTTCATTTCATTTATCTATCTATTATATATATATATATACTGAATATATATGATATATAAATCATATTTTATATTCTGGAAGTAAGTAAATCATGATATAAGTAATAATAATGTCAAGAACAACAAGTCAAAACACCTACGATAAATGAAACGATTTTACCCAAAACGCTTCTTTAACATGGAATTTACAAAAGAACGGGTAATATAATGTCATAAGTGAACCATATATGATATCATAACAATGAATATGATTCTGTAATAAGTCAATGACATTATTTAAACCATTATACAGGAGATTCGGACACGTACAAAGCAAATCGGACCTAAGGTAAGGGAAATATCACAATCTCATTTTTATCCGAGATTGTTTATACTTTGGTATTTACTGGGGTGTATTTTATCATCCACATCCATGTTTCCTCAATATGTAATATTATTTCCATCCAACTACAATTGTTTAAATCCAATTTTACCCTTCGGTGAGTTTTTAGTAAAAAATTATGAAAGGAATATTTTGACGTTTTTCATACGAGGTGCTTTTTGACTTTTCCGACAAAAGTACGAAGAATGTTTTTTTAACTTATACGGCATGAATGGATTTCTAAAAAATTATTTCCAAGAAGCTTCCTTTACAAGTATTAAAGTTTATTTTTAATCAACTTCTTTTAGTTTAAAATTGTATGACATGTTAAGAAAGGAAAAGTGTTTTTGAAGGAGAAAGGATATTTTCCTCAAGAATGAAGTTCTAGTGTTTTATCAAAATTATTTTCCATCTAAGATAATAAAGGGTTTTATTTTTATCCCTATTATTACATTGATTTGATCATGTTGTGATGGAATTATTTTTATAAATTCCTTTATCTTATATGAATTGTTTTATGATGTCATGTTGTTTAAGAATTCCATTTTTATTACATGGGTTACGCTATGATGTATGGTTTATGATTATGTGGCACACATAAGAAAGGATTCATTATAAGATGGGTGGGACCTATATCTCCCTCCAATGCATTGGGTAAAGATTTTATATCTCATGAGATAGACATGGCTGGAATGGTAGGTTATACCGGTTCAGTGAAACAGGACTGAAACGAGGGTTACTCGATTCAGAAAGGGACTTTGTCCACTAAGATAGTCTTGGCAATTAGTCTTGACTAACAAGAAATGATTCTCTATGATTATGTGTGTATGCCACAAAGTTTCATGTTTTAAGTTATGATTATTGTGATTACATTTCACTGCCATGATTTATCCCATGTTATGAAATTATGCTCTCTTTTGCAGGTTAAGATTTCCAAAATGTTATGTTCTTATGAATACGATGTGATTGATATTTCTTTTGTTTACCCTTACTGAGCATTTGAGCTCACCCTTTTATGTTTTATTTTCCCCAGGATATAAAGAAAGGTTTTAGGTAAAATAAAAGAAGATCTTTATAGGAGATTTTGAAGATCTTTCACCACGATTAGAATATTACGTTCCGAGTTTCCAAAGACACTAAACTATTACGATCCTTGTGTGTGTGTTTTTGTTATGTACTAAGTATTCCGCAAAAGTAATGTAATGTTCATGTACGTTAAGCTTCGGGTCTCTATAGTTGGTATCAGAGGAAAGGTTTAGTCAACCTTTGGAAACAAGGATGCGAAAACGTTAGTGAGATCCCTAGAGATATTTCTAAGGTATGTCTAGGGATGCCCCTAAGGATAAGTATACGTTTAGGATATAGTCCTAGAACTATGGTTACGATATTAGATTAAACCAAAGATGTTAGATATTTAAGTTACTCCCCCTTTATTATGATTTTTGCCTCTCACACTATTCTTTTTGGGTTTTAGAAAATGGCTGGAAACAAGGTGATTCGCGATAATGGAGGATATGATGGACAATGGAATGATATTCTTCATGGGCAACCAAATGAAATGGGATTTGGAAGTCCAAACATCATCATTATGCCGAATCAGCAATCTCATAATATGATAAATAAAGTAAAATTTGTTAAGTTTCCTGACTCGGCTAATAAGAGAAAGATGGAGTTTCATGATGATCATAGAGGAAAGAAAGTTCAATTTCCCCTATGTAAATCATGTGGGAAGAGGCATCAAGGAGAATGTTTAAAAGGAACTGAAAGATGATTTGGGTGTGGAAAAGAAGGACACAAAGCCAGTATGTGAAAAGGAAAAGGTTCAGTTAACACTAGGGATGAGGATAATGGTATTTCTACGACATCAACAATTGTTAAATGTTTTAAATGTGGAATGTACGGGCATTATGCAAACCAATGCCCTAAGGGAAAGTCTCATGAAGAGAATCAGTATGGTCGTATGGGTAGTATTTATGTTGATGATGATGATGAGACTACAAATGATATGTGAGATGAAATAATTGTTGAAGCTCGGTCAATGGTTTAAGAATGTAGTGGAATGATTACATGTTTATCAATTGTAATGTTGTATAAGTAATCTCATGGTACTATGGGATAAAGAGACATCTAAGGATTGTTACATTGTTGTCTTTCCTTAAGATTTGAAAGTATGTGATGAATGGTATCAGTATTTTTGGAAAGTAGATGATATGCGCATAATGAAGGGACAAGACGATAATGAGATGTTTGATTGTATGCATGAGCTCATGATTGATATAAGGACTAAGTGATATCATGGTTTGAGTATATAGAATTTTGAGGATTTTGGTATGTGGAAAGTGTTAACTTTTAACTGCATTCATGTTTTCACTAAGGTTCAATGGGTATTCCAAAGAATACATGATTAAAGACTTTGAATGTTTGGAATGTGACCAACAAAACATATCTTATGATATATGGGGATCAACGATGGTATTAAATCTCTGGTAATCGTTTTCACTTTGTTATGAGAGTGGACTACAGTATTATGGATAAGCCTAAAGATTAGAATGGATTATGTTGGACATAAGTTAGGATAAAACGTTTTTCGATATTATTGATGGGATGTTATATTAATACAGCTTTAGAAAAAGGACAACCTGCAGGACGGGCGACAACCCATCGCTTCGGACGAGGCTGTGGGAATCTAACCCACAACCGAAATGCGACTGGCCTTTATCACCTACCACTGGCCTACAAGAAGTCCCTGTTTAGTAGAAACTAGTTTTATTATATTAAGCAGTATGATATATGAAGTATAAGTCCATTTTAGGAACCATATATGATTAATCTCACTATAGATCGACTTATGTATATAATTTTTGCTAACCTTTTGTTTGAGACAGATGCAATGACCCGTCATTCTATCACATGATCTGCTAACACTTCACGAATAACAAATTCTACTTCATTTATTTAAGAGATGAAGTGGAAATTGTTCAAGGCACGAACAATAGTGAGATTGTACCAAGATAAAGTAAGTATTTATTCTAATTCAAATTTTCAACTTTAAGGAAATGATCATGAAAACAAAAAATGTTGTCCCAGTGATCTTATACCTGATGAATCAGATGGTACCTTAGATCGTCACAAATTTATGGATTTGTGATTACTGGATTTTCCATAGCCATGTTCTCTACCACTCTCCATCAGAACATGATGGTTAGATTTCTCTTCCATATCCATATTTTCACCTATGTGGAAACCCAGTGATTAGTTTATTTGGGTAATCGTTACATTTCATACTTTAGTTTTTAAAGCCAAGTTTTGGTATTCCTTTTTACGATGTTGGTTTCTATTAAAGAAACTTTCGAATAGTAAACCATTTATAACCCTGACGAATTTCGAGGGCGAAATTCATTTTAAGGGGGGTAGAATGTAACAGCCCGAGATTTTATGAAAAATATTCTTTTTCACTAATGTCTTGTGTTGTACGCTACACCAAAACGAGCTTGCACAACACGCATCCTTGACTTGCCTTGCATTACACGCAATCGCGACCTTCCTCGATAGCTTGCGTCGTACGCAATACCGAGTTTCACTAAACAACGATATGCTATTAAAATATTATTAAAACTAGTCGTTATAAATAATAATAACCACTTTTTAAATTTTATAAATTTTATTTTTCAAAATGGACTTCATTTTTGGATTCGGAATACCGAAATTAGCCTAGGGTGAAATTTTGGTATTTTTCTGAAAACTTTCGATTTTTGATGAATAGTGAAACCACTAAGTGGTAGGTTAAAAACTGAATTTTGCATAAAACTTAATTTTACCGCTTCTGTGAATGGAATTTCGAAAATCCGACAGACACGGTTGATATCAGTAAGTAAAATGTGGTTCAATGAGATAAAAATAATTTTTTGGTGAATAGTAACTTTTTACTTTTTTTACCGCGGTTAATAGTAAATAGGGTAACTAAGGGTAAATATGATATTACTATTACCCTAACACATGTCCTAATTCTATTGGATAAGTTTAATTCGACCAAAAACAAACTTAGGAATAAAATATGACCATTTAGGCCCACTTGGGTTAGATTAGGACATTTATTATTAATTTATTTAAAGAAGGGTTAAAATAGTTAAAATCAAAGTTTAATAAGTAAATAATTTTTAATATGGGGTTATACATAAGATAAATTCGACTATAAATATTAATTAGAAAGCTAAAACTATTTCCTACATAATGATAATTTATTTATAATTTTTAAACTTTAAATAAATTTATTTATTTATGACACAACGATGATGCAGTAATTACCCTTTTAAGGAAATATTAACATAATTGATGTTATAAATGCTCAAATGAATGTAATTTGAGACTTTTTATGAATTCCACTAATTTTCAAGGTTACTATGATATATTAGTGTTGATTTAATCAACTTGGTTCGAACATATAATTCTGTTATGACTTTCACAAAAATCATATATCAAATAGTGTCAAAATTGACACAAAATAGTTTTTAAATAAAATATTATATTATTAATTGTTATTTTATTCCTAAAAATCTAAGGTTCGGCCAAATGACTTAGATAAGGATATATATATTAATAATAAACAATTTGGTGTTCTTTTGGCATGTTATAGTAAGTGTATTAACCATATAGTGTAAGAAAACAAAAAGACACGGTAAAAGTTAAATTATTTAACTTAGAGTTAAATTTAGTTGATAAGGTTAAAATAATGACATAAACTTGTCTAAATCCTATTGGTTGATAGGATTTCGACCCATCCCCACTTTAGCTTCGAAATAAGACCCTTTGGAACCATTATAAACCGATTTTGACTTTAATATAAAATAATATTTTGAGATATTCCTAAGGTGCCCCTCTCCTCCCTTATAAAAGGGCACCTCCTCCCCCTCCTCCTCACACCAAATTGAGCACTCAAGCTCGGCCAACCCCTGCCATTTTATCCTCTCCACTTCCCTAGAATAATCCTAGAGGTCCTGGTCTTCTTCAAAGACCAATATTAGTTCCCTAAGTGGAGGATTCAAAGAAGCGTTCCAAAGAAGAGGTAATATCCATTACCGATCTTTTCAATTTCTTTCTTCTTCAACTTCTTCTTCTTTAGTTGTTTCATGATAAAGTAATAACATCAGTATTACTTACATACTGATATGTTATTATAAATATGAAACAACCCTAATTCACCTTCTATCCATCCTACGGAAAAATGAAATCACCGCGCGTGCGTACGTACGGAATACCGTCTCCACGCCGTGGTGTAATCTATTTTCCACCACCACCTTACAAGGATGGGAATAATGGTGTAAAGAATAAATATACATAGTTATTAAAACATCATATTGATTCTGATATATTGTATAATCCACTCCAATTCAATTCAATATTTATGGAAATGATATCATCGCTCGTGCGTACGTACGGACTACCGTCTCCACGACGCGATGAGATTCATTCTCCATGTTAACCATTTAAGAATGATTATAAAGTATATATAAGAAATAATAATGAAATATATGACATTATAAAGCTACTATATTTATGTATATATATATATGTATGTCATCTACTTACTTTCATTCAAGACAATAAGGAAAGGAAAACAGTGTTCATGCGTACGTACGGACTACCGTCTCCATGAACGGTGTTTTTCATTTCATTTATCTATCTATTATATATATATATATACTGAATATATATGATATATAAATCATATTTTATATTCTGGAAGTAAGTAAATCATGATATAAGTAATAATAATGTCAAGAACAACAAGTCAAAACACCTACGATAAATGAAGTGATTTTACCCAAAACGCTTCTTTAACATGGAATTTACAAAAGAACGGGTAATATAATGTCATAAGTGAACCATATATGATATCATAACAATGAATATGATTCTGTAATAAGTCAACGACATTATTTAAACCATTATACAGGAGATTCGGACACGTACAAAGCAAATCGGACCTAAGGTAAGGGAAATATCACAATCTCATTTTTATCCGAGATTGTTTATACTTTGGTATTTACTAGGGTGTATTTTGTCATCCACATCCATGTTTCCTCAATATGTAATATTATTTCCATCCAAATACAATTGTTTAAATCCAATTTTACCCTTCGGTGAGTTTTTAGTAAAAAATTATGAAAGGAATCTTTTGACGTTTTTCATACGAGGTGCTTTTTGACTTTTCCGACAAAAGTACGAAGAATGTTTTTTTAACTTATACGGAATGAATGGATTTCTAAAAAATTATTTCCAAGAAGCTTCCTTTACAAGTATTAAAGTTTATTTTTAATCAACTTCTTTTAGTTTAAAATTGTATGACATGTTAAGGAAGGAAAAGTGTTTTTGAAGGAGAAAGGATATTTTCCTCAAGAATGAAGTTCAAGTGTTTTATCAAAATTATTTTCCATCTAAGATAATAAAGGGTTCTATTTTTATCCCTATTATTACATTGATTTGATCATGTTGTGATGGAATTATTTTTATGAATTCCTTTATCTTATATGAATTGTTTTATGATGTCATGTTGTTTAAGAATTCCATTTTTATTACATGGGTTACGCTATGATGTATGGTTTATGATTATGTGGCACACATAAGAAAGGATTCATTATAAGATGGGTGGGACCTATATCTCCCTCCAATGCATTGGGTAAAGATTTTATATCTCATGAGATAGACATGGCTGGAATGGTAGGTTATACCGGTTCAGTGAAACAGGACTAAAATGAGGGTTACTCGATTCAGAAAGGGACTTTGTCCACTAAGATAGTCTTGGAAATTAGTCTTGACTAACAAGAAATGATTCTCTATGATTATATGTGTATGCCACAAAGTTTCATGTTTTAAGTTATGATTATTTTGATTACATTTCACTACCATGATTTATCCCATGTTATGAAATTATGCTCTCTTTTGCAGGTTAAGATTTCCAAAATGTTATGTTCTTATGAATACGATGTGATTGATATTTCTTTTGTTTACCCTTACTGAGCATTTGAGCTCACCCTTTTATGTTTTCTTTTCACCAGGATATAAAGAAAGGTTTTAGGTAAAAAAAAGAAGATATTTATAGGAGATGTTGAAGATCTTTCACCACGATTAGAAGATTACGTTCTGAGTTCCCAAAGACACTAAACTATTACGATCCTTGTGTGTGTGTTTTTGTTATGTACTAAGTATTCCGCAAATGTAATGTAATGTCTATGTACGTCAAGATACGGGTCTCTACAAGGGATGCCCCTAAGGATAAGTATACGTATAGGATATAGTCCTAGACCTATGGTAACGATATTAGATTAAACCAAAGATTTTAGATATTTAAGTTACTCCCCCTTTATTATGATTTTTTGCCTCTCACACTATTCTTTTTGGGTTTTAGAAAATGGCTGGAAACAAGGTGATTCACGATAATGGAGGATATGATGGACAATGGAATGATATTCTTCATGAGCAACCAAATGAAATGGGATTTGGAAGTCCAAACATCATCATTATGCCGAATCAGCAATCTCATAATATGATAAATAAAGTAAAATTTGGTAAGTTTCCTGACTCGGCTAATAAGAGAAAGATGGAGTTTCATGATGATCATAGAGGAAAGAAAGTTCAATTTCCCCTATGTAAATCATGTGGGAAGAGGCATCAAGGAGAATGTTTCAAAGGAACTGGAAGATGTTTTGGGTGTGGAAAAGAAGGACACAAAGCCAGTAAGTGCAAAGGAAAAGGTTCAGTTAACACCAGGGATGAGGATAATGGTATTGCTATGACATCAACAATGGTTAAATGTTTTAAATGTGGAATGTACGGGCATTATGCAAACCAATGCCCTAAGGGAAAGTCTCATGAAGAGAATCAGTATGGTTGTATGGGTAGTATTTATGTTGATGATGATGATGAGACTACAAATGATATGTGAGATGAAATAATTGTTGAATCTCGGTCAATGGTTTAAGAATGTAGTGGAATGATTACATGTTTATCAAGTGTAATGTTGTATAAGTAATCTCATGGTACTATGGGATAAAGAGACATCTAAGGATTGTTACATTGTTGTCTTTCCTTATGTTTTGAAAGTATGTGATGAATGGTATCAGTATTTTTGGAAAGTAGATGATATGCGCATAATGAAGGGATAAGATGATAATGAGATGTTTGATTGTATGCATGAGCTCATGATTGATATAAGGACTAAGTGATATCATGGTTTGAGTATATAGAATTTTGAGGATTTTGGTATGTGGAAAGTGTTAACTTTTAACTGCATTCATGTTTTCACTAAGGTTCAGTGGGTATTCAAAAGAATACATGATTAAGGACTTTGAATGTTTGGAATGTGACCAACAAAACATATATTATGATATATGGGGATAAACGATGGTATTAAATCTCTGGTAATCGTTTTCACTATGTTATGAGAGTGGACTACAGTATTATGGATAAGCCTAAAGATTAGAATGGATTATGTTGGACATAAGTTAGGATAAAACGTTTTTCGATATTATTGATGGGATCTTATAGTAATATAGTTTTAGAAAAAGGACAACCTGCAGGACGGGTGACAGCCCATCGCGTCGGACAAGGCTGTGGGAATTGAACCCACAACCGAAGTGCGACTGGCCTTTATCACCTACCACTGGCCTACAGGAAGTCCCTGTTTTGTAGAAACTAGTTTTATTATATTAAGCAGTATGATATATGAAGTATAAGTTCATTTTTGGAACCATATACGATTAACCATAAGACGAACTTATAACTTTTTCTAACCTTTTGTTTGAAAGAGATGGAATGACCCATCATTATATCACATGATTTTCTAACAATGACAAATTCAACTTCATTTCTTTAAGAGATGTAGTGGAAATTGTCCAAAGAACGAAAAACGGCGAGACTATACCAAAATCACGAAAGTATTTCTTCTAATTCCAATTTCATCAACTTTAGGGAAATGATCTTGAAAACCAAAAATGTTGTCCTGGTGCTCTTATATCTGATTAATCAGATGGTACCTTATATCGTCACAAATTTATGGATTTGTGATTGTTGGCTTTTCCATAGCCATGTTTTCTACCACTCTCCATCAGAACATGATGGTTAGATTTTTCTTCCATATCCATATTTTCATCTATGTGGAAACCCAGTGATTAGTTTATTTGGGTAACCGTTAAGTTTCATACTTTTGTTTTTAAATATTGGTTTTGGTATTCCTTTTTATGATGTGGGTTTCTATTAAAGAAACTTTCAAATAGTAAACCATTTATAACCCCAACGAATTTCGAGAGCGAAATTCATTTTAAGGGGGGTAGAATGTAACAGCCCAACATTTTATGAAAAATATCCTTTTTTAATTTCACTAATGTCTTGTGTTGTACGCTTCACCAAAAGGAGCTTGCACAACACGCATCCTTGACTTTCCTTGCATTACACGCAATCGCAACCTTCCTCGATAGCGTGTGTAGTACGCAATACTGAGTTTCACGAAACAACGATATGCTATTAAAATATTATTAAAACTAGCCGTTATGAATAGTAATAACCACTTTTTAAATTTTAGAAATTTTAGCTCTCAAAATGGACTTCATTTTTGGATTCGGAATATCGAATTTAGCCTAAGGTGAAATTTTGGTACCTTTCGGATAACTTTCATATTCTGAGGAATAGTGAAAATTACTAAATTTTAATTAAAAACAACTTTTTTAATCAAAATAATTAATAGTGATAAATTATTAATTTGAGTGGTTTTAAAGTATATTTAGAATATATTTTTACAATTTAATACAATTTTGGTCATTGGATGTAATTTCACATTTAAACCAGACATAAACAAGTGTCAATCTTTTGATAGATATTGTTTCTTAAAAACACGCTATTTGTTTTAACAGCGGGATTTAATTATAAAATTAATTAATGCAACTTCTATGTTATGAATTTGGTAAAATAGACTTCATTTTTGAATTCGGAATATGAAATATATCTTAGGATGAAATTTTGACATTGTTCTGAAAAACATTAATTTTTGATGAATAGTGAAACTACTAAGTGGTAGTTAAAAAACTAAACTTTTCATAAAACTTAATTTTACCGCTTCTGTGAATGGAATTTCAAAAATCCGAGAGACACGGTTGATTTCAGTAAGTAAAATGTGGTTCAATGAGATGAAAATAATTTTTGGTGAATAGTAACTTTTTACTTTTATTTACCACGGTTAATAGTAAATAGGGTAACTAAGGGTAAATATGATATTACTATTACCCTAACACATGTCCTAATTCTATTGAATAAGTTTAATTCGACCAAAAACAAACTTAGGAATAAAATATGACCATTTAGGCCCACTTGGGTTTGATTAGGACATTTATTATTAATTTATTTAAAGAAGGGTTAAAATAGTTAAAATCAAAGTTTAATAAGTAAATCATTTTTAATATGGGGTTATACATAAGATAAATTCGACTATAAATATTCATTAGAAAGCTAAAAAGCTTTCCTACATAATGATAATTTATTTATAATTTTTAGACTTTAAATAAATTAATTTATTTATGACACAACGATGATGCAGTAATTACCCTTTTAAGGAAATATTAACATAATTGATGTTATAAATGATCAAATGAATGTAATTTGAGACTTTTTATGAATTCCACTAATTTTCTAGGTTACTATGATATATTAGTGTTGATTTAATCAACTTTTTTCGAACATATAATTCTGTTATGACTTTCACAAAAATCATATATCAAATAGTGTCAAAATTGACACAAAATAGTTTTTAAATCAAATATTATATTATTAATTGTTATTTTATTCCTAAAAATCTAAGGTTCGGCCAAATGACTTATATAAGGATATATATATCTTAATAATAAACAATTTGGGGTTCTTTTGGCATGTTATAGTAAGTTTATTAATCATATAGTGTAAGAAAACAAAAAGACACGGTAAAAGTTAAATTATTTAACTTAGAGTTAAATCTAATTGATAAGGTTAAAATAATAACCTAAACTTGTCTAAATCCTATTTGTTGATAGGATTTCGACCCATACCCACTTTAGCTTCGAAATAATACCCTTTGTAACCATTATAAACCGATTTTGACTTTAATATAAAATAATATTTTGAGATATTCCTAAGGTGCCCCTCTCCTCCCTTATAAAAGGACACCTCCTCCCCCTCCTCCTCACACCAATTTGAGCACTCAAGCTCGGCCAACCCCTGCCAAAATCTCTTCTCCACTTCCCTAGAAACATTCTAGAGGTTCTGGTCTTCCTCAAAGACCAATTTTAGTTCCCTAAAAGGAGGTCTCCAAAAGGCGCTTCAAAGAAGAGGTAATTACCGTTACCAATTCTTTCATCTTTATTTCTTCTTACACTTCTTCTTATTAGGTTGTTTCATTATGAAGTAATAACATCAGTATCACTCATATACTGATATGTTATTATAAGTATGAAACAACCCTATTTCACCGTCTATCCATCCTACGGAAAAAGAAATCACCGCGCGTGCGTACGTACGGAATACCGTCTCCACGCCGTGGTGTAATCTATTTTCCACCACCACCATACATGGATGGGTATAATGGTGTAAAGAATAACTATACATAGTTATTACAACATAATATTGATTCTGATATACTGTATAATCCACTCCAATTCAATTCAATATTTATGGAAATGATATCATCGCTCGTGCGTACGTACGGACTACCGTCTCCACGACGCGATGAGATTCATTCTCCATGTTAACCATTTAAGAATGATTATAAAGTATATATAAGAAATAATAATGAAATATATGACATTATAAAGCTACTGGATTTATGTATATATATATATGTATGTCATCTACTTACTTCCATTCAAGACAATAAGGAAAGGAAAACAGCGTTCATGCGTACGTACGGACTACCGTCTCGATGAACGGTGTTTTTCATTTCATTTATATTTCTATTATATATATATATACACTGAATATATATTATATATAAATCATATTTTATATTCTGGAAGTAAGTAAATCGTGATATAATTAATAATAATGTCAAGAACAACAAGTCAAAACACCTACGATAAATGAAACGATTTTACCCAAAACGCTTCTTTAACATGGAATTTACAAAATAACGGGTAATATAAAGTCATAAGTTAACAATATATGATATAATAACAATGAATATGATTCTGGAATAAGTCAATAACATGATTTAAATCATTATACAGGAGTTTCGGACACTTACAAAGCAAGTCGGACCTAAGGTAAGGGAAATATCACAATCTCATTTTTATCCGAGATTGTTTATACTTTGGTATTTAATGGGGTGTATTTTATCATCCACATCCATGTTTCCTCAATATGTAATATTATTTCCATCCAACTACAATTTTTTAAATCGAATTTTTCCCTTCATTGAGTTTTTAGTAAAAAATTATGAAAGGAATCTTTTGAAGTTTTTCATACGAGGTGCTTTTTGACTTTTCCGACAAAAGTACAAAGAATGTTTTTTAACTTATACGGCATGAATGGATTTCTAAAAAATTATTTCCAAGAAGCTTCCTTTACAAGTATTAAAGTTTATTTTTAATCAACTTCTTTTAGTTTAAAATTGTATGACATGTTAAGAAAGGAAAAGTGTTTTTGAAGGAGAAAGGATATTTTCCTCAAGAATGAAGTTCAAGTGTTTTATCAAAATTATTTTCCATCTAAGATAATAAAGGGTTCTATTTTTATCCCTATTATTACATTGATTTGATCATGTTGTGATGGAATTATTTTTATGAATTCCTTTATCTTATATGAATTGATTTATGATGTCATGATGTTTCAAGAATCCCATTTTTGTTACATGTGTTATGTGATGATGTATGTTTTATGATTATGTGGCACACATAAGAAAGGATTCATTATAAGATGGGTGGGACCTATATCTCCCTCCAATGCATTGGGTAAAGATTTTATATCTCATGAGATAGACAGGGCTAGAACGGTAGGTTATACCGGTTCAGTGAAACAGGACTGAAACGAGGGTTACTCGATTCAGAAAGGGACTTTGTCCACTAAGATAGTCTTGGAAATGAGTCTTGACTAACAAGAAATGATTCTCTATGATTATGTGTGTATGCCAAAAAGTTTCATGTTTTAAGTTATGATTCTTGTGATTACATTTCACTGCCATGATTTATCCCATGTTATGAAATTATGCTCTCTTTTGCAGGTTAAGATTTCCAAAATGTTATGTTCTTATGAATACGATGTGATTGATATTTCTTTCGTTTACCCTTACTGAGCATTTGAGCTCACCCTTTTAGGTTTTCTTTTCCCCAGGATATAAAGAAATTTTTAGGTAAAAAAAAAATAGGGAAGATCTTTATAGGAGATGTTGAAGATCTTTCACCACGATTAGAAGATTACGTTCCGAGTTTCCAAAGACACTAAACTATTACGATCCTTGTGTGTGTGTTTTTGTTATGTACTAAGTATTCCGCAAATGTAATGTAATGTCCATGTACGTCAGGCTTCGGGTCTTTATAGAGAGAGACCGAGATATCATTAAAAATTTGTAAAAATCTTTAGGGGCGGTTTTCACAACCGCCCCTAAAGTAACCCCTTTATTAGGGGTGGTTTCAAACCGCCCCTAAAGAATTTGAACTAGTGGCGGTTGCGGTGGGTCTGGTGAGTTTATTTGAACATTAGATGGGGTTTAAACCCCCTCTAATTTAGCTGCTGCTAAAGTCACCATGACTTTAGCAGCGCTTACTAAAAACTGCCACTAAAGTAAGTAGGTGGCCACATTAGCGGCGGTTCGTCACAACCACCGCTAATGGATTTAGAAGGGGTTATAACCCCTTCTAATGTCAAAAATAACCCCCTCTAATGTGGCCATTTTTTTGTAGTGTTCTACCTACTCTTTGTAGTCTTCATCCGCTCCTGGATGATCTACACCTTCTCCATGGTAGCTCGTACCATCTCTGGTCCCACTAGTGCTGACTCCCCTGAGTCAGTCCAGCACAAAGGTGATCTGCAAGGTCACCCGTACAATGCCTCGATATTTTCCATCCCAATGGTGGAGTGATAGATGTTGTTGTATGAAAACTATACCAAAGGAAAGTGATCCTCCCAACTGTGACCGAAATCGAGAACACAAGCACACAACATGTCTTCGAGGGTCTGAATGGTCCGCTCAGTCTGTCCATCCGTCTGAGGATGGAAGGCGGTGCTCAAACGAAGTTGCGTCCTGAAATCTTCCTACAACCCCTTCCATAGTCGGGAAGTAAATCATGTCTCAAGATTGGAGACAATCATCGAAGGTACTCTATGTAGCCTCAAAATCTCCTGTACATAGAGACATCCCAAGCTCTCTACTGAACCCTGCTCTCTGGTCGGTAGGAAGTGGGACGACTTGGTGAGTTGGTCGACGATCACCCAAATTGATTCATGACCTCTAGATGTATGTGGATGTCCTATCATGAAGTCCATGGATATCCCATCCCACTTCCACTCTAGGACCTCTAAAGGCTGAACCAAGCCTACCAGTACCTGATGCTCCGCCTTCACTTACTGACAAGTGAGGCACCGAGAAAAAAACACTACAACTGCTTTCTTTATTCCTGAACACCAGTGTTTTCGTCGAAGATCCTGGCACATCTTCTCCACTCCTAGATGTACCGATAGAGGATGAAGCGCTCCCCACATTCAGAAAATTCATCAGGTGCCTGCCCTGTGGATATCTGAGCATGTCGCGTCTCGCAGTCAGTGTCCCCACGCTATACCTCTCTGACTCACTGAAGAAGTAAAGGAGTGACTGTAAGATACTGAAGGAAGGCTTCTCTATCTCTATCCACAAAGGATATCTGTAAAGCAGTCAAATGCTCTGTCATCTCACCTAGCAGCTATATACAAGTTCTCCTACTGAGTGCATCTAAAACAATGTTCCCCTTCCCAGGAGTATAGACTATCTCAATGTCATAGTCCTGGAGGAACTCAAGCCAATGTCGTTGTCTCAGTTTTAGGTCTTTCTAAGAGAAGATATACCTAATACTCTTGTGATCAGAGTACACGATAAAATGTTCGCCCATCAGATAGTGTCGCCACATCTTCATGGTGATGACCACTGCTGCTAACTCCAGGTCCTAGGTAGCATAGTTCTTCTCATGTTGTTTCAGCTGACATGAGCCATATACGATCACTTATCTCTCCTACATCAGGACACATCCAATTTTGGTCCTTGATGTGTCACAGTAGACTACGTACCCAACGTCTTCCTCTGGAAGCCTCAAGATGGGGGCACTAGTTAGCCTTTGTCTCAGCTTCTGAAAGCTCTATTGGAATCTCTCTGACCACACAAAGGGTTTCCCCTTCTTCTTCAAGGCTAATAGTGGTGCTTCAACTCTTGATAAGTCTGGAATAAACCTCCGGTAGTATCCATCCAAACCCAGGAAACTTCGTACCTCTATCACACTCTTGGGTGGCTCCCAAGAAAGTATCACCTCAATCTTCACTAGATCTACTGCAAATCCAGCCTTTGAGATGAAATGTCCCAGAAAGTGGACCTCTTGGATCCTGAACTGGCACTTCGATAGATTACCATAAAGCTAGTGCTCTCAGAGTGTGTCCAGTACTACCCGCAAGTGATAGGCATGCTCCTCCTAAGTAGTCTAGTAGATCAGAATGTCATCGATGAAGACTACGACAAAGTGATCGAGGTATGGATGAAATATCCTGTTCATGAGTCCCACGAACACTGTTGGAGCATTGGTTATGCTGAACAGAATAACCAAGAACTCGTAGTGGCCATATCGACATCTGATGGTCATATTCTGCACATCCTCGTCTAGAACTCTGAGCTGGTGATAGCGTGATCTGAGGTCTATCTTCAATAACCACTGTGCTCCCTTCAACTGATCAAAGATGTAGTCAATCCTCAGAAGTGGGTACTTGTTCTTCACGGTCACCTGGTTTATGAACCGATAGTCAACACAAAGCCTCAAGCTCCCATCTGCCTACTTGGCGAATAGAATCAGGGCTGCCCAGGGAGAAACATTGGGTCGGATGAATCCCTTCCCCTGCAAGTCTTCTAGTTGTACCCGCAGCTCGTGAAGCTCTGCGGGAGCCATCTGATACGCTGGTGTAGATATCGGGGTCATACTAGGGTACAAGTCAGTGTAAAAGTCTACCTCTCTGCGAGGAGGTAAACCTAGGACATCATCAGGGAAAACATCCGTGTACTGGTCCACCACTACAGGATATGTTGGACTCTCCACATCAACTTCTATGAGGGTAAGGCTAGCCAACTGATGAGTGATCGGCTGCACTCTCCTCCGAGTAAGTCTGTCGTGTGCTGCAAAGGGTCCCTTCTCACCGGTGAAGGTAAACCTGGTCCCATCCATGCGGAAACACTACACTTTGCACCTAATTCAGTTAATCTGAGCATGGATTGTAGATAACCATTCCATACCCAAGATGACGTCGTAATGCCTCGACACCGCTACTAGGAGATTACATCCGAAGCTCTCACCTCCTAGAGTAATCTCACACTACCAGAACCAGTGCGTAATCATCGAATTTGCTTTCGTAGAAGTCTCTAGCCGTAAGGATCGAGCCAACGGCTCCATCAGAATCTTCAAGCTCTGAACGAGTGCAATGGAAATGAAAGAGTGATTGGAACCTATGTCTATAAGAACTACAGCTAAGGTGGAATAGACACAGATTGTACCTCATATCATCTCTAGAGTGTCATGATCGTAGGCCTCAGTGGCCTGGAGCTGAGATCTTCCCTGTCCACCTGCTCCCTACGGTCGGGGTGGACCTCCTGGTGGTTGTGGCGGTAACACCTCAAAACGTTGTCCACTGCCAGCTGCATGGTCAGCTCTTCTGCCACGTCTTCCTGCTCCCTGCGGACCGCCTTGATCAAATCTTTGTCTCTACCTGGGAAGTCCTTCGACCGTCTGCTGATCATCTGAATGGCAGGTCGGACAGTCACGAGCCATGTGACCCTGCCCGCCGCATGTGAAACGTTGCCCGCTCTTGGCATGTATGTCTCTACTCTAGGTGCCCCGCACTACCGATCCTGAGTTACGCGGTCGTCCACATGTAGGTCTGGTCCTCTTAGACCTTTGTGACATCTGTCTTCGTCTAGCTGTAGAAGACTCCACTATGTGTTGACTGGTGGTGGATCTCACTGCTAGAGACTACTCAGCAAGGAAACTCCTCACTAGGAGGGCTCTCTCTAACACCCCTGACTACGTCGGGATACTGAGTGAGATCACTGAAGCCATGATCTCCCACTTGAGTCCCTGATCGAAGTTCTAGGCCCTAAAGAATAGGTCCCATACCATATCGGTGGAGTAGCGTGAGAGGTCTGTGAACCTCACTGACTACTGAGCTACAGTAATGCTACCCTGCTATAGACGAAGTAGCTCCTGTATGCACACTTCATGAAGAGTCACTGGGACAAACTCCGCCCGAAACAGGCTCTCGAAGTCTTCCTAGAGTAACGTCACCTTATCATAAACTTGGAGCATCAAGATCCACCATTTTTTCGCTGCTGCCTATAGAAGTCTATCAGCAAGAATAACCATGAGGTCAGCTGGTGTCCCTACTAGTTGGAAAACTCTCACCATAGCTTCCAGCCAATCCTCAGCCGCCTGTGGGTCCATCTCTCCCCTAAACCTAGGTGGCCTCTGGAGCTGTAACTCATGAAATGCGCTCAAGAGGTGTGCACCGTTTGCTGCTGGGGCTGGTGGCATCGTTAGCCCAATGGGAAAAGGTACAGCTGGTGCCTCTGATGGAAAAGGTCCCTACACCAAGGCCTCGTCGCTCGATGGTCTATCTGTGTGTATAACTCTTGGGACTCTAGTTGTTCGTCCATGGGAAGGCATCCTGAATGAAACAGTTGTGACATGGTTAAAAGATTATACCTAGTTGATCTGACTTAAAGAAAACTTTTGAAATCACACATACAATTAGTGTTTTTATGCACTGAGTTGGAAATCAGAATTCATGGTCTTGGTGTATGGATACGTCAGCCGTCGCACCAACACTGGACTCCCTGAACTAAGAACCACACTCACTACTATTAACATTATTCCTTCATAGAAAATAAATATCAGATTCCTCAGTTCTGCGATAGAACTTTCCCCTTTGATACCAATTTGTCATGACCCATCCCCCGAAGCCCATGTCGTGACTACCCTAAGCCCGCCTTCCATAGGCTAGGGGCTGGTGACTAGCACGAAAGGCGTAATTTCCTAAAACTGGGAAGGCATTGCCTTTATAACCTGTAAACACACACAGTAGATATGATCACGAGTAAACTGAATAACCAACAAGTGAGTACAGTAAGTAAAAAGGGGCCAGAATACAAGCCCAACTGGAGAGTACAAGAAACTGAATGTACAAGTACAACTAAGCAAATAGGAAAAACATCCACTGGGTCATCCTCTGAGGTTCCTACCTGAAGAGTAGGTACATATCACCTCCTCATCACTCCACGTCCATCTGTCTCCTCCGTGTACTGACACGTCGTAAGGTCCACCTCCGAGTACCATCCAGTCCTGGTATTATCAGCCTCGGTCAGCACTGTCTGTCGTCTGCATCCAACACAATGAGGTGCGGGCATAGCCCGTGTAGGGACGAGTATAATGATACTCAGTAGGGACCCCGAGACCCTCAAAGTCTCACAAAATCCAACAAGTATAAACCACAAAGTATGAAATCAAAAGATAACCCCAGTTAGGTATATGCCCATACATATACCTAAGTTATCAAGTAATCCATTTCAATCATGAAGAAAACTCAAAAGTTGCTGACTCAGCTCAACTAGGATTTTCATTCACATAATCGAAACCACATCTACTGGAGAACTCCTCCTCTGTTGAGTAAAGTGGGCCTGCCCCGACACCAAGGCACTTCCCACTAACCTTAGACTACTAAGGTACTCTTCCTGTCGAGTATCGTGGGTCTGCTGTGTCGTCAAGGTTCTCCCCACCATGGGTCTACCGCTACAACCAGGCGCTCCCCCTAATAGCCTGCAGAGGTAATCCTCCTGTCGAGTACCGCAGGTCTGCCACCACAACCAGGTTCTCCTCCATCGTGGGTCTACCTCCACAACCAATCGCTTCCCAGACTAGTCGAGTCACTCCGAGTCAATCGGTCAGAAGTCATCAAGTCTCAGCCAACTACTAGGTCTCTGCATTCTGTCCGCTCATCTCTGGAAGGATTTGTTCCACAATCTACTGGTAGATACTCCAAATATCATGAAGTCCCATGAAGAAGTATCCCAAAGGTCCTCCACATCATAGAGGTCTCAACGCAACAGACTGTGCGTCAATCAGACGCCCGGTCTGTAAGTTATTAGCCTTTTAGTCCCGGGGGCCCGGTTGGATTCGTGTGTGATCCAATATTACTGTATCACAACTATACCCCAAAATATAGTGGGGTATACTCAAAGGGACCATCATGCATAAGATTACTAGGTCCACTGACGGTTCGTCAAATGGACGCTTGGTGCCAAAGATATGGCCAAAAGAAAGTAAAAGGTCATAGTGGGCCTAGGTCCGGTCGGACCCAGACGGACCGACACGGGCCGACCTGGTCTGGGTCAACTCGGCCTAACTCATTGGGTCTGGCCCGGCCCATTAGGTGGGCCAGCCCATTAGGTTCGGCCTGACCCACTGGGCCAAGCACATCAGGCCGTGAGGGGTCGCAGAGGGCCGTGAGAGCGCGGACCGGTCGCGAGGGCACGGACCATCCACGGGTCAGCGCGAGGGAGGTTCATCCCGAAGGGTGCTGTGAGGGGCCGGCTTGGGGCGGCTTAGCCCAGGGCCAGGATGGCGCAGTCGGAGCCGGGAGGCTGGCTCGGCTGGGGCACCGTGGGGCCCGTGGACAGCAGAGCTGTGGGGCACGCAGGGCCCGTGGAGGCCAGCGGGCGGGTTCGGCCTGCGATTGCATGGGGTGCGCGGGGTGCACAGACGTAGGAGCTGCGGGGCACGTGGGGCGTGCGGAGCGAGCGGAGGCTGGCTTAGACGGGGCTCGAGAGGGCACTGCAAGGGGCGCGGGAGGCGCGGCGGCCGGGAGCCGAGGCGTGGTGCGGCTGGAGCGCGGCTCATCCAGGGTGCGGCGCGGCTAGGCTGGTTCGTCCGGTGGGTAGCGCGGTCGGTGGGTAGCATGGCTAGGCCGGCTCGGAAGCCGGAGGGTGGCGCGGTTCGGCCCATGGCGCCGGAGCGTTGTAGGGGTGGCGCAGGTTGCCTTCATCACCTTTGTCGCCTCTTCGCCATGCCGAAGAACATCACAATGAATATCGGCGGATGGGTTTTGACCACGTTCGTTTGTTCTACACCCCTCCGTGTTTCGGGTGATAGCAATTGGCAAACAAGAATGAAGCAAAGAACGAGCATGGAAGATATCTTAAAAACATCAATTCCCATAATTCATCATTAAAAAAATATTCCCAACCCGCAAAGAAAAACATGCAGGGATCAACTTGATAATAATTTGGTCTGCGTTCTTTGTTTTGGAAGAAAAGTAACGAGGGAATAATATCAAACTTAAATAAAATTAAACCCCTACCTTTGTTCGTTGTTCATTGACATAGTCTCGGGGAAGAAGACGGATTTGTCATTGTTCGTCGCGTCCGTCACACACTACCAATCCTGAGCTTGTGCATCAGTTCTTTGATGACGATGAGGAGTGAGGGGCCGGTCGTCGAAGACATCCCACTTAGGTTGCCTCCGCAAGGTGCTTCTGAGGAAGAAGTCAAAGACGCTCCTTGCCAGCATTCTTCGTTGGAAGAACGCATTCTTCGTTCTTCATTGGCGAGAGATTTTTTCTCAAAAGCTCCTCCTTCCTTTACCAACAAAAGAAAAGGGTATCCAAGAATAATATATTATAAAATCTATTAAGTCGTTGGAATAATAATTCAAAATGGGTGAATTAATTAAGTTGGCTCCACTTAATTAATTCATGAGGTTGGAACAATTAAAATCGAGGAATGTTTGACACCATTAAAGGAGAGGGGTGGAGAGACTCTCCCTCATTAATGAAGGGAGTTGAGAGGTTTCCCTCTCCCACCATTATTAGGGGGTTTTTTAGTCTCGGGTGGTCCCCACATCGTAACCTCTCATGGAAGGTTAGTTTTGGGTGGGCCTCACTACCATAACCTCTTATGGGAGGTTAAGGTGTGGTGGTCCCCACCTCCAACTTTCACTTGGGTGGTTATAACAGATAAAAATAAAATAAAACATGTGTTTATTTTATTTTATTATTCCCACGCAAAACCCAAAAACTATCTTCCACCCTCGACCAACTGTCATTGTGGTGAAAGTATTATTAAGAGAAAATAGGCGTTGTGAGTTCAACGGTGCCATCGTATTTAAATTTCGAGCATCTGTTCAAAAGTTATAAAAACCCGCTCATACGTTTACTGAACGTACCTGAAAAAAAACTTCAGAAATTGATTCGAGGCACTCCGGGCCTCAGAATCACGTGCCATCAAGTTTCGCGGACTCATAAAATTTCTATTTAATTAAAATAATAATAATTTAGATGGAAATTCTGGGTCTTTACACATCCAATTAGTATACATTTTCCCCATAATATAAAACTTTTAAAATAAAAAATTATTTCTTTCTTCGGAAAATATTCATAAGATTCGAATTCAATTTTTTATTTCCCTTACACATTCTTAAACACGGTGAAAAACATTTTAAAATTAGGGATGAGAAAAGAAAGCTCGGTATGAGAGATAAAAATAAATAAAACCATTAGTCAAGTGAAAATAGGGAGAACAGTATAATTTTTACTATTACCTTTAATGTTATTTGAGTGTATGAAGTAAAATATCTTCTCATGAAAACACACACATTTTTCTCAAAGGAAGCCTTTAAATCCCATAGTATGCATTTTAAGAACCCCTTTTAGTGATTTAAGTAATAATATTTATAAAAACCTTTCAAAAAAATTAATTGGAATAATCATATAAATTACGTCCAATATAATCATTACCCAATGAATTGGATAGTTATAATGGGGCTCACTCATTATATAAGTTATATCATGCTAACCAATTTTTTATGAGATATAATGGGGCTCAACCATTTTTAGAATCTATATCAAGCTCACCCAGAAGTGATAATGGAGATCAACCATTCTTATAAGTTTTATTGAGCTTATCCATTTCATATAATACTCAAGTACGAGATTCTAAATAAAAAACTTTAATCTTAAAACCCTTTGAAATTTTATTTTAAAGTCATATTAAAAAAACATTCAGATAAAAATACAATTTCCTTTTAAAAACCCATTTTAAATACTAAAATATAAAACAAAAGAGAAAAATGGGGTTTTATTAATGAAAACATGAAATCTTGAAAAGGAATCTGAAAACCAAATAATGTCCATGACGATGGAAAAATTCATTATCACTATGTATGTTAAGTATAAAACATTCCTTTTGTCATTTTTCAAAACATTCTGTAAAAATCATGTAAAAATAATCCTTTATAAAAACATTGAAAATGAAATTAAAAGACACATAAAGGTATATTATAAATCTTTTCTGTCCATAAATTTTTTTATAATGTCATTTTAAAAAACAAGGACATGGAAAAGAAAACACTTTAAGGAAAAAAAATTAAAACATAAATTTTTAAAGAAAATAGTCATATCACTTTCGAAATATTTTAATCATATTCCCCATGAAATAATAACATTAAAGAATATAAAAACCCATGAGAATATATAAATTTATGATATAACATGTCAATTGGGATATACGTACACCTTTCAAAAGATTCTAGGTGTACAAAATTAAAATATTCCCCAATGAAAGGAAATTAAGATGAAATCCTTTACCACATAGTAAATTTCATGTAAATTTCCCTTGGATGAAATAATTAAAATTAAAACATAAAATACCATGATGTTTGAAGTATTGATGATATAATATGAAAAATGGGCATTATGTACACCATATAAAAGAAATTAGATGCTCAAAAATAAAATATTCCTTAATATAAGGAAGTTGATACAAAGTTTCTTACCATATGGTAACATTCAAGTAAAATCTACATGGATTAAATAATTCATATTCAAACATAAAATTCCATTATGTTGAATTATTCATGATATAATATGAAAAAAGGGCAGTATATGCACCATATAAAAGAAATTATGTTAAATATTTCAGAAAAATCGAAAAACAATAACCCTATAATAATTTTGATATTTTAATTTCAAAAATATTTTTTTATCAAATAAATTTTTTAAAATTGTTCAAAATTAATATTAAATTATGTGT
Organism: Viscum album; assembly: GCA_963277665.1. Classification (NCBI taxonomy): domain Eukaryota; kingdom Viridiplantae; phylum Streptophyta; class Magnoliopsida; order Santalales; family Viscaceae; genus Viscum; species Viscum album. The sequence goes on from OY728147.1 coordinate 761,616,867, forward strand.
GAAAAGTGCGACTAAATTGTCTTTTAGAGGGAAAAAAATTTCAAAGAAAAATTCTTTTTCATTCAAATGGTTCTAATTTATTTCTAATTAATAGGTATAACTTTTATTTATGTGTAAAACATATAATTTTCATAATTTATTTAGTACTATTTACACCCATCAATTTAATACCAAGGTTATAACGGTAATGTCTAAATAATAATATTTTAATTGAGTATCAAGTTTCATTCAAACTTGGTATTGTCTTCATTAGAAGCTATATAATATATTAAATATATTATAATGTCTTTGGGTATTGAATTATTTACTAAGTTTAATGTTTTGTTTAATTTATGCTATTAGACTCAATTTTATTCTTTTAAAAATCTCATGGTGTTACACACAATATTATGAAAATTATTTTAACTTAGTTCTGATCAAGCTTTAGAGAAACATTTTAATAGATCAAACTATATATTTCTACTATTTTTTGTAAACTAGGGTTGTTTATTAAATTTGGTGATTTATTTTTTAAATATAAATTTTATTGGAAACTCAATTCACCTCATCTTGATTTTTCCACTCATACCAACATTTCGTATCAAAAGTTTTTGAAATAGTCTTTTTTAACTGTGATGTAGTTTTATATAAAGATCTTAAATTCCTGTTTAATATAAGTTTACTTATTTATAGATTAAAAAATATAATAAAGAACTACCACTAACTGGACTCCTTATTTTTAATAGAAATAATTATTCTTGTTAGAAATTCAAAATGAAAATTCACTTAGAATTTATAGGATTTTATATATAGACTATCATTGAAGATAAATATAAAAAATCTCAAACTTCTAGAGCTGATTGGATTGATTTTAATAAATCATTATATTACTACAATTGCAGAGTTATGAATGTTTTTTATTTTTAGTTAATAAAAGATGAATTCAATATAATACCTTCTTATTCTACTACTTTTTAAATCATGGATACCTTCACAATATCTCATGGGTGAACTTTTAATGTTAATGAAATGTGATTAAACACTTATACTATTAAATATGAAACTATTAGGATAAATCATGATGAATATATTTTGAAATGTGTCATGGGTCTAATGAGATAGTTCACTTGATTTATGCACCGTGAAAGGAAATTACATACAAGGATCAAGTCATGTGACTTCCCAAATGCCTCCTAGAAATATGGGGAGGAACATATGTGTCTATAAGAGAGTCTTGAGACATTATTACAACACCAGTAAAAGAGATAATTAGAAAGATCATGATGTATGAATATGATTTTCATGTGAACAAAGAGGAAGTCGGTGAAACCAAAAAGATTGTAGGTTGCTTTATGATTTTTGATTCTATACAAAAAGATAAGATCAATGATAAAATCTCAAGTGATGAAGAACCGCCTATTGAGAGGGATGAAGATATAACTAATTTATCCATATGATTTAAGAAGTTATATAAAAAGATAAAATTATTCACGAAATCCAATTACAGAGGAATATGTGATAGAAAATGGAATTGGAGAAAACATTAGTGGAAGGATGATCCTGCAAATGAATTATTCTTATATTAAAGTAAGAGAAAAGGAAACATAAAATCATACTCCCCTTAGTATAAGTATAAAAAAGAAACACTATGAAAAGATAAAAAGTATAAAAAGGCTTGTAAGTCCCGTTGGAATATATTAGAGGAAAGTTAAAATGAATCATATTCTATAATAGGATAAAGAAATGATAAATTTAATATATGTTTTATGTTAAACACATTAATGTTACTAAATGTTTTTCTCTAATCTCTTAATCACATTTCAAATAATTATAATACTGAAAATGTTAGTGAGAATATATCTAATGATAAATTATTTTAATCCTTCAACATGTTCAAAGAAAATATTAATGACTTAAAAGATAAATTTAAATGTTTAAAGTATAATAATTCTTTGTCTTCTAGCATTAAAATAGATCTTACGGTAGAAAATGAAAAAATAGAAATTTCATAAATATAATAACAAGCTAAAATTATCCAATGAAAAATTGAAGAATGAACCGAAGAGGATCACTATTGGAAGAAAAAAATTTCCTCAGATTCTTGAAAAATAGATTACTCCTATGAGTAAAAATTTAATAGGATACCAACCAAGATAGAGGAAAATAAATAAAAATAAATTTGTTCCAAGTTCAAGTTCATCTAATTCAGTTAGTAGTTCTTATTGAAAATAAAATAATAATTTTTTCATTTATGAATTTATTCGATGTGATTATAGGAAACCTATAAGATAATTATTGATCCATAAGTCACTTATTTCTAACATTTCTGGACCCAAAACAATATGGGTACCAAAATATTTTTTGATTTAAATATATTTTATCAGAAACCTTCTTGAAGAGCTCCAATAAAAAAATCTGTTACCTGGATAGTTGATATTCAAGACATATGACCGGACACTACTTAGGCTCAAAAACATTAATAATGTGAAAAGTTGACATATCACATTTGGTGAAAATACTAAAAGAAAGATAATTGGACTTTCCAAATCAGAAAATATAGTATTATCTTAATGTATAATGTTTCATTTGTATATGGATTTTAATATAATCTGCTTATCATTCCACAATTTTGAGATGATGGTTTTCAAGATAGGTTTGAAAAAATACTTGTAATGTTGTTAATGTTAAACATACTTTAGTTTTTTCTTCTATGATAAATTATATTGTTTCTGATGTTGATTTATATTCATTGTTTTCTCAGAATTTTTATTACATGGGGGACATTCACAAATAAAATTGGATTTTTAATAGGAAACTTGGCCATTACAATATACACTCACATATAAATCTAACTTGGAAATGATTACTCAAGGATATACCCAAGTAAAAATTCCCAAATGAAAAAGTCAGTAATCTCCATCAATAGGGAAAAAAGCACAAAATATATTTTAAATAAAATAAATAAGGGTCAACTTCTCAAGCTTTATAGTGGGTTCACATGGATTTGGTTGGACTTTCTATAGTTTCTTGTTTATTAGGAAAACATTATGTGTAAAGACCTGAATTTTCCATGTAATTTTGTTTTTAATTATATGGAATTATTACGAGTCTTTGAAAATTGATGGTGCGTGATTCTGAGGCCTGGTGTGCCCAGAATGAATTTCTGAACTTTTTCATGTTACGTTCAGTAAACATGAAAGTGGGAAATTCTAACTTTTGAACCGACGCTCGGAATTAAAATCTGATGGCACCGTTAAACTCACAACACCGGGATTTTCTTAAGGGCGGTTTAACCTCGACCATAGTGGGTCAAGAAGGAAAGTTGTTTTTGAATTTTTCGTGGATGAATAAATAAAATTATTTTATTTTTAAAACATCCCTCCACCTCACTTTTAAGTTTTTATGGTGGGGACCATAGGGGTAGTTGGGAATTTAATTAAGGAAATTAAATTCCTAGTTACATGATGTTTGTTTAACCCCCCTTCGTGTGATTAATGAGGCTCATTAATTACACCAATAAATGAACCTCTTAATCAAATGTTAGAGAGTTAAAAATGAATGTGGGGGTTTTGGGAAAATTGTTGGAAACTGCTTGATCTTGGGAGGATTCTTGACAAAGAACGAATCCCCTCACTAAGGAAGAACCAAATAATGATGATTGAGAGGCGTTGTTGGAGGCTTATTGTGGGAATGGCGAACACCGACTCTTCCTCAAATGCATATGATCTCTAACAATCTTGAGGTGGAGTATTTATTTGGTTTAGTTTTAAAAGAATTGTTGAATCTTATTCTACCCTCTTTTTATCAAGATAACGCGGAGGTAATGGGCCAAACGAACAATGATCGAACCCCCCTCTACATTGTTGATCTATGCATTCTTTGTAGAATATTTATTTGGGTTGGATGGAACCTAGAACGGAGGGTCAAGCAGTGAATAGGGCGTCCTGGGAAGGATGTTGATACCTTCGGATGGAAAAACGGGCCACTGGATCTCACCTAGTGACCCGCAAAAGACCGATGGCGCGGCACCGGCATGGCAGCACCGGCGACCGGCACCGGTAGGTGACGGCGACGGCCGGCAATGGCCGTCTGTGGTGTAAAGACCCAGATTTTCCAGGTTATTTTTTTTAATTATATAGAATTATTACAAGTCTGTGAAAATTGAAAGCACGTGATTTCGAGGCCCAGAGTGCCCGAAATGAATTTATGAACTTTTTTTAAGGTACGTTCAGTAAACGCCCGAGCGGCATTTTCTAACATTTGACCCAGTGCTAAGATTAAAAATGTGAGGGCACCATTGAATCCACAGCGCCAGGATTTGATTAAGGGAGGCTTCAATTCGACCACAGTAGGTCAAGAGAAGAAGTTAGATTTTAAGACTTTTAAAAAAATAAATAAAATAACTTTATTATTTTATTTTTATTCTTTTCCTCCAACAGAAAAGCGGCAAGGTGGGACCAGCAACGTGTCAAGCCAATAAATGGATTGACCCTTCAATCCTATGTAACAAAAAAGTTGGGGAATTAGAAAGATTCCTAATTAATGAGGCCCCATTAATTCCCACGAGCATTGCTCGCCCTCCCCCTCTCCTATTTAAATGAAGCTTGGGGGGTACCGACACAGCTTCATCAAGCAACAAAGTGCTAAAGGAGTGTCGTGATGCCAAACCTTTAGAGGACAGTGTCGGTTCTGGTGAGTAGTGACGAGTGACACCAAAACCCTGAACCAGAGACCGACGTACGAGTGGCGTCTTTGTAAGCTAGTTGCGGAGGATAGAAAACACCGACCTCCTTCATAAAACACATAGGCTCCCCAAAAACCTCATATAGGGGTTTTATTATTGTTTATTTCAAGTGAATTTCCTGAACCCTTAAATCCTCCCTTGTGATTATGACCTAACATGGAGGGATCGGACCTAACAAACATGGCATGAACCCTCCGCTACTTTTCTACCCTTACACCCTCTTTGGAAGACCTTCGACGCAGCGACACTGATCGTCTATGAAGGAGGTAGTGCGCTGACGCATAGAGTAAGTGGTGGTTGTGGGAAAAATCTACGGCGGTCATCGGAGAGGTCGGAACCGTCTGGCTGCGGAGGAGGTGTGGCGCGCTGTCATGCGCCGTCGGTGAACAAGGAGTCATGGCTCGTCAGTCGCAGCAGTCGGAGGAGGCGATCGGCACATCGGTCGGTCGTAGAAGGGGAGGCGGCATAACCAGCACGATGTCGGCGAGCGGGGAGGTGGCACGACCAGCGTTCCGCTGATGAGCAAAGGGTTGCGGCTGAATCTATGGTGGAGGAGGCAGAACCCACGCCTCCAGCGGGTTCCGCGGTGACTGGGAGGCGTCCATGTGGCGCCGCCATTTCAAAAGCTGAACGGCCTCTGAGCTGTTCGGGATACTGAGGGGAAATTCCCCCCCCCCCCTTCTAGCTCAGTCAGACCATGTTCTTCCCTCCTTTGGGTCTCACCTCATGCGACCGGGCCGCCTGCCCAGCGGGCCGGTCTACCCCCTTGCGGGCCAGGCTGCGCCCCCATGTGGGTCGAGCAGCCCCCTTACAGTCCAGACTGTGCTCCCTTGCAAACCGGGCTAGACTGCGGCCCAGCGGTCTGAGCCTTCCACGGCCCTGCCTAGCCAGGTCGGACCCAGAACAGGTTGGTTTGGGTCGGTCTGTCCAGGTCGGACCAGACGCAAGCCCAACCGGACCCAGAAACACTTAAAGGGTCATATCTTGAGAACCGGACATTCGTTTGATGAACTGTCTGCAACGTTGGGACCCTTGGAGATATATGGTCCTTTTGGTATACTTCACTTGAGTTTTGGAGATATTTGAAGTATTACTGGGTTGGATCAAACCCGAATCCAACTGGGCCCTCAGAACTAAAATGCTTATAACTCACAGACCGAGTGTCTGATTGATGCACCATCTATCGCGTTGGAACCCTTTTGACATAGTTTTCCTTTGGGTTAATACTTTGTGGAGCTTTGTGGTGGTAGAGGTATGACTGATATCTTGAGGGAAAAATTATACAGAACTCGAGCGCACCAGGTTCTAGGAATCCAGTGGCTGGCATTGAGGCAGAGGTTGGATACAGATCATACAGAGATTAGTACTGAGCGATCCTGTGTCGGTCAACACCGATCCTGTGTGGGTCAGATCCTATGTGAGTCAGCACTCAGTGATCCTTTTTGGGTCATTACATACCGATCCTATGTGGGTTAGATCCTGTGTGAGTCAGCGGGGGTTAATTACCTATCGATCCCATGTGGTTTAGACTCTATATAGTCAGCAGCAGTGCCTCTCGACAGAATAAGATGATCTAGACTATTGACTAATCATCGTAACTTTTGTACTTTACTTAAGTGATACCTGATTGTGAGATGAGTCTTTTTAACTATGTGGTACTTCAATCTTTTTGGTTTTACCTATGTGGTACTTCTACCTTTGTTGTTTTGTCTTCGTGGTGTAACCTGTGTGTTACTTCTAGATTCGTGGTGTTACCTGTGTGGTACTTATAGCTTCGTGGTGATACCTGTGTTGTAGTTCTATCTTCATGGCGTTACATGTATGGTACTTCTACCTTCATGGTGTTACCTGTGTGGTACTTCTACCTTCATGGTGTTACCTTGTGGTATTATTCCCTCATTTTTTAGATGAGTATATCTTGATAACTTAGGTATATGTATGTGCATATACCTAAGTAGAGTTGATGTCTTGCTTTTTGGTTTTTCCTTTGTGGAACTCTGGGAGACCTATGGGTGTATCAGGGTCCCTACTAAGTATCATTATACTCACCCATGCATGGGCTACACTTGTACCTTGTTGTTTCTTGTGCAGATGACATACAACGTTGATGGAGGTTGAGGGATCTAGGACTAGACTGTGCTCGGAGTTGAACCATTCGGTGTGGCGTGGTGTAGGGACTATTGATCGTGATTTGTACCTAACCTTCAGGTAGGATCCTCAGTGGATGATCTAGGACCTACTTTGTACTTTTCAGTTGTATTTGTACCTTTATGTTGTACTTATAATTCACAGTTGGTCTTGTATTTCTGGCCCCTTTTACTTTAAACACCCTTTTTACTATAGTAGTTTACTTCATGGTTACTTCTTGTTGTGTTCTTGGACCGTGTATCTTTATAGGTTATAAGTCAATGTCTTCCCGTTTTAGGGATATGTCTTTCTGGTGCTAGTCACCATCCCCTAGACTATGGAAGGTGGGATTGGGGTAGTCACGGCATGAGCTCCATGGGAAGGGTCGTGATAAAGTGGTATCAGAGGAGTATGTTCTAATAAAGAACTAGGACTCTGATCTTTTCTATGTGGAAATAGTGTTAAGTGTTATGAGTGTGATTTTTAGTTTGGGGAATCCAGTGTTAGTGTGGCGGCTGATGTATCCATACACCAGGGCCTAAAATTCTGATTTCTGACTCAGTGCATGGAAACACTGATTGCGTGTGTTTTTGAAAAGTTTTTCTTGTGATTTAATGGCCCAGACCCTCATGGTCCATCACTTTTCCAAATTCCAGATCCTAAGGGTGGTGCCTCAGTGGTAGGATGTCATTTCAGTGTGTGACCAACCGACGGGACATAATCGGTGCGACCGATCGGTGCGACCGATCCGGGTGTCACCGATCAGTGTGACCGATCGTTGTGCCACCGATCGGTGTGTCACCAATCGGTGTGCCACCGAACGGTGAAACTGATCGGTGTGTCACTGATCGGTACGACCGAACGGTGCGACCGATCGGTGTCACATAGCCTTGTCGAGTTTTTCTTCTACATCTTTTCCCGTAACGCCACTTTTAATCCTTTTTAACCTTTTGGGAAGTGGTTCAAGGCCGTTTTTAGCCCCATAATCAATGTTTTAATTACTAAGAGTGGGGAAACCCTCAACGGACCTAGTTGTGTGTTCACATAATGTTTCCCCTCTGTTTATATAAAATCTTTCAAAGTCACAATTGTTACCACCTTTTCCCAATGATAGTTATTAAATAACAATTAATTCAGTCGTGTGTAACCACCCAACCGCGTAATGAAACCATGATCTGACTTTATAGCTATTCAAAATTCCATATCCCGTGACAACTGGATCTCATCATTATATAACACAAGAACTTATTATTATTCTTCCTCTTTTCCTCTGGGCTGGTCTCATTTCTTCCTGGTGCATTTGGAGTTCCCCTTCCTGAGGCAAGTGGTGTGCCTGTGCCGAAGATTTCCTGCTCACCCTTGGATTCCCTAACGTTCCTCCCCTAAAAGTCACACATCCCCCATTCTTGGAGCATGGAGAAGAACTTAGATCCTTGATCATCCAAGTAGGGATTTTCCTTCGTCTCTCCTTACTATGTACCATGCGGGGTGGGTGCGCTACTAATTTTATGGGAATGGATGAAACCAAACCTTAAAGAAGATAACAAACGAACTTTTAAATAACAAAGGGGGGGTTTATAGATGTTCTACTACTTTTCCTTACCCTTTATTATTTATGTTGTGAATTGTGTGGGCCTATGCCCACTGAAAATCATGGTCGTTGGTGGTCTTTCTTTGTGCATTAATGAACCTCCGTCTTCTGTGTTGATTGAATGACTCTAACATTGGGAATTTGGTTAATCACGTAAACTAAGAGGATTAAATGAATGACCAGTGAATAAAAATCCTTGTGTGATCACCCCGGTTAACCAAATAGAAAGAAGAAAACTTGGTGAATGATGTAATTGAGTCATAAAATTTCCTTGTTCTATCTCGGTGGCATGTCTGTTTGTTCTACTCGATGCTTATGGGGTGATGTGGGTGAGGATGGGATCCTCTGTTGTGGCACGGTTGTTGGTTTTGAATTTTAATTTGTGTGGGGTTGTATCTCAAGTCTTGGTTTGGTTCCAGTACTTTGAGGTATCTCACTGATCCCTTTGTTGTTGTAACTTTACAAGAGAACCGGGTGTGAATGCTTAAATTGTTGTTTGGCTGTTTATTTTTCTCTAGCTTGTGGTTATGCCTGTTAGTTGCCCAGTAGTGAAGAATTCACCTAAATGGGATTACTTGAACATGATAACAAGAATGAGTTAAATAGGGAATTGGTTTTGGTAATGAGTTGTGACTTGGCCATGAGTGTTATGCCTTTCTTTTATAAATGAATAGTAATAGGGTGTTGCGCTTAGGTTGGCCTTGAAAACCCTAGGTTGGGATAATTTATTGTTACCTATACATATAATTTTAGTTATTATGTTTCTTATTCGTGCCCCACCAAAGTTGTGAACTTAGTGTCGAACACCCCCATTTCATGGGGGAGGGTGTTTTTCCCAACACTCCTATGATTGGCTGGTTCTCAGCTCCTTTTTTTCTCCCTTTCCCGAATAGCCCAAGACTCTTCAGGCAAGCTATGATGACCTGAGATCCATTATAGCCCCAGATTCTTCGGGCAGGGTAGCTGTGGTAGTTGGCCCAGGTGTGTGAGGGTAGGTTGTATCCCAAGAGTCTTCGAGATGAGGCCCAGGTGTCCTCGGGCGTGACAGTGGTTATTCTAGCCCAGGTGTTTGCGGGTGTGGTTATGCGTGGTGGTAGTGGCCCAGGTGTTTGCAAGCAGGATTTTTGGTAGTGGCCCAGGTGTTTGTGGGCGGGATGTGTGGTAGTGGCCCAGGTGTGTGCAGGTGGGGTGTGGTAGTGGGACTGCGATGAGAATGGCGGGATTGGTTCGATGTGTAGGATGCCTTCAATAACCAATGGTAAAGTGGCGCGAGGTACCCAAACATCGATGTGATATTACTATACATTACTTAACTTGAGTTATTTGGGGAGTGTTCCTTAGTGAGGCTTGGGTGGATAGTTTTTCTTGCTAGGTTCTTTGGCTATATCTTTTCTCATAGGGCATTAGAATGCCTCCCCACTTGTGCATGAGAGCTTTTGATTTCCCTACTGAGTATACTTGTATGCTCACCCTATGTATATAAAACTATTTTCAGGTTTCCATGAGGACTTCAGGGATCATGCAGGGTCGTGCTAGTTCAGACATTGGGACAGTTGTTTTTGCTGTTTTTCTTTCTTTTGGTACTTCTTTTTGGGGTTTTCTTTCACTTTTGTATCATTTACTTTTGGAACATGCATATGGGAATGGTTATTTTGTCTTTACCTGTGCTTCCACTTTTGGTGTTTTTGGGATTTATTATCTTATCTCCTGATCCTATTAAAGAAAAAGGGTAATACCTTCCATCTTGTGTGTGATTCTATACCCTTGGTGCTAGTCGCCACTCCGGGACCTATTGAAAGCAGGTCTCAGGGGTCATTATCTCTCCTTAAACTTGAAGAAGGAAGGTTCTGTAAATCCACTGTCCCTCCTCTCATCTTGGTGAAGGCGGGTTGTGACAAAATGGTATCAGAGGCAGAGGTTGAGAGATATGATGGAGTCTGGAGTTATGCACAGTGAGGATTGCATGGGATGGTAGGGAAACAGTGTTGGGCGATCTTGGGACATGAAATAGGCCAGGGAAGACTAGATAGGGCATGGGATTTTAGGGCCCCCCATGACCTGATGCAAGGACTCTGGCCCTACCTAACGACCAAGTAAGGCTACACTGATTGTAGGGTAGAGACCTTAGGGAAGTTACATGAATCATAATGACTTGTGTTCTTGTGTTTTTTGGGTATTTGGGGATTTAAAATGAATAAGAATTCTAAGAAAATTTAGGAACAATATCCTACACTACTCGGGCTTAGGCATTCCCTGTTTACCTTGCATCTATGGCACCTGGGAGACGACCACGAGTAGTGTGGGTGATCGAGGCCCAAGAGGGTGACTTGGTTGATCGACAGAGGGCTGACCGAGAGAAGGAGGATGATCAGTGGAAGAAGACACTTAGAGCCTTTCAGCGGAAGACCCTCGGGATGTACGAGGGAAGCATCTCAGACATAGAGATAGAGAGCTGGCTAGAGAAGCTGGTGATAGCTTTTAGCTTGAGCTGGGCTCCGACGGAGTACTAGGTTCCTCTGGCTATGATCCAGATGCATGGAGCAGCACATCAGTGGTTGACGCTTTATCTTGGGGATAAGATGGAGGCTGAGGTCACGTGGGAAGATTTCGAGAAGGAGTTCCGTGCGAAATTCCTCTATTCCACGATGAAGGCTGAGAAGAGGCAGGAACTACTCTCCCTCCAGCAGGGGAGTATGTCAGTGAGAGAGTTGGGGATCAAGTTCAATGATCTCCTTCGCTTTACTCCCAAACTCTTCCAGGATGAGGAGTCTTGGGTGAGATGTTTGGAGGAGTCACTTCGGCCTTCTCTCCAATATGTTGTTACTCCCTTCACCCTACCGACGTACTTGGAGGTCCAGAAGAAGGTTGAAGTGGTGGAAAGGATGCACACGCTGGGAGGTGTATCACGAGAGGGAATTGATAGAACAAATATTTTCAATTATTTTATTCTGAATTTCAATGTTTTTAATCCCACCAATGTGTTATTTAAGGGTCAATTGTCACAATTTATGTTTTAGGAGTATTTTTTAGCTTAGTTGGAAAAATGGCTTATTTTGGATTTAAACAGTTTTCATTTATTATAATGTTTCGGACATAACTTTTTCTAAACTGATCCAAATTGAAAACTTAGTCTTTTACAGGTTGATATGTTCGATGAGCTTCATTTTATACTTCTGTACCCAAAGCTCAATCCATCATTTGGAAGCTCAAATCTAGCTCACAAACCAGGCCTCGAAAACTGTGTACAGAACTGCATAATTTTATTGTGGGGACTATAACTCTTAAATGGACAAACAAATGGATCTGAAATTTTACATGAATCTGAAAGACATCAGCTTAAAGAACTTTAATTAAGATTGACGTGCATGATTATTTCATTTTCAAGGTCATTAATGCTTTGGAACTCGGTGTATTGGAATACGAACAGTCTGCCTGGTAGAATTAAATACTATGAGTGAGGCGGCCATAACTCCTTCCTTACATGTCCACTAAATCTGAAATTTCTTAGTTATACAGATAAGAAGTATTGGAACAACTTTTAAGAAGGACCAAGTCCCAAATTCTGTAATTAAAGAGTCCATCCACGCGCCTACATTCGGGGATGAGTTTTGGAGCCAAATTTTCACACACTCTCCCTATAAAAGAGTGTGTCTTTTTCATTCCAATGGGTTGGAAACTTAGGAATAGCCTTTGTTATCCATTATATGTAGATTAGATTTTTATTTTATTTTACTTTCATTATGTAATAGCATTTCATATTTTTATTCAAGCGTTCTCCTTTCACTCTTATTCTTTCTCTCTTTTGTTTTTCTCCCCCCGTTTTCTCCATCACTGTGAACTATTATGCTCGTGATCATGAGTAGCTAACTCAAGGAAGTTCCCGGGGGAGTAATCCAGTGATGTACCCAAGTATTTGATCATTAATTTTTTATTGTTTCTTATTTACTTAGATTTAGGCTAAGGGGGATCTTAGTGGGCAAGGTGCCTTTGTGTCTCCACTTGCCACCCGAAGCCTAGCTTTCACTTCTGTCACATTTTCCCTCGATCGAGGAGGTGGATGTATGGTCTCTCGGTGATCGTTGAGTGTATCGTACGTTCACAAACATAGGAAGAAGGGGATGCTCATGCATACGATGGAGCATGTTCATTAAGTAAATTTGAAACTATGAAAATAGACGATGAAGGTTCACTCTGGATAATCTCCCGGAAGGATCTCCTTTCTGTCTAACATCATTCTGTTTGCATTCATTGTGTCTGCATTGCATCTGCATATTTAATTTTAGTATTTCATTCTCATTTTTAAAATATCTATTTCTGGTCATTTTATTTCATATATATATATACATATTTTGAATTAGAAATAGTGAGTGATTGACTATGAAAGCTCCTCAAGAGATCGACCTAGGTCAGCTACTGTGCTGCACTTAGTATAAATATTTTTGAGAGCGCGCACGACAACGCTTCATCAAATTGGTGCCGTTGCCGGGGAGCCAAGTGTTCTTTACTCATTATTTTTATTCACTTATTGTAAATTATTTTTCTTCCTTTAATTAAAAAAAACAAAAAAATCATAAATTTCAAAAACTAAAAAAAATATTTGTTCATGAATTTCAATTCAAATTATTATGCATGGACTGATCAATCACAGGTGCATGAAGAAGTTCAAAATGATTATGAATCCAAAATTCAACAACTTCATGAAGAGATTCGAAAACTGAAGAGAACTGAAAAAAGTTTTGATGAATATATTCATTCACTGATGGAACAACCCAAACCTGAACCTGAACCTGAACCTGAACCCAAACGAGTGGTGGAAGAGATTACACCAATTATTTTTTATGTAAAAGAACCTGAGGAGGGTGAGAAGGAGCTTCTAAAGAAATTAATTATATCATCCCGAACTCAACCATTTCTCAAGGAGGTCCCTAATTTACACATTCCAGGTGATGCACTTATGGGAGATCAACAATTTTTGGATGAATCCTGGAATCACTTTGTTGAAGATAACCTGAAACTTGATTTTCACATACTTGATATTGAAAAACCAGAACCTTTTGACCTCTCTCTTGCTTTGGAAGATGAAGATAATGATGCACCTGCTGAGATGGAGTTTCCAATGGTCCTGCCAGAAGAGATCAATTTTGAATCTGGCTTACTTGAAAGGGAAGATTTCTTAATTGATTTGTCATGTTTTAATTTTATTCAAACTGAATTGTTTTCTGACTTCTCCTTTCCTGAAATTTCTGATACAGTAAAAATGGAGCATACCTAGGATGATATGAAAGATACCACTCAAGTGTTGGTGATCAAGGAATAAGAGCTAGAGAATCTGGTGGTGGTGCGACTGCCTCCTCTACAATAAATTTCATACCATTTGGAGGAGGACACCACAAATGTTCATAGGGAGCACCCCTATATTCTATTCCCTCCCACTCCTGAACTCAAATTCTATCTTTCTTATTTCATGGGGGTTGGGAACTTTCTTATTTTCTTTGGGATTCTCAAATCTCATTGTTTACTAATGGACACTAGAAAAAGTCACATGTGGTGGTTTATCTCAAAAAAACCACATCCACCATCTGATTGGGGATAATCTGCTGCAACTGCCTGACTAGGGGCAGTAAAAACCTAGCATCTGCTTGGGGGTCAAACCAAGAATTATCCATTTTCTCTTTCTTTTTATTTATTTTTCTTATGATTTTTCATTTCTTTTGTTTGTTCTATCATTTTATTTATCATGTTGATGTTTTTGAAATTTTCTTGTTTTCCTTGTACATTTTTTTGGTGTGTTTTTAGGAATCTTGAGCTGAATCAAATACATTGGGAAAATTCAAACCATCTTGGTATTTTTGGCCCTTTTCTTTATTTGATTATTTGAGGATTTAAATGATTGCTGAATGGATTTTGTTTCTGATTTCTGATCTTTTCATTTGATGAAGTTTGGTTGATTGTGAAACTCATGTGCACTAGTGCTGTCCAAATTGAAAATCATGCCCAACCCGAGAGGTTTCTAAACCTATTTGACATATTCTTATATTTCTCTTTTTCTTGAGTATCTTGAGACATGTTGTGTGATCCAGAACTTGCTATTTTTCTCTTTTTCAATGCTGTTAGAGTTCATGGAATGTGTTAAGTATGATTGAGGCATCACTTTGAAAGCCCTTTTGCATTGAACTCTTATTTTGGCCTACCTTTACATCTAACCTTATTTAAGCCCCTAGTAGCCATGAAATACCTTATTAGGAAGCCACATTATAAGTCATTTATCCCTTTACAACCTACTCTAGAAGTTAAATGCATGATTATTGTTGAACTCAAGTGTGGGGGAGGGAGAAGATGGGCTTTGTTTTGCTTTTCTGAAGAATCTTTTTGAGCTGAATTGAAAGTGTTGCCATATTTATTGCTGCTTGGGTGGAAGAAATGTCATGATGGGAAGATGTATGGGTGTCCCAAAATATCATCACATATGGGCTGGGTGTTCACCATTTTTTGAAGATGAAAAGTTTCCTCTCTTTTCCTCCAAAACATGATTCTGAAGAGAAATCCAGATCTGAATTCAACCTGAAACAATGCTATAAATGGGGAAAAGAGGGATGAAAATAATTGATGTTGAAATACCAAGTGTGAACTTCCCAAATGAAGAGGTGTTTGGAGGTGATTCATTTTTTTATCTGATTGAGGAGCAAACCATTCTTGAGAAAAACTGTTTTCATGCATTTACTTCACTTTAGAGCTTAACCCTCCTCATTCTGCCTCAGATGTTTTTACATTTTAAACCTGCCAACCCTCAGCTTCAGAAAAACCCATGAAAAATACCTCATGATTGAAACATTTGTGACTCTGTGAAGTGGAGATACTAAGAGGATAGAAAACCTATGGAAATCACACATGTTCTTGGGAATGAGAAAAACTCCACATTAAATATCCTTGAGTGAAGAGAGAAATAATTTTCCAGGGAGGTAGGTACGACATGCATGTGAGGATTAACATGAGATTTAATAGATTCATATGATTTTTGAGGAGTTCTGAAATTTTTATCCATGTATGAGGCATGATATTTTCTCTGATATGATAATTGAGTTGTGTTGTCATTTATGCTTTGAGAAGTTTGTTTTTTGACCATGGTATAAGATGATTGCCCAGGAGTGAAATGTTTAAGTGTGGGAGAATTGATAGAACAAATATTTTCAATTATTTTATTCTGAATTTCAATGTTTTTAATCCCACCAATGTGTTATTTAAGGGTCAATTGTCACAATTTATGTTTTAGGAGTATTTTTGAGCTTAGTTGGAAAAATGGCTTATTTTGGATTTAAACAGTTTTCATTTATTATAATGTTTCGGCCATAAAGTTTTATAAACTGATCCAAATTGAAAAAATATTCTTTTAAAGGTTTCTATGTTCGATTAGCTTCATTTTATACTTCTGGACCCAAAGCTCAATCCATCATTTGGAAGCTCAAATCCAGCTCACAAACCAGGCCTCGAAAACTGTATACAGAACTGCATAATTTTATTGTGGGGACTATAAATCTTAAATGGCCGAACAAATGGATCTGAAATTTTACATGGAGATGAAAGACATCAGGTTGAAGAACTTTCATTAATATGGACGCGCATGATTATTTCATTTTTAGGGTCATTAATGCGTTGGAACTCGGTGTATTGGAATACGAACAGTCTGCCTGGCAGAATTAAATACTATGCGTGAGGCGGCTATAACGCCTTCATTACATGTCCAATAAATCTGAAATTTCGTAGGTAGAAAGAGGAGAAGTATTTTTAACAACCTTTAAGAAGGACCAAGTCCCAAATTCTGTAATTAAAGAGTCCATCAACGCGCCTACATTCGGGGATGAGTTTTGGAGCCAAATTTTCACACACTCTCCCTATAAAAGAGTGTGTCTTTTTCATTCCAATGGGTTGGAAACTTAGGAATAGCCTTTGTTATCCATTATATGTAGTTTAGATTTTTATTTTATTTTACTTTCATTATGTAATAGCATTTCATATTTTTATTCAAGTGTTCTCCTTTCACTCTTATTCTTTCTCTCTTTTGTTTTTCTCCCCCCGTTTTCTCCATCACTGTGAACTCTTATGCTCGTGATCATGAGTAGCTAAATCAAGGAAGTTCCCGGGGGAGTAATCCAGTGATGTACCCAAGTATTTGATCATTAATTTTTTATTATTTCTTATTTACTTAGAGTTAGGCTAAGGGGGATCTTAGTGGGCAAGGCGCCTTTGTGTCTCCACTTGCCACCCGAAGCCTAGCTTTCACTTCTGTCACATTTTCCCTCAATCGAGGAGGTGGATGTATAGTCTCTCGGTGATCGTTGAGTGTATTGTACGTTCACAACCATAGGAAAAATGGGATGCTCATGCATACGATGGAGCATGTTCATTAAGTAAATTTGAAACTATGAAAATAGATGATGAAGGTTCACTCTGGATAATCTCCCGGGAGGATCTCCTTTCTGTCTAACATCATTCTGTTTGCATTCATTATGTCTGCATTGCATCTGCATATTTAATTTTAGTATTTCATTCTCATTTTTAAAATATCTATTTCTGGTCATTTTATTTCATATATATATGTATATACATATTTTGAATTAGAAATAGTGAGTGATTGACTGTGAAAACTCCTCAAGAGATCGACCTAGGTCAGCTACTGTGCTGCACTTAGTATAAATATTTTTGAGAGCGCGCACGACAACGCTTCATTAGGAATCCAGTTGGTCTCATCAAAGGGGAAAGTTGTCAGCAGCAGGCCTCCAACGTCAAGGCCCTCTAGGTTTTTACTAGCAGAAAATAGGCCTCAACAATTCCAGTTCCGATCTCCTGGCCCTCGCCCTTTTCTTTCGGGCCCAGGGCCGAGATGCTTCATCTATGGAAGCCATGGGCACCTTTTGAATCAGTGCCCAGATAGAGTGCAGTACAGCAGTGGTGGACAAGGTCAACACCTGCCTCAGCAGCAGCAGTTTCCAGCTAGACCCTTTCAGCAGCAGCAGCAGGGGCAGCGAGCTCCCGCTCCTCTGAGGGCAGGAGTTGCAGGAGGAGACCGACCTCAGGGTGCTCCTCAGGAACCTCGACCGGGGTGTGGTTGGGGAGGTGGCCGACAGCCGAGAGGCAAAGGAACAGGGTGTAGGTAGTTTCACGCCACAACAGAAGTAGTTCCAACAGGGCCAGAAGTTTTTCGAGGTATGATCAGCTTGTTTAGTACTCTTGTCTACGCCTTGTTCGATAAAGGAGATTCGCACTCTTTTGTTGCACCCAGTCTGGACCGTGCTCTGGGTTTAGACGCTGAGAGACTTCCAGTGCCCCTGGTGCTGAGCACACCAGTTGGAGGTCAGACCGACTTGTTTTATGTTTTCTGAGGGTGTAAACTGATGATAGGGCCACATCAGTCTATCAAGGATCTTCTACTGTTGTAGATACGACCTTATGATGTCATCCTAGGCATTGACTGGATGTTCTTTGTATGTGCCATCATTGAATGCTTTTGAGTAAGGGTCGTGTTTTCAGATTTGGGCGGCCGACTTATAACTTTCATCGGCGAGCGGGGTTTCTAGAAAAGTAGTACGCGAGAAGAGCCCCTCCTTTCCTTGTTAGTTGAGCTATCAGTGGAGTTGGTGGATGCAGAAATGGTAGAAGTTACAGGGGTCGTCAGTGAGTTTATGGATGTCTTCCCTGAGGAGGTGGCAACTCTACCCCCTCGACGTGACGTTAAGTTCGGGATAGACTAGCAACCTGGTGCTCGTCCCATTTCGATGGCTCCCTACCGGATGGCAGCTTCTGAGTTACGGGAGTTGCGGATTCAGATTAATGATCTAATGAAGAAGGGTTTTGTTCGACCAAGTGTGTCACCATGGGGTTCCCTAGTCATGTTCGCAAATAATGTATATGGTGGTTTCAGGATGTGCATAGACTACAGGAGACTGAATCAGGTGACGGTCAAGAATCGCTACCCTCTCTTGAGGATAGACGATCTCTTTGACCAGTTGAGGGGAGCAGGTTGGTTCTCTAAGATTAATCTGTGGTCTGGATATCACCAACTAAGGGTGATGGAGGGTGACATCTCGAAGACCACCTTTAGGTGAAGATATGGGAACTTTGAGTATGTGGTCATGTCGTTCGGTGTCACGAACGCTCCAGCTGTGTTCATGGGACACATGAAATCCGTCTTCTAGGAATAACTAAATCAGTTCGTAGTAGTGTTTATTGATGACATCCTGATCTACTCATGATCAGAGGAGGACCACGCTGAGCACCTGAGAATGGTTTTAGAGGTCCTCCGACAGCACCAACTCTATGGGAAGTTGTCCAAGTGCAAGTTCTGGATGCGAGAAGTGAACTTCCTTGGGAACGTGATGCCCGAGCAGAGAATAGCGGTGGACCCCTCGAAAGTCTAGGCAGTTGTTTCTTGGGAAGCACCCAAGAACATGGCAGAAGTTCATAGTTTCCTTGGACTAGCGGGATACTATCAGAGATTTGTGTCCAACTTCTCCCGAGTTGTATCACCTTTGATAGCTTTGACCAAGAAGTACCAGGCTTTCATATGGAATGGGTGGTGCGAGGCAGTCTTCAGCTATCTGAAGGAGAGATTGGTAAGTGCCCTAGTGCGGAGGTTTCCAGAAGAAGGGGCAGCGTATGAGGTGTTCTGTGATTCTTCAAGACAAGGCCTCGGGTGTGTGTTGATGCAACGACAAGGGGTGATCTCTTATGGTTCTAGACAGTTACGTCCCCATGAGCATAGTTATTCCACCCACGATCTGGAGCTTGCGGTGGTCATTTTCGCACTAAAGTTGTGGCGGCATTACCTCATCGGGGAGCGCTTTGTGGTCTTCACGGATCACAAAAGATTGAAGTATATCTTCTCCTAGCGGGACCAGAACTTACGACAGAAAATGTGGATGGAGTTCCTTCAAGATTAAGACTTTGAAATTTTTTACACCTCAGGAAAAGGGAATGTGGTGTCTGATGCCTTAAGCAGGAAGTCGCAAAAGGATGCAGTTCAAGAGTCGGCAGATGCTTGGAAGGCGATGGAGGAGTTGGCTTCCCTACACCTGGAGGTAAGGGAGGATGGTGGTAGAGGTTGACTATTTCATATGACAGTGCAATCCTATCTCCTATGTTAGGTGGAGGAGTCTCAGTGGGGAGACTTAGAGAGTGAGGTGATGCGCGATCAGGCTAACCAAGGCAATACCCCGGAAGGATGGACAGAGGATGGTCAGAATCAAATGTTTTTCAAAGGGAAGATGTTCGTCCCAGAGGCGATGCGTGAGAGGGTTCTTGGTGAGTTCCACAACTCACCCCTAGCAGTGCACCCGGGAGTCTCCAAGATGTACCAGGGACTGAGAAATCAATTTTGGTGGCCCAGGGTAAAGCGGGCGGTGGTGGAGTTTGTGGCCAAATTCCTAGTGTGTCAGCAGGTGAAGGCCGAACACTGTGTTCCAAGCGGTCTGTTACAACCTTTAGATATTCCCGAATGGAAGTGGGACAACATCTCAATGGATTTCATCACAGGATTACCCAAGTCTCAAGGAGGTTGTGATGCTATCTGAGTAGTGGAGGACCGGTTGACGAAATCGTCTCACTTTATGACGATCAAGGAGTCGGGTGCAGTGGATGTCTTAGCATGGAGATACGTGGATGAGGTGGTGTGTTTGCATTGAATTATGAGGTCCATAGTCTCGGATAGGGATGCACGGTTTACCTCACGAGTATGGGGAGGATTGCAGCATGCTTTTGGCACCTAACTGCGTCTTAGTACGGCTTTCCACCCCATGACAGATAGACATACAGATCACACCATCCAGATAATAGAGGACATGCTATGGTCATGTTTCCTGGACTTTGGGGGATCATGGGTGCGACACTTGCCTCTAGTAGAGTTCACCTACAATAATAGCTATCACACTACTATTGTCATGGCTCCATTCGAAGCCTTGTACGGAAGACCATGTCGCTCACCTGTGTGTTGGAACGAGGTTGGGCAAACAAGTGTTCTTGGCCCGGAAGTGGTGCAGAGCACGACAGAGAAGGTTCAGCTTATACAGGAGAGGATGAAGGCGGATCAGGACCGGCAGAAGTCATATGATGATAATAGGAGGAGACCCTTGGAGTTTGGGGTTGGGGACCATGTATTCTTGAAGGTCTCCCCTCGGCGTGGGCAACGAAGGTTCGGTATGGGGAGTAAGCTTTCTCCAAGGTTCATCGGACTATTCGAAGTGCTGCGGTGGGTGGGAGAAGTGGTTTATCAGCTAGCGCTATCACCGCCGTTACTAAGAATACATGACATCTTCCATGTGTCACAACTCCGATGGTGTCTGCACGATGATTCACATGTCCTTGACTGGGGAAAGCTGGACATCGAGGCCGACGTGACTTTTATGGAAAGACCAGTAAGGATTGAGGATCGTGAGGAAAAGGTGCTCCATGGATGGACCATTCCTTTAGTTCGTGTGTTGTGGAGACATGGTGGGCTTGAAGAGAGTACCTAGGAACGGGAGGCACAGATGCGTGCCCAATACCCAAAGCTGTTTTGAGTTTTGTCCTATTTATACTTGTTGTGATGGAACACTTTACCTTGTTAACTATAGAATGTATGGTTTTCCTTATTCTCTAAGATTCATGTGAAAATTTCTGACTGCAGGGAGGGGAGGACCCGATCCCTAATCAAGATGCATTACGGTGGATGTGATTAAACCCATGCGGGCAAGTCAGTGCCGCCCAAAGTGGATAATATCTTAACATGGAGGAAGAAACTCCCTAACCCATATGACTGGAGAACTTGACCCTTGAATGTTGCGTGGTTTCTTAAGGGGGTGTTCCTATATGTCGAAGAGGATCACTCCTGAGAGGTATCTTTCGGGGTGGTTATTCGGACCCCCCTCTTTTCTTCGGGTCTGGTTTTGATTCTCGAGGGCAAGAATAGTTTGAGAGGTATCTGATATAATGGCCCAGACCCTCATGTTCCATCCCTTTGCCAAATTTTGGATCCTAAGGTTGGTGCCTCGGTGGTAGGATGTCATTTCGGTGTGCGACTAACCGATGGGACACGATCGGTGCAACCGATCGGTGTGCCACCGATTTGTGCGACCAATCGGCGTGTCACCGATCGGTGTGCCACCAATTGGTGCGGCTGATCCATGTGACCGATCTGTGTGTCGCTGATCAGTGTGTCACCGATCAGTGTGTCACCGATCAGTGTGTCACCTATTGGTGCGACCGATCAGTGTGTCACCGATCGGTGTGCCACCGAACGGTGCGACCGATCAGTGTGTCATTGATCGGTTCGACCAAATGGTGCGACCGATCGATATGTCACTGATCGGTGCGACCGATCGGTGTCACACAGCCTTGTCATTTTTTTCTTCTACAACTTTTCCTATAACGCCACTTTTAAGCCTTTTAAACCTTTTGGGAAGTTGTTCAAGGCCATTTTTAGCCCCATAATCAATGTTTGAATTCCTAAGAGTGGGGAGACCCTCAATGGACCCAGCTATGTGTCCATGTAATTTTTCCCCTCTGTTTATATAAAATACTTCAAAGTCACAGCTGTTACCACCTTTTCCTGATGAGAGTTATTAAATAACAATTAATTCAGTCATGTGTAACCACCCAACCGCGTGGTGAAACCACGATCCGAATTTAAAGTTGTTCAAAATTCCATATCCCTTGATAACCAAATCTCATCCTTATATCGCACGGGAACTTCTTCTTCTTCTTCCTCTTTTCCTCTTGGCTGGTCTCCTTTCTTCCTAGTGTGTTTGGATTTCCCCTTCCTGAGGCAAGTGGTGCGCCTGTGCCGAAGCTTTCCTGCTCACCCTTGGATTCCCCGGCGTTCCTCCCCTACAAGTCGTGCATCCCCTGTTCTTGGTGCGTGGAGAATAAATTCGATCCTTGATCATCCAAGTAGGTATTTTCCTTCGTCTCTCCTTACTGTGTATCATATGGGGTGGGTGAACTATTGTTTCTATAGGAATGGATGAAACCAAACCTTAACTAAGATAACAAACGGACTTTTAAAGAATGAGGGGGGTGTGATTTATGTTCTACTGCTTTTACTTACCCTTGATTATTTATGTTGTGAACTGTGGGAGTCTATGCCCACTTAAAATCATGGCTGTTGGTGGTCTTTATTTGTGCATTAATGAACCACCGTCTTCTGTGATGACTGAATGACTCTAACATTGGGAATTTTGTTAATCACGTAAAGTCGGTGGATTAAATGAATGACCAGTGAACAAAAATCCTTGTTTGATTACCCCAGTTAACCAAACAGAAATAATAAAACTTGGTGAATGATGTAATTAAGTCTATAAACTTCCTTGTTCTATCTCGGTGGAATTTCTGTTTGTTCTGCTCAATGCTTTTGGGGTGACGTGGGTGAGGATGGGATCCTCTTTTGTGGAAAGGTTGTTGGTTTTGAATCTGAAGTTGTGTGGGGATGTATCTCGAGGCTTGGTTTGGTTCCAGTATGTTAAGGGATCTCACTGATCTCTTTGTTGTTGTGACTTTACAAGAGAACCGGGTGTGAATGCTTAAATTGTTGTTTGGCTGTTTCTTTTTCTCTAGCTTGTGGTTATGACTGTTATTTGACCAGTAGTGAAAAATTCACCTAAATGGGATCACTTGAACATGAAAACAAGAATGAGTTAAATGGGGAATTGGTTTTGGGAATGAGTTGTGACTTGGCCATGAGTGTTGTGCCTTTCTTTTATGAATGAACAGTAGCAGGGTGTTGAGCTTAGGTTGGCTTCGGAAACCCCAGGTTGGGATGAGTTCTTGTTACCTATACATATAATTGTAGTTCTTATGTTTCTTATTCGTTCCCCACCCAAGTTGAGCACTTAGTGTAGAAAACCCTCATTTCATGGGGGAGGGTGTTTTTCCCAACACTCCTATGAGTGGCTGGTTATCATCTCCTTTTCTTCTCCCTTTCCCGAATATCCCAAGACTCTTTAGGAAGGTTGTGATGGCCTGAGGTCCATTATATCCCAAGATTCATTGGATAGGGTAGCTGTGGTAGTTGGCCCAGGTGTGTGCATGCAGGTTGTTTCCCAAGAGTCTTCGGGATGAGACCCAGGTGTCTTCGGGCGTGACAATGGTTATTCTAGCCCAGGTGTTTGTGGGCGTGGTTACACTTGGTGGTAGTGGCCCAGGTGTTTGCGGGAAGGATGTGCGGTAGTGTCTTAGGTGTTTGCGGGCGGGATGTGTGGTAGTGGCCCAGGTGTGTGCGGGCAGGGTGTGGTAGTGGGACTGCGATGAGAATGGAAGGATTAGTTCAATGTGTAGGATGCCTTCAATAACCAGTGGGAAAGTGGCATGGGGTACCCAAACATCGATGTGCTATTACTATACATTACTTGACCTGTGTTATTTGGGGAGTGTGCCTTGGTGAGGCTTGGGTGGATAGTTTTCCTTGCTAGGTGCTTTGGCTGTCTCTTTTCTCACAGGTCATTAGAATGCCTCCCCATTTGTGCACGAGATCTTTTGATTTCCCTACTGAGTATACTTTTATGCTCACTCTACATCTATAAAACTGTTTTTAGGTTTCTAGGAGGACTTCAAGGATCATGCAGGGTCATGCTAGTTCAGACATTGGGACAATTTTTTTTTGCTGATTTTATTTCTTTTGGTACTTCTTTTTGGGGTTTCTTTCACTTTTGTATCATTTACTTTTGGAACATGCATATGGGAATGATTTTTTTGGCTTTACCTGTGCTTCCACTTTTGGTGTTGTTGGGATTTACTATCTTATCTCCTGATCCTATTAAAGAAAAAGGGTAATGCCTTCCATCTTGTGTTTGATTCTATACCCTTGGTACTAGTTGCCACTCTAGGACCTATTGAAGGCAGGTCTCGGGGGTCATTATATCTCCTTTAACTTGAATAAGGAAGGGTTTGTCAATCCGTTGTCCCTCCTCTCATCTTGGTGAAGTCGGGTCGTGACATGTGATCTCTTTGAGTCAGCTCACTTGGTATAACTTATTGACTGTGGCACACATATTTTCTTTCTAGATGCCACCATGTAGAAATATAGCCAGGATTCGTGAGAGAGTGTGCGATGATGGCCCACTGAGTTATGAGGCCTCAGTGTGGGGCCCTCTTACAGTGTTAGCACCTTTGGGTGGTGTACTAGCAACACCACTGCCTATTGGGCAGTCGTTGCCACCAACCCCACCAGTAGAGGATGCATACCAATTGAGTGAATTTCATGAGTTTTAGTGAAAGAGGCCTCCGATTTTCCGAGGTGAGATAGACCCGCAGGCGGCTGAGGACCAGTTGGAGGTTGTGGCTAGAGTTTTCCACCTGTTTGGGACGCCAGCTGATATGGTGATCCTAACAGCCAGTCTTTTTCAGGCAGCAGCAGGGAGATGGTGGAGCTTGATGCTCTAGATACACGATGAGGTGACCCTCATCTGGGCAGACCTCAAGAGACTTTTTAGAGCAGAGTTATTCCTAGCAACCTTATGCGTTGTGCGTATACAGGAGCTACTGCACTTACAGTAGGGCAGCATGGTTCACTGATCTCTCTCGTTACTCCGCTGACATGGTACGAGACCCTTTCTTTAGGGATCGGACCTTTGAGCGGGGTCTTTGGAAGGATACCAGATCATCAATGATATCGCTCAGCATTCCGACGTAGGCTGGGGTTCTAGAGCGGGTGATTTTGGTGGAGAGCTCCGTAGATGAGTAAACATCGATAGTGAGAGCCACCACCGAACGTCAGGTAGAAGACTCATCTGCAGCAGGTAGTAGATGGATGAAACAGGAGCCCAAGAAGGCCAGACCTTCAGGTGGATGACCTCAGGACACAGGGTTAGTGGTGAGGGGATCACAGGACAGAGGAGGACAGTTGAGGAGTAGGCAGTGCTACACGTGCGGCGGGCAGGGTCACATGGCTCGTGACTGCCCAACCCATCGTACGGATGACCAGCAGACAGTTGAGGGACCATCAAGGCAGAGGCAGAGATTCGATCGAGGAGGTCCAAAGGTAGCAGGTGAATGTGGAAGAGGAGCTGGTTGTGCAACAGGCAGTGGGCGGTGATTCGAGGTTCTACCGCCACCACCTCCCGGTGGTCCACCCTGACCATAGGGACAAAGAGTCCAGGGACAAGCTCAGATCTAGGAAGCTGAGGCCTATGACCACGATGCTCCGAATATTATTAGAGGTATGATCTGTGTCTACTCCAACTTAGCTGCAGTACTTATAGACATAGGTTTCAGTCACACTTTTATTACCACGACCCTCGTTTGGAGCTCAGAGATTCAGGTGGAGCCGTTGGCTTGATCCTTATGGCTAGAGACTTCTAAGGGAGAAGATTCAATGATTAAAAACTGGTTTCAGTAGTGTGATCTTACTCTATGAGGAAATAGCTTCATCTAAGATTTTTTAGTAGTGGCGTCGAGGCCTTACAATGTCATGTTGGGTATGGACTGGTTATCCACAGTCCATGCTTAGATTGACTGTATTAAGAGTAAAGTGTGGTGTGTCCACATATATGGGACCAAGTTTTCCTTAACTGGTGATAAGGAAAACTTTGTAGCATAATATAGACTTAACCAGAGGAGGGTGTAGATAATCACACATCAGTTGGCCAGTATTACCCTTGGGAAATTTGATGTCGAGAGTTCGAGCTATCCTGTAGTGGTGGACCAGTATGTCACTGTCTTTCCTGATGATGTTTTGGGACTACCTCCACACATAGAGGTAGACTATTACATCGACCTATACCTCGGGACAACACCAATATCTACATCAGCATATTGGATGGCTCCCACAGAGCTTCGTGAGTTACAGGTACATTTGGAGGACTTGCAGGGGAAAGGGTTCATAAGGCCAAGTTTTTCTCTTTGGGCAGCCTCGATTTTGTTTGCCAAGAAGGAAGATGCGAGTTTGAGACTCTGTGTGGACTATCAACACCTTAACCAGGTAACCGTGAAGAATAAGTATCCACTTCTAAGGATTGATTATCTTTTTTATCAGCTTAAGGGAGCTCGTTGGTTTTCAAAGATAGACCTCAGATCAGGCTATCATCATCTCAGTGTAAGAGATGAAGATGTGCAGAAGAGGGCCTTCAGATGTCATTATGGCCACTATGAGTTCTTGGTTATGCTATTCAGCATGACCAAATCCCCTACAATGTTCATGGGACTCATGAACAGGATCTTTCATCCATACCTCAATCGCTTTGTGGTGGTATTCATCGATGACATTATGATATACTCAGTGACGGAGGAGGAGCATGCCTATCATCTACAGATAGTTATGGATACACTCTAAGAGAACCATATTTATGGTAATATCTCTAACTTTTAGTTCTAGATACAAGAGGTCCACTTTCTGGGACATGTTATCCTAGAATTTAGAGTTACAGTAGATCCGGTGAAGATAGAGGTTGTGCTTGCTTGGGAGCCACCAAGGAGTGGGACCGAGGTGCAGAGTTTCCTGGGGTTGGATGCATACTATCGTAGATTTGTTCCTGACTTCTCCAGAGTTTCGGAACCCTTTTCAGCGTTGAAGAAGAAGGGACAACCCTTCATATGGGCAGAGAGATGACAACAAAGTTTTCAGGTGCTAAGGCAAAGACTGACGAGTGCCCCCATCTTGTGGCTACTAGAAGAGGGCGTTGGGTATGTAGTCTACTGCGATGCATCTGGGACCGGACTTAGATGTGTCCTGATGTAGGATCAATAAGTGATCACTTATGGTTTGCAACAAATGAGACAACATGATCCTAACTACACTACCCATGACCTGGAGTTAGTAGCAGTGGTCTTTTCCTTAAAGATGTGGCGACATTACTTGATGGGCGAACATTTTACAGTCTACTCTGATCACAAGATTCTCGGGTATATATTCTATCAGAAGGAAATGAACCTAATACATTAGGTATGTATAGAGTTCCTCCAAGACTATGACTTTGAAATATTCTATACTCCTCGGAAGGGGAACATGGTAGAAGATGCACTCAGCAATAGGTCTAGTCTACAGTTGCTAAGTGAGGCGATAGAGTAGCTAGACACGATGCAATATCCTTCGTGGATAGAGATGAAGCAGCTTACCTTCAGTATTTGACAGTAACTCCCCCACTCCTTTAGAAAGTTAGGGAGGCATAGCTTGTGGAAATTGACTGTGAGGCTTGACATGCTTAGGTATCCTCAAGAAAATCACCTGAAGGATTTTCTGAAGGTGGGGAGCACGTCATTCTCTTCAGAGGATGTACCATGGTACCAGTAGCACTATGGGATGAGGTGTTTAGGGAGTTCTATATGTACCCTCTGGCAGTACATCCCAGTGTGGAAAAGATGTACTAGGACCTCTGAAATCTTCACTGGTGGCCAGGGATGAAGAAAGCAGTGGCAGAGTTTGTTTCACGATGCCTCACTTGTTAGCAAGTGAAGGCTGAGAATCAGGTCCCAGCGGGCTTAGCTCATCCACAAGAGGTGCCAGAGTGGAAGTGGGATGGAATCTCCATGTACTTTGTGATAGGGCTACCATGTACATCTAGGGTACATGATTCCATATAGGTGATCCTTGATTGACTCACCAAGTCAGCCCACTTCCTACCTATCCGAGAGCATGGATCAGTAGAGGGCTTGGGACGCCTCTATATGGAGGAGATTGTGAGACTTCATGGGGTGCCATCAATGATTATCTCTGACCGTGATGAACGTTTTACTTCCCTATTTTTTAAGGGATTTTTGGAGGAATTTGAGACTCAGTTATGTTTGAACATCGCCTTTCATCCACAAACGGATGGTCATATGCAGCAGACCATTCAGACTCTGGAGGACATGCTACGTGTTTGCGTTCTAGATTTTGTCCATAGTTGGGAGGATCAATTACCTTGGTGGAGTTTACATACAAAAACAGTTATCACTACACTATTGTTATGGAACCATTCGAGGCCATGTACGGTCGACCCTTCAGATCACCTCTATGCTGGACGGACCCAGGGGAGCCAGCACTTATGGGTCCAGAGTTGGTATAGGCTACCACTGAGAAGGTGCAGATCATCCAGGAGCAGATGAAGACTGTACAGAGCAGGCAGAAGTCTTATACTAATAGGAGATATGGACCTTTGGAGTTCCAGGAGGGGGACCACATATTCTTGTGATTCTCTCCTCAATGAGGACTACGGAGATTTGGCTAAGGTGGAAAGTTATCACTGAGGTTTATCAGACGATTTCTGATACTACAGATGATTAGTGAGGTGGCATACTGCCTGGCACTGCCACCACATTTGTAGAGGGTGCACGATATCTTCCACGTATCCCAACTGAGGATATATGTGCATGACCCATCTCACATCATCGACCACGGTGAGGTGGACTTCGATGATGGGGTGACATTTACAGAGGTTCCGGTACAGATTGAGGATCAACATGAGCGATTCCTGTGTGGGTGGTTGATACCTCTGGTGCATGTTCGCTGGAAGCATAGGAACCTCTAGGAGAGCACATGGGAGCACGAGGCTCATATTTATGCTCAGTACCCCCCATTTGTTTCCTTAGTCTATGATGTGGATTTTGGGGAAAAAAGGACCTAAGTTGGGTAGAATGTAAAGACCTTGATTTTGTAACGACCCAAAGTTTCATTAATGGAAAATCCCTCTTGATCCAGTTAAATGTTTCTTTATGAAAAATGTTTTTATAATATGTCAACTTCTTTGGTTTTATGTTATGATTTGTGACCGTTACTTTTATAGCCATTGAACAGTGATCACATGAGTAGTATAAATATATGGCTTTAACGAACCCAATTTTACTCAGATAAAGGAAGCGATGGCCTCATCCAGTAGAATTGCCTCATACGAAGCCCATTTGTCGGAGCTCGGAAAAGAGGTGGCGTCTTTGGGCTTCTCCCTTGACCAAGCCCAAGCTTAGCTTCATTATGTCAAGCTCGAACGGGACCGTCTATGGGAAAAGTGGAAGTTGATAGAGATTACCACTCGAGCGATGTTATCCGAGCCGCCCCAAGAGTCTGTCACCATCGCACACCTTACCCTTAGGTCTTATGCGGCTATTTTAAGGGGTTATGTAACAAATAAGTAATATTATGTTCATGTGCATTATTTTTGTATATAATAATGAATATAATTTCTAGTCATTTTTGATACACTGTAAATAGTTTTTTTAAGTACAAATGGTGTTTTTGGTTATTATTTAATTAAGAATTAAATTTTATTAAATTAAGGGATTTTTTGAATTAAATAATATTTTAATAAAATATTATTATTAATATTAAATTAATTTTTATTAAATATAAATGACCTTATAATTTTATGAATGCAATTAAAATTTTTATTAAGGTTTGAAAGCCATTTCTGTCAAAACCCGTGAATTTTTTTATAAATGTCGGTTTTTATTTTAAAAGTGAAAATTCACATATTTAGAAAATTATTTAGATAAAATAAATATTATTTTTGGAATCAGGACGTCGAAATTATCCAACGGTGAATTTTTCATAATTTTCTGAGAGTCAAATTTTTGGGTAAAAATTAAATATCATTTAAATATATAATGTATTTATGACATCATAATGACCCAATGGTGATTTAATAAAATACCATAATCCTTATGTTCAGCCAATATATGTTTTATCATTAAAATAATGTAATTTTGGGTTTGTTTGACTTACTTTTCAAAGCATTAATGGAGCCCTCAAGACTTATTCAACACTTTGCCTTTTTAAATTAATTTCCATGGAAGTGTGACTCACCTCCACATAAGCAACCCTAATTTTTTAATAATTTCGGACCTTGGCCTTGTAAAATATTGTTTTCCTCTTTCCTTTTCCAGAGACCATGGGAAAATACCATGGGATGGTTTGTGGTTTGGATTATTTTAATATAAGGGGTCCCAAACCTAAATAATAAAGAATTCTCTCACCTTTCCTATATAAACCCACCCAAGCTCCCACTTCCTCCTCACTAAAATCCCTTGGAGTTCGTCCAACCTCTTCTCTACTCTCTCTATAATCCTCCCAAGGTTCCCCAAGCTCCCAATAAGCCTCTCACAAGCCTCTCTCTAGCCTTTGGAAGCACGCTTCCAAGTAAGGGTTTTTTTTCCTTTCTCATTTTTGTCAATTTTCTTTAAGTTGTATTGCCCTTTTAATTTCAATTATGAATGTTGGGGTATGGTTTCGCACCTCATCCATACTTCCCTCTTATTTTTTTAATGATTATAGACCCCTTTATCTCTCATTAAATGCCTCCCATTTACACTCGTTACTATGCCAAAATTCCGAAAGGAACCTTTTTTCCTCTTTTATATTCAAGCAATACTTTTGTATCATGAATCTAAATTCCTTTTCAATTGTTGGGACATGTATCTATATGAAATACTTACTGTCCATTACATATAAATATGATGAGGAACCCCTTTCTCTCTCATCAACCATTTTTATGAATTCTTATGTCACGCTGTTACGCTGCCGAAATCACACCGATTTTCTAAGCCAATATCATTGTGTAGTGAATACCATGCCCATTTCTCAATCAAGGGTATTCACCTTTATGCACATTTACTTATTGATTATAAAGTTTCATGTATGAATTCCACATTCCTTTATCGTGTAATAAATGATTATGTTTTATGAATCCATGTTTTATGATCCATGTGGCACACTTATGCATTAAATGAAATGTTTAAGAAGGGTGCGCCCTTTATGGCGCTCCAATGCATTGGGTAAAGTATAGTATCATGATGCTTCATGTGCAATGAGTGTTGACTCATGATAATTCAAGTGCAATGAGGGTTTACTCGTGATTCATGTGCAATGAGGGTTTACTCATGCTCCATGTGCAATGAGCCTTGGCTCATACTAATTCAATGTTAAGTGTTGTTGCCACATTTCCATGTTATGATTATCATGCTTTATCATGACTTTATGTTCATGTTTCTCTTATTCTCTATTGATATTCCTATTTCCTAACATGTATTGTACTCCTCATGTTATTCCATGTGTACTCCCTTACTGGGCTTTATAGCTCACCCTTTTCTTATGCATGTCCTCAGGTTATCCCATGCAATGCTAAGTACGAAGGAATGTAGTGGTCATGTAAAGGAGGTTTTCAATAAAGATGTTGTATTTCAAGTTTAAAGTTTTTATGTAATGATCCTAAGCCCCAAAGACACTAAACCTCTCGATCTTCTTTGTTATATCAAGTGAAGTTTTATGTAATAAAGCATGTTTAAGTTGTAATAAAAAGCAGGGTTGTCATAGTTGGTATCAGAGGATAGGTTTAGTTATTTTTGGGATTAGGAAACCCTAGTAAAACCTTAGATACAAGACTAAGTATAATAAAAACATCCCTAAGTTTTGGTAAATACTAATTAAGTGGTTTATCAAACAAATACATCCTTGTCTGGATACGAGCAGGTAGAGGCGGTTTTGGCACAGATGTATCCTAGGGGTAAAACCCGAAAACACCGCTTTGAGCTAGACTCAAATGGGAACTGGTGCATGATAACGGGCCTTGCTGCACTCTTGGTTACAACACTCTCGAGGGATATGTTTTGATAAATTCACAATCTTATTATGAACCCTTATTAAGGGAAAAATTCCCCTAAGAATATATTTTAGAAGGTAGATCATGAAAATCCTGGATTGAATCCTATAGACTCATGAGTTAAAGAGATTAAAGTTTATTTATAAGTCATCAAATTTTGTCTTCAGATTAACCTTTATGTGTTACCCCTAACTTTACTTTTATTCCAGCCAATGGCCGGTAATAGGAGGACTTGGGCTAACAATCGTTGTGAAGATCAGTGTGATGATTGTACTAATGAGATGCCCAATCCAATGGGAGCGGGAATCGCGAACTTTGTCACACTTATCTCTCAGCTAACTCAAGTTTTGAATAGAAACACGGGTCAAGAGGAACGTTCAACCCCCCCCCCCCCCCCCTAAGAAAGAACAAGTTTCTATCGAGAGCTTCATGAGACAAAGGCATCCTACTTTTAGTGGATCATCTGATCCCACGATCGTTGAGCAATGGATCAAATCCATTGAAAAGATATTCTCCATCCTCCAATGTTCTGAACAAGAGAAGGTTCTCCTAGCGGCTTATCGTATGGAGGGTGAAGCTGATCAATGGTGGACGGTGATCAAAAATACGAAGCCTGAGGAGGAGATCGAGGCTTTGGAATGGAAGTAATTCTAGAAGATGTTTTTCGGTAAATATTTTCCGCGCACCCTCCGTCTTAAGATGGAAAGCGACTTCCTTTCCCTCAAACAGAAAGATGAGGAATCTGTGGGAGCGTACGAGGAAAACTTCACAAGTCTTGCACGATACGCTTCCAGCTTTTTCGTTACCCCCGAATGCAAGGTTGACTGCTTCTTTGGTGGGCTGAAGCCTAGCTTGCGGAAAGAATTAGCGATCCGTGACTTCGACGGCTATGAGGAAATTGTATGATGTGCCCTCAAGGTTGAAATGGAGATCAGAGAATCACAGGGGTATCATGGGGACAAGAAGCGTAATGTGGACTTCAATGCTGGTGGTCCTATGGATAAATCCAATGGCGCTAAGAAGTTCCAGCACCCTACTTTCCAAAAGTGTGGAAAGAAGCACCCTGGAAATTTCCTTAGGGGGACAAGAAAATGCTTTAGGTGTGGAAGAGAAGGGCACCTAGCTATTAACTGTCGGCCAGAAGGACCTGCGGCTGCGATGGAGGAGAGGAAAGCTCTGTTCGAACCTCAACGCGTTGTTCAATGCTATAAATGCAAAAAAACAGGTCATTTTGCAAATCAGTGCCCTAATCCAAGGGTTATCGGAGGCAACCAACAACCTCCAAGACAGCAAGGAAGAGCTTTTTCCATCACTTCTGCCGAAGTGAACCCCAACAACGAAGTGCTGATAGGTACGCTAGTTATTCATTCAAGAATAGCGAACATACTTTTTGATTCAAGTTCTATGCATTCTTTTATATCTCGAATGTTTAGTAGAACAATCCCAGCACCACCACAAATCCTGGAAGTAAAGATGTCGGTGAGTACGGCAAATGGGGTAATCATTGCATCCCATGAATATAAGTCCTCCCCTGTTATAATCTGTGGATTTAATTTCCCGGTGAACCTTGTCATACTCCCTTTGGTGGAATTTGATGCAATTCTTGGCATGGATTGGATTTCCTTATATAGAGCCAACATAAATTGTTAGGAGAGGGAAATCACACTCCATATGGAGAATTGACCCCCGATTATTTACAAGTGTCAGGAGGAAGATGAATCTCCTTTAGCTCCATCATCTCAAGCATAGATATTACTGCCCTATGAGCATGCATATCTAGCTTAGATGATTGAGTCCAAGGAAGAAACCACCCTTGAAGAAATGCCTATTGTGAGGGAATTCACGGAAGTGTTTCCCGAGGAACTTCCTAGTCTTCCTCTAAGAAGAGATGTTGAGTTCTCAATTGAACTTGTACCTAGGGCGCTACCAATATCCAAGACTCCATATAGAATGGCTATTGTTGAGCTTGAAGAGCTGAAGAAACAACTACAGGAGAATCTGGATAAAGGGTTTATACGCCCAAGTGCATCACCATGGGGTGCACCAGTCCTCTTCATCAAGAAGAAGGATGGGTCAATGCGGCTTTGCATAGATTATCGTGAACTTAACAGAATCACGATAAAGAACAAGTATCCTCTCCCAAGAATCGATGATTTGTTTGATCAACTGTGTGGAGCACAATACTTCTCCAAGGTGGACTTGCGGTCGGGATATTATCAAGTAAGGGTGAAGAAAGAAGATATCCCCAAGACTTATTTTCGTACAAGGTACAGGCACTATGAATTCATAGTAATGCCTTTCGGACTCACCGATGCTCTAGAAATATTCATGGACTTGATGAATAGAGTCTTTAGAGATTACCTTGACAAATTTGTGGTAGTCTTTATAGATGATATTCTAATATACTCCAAAACCAAGGAGGACCATGAGGATCATTTAAAAACTGTACTAGAGACTTTGCACAAGGAGAAGCTCTATGAAAAGTACAGCAAGTGTGAGTTTTGGTTGAAGGAAGTCTCATTCTTGGGCCATATCATCACAAGCAATGGGATATCTGTGGACCCCTGCAAAACAGATGCAATTGAGGGATCGTCGAGGCCAACATCGGTAACTGATATCCGTAGCTTCTTGGGGTTAGCTGGATATTATCGACGATTTGTGAGAAATTTCTCATGATTGTCCAAACCTCTTACCAAGCTAACTCGAAAGGGAGTAAAGTTTGCTTGGAGTGATGAATGCGAAGAAAGCTTCAAGGAGTTGAAAAGGAGGCTTATCACTGCACCCGTGCTCACTTTACCCACAAGTGGGGATCTTTTTGTGGTATTTAGTGATGCCTCAAAGAAGGGATTAGGATGTGTGCTAATTCAGAATGATAAAGTGATATCCTATGCCTCAAGGAAGTTGAAAATCCATGAGTGAAACTATCCAACGCATGATCTGGAGTTGGCGGCGGTGATCTTTGCCTTGAAAATCTGGCGGCATTATCTCTATGGAGAGAAATGTGAGATATATACTGACCACAAGAGTCTTAAATATATATTCACACAGAAAGAGCTTAATATGCGCCAGAGAAGATGGATAGAGCTCATCAAGGTTTATGACTGTTCAATACATTACCACCCTGGGAAAGCGAACAAGGTGGCGGATGCCCTAAGTAGAAAGGATCCAGATATTCTATCAATGATGAGAATTGAGAAGGATCCAATCTTCTTAGACTTGATGAAGATGGATGTGGGAATCATAAAGAAGGGAACATCATCAATCCTTTCACAAATGATTGCTTAAACATCTATTTTGGAAAGGTTAAAGGATGCTCAAAAGGATTATGTGGGAATTCAAGAAAAAGTGGAAGCTATCAAAAAGGGGAAATCCTCGGAGTTTGATGTTAATGAAGAAGGAACTGTGTGGTTTGGGAAAAGACTATGTGTTCCATCAAGTCTGGAGCTGAAGAAGGAACTTTTGGATGATGCACATAGTTCAACTTTCTCTATTCACCCAGGGAGCACAAAGATGTACCGATATCTCCGAGAAAACTTTTGGTGGGATAATATGAAGAAGGAGATCGCTG
This sequence comes from Viscum album, assembly GCA_963277665.1. NCBI lineage: Eukaryota > Viridiplantae > Streptophyta > Magnoliopsida > Santalales > Viscaceae > Viscum > Viscum album. The sequence goes on from OY728147.1 coordinate 761,652,401, forward strand.
AATATACATCAAAGTGCATGGTGTGTCAGCAAGTGAAGGCAGAGAGGCAGAATTCTAAGGGGATGATGCAAACATTTCCTATACCAGAATGGAAATGGGAGAACATAACCATGGAATTTGTCACCGGATTTCCAAGGACATCCAAAGGCAACAATGCAATATGGGTTGTTTTGGATTGTCTTACAAATACTACACACTTCATTGCTATTCGAGAGGATTTCTCTTTGGATCAACTGGCATGGATATATATCAGGGAAGTGGTACGGTTGCATGGAGTACCACTATCTATTGTGTTTGACCGAGATCCAAGATTTACCTCTATGTTTTGGAAGAGTCTTCAACATGCACTGAATACTGAACTGAAATTTAGTACGGCCTATCATCCTCAAACTGATGGCCAATCCAAGCGGACCATCCAAACACTTGAGGATATGTTGAGAGCGTGCTCAATGTACTTTAAATGAGTATGGGATCAACATCTTCCTCTAGTTGAGTTCTCTTATAATAATAGTTTCCACTCGAGCATCCAAATGGCCCCATATGAAGCCCTGTATGGGAAAAGGTGTAGAACACCGGCATGTTGGGATGAGGTTGATGAACGTAAGCTGCTTGGACCAGAAATGGTCGAAGAAATGGTGGAGAAGGTGAAAACCATTCAGCAACATATCAAGGCAGCCCAAAGTCGATAGAAGAGTTATGCAGATAATCGTCAACGAGACCTTGAGTTTAAAGTTGGAGACATGGTGTTTTTACGCATATCTCTGTGGACGAAGGTCATGAGGTTTGGAAATAAAGGGAAGTTAAGTCCAAGGTACATCGGCCCCTTCGAGATTCTGGATCATGTTGGGGTTGTGGCCTATCGACTAGCACTTCCACCTACTATATCCAAGGTGCATGATGTCTTTCATGTATCCCTCTTAAGGAAGTACATACCGGACCCTTCACATGTACTCTCTTCCGAGATGGTACAATTGGAAGATGATCTTTCTTATGAGGAGAAACCAGTGAAGATCTTAGATCGTAGAAAAAAAGTTCTATGAAATAAGACAATGCCCCTCGTCAAGGTGTTGTGGAGAAACCACAAGTTTGAAGAAGCAACTTGGGAGTCGGAGGATATGATGAAGCTGAGTTACCCACATTTGTTTTAGTGTGGGAAAAGGAAAATTTCGAGGGTGAAATTTCTTAAGGGGGGAACATTGTAACGACCCAAAGTTTTATTAATGGAAAATCCCTCTTGATCCAGTTAAATGTTTCTTTATGAAAAATGTTTTTATAAGATGTCAACTTCTTTGGTTTTATGTTACGATTTGTGACTGTTACTTTTATAGTCGTTGAATAGTGATCACATGAGTAGTATAAATATATGGATTTAACGAACCCAATTTTACTCAGACAAAGGAAGCGATAGCCTCATCCAGTAGAATTGCCCCATATGAAGCTCATTTGTCGGAGCTCGGAAAAGAGGTGGTGTCTTTGGGCTTCGCCCTTGACCAAGCCCAAGCTTAGCTTCATTATGTCAAGATCTAACGAGACCGTCTATGGGAAAAGTGGAAGTTGATAGAGATTACCACTCGAGCGATGTTATCCGAGCCGCCCCAAGAGTCTGTCACCATCGCACACCTTACCCTTAGGTCTTATGCGGCTATTTTAAGGGATTATGTAACAAATAAGTATTACTATGTTCATGTGCATTATTTTTGTATATAATAATAAATATAATTTCTAGTCATTTTTGATACACTGTAAATAGTTTTTTGTAAAGTACAAATGGTGTTTTTGGTTATTATTTAATTAAGAATTAAATTTTATTAAATTAAGGTATTTTTTGAATTAAATAATATTTTAATAAAATATTATTATTAATATTAAATTAATTTTTATTAAATATAAATGACCTTATAATTTTATTAATGCAATTAAAAATTTTATTAAGGTTTGAAATCCATTTCTGTCAAAACCCGTGAATTTTTTTATAAATGTCGGTTTTTATTTTAAAAGTGAAAATTCACATATTTAGAAAATTATTTAGATAAAATAAATATTATTTTTGGAATCAGGACGTCGAAATTATCCAACGGTGAATTTTTCATAATTTTCTGAGACAGTCAAATTTTTGGGTAAAAATTAAATACCATTTAAATATATAATGTGTTTTATGACATCATAATGACCCAATGGTGATGTAATAAAATACCATAATCCTTATGTTCGGCCAATATATGTTTTATCATTAAAATAATGTGATTTTTGGGTTTGTTTGACTTACTTTTCAAAGCATTAATGGATCCCTCAAAACTTATTCAACACTTTGCCTTTTTAAATTAATTTCCATGGAAGTGTGACTCACCTTCACATAAGCAAACCTAATTTTTTAATAATTTCAGACCTTGGCATTGTAAAATATTGTTTTCCTCTTTCCTTTTCCAGAGACCATGGGCAAATACCATGGTATGGTTTGTGGTTTGGATTATTTTAATATAAGGGGTCCCAAACCTAAATAATAAAGAATTCTCTCACCTTTCCTATATAAACCCACCCAAGCTCCCACTTCCTCCTCACTAAAATCCATTTTAGTTCGTCCAACTTATGACCTACTCTCTCTAGAATCCTCCCAAGGTGCCCCAAGCTCTCAAGAAGCCTCTCACAAGCCTCTCTCTAGCCTTTGGAAGCACACTTCCAAGTAAGGGTTTTTCTTCCTTTCTCATTTTTGTCAATTTTCTTTAAGTTGTATTGCCATTTTAATTTCAATTATGAATTTTGTGGTATGGTTTTTCACCTCTCCCATACTGCCCTCGTATTTTTTTAATGATGAGAGACCCCTTTATCTCTCATTAAATGCCTCCCATGTACACCCGTTACTATGCCGAAATTCCGAAAGGAACCTTTTTCTCCTCTTTTATATTCAAGCAATACTTTTGTATCATGAATCTAAATTCCTTTTCAATTGTTGGGACATGTATCTATATGACCTCCTTACTTTCCATTACATATAAATATGATGAGGATCCCCTTTCTCTCTCATCAACCATTTTTATGAATTCTTATGTCACGCCGTTACGCTGCCGAAATCACACCGATTTTCTAAGCCAATATCATTGTGTAGTGAATACCATGCCCATTTCTCCATCAAGGGTATTCACCTTTATGCACATTTACTTATTGATTATAAAGTTTCATGTATGAATTCCACATTCCTTTATCGTGTAATAAATGATTATGTTTTATGAATCCATGTTTTATGATCCATGTGGCACACTTATGCATGAAATGAAATGTTTAAGAAGGGTGCGCCCTTTATAGCGCTCCAATGCATTGGGTAAAGTATAGTATCATGATGCTTCATGTGCAATGAGTGTTGACTCATGCTAATTCAAGTGCAATGAGGGTTTACTCGTGATTCATGTGCAATGAGGGTTTACTCATGCTCCATGTGCAATGAGCCTTGGCTCATGCTAATTCAATGTTAAGTGTTGTTGCCACATTTCCATGTTATGATTATCATGCTTTATCATGACTTTATGTTCATGTTTCTCTTATGCTCTATTGATATTCCTATTTCCTAACATGTATTGTACTCCTTATGTTATTCCATGTGTACTCCCTTACTGGGCTTTATAGATCACCCTTTTCTTATGCATGTCCTCAGGTTATCCCATGCAATGCTAAGTACGAAGGAATGTAGTGGTCATGTAAAGGAATTTTTCAATAAAGATGTTGTATTTCAAGTTTAAAGTTTTTATGTAATGATCCTAATCCCCAAAGACACTAAACCTCTCGATCTTCTTTGTTGTATCAAGTGAAGTTTTATTTAATAAAGCATGTTTAAGTTGTAATAAAAAGCAGGGTTGTCATAGATTTTCCATGTAATTGTTTTTAATTATATGAAATTATTATGAGTTTTTGAAAATTGACAGCGCATGATTCTGAAGCCCGGTGTGCACAGAATGAATTTTCAAACTTTTTTAAGGTACTTTTAGTAAACTTGTGAGTGGTGTTTTCTAACTTTTGAACCAGTGCTCGGATTAAAAATATGTGGGCACCGTTGAATCTGCAGTGCTGAGATTTTCTTAAGGGAGGATTCACTTAAACCGTATTAGTTCAAGAGAAGAAGTTAGATTTTGGGACTTTTAAAGAAAATAAATAAAATAACTTTATTATTTTATTTTCATTCTTTTCCTCCAACGGACAAGAGGAAATACGGGACTAGAAATGTGTCAAGCCAATAAATGGCTTGACCCTTCAATACTATGTAACAAAAACATTGGGGAATTAAGAAGGTTCCTAATTAATGAGGCCCCACTAATTCCCACAAGCGTTGATTGTCCTCCCCCTCTCCTATTTATATGGAGCTTGGGGGGAGGTACCAACACAGCTTCACCAAGAAACGAATTTTTGAAGGAGTGTTGTGATGATAAACCTTTGGAGGATGGATCCAATTATGAAGAGCAGTGACGAGCGAAACCGAAACCCTAAACCGGAGATCGACGTACGAGCGGCGTCATTGGAAGCTAGTTGCGGAGTATGGAGAACACCAACCCCCTTCCTCAAATGTGGAGGCTCTCCAACAACCTCATATAGGGGTTTGATTCTTGTTTATTTAAAGTGAATTTCTTAAACCCTTAAATCCTTCCTTGTGATTACGAGCTAACGTGAAGGCAATGGGCCTAACGAACCTGGCCCGAACCCTCTGCTACTTTGCTACCCTTATGGCCTCTATGGAAGACCATCGGTGCAGCAGCACCGAACGGATATGAAGGAGGCGACGCTTCTACGTGCGCCGCAAGAGGAGGTCATGACACAAAGTCACGACAGTCATCGGATCAGTCGGCATTGGCCAACCGCGGAGGAGGTGTGGCATGCCGTTGCATGCCATCGGTGAGCATGGGGCTGCGACTTGTCAGTCGTGGTAGTTGGAGGAGGCGGCCGGCACATCGGTCGGCCGTAGAAGGGGAGGCAGCGCGACCAGTGCACCGCCGGTGAGTGGGGAGGTGGCACGACAAGCGCACCACCAATGAGTATAGGGCCATGGTCAAAGTCGCGGCAGTAGAGGCAAAACCCGCACATTCGGCGGGTTCCGCAGCAACTGGGCGGCGCCCACTTGGCGTCACCATTTCAGAAGCCGAATGGCCTCCGGGCCGTTTGGGATACCAGGGTGAAACGCCCTGCTTTTTCCAGCTTGGGCAGACTCTGGGGCGCCCTCCTGCGGGCCACTCCTCACGTATCTGGGCCGCCTGCCCAATGGGTCGGGCCGCCCCCTTGTGGGCCGGGCCGCGCCCCCATGCGGGTCGGGTCGCCCCCTTGCGGGGCAGGCCGCGCTCTCTTGCGGACTACGCCAGACTGCGGCCCAGCGGGCTGAGCCCACCACCGCCCCGTCCATCCGGGTCAGACCCAGACTGGGTTGGGTCGGGTTGGTCCGACCGGGTCAGACTAGACCTAGGCCCAACCAGACCCAGAAACACTTAAAGGGTCATATCTTGAGAACCAGATGTCTGTTTGATGAACCGTCTACGGCGCTGGGGCCCTTGGAGTGAGATGGTCCTTTTAGTATACTTCACTTAAGTTTTGGATATAGTTGGAGTATGGTTGGGTTGGATCGAACCTAAATCTAACCGAGCCCTTGGAACTAAAATGATTATAACTCATAGACCGGGTGTCTGATTTACGCATCGTCTATCACGTTGGAACCCTTATGAAATGGAGGTACTTTGGGTTACTCCTTTGTGGAGCTTTGTAGTGGTCGAGGTACGACCGATATCTCAAGGGACAGATTCTACGGAACTCGAGCACACTGGGTGCGAGGAATCTAGTGGCTAGTAGTGAGGTGTAGGTTGGAGATAGATCATATAGAGATTAGTACTGAGCGATCCTATGTGGGACAGCATCGATCCTATGTGGGTCATATCCTCTGTGGGTCAGTGCTCAGTGATCCTGTGTGGGTCAATGCATACCGATCCTATGTGGGTCAGATCTTGTGTGGGTAAGTGGGGGTTAGTTACCTATCGATCCTATGTGGGTCATACTCTGTATAGTCAGCAGTAGTGCCTCTCACAGAATAAGATGATCTAGATTCTAGGCTAATCATCTAAACTCTTTTACCTTACATAATTTATACCTAATTGTGATTTGAGTCTTTTTACTTATGTGGTACTTAAATCTTTGTGGTGTTACCTATGTGGTACTTCTACCTTTGTGGTGTTGTCTTCTTGGTGTTACATGTGTGTTACTTCTAGCTTCGTGGTGTTACATGTGTGGTACTTCTAGCTTCGTGGTGTTACCTATGTGGTACTTTTATCTTCATATTGTTACATGTTTGGTACTTCTACCTCTGTGGTGTTACCTGTGTTGTACGTCTACCTTCGTGGTGTTACCTTGTGGTATTCTTACCTCATTTGTGAGATGAGTATATCTTGATAACTTAGGTATATGTATGGGAATATTCCTAAGTAGAGTTGATTTCTTTCTTTGTGGTTTTTACTTTGTAGAACTCTAGGAGACCTATGGGGGTATCGGGGTCCCTATTGAGTATCATTATACTCACCCCTACATGGGCTACACCCACACCTTGTTGTGTCTTGTGTAGATGACGTAAAATGTTGATTGAGGCTGAGAGAGTTATGACTAGATGGTGCTCGGAGGTGGACCATTTTGCATAACGTGGTGCAGGGACTATTGATCATGAATTGTACCTACCCTTCAGTTAGGATCCTCAGTAGACGATCTAGGAGCTTCTTTGTACTTTTCAGTTGTATTTGTACCTTCCATTGGTACTTGTACTTTACATTTGGGCTTGTATTTCCGGCCCCTTTTACTTTCATCACCCTTTTTACTATAGTAGTTTACTTCGTTGTTGCTTCTTGTTGTGTTCTTGGACTGTGTGTTTGTACAGGTTATAAGGCAATGACTTCCCATTTTAGGGATACACCTTTTCGGTGCCAGTCGCTAGCCCCTAGCCTATGAAAGGCGGGCTTGGGGTAGTCACGGCACGGGCCCCGAGGGATGGGTCGTGACACGCGGAGGAGATGGCGGCGCACCGTCGTGTGTCGTCGGTGGAGAAGGTTGTGGCCATAACCGCGATGGGTGAAGACAGCGATTGGCTCGGGCTGGCTGTAAGAGGTAGAGCGGGGCGCAACGGCATGCCGCCGAAGAGGGTGGTCACGACTCCGACGCCATGGCAACAGGGACCTGCTCCCTTTGAGTCCCATGGGAGAACTAAGAGGTGCCACGTGGCGTTGCCGCATGAACCAAACGACATTAGCCATTCGGGAAGACCGGAGTGATGCTCCCATGTGATAGTAAGGGCAAGCCCTGATCCAGCGCACTGTGCCTCCATCCGGATGCGCTCGACCAGCAAACCGCGTGGGCCCAGCGAGTTCTGCCCCTCCACGGGTCGCGCCCTCAGCAGGCCGGGCCGCGCCCCCCTACGGGCCGGGCCGCGCCCCCTTGCGGGTTGGGACACGCCCCCTTACGGGTCGGGTCAGACCGTGAGCTAGCGAGCCAAGCCCGCCATGGCCCAACCCATCCGAGTCAGACCCGAATTGGGTCGGGTCGGCCTAGACCAGGTCGGACCGGACCCGAACCCAACGAGGCCCAGTTTCGCTTAAAGGGCCATAACTTGTGAACCGGACACCTGTTTGACAAACCGTCTATGGCAGTAGGATCCTTGGAGTGAGATAGCCCTCTTGGTATACTACACTTGAGTTTTGGAGAATGTTGGAGTATGACCTGGTTGGATCGAACCCGAATCTAACCGGGCCCTCGGCATTAAAATGCCTATAACTTACAGACTGGGCACCTGATTGACATGCTGTCAGTCACGTTGGAACCCTTAAAATTTGTCAGTCCTTTGGGATACTTATTTTTGGAACTTCGTTCTAGTTGAGGTATGATCAAAGTCTTGAGGAGTGGATCCTCCCATAATCAAGTGTGCTTAGTGTGGGAATCTAGTGGATGGTTGTAACGTGAAGAAAGAATATAGATCCTAAGTGGGTCAGTATCTATCGATCCTATGTGGGTATGGATTTATTGATTCTATGTGGGTCAGGGCTCAGCGATCCTGAGTGGGTTAGCGCTTACTGATCCTATGTGGGTCACCATCTACAGATCCTGTGTGGGTTAGTATCAGAGTCTCTCAATAGAATAAGACGATCCAGTGATACGTCTAATCATCTTTACTTATGTACTTAAGTTATACCTAGTGTAAGCTGAGTCTTTACCTTTGTTGTACTTTTACCTTCGTTTTTCTACCTTCATGGTTTTACCTTTGTGGTATTCTTCCCTCATGGTTCAGTTTTGAAAATGTCTTAAAAGTTGGATCCTTATGTTTCCTCATGAATGAGACGAGTATATGTTGATAACTTAGGTACATGTATGGGAATATACCTAAGTAGAGTTGATGATTGCTTTTTGCTTTGTGATTGAGGTCTTGATTTGTGGTTTTACCTTTGTGGAACTCTGGGAGACCTTCGGGGGTCTTGGGTTCCCTACTGAGTATTGTTATACTCACCCCTGCATGGGCTTCGCCCGCACCTTATTGTGTCTTGTACAGGCAACGAGCAGCTAGTATGAGACTTGAGGGAGCTAGGACCAGGCGGTACACGGAGGAGACAGGCTGATGTGGAGTTTTATGGAGACAATTTGTACCTACCCTTCAGGTAGGATCCTCGGTGGATGATCTAGGATCTATTTTTTCTTTTCAGTTGTACTTGTACTTTTCAGTTGGGATTATATTTTGGCCCCTTTTACTTTCAATACACTTTTTACTACATCAATTTACTTTGTGGTTGCTTCTTGTTGTGTTCTTGGATTGTGTGTTTTTACAAGTTTAAATTAAATATCTTCCCATTATAGGGATACGCCTTTTGGTGCTATTTTCCAACCCCTGGCCTATGGAAGGCGGGTTTGGGGTAGTCACGGCATGGGCCTCGGGGGACAGGTCGTGACATTATGCTTATGGCATAGATGATTATTCAATATATACACCTATGTTATTCGTTGCTAATAAAACTGAATCTATTTCTTATTTTTCTAAATATATAGATATATAGAAAATAATAGTGGAATTATAATTAAGAAAATAATAACTAATCATGTTCATGAGTTTAAAAATCATGATTTTTGAATCATTATGTTCAAAGTATGGATATAATCATAACTTATATATTCATCAGTCTCCATGGAAGAATGGTGTAGCAGAGAGAAAATTTAGTACCCTTCATGAAATTACTCAGACCATGCTCAATAAGTATGATTTACGTAACTATTTTTTAGTAGAATCTATGAATGATGCTTTTTATATAATTAATAGATATTAAATTAGACCGCTTACATATAAGTACTATTATAAATCATTCAATTCTAAAAATAGAAGGTTAATTAATTTTTTTGGTTGTAAGGTATTTATACTCAACATAAAAGGGAATTTGGATATGTTTTCTACCAAATGTGATAAAGTAGTTTTCCTTGTACATTATACAACCAGTAAATCATACAGGGTGTTTAATAAAAGGTCTAAGAATGTGGAAGAATTTTTACATGTAAAATTTGAGGATATAGATCCAAATGATCCTATGACCTCTTTAGAAAATTTGGTGGGCAATATTTCTAATATGGACATCAATTCTTCCAAACATACTCTGATCAATTATCTTAGTTCAATTGAACAGCCTTCATAGATGTGAATAACATGTCAAAAACTTCTATTTCATGAAATATTAGGACACATAGACAACATTCCTTATATGTTGGTGTAGGTGACCTAGAAAAAGGAACTCAGATAAGAACGTATCTTAAAAACCAAGATGAACATAATGATTTCTTGTCACAATGTGAACCTAATAACATTATATAATTAATGATGGATTTTTGGTGATATAAACAAAATAAGAAATAAATTAGTTTTAAATAAATTGTTTTTGGGAACTAGTTAAAAGAACCAAGGAATTCCTAACTATTGGAACTAACTGAGTGTTTATAAAGAAGGTTGATGAATCAAGAATAATAATTATATATAAATCTATATTGGTAGAACAAGGATATAGTTGAGAAGAAGGTATTGACTATAAAGAAACATTTTCTCTAGTATCTAGACTTGAAGACATTAATATGTTTCTTGCCTATGTAGATAATTTGAATTTAAAACTATAAAAAATGTTTGTCAATAGTGCATCATTAAATGGTTATATTATTGATGATTTTTTATAGAAAAACACATATATTTCAAAACCCACACATTCGAATTCAAATTTATAAATTAACAAAATAATTATATGGTTTAAAAAAATATCCTACAACTTGATATGATCAATTCAAATCTTTTTTAAAATTATTTTATCAACCCACTTACATAGGTATGATGGGATTTTTACTATTCTTAACTACTATCCATCCTAATTTAATATTTACTGTGTATATGTGTGCTCATTTTCAGGAAAAAAAGTGTCACGTTTACATTTTTTAAATGAATTATCAAATACTAGAAAAATAAAACCAATTTAGGATGGATTTATTTGAGAGGACAATCATTTTTTTAGTGAGTTATTCATATTCTAATTTTAGTGGTTGTAAGTTAGATAGAAAATGAACTTATAGAACATGCCACTTTTTGGTAAAGTATTTAGTTTAATAGTCTAGAAATAAATTTAAAAATGTGTCATTATCCACTACTGAATCAATTTACATGGCTACACCCAGTTTTTGTGCACAAAATCTATAGATGAAGTGTGCTTCACTATACTATGGATATCAATTTTTTCATGTCTCTATAAATTTTGATAATGCAAGTGAGATAAATATTTCTATGAATCTTATATATCACTCTATGAAATTTCATATTGATATAAGACATCAATTTTTGATAGTTCATTTTCAAAAGGGTGACATAACATTAGATTTCATTGGTACTAACCATCATCTTGATAATATATTTAAATACACCATTAATTTTGAGATAATCAATTATATTATACATGAATTATGTATAATAAATTGGGAATATTTTTTTAATTATATCACAGCCTTTGAAGTTATCTATTTTCTTCTTGCTTATTTTTGTATTCATGATGTATGCCTCACACAGTCAGTAGGTTGATTGTGAGTTTTTATTCATATGATATGTATTCCTCTCAGGAAAACATACTCATATATCCACTATACATACCATGAGTAAAAACCCACATGGAAATGATGCTTACCATAAAAATTTAATATGTACGGTTAACATAATTATTGTAAAGTCATAGTTAGCATGAATATCCTGGTTATGTTAACAGATCTGGAGTTAACAGACTTACCATGTCTACCTACTTACAAATTTTTATGATACCATTTTTTGTATTTTTATTTGTGTTTATTATTATTTTAATTCCTAAAATAATTAATGTATAATTTTAATTGGAATCAGAATCTACACCCTTATATTCCCATATATCTTCATTATCCTTTTATGATCTATTGAGAAAATCAATATCTCCTATCAAAAAAAACTCTATCTCTAACTAAAACCTCCCTATTTTGTCACTGGTATCCCAAACCATCAATGATCTTGAATAGAACTAGAAATTATGAATGTAAAACTCACTACCAATATCATGCCTCCTATTAAGCCTTCTCATTTTATGAAATAATGGAAATTGAAAGGAAACATGCATGCATCTGTAAAGGAAAATAATCTACATATCATAAATCATCCAGTATCTGTATAAAATTAAATTAATGCTCTGTGGTTTCAATTGAGAGAATTAATAGTCTATAATACGATTAAAAATATGGGGTTGAAGTCATGGTTTAAATAAAATGGTATTCCATTTTATCCAAAATATTTTATGTATTTTTAGGTGCACCGAGAGTCTTTCACATGGGGGAAAATTGATGTCATCAAAACATTGGTTAGTGGAGAATTTCTAGAACATTCCTCAAAATACTAGGATATATTCTTGGATGTGATGTAAAAAGGAGGATATTATGATGAAAAATTTCTTATACTATTATTCGTGCTTAGTTTGAATTTCAAATTTTGTTGGATAAACTAACTTGGAAAAGGAAACCCTATGATGCTATTAGATATTGAGTTAAATGGAGGATGTAGTCTACTGGTCAAACTCATTCAGTACTAGACATGTCCATGAAAAGTGAATTCCATCATCCTAAGGTCTCATGAAATGTTTTTTGTTTTTTTTTATGAAGAATGATTTTCAGGTCATTATTTTCATATATGTCCTAAGACATATGGTTGATTTGTGTAATATATATTCAAGGTCTAGTTATTTACATTATCCTATACTAATTTTGGACTTTATAGAGTATAAATGGTTTGTTCATTAGGGGGGAAATAATAAATCCATCATATTAATTCTATCATATACAAAAAAAATTGTAAAAAAATGAGAGTTAACTAGAACCCATGGAAATAAAAATGGGTGGATGACTAAGAAGAGTTATATGAAATGTTTAATCAAGTGAAATACCTTATTATACCTATGGATCTAGTAGATGTGGATCTTGAAATTGATGAGGTAAGGGAATTTTCTAATGATGATATTTATCTTTATATTTTTTTGAGGAAGAATAAATATAAGAAGAAAGGGAAGCTATATACCTTGATGATGAAGATAGATCATCTCATGAGGATGTGGAGTAATGGGATAAGTCTATTGAATCTAATGAATTTGGAAATAGCTAAGAAGTATCTCATATTATTGGTAGTACACTTAGATAGTTTTTACATAGTTTACCATATAAGGGGGATAACTCCCATGGATCTCTTATTTTGGTATTATGTTATCTTGATTCTGATGATGATGATCATGGAGGCTACATAGTAGGACATGGTGGACCTGTCACTCTTTATGTTCAAATGGAATTAGAAGGAGTATTAATTACTGAGGTTAAGACTGAAGAGTCAATTGTGGTGTATCATATATGACCTTATGTTAATTGTACCATTCATGACATTTTTTTCTACAACTACAATATTATGTGGGGTTTCATTGAATGTTTTTCATGAGGATATAGATGAATATTAAGAAAGATCAATAGAGGATGTACTGGAGATAAATGGTAGGAATCAGGATACTGATATATATCCCTTTGATCATATACTCTCCATTACTTCAACATTATATGACACTAAGGATAACATGGTTGTGCTAAAATCAGAAATTATGGAAATGTTCAAGAAGTTATTCATTAATTTTGATAACACCTTATAGAAAGTAATAAAATATGATATTTCAAAATCAGTTACTTTGGTGATCAATCATCTTCAACATAGAATTAATTTTATAATGGGGATAATATAGAATGATAATATAGATTTGAGATATCAAGTGGGTTCTCCTCAGGACGTTATATCTAGCATTATTATTCAGTTAGTCCAAAGGTTTTTTAATGTTGTATTTTAACTTTCTCCTATTATTTCTCCTGATCCTACTGGTTAGATAGTTTTTGATGACGATAAGGTTGAAAAAATCATTAAATATGAGTTAAGGGTTTGGTTTGATGAGTTTCAAATGATTAGATAAGATTTTTTTGATGGGTTTCAAAACTATCATACCAATACATTAGAGGTGGTTTATGTGGATACCAAACATTCTTTTCAAAACAAAAAAATCATCAAAAGATAAATTGATTATTACCTACATAAGATCTTCACAATGTTAGATCTAAAAGGTATGTTTAGAACCCTTGATTTTTACTCAAAGATTCCACCTATGACATAGGATTTTAAATCCTATTTTGAGAAGATCATATCTATTAATATTATTATGGAATATTTTATGGAGAATAAATATTATTTTATTTAGGATCTGGAGAATTTTTCTCGAGCTATCAATGATTTCACTTGTTTGATAGAACCCTATTTACATACACTTCTCTAACAGTTGTAGAAGATCCTTCAAGCATAAAATTATCCCTATCTACTACATCCACTACTGTTAATCCTTTTAGTCTAACTTCTGAACAATCTTTTTAGTAACTTAGACTTGTTTCATTATATGTTGTTCTTGGAGAGACTATATCTTCTTATGTTCCTCATACTACCTCTTCTTCTACCTCTACATCCTAGGGAAATGACCATATCCTTTATAAAGATGTTAGATATATCCCTCATTCATATTCATATTAGGATCTATGAAAGGGAACTTTTTTGTAACTTTTTTAACTTTTTGTATTCTTTTTGTAATCTCTTTTGATATATTCATGGAATACTCTTTTTTATTCTCATTTTTCTGCATTCTTATTACATACTATTTTATTAATCACTTCATTGATTTTTGGATATTCCCAATAGTGGGAGTAATCAATGAGTGATAAATTAAAATTCATTGGATTAATTAGAAAATGTTTCATTATTTTAGGAAAATAATAGATAATTAATTCAATCCTATACAAATATAATTTTACTGTATTCAATTTATATGAATTAAAATATGATGATTTTTTATCATCAAAAAAGTGGAGATTGTTGGATTTTACCAACACCTATTGTTTTGAAGATCATAATACATGTTTATATTATTATTAATGAATTTCATGTTTTTTTAATAAATTTTTTTCCATCCGAAATTTTCACTAATAGATAATTGTAAATAATGTTGTTTCACCTTACTGAGTAAAGGTTAAGTGACCATGTCACCTTACCACACATTATACTTCACCTTAACATATGATAAAAATAATTACTATGAGTCATATGATAATTTTTTTCTATTTCATGGGCTGACCATGCATTGAAGATGCAACCTATAGAATTTTGAGAATCACCTTACCGCATGTACAATGAACATACCATGAGATAGAAATATATCTATTGAATACCTTACAATGAAAATCTATGAAGTGAACTTATGAATAAAAAAACTTCAACATAATGAAATTATATAACCTTTCTAAGTTATGTATAATTTTAATTATGTAATATACTGACCATGACCATTATTTTAGAGAAAACATGAATAAATAGATTTCCACATAAGTTCACGAACCCACTGCATGTGAGAATGAATGGACTGTGTGAAGTAATTAACCAACCAAAAAACCTTTATACACCAACTAACCATTTCATGTTTTCTTTAAGATTTTATAATTGTTCTTTATGTGATGATAGATTATTGTGTCCAGCATTACAATGGATCTTTTTCAAATACCTAGCAACTATTTTTTGAGGCATTAAATGAAGGGCCAATGCATTTAATGTATCATTTATTTTTCTCTAATATCTACATCTTTATGAAGATTGTTTTCAGAATAATAATTTATCATGTGGATATATGGGAAAGTGGCAGTGAACATATGCACTTACTTATATGATAATTGAGGATGCTAAAAGTGAGAATGTGCTAATGAGAAGACTCTACAACACTCTATTTTTCTAAAAATTTTGTGAAACCTATCCAAGACCCTTCCAATGAAAAATTAATAGATAGTTTACAACAGAAACTATTCCGGTCAAGATGCATCTCACTTATTTACATATATCTTATTAACTTTTTATTTTTTCTATTCTTTTAAGATATGTTTTTATATTAGTGTCAATATTAATAAAATAGAGTCTCTTGTATTAAATTGGAGAGTACCAGATGCTCTCTCAATTAATTCCCTTATATTCCCATGATCAATTATGGAAAAGGCCCTATAAGACCTTGTATTTGGTTTTTTCCCATGTATAACTATGGAAGAGGTTATATTCTTATAAATACTTATATGATGTTTTTTATAAATCTTTATCTAGTTTGTGGATCAGTTTACTTTATAACAAATTTCTTGGAAACGGGTTATTTCTATGTGGATGGGATTAAGTCTAGGCTTGAGACTGGACCCCTTATTAATTACAACTAATATATATTTGTAGTAACCTTTTTACTACCCTTCAATTATTTTTGTCTTCATTAAATCAAACCAATTTTACTTTTATAAAACAGTTGAAAAAAATTGTATGATTATTTTATAAAATTAAGTGTTTTATTTTAGAAATTTAAATTTTATTCAAAATTAGATTCATCCCCTCTTGAGTTCCCAACTCTAACCAACTATTTTTTTGACAATTGAAGGAATCATCTAAATTTAATTATTGGTGATAATGTGTTTATAATAATATCTCTATGGAAAATGGTTATGAGTTTTGGAAGGTAGTGAAAACTAACCCTTAGGTATATTAGTCCCTTTGAAATTATGGTTCATATAGGGATGGTAGAATATTGATTGTAACTTGCACTGAACAACTTTCAATTCCTCAATGTGTTCCATGAAACTCTCACGAAGATGTATATACTAGATCTATTATATGTACTGAACATAGAGGTTATACAACATTAAAAATATATATCTTATAAGGAATAATAAGAGGATATTTTGGATCATATGGAGAATGTTCAAAAAATATGACCACTAACCTGGTAATTTTTTTTGTGAAACCGTGAATTTGAAAAAGCTACATGGGAAACTGAGGATATAATGAGGTATAAGTATAATCATTTATTTATATAAGATTGGTTAATTTTCAGGGAGAAATTCATTTTTAATAGGGTAATAATATAATACCTTAGAGTTTTTATGAAATATATATTTTTTGAATAAATTTAATTTCATTGATAGCTGTCATTACACACAATATTGAGTTTTAGTGAACTAATATATACTATTGTTATTATTATTTAAAAATTAATATTAAAACATTAATATTAAATTTAGCGATATGAATAGGAATAACCATACTTTTTGAATTATATTTAATGATTTTAGATAAATAAAATATATTTATAAATAACTACTTGATTATTAGTAAATCCTTTATATTCTTCGAAAATACATTTTTCTCAAAAAAATTATTCATATTTCTTTTTATGAAAAAAATAATAAAATTAATTATTGATAATTTTAAAATTTTTATTTGAAAAAATTAAATTCATTTTTTGGAATAAAAAATAACAAATTACCATAGGGTGATTTCTTTTTAGTTTTCTATAAAGATTGTTTTTTTGAGGAATAGTGAAAAATACTTTTTTTTATTAAAAAACAGCCTTTTCATTTAAAGAATTTACAATGTTCCATATTGTTTAAAAATGTTTTAGAAGTAAAATTAGTAAAATAGTTTTATTATTAATCCAATTTAATTAATTTTAATCACATTCATGTTGACTATATTAATTAAACCTTTATATAATTATGAAAAGTTTCTCTTTGGAAAAACAACTTCTTTGTCATGTCACTAGGTTTTATTTTAAATTAAAATCTACCACTTTTTGAATTTAAATTGATTAAATGAATTATATATTTTTATTAATAATATTTTATATTATAGAATTATTTTATAATTAATTTATATTCATAAATATTAGTAAAAATAAAAATTATTATTATGATGATTAATGTTAAAATGTGGTTTTGTGCGTTACACACACATGTGTTAAAATTAATTTTCAACACACATAGGATCTTTATCTAACTGATTTAATTTCATATTTATAATACTTGGGTCAAATTATCTATTATTTATCATTTTAATTATTTTATTAAAGGATAAATTACCTAAGTATATATTGCTACCATGGTGAAATCAAAAATGGAAAAAATGAGTAAACTTAGAGGATACAAAATATTAAGTTTAAAAATCATATTTTATTGGGGTTTTTATTTTTAATGACCATATAATCCCTCTAATATTTTATTTATTACTTTTTTAGGCATATGTTATGAGATTGAATTACCATTATTGAATAGTTTTGGGTATTTACAAAAAATGTAACAAATCCTCAATTATAAAAGGGGACATCATCACCTATCATTTTTGCACCTCATAAGCCATTTATTATGACCAAAACCATCCAAAATCCGTCCAAAAAGCATTATAAACATTTTATATATTCTTCTAATCCTAAAAGATCAACCCTATGGTCCATGATAAGAAATATCAATGAGGTTTTTTCTAAGTGAAGTTGATTGTTTTCACTAAGAAACTTCATTTCACTTATTCTATTACCCCCTAAATTATTCCTTAATAATTCCAATATAATAATAAAAGTATCTAAAATATAATTATATGTATTATGTTGATTTAATAAACTATATAAATCTCCTCCTCTATCAAATGTTAAACAAAAATATTGATCATTTGTATGGAAGATTACCACCATGCGAACAGATGTAAGTCATTTTTTATCTGTGGTTATAATGAAAGGATATATTGATGGATTTAAAGTATATATATGATATTCAGAACATAATTATACTTATAAAGTTATAATATCACATATTCATTCTTACTTTTCATTCATTGGGAATATGATATCATCACTCGTGTGTATGGCGGACTACTGCCACACAATGTGATGTGATTCATTTTTCACATATAGATTAGATGGATGGTAATAAGAAATATTTTAATTAATATATTTGATATATATGACATATAAAACTATTTTTTTAAAACATAAATTTTTCCTTTCATTTCATTTGTTCCATCCATCGATAAAATGGAATCAATGTTCATGTATATGAACATCCTACCATCTCTATGAATAGTGTAATTCATTTTATATCTCCAACATTAATGGATTAAAATAAATATATATATATAATGAATATATAAGATATTTATATCATGGTGAAAATTTTGATGATTATGGAAATGTGATCAAATTAATAGGATAAAAAATACAAAATCAAAACATGATGGAAAAAATAAAGCAGTTATTACCTGATTCAGGATTTTAACAAAGAATTATTAATAAGTGGGTAATAAAAAGGTCAAAGGTAAATCATATATTGTATAATATATATGATTATTATTCTATACTAGATTCATAATAAAACTATTTTTATTATATATTAGGTTTAAATGTGTTTGAATAATGTCGGAACATGAGGTAAGATATTTATAGTCTCTCTTTTTTTCTAGAATACATATGCCATATTCACAACTTGTTTAATTTTTGTGTTGTATATAATTCCCATTTGATAATTTATATCATTAATAATCTAATTTTCATGACATTTATTATTTTATTTTATGTTATTATTTAATGGGGTATACAATTAAAATGTTTCTAAAGTGGTAAGAGACCTTTATCTGACTTTTATTTATATAGAACACATGTCATATACACCACTTATTTATTTTCTGTTGTGTATGTAACATCCCATATTTTAAAATAGGTAAAAATACATTTAAATTTTAGTCAGTACATTTTCAATTTTTATTTTTTCACTTATAAACTCGGGACTGGTCAATTAGGGTGGTTGGTTTTCTTCTGAGAAGAAATTACCATGTGGGCTTGAGTCTGGATATAGGAAAAATACATGACATGTATTAAATACACGTCAAATATTTAAAATAAACAACATGTACTAGGTTAGAGATACCCCTTAAAAATCATGAATTCGGGTTTCCCCAAGAGGGAAAACATGATATTTTCATTATGTGTAATGTCTTAACATTGTGTCAATATCATGGATTGTTTTTTTAAGGTAAGGGGGTCATTTTGACTGAACCCTCCTCCTTCTCTAGTTAGTGTCACACAAGAGAGGCCCCTCCCAGACTAACCTAAGCTCTACCACTTCATCTTGTTCTGAGCTTTATTTTCATCCCCTTTGGTCACATTAGATCTAAAATGGAAAGATTCTAATTCCTCGTCCATATTCACATCATTTATCCCGCATCTTATTATTCTATTTTGGTGTTAAATCATATACCTTTTTTATGGTCTTCATCTATTATTATGTTCTCACCCATTCAATATTGATTCAAGGGCTGATACAGTGTTGGGCATGTATTGTCTCAACAATTCTAAATAAGTTATGATGATTTTGATGCTCACAAATACCCTTTTTTTCTAATGATGTTTTATTGAGTGAGTTTTCAGGAATTTATATTCATGTTAAAGTAACATAACATTTCAAGAATTTCTCTAGAAACACTGTTTCAAACCCTATGTTCGGTAGATGAATGTTTGGTATCAACCCTACATTATGATGACAAGTTAATTCTTGTGTATGGTATCAACCCTATGTTACGCTAAACAGTTTTTATTTATATCAGCATCCTTAGATTTGGAGAATCATTAATCATATAGATCAATAACCGTACATTGTATGTTGGTATTACTATTCATAAACCCTATGTTTGAAAATTTGAACTTATATTTAATCAATACCATGTTTATGATATTTTTATAAAAAGATGAATTCATGGATTATCATCACTACACTACTTTTTTTCCTACTTTATGTGAATATGAAAGTATGGTTCAGAAACCATATATTTGTTAGAAACCTACACTACGCAAAGGAACCCTATGCTACACAGTTCAACCCTATGTTGTGTTTACAACGGAGAAGTTTTTAAGTTGTGTTTTTAATCCAAGATTTTGGAAACAGATGAGTAATAATTAGTAACCGATTTAAGGATAAATATGATTGTTTCAAATAACCGTATTCATTGGAGAAAATCATTGATGTTCCTAAGGTAAGTTACAACTCCCCTGGTCAATTGGAATTTGAATTTCCACAATCAATAAAGATATTCTTTTGGATCGAGAATACTTAATCAATATATCTATTATATATATTTATTCATTGTATATCTTCAAAAATGTGTGTGTGATAATAAATTCACATATGCGCCTATATTATTGTAATATAATATTATAATGTTTCTATAATGAACGGTCAATTCTGAAAGAATCTACACTTTTGAGATATACATGATCAATATGTTTCTCATATAAGATTACTAATTCTCTTTAATTTTATACCTTATTGAAGAAATTTTTGCAACAAGGATTTCTTCATACTATTTCATTCATGAATATATTATATTCTGAAGAAGAATAAATATCATTTGTCGGTTTCTGCTACAGAAACTGTGAGGAATAATTTAAATCAACAAATCAAAATATTTTGATTTATTATAGTTTCAACTGTTTATACTCAATTGTGGTGGAGTATTTTCTTCTTGATCTAATCTATGGATAACTGGTTCTCTATTATAGAACCAGAAGGATTTATTATTTATCTTATTGAAAATGTTTCAACTATCTATAATTAGTTGTGAATTCATGGTCTTGCAATAAGAGGGTCATTCTAGTAAGATTTACTAAGCACATTGAGAGAGTGATTGGTAGTGTGGACTAGGGAATCTTTGTGCCCCAAAAAACAATAAAAAGTTTTTTTTATTTATTTATATTTATCCACTTCATATTATTTTCATGCAGAAGAAAACATTTCTTATCTGCATAAGTCACGATGGGTGTCAAAATCCAGAATTGTGAATTATTTTTAAAAAGTCACAATTTACCCCCTCTTCTGTTACTTTGCATATTCCAACCTAACAATTGGTATCAAAGTAGATATATTTTAAAAGATATATCAAGCTAAAATTATAAGGTCTATAAAAATATTGAAATATATGATCTGGGATTAGGAATGGAAATGGTTCGAGATCTATATGTTAATGGTGAAAATTATCGATGCTAGAAATCTCGAATGGTTGTCTATCTGAAAAATATAGGATTCAAAGACTAAAAAAATAATTAATTCTTATAAGATTCTTGAGAAACCAACATCTTAGACTGATGAAATAGAAGTTGAGTATAATTTCAATTCAAAAGCAATGAATGTTATCATTTTTCATCTTAGAACAGATGAATTGAATTGAGTATCACAATGTCCAACTACATATGAGATGTGGAAAATTATTATATTTTCTTATGAAGGAACCTATAATTTCAGAAATATAAGGTATTCTATATCTAAGCTAATGATTAACACATTTAGAATTTTTGATGGATAAATCATCACATAGATGAATGAAAGGCTTACTGAAATTATCAACAATATAAAACTCTTAGGATAACCCATCATACAATATGATCATGAATTGAATGTACTGAGAGTTTTACCCTTTAAATGGAATGGAAAATCTACTACAATTCACCAATAATCACCTCTCAGTGATCTGATAGTGAAATAAATAATTGGAATACTAATGATGTATGAAGAAGAAATGCATGTTTATGTTGAAGATCATAATATTATAGTAAATAAGGAAAATACTAATCTGAAGGTGACATCTCAGAAGCATAATATAAGAACAAGTAAGAAGTCAAAGAATAAAAAAATTTCAGATTCCTTATATTCTGAAATGGAACTGGCTCAAACATCCAAAAAGTTCCTTAAATTCTACAAAAGGAAAAGAGGATTCATAAAATCCTTCAGGAATGATAAAAACCAAGAGAATATTGATGTTGTGAATAAAATAAATTAGGTTATATCAGACCTGATTGTCCTTAACTAAAAAATGATTGAAAAATGCTATAAAATAGATATCATAAAAATAATTATTATGATCACAAAAGAAATAGAGCAATGAAAACTACGCGGTGTGTATATGAATACTCTAGCAGCCCTTCAATGTTTATTTCAGAGATTTAGAAATAAAATCTAAAATCCAATATATCATTCATGTATCAAGAAGAAAAGAAAATAAACCACCAAAAAAGAAAAACCATATGGTATATGGACTGTGGAAAATCCAGTCATATGAGTGGAAACTTAATAAATATTCATAAACTGAATCAAATTGATGGAGGACTAGTCACTTTTGGTTATAATGCCAAAGGAAAAATTGTTGGAGTTTGAACTATTGGAGATCCAAAGACTATGTTAATAAAAAAATTATTGTATGTGAAGGAGATAAAATAGAATATTATAAGTATCTCTCAACTCTATGATGATGGATTTTATATTGCTTTTTTAACAATTCCTGCTATGTTTTTAAATATAAGTTTCATTCATTTAGAGCACCTAGAACTAATAATGTTTATACATTGGATTTATTTTCCCTGCATGAACAAAAAGTGAATTGTTTAACTACTAAGAAAAATGAATCATGGATTTGAAATAGAAGACTTGGACACTATAATATTTATTCATTATATAAATTATATAATAAATATTTAGTTTTTGATTTACCAAGTCTTATGTTTGATAATGATAGATTCTGTGATGCATGCCAATTTGGAAAGAAATATAAATCTTCTTTCAAATCTATTAACAAAGTTGATACATTTAAACCTTTATAACTTATCCATATTAAATTTTTTAACCATCAAGAATATAAAGTTGGCTATTAAATTGTATGTTTATGTTTTAATACATGATTATTTCAAATTTACTTGGGTTTATTTTCTAAAACTCAAAATTAAAGTATTCCCTGATTTTGAATGTCTTTGTAAAAATGTTCAAAATGAAAAATATTTTAAAATAATTTCATTGAGAATTGATCCTATTGTAGAATTTGAGATTCATGAATTTAATTATTTTTTCTCAAATCATGTTATTAAACAAACCTTCTCTACAAGGTTTATATATTGAATAGTAAGGAAACCATTTTTATGTTTGATCTAAAAGCTGATGAAGGATTATTTTTTGGGATATTCTACTACATCTAAAGCCTATAGAGTGTTTAATAAAATGTCAAGTATTATTGAAGAATCAGTTCATGTGATGTTTGATGAAACTAAACCTTTAATTAAATACAAAGATCATGTAGCTGAATTCAGTAACTCTTTTGAAAACATGAGACTTGAAACCCCAAAAACTGATTTTGAAAATAATATTAATAACACTCAGTCTAGTTCAGAAGAATATGATACTAAAAATATGGAAATTTTCTTTCTTATATAGTCTATAAAATTAATGAACCATTCTCTATAAAATTTTATAGAATACCTAGACAATGTAATTAGAACTAGAGGAAATGTTGGAAACCTAGATAAATTCATTTCCTTTCAATCTTAGTTAGAACCTAAGACTATTGAAGAATCCTTAGATGATGATAGTTGGATGCTTGCAATATAGGAAGAGATAAACCAATTCAAAAGGAATGATGTTTCAGAACTCGTAGAGAGACCAACCAATTATCCAGTTATAAGAGAAAAGTATGTATTTATAAATAAACACGATGATCAAGGGATAAAAAATAGAAATAAATCTAGATTAGAAGATAAAGGATATAATCAAGAAGAAGGTATAGATTATGATGAAACCTTTTCACCTATAGCAAGATTATAATCCAATAGAATCCTTTTAGATTATGCATCTCACATTAATTTTAAATTATATCATATGGATGTGAAGTATTCATTTTTAATTGGTTATTTAATGGAGGAATTTTATGTCGAACAACCCCATTCTTTTGAAAATCCTTAAAAAACAAATTCTATTTTTAAAAATACTAAATATTTCTATAGACTTAAACAATAACCTATAGCTTGGTATTAAATATTGATTCTTTCCTTTTAAAAAATGAATTTACTATTGGATTGGCAGATCCAACACTTTTTTAGAAAAGTGCTCATTCTAATATTTTATTAGTTCAAATTTATGTTGATGATGTTATTTTTTGGATCAACTAATAAAATTATTTTTAATGATATTTAAAAATTAATGTAAAAATATTTTGATATGAGTATGATGGGAGAACTAAATTTTCTCTTAGGATATTAAATCTATCAAAAAGAATATCAAAATATTTTAAATCAAAGTAAATATATTATTGATTTACTAAAAAAATTTGGGCTTGAAAACAGTAAGACATATACAACTCTCATGTGTACCAATATAAAACTTTATTTGGATGTGGCTGGAAAAACATTAGATGACATGTTATATAGAGGTATGATTAGAAGAATGTTATATCTTACTGCTATTATACCAAACATTATGTTTTCTTTATTTCATTGATCTAAATTCTAGTCAAATCCAAAAGAGTCCCATCATACTACATTCATGATATTTTTTAGATTTTTTAAAATGAAATTTTTTTCTATATCTTCCTTACCCAAAAACATATAATATTAATTTAATTTCATATTTAGATAATTATTTTAGAGGTTGTAGATGAGATAGAAAAATAACATTACAAACTTGCCACTTTTTTGAAAGATCTTTAGTTTCATGGTCTAGTATGAAAAAATACTCAATTTCCCTATGAACTGCTGAAGAAGAAAATATATATATTATAGAAGTTGATATGCATAATTATTGTGGATGAAAAACCTCTTACCGGACATTGCACAAAATTTTAAGAGTATACCTATTTTATGTGATAATATAAGTGCTATAAATATTTCAAAAAATCCAATAAGTCATTCTAGAACTAAGAACATTTACATAAGGCCTCATTTTCAAAGAGATCATGTACTTAAAAAAGACATATCATTAGAATTTTCTAATACAGAATATCAATTAGATAATATTTTTACTAAACCACTTCCAAATGCATGTTTTGATTTTATTAAGGACGAGTTGATATTATTAAATTTTAAATGAATAATTAATTTATTTTATTTTATTTTAATCTCCCTATTTATATTTTATGTACTGTATATGTTGTATATAAACTTTTAACATTTTTTATTTTATTTAGTTATATGTTAATTATATTCTAAAATAAATATTTTTTTTAATTTTTAAAAATTAAAAAATTAATGAGTACATTCTCAATAGACACAAGAAAATATTTCTCCTTCTCCTGGTATCTTTCTCCTCTCTTACATGTCCATTTATTTTACAGAGTATCTCTCTCACTCTTTCGATTCCTATTGATCTAATCACTAAACCTTCAATCCCTTCAATCTCTAAACCTTCAACCTATTGAAGATTTGAAGATGCTGAGTTGGATGTGGCTACTTATGTGTCAAGTAAATCTCAAAAAAGTGCTCCAAGGAAAGGTAGTCTATTTCAATTATTTAGATTATAAAAATCTTTTTCTCATGGAAGAAATGAAATTTCAATGTCTAGATTATTCTTTTGGAAAGGATAACATGCCAATAGAATATGACATTGATGTAAAGTAATTTTCTAGAAATGCTTCATTCAATCTCAGATTTGATGAAGATAATATTGTCTCTATGAATAACGACAGTGAATTTTATATATTATCTTTGGAAATGGATGCGTTGTTACATTGTCCCATTGAGGGGGTGTTTCTGTATAATTTAAGTAATATAGGTAATGTAAAACATTTTTCATAGGGAATTATGTTTTCATTTTTTGGAATGAGAACTATCATAAAAATAATGACAAAAGAGCTTACTCAGGATCACCGAGTAATGACGAAATTCATTCAATTTGGGATTTTTCTAAGGACTCATGAGATAGATAAAGTCATATATCCTCACATGTATTCCATGTTCTTTTTGAATCACATCAAGTTCATTTTTTGTTATTTTATGATAACATATCTAACCCATTACTACCACAAGGATGCCAATGTGGGATATTGTCCCTATGGAAGGATTATTTATTTTTTGTTGCAAATAAAAGAAAAAATTATTAAAAAAATTTTAGAAAAAAAACCATGTTATCACAATAATGTTTTAAATACTAGAATTGTTAATAAGTTAGTATTTTTCTAGAGATATTCTTACAACAGTCTTCTGCCAGTTGGTGTAGACCAACAACGAAGGCATTAGAAAACTACTTAGGGGGAGAAAAGAATGATTCCTTAAATTCAATCTGTTAGACAGATACCTAATGAAGAAGATGAGTCTAGGATAGAATAAAGTCTTGTTTAAATAATAATATTTAAATTATACATTCTAGAGATAGTGGATGAATATATTATTGGATTTGAGCGTGAGAATATAGAAGAAGAGAATGTTGAGCAAGAGGCTCATAGTAAAGAACATCAAATGGAATATGATCTTGATCCTCAATCTCAATCTCTTGTTGTTCCTGGATCTGAATCTGTTAGTGGATCTTCCTTAAGAGATATATTAATTGATAAAGAAGAGGCATATTTGTACTTGATATAAATTCATAACAGGGAAAATATCCTTGACCCTCACACTCAATCTCCTAAATCTTCTGATTCTAATGTTGATGCCTCTATTATAACATTAAATATATTGGAGGCTCATGACTTATATCATAGAAAATAATTGTAAGCTAAGAAAAATAATTTTGAAGATTTAAAAAGTACTATTATGCTAAGATTAGAGTTTGAGTCTCAGAAGCTCCATCTTAAGCAATTAAAATTCAATATTATTTTTGTTGGATATGTTCAATATTTAATCAGAAAAATGTCCAAAAATTTCAATTTACTAAGAGATAAATCTCTCCAGAAGTCAGATATTGATGATTTTAAACTTATGATAGTGATAGAATTTCAATATCTCAGGGAAAGCAATCAGGAATCAACCTCCTCTCAACAGACACCACCAGACCTGATTAGAAGGTTTGAATCAATAACTTCAGTGCTGGCTGATTTCAATGATAGAATGTGCACTGCTCAGTGTGATAGTACCCTTTTAAGTGTTCTATTAGAGAATCAAAGGCATCTTGTTAGTCATCTAACATTGAATGAATTCTGGTTTGGATTAGTTCTTAATCAAGTTAAGGATAAGTTTACTTCATTCATTCAGTCTGAGGAAGTTGTGAATGAGTTTATGAAGGTTAATTTGGTTGAGAATATGAATATTGGTTATGATTCAAATAGGATTCTTCAATAGTG
This sequence comes from Viscum album, assembly GCA_963277665.1. Classification (NCBI taxonomy): domain Eukaryota; kingdom Viridiplantae; phylum Streptophyta; class Magnoliopsida; order Santalales; family Viscaceae; genus Viscum; species Viscum album. Next base: position 761,679,912 of record OY728147.1, read on the forward strand.
GTCATTGGTGTTCAAAACTCATTTATAGAGCTTGCTGCTGAAGTTCATTAATATTAATGGTGTTGTCCAAGACATTCCTCATCCTACTGTACCCAATTCCTATGATTATTATGATAATATAACCTCATTTTGAAGTAAAAATTTTGTAATTTGTGGATTTTACTCTATTTTCAAAACATTTGAATTCATTTTAAATTCAATTTAATTTATTCTTATTAGGTTCCATTCTCTTTTATTTAATTTAAACACTTAACATCCAATCCTAAATTTATTTCTCTTATTAGTCTTTATAAATATTCATTTATTGTTTGGTGCTACATTAACTATCAGTTATATCATTTATTCATTCAATTCATCATTTTAATATTAGAAAAAGGGGGATAATTTTTACCACCACATCTCATTAGAAGAAAAAAAATCAATTTTCCTTTATCGAAATAATACGGTGAAATAAAAATATAAAAAAAATTATATATATTTTTTTTATGTTTATAAATCCATCATTTTAATTAAATTTTGTTCTGGATTGTGTTATGGGCGTTCTAATCATCAAAAAAGGGGGAGAATGATGGGAATGTATTGTATCAACAATACGAAACATATTATGATGATTTTGACACTCACAAATACCCATTTTGTATTCTAATGAAGTTTTCTTGTGTGAGTTTCTAGGAATTTATATTTGGGATAATGTAATTTAACTTTATGAGAATTAATCTAGAAGCACTATTTCAAACCCTACATTTGGAAGATTAATATATGGTATCAACCCTATGTCGCGTTTAAATGATAATGCTTGTGTATGGTATCATCCCTACATATTGATAAATAGTTTTTGTTTGGATCATCATCCTTATATTTGGATAATCGTTAAACATATGGATCTAAAACCTTATGTTTGAAGTTGGGATTACAATTCATTAACCCTACATTCAAAAATTTGAACGTATGGTTAATCAATACAAAGTTTGGGATATTGTGATTAAAAGGTAAATAGATAGATTATCATCACTTTGCTGCATTTTCTCTCTACATAACATGAAGATGAAAGTGTGGTTAAAAACCCATACGTTGGTGGGAACCCTATGCTATGTGAAGTAACACTAGCTACGCAATTCAATCGTACATTTTATTTACAATAGTGAAGTTTTTAAGCAGAGTTTTTAATATGAGATTTCTACAATGATCGAGTCAGAATTTAATATTAATTCAAGGATCAATAATATTTTTTCAAAGAAAATTATTTATTGGAGAAAACTAGTCATCTTCCTAAGGGAAGTTAGGACTCCCCTGGTTAATTGGAATTTGAATTTCAATGATCAATCAGGCTATTATTTTGGATATGAAACCAAAGCATGATATATGTTCTATATATTTCTTCAAATAATCTCTTCAGAAATGTGTTTGTGACAAGTGATTCACATATGTGACTGTATTATTGAAAATATGTTTTACAATTTTGATGCAATGAAAAATCTATTATGAAAGAATCTATACTTTGGAGATATACATGTTCAATGTTTTACTACTATAATAGTACTACTACTGTTTAATTTTCTACCATATTGAAGATATTTTTATGAAATTAGTTGAATCAGACTATTACATTGAATATATTCTTTTCTGGAGAATAACATCCATCATTTGTTAGTTGTTGCCACTGTAAATGTGAAGAACAACTTGAATCAACAAATCAAAATATTTTTAATTATTGGAGTTTCAACTAGTCGTACTCATTTGTGGTGGAGTATCAGATTCTCTATCTAAAATTTGGATAAGAAGTTCTCTATTATAGATCTAGAAGGATTTGTTATTAATCTTTGTTTAAAGGTGTTTACTACCTGTACTCAGTTGTGAATGCATGATCGTGTGATAAGAGGATCATTCTAGTGAAATTTAACAAGCTCCTAGAGAGAGTGATTGGTACATTAGACTAGGGATTCTTTGTTCCCCAAATGAATATAAAAAGTTGTCATCTTTATTTATGTTCATATGTTAGATATTATTTTCATACAGAATAAATAACTTCTTATCTTCATAAATCACAGTGGGTGTCAAAATCAATAATTCAAGAAGTTTTTTGAAAGGACACAATTCACCCCTCTATTATGTTACTTTCTATATGCTTACCTAACATACTGTACTATGATATTATTTCAGGAATAAGTTTTTTTTAGACCGTTTCCCTAAATTTGTCATGGTATTTTATTATGGGTTGTTTTTCTGTGTGCCATTCTACTTTGATTATGCCTCTAAAATGTCAAATAAATTTAATTAAATTGTTTCCCCTTGACTAATGTGGCACTAGATACTTGTGAATCATTTCCACTAGAAAATTACCTCAACATGATCCATCCACCTAGTTGTGCTACTTCTTAAGGGATTTATATCCTTATTCCTTGGAATAGAATTAAATTTCCATTACTTTGGTTGTGCGAACTGACTTATAATAAGTTCCTTTAAATGTGAACTGAACTAAAAGGGGTGATAGGCCTTGTGTTTCTAGAACTATTCTTCTTATTATATCTCATTAAATTTTAAATAAATAAATTTTACAACTTGATTCATGTGTGATAAATATATTTCCCTATTAAATGGTATGTGTTCTTGATAGTTTAACAATACCTTTATGTTATGCCAAGGGTGATATAAGGGTCTCGGCTTAAGGAAGAATCATATGAGATCTATGTGCTTTATAACTATATATTTCAATAAATTTAAATGCACTGAGCATTATACTTGGATCCTTTATAGGATTACATGGAAAGGCTCACTGGGTGGATAACTTACTTACCCTTGAGTGATACTAGTTCCCTTGGGGAGATACCTTGGACAATCTTGGTAGGTGATATGGTTACACCATGAAATGAGGGATACATATTCCCATATATGGTATAATTAGTATGGGTTAATAGGTTCATTCATGATTCCATGATGAGTGTGATACTTGGGATTCCTTATATGAATCATCTTGGAAACACTCTTATGGTGATGGGTATTTTATAGTTTTACTAGAGTGATACATGGGATTTCTTTTTATGGATCACCTTGTATGGGATCAAGATGCCATTTATTAAATTCAAAGGATATCTTTTATATATAAAACTAAGAATTCAGAACTTTCCTTGTAGGGATTCATCTACCCAGGAAAATAACATGCTTAGGTTTTCTCCATTCTTGATACTTGATTTATGATGAACCATTTATTCAACTATATCATATTTATACATGTTTTCATTGGTTTAGAGATATCAGATTTAGGTCCAAGTAGTTATGTTTAGTCAGTTATCCAATGAGTAACCTAATTCGATGTATTTATTTATTTACAGAGTTATATATTTTATATACCACACACTGATAATTTTATATGCATAGAATAGATATTTCAAGACACTGTTAGTGGTGGCCTACTTTGTAAATCTCACACACTATTTGGACTTCCTATGATTCATGACCATACTTCATGTGTATGTGTACAAATAAAGTGGAGCACCCAACATCAGATGCTTGATCTATGATTCTAGGATAGAGCATGGGAGCATTGGACTAAGACTAGGCTTGTTATGCTAGTAGAGGCATCTTTTGGTCTTGTATTTTTTTATCATGTTGAATATGTTTGTTCCCCTATATCTATTGGACTTCCTTTTTGTATAGCATCCTAGCATAGTCATTATTCTTATATCAGATATTTATTTAGCTTCTATTTGATTATTTTTATATATGGTTTATCTTCCACTATTGGTTATTTATTATTATTACACTGCTTCTTATCTACTGGTATTTCTGCTTCTTACCATTATTATATACCTCTATACTAAACTTTGATAAAGAGCGAATATTTTCCCAACAAACACACCCTGGGACCTCATTGATAATGAGTAACCACTGGAATTTGAGGAGGTTTCATTAAGTTCATGTGGTCAACCATAACATGACACTTCTTAGTGGCATCTGGGTTGGAAAGCTTGAAAGTGGTAACGAATGGGCTCCTTTCTCATTTTGTCTTAATGTTTGAGTATTATACATGATACTAGTATTTAATGGAATTTGGTAATGAGACTATAACATGGATTAGTTTATCCACATATAGGGGAAACCTAAATTAACTAGGATGGGATATTTTTGTTTTGGTTTGTGCCTATTACAATTGTACTGATTTCACTATTTCATGACACACTAGTTTTGTCGCATTATTATTATGATATTACTATTATTATTGAATTTATTTATCTCCTTGGCCTGGTATGAAAGAAGTTTCTTTCTCATGCATCAGTATAGGCACATAAGGATTCAAATTTTATTAATTTTTTCATTCCATATTTATATTACTGCATGCATTTCATGTATTTCCTATATTTCCTATGATTTTTATGCGTGCCTAGATTTTTATATATGCAAATATGCTAATTTTTCTTTTAAGTAAAACATGATTGAATTAATTAATGTTTATATGTTAATATAATTGTTTTTTTTTCATTTTTATATGGATGATGAATCCTTAATTAACCTATTATGCCACATTTGAGCCTTGAACCACTGGTTCAAAATGATGAAACATTGGTTGATTTTATTACATGAATTTCAGCTATAATTTTTAAAGCATGTAATTCTAAAAAATCAGAATGATAGTTCATTCAATAAAAAAAATATATACGACCTTTTACATCTTGATACCAAATATAAAGGTCATTTCCAAGTTATATGATACACCAATTCCAATTTATAAAGTGTATGGGACTTTATAAATTGAGAATAGTGAAACATTTAACTGGACTATGATATCCTTATACATATAAATATGTATTAACATATGTAATTCCAAAATTTAAATGAAATTCTTACCGATAGATGGGGATGCCAATTGAAAAGTAAATGGTTTGTTCCTCTATACATTTCAATTGATATTCTACATATCGTAACCTCTACTATGTTAAATGAGACCTTGATGCTCACCCAACATTAGTAATGGGTAGTAGGCAGCGTCTCTTGTGAGTTCTATGAACTTTCTAATCACCTAGACCTAGAAATAGGAAAAGGAATAGATGTGTGAATAGATTAGAGGAGGGATATGTACATGTATTTTCAGTTTTTATTGATCCTTTTTGTTGTAAAATCTTATTTGAGGCATGTGTTTTTAAATTTTAGAGCTATGTTTCTATGATTTCCTTGATTCATGTTGCAGGAGGTTTGTGTCAACCATGCTCTGAAGTTGGTGAGCCCAATGTCACTAGTATTACCTTATATAGTGCCACTTGAGTTATCTCATATAATTATTACAATGATCTCTAATGATTAGTTTTGAGATATATTCTTTTTATTTAAGAAACCCATATAGGGATCCCCATGACCTTCCCCTTCAATGGTAGAGTTGGATCTAGAATTTCTACCGAATCATCCTCCCATCTTATTGGGGGATAGAAGTACTCCGGCTGTTGAGTCCAAGCTACAAGCCTTGTTATCGATATTTGATATGACGCCCCGACCCCAGTAGCCCGGAGCCGGTGCTATAGTTATGGTGTGTAATTTATTTCATACAAAAGAAAAAAATAAGTTACACATCATAACACAGCAGGAGGAACTTTCTGGTTTAGATCCTGGAGAATCAGAGACAACAGCTTTGCTTCTTTATTACTGAGCTAAGAACAAAAATCCAAGACTTGGAAAAGCTTTATCAACCTGTAAAAAATTTAACAAAAAACGTAGGGTGATCATTGAAATACTCAGTAAGGGGTTTTTGAAAATACATAAATACAGCCTTTGAAAACTACTTTTTAAATACTTTTCCATACTTAAAATGTTTTCTTAAAGGAAAAACTACAAGACAAAACAAAAGTCGATGTAACACAGTTAAAGCGCTTCATACTTATACACTAGAACACTTAGATGAAACCCACTTAATAGACAATATAAGCATGCTAATAAAAAGGCATGGGTTATACTAAGTAAAGTGTCCATAAACAAGAAAGGTGTACATGAACAATAAGGTGAAAACATCATCAGAGTCGCGCACAAGCGCATTATCTACACAAAAAGATGCACATCATGACATGATAATTGTAATACAACATTTGTAATGAAATTCTGGAAAAGAAACTGGTCATGCATCAACATTTATATATCATATGTCTTGTGTTCTCTTTTTTAAAAAAAAAATTTGATACTCATAGGTAAGGTTCTATAACCAAGGATTTCCTCTAGTCGAAGTAATCACTTGGTTGGTCATAAGCTAAGAAATGTATGCTGAAGGACTCATGGACTTTGTGTCAAGGCCTTGTTCAATGACCTAGGGGTAATAACTCAATCTGACTATCTCGAGAACTGTCGATGCATCGAGGAGCTTACTTTTACCGGTCTCCAACCCAGAGGGCTTACTTTAACCAGTCCCCAACCTGGAGGGTTTTCATTTTACCGGACCCCATCCCGGTAGTCCCATACATTTCTCACATGTTGAAAAGGTCAGATATTCAAGGTGTCCCATACCACTTTGAATATTTAATTTTCATTTCATATTACCCAAGGTGTCCCATACCACTTTGGGTAATACCATTTTCATTTCTCATTACCCAAAGTGTCCCATACCACTTTGGGTAATTTAGTTCTTACTTCATTATCATTTTGAGTCATATGCATGAATAATGTGAATAAGGTAACAATTATATAATTGGTTTACAAATACATGATACGACAGATAAAAAATGAAAATATGGAATAAAAGTAGGCATGGTTCAGTAAGCATACTATGTGCATAGAACAATTATTTAAGCACATAAAATGATGAATGTATGAGATTTGCTCCCAAGGGGTATTAAATTATGAGTCTCTAAAATTCCAGTACATGGAAATGAACTACTTGGCATTAACTATTATTCTTCACAAGTCACTATACTTGCAACAAATCTCCAACCACTAATAATCATTGCGGCATGCTTGGTATAAAAATAATAAACACTTGAAATCTTTGAAATTCCCATACTTGGAAATAAACCCCTTTAAATAAAATACTTGTCATTAATTATTGTTCTTCACTGGTCATAGAATTTGTAGTTAAACTCTGATTACCAATAATCACTGCAGCGAGTTTGGTATAAAAATAATAGAGGATTTCTACATATTAACATAACCCTTAAATCCCTATCCTTTTAATACAAGTTTAAAATAGGCATAAGCATATCCTTTAAAAAAACACAAATCATTTCCAGGGCGACATTAGTCAAGTTCATTGGTGCACCCTTAGACACAAAAATATAAAACAGCATAGGCAAGCGCTAAAATCCTACATGCATAAAAATATTAATAACCATTTCTTGAAACTAGGGTTTTAGATATTAATCTTAAAAACACATACATACATAGGGATATATACAGAAAGTATATATATAGTTTTTCTCATAAAATAAACATGGTTCACTTAAAATCTGAAAACCTCTAACTACTTATCACTTATTCAGTTTAAAAAAACCAGAACCTTACGGGGGTTTAAATGTTCATGAAACTATAAATACATAAATATATAAAAACTTTGTTTTTAACTATAACATAATTGTACTTAAACCAAAGTCCAAGTTCGCATAAAAAATATTCTTTAAAGATAAGTATTCATTTCTTGAAAATAAAAACCGATTTCCATTCCATTACATAACCTTATATAAATATATAGTTATATATATAAGGCATACATAAAGCTCATACCTGTTAGGAATTTATAAAAAAACCTTTTCCAAAATTATAATTCCTAATATAAAATACTGAATTATATGGAAAAATTAGAAATAGATTTTGTATGGTTACCTATATATATATAAGTGTATGCTTGAACACCTGAAAATACATATATATAAGTTATGTAATGGTTTTGCTTAAAAAAACTTCATAACTACCCGCATATAAATACCTAATTAAATTATAATAATAAACAATCTCCTTGGAATCCCTTAAACTGGAAGAGGTAAAGGGGGTATACCTAAACATATATAAAATTATATATATATATGTGTGTGTGTGTGTGTGTGTGTGTGTATACTATCAAAAGGGTTATATAAGCAAAACTCAAGGATAGAAAACGCTTAAATATTTTTAGGAAGAGAAAGAAAAAGTGATACCATTTTCTAAGCCACACACCAAGTCTTCAAAAGAGGAGAGTCATGGTGCACATAATGAATATATATATAAGTTTATATATATATATACATATCGTATACCTGAGTATAAGAAGTGTGTGTATTGAGTTTTGAAATTATAAGGAGGTGGGGGTATCCCCGATGTTTGTAGACACGAAGGAAAACCCCCTTAGAAGCCCTCTGTTTGCTTAGAGTGGAAAGCATGGGAAGTATATACCTGTAAAAATAATCCGTATATATATACATATGTATTGCATGTGTATATAAGTCTAACGAGGAGCATGGGTAGGTTTTGAAAAAAGCGCATAAGCATGGAACCCTTACAGCTTTAAGGAAGAAGCTTCGCCATAGAGGGAGGCTTGCTGGGTGGCTGGAGGTGGTCCGGTGAGGTCGCGGCCACCCAGAGATGCTGCAAGGTAACAGTGTGGTGTCCAGCGGCGTAGTGCCGGTACTGGTGTGGTCGTGCACGGGGAGCGTGGTGCAGAACCGAAGGTGGTTCGTGTGGTGGCGAGGTGACGGTGAGGAAGGTGTCGCAGTGGCGGGGGTTGGCTCCGGAGGTCCCCTCTTACACAGAGGCTTCATTGTTCTTAAAAGAAAACGATCTGGGGGGGTTAATCCAAGCCTACGGTGTCCTAGGGAGGTGGGTGTGCGAGGTCAACATAAACAGTGGAGAGGGTGGCGTCTCGGGAAATCCAGGTGCTGGTTCGCGGGACCCCGACACGAGGTAGAAGACGACGAGTTTGCGGAGAAAGGAAAAAAAACGACAGCCGGGATCCAACTTAGAGAGATCGGACGGATGAGATGAATTGAGAGTTTTAAAAACATCAACGGTCGGGATTCGTCTTGGAAAAAACGGACGGGGGAGGACCGTGCGGGGTCGGGATTAACCGCAGGAGGCCTGCGTGATAAAAAAACAAGGTTTAATGCTTTTTAAAATTACTTCGCATTTTTTAAAAAAAAACAACATTAAACTGGGATGTTATAATTTTAATTTGTATAAAATTTAATAAGCACTTTTAACCCATAAATTTCAAATCCGAGAATCCCAATTAGTTTATGTAAGGAAAAATAAAAAAAATGATACTATTTGATATAATTTATTTTTTTCTAAAAGATAAATATTTTATACTAAACATTTATAACTACTAGGATCTTATAACCATTAAAATCCAATTTATAACATACTTCACTTATTGATTTATAAAATTATTTTTAAAAGACCCATAGTTTTTCTCTAATTCAAAACACATTGCTTTAGAGATCCAATAAGATACATTTTTTTCAATTATTACAGATACCCCGTTCGACACATTTTAAAATACTATGTTTTCCACCATATAAATATCATCATGATTCTGAAAAAAAAATCAAAATAGATTCATTTTCAAGAATAATATTTTATTTTAATACTTGAAGATATAATTCTAATATTTTGTACTTATTAAAATATTGAAATACCATTATATTATAAAAGCGTTATAAAGACCAAATTTTTATAAAAAGATGCACTTTATCCATTGAAACCCAACGGTCATATAATGGTCATATTCCCTAATAGGTCCATTATAAAAACAAGGGGTAGGATATTTTACATTTTCAAAACACTGGACCCTTGGCGGATGGCTCTCCTCATACCACTGGTGCTGAGTGCGTGCGTGGTGGTTCTGGCTGTTTTATTTTTTACACTGATGGACCCTGAAGACGACTACTATCCGATTACCTGTTTTGTGATTCTCAGTAGTCTTGTTGTGGCCGTGTTGGGTCTTGTGCATGATACTTTCAATTAGATGGGTCTTGTTGCAATGTAACTTTTAAATATATACCAGTTTATCATATTCTTCATATTTTACTTCATTTCAAATTCTTTATCAGCACAAAAAGCAAAAAATAAAATAAAACAAGAGCATAACATTGTTCACTTGGACCTGTTCATAAAACCTGGGGCGTCACATTATCCCCCTCTTATAAGAATTGCGTCCTCGCAATTCAATCAGTGTACATACCCTGACTTATTCACACGGCTTCCCTGGCACCCTTGGTGATGTCCCTCTACCTCCACCGCCCATGGAAGAAGTTACTATTCAATTCAATCCCCAGGGAAGAACAAAGCTTGTGGGTCTCCTCTTCCCAAATACATTTTTGGCAAAGTGGATTGTGGTTGAAACCAAGCTCTCGTTTGATACAGGTGGTTTTCCAGAGATGGGCATGAGTGACATCAAGCTTCGCAATATCCGCTTGGATTTGGTTCCTAAAGATCTCTCGAACCACTTCATATCTGAAGGATTCGATGAAAGACCCAAAATTGCAGAGCTCCCCAAGCATGCTGAAGCACATGATTTGGTACATAAAGACTACGCGGAAGTACAACTCCTTTGCAGCTTCTCCGAAGGCCGTGAAGTCCAACCATTTATTATTCATGGTGAAACATAGGAAGAGTCCCTCATAGTACTTCCCTTTCTTTTTGTAATTCTCAAACAGTGCATTGGCCATTTGGTTATACACAACTTCCGACCCTCGGAAGATTCGAAGGACATTCGAGATTTTTGATATTTCATAGAGGGTTTTGCACGTGAGTCTTAAGTTAAAAAAATGTTGGTAACTTGTTGAGCAGGATTTTTCTACAATAATCTCTATGATCTCTGTAGGGAGAGTCAAGAGTCTAGGCGTGGTTCACTGTCTTGCCATCTGAGAAGTTTAAGAACAAACCCTACTTAGCAAAACATTATTAATATTTTTGTGTTGTCCTAATTTTCCAGGGTTGCCTAAACCATTCCTATGATACCAACTATGACGCCCCGACCCCGGTAGCCCGGAGCCGGTGCTATAGTTATGGTGTGTAATTTATTTCATACAAAAGAAACAAATAAGTTACACATCATAACACAGTAGGAGGAACTTTCTGGTTTAGATCCTGGAGAATCAGAGACAACAGCTTTGCTTCTTTATCGCTGAGCTAAGAACAAAAATCCAAGACTTGGAAAGGCTCTATCAACCTGTAAAAAATTTAACAAAAAACGTAGGGTGAGCATTGAAATACTCAGTAAGGGGTTTTTGAAAATACATAAATACAGCCTTTGAAAACTACTTCGTAAATACTTTTCCATACATAAAATGTTTTCTTAAAGGAAAAACTACAAGACAAAACAAAAGTCGATGTAACACAGTTAAAGCGCTTCATACTTATACACTAGAACACTTAGCTGAAACCCACTTAATAGACAAGATAAGCATGCTAATAAAAAGGCATGGGTTATACTAAGTAAAGTGTCCATAAACAAGAAAGGTGTATATGAACAATAAGCTGAAAACATCATCAGAGTCGCGCACAAGCGCATTATATACACAAAAAGATGCACATCATGACATGATAATTGTAATACAACATTTGTAATGAAATTCTGGAAAAGAAACTGGTCATGCATCAACATTTCCATATCATATGTCTTGTGTTCTCTTTTTTTTTTAAAAAAAATCAGATACTCATTTGTAAGGTTCTATAACCAAGGATATTCCTCTAGTCGGAGTAATCACTTGGTTGGTCATAAGATAAGAAATGTATGTTGAAGGACTCATGGTCTCTGTGTCAAGGCCTTATGCCATGACCTAGGGGTAATAACCCAATCTGACTGTCTCGAGAACTATCGATGCATCGAGGAGCTTACTTTTACCGGTCTCCAACCCGGAGGGCTTACATTAACCAGTCCCCAACCTGGAGGGTTTTCTTTTTACCGAACCCCATCCCGGTAGTCCCATACATTTCTCACATGTTTATATGGTTAGATATTCAAGGTGTCCCATACCAATTTGAATATTTAATTTTCATTTCATATTACCCAAGGTGTCCCATACCACTTTGGGTAATACCATATTCATTTCTCATTACCCAAAGTGTCTCATACCACTTTGGGTAATTTAGTTCTTACTTCATTATCATGTTGAGTCATATGCATGAATAATGTGAATAAGGTAACAATTATATAATTGGTTTACAAATACATGATACGATAGATAAAAATTGAAAATATGGAATAAAAGAAGGCATGGTTCAGTAAGCATACTATGTGCATAGAACAATTATTTAAGCACATAAAATGATGAATGTATGAGATTTGCTCCCAAGGGGTATTAAATGATGAGTCTCTAAAATTCCAGCACATGGAAATGAACTACTTGGCATTAACTATTGTTCTTCACAAGTCACTGTACTTGCAACAAATCTCCAACCACTAATAATCACTGCGTCATGCTTGGTATAAAAATAATAAACACTTCCAATCTTTGAAATTCCCATACTTGGAAATAAACCCCTTTAAATAAAATACTTGTCATTAATTATTGTTCTTCACTGGTCATAGAATTTTCAGTTAAACTCTGATTACCAATAATCACTGCAGTGAGTTTGGTATAAAAATAATAGATGATTTCTACATATTAACATAACCCTTAAATCCCTATCATTTAAATACAAATTTAAAATAGGCATAAGCATATCCTTTAAAAAAAACACAAATCATTTCCAGGGCGACATTAGTCAAGTTCATTGGTGCACCCTTAGACACAAAAATATAAAACAGCATAGGCAAGCGCTAAAATCCTACATGCATAAAAATATTAATAACCATTTCTTGAAACTAGGGTTTCAGATATTAATCTTAAAAAAACATACATACATTGGGATATATATAAAAAGTATATATATAGGTTTTCTCATAAAATAAACATGGTTCACTTAAAATATGAAAACCTCTAACTACTTATCACTTATTCAGTTTAAAAAAACCAGAACCTTACGGGGGTTTAAATGTTCATGAAACTATAAATACATAAATATATAAAAACTTTGTTTTTAACTATAACATAATTGTACTTAAACCAAAGTCCAAGTTCACATCAAAAATATTCTTCAAAGATAAGTATTCATTTCTTGAAAATCAAAACCAATTTCAATTCCATTACATAACCTTATATAAATATATAGTTATATATATAGGGCATACATAAAGATCATACATGTTAGGAATTTATAAAAAAACCATTTCCAAAATTATAATTCCTAATATAAAATACTGAATTATATGGAAAAATTAGAAATAGATTTTGTATGGTTACCTATATATATATATATAAGTGTATTCTTGAACACCTGAAAATACATATATATAAGTTATGTAATGGTTTTTCTTAAAAAAACTTCATAACTACCCGCATATAAATACCTAATTAAACTATAATAATAAACAATCTCCTTGGAATCCCTTAAACCGGAAGAGGTAAAGGGGGTATACCTAAACATATATAAAATTATATATATATATATATGTGTGTGTGTGTGTGTATATATACTATCAAAAGGGTTATATAAGCAAAACTCAAGGATAGAAAATGCTTAAATCTTTTTAGGAAGAGAAAGAAAAAGTGATACTATTTTCTAAGCCACACACCAAGTCTTCAAAAGAGGAGAGTCATGGTGCACATACTAAATATATATATATATAAGCTTATATATATATACATATCGTATACCCGAGTATAAGAAGTGTGTGTATTGAGTTTTAAATTATAAGGAGGTGGGGGTATCCCCGATGTTTGCAGACACGAAGGAAAACCCCCTTAGAAGCCCTCTATTTTCTTAGAGTGGAAAGCATGGGAAGTATATACCTGTAAAAATAATCCGTATATATATACATATGTATTTCATGTGTATATAAGTGTAACGAGGAGCATGGGTAGGTTTTGAAAAAAAACGCATAAGCATGGAACCCTTACAGCTTTAAGGAAGAAGCTTCGCCGTAGAGGGAGGCTTGCTGGGTGGCTGGATGTGGTCCGGTGAGGTCGCGGCCACCTGGAGACACTGCAAGGTAACAGTGTGGTGTCTAGCGGTGTAGCGCTGGCACTGGTGTGGTCATGCACGAGGAGCGTGGTGCGGAACCGAAGGTGGTTCGTGTGGTGGCGAGGTGACAGCGAGGAAGGTATCGCGGTGACGCGGGTTGGCTCTAGAGGTCCCCTCTTACACAGAGGCTTCATTTTTCTTAAAGGAAAACGATCTGGGGGGGGTTAGGCCAAGCCTAAAGTGTCCTAGGGAGGTGGGTGTGCGAGGTAAACCTAAACAGTGGATAGGGTGGCGTCTCGGGAAATCCAGGTGCTGGTTCGCGGGACCCCGACGTGAGGTAGAAGATGACGAGTTTGCGGAGAAAGGAAAAAAACAACAGCTGAGCTCCAACTTAGAGAGATCGGACGGATGAGATGAATTGAGCGTTTTAAAAACATCAACGGTCGGGATTCGTCTTGGAAAAAACGGACGGGGGAGGACCGTGCGGGGTCGGGATTAACCGCAGGAGGCCTGCGTGATAAAAAAACAAGGTTTAATGCTTTTTAAAATTACTTCGCATTTTTTAAAAAAAAAACAACATTAAACTGGGATGTTATAATTTTAATTTGTATAAAATTTAATAAGCACTTTTAACCCATAAATTTCAAATCCGAGAATCCCAATTAGTTTATGTAAGGAGAAAGAAAAAAAATGATACTATTTGATATAATTTATTTTTTTCTAAAAGATAAATATTTTATACTAAACATTTATAACTACTAGGATCTTATAACCATTAAAATCTAATTTATAACATACTTCACTTATTGATTTATAAAATTATTTTTAAAAGACCCGTAGTTTTTCTCTAATTAAAAACACATTGATTTAGAGATCCAATAAGATACATTTTTTTCAATTATTACAGATACCCCGTTCGACACATTTTAAAATACTATGTTTTCCACCATATAAATATCATCATGATTTTGAAAAAAAATCAAAATAGATTCATTTTCAAGAATAATATTTTATTTTAATACTTGAAGATATAATTCTAATATTTTGTACTTATTAAAATATTGAAATACCATTATATTATAAAAGTGTTATAAAGACCAAATTTTTATAAAAAGATGCACTTTATCCATTGAAACCCAATAGTCATATTCCCTTAGAGGTCCATTATAAAAACAATGGGTATGATGTTTTACATTTTCAAAACACCGGACCCTTGGCGGATGGCTCTCCTCATACCACTGGTGCTGAGTGCGTGTGCGGTGGTTCTGGCTGTTTTATTTTTTACACTGATGGACCCTGAAGATGACGACTATCCGATTACCCATGTTGTGATTCTCAGTAGTCTTGATGTGGCCGTGTTGGGTCTTGTGCACGGTACTTTAAATTAGATGGGTCTTGTTGCAATGTAACTTTTAAATATATACCAGTTTATCGTATTCTTCATATTTTACTTCGTTTCAAATTCTTTATCAGCACACAAAGCACAAAATAAAATAAAACAAGAGCATAACATAGTTCACTTGGACCTGTTCATAAAACCTGGGGCGTCACATCTGAGAATATGGAGATGCCTCTAGTTTGGAGGGTCAGACTACCCACCTATATGCTCTATCACTAAAAAAATAATTGGTGGGATGTCATCTCTCAGGCTGATCGTCATCAGGGTATGGTCTGGATGGACTTCTAGGAAGCCTTCTATGACTAATTCTTTCTGTAAGCCATGAAAGTTAACTAAAATAGAGAGTTTATGCACCTAAAATAGGGTTTTATTTCCATGATGTAGTATTTAACTCATTTCAATGGGAATCGGTGTTTTTCTCTAAAACTGAGTAGTGATGAGTTGATGACTATGATATGGTTTTAGGATAGGCTTGCATATTCCATGTGATTGTAGGTGAATGTTTTCTCACTTACCACTATTTCATATATAGTGAACCAGGACATCATTATAGAATATAACCTGAGTTAATCTAGCAATGTGAGCCTTGGTGGTTCATCATTAAGGTATGAAGATCGTTTGTCACGTGGCATGAAAGGTCATTTTAGGTTTCTCATAGGGGAAGTATTAGTCATATGAAAGGAACTAATTTTTGTGTGGATAATCACTAGTGTGGTATCATAGGACAAAATAAGATCCAGTGTATGAGGACCTCTATTGAGTATAGAGCTTATGGTTGGATAAGTCACCTTTAGAGTTTCTACCAAATTTTTCCATCAATTTCCTAGTGAGAAATAATTTTTATTGATGTCGCATTTAGGTATAGGATTCATATATTATTGTCATTCTAGGGGATAGACTACTACTGGTTGATCAAGACAATGGGCTTTTCCTGGTTGGGGTAGTGAGACTAAAAAAATTTAGCACAAATATAGTGGACTTTCTCTAGTTATTCAAGTTGCATCTCAGGGCCGTGGATCTGTCCATGTCCCTACAGTGCTACCTACTTCCAAAGTGAATAATCTAGGGCCTTTTAAAGTTAGAGGTACTATTATAGTATCCCGTAATTTAATTTCAGCCTTATTTTATAGAGTATCTTCACACTCTTTTATATATGTGGAAATTATGGAATGTTTGGTCCTTGAAATGGAATAATTTTGTGGCATGATGGCTGTCGACACACTGTTAGGGGTTTTATCATAGTGTATACTCTAGTGCAGGGATTTCGTCCCATAGGTGGGTAGATATGACTTCCTATAGAATATTTTTTCCTCAAAATTATGGGTTTAAACATCATTCTTGGGATGTATGGTTGGTTCCATACCATGACCATGTTGATTTTTATCACCAAAGGGTGTCTTTTACATCACAAAAGGGCAGTACATTCATTCATAAGGGATAATGGTATGTCCAATAAATTCAATCTAGACATGAGTATCATGGGATCGGTAGAGTGATATCCCAGATGGATAGTCTCTTTTTGAGTGATTAGGGAATATATCGTATGGAATTTCCTCTGGTGGTTGATCAATTTTGGGATGTCTTCCCTGATAACTTCTCTAGTTTACCTCATGTGAGAGAGGTGGAGTTCACTATTTAGATTGTTCTTGGAGAAAAACCAATGTCCATTCCTCCTTATAATATGACACCTTCAGATCTCTAGGGACTTGAATATTAGTCTGAAGACAAATAAGAAAATGTTTTTAAATAAACTAGTACTTCACCATGGAGTTCACATCACCTTTTCACCATGAAGGTGGATGGTGACCTCATATTTTGAATGGATTACAATTGGTTAAACCAAATTATAGTTAAGAATTGGTATCCACTACCTCATATAGAATACATGTTCGACCATCTCTAAGGATAAGAGGTTTTCTCTATGATGGATTTGAGTTCATGCTACCATCAGTTTCATGTGAGACCATTTGACAAACCATGTACAACATTCTAGATTAGATATGACTTATATGAGTATCTGTTGATATCATTCAAACTTTTGAACATGTATGTAGTTTTCCTAGATTTAATGAATTAGGTCATCCAACCATATCCAAATTCATTTGTGGTAGTCATCATGGATGAAAACATGGTGTATTCTCATACTCGACATGACCATTCCATACACCATGATATCATGATGAATACACTTAGAGAGTGGTAGATATATACTAATATCACCAAATGACACTTTTGGATTGATATGTTTTACTTCCTAAGTCATATTATCTCAGATGAAGGAGTATCAGTTGACCTAGAGAAGGTGGGAACTATAATTACATGGGAGCATCCCACAATCATTTTTTGCATACATAGTTTATAAGGGAAACTAGTTATTTCATGTGCTTCATAGAGTAATTTTCATGACTAGAATCACCTCTTACATGATATAATAAGAAGTTTGTAATGTTATTAGGGTTTGAATCCTATGATAAATATTTTCATGAGTTGAAAGGGAGACTGATTTCAACACTGATCATGATTCATCCCGAGTCAGTGGGAATCTATACAATTTAATTTGATGCTTCATGAATCATTCTGAGGGAATTTATGATATATGGAGATCGATTTGTAGAATATGGGTCCCACCAGTTAAGACCTTAAGAGTAGAATTACCCAATGCATGACCCCAAGTGGGAAGTCATGGTTAATGATTTATGTTATAGGATAAATTATCTTTTGTGTTAGTGGATCATCATTTACATGAACCATAAAATTCTCAAATACTATTTCAAATAGTGAGATTCGAATCTCAGATAGCATAGGTTGGTAGAATATGAGTATTCATTTGAATTTGAGTTTTTTTATACATCAGAATAGGGAAATAAATTAGCATACACACTGAACTTAAGACATAAACATAGGACATCCAAGAAATTAATAGTGAGTGGTAGTTGTCCACCCTATTTTTAGAGATACACCTTGACATTCAGAAATATCATGGGTAGCCTATTTTGTAAGAATTTACAATGAAATATTCACTTCTGGAATGAGTAATGATGATAAATCTTTCTAATCCCAAAGGTTTAGTTCAAATGGAAAGTATCTTAGGTTAGGATCCACCTCCTAGTTGGGTTATTAATGAGGAAAAGATATCGCATGTCTATAGTTGTATATGGGTTCTATAAAACATGTTGGAAGAACTGATACAGGATTCACATGCCTCTATTTGGGTAGTTCACATTGGTATTACCAAGATGTACCCAGACATACTTCATCAATATTGGTGGTCGGGTATAAAGAGGAAAATTTTAGGTTTTATACAATCAGTGCTCCATCTTCTACTGTTGAAGGATTAGAACCAGGGAACTACTAGTATTTTACAAGATTTTTTCATTCATAAGTGGAAATTGGAAAAAAATCACTACGTATATTGTGATTAGTCTTTTTATCACACATTCTACATATCTAATTGACCTTATTAGTTGATGATATTTGGTGTCTTTATATTCGATATATTGTGAGCCTTCATGATATTCCCCATTCTATCATATTGAATAAATACACTCTTTTTATGTCACTGTTTGGGAAATGGATACAAAAATTAGTGGGTTCATGGGTGATTATGAGTATAGCATATAACCCTTAGATCGGTGGTTGGTGTCAGCATACAATTTAGCTATTAGTTGACATATTCTCAGCATGTGTTCTAATTTACAAGGTTCTCAGGTGAAACACTTAACTCTTATTGAGTTTTCATATAATAAATTCTTTTAGTTAACCACCAATATGGACCCTTATGAGTAATATATAGGGAAGGCCCTTCCATTCACCCATGTACTAGTTAGAGGAAGGTGTAGTAGCACTACTGGGACCTCATCTTTTTCAGGAGACTATAGAGTATTTACAATTTATTTAGTAACATATGGATATAGTTTAGTCAAGGAAGAGGTCTTATATTGATCTTATCCATTGACCTCTAGATTTAAATGTGGTACGTCAAGTCATTCTATGAGTTTCAACTTGATTGGGTCATATATGGATTTAGAAAAAGGGTATTTTATCTCCTCATCACGTTGAGCCTTTTGAGATCATTGGGAGAGTCGGACTGGTAGAATATTGGTTGGCATTACCTCACATGTATTGGGACATTCATGATGTATTCAATGAATCACAACATCTCCATTATCATTCTGACCTTTCTAATTTATTTGATCCTGTGGATATTGAGCAAGAGGAAGATGCTTCCTTTGAGGAACATATGATATGTATATTTGATCAGAGTAAGAAAGATCTCTGAGGTATGTCATTTCCTGTATTCTAAGTGCTATGGAAACATGTACATGTAGAGTTTGAGACCTGGGGGTGATATTCCAACATATGATCCCAATGGATGGAAGTTATTTTAGGCAATTCTTTGCTACCCTCATAGTGGAAACTTAGGTACAAGTTGTTTTAAAGTGGTTAGGTTGTAATGTCCCAAATTTTCTAAGAGTTACATATTCATTTAATTTTCGGTAGGGCCCCTATTGAGTATTCCATTTCATCCTAGAACTTTGTGACCAGACCTTTAGCCTAGTCAGTTTTCTTCTATGAATTAATTAGCAGGTGGTATTATGGTTGGATATTGGACAAATACATTTCTTGTATTGAATACATAACAAGAAGTGGGTTGGTCAGACCCCTTGCATGTTGTGAATTGGGTTTTCCCTGGGAGGTAAAAAACTCGAGCTTTACACAGTGCATAAAGTGTACACATCATGTAAATATAATGGCTCATTTTTTTAAAAAATTGGTAGGGTTACTTTTGAAAAAAAAACCTCCTCCTCCACCAGGTGCCTCACAAGATATCTCCCTCCACATCTAACATAGGTTCTACAACTTCTTCTTTTTCTGAACGTTTTTTTCATCCTCATCGGTCATGTTGGATCTTTCATGGTAAGCCCCTCCTTCCATCTCCTTTTATCCATCATTTATTGTAAAGACCCGTAAAATTCAAGGGAAATTTTTTCTTAATTTTCTTTAGAATTTTACAAGAGCGCGGTTTCAGACGGCACCTGATTCCGAGGCCCGGAGTGCCCGGAATTAATTTCTGAAGTTTGGCTCGGGTACGTTCAGTGAACGAACGAGCGGGAATTCCTAACTTTTGATCCGGTGCTCGGAATTGAAATCCGAGGGCACCGATGAACTCGCAGCGCCGATATTCGCTTAAGGAGACCTTTCCCGAAGTTGCGTTTACACATGGGGAGTTGTAAAAAAATAAAATTGTGAATGTTAAAATAAAAATTTAACTTCAATTTTTATTTTTATCTTCCTTAAGTTTTTTTTTATCCTTTGGGTGGAAGTTGGGTGACAACCCAACTTCCCTTGGGAGGTTAAGAGGGTGGTGGGGCCCACACGAACCCCACCCCTTCATATTCTCTAACCCTCCCCAACTCACAATTAATGTTGTAAACATAAGTTATAACTTATGTCATTAATAAGTGAGTTTAATTAATGTTTTGAAATTCAAACTCTTGAATTTCAAAGGTTTGTGTTGTGTTAATAAATTAAGTGAGCTTAATTTATTGTTTTTGGGTTAGTCCCTTTATTTCTTGAGAGGATTTGAGAGCTTTCTCTTCTTCTTCAAACCTCAACGAAGAACGCGAAGAACGCCGTTCTTCAACGAAGAACTTCTTCCACGTCATCTCTTCCGCGACGGTTTTCCGCGACGAACGCCATCGACAACGACTCTTCCTCCGACGTCGACACCGTGCGTCAACGTGCGACTATCGAGGTAGGGGTTTGTCTTATTTTAAATTATGTGTTTTCTTTCCCTCGAGCATGAAAGAAAATCCGTTGGGCATAGTTCCAAATTTTATTAAAATTTGTGAAACGTTCATTGTTGTGTATACTCGATTGACCAACTGATATCGTTATAACGGGAGGAGATCGGACCGCACGAACACGACCGATTCTCCTCCCCCTTCTAAGCTTTCGTGTTGTTTTAGCGGAGACGACGCGGTGTCGTCGCACCGTGCAGGAACAAAAGGATAAAGGCCGGTTTGGGTCACGGTGAAGAACCGCGACGTTATAATGCCACGCCTTTGAGAACGGATGAGACCGCGGCCGGAGTCGGGCCATGGCGGTGGGGCGCGACGTCGTTACGCTACGAAAATATTACAAGGACCGAACAAGAAGGGCGGCCGGAAAACCGGCCACCGGCGGAAAAAGAAGAACCGCGGCTGGACGGCCACGGCAAGACACCAAGAGGCGGCCGGCCACGCCGGCCGCCGGAGATCAGAACAGCCGCAGCCCTATGGCCGCGGCGGAGGAGCAAGGGGCGGCCGGCCTCGCCGGCCGCCGGGAATCAGGAAGGGCCGCGGCCCTATGGCCGCGGCGGAGCAGTCATGGGCGCCGGCCTTGCCGGCGCCGGAGATCGGGTGGGCCGCGGCCCTACGGCCGCGGCGGAATAACCAGGGGCGGCCGGCCTCGCCGGCCGCCGGAGACCGAGGAGGAGCCGCGGCTACGGCCGCGGCGGAGAAGAGAAGGCGGCCGGCCGCGCCGGCCGCCGCTTGGACAGGAGGCGGGACCCGCGGGTGGGTCCCGCGTGTGTAAAGAAACGGCCGGCCAAAGGGCCGGCCGAGATCCGGAAAAAGGGGGGGTTACACCCCCCGCATGCGACACATGCGCGGCGCGTTGATCGCGCCGCCGCCGCTGGCCGGACCGCGCCGCCGCTGGCCGGCCGCGCCGCCACCGGCCGGGCCGGGTCCAGCGGACCGGGTCGGTCCGACCCGGTTCTGTCGGACCCGGGTCGGGTCGACCCGGGTCGGGCCGACCTGAGGGGGGGTCGGGCCGGGTCGGTCCGGACCCGGACCCCCCGTTTCGGACCAGTTTCGGTCTCTTGGCCTTATCTTGAGCCTCGGACCTCCGAACGACGAACCGTCTGCGGCAACGCGATCCTTGGATCGAGACGGTCGTTTCGGTATATCGCACTCAAGGTTTCGGACTACTTTGAGTTCGGCCGGGTTGGTTCGTTCACGAAACCAACCGGGCCTTCGGAGCGGAAACGCTCATATCTTGAGCCACGAACGTCCGATTGACGCGCCGTCAGTCGCGTTGTGTTCCTCTTAGTGAATCGGATCTTTTGGCATACTCCGCCCGAGGTTTGGACGCAGGTGGAGTACGGTCGGGTTGGTTTTCCCTTAAAAACCAACCGGGCCCCGGAGACGAAAATGCCAATAACTCACAGACCGGGCGTCCGATTGACGCGCCGTCTGTTTCGTTGACTTCCTCTTGATGAGACGGAACTTTTGACATACTCCGCCCGAGTTTTGGATGCAGTCGGAGTATGGCCGGGTTGGATTGTACCCGAAATCCAACCGGGCCCCTGGAACGGAATAGCTGATATCTTTCAGACAGGACGTCCGCTTGACGAGCCGTCAGCGGCGTTGGTGGTTACGTTGAGTAACGGTCCCTTTGAGTATACCCTATGGGAGTTCGGGGTGCAGTTGAGATACGGCCGGGATTGGTTTCGCTCACGAAACCAACCGGGCCCCTGGGACGAAAAGGCTAATAACTCACAGACCGGGCGTCCGATCGACGCGCCGTCTGTTGCGTTGAGACCCCTGTGACGAGACGGACCTTTGAGACACTTCTTCGCGGGACCTTGTCATACTTGGAGTATCGACCAGTAGCTCGTGGAGCGGACCCGTGGTACTTGACAGTGGTGGTGCGCTTGGATGCAGCAGCAGATCCTTGGCGGTGGAGCGCTTGGTTGTAGTGGCGGACCCGCGTTACTCTACGGAGTGTGTGCGCTTGGTTGTAGCGACAGACCCACGACGGTGGAGTCGAGCGTGCAGAGTACGGAGACCGTGTAGCCGGCTGAGACCTGACGACTGCTTGACCGACTCGACTTGGAGTGAGTCGACTAGCCCAGTGGACGGAGCGCCCGGTACTTGGCGGCAGACCCACGGCGGACGGAGCGCCTGGTAGTTGGCAGCAGACCCGCGGTACTCGACAGGAGGAGTACCTCAGTAGGCTATCTGGGTAGCGCCCGGTATTTGGCAGCAGACCCTCAGCGGACGGAGCGCCTGGTAGTTGGCAGCAGACCCGCAGTACTCGACAGGAGGAGTACTTCAGCAGTCCTAGGTTAGTGAGCGGCAGCCTCGGAGTCGTGACAGGACCACTGTACACTCTAGAGACGGAGCTCTTCAGCAGTTACGGTTTCGATAATGAAAATCCTGGTTTGAGCTGAGACTTTTGACCTCGTGTTTACCTCATGATTGAGATGGGTCACTTGCTAACTTTGGTATATGTATGGGCATATACCCGGGTAGTGGTTATCCGTTGATTTCACAATTCTTGTGTTTCCTCATGATTGAGATGGGTTACTCGATAACTTAGGTATATGTATGGGCATATACCTAAGTAGAAGTTATCTGTTGAGATCTTCTTTGTGGTTATCCTTGTTGGTTTAGTGAGACCTTGAGGGTCTCGGGGTCCTTACTGAGTATCGTTATACTCACCCCTGCACGGGCTATGCCCGCACCTCGTTGTGTTGGTTGCAGACGACGGACAGTGCTGACAGAAGCCGAATGTTCGAGGACTAGACAGTACCTGGAGGTGGACTACACGACGAGGCGGTACCCGGAGGCAGACCACTGGGCAGGACATACCCGGAGCAGACGGTGGGACCCGAGGAGCAGAGGAGCTATCTGTACCCACCCTTCAGGTGGGATTTCCAGTGGACATCTCAGCGTAGCAAATTTACTTTTCAGTCGCTGTTTTCCCTTTCGAGTTGTACTTTACAGTTGGGCTTGTATTTCCGGCCCTTTTTACTTTTCAGTTCTTCTTTTGTACTTAGTGTTTTTACTTCCGCTTGTACTCTGTGGTGCTTGTTTTCTTTTATAAAGGCAATGCCTTCCCAGTTAACGGGATTTTACGCCTTTGGTGCTAGTCGCCAGCCCCTGGCCTATGGAAGGCGGGCTTGGGGTAGTCACGGCACGGGTCCCGAGGACGGGTCGTGACAAATTGGTATCAGAGGAGTTCGGTTCTACCACAGAACTTATAACTCTGATGTCTCTTCTGTGAAGCAATAGTGTTGAGAGTACCGAGTGTGGTTTTCAGTTCAGGGAGTCCAGTGTTGGTGCGGGCGGCCGACGTATCCATACACCAGGACCCTGACAACTGATTTCCGACTTTGTGCACGAAAACACTGATTGCGTGTGTGTTTTCAAAGGTTTTTCCCCTTAAAACAGCTCAAACCAGGTCAGCTCACCAGGTATAATCGTTTGATCGTGTTACGTTGTTTCTTTCATGATGGCCCACCGAGCAGCGAGACTCCAGTGCAGGGCCCTTTTTCAGTGTTGGCACCTTCGGGTGGTGTACCAGCAGCACCACCACCCGTTAGGCAGCAGATGCCACTAGCTGACGGTGCAC
Organism: Viscum album; assembly: GCA_963277665.1. Classification (NCBI taxonomy): domain Eukaryota; kingdom Viridiplantae; phylum Streptophyta; class Magnoliopsida; order Santalales; family Viscaceae; genus Viscum; species Viscum album. The sequence goes on from OY728147.1 coordinate 761,704,657, forward strand.
GCTAGCAGAGCGCGATGCACGAGTTCCAGCAGTAGAGGCCTCTGAGGATACGAGGCGAGACAGATTTCCCAGGCAGCAGTGGACTGGATGGAGACGAATGCTAGAGTTCTACGCCTAGCTTGGATACTAGTAGAGCGGATGATGATCTTAACTCCTGGTGTTTCCAGTGAGTGACCATGAGGTTGGTCCTTATAGTAATGAGGCTTCGGTACGCGAACCGATACCTGGGATAGTACCTACGGGTAGAGCGCCAGCTATGTCACTACCAGTTGGTCAGCAGACACTACCGGCGGTACCGGTAGCAGAGACTCACAGGCTTAGTGCCTTACATATGTTTTAGCATCAGATATCCCTCAAGTTTCAAAGTGAGCCTGACTCATAGGCGGCTGAGGACTGGCTTGAGGAGGTGGTTGTGAGTTTTCTGGAGCTAATACAGCTTCGACAGTACGACATGTCGGAAGCAGAGCACTCAACGTGGCTTACCAATCAATCTTGGTACTCGTTGGTTACGTTGTGATCAGTTATTTAGACTCGAACTTCTGAGCGAAGTGTGTCTAAAGGACATCCGAACCATTACTTTCCCTCTATGCATTCCTACCTATGTTAGGATGCTAGAGAGAACCTTTGTGGTTGTGAACGTTAGCAGTGAAAGGCAGGAAACTAGCGCCAGTCTCAGAGACTCGGGCGTGTAAAATGTTTCAGGAGGAGGAAGTGCTAAGGACAGATGAATCTGCAGGGTAGCAGACGTGGAAGCAGAGCTTGGAGAGCAGCATGTAGTGGTGTACATTTAGACATGTTACGACCACCCGACTTAGTAGTCCCCGCCAGGCTCAGGGAGCAGGAGGGCTGGGGATGAGAGTAGCTGCATTGCGGTCAAGGAGTGTGACCCAGGAGCTCTAAGAATGATTCGGGGTACGAATTATGTCTACTACGAGCTGCCATATCTATAGGCATAGGAACCAATCATTCTACCCTTCCACGAATCATGTCCCAGACCTAGAGGTTCCGGGTAAGCCGTAGACTTGACCCTCACGTCTGGAGATACCTTTGGGAGGAGACTCGATAATCACACTTACGCCGACGGTGTGATTTGACCTCGAGGCGAGAGTTTCGGTTGGAATCTCTTGGTGGCAGCGTAGAGGCCTTACGACGTTAATCTGGGTATGGTTTTGATTCACAAATCATACCCCGATTGACTGTTTTAGGCAAACGTCGGAATGGGTTTTCCTTGGTCGGCGAAAAGGAAACCCTGGGCAGCACATGTTTAACTCAGACATAAGAGGGTGTGACCGATCACTCTTGAGTTGGTCAAACCTACCCCTGTGGCAGCAGGAGTTTTGAGTTTCAGTTCTAACCTAAAAAGGGAAACCTCTTGAGTTCGAGGGTGACGAACACGTTCTTATACGGTCTCACCCCGATGAGGTTTCGGAGATGTGGCCGAGGCGGCATGTTATCTCCGAAGTTCGATGGACCCTTTTGATCTTCAGCAGGGTAGGCGAGGAGGTTTACCGCTTGACCCTATCACCTCAGTCGCATCGGGTAGCACGAGATCTTCAGGTGAGCATATGGGAGCGTAAAGCTCAGTTGCGTGCTCAATACTACTTTGTTTCCCTTAAGTGTGAGTTGAAGCTTTACGGGGACGTAAAGCCCTGAGGTGGGAGTAATGTAAAGACCCGTAAAATTCAAGGGAAATTTTTTCTTAATTTTCTTTAGAATTTTACAAGAGCGCGGTTTCAGACGGCACCTGATTCCGAGGCCCGGAGTGCCCGGAATTAATTTCTGAAGTTTGGCTCGGGTACGTTCAGTGAACGAACGAGCGGGAATTCCTAACTTTTGATCCGGTGCTCGGAATTGAAATCCGAGGGCACCGATGAACTCGCAGCGCCGATATTCGCTTAAGGAGACCTTTCCCGAAGTTGCGTTTACACATGGGGAGTTGTAAAAAAATAAAATTGTGAATGTTAAAATAAAAATTTAACTTCAATTTTTATTTTTATCTTCCTTAAGTTTTTTTTTATCCTTTGGGTGGAAGTTGGGTGACAACCCAACTTCCCTTGGGAGGTTAAGAGGGTGGTGGGGCCCACACGAACCCCACCCCTTCATATTCTCTAACCCTCCCCAACTCACAATTAATGTTGTAAACATAAGTTATAACTTATGTCATTAATAAGTGAGTTTAATTAATGTTTTGAAATTCAAACTCTTGAATTTCAAAGGTTTGTGTTGTGTTAATAAATTAAGTGAGCTTAATTTATTGTTTTTGGGTTAGTCCCTTTATTTCTTGAGAGGATTTGAGAGCTTTCTCTTCTTCTTCAAACCTCAACGAAGAACGCGAAGAACGCCGTTCTTCAACGAAGAACTTCTTCCACGTCATCTCTTCCGCGACGGTTTTCCGCGACGAACGCCATCGACAACGACTCTTCCTCCGACGTCGACACCGTGCGTCAACGTGCGACTATCGAGGTAGGGGTTTGTCTTATTTTAAATTATGTGTTTTCTTTCCCTCGAGCATGAAAGAAAATCCGTTGGGCATAGTTCCAAATTTTATTAAAATTTGTGAAACGTTCATTGTTGTGTATACTCGATTGACCAACTGATATCGTTATAACGGGAGGAGATCGGACCGCACGAACACGACCGATTCTCCTCCCCCTTCTAAGCTTTCGTGTTGTTTTAGCGGAGACGACGCGGTGTCGTCGCACCGTGCAGGAACAAAAGGATAAAGGCCGGTTTGGGTCACGGTGAAGAACCGCGACGTTATAATGCCACGCCTTTGAGAACGGATGAGACCGCGGCCGGAGTCGGGCCATGGCGGTGGGGCGCGACGTCGTTACGCTACGAAAATATTACAAGGACCGAACAAGAAGGGCGGCCGGAAAACCGGCCACCGGCGGAAAAAGAAGAACCGCGGCTGGACGGCCACGGCAAGACACCAAGAGGCGGCCGGCCACGCCGGCCGCCGGAGATCAGAACAGCCGCAGCCCTATGGCCGCGGCGGAGGAGCAAGGGGCGGCCGGCCTCGCCGGCCGCCGGGAATCAGGAAGGGCCGCGGCCCTATGGCCGCGGCGGAGCAGTCATGGGCGCCGGCCTTGCCGGCGCCGGAGATCGGGTGGGCCGCGGCCCTACGGCCGCGGCGGAATAACCAGGGGCGGCCGGCCTCGCCGGCCGCCGGAGACCGAGGAGGAGCCGCGGCTACGGCCGCGGCGGAGAAGAGAAGGCGGCCGGCCGCGCCGGCCGCCGCTTGGACAGGAGGCGGGACCCGCGGGTGGGTCCCGCGTGTGTAAAGAAACGGCCGGCCAAAGGGCCGGCCGAGATCCGGAAAAAGGGGGGGTTACACCCCCCGCATGCGACACATGCGCGGCGCGTTGATCGCGCCGCCGCCGCTGGCCGGACCGCGCCGCCGCTGGCCGGCCGCGCCGCCACCGGCCGGGCCGGGTCCAGCGGACCGGGTCGGTCCGACCCGGTTCTGTCGGACCCGGGTCGGGTCGACCCGGGTCGGGCCGACCTGAGGGGGGGTCGGGCCGGGTCGGTCCGGACCCGGACCCCCCGTTTCGGACCAGTTTCGGTCTCTTGGCCTTATCTTGAGCCTCGGACCTCCGAACGACGAACCGTCTGCGGCAACGCGATCCTTGGATCGAGACGGTCGTTTCGGTATATCGCACTCAAGGTTTCGGACTACTTTGAGTTCGGCCGGGTTGGTTCGTTCACGAAACCAACCGGGCCTTCGGAGCGGAAACGCTCATATCTTGAGCCACGAACGTCCGATTGACGCGCCGTCAGTCGCGTTGTGTTCCTCTTAGTGAATCGGATCTTTTGGCATACTCCGCCCGAGGTTTGGACGCAGGTGGAGTACGGTCGGGTTGGTTTTCCCTTAAAAACCAACCGGGCCCCGGAGACGAAAATGCCAATAACTCACAGACCGGGCGTCCGATTGACGCGCCGTCTGTTTCGTTGACTTCCTCTTGATGAGACGGAACTTTTGACATACTCCGCCCGAGTTTTGGATGCAGTCGGAGTATGGCCGGGTTGGATTGTACCCGAAATCCAACCGGGCCCCTGGAACGGAATAGCTGATATCTTTCAGACAGGACGTCCGCTTGACGAGCCGTCAGCGGCGTTGGTGGTTACGTTGAGTAACGGTCCCTTTGAGTATACCCTATGGGAGTTCGGGGTGCAGTTGAGATACGGCCGGGATTGGTTTCGCTCACGAAACCAACCGGGCCCCTGGGACGAAAAGGCTAATAACTCACAGACCGGGCGTCCGATCGACGCGCCGTCTGTTGCGTTGAGACCCCTGTGACGAGACGGACCTTTGAGACACTTCTTCGCGGGACCTTGTCATACTTGGAGTATCGACCAGTAGCTCGTGGAGCGGACCCGTGGTACTTGACAGTGGTGGTGCGCTTGGATGCAGCAGCAGATCCTTGGCGGTGGAGCGCTTGGTTGTAGTGGCGGACCCGCGTTACTCTACGGAGTGTGTGCGCTTGGTTGTAGCGACAGACCCACGACGGTGGAGTCGAGCGTGCAGAGTACGGAGACCGTGTAGCCGGCTGAGACCTGACGACTGCTTGACCGACTCGACTTGGAGTGAGTCGACTAGCCCAGTGGACGGAGCGCCCGGTACTTGGCGGCAGACCCACGGCGGACGGAGCGCCTGGTAGTTGGCAGCAGACCCGCGGTACTCGACAGGAGGAGTACCTCAGTAGGCTATCTGGGTAGCGCCCGGTATTTGGCAGCAGACCCTCAGCGGACGGAGCGCCTGGTAGTTGGCAGCAGACCCGCAGTACTCGACAGGAGGAGTACTTCAGCAGTCCTAGGTTAGTGAGCGGCAGCCTCGGAGTCGTGACAGGACCACTGTACACTCTAGAGACGGAGCTCTTCAGCAGTTACGGTTTCGATAATGAAAATCCTGGTTTGAGCTGAGACTTTTGACCTCGTGTTTACCTCATGATTGAGATGGGTCACTTGCTAACTTTGGTATATGTATGGGCATATACCCGGGTAGTGGTTATCCGTTGATTTCACAATTCTTGTGTTTCCTCATGATTGAGATGGGTTACTCGATAACTTAGGTATATGTATGGGCATATACCTAAGTAGAAGTTATCTGTTGAGATCTTCTTTGTGGTTATCCTTGTTGGTTTAGTGAGACCTTGAGGGTCTCGGGGTCCTTACTGAGTATCGTTATACTCACCCCTGCACGGGCTATGCCCGCACCTCGTTGTGTTGGTTGCAGACGACGGACAGTGCTGACAGAAGCCGAATGTTCGAGGACTAGACAGTACCTGGAGGTGGACTACACGACGAGGCGGTACCCGGAGGCAGACCACTGGGCAGGACATACCCGGAGCAGACGGTGGGACCCGAGGAGCAGAGGAGCTATCTGTACCCACCCTTCAGGTGGGATTTCCAGTGGACATCTCAGCGTAGCAAATTTACTTTTCAGTCGCTGTTTTCCCTTTCGAGTTGTACTTTACAGTTGGGCTTGTATTTCCGGCCCTTTTTACTTTTCAGTTCTTCTTTTGTACTTAGTGTTTTTACTTCCGCTTGTACTCTGTGGTGCTTGTTTTCTTTTATAAAGGCAATGCCTTCCCAGTTAACGGGATTTTACGCCTTTGGTGCTAGTCGCCAGCCCCTGGCCTATGGAAGGCGGGCTTGGGGTAGTCACGGCACGGGTCCCGAGGACGGGTCGTGACATTTATATCATCGTCTATTATGCTATATTGGTGTGATATCATATACCATTTTCCAGGTTTTTCCACTTATTATATTCTTCCCTATTCTACATAAATTTAAGGGTGAATAATGGAATGGAGAGTACTATAGGTAAATGTTAGGTGATATAGACTATTTCCCTTAATGCACCATGGTATTTTTTTATGAATCATTGTTCCACGCACCAAAATTATCTGAAAATACCTCTACAATTTATAATAAATTAAATTAAATTGTTTTCCCATGACAAATGGTTCCTTAAATACCCAGGAATCATTGTCATGGGATAATTACATCGACATGATACACCCAAATTGGTGTGCCACTTCTTAAATGCATGAGAGCCTTATTTGATGAATATAATTCCTTATTAAATGGAATGAGTTATTGAGATCTTACCATTACTATTATTTTAAGATGGGGGTGATATATGGGTCTCAAATTCTGGACACCTTGGACGGGCTCATTGTGCTTTATAATTATAAATTTTAATAAATATAAATGCATCAGGATATATACATGGATCCTTTATAGGATTCCTTAAATGGGATCACCAAGAGGATCGCTTACCTACCAAGAGTGATATTTGGGATTCCTTATACAGATCACCTTGGACAGACTCTCACATTGATAGGTATTTTATAGTTCTCTAGGAGTGATATTCAGGATTACTTTTTATGGATCACTTTGAATGGGCTTAGTATGTCATTTATTTAATTCTAAGGATTAATTTATATAAAAAACTAATAATGAAAAACTGTCATCTCAGGGACGTGTCCACCATGACAAATTACATGCTTGGGTTCAGTCTATTCTTGATACTTGTTTTATGATAACCCATTTACACACCCATATCATATTTTTATAGGATGGACTTGGTTCAGAGATATATGGCTCAGAATGAAGATGGTTGTGTCGATCGAGTATCCCATGAGAAACATGATCTGATGTGTTTATTTATTTTTTACATTACATTTCTTTTTCACCAGCACAGTACTAATTTTATATGTAGAAACTAGATAGTTATATATACTGCTTGTAGTGGAATACTAAGTATATCTCACACCATGCTCAGGATGTCTATGGTATTGGAATAGACTTTAAATATTTAGGTATATACAATGTAAAGCACCCAACTTCTAGTGCTTGATCTTTGGTACTAGTATGGATTATAAGAACAGGGGATTGTACATATTCTTATGATGCTAATAGGGGAAGATTTTGCTCTTTTTGTCTTTTGTTTAGAATGATGTATATGCATGTTTCCCTATAACCCATGTACTTATGTTTTTTATCGCATCATGAAATGATAAAAATATTTGTATCAAATATTGATTTAGATTCCACCTCTTTGTTTAACTCTATGGATTATCTTCCAGTGTTGGTTATTTATTATAATTATGATGTTGATTATATATTAATATTTCCACTTCTTACCATTATTATTTACCATTGTGGTACACTCTGAGCACAAGGGAATAGTCTCCCCATGGATACACCCTATGGCACCGTTTCTATTTGGAATCCCCTGGCATTCAGGGAGGCGTGCTTGAGGTCATGTGGCCAACTTCCACAGGTAACTACTTAGCGGCTTCCTAGTTTGGATTCTACAGTATATATACTCTACATTAATGTATATTATGATATGAATCATGATTATTATGGGATATAAATATCTATTGATATTTATTTTTTTCTGGGGGATTATTATTCAAAAGATATCAAAGTGGTAAAGGATTATATTACAATCTCATGGTTTATCAGGATTTTTTATGATTACGCTTACAATGATGAGATTCTATGATCCAACTCTCAAGAAACTAATGAATTTTCTTCTGTAGTTATTTCTTAAAATTTCATGTTTTCCATTCACTTACCTCTATTTATGTACTCAATGATCCAAAATAATATTTTTATGTAAAACTACATTTATCTCTATATCTTCTCAAAACCCTTTTTCTTTAATATCCATGTTTTCTAAAAAAAATTAAAGAATGTTTTACTATTACCCAATAATTTTTTTTAGAAATTTATACACTTTTTTACTCTTAAAAAAATGAAAAGAAATATTCTTATTATTTTCTGAATGAGGTTGTTTTATCTTATAGAACATGTGAAATGAATATTTGTTTTATCATGTATGGAATGAATAGAATTTTATACAATCAAAACCATTCAATTATTTGAAGATAACATGAAAAAATTTCAATTTTATTTTAAATGAAAATTTGTTCCTTAATGTTTGGGAAATTTTAAATATTAAATAACTGATATCAAATGAAAATGATATTTTACAGGAGAATTCATTAGTTATCTTTTATTAAATTTCTATTCATCAATGGAAACAAACTTTGATGTTTCTTATATTTTACTAGGGATATGATAAAATTTTACCATCCCTATTATTTATTTGGAAGGATTATGTATATTTTTAAGGCTTTAATAAAAATATGATTATGAAACCCATTTCCTTTTCCATTATGAAATGGAAAATATGTATTAATGCCTAATCCATTTTTATGTGATGGTTTCGATTGTTAACCCTGAAATATGAAATAATTTCTATACATAAAATGGTTCCACACTTATATGAGATGAATATATTATCATTATTTATTTATGATTATTTCTCAATCTTATGTTTCATGTCATTTGAAATGGTGTCATTTTAAGGAATGTCTCGTGTTTATGGTTCATGATTGATTAGGTATGAACATTGTAAGTATTATTCATAATATCATACCCGTATTCTTATCATACAATTTAATATGATCATGAGTTGATAGATGTGATTATTACCATTACAAAGCATCTAATCTTACCTTTTCTTCTGTTACTTTTCCCTAGGTTATAAAGAAAGTTTTATGTACGGAATGTCTATTATGTGTACTAAGTAGGAAGATATATCAGCGAGATGTTGAATATCATTCATAAAATAAGAAGATTGTGTATCCAATTCCCAAATAAACTAAACTTTTATGGTCCTTAGGATGTGTTTGGGAAATATATTGGATATTTATTTGTTTATATGTAATCTCTATGAATGAAAATCCTAGGTCGCTATAGTTTAATCCTATTTAAATATAATACCTCTAATTAAAAAAATGTGATATTGGCCATCACTATTATCAGTTTTGAAATTTTATCACAAGGTAAGTGATTATAATCTATATAATAATAAAGATTTCATAATAAAAATTCAATGGGGTCATCAAAATCAATCAAATGTATCTGAATGGCTCTATTAAAGACTATATTTTCATTCAAAACATTTATAAAAAAAATGTATATTGAATGAATTTTGATGGGTCCTTCTAGGTCCACCTCTACTTATTTTAAGAAGTGATTTTTCTATTAATCTTAACCTATTAATATTTGAATCCCTAGGCCTTTTTCAAACATGTCGAAACCATCTAAATCTAGCCTTAGTCATCTCATTTTCATTCAAATCAACTCCAATTTTCTCTCAAACACATTTATTTTTTATCTTGTCCATGATGGTGTGCCCACATATCAAACATAACATTTTATTTTTTTCACCCTTGTTTTTTGCTCAAGGTGTCCCATTAAAGGCCAATATCCACTACAATATTTAATGATTTATCTCATAACAACCCTATATATTTTAAACATCAATTTAAAATGATTTTTTTACTCACAAATCCCCCAAGATGAATTTCACAATTTAATCCATCTAGTTTGAATCCCATGAAATACATATGTATTTATATCTCGATCAAATTATATAGATTAGACTAAATAATAAAAATGATATACTTTTGAAATAATTTGGGGACCCAATATCAATTTTAAAACAATACTATACAATAATATTCAAAAACCACACACCATATATTTTTTTATCCAAATTATGATGTAAACCTTTTCATTTTAATGCCCCTCTACATAAATCTATGTTTAAATTTATAGTCCATTTAGATTATAGAATAAGTATTATATCATTCCTAAATATCATAAATTTAATAATCTCAACATGAATATGATATATAGTATAATCTACTACCAAAGAAAAAATGTATTATCTTAAAGAAAAAACTTGATGTATTCTGATCAAGCTACAGAATTCTATAGAATCGCCAACTAGAGTTCCAACTCAATTAAAATTTCTTTCATACATTCCTTGGATGATTTTGATATAGGCCACCTATACCACTTTTCTTTCAAGATCTTTCCATAAAACCTTTTTAGGGATAATATCCTATATTTGTTTCCAAATCAATGAAAAGCATATAAAAACCATTGGATTTTTTCAATAATGTTTCATTAGATCTCAAATGAATTAATTTTATGCTATGGTTTAACGTTAATTTTTAAAACCAAATTGATTATCAAAAACATCGGTTTCCCATTGAATTCCTTCTTCAATCACTTTATGAATGTTTCATGATATTAATCAAAAGCTTAATCCCTCTATAATTAATATAATCTAAAAGGTCTCTTTTAAATTTATATATGGGTAGAAAATAAATCATCCTCTATTCATAAAACATTTTTTTAGACTTTATAGTCTCGTTATTTAACATAGTGAGCCTATCAATACCCAACTCTCCTATACACTTCCACATTTCAATGCAGATGTTATCTAGTTCAATTAGTTTACCATTTTTCATCAATCTTAAAGCATCATTAATCATAAAGGACATAATTTTAAATAATAGTTATAATTGAGTGCCTCTGTAGCAGTATTGCAACAGGGCACTGCAGCAGCGGCGACTGTAGCAGTGGTGGTACTGTAGCGGTGGATGCACTGTAGCAGAACTGTTGCGGCGGTTGCACTGTAGCAGAAACTGTAACAGCACGAGTATTGTAGCAGTAATGTTCACCGAAGGGTCCTTTGGGCCAAAAAATGGGCTTTCAAGCTTTGTATTCAAGCCACTTGGACTTGGGACTTCGGACTATGTAATGGGTCTTTCTCTACCCAGACTAAAAAAGATCTTTGCTTTATATTATAAATTAAGACTTCGACCCCAAACTATGTAATAAATGGTGATAGCACATTTCAATCTAGACTTCCCCTCTGATGTCCCAAGGCAATGACACTATCAATTCCTCCGAGAAAGCCCTATCTTTCGCGGAAGTGCTTGTTGGTTCAACAGTTGTTGTTGCCAACCAGTCACCAGTAATGAAACGATCGGAGGATGGAGCAATCGCATTGTATGCGGACCCAGATGCACTACGACAATGAATGGATCTCTGTAGGTATTCGATTCTTGGTCTCATCTCATATGATAAGGGCATGCAGCCCTGGTCCTATGCAGATCTGAAAATTTGAATATCGCACTGTTGGAACATATCGAAGTGGAGACTCGTAACGATTGGGAAGGGATACTTCCACATCATTATGGAGAAACAAGAGGATGTTGATGCAGCATGGCGCGTTGGAAATCTAAATCTCAAACCAGGTTTCTTTCGGCTCTCTGACTGGGATGCCAACTTTAATCCATTTGTACAGAAACACTCTATTGCGCAGGTGTGGACCAGACTACATGGGCTTCCATGGGTGTATTGGCATCCCAAAATCCTTAACGACATAGCATCTGGAATCGAATCCCCCTGAAAATAGACCAGAGTACTCTGAATGGAGATCTTGTCCTTTATGCCAGAGTGCTAATTGAAATTCACATGGAATATCCTCCTCCTAGTAAGATCTCCTTTGCTGAAAATGATCACCTTATGTAGATAAATTTTGAATTTGAGAACCTCCCTCATTTTTGTGATCACTGTAAGATGGTAGGACATACCTTTCACAACTCTAGGGTCCTTAAAAAGTTGGTAAATCCATCACCTAGTTCTAGCTCTTGGAAAGAAGTTTTGAGAACTAAGAAAAGTAACCAGGGAATATACAAGCAGAAGGAACCTGCTGGCAATTTGGCAGGCAGGGAAAACATCACGGTGCCCACCACATCATTGTGGGCATCTCTTGTTAAAGGGGAAGAGAACCAACATAAATTTCCCTCATCTAATTACTGGGATGATGAAGGCCGGCTCCCCGAACTCTCTTCAGAAATCATTCTTACTGCTCTCTCCCACTAGCTTCAAGACTCTATTACTAACTCTATATTCTACAATATCAACATGGACATAATCCTAGATGACCCTTTGGACAGAGCTGCATCCATCCATATCGAACCAGACACGAAGGAACGTCCAGGTGAGGTTGCAGCTAAGATGCCCAACACTGAATTCACTATATAGCACACAATGCAGGAACATGTTAATGCTACACAATAGATTCAACCCCCAGATAATATGAATTAGAGAAATAGGAGACTTGTCACACACAACATTGACACCCCCGTTCAGACTCCAGTTAAAGAGAGTACCCAGGGAGCAAAACAAGTCCTTCTTATTGCTACAGCCAAGGAAACCTAAATTCCCAGCAAATCAGAATCAACCAGGTAGTCTAAATGGCTAGACAAGAGTAAGGGAGGAGCAACCCCCAACCGACGCCCAAATGAGGATCCTTTTTTGGAACTTCCATGGAATATCCATCCTTGGAACAGAAGATTCCCTTAGGCTGCTTGCAGGTAAATACAAACCTGAAATTATTGGTATATCTAAACCCAAGGTGATATCATCATATCAACCCACATTCTTTAACAATAGAGGATACTTGAGACTGGGTACTACCAGGGGTGCATCAACCCTGGAAAGAATTTGGCTCTTGGTTCATTGCAGTGTGGAAAAACCTGCTATTCTTCGTGAAGATGTACAAATTGTCGCATGCAGTTTTGAAGTCTCTAGGCAGATATTGCAATACTCAATCATTTATTCTCTCAACAATTATGTGGATAGGTGGATAATTTGGTTAAAAATCAAGGACCTTTCCAACAAAATCATGGATTCCTAGGCCATTATGGGTGACTTCAATGAAATTCTTCATGCTGATGAAAATATGGGAACGACCTTCAGCTCTATCTCCACCAGAGACATCAGGAACTGTGTTGAAGAAGCATGTATGGCTGATGTAAATCCTGTTAGAGATAAATTTACTTTGTATAGAAGGCACCTTAATGGCATGAGGGTGAGAAAGCTTGATAGGGTGTTTGTCAATGAAGCGTTGCTTACAAATTGGAGGGTTATTTCATGTGTCACCTTGGCACGACACAATTCTGACCACCACCCAATTCTGTTAAGAATTACTGAATCTGACAGAAAACTGCCGCTTCCCTTCATATTCAACAATGCCTGGGCTTCCCTCCTGGAATGTGCAAATCTTGTTCAGCAGGCTTGGTCTTTTTATGGAGGCAGTACTGATCCTCTAATTTGTCTTTCGAAGCTCAAATCACTCAAGAACAAATTAGTGGACTGGAGTAGGGTAAAATTCATATCACTTGACACTGAAATCTATGCCATTGAGTGTGCCCTCCATGAACTTCAGGCGGAACTAACCAGAAATAACTTCTCTGGGTCCCCTGTACATGAAACAGATTTGGCTACACAGTTTCAGCACCTCATCATCCTTAAAGAAAACATTAATAGAGATCTGTTCAAGATAAAGTGTCCTGCGGAGGGGGATAGAAAGACAAAGTTTTTCAACGCCTTTCAAAGGTCCTGGAGGGTCAACAAACCTCTCTAATTACTCAACGATGGGGACAATATCCTTAAGGGAAGGCAGGATCTTTCAAATCATGATGTTTCTTTCTACATGAATCCTTTCAATGGGCCCCCAAAACATGCAACTCTCAAGGAAAGTGTTATTCCTAAGCTTATTACTGAAGAGGAAAACTCCTTACTTACAAGCTCACCTCTAGAAATGGAAATAAGAGAGGCAGGTTTTGGTCTTAGAAAAGAGAGCTCTCCAGGACCGGTTGGCTTCACCAATCGTTTTTTTCAAACCTTATGGGGCATCATACAAGATGACGTTTGAAATTTTTTTATGTATTTTTTCAAAGGGGAATGCCTTACTCAAGGATGAAATGCCCAATTCATCTCTCTCGTACCAAAAGTGGAGAATGCTAGTGACATTATCAAATTCAGACCAGTGGCACTACTCCACATGGTCCTCAAAATCATAACAAAACTTCTTGCAACCAGGCTTGCCCGTGTCTTAGACAAAATAATCTCATGGAATCAATTTGGTTTTGTTAAGGGAAGAAGCATACAGGGTTTCCTGGCAATGGCCTAGTAATGATTCAATATACTTAGAAAATCCACCCGAGGAGGAAACATCGCCCTCAAATTGGACATCGGGAAGGACTTTGATACTATGGACTGGAACTTTAATAGGACGGTGCTCCACCAGTTTGGCTTTAATGCTCAGTTTGGTAAATGGATCACAACTCTTCTTGGTTCTTCCAACATTTCCATCTTGATTAATGGGTCTCGGAGGGGTATTTTAAATGTTCTATAGGGGTTACGCAGGGACATTCCCTCTCAGCCATTTATTTTTTCCATTGTTGAGGATCATCTAAGTAGACTTCTTTTCCACATGGTTGACACAGGGGATTTAACACTCATGAGAGCAGCTAGAGGTATGTTGGCCCCTTCTCATCTCTTTTTTGCTGACGATAATATTATTTTCATTCAGGAAGGGTGATGGAACATCAACAATATCAATAATTCTCTTTTTCACTATGAAAGTGTTTCAGGTCTGGAAACTGGAGAAAATCCTTCATCTATTTTGGAAAAAATTTCTCATCAACATGGAAATGCAGCATAATCAGTGATCTTGGCATAAGATAGGGATCCATCCCCATCACATATCATGGAGTCCCTATGTTCTGGGGAAAACCCTACGCCTCAAACTTCTCAAATGCATTGTTTCAGGTGAGACGGGCTCTTGCTTCATGGAAGGGAAAGACACTCTCAATGGCTGGATGTATTTGCCTTGTTAAACATGTTGCAGTTGCCAACCTTGTCTACTCCTTTATGGTATACATTTGGCCCTCATCTGCCATAAAAACTATTAAATCTATGATGATAAATTTTGTATGGAGTGGTAATGTGAATGAGAGAAAGCTCCTCACAGTCCCATGGAAAACCTACTGGATGCCCCAGCCCTTGGAGGTCTTGGCATCAAAAATCTGAAGCACTTCAACCAAGATCTTAAAGCTCAAATTCATATGGCGACTTATGAATAAAAAATCAGCCTCCCTAGACTTCCTCAATACTAGATTCTTGATAAGGCTTATTGAGGGAAAACAGAACTATATGGAATCATCCATTTGGACTGGGTTGAGAGCAATGTTCCACTACATTAGCCTAAATTCTCACTGGATTGTTAGCAGAACTTCACCCCTCAACTTCTGGACTGGGTTGAGAGCAATGTTCCACTACATTAGCCTAAATTCTCACTGGATTGTTATCAGAACTTCACCCCTCAACTTCTGGCATACTAACTGGTTGGGTGAGCCCCCGCTGAATAGGGTCAACCCCCTGGATGTCAATCACAACCTGTCCATTAATGATCAGCTGGCCGCGGTCGATTCACTTCCTATGGATGTTGCTCATGATGTAGCCAGTTATGACTTCATCAATAAAAATGATAGGATTATTTGGGAGAAATGACCAACTGGACATCTTGACTCAAAGATGTATTACAAAGAGTTGTTCCATGAAGTCCACATTGGATTGGAGGTTTTAACAAAAATGGATTGATCCTTCCAAATTCACCATGATTTGGAGACTTTCCCTGAATGAACTTCTAGTTGATTGCAACCTGCAACGTGTTGGGATCTTGTTATGCTCCCAATGTACTCTCTGCCACCAGCATCGGGAAGATGTGGACCACCTGTTCTTGTCATTCAAAATGGCTTATTCTCTTTGGAATTCTGTTTTTTTTTTTTTTTTTTAACTCTTTGAAACCAAAATTCCTCGTACTGCTACAATATATCATCTTCCGTATGAAATCTTGTAAGTCCAGCTCTCAAAGCAGATCTCCATCCTCTTCAAAGCAGCATGCTAGGAGATGATTCATGCCATATGGAAGCCAAGAATGACGCCATCCATTACAGCAGGCACTGGAATGTGAAGCAGGTGCTGGCTGCGGTTATTACAGCCACTCAAAATGCAGACCATCTGGATACAGCCTCCTGCAGCAATTCTGTCCGGGATTTCACCATCCTCAAATGGCTCAACTTAGCTGGAAACCTTCCAAAGGCACCAGGAACCTTCAATGTTTTTTGGACTTCACCCTTCCATGGGTTGCTGAAGTGCAACACGGACGTTGCCTCCAGGGGGAACCCAGGCCCGTTAGGCTATGAAATTGTTTTCTGTGATCAAAACATCAAAAATGTGGAACTCTTGAATGGATCCTGTGGAATTGCTACAGCCTTGGAAGCTGAAATGACTGGGCTTATAAAGGCAGTAAATCACGTCTGTGAACGAGGATGGAGAAACATATGGTTCAAATGAGACTCAACAACAATCGTCCAAGCCATTCAAAAGGGAACATCACATCTTTCATGGAAGCTTGCAGCTATGTGGTTGAACTGCCTTGACAAGTTTTCATCAATCAATTACTTTGTTACTCATGCTTTCCGGGAAGCTAATTACCTTGCTGATGGGCTTGCTAATAATGGTGTCTCTGAAAATGGATTCACATACTCAGCTACGCTTCCTGGTGACATGTTTCATGCCTTTATCAGAGACAAATGTAAAATACTTTCTTTAGACTCTTGTAATTTATTTTTGACTTTACTATAGAGCTCACGTGCTCATCTTTCTTAAAAAAACTATGTAATGAATGGTATACGTTATAAAAAAATTATCAATACCATCAATAATTTGTTATCCTTTCTATGAGGAACACAATATTAAGACCGTGTATCTTCATTACTACAAAGGTGCAAAGCCACTAAACACTCTCGTGTCACTCTAACTTTTAGATATACATTCTCATACCACCACCATGATTCTTTTCCTTTTGTATAAAACCCTTTTTACTCCTAGAATATATGTTGAGAACACTTTTATTCACTTCATCCAACATATAGTTAGTGGTTTCATTAACCACCAAATCCATTTTTTCAAAATTTTAATGAATGAAAATTCATTGGGAGTTATACATATCATACCCAATCTATTGGTAGCTTTTAAATCTAATTTGTTGGTGAATGAAGTTACATAAAGAAAACTAGAGCTAGTTTCCCAAACCTATAAAAATATATCCATTAATCGACCATAACAGGTTTGACTGGGGTGTTATTCCCCTGATCATTGTAACTATGTGTGTTGTAAAAATCACTAATTATCTGCATGTTCTATCAAATAGAGTTTTTTTAGTAATATAATTAATATAGGAAACATTTATGATTGACTGTTCACCCCCACACAAAAAAATGACTTGATAATAGTTTTTCAGCTTTCTGTACTCAAACATGACCGAATGGTTAATCTCTAAAATTGATTAACTGAAAGGATGCATGCATTTTGGAACATGTATTATAAATTATATTTAAAAATAAGGTATTGGCTCAATTTTATCCCTATAAATAATATATGAAAAAGGGGTAGGAGTGTTTTAATGTTTACCATATTTGGTTTCCCCCACCTTATTCCGTTATATGAGAATTAAATGTTCACCATGAGACCACTTGTAGAACATGAAAACATTGTGTTTATATTCTAATGTAATTTAAAGTGTCTATCTATCAATCCAAATACAATAATGAAAGTTGTTCAACCATTATCTTCTTCAAGAAAACTAATGTTAACGATCTGTTATTTTTTTAGGATTCATTATACCTTTTAATGACTCATTCATGCCACATTAATCCCCAAACAATATATTACCCACAATTTTATTCAAAAAGACATAATACATGGAATAACAGGCTAATAATGTTATGTTTCCCATTAAATTTACACAAAATATAATTCAATTGTTTTTTATATCTCTTTGATGGTTTTGGTTTTATGGTTTATTATTTATCACTGGTGGACCCCTGAACCCATTTAAGAAATTAATTCACGATGATTGACTATTATGAATCATAGTTTAACTATTATTCAAACTTAATTATAATTTAATCATAAATCTATGCTTAATCCATTTTCAATTTATTAACTCCCTTATCTCAACATGGTAGTTTTTTATTCTAAACGCATCACGTCAACATGATTAACCTAATATGATAACATCAATTAACCCTCTATAAAATGTTAAAATCACATCAGTAAATTTCTAATAATGGACTGACTTGATCATTATGTCATGCACATCAAGGGAATATCTTCAACAGTTGACATTGATAAGTTATCACACCACTCTTTAACCACATGTAGAATCATGTGTCAGACACATAAAATAAACCCATCCAAAAGTATTCAATAAAATCATATTATTAAAGAATAATGATTATGATATAAGTTCAAGGAATACCTTTTACAAAAAATTAATCATCATGGAGAATTTAAAAATATTCATAAAGAATTATAACTTCTAAAAATCATATTTTAATAGATATAAGGAAACATCAACTAAATCTATATAATGGGAAGGATGATTATGACCAACTACTCTAGACCAACCCCATGAATTTCATACAATGCATTATGATTAATGAAATTACTTTTTCTAATAGAAATAACATAAACCCTTCTTAACCACTAAATCCATGAAAAATGTCCTAAAAATCTTTGAAAAGGATTAGTCTATGGACAAGGGAATCTATCCCTAATAAATACAGGGAAATAAAATTAATTGTTATAGCATCTCACCTTTTTATCACATAAACTTTCATTACATTTTACAAAACCGAGGATCTTTAAGGTTTAGTGTCTTGGAAACCAGGAACTTAAAACATGAAAACATAAAACATTCTACTTAAACACTTGAAAGGCTTCTCCTCATGTTCATCCTAGGTTCATTACTACATCTCATAACCTGGGGACATACATCAAAAGAAAGGGTGAGCAGAAGACCCAGTAAGGGAAACAAGGGGAAACATTTAACATGTGAACTTGGGATACATCAACAATGTCATGAAAAGGAACTTTAAGGCATGAGAAAGAAATTGTGAGGCATATCATAATAAAAACAACATTTTTCATAACTTGAATATGTGGCTAAAACATTTAATATTGACAATCATTTCGTTTCACCATGGTCCATCCCCAAGGTGTCATTAAAAAATTACCAAGGTTATTCACCAAGGTAGCAGTCTAAAAGACCATCTCTAGGGATTAAGTCTTTACCCAATGCATTGGAGCGCTATCAGGGCGCATCCTTGAATTTGTCTTTATCATCATGTGAGCCACATATATCATCATCAATTATTTCATAAACAACCCATATAGCATAAAAGAAATGGGTTTCATTTCATAATCATAACGTTTTAAAAATTGCTTTAAAGACATGATCTTTATGTCACTTTAAACCTACGGAAAGGGAAAGAGGGTCTCATGTATGTAAATACCAGAATTTAAAATAGAAAATTTTGTTATATATGTGAATACCCCTTTAGAAGAAAGAGCTTTGAGTATTCACTAAATAAAATAAATGAATTTGAGAATAAGAGAGAGACATTTTGAGACGGAAATTCTGCAGCATAACGGCTATGTTTCGGGGTTTTAGAAAACATTGAAAAGAGAGGGGACATGGGTAAAACAATCATAAATGACCCATAAAACAGTAGAGGGACAGGATATGAAAGATATATGAACATGGTAATGAAATTTGAAAGATATACCATATGAAATGAAGAACATGAAAGGAAGATAAAAATAAGATTTCTCTTATGAAAATTCAGCAGCCTAACGGCGTCACTTAAACTTCAAAAAATGAATTGATGAGATCAAATAAGGTCTCTAATCATATGAACATAAATGTTCAGTATGATAGATATAGAGATAATACCCCAAAATAATAAAAAGGAACTTGAAAGACTTGACATGAAAATAGATCTTGAAAACGAGAGGGGTGAAAGAATCCCTTAAAAATTCGGCAGCCTAACGACGCCACTTAAAACTTCAAAATACTGAATTGAAAAGATCAAATAGGGTCTCTCATCATATGAACATAAGAGTTCAGTACGATAGATATAGATATCATACCCCAACATAATAAAAAGGAACTTGAAATACTTGACATGAATGTAGAACTTCAAAACGAGAAGGGTGAAAGAACCACTTAAAAATTCGGCAGCCTAACGGCGCCACTTAAAACTTCAAAATACTGAATTGAAGAGATAAAATGGGGTCTCTCATAATATGATCATAAAAGATCAGTATGATAGATATAGAGATCATACCCCAACATAATAAAAAGTAACTTGAAAGACTTGACATGAAAGCAGAACTTCAAAACGAGAAGGGTGAAAGAACAACTTAAAAATTCGGCAGCCTAACGACGCCACTTAAAACTTCAAAATACTGAATTGAAGAGATCAAATGGGGTATCTCATCATATGAACATAAAAAGGACAGTATAATGAATATAAAAGAACATCCTCCAACATAAGAACATGGAGCATAAAAGAAATGACATAAAAGAGATCACTTGAAAAGAAAGAGAGAGGTCAGATCCCTTACCTTAAAATGTAACTCTTAAAACTCAAAGGTTGGGACCTTGAGGGATTGGGGGCACCTTGGGAGGACTCCTTGGGAGGTAATGAGACCAGATCTTCATTGGGGGAGAGTTGAGAGTCGAATGGATGAGAGGATGGCTTGGTATTTATAGGGAAAGTGAGGGGACAATGCATTAATGGTCAAGGGACACCTCATTGGTGGTTTTGGCAAAACCATGGGCTTGCCCATGGTATTTGTCCATGGTATTGGCCAATTAGGACACCTCATACCTTATATTACTATTCATAAGTCGACCATATTGATTACATACTTAATACATCATTTAATGATGTCATTAAACACCCGTAACTTAAAAACTGTATTTTCACTATTCATCGAAAATTCAACTTTCTCAGAAAAATCCCAAAATTTCACCCTAACCAAATATCGATGCTATGATTTAAAAAATGAACTCAATTTTATAAAAATAATTTTCTAAATATTTTTAATTTAATTGTTAAATAAATACACTATTCACCGAAAATTCATTTTTTTCAGAAAAATACCCAAAAATTACCTTAAAATAATATCGATGCTCTGAGTTCAAAAATGAAATCCATTTTATAAAAATAATTTTCTAAATATTTTTAATTAATTTTTTAATTTTAAAAAACACTATTCACCCGAAAAAACTAATACTTGACTAATAATTTATGAAACCGTTATTTAACCATTTTATTGAATCACATTACTTAATCAAGGTGCCTAGATTATATTAATGCTTTATTTAAGTGAGATTACTAATCCATTTGGTCACATTACTAATCCTAAGTATAAAATAACTATTCATAATTTACTATTCATCAAAAATTAAGTTGATCTTATTAGACTCTAAATTTCGTACTGAACATAATTGTAGAAGACCATTTTTTTAAAATCAATACAAATTTTTAATTATTTAAGGTTTACATAAACATTTTAAAAATATCCTTTTTCTAAAATTCATAAAAAATATGCATACTATATTTATCCGGTCATTTGAAAATTCATAAACTTCATCATAAGAAGATATCCCAATTTTTATTTAAAACAAAGGATTACACAAGGCAGTTACGGTCTCCTTACATAGCCCCTTATCACACCAGCATAGGACCTAAGTGTAAGGTGTGCTAAGGTGAGAGAATCCGAGGGAGGCTCGGCCAACATCGCACGAGTAGTAATTTCTATCAGTTTGAACTTCTCGCGAAGACGATTCCGTTCTAGCTTCACACGATGAAGTTCGGCTTGGGTTTGGTCCAGAGCAAAGCCCAGTGGTGCTACCTCCTTCCCAAGTTCTGTTAGATAGGCTTTGATCGGTCCAAGACTACTGGGTGAGGCCATCGAATCTTCTTTCTATATTAATCAACCAAGATTACTTGTATTTAGAGACAATAATCGAAATGTTTAGTTTCCAGTGGTCATATTGACCAATGGTTATATAACAGTCAAAATCTAACGGTCTCATTTTAATTATACTCATTTTATCAAATGAAACAGTTTTGTTGAGTATAAAAATAAAATAACACACAAAATTAGGAAACAAGATTTATTCAAAATTTCAGGTCGTTACAATTGTACCTTGTTCCCTTTGGAGGTGGAATAGAGGAAGACAATGCATGAAAGATATACAAGACCACATGAATCAAAGAATGTGTGTGTGTGGGGGGGGGATCACACGAGAGAGAAGGGTAGAGACAAAAAAAACCCAATTTAGTCACTTTTTTCAACTAATCCTTTAGATTTTCACATTATTTTTAAAATTATTCCCCATATTCTATTTTAATGGCCTAAACTCATATAGTCTCATACTTACCACACTGGATTATCCAATACAGTTTACCAAATCTTTTTTGAGCACAAAAACCTATATAATAAAAATTTTCTAAAGTTATTTTTAATTTATAATGATTATTTATGTTTTAAAATCCATTCCAGACCACCATATTTAACTCATAAAATTATATTTTAGAGAGTTAATGTAAGATTAAATGTTCTAAAGAGATATTCATTTTATGTTGTTTCACATAGCATAAACAATGGTCTAGAGAATAAAATATTGGAAGATGTGATGTTGGAATGAAAGTGGAGGACTTTTTTATTGTTTCAATTGAGGCTAATATACATGGAGGATTTCAAGAATATCATGAAATTTTTTTTAAATTATCTTTGATGTCATGGAAGGATAATTCTAGAGTTATGTTAGCATGATTGTCAAGAGTGTCCATAGGGTTTGAGATAACGACTAAGGAAATATATCTTTTGAATGATGATGAAAACTGTCTATATTTAAGACTTGTTACTTCTCACATTCAAGGTGAGAAAACACAACATTATAAAGTTGTGAGTGGGCCTCATATAGATAAATTTTGTACATATTAGTTGATATCATGGATTTGGGGACTTCAATTACATTTCATTTTGGTATTTTAAGGGTCACTATACAAGAAGTATTTTTTTGTGGGTGAGGAAAAGGGAACCAGATTGTGTCTTATGGTTGTGTGGAAGGATTTGAGATTAGTTTTGAGGTAGGGTAGATGAAAAAAATATAGGAGGATCCTCATGGGATGGAATATTAGACCTATCAACTCAAGGGAGATTAAATTTTAAATTTTGTGAAGAATGATGAAATTGATTGGTGAAAATTAGAAAAAGTGATGAATTGAAACTAATGTTGGAAAAAATTGGAAAGGTCATAAACAATGAGGGGATAAATGGATTATATTCCATCCTGAAGTAAAGGATCAATCTTGAAATGGGAACAACAGGAATTGAAGAAGCTGAGACACATTTGGCCAAACTAGATTCATTAGAGAGCAATGTTCTAGAAATATTATTATAAGTAGGGTATGAATAAATCATGATAGAAGGTTTGTGCACTTTTGGGTAGGGGAGGGGTTAATCAATGTTTTGGACATGGGCGAGAATTATCTAAGGTTGGAACATGAGTGTAAATTCAATAATTCTGTAGATTTAGGGGGTTGTGGGTTTGATTGATTGTTGGTGGGTATTGGGATGTCAAGGGGGTGAAGCTCGGTTAGATTGTAATAAGGAAAAACATTTAAGGGGTTCCCAAGACTATAAAGTGAAGTGTTTTATTTATTATTTTAGATGATAGGTTAAGAAATGTCTTGCATCCCATTCATGATCCAAAACCAGGAGGGTCAAATTTTTTATATAATAATTTTCACATAAAATCATGCTATAGTGGGAAAAATATTCTTGTGTTGGTCCTATAATTTTTTTAGGAGACAAGGAGGAAACACATAAAATTTAAAGAGTATTAAAAGAATATGTGGATTGAGAGATATTAGGGGATGATCTAGGATATATTAACTTAGGATTTGGGAAGTGATAAAGATTCTAGTTGAAGAGGATGATGCGATAGTTCTCACAGTCTAGGGTCAAAGGTATACCTTGGTTATAGTGAATACAAGTGTCATTATAGAGTGAGTTTTTCTGAGTGTTATACACTCCAAGTGTATTAGATATACTTCAATGTCTCAGATTATGGATCCATATAGTTTATCCTCTAGATTATTTAACCGATTTTTGTTTCCAATCACATGGAAAAAATACCCACTGTAAAAACACAACATTACTTCATTCTTGAATGACTATAATGTCTCTTCAATAAAGTTCATATTATTAATATTCTTGTTTTAAATCCAATAAAATTTTGGGACTATAGTTTTAGGAATATAACTATATATAATTCAACTACATAATCATCATCATTTAATAAAGAAAACATGTTCTTCAACTGAATTTGATATTCAACATTTTTTTGTTGAAACATTTTTAATAGATGAGTTATATTCCTTATAGAAGATTTCTTTCAAATTTGATATGAATATACGTGAATCTATGTCCACATATGATGATATACTTTATATGTTGGAATAATTTTGTGATTTTTTTTTAAATTATGAATTCTCCTTACATGTTTGCAATAATCGATAGTATGACCTATATAGCCTCAAAAATGAAATTTTCTCATGGGAGTATTTTTCAATATTTATTTAGTACCTATATATTTGGTATCTATTTGATATTTTTGGTGATTATTTCCCATGATATATGATTATTTAACTTAATTTATTCTTAGAACATATTATAACGTACATAATATTTAACCTTTTCTATATTACATATTGATAATTTTCCAAACAACCAAATTTTTTCAATTTCAACTGATTTTTATTCATATTATTCATCTTTATTGGTTTAAAAAACATTGGATTCAAGAAACTAAATCTCCATGGATCCCTATAAAATATTGTCAATATATATTTAGTAATTTTATATTTTTGTTCAATCCTCTTGGTGAATCGTTATAATTCCTTATTACTACTTCAGTTTGTTTTAGTTTATATTTGAAAGGAATTTGGTGATAGATTGTTTAGAATATAATAATTAATCTCATAGGTTTTTCAGTCTTTAATAATTTAAATTTTCTGTACTTTTGTTCTATAGGTTTTCTTGTCCTTTATTTTCTCTAAAATATATACTCAATAAATTTTTTTTGATGATTTTTTTATTATTTTTTATAAAAATGTAGCATTGAAATTTACTCTTTTTATTTTATGTAAAAAAACTGATTTTGGGAATTTTTTATCTGAAAATTTATTTAGGTCTCTATGGATTTTTCCATAGAGTTGTTGTGTTGTTTTGGGTGTCACAGGACCCCGAAATTAATATATTCATAATATTAAATATATAAAATTATGCATGCACATATTTTTGGAATGAATGGTTTCCCATTGATCAAGACCTTAGATTGAAAATATAAGACATCATTTTTTTCTAGGATTTTGGGTATAACATAGGTGTAACATAAGGTTGGTCAGCATTGAATGTTCTTGGAAGGACATGTTAAATAAATTTAATGACTAATTTTATCTAATTTATTGAATTTACATAACCTAAACCTCTCATTTTGAATATGTATTTATAAAAAATATAAAGGTTTTTCCAGATAACATTGGGAGTTTATAGAGGAGGAGTAGTATACATTTTTTGTGATGAAAAGCATAGAAGAAGGGATTGATGATGAATGAAAAAAATGAGATTTGTGCAAGGAAAGACTAACACAGTAGAATCCTCAGTGACACTGCGAGGGAATGTTTTCCTTAATAATGATTGATCTATTATCGAGGTAGTGAATGTTATTATTGTTTTTCTGACCATTTGATTCAATTATTGATAATGGGTTATTTATCTACTTAATTCCTGAATTTTCATTCTTCACATGATTAGGAAATTTAGTTATAGTTATTGATCCCTGTTATTTGTTTTCATTTTACCCATGATTCAACATTTTTATTTTCTAAAAAAATGGTTGTTGGTCAAGATAACATTGGACTATAATAATTCCTACTTTGTTTTTGTGTATCTTTCTTCTTTGTTCTTTGTGGTCATCATCATTGACCCATGTCGAGAGCGATTTGACTTCCTTGGATTGGTTTGAGCATGATTGAACCTTATGATTTGAGAATGTTTTATGAAATTCCATGTTCTTGATGGCTTAAAAATTGATTGAAAAAAATAAATGGTTTGTAGTTGATGAATCCTAGTATCCAAAACTCATTTAGTTTACGAGAGGCATGGAGGATCATGCATAGATGAACAAAATCTTGATTTTTGACCAATAAAGGACAATAATCAATGATCAAAGGATTTTTCTTTTGATATCATCTATTTGGGTAAGTAAACAACACATTTTGAAGGATTTTCCAAGGATTGGTACCCCTTTATCAATTATATCAGACACGACCACTACCGTGTGAGATGCTAGAAGTTTAGTTTTATTCCCCTTAATGACCAAAAAAGGATTGCAATGATATTTCCTTAATAGATTGGGCATCATGTGGAGTATTAGGCATTTTGGTGGTGCATTAGGTGGATCTGGGAAACCTGTGAATACCAAAATTGATTCCCATGAAAAACCTAATTCATGCCATGTAATATGGTCAAAAACATGTTTTGTTTGTCAGATTCATGTGGAATCCAGGGTTTTATACTATAATAAATATCACAAACCATGTGGAAGACCAACATATCATGTTACCTTGGTTCGGAAGCCCCGATACTTACTAATAGTACATTCACAAGAAATCTATGTGGCCAATATTCCTTGTACCTCAGTGTAAAATATTTGTATGCCTTCTTCACCAAAGAACCCATGCTTAGTGATGAACATGGCTTGGATGATGGGTGATCCCACATTCCATGTCACCCAAATGAAACATGATGTATATTGAATTTTAAATTCACAGTGATGAAATGGGGGCATTAATAGGGTTCAGAATCATAGTCCTCCCCATGGACCCTAGAATAATATATAGTGTACTCTTCCTAGTAATTTATTCCTTGAACATATCCTTCTCTAAGACACTTATTAGGGATTATGAATACACTATGATGAGGAGATTTTCATGAATGATGTTATGGTGTCAATTTTTAGCATTTGATATATAATCTCCGATGATATGAGTGGGAACATATTTTAGTGACACTCAATTGGTAGCAGTTATTGAGTTTGATTATTAGAGAGTTCTCAGGGTTAGTACTCCCTAGACACACTAGGTGTGGGTCCCCAAAAAAAATTATAAGAAGAGATGGTACTCCCATACATTATAAATATTTCCCCCCTCTCCACTATGTTTTACTCCCCCATCATAAATATCTAATGGGTATTAAGTCATCTAATAGATTAGTGCTCCATTGATTGTTTGATGAAGTGGAAAGAGAGATCCCTCCACCTCAATTCTTATGATGTTGAGCTTGGTGCGTGGAATAATATATGGGACCTTTGAGACATGTTGTTAGACTCATTGTTATTAGTTGATTATGATGATAGAGATCCCATTTCTCTCTCCTCTTGGGTTTCTTTATGATTATATCTGATGTTGGGTTTGTTTACACTCATACCTTATGAGTTGAGATGACTGTTGTATTATCTAGCTTCCCTCTTGGTATTCTGGGCATCCTACTAGGTATGTATATTACCAGACTTGTATGGTATTTTCCCACACGTGTCATATCTTTTGAATATGAGAGACATATTTGTGGTGACTATGAATAACCCTGTAGATATCTAAACTCACACTGCCTAATTCAATACAAAAAAATGTTGTATTTTTTTTTTTGATAAAATAATACTGAATAATACAAAAAAAAACATTTCAGGACCTTTTTAATCTAGGTTTTGAAGATTTAGAAAATAATATATAATTTAAGCAGAGTTGTAGAAAAAAATAAATTATTATTAAGCTTTGTGGGTGCTAATTCCAAAAGAAAAGTCGTCCGTCTTATATTTTCTAAGAGAGGTTTCAAAAAGATTTTAAAAACATGGGATGATTATTATATTCCCAATAAGAGGTTTTAAAACAAGTGAAAAGTCCTTTTGAATATACCTTTCCAAAATAATTTTGTACGTACTTTTTAAAATACATTTGAATATATTTTTTAAAATACACATAAAAATACTATTTAAAATACTTATTCTTTGAAATGATGCTCTAAAAATAATTTGATGAATTTCAGAAATCATTGTTCAAAATTTTGAAAGTAATACCTTAGGACCACTTGAAACATTGATGCATGTCCGGGGCTGCCCACATTCCGAGGGATGGGTTCACTCTCCACATCCAAATAATTTTTACAATGTTCAAGGACCTAATTTTATAAAAACATATTAATCTTTCCTTACATATATATATATTTTCACTGAAGCTTTTTATTTTAAAAACATGAAAACATATTTACATTCATTTATATGTTTATGTATATATACACACATTCATAAGAAAACTTCTAATATATTTGGAAAACCCAAATATCATGAAAATATAAATTTTCATGGTATTTTAATGAAAGAATAATTTTTATCCATGTTTTATATTCATAAAAAATGTGAAAACTATTTTTAAAGTAGTTCCTACAAAGGGATGATTTATTCAATACACATATTAAAAAAATAAAACTACTTTTGGTATTATAAATACAGGAAATGTAATTACTTATAGATGATATATGTGTCTTATATTATATATGACATTGATGATTGAACATGTTCTTTGCACACATAAAATGACATTTTTTATTATTAAAACCTAGTGTAAATAATAATCATAAAATGATATCATAAAATAATAACTTTTATTACATAGAAATATTAAAACATTTATTTTGGTAAAAATAATATATCCTTTAGAATTAAAGTTTAAACAATAACAAGAAAATCAATTTTGTAGATTTATTCCATAGTTGAAAATAGAAATTTTTGACATAAAATTTAAAGTAAAATGGTTTATTTGAAATCATGGGATAGTTTTCTATAAAAAATAATTCCCTCAATAAGGGATCTCTATAAAAAAAATCATGTTGAAAAGAAACCTTCACATAATTTGATAAGTAAATTTTGAAAAACCTTTAAAATTTAAAATTCAACCATGAAAATATTATTACCACCCCTTGATTCTATTAGTAGATCTATAAAATTTATAATCCTTTAGAATAAAATTTTATAAACATAAAAATAGAAAATTTTAGTATGTAAAAGAATTCCCTTAAATTAAATTTTAAGCATGTAGGAACATGGGAAGTGTCTGGTATTTGAAAATACGAAGGAAGATATGTTTTTTGCTCGCTTGGTCATAGAGATTTTATAGGTGAAACCATAAGATATTTTTCTCATATTTATAGGATGAATGACCTCCTACTCTACATTGTTTTTTATTATTATTTTGGATTATGTTTATTGGTTTTATAAGAGAAGAAAAAATATGTATATATTTTATATCAACATGTTGATGAGAGATTTAATGCTTGGAAAAACGTGTCAAAAAAGTTGAATATATACATATATTTTGTATGAATTATTAACAGAAGGATATAACTGTGAGTTGATTCAATCTATTAGATTTTTAATATTGAATACTAAAAATAAATGACAATTAATGTTTGTTTTAGATTGAGATTTGGCCCACATCTGAATAGAAATCAATATATATAATGAATGAACAACAAGAAAAACACACATATATGTTAATGGCTAATGGAAAAATAATGTATTATTGATACCGATCAAAGGATGAAAAATTCAAAACAATTGTAGATAAGGATTGAAATTTTTATCCGAGGGAGAAAAATCAAAGGAGATGAAAAAAGAGAAATTAATATGAAAAAAATGATCCAAGAGATAAGATTCAGACACATAAAACAATAAATTACACCTGCCATCAAGGAGGATAACAATATATCTATCCACAGTCGATCTCTAACATTTAATATTGGAATACTTTCCTGGATGAATCTTGATGGTGCTTGAACTCCTTTCTCGACAAACAAATTGAAGACTAGTCGATTCCCTTTTTCCAAGCATGAGACATCAACTTCCTCATTTTTTAGTAGATCCTCGAGGCCAGATCCCATTTTCTGATTTCTGCCCTTATTTAAGAACCATCTAATCTTGACTCTTCTAATGACGTTGAAATATCTAACTGACACCCCCACCAAATCTTTTATCATGTTTTCTTTTTGTAAAATTTATTCATCATTTTTAACAAAATTATTATTATTATTATTATTTATTTAATATAATTCCTTTCATAAAATTGTATTCATATAAAAACTAATCATTTATTTGTATATTTAAAACATATAACTAATTTTATTATCTTTATTATTGAAAAAATTGATTATATATATTTTATTTAATTTAAATATTTTATTAAATTTTAATTATATTTATTACATTAAATTTTAAATTAACTATTTATATACACATTTCATCTAATTTATTTCATAAATAATTATTTTACTTTTCAAGTAACCCTTTGGACAAAAAGTTAAATAAATTTAGTTATTCAGAAAACATAATATTATAGTTATATAAAAATATTATATAAAATAAAAAATATTTATAAAATATAGTATTATTTATAATTTTAAGTACTAATTTAAATTTAAATCTTAGTCCTTGAAAATAATAATTTTATTTAAAAATATTTTAGCTTGAAATTTTGAAACTGATAAATTTTTCATTTATTTAATTTCTTAATAATTTAATATTCATTAAAATTTTATTTTATTAATATATTTTTTTCTAATAAGTATTCAAGATAATAATAAAATAAATAATTATTATTTAAAAATATAGATGTTATATTCTTCCCCCTTAAATTAATTGTGCTGTAAAAAGTCATTTGTCGTACATAAGAAAATTCTGAATTTCCATCTTCAGAAGTCATAATGACTATACTTCTATATTATTAAAGGTATTTATCTAACTAGAAGATAAAATAATGTTCAAGAATATATATTTTTATTTCCTAAAATTACAGTGTCTAATCTCTAAAGTTTTCTAGACCATTTTTTTTGTTACCAATTGTAAATCCCCAAACTCATAATTTTACATTTAGTATAAAAATGGTGTGTATTTTTTTATAAAAGAAAACTAAAAAATATAGAAGGAACTTAAAATTTCAGAACTATTTCTAGTCTAGGTTTTGGAGAATTATAAAATACCTTACAATTTAATTTGAGTTGTAAAAAAAATAAATAACTATTTCACTTCACATTTTCAAACTCTAAAAGTGAAGTCTTGCATCTTATAATACATAAGATACATGTGAAAAATATTTTAAAAAAATGGTATGAGCATAATTTTACCAGAAATGGGTTTTAAAACCAGAGAAAACCCTTTTGAAAATTTCTTTTGAAAATATATTTTGAAAATACATTTGGACATACTTTTGAAAATACCATTGAAAATATACATGAAAATACCCGTGGAAATTATATTTAAAATTCTACACTTTGAAAAAATGATTTAAAAATAATCCATTGATTTTCAAAAATCATTATGCATGATTTTGAAAACAAAACCATGGGGACACATGAAATAGTAAAGGCTATCTAGGCCAACCAATTTTTATGAAAAATGGGTTCACTCCCCACATCCCTATCATGTATAAAAAGTTCAAGCTCCTAATTTTATAAAAAAAATTATGCTTTACTTACACACAAACATATATTCCATTAGATATTTTTCATTAAAAACATGTCGACATATTTATATATATTTATATATATATATATATATAATTTCATAAAAATACCTTGGTTATATTAAGAACAACCAAATCTCATGAAAATTTGACTTCTCATGGTATTTTAAAGAAAGAATAATTATTAGCCATGTTTTCCATTCGTAAAACTCTTAAAAATAATTTTAATAGTAGTTCCTAAAAAGGAATGATTTATTAAATACACATACAAAAATAATAAAACTTGTGCATGTACTATAAATACATGAGATATCATGAGTTTTAGATGATGGCCATATATTAAATTATAAATGACATTCATGATTGTACATGTTCTTTTCACATATAAATTGATAGTTCTTTTATTATTAAAACTGTTTGTAAATAATAATCATAAAATGATATCACAAAATAATAAATTTTATCACATAGAAATATTAAAACAGTTATTTTGGTAAAAATAAAATATAATTTATAATTATAGGTTAAATTAAAACAAGAAATTCCATATTATTGTAATAATTTATAGTTCAAAAACTGAAATTCTAGACATAACACTAAAAATATATTGGTTTATTCAAAATCGTGGAATAATTTAAAAAATAACAATTATCCAAAATAATGGTTTTCTAGAAAATAATCTTCTTAGAATGAGTCCTTCACATAAATTCATAACTGAATTTTGAAAACCCTTAAAAATTAAAAAGTCAACATTGAAAATATTATTACAACCCCTAGTTTCTATTTATAAAAATTCCAAATTTATAATCCTTTAGAATAATAACTTGTAAACATAAAAATATAATAATTTGGTACATGAAATAATTCCTTTACATTAACTTATAGTTATGGAAGAAAAATTGGAGTGTATGGTATTTGAAAATACTGTTTAAGAGGGGAGTTTTACTCGTTAGGTGGTAGAGAGATTATACATGAAAACATAAACTATTTGTCTCCTATTTATAGAAAAAAATCACTCCTACATTACATTGTTTTTTATTATGTTAAACTATTTTTTCGGTTTGATATGTGAAGAAAAAATATGTATATATTTTACATAAACTTGTCGATGAGATATTTAATGCTCATACTAGCTTGATGTGAAAGCTGAATATATAAATTTATTTTATATGAAATTGTATCATAAAGATATAAATTTGAGTTATTTAAATATATTTTATTTTTAATTCTAAAAACTACACGTGAGTGACAATAAATGTTTTTTCTCATATTGAAATTCGGTCCAGATTCGAACAAAAAATCAATAGATAAAATTAATTAACCATAAGAAAAAATGCACACATATGAAAGTGGATGATTAAAAAAATAATTTATTTTGGATAACTATAGAAGAAAGAAAAATTCAAAATAATGGTAGATTAGGACTACCATTGTCATCCAAGGGAGAAAAATCAAAGGAGTTTACAAAAAGAGAAAATAATACACTGAGAAAATCAAAATGATAAGATTCAGACAACTAAAACAATAAATTACACCTACATTCAAGGAAAACACCAAGATCTCCATTGACAAGCGATCTCTTCCATATGAGATATTAATAATTTCATGGTAAAATATTCACAAAGCTCAAACTTCTTTCCATGAGAACAAATTAAATCGTGGTAGATTTCCTTTTTTGAGCCCAATTCATCATATTCCTCAGCACACAGTCGATGCTTGAATCCAGATCCCCTTGTCTTATTTCAGTATATGTTTGAGAACCCTTAGATTTCAACTCTCTTGAAGCCCCCAAAATACTTGATTGTTTTCCCTAAACAAATCTCTTATCTCATTTTTTTAATTTACTCATCATTTTTAAAGTGCTTAATATTATTATTAATATTATCATTTATTTAATAAAAATCCTTTAACAAATTTAATTCGTATAAAATTTATTCATAATTCATATATATATATATATATATATATAATATTAGCACATTTTTTATATTTGTTATTTAAGAATTGGATTATTTATATAACATTTTTTTCAAATATTACATAAAATTTTAATTATATTTATTATCATAAATTTTAAATTATATATATATATATCATCTAATATAAGTCATAAATAATTATTTTACTTTTCATGTAACCCTTTTGATAAAAATGTCTATAAATTTATTTATACAAAAAATATCAATTTATAATTATATTAAAATATTTTATAAAACAATACCATATTTAAAAAATATTGTTTTTATTCATAATTTTTAATATTAATTTAAATTAAAATATTATTCATCGAATATAATAATTTATATTAAAAATAATACTAAATGATATTTTAAAAATGATAAATTTTTCATTTCTTTACATTCTTAATAATTTAATATTTCTTTAAATTTTAAATTAATATTATTATTATTGCTAATATGGATTCAAGATATTAAAAAATAACTAATTATTATTTAAAACTTGGGATGTTATAGACCTAGTATCAGTGTATCTTAAAAGTATGTAGTGGAACTGACTATGTTCCGTGGTTGGACTCTAGGAACTTGACTTGGAGTGTCCCCTATATTAAACTTTACAATTGTTGTCAGTTCTGGTTTCTCCTATATCTCTGGTTGGATGTGTTTTTTTCACCTTATACCCTTTTTTACCTTAAGACATTTTGATATGTATCCTAGAGGTTTTGACCCATTTTTTATTCACTAAAGGATACTACATTATTATATCTTTGGTCTATTTCATTGAGTTACTTGTATGAATGTGTATAGGTACATTATAGTGAGGCCACCCATTTTAGTTATATGCCTACTCGATTCTAGTATACAACACATGGCCTACTATAGGCAAGCTTTGGGTGTCACTCATGGATTACTACATGCCCCAGCAGGGCCTCGTTGTGTCGATTCGTGAAAATTTACTTCTCTTTTACTTAATTTATTTTTTTTTCATAATATTATATTCAGCTCATTTACATATATTTCTCTATATTTATAGGTTTTGATGTTCACTTTCTATTGGATTCTCAGTCATTTGTTATTGAATCCAAATTATCTATAAAATAAATCAAGGAAAATAATAATTTGGATTTTTCTAGACAAAAGTAGTATATAATTTGTTTTATTTTCATATTTATTTCTATTTTTCGAGATACTTACAAATTCCAATAATATATCTCTTTTTTTATTATGAAATAGGTTTCTATAAGGGTGTTTATGTATTAGTATTTTTTAAATTTCATGAAATCATTTGATTGAAAAAAAATTATAAAAAATTATAGAAAATTTTGGTGGGTTTCTACCATTATGGAAATACTTATTTTCATTTTGTTTTTTCAATCACGTCACACGAATTTTCTATTTTATGGTTCACATGCCTGTTTTTTTATTATGATGCTATTAGTTTTTAGTATTCAAACAAGTTCAGTCTTACTATTATATTATTATATAGAAGTGGATGATTTTTAATGGAAAAATTATATTGTAATCATGTGAACTTGAATAAAAAAATTGAACTATCTAAATTTGGATGACATAGAAGAATCTTAGGAATTTGTTTTAAACATTGTTCATATATTAGCTTTTGGTATGTAATATCATTATACTTATGTTCAAGTACCTAGTAAGATGAAATTTTTATCATTAATATAAATATAAAATCCTTTTCTCTATCTCTTCATTAGTCTAGTAAATATATACTTATTAACTTGTTCACCTGCCCATAATTCTTTCTTATTTTATTGAGTTCCAATTTAACTCCATTTTTGTTTATTTGTAATATATTTTGGAGGAGGAAATTAATTCCTTTATTATTTATTATACTCATTATATAAAAATTAATACTAAATTATTAAATTGGTATTAAGATACAACTAGTGATATATTTTCAAATTCCCTATATTATAAAATATGATAACATTTTACCATCCATAGTTATAATGCATGTTTCTTGTGTATGAATTGATTTAGAAGCTAGTTTTTTATAGTTTTGGGTCAACGCTATCCTCCTTTATGATGTAATTTACATAAGCTTCTATATTTTTAATAAGCATTATGATCTGATTCTTAATATCTGAATGTAATATGACATTTGTTTTAAGCTTTATCTTGTTTTAATCAATCAATATGATATAGGTTTTGATGAATTGGTGTTTTCATAAATTCCTATTGTTAAAATATTCCAAATTAAGGTAAAATTTTCTATGTTAACAATATTTTCATGCCATTAAGTCAAAATCAAGATGTGTTTTTATCGATATTCATTATTAAGTTAGATTTTTTATTTAAAATTTTCTTAAAAATTCCTGTGGATCATAAATTTAGAGTGGATATTAATTATGGAAATTCATATCATGAATATAAAAAATTATACTAGACTTTAGTTTTACATGTGAACATATTTAATATTTGGTGAACCAATTAATCAATATTTTATGTATTTATTAGAGTAATAATTTTATTTTTTAGGATGGTTTATTTTCTTCTTCAGGTAATATTCCTGATATAAATATTGGATTCATCTTGCAAGATAGTTTCTATCACTAATAATGGTTTATACTCGGTTTGGTTATAGAATTTTTTACTAAAATATTTATGGGGTATTGAATTTGAAGATATATATCCCATCTTGAGTGGGAATTTTGTATTATATGTTTTATAAACCAATATTCCTCTATTCTTAGATGAAACTATTTTTGAAATTCTATTTTCAATAATTTATCTCTAGATTATAGTATACATGGGGACTATACAACCATTTCATGAGAAATGAATAGATATTTTGGAGCGAGGAAAGCTATAATCAATATTAGACACACCAAGGCCAAGGATTAAACTATACAACACATTTTTATATCATAAAAATAATGCATTTTTAGATGTAGGGGTATGAGTATTTTTTAATATAATTTATTCATATTAGTTTTTTATGGCTCAATATTGGGAACTTGTATCTAAAGGTAAGGTTTCATGGAATCTTCCACATTTGAAGAAAGGGTATTATAGATATATATAATTTTCTATAGTACTATACTAAAACATCTCAATGATGAGTCACATTAGTTTCTTTATATATCTAATTGCATGGAACTTTTATTTGAAATGCTTTGTTTGTCAATTTTTTACATTTTTTATTCTCCATTAGAAAAGTTATTGTTGGTTTTATATATAAAATCATTATTGGATGGGATTACTTGTAGGTTTCAGGTTATGTCGAAGATCAATTTTTTTCTACAGGTTTTATGTGCGCCGCATTATTGGGTTATTATTTCAATACTAATAATCTGCCAATCCCTAAATAAATACTTGGAATTTTATAGCCTTTACTACTGGTTTGTGTGTAAAAAATATTTTTATATTATTATTATTATTTTGTTTCTATAAGACAGGGAGAGGGGTATTTGTCCATTTTTACTAAAGCTATTGAAATAGAAGTGTTATGAATATTTCGTTATAAGTCCCTGACCATAAACATTACATAATCTTGAGATAAGTCAATATTTTGACATTCAATCACATTGAGGATATTTTTAGGTTTATATATTTAGAGAATTAGGCCATAACTTATAAATATCAACTTGATTATTACAATGTATACACTTTTAGTAACTATCCATTTTTTTATAAAACAAAAACTTTTAAACAAATCATGGTTTAATTTCACACTTAAACATCATAACTTTTCCATGATACCACCCCTAACTCCATTCTCCATTAAATCTTATGGAAAACATTTCAAAACATTGGATGAGCATAAAAATCTTAGTAAGGGATACACAAAGAAGGAAAAATTTTAACTTTTCAAAAAACATGTAAACCATGAATACATTATCATAAAGTAATACTTGTCACCTTTATGAAGTAGTTAATATTATTCATTGAATATAATCTCATTGCTTACCCTTTTGTAACCAAACTATTACAATAAAACCCATATAAAGCACACATAACATATATAAGGTAACATGGGACATAATTATACTTAAATGGAATAAACATATGGTCGACATCCACACATATCATTCTTACAAATGGAATAACCATATAGACGACTTCCATACCCAATGAATTGGAGGATATAATGTGACAACCCATCCTTGGTTTATCATGGAAAAAACCATATTTGGTTTATCACGTAACTACCCACCTTTGGTTTATCACATAAACACCCATAAAATGTACAAGTACCATTATATAATCATAAAACATAAATGATTGGAATAATCATAATTTCACCCATAAAATTTTATTTGACATCACAAGAAATCATTTAAAGATATTGAAATAGTGAATCTAATTTAAAATCCATTTTCAATACCAAAACACCCTAAAATGGAATAAGGTATTTCATTTCCTTTTAAAAATCATTAAAGCTTATAGAGGAAGTCAAATATCAAATGATGGTTATGGTGGTGGAGAGGTCATTGTCACCAAATACATTAAAAACATTACTTATTTTATTTAGTAAAATTCTTCATATAAAAGATTCCTTTTGAATGAAACTAAAATTCAAATAGTTAAATTATAAACCGTATAATTAATGTCATGTATAAATTAAAATATGGCTCAATGAAAGGAGATTGAGACAAAGTCCCTTACCTTGGGTCTGAGTCATCACGTACAATCATTATGTTACTGAATAATAAACATTGGATAATTTATACTTTCTTGAGAAACTTTTTCAAGTTTATTATTACTTTTATATCACTTATTACCATGTTATAAAAATTACATAATTATTTAATTTTATATCATATGTTTTGTTGATATTTGGTACTTGAGTCAAAAATGAACTTGTTTTGATGTAAATTTTCAATGTGGTGAAAAGTACATATCCATAATATTACTCATGATTTAAATACTATATATATCCAGTATATATTTTTATATAATATCCATAATATTTGGAGATAGGAAATGAAATGTACTGTTCATGGAAACAGTAGGCAGCACTTATGCATGAACGCTACATCCAATTCTTTGTAATATTAGAGGAATGATAACTAAATGATACATATTTATATTATAATTCTAATATAATATCTGTTTTATATATGATACATAAGTCTATTAATTATTTAAATTATACATTCCATGTATGGAATGAACAAGTCATATCACTTTGAGGGGGTGGTAGTCTACACTTCCTCAAATTAAATTATCATATTTAAGCATTATAAAAAACATAAAGATAGTTTATAATAAAAATTAAAGAATAATAGATAGAATATGGATATAACACATATAATTTATAAATAAAGTTCCATCATAATGACCACCATGATAGGTGGTAGGAGAAAATTGAACAATCATCATTTTGTAAGACAGTAGTTCACCATACACAGAAATAATATATTATATATCCATTAGATGGTGGAATATGTAAGTGTAGGTTGAAACCATAGCATAAAAACATACTAGTATATATAGTACAATTGTTTTGATATTAAATAATGAAATAAAAATAATTTAAGGGTTGTAGAAGGAAAAAAATAAATGAATGGAACTTGAGAGAAGATGTTACCTCTAAATC
The DNA here is from genome assembly GCA_963277665.1 of Viscum album. NCBI lineage: Eukaryota > Viridiplantae > Streptophyta > Magnoliopsida > Santalales > Viscaceae > Viscum > Viscum album. The sequence goes on from OY728147.1 coordinate 761,743,419, forward strand.
GGGTAACTCTTTTTTATTTAAGCTAAAAGGCTTTCTTGAATTGCCTTGTTCCGAAGTTAAGGAGTATACAAGAAATTTATAGATTTTGGGAAATTATTTGAGTGTAATTTGGAAGATAAAAACGTCTTTATAGGTGTTAGAAAGTGGGTAGATGTTGTGGCCTTTCATAAGAGGGAGGAGGGGCACTTTAAGGAAGTCATGAAATATTATTTTATTATAAATTGATATTAGAATTATAATAACTCCAAAGTGATATATTTCGAGTATAATATGATTATGGGTCTAAATACTCTCAACCAATAGGTTTTAGATAAGTTTAGGTCACAAATAAAATTTTATCTTTTGGCTTCAACCCTTAGTTAATAAAATTAACTCTTACCATGTCGTCTTGTATTTTTACACTATAGGGTTAATATAGTTACTATAAAATACCAAGACAAGATCAAGTGGATAATTATTGACATTTGTAACATTATCTATGTCATTTTTCCGAATCATAGGTTTTAATGACTATTATATCATTTAATAAAATAGTATTTGTTTTAAAAACTCATTTATGCCAATTTTGACACTATTTAGCAGTTAATTTTTGTTAAAGTAATACCAACTTGATTCATTATAAAAAACCACATTAAATGAAATATAAAATTTCATAATAATCCATAAAATTCATGGTTGAAATCAAAATTTTAAAAGTACATTTATTTTCATATTTATAATATCATTTATTTGAATCTTTCACTAATAAGGTAATCACTACATCATTATTGTGTTACAAATAAATAAATTTATTTAATTTCTGAAAATTATAAATAAAATACCATGATGTAGGAAATATTTTTATCACTCTAATGAAAATTTATATTCAAATATATCATTTATATAACCCTATATTATTTTTTTTAATAAAAAGATACATGTTTATGTTATATTTATCTTTACTTTAAAATAAATATTATAACATGTCATTTTCATAATAAAGTGGCTCCCAAATTCAAAATTTTTGGATTAAGGATTTTTTTTCACCCATAACTCATCAAATAATATTAGGACATTTGTTCATTTAGTTTTATATTATTATAATATTATTTTTACCCTTATTTACCTTGTTTACACATTAATTGTGGTAAATAAAAATAATTTCTGAAGATACTATAAATAATGTACAAACATAAAATTTAAATATTCACATAATTTATACATTATAATTCTAAATATGGAATCCATTTTTCCAAATTCAAAAAATAGAAGTTGCATTAATTAAATTAAAATTAAATTCTATAGTAAAAAACATGAAGCAGTTTTTAAAAAAAGTAAAAACTATAAAAAGATTTATATATGTTTGTGTAAAATTTAAATTTAAAATTACTTCCAATGGAAAAAATTGATGAAATGATAAAAAATAATCTAAAAATAATTTAAAAATAATTCAAATGATAATCTATCAATAAAAATAAATTAGATGAAGATGCAGTTTTGAATTAAAACATAAGTATTTTCACAATTCATTAAAATATGAATTTTTTCACAAAAATACCAAAATTTCCACCAAAGTAAATTGTAATGTACCTATTCCAAATAATAAGTTTATTTTTTCAAATAGAGCATATAAAAGTGGAAAAAACTATATTTAAAATTGTTTTCCAACAAAAGGTGGTAAAATGACCTTTAAAAATATTAGATTATTTTATGACTAAAATTTGATTCATTATTATTTTAAGCCTCTAAAATTTGTTGGATAATTGTAAAAAAATTTATGAAACATGTTTAAAAATATTATAGTTTGTTCTGTTAATTCATTCCAATACAATGTCTAGGCATTAACTAACATTTAAAATATTAACAATGTATTAATTTTTTGGTATAACCTAGTCTTGTGTGCAATGTAAGATTTTAGAGAAACTCATTATTGTGTGTCGAGTACACTATTGAGGATAGACTCCACTTTAATTTAAAATTAATATCTAATTCTTAAATATTAATAGATATAAAAATTTATTATTCTATAAATACCTAGGATGTTACATCCTTCCCCCCTTTTGGAAATTTTATCCCCGCAATTTTATTAACTTATCAAATAACTGAGGGTATTTATCTCTCATAAAAAATTTAGATTCCAATGTTTCCTATTCAACCAAATGGTTTTTACAAAAACCTTTACCTAGTGAATCACCTTATTATGCAACATTTTCTCTCTGTTGTCAAGAATCTGTACTGGTTGTTCCATATAAGAAATATTCTCTTCCAACTGAACTACCTATGGAATCAAAATATGAGATGGATCCGGTATATACTTTTTTAACATTGAAACATGAAATTTTTTTGTATCTGGGATAAACATGGAGGTAAATCCACTCGGTACGTAACTGATCCAAATTTCTCTAGAATTTCATAAGGTCCAATGAACCGAGGGCTCAACTTCCCATTCTTACCAAAACAAATCACACTCTTCCATAGTGAGACTTTGAGAAAGATATGATTACCTACCTCAAAAGAAAGATCCTTCCTCCGATTATTTTTATAAATTTTCATCATGCTCTAAGCTATCCTCATGTACTTCTTAATCAACTAAACTTTATCTACCATCTCTTATACCAATTCTGGTCCCATTAACTTCCATTCACATAATTTATCCCAAAAACCTAGAGTTCAACACTAATCCCCATATAATGCCTCAAATGGTTCCATCTGTATACTGGAATGAAAACTGTTCTTATAGGAAAACTCAACCAAAGACAGATGTTGATCCTATATTCCTTGGTAATCCATTGAATAAGCACATAGAATATATTACAATGTCTGAATTGTTCATTATGACTACCCATTTTTCGGATTAAAAGATATACTGAAATTTCATTCCAAACCCAATGACTTATGAAGGCCTTTCCAAAAGTTATAAGTGAAACTGTGATCAAGATTAGATACAATAGAGAGGGGAAATCTATATAACCTAAATATCACATTAATAAAAAATCAAGAAATTTTATCTATTGACAATGTATCTCAAAAAGGATGAAAATGAGATGATTTATTCCATTGATAATTAATAAGCCAGATTGTATTTCTACCTCGATATTTCTTCAGTAATCCCACAACGAATTCCATGGATATATTTTCCCATTTCTACTATAGCACTAGAAAATCTCGAGGCATCCCATTTGGAAACATTCATTCTACCTTCACCTGTTGACAAGTCAAAAATTTCGTGGTAAAGTCAGAAATATCTCTTTCAATTCCATCCCATTAGTAATACTCTTAAAGGTCTTTGTACATCTTAGTGCTGCTCAGATGAATTAAAAATACAAAACTATGAGCTTAACACAACAAATATTTCTTCCACTTTGAATCACAATGCACACATAATCTCTTACCAAATCTCAAATCAAAATATTTATCAAGTTTAAATTCATGAAACTTACCATTTTGAACCAATTCTACCTTTTTCCGCAACTCACTATCTTCATTCTGTGCTTGCTTAATTCTATCTGATAGAGATTATTTCACCGATGCCTAAAACAAAACAGAGTAATTTCCTACACCGAAAACTTCCAAGAAAAAATTCATACAATCATTAACCAATGGATATTGTTTCAAATGTAACATGGTTAGTGTAACATTACATTTTTGAATCAAAGAATCAACCAATTTATTTTCTTTTTATTGATAGTAATGAATCATAAAATCACATTCCTTGATTAATTCCAACCATCTCCTCTATCTCATGTTCAATTCATCCCGAGAAAATATATACTTCAAACTTTTGTGATCATTATATAGTTCATACTTTATTCTATATAAATGATGCCTCTAAATCTTTAATGCAAAATACAAAAAAATATAATTCTAAATCAGGTTTAGGGTAATTTTACTCATGAGTTTTCAACTAACGTGAATAATAAGAATTTACCTTATCATTTTTCATTAGGAAAACCATGTCCTTTCAATGATTTATCATTATAGATAACAAATTCACAATTCTTGGAAGGCAGGGACAAAACTAGAGCATTTACCAATCTTCTTTGCAATTCTTGAAAACTATCATCAAATTATTTAATATAGATGAAAATAACTCTCTTACATGTTAACTTAGTTAGTGGGATAGATAAAAGATACAAATTTTCAACAAACCTTTGATAATAACCATCCAATCCAATAAAACTACGATTCTATGTGATATTCGTAGGCCTTGGCCACTCTTCAACAACTTTAGTTTTAGAAGGATCAATAGTTATTCCATATTTATAAATAATATTACCAAGGAATGATATTTTTTGTAACCAAAATTCACTCTTACTAATCATTCCATATAGTTTCTTTTCTTTTTTGTTTAAAAAAATACTTAAGTGACTTTCATGTTCCTCCCAATTTTTAGAATATACCAAAATCTCATCAATAAACACAACCAAAAACTGATCCTGAAACTGATGAATGACCCCATTCATGATATTCATAAATACAACAATTACATTTGATTACCCAAAGGGAATAACTACTAACTCATAATTCTCATATCTCATTTAGAATGTTGTCTTTGAAATGTCATCCTTCTTCATCTTCATGTGTTGGTACTCGGACCTCCAACCAATCTTTGAAAAAAACCGATCTCCCTAGAGATGATAAAACAAATCATCGATATTAGGTAAAGGATACTTGTTCTTAATAGTGATGTTATTAAAGGATCTGTAACTAATATATAGTCTCATAGAACCATATTTCTTTTTCACAAATAAAACTGGTTTACCCCATGGTGAAGTGATAGGTTGAATGAAACCTTTATCAAGTAATTCATGAAAATTTTATTTCAATTCTACCAGTTCTACTTGATCCATTAAATAAATGGTTTATAAATAGGATTATAATTAGGGAATAAATCAATAGTAAATTCTACCTCCCAATTAGTAATAATACAAGGAAATTCATCCAGAAAAACATGTAAAAAATATTTCACTACAGGAATGTGACTAATCAAAACCGTTTCTTTCTTTTCAACAACATGAGCTAGATAACATTCACTTTCATTTTTAATGAATCATTTAGATTCTTAGTATGTTATCAAAGGTATGAAATCATTGAATAAATCTTTCTTAGCATCAAAACTTATTTTAGCATAATAAATTGAATGCCAATCCATACCCAAAAAGATATCAAATTCCATTATGGGACGTTTAACAAGATATTCAGGAAGGACAATACCACTAATGGTAGTAGGAAAATTCCTATAAATTTTGTTTTCTTTAATACTTCCACCTGAAGTATTTACCAAAAGTTCTATATGACATTCATGAGGTTCTATTTCCAATTTAATTGCAAAGCTCTTGCAAATGAATGAATGTGAAGATCCAGAGTCAAATATATTATTGGAATATTTAAAAAAAAACTATAACATACCTCTCACCACTCTATTTGATAGTCTCACATAAACTGTAGTAGTAGTAAATGATTTTTCCATGCCCTTATACTTTCAATCTTTCTGGTTTTTACCATGGGTAATAATCTTTGGACACACATTAGCATAATGTCCTATCTCGTTGCAACTAAAACATCTTACAACTGGTTTTTCATTACATGCATAATCATATTCCTTACATTTAAGGGAAATATAACTAGTATTACCACATAATAAGAACATCCCAAGACTTGTGAGGAATACTCAAGGATTCTTTTTACCATATATTTCACAAGTTGGAAATTTAGTTTTCTTTCCTCCAGGCATCTTTGATGAATTATTTCCTATTACCTTCCATCTGGATCCTCTTATTTTGTTTCATCTCATAAAACACATGATCATCAAAAAACTCAATTACTTCCTTATCATCATATAGAACAAGATTCTCATATATTTTGAACTCACGAGAATCTATCACCTTTTATATTTTGTCTTTAATCTTGAGTAAAACCGATTTATCTTATACTAGATAAAATTTGGGATGTAACTTGAAAAATGGGTAAATTTTATTCATATGCCTCCCTAGAATCTTCCTCATTTTATCTAAATTCCAATAATTTCATTTCCATCCTATGTCAATCATCCTTAAGAATATATTTCTCAGGTAATATATTCTTAAATTCATCCCATTCCATGGTATCAATCTCTTCACTTCCTCTAATATTTTTAACCATTGACCACCACTGATCGACTTCACCTTTAAAACGATAAATAGAAAGACTAACCTTTTGATTTTTTGAACACCCCATTAAATCAAAAATCTTTTCCAGTGCTTTAATCCACCCTTAAGCTTCCACAAGTTCAAATTATCCTTTTAATTATGGGGAATGTAGCCTCATAAAATGATCTACTATCAACATATTTCTCTTCAGTTGTTCTGGTTGATCTCATGCATGGACACCACTAAGAGATATTTCCCGATTCAACTGAGCCATCACTATAAAAATCACTTTAGTTCTGATTCCAACCATCTCAGGATTCTAATTTAGAAGATTATTTTCCTATGTATTCCTTACCATCACAGTTGCCTTGTTTCCTATATGGAAAACCCTTCTGAACTATCATTTCTTAGATGAAGAAACATGGTAATCATAAAATGCTATAATATTTTAATTTGGCCATAAAGAAAAAAATATTTTATGGATATTCTATTAATAATATTCTAACTCTTAAGGTTATCTAAAATGACCTATGACACCAACTATAAGGCCTTGGCCTTAAACATTACCTAATCTTGAGATAAGTAAATAATTTGACTTTCAATCACATTGAGTATCTTTTCAAGTTTAGTGATTTAGATAATTAGGCCATAACATATACATATCATCTTTATTATTACAAAGTAGACACTTCTACTCAGTATCCATTTTTTTCATAAAATAAAAACTTTTAAAAAAACATGGTTTCATTTCACACCTAAACACCACAACTCTTCCATGATCCCATACTTGACTCTATTATCATTTAAATATTGTTAAAAACATTTCAAAACATGGGATACGAATAAAAAGTTCATTATGGGATACACTGTGAAGGAAATCTATTTTCATTGAGAAAACATGTAAAACATGAATACATTATCATAAATTAATACTTTTCAACTTTATAAAGTATTAAATACTATTAAAAAACTATAAGATCATTTCTTAACCTTTTTTAACAAAAATATTACCATAAAACCCATAGAAAGAACACATAACATATAAAAGGTAACTTGGGACATAATCATACTTAAATGGAATAATCATATGATTGACTTCTATACATATTATTATTACAAATGGAATAGTCATACATCCGACTTCCATACCCATTTCATTGGAGGTTATAACATAACCAAAAATAATTATTTTATCACAGAACCACCCATAATTTGTTTATCATTTTACCACCCATCATTGTTTTATCACGTAACCACCTGTCCATTGTCCAAGTACCATTATATATTCATAAAACATAAATGATTTCAATTATCATCGTTTGACTCATAAAATTTCATTTTCAATCACAAGAAATAATTCCATGATATTGAAATATTCAATCCAATTTCAAATACCTTTCCAATTTTAAAATACCCAAAAATGTTATAAGGTATTTCATTTCCTTTTAAAAAATAGTAATGCTTATAGAGGAATCCAAATATCAAATAAAAGTTACGGTGGTAGAGAGATCATTTTCGCCACATATGTTAAAAAAATTCCATTTGTCAATTAGTAAAAAAATTCATAGAAAAGATTTATTTTGAATGAAATTAAATTTCAAAGGTTTTTATTATACACTTTATAAATAGGGGTTTTTATAAATTAAATATTCCTTAGTGAAAGGAGATTGAGACAAAGTCCCTTACTTTGAGTCGGACTCGACACATACAATCGTTATGTTCTAGAATAATTAACATAGGTTAATTTATACATTCTTTAGAACATTTTTAAAGTTTATTATTCCATTTATATCACTTATTACCATGTTAGTAAAATTACATAATTATTTATGTTCATATTAGACGTTTTTTTGATATTCAGTTCTTTAGTCAAAAATGAAGTTGTTGAACTTGTTTTGATGTAAATTGTCCATGTGGTCAAAATTACATCTCAATAATATTATTAATGATTTAAATACCATATATATCCAGTATAAATATATTTATAATATCCATAATATTTGTATATAATAAATGAAATGCACTGTTCATGGAGATGATAGGCCGTATGTATGCATGAAAGCTACTTCCATTTCTATTTCATATTAATGGAATTAAAACTAAATGATACATAGGTATATTATAATTACAGTATAATATATATGTTATATATGTTATATATGTTCATTAACTCCTTCCTCTATACATTCCATGTATGACATGAATGATTCAAATCACTTTGAGAGGGTGGTAGTCCACACTTCCTCAAATGAAATTATCCTATTTAAACAATATGGAAATAATAAAAAAATGTTATAATAAAAATTACATAAGAATAAAGACAATATAAATATAATATATATTATATATATATATACAGTGATATCATAATGTCCACCATGAGAGGTGGTAGGAGAAATATAAGGCCCCAACCTTAAACCTTAATTAATATTGAATTAAAAGAATAATTCATGTTGAGGATCTTTTCAGGTTTAGAGTTTTAGAGAATTAGAACATAAATATTACATCTCAAAAGATTACAAAGTAGTCACTTATACTAAGTTTCCATAATAATAATAAAAACTCTTGAAAGAAACATGTCTAGTTCCATGTTTTATATAGCATGACATTCCCTTGATCCCATCCTTGACCTTATTCCACATTAAGTCATGTGAAAAACATTTCCAAAAAACTTGGGGTGAGCATAAAAAGCTCAGTAAGGGATACAGAAAGAATGAAAACTGTTAGTTTTTCAAACATCAAATAAACCATATATACTCTATCAAAGTAATACCTTCACCTTCATGAAGTAGTAAAAACTCTTCACTGAATAAAGTATCATTACTTACCTTTTTGTAACCAAAGGATTACCATAAATTCCATAAAAAGAACACATAACATATATAAAGTTAACTTGGGACATAAACATACTTAAGTGGAATAACCATACGGTCGACTTCCACACATATCACTTAATGGAATAGCCATACGGCCAATTTCCATACATACTTAATGGAATAGCCATACGGCCGACTTCCATACCCAATGCATTGGAGGTTATAACGTAACCACCTGTCCTGGTATTCACGGCACCACCCGTCATATGGTTTATAACGTAACCACCCATTAAAATGTCCAAGTACCAATATAAAATCATAAAACATAAAACCAATATAAAGGAATGATAACATTTCCACATTTCAATCACAATATATCATAAATATATTGACATAATAGAATCCTTTTTCAAAACCATTTTCAATACCAAAATACATAAAAGAGTATATGGTATTTATTTTATTCTAAAAACATTACGGCTTGTTGAGAAAGCCAAAGACCAAATAATACTCACGGCGACGGAAAAGGTTGTTGTCGCTGCGTACGTTAAAAGAAACATTCCTTTTTGTCGTTTTGTAAAACGCTTCGTAGAAAAATATTCCTTTTGTATAAAAGTAAAAGTCAAAGGGGTTTATACACCGTATAAAAGAAAGTTGTGTATAAAACGAAATATGCCTCAATGAAAGGAGATTGAGACGAAGTCCCTTACCTCGTATCCGACTTGACTCGATCGTTCTTTAACGTCCTGAATAATAAAATTGAGTTAATTTATACTTGATTAAGAACCTTTTTAAAGTTCATTATTCCTTTTATATCACTTATTGCCATGTTATAAACATTATGTAACCATTTAAGTTAATAATGTTTGTTTTGTCAATATTTGGTTCTTAAGTCGAAAGTTGACTTCTTACAATTACATGTTGTTCGTGTGGTCAAAAGTTATTTATATCCAGAATGAAATTCCTGATTTGGATATCATATATATCATATATATCCAGAATATACATGTATTTATAATATTAAATAATCATTTAGATGTAAGAAATGAAATGCACCGTTCATGGAGACGGTAAGCCGTACGTACGCATGAACGCTACTTTCATTTCTTTATCATATTAATGGAATTAAAACTAAATGAGAGGTATGTATATTTTAATTCCAGAATTATATTCATAATTTAGATATATCATTAATTATATATATCCATTATATACATGTACTTTTAATAGTACATTACATTTGAGGATAATAAATGAAATGCACCGTTCATGGAGACGGTAAGTCGTACGTACGCATGAACGCTACTTTCATTTCTATCTCATACTTTAATGGAAAGAAATAATAATGATATAGAGGTATATTATAATTCCAGTATAACATCATATATAATAACTTTAAATCCATCCTTTACACGTCCCACATATGGCATTAACGAATCACATCACTTTGAGGGGGCGGTAGTCCGCACTTCCTTAAATGAAGATATCGTGTTTACCCATAATGGAAACCATAAAGGTATGCCCAAAATTAAAAAAACAGAAGCTTAAGGAAAACATAAACATATCATATATCATATATAAAAATAGTGACATCATAATGGCCACCTTTGAAGGTGTTAAATGAGTATTGAACAATCATCGTTTCGGGAGGCAGAATTTCGCCATCCACGGAAACCGTATGTTATTTAACCATTTGATGTAGTTTTGTGAGAGTGTAGCTCAAATAAATATTATAACAATATCCTAGTATATTTAAGATACTGGTTTTGTTACAAAATAAGTAAATAAAAAGAGTTTAGGGGGTTGGAGAAACAAAATAAAACAAATGAACATGAGAGAATGAATTACCTTTAAAAGTGTAACTCCTTTTGATTTGAGCCTAAAGGCTTCCTTTGAAAGGATTCTGCCCAAAGGGAATCCTCTAGGATGAGGAGAGGGATGTGGAGAGAGTAAATGGGCAGGGGTTGGCTGAGCCAAAGGCTTGAGGAGTGTGTGAAATGAGGTAGAGGTGGGGGCCTTTTATAAGAGGAGAGGAGGGGCACTTTTGGAAAGTAAAGAAATATTACTTTATTTGAAAATTTGTTTCGGTTTTAAAAGGTCCCACATTGATATAATTCGTGTATAAGGTGATAAGGGTTCTAAATCCACTCATACAATTGGTTTTGGACATGTGTAGTTTATATATTTTACATTATCTTTTCTTTTTATTGAAATCGTCAAATAATGATGTCATCGCTGCATCATTATTATGTCATAAATAATTTACTTTATTTAATGTCTAAAAATTATAAAAAAAAATACTATAATGTAGGAAATCTTTTTATCTTTCCAATTACTATTTATAATCAAAAATCTGATCTTTATAACACCGTGTAAAAATTGTTTTCGTAAAACATATTATGTTTGTGTCATTTTTACTTTTACATTAAATAAAAAGTTATTTATGTCATTTCCCAACCAAAGTGTCTCCATGGGGTCCCCAAGTTGACCCATGGCTTGTCTTGGTCGGCCATGACACAACCAATGAGGGTAGGACATGTGTCAAGCTCATTTTATTTTATTAAAGCATTATTTTTACCTTAAACTACACTAATTACCACTAATCGCGATTAAGAACTTAATAAGTTACTATTCACCAAAAAATTATTATAATCTCATTGAACCACATTTTACTTCTTAATGACAACCATGTATGTAGGATTTTTGAAATTCAAAACACAATGATAGCAAAATTTCATTTAAACGGAAAATCAGTCTTTATAAGTACCACTTAGTGGTTTCACTATTCATCAAAAATTGAAGTTTTTCAGAAAATTACAAAAAATTCACCCTAAGCTATATTTGATATTACGAATTCAAAAATGAAGTCTATTTTACAAAATTCAAAAAATATAAGTCATATTAATTAATTTAATAATTAATTCCCGCTGTCAGAGCAAATAACGTGTTTTTATGAAACAAAAAGTATCAAAAGATTGACACTAGTTTAAGTCTGATTTCAAAGTGAAATTAATTCCAACGACCACTATTGGATTTAATGGTAAAAATATTTTCTAATTTAACTTTAAAACCAATTCAAAAGATAATCTAATCATATAAATAAATTATATTAAAAAGAGGTTTTGAATTAAAATACAACATTTTACACTATTCATTAAAAAAAATGAACTTTATCAGAAAGGTACCAAAAATTTACACAAAGTAAATTTTGATGTCTCGATTCTAAAGTAGAGTTATATTTGGTCCAATAGAATTTATAAGATTGATCAAAACTATATTTAATGACGGTTCTCCGTCAAAAGTTGATAAGTGGACCTTTCGTGAAAATTAGGGTATAAATGCCTAAAATTGAACTCTTTCCGTATTTTAAGCCTTTATCTTTTATTGGGTAAATGTAAAAACATTTAAAAATATATATAATCATATTTTAGTTATTTCTATCCATTCCTGCCAGTACAACAGCTACTCGTTAACTAACATTTAAAATAATATTATTTTATTACTTGTGTGCAATGTAAGTTTTCAAAGAAACTCATCGTTGCGTACCGAGTACGCTATCGAACGTAGAAACCCATTTTAATTAAAATTAATATTTAATTCATAAATATTAATAAATATGAAAATTATTTATTCTTTATTTACCTGGGATGTTACATCCTTCCCCCCTTTTGGGAATTGCGTCCTCGCAATTTTATTCACTTATCAAAATAAGTGGGGTATTTATCCCTCATAGCATTTTCAGATTCCCACGTTGCCTCTTCTATCACATGGTTTTTCCATAAAACCTTTACCTGATGAATCACCTTATTCCGTAACACCTGCTCCCTGTGGTCAAGAATCTGGATCGGTTGTTCCTCATAAGATAGGTTCTCTTCCAGCTGAACTACCTCTGGACTCAAAACATGAGATGGATCTGGCATATACTTTCTCAACATTGAAACATGAAAAACATTGTGTACCTGAGATAAACTCGGAGGTAAAGCCACCCGGTATGCAACTGATCCAACTGTCTCCAGAATTTCATATGGTCCAATAAACCTTGGACTCAGCTTTCCTTTCTTACCAAATCTCATCACACTTTTCCAAGGAGAAACCTTGAGAAAAACATGATCACCTACCTCGAAAGATAGATCCTTCCTCCGGTTATCCGCATAACTCTTCTGCCTTCTCTGAGCTGTTCTCATGTGCTTCTGAATCAACTGAACTTTTTCTGCCATCTCTTCTACCAATTCTGGTCCCATCAGCTTCCTTTCACCCACTTCATCCCAAAATACTGGAGTTCGACACCGCTTCCCATATAATTCCTGAAATGGTGCCATCTGTATACTAGAATTAAAACTGTTATTATAAGAAAACTCAACCAAAGAAAGATGTTGGTCCCAACTCCCCTGATAATCCATCGAACAAGCTCGTAGCATATCCTCCAAGGTCTGAATTGTTCGTTCTGACTGCCCATCTGATTGAGGATGAAAAGCTGTACTAAAATTTAATTCAGTACCCAACGACTTCTGAAGGCCTTTCCAAAAGTTAGAAGTAAACCTGGGATCACGATCCGATACAATGGAGAGATGAACTCCATGTAACCAGACTATCTCTTTAGGATACAAACGGTAAAGTTGATCAAGAGAGAAAGTATCTCGTATAGCAAGGAAATGAGCAGATTTGGTCAAGCGATCAACAATAACCCAGATTTCATTATTACCTCGAGATGTCTTCGGTAATCCAACAACAAAGTCCATGGATATATTCTCCCATTTCCACTCTGGCACTGGTAAAGGCTGAAGCATCCCTTTCGGTAACTGCCGCTCTACTTTAACCTGTTGACATGTCAAACACTTCACAGTAAAATCAGCAATGTCTCTTTTCATTCCATCCCACCAGTAATACTCCCGTAGATCTCTATACATCTTAGTACTGCTCGGATGAACTGAAAACGGAGAACTATGAGCTTCACATAACAACTCTCTCTTCAACTGTGAATCACAAGGCACACATACCCTCTTCCCAAACCTCAAAACACAAACACAAACTTATCCAAGAACTCATGGAAAATTTTATTCATAAGGTCCATTAATACAGCAGGTGCATTGGTTAACCCAAAAGGCATAACTACAAATTCATAATGGCCATATCTAGTACGGAACGCAGTCTTCGGAACGTCTGCTTCTTTTACTTTCAACTGATGGTACCCCGACCTCAAGTCAATCTTCTAAAAATACTGAGCTCCCTGGAGCTGATACCACTTCATTCGATGGCCCAACATCTACTGAAGTTGTTGTAAAGGATTTTACCACCCCTTTCTGCTTGTAGTCTGGCTGCATTCCCCCAGTTGAGTTCTTCGTTGGACACTCGTTTGCATAATGAACCATTTCATTACACTTAAAACATCTTACCGTTGGCTTTTCATTTCCTGCTTGATCATCTTCCTTACAGTTACGAGCAATATGACCAGACTTACCACATCGAAAGCACTTACCAGACTTGGATAAACATTCCCCCGGATGCATTTTACCACACTTCTCACAGGATGGATATTTGGTTTTCTTACCTCCTTACTTCTTTGATGAATTCTTCCCCTTTGCCTGCCAACTAGACCTCTTATTCTGTTGTTTGTCATAGAACACCTGATCATCGGCAAAATCCATTTCCACCTTCTCCGCACATCGAACAAGTTTTTCATAACTTTTGAACTCACGAGAAGCTAAAGCCCTTCGATACTTTGGATTTAACCCTGAGTAAAAACGGTTTATTTTACTATCAAGATCTCGTATGAAGTTTGGAGCATACCTTGCCAATCGAGTGAACTTTTCTTCATAAGCAGCCACTGAATCATCCTCCTGCCTCAATTCTAGGAACTGTTTTTCCATCCTAATACGAACCACCTTAGGAAAATATTTCTCAAGAAACATACCTTTGAATTCGTCCCAGTGAAGATCCTCAATCTCATCACTATCCCTTATATTTTTCACCATCGACCACCACTGATCAGCTTCACCTTCAAAACGGTAAACAACAAGACTAACCTTTTGATGTTCTGAACACCCCATGACATCAAAAATCTTCTCCAGTGCTTTAATCCACCCTTCAGCTTGCACAGGATCAGATGATCCTCTGAATGATGGGGGATGTTGCCTCATGAAATGTTCCACCACTAACATGTTCCTCTGCAGTTGATCTGGCTGATCTCGTGCATGGATACCACCACCATTTATAGCCTGAGTCAACTGTTCCATCACTACAACAAACTGTTCAGTTCCGATTCCGACCATCTTAGGTTGCTGATTTGGAAGGTTATCTTCCTCCTGATATCGTCCCAACATAGCTTCTTTGTTTCCTCTGCGGAAAACCATTCTGAACACAGAAATATCTTAGGCGAAGCAACATGGTAATCCGTAAATGCTATATCATTTCAATCATATTATAATTTAACACTTTTCTAACTCCTAAAGTTGTCTAAACCGACCTCTGATACCAACTATAAGGCCCCATCCTTAAACCTTAATTAATATTGAATTAAAAGAATAATTCACGTTGAGGATCTTTTCAGGTTTAGAGTTTTAGAGAATTAGAACATAACTATTACATCTCAAAAGATTACAAAGTAGTCACTTATACTAAGTTTCCATAATAATAAAAAAACTCTTGAAAGAAACATGTCTAGTTCCATGTTTTATATAGCATGACATTCCCTTGATCCCATCCTTGACCTTATTCCACATTAAGTCCTATGAAAAACATTTCAAAAAAACTTGGGGTGAGCATAAAAAGCTCAGTAAGGGATACAGAAAGAATGAAAACTGTTAGTTTTTCAAACATCAAATAAACCATATATACTCTATCAAAGTAATACCTTCACCTTCATGAAGTAGTAAAAACTCTTCACTGAATAAAGTATCATTACTTACCTTTTTGTAACCAAAGGATTACCATAAATTCCATAAAAGAACACATAACATATATAAAGGTAACTTGGGACATAAACATACTTAAGTGGAAAAACCATATGGTCGACTTCCACACATATCACTTAATGGAATAGCCATACGGCCAATTTCCATACATACTTAATGGAATAGACATACGGCCGACTTCCATACCCAATGCATTGGAGGTTATAACGTAACCACCCGTCCTGGTATTCACAGCACCACCCGTCATATGGTTTATAACGTAACCACCCGTTAAAATGTCCAAGTACCAATATAAAATCATAAAACATAAAACCAATATAAAGGAATGATAACATTTCCACATTTCAATCACAATATATCATAAATATATTGACATAATAGAATCCTTTTTCAAAACCATTTTCAATACCAAAATACATAAAAGAGTATATGGTATTTATTTTATTCTAAAAACATTACGGCTTGTTGAGAAATCCAAAGACCAAATAATACTCACGGCGGCGGAAAAGGTTGTTGTCGCTGCGTACGTTAAAAGAAACATTCCTTTTTGTCATTTTGTAAAACGCTTCGTAGAAAAAGATTCCTTTTGTATAAAAGTAAAAGTCAAAGGGGTTTATACACCTTATAAAAGAAAGTTGTGTATAAAACGAAATATGCCTCAATGAAAGGAGATTGAGACGAAGTCCCTTACCTCGTATCCGACTTGACTCGATCGTTCTTTAACGTCCTGAATAATAAACTTGAGTTAATTTATACTTGATTAAGAACCTTTTTAAAGTTCATTATTCCTTTTATATCACTTATTGCCATGTTATAAACATTATTTAACCATTTATGTTAATAATGTTTGTTTTGTCAATATTTGGTTCTTAAGTCGAAAGTTGACTTCTTACAATTACATGTTGTTCGTGTGGTCAAAAGTTCTTTATATCCAGAATGAAATTTCTGATTTTGATATCATATATATCATATATATCCAGCATATAAATGTATTTATAATATTACATAATTATTTATAGGTAAGAAATGAAATGCACCGTTCATGGAGACGGTAAGCCGTACGTACGCATGAACGCTACTTTCATTTCTTTGTCATATTAATGGAATTAAAACTAAATGAGAGGTATGTATATTTTAATTACAAAATTATATTCATCATTTAGATATATCATTAATTATATATATCCATTATATACATGTACTTTTAATAGTACATTACATTTGGGGATAAGAAATGAAATGCACCGTTAATGGAGACGGTAAGCCGTACGTACGCATGAACGCTACTTTCATTTCTATCTCATACTTTAATGGAAAGAAATAATAATGATATAGAGGTATATTATAATTCCAATATAACATCATATATAATAACTTTAAATCCATCCTTTACACGTCCCACATATGGCATTAACGAATCACATCACTTTGAGGGGGCGGTAGTCCGCACTTCCTTAAATGAAGATATCGTGTTTACCCATAATGGAAACCATAAAGGTATGCCCAAAATGAAAAAAACAGAAGATTAAGGAAAACATAAACATATAATATATCATATATAAAAATAGTGACATCATAATGGCCACCTTTGTAGGTGTTAAATGAGTATTGAACAATCATCGTTTCGGGAGGCAGAATTTCGCCATCCACGGAAACCGTATGTTCTTTAACCATTTGATGTAGTTGTGTGAGAGTGTAGCTCGAATAAATCTTATAACAACATCCTAGTATATTGAAGATACTTGTTTTGTTACAAAATAAGTAAATAAAAAGAGTTTAGGGGGTTGTAGAAACAAAATAAAACAAATGAACATGAGAGAATGAATTACCTTTAAAAGTGTAACTCCTTTTGATTTGAGCCTAAAGGCTTCCTTTGAAAGGATTATGCCCAAAGGGAATCCTCTAGGATGAGGAGAGGGATGTGGAGAGAGTAAATGGGCAGGGTTTGGCCGAGCCAAAGGCTTGAGGAGTGTGTGAAATGAGGTAGAGGTGGGGGCCTTTTATAAGAGGAGAGGAGCGGCACTTTTGGAAAGTAAAGAAATATTACTTTATTTGAAAATGTGTTTCGGTTTTAAAAGGTCCAACATTGATATAATTCTTGGATAAGGTGATAAGGGTTCGAAATCCACTCATCCAATTGGTTTTGGACATGTGTAGTTCATAGATTTTACATTATCTTTCCATTTTATTGAAATCGTCAAATAATGATGTCATCGCTGTATCATTATTATGTCATAAATAATTTAATTTATTTAATTTCTAAAAATTATAAAACAAATACTATGATGTAGGAAATCTTTTTAGCTTTCCAATGACTATTTATAATCAAAAATCTGATCTTTATAACCCCATGTAAAAATTGTTTTCGTAAAACATATTATGTTTGTGTCATTTTTACTTTTACATTAAATAAAAAGTTATTTATGTCATTTCCCAACCAAAGTGTCTCCATGGGATCCCCAAGTTGACCCATGGCTTGTATGGGTCGGCCATGACACAACCAATGAGGTTAGGACATGTGTCAAGCTCATTTTATTTTATTAAAGCATTATTTTTACCTTAAACTACACTAATTACCACTAATCGCGATTAAGAACTTAATAAGTTACTATTCACCAAAAAATTATTATAATCTCATTGAACCACATTTTAATTCTTAATGACAACCATGTATGTCGGATTTTTGAAATTCAAAACACAATGATAGCAAAATTTCATTTAAACGGAAAATCAGTCTTTATAAGTACCACTTAGTGGTTTCACTATTCATCAAAAATTGAAGTTTTTCAGAAAATTACCAAAAATTCACCCTAAGCTATATTTGATATTACGAATTCAAAAATGAAGTCTATTTTACAAAATTCAAAACATATTAGTCACATTAATTAATTTAATAATTAATTCCCGCTGTCAGAGCAAATAACGTGTTTTTATGAAACAAAAAGTATCAAAAGATTGACACTAGTTTAAGTCTGATTTCAAAGTGAAATTAATTCCAACGACCACTATTGGATTTAATGGTAAAAATATTTTCTAATTTCACTTTAAAAACAATTCAAAAGATAATCTAATCATATAAATAAATTATATTAAAAAGAGGTTTTGAATTAAAATACAACATTTTACACTATTCATTAAAAAAATGAACTTTATTAGAAAGGTACCAAAAATTTACACAAAGTAAATTTTGATGTCTCGATTCTAAAGAAGAGTTATATTTGGTCCAATAGAATTTATAAGATTGATCAAAACTATATTTAATGACAGTTCTCCGTCAAAAGGTGATAAGTGGACCTTTCATGAAAATTAGGGTATAAATGCCTAAAATTGAACTCTTTCCGTATTTTAAGCCTTTATCTTTTATTGGGTAAATGTAAAAACATTTAAAAACATATATAATCATATTTTATTTATTTCTATCCATTCCCGCCAGTACAACAGCTACTCGTTAACTAACATTTAAAATAATATTATTTTATTACTTGTGTGCAACGTAAGTTTTCAAAGAAACTCATCGTTGCGTACCGAGTACGCTATCGAACGTAGAAACCCCTTTTAATTAAAATTAATATTTAATTCATAAATATTAATAAATATGAAAATTCTTTATTCTTTATTTACCTGGGATGTTACAAGAAAACTGAACAATCATCGTTTCGTGAGGCAGTAGTTCACCATACACTGAAACAGTATGTTCTATATCCATTAGATGGAGGTGGGTGTAAGTGAAGGTAGAAACATTAGTATAAAAAATTATAGTATATTATGGATACTGGTTTGGTTATAATACAATGGAAAAATAGGTTAGGTGGTTGGAGACGGATAAAAATTAAATGAAAGTAGCTTGAGAGAAGATGTTACCTCTAAATCGGGTAACACCTTTTGATTTGAGCCAAAGAGATTTCTTGAATTGCATTATGCCCATGGTAAGGATTATAGGAGGATGATAGGGATTTTGGGAGCTTATTTAAGATTAATATGGATGATTCAAGGGGCTTGAGATGTGTGAGTAAGGGGTAGAGGTGGTGGCCTTTTATAAGAGGGAGGAGGGGGACTTTAGGAATGTCTTGGAATATTATTTTATTATAAAGTAATTTTAGAATTATAATAGCTCTAATGTGATATATTTTTAAGATAAGATGATTATGGGTATAAATAATCTCAAACAATAGGTTTTATATAAGTTTATGTCTCATATTTAACCTTATATTTTCGATTTAACCCTTAGTCAAATAAATTAACTCTTACAATGTCTTCTTATATGTTTACACTATATGGTTAATATAGTTACTATAATATGCCAAGAGAAACTAAAGTGGATCATTAATAAAATTTATAACATTATATATGTTATTTAGAAGAATATTATAATTTTATGACTATTATATCATTTTATAAATTAGTATTTGTTTTAAAAACACATTTATATCAATTTTGACACTATTTAGTAAGTTATTTTTTTAAAGTCATAAAAACGTGATTCATTTGAGAAAACTAAATTAATTGAAAGATAATGTCACAATAATCCATAAAATTTGTTTTTGGAAACAAAATTTTCCAATTACATTTATTTTAATATTTATAATATCATTTATTTGAATCCTTCATTAATAAGCAAACCATTGTTCATCATTATGTAATAACTCAATTTTTTTATTTATTGTCTAAAAATTATAAATAAAATTTAATTATGTAGGAAATATTTTTAGATTTATAATAACTATTTATAGTCAAATATATCAGTTATATAATCCTATATTAATTTTTTTAGTAGAAAGATACATATTTATGTTATATTTCACTTTACATTAAATTAATTATTATATCATGTAATTATCACACCCAAGTGGATCCAAAATTCAAAAAGTGTAGCCTAAGGATGTTTATAGTCTCCCATGACTCATAAAATAATATTAGGACACCTTTTAAATTATTTTTTTATTATTATAATATTATTTTTACCCTTATTTACCTAATTTATGCTTTAATTGTGGTGAATAAAAATAATTACTGAAGCTACTATTCATAATGCCCAAAAAATTAAAGGTACCTTTTTACATAATTTGGAAATTATGATTACAAATATGGAATCCATATTTCCAAATTCAAAACACATAATTTTTATTAATTAATTTAAAATTAATTCCCTTTCTCAAGACCAAAAAGCAGGTTTTTTAAGAAGTAAAAACTATCAAAAGATCGACATTTGTTTATGTCCAATTTAAATTTGAAATTAGTTCCAATGAAAAAACTTGATTAAATGATAAAAAAATAATCTTAATATACTTTAAAACCATTTTAAACAATAATCTATCAGTAAAAATATATTAGACGAAAGGGTAGTTTTGAATTAAAAATGCAGTATTTTTACTATTCATTAAAATATAAATTTTATCAGAAAAACACAAAAATTTCAACCCAAGAAAATTTGGATGTCTCTTTTCAAAATAATATGTTTATTTTTTTCAAATAGAAGATATAAAATTGGAGAAATATATTTAAAAATGGTTCACCAATAAAAGGCGGTAAAATGACCTTTTAAAAACATTAGAGTATTTTATGCTTAAAATTGGATTCATTCTCATTTTAAGCCTCTAAAATTTATTGGATAAATGTAAAAACATTTTAAAAAACATGTGTAATGATATTATAGTTACTTCTCTTCATTCTATCGAATACAACGCTAAGGTGATAACTACCATTTAAAATAATAATAATGTAATATTTATCAATATAAATCAGTCTTGTGTGAAAAGTAAGATTTAGGAGGAACTCATTGTTGTGTGTCAAGTGAGCTATAAAATATAACATCCCCTTTAATGTAAAATTAATATAATATTAATAAATATTAATAGATATGAAAATTTATTATTCTATAAATACTTGGGATGTTACATTATTCTCTTGAAGCTCTACAATATTTATAGAATGAAGTGGAGAAGAAAACTTTTATCTATTTTCATTTACATTAAGTAACCTTGAATAGAAATTTAAGTAATGTAATAAATAAAAAAGTATTGTAATGTTAATATATATCATTTCTTTTTCATGTATTATAATTTTATTCCCTATGTAGTTTAAAATTTTTTACTTATATTTTGTAACATATTTATGTGTATGGTCGTTCTTATAATACCTAAGGGTTAATAGATGTGAAATATATTCCAAAATTTTCTCTTTGAACATATTTGGTATGGTTTTACTAGTATTCCCCTCCTTTTTTAATAATATAAGTAACTTAATGGGAAATATTTAAATATTTTTTTATTTATATATTTTTAATATCAATGAAATTTTTCCTTTGGTAATATGGTTTTTTACATTCATATATACATCATGATCATATTATTTGAATGTGAATGCTCTATTTTTTAATGCAAATTACTAGCCATAGTTAATTTATTTATTTCCTTAAAGAATAATAGCTCATATTTTTTCCAAAATATTTTATCTACTTGAGAACCAAATTGAATATAACATTTGTTTCATTTAATTGTGAGTATATTCTTTTTAAAAAAATTATGAGAAATTAACTGAAGATTACAAAACTATAAAAAAATTATTGCAATTTTATGTTTAGAGTCTATCATTAAAATATGTTGTAATTTATTTTCATTAACAAATGTAGTAGGATAAAGGAATTAATACCTATACTATTATGAAAATATGATCTAAATAGATGCAATTTATAAATGAAAACAATTTGAAATTTTCTTAAAATTGATATGTAATCAAAATTTTGTAAGTTGAAGTTTAATAAATTATTTTTTCATGAGGTTCGTATATCATCTCCACAAAAAACATGATTGAAATATTAGACTATATTTATTGTGTTATGTCATAAATAGAATATCCAAATATAAATATTTGAAAAAGATATCCACATGACCTCAAGTGCATTCTTGAATCCCAAGAGGAAAACAATAAAAAAATATTTGGTAATGATTTCCTTAAAATTAACTTCTTATATCATGATACATGATATATAATTTTTTCAATGTTTATTAAATAATGGTATTGTGATGTAACATAAATGTAAACATGGATAACAAACAAGAATGAATCAAATAGTTTTATTAATACTAAATAAATAACTCTAATCTCCACATGGACTTGAAAAAACTCCATGCTCTAATATTAAAAGTGGATTTATGACTCACCAGGGATAGAAATAAAGTATATAAATTACTTCCAACATGAATAATTATATATACATATATACCAAAACATACATATATGGGGTGAGTACATAACTCATCAGTATTTCCCCCAATGACTTTTTGAAATCTCTTTGAATAGGTTTATTATAACCAAACACGCTTGGTGGAGGGTGAATAATGATATTGAGAAATTTAAACCTTTTTTATACTATTAGTTAAAATTTATGGATTTAATTCACAAATTTGTAGGAATTGTGTTCATATTGTAACATGATTAGCTGTTATCATAGCTTCAATGAATAATAACATTTTATACAGAAATATAAAACATGTAAGGACACCATAATTTTACTTGGATCACCCCATTGATAGAGTGTCAATATGAAAAAAATCCACTATTATACATGAGAATAGTGGATAAAATTTTGTACATAGTAACTCCTTGTCAAGACTCACTACCATCCAAATTTTAGGTCTCATACCCTTCTTTACAATGGATCTGTTGGGACCAAGTTGAATGGAGAAGGAAGTTTGAAGAGTTAGCCTTTGCAGAGTGTTGTATTTTGTTGTCAAAGAAGTTAAATCAATTTACTTTGTAGAAGGACCAAAAATCAGATAATGCTTTGCTGATTTGTATTTAACAAATATAATAAGTTAGGAGAACTTGTTATGTAAGTCTTATAAAGGAAAGGGGGAGAAATGATGATGCCAATCATATACAGTTTTGATTGTAAAGAATGATGTTGGGGGAAGATGGGATGTTTCAGTACTTCCCATTGCAACTCTGACAATGCTAAAGCTGATCTATCAAAAGATACATATCACGACAGTGGAACTCATGATAAAAGATGAAGAATGGTTATGGGAAGCAGTGAAGAGAGAAATAACAAAGTAATGGACAATCTGGGGGCGGCACAAAAGCACAGTTTAAGGTGTCACCGTTTTCCAGTGTTTGCCAAATTTTAGGGCCTGAAAATCAGGAGATGAAGATGTGTTTTTAGAAATGGATAGAGCATGAAAGATTGAAGATGGTTTAGATTTTTGCATGCAAGGCATGATTCAAGATCAGAACATCGAAAAATGACAAAGGCATGGAGTGCGTGGAAATTTAGGCAAGTTGCGCACAAAAATAAAGTGGTACACGCAATATATGCGGGTTGCACGAAATAGTAGCGATTTGCGCGAAATATCAGCGGGATGTGTGAAATATCTGTGGGATGCGTGAAAAAGATAGTTGTGCGTGAAATATCGATGGGCTATTCGAAGAATAAAGGTTGCGCGAATTGTTGGTGTGGTGCGCGAAATAGAGGAATGAAGTTTTCACAAAAAGGTGTTTTGAGATCAAAATTTAGAAAATTGGAAAAGGCATGAGGTGCACAAAATATTGGAGCATTGCATGAAATGTGAAGTTGCTTGAAAGATTTTTTACGCGCCTGAAGAGGGTTTTATATGCGGATTAGTGGTTTTCGCGCCGGGTCAAAAATGCCTATAAATATGAGGCTAACCCTTCTCATTTGTTGATGCTCGACACTTAGAAGAAATCTTGAGCTTTGGTGCACGTAAATTATACGCTAAGTGAGTTTCATGAAAAGAATGAAGTTTGCGTGAAAAGAGGATAGCTGCGTGAAAAATTTAGAAGTTGCGCGAAAAGAGAAAAAGTTGCGCGAAAAAGGAAAGTTGCGCGAAAACGTTTTTCGCGCCAAAAGGGAATTTTTACGCGTAAGACACTTGAATTGCGCGCAAGATATCCTAAGGGCTGCGTGGAAAATTTGGGGTCTTCGCACATATTTAGTTGTGCATACGGATGTTCTTACCAGCTTCTGGGTAGGAAAGTGAAGATCTGAACTTCAGAGAATATATCTGTTCAATTGTAAAGAAGCATTGAAATACTGTAATTCCCTATTTGTGCTAAAAGGGTGCACACGCACTTGCGGATTGTTTTCCAAGTGCTACACGAGTGTAAGGGTATATCCTAATCGTTGTATTCCACATCAAAGGATTGTTCTCTAGTGGATTGTGTGGTATTGGATTATTTTTGTACCACACCAAGGACGTAGCTACTCTTGTTGAGTAGTGAACCTTGTAAATCTTGTGTTCCTGTGGTTGTGTGTGTTCAGCAGAGAAGAAAATCTTTAATAGGAGGCGAAGGTTGTTTCAATTCGAAGGAAACATAAAAAAGAAAAAGATATCACTGATTCACCCCCTCCCTTCTCAGTGATACTTGGATCCTGACTGGGAACTTCAGGATCACTACCTTATACTTTTTCACTGCTCTGGTGAGATCTTCAGTAATTGATAGACATGCGGTTCTCTCTATGATGGGAAATAAAAACATGTTTATATTGATTTTTCATTCCTATGAATATGTAATGTTTTTATTCTCATTAGATATCATCTAATAACTTATATATGGATAAGATCAAATCCTCAATGTCTGGGTTTGATGTCGTCCTTCCATAGAGCAGCAACAATTCATCTCTCAAATAAATGATAATAATTATACACTATAATTATTCTCATATACTCATCTTAATTGTGAAGGTATAGTAATGAAACACTTATTTAATTGATTAAACTCTATTCCTTCAAATAAAATAAAGGTCTTTGATGGAACTTACTAGTTTCTAAAAATCTTCATCTTAAACATGATTTGATAATAATATATTCATTTTCTTTTTATTTTATGTACAAATATTCCTGGGATAATATTATATTTAATGTCTTCATTATTCTTATATTCTTCTAATATATTAGCCAAAATGTTTACATGTGATTATATTTCCATAATTTTTTTATGGAATTATCCTATAATCATGATCTCATGATAATTTATTTTAAATTCTCATGAAGTTTAGTCAAGGCCTTATTGACATTATTCACATGAAATATTTCAATATTTAACTTTTAGAAACACTAAAGAAATCCTCCATTAATTTTTCACCACAATCCTATGAATTAGTTCTATAATTAAATATTTATTTATCTCCCAATAATTCCAATTGATTTTCCATTAACTATCATGGTCTTCAACTATCCTACAAAATTTTCAGTTATTTCATTCTACCATGAATAGATAATCCATCATAAATTATGATTGATAACAATAATTAATGTCTTTGTGGCCTTCTCAAACTATTTCCCCAATATTAATTTTTTTAAACAAGGGTTTTAATATCCAATATACTATATATTAATTCATTTATATATTCATAATGATGCCTCCTCACTCGTGGTGTCATATTTGTTAAAATAAATATAGATTCCCCATTTAAAACCACTGAAATATCATTACATACTTCTCCCCTAGTTTATTGGTTTAATTTATTCTCATTAAATTGAATTAATTATTCACCATATTTTACAATTGATAAAACACTTCCTAACTCAACTATATGATCCTTGGAGGAAACATATAAAGGGAATATGTCATAGAAAATTCCCTTGAGAATTTTTACAAAGTCCCGATAGAGTCTTATGAAATATAGACAAAACAAAAAATAATACACAGTTTACTAAAAAAAGTATAATTTTTTGCTTAAAAATTCATGAAATAATAGACTATGTATTAGTGTTTCTATATAATGCTTTTGAACATCTTGAGGCTTCTATCCTTCATAAAATTTCATGTCCACACAATGTCTTATAAATAGAAGTAATTATTAAAAAATGATATTAGGCTTGAAATTTTTTTTATTTGTTTTTTTACTTTATAAATACCAGATTTAATCATAATAATTCTAGAACCAATTCAAAGCACCTATAATATTTATTATTTAATATTCTTTAGTATCATCCACGACCTTCAAAAAAATACTGAACTTCTTCAAATTCATTTAAAACCATATTCATCAATAATAAAAACTCTTTATCCATAAAAATTCAATAAACCACTAATTTTCATTTGGTAGAAATTATGAATTACTTTCTATAAACCAAAATGTCAATCTGTAACCTCTAATTGTGAGATCAATGTATGTTGTTTACATTTACTCCATCAATAATCATGTCCTCTCACTCTTATTCACTTTTCAAAAACTCCATGTCATTCACTATAATTCAACGATAAATCAAAACAGATCATTATTATTCATTCCACCATTTCAAAATATATATTTTCAACAACTAAATTATAATATCATGTCATCAAATCTAACAAAAAACCTTTTAGTTTAATGAATGATATAATAAAATGTAATGCTAATTTCATGAATGAATTTTAAATCATTTTTAAAATTATTTATGAAATAAAAAAATTAAAATAAATATTTTTCTTTAATAGAACATATAAAAGTCAATTTTAAAAATATTTTGATCAAAATTAAATAATTTTATAGTTTCAATAACTAAAAAAACTTATACTACTATATATTTTCTACTTTATCAACTCCTTTAATATCCTCGATGGAAATACTTTCTTTAGAAAACACTTAATTTTCCTTTTTTATAATCATTGTAATAGCCACCAATTTTCAAAATATTATACCAAATCATTAAAAAATCACCAAATAATTCAAATGATCCTAGGAATATCCTAAATAATAAAATACAGAAACCCACTATCTAGCACTAAAACTCAAATATAATGAGTCATTACTCTCTATAATCTCATCTATCCATACACAACCACTAATAAAAACACGATAATGACCCAAAACCCAAGGAATAGAGTTTTCTCAATATCATGGATCATACTAATCATGTTCACATTATTGCACTCACCTTTCTGTTTCCACAATAATGACCAACAATTTCCTAGGTTTGAGGGTTTCAAAATTTATACAATACACCCATTCAAAAATATCTACTAATTATATTTATATAAATAGATAATTTTCATGGATATTTTTTTCATTATTATTATCATTCCTTATTAATCATGGGATTATGAATTTGGAATTGTGTAATAATTCACCTAAGTGGAGTGACATCACCAAGAGAATCAACCATCATATTCTCAATAATTGTTATACTTGATTATTTCATAGGAATATAATTATTCAATTCTAGTTATATGTGATTTTTATAATAACAAATACCTTCAACAAAATTCCCTCATTTATTCCCTAGGGAGAGACATCTTTTTATGATATTTTCATAGTTACCCTCTACAACCCCTTTCTATTACTCTTTATATTCTAATTTATTTCATTGGGTTTTTTTAAATTTTCCTGACACACATTTATCATCCAAATCTTATCATTAGTAATTTTTTTCAACATTTTTGGATATGACCAAAATCGAACATGTTATCGGTGTATCTCTTATTATATTGATTATTATATTATTTTTATTAATATACCATTTATTGACAATTTATAATTATTTTCATCATATTATATCACTATGTTTATAACTAGTCTAGATGAATATCCTCCTCTTATTATTAAATACACTCCATCCTCATATTAGTATAGATAATTTGAACAAGTATATAATCATCACTCAACTGTTCTATTTACTATTACTCTAACTACTGGACACCCCTTGTCCTTGGTTAACATCCGAAATAAATCACTAGATGAAAAACAAATCACCTTATGAAAAATTCAATGGTATTTCTTGTATATATTTTCATTCACATATTCCTTTACATTCACTTGTTCTTATAAAGGGTTATCTCCTTATTTTGATACATTATTTGTTACTCATGACATAGTCTATGTTCCATGAAATGTATTTAAATCCAATTTTCATTCTTGGTTCATCCAATAAATTCAAGGAAAATTATTTTCACGTGAAGAAAGTTTCATAAGGGACATGGTGTCACTCTCCTTCAGGATCAATTTATTAAATAAAAATGGAATTACACCATCTATGTTAATCAAAATTACACTCTCAATGGATTGAATGATAGTTTTATTTTCAAAGGGTATGATCTAACTTATATATTTGACTATATTCATATATTCTCTCTAGTTTAAATGTTGACCAATGTTTGACTATTCATCTCTATGATTATAAATTCTCATTGGTCTCTTCCTCAACTTTATGTCATTAATTAATTATTGCATGGGTTTTTTGATGAATAAATTTATATACAGAATCCCATTTGATTCAATGATTCAGACTTATGTTCAAGGGTATCTAGAAATAAAGGATTGATCCATGGAACCAATCTGTATCCTAAATATTGGTTTTACTAATTGTTTTATGTGTATATTGTGTAGGGGCTTCATCAGATTATGAAATATTCAACTCTTTTAAATAGAATGCAACATTTTTTAAACATTAATGGTGATATACTTTGATGTAATTATTATTAGTGTCACTTTATGGGTATCTTTATATCATCATATGATCTTGGTATTTGAATAAAAAAAATTTAATATTCATGATCTATAATCAATAAAACGACATTCTGAATTAAGATCACAAATATAAATAGAAATACAAAAAATGTAATTTTCTCTATCTTTACTAATCTTAGTAGATTTTACTTTATGGAGATCATCGAGAAAAAACCTAAGTACTCTTTCCCCCATATGTAGAATACTAACTATTTAAATCCTCAATTATAGTTAAAGTAACATAAAACACCAAAGGTATAATGGAACTATCACCTCAATAATAAATGAATAACTGGGCTGAAGAGAGCTTTTTCAAATGGTTTTTCATTTCTTATTCTCACACTTAAACTAGTAGGAGCACCATGTCCTATAAATAAGATCAAAATATATAATATATGGAGTTTATAACTAACATAAATCATATAGAATTTATCATGCATTAAGATATCACATGGTCTTTGGTGTTTCATAATTGTTTGAACATTTTAGCTAATTCAGTATGGCTATAAATGAATCAACACTTTGATCCATAACTATAGGTAAAATATGTTGAAGACATAGAAGGATGCATACACCCATATCAAAATCATATCATAAAATATAATATAGGCATCACAAGGGTTATAAAATATCAATATATCAAAATCTTTGTTAAGATTCAAATACATATCTCATGTTACGACTCAAGGTATATTATCTAATATAACAAAATAATCAAACCATAAACTTAATTAAAGGGGTTTGGATAAGGATATCATAAAATATGATATATATATTTTAGTGAATTTTTAACAATCTTCTATTGTAAACCAAAATATCATATTGAATTTATAAAAAATTCAAGACTCTTTATGAATATATATATATATATATATGTATGTATATATGAACTCTTTTGGATATGTTTGATCAAAATAACGTCATTTTGGAACACAAAAACTATAAAAAATTAATTATTATCCTAAATCCAATCCATGTGACCCTAAGATACATTGTAGTATTGACAATGGATATGAAATATTAATTTAATATATGTATGTAAATATGAATGATTTCCCAAGTAATATATATACTAAGAGAGGGGGTTTAAATCAGGGTATGGAGAATTCAATTTTTTTTACCCCTTTTGATCTTGTTTCATCATAAATGAAGATTCATTTATATAATTTTCTTTAAAAAATATATAAAATGTATTGAACAAATGAATGAGACAAAAAATTACTTGGTTCACCCTAATTGGTATAATAAAAGGATAAAAGAAAGGAAATGATACAATATACTAGAATAACTAAAGTGAAATACTATTATAAAATTCAATGGGGACTCAAACTCGCTCATAGTTTATAACCACTCACTTGTTGAAAGATTACTACTATCTCGACTAAATTATACTAAATATTCCTTCAAAATAAACCTATCAAAAGTTAAATCACTTTTTATTTCACCATAGTTGGAATATCATAAATCTCTTCTTCCATAAAAATTATGAACTAGTTTTTACCATAAAAAATTAGGGAAATTCCCTTAAGATTCGTGAAACATAATTTTGTGAAAATTTGGGTATAGGGAATTCAGGAAAATAACCCCTTTTGATCTTGTTTCATCCTTAAAGAAGAATCATTTCTCTATTTTTATTTAAAAAAATAAATAAAATGTAATTAAATAATGCATGAGACATAATAATTTTAGTTGGTTCACCCTAACTGGGATAATCTAAGAATAAAATAAAGGAAATTATAAAACTTACAAGAATCACTAAAGTGAACTGCTACTATAATATTATGAGTGGACTCACATTCCCTCATAGTTTATAACCACTAACTTGTTGAAAAATCACTGATATCTTGACTAAATTGTAATAAATGTTCCTTAAAAAAAACCTATGAAAAGTTTAATTAATTTTTATTCCACCATAGTTTGTTTTTCATGAAGTTCGTATTTCATCAAAATGTTTAACTCCTTTTTTACTACAATAAATTAGTGAAATTACATTGAGTGTCATGAAACATAATTTTGTGAAACCTTTCCCCATCTTTTAGACAAAACATATTTCTATGACACATCACACTTTCAAGAAACATCAAATATTAACACAACTTCACACTTTCATGAAACATAAAACTTTTGAAAAAACTCACATGTTCACAAAATAAAATCATATTTTATTCATGAAACTAATGTTTGAGTAAAATTTCTTCACGTCAAAAGTATGTTCATATAATTCTTATGTTAAAACTAAGCCTTTTGATTTTCTCTCTAGGTCTTTAACAAATCAAATGGTGGGGTAGAGACCTATTTATTGGCATGGATTCATGTTTATGAAAATACAATTTCCAATAAAACATGATGACTCCATTGAGTATTTTCTCACACACCTCACCATATTAAAATAACTTCATTTATGCATGCACTATGTTTTTGGAAATCCATGTTTTTTGTGTCAAACCTAAGAAAAAAATAATTCAATTTTTTAATTTTCTATAAAATGTGCAGTATAGTTTCTCTAACTTATATAATTATATAAAACAATAATGAAACTAATATATTTTTCTCTAAAAACTACGCCTCCTTAAAAAAATGACTTTCATGAAACATATTCATTTTCTATAGAAAATAATTTGATTTTTTTCGAGAATTTCACCCCCACAAAATCTAGAAAAATTTGGAAACTTTTCTACTTTATATGCATAACAACTAAGTAAACCTTTAACCTCATCTAGAGACTTAACTTTATGAATTCCATATGATATCCTTTACACAAGAGTATTGTCAGCATGATTTTTTATAAACATCCCACTTTTCTAATAAAAAACCCTAAGACATTGAACCAATATCTTAAGGGATTTTTTCCCAATAAGTGAACTCTAGAGAATTATTAGTGATAAAAAATCTTAAGATGGGTTTGGTGTTATCTTGATCAAGTATATTCATATCTCTATATAATTAAGTTCACAATAATATGTATCATGTAAAACATATGTGTAACATCCCTCTAATTTCAATGTTTTTCTAATTTATTTATTATATTAATAATTTGTATATTTTTCATTTTTAGTCATTTGAGGGTTGATAGTGGCATAGGGGAAAGTTTCTCAGAATTTTCTTGATTCTGTAGTGAGAATTATACCATACACAGCATTCATTGAATTGACATAGTGTTTACTCCATCAATGTGTTAAGATTAAATTGTGGTATTCCATCCTGTATAAGTTCACAACACGAACCATGTGTTCACACCATGAAAAGGATCTTGGGTTGTGTTTTTAGGGTAATTGATGGAATTTTCCTTTTGAATTTCTAATACCTATGTTATCTCACCCCCATCACTCACTCAATATTTTATAGTGTAGGGGATCATCCTTTGAATTTTTTTCTCCATACTCCTAATCTACTGGGTGTTTCAAGATCTTTTCAATGTGGTGGTCCTCCCTTGATGCGTCTAACACTGTTGAAGCCCTAATTTCACCTTTACCCTTCATACTTTTCCCATTTCATGAACCCAAAAGTAACAGTTTTGGATATTTTTTGGGATTCAATGTGATTGGATTTTTTCAGGTTGGGATTCCTAGTGACTTCTCTTTATTGTTCTTATGATAGTATTTCCATATCATTTTATAGAATCTTCAAAATGTTATATGTCTTGATTTTCATGGGGGTGAATATATATTCCTTTGATAATTATTTATGTTATATCAAAGTGACTGAGTTGGTCTTTATCAGCATGGTTGACCCTTTGGAGGGGGAGATACATGTTATGATTCAATTAATGTGATAGTTGAGAATTGATTCATGGATTATGTAGGGGTTGTATTCCTATGAAATTATGAAATTTGTGATTCATTAGGGATGATTTGTGGCCAGTATGGATCTGATAAGTGTTATATAGATTTAGGTGATAAATTCAAAGGCTTGTGTTTTCCTTTAATTCCTGTTGTTTCTTATTTATTACTGTTTGATGTGGCCTCCCATAGGTATGTGAGGATGGGTTAGTTTTTTTGATGTGACCTCCCTAGAGTTTGTTGGGATGATTTAGCATGCTTAATGTGGATTTTATAGAGTATATGGGTATGTGGCAGTTGAACTTGATGTAACCTCCCTTGAGTGTGAGATGACAGATCAATGTTCTTATTGTAAAAGTGCCATGAGTGATAAGTTGTGAATAACTTGTTGTATGTGCAACAAAGGTTACAAAATAATTTCAAACTGACATAGAACTAAAGTATGTATGAATTTGGGTTTTTGGTTCTCTGATGAGTGCATGTTATCCCAATGGGTATTGATTTTATTTATTTATTTAGAAATATCGATACATCCAAATTTATACATTTTTTGTTTTTATTGTAAGTGATTATTGGGTAATATTACTAGGTTTATTCTCTCACTATGTAAGGGAATAACAATGTTAAAGTAAATTTTATGATCAGGGATCCATCTAATGGCCAAGGCCATATGATTCATTACTGAGTAGATAGTTATGGAATGGGATATAGTCAATACCAGGGTAACTCCAATATATTTTATGGTGATGCATGTTTATTTATTTATATATTTTTTATTTTATGTATATTGATGTACCATATGTGAGAAACCCTTTTGGCTCCTTATACTGAGAATTTTATGCCATTTTTTGACCTCATGGGTTGACGTTATTATAATTGATTTTTCAATATGATCTTATATTTTTACCATATTTATATTGATTCCATTATTATGTTACATTGATTGTTATATAATATTAATATAATAGTCTCCCCAAGGTTCTATTTAGTCCCTCACCACAAGTAGGAATTATATTGCATACAGGGAGGCATGCATGGGGTCATATGACCCTATGATATAAACTATGTGATTGGGGTTGGGACATTACAATAAGTATTACTATACAATCCATTTATCCATGAAATTGAGTGACTACAATACATATAACATGTTATTCTACTATATTACATATTATATATTTATTATTTTCTAAAATAGACTGACTAGTTTGAATTAATCCCTACCATGAAATTCATCCAAGAAGTTAAACACATCACTTGTCAATCAACTAATTATGGCCATGAATTTCCTCAATCTAATTCAATCAAGTGACCATATTTTATTAACTCATTATATTAGTGGAATAATTCCATAATAATTGATATCTAATAGATGACATGATTATAAATATAACTAATCACTCCTTGATTATCTAAGAAAAAATAAATGTGTTATAAATCTCTCAGAGTTTATAGGTTCTCATGCTATGTTTACCACCAAAATAAAGTACTTCAGTTTCATAAGAAGCATAAAAACCTATGTATATCAATGACTATATGGCATTTCATGTGTTAAATTTTTTTGGGGTAGTCTAGATAATATGTCTTGACTTGTTATGTCATTAGTTAATTATTTTCATGTCATATATAATAATTTTTATCGATTATAATATATTACTCATGATACTATTAATATATCATCAAAAATCATAATATTTTGTGATGGTTATAAATTAGAAAAAACTAAAAGTTGTACTTTGAGGGGATATTATCATTCCATTGTTCATCTAATATAAATTTAAGCACAATTTAATGAAACAAAAATGGAGATCAACTTAATTATAAAACCATGATTCAATTTACAACCATTACATCCAGTAGAAGATGCATAAATAATCCTGTTCATCCTTATAAACTCTTGGATTTTTAATTTTCTAAATATCCATGCCATGAAACACTATTAATGACCCCATATTTGAGTTACATATGGTAAAATACCTTATAAATTTATCAATAAATGTGTTCTGAATATATACAATAAATTTATTATATTAATATTTATATGTAAAATATATTTACTTTATTTTAGGTATTCCTTGACCCTAGTTTTGACACCCATTAAGTTGGTTCTTTTTTTAGTTTTGTTCCATGAGATTTTGAGAAAATTTTTAAGGTCTTGGGCTATGAATAGTTGGCCCACTTTTTTCCCAAATCGTGCACCCCATTGAGAAAATTTTCCACCCCTAGATAGTGGGTGAATGCATGGTTGGAAGAAGAATTCCAAAACCATGAACCCAAAATGGGGAAATCAAGAACCCAAAATTGTATTGATCTATGGATGGCACATGGTTTACCATAACGATGCACCCCATACAACTTACCATGCATGTGGGGATTTTATGATCCAAAAATTTATTTTAAAATTATGAACCCCCAATATAGATTAAAAATAACCCCATTCAAAGCTAATATTAATTTTATGGTTTTTAAGGCTATCTAGAAGTGGTTTTTCTTCCCCAACCATTTTCTTTGTAAGTCAAAGTGGCATTAATCTTGTTTGATCTCCTAATACTAAATGTATCTCTCCTAATGTAGTTTATTCCAATAAGTATTTCTCTCCTCCTTACATTTTCATGTACCATCATGTAATGTACAGATCTAAACTCCATAGGATTGGATCTTGATTATATATTTTGTTCATATATCATCCATGAATTAATTTTCATTGGTGAGTCCCATTATGGGTGTTGATTTATCGATCATTGATTTAAAGGTGGGTGGTTCTATGATTCCATTCCTTTTAATTAAAATCTTTAATTTCTTGATTAAATTGAAATAATTTTTCAATTATTTTATAATCATAGAAACGTGATGATTTTATCATTGATTTGGGTATGGAAATTGAGAAAAACCCCAATTTCAATGGAATTGAGAATATGGATTGGATATATGATAAATAGGAATTGATTTGTAAATATTTTTGGCTAAATTATTTAATATTGATTTTGAGAAAGTGTAAAATTGAAAATTTATTTTAAATGGAATGAAATAATGAAAACCTATGATTTGGTTTTGAAATGGAAAAAGGGGTTTTGGAACTGAAATTGGGAAAATATGTTCTAAAATGGTTAAATTGATTTTTTCTAATTTGATTTATTGATTGTTTGTTTGAAGAAAATGTTACCCTTGATAGTTAGTGATAATTGGGAAAATCAAGCTATGAAATTGACTCCATATAAATGGATTAACAATAAAAAATGTTACTAAAATAACCGCAACATGACTTGCCTTAATTGGTTCCCCTTTTGGGTTTAGAATTCCCATGATGGGTTCCCCTACTTGGGTGTATTTGTGTGTACACACCTACATAGATTATTGATCATTGTGAGATGTTTGAGGATCCTATTACCTACTGAATTGACATACCATATGCCTTTTTTACATGGTTCTTTCTTTGAGTTTTTAAATTTTATATACATTCCATTGATTATTGAACTATTATATTCATGAAAATTGATTTATATACATCGATTTATATAAAATATTCATTTAATCTGATTTAAAATATGTTTTTATATATCTTCCATCATTTGATTATGAAATCATTTTCTTGTTTAAAATATAAAAATTTAATTCCATGCCCTATTTTACTTTAAATCATATAATTTATGGTAAGTTGTTATTTTATTGATTATCGAACACCTGGTGAGACCATAATTAGAAATATATATCACACAGTATCATTTCCTTCATACATTCATAGAAATTCTTATTCTAGTTCTGAGAAAAGGTAAATAGCTACATGGAGGTGGGGGATGTTTGTGATTCCTTGGACTGTGGTGTAGGGATAGAGGTGATCAATGGAAATGTTATACACTGATTTAATTAGATGTTTGAGTTTCTTTATCATGAGATACTGAGTACATTAATGATGTACGAATGTACATTTTTATGTACTTTTTGTTTCTGGTAATTTCTACTTTTAGAGTGTTGAGAATAATAACTTTTATCTTTTATCTTTTTCTATTTTTTTGGAAAAATAATTAATTATTTGATCTTGTATGATTTCATGTGCTTGTCACCAACCCATATGGATTTTAAATGCCCTTTAGGCCATGTTAGTATCAACTCAAGTATCTGGGTACTAGAGTCTCTAGAATGGTTCATGAATAGATGGTATTAGAGGGATATTTTAAGAATATTTGCTTGATGTTAGTATAAAGTTTGGGTTATCCTAGTAGAAATGAGGAAGGCTTTCTGGGGATTAGGAGGTAGTTGCGAGTGAGTGCCTAACCATTTGTCTTCGTAACAAAACTTAATTCACCATTTTATCTTGTATAAAGGAATATTAATGAATGTTTTATATGATTATAGTATTTTCCCTACTTCTTATTTGAACATTCTAAAGTGAAAATCATAGAATCTTATCTAATGGGATTAATATTCTCATTTCTCTTGTTTGAGTTATTTATCTGAGTAATCTTTTGATGTATTCAGTTTTTTCTGTTGATGTTTTGTAGTATCATGCCTCTTATAATATATTTTAATAGTATCTAGGAGTAAGATTCTAATGAACCACAATGAGTATACCCTTCCATGAACCAGAATCTGGTTTAGATAATTGTTTGCGATGTCCAAGATCTGTGACAAGAACTTTCACCAATTCCCATTTAGGCTTCAGCTACAGAACCTCAAAATAATGAATCTAGGAATTATGATCAAGTGTCTCTTCACCAAAATCCAACTATAACCTAATGAACTAATGATAATCAAGAGGATGAGGTTTGGTTGAACAAGGTTGCGTGTGTTTTTGATCTCTTGGAAACTCACAAGTCTATTAAGGTGAAATATGAAACATTTAAGCTGTAAAGGCCTAGAAGGATATGGTTGGGTTTGATGGTGATAGAAAATAAGAATGTGGTTTTGGAGTGGTAATGATTTAATGGTATTTTCATTAAGATGTTCTATGTAGAATTTATGGTATTGCATAATGATACAGAGTTTTTTAACCTCTAGTATGATGAAAGTTCAATGATGCAGTATGTGAACTGCTTTGTCAAGCATGTGAATTTTTTACCAAAGAGTACATTGAATGAGAACATTAAAGATCAATGGGTAGATATGGGTCTTAATCCTACTATATTTACATAGGTTTTATTACTGAATCTCACTTCATAATTTGGTGTACTATAAAGGGCACTGATGGTTGAGCTTGACCTAGCTGGTAAGTCAGGGTTGATTGGAGTTCCTTTTTCTATCATAGCAAGTTATATGAGTTCCTTTAATGGAAATAGGAAGTGTGATGAGTTTCGTGGTGTTTCTTGATAAAAATAATCTTCTAGACCTCATACAGATCCCACTAGAGGTTCTTTTACTTTAAGTGTGGAATGGTTGGGCATTCAAGACATGTTTGTGCTGAGTTTCTGTAAAGGCCCGCAAATTTCAAGGAAATTTTTTTCTTAATTTTCTTTGGAATTTTGCAAGAGCGAAGATTCAGACGGCACATGATTCCGAGGCCCGGTGTGCCCGGAATCAATTTCCGAAGTTTGGCTCGGGTACGTTCAGTGAACGGACGAGCGGGTTTTTCTATCTTTTGAACCGGTGCCCGGAATCAAATTCTGAGGGCACCGATGAAATCACAGCGCCGGTATTTTCTTAGAAACGCCTCTTCCGGAGTTGCGTTTGCTCAACTGTGGTTTTTAAAATTTTGGGCTTTAAGTCGGAAATAAAATAAAGGTTGTGAGACAACTTTATTTTATTTCACTTAAGCCGCTTGGAAGTCACTTGGAAGCCACTTGAACTGAGTTAAAGCGGATAGGGTGCTATCCGGAAATACCCTACCCCTTGGTAGGATATTTGTGAGGTGGGGCCCGCACGAGCCCCGCCGTTTCTTTCGCTAAGTAACGCACCCGCGAAAACCCATCAAAGTAACTGAAAAGTCAACCGGAGCGTTTTCTTTAATTTCTTAACAGACCATTTAATTGGGCGGTTTATTTCGTGAATTAAATGGGCTGTTTCATTCGTTGAATTAATTCAACGAATTTAATGGGTCGTTACTTACGCGTTTGCGTTCGTTGGCGATTTAATAAAATAGACCAACGTGTCTATTTTGGAGGATTACTCTTTATTCTCTGGGCCTCCACCCTCCCCGCGAAGAACGTGAAGAACGCGAAGAACGCGAAGAACGTGAAGAACGCGAAGAACGCCGGAACCAAAATTCGACGACGCACACCGTGATCCGCGACGTCGACAAACTTTTTCCGCGACCTTCTTCTTCTTCTTCGGCGCTTCTTCTTCCGCGGCAAACCTACGATCGGCGGTTAAAGGTGAGAATAGAATCTTCTAAATTCTCCCTTTTTATAATTTGATATCAACGGATTTAAATTAATTAAATCCGTTTGATCTTGATCCGGAGATAGTCGGCGCGACTCCTTCCCGCGGTGCGACGAGCGTCTCTTCCGCGACGATCACCAAATCCGCGACGACCTCTCGTCCGACGACGACGACAAGGTAGGGATTTAATTCTTGATGATTCATTCCCGTGTTTTTATTTATTTTTGAATAAAGAACCAGAATGAATATTTTCAATTAATTAAAATTGAATTTCCGTTTAAAAGAAAAAGAAGTGAACAATTTTTATCTTGATTAAAAATTGTTGTAGCCCCTTTCTCCCGTTGTTTATGACTAACGCGGAGGGTGCGGGTCTAACGAACAAGACCCGACAACCCTCCGCCGATCCTTTTCGTGTGCGGTTTTGGCAAGCGACGACGAACCGTGCGGCAAGGGCGATCCGTTGATCCCGCAGTGAAGATCGGCCCCTGGGAGGAGCAACGACGCAGACGGGAGAGGAATCGGGCCACCAGAGCAACTCCGGCGACCGGGGGCGGCGGCGCCCGGCGCGCCGCCGGAGAATCCGCCGCGGCTCGGCCGCGGCGGCGGCGAACCGCCGGACCGCCTCCGCGGTCCGGCCACCCAACACGCGGCCCGCGCGGGCCGCGTTCCACCAAAGCCGCGGGTCAAACCCGCGGCGCCCCTTGGCCGCTCAGCCGAGGTCGAGCCGGCCGGTCCGGTCGGCCGGGCCGCGCCCAGGCCGGACCGGACCCATCCCAACCGGGCCGGGCCGGGTCGGGTCGACCCGGTTCGGCCGACCCCCAGGGGGGGTTCGGGCCGGGTCGCCCCGGGCTCAGAACCCCCGTTTTCGGGCCCTCTCCGGTCTTTTGCCCATATCTTGGGCCTAGGACCTCCGATTGACGAACCGTCAGCGGCTACGCGATCCTTGGATCGATACGGTCGTTTCAGTATATTACACTCAAGGTTTAGGAAGACTTTGGGTTCGGCCGGGTTGGTTCGTACACGAAACCAACCGGGCCCTCGGAGCGGAAACACTCATAACTTGAGCTACGGACGTCCGATCGACGTACCGTCAGCTGTGGTAGTTTTCTCTAAGTGAGACGGAACTTTTGGCATACTCCGCCCAAGGATCGGACACAGGCGGAGTACGGTCGGGTTGGTTTTGCCCTAAAAACCAACCGGGCCCCTGGAACGAAAATGCCAATAACTCTCAGACCGGGCGTCCGATTGACGCGCCGTCTGTTGCGTTGAGATCCTGTTGTCGATACGGAACTTTTGGATACATCAACTTCGGACTACGTGTCAGTTGATGTATCAGCCTCTCGGCTCGTGGAGCGGACCCTCCTAAACGAGCTCGCTGTGTGCGGGAACCCTAGCGCTGGCTGTGACTTCGACGACAGAGCAGAGATCCTCCGTGGACTGCGACGACGACAGAGCAGAGATCCTTCGTGGACTGCGGCGACGACTGTGCAGAGATCCTCAGTGGACTGCGTCGACTACTGCACTCAGCGATCCTACGTGGATCAGTGCTACAGGTCCTGTGTGGGTCCGATCCTGTGTGGGTCATCTCTTACGGTTCTGTGTGAGCCATTGCTACAGGTCCTGTGTGGGCCCGATCCTGTGTGGGTCATTGCCGAGGTTAGTACCTATCGATCCTTCGTGGGTCCGACGACTTAGATGGATCAGTGATCATCTTTGACGTCATCTGAAAAAGTATACCTGGTTGAGCTGAATCTTATGTTACTCTCCTTTGTGGATTGTGTTGAACTATCCTATGTGGATTTGCTATTTACTATTTACTCTCCCTGGTGGATTTGAGTCTTGCTTTCCTGTGTGGATCGAGTTGACCTTGAGCTCGAGAGCAGAGCTAGAAATGGGGACTTAGGTATATGTATGGGCATATACCTAAGTCGAGTCAGTTGTTTCTTCGTGGTTGCCCCTTTCTTTTGTGCTATATCCTTTGTGGATTTCGGGAGACCTTCGGGGGTCTCGGGGTCCTTACTGAGTAGTTTATACTCACCCCTGCACGGGCTATGCCCGCACCTTGTTGTGTTGGATGCAGACGACGGACAGCGCTGATCTCGGTTGGGGCGTGGAGCAGGACGGTACCTGGAGGCGGACCACTCGGCGGGACGTGCTCGGAGCGGACGTGGGACCCGAGGATCCTGGAGGCTATCTGTACCCACCCTTGAGGTGGGATTGCCAGTGGACGACACGAGGCCGCCGTCTTTTCTTTAGTTGCTGTTCTTTTCCTTTTCAGTTGTACTTTCAGTTGGGCTTGTATTCCGGCCCCCTTTACTTTTCTGCACTTTGTAGTTACTTTCCGCTTGCTGACTCTGTGGTGGTTGTTACTTATAAAGGCAATGCCTTCCCTGTTTACCGGGATTTTACGCCTTGGTGCTAGTCGCCAGCCCCTGGCCTATAGAAGGCGGGCTTGGGGTAGTCACGGCATGGGCCCCGAGGTCGGGTCGTGAAAAATTGGTATCAGAGGCGGTCGGTTCTACCGCAGACTCTGATCGTCTTTTCTTCCTATATGAAGCAACAGTGTTTAGTGTATTGAGTGTGGTTATCAGTTCAGGGAGCCCAGTGTTGGTGCGGCGGCCGACGTATCCGTACACCAGGACCCTGACTCCTGATTTCCGACTTAATGCATGAAAACATTGATTGCGTGTGTGTTTCAAGTTTTTCTTGTGATTACTTGTGTCAGCTCACCGGGTATACTGATCTGCTTCATGAAAGTCTCAAGTTTTCCTTGTGATTACTTGTGCCAGCTCACCAGGTATACTGTTCTGACTGTGGTGCTCTTGTTCTCCTTTTCAGGATGGCCCCACGACGACAGCCAGCTAGGGTTCCGAGTGTAGGGCGCGACGGCAGCCCACCGAGCGACGAGGCCTCGGTGCAGGGCCCTTTGCCAGCAGTGGCACCGGCGGTAGCTTTACCCGCCGAGCCACCGATGCTACCAGTACCAGACGCTGACGATGCACGTCGCCTCAGGGCACTGCATGAGTTTCAGAGACAGCGACCGCCCAGGTTTCGCGGTGAGGCGGACCCCCAGGCCACCGAGGACTGGCTAGAGGCGGTGGTACAGATCTTTAGGCTAGTGAGGACACCAGCGGATCTCATGGTGATTCTCGCGGCGAGCCTCCTGCAGGCGGCGGCAGGACGATGGTGGAGCTTGATGCTCCAGGTTCACGATGAGGAATCCTTGCTCTGGACGGACTTCGAGAGCCTCTTCCACTCTGAGTTCGTCCCGGCCACCCTCCGAGCGGTGCGCATCCAGGAGCTTCTCCAGCTGCGCCAGGGCAGCATGACGGTCGCTCAGTACGCGGCGAGGTTCACTGACCTATCTCGCTACTCGACCGACATGGTACGGGACCCCTTCTTCCGGGCCCGGACCTTCGAGCAGGGCTTGTGGCAGGAGATTCGGGCGTCGCTGATCTCCCTCAGCATTCCGACCCAGGCGGGAGTGCTGGAGCGAGCCCTCTTGATCGAGAGCTTCCTGGCAGAGCCTTCTTCAGCGGCGAGACCTAGCGCAGGGCGGCAGGTAGCTGAGTCTTCGGCAGCAGGTAGCCGACGGATGACTCTCGGGTCCAGGCAGACCAGAACCCCACGCAGACGGCCTCAGGACACCGGCTCAGCAGTGCGGGGCACACAGCGGAGTGCCAGCCTTCCGAGAGGCAGGCTGTGCTACTCCTGCGGCGGGCAGGGTCACATGGCTCGTGACTGCCCGACTCGCCGACCAGAGGAGCAGCAGACGGTGGAGGGGCCACCCAGGCAGAGGCAGAGGGTCGACCATGGCGGTCCGCTGGGAGGAGGCGGACGAGGCAGAGGAGCTGGCCGAGCAGCGGGTGGTGGGCGACGCTTCCAGGCTCTACCCCCACCACCACCAGGAGGGCCACCTCGACCACAGGGAGCTGGCGGGCAGGGACAGACCCAGCTCCAGGCAGTGGAGGCCTACGACCCCGACATGCCAGAGATGATTTGAGGTACGATCTGTGTCTATTCCACCCTTGCTGCAGTACTTATAGACACAGGAGCGAGTCACTCTTTCATAGCCTCTGCCCTTGTTCGGAGCTCGGAGATTCCGACTGAGCCGTTGGCTCGATCCTTACGGCTAGAGACTCCTACGGGAGCAGACTCGACGATTATGCACTGGTGCCGGCAGTGTGAGCTTACTCTAGGAGGCGAGAGCTTCAGCTGGGATCTCCTTGTAGCGGCGTCGAGGCCTTACGACGTCATCTTGGGCATGGATTGGCTATCCACGGTTCATGCCCAGATCGACTGTTTTAGGCGCAAGGTGCGATGTGTTCGCACCGACGGGAGCAGGTTTACCTTCACCGGCGAGAAGGGAACCTTTGCAGCACAGGATGGACTTCCGCGGAGGAGAGTGCAGCCCATCTCTCATCAGTTGGCTAGCCTCATCCTAGGAGTAGTGGACGTGCGGAGTCCAGTTTTTCCTGCAGTGGTGGACCAGTACGTGGACGTCTTTCCCGACAACGTTCCAGGGATACCTCCTCGTAGAGAGGTAGACTTTTACATCGACTTGTACCCCGGGACAGCCCCGATATCTACTCCAGCATATCAGATGGCCCCCGCCGAGCTTCGAGAGATGCGGGTACAGTTGGAGGACTTGCAGAGCAAGGGGTTTATCCGACCCAGTGTTTCACCCTGGGCTTCCCCGATATTGTTCGCCAAGAAGGCGGACGGGAGCTTGCGACTGTGTGTCGACTATCGTCGCCTGAACCAGGTGACAGTGGGGAACAAGTATCCGCTGCCACGGATTGATGACCTCTTCGATCAGCTCAAGGGAGCGCGGTGGTTCTCGAAGATAGACCTCCGGTCAGGCTATCATAAGCTCAGAGTTCGAGACGAGGACGTGCAGAAGACGGCCTTCAGGTGTCGGTATGGCCATTATGAGTTCTTGGTTATGCCGTTCGGCGTAACCAATGCTCCAACAGTGTTCATGAGCCTCATGAACAGGATCTTCCAGCCATACCTCGATTGATTTGTCGTGGTCTTCATTGACGACATTTTGGTATACTCGACGACTGAGGAGGAGCATGCCTACCACCTGCGAGTTGTGCTAGACACACTACGAGAGCACCAGCTTTATGGAAAGCTCTCAAAGTGCCAGTTCTGGTTACGTGAGGTCCATTTCTTGGGGCACGTCATCTCTGAGGCGGGAGTTGCAGTGGATCTCGCGAAGATCGAGGCAGTGCTAGCTTGGGAGCCACCCAGGAGCGTGACGGAGGTGCGGAGATTCTTGGGCCTAGCCGGATACTATCGGAGATTTGTGCCAGACTTCTCCAGAGTTGTGGCACCACTCTCAGCCTTGAAAAAGAAGGGGAAACCCTTTGTGTGGTCAGACAGATGTCAGCAGAGCTTCCAGGAGCTGAGACTGAGATTGACCAGCGCACCTATCTTGAGGTTGCCTGAGGAGGGAGTTGGATACGTAGTTTACTGCGATGCATCAGGGACTAGAC
The DNA here is from genome assembly GCA_963277665.1 of Viscum album. Lineage (NCBI taxonomy): Eukaryota > Viridiplantae > Streptophyta > Magnoliopsida > Santalales > Viscaceae > Viscum > Viscum album. The sequence continues at coordinate 761,788,292 of OY728147.1, forward strand.
TCGGGTGCGTCCTGATGCAGGAGCGGGCCGTGATCGCCTACGGATCACGTCAGTTGAGGCCGCATGAGCAGAACTACGCCACTCATGACCTGGAGTTAGCAGAAGTGGTCTTCGCTCTGAAGACTTGGCGGCACTATCTGATGGGCGAGCGCTTCACAGTCTTTTCTGACCACCAGAGTCTCAGGTATATCTTCTCTCAGAAGGACCTGAACCTGAGACAGCGGAGATGGCTTGAGTTCCTCCAGGACTATGACTTTGAGATAGTCTATACTCGTGGGAAGGGGAACGTGGTAGCCGATGCCCTCAGCAGGAGGACGGGCATTCAGCTACTTGAGGAGGCGACGGAGCAGCTAGCCTCCTTACAGATATCCTTCGTGGATAGAGACGGAGAAGACTTTCTTCAGTCTCTCACAGTCTCTCCTCCACTTCTACAGCGGGTCAGAGAGGCTCAGCGTGGGGACGCTGACTGTGAGACCCGGCGTGCACTGATATCCTCAGGTCAGGCGCCTGATGGCTTCTCCCTTGGAGCAGAGCACGACATCCTTTTCAGAGGACGTACCTTCGTACCAGTCGCTTTACGAGAGGAGGTGCTGAGAGAGTTTCACACTTCTTCCTTGGCGGTGCATCCCGGAGTGGCGAAGATGTACCAGGATCTCAGACGATAGCACTGGTGGCCGGGCATGAAGAAATCTGTGGCAGAGTTCGTTTCACGATGCCTCACCTGCCAGCAGGTGAAGGCAGAGCATCAGGTACCAGCAGGCTTGGTACAGCCCTTGGAGGTCCCGGAGTGGAAGTGGGACGGCATATCTATGGACTTTGTGACTGGACTTCCATGCACTTCCAGAGGTCACGACTCCATTTGGGTGATTGTCGACCGACTCACCAAGTCGGCACACTTCTTACCCATCAGAGAGCAGGGATCAGTGGAGAGATTGGGAAGTCTTTACGTCCAGGAGATCGTACGGCTTCACGGTGTGCCATCGTCTATCGTCTCTGATCGAGATGCTCGTTTCACTTCCCGGCTTTGGAAGGGGTTGCAGGAGGCGTTCGGGACGCGGCTCCATCTAAGCACAACCTTCCACCCTCAGACGGATGGTCAGACTGAGAGGACCATACAGACACTCGAGGACATGCTCCGTGCATGTGTTCTCGACTTTGTTCGCAGCTGGGAGGACCACCTACCCTTGGTGGAGTTCGCGTACAACAACAGCTACCACTCCACCATCGGGATGGCACCATACGAGGCGTTGTACGGCAGACCCTGCAGATCACCGTTGTGCTGGACAGACCCTGGGGAGTCATCACTCGTGGGACCAGAGATGGTCCGAGCCACGACAGAGAAGGTCCAGATCATCCAGGAGAGGATGAGGACAGCTCAGAGCCGACAGAAGTCATATGCTGACAGGAGGCGGAGGCCACTAGAGTTCGAGGATGGCGACCACGTCTTTTTGCGTGTCTCACCTCGACGTGGTTTACGGAGATTTGGCCGAGGCGGCAAGTTGTCTCCACGCTTCATCGGGCCTTTCCAGGTCCTCAGCAGGATAGGAGAGGTGGCTTATCGCCTGGCTCTACCACCTCAGTTGCACCGGGTGCACGACGTCTTCCACGTGTCTCAGCTGAGGAGATACGTGCACGACCCGACGCACATCATCGACTTTGGGGAGCTGGACGTGGACGATGGGGAGACTTTTGCGGAGGTCCCAGTGGAGATCGAGGATCGACAGGATCAGGTCCTACGTGGGTGGTCGATTCCTCTTGTGCGCGTCAGATGGCAGCACGGGAACCTCCAGGAGAGCACTTGGGAGCGGGAGGCTCAGATGCGTGCTCAGTACCCCCATTTGTTCCCCTAGTTTTTGATGTATCTTTACGGGGACGTAAAGCCCTGAGGTGGGAGTAATGTAAAGACCCGCAAATTTCAAGGAAATTTTTTTCTTAATTTTCTTTGGAATTTTGCAAGAGCGCAGCTTCAGACGGCACCTGATTCCGAGGCCCGGTGTGCCCGGAATCAATTTCCGAAGTTTGGCTCGGGTACGTTCAGTGAACGGACGAGCGGGTTTTTCTATCTTTTGAACCGGTGCCCGGAATCGAATTCTGAGGGCACCGATGAAATCGCAGCGCCGATATTTGCTTAGAAACGCCTCTTCCGGAGTTGCGTTTGCTCAACCGTAGTTTTTAAAATTTTGGGCTTTAAGTCGGAAATAAAATAAAGGTTGTGCGACAACTTTATTTTATTTCACTTAAGCCGCTTGGAAGTCACTTGGAAGCCACTTGAACTAAGTTAAAGCGGATAGGGTGCTATCCGGAAATACCCTACCCCTTGGTAGGATATTTGTGAGGTGGGGCCCGCACGAGCCCCGCCGTTTCTTTCGCTAAGTAACGCACCCGCGAAAACCCGTCAAAGTAACTGAAAAGTCAACCGGCGCGTTTTCTTTAATTTCTTAACAGACCATTTAATTGGGCGGTTTATTTCGTGAATTAAATGGGCTAATTCATTCATTGAATTAATTCAACGAATTTAATGGGTCGTTACTTATGCGTTTGCATTCGTTGGCGATTTAATAAAATAGACCAACGTGTCTATTTTGGAGGATTACCCTTTATTCTCTGGGCCTCCACCCTCCCCGCGAAGAACGCGAAGAACGCGAAGATCGCGAATAACGCGAAGAACGCGAAGAACGCGAAGAACGCGAAGAATGCCGGAACCAAAATTCGACGACGTACACCGTGATCCGCGACGTCGACAAACTTTTTCCGCGACCTTCTTCTTCTTCTTCGGCACTTCTTCTTCCGCGGCAAACCTACGATCGGCGGTTAAAGGTGAGAATCGAATCTTCTAAATTCTCCCTTTTTATAATTCGATATCAATGGATTTAAATTAATTAAATCCGTTTGATCTTGATTCGGAGATCGTCGGCGCGACTCCTTCCCGCGGTGCGACGAGCGTCTCTTCCGCGACGATCACCAAATCCGCGACGACCTCTCATCCGACGACGACGACAAGGTAGTGATTTAATTCTTGATGATTCATTCCCGTGTTTTTATTTCTTTTTGAATAAAGAACCGGCATGAATATTTTCAATTAATTAAAATTGAATTGCCGTTTAAAAGAAAAAGAAGTGAACAATTTTTATCTTGATTAAAAATTGTTGTAGCCCCTTTCTCCCGTTGTTTATGACTAACGCGGAGGGTGCGGGTCTAACGAACAAGACCCGACAACCCTCCGCCGATCCTTTTCGTGTGCGGTTTTGGCAAGCGACGACGAACCGTGCGGCAAGGGCGATCCATTGATCCCGCAGTGAAGATCGGCCCCCGGGAGGAGCAACGGCGCAGACGGGAGAGGAATCGGGCCACCGGAGCAACTCCGGCGGCCCGTGGAAGGCGGCGGCGCCCGGCGCGCCGCCGGAGGATCCGCCGTGGCTCGGCCGCGGCGGCGGCGAACCGCCGGACCGTGTCCGCGGTCCGGCCACCCAACACGCGGCCCGCGTTCCACCTAAGCCGCGGGTCAAACCCGCGGCGCCCCTTGGCCGCTCGGCCGAGGTCGAGCCGGCCGGGCCACGCCCAGGCCGGACCGGACCCGGTTCGGGGCTACCCGGTTCGGCCGACCCCCAGGGGGGGTTCGGGCCGGGTCGCCCCGGGCTCAGAACCCCCATTTTCGGGCCCTCTCCGGTCTTTTGCCCATATCTTGGGCCTAGGACCCCCGATTGACGAACCGTCAGCGGATACGCGATCCTTGGAATGATACGGTCGTTTCGGTATATTACACTCAAGGTTTCGTAAGACTTTGGGTTCGGCCGGGTTGGTTCGTACACGAAACCAACCGGGCCCTCGGAGCGGAAACGCTCATAACTTGAGCTACGGACGTCCGATCGACGTACCGTCAGCTGTGGTAGTTTCCTCTAAGTGAGACGGAACTTTTGGCATACTCCGCCCGAGGATCGGACACAGGCGGAGTACGGCCGGGTTGGTTTTTCCCTAAAAACCAACCGGGCCCCTGGAACGAAAATGCCAATAACTCTCAGACCGGGCGTCCGATTGACGCGCCGTGTGTTGCGTTGAGATCCTGTTGTCGATACGGAACTTTTGGATACACCAACTTCGGACTACGTGTAAGTTGATGTATCAGCCTCTCGACTCGTGGAGCGGACCCTCCTAAACGAGCTCGCTGTGTGCGGGAACCCTAGCGCTGGCTGTGACTTCGACGACAGAGCAGAGATCCTCCGTGGACTGCGACGACGACAGAGCAGAGATCCTTCGTGGACTGCGGCGACGACTGTGCAGAGATCCTCAGTGGACTGCGTCGACTACTGTACTCAGCGATCCTACGTGGATCAGTGCTACAGGTCCTGTGTGGGTCCGATCCTGTGTGGGTCATCTCTTACGGTTCTGTGTGAGCCATTGCTACAGGTCCTGTGTGGGCCCGATCCTGTGTGGGTCATTGCCGAGGTTAGTACCTATCAATCCTTCGTGGGTCCGACGACTTAGATGGATCAGTGATCATCTTTGACGTCATCTGAAAAAGTATATCTGGTTGAGCTGAATCTTATGTTACTCTTCTTTGTGGATTGTGTTGAACTATCCTATGTGGATTTGCTATTTACTATTTACTCTCCCTGGTGGATTTGAGTCTTGCTTTCCTGTGTGGATCGAGTTGACCTTGAGCTCGAGAGCAGAGATAGAAATGGGGACTTAGGTATATGTATGGGCATATACCTAAGTCGAGTCAGTTGTTTCTTCATGGTTGTCCCTTTCTTTTGTGCTATATCCTTTGGGGATTTCAGGAGACCTTCGGGGGTCTCGGGGTCCTTACTGAGTAGTTTATACTCACCCCTGCACGGGCTATGCCCGCACCTTGTTGTGTTGGATGCAGACGACGGACAGCGCTGATCTCGGTTGGGGCGTGGAGCAGGACGGTACCTGGAGGCGGACCACTGGGCGGGACGTGCTCGGAGCGGACGTGGGACCCGAGGAGCCTGGAGGCTATCTGTACCCACCCTTCAGGTGGGATTGCCAGTGGACGACACGAGGCCGCCGTCCTTTCTTCAGTTGCTGTTCTTTTCCTTTTCAGTTGTACTTTCAGTTGGGCTTGTATTCCGGCCCCCTTTACTTTTCTGCACTTTGTAGTTACTTTCCGCTTGCTGACTCTGTGGTGGTTGTTACTTATAAAGGCAATGCCTTCCCTGTTTACCGGGATTTTACGCCTTGGTGCTAGTCGCCAGCCCCTGGCCTATGGAAGGCGGGCTTGGGGTAGTTACGGCACGGGCCCCGAGGTCGGGTCGTGACAGTTTCCAAATATCTACAATTCATGTGGCCACTCCGGTCACCTATGTAAATTCTTCCATTTTCATCCAACTTCTTGTAGTGGAAATAGATCATAAACAACTAAAACCATTATAGTTCAATTATATTCTTTGAGATTTAACGGGTTTCATCCTCAAGTATCTAGAATGAGGTTTCTTCATGAAGTAGAAGATTCTCCATAAGAAAATGATACAGGTCCAATGAATATGAGATGTATGATTACTATAGTCTCTTATTTATTTACTACTTTATTTGATATTTCTTCATCTCTCTTTCTTTTATCAACTCCTCTTATAACTGGTGAAATATTCTTGGGGATATTTTGTCTTATGTGATGGATATTACTACACACCTAGGAACACAAAGATAAAAAGGTATTCATTGTCCTGCATGTGTTTTCTCTTTATCATAGATTGATCTTGTTTGGTATTTTCTGGTTCTTGATATGAATTCACTTGATGTCATTTTTTTGATGTATTATCTCATTTATAATAAGGTCTGACTTTGATTTTATCTTAGATAGGTCACTTTTACTATACCCGATGTGGTGTTTTGTGTCTTTCAGGGAGAATGGGACTTGAGGTTGAGTATTTCCATACCTTATTATCTAGGGTGGGGTAAATTAATATTACTATTTTCTTTTAATTTGGAGCATGAATCTTTGAGTGAGGATCTCCCTCTCGTTTTCATCAAGTTTCCCAACATGTTTCATTCTAATTTCTCTATTTTTCCACTAGTAAGAGAGGTCTATTTATCTATTATCTTAGTTATTGGTACTCAATCAGTTTATATTACTTATTATTGTATGTCACCAACTAAACTGAATGATTTTAATACTTAGTTGGGTGATCTGTTAGAGACTGGATTTATACACCCGAGTGTGTCACCCTAGGAGGTGTCTGGTCCCTTTTCTAAGAAAGACGATGTAACAATTTTCTTCTATGTTGATTACCTGAAACCCAATCAAGTAACAATTATGAACTAATATCTATTACCATTTATTGATGATCTATTTTACCATATGAATGGAATTAGGTGATTCTTGATGATTGATCATCGATATGGTTACCACCAGTTGAGAATAAAAAAATATAAAATTCAAAAGACTGCCATTATCACGACCCTTCCCCCAGGGACCATTCCGTGACTACCCCAAGCCCACCTTCCAAAGGCCAGAGGTTGGCGTCTAGTACTAGAGAGGCATATCCCAAAAAATGGGAAGGAATTTCCTTTAAACCTGTAAACACATAGACCAAGAACACAACAAGATGAAAACCACATAGTAAAACTATAGTAGTAAAAGTGTGTACTAAAAGTAATGGGGATGAAATAGAAGCCCAACTGAATAGATACAACTACAATAGAAAACATCTCTTGAGATCATCCACCAAGGATCCTACCTAAAGGGTAGGTACACCTTGTCTCTGCAGCTCTCCACATCAACTATTCACCTCTGTGTACCAGCTAGTCCTGGTTCCCTAAAGTCTCATCCAAGTTGCTAATCATCTGCACAAGACACAATAAGGTGTGGGAGAAGCCTGTGCAGGGGTGCGTATAACAATACCGAGTAGGGACCCTGAGACCCCCCGATGGTCTCTCAGAATTCCACAATGGAAAAAAAGGTATGATCTCAATCACAATTCCCAAAGAAAAATTCTTATCTCAAACAAGGTATAAAACTTAGAGTTCAGGAATAAATATGATTAGTCTTTAGCTATATCATTTTATTCCATTAGGAAGTTCCACAACAAAAACAAGAATAAGTTGGTCCATTGTCGATCTATATAGGGTCTCATGTTGCTGATCCACAACAGGCCGCTCTAGGGATAGTCCTCATTGGGTCGCGCACTACTGATCCACACAGGGTTGCTAAGATACTGATCCACATAGGGTCGCTATGATGCTGATTCACACAGGGCCACTATAATGATGATCCATAGAGGGTATCTATGATACTGATCCACACAGGGTTGCTCTGATGCTGATCCACATAGGGTCACTCTTCATTTGACACCCAGCCATAAGATTCTTTGCACTTGGTGTGCTTGTGTTTCGTAGTATCCACTCCTTAAGATATTGGTCATGCCTCACTTACCATGACATTCCACATAAGAGTAACCCAAAGTACCTACTTGTTGTAAGGGTCCTAATGCAATAGACAACACATCAATCAGACACTCAGTCTGTGAGTTATAGGCATTTTAGTGCTGAGGGCCCGGTTGGATTTGGGTTCGATCCAACCCAGCCATACTCAAAATTTCTCCAAAATTTAGGTATAGTATCTAAAATGGACCGTCTTGTTCCAAGGATTCTAGTACCATAGACAGTTCATCAAACAGATGTCTGGTTAGTGAGATATGTCCTTTTAAGCGTATCTAGGCCGAAAAGGGGTCCGGGTCCGACCCGATCCAGCCCGAACTGGATGGGCCAACCTAGGTAGGCTGGGCCACAGCGGCTCAACCCATTGGGCCACGGACTGGCCCAGCCCACCTCAGTTGGGTGCAGGCCGCTAGTTGGCACGGTTCTCCAGCCAGGTGGTGGACCACATTCCCGAATGGAAAATCCGTTTGGGTGATTTAATCGGCGACACCACTTGGTGTTGCCCCCTATTAGTGGGATCCATGGGGCGCATGTCCCCTCCTTCATGGCTCGATGCCATGGTTCCCTTCTTCACGGTGCATGATGGTGCACTTCCTTCCTCTAATGCGACCAGCCGAGGGCCGACCTCCCCTACTGCCACTATGGCTCGATGTCATGGCTTCCCTCTGCGGCGCGCGATAGCACACCGCCTGCTGCCACTGCGGACGGTCGATGCCGGTCGCCACCGTCTCCTACCAGCGGAACTTCTGCGGGCCACCGGGTGAGCTCCGGTGGTCCATTTTTCCTTTCGAACGTGACTACGGGACTCTTGGGATGATTCCATCATTGCGTGTCTTTCAGATTCATGTTTCTGTTGAGTTATAACTTTGTCCATGAAGAACGTGACAAAAAATGAAGTGGAAGAGGGTCCGAGCCTTGTTCACTTGGCCCGCTCCCTCTTCATTAGCATCATAACAAGCGGTAAACAATTAATTCATCATACATAATCTTTAACCTGTTCAATACTTCTATGATTACTCATACTTTTCAAGAACAATAAAAAGAAATAATTCACTTGAATTTAAACAAAGCCCCTTCCTCGGAATTAGAGGAGATGTCATGGTTGTGGAAGAAAATCCACACTTTATGAAGCCGTCGATGTTCATCGATCCCGAATTGATTCCTTCAATGTTGTCATCCGAGCCTCCATTATTCATTGATAGAAGACATTTTAGAACTTCATCAGAGGTTCCTCACATCCATGTCAAAAAACCCAAGCTCAAGCCTCATTTAAATAGAGAGGATAGGTGATTAATGCAATGATATATTAATGAGGTTCATTAATTATTGAACCTCTTAATATTAATAGCGTGGTTACAAAACCGAAGATTCAATCCATTAAATGGCTTGACAACTCAGCAGTCCTGCCACCACCACTCAATCGTTGTTAGAAAAATTAAATAATAATTTTACGTTATTTTATTATTGTTTAAAAAGTCCGTAAAACTAAATTTTTCTCCTAACCTACTACAGTCTATGTTAATCCCCCCTTAAGTGAATCCCAACACTAGGGATACAACAGTTCCCTTTTATTTTTAATCTGAGCATTGGTTCAAAGGATAGAAAATTCCTCCTACACATTTACTGAATATACCATTAAAAAAAGTTCAAAAACCAGTTCTGGGCACAACGGGCCTCAGAATCAAGCACTGTCAATTTTCACAGACTCATAATAATCCAAAATAATTTTAAAAAAATTACATGTAATTTCCAAATCTTTACATTCTATCTACCTTAGGGATATTCATCCCCAAAATCTACAACAAAACTAGGGGAAAAAATGGGGGTACTATGCACTTATCTAAGCCTCCCACTCCCATGTGCTCTCCTAGAGATTTCCATGCTTCCAATGAACTCGTACTAGAGGAATCGGCCGCCCATGAAGGACCAGCTTCTGTAAATCCTCTATCTCCAATGGGAACTTCACAAAAGTCACCGCATCATTGATGTCCAGCTTTCCCCAATCGATAAGGTGCGATGGATCATGAATGTACCTCCTCAACTGCGACACATGGAAAACATCATGCACCTAGTGCATCTGTGGGGGAAGTGCTAGACGACACACCACCTCACCTACTATAATGAGGATCTGGAAATATCCGATGAACCTTGGAGATATATTTCCAACCTGGACAAACCTCCATAATACACATTGGGGTGAGACACATAGGAATACATAGTATCCCTCCTCAAACTCCAATAGTCTTCGCCTCCTATCGACATAAGGCTTCTTCAAGATTTGTGCAGTCTTCATCCTCTCCTAGATGATTTGTACCTTCTCCATGGTGGCCTGTAGAAACTCAAGACCCATAAGCGCTAACTCCCCTAGGTCTATCCAGCATAGTTGTGACCTACAAGGTTTCCCGTACAGAGCCTCAAATGGCGCCATGCCGATGGTGGAGTGACATATGTTGTTGTATATGAACTCCACCAAGGGAAAGTGATCCTTCCAAATATGGATAAAATCAAGGAGGTAAGCATGAAGCATGTCCTCGAGTGTCTTTATGGTTTACTCCATCTGACATATGTTTGAGGATGAAAGGCGGTGCTCAAGAGTAGCTGAGTCTCGAACACCTCTTGTAATCCCTTCCACATGCGGGATGTAAAACGAGCATCGCGACCTGAGAAGATCATTAATGGCACCCCGTGAAGTCATAAAATATCTTGTGTTTAGAGATGTCCTAAGATTTCTACTGATACCTTCTCTCAGATGGGTAGGAAGTGAGCCAACATGGTGAGTTGTTCAACGATCACCCAGATGGAATCGTGGCCCCTGGATGTATGTGGTAGCCCTGTCACGAATTCCATGGAGATACCATCCCACTTCTACTCTAGTACCTCAAGTGGTTAAGATAAGCCTTCCGGTACCTAATGCTCATCATTCACTTGCTGACAAGTGAGGCATCAAGAAACAAACTCTGCCACTGATTTCTTCATCCCTGGCCACCAGTGCTGATACTGGAGGTCCGGGAACATCTTCACCACACCAGGATGTACCACCAAAGGGGATGTATGGAACTTCCTCACCACCTCCTCCCAAGGTGTCACTGGTACCATAATACATCCTCTAAAGAGGAGCATGTGCTCCCCACCTTCAAAAAATCCATTAGGAGCCTATCCTGACGATATCTGAGCACGTCGGGCCTCGTAGTCTACGTCCCAAAGCTATGCCTCCCTAACTCATAGATGGAATGGGAGAGTAATTGTCATAGACTAGAGGTAAGCTACTCCATCTCTATCCATGAAGGGTATCTGAAATGCGGCTAGTTGCTCTGCTGCCTCACTCAGTAAATGTAGACCAAACCTTCTGATGAGTGCGTCTGCTACTATGATCCCCTTCCTAAGAGTGTAGATTATCTCAAAGTCATAGTCCTGGAGGAACTCTAGCCATTACCGCTGTCTAAGGTTCAGTTCCTTCTTGTGAGAAGATATAACTGAGACTCTTGTGATCAGATTAGACTGTAAATCATTCACCCATATGGTAGTATCGCCACATCTTCAGCATAAAGACCATTACTGCTAACTCCATGTCATGGGTAGAGAAGTTCTACTCGTGTTTTCTCGACTACCGTGAGCCGTAGGTGATCACCGCTTGCCCCTACATCAGGAAACAACCTAGTATGGTCCCTGATGTGTCTCAATAAACTACATACCAACACCCTCTTCTATTATCCTCTAGATGGGGGCAGTCCTCAGTCTCTTCCTCAGCTCATGAAAGATCTATTGGCATCTCTCCATCCACACAAAGGGCTTTCCTTTATTTTTAAAAGCTGAAAAGGGTGTTGAAACTCTAGAAAAGTCAGGTAAAAATCTCTGGTAGTACCCAATAAATCCTAGGAAACTCTGCACCTCAGTCACACTCTTAGGTGTCTCCCAAGAAAGAACTTACTCTATCTTCACTAGATCCACTACAACTCAATCCTCTAAGATAACGTGCCCCAAGAAGTGGAATTACTATATCCAAAACTGGCACTTCGAGAGATTTACATAAATATGGTGCTTTTTGAGTGCATCTATAACTATCTGTAGGTGAATGGCGTGCTCCTCCTCTGATGCCGAGTATATCAAGATCTCGTCAATGAAGACCACCACGAAGTGATCAAGGTAAGGCTGGAAGATCCTATTCATGAGAACCATGAACACTATCGGAGTGTTGGTTATTCCAAAGGGAATTACCAAGAACTCATAATGGACATAATGAAATATAAAGGCCATATTTGGTACATCCTCATCTCTTACTCTGAGCTGATGATAGCCTGATCTAAGGTCTCTCATCGAAAAAAAATGGGCTCCCTTCAGCTGGTCGAAGATATCATCAATCCTCAGGAGTAGATAATTGTTCTTCATGGTCACCTGGTTCAGGAAAAAATAGTCCACAAAAAGCTTTAGACTCTCATATGCCTTCTTAGGGAACAAAATAAGGAATTACCATGGAAAAACACTGGGCCTTATGAACCCCTTCCTCTGCAAGTCCTCCAACTGTACCCGAAACTCAAGGAGCTCTACAGGAGCCATCTGATATACTGGTGAAGATATCAGTTCCATCCTAGGGTATAGGTCGATGTAGAAGTCCACATATCTTTGAGGAGGTAGTTCCGAAACATCATCAGGAAAGACATTAATATAATAGTCCACCACTATAGGATAACTCAGACTCCTCATGTCAACTGCTATGAGGGTAAGGCGATTCAACTGATGAGTGATTGGCTGCACCCTCCTCTAAGAAAGTCCATCTTATACTGCAAAGGTTCCCTTCTCACCGGTGTAGAAAGACCTGATCCCATCCTCGCAAACACATCACACTTTGCACCTTAAACAGTCAATCTGAGCATGGACCATGGATAACGAGTCCATACCTAAGATGACATTGTAAGGCCTTGACGCTGCTACTAGTAGATTCCAGCTAAAGATCTTGCCTCCTAGAGTAAGCTCACACTTCCGACACCAGTGTGTAATCATCAAATCCTCTCCCATAAAAGTCTCTAATCGTAAGGATCGAGCCAATGGATCTACCCGAATCCCCGAGCTTTGAATGACCATAGCGATGAAAGAGTGACCAACACCTGTGTCTATAAATACTGTAACTAGGGTGGAGTAGACACATATTTTACCTCAAATAATATCTGAAGCATCGTGATTGTAGGCCTCAGCTTCCAGAAGCTGTGCTCGTCCCTGTCCTCCTGCTACCTAAGGTCGGGGTGGACCACCTGGAGGTGGTGGCGGTAGAACCTAAAATAGCCCATTACCTACTTCATGACCTGCTACTTTTCCAAATCCACTACCCTACATACCTCCTCACCCGAACCTCTTCCTCTGGCTCGATAGTCCCTCGACCATCTGTTGATCGTCGGTACAGTTGGTCGGGCAGTCGTGAGCCATGTGGCCCTACCCTCCACACGTGAAGCGTAGTCTTCTCCTCTGCTAGCCCGCTCTACCTCGTGAGCTTCAAACATCCGAACCTATGTCTTGGGGTCATCCTCTAGAAGGTCTATCCCGCTTGGACCTCTGTGTCATCTGCCTACTACCTATTGGAGATGACTTAGCTACCTGTTGTCTGGTGTTGGCACTCATCGTCGGTGCCTGCTCAGCTAAGAATCTCTCCACCAATAATGTTTACTCAAGCACTCCATCCAGCATCGGGGTATTGAGTGATATCATCAATGATTTGATCTCCCGCTGGAGACCCTTCTCAAAGTTACAAGCCCTAAATAAAGGGTCCCGTACCATGTTGGTGGAGTAGCATGAGAGGTTAGTGAATCTCGCCGAGTACTGGGCTACTGTCAGGATACCCTGCTGTAAGTGTAGGAGCTCTTGAATATGCACAGAGCATAGTATCACTGGAACGAAATCCTCCCTGAAGAGGATCTCTAAGTCCATCTAGGTGATGGTCACCTTGTTATATATCTGGAGTGTTGGGCACCACCATCTCCCTGTTGTTCCCGGGAAGAGTCTAGAAACTAGGATCTTCATCTGATTTGCTGGTGTCCCAACTAGGCTGAAAACTCTAGCCACAACCTTTAGATAGTACTCAGCTGCCTGGGGATCTATCTTGCCTCAAAACCTTGGAGGACTCTATCATTAGAACTCTTGAAACACGCTCAGTCAGCATGCATCATCTACTAATGGGGCTAGTGGCAACTGCTGCCCAATAGGTGTTGGTGGTGCTGGTGCACCACCCGAAGGTGATATCACTATTAGAGGGCCCTCCACTGAAGCCTCATCGCTCGGTGGGCCATAATTGTGAACTCTCTCTAGATTCCTAACTGGATGTATATGTGGAGGCATCCTGAAATAAAACAAGTGAACCACAGTCAATAAGTTATACCTGGTGAGCTGACTCAAAGGAGATCAAAAGTATAACATTTTCAAAACACACGTAATCAGTGTTTTCGTGAACCGAGTTGGAAATCACAATTCAGGGTCCTGGTGTATGGATACGTTGGCGACCACACCTAAAATGGACTCCCTAAACTAATAAACACACTAAAAACACTTAACACTATTTCTCCATTGGAAAGATCATAGTCCTAGTTCTTTGGTAGAACCAAATACTCTGATACCACTTTCTCATGACCCGTTCCCTAAGGCCCATGCAATGACTACCCCAAGCCTGCCCTCCATAGGCCAGGGGTTGGAGACTAGCACCAGAAAGGAATATCCTAGAAAATGGGAATACATTGACTTTAAAACTATAAACACAAAGACCAAGAACACGACAAGATTCAAACCACGCAGTAAAACTATAATAGTAAATGTGTGTACTGAAAGTAAATGGTCCAGAATACAAGCCCAACTGAAAAGATACAACTACAACAGAAAAAAACTCTTGATATTGTCCACCAAGGATCCTACCTGAAGGGTAGGTACAAATCGTCTCTGCAACTCTCCACGTCAACCATTTACCTCCATGTATCGCCTAATCCTATCTCCCTAAAGTATTATCCAAGACACTTGTTGTCTGCACAAGACACAATAAGGTGTGGGAGAAGCCTGTGCATGGGTGAGTATAAAAATACCCAGTAGGGACCCCAAGACCCCCGATGTTCTCTCAGAATTCAACAAAGGAAAACCACAAAGCATGATCTCAATCACAAAGCATAAAGAACAAAGACTCAACTCAAACAAGTTATAAAACTCAGAGTTCAGGAATAAAGACAATTAGTCTTTAGCTATATCATTTTATTCCATTAAAAAGTTCCACAGCTGAACCACAAAGAAGTTTTTCCATTTTCGATCCAGACAGGTTCTTATGTCACTAATCCACAATGGGACTCTCTAAGACTGGTCCTTGTCGGATCGCACACTGTTGATCCGTACAGTGTTGTTAAGATGCTGATCCACACAAGGTCGCTATGATGCTGATCCACACAGGGTTTCTGTGATGCTGATCCACACAGGGTCGCTATGATGCTGATCCACACAGGGTCACTATGATGCCGATCCACATATGGTCGCTATGATGATAATCCACATAGTGTCTCTATGATGCTGATCCACATAGGGCCACTTTGATGCTGATCCACATGGGGTTGCTCTTCAATCGACAGCCAACCACATGATTCTCCGTACTCGGTGCACTTGAGTTCCTTAGTATCTGCACCTAAAGATATAGGTCATTCCTAAAATTCAACTACATTACATAATGGAGTAACCCAAAGGATCACCATGTCATAAGGGTCCCAATGCGACATATGGATAGTCAATCAGACGCTTGGTCTGTGAGTTATACGCATTTTAGTGCTGAGGGCCTGGTTGGATTCATGATTGATCCAACCTGGCCATACTCCAAATTTATCCAAAATATGGGTGGAGTATCTCAAAAGGATCGTCTCATTCCAAGGATTCCATCACCATAGACAGTTTTTCAAATAGACATCTGGTTTGTGAGATATGACCTTTTAAGCGTATCTGGGCTGAAAAGGGGTCCGGATCCAGTCTGACCTAGTCGGACCAACCCGAACTGCCCTAAACTAGGCCGAACCGACCCGGTCCATCCCAAACCTGCTATGCCGGCATGAGTATGCTGGGCTACAATAGGCATGACCTGCGGACTGACCCGCCCCACCTCGGATGGGCGCGGCCCACCGGGGGGCCTTACCTACGAGCTGGCGCGGTCTGCCAGCTGGGCGGCGGACCACATTTTTAAATGGAAAAGCTATTTAGGTGATTTAATTGGTGGTGCCACATGGAACTTCCCCCCCTGTCAGTAGGACCCATGGGGCGTAGGTCCCCTCCACCGCGACTCGATGGTGCGGATCCGTTCTCTGTGGCGCACGACGGTGTGTCGCCTTCCTCCAACTCGGCCGGTGGAAAGACGGCCATCACGGCTCGATGCCATGGCTTCCCTCCATGGCGCGTTGCCTACTGCCATCGCAGCCGGCCGTTTCCAGCCACTGCTACTACCTGCTAGTACCGCCATGCCGATGGAACTTCTACAAGCTACCAGGTGAGCTCTAGTGATCTGTTTTTTCCTTCTGAACATGCATACAGGCCTCCTGGGATGATGTCATCACTGTATAGCTTTCAGATTCAAGTTTCTGTCGAGTTCTAACTTCTCCCATGAATAACGTGACAAAAACCGAAGAAGAAAATTTTCTAGGCCTTGTTCATTTGTTCCGCGCCCTCCGTGTTTGCATCATAACAAGAGGGCAACAATTAATTCATCATACATAATCTATAACCCGTTCAATAATTCTGTGATTCGTCATTATTTTCAAAAAAGATAAAAAGAAACAATCCAATTTAATTTAAACAAAACCCTTAGCTCAGAATTAGAGGAGACGTTGCGGTTGTGGATGTAGAGTCCACATTTGATGAAGCTTCCAACATTCATCGATCCCAGATCGATTCCTCCAACTTTGCCATATGAGCCTCCATTTTTTATTTATGGAAGATGTTACAGAAAATTGTTAGAGGTTCCTCACATCCGTGTCAAAAAACCAAGCCTAAGCCTCATTTAAATAGAGAGGATGGGTGATTAATGCAACAAGATATTAATGAGGTTCATTAATGAATGAACCTCTTAATCTCAATGGTGTGGTTACAAAACTGAAGAGTCAAGTCATTAAATGGCTTGACAACTCAGAGGTCCCAACACTGCCGCTAAATCATTGGTAGAAAAATAAAATAACAATTTTATGTTATTTTATTATTATTTAAAAAGTCCATAAAACAATCTTTTTCTACCGACCTACTGTGGTCAAAGTTAATCCCCCCTTAAGCAAATCCTGACGATGCGGATTGAACGGTGCCCTCATTTTTTTAATTAGAGCACCGGTTCAAAAGATAGAAAACGTTTCACAAACGTTTAATGAACGTACCTTTAAAAAAAGTTTGAAAATCCATTCTGGGCACACTAGGCCTTGGAATCAAGTGCCATCAATTTTCGCAGACTTGTAATAATAACAATTAATTTAAAAAAAATTACATGGAATTTCTGTGTCTTTACATCCATCCATTGTAGGTATTGTCATTATGATTTTATTTTCATTCCATCTGTTTTAACCAATTCTCCTATAGTATTTATGGATTTGATGAATAGATTCATCAATGAGTATCTTCATATATTTATGGTTTTATTTTTGGATTAAATCCTGGTTTACTCTCATCCTGAGGAGAATCATTTGTGTCTTATCAATATAGTTATGCAAATGTTGATAAATAATTGAATTTAATCCAAGCTATCAAAATGTACTTTATCAATTTTGGAACTTAAGATCATGGTAAATGTGGTTTTTATACATGGTATTCTATATGATCCTAAAAAGGTGAAGGCTATTATAACATGGGATAGACTGCATAATGTATTTGAGATACATAGCTTCTTAGGTTTAGTAGGGTATTATCACAATATTATAAAAGATTTCTCATATTTGGTTTCTCTAGTGGCCATAATCAATCAAAAAGTGGTGATGTTCACATAGAATTATATATTACATAATTATTTCATTGAGATTAAATGTATTTTGAATTCTAAACTGGTTTTTACTCTTCTAGAGGCTAGGTAGGGCTATGTGGTATTCAATAATTCTTTAGGATTAGGTTTGGGCTATGTTTTTATATAGGGTGATCACATGGTAGTCTACGGTTCTATACATATTAGGAAACATGAGAAGAATTTTCTAACCCATAACCTACAACTCACAGCTCTGATGTAGATGATTATGTTTTAGTGTCATTACCTTTTCAAAGAATGGATTACCATGTTCTCCAACCACAAGAGCATGAGTTATATCTTTTATCAAAAATATTTTAACCTTCAGTAAAGGTGTTGGGTGGAGTACCTAAAGTCTTTTGATTTTGAGATTACTTACACCCTAGGGAAGGGAAATGACATTTCTAATTCATTGAGTAGGAAACATTTGACCCAATACATTAAGGAATCATTATAAGAGTGGAACTTGAGGGATTTTTTCCCATAGTTTTATTTATAGGTCTAGGAGTAAGATAACAAGTTATTATTGGAAAGTGTTCCATTTTCTTATGATATTATCGATATGATGTTTCTAGTTATGTAGTTTGATGTTGAGTTTAATGTAATTAGGTACTCTCATTATTGTGGGGAGACTGTCAGTTTTTAGATGTTATCTTATGAGTGAATATTAGTTTTTTTAATTATTTTTTGTGACTTTACCTAAGAGAAAATTTATGATTGGGGATTTCCATAATTCCTAGTGGTTAGTGAACCCTGTAACCATAAATATTTTTATGACATACTATGATGATTTTGGTGTCCATGTATGTGATGAGACATCACTGATTTTTTTAATGTTATACCTTTCAGCAGGTCAAGGATAAGCACTAGAGACCTTTGGGTTTACATCAACCACAACTAGTACCGATATGAATGTGGAATGAGATCTATATAAACTATGTGGTGGAGTTTCCATGTACCCATTAAGGAAAGAATGTGATATGGGATATGATCGTCTAGTTTACCAAATTGGATTATTTCATACCAATTAATGATGTAACCAATGTTGATGTGTTGGGAAATCTCTATGTGAAAGAGATTATTCATATATATAGAGTTCCATAAATTATAATATCTGATATAGATCCCAAATTTACCTATTATCTTTGGCGATCCATTCAAGAGGAAATGGGTTCTCATGTTCATTTTAGTAAAATATACCATCGACATATGGATGTCCAAATAGTAACTGCTATATGGATTCTTCAAGAAATGCTTCATTCCTATATCATCAATTTTTGTGGAGATTTGGTCATATATTTGGTACTTTTTGATTTTACTTATAACGACAATTACTAGTCCATAATTCGGATGTCTCCGTTTGAGGCATTGTATGGTAGGACTTACAAATATCTATTCTCTTGGTTAGAGATTGGTGAATGTTCATTGTTTGGACTGAGCTTGGTCTAAGTGACAACATCAAAGATCCAGTAGATTCATCAGATAATCTTGATGGAACATTGCGAGTAAAAATGTTTTACTGACTATCAAAGGAAACCTTTTT
This sequence comes from Viscum album, assembly GCA_963277665.1. NCBI lineage: Eukaryota > Viridiplantae > Streptophyta > Magnoliopsida > Santalales > Viscaceae > Viscum > Viscum album. Next base: position 761,807,206 of record OY728147.1, read on the forward strand.
AGTTTTCAGTTGGTGACCGGGTATTGTTAACAATTTCAGCCTATTTGGGTCATCAATGTGTTGGGAGGAAAGGGAAGAATTATATTTGTTTTTTTGACACATTTTGAGGTTGTTGAGTAGGTGGTGAAAGTGGACTACCATTTATCACTTCCAATAAAATTTATATCGATACACAATGTGTTCCATGTATCAAAACTTTCATAAGTATCTTTCTATCTCATCTATTTTTTTAGCTAGGAGTATATAGATATTTATCCTGATTTACCCATAACAGAGCATACAATAATGATATTTTATTGTGATAAAATGTGACTTCATATGAGAATGACGACTTTGGTCCATGTGATATAACTGAATGGTGTTGATTCTCATGGAATATGAAAGATTGAGGCACTAATGAGAGATCAGAGAGCCTCATCTATTTAATATGGACTCTTATTTATAGTTATTCTAGGGACATAATGTTTTAATGGTATGGAGGTCATAACTTCTTGTTTCTTTCTTTATGTATTCCATTACCCTTTTATTGACCCCATTTAAACCGGGTCTTGTTTTGGGGTAATTATAGGAGATTTTTAGAAAATTTAGAGGCTTTTTGGTCTATGCATTGTTGGTTCATAGTTTTCCCAAACCATGAAACCCCTGGTATAAATCATATATCCCCATATAGTGGGGTAATATAGGGTTGGAACATGGTTTCCCAAGCCATGTTCCTACCTTAGGGAAACTATGGGACCTAAAGAGTAGGGGCACATGGTTTTACCTACCCATGTGTCTCCCTATAGCTAACCATTCCTGATATATTTTTTAGTTCAAAAAATAAATATTAAAATACATAACACCCTATTTTATATACATACCTCCCCATTCAACCATAACATAAATTCTAGGTTTGGGGAGGCTCTCTATAAGCTATTTTGGCCCCTCTAAACTCTTTTATTGGTGAATCAAATTAGTGTTGATCTTGTTTGGTCACCCCTAGGTAATTGGATCTCCTAATGTGTTACTTCCACAAATATCACTTTCTCTCCACCACATAGTTTTATATATATTCATGTAATGTATGGATCTAAAATCCTTTTCATTAGAAATTGATTCTATATTGTGTTCCTAGATATTCCATGCCTTTGTTCTTTGTGGGGGGGGGGGGGTCTTATTATGAGTGTTTATTTTTGGATATTTGATTTAAAGTTTAGTGGTTCCATGATATTTTTCACTAAAATTAAATCCTTGAATTTCTTGATTAAATTAAAAGTAGTTTTTTTAACATATAATGGATATGATTTGATCTTTCATTTGAATTGGGTATGAAATTTGAGAAAACCACCAATTTCAATGGAATTAAGATTTAGGGGTGGATTAATGAGAAACAATGGTATGATATTGATTTTTTTTTGAATAACTAATAAGATGTTAATTTTGTGAAAATGGCTTAAATTAAAAAATGATTTGAAATGGAATGAAATAATTGAAACCTATGGTTTTTTTAATGAAATGGAAAAGGCACGTTGAAAAATAAAATTTGAAAATTTTGTTTTAAAATGTTTTAAAATGATTGATTGATAGTTTTATTAGTTGATTGTTTGTTTGTATAAAATTTTATCCTAGTTAGTTAGTGGTAATTTGGAGAATCGCGCTAGGACCTTGACTCCATAGTAAAAGATTAATGATAAAATTTGTTACTAAAACAAATGTGGCATGACTACCTATAATGGGTCCCCATATTAGGATGTAGACTATCTATGATGGGTTCCCCTATTCAGGTGAATTTTATTTTTCATAACTAACTAGATTTTTGATCATTATGTGATGTGTGAGGATCCTTTTACCTGATAAACTGACTTACCACTATGATTTTGTACATGCTTCTTGCAATGAGTTTCATTATTTTATTTACATTTCATTGATTATTGAATTTTTTTATTCATGAAAATATATTTAAATAAACTATTTTATATAAAATGATCATTTATTACTATTTAAAATTTGTTTTTATATATCTTCCATCCTTTGATTATGAAATCATGTATTGGTTTAAAATATGAAAATGTAATTCCATACACTATTTTATTTTAACTGATAGAATTTATGGTAAATATTTTTGTTATTTATTATGGAAGACTTGGTGATACCCTACATGGATTTATATATCACACCCTACCTTTTCCTTTGGCCTTTTCTAGACTTCGTTATTCCAGTTCTGAGTAAAGGGAATGTTCCTCTTGGATGTGGGGGATGTTCTTGATCCTTTGGACCATGGCACAATGATGGAGGTGGTCAGTGGAGATAATCGCCACCTATTTCATGGGTTGTTTTAGTTTTGTACTTATTAGATACCGAGTATATTGATGATTTAATAATATGGGTTTTGGTATACATATAGATTTGGGTACTTTTTCTTTTGTTGTTGTTGAGAATACTGACTTGTATTATTTATCTTCTACTATTTTTGTTCCAAAACTATCCCCTCTTTGATCTTGTAATATGTCAGGTAATAGTCTCAACCCCATGGGGATCGAGAATTACCTTAGGTACATATCAATGTTGTCCTAATTATCAGGGTACCAGGGTATTTGGGATGATTCTTGACACTATATATTTTCATTCCCGTCATATAGGATGCTTCAACATTGTATTTCATTGACATATATTTTCCCAACCACATTTTTAAATAGTTTAAATTAAGAATATCACTTTTAATAATAACTATTTAATCCACATAATGTATCAAAAGAACCACTATAATCTCACCAAAATGATTATATATAGAATAATTATACTTGTTTTTATAAAACTAAACTCTTTTATTACATAATCAAACTCTGTATTCTTACATTTTTAATCTTTAGTTACTCTATAAATTTATTATTGTAATTTTTATAACATAGTTGACTAATTTGGAAGTTCAAATACTCTAGTTTGTATCATATAAAAATCCTCAACTAAATTACCTTTAAGGAAAGTGTGTTTTTACATCCATTTGATATATATAAAATTCATAATGAGTTCTTTTGATAAGCATTATGCAAATGGAATTTATCATCGTAAATGGAGAAATAATTTCAACATATTCAAAACCATGAGTTTTTAACAATTTTCCAAAATGAATGAATTATTGGTAGACAATCTACCATCCTTTTTAATTTTTTTATATAATCCCAAAATGCATCATATGTATCTCACCCCATCGAGTGAATCCACTAAGTTTTTAATTTGGTTAGTGTATACAGAGTTAAAATATAAGGTTTATCCGAAGAACGACCTCAATTTATCACAAAACGATCCGTATATATAAGAAATTACCAAGAAAAATAACATAATCATAACACATTAACAAGAATAAATGAAAAATAAAATTCCCACATTGAAATCACAATATATCATTTCAAGATATTCTCATAATCAATCCATTTTTAAAACACAATTAAAACATTTAAAAAATATGATTTTTTTAATCAGAGTGTCCCATTTGACTTTTGAAAATTTAAAAGAAATTAAAAATTTAAAACATTCATGTCCATATAAATATATATTTAAACCTATTTTGAAAACATGGACATTAAATATAAATATTTATAAAAATAAATCATCAAAACATTAAGAGGACGTTTTGAGAAAAACATGTCCATACCTCGAGTCCAACTCATCATGTACAATATTTATAATCATGAATAATAAAATTAGGTTAATTTATACTTTATTTAGAAAATTTTTATGTTTATTATTCCTTTTATATAACTTTTTACCATGTTACAACACTTACATATTTCTTTAAGTTCGTATCTGACATTTTGTCGTTATACAGTACTTGAGTCGAAAATGAACATGGTACGATGTCAATAACCCATGTGGTCATAAGTCCATAATATATGTAATAATATTTATGAAATAAGGATAAATTTTACACATCCATTATATTTTTAAATCAAATCATTAATTATGGTTATGAATGATGAACAATATTATAATCATGTAGATGGTAGGTCATACGTATGCATGAGTAACGTCTTCATTTTTCATTGATCGTTATGGAAAGAAGGTAAGTACTGTTTTACCCTTCCAAAATGATCATAAAATCATTAATATAATATTAATAATTTAAATATTCACATATATATATATATATATCATAAAAATTATTTTGTGAATAAAAACAAATCACATCGCTTCGTGGAGGTGATTGTTTACAGGTATGCACAAACGACATTATCATTTTTATGTGCATGGAAAGTAAGAATTAAATTAATATATTAAGATATTATAATGATTAATATGTCCTTAATATCACATATGAATATTAATTACATTATTATAACTGGCCATTAGAGGCAGTTATGGAAAACGAATTAGATTGGTTCGTGGAGGTGGTAGTTTACACGTACACAAGTGGAGATGGATTTAGGTGATAATATTAAAAAAAATAACATCTAAAAATATTTATAATACTTAATTTGTTATTCCATCATGTTTTTAAGAGTTTTTAAGGATGTGTAAGAAAAAATAAAATAGAAATACTTAAAGAAAATGATACCTCTTTTTCAGTTGATCACCTTTAAAGAACACATTAACTCCTATAAGAAGGGTGTTATGACTAATATAAGGCCAAAAAAATGTGGGGTAAGATTATAGAAAAGTTTTTGGTCAGATATTGGCCAAACTAATAGGTTTATTAAGTGTTATTAATAGAGAATAATGGGTTCCATTTTATAGGATAGGGGAGGGCTACCCTTAGAATTATTAAAAGTATTAAACTAATATAAATTAAATGTGAATTCAAAATGGTTCCAAACTATTTTTTTTGAATATAAGATGATTTTGGGTCTATAAACCATCATAAAATTGAAATTATACATGTTTTGAATTATTTTTAATCCTTATCGATTTTTAACCGTTATTTATCTTTTTTAATCTTATCGTGGTACCTTGTTATTTATAATTTGTGGGTTAATGTAATTACCATAACATGTAAAAAGACCAAAAAATTTTCATTTATGATATATAAGGATGTATCCTAACCATTTGGCTGAATATTAATTTTTTATTATTTTTATAACATTTATTAAAATATTTTATATTTTAATATATCAATAGTGTTAATTCTCACACTATTCATTAGTAAAATTTTAAAAAATATCATAACAGTAAGTTAAGATCAAACCAACTCCTTTAAAAAATCAAAAAAATGTCAAATATATCCATAAAATTCATGTATGGAATTTATTATGTCAAATAATATTTATTTTAGTATTTATAATATCATTTATTTGATTCTTTCATTATTTAAAAAATTATTATGTCATCTTTGTGTCATAATTTAATTTAATTATTTAATTTATAAAAAAGATAAATAAATTATCAGGATGAATGAAATAATTTTATAGTACCAATTACTAATTATAGTCTAAGATATACTCTATATAACTCTATATTAATATATATTACCTTTTCAAAAAAAAGTGTAACAAAAATGACTAATCATTGAATATAATATTATAAATGCATTAAAGTCATCCAAGTGGCTCCACGTGGTCCTAAAATTGTCCCAAGGATTATCATGGTAGGAATACACTCATAAAATTAAATTAGGAAAAGTTCTAGTATATTTTTATATTTTTATAATATTATTTTTACCTTTAATTACCTGATTTAACCTTAACCGTGAAAATAGAATTTATTACTAAATTTACTATTCATAATGTCTAAAAATATAAGGGAACTTTTTACATAATATATAACTTCTAATTAAAAATATGGAATCCATTTTTAAAAATTCAAAACACATAATTAGAATAAATTAATTTAAAATTAATCTTGTTGACGGAATAAGAAAATGGGTTTTTATGTACAACATTCGAAAGTTCATATAATTTTTATATTCAATTTCATTCTGAAATTGATTCCAATGACCCCCATTGTATTAAATGATAAAAAAATTATTTAATTATACTTTAAATCCAATTAAAATTAAAATCTAACTATATAAATAAATTTTACATAAAGTTAGTTTTTAATTAAAATGCAATATTTTTCACTATTCATTAAAATCTGAATTTTATCAGAAATGTAACAAAATTTCAACCAAAGAAAGTTTTTATGTCCCTCATCCAAAGAATAATATTATTTTTTCAAATATAATTTATAAAAGTTTCAAAACTTTATTTAAAATGGAATCACCATCTAAAGCCGCTAAACTGTATTTTTAGAAAAACACTATTTTTTTTCCATAAAATTGCATTTTTTCCTATAAAATTTATTGAATGAACATAAGATGAATTTTAAAAATTATACTTAATTAATTTTTAATTAATATAATCCAAAAAAGAGTTGTTTTATTATTTTATAGACACAATAATTTATATTTAAATAGTTTTTCATAATAATACATCCTTTATATTCAATCAGTTTTTTGATTCATTTCAAGTTAATTTGGTAACCAATGAATCATTATATAAACATGTGTAAACCATATTTTCATAATTCAGTTAACATTTTCATACCCATCATTCAAATGGCTAAGTGATAACTACCAAATTAAATAATAATATTTAGTTGTCCGTTTAAGTTCGATGTGTTGTATCATGTACGCTATCAAAAATTATGTTTCCTTTTAAAAAATATAGATGTTCCATTATACCCCCCATATTTTGGAAATTAAATCCTTGAACTTTGAATTTGGGGTCAGTAAATATGGTATGACTTCTCAAAATACATTTATTTCATTCCCAAATCCGAAAAAAGATTAATAAACATCCACCTTAAAAGAAATAATGGACAGTATTAAGGTCACCCGATATAACACATTCTAGGATTCCATATTAGAAAACATGAATATAGAAGAAAAATTAACCATTAATTTATGATAGAGAGTGATAAAAAACAGTGTTAATAAATAGTTAAAAATCACAAAAAAATAAATTTGTGATGGATTAAACGTTATTTGACTTCATAGTAGGAAAAGTAAATACATTTTTTTTGTTTTAAGATCTTTTTGATAAATTTGATGAATTATTTTACTTACTTGAATAAGAACATATGGAAACATACATAAATGAAAAGTAAAGATTCTTCCTATAATCAATTTCCACCATAAAATCATCTTTTTCTATAAATGATGAGTATTCAAGATGAATCAACTTCTATAGAATTACATAATCCACAAAATATTAACTATCCATTTATTTTGTCTCAAAACATTAACCAAAACAAATATATTTAGCATAATATAATATATTTCTCCAAAAAAATAACCCTTTATAAGAAAACAGACTACTTTTAATCTCCAAAATTCAATAGTAATACCCAATGTTCCAAATAGACTATTCAACAGATAACTATCCTCAAAATTCCTCAAAATAAACAAAACTAAGATTGAAACCCAAAATTTAGAATGATTTGATCACATTGTCTTCTATGATAAATTTTATCATTTGTCTCCAAATAACATAAATCAATATTATTGTCTTATACCAAAAAGTAATTAACCTAATCACACATTCTCCAAGATATGTTAATTATTTCCAAAAATAATCTAATTCCCCATGATCCCTTAAATAAATTGATATATTATTAAAAAATATAATTCAACCACTACTTATTAATTAAAATTTCATAGCATTCTGTTTACCTTAATCATATACAGTTCTCATATTAGTGAATGTCTTCCAAAATAACATTTTTTATTTAATTCACAAATCACTTTCTAATACCATGGACATCCATTTGATGAAACATAGGTTCCCAAAATCAACTTATTCTTATTTCACAAACTTGTTTAACTAAAAAGATAAATTCATAGTAAACACATAGTTCACCTAAGCTATTCGTAGGTGCTAAATCCTTGTCGCAGCGTGGTTATGGGTTCGATTAATACATCCTTGTTCGATGCGATATGATGTTACCCTTCCAACAGGTTTCCCTTTTTTCTAAAACTATATAATTCTTATAAAATTCCCAAAATTTGATAAAATAGTAAAAAATAACCAAAAAATATTTTAACCTCAAGGTTTATATCATTCCTTCAATTTCGCATCCCAAAATGTAATAACCTATAATTACCTCAAAGGTGAATGTCTCCAAAAATATCATTATCCACCTTAAAGTTTCATAACATATTACCTCAAAAGGGATTGTAAGACATTAAAATTATTATCAACCATAAAATTATAAACTCATGAAGATATACCTAATTCTTTAGATATATCATAATCTCCAAAGTTGTCTAAACCATCCTCTCATACCAACTATAAGGCCCTAGCCATAAGCATTACATATTCTTAAGTTATGTAAATAATTTTATTTTATTTCACATTGATCATATTTTCAAGTTTAGAGATCTATAGAATTTGGCCATAACTCATACATAAAAACCATATAAATACAAAGTGGATACTTCCAATAATATCCATTTATTCCATTAAACTGAAACATTTAAAATGAAACATGGTTTCTTCTCATGTTTAATCATCATAACTTTTCCTTGATCCAATACTTGACTCTATTCTCCATTAAATCATGTGAAAAACAATTCAAAAACATTGGATGAGAACAAAAATCTAAGTAAGGGATATAAAATATCGAATGAAACCATTAGTCCATGAATATTTTAAAATAATGAAATAATTTTCACAAAATTGTACTTTTCACCCATAAAACATAAACTCATTAGCTTACCTCATGAAATCATATGATTCCTATAAACTAGCATATAAATCATAAAACATAAAGGTAAAGTGTGGAATCCATATCATACTTACATTGTATCTTTCATAGCTACATCAATAGTAACCTTTATGGTTACATTTGGAATACCCATCATAGTATATTCCCTGAATATCTTAAAAGAATACTTATATTTTAACTTTGTCTCATTACCCAATGCATTGAAGAGATATCACGGGCTCACCCACCCTCAGTTTATCACAGAACCACCCATATAGATAAAAAATTCTTATGAACCATATCATAATAATAACACATTAACAAGCATAAAGTAAAAAAAACATATCAACATTTTAATAAAAAAATATCATTTTAAGATATTTACATAATAAATCAATTTTTAAAACATAGTTAAAATAATTAAAAAGAATATTTTTGAATCAGAGTGTCCAATACCACTTTGAAACATTTAAAATAAATTAAAATTTTAAAACATTCATTTCCATATAAATAAATCCTTAAAACTATTTTTAAAACATGTACATTAAATATAATGATTTATAAGAATAAATCATCAAAACATTAAAAAGAGGTTTTGAATTAAAAAGTTCTTTGCATTGAGTCCAAATCGTAACATAAAATCTTTATAATCTGGAATAACAAACTTACGTTAATTTATAATTTATGGGGAACCTATTTCATGTTTATTATTCCTTTTATATAACTTATTTACTTGTTATAACAATTACATATTTATTTAAGTTCATTTCAGACATTTTGTCGTTATTCGGTACATAAGTAAAAAATGAACATGGTACAATGTCAATATTCCATACGGTCATAATTACATCATCTTCATAATAATATTAAATTAAAAATTATCAGTTTTATACATCCGTTATACCTTTAAATAATACCATTAATTATGGTTATGAAAAATGAACAATGTTATAATCATGGAGACGGTATGCAGTATGTACGCATGAGTAACATCTTCATTTTACATTGATATTTATGGAAAGTAGTTATGTACATTTTTAACTTTAAAAAATAATAATAAAATCAATAATATAATATTAATAATTTATATATACTTATATATATCATACAGGTGAGTTAGTGAATAAAAAAAATCACATTACTTCATCGAGGTGATAGTTCGCATGTATGCACGAATGACATTATCATTTTTATGTTCATGGAAAGAAATAATATAATTGATATATTATTTTATTATAATGATTATTTTTTCATGAATATCACATATGAACCTTAATTCCATTATTATGTCTAGTCATGAGAGACAGTTTTGTAAAACGAATTTGATCGGTTTGTGGAGGTGATATTTCACATGTACACATGAATGATTAATTCCATTCCAATTTAATGGAAGTGAAGATAGATTTAGGTGATTATATAAAAATAATAATATCTGAGTATCTTTGGTATACTGAAGTAATTATTTTATCATGGTTTTAGTATATTTGATGGATGTGGAAGAATATATAAAATAAAATACTAAAAAACGATAAATCTCCTTCAGTTGATCACCATTGAATAACACCTTAACACCTCTAAGAAATGTTTTATTACTAATATAGGGACTCAAAAATGTTGGGACATATTCTAGGACGTGTTTTGGGTAGATTTAGGCTAAATTAAAAGGTTTTTTATGTGTGAGTAATAGAGAAGAATGCGTGTCTTTTTATAGGAGAGGGGAGGGGCACCCTTGGAATTATAAAATGTATTAAATTAACATAAATTCAATTTTGATTCAAAATGGTCCCAAAATAATTTATTTAAAAGATAATATGATTTTGGGTCTAATACCCATAATTAAATTAAAATTATACATTTTTTGAATATTTTTTAATCCTTATCTTTTTGTTTTAACCCTTATTTTACATGTTTTAGTCTTATCGTGATATCACGTTATTTACAATTTGTGGGTTAATTTAATTACCATAACATGTAAAACGACAAAAACATGTCATTTATGAATTATAAGGACATATAAGAACTACTTGGATGAATCTTATATTTTTATTAATTTAATAAAATTTAATAAACTCTTATATTTTAAAATACAAATAGTGTCAATTCTAACACTATTACTTAGTTGACTTTTAAAAAATATCATAACCGGAATATAAGTTAGAAAAATCACTATTAAATCAAAAAAAAAAATGTCAAATATATTCATAAAATTCATGGATATTATAAATTATGTCATATAATATTTATTTTAATATTTATATTATCATTTATTTGATTCTTTCATTAATTGAAAAATTACTACATCATCTTTGTGTCATAATTAAATTTAATTATTTAATTTATAAAAATTATAAATAAATTACCATGATGTATTAAATACTTTTATATTTCCATTGACTATTTATAGTCTAATATTTCACCTATATAACTCCATATTAAAATAAATTAATGTTTTAAAACAAAAGTGTAACAAAAATGACTTTTCATTGAATATAATATTATAAATGCATTAAATTCATCCAAGTGGCTCCATGTGGTACTAAAATAAAACCAAGGATTATAATAGTTTTAATAAACTCATCCAATTAAATTAGTACATGTTTTAGGATAGTTATATATATTTTTTAATATTACTTTTACCTTCAATTACACGATTTACCCTTATTCATGATAATAAAATTTATAAATAATGTTACTATTCATAATGTACAAAAATAAAAGAGTCCTATTTACATAATTTTTAACATATGATTTCAAATATGGAATCCTTTTTTCAAAATTCAAAATACATAATTGGTATAAATTAATTAAAAATTAATCTCATTGTAATATGTTTTTTAAGAAAAGCATCCAAAAGTTCACATAGTTTTTATATTCAATTCCATTGTAAAATTTATTTCAATTACCGAAATTGTATTAATTTATAAAAAATAATTTAATTATACATTAAAACTAATTAATATTATAATATAACTATATAAATAAATTAGATGAAAAGGAAGTTTTAAAATAAAATGTAGTATTTTTGTTGTTCATTAAAATGTGAATTTAATCAGAAAAGAACAAAATTCCATCAAAGGAAAATTTTTGTGTCCCACTTCCAAAAAAGAAGTTTATTTTTTCAAATGGAATGTATAAATGTTTCAAAAATTATATTTAAAATGGATTCTCCATCAAAAGGTGGTAAAACTGTATTTTTTTCAAAATACACTTATTTTATCCATAAAATTTTATTTTTTCTTATTTAATGTCTATAAAACACATAATATGAATCTTAAAAATTATATTGAATTAATATTTTATTAATATAATCCAAAAAAGTGATTTTACTATTTTATATAAAAAATTATTCATATTTAAATAATTTTTTTTCACAAAAATACATCCCTTATATTCAATTGATTTTTAGTTTCATTTTAAGTTAATTTAATAACCAATGAATCATTATATAAACATGTTTAAACCATATTTTCATAATTTAGTTAACTTTTTCATTCACTCCATTCCAATGGATAGGTGGTAACTACCAAATTAAATAATCATATTTTGTTGTTCATTTATGCTCAATGTGGTGTAACATGTATGCTATCGAACATTACATTTCATTTTAAAAACAAGGGATGTTACAATGATTATAAAAACATGATAATTTTACCAATGCTTGACAACGCCTTAATTCTTATAAAAGGAAAGCTAATGGTGTCATTATAACCTCTTCAAATAGAACTTGGCTAAGTAAAAATAAATTATTCTCAGAAGTGTATCCCCACTATAAAATAGAAAGGTTACATGGACTCATAATAAATTGAACCATGTCTAATATGGTAAAATATTTCCTATTCAAAAAACCATTCCAATATGGTGTTATATGAAGTGGATGTTATAAAATAATTTTACAATATCTAAGATAGTTAGCAAATTAATTGTTTAATAATTCATCATCTATATTTGAAAAAAGTTTCTTAATACATTATCATAGTTAAGTTTGTAATTTTTATTAAATTATTTAAAATATTTAAAAATTTTATGCTTATTCATCATTGAAAAAACATTACCATGGAAAAAAAATTCACTAACAGAGGATATAAATTACCTAAACCAACCAATTTCTTGTGTACTCATTGGCATCCAAATATCAATATGTATAAGATCCAATAGTATACTATCCCACTCAGTACTTCAACTAAATATTGATTTTATAATTTTTCCTAAAGTACAACAATCATTATTATCACATGATTTATGATCAAATAGTTCAAAATAATCCAACTCAACAAGGTTTTTAAATGTGTTTCCCATTAGTACATACAAAGAGATGATCCCAAATGTAAGTATGAATGAAAATAATTTTGTAGAGACCAAAAATTATCATACATAGATATAACATATTAATATATGAATATTCAATACATTTAAAAAATACATTCCCATGGACTATAATATTTTAATTCCTTTAGAGACTAGGTAAAAAATATTCTTATTTTGTAAAATATCTTCAACATATCCTATAATGGTCTTCTACATTTTTAGTCTTCAAAAAAATAACTTAAATAAAAACTTATTCATAAATAGGGAAAATAAAAATAAGATTGGGTGAGCTTAAATTATAAGTGTAAGAAAACATGGGAAATAAGTAAACATAACATGAGAATAAGGGTATGGAAACATGATCATAAGATATGAAAACCATACCCAACAAATTAATGTTCCAAATTTTGTTTAATGACATAATGATCATCTTTTCACAATACATTAATCATAGTGGAATCAAATAACCTTTTCAATGAGAACATAACATTGGAAAAATACAAATATTTATGGCATAAACATAAGCTTATAACATTGTGAACATGTTTAAATATAAATGGGTTCAATCATTATGTTAAGGACATTATAAATCATGACCTTGCATAATATTATGGACATGAAACCAGTTTCCACACATAACCTTATGGACATGAAAGATAGATCAATGCTTAACACTATATAAATGTTACCATATTATACATATTATATCATAACATTGTGTACATTTCTTATGGTTCATGGATAACATTGTTCACATGAAATCAGATTCATATATAATATTTTTGAACATTTAATTAGGTTAATGTATAACATATTTACACATGATTTATCCAACATTACCCAATTCATTGGATGAAGATATAGTTTATACCTATCAAATAGTCCATAAATTTGTGTTCTTTAAGATCATAAAATATTTATTATATCATAACCCATGGAAAGGGGTCTTGTTCTATAAACATTTCATTATACTATAACTCATAAAAATAAATGGGTTTCATAAAAAAAACTTTCATTATAATAACAAAATATACAAATAAATAATAAATATTGTATCATTGAATCATATCCTTAGTAAATCTTATGTAACATAAAAGGATGTCCTTTTAGATAGGAAGTGATCTTTGAAAATTCACATAGAACATTTCTTTAGGAAAATATTTTTCCTATATTGAAAACACATTTTAAAACATAAATAATTTTTAAAATCCATTTATTTGAAAATAATTTTGGAAAAATATAAATTATCCTATGAAAAATTGAGTGTTCATGATGGATGAATGTACCGTTCATTTCGTTTAGGTCAAAAAATATTCCTTTCAAATGTTTAGTAAAAAAAATATTGTTTTTTAAAATGACATGAATATTACTTTTAAAAAATTTATAAAAAATTAAAAATTATTTAAAAATTTCTTTAATAAATATTTATTATAATGATATAAAATTTATGAAAACTTTTTTAGATAATATTTTTATGAAAGATAAAGGGGTTTTGACCGAAGAGATAAATAAAGTCAATTTACTTTTAAAATGTGACGAACCATCCTCGGGGCCCGTGCTGTGACTACCTCAAGCCCACCTTCCATAGGCCAGGGGCTGGCGACTAGCACCAAAGGCGTAAATCCCAAAAAAAGGGAAGGCATTTCCTTTATAAAAGTAAATAAACACAACACAATACACAAGATGTTGTAAACACTAAGTAAACTGAGTACAGAAGTAAGTGCTGGAAAGTAAATGGGCCAGTATACAAACCCAACTGAAAGTACAGTACGACTGAGGAAAGAAAGTACAACAGCTGAAAAGTAAAGCAGCAACCACCAAGTCATCCTCCAGAATTCCCACATGAAGGGTGGGTACAAATAGTCTCGTCGGCTCCTCGGGTTCGTCCGTCCGCTCCATGTACGTCCTGCCTGATAGACCACCTTCGGGTACTGTCCCACTCCACAAGCTTCAACCACGATCAGCGCTGTCCATTGTCTGCAACCAACACAACGTAGTGCAGGCCTAGCCTGTGTAGGGGTGAGTATAAGATACTCAGTAGGGACCCCAAGACCCCCCGAAGGTCTCCCAGAATCCAAAAAGGATAAACCACAAAGGGAAGATACAAACACAAAGTATCAACCAACTCTACTTAGGTATATGCCCATATATATACTTAAGTCATCAATTCCAGATCAGCTCCAACACACGAGCCCAAATTCAACCCAGTCCACATAGGAAAGAACAACCCAATCCACACAGGAAAGCACAACCCATTCCACACAGGATAGCAAGTCAATCATATCGAAGATAATGATTGAAAGTCAAAACTCAGCTCACACAGGTATACATCATTCGTAAAGAAAAAGAGATGATCAGATGTAGATATTGATTCATTTAAGTTGGGACCCACGTAGGATACTAGCCCAACTAAGCTGTCGGACCCACATAGGATACTAGTCCAGCTACTCTGTCGGACCCACATAGGATACTACAACAGAGGTCAATACTGTCGGACCCACGTAGGATTCAAGTACAGTAGTCGTCACTACCAAACCCATGAAGAATTCTAGTATGATTGTCATCATCGTCGAACCCACAGAGGATTCCAGTACATTAGTCTTTACCATCGAACCCACAGAGGATTCTAGTACGATAGTCATTGCAGTTGCAGCCAGCTCTAGGGTTCCCGCACATAGCATACTCAATTCCGGGAGGGTCTGCTCCTTGAGTCAGAGGGATGGACACATCAACCGTCATGAAGACCAGGGATGATGTATCCCAATGTTCTGTCCCACGTCCTAGGGAAAAAACCAATAAAAACGTGCCCAAGTCACAGAGAACAAGACGACCAAGATATTTTCCAAAATTACACAGCGTGTAGATAAGCGATACACACCGTGTCATCAGACACCGGGTACTGCCTGTGTGATACGGCCCATTTCGCAGGGCTGGTCATGTAAAAAGTAAGTACATGGCGTGTGGTATGGTTACACGTCGTGTCTTCAATCAACAGGTACTGTCCATGTACCATAGCTCATGTCGATGGGCTGTTCATGTAAAAAGTAAATACACGGCATGTGGTATAGTTACACGCCGTGTCCAAACTTCTGGGGTTGGATTCGTGTACACTAGCCATGCCTAGCCGTGTGGTGGAGTACAAGCTCGTGTACCCCACCCCGTGTCTGTGTATTCCCAGAATACACACCGAGTCATACCGAATCCGCTTCTGCCATGGTGATGGAAGTACATGCCATACCTCTTGGCCGTGTAGTTCTGCTCGTGTCTGTGTATCTCCCGGATTACACGCCATTTCCATCAAAGTCTCCTCTGTCAAACTGTGTGGACAGTACATGCCATGTGACCAGTGTCACACGCTATGTGTCACTTCTTCTGATGTTCGTTACTTCTGCCGCTGAATGTTTTTACTACACGATGTGTGCTTGGGAAGTACACGCCGTGTATTCTGGAATTTTCCAGAAACAAAGCCTCTAGCCAGCACGCCTCCCGAGGCGTCCGTCCTTTATTCCGATGATCCGTTTGCTACAAAACTTCTATTCCTAGGTTGTCCCGATGTTCCGAGGCCGTTTCAGATGTTTTCGGGCCCCCGATCAGCTCCGAAAACATGCCTTGATTCACCGATCAAGAGTGGTTGGAGGACACCATACAACAATAATGGCGGAGGAATCGGATCGTGTTAGTTTGGTCTGGTTCCTTCCACATTAGTTTGATAGAAAAAGGTTTAGATAGAAACATCAACATGGAAGGAAAACCAATATTTCTCAATTCAAAACACACCCCTACCTCGAAGGAAGTTCACAGGTGTCAAGCGCCGTGAATGATGGCGTCGATTCCGTCATCATCGGTGTCTCCTTCCTTGTCACATATGATGAAGAGGATGGAGAAACCGAGCTGCCGATTCCACGTTCTTCGTCAGAGAGTTGTCGTTCTTTGTTGAAGGGTGTCGTTCTTCGTGGGAGGATGAAGTCCTTCCAAAGGAACTTGAGCTATCTCCTCCAATTCTTAACACAATGATCCAACCCCCAAATAAAATAAGGCTCCTACTTATTTTATTAATTCATGCCATGCATTTAAATTTTAAAATTCAAACACATCACCCTCTTAATTGATTATGTGAGTTGACATAATTTAATGTGGAAGAGGATAAGTCACTTAATTAAAGAAGGAGAGAAGAGAGTTACTCAAATTAAGGGGGATTTAGGGAATGTGAAGAGATGGGGCTCGTGTGGGCCCCAACTCAATTTTATCCTCTCAAAGCTAGTTAGTGACTAGTGGGTCCCACCCCAAATCCCTTCTTAGGATATAACCACTTAGAATAGGAATAAAATTTGTACCACAAATTTTATTCAATTCTTTATTAATCCCCAAAATTAAACTCCTTCTCCCATTCAAACACATCTACGGTAAAAGTCCTCTTAAGCAATTACCGTTGCTACGGTTCCATCGGTGCCCTCAGATTTCAATTCCGAGCACCGATTCAAAAGATAGAAAAACCCACTCGTTCGTTCACTAAACGTACCCGAGCTAAACTTCGGAAATTGATTCTGGGCACACTGGGCCTCAGAATCAGGTGCTGTTAGAAACTACGTACTCGTAAAATCCCAAAGAAATTAAGAAAAAATTTTCCTTGAAATTTACGGGTCTTTACATTACTCCCACCTCAGGGATTTATGTCCCCATAAAGATATATCATAAACTAGGGGAACAAATGAGGGTACTGTACACGCATCTGAGTCTCCTGCTCCCATGTGCTCTCCTGGAGGTTCCCGTACTGCCACCTAATATGCATTAGAAGAATGTACCGTCCACATATGACCCACTCCTTTCGATCCTCGATCTCAACCGGGACCTCTGCAAAAGTCGCCCCGTCATCGATATCCAACTCCCCATGGTTGATGATATGTGTCGGGTCGTGCACGTATCTTTTCAGATGAGATACGTGAAAGAAGTCATGCACCCGGTGCAACTGAGGTGGAAGAGTCAGGCGATAAGCCACCTCGCCTATCCTTCTGAGAAACTGGAATAGTCCGATGAAGTGTGGAGATAACTTGCCGCCCCGGCCAAATCTCCATAATCCACGCTGAGGTGAGACCCGTAAGAAAACGTGGTCACCATCCTCGAACTCTAGTGGTCTCCACCTCCTGTCAGCATAGGACTTCTGTTGGCTCTGAGCAGTCCTCATCCGCTCCTAGATGATCCGTACCTTCTCCGTCATGGCCTGGACCATCTATGGTCCTACAAGTGCTGACTCCCCAAGGTCTGTCTAGCATAGAGGTGATCTACAAGGTCGGTCGTACAATGCCTCGTATGGTGTCATCCCGATGGTGGAATGGTAGCTGTTGTTGTATGCAAACTCCAGCAAAGGTAGGTGATCCTCCCAGCTATGACCAAAGTCAAGGACACATGCACAGAGCATGTCCTCGAGTGTCTAAATGGTCCTCTCCATCTGACCATCCGTCTGAGGGTGAAAGGCAGTGCTCAGGCGTAGCTGCATCCCAAACGCTTCCTGTAACACCTTCCAAATCCGGGAAGTAAAGTGAGCATATTGATCAGAGATGATAGTCGATGGCACACTATGAATCCGTAAGATTTCCTGAACATAGAGGTGTCCCAGGATCTCCACTGAGCCCTACTCTCTGATAGGTATAAAGTGGGATGACTTGGTGAGTCGGTCTACGATCACCCAGATAGAGTCGTGTCCATTGGAAGTTCAAGGAAGCCCTATCACGAAATCCATAGATATCCCATCCTACTTCCACTCTGGGACCTCTAAGGGCTGTTCCAAACCTGCTGGTACCTGGTGCTCCGCCTTCACCTTCTGGAAGGTGAGGCATCATGAAACAAACTCTGCCACAACCTTCTTCATACCCGGCCACCAGTTCTGTCGCCTGAGGTCCTGGTACATCTTTGCTACTCTAGGATATACCTCTATATGGGAGGTGTAAAACTCTCTCAGCACCTCCTCCCATAATGAAAATGGTACCATGGTACTTCCCTTGAAGAGGATGATGTGCTCTCCGCCTTCAGAAAATCCTTTGGATGCCAGCCCTGAGGATATCTAAGCACGTCGCACCTCACAGTCAACGTCCTCACGCTGTGCCTCTCTGACCTACTGAAGTAGTAGAGGAGTGACTATGAGAGACTGTAGAAAGGATACTCCATCTCTATCCATGAAGGATATCTGCAATGCAGCTAGCTTCTCCGTTGCCTCTCCAAGTAACTTAATGCCCAACCTCCTACTGAGAGCATCAGCTACTACGTTCCCCTTTCCAGGAGTATAGACTATCTCAAAGTCATAGTCCTGCTAGAACTTGATCCATCGCCACTGTCTCAGGTTCAGGTCCTTCTGCGAGAACATGTACCTGAGACTCTGGTTGTCAGAGTAGACTTTAAAGCGCTCTCCCATCAGATAGTGCCACCACATCTTCAAGGCGAAGACCACTGCTGCTAACTCCAGGTAATTGGTAGCATAGTTCTGCTCGTGCTACCTCAAATATCATGATCCATAGGCGATCACTGCCCAATCCTGCATTAGGAAACAGCTGAGTCCGGTCCCTGATGCATCGCAGTAAACTATGTACCCTATGCCCTCCTCCGGTAGCCTCAAGATGGGTGCACTGGTCAATCTATGTCTCAGCTCCTGGAAGCTCTGCTGACATCTATCCAACCACACGAAGGGTTTTACCTTCTTCGTCAAAGTTGAGAGTGGTGCTGCAACTCTAGAGAAGTCTGGCACAAATCTCCGATAGTACCCAGCCAATCCTAGGAAACTCCGCACCTCCGTCACTCTCCTGGGTGGCTCCCATGCTAGTACTGCCTCAATCTTTGCAGGATCCACCACAACTCCTGTCTTAGAGATAACGTGTCAAAATAAGTGGACCTCTCGAATCCAAAACTGACACATAGAGAGCTTACCATAAAGCTGATGCTCTCGAAGTGTGTCCAGTACAACCCGCAAGTGGTAGGCATGCTCCTCCTCAGTAGTCGAGTAAATCAATATGTCGTCGATGAAGACTATGACAAATTGATCGAGGTAAGGCTGGAAGATCCTCTTCATGAGACTCATGAACATTTCAGGAGCATTGGTTACGCCGAAAGGCATAACCAAGAACTCATAGTGGCCATACCGACACCTGAAGGCCGTCTTCTACACATCCTCGTCTCGAACTCTGAGCTGGTGATAGCCTGACCTGAGGTTTATCTTCGAGAACCATCGTGCTCCCTTGAGCTGATCGAAGAGTTAATCAATCCTCAAAAGTGGATACTTGTTCTTCACTGTCACCTGGTTCAGGTGACAGTAATCGACACACATTCACAAGCTCTCGTCCGCATTCTTAGCGAACAATATCGGGGAAGCCCAGGGTGAAACACGGGGTCGAATGAATCCCTTGCCCTGCAAGTCCTCCAGTTGTACCCATAGCTCTCGAAGCTCAGGGGGAGCCATATGATATGCTGGAGTAGATATCGGGGCTGTCCCGGTGTATAGGTCAATATAGAAGTTTACCTCTCTGTGATGAGGTAGTCCTGGAACGTCGTCAAGAAAAACGTCCGCATACTGATCCACCACAGCAGGGAAACTCAGACTCCGCACGTCAACTCATCCTAGGATGAGGCTAGCCAACTGATGAGTGATCGGCTGTCCTCTCCTCCACGTGAGTCCATCCTGCACTGCAAAGGCTCCCTTCTCGCCGGTGAAGGTGAACCTACTCCCATCTGTGTGGACACACCGCACTTTGCGCCTAATACAGTCGATCTGAGCATGGACCGTAGATAACCAATCCATGCCCAAGATGACGTCGTAAGGCCTCGATGCCGCAACAAAAAGATCTCATCCGAAGATCTCGCCTCCTAGTGTAATCTCACACTACTGACACCAGTGCATAATTGTCGAGTCTGCTCCCGTAGGAGTCTCTAGCCGTAAGGATCGAGCCAACGACTCTGTTGGAATTTACGAGCTCCGAACAAGGGCAGCGACAATAAAATAATGACTCGCTCCTGTGTCTATAAGAACTACAACAAGGGTAGAGTAGACACAAATAGTACCTCGAATCATCTCAGGTGCGCCGTTGTCATAGGCCTCTAATGCCTGAAGCTGAGCCTGCCTCTGTCCGCCAGCTCCCTGCGGTCGGGGTGGGCCTCCTAGTGGTGGTGGTGGTAGAACCTCAAAGCATCTCCCACCACCTGCTGCCCGGCCAGCTCCCCTCCCTCATCCGCCTGCTCCCTATGGACTTCCACGGTCGAACCTCTGCCTCTGCCCGGGTGGTCCCTCAACCGTCTACTTCTCCTCTGTATGGTAGGTCGGGCAGTCACGAGCCATATAGCCCTGCCTGCCGCATGCATAGCACTGCCCGATCCTCGTATAGCTGGATCTGTTCTGACTGCCTTGCACAATCAAACCTATATCCTGAGGTCATCCACCTAAAGTTATGGTCCACTTGAACCCCTGTGACATCCTTCGACTACCAGCTGCAGAAGACTCCGCTATGTGCTGCCCTGCGGTAGGTCTCACTGCTGGTGTAGGCTCAGCAAGAAAGCTCTCTACAAGAAGGGCTCGCTCCAGTACTCCTGCCTGTGTTGGAATACTGAGGGATATCATTGATGACCAAATCTCATTCCTCAGTCCCTGCTTGAAGGTCCAGGACTGGAAGAATGGGTCTCGTACCATGTCTGTGGAGTAGCGTGAGAGATCGGTAAATCTCGCTAAGTATTGGGCTACTGTCATGCTGCCCTACCGCAGCTGTAGTAACTCCTGAATGCACACCGCACGGAGGGTGGAGGGTACGAAATCCAAGAGAAAGAGGCTCTCGAAGTCTGACCAAAGAAGATATGCCTCGTCATGCACCTGGAGCATCAGGCTCCATGATCTACCTGCTTCCGCGTGCAGGAGACTCACTGCAAGAATCACTATGAGATCCGCTGGTGTCCCTACTAATCTGAAGACTCAAACAACTGCCTCTAGCCAATCTTCGGCTGCCTGAGGGTCCATCTCCCCATGGAACCTAGGTGGTCTCTGATGCTGAAACTCGTGCAGTGCACTCAGGCGATGTGCACTCTCAGCTGCTGGGGCTGGTGGCATCGGTGGCTCGGTGGGTAGAGGTACCGCCAGTTCCTCCACTGTAATAGGGCCCTGCACTGAGACCTCGTCGATCGGTGGGATGCCGTCTCACACAAAACTCGGAACCCTAGCTGGCTACCATCGTGGGACCATCCTGAAAGAAACAGGTGCGCCACGGTTAATACAGTATACCTGGTGAGATGACACAAATTAATCACAAAGAAAACTTTTGAAACACACATGCAATCAATGTTTTCATGCATTGAGTCAGAAATCAGAAGTCAGGGTCCCGATGTATGGATACGTCGGCCGCCACACCAACACTGGACTCCCCGGACTGATAACCACACTCAATACCCTTAACACTATTGATTCACACAGTATAAATTATCAGAGTCCTGAGTTATGTGGTAAAACCGACTCCTCTGATACCAATTTGTCATGACCCGTCCTCGGGGCCCATTCCGTGACTACCCCAAGCCCGCATTCCATAGGCCAAGGGCTAGAGACTAGCACCAAAGTCGTAAATCCCAAAAAATGGGAAGGAATTGCCTTTATAGAAGTAAAGAAACACAACAGAGTACACAAGATGTAGTAAACACTAAGTAAACTGAGTACAGAAGTAAGTGCTGGAAAGTAAATGAGCCAGTATACAAACCCAACTGAAAGTACAGTACGACTGAGAAAAGAAAGTACAACAGCTGAAAAGTAAAGCAGCAAACACCAAGTCATCCTCCGGAATTTCCACCTGAAGGGTGGGTACAGATAGTCTCGTCGGCTCCTTGGGTCCGTCCGTCCGCTCCGTGTATGTCCCGCCTAATAGACCACCTCCGGGCACCATCCTGCTCCACAAGCCTCAACCACTATCAGCGCTGTCCATCGTCTGCAACCAACACAACGTAGTGCAGGAATAACCCGTGTAGGGGTGAGTATATGATACTTAGTAGGGACCCCGAGACCCCCCAAATGTCTCCCATAATCCAAAAAGGATAAACCACAAAGGGAAGATACAAACACGAAGTATCAACCAACTCTACTTAGGTATATGCCCATACATATACCTAAGTCATCAATTCCAGCTCGACTCTAACACACGAGCCCAAGTTCAACCCAGTCCACACAGGAAAGAACAACCCAATCCACATAGGAAAGCACAACCCATTCCACACATGATAGCAAGTCAATCATATCAAAGATAATGATTGAAATTGAAAGCTCATCTCACATAGGTATACATCATTCGTAAAGAAAAAGAGATGATCATATGTAGATACTGATTCATTTAAGATGGGACCCACGTAGGATACTAGCCCAGCTAAGCTGTCTGACCCACGTAGGATACTAGTCCAGCTACTCTATCGGACCCACGTAGGATACTATGACAGAGGTCAATACTGTCAGACCCACGTAGGATTCAAGTACAGTAGTCATCACTGCCAAACCCATGGAGGATTCCAGTACGGTTTTCATCGTCGTCGAACCCACGAAGGATTACAGTACACTACTCTTCACCATCGAACCCACATAGGATTCCAGTACGATAGTCGTTGTAGTTGCAGCGAGCTCTAGGGTTCCCGCACACAACGTACTCGATTCTGGGAGGGTCCGCTCCTGGAGTCAGAGGGATGGATACATCAACTGTCACGAAGACCAAGGATGATGTATCCCAACGTTCCATCCAATGTTCTAGGGGAAAAACCAAGAAAAACGTGCCCAAGTCACAGACAACAAGACGACCAAGCCATTTTCAAAAAGTACAGGGCGTGTAGACAAGTGAACACGCCGTGTCATCAGAAACCGGGTACTGCCCATGTGATACGGCCCGTGTCATAGGTCTAGTCTTGTAAAAAGTAAGTATACGGCGTGTGGTATGGTTACACGCCGTGTCTTCAGTCCATGGGTACTATCCGTGTACCACATCCCGTGTCGATGGGCTGTTTGTGTAAAAAGTAAATACATGGCGTGTGGTATAGTTACACGCCGTGTTAAAACTTCTGGGGTCGGCTCTGTGTAAACTGGCCATGCCTAGCTATGTGGTGGAGTACAAGCTCGTGTACCCCACCCCGTGTCCGTGTATTCCCAGAATACACGCCGAGTCATACCGAATCTTCTTCTTCCATGGTGAAGGAAGTACACGCCATGCCTCTTGACTGTGTAGTTCTACCCGTGTCCGTGTATCTCCTGGATTACACGCCATGTCCATCGAAGTCTCCTCTATCAAACTATGTGGAAAATACACGCTGTGTGATCGGTGTCATAAACCGTGTGTCACTTCTTCTGATGTCCGTTACTTCTGCCGCTGAACATTTGTACTACACGACATGTGCTTTGGAAGTACACACCGTGTATTCTGAAATTTTCCAGAAACAACGCCTCTGGCCAGCACACCTCCCGAGGCATCCGTCCTTTGTTTCGATGATCCGTTTGCTACAAAACTCCCGTTCCTAAGTCGTCCCGATGTTCTGAGGCCATTTCTGATGTTTTCAGGGCCCCGATCGGCTCTGAAAACTTTCCTTGATTCACCGCTCAAGAGTAGTTGGAGGACACCATACAACAAGAACGGCGGATGAATCAGACCGTGTTAGTTTGGTCCAGTTCCTTCCGCATTAGTTTGATAGCAAAAGGTTTAGAGAGAAACATCAACATGGAAGGAAAACCAATATTTCTGAATTCAAAACACACCCCTACCATGAAAGAAGTTCGCGGGTGTCAAGTGCCGTGAATGATGGCGTCGATTCCATCGTCGTCAGTGTCTCCTTCCTTGTTGTAGAGGAAGAAGAGGATGAAGAAACTGAGCCTCCGAGTCGACGTTCTTCATCAGAGAGTTGGCGTTATTCATTTAAGGGTGTCGTTCTTCGTGGGAGGATGAAGTCCTTCCAAAGGAACTTGAGCTCTCTCCTCCAATTCTTAACACAATGAGCCAACCCCCAAATAAAACAAGGCTCCTCCTTATTATATTAATTAATGCCATGCATTTAAATTTTAAAATTCAAGCACATCACCCTCTTAATTGATTATGTGAGTTGGCATGATGTAATGTGGAAGAGGAGAAGTCACTTAATTAAAGAAGGAGAGAGGAGAGTTACTCAAATTAAGGGGGAGTTAGGGAATGTGAAGAGATGGGGCTCATGTGGGCCCCACCTCACTTTTATCCTCTCAAAGGTAGTTAGTGACTAGTGGGTCCCACCCCAAATCCCTTCTTAGATATAACCACTTAGAATAGGAATAAAATTTGTACCACAAATTTTATTCAATTCTTTATTAACCCCCAAAATTAAACTCCTTCTCCCGTTCAAACGCATCTACAGTAAAAGTACTCTTAAGAAATTACCAGCGCTGCGGTTTCATCGGTGCCCTCAGATTTCAATTCCGAGTACCGGTTCAAAAGATAGAAAAACCCGCTCATTCCTTCACTGAACGTACCCGAGTTAAACTTCGGAAATTGATTCCGGGCACACCGGGCCTCAGAATCAGGTGCCGTTAGAAACCGTGTACTCGTAAAATCCCAAAGAAATTAAAAAAAAAGTTTCCTCAAAATTTATGGGTCTTTACAAAAAACATGTTTTTCTAATGATGATAACATAAACAGAGGAAAATGAAGATAAAACATCTATTTTCATGAAATAACCATAGAAACAAATTAGACTCTTGAGATATGGATCATATGATATCATCATCATAAGGATAAACATTATCATTTAAATAATGATATTATATCATAAAATCTTTACCACTTTAGAAACTTTTAATCGTAAGACCCATGAAAGAATAAAATTAAATGAAACCTAAAATATCACAATAATAAATAATATAATTTTATTTAATTTAAATGGGTCTATATATATAAATAAAAAATGAAGAGAGGTTCATAACACAACATATGTCACAAAGAAGGAAAATTGAGACACAAGTAAATTAGTCATTTGGTAACATTTGAACCATAAACCCCATGAGAAAGATATCCTAAAATAGATAAGTAAATACTAATAATTTTAAGTATAATAATCATAAAATTAATTCATGGGACGTATATACACCATATAAATGAAATAGGGGTGAATATGGCATCTGTCACACTGAAGTAAAAAAGTGAGCTGTAAATCCATTACCTTATGTTTTGAATTACATTGTATATGTTATAACCTCATATATAATATATAATGATATTATACATTTATTAATAAACCATAATTATATATATCAAACCATACATGATTTAATTATGACATTTTATTACCAATTTATTAATAATTCCATGTTAAAATCATGTTTCAAGTAGTAACTACGTTGTTTTATTTTTATATTTTTATTTTTTATTTTTTATACTCTTACATTAAAATTATTATATAATATCCATAATGTAAACAATTATATTAATATCATATATATTCATTATGTACTTATTTTTAGTAATCCATAAAAGTCATTGAAAGACAATTAAATACATTATTCATTAAGCTAGTACGACGTACGTACGCTTGAACGTTGTTTCAATTTCCCCGACATAATCAAATAAATAAGGGTAAATAAAATATTAAAATTAAAAAATAAAGTTTATTTCATATATATATATATAATATTTTTATCTAAAAATATCCTTATTAACTTCTATGTAAATCATATGTGAAAACGAATCTCATCATTTCGTGAGGCGGTAGTCTACCGTATACACAAATGAAATTATCGTATCTATCACGACCCGTCCTCGAGGCTCATTCCCTGACTACCCCAAGCCCACCTTCCATAGGCCAAGGGCTGGAGACTAGCACCAAAGGCATAAATCCCGATAACTGGGAAGGCATTGCCTTTATAAAAGTAAACAAAACACCACAGAGTACAAGCGGAAGTAAACACTAAGTACAAAAGAAGTGCTGAAAAGGAAAAGGGCCAGAATACAAACCCAACTGAAAAGTACAGCTACAACTGAACGGAAGTACAATAGAAAAGACAAACAACTGGAAGAATAGAAACAGATCCTATGCCGTCCACCTCGGATCCTACCTCAAGGGTAGGTACAGATAGCGCAACTCCTGGATCGTCCACCACAGATCCTACCTGAAGGGTAGGTATAGATAGCACAACTCCTGGATCGTCCACCACTGATCCTACCTGAAGGGTAGGTACAGATAGCCTCCACAACTCTATTTCCCGTCAACCTCCTCCGAGTGTCATCTCGTCGTGAATTCCACCTCCGGATACTGACTCGTCGTGAGATCCACCTCCGGGTACCGTCCAGTCCTCAAACATTCGGCCTCTGTCAGTGATGCCCGTCGTCTGCAACTAACACAACGAGGTGCGGGCATATCCCGTGCATGGGTGAGTATAACGATACTCAGTAGGGACCCTGAGACCCTCAAGGTCTCACTAAATCCAACAAGGATAACCACAAAGAAAGATCTCAACAGATAACCCCTACATAGGTATATACCCATACATATACCAAAGTTATCAAGAAACCCATCTCAATCATGAGGAAACACAAAGATTATGAAATAAATAGATAACCACTACCCAGGTATATGCCCATACATATACCTAATTTATCAAGTGACCCATATCAATCATGAGGTAAACATAAGATCATAGACTCAGCTCAAACCATAATTTTCATTATCGAAACCGTAACTGCTGAAGAGCCCCGTCTCTGGAGTGTACAGTGGTCCTATCACGACTATGAGGTACTGCTCACTAACCTAAGACTACTGAGGTACTCCTCCTATAGACTACCGTGGGTCAGCCACCCAAACACAATACTGCTTCCCGCCGGGGTATGCCACCCAAACATAGTAGTGCACACCACCTAATATCCTGCAGAGGTACTCTCCAGACGAGTACCGTGGGTCTGCACTGTCACACAGTAGTGCTCTGTCCGCCATGGGTCTGCACCCAAACAAAGTAGTGCTCCGTCCACTGGGCTAGTCGACTCACTCCAAGTCGATTCGGTCAAGCAGTCGTCAGGTCTCAGCCGGCTACACGGTCTCCATACTCCGTACGCTCATCTCCGAGAGGGTCCGCTCCACGAGCTACAGGTCGATACTCCAAGTATCTCAAAGTCCCACAAAGAAGTATCTCAAAGGACCGCCTCGTCATAGGGGTCTCAACGCAATAGACGGGTGCGTCAATCAGATGCCCGGTCTGTGAGTTATTAGCCTTTTCGTCCCAGGGGCCCGGTTGGTTTCGTGTGAGAACCAACCCGGCCGTATCTCAACTGTACCCCGAACTCTCATTGGGTATACTCATAGGGACCGTTTCTCAACGTGATCACCAACTCCGCTGACGGTTCGTCAAACGGATGTTCAGTCTGAAAGTTATCAGCTTTTCCGTTCCAGGGGCTCAATTGGATTTTGGGTACAATCCAACCCGACCACTATCCAACTGCAACCAAAACTCAGACGAAGTATGCCAAAAGTTCCATCTCATCAAGAGGAATCCAACAAAGTCAACGACACGTCAATCGGACGTCCGGAGCTCAAGATATAAGCGTTTCCGCTCCGAGGGCCCGGTTGGTTTCGGGTTCGAACCAACCCGACCGTAATTCAAATGACATTGGTTAATCAAACCAGTCACACCATTGCGATCCATATGAAAAAACACACGAGATAGACTACCCATTGGTCCAAAACAGATAGCCGGTGAAAAAGTTGCATTTCACCACAACACGCGCGAACCGGGCCTTGTGGGGCCTGTGCCTCGACCTCGACTTAAATATCCAAAATTGGTCTTGAAACATCCATCTTAATTCTAGGGTCGCAACCTCGCAGACGGTTCGACATTCCGACACCGTATGAGAGAGATATGTCCGATACAAGATCCCGTAATAATAATAATATTATTATTCGGTGTTTCATGGGCCCGAGCCATGAACCAGAATTTAGTATTCAACATTAGACTTGAATCGACTGTATTGATGTCAGGATTACATCTCCACTGACGGCAAGCCAATCAGACGTCGCACACATGAGTTATGGCGGGTCGAAGATTTAATAATAATATTAAATCTATTATTTTCTAAGCACTTCGGGTACCCGATCCAAAAACCTGAAAAAGATATCCAATATTGGACTCATAAATTCTGTCTTGGGGTCAGGGTCACACTGCCACTGACAGTTCGTGAAACCGAGGTCGCACGAGGAAGATACTGTCAAAATACAATTTTCCCAACGAAAATAATAATAACATTATTATATTATTATTATTTTTAATTTAATTTAATTCCTTGAATTATCTCATCCAATATCCACGCACCCACAATCCCCATGCGCCTCACTAATAGGCGCCACCCTTGATTTTATAATTTTTATTATTATCTATATCTCATTTTTTTTATTATTTCTATCTCCTTATCATTTCTCTCTCCAATTAACTCCTCCCTTCACGATTCTGTTCTCCAATTTAGTGCCCCAACTCCAGCCTTCATCCGCACGGCCAGAACCGCCACCGCCTTCGCCTACCCGCCGCGACGCCGTACCGCCCCTGGCTACCCACGCCGGCGTGCCTCAAACCAGCCGCATCGCCTGGCCCCTCATCTGCTCGCCGCGCCACCTTCCGTTACCACGCACCCGACCCCATACCACTGCACATCAAGAACTAGTTGGCGGTGGGTCCGGACTTGTTTGTAGTCCATACCCACCACGTTAGTAGTTCGAATAAACACCCAATAGAATATTCTTCCATGCTCAAGGGAAAGAGTCACGTAAACTTAAATAAACAAAAACCCCCTACCTCGAAATTGACGTCGTACGTCATCGAGTCCCGGAAGATGGACGTCACGGTAGTCGGGCGTCGCGG
The DNA here is from genome assembly GCA_963277665.1 of Viscum album. Classification (NCBI taxonomy): domain Eukaryota; kingdom Viridiplantae; phylum Streptophyta; class Magnoliopsida; order Santalales; family Viscaceae; genus Viscum; species Viscum album. The sequence goes on from OY728147.1 coordinate 761,837,012, forward strand.
AAGAACGGTGTCGTCCCGTCAAAATTGGAGGAAGAGTTGTTGACATAACCGACGCTTTCTCACAGTGATGTCTCCTCTCTTAACGTAGAGGAAAAAGAAAGTTGGAGAAAGAAATACTTCCTGTTCTTCGAGTCATGGAGCGTTCATCGCGTTCTTCGTGGAAGAACTCTCCCTTTCAATATCTCCAACGTGCTCCCAACACCACAAGTGCCAAAACTAAATAATAGCCTAAGCTATTATTTTATTCTCCCATGATATAACATTTCTATCAAATTCAAATTAATTCAAAAAGACTATTGAATGAATTATGGCATTTGAGTTGGCAACTTTAATGGAAGGGAGATGAAAAGGCTCCACATAATTAATGGGAGGTGTTGTCAAAATAAATAACGGGAGTGTTAAAGGGGGTTTAAGGGAGGTGAAGGGTTAGGCCTCGTGTGGGTCCCAACTCACAAATATCCTCCCATGGGAGGTTATGTGGGGTGTGGGCCCCACCCCTAACTTCCTCTTTGAGGGTATAACGACCCAAATAAATAAAATGGTGCACAACCATTTTTTTTACAAATCCCCAAAAATTAACTTTCAACACGCATAAAATGCATCTGCGGTAAAGGTCTCCTTAAGCAATAACCGGTGCTGTGAGTTCATTGGTGCCCTCGGATTTCAATTCCGAGTACTGGTTCAAAAGATAGGAAAACCCACACGTACGTTTACTGAACGTACCCAAAAAAAAGTTTAGAAAATTATTATCAGTCACCCTCGACCCGCGCCGGTCAAGGTCAGGCTCTGCCTAAGTGAAACACTCCCCAACGAATACAACGGTACTCTCGGATTTTCAATCCAAGTTACCGTTTAAAAGATATGAATTTTATAATAAAATAATTGTCATTTAATTATTTTATTTGCGGCCAAAAACTAACTTTTTCTGGTGGCCCGGGCCGGCCAAAGTTAGTATCTTCTTAAATAAACCATACCCTCATGAGTTCAGTGGTTGTCTCGGATTTTTAATCTGAGCTACCATTTGTGAGTTATAAGCATTTGAAAAATAGAATAATTTATTTAATTATTTTATTTATGGTTATTCCATTTTTGGAATTTCTCACAGGAGGCCCGCGCTGACTAAACTTAAGTCGCGCCTATGGTAAACCCGCCATCCTGAGTGCAACGGTGCCCTCAGATTTCTGATCCGAGTAACCATTTAAGAGTTATTACACTTTTTCAGTAAAATTTCTTACACGCGTTAATTTAAGCTTAACAAAACTTTGGAAAATTATTCCGGGCACACCGGGCCTCAGAATCAGGTGCCGTCTGAAAACGCGCTCTCAAAAAATTCCAATGAAATTAAGAAAAAAATTTCCTTGAAATTTCCAGGTCTTTACATTACTCCCACCTCAGGGCTTTACGTCCCCGTAAAGCTTCAACACACACTAGGAGAAACAAAAAGTGGTACTGAGCACGCATCTGAGCCTTTTGCTCCCATGTGCTCTCCTGGAGGTTCCTGTGCTGCCTGGGGTTTCCTTTTTGCCGACCAAGGAAAACCCATCCCATCGTTGTAAGTAAACCACAACCTTTTTTCCTAATACCTTCAATACGTGTATGAACTATGATTGCCCAGTCCATACCCAAACTAACGTCCTAAGGCCTCGACGCTGTCACCAAGAGGTTCCAACCAAAACTCTTGCCTCAAGGGTTAGATCACACCTATCGGCGTAAGTGTGTTTATCGAGTCTCCTCTCAATGGTATCTCCAGATGTGAGGGTCAAGTCAATGGTTTTAATCGAAAACTCTAGGTTTGGGACAAGATTCGTGGAAGGAAGGAATTATTAGTAGCTATGTCTATTGATATGGTAGCTCGTAGTAGACACAGACCGTACCTCAAATCATTCTTAGAGCCCTTGGGTCACACTCCGTGACCGCATGCAACTATTCTCTTCCCCTACCCTCCAGATCCCTGAGCCTGGCGAAGACTACAATGGCGGGTGGTTGTAACACGTCGAAATGTACACCACCTCATGATGCACTCTTAGCTCTGCTTCCAGATCTGCTACTCTGCAGATTCATCTGTCCTTAACACTTCCTCTTCTTGAAACATTTTACAAACCCAAGTCTCTGAGACTGGCACCAATTCCATGCTCTTCTACTGCTAACATTTTCTATCTGTATCCATTCAGCCAATAACATTCAACCAAAAAGGTCTTCTCTAGCTCTGAGGTCTGAGCTCTAAAGCGCTGATCTTATCGTAGTCATCAAGTACCAGGAACGATCGGTATGCCTCGATGAATACTCAGCTACCGACATGTCATCCTGCTGAAGCTGTATAAGATCTAGAAAACTCTCAGCCACCTCCTCAAGCCAGTCCTCACCCGCCTATGAGTCAGGTTTTCCTCGGAACTTGAGGGTATCTGATGTTAGAACACATGTAAGGAAGTAAGATTACATGTGTCACCTACTGGTACCGCCGGTTTTAACTGCTGACCAACAGGTAGTGATGTATAGCTGACACACTACCTGAAGGCACTATCTCAGGAATCAGTCCACGTACCGAAGCCTCATCACTATGTGAACCAACCTCATGGTCATTCACTAGAAAACACTAGTGGCCAAGTCCACCATCCACTCTACTGATGTCTCAGCTAGGCGGAAAACTCTAGCAATCACCTCCAGCCAGTGCTCTGCTATCTGGAAATCTCTCTCGCCTCGTAACCTCGGAGGCCTCTACTGCTGGAACTCGTGCAACGTGCTCTGCCAGCGTGCACCATCCACTAGTATGGCTGGTAGCATCTGCTTCCCAACAGGTGGTGGTGCTGCTGTAACACCACCTGAGGGTTCCAACATAGTAAAAAGGTCCCTGCACCGGAGCCTCATCGCTCGGTGGGACGTCATCGTGTACTATCTCAGAACTCCAACTGACTGTCTGCATGGAGACATCCTGAACAAATACGACATGGTCAAGCGATTTATACCTGGTGAGCTGACCTGGTTTGAGCTGACTTTAAAACTCTTATAAACACACACGCAATTAGTGTTTTCATGCACAAAGTTGGAAATCAGTAGTCAGGGTCTTGGTGTACGGATACGTCGGCCGCCGTACCAACACTGGACTCCCTGAACTGAAAACCACACTCGGTACCCTTAACACTATTTCTTCACAGAAAGGGAATATCATATTTATAAGTTCTACGGTAGAACCGACTCCTATGATACCAATTTGTCATGACCCGTCCTCGGGGCTCGTGCCGTGACTACCCCAAGCCCGCCTTCCATAGGCCAGGGGCTGGCGACTAGCAACAAAGGCGTAAATCCCGATAATTGGGAAATAATTGCCTTTATAAAATTAAATAAAATACCATAGAGTACAATCAGAAGTAAACACTAAGTACAAAAGAAGTGTTGAAAAAGAAAAGGGCCAGAATACAAATCCAACTGAAAAGTACAGCTACAACTGAACGGAAGTACAATAGAAAAGACAAACAGCTGGAAGAATAGAAATATCTCCTAGGTCTTCCACCTCGGATCTCACCTGAATGGTAGGTACAAATAACGCAACTCCTGGATCGTCCACCACAGATCCTACCTTAAGGGTAGGTACAGATAGCCCAGCTCCTGGATCGTCCACCACGGATCCTACCTGAAGGGTAGGTACCGATAGCCTCCACAACGCTCTCGCCCGTCAACCTCCTCCGAGTGTCATCTCGTCGTGAAGTCCACCTCCGGATACTGACTCGTCGTGAGATCCACCTCTGGGTACCGTCCAGTCCTCACACATTCAGCCTCTGTCAGTGCTGCCCATCATCTGCAACCAACACAACGAGGTGCGGGCACAGCCCGTGCAGGGGTGAGTATAACGATACTCAGTAGGGACCCCGAGACCCTCAAGGTATCACTAAATCCAACAAGTATAACCACAAAGAAAGATCTCAATAGATAACCCCTACATAGGTATATACCCATACATATACCTAAGTTATCAAGTAACCCATCTCAATCATAAGGAAACACAAAGATTATGAAATCAATGGATAACCACTACCCAGGTATATGCCCATAAATACACCTAAGTTGTCAAGTGACCCATCTCAATTATAAGGTAAACACAAGATCATAGACTCAGCTCAAACCGGGATTTTCATTATCGAAACCGTAACTGCTGAAGAGCCCCGTCTCTATAGTGTACAATGGTCCTATCACGACTCCGAGGTACTGCTCACTAACCTAAGACTGCTGAGGTACTCCTCCAGTCGAGTACCGCGAGTCAGCCACCCAAACACAGTAGTGCTTCCCACCGGGGTATGCCACCCAAACACAGTATTTCACACCACCTAATAGCCTGCAGAGGTACTCTCCGGACGAGTACCACAGGTCTGCACTGTCACACAGTAGTGCTCCGTCTGCCATGGGTCTGCACCCAAACAAAGTAGTGCTCTGTCCACTGGGCTTGTCGACTCACTCCAAGTCGAGTCGGTCAAGCAGTCGTCAGGTCTCAGCCGGCTACACGGTCTCCATTCTCCGTACGCTCATCTACAGGAGGGTCCGCCCCATGAGCTACAGTTCGATACTCCAAATATCTCAAAGTCCCACGAAGAAGTATCTCAAAGGACCGCCTCGTCATGGGGGTCTCAACGCAATAGACGGTGCGTCAATCGGACACCCAGTCTGTGAGTTATTAGCCTTTTCGTCCCTGGGGCCCGGTTGGTTTCATGTGTGAACCAACCCGGCCGTATCTCAACTGTACCCCGAACTCTCATAGGGTATACTCATAGGGACCGTTTCTCAACGTGATCACCAACGCTGCTGACAGTTCGTCAAAAGGACGTCCAGTCTGAAAGTTATCAGCTTTTCCGTTCCAGGGGCCCGGTTGGATTTCGGGTACAATCTAACCCGGCCACTATCCAACTGCAACCAAAACTTACACGAAGTATGCCAAAAGTTCCATCTCATCAAGAGGAATCCAACAAAGTCAACGGCATGTCAATCGGACGTCCAGAGCTCAAGATATAAGTGTTTCTGCTCCGAGGGCCCGGTTGGTTTCAGGTTCGAACCAACCCGGTCGTACTTCAAATGACACTGGTTAATCAAACCGGTCACACCATTGTGATCCATATGGAAAAACACATGAGATGGACTACCCATTGGTCCAAAACGGATAGCCGGTGAAAAAGTTGCATTTCACCACTACACGCGCGAACCGGGCCTCGTGGGTCCCGCGCCTCGACCTCAACTTAAATATCCAAAATTTGTCTTGAAACATCCATCTTAATTACAGGGTCGCAACCTCGCAGAAGGTTCGAAATTCTGACATCGTATGATAGAGATATTCCCGATACAAGATCCCGTAATAATAATAATAATAATATTATTCGGTGTTTCGTGGGCCCGAGCCATGAACCAGAATTTAGTATTCAACATTAGACTTGAATCGAACGTATTGATGTCAGGATTAAATCGCCACTGATGGAAAGCCAATCGGACGTTGCACGCATGAGTTATGGCGGGTCGAAGATTTAATAATAATATTAAATCTATTATTTTCTGAGCACTTCGGGTACCCGATCCGAAAACCCAAAAGAGATATCCAATATTGGACTCATAAATTCTGTCTTGGGGTCAGGGTCACACTGCCACTGATGGTTCGTGAAACCGAGGTCGCACGAGGAAGATACTGTCAAAATACAATTTTCCCAACGAAAATAATAATAACATTATTATATTATTATTATTTTTAATTTAATTTAATTCCTTGAATTATCTCATCCAATATCCACGCGCCTCACTAATAGGCTCCACCCTTGCTTTTATAATTTTTATTATTATATATATCTCATTTTATTATTATTATTTATATCTCCTTATCATTTATCTCTCCAATTAACTCCTCCCTTCACGATTCTGTTCTCTAATTTAGCGCCCCAACTCCAGCCTTCATCTGCACGGCCAGAACCAACACCGCCTTCGCCTGCCCACCGTGCCGCTGCACCGCCCCCGGCTACCCATGTCGGCGCTCCTCAAACCAGCCACATCGCCTGGCCCCTCGTCCGCTCACCGCGCCACCTTCCGTTACCACACACCCGACCCCATACCACCGCACATCAAGAACTAGTTGGCGGTGGGTCCGGACTTGTTCGTAGTCCATACCCACCACGTTAGTAGTTCGAATAAACACCCAACAGAATATTCTTCCATGCTCAAGGGAAAGAATCTTGTAAACATAAATAAACAAAAACCCCCTACCTCGAAATTGACGTCGCACGTCGTCGAGTCCCGGAAGACGGACGCCACGGTAGTCGGGCGTCGCGGAAGAACGGTGTCGTCCCGTCAACATTGGAGGAAGAGTTGTTGACGTAACCGACGCTTTCTCGCGGTGATGTCTCCTCTCTTAACGCAGAGGAAAAAGAAGGTTGGAGAAAGAAATTCTTCCGGTTCTTTGAGTCATGGAGCGTTTTTCGCATTCTTCGTGGAAGAACACTCCCTTTCAATATCTCCAACGTGCTCCCAACACCGCAAGTACCAAAACTAAATAATAGCCTAAGCTATTATTTAATTCTGCCATGATATAACAATGATATCAAATTCAAATTAATTCAAAAAGACTATTGAATGAATTATGGCATTTGAGTTGGAAACTTTAATGGAAGGAAGATGAAAAGGCTCCACATAATTAATGGGAGGTGTTGTCAAAATAAATAAAGAGAGTGTTAAAGGGGGGTTTAAGGGAGGTGAACGGTTAGGCCTCGTGTGGGTCCCAACTCACAAATATCCTCCCATGGGAGGTTATGTGGGCTGTGGGCCCTACCCCTAACTTCCGCTTTGAGGATATAACCACCAAAATAAATAAAATGGTGCACAACCATTTTTTTTACAAATCCCCAAAAATTAACTTTCATCCCGCATAAAAAACAACTACGGTAAAGGTCTTCTTAAGAAATAACCGGTGCTGCGAGTTCATCGGTGCCCTCAGATTTGAATTCCGAGTACCGGTTCAAAAGATAGGAAAACCCACACGTACGTTTACTGAACGTACCCGAAACAAAGTTCGGAAAATTATTATCAGTCACCCTCAACCTGTGCTGATAAAGGTCAGGCTCTGCCTAAGTGAAACATGCCCCAACGAATCCAACGGTACTCTCAGATTTTCAATCCGAGTTACCGTTTAAAAGATACGAATTTTACAATAAAATAATTGTCATTTAATTATTTTATTTGCGGCCAAAAACTAACTTTTTCTGGTGGCCCGCGCCTGCCAAAGTTAGTATCTTCTTAAATAAACCATGCCCTCACGAGTTCAGCGGTTGTCTCGGATTTTTAATCCGAGCTATCGTTTGTGAGTTATAAGCATTTGAAAAATAAAATAATTTGTTTAATTATTTTATTTACAGTTATGCCATTTTTGGAATTTCTCAAAGGAGGCCCGCGCCGGCTAAACCTAAGTCGTACCTAGTGTAAACCCTCCATCCTGAGCGCAACGGTGCGCTCGGATTTCTGATCCGAGTAACCTTTTAAGAGTTATTACACTTTTTCAGTAAAACTGCTTACGCGCGTTAATTTAAGCTTAACAAAACTTCAGAAAATTATTCCGGGCACACCGGGCCTTAGAATCAGGTTCCATCTGAAACCGCGCACTCAAAAAATTCCAATAAAATTAAGAAAAAAATTTACTTTAAATTTCCGGGTCTTTACCGTATCCCCCATGGAATTAGAAGTAAGATGGTATAAGTGATAAAATAATTACATAAGTATAATTACGTGAAAAAAATCACATCCATTCATCTAATATATCCTTATTACCAACCAAGTAGAACAAAAAATTAAAATACATCACATCAGTTTGTGAGGTTGTATTTTTTCGTACACACGAGCGACGTTTTTGTTTTCCAACAGGTTGGGAGTTAATAATGTAGATGCGGTATTATAGTAACAAAGATATAATAATATCATAAATATAATATATAACATCTTAATCCATAATTATGTACCACTTTTGATAGTTTTTTATAGAAAATTAATAACATCAATTCGTGAGGTGGTAGTCTTCCATACACATGAATGATGATTTTATATCCCATTTTATGGAATTAGAGATTGATATAGGTCACACTATTAAAATAATAAAATCTGTTTATATATTATTCCATTATTTTTTATTTTAAAAAATTATTTTAGTATTTTATTGAGTTAGAATAAGAAGCACATAAAAAATTCATAGTTAAAACATAAATATCTTCTTTGGACAACCTCTTTAGGTTAAACCAAAATCTTTCCTATATAAGATTTTTGTTCTCACCAAGTACTATTGGGTGTGGGGAGAGAATTGTTGATGAAATTTGGGTAGGTATTGGATGAACCAAATAGTTTTGGATGTGTTCAAAAGAGAGTATTGGAAGTGGCCCATTATAAGTGAGGTGAGTAGCACACATTTAATTTTGGAAAAGAAAATGATGTATCCAATTTGTTTCACATTCCAAAATGATAAAATAATTAAAAATTTAAAAAAACATATAAGATATAATTTCATAATATTACCATACAATGGTTTTGGGTAAATTTTATAGTTTATTTTACTTAATATCATTTTAGTTTAGCCCCTATTAAACCTGTTTTAAACTTAACTATGGTACCAAATTTTTACTAATTTTACAATTCATTATGGTATAAAATTGTGTATAATTTATTAGATAATATTAATTATTATTATTAAAAATAGTTAAACCATTTCTAAAAATTCCATTCAATGAATTGGAAATATATTATTTAAAATTAAACTCGGTGATGTGATGAAAAAGTGGGTTTCCAAAGATAAACTTTTTAAAAGTTTAAAATGTTTTTATATCCAAATAAAATATAAAATATGTAAAATTTACACAAGTTGGATTAATTGATATATAATTTAACTAATTTAAATTTTAAAATCATATCAAAATAAAATTTATCATGTAAATTATTTGAATGACAACATCGTTTCTTAATAGAAAGCAGTATTCTTCTTTATTGACCAAAAAAATTACCTTATTAAAAAAATATCCCAAATTGTCCATAATATAATATTGAAATTATTATTAAAAAAATCTAATTCATTTTGATAAATAAATTTTATAAATTTTTAGAAAATAGATTTTCAAACAAGTACACAAAAGGTGACAAAGTGTTTTTTATTAAAATAATTTATTTAAGTGTGAAATTAGATTAATTATTATCTAATACATATAAAACACATAATATGAATGCAAAAAATTTTATTGAATATATAATATATAAATTTCAATTAAATAATTCACCAAAATTTAATTATTTAATTTATTTAGATAAAACATGTTTGTTCTAATAAAATATAGTTTTTCAAAAAAATAATTTTTTATCATAAAAAGGTTTTTATTTGTAGTTATAATTAATTGGTCACAAAATAATTCATTGCATATATATTCACATCCAAGAAATCATTTTATATAAATTTTTATAAAATATATTTTAATAATTTAGTTAATCATATTCATACCATTCATTCTAACGACTTGTTAATAACTATCATATTAAATAATAATATTTTAATAGTATGATGCGTTTTGTTGAAAATATATGATTATTGTAATGAATGTTATTGATGAAATTTAATTTATTTGAAAATAAAATCATAAAATCTCAAGGTCATGCATTCAGACCCCCTTCAACAAATTGAGTCCTCACAATTTTAACTTTTTCTCAGTAATCAAGGGTTTAACATTTGAAAATCTATTTGTGGAAACCCAGATCATAAAAAGGGTTAATAAAACTTTATATTGGATAGAGAGAATTGGATGTGTGATGGTCATATCAAATATAACATACTAGGTTTTCAAAAGGGGTAACATATGTTGGAATAAAATATTTTGACAAAGAAGAAAATCATAATGTCTAAATAATGATTGATAGAGACATTGAACATTGATCAGAATAAATTGAATGGACATGATAAAATAAACAACATCAAAACCATAAACAAAAGATGTGTGAAAAAATTAATTTATATCATCAGTAATGATAGAAATAGGGAAAAAATTTATTTCAAGCTCAATTTCCTATTGTTGGTTATTTTTCATTAGAATATATACTTACTCAGTTTAATTCTATTTCATAAGAACAATATAATCATTTGGATATTCCTTGATCACTTTACACTTCTTCACTTACTCTAAGAGATTATTTTTTCATGTTTGGAGATCTAATAACAAATAGGATCCATAAATGAATGATAATTAATTCCATATACCTTATATATTATCAAAAAAAAAGGTCATATATTTTCATGAAACATGATAATAACCAAAATTTTCATATAAAATTAATGAAAACATACACGATTTATAATTTCTTGAATAAAACCCCCTATTATTTAATATATTTCATAAATCCAATAATGTTATAAACTCCATCAATGATTATATAACCCACCTTTTCAACAAATCATTAACCAGTTTCAAATTCATAAATATTATCCAATTTACATTATTCATATCCATAACATATTTATCCCAACATCATTATCTCATCATCGGGGACATATTAATGTTTATATTTCCCTAATAATATGTTTTACATAAAATATCACCATTTCATTAGATTAGATTTCTGGGTCATCAGTATCATTCAATATATTTTTGAAAATCCCAAATGAAAAACTTATATAGAATAATCCTTATATATTTCATGATTCATATAACATAATTCTTGAATTAGAATACACAAACACTTAAATAATTCCACTTCATTATTAAACCATTAATTAGGATTCATTATCTTATTCATTAATACCTCTTTCTTATACTATGAAATATTAATCTTTACTTTTATCAACCTCAATTTAATCATTCTTCTTACATTTAACGTAATAATTACTCTTATAATAGCTTATATATTTCATATGTCATTTATATTCTCTTTATCATCATTTGTATAACTATTACTCATACCACCTTCCTGATTCTATTCATGGGCTTTCCCCCTAAGATATATATTTTCATAATACCTAAAATTTATATATTTATAACATTAAACCATTGATTATTCCTTAGGGAAACCATTATTCTCATCCATTACGTTAAATATACTTTTTATTTTTCCTCAGAAATTGTTTACTCTATTTCCTATATTGTCAAAAAAAAAACATAATAATATTACTTTGAGACATTTCCTATCTTACTTATTCCTATATTCATGATATTTGGGAAAATAAATCTTCTTTCCTCCATGGTATCCACCACCCAAACACTCAATGAACTCTTTCATTATCTTCTTTTGTGAGTTTGATAATTAGTTAATGTGAAAGTTGTTAATCATATATCATGATAAATGATTAGGAATAATTATAATATACTTGACCTTATAAGTCATCCCATTTGGTTTCTCATAAAAATCTTTTCTATCAAATTCAATGATAACCCAATTTATTATAGTTCCCTTTATTGAATATAACCAAAAAAATCATAGTGTAAGTAGAAATAATCAAAGTGGGGAATAACATAATAATGAAAAATCAATTTTTAGATGTTTAAATCTTAACACATTATTTTTAATACATGTCACCTTAGTCACAACCTAGGTAATTAATGGTCATTATTGAAATAATTCATTATGGTTCCTAAAGATATTTTTAATATCCATAGAATATCCCCTGGGAGTGTCAAACATGGTGTGAATAAATGAATTTTTTTACACATAAGGTGATCATTGAGTCCAACTCAACATTCCTTTTTTATAGTTACGAACACGACATAAAACTTTTTTTAGCCACATCAACTTGTAGTATCAAAATTTGGATTTAATTTCTTATAATACACTCACTCCATCCTTTACTGAAATTCTTGAACAATTTCTTATACTTTGAAATATCCTTAAATTTATCCTTAGGGATCTTACAAATGTTTTATCATCCCAGTTTCTAAAAGTGAACTATACCTTTCTTGTGATTCTAACAATAGAGACCCAAAAATCTCATACATAGATGTCATATTTTAATAATGGAATATTAATTACATTTCCAAAATAAATGTCCAAGAACCATAATGGTGTGATTTATTTGGATAATTAGTACACAATATTCTTATTTACCGAAAGATATTTAACATATTCCTAAAATATCTCCCACTTTGTAATCATCAAAAAAATTATCATAATTAAATTATTTTTTTTCGTAACATGGGAGAAGAAATATTATAATGGGTGATATAAGATTACCTATAAGGTTAAACATAAAAAATATATAAACAAAACATGAGAATAAGTTAATGGGAACTTGAATAAGAAATATAAAAATCAAACCCCACTCATAAAAGTTCAAAATCTTATGTGAAAAAATAATGAATAGCAGTTCAAAAGACATGAATAAAAATGGAATAAAATAACATGATCCATGAGAACATAAAATTGGAATAAGACATAAATTTATAGAATAAAAATAATATTATAACATTGTGAACATTTATAAATATAAAAAATATCATTCATTAAGTTAAATTCACGAAATTGGGCCCCCATATAAACTTATAGACATCAATCCAGGTCCATGCATGACCTTACAAACATGAAATCTATGTCCACATATGACACTATGAACTTATACTCTAGTTAATGCATAAAATTGTGAACAATTCATCAGGATTACACATAATATTGTGAACATGAACTAAGGACCATGAAAAACATTTTGAACTTGTAATCAGGTTCATGCATAACATATTTAACCACGAGTTTTCCATATTTATCCAATGTATTGTATAGAGATAAGAATTCCACCCATGAAATAATACCTAATTTTTTCCATAATATCATAAACATTCATTATATCATATCCTTTGAAAATGGGTCTAGTTCTATAAAAATTTCATTATAGTGTAACCCATGGAACAAAACTGGTTTCCCAAACATATTATCATCAGAATTATAAAACATCAAAATAAAGAATGAATATTGTATCAATGGATCATATCCTACATAAAGCTTAAGTCACATCAAATGATTTCATCTTAGACAGAAAATAATTTTGATAAAAATCACATGGAACATTTTTTTAGAAAAATAACTTATCCACTTTGAAAATAAAATTTTAAAACATTATTTTTTTTTAAAAAAAATTAATTGAAAATAATATCAAATACATATAAATTATTTCTGAAAACCTTTAATTTTCATGACAACAGAATGTACCATTCATACCGTATGGATTAAAATATAGATTCTATATAAAGACCCATCCTTAAACATTTCATAAATCTTAAGTTTAGTAAAGAATTAATATTGAAGATCATTTCAGGTTTAGAGTTTTAGATAATTAGGCCATAATTAATATATAACATCCCAAAATCATTGAATATGATACTAACAAAACAATATCCATTTCTTCAAAAATATAAAACTTTTAAAATAAAAAATGATTTCTTTTATTGATAAAAATCTTATTGACTCTTTAATTTCTCTTACCCATCCTTATACACTATGGAAATATTTTTATAATATTATATGAGAACAGAAATCTCAATAATAAATATTAAATAAGAAATGAAACCGTCATCCCATGAATATTTTAAACTCTTGAAAACATTTTAAAAAACTCATACTTTTTACCCATAAAAACAAAAGATATTTAACGTACCTCATGAAATCATATAATTCATGAAAAAATTATTAGAAATCATAAATCATAAAGTTAACTTGTATAATTCACATCATACTTATATTTTAGCTTTCACAGCTACATATGGAGCAACCTTTATGGTTACATTTGGAATACCCATCGCAATATATTCCCTTAATCTATTAAGAGATACCATTGTCTTTACCATCATCTCATTACCCAATGAATTGAAGAGATATCATGGGTTCACCCTCCATCGGGTTTTCATTTATAGACCCATATAAATAATTAATTCCCAAGATACATGACAAAATCATAGCACAAAAAACAAGCATAAAGGAAAAATAACATTTTCACTTTAAAAACACAAAATATAATATCAAGATATTAATATATAAAATAAATTATAAAAACCAATTTCAATAACAAAATTCCCCAAAATGGAAGAAATGGATCTATTTTACTTTTAAAAACATTAAGTCTTATAAAGGAATCCAAATATCAACTAACAGTTACAGTGGCAAAGAAGTCATTGTTGTCGTATACGTTAGAAAAATATTCCTTTTTTTCTTTTTGTAGGGAAAGTCAAACACACCATATAAAAAGATTAATTTTAAAAAAATTTAATTAAATTAAATATATAAATAACATATAATATAATTAAAATTCATTTCACACATTAGAGTTAAACGACATAATTAATAAGTAGAAGTTTAACCCAATGAATTGAAATTGTGTTAAGAAATTCCCTTACATTGAGTCTCTATTGTATCGTACATTATTTATCATCATAAATAATAAAATTAGGTCAAATTATAATTTCTTTACAACCTCTTTTAAGTTTATTATTCATTTTATGTCACTTATTTCAATGTAATAACAATTACATAATTATTTAAACTCATGTATGGCGTTTTGTTGATATTCGTTACTTGAGTCGAAAATAAACCTGGTATGATGTCAATAGTCTATGTGGTCATAAGTCAATCATCTCAAAAATATAAAACATGATATAAATATATTATATTTAATTATATAATTATTTATATTAATCTTTAAAGACAAACTAAAAACACTATTCAAGGAGATGGTAAGTCGTATGTATGTATGAACGCTATTTTCATTTTCCCCATCATATTCAAAGATATAAATTATATTTAATGTATATAAATATGTATACATATATAATATAATTATAGTATCATAAATATTTAATTTATATTATATTTTTTTACTAAAACAACCCTTAATACATTCCATGTGATGTTTGAACGAATCACATCATTTTGAGGAGACAGTAGTCCACATGTCCCCAAACAAAGTTATCATATGGCCACAATATGGATATCATGAAATTATTTTTATTATAAAATTTATAGAATATTAAATATGGTATTAGATATATATTAAAATATTATTTTACCATAAAATTAGTTTTAAATTCATCCATGAATGCGGTAACGGAAAAAATATAAAAACATTATTCACAGAGGCGATTAACCAGGATAACTTTGAAAACAATTTCATTTCTTTCCATAAGGGGAGGTGAGATATTAAATTTAATGAGATATTAAATTATAAACATATAATTATAGTATGTAAATGTAGAGACCTGAAGCTTGACGTACATTGACATTACATTACATTTGCGGAATACTTAGTATATAACAAAAACATACACACAAGGATCGTAATAGTTTAGTGTCTTTGGAAACTCAGAAAATAATATTCTAATCCTGGTGAAAGATCTTCAGCATCTCCCATAAAGATATTCCTTTTTTTTACCTAAAACCTTTCTTTATATCCTGGGGAAAAGAAAACATAAAAGGGTGAGCTCAAATGCTCAGTAAGGGTAAACAAAAAGAAAAATCAATCACATCATATTCATAAGAACATAACTTTTGGAAATCTTAACCTGCAAAAGAGAGCATAATTTCATAACATGGGATAAATCATAGTAGTGAAATGAAATCCCAATAAGCATAACTTAAAACATGAAAATTTGTGGCATACACACATAATCATAGAGAATCATTTCTTGTTAGTCATGACTCATTGCCAAGACTATCTTAGTGGACAAAGTCCCTTTCTGAATCAAGTCACCCTCGTTTCAGTCCTGTTTCACTGAACCGGTATAACCTACCATTCCAGCCATGTCTATCTCATGAGATATAAAATATTTACCCAATGCATTGGAGGGAGATATAGGTCCCACCCATCTTATAATGAATCCTTTCTTATGTGTGCCACATAATCATAAATCATACATCATCGCATAACACATGTAACAAAAATGGGATTCTTGAAACATCATGACATCATAAAACAAATCATATAAGGTAAATGACTTCATAAAAATAATTCCCTCACAACATAATCAAATCAATGTAATAATAGGGATAAAAACAGAACCCTATATTATCTTAGATGGAAAATAATTTTGATAAAACATTTGAACTCCATTCTTGAGGAAAATATCCTTTCTACTTCAAAAACACTTTTCTTTTCTTAAAATGTCATACAATTATAAACTAAGAGAAGTTGATTAAAAATAAACTTGAAAACTTGTAAAGGAAGCTTCTTGGAAATAATGTTTTAAAAACCCATTCATGCTGTATAAGTTAAAAAAAACATTCTTCGTACTTTTGTCGGAAAAGTCAAAAAGTACCTCGTACGAAAAATGACAAAAGATTCCTTTCTTATATTTTACTAAAAATTCACCGAAGGGTAAAATTGGATTTAAACAATTGTAGGTGGATGGAAATAATATTACATATTGAGGAAACATGGATGTGGATGATAAAATACACCCCAGTAAATGCCAAAGTATAAACAATCTCGGATAAAAATGAGATTGTGATATTTCCCTTACCTTAGGTCCGACTTGCTTTGTAAGTGTCCGAACCTCCTGTATAATGATTTAAATAATGTTATTTACTTATTCCAGAATCCTATTTATTGTTATTATATCATATATGGTCCACTTATGACTTTATATTACCAGTTCTTTTGTAAATTCATGTTAAAGTAGCGTTTTGGGTAAAATCGTCTCATTTGTCATTCGTGTTTTAACTTGTAATTATACATATGATTACTTAGATCATGATTACTTAATTCCAGAATATAAAACATGATTTATATTTATATATTCAGAATATACATATATAATAAATCAGAAAATGGAAAGAAATACACCGTTCATGGAGACGGTAGTCCGTACGTACGCATGAACGCTGTTTTCGTTTCCTTATTGAATTGAATGGAATTAAGTAGATGAAATACATATAAATATAAATAATTCCAGTATCATTATTATATATTTCATTAGTACTTATTATATATACTTTATAATCATTCATGAATGGTTAATCATTGAGAATGAATCTCATCGCGTCGTGGAGACGGTAGTCCGTACGTACGCACGAGCGATGATATCGTTCCCATGGTCGTGGAATTGTGTTGAAGTGTATGTATACTATTTCAGTATCACTATCACTTTATAATAATCATATATATTTACTCATTAAACCATTATACCCATCCAATTAAGGTGGTGGCGGAAAATAGATTACACCACGGCGTGGAGACGGTATTCCGTACGTACGCACGTGCGGTGATTTCCTTTTTCCGTAGGATGGATAGAAGGTTAATTAGAGTTGTTTCATATTTATAATAACATATCAGTATGCAAGTAATATTGATGTTATTACTTTATCATGAAACAACTAAAGAAGAAGAAGTTGAAGAAGAAAGAAATTGAAAAGATCGGTAATTGATATTACCTCTTCTTTGAAACGCCTCTTTGAATCCTCCACTTAGGGAACTATGATTGGTCTTTGAAGAAGACCAGAACCTCTAGGATTATTCTAGGGAAGTGGAGAAGGGATTTTTTCAGGGGTTGGCCGAGCTTGAGTGCTCAAATTGGTGTGAGGAGGAGGGGGAGGAGGTGCCCTTTTATAAGGGAGGAGAGGGGCACCTTAGGAATATCTCAAAATATTATTTTATATTAAAGTCAAAATCAGTTTATAATGGTTCCAAAGGGTCTTATTTTGAAGCTAAAGTGGGTATGGGTCGAAATACTATCAAACAATAGGATTTAGACAAGTTTAGGTTATTATTTTAGCCTTATCAATTAGATTTAACTCTAAGTTAAATAATTTAACTTTTACCGTGTCTTTTTGTTTTCTTACACTATATGGTTAATACACTTACTATAACATGCCAAACGAACCCCAAATTTTTTATTATTAATATATATATCCTTATATAAATCATTTGGCCGAACCTTAGATTTTTAGGAATAAAATAACAATTAATAATATAATATTTGATTTAAAAACTATTTTGTGTCAATTTTGACACTATTTGATATATGATTTTTGTGAAAGTCATAACAGAATTATATGTTCGAAACAAGTTGATTAAATCAACACTAATATATCATAGTAACCTAGAAAATTAGTGGGATTTATAAAAAGTCTCAAATTACATTTATTTTGGTGTTTATAACATCAATTATGTCAATATTTCATTAATAAGATAATTACTGCATCATTATTGTGTCATAAATAAATTAAATTATTTAATGTATAAAAATTATAAATAAAATACCATTATGTAGGAAATATTTTTCTCTTTCTAATGAATATTTAAAATCGAATTTATCTTATGTATAACCCTATATTAAAAATGTTTTAGTAAATAAACTTTGATTTTAACTCTTTTAACTCTTCTTTGAATTAAATAATAATAAATGTCCTAATCTAATACAAGTGGGCCTAAATGATAATATTTTACACTTAAGGTTGTTTTTGGTCGAGATACACTTGTCCAATAGAATTAGGACATGTGTTAGGGTAATATTAATATCATTCTTACCCTTAATTACCCTATTTACTTTTAACCGTGGTAAATAAAAGTAAAAAGTTACTATTCACCAAAAATTATTTTCATCTCATTGAACCACATTTTACTTACTTACATCAACCGTGTCTCTCGGATTTTTGAAATTCCATTCACAGAAGCGGTAAAATTAAGTTTTATGAAAAGTTCAGTTTTTTTAACTACCACTTTGTAGTTTCACTATTCATCAAAAATTGATGTTTTTCAGAACAATGCCAAAATTTCATCCTAAGCTATATTTCATATTCCGAATTCAAAAATTAATTCTATTTTACCAAATTCATAACATAGAAGTTGCATTAATTAATTTTGTAATTAAATCCCGTTGTTAAAACAAATAGCGTGTTTTTAAGAAACAATATCTATCAAAAGATTGACACTTGTTTATGTCTGGTTTAAATGTGAAATTACGTCCAATGACCAAAATTGTATTAAATTGTAAAAATATATTCTAAATATACTTTAAAACCACTCAAATTAATAATTTATCACTATTAATTATTTCGATTGAAAAAGTTGTTTTTAATTATAATTTAGTAATTTTCACTATTCATCAGAATATGAAAGTTATCCGAAAAGTACCAAAATTTTACCTTAGGCTAAATTCGATACTCCGAATCCAAAAATGAAGTCCATTTTGAGAGCTAAAATTTCTAAAATTTTAAAAGGTGGTTATTACGGCTAGTTATAATAATATTTTAATAGCATATCGCTGTTTAGTGAAACTCGGTATTGCGTACTACACACGCTATCGAGGAAGGTCGCGATTGCGTGTAATGCAAGGCAAGTCAAGGATGTGTGTTTTGCAAGCTCCTTTTGGTGTAGCATACAACATAAGACATTAATAAAATTAAAAAGAATATTTTTCATAAAATCTCTGGCTGTTACATTCTACCCCCCTTAAAATGAATTTCACCCTCGAAATTCGTCGGGGTTATAAATGGTTTACTACTTGAAAGTTTCTTTAATAGAAACCCACATCGTAAAAAGAAATAACAAAACCAATCTTTAAAAACAAAAGTATGAAATGTAACGGTTACCCAAATAAAATAATCACTGGGTTTCCACATAGGTGAAAATATGGATATGGAAGAGAAATCTAACCATCATGTTCTGATGGAGAGTGGTAGAGAACATGGCTATGGAAAAGCCAGTAATCACAAATTCATAGATTTGTGATGATATAAGGTACCATCTGATTCATCAGGTATAAGATCACTAGGACAACATTTTTGGTCTGCAAGATCATTTCCCTAAAGTTGAAAATTTGCATTAGAATAAATACTTACTTTATTTTGGTACAATCTCACTGTTGTTCGTGCCTTGAATAATTTACACTTCATCTCTTAAATAAATGAAGTTGAATTTGTTATTCGTGAAGTGTTAGCAGATCATGTGATAGAATGACGGGTCATTCCATCTGTCTCAAACAAAAGGTTAGCAAAAATTATATACATAAGTCGATCTATAGTGAGATTAATCATATATGGTTCCTAAAACGGACTTATACTTCATATATCATACTGGTTAATATAATAAAACTAGTTTCTACTAAACAAGGACTTCTTGTAGGCCAGTGGTAGGTGATAAAGGCCAATCGCACTTCGGTTGTGGGTTCGATTCCCACGGCCTTATCCGACGCGATGGGCTGTCGCCCGTTCTGCAGATTGTCCTTTTTCTAAAACTATATTACTACAACATCCCATCAATAATATCGAAAAAAACTTCTATCCTTAAACAATACTAACTTATGTCCAACATAATCCATTCCAATCTTTAGGCTTATCCATAATACTGCAGTCCACTCTCATAACATAGTAAAAACGATTACCAGAGATTTAACACTATCGTCGATCCCTATATATCATAAGATATGTTCTGTTGGTCACATTACAAACATTCAAAGTCCTTAATCATGTATTCTCTTGAATACCTTAGTGAAAACATGAATGCAGTTAAAAGTTAACACTTTCCACATACCAAAATCCTCAAAATTCTATATACTCAAACCATGATATCACTTAGTCCTTATATCAATCATGAGCTCATGAATACTGTTAAACATTTCGTTTTCTTGTTTTCCCTTCATTATGCGCATATCATCTTATTTCCAGAAATATCTCAATTACTTTGAATACCACATTAGACCAATACATAAATATTCCAATACTCCATGATACAATATTATTTTGGAATCCCATTACATAAACACTTAATCATACTACCACATCGTTGTCATATTCAACATCGCCAATAGTGATCATATGTGACTTCCCTTTGTCCTTTTCCTTCAGTGGTTGCTCATGTTGATCATCACTAACCCTTAGATTAAGGCATTTATTAGCATAATGCCCCATTTCCTTGCACTTGAAGCATTGAAGTGTTGGTGGTGCGTTCTCTGTAGTGTTTACTTTATTCACATCATTAGAAACCCTTTTTCCATTACTTCGACACTCAGCTGCTCGATGACCTTCTTTTCCACACTTAAAACATTTTCTAGTCCCTTTAAGACAATCTCCACCATGCTTCTTTCCACACTTTGTGCATAAGGAAACATTCATCTTCTTTTCACCATTATTATGAGATTTCTCCTTGAACTCCATCTTTCGTTTCTTGTCAAAACCATGAGATGGATATGTAACACCAACTTCCATTTCTACCTTGATAGCACAACGCACAATTTCTTCATAGCTAATGAAGTCTCTTATAGCTAATGCCCTTCGAAGACTTGGTTTTAAGCCACTGAAAAATCTATCAACTTTACTTTCAGGTTGGATGATAATGCCAGATGCATACCTTGCAAGTCTTGTAAAATTCTCTTCGTATATACCAACAGATTCATCATCCTTTTGCTTTAGTTCAAGAAACTCCTTCTCCATCTTTGTTCGAAGAATACGAGGGAAGTACTTACTGAAAAACAAGTTCTTGAACTCGTCCCATTCCATGGACTCAATTTCATCTCTTGGCCTCGTATTCTTGATAAGATTCCACCATTGATCAGCTTTACCTTCCAAACGATATACTGCCAAGATGACTTTATCATGTTCAGAACATTGAAGAACTGAAAATATCTTTTCAGTGGTACTGATCCATTGTTCAGCAACAAGTGGATCGGAAGTCCCACTGAAAGAAGGTGGACGTTGCCTCATGAAAGACTCAATAGAATACTGTTCCTTTCTCTGCTCATTTGGAAGTCCAGAATGATTCATAGCTTGTGTAAGGATAGAAATAAGATTTTGCACTCCATCTCCCATAACATTTGTTTGTTCAGGAGGACAATCATTACATTGTCCATTGCATTGATCAACACGGTTCCTTCGGGTTCCAGCCATCGTCTAAAACCCAAAAAGAATAGTGTGAGAGGCAAAAATCATGCTAGGGAAAACAACATAATAGAGGGGGAGTACCTTCAATATCTAACATCTTAGGTTTAATTCTATGATCGTTAGCGTAGTTCTAGTACTATAACCTATATGAATACTTAACCTTAGGGACATCCCTAGACATACCGTAGAAATATCTCTAGGGATCTCACTAACATTTTCGCATCCTAGTTTCCAAAGGTTGACTAAACCTTTCCTTTGATACCAACTGTAGAGACCCGAAGCTTGACGTACATTGACATTACATTACATTTGCGGAATACTTAGTACATAACAAAAACACACACACAAGGATCGTAATAGTTTAGTGTCTTTGGAAACTCGGAAAATAATCTTCTAATCCTGGTGAAAGATCTTCAGCATCTCCCATAAAGATCTTCCTTTTTTTTACCTAAAACCTTTCTTTATATCCTAGGGAAAAGAAAACATAAAAGGGTGAGCTCAAATGCTCAGTAAGGGTAAAAAAAAGAAAAATCAATCACATCATATTCATAAGAACATAACTTTTGGAAATCTTAACCTGCAAAAGAGAGCATAATTTCATAACATGGGATAAATCATAGTAGTGAAATGAAATCCCAATAAGCATAACTTAAAACATGAAAATTTGTGGCATACACACATAATCATAGAGAATCATTTCTTGTTAGTCATGACTCATTTCCAAGACTATCTTAGTGGACAAAGTCCCTTTCTGAATCGAGTCACCCTCGTTTCAGTCCTGTTTCACTGAACCGGTATAACCTACCATTCCAGCCATGTCTATCTCATGAGATATAAAATATTTACCCAATGCATTGGAGGGAGATATAGGTCCCACCCATCTTATAATGAATCCTTTCTTATGTGTGCCACATAATCATAAATCATACATCATCGCATAACACATGTAACAAAAATGGGATTCTTGAAACATCATGACATCATAAAACAAATCATATAAGGTAAATGACTTCATAAAAATAATTCCCTCACAACATAATCAAATCAATGTAATAATAGGGATAAAAACAGAACCCTATATTATCTTAGATGGAAAATAATTTTGATAAAACATTTGAACTCCATTCTTGAGGAAAATATCCTTTCTACTTCAAAAACACTTTTCTTTTCTTAAAATGTCATACAATTATAAACTAAAAGAAGTTGATTAAAAAGAAACTTGAAAACTTGTAAAGGATGCTTCTTGGAAATAATGTTTTAAAAATCCATTCATGCCGTATAAGTTAAAAAAAACATTCTTCGTACTTTTGTCGGAAAAGTCAAAAAGTACCTCGTACGAAAAACGACAAAAGATTCCTTTCTTATATTTTAGTAAAAATTCACCGAAGGGTAAAATTGTATTTAAACAATTGTAGGTGGATGGAAATAATATTAAATATTGAGGAAACATGGATGCGGATGATAAAATACACCCCAGTAAATGCCAAATTATAAACAATCTCGGATAAAAATGAGATTGTGATATTTCCCTTACCTTAGGTCCGACTTGCTTTGTAAGTGTCCGAACCTCCTGTATAATGATTTAAATCATGTTATTTACTTATTCCAGAATCCTATTTATTGTTATTATATCATATATGGTCCACTTATGACTTTATATTACCCGTTCTTTTGTAAATTCATGTTAAAGTAGCGTTTTGGGTAAAATCGTCTCATTTGTCATTCGTGTTTTTAACTTGTAATTATTCATATGATTACTTAGATCATGATTACTTAATTCCAGAATATAAAACATGATTTATATTTATATATTCAGAATATACATATATAATAAATCAGTAAATGGAAAGAAATACACCGTTCATGGAGACGGTAGTCCGTACGTACGCATGAACGCTGTTTTCGTTTCCTTATTGAATTGAATGGAATTAAGTAGATGAAATACATATAAATATAAATAATTCCAGTATAATTATTATATATTTCATTAGTACTTATTATATATACTTTATAATCATTCATGAATGGTTAATCATTGAGAATGAATCTCATCGTGTCGTGGAGACGGTAGTCCGTACGTATGCACGAGCGATGATATCGTTCCCATGGTCATGGAATTGTGTTGAAGTGTATGTATACTATTTCAGTATCAATATCAATTTATAATAATCATATATATTTACTCATTAAACCATTATACCCATCCAATTAAGGTGGTGGCGGAAAATAGATTACACCACGGCGTGGAGACGGTATTCCGTACGTACGCACGCGCGGTGATTTCCTTTTTCCGTAGGATGGATAGAAGGTTAATTAGAGTTGTTTCATATTTATAATAACATATCAGTATGTAAGTAATACTAATGTTATTACTTTATCATGAAACAACTAAAGAAGAAGAAGTTGAAGAAGAAAGAAATTGAAAAGATCGGTAATGGATATTACCTCTTCTTTGAAACGCCTCTTTGAATCCTCCACTTAGGGAACTAAGATTGGTCTTTGAAGAAGACCATAACCTCTAGGATTATTCTAGGGAAGTGGATAAGGGATTTTGGCAGGGGTTGGACGAGCTTGAGTGCTCAAATTGGTGTGAGGAGGAGGGGGAGGAGGTGCCCTTTTATAAGGGAGGAGAGGGGCACCTTAGGAATATCTCAAAATATTATTTTATATTAAAGTCAAAATCAGTTTATAATGGTTTCAAAGGGTCTTATTTTGAATCTAAAGTGGGTATGGGTCGAAATCCTATCAACCAATAGGATTTATACAAGTTTAGGTTATTATTTTAACCTTATCAATTAGATTTAACTCTAAGATAAATAATTTAACTTTTACCGTGTCTTTTTGTTTTCTTACACTATATGGTTAATACACTTACTATAACATGCCAAAAGAACCCCAAATTGTTTATTATTAATATATATATCCTTATATAAATCATTTGGCCGAACCTTAGATTTTTAGGAATAAACTAACAATTAATAATATAATATTTGATTTAAAAACTATTTTGTGTCAATTTTGACACTATTTGATATATGATTTTTTTGAAAGTCATAACAGAATTATATGTTCGAAACAAGTTGATTACATCAACACTAATATATCATAGTAACCTAGAAAATTAGTGGGATTTATAAAAAGTCTCAAATTACATTTAGTTTTGTGTTTATAACATCAATTATGTCAATATTTCATTAATAAGATAATTACTTCATCATTATTGTGTCATAAATAAATTTAATTATTTAATGTCTAAAAATTATAAATAAAATACCATTATGTAGGAAATAGTTTTAGATTTCTAATGAATATTTACAATCGAATTTATCTTATGTATAACCCTATATTAAAAATGTTTTAGTAAATAAACTTTGATTTTAACTCTTTTAACTCTTCTTTGAATTAAATAATAATAAATGTCCTAATCTAATCCAAGTGGGCCTAAATGATAATATTTTACACTTAAGGATTTTTTTGGTCGAGATACACTTGTCCAATAGAATTAGGACATGTGTTAGGGTAATATTAATATCATTCTTACCCTTAATTACCCTATTTACTTTTAACCGTGGTAAATAAAAGTAAAAATTTACTATTCACCAAAATTTATTTTCATCTCATTGAACCACATTTTACTTACTGACATCAACCGTGTCTCTCATATTTTTGAAATTCCATTCACAGAAGCGGTAAAATTAAGTTTTATGAAAAGTTCAGTTTTTTAACTACCACTTAGTAGTTTCACTATTCATCAAAAATTGATGTTTTTCAGAACAATGCCAAAATTTCATCCTAAGCTATATTTCATATTCCGAATTCAAAAATTAAGTCTATTTTACCAAATTCATAACATAGAAGTTGCATTAATTAATTTTATAATTAAATCCCGTTGTTAAAACAAATAGCGTGTTTTTAAGAAACAATATCTATCAAAAGATTGACACTTGTTTATGTCTGGTTTAAATGTGAAATTACGTCCAATGACCAACATTGTATTAAATTTTAAAAATATATTCTAAATATACTTTAAAACCACTCAAATTAATAATTTATCACTATTAATTATTTCGATTGAAAAAGTTGTTTTTAAGTATAATTTAGTAATTTTCACTATTCATCAGAATATGAAAGTTATCCGAAAAGTACCAAAATTTTACCTTAGGCTAAATTCGATACTCCGAATCCAAAAATGAAGTCCATTTTGAGAGCTAAAATTTCTAAAATTTTAAAAGGTGGTTATTACGGCTAGTTATAATAATATTTTAATAGCATATCGCTGTTTAGTGAAACTCGGTATTGCGTACTACACACGCTATCGAGGAAGGTCACGATTGCGTGTAATGCAAGGCAAGTCAAGGATGTGTGTTTTGCAAGCTCCTTTTGGTGTAGTGTACAACACAAGACATTAATAAAATTAAAAAGAATATTTTTCATAAAATCTCTGGCTGTTACATTCTACCCCCCTTAAAATGAATTTCGCCCTCGAAATTCGTCGGGGTTATAAATGGTTTACTACTTGAAAGTTTCTTTAATAGAAACCCACATCATAAAAAGAAATAACAAAACCAATCTTTAAAAACAAAAGTATGAAATGTAACGGTTACCCAAATAAACTAATCACTGGGTTTCCACATAGGTGAAAATATGGATATGGAAGAGAAATCTAACCATCATGTTCTGATGGAGAGTGGTAGAGAAAATGGCTATGGAAAAGCCAGTAATCACAAATTCATAGATTTGTGATGATATAAGGTACCATCTGATTCATCAGGTATAAGATCACTAGGACAACATTTTTGGTTTTCAAGATCATTTCCCTAAAGTTGAAAATTTGCATTAGAATAAATACTTACTTTATTTTGGTACAATCTCACTGTTGTTCGTGCCTTGAACAATTTCTACTTCATCTCTTAAATAAATGAAGTTGAATTTGTTATTCGTGAAGTGTTAGCAGATCATGTGATAAAATGACGGGTCATTCCATCTGTCTCAAACAAAAGGTTAGCAAAAATTATATACATAAGTCGATCTATAGTGAGATTAATAATATATAGTTCCTAAAATGGACTTATACTTCATATATCATACTGGTTAATATAATAAAACTAGTTTCTACTAAACAGGTACTTCTTGTAGGCCAGTGGTAGGTGATAAAGGCCAATCGCACTTCGGTTTTGGGTTCGATTCCCACGGCCTTGTCCGACGCGATGGGCTGTCGCCCGTTCTGCAGATTGTCCTTTTTCTAAAACTATATTACTACAACATCCCATCAATAATATCGAAAAAAACTTCTATCCTTAAACAATACTAACTTATGTCCAACATAATCCATTCCAATCTTTAGGCTTATCCATAATACTGCAGTCCACTCTCATAACATAGTAAAAATGATTACCAGAGATTTAACACTATCGTCGATCCCTATATATCATAAGATATGTTTTGTTGGTCACATTCCAAACATTCAAAGTCCTTAATCTTGTATTCTCTTGAATACCTTAGTGAAAACATGAATGCAGTTAAAAGTTAACACTTTCCACATACCAAAATCCTCAAAATTCTATATACTCAAACCATGATATCACTTAGTCCTTATATCAATCATGAGCTCATGAATACTGTTAAACATTTCGTTTTCTCGTTTTCCCTTCATTATGCGCATATCATCTTATTTCCAAAAATATCTCAATTACTTTGAATACCACATTAGACCAATACATAAATATTCCAATACTCCATGATACAATATTATTTTGGAATCCCATTACATAAACACTTAATCATTCTACCACATCGTTGTCATATTAAACATCGCCAATAGTGATCGCATGTGACTTCCCTTTGTCCTTTTCCTTCAGTGGTTGCTCATGTTGATCATCACTAACCCTTAGATTAGGGCATTTATTAGCATAATGCCCCATTTCCTTGCACTTGAAGCATTGAAGTGTTGGTGGTGCGTTCCCTGCAGTGTTTACTTTATTCACATCATTAGAAACCCTTTTTCCATTACTTCGACACTCAGCTGCTCGATGACCTTCTTTTCCACACTTAAAACATTTTCTAGTCCCTTTAAGACAATCTCCACCATGCTTCTTTCCACACTTTGTGCATAAGGAAACATTCATCTTCTTTTCACAATTATTCTGAGATTTCTCCTTGAACTCCATCTTTCGTTTCTTGTCAAAACCATGAGATGGATATGTAACACCAACTTCCATTTCTACCTTGATAGCACAACGCACAATTTCTTCATAGCTACTGAAGTCTCTTATAGATAATGCCCTTCGAAGACTTGGTTTTAAGCCACTGAAAAATCTATCAACTTTACTTTCAGGTTGGATGATAATGCCAGATGCATACCTTGCAAGTCTTGTAAAATTCGCTTCGTATATACCAACAGATTCATCATCCTTTTGCTTTAGTTCAAGAAACTCCTTCTCCATCTTTGTTTGAAGAATACGAGGGAAGTACTTACTGAAAAACAAGTTCTTGAACTCATCCCATTCCATGGACTCAATTTCATCTCTTGGCCTCGTATTCTTGATAAGATTCCACCATTGATCAACTTTACCTTCCAAACGATATACTGCCAAGATGACTTTATCATGTTCAGAACATTGAAGAACTGAAAATATCTTTTCAGTGGTACTGATCCATTGTTCAGCAACAAGTTGATCGGAAGTCCCACTGAAAGAAGGTGGACGTTGCCTCATGAAGGACTCAAGAGAATACTGTTCCTTTCTCTGCTCATTTGGAATTCCAGAATGATTCATAGCTTGTGTAAGGATAGAAATAAGATTTTGCACTCCATCTCCCATAACATTTGTTTGTTCAGGAGGACAATCATTGCATTGTCCATTGCATTGATCAACACGGTTCCTTCGGGTTCCAGCCATCGTCTAAAACCCAAAAAGAATAGTGTGAGAGGCAAAAATCATGCTAGGGAAAACAACATAATAAAGGGGGAGTACCTTCAATATCTAACATCTTAGGTTTAATTCTATGATCGTTAGCGTAGTTCTAGTACTATAACCTATATGTATACTTAACCTTAGGGACATCCCTAGACATACCGTAGAAATATCTCTAGGGATCTCACTAACATTTTCGCATCCTAGTTTCCAAAGGTTGACTAAACCTTTCCTTTCATACCAACTGTAGAGACCCGAAGCTTGACGTACATTGACATTACATTACATTTGTGGAATACTTAGTACATAACAAAAACACACACACAAGGATCGTAATAGTTTAGTGTCTTTGGAAACTCGGAAAATAATCTTCTTATCCTGGTGAAAGATCTTCAGCATCTCCCATAAAGATCTTCCTTTTTTTTACCTAAAACCTTTCTTTATATCCTAGGGAAAAGAAAACATAAAAGGGTGAGCTCAAATGCTCAGTAAGGGTAAACAAAAAGAAAAATCAATCACATCATATTCATAAGAACATAACTTTTGGAAATATTAACCTGCAAAAGAGAGCATAATTTCATAACATGAGATAAATCATAGTAGTGAAATGAAATCCCAATAAGCATAACTTAAAACATGAAACTTTGTGGCATACACACATAATCATAGAGAATCATTTCTTGTTAGTCATGACTCATTTCCAAGACTATCTTAGTGGACAAAGTCCCTTTCTGAATCGAGTCACCCTCGTTTCAGTCCTGTTTCACTGAACCGGTATAACCTACCATTCCAGCCATGTCTATCTCATGAGATATAAAATCTTTACCCAGTGCATTGGAGGGAGATATAGGTCCCACCCATCTTATAATGAATCCTTTCTTATGTGTGCCACATAATCATAAATCATACATCATCGCATAACACATGTAACAAAAATGGGATTCTTGAAACATCATGACATCATAAAACAAATCATATAAGGTAAATGACTTCATAAAAATAATTCCCTCAAAACATAATCAAATCAATGTAATAATAGAGATAAAAACAGAACCCTATATTATCTTAGATGGAAAATAATTTTGATAAAACATTTAAACTCCATTCTTGAGGAAAATATCCTTTCTACTTCAAAAACACTTTTCTTTTCTTAAAATGTCATACAATTATAAACTAAAAGAAGTTGATTAAAAATAAACTTGAAAACTTGTAAAGTAAGCTTCTTGGAAATAATGTTTTAAAAATCCATTCATGCCGTATAAGTTAAAAAAAACATTCTTCGTACTTTTGTCGGAAAAGTCAAAAAGTACCTCGTATGAAAAACGACAAAAGATTCCTTTCTTATATTTTAGTAAAAATTCACCGAAGGGTAAAATTGGATTTAAACAATTGTAGGTGGATGGAAATAATATTACATATTAAGGAAACATGGATGCGGATGATAAAATACACCCCAGTAAATGCCAAAGTATAAACAATCTCGGATAAAAATGAGATTGTGATATTTCCCTTACCTTAGGTCCGACTTGATTTGTAAGTGTCCGAACCTCCTGTATAATGATTTAAATCATGTTATTGACTTATTCCAGAATCCTATTTATTGTTATTATATCATATATGGTCCACTTATGACTTTATATTACCCGTTCTTTTGTAAATTAATGTTAAAGTAGCGTTTTGGGTAAAATCGTCTCATTTTTCATTCGTGTTTTTAACTTGTAATTATTCATATGATTACTTAGATCATGATTAATTAATTCCAGAATATAAAACATGATTTATATTTATATATTCAGAATATACATATATAATAAATCAGTAAATGGAAAGAAATACACCGTTCATGGAGACGGTAGTCCGTACGTACGCATGAACGCTGTTTTCGTTTCCTTATTGAATTGAATGGAATTAAGTAGATGACATACATATAAATATAAATAATTCCAGTATCATTATTATATATTTCATTATTACTTATTATATATACTTTATAATCATTCATGAATGGTTAATCATTGAGAATGAATCTCATCGCGTCGTGGAGACGGTAGTCCGTACGTACGCACGAGCGATGATATCGTTCCCATGGTCGTGGAATTGTGTTGAAGTGTATGTATACTATTTCAGTATCAATATCACTTTATAATAATCATATATATTTACTCATTAAACCATTATACCCATCCAATTAAGGTGGTGGCGGAAAATAGATTACACCATGGCGTGGAGACGGTATTCCGTACGTACGCACGCGCGGTGATTTCCTTTTTCCGTAGGATGGATAGAAGGTTAATTAGAGTTGTTTCATATTTATAATAACATATCAGTATGTAAGTAATACTGATGTTATTACTTTATCATGAAACAAATAAAGAAGAAGAAGTTGAAGAAGAAAGAAATTGAAAAGATCAGTAATGGATATTACCTCTTCTTTGAAACGCCTCTTTGAATCCTCCACTTAGGGAACTAAGATTGGTCTTTGAAGAAGACCAGAACCTCTAGGATTATTCTAGGGAAGTGGAGAAGGGATTTTGGAAGGGGTTGGCCAAGCTTGAGTGCTCAAATTGGTGTGAGGAGGAGGGGGAGGAGGTGCCCTTTTATATGGGAGGAGAGGGGCACCTTAGGAATATCTCAAAATATTATTTTATATTAAAGTCAAAATCGGTTTATAATGGTTCCAAAGGGTCTTATTTCGAAGCTAAAGTGGGGATGGGTCAAAATACTATCAACTAATAGGATTTAGACAAGTTTAGGTTATTATTTTAACCTTATCAATTAGATTTAACTCTAAGTTAAATAATTTAACTTTTACCGTGTCTTTTTGTTTTCTTACTCTATATGGTTAATACACTTACTATAACATGCCAAACGAACCCCAAATTGTTTATTATTAATATATATATCCTTATATAAGTCATTTGGCCGAACCTTAGATTTTTAAGAATAAAATAACAATTAATAATATAATAGTTTATTTAAAAACTATTTTGTGTCAATTTTGACACTATTTGATATATGATTTTTGTGAAAGTCATAACAGAATTATATGTTCGAACCAAGTTGATTAAAGCAACACTAATATATCATAGTAACCTATAAAATTAGTGGGATTCATAAAAAGTCTCAAATTACATTTATTTTGGTGTTTATAACATCAATTATGTCAATATTTCATTAATAAGATAATTACTGCATCATTATTGTGTTATAAATAAATTAAATTATTTAATGTCTAAAAATTATAAATAAAATACCATTATGTATGAAATCTCTTTATCTTTGTAATGAATATTTACAATCTAATTTATCTTATGTATAACCCTATATTAAAAATGTTTTATTAAATAAACTTTGATTTTAACTCTTTTAACTCTTCTTTGAATTAAATAATAATAAATGTCCTAATCTAATCCAAGTGGGCCTAAATGATAATATTTTACACTTAAGGTTGTTTTTGGTCGAGATAAACTTGTCCAATAGAATTAGGACATGTGTTAGGGTAATATTAATATCATTCTTACCCTTAATTACCCTATTTACTTTTAACCGTGGTAAATAAAAGTAAAAAGTTACTATTCACCAAAAATTATTTTCATCTCATTGAACCACATTTTACTTACTGACATCAACCGTGTCTCTCGGATTTTCGAAATTCCATTCACAGAAGCGGTAAAATTAAGTTTTATGAAAAGTTCAGTTTTTTTAACTACCATTTAGTAGTTTCACTATTCATCAAAAATTGATGTTTTTCAGAACAATGCCAAAATTTCATCCTAAGCTATATTTCATATTCCGAATTCAAAAATGAAGTCTATTTTACCAAATTCATAACATAGAAGTTGCATTAATTAATTTTATACTTAAATCCCGCTGTTAAAACAAATAGCGTGTTTTTAAGAAACAATATATATCAAAAGATTGACACTTGTTTATGTCTGGTTTAAATGTGAAATTACATCCAATGACCAACATTGTATTAAATTGTAAAAATATATTCTAAATATACTTTAAAACCACTCAAATTAATAATTTATCACTATTAATTATTTCGATTGAAAAAGTTGTTTTTAATTATAATTTAGTAATTTTCACTATTCATCAGAATATGAAAGTTATCCGAAAAGTACCAAAATTTCACCTTAGGCTAAATTCGATACTCCGAATCCAAAAATGAAGTCCATTTTGAGAGCTAAAATTTCTAAAATTTTAAAAGGTGGTTATTACGGCTAGTTATAATAATATTTTAATAGCATATCGCTGTTTAGTGAAACTCGGTATTGCGTACTACACACGCTATCGAGGAAGGTTGCGATTGCGTGTAATACAAGGCAAGTCAAGGATGTGTGTTTTGCAAGCTCTTTTTGGTGTAGCTTACAACACAAGACATTAATAAAATTAAAAAGAATATTTTTCATAAAATCTCTGGCTGTTACAGTACATGATTCTAGAGTTATCATTCTTCTATGGATGGTGGATTTGAGGAGAGAGTTGAAAAAAAAAGAAATTAAGAGACGTACATTGAGAAAATTTCCACATGAATATACCCTCCTTGAAAGACCCTTGAGGACCATGGATTTGGTATTTTGGTGATACCAACAACACTTTTATGTGGGGATTGTGAGGAGGAGAGGATTGGGTAGAGATTTGAGAAGCTACACAACATTTTTGGTCAAAATTGTGAGGTAAGGGGTCGTATTTATACTTGAGAAGAGGTTGGTTCAAGTGATTAATTTATTGATTAATTTATATTAAAATCTAACCACATTGAGGTGGAATTAATTTAAATGAATTATACAATAAATTAATGTTTTTTAGGCTGGTAATGGTTGATACAAACCTCATATAACCATTCAATATTTCATTTTTTGGTATGTTTAGCTTTTACCTTTTAACATTAACCCTTGTCAAAATTTTACCTACACAACAGTAAATAGTTTTTTTACCATGGTAAATTTTTTATTAATTAAAATGAAATGAAACTTACTAAATAATTTGGACCCTATAATTCCAAATATTGATTTCATTTTACTTAATTCAATTCACATAATTGAGAAAAATTATATTTATAATTAATTTCATAGACAAAACTAAAAAGAAGGTTTTTAATGTTAAATGTTCAAAAGTTTGAATTATTTTTATATATAATTTCAATTTGAAATTGGTTTAAATGTCCAAAATTTGATTAAATTAAAAAAACACAATCTAAATATACTTTAAATCATATTAAAATTATCCTTTAAAAATAAAAATAAATTAGACGAAAAAGAAGTTTTGAATTAAAACACAACATATCTCACTATTAATTAAAATATAATTTTTATCATAAAAATACCTATAATTCAAAAAATGTAAATTATGATGTCCCACTTCCAAATAAGAGGTTTAAATTTTCAAATATAACTTATAAAACTATTAAATATTCTATTTAAAATGGGTTCACTATCAAAATGCCATAAAATCATTTTCTAGAAAAACAATGTTTTTAACCATAAATCTTGATTTATTATATATGGTGTTGAACATATTGTCTCTTTTAACTTCTATATAATTAATAAATATTAATAGATATGAAAATTTATTATTCTATAAGTAACTGGTACGTTACATCCTCCCCCATTTTGGAAATTTCATCCTTGAAATTTTATTCACTTATCAAATAAGTGGGGGAATTTCTCCCTCATAACATTTTCAGATTCCCATGTTGCCGCTTCAACTATAGATTTTTTTCTTAAAAAATTAACCTGCTGAATTAGATTATTCTACATAAATTTATCTCTGTAGTCATGAATATGATCTGGATGTCGCTCATAATAAATATTCTCCTCCATTGAACTACTTCGGGACTCAACACATGTGATGGGTTTGGCATATATTTTCTTAACATTGAAACATGAAATAAATTGTGTGCTTGGGATAAACTCATAGGTGATTCCACTATGTAGGTAATTTATCTGACTTTATCAAGTATATCATAGGGTATAATAAACCATGGTCTCATATTCCCCTTCATACCAAAATGAATCACACATTTCCTTGTAGAAACTTTGAGAAAGACATGATCACCTACCTTGAAAGAAAGATCCATCCTCCGGTTATCTACTTGACATTTAGGCCTACTCTAAGCTATCCTCATGTGTCTCAAAACCAACTATTTTTTCCATATCTTCTACTAATTCTGATTCCATCAAATTAATTTCTCCAATATCATCCCAAAATTTTTAGTTTGACATTGCTTCCCATATAATGCCTCAAATGGTTCCATCTCTATACTAGAATGAAACTATTGTTATAAGAAAACTCAACCAAAAAAATATGTTGATCCCATATTCCCCAGTAATCTATTAAATAAGAATGTACCATATCCTACAAGGTTTAAAATGTTCATTCTTATAGCCCATATGATTGAGGATGAAAAGTTGAACTAAGATTTAATTTAATACCTAATGATTTATGAATGCCTTTACAAATGATAGAAGTAAACCTGGGATCATGATCTAATACAATTGAGAGAGTAACTCCATGTAACCTAACTATATATATAAAATACAATAAGTAAATTTTTTATAGATATATTATATTTTTAATAGGATGAAAATAATAATATTTAGATAGTTGATCAAAAATAACCCAAATCGCATTGTCACCTCAAGAAGTCTTTCGTAATCCCACTACGAAATCCATCGATATATTTTCCCATTTCCAATCTGGAATTGGGAAAGGATGAATCATGTATTTTGGTAACATCCTCTCTAATTTAACATGTTGAAAAGTCAATCATCTCAATGTAAAATCAATAATATCTATTTTCATTCAATCCCAACAGTAATACTCTTGAAGATCTCCATAAATTTTGGGGCTTTTTGGGTGAACTGAAAATTGAGAACTATGAGATTAACATAACAACACTTTCATCAACTACGAATCAAAAGACACATATAATCTCTTTACAAATCTCAAAAAATTATCTTTATCAATTTTAAATTCAGGTAACATAACCTTTTGAACCAATTCCACCTTTTTCTACAACTCACTGGCTTCTTTATGTGCTTTCTTAATTCTATATTCTAGAGAAGATTGCACCGAAAATTGAAACAAAACAGAGGAATTTTCTACACCAACAACTTCAAAGCCAATACTCCATAAATAATTAACTAAAGGATCACATTCCAATAGTTTCTTGGTTAATGTAGAATTAATTTTTTGACTCAAAGTATATTCTACTTTATTTTATTTTCCTGGATGGTAATGAAATGTGTTATTATAATCCTTGATAAGTTCTAACCATATTAATTTTCTCAAGTTCAATTATTTCTAAGTGAAAATGCAATTCAAGAATTTTGGTCAGTATATATTTCATATTTTACTCCATTCAGATGATGCCTCAATAATTTTAAATAAAAAACAATAGTAGATAATTATAAATCATGTGTAGGGTAATTTAACTACTGAGCTTTCCACTGACATGATGCACAAAAAATTACCTGATCATTCTCTATTAGGACACAACCATGTCCTTTCAATGAAGAATCACTGTAGATAACAAATTCCCAATTTCTGGAAGGTAGCACCAAAACTAGAGCATTAAACTATCTTCATTTCTATTCGTTAAACAAATCATCATATTCTTTATAA
Organism: Viscum album; assembly: GCA_963277665.1. Classification (NCBI taxonomy): domain Eukaryota; kingdom Viridiplantae; phylum Streptophyta; class Magnoliopsida; order Santalales; family Viscaceae; genus Viscum; species Viscum album. Next base: position 761,873,380 of record OY728147.1, read on the forward strand.
AGATGAATTTAATACCTTTTTGAGTTAACTTAGTCAGTGGTCTAGATAACAGTGAAAAATATTCAACAAAACTCTAGTAATATCCTACTAAACCAAGGAAATTATTAATCTCAATTATATTTGCGGTTAATGGAAATTCTTCAAAAACATTCATTTTAGAAGGATCAACAATTATTCCATATTTAGAAATAATGTGGCTAAAGAATGAATTTTTTTTGTAACCAAAGCTCACACTTGATGAATTTCACATGCAATTTATTTTTTTAAGGTTTACAAAAAAACTTTAGATGTCCTTCATTCTCCCATTTACATTTAGAATATTCCAAAATTTCATCCATAAACACAACCAAAAACTTATCCAAAAACTCACGGAGTATTATATTTATAATATCAATGACTACAGCAGGTGTATTAGTTAACCTAAAATGCATAAAGAAATATTTATAATGGCCATATATAATAAAAAATGTGGTCTTTAGAATGTCTGCTAACTTTAATATCATTTGATGGATCCCCAATCTCAATTTAACATTCAAAAAATACTATTCTAATTGGAGATGATAAAGAAATTCATCAATAAGAGTCAAAGGATACTTTTTCTTAATAGTTATTTTATTAAAGGCTCTAAAATCAATGAAAATTATCATTGAACCATCATTATGTTTAATAAAAAAGATAGGATCACCCCATGGTGATGTTCTAGGTTGAATGAAACATTTATATAATAACTCAGATAATTGATTCTTCAACTCTAAAAGTTCAATTTGGTCCATTTTTTAAGGGGGTTTTGAAATTATATTAGCATTAAGAACTAATTCAATAGTAAATTCAACTTATAGATCCAGTATAATACTTGGAAACTCATCTAAAAAATATCAAGATACTCATTTACCAATGGAACATAATTAATATGAATAGTTCCTTTGTTTTTAAAAATATGTTCAAGATAAAATTCGTTTCCATCGTTTAATAGTTTCTCAGCTTCATGATATTTTATCATTGGTAAGGGTTCATTTTTGTAAAAAAAAGAAATTATTTCTAAAATGAAACTTCTTTAACTCTACAATAAATCTCAACATGGTAAAAATAAAGCCAATCCATACCCAGAATAACATCAAAATATACTAGAGGAAAATCAACAAGGTTTTCAGGTAGATCCTTTCCAAATATAATGATTGGAATATTCTTATAACTTTTTATGGCCTCAAAATTTTCTCCGGATGTTTTTACCATATGTTCAAGATTCATTTATTCAGTTGTAATTTCTAATTTAACAGAAAATTTATCAGAAATAAATGAATGTGTATACCATGAATCAATCAAAACATAGGCATAATCTAAATAAACAAAAAATATACTTGGTACCAATTCATTTTATGGCCCAACATCTTCAAAAGTAGTTGCAAAGTATATCACCACACCTTTCTGCTTACAGTCTGGCTTCTTCCCATCCTTAGAGTTCTTCATCAGACACTAATTTACATAATGAACTGTGTCATAGAACTTAAATGTTTTTAATAAATGTAAATCAGATATTTTATTATCACTAGCATTATCTAATTTAGTGTATTTAGGATCCTTATTCCCTATTTTTCAATATAATAATTCCTTAAAAAAATTCATAAGTAATTATTCGGTATGTTTTTACCATAATTCTCCCAAATTATAAAGTTAATTTTCTTACCATAAAACTTTTTTTTATGAATTATTCCCATTCACCATCCACCTCAGCCTCTTATTTTTTTTATTTTTCAAGGAAAAAATAATCATTTGAAAAACTCTATTTTCACCTTCTTTTCTCATTAATTTTTTTATAAATTTTGAACTCACAATATAACAACTCCCTTTGATACTTTTATTTTAATCATGAGTAAAAATGATTGATTTTACTATCAAAATATCAGATGAAATTTAGGGTATACCTTTCCAGTCGAGTGAATTTTTCTTCATATACATCAACTGAATCCACACCTTTCCTCAATTCCTAGATTTTTTTCCATCATATATCTGACCACCTTAGGGAAATATTTATTAAAAAACATATTTTTGAATTCATTATACTCAAGAGAATAAATATATCCACTATCCCTCATATTATTAACCACTGGCCACCAATGATCAGCTTCACTGTATATATGGTAAAAAACAATACTAACCTTTTAATTATTTGAACACCCCTTGACATCAAAAATCTTTTCTAGGGCATTAATCCACCCTTCGGTTAGCACGTGGTCAGATTATCCTCCGAATGATGGGGGATGATTCTTCATGAAATTATAAAGTACCTAAATGTTCTTCTATGATTGATCTGGATGATCTATTGCATTGATACCAAAACCATTTATATCCTGAGTCAATTGCGACATCACTTTAATGAACTGTTCAATTCCAATTTCGATCATCTCAGGTTGGTGATCATGAAGGCTATTTTCCTCAGGATGTCATCCCAGCACAACTTTCATATTTCCTCTGCAGAAATCCATTCTAAATAGACATATCTTAGATGTTGCAACATGGTAATATTAAAATTCTATATTATTTAAATTTTACCATAAAATAAAAAACATTTATAAAAATCTAATTAAAAATATTTTAACCCCTTAAGTCATCTAAACCAATCTCTAATAACAACTATAAGGCCATGATAATAAAAATTACATAAATCTTAAGTTTAGTCAAGAATTAATATTGAGTATATTTTCAATATTATAGTTTTATAGGATTAAAAATCATTATTACATAATATCCCATAATCATATAAGAGGATACTACCAAAGAAGTATCAATTTCTTTCAAAATATAAATATTTTAAAATAAAACATGACTTATTTTATGGATAAAAATCCTCTTGAATAATTATTTTCTCTTACTCATATTTATAATATATGGAAAACATTTGAAAAACATTGTATTAGACTAATAAACTAATTAAGAGATATAGAATAATGAATTAAACCATAAGACTATGAATATTTTATACTCATGAAAACAATTTCAAAAAATTATAATTTTCATCCATAAAAAAATAAACTCTTTTAACATACCTCATGAAATCATACAACACCTAAAAACTTAATAGCAATCCAAAAATAAAATAGGTTACTTTTTTAATTCATATAATACTTACATTTTATCTCTCAAGTCCACATAGAGAGTAACATTCATGGTTAGATTTGGAGTACCCCTCGTAGTATATTCCCTAAATATCTTAAGAGAAACCCTACCGTTTAAGTCTGTATCATTACCCGATGAATAAGAGAGATATCATGGGATCACCTCCCCATGGTTTATCATGGAACCACCAATAAACATATTCAATTCTCAATATACATGATATAATCATAACACATAAAACAAGCATAGAGGAAAAATAACATTTCCACTTTGAAACCAAAAAATATCATTTCAATATATTGATATAATCAATTAATTAAAAAACCATCATCAATACCAAAATACCAAAAAAAATAAAAATATATTTCTTTTAATTTTAAAAACATTATTTTTTATCGAGGAATCCAAATTTTAAATAATGGTTATACTTGTGAAGAAGTCACTATTGATGTATATTTAAAAACATTCATTTTTTCATTTTGATGGAAAGTTAAGAACTCCATATAAAAAGATTAATTTTAAAAAATATTGAATTAAATTCAAGATTTAAATAAAAGATAAGATATTAAAAATCACTTTCACATATTTTAGTTTAACGACATAATCAAGAAGTATAAGTTTAACCCAAATAATGAAAATTAGGTTAAGAAATTACCTTAACTCATGTATGAATCGTCTTGTACATTATTTATCTTCCTGAATAAAAAAAATTAGGTCAATTTATACTTTATTTTTAACCATTATCATGTTTATTATTCATCTTATATAACTTCTTACCATGTAGTAACAATCACATAATTATTCAAGTTTGTGTCAGATGTTTTTTCAATACTCGGTACATGAATTGAAAATGAACTTTGTATGATGTCAATAGTCAATGTGGTCATAATTACATAATCTGTAGAATATAAAAAATGATATAAATATAATATATATTAATTATATAAGTATTTATATTAATCTTTGAATAAGAACTAAAAACATTGTTCATGGAGACGGTAAGCAGTACGCATGCATGAACACTATTTTTTTTCCTATTATATTTAAAGATGTTAAATTAAATTCATTTAAATAATTATAAATATATAATATAATCCCAATATAATTAATATGTAATTTATATTTTATATTTTAAATAAAAAAACCTTAATACATTACAAGTCATGTGTGAAATAATGGCATCATTTTGAGGAGGCGGCGGTCCACACATCTCTGAACAAATTTATCGAGTAACCACAATATGGAAATCATGAAGGTATGTTTAATATAAAATTACCATCATATTAAATATGGTATAATATAAATATTAAAATATAATTTTACCATAAAAATAGTTTTAAGAACAACCATGAAGGCAATAATGGAAAAATAAAAAACATTATTTACATAGGTGATTAACCGACATAACTTGGACAACTATTTAGTTTCTTTAAATAAGAGAAGGTGAGAAATGAAATAGAACTGATATATTCCATTAGAAACATAAAAATCTAGTATATAAATTATTATTATTTTTTATCATGAATTTATGGATGAATTAGGTGAGGATAATGTAGAAAAAGAAAAGAAATTAAGAGAGGTACTTTGAGAAATTATGTCTTGAATATCCCCTCCTTGAAAGACCCTTGAGAACCTTGGATATGGAATTTTGGTGAGACCATAAGAACTTGGACATGGGGAGAGTGAGGAGGATAGGTTTGGATAGATATTTTAGGATCTATAAGTATTTTTTGGGTCTAAATTGGTAGGTGATTTTTGGTATTTATTCTTCAGGATAAGTTGTTTGAAGTGATTAATTTATTGATTATTTTATATTAAAAGATCCCCACATTTAAGAGAATTCAATTTAAAAGAATTATAAATTAAATTAATGTTTTTAGGATGTGTAGGGTCTATAAACACCTCAACCAACCATTTAATTTTTCAATTTTTAGGTATGTTAAGCTTTTACCTTTTCACTTTAACCCTTGTCACAATTTTACCTATACAGTGGTAAATAATGTTTTTACCGGGGTATGTTTTTTATTACTAAAAAATAAATTGACCATAAAACCTAATTTGGATCTTATTATTACAAATATTTAATCCATTTTACCTAATTCAATTCACAGAATTGAGAAAATTAGATTTAAAAATAATTCTGTAGACAAAACTAAAAAGAGGGTTTTTAAAGTGAAACGTTCAAAGGTGTGAAATGTATTTACATATAATTTAAATTTAAAATTGATTAAAATTAACAAAATTGTATTAAATGATAAAAAATATTCTAAATATACTTTGAAACCTATTAAAATTATCTTCAATCAAAATAAATAAATTAGATGAAAAATCAGTTTTGAATTAAAACACAATATTTCTTACCATTTATTAAAATATGAATTTTATCAGAAAAATACAGAAAACTCAAAAAAAGTAAATTTTGATATCCATAATACAATTGAAATGTTTATTTTTTCAAATAGTTCTTATAAACGTTTCAAAAACTAGATTTAAAACGGTTTCTCCATCAAGACCTGGTAAAATAGTTTTTTTATAAAAAATGATGTTTTTAACCATAAATATAGATTTATCACTTACAGTGTTTAACATATTGTCCCTTTTATATTTTATCAAATTAATAAATATTAAAATATATTAATATTTATTATTCTATAAGTAACTAATATGTTACATTCCTTTCAAATTTGGAGTACAATACAAATAATCCTTGTTTCTAAAAATGAATTGAAGATTCCTTACATAAAATTTATAAAAAATTAAACAATATGTAAAAAAACTCTTTAATAAATACATTTAATAATGTTAAAACGTTTTTTAAAACATTTTTATAAATCCTAGATATCATAAAAAAACGTTCTATTCAATCGAAGATATAAGTATAGTCTATTTACATTAAAAACATTTTTATGAATATTGAGTACATAAATATAGGAAAATGAAGTGAAAAAATATATTATTATGACATAAATGTATGATAAGTAAATTAATTATTCTATTTACATATAGATCATATGATTTCATCATCATAAGCATGAACACAAACAATATCTAAAAACTATGAGATTGTATCATAAAACCCTTTCCATTTTGGTAACATTGAATCGTATACCCCCTGAATTAATAACATTAAATGAAACCTAAAATATTATGATAAAAAATAATTTCATCATATTTCATTTTAATGGGTTTGAACATATAGTACAAAAGATAATATAGGTTTATAACACAACATATGTCACAAAGAAATAAAATTGAGATAAAATTTTGTTACCACTTTAGTAATTTTGGAACCAAAAGCTTCATGAAAGAGAGATTCTAAAATGAATATGTAAATCCTAAAAAAGTTATATATAAGAATAATAAAATATATTCTTGGGTATTATATAAACCACATAAAATAAATTGGTGGTGAATATGTCATGTGTCTAACTGAAGTACAAAAGTGAGACCGATTTCCCTTAACTAATGTCTCAAATTCCTTCATACATATTACAACCTCATGTATAATAAATATAAGTTTATTTTACATAAATTAAATAAAAATATTTATATATATAATAAAATATATTATTTCTTTATAACATTTTAATATAATTTTTTAACAATTATTTGTTAAAATCACATTTCAGGTTATCACTCCTTTGGTTTTCATGTATATTCTAGTTTTTATTTTCAGTCCTCTTACATTGATAATCACTCCATCATCTAAAGAATGTTATAAATGATATAAATATCTTATATATTAAGTATATTTTTATTTATATTAATCAATAAATGTTATAGATAGAAAATTAAATAAAATATTCATTTAGAGGGTAGGTCTTGCGTAGGAATGAACGTTGTTTCAATTTCCTCAACTAAAGGAAAAAAAATTTAGGGTAAAAACAATTTAAAATTGATGAATGATTTTTATTCTATATACATCACATATTTTTATTTAAACCTTTACTTATTACATTTTATATAAAGTATACTTGAAAAAAAAAATCACATTGATTTGCGAGGGGGTAGTCTATCGTACACACGAATGACATTATCATATACCCCATGGAATGGTATGTAATAAGGATTATATGATATAATAATTCCATAAGTATAATTTTATTACAATAATAATATTTATTAAATTAATCTATCCTTATTAATATTCAAGTAAAACAAATGAAAAACACATTGCATCGGTTCACCAAGCGGTAATACAAAATACTCATGAGAGATGTTATTTTTCCAATGGGATGGGAGGTAAAAAGTTATATGTGGTATTATAATTATATACAAATAATAATAACATAATTATAATATATAAAAACTAATTACCTTGTAATATCTATCAGTGATAGGTGGTGATGAAAAATGAATACCATTAGTTCGCAAAGCTGTAGTGTTCCATAAACATGAATGGCGATTTTGTATCACGTTTGTTAGAATTAGAGATGGATATAAGATATTTAATGAATATAATTAAATATTTTTATTTATTAGATACTGTTATTATTATTTTATCATATTAATAAATTATTATGAGGTGTTATAGGATTTTGGGATGAAATTAAAGAATACATTTTTAAAGGGATTAGATGAACCAAAGGGTTTTATAAGTGTATAAAAGAGAGTATAGGAGGTGGTCTTTTATAACTGAGGTGAGTGTCACACTTGTAATATTTAAGATAAAATAGTTGTACTGAAATTTTTTACATTCAATAAGGCTCTAAAATGACACATTTTAAAAAAAATTAAAGTTATAAGGCCTAAATTAATCCATTAAATGGGTTTTGGACAATTTTATACGTCATTTTACCCATTATTCCAATGGATAGTTGACCACTATCATATTATATAACAATATTTTAATTTTTTTTCACATTTTGTTAAAAATCATTATTTCATGTAGCAGAAGCTTTCAATGAAATTAAATTCATTTGAACAAAATTCATAGAATATATGGCTTTCAAAAATTGATACCTTATTTTTCTGAATATGTTTTTCCAGATTATCCAAATCCATAATATAGGAACCATTTACCATATTTTTGTTATCATAAACCATTTCACTCATATATATTGATCTAATTTTATTCATAAAAATAAATTGAAATCTCATATTTTCAAAAAAACATACAAATTTCAAATTTTTGTTAATAAATGGATCATAATAATAGTTTTAAAATTCTTGAACAAATCAACCTGGTATACATAAATCATACATGCTGACCTCTAGTATAATAAATCCTTCCCAAGTACTTAAATGTATATCTACTTTACATTTTTTTGAATTATTTATTATCTCCAAGTTTGTCTTTATAATTATAAATGTGTGATTCCCACTTGATATCTAATAAACACGTGTTAATGTTCGATAAATTATAATCTATAAAATTCAAGTTCATATTCTTAAAATGATTCTATTTGAGAACACTATTTTTCCTTAAATAGAAATATTGAATAGTTTTATAGGGAAAAACTATAAGAGATCTCAAAATGATAATAATTATGCATACCATAATCGATAAGAGATACATTTTTCTATGTGATTATCATGTTTTATAACTATTTATCAATGTATTTTAATGAAATTAATCAATTTAAAATGATGAGATGAAATATCATTACCTTTATTGAGATAAGATTCACATTTCAAAAAGTAACGAGTCTACATTGGGGTTTCTCTCCCAACATAGTTATTTATATAGAAAATATTATCAATCATATGATTCTTATATAGTTGAATGTGAAACTTTTTTTATAAATATATCATATGTATATAAACTCATCTCCATTCTGTTGGTTTTTCAAACATAGTGTTTCCTAGATAAGAGTCACCCAACTCTCAAAATGAGATTTATTTACTAAACAAATATAGTTTTCCATTTCCATAATGCCTTATATATGATAATCTATGATCCACATAATATATAAGAGAATACATGCTTGGTTGATTGAGGTTTTGACATGTTCATTCTTTGGAATGAGACTCATCTTTCTTATTTCAAGGGATTTCCTTCTAAAGTATAACAAATTCAATATAAAACACATAAATATTAAATCTATAACTATTCATAAAATGAAATATTTATCAGATCATGTTTTATTTCATTATGTATGTATTCTTAAAACGATTTAGTTTTTCAATCCCAATTCTATCATAAAAATTAACATGTTCACATGATATTAATGCATAACTTTTTTAAGAAAGCTACATTTTGTGTTACTCATAAAAACATATAATCCAAACATATTTAAATATATCATAACTCATCAAATGAATAATGTATATAAACATTTCAAATTAAAGTTTAAATTTTTTATGAAATTGATAATCCCCACATGAGTAAGACTAAATGAATAAGAAACTTACCCTCAAATCTCTTGAATAAAGAATAATCCTCTAGTTAAACGTGAAGTTAGATCTAATGTCCATCTATACAAGGATATTTGTGATTTCCCATTCCCGCACTCCCAGATATGGAGCTAAAAACACACTATTTAAATAATGGTTATGATACTAACTCAAGTGACCCAATTCTGAACATCCATAATTACAACATAAAAATCAATTATGGAATCACATAAATACATAATCCCCCTTTTATGTTTAGATATTTATATAATTATTAAAAAAAATTACTGATATAAACTCATGTCTTTCTCATCAAATCAACATTTTTTTAATTATGCTAATATTTTACAATTCTGTAGAATGTTTACAACATTTCACAAAAAAGATTACACACTTTCTACATATCTATATATAATATAATTCTATTCATTTTATGTTTTGGATATGGAAATGTAATGCCCAAGATTTAATTATATTAATCTTTTCTTTTAAAAGGAACCACCAAAAAATACAACTTGTTTCTTTTAATATTAAAAAATAAATTTTCATATATTATAATATTAATTTATTAACTTAATTTAATTATTGAAATTCATATATAAAAATTACCTCTAAGTAAAATTTTATAATTTAATTGAAATAATTAGTTTTTTAGTAAATTTTAAAAAATACATATATTTTAAAAAATGTCAATTATTCTTATTAAATCAAGTAATTTAAATGTCCAATTATATTTTATATTTTGTATTAAAGTGACATATGACTTATTTTATTTATACTAATCATGTATGAATAATTTTTTTGAATTTCATATAAGTAAATTATTGTGATTAAAAATGCATTTTTCTAAAAACAAAAACTATTTCTTTTTACACATTTATTTTAAAAATATTTTTTCCAATTCTAAAAAATGAAAATTGAAAAAATTTATACCATATTTGGAATCAGGAGGTTAAAATTTGGTATGTATTTCCCTTTTATTTTTAAGCATTATGAATACAGAATGCGGTAAAATTTATCACCTCTATGAAAGTTAAATTGTCCAATTATGATTTAAAATAATGTGATATGGCATTAAAAATAAACCAAAAACTTTCCTCAATTTAATTTTATGAGACTATTTATTCCATAATAATCCAAAAATAAAAAATGGGACATTTTTTCTTTTTTCTATGACATTTACCTTTTTAATAATTAAGTAAAATATGAAGAATTTTTTTTTACTTTTCTTCTTTTAATATAGTTAATATTTTTTAATAGGGACAAAAAGTTACTTTATATCATTTTAAGTTGTTAATTTAAATAGAAACCTATATTTTTATCAGGATAATTTATTTAAAATTTTAATATATTGAATAATTACCTTAAATTCTGATGCAACACTGACATAATATTTAATGAATAAAAATAAAAATAAAAATAAAATAAATTATTTGAAAAATATTAAAATAAATAAAAATTTGATGAATTATTTTATTCAATAATTTCTATAGATAAATATGATATGTTAGAGCTATTTTAGAATATTATATTTTAAATACATCTTTATCATAGTGCACACACTCATGATAAAATGATGTTTATCACACACTTGTTGAAATGATCAAATGACCTAGTATTTATAAGAATTCCTCCCAATGATCATCTTTATCTCCAATGGTTTGATTTTCTCTGAGTTGTTTTTAAAGGACCAGTATACTAGGCACTCCAATATCCATATTCCACCTAAAAGCATGACATTGTTTTTAATAACATATATAATATAATACATGAAATAATTTTTGATAATACAGTGTTATGTGTAAAATGATATAATATGATAAAATGGTTTTCCATATTCAGGATTAAAACAAAATCCAATCTGATAAATTTAAATAGAGACTCTCATTACTATTTTCTTTATGAGTGTGAATCCTATAGTATAGATTCAAATATTGAATTTGATTAAAACCTTTTCTAGTATGAATACATGATAGAAGGAATTTAAATTGGTTTGATAAGGTGAGTCTTACCATAATTTGATTCATACTGATTATGATAACTGTAATATAAATTTGTGAATAATTTAAAACTAAGTTAAACTGAGGTAAAAGTATATGTTTTCTACAAAAACAATGTAAAAATACATTGGACATAAAATTATTAGATATTTAATATTTATGAATAATTTTTTGATTTCCAAAATAAAAATAATTGAAAAGGAAAGAAGAACTCTTGACTCAACATTACTTAAAATAATGTATAATGGAGATAGAAGAGAAAAAAAGAAAAAAACCACTAATTTTTTTAGCTATCATGGGTTTGGACATTTTTTATATGACTTCCCAAATAAGAAATCCAATGTCATTGACTCTGATGAAGAAGAATACTACTTCAAGAAATAATATATAAAATACAAAAAGTGTGGTAATAAGATGAAAAAAGAAGATTTAATCAAAGATAAATATAATAAATATGATGAGAAGGGATGTTTATGAATAATTATCATCATGTAGTAGAACAAAATATGAACAAATTTTTTGAAATAATAAGGGTTTCATGGGAAAATTTGAAATAGATAAAGAAACATTTGAAGGTGTAGTAATTGAAGAGATAAATGAGCTAGAATAGTACATGAATGATAATCAAGAAGCTTATATTGAAAATAAAATGAATCTCATAAAGGAAAAAATAAAAATAAAAAATAAATTTAAAGACTATTTCAAGAGACAATAAACACCTCTTAATGCGATAATAGTATATGTGAAGATGGTAGTTGAGGTATAATAGAAATTAAAAGATTATAATGAAAATTATCCTAAAAAAATAATTACAAAACAATGATAATTATTTCATTAAAGATAAAAAATAGGTTGAAGATACCTTAAATTTACAAGATAGTGAATGACATTGAATAAAAACTTCTTGTGAAAGAGTTAGAATCATATAAGACACGGTCTTTGTGTTATTCAACTAAAAGTGTGTTTAATAACATAAAAGAAGATTTCAACAATGCTATTGAGATTAAGGGAGAATATTCTAATGTTACTGAGAGGAAATGTCTATATAAATGGGTTACTTCAAAACATAATGAATCTCAATGTAGATTTTTTATTTCTGAAAATTCATACCTAAGAGACATGACCGATTCTAGATAGTCCAAAATAAAAAATGAGAAAATAATAATAAAAAATGGAGAATGGAATAATTAATTTATAAGGATTCCTATTAAGAAGAAACACCCAAAATCTGTGAAAAGACAACAACAATCTTCAGTGCCAAATTATTATTAGTCTAGAAGATCAAGGTTCATAAGATACTTTGGGTGTTGTGGAGTGTTTGGTCATAAAGCTTATATATGTTGGTATAACATGTTGATACCAAGATTTAGGCATGAATTAAAGGGGATAAATTCATAAAAAAATGATATCATATTATTATAAAAAGAGGAATTTGACCAAGACCCCATCCAAACTATCAAAAAAAAAATTAATTCTTGAAGGAATTTTGTGGAATAATTGGTCAAGATAGTTAGAAAGTTGAGAAATGAATTTTTATCTCACAAAGCAAAATTTCACACAATGTAAATAGATATAGAAAAAAATATTTGGTGAAGAAAGAAAAAATAAATGGTGTATTATGTTAGAAATAAAATTAATCTTAGAATATGATGAAAGAATGTTTTGTTATCTAGAATGACCAACTTTACATGAATAAACAAATAGGAAAAGATATGAAACTTTTTGAGGAAAAATGAAAGTATGTGGTGATGTTTTAATAAGTTAAATATAAAAATAAGTCCTCTACATGTTATGAGTTGGAAATCATTAAGTGTGAAATGTGTGATTAAACTGGGAATGGAATAAGATAGTGTATTGAAATTATACCATCCTAAGAATAAATCTTTAAGATGATGTGGAAAGTAAATAAACATGCTTATGATATTGAAAAGAAAAGTACATCCACATCAGAAGTTTCAAATGTTGAAGAATTATCAATCAATCCTTCTAAGGAATATATAAAGAAGATGAAGTTCAGATTGAGAGAAATCTCTTAGTCGAGATGTTATTTTAGAGAAATCAAGAGGTCCCACCATATTACCTTATGTCTATATATGTGTTTTTATTAACATTTTGGGAACTCAAGGAGTGTTGTGCATCCCTTTGGAGGGAACATTGATGATATGAATATATCAAATATTCACTATATAAGGAATGTGAAACCTCTATATATCTTTATAAAATTAGATGTTCAGGTATGAAAATCACACTTTAATCCCTAATTTATAATTATATTCATCATATCAATTATGGGGGACATATTTATTGATATCAAGATAGGAAAAAGGGGAAGATATATCATTGGTACTTTAATTTTGTAATGTATTTTAGAAGTATGTGTAACATATATCATTTAATTGAAGAATATGATTGTTTATAATCCCTTTAATGCGAATTGAGAATTTCTAATCATTATTTCAGATGTATGATATTTTAGGAAAAAATCATACATTCTTAGATGTATCTCACTTTTTTTCTATACTAGGTTATCCCACTTAGACATAGAGTTGATCAACTAAAGGCTCTTTGCTAAGAGTATCATGTGAGATCATTCCTCTCTTAACAGTAATCATTAAATTTTCATATAAGGGATATGGTCATGTTTTTAAAAAAATGATATGTATAGAAGACCCCATTTAGTCTTTGTATATTGATTTCCAATAAGGGGGAGAAAAATTTAGTACCACATATTGACTTCTGATATATGAGGATATTGAAAACCAAAAGGGGGTATTATTGATCCTTGATTGTATTTGTTTTCAATAGTTCAACATGTGATTGTGGACAATGTGGTGATTATTAGATAATTGTTATGGATTCATATAATGGCATTGGTTGTCACACATTGAAAAATTTCTATGGATAAATCTGATAATTGATTGTGTTGATCCTAAATTTCCCAAACATATTTTAATAAGTAATTAATTTTTTATCATAATGGCAGGGAGAATTAAGTAGTCAAAATAATATTTAATTGAAGGTTGTGTAAAAATATTAATCAAAATTTTTTGTGATGAATATGAGAACAATAGATAAGGGTTTTATTTGGTAGGAATTTTTGAGAAAGGATTTAAATTTAATTATTATATAGAATCTATCTCAGTATCTCATTTTGGTTTTACATAAAAAATAGTACAACTACTACTAGAAACCAAGGGTTATCTTTCAACTTAACATGGAAGGACTTGAGGGTCAACCCCCACAAGAAGGACTTCCGTTGAAAGTAGGAAAGTTGAAAGGGGCTATGTATACACCCTAGAGTGAATGCTCGTGTGTAAGGTGTGTTGGGATTAATATAGGGATTAAAATGAGTATGGTTTTATTGTTCATGTCAGGTGTGTTAGTGGGCCAAAACCTGTGTGGATTACGGTGCATGTGTGTGTTTGGTTTTGATCCCCGATAGCTAGATTGGTCGGGTTTTAGCACCGGTTAATGGATAAACCATAGAGAAGAATTCCGAAAAATTTGTTGTGGGACACAACTGTTTCAGGTTCTGTTTCTGTGTTATTAAAATTATAGAAATACGAATGGTCATCTTTTCAGATTAATTCACACCACCCGATATCCTAGGCAGTGATTATTCAAATGGAATTATTGTCTTCTACCTCTCGACATGGTTTTTTCTACATACACTAATACAGTCATCCACCTCTGGATCAAGATGACCGACCGACCTCACACAACATGTCATAGTATCTCGAAAAGTAAGAAATAACTAAAGAAATCAGGTACCATCCTCTTGAGTGAGAATGATAATATTGATAACATTTCATGAATCTAGTTGTAAGAATAATTGGATATTATAAGAACAAGAAGTAGTGCTTAAAACCATAAAATGAAGATATTTTGATCATATGATCGTGTAATAAGAACCACTGAAGCCATCATATGATGATTATGGACCACATGAATATCCCATCTTACCATTTTAGATTATTTTGATTTTTTGAGATGATGCTGAATGAGGCATCATATGATGAATGGATTCATGATGTAAAGAAGAAGGAAGTCATCATGCATGTCATGAGATCATTTCAGTAGTCATTGGAGATTCCATGAATATCAACATTCATAATATCCCAAGATCCTCGGGCTTTTGAAGAGGTCCTATACATGACTTAAAAACCAGAGGTACGTTACCTATATAAATAATGGATCAGTTGATAGTGATAGATGCTAGAATATTGAGATAATAAAAGAGAGAGAGAGAGAGAGGGATATCATAATAACAAAGTAGTTGCGTGAACCTCTTCACAAAAAGGATAACTTTGGAATATTGTTTGTCATCCTAACATAATAAATTGTAAAAAATGTTTTCATGAGAAAAAATATCTCATGAGTACTTTGAGACAGCTAGGGAAATATCTACTATCTCTCAATGAATATATCCACAAGCCATCCAATACTTGGGAAAAAAACTTGGAGATAGCTGTAGACACTGCCTGTGCCACACAAAGGAATGAGAAACCATAAAGACACCAGGTCTTGCAAAGAACTTTTGAAGTTGGAATACCCAAAAAATAATTAAATATCACAAAAAATAATATTTTTTTGGATTCCATGAAATCCATTAATGAAGTGTGATTTATTTTAGAATGATGTTGAGTAGAATATCTGAAGAGATTATATCTAACTTGAAAGGGTTGAAGAAGATCAATTGAGCTAAAATTGGGCAAGATTATTTTTGAAAATAAATATTCATGATGAAATTTTGTGCATAAATTTAAAATATTTTAGTGAGGTTTATACTTCATCATTAGAAATAACCATAGACCAATAATTTGTTTCACTGAGGTAGCTGATCAATTATAGGCGATCAGAATTGATTGATAAATACCAATAGGCTAAAAAGTTACTTGAATATGTACATAAGAAAGTGTGATTAACCAAGAATGTGGATTAATATATACAGATAATCTTAAACTTAATCAAAATTGAATAAATGTGGAAGTATTTGGTTAGAGACGAACCATAAGTCTCTTGTCTAATTCAGGAACATAATTCTCTTATATTGATTTTGGAGTTGGCCAATGTGGATTCTGATAACACTATGGGATTCTATATGAAAAAAATCCTATGTGGATTATGATAGATATAGTGTGACTATGTATCATCCATTATAATCACTAAAATAAGATTATATTGGAGAATCCATTTTTAGGGAACAACCAACATGACAAAGAGTTAGTATTGTTACCGAACCTTGTAAATTCATGTGTTATATGCCTCAGATGGTGTTGAATTATTATAGGTAGGGTTGAGAAACAAAAGAATATTGGATCAAGACTTTAACTAGTCATAGTGGTTTAATTGAAACTAAATAAATTAAAAAAAGAAAAAAGGATCATAGATTCAACCCTCCCCCTCTCAGTGATCTCACATTGATCAGGGCACTTCACTATGCTTTGTGTTGCATGTCATCACACCATCGAATATGATGTTCATATTTTAAAATTTTGGGGTGATAAATTAGGGATTTATCAATGTATTAGATTTAAATTCTATCTTTTTATTGATTTATTAAAAGGTAAATTAAATGAATAGTGTAAAATATGACATTAATGACATTTTATAATAAATTACAATTTTTAAAATGATTTAAAAATAATAAAATCTTATATTTTGATATCTTAATGGGATATCATTGAAAAAAGATACCATGATCAATTTATGGTTGATTTATTATCTTATTGAAAAATTCATGACCATTAAATGGAAAAAAAACATTAATATTGTTGTAACTATCAATCTTGTTAATGTGGATTAAAACTAAAAGATAAGGGTGAGAAAATTACAAAAACATTTTAAAATTTTATTTTATGAGAATATTTATACTCTTAAACATCATATCATATAATTTTATTGATTTTTTATATTTTGTAGATAAGAAATAATTTTTATTAGTTTAATAATATAATAAAATCAAAGAATTCCCCTACCTTTACATATAAACATAAACCACTTGTCTATTTTATTTTTACCACTTTGAGAGAAATAGAGTAAACAAATGATACAAAATTTAATTATTCACATCCTTATCAATGTTGTAAAGGTTATTTCCCATAAAAAACACAAACCCTATGTTCCTTAAGAGTAGTTCTAAAGGATTTCTATCCAAAGTGATTTAATTTTATTTACCAAATATTTCATGTTTAGTTATTCTTCTACATCCTATTAATGTATTGTTACCATAATAAAATAATAAATCATGTATCATAAATATACTATGGTGTTTTTATTATTATGGTAAACCATGTTAAATCTCTTCTCTATCCTATGAAAATAAAAAACATCACTCGTGCATACGTACAGATCACCATCTCTACGTAGCAGTGTAACTCATTTTTTAGAACCACTTTACATCGATCATAATAAATATGGAAATAATGAATAGATATGATATTTATGAAAAAAATATTCTTTTGGAATAACAATATCTTATATACATTCTTTCATTCAAGTCCTTTGAAAAATGATAATCATGCTCATGTGTATGTGTGGACAACCACATCGAACAAGCGATATGATCTATTTTTCACTTCCACAATACGTGGATGGTAATAAGGACTGATATAATAATGTATATAATATTTATATCATGAATAAAATTTTGGATATTATGTAACTATAATTAAATTATAAGTACCAGTACTACCGAATATAATCATATATGAAAAATGAAGCAGTTAACAACCAAAATAATAACAATAGTAAAATATTCTAGACACACATGTGATAAAATGTAATAAATGTATATTATATGATATTATAGGGTTTTATATGTTTATTTACATTAATTATAATAATTATAAATTTATTCTGTAGAATTTTAAAATTAATTACGATTCAAGTCCAACGCGAGGTAATGAATTTCATCTCAATTTTCACTCCACTGAGATATATTTGATATTATGAAGCAATTTATATTTAAGTGGTTTATATTATAAAAAAAGAGATATTTAACATTCATAATGATTACTTATTAAATTTTAGTTAATAATTCAATAAAAATGTTTAAAATAATATCCGATCTTATTTCTCTTTTGGATGGTCCAAATTTTTATTCTATGCCCATATTTTTCAAAATTCTTTTATAAAATTATTTTTATTTGTCAAATGATTTATGAAGATAATTTTATTTTATCCTTAATTTTTTTACAAGTTTTGAATGGGATATTTAAAAATTATTCTGAAAGGGTTATTTTAAATTTCTTTACAAAAATTCAAAATGATTTTTTTTAACGTATATGACATTAATAGATGTTCCCACCACAGAAAACATTTTATTATCTTAGTTTCTTCCATAAATTTTCAATGATTTTAAAAATAAAACTCTTTACTAAATTATTATTTTAATATTTCACTTCTATTTTACTTATTTCACAAAATGATGTTATTTTATTAAAAAATATATATTTTCAATGAATCAATGATCATATATTTTATCTTATTTATTTTATAGTCATTTTCTTTATCTTGAAACATTAACATTATTATGATCTTTGGAATTTACATTTCTCTTAAATATCCATACTCTTTTTATCTTGGATATGATTATTTATTCAACTATATACCATTTCAACATATGATGTTTTTATTTGAATGTTATTTAATTGACTGGGGAAATATTTAAATTTTATATTATTTACTCAATATGTGAATTTGTTGATAAGGTATATTGTTATGAATTAAATTCAATATATAAGGAATGCATTGAATAGGATGTGATGATCGTGGACTAAGATTATATAGACCCTAGATACATTTACCAGTCTCATGAGACTAATTAGTTGGACAAATTAAATGGTTTTTTGGTGTATGCCTAACCATAGTTTATTTTTTCCTAGAAAAAAGCCTCGATGGTTGAGATACCATGATGTATGATATCATGAAATCCAACTTTAATAATTCCATTAATTGAGAATAAATTTATTAATACACATAATATTACTAAATTTATATTATCCATAGATTCATTTTTTTCTAATCTTATTGGTCAAATGGAATTTGGTTTTAGTTATTCACCTTTCCATGTTGATTATACCATTTTCACTCATGATATATTATGATATATATGAAGCTTACTAAGAATATGATCTCACCCATTATTTTTCCCTTTAATCAGGATATGAACAAGGATATTATGAAAAATATCAAGGATTCAAGAATGTTTTATTCTATGAATTTTATATTTCTAATGTAATATAAGAATCATGTATGTATTTTATTATTCAAAACAACTAAAATAATTGGTCCTTTGGGATTAGATCCATTCTAACATATACCTATATAATAAATTAAAAACTGGCTCTATATTACTTGATTTGGAGTTGTTATAGGATACCTAAGAAAGGTTGAGCTAAATATCTTAGTAAGGGAAAGTGTATAATGGAATATGTAATTAATATATATAGAATAAAAAATATCATTGGTCAAATAAAAAATAATTATTCCATATAATCAACAACAAGAGCATAGAATATAAGGATACAAAATTCCATAATCACATGGATACTAATAACTCATTTCATAATGATGGAATTTCTAATACCAAAAAACCTAAATTATTTTGCCCATACATCATGATATTACAATCTAGAACACATTCCAAAACATAATGAACTTATATCAAATATTTATCATCATAAATATATGAGATGGCATAAACCATGTGACACACATGATTATTTTTCTGATGAGACTTACCAATGAATTAAAGGGATAAATAATTTTAGGCCCCACCCATCACTAAAAAATTCCAATGCATTCCTTATATATTTGATGAAAAATATAATTCATTATAAATATCCATTTACAATAAATAAAATACTATATAAATCCATGTATTAGAAATTTAAATATTTTTCACTCAATGGAATAATTTTATTAGTGAGCTTCCATTAATTCACATTGTATATTTTTATGGGTATATGGTTTCGTCAACATTAAAATGATGATAAATATATTCTTTTTTAAAATTATTAAGTACATGAAGGAGAAACATAATTTTAATGAATATTGAATAGTAATTGAGAACATGGAATCAATGAATTGAATGATCTCGAAATAAATTATTATGACAAAAATTAGTTATAAACCATAAATCAGTATGTTATAAAAATATAAAATCAATTAATCAAAAATAAATGTAATTGAAGAAGGTATATTATTTTTTAAAATTGATTGGAAAATGGAAACGAAGAACCAAAATGGAAATACTTAAAAAAATTGTAACTTTTTTGTAAAAATAAAGTTTTAAATCACATTTAAAACTCATTTATTAATATTTCATGATTAGATATAAATAAATTTTTAAAAATAATTCAAAATAATTGAATTTTAAAAATATATTATGAATAATTAATTAAATTTGGAATGGAGGATAGAAATACACATTAGTGAAATAAAATCTATTTTCCAAATCATTTAAAAATTAATATCCTTTTCTTTTTAAACCATTAAAATGAAAATTAAATATATATTACTTTATAAAACCATCAAAAATTGTAATTTAATCTAATGAATGATTAATTTTATGATTTTGAGATAATTAATTCATGTAAAAAATTGTTTAAATATAGATTATTTTTATAGTTTTGTAATGAAATTAAGAAAATGTAAATCTTGGAAAATGTTAAAAGGATTGTATTTAAAAAAGTTAATATAATGTAAATGATAAATGAAATTTCCCTGAAGATATCATTAATGGGTAAAAAATAAATTCTTGAATCAAATTATTGAATATGGATATGGAATTAAAAGGATATCGACCAAAAATGGGAAATAAGTTTTGTTTTTCATTAAAACATTATTTTTATGGATTTTAGTAGCAAAGAGATAGAAAATATAAAAAAAATTTGGAATCCCAAAAAATAACCATAGGATAAGGGAAATTGTTTGGTTTAGGATAGAAGGAACATACAATTACCCCAGATGACAGTTTAAATATAAATAATAAAAATTTTAGTGATATTTTATAATAAACTCTTAAGGATAAATCATATTGAAAGCGATATATAGAAATGGAATGTTAATTACCATTAATATATAATATATAGTGATACAATATTTAAAATTGGTAGTATATAAACCATATAATGTAAAAAATTTCATAATTTATAATAAGTCTGAATGAAAAAATTTATTAGATGAGATACTCATACCTTGGATCACCACTTGATCAGAAACATTACTTCATCTTATATAATAAATTTATATTTATTTATAATATATATTATATATATATATCTATAAATATCTTTATGAATTTAATTTATTAATAACTACCTATTTACACATTCTTTCAAAATTCATTCTTAAAATCAAATTATTATGTGTTCATTGTTATGTTTTTCATTGATGGTTTGATGCGGTGGTTATAGTATTTAAACCTTGGTAAATATATAAACACCACCATAATTTAAATAATATTTAATATATCATATTTATACATTAAATATTATTTTTTAAATATCCATTTAAATAATTGATAAAAAATGAATTACATCACTTTGTAGAGGAGGTAGTCTACACATGCACATAGGTATTATTTTCACTTTTCAACAAATAGAAGGAATCAAAGAAGATTATATAATAGTTTATCTTTATAGAATATTATTTATATTAAAAATATCATAAATATTTCTTAAATATATATATATAACCATGCTTGAACGATAATGAGGAAGAAATAATTACATTGCTTCATGGAGATGGTAGTCTGCATGTATGCATGTGCAGCATTTTAATTTTCTATTAGATAGAAATGAGTGAGAAAATGGTTTAAATAATAAACTAAAACTTATTATTTTAGTATATATAATTTAATTATTATTTTAAAATTGTTATTGAATATTTGATAGTGTTTTTAAGAACAAATAAACCTGAATGATATTAGTATGAACATAAACCTTTTCTTTGTATATTCTCCTATGAAAAACAACATAAGGATTCTTGGATGGGAATTTTTGGGATACTATAAGAACGTTTCATTGATAAAAGTATTTGTAGGTTGTTTAGTTATATCATTCTTTATCTAATATATATTTGGTTGTGTGAAGAAATGACTAGAGGAAGTTTCATTTTATAAGTGAAGGGAGTCACAACTGTGTAAATAACCATAACATTATAATAATATAAATTCACAGTCTTTGGAAAGAGGGAAAAAATAATAAAAAATTGAAGAAAAGATAAGTTAAGTTTGTAATACACCAAACCAATCATATTTATACATGTTTGAGTGATATTTTAATACATATATCATAGTTTAATCCCATTTTTAATCCTTTTAAACCATACAGTGGTGAGAAAATTTTTAATATGGTAACTATTCATTATAAATAAAAATAAAATGATCCTTATTAAATAATGTGAATATTATTATTTAAAATATTAAATCCATTTTATAATATTCAATCCATTATGGTGGTAATAAGAACTTTTAATATTAGTATACAAAACACAATGAAAATAGATTTTAAAAACATGTATTTTAAGAATAAAAAATAATTTAAATAAAAACAATGTATAGAATTGATTATAATGAAATTTATTAGTTTATAAACTAAAAAATTACAGTTATGTGAATTTATAAACAATTTAAAAATTAATTTATCATTATAATTAATTATGTAAAATAATGGTTCAAAATAGTTTGTTTATCATAATCAAATGCTACTTAGTATGTAAAATGATTTACATGTGTTTAAAAATTCATAAAAATATTGTTTTATGATATATTTTAATCCTTAAATTTATATTTTTTCATATAAATAAATTTAAAAATAATTCCTTCAATCATATACTATAATTATGTCATAAAAAGTTACAATATTTGTAAAATAAATATTTTTCAATATTAATTTATAAATCAACCTTTATTAAAAAATCCTAAAAAATCACCCAAATTAAATTTTTACATGATGAATTCAATAATAATTTATTAAAAAAATCATATCATTAAATATAGGATTTTATTTTTTAATTTAAAATTAAAAATATAACGATAATTTTTTTATAGAAAATAGCTTCTTAAACAGAAGTATTTTTAATTCTATTTCTAATAAATTCATGTATAAATGAGTTTAAATTTTTTAGATCATAAATTTAAGTATTTTAGAAGTAATAAATTTATTAATATAAAAAATATTTGAAAAAAATATTATTTAAGGTGATCCATTTTATCATTACCTGATTTCAAAAATATTAATTATTTATTTTCAAATCATTAAATTTCATAACTAAAATTAGAATTAGAAGTATCATTGTTTATTTCCATATTTAAATTTAATAAATGTTTTTTTAATATGTAATATTTTTTTCATTATTGTGTGTAGCATATTCTACTATACATAGTCTTATTTAAAATAGATTTACATATTTAAATATGAGTGTGTTACATCCCCACAGACTTAATAAAATTTTCCCTCATGATTTTAATATGTTCTTAAAAACATTAGTGTATCATGATATAGTTTGAAGAATTGATATACTTTTATATTGGTAATTATTAGTTTTTAATCTACTACTAGGAAACATAATATTTATTAATTATAGTTTCTAAAAGAATGTATGTATCATTATAATATCGATACTTTTAAATGAATTCCAAAATAATACCTTGAAAGATGAGTGATATTTTCTACAGTAAAACCTAATAGATTTATCTTCCACTTTTTTGGGGTTGAGGAATTATTTCCCATTGAGATTTCATAAGAATAAATTTATCCTTTTATTCTATTTTGAGCATTTTTTCACCTCTATTTTATCTCATATTTTTAATTTTAAATATCTATAATTAATTTTTTATCCCTGAAGCACAAAAATTTACATTTAATGAATCATAATCTCGAAAAAATTGATGATAATTTATTCATACAATCTCTTTAAATTTACAAAAATAAAAATTGTTTATCATAAGTAATGCTAATACCCAATAAGAATAATCTTTCATATGAAGAAGTAATAAATTAATATCCAAATCCCAAATAATAACACTGAAAGTTTAACCTAAATAATTCAAAAACTCTATAGAATATTATTGACTAAATTTCAATCTAAAAATCAAATATATTTGATTACATATTCTTCAAAAGTAAACAATTTTTTTATATACAAAAAACCTTCAATCCCTCAAAAATCACATACCAAAAATGTATCTTATATAATTATATATTCTAAAAAATATAATAATATTTTCATAAAACTACCTAAAATATATTGACATAAAATTACACTTTAATCCTCAATTTTATCTACAATGGTCAACTTATGTACCAAAAAATAATAATTATATTATCCCCAACAACCATAATTACTCCCACATCACATAAATAAAAATATACTCAAATACCTCATAATGGTTCATAGAGATTATATAGACTAACAAAATAATATACCACAACTGTTTAAAACCAATTTTAAAGATATGAAAAATGGTTGTGTAGAATTTGGAGACTTATTTAACATCAAATCAACCTTTTAGGGCTATTACCCCTAGGTGAATCTGTGACAATGCCTTCATACACTTATTTATATCTTTACATGGAAATTATTTCAATAAAATACACATTATTTACTTCACTAAAATATTTGGATTGTATACTACACATTGAATCATCCCTAATTTTTTTACTAATGTCTTCTCATGATAATCCTCAAATATCATAAAATACCATATCAATTAATATTAACTCAATATTAAATAACGATACACCCTAAAGGGTTACACTAGTAATTTTTTAGTTATACTAATGAATATATATCAATAGTTCGAAAAAACCATTGACATAGATCCCATATACCAACTATTTTAACTAACTATCTGTATAGTAATGGAGTAAAATAAATGATACTTATGGTTTTTTTAAAATCATTGGAATTTGATCCCACCTATACTATATAATATAACCCCTTTACTTTGGTAAAATATATACCCCCATCACTATGATTTTTTCCTATAGTGGTTCCCTTTGATTATACATTGATTCATTATTATTACAACAATTTTAGATTAAATCATCATGGTATATTGATTTAATTCACCATTTCTCTTATTTTATCTCTATCATTATGTATTTTCATGCCATTGACTGAAAATTACCTATCCTAATAATAAATTTTTCATGTTTATGTATTATTTTATAAAATAAACTATGATTTCCAAAAATAACTAGATCAAGAATGATGTTTAAATCAATATACTACCTATCTTTGGGAGGATGTGGATTAGACCACGTTGGATAAACATTTTGTGCATATATTTTTTAGAATAAAACAATTCAACTAGAATTTAAAATTCAAAATCATTTTTCATTTAATATAAATATAAAAATTCATCTTTATGTGATATATTACAAGACTACCCCACATTTTATTAATTATCCCATGATCCTTTATAGGAATGTCTATATTTTATCCAACTTGAATATTATACATTTGAGAAAGAAAATTATTTTTCATGATACCAATATTTTTTATGTTAAATGTTACTTGAATTATTTAATTTGAATCTTGGTTAAAGTCCTCATGCTCCCAGTAATAAGTGTAAATGTTTTTCCCCTAATAGATTAAATTGTTTTTGAAGTTATATTAGTTAGAAGAATATTTCCAGAAAATAAACCATTATTGGAATCAACATTATCCTAAAAAACATGTCAAAGTAATTTATTTTACCTTGACCATGTAAGATTAATAAAGTTTCACTTACCCTTGGTTGATTTCCAAGTCTTTGATGTGTTTTTCTTCCAAATGAAATGGTGTGGGGGGTTTAATATAATAATTTATGAATAAATTTAGGAATTTAGTGAAACATCCACTTGGGTTACAATCATACTTTTTATTATATTTGTTTTTTATAATAAATTGATACAAGTGATCTTAATGTTGAGAAATATAGAAATTTAGTTCTTTGTATGCAATGGAACTCTATTCCAAAACCATTATTCCTTTATTTTCCTTTGAATCCTCCATGTGTTTTAAGTTAATCTTCCTACTTTTAGAAGAATAACATCCTTGCCTCAACATTTAATTAATAATGGAATCATCTCATAAAGTTATACATATCCATCATCCCCCTGAAAAAAATTAATGGACTACCATTAGGGAATACTAAATAAATGTATAGGAATATACTTTTTATGCACCATTACAAGTTGATAACACTCAACATGATTGTGTTTGAGTATTATTGTCATTATTTTGGTGATACCAATATTATCTATTTCCATATAAACACATTGGGTATCTAAATATAATTTAATATTTGTGAACATGGATTCCAAACAAGACTAAATTGATCATAATAAATAAAACTAAACATAAAAAAATATAAACTTCGTTGGAATCCAAAAACCCAATAACTAACTAAAACACCAAATATAACAAAATCAATATGAATTGGACTAAAAAAAATTAGACTAAGTAGAATAAATGGACAAAAAAATAAATTTAATTTTAATTGAAACAAATAGAATCAAATCAACTGGGATAACATTAATTGGAATCTACTCAACTAAACCTAAATTAACTAGAATCATGCCATCTAGAATAAAACTCAACTAATCCAACATGAATATACCAAAACTAAATCCTCCCAAAGGAATAAAAACTAATATAAAATGATTTAACATGAATAATATGTAACAAATTTGTACATGGATAAGGTAGATTAAGTTTAAACAAATAATATCAAAATGACTTGATTAGTGATAACAACAAATATATTTTTTGAATTATTTGTTTCTCATAATATAAAACAAAAGATTCATGATAGTCATTGATTATATAATTATAGTATACTAAATTTTTATTAAAATGTTTTTCTTTAAAAAAGGGTAATATTTGGATGTATGTTACTGATTGGATCTTAATCAAGTATCAAAAAAAGTTGTATTGTTTTTTATTTCTCATTTAAAAATGTTTCATATAAATGTCATATAAATTGTACTTATATTAATTATGTTTTAAGACCTTGGTTAAGATAAAATTTTTTTTATATAAATTATAATATAAGTTATTTATCAAATAAACTATCATGTATGATATCATAATAAGGAGAAAATGAAAGATCATACTATTCATGGTCAAAATTAAAAAGAGTTAAATAAATAATTAGTTATTTGATCGACCAAATTTTATTCAAAATCACAAGATAGAATCTATAATAATGAAATAAGATAATTATATGAGTAAAAATCATGAAACTAATGAAATTTATAATTTTGAGTGGGTGAAAAAATTAATGGATGATTTTAGGACACCTATATATCGAGAATGTGACAAAATGATAAAAAGTGTAATTTTTAATATGGTTGTATCATATCAAAAACATGTATGGAATTTATAATATATACCTTGATTATATTATTAAATTATTTAAGGAAATACTTCATGATGATACATATATTCCCTAAAATAATTATATGTCATTGATTTTAATTGACCATATTGAATTTTATACAAATAAAAATATTTCTTTAATAGAAGATTACATCTTATTCTTGGAGTAAACCATCATGCTAATTGATTTTAAATAATGTGGTATAAATTAATTAAATCCAAATTCATATGGAAAACTATCTTATGTTCCATGACTTGATTTCTTCATGTTAATTACAATGACATACTATTTTTTAGTGCATTGGATAGTTATCCTTGATATAAAAATGTTTATTATTATGGACTTGTTGAGAAAATACTAATATTTTATTATTACTCTCATGATCGAGTATATATTATAAAATGTAAGTGGTTTTATTCAATGACATGGAAAAAACATGTATCGATCACTATGAATTTATAAATACTAACATGAATAACTTTCTAGCTACCGGTGTGCCATATATTTTTGCATCAATGGAGAAACATGTATTTTATGTGAATTATCATCTAATACGTAAATTCAATTTCATTAGTGAAATAATCCCAATATATATTTTTATTATCATGGGTAATATGTTGAAACCATTGATGATCCATTATTTTGGATCAATGTATTCCATACAATAACTCAAATTGTACAACTTTCATATTTAATTATGAAACTAAAGTACCGATAGAGAATATATATATATATATATATAATCAACCATATTTGTCAAGAACCAGCCAGGATACCCATGTACCCTAATGCCCAATCCAACCCTGATATAGCCTGAACAGTATTCTTGATCCCCATGGGTTGATGACTAGCACATGGAATCATACAAGATATAAGATAGAATAAATTTTCCATTGGAAAGTAGAAGATAAAAGATATAATTATGTATGCACAACACACTAAAGTGAGAAAGTATCAGAAACAACAGCTAAAATAAAACCAAAAAAAGTACATCATCAAATAACTCATCAACTAGAAAGAAAAACTCAACTATCCTATACAATAATGTGATAACTTCTCTACCAATCACCTCCATCACTTCAAGACACAAAATCAACAATATCTACCTCCTAAAACAGGGGCTTTCCCTTTTCTTGGACCTTGTATAAGAAAATATATAAATTCCTGAAGGAAAAGGTAGGGTGTGAGTTATAAATCATAGTTGCGTCTCACCATGTGTTCCATAATAAATAGAATAATAATTTTCCATTTATTATTTCAAATAAAATTAAACATGGAATGGAATTTGCATATTATTAACAAAAAATGATTTTCAATAAAAAGATGATAGATATGTCAACATAGTTTTCTATAATCATAAGTAAACATTTATATATAAAATAGTAAATATGAATAAATTTTCATGAATATAATAGTTTATAATCATCGGAATGAATAACCAATCAAATAGGTTATGGCACTATAACACCCGAGACTTTTATGTGAAATATTTTGTTTTTATGTTATATAAATCATCAAAGGAATCTTTCACTACACACAACACTAGCTTGGCTTACTTTACACGCAACCGCAGCCTTCCTCGATAGCTTGCGTCGTACGCAATACCGAGTTTCACTAAACAATAATATGCTATTAAAATATTATTAAAACTAGCCGTTATGAATAGTAATAACCAATTTTTGAAATTTTATAAATTTTATTTTTTAAAATGGACTTCATTTTTGAACACGGAATATCGAAATTAACCTAGGGTGAAATTTTGGTATTTTTCTGAAAACGTTCAATTTTTGATGAATAGTGAAACTACTAAGTGGCTGTTAAAAAAAACTGATTTTTTTCATAAAACTTAATTTTACCGCTTTTGTGAGTGGAATTTCAAAAATCCGAGAGACACGGTTGATGTTAGTAAGTAAAATGTGATTAAATGAGATGAAAATAATTTTTGGTGAATAGTAACTTTTTACTTTTTCTTACAACGGTTAAAAGTAAATAGGGTAATTAAGGGTAAAAATGATATTATTATTACCCTAACACATGTCCTAATTCGATTGGAAAAGTGTAATTCGACCAAAAACAAACTTAGGAATAAAATATGACCATTTAGGCCCACTTGGATTAGATTAGGACATTTATTATTAATTTATTTAAAGAAGGGTTAAAATAGTTAAAATCAAAGTTTAATAACTAAATCATTTTTAATATGGGGTTATACATAAGATAAATTTGACTATAAATATTCATTAGAAATATAAAAATATTTCCTACATAATGGTATTTTATTTGTAATTTTTAGACATTAAATAAGTTAATTTATTTATGACACAACGATGATGCAGTAATTATCTTATTAATGAAATATTGACATAATTGATGTTATAAATACCCAAATAAATATAATTTGAGACTTTTTATGAATTACACTAATTTTCTATGTTAATATTACATGTTAGTATTGATTTATTTAACTTTTTTCTAACTTATCATTCTGCTATGATTTCCACAAAAATCAATTACTAAATAGTGTAAAAATTGAAATAAAATAGTTTTTAAAACAAATATTATATTATTAATTGTTATTTTATTCGTAAAAATCTAAGGTTCGGACAAATGACTTATATAAGGTTATATATATTAATAATAAACAACTTGGGGTTCGTTTGTCTTGATATAGTAAGTTTATTAACCTTATAGTATAAGAACACAAGAAGACACGGTAAAAGTAAAATTATTTAAATTAATGTTAAATCTAAATGATAAGGTTAAAATAGGAACCTAAACTTGTCTAAATTCTATTGGATGATATTATTGCGACCCATCCCCACCTTAGCCTCTAAATAAATCAATTTGGAGCTATTTAAAACCGAACTTGACTTTATAATAAAATAATATTTTTAGTTATTCCAAAGGTGCCCCTCTCCTCCCTTATAAAAGGCCACCTCCTCCCTCTCTTACTCACACCACTTTGAGCCTTCAAGCTCGGCCAACCCCTGCCATTTTATCCTCTCCACTTCCATAGAGACATCCTATAGGTCTTGGTCTTCTTCAAAGACCAATTTTAGTGCCCTAAAAGGTGGTCTCAAAGAAGCACTTCCAAGAATCGGTAATATCCATTACCGATCCTTTCCAATTTCTTTCTTCTTCAACTTCTTCTTTAGTTGTTTCATTATGAAGTAATAACATCAGTATCACTCATATACTGATATGTTATTATAAGTATGAAACAACCCTATTTAACCATCTATCCATCCTACGGAAAATGAAATCACCGTGCGTGCGTACGTACGGAATACCGTCTCCACGCCGTGGTGTTATCTATTTTCCACCACCACCTTACTTGGATGGGTATAATGGTGTAAATAATGACTATATATGACTATTATAAAGTGATATTGATTCTGAAATAGTATACATACACTCCAATACAATTCCACGATCATAGGAACGATATCATCACTCGTGCGTACGTACGGAATACCGTCTCCACGATGTGATGCGACTCGTTCTACATGATCTTCATTTCATAATGATAATATAAATTAATTTAATGAATGAATATGATATATATTAAACTAATACCATTCTGGAAATGAGGCATCTATAACCTAAATAGAAGAATAAGAATTTATTCGACAAAACACGCAGAAGAACAAAAAGTTATAAACACCCGAATAACAAGTAGCAATGAAATATTACTACTAAGAAGATAAGAATATTACCATATATGATATCATAAAAACAATTATGATTCTGGAATAAGTCAATAACATTATTTAAATCATTATACAGGAGGTTCGGACACTTACAAAGCAATTCGGACCTATGGTAAGGGAAATATCACAATCTCATTTTTATCCGAGATTGTTTATACTTTGGTATTTACTGGGGTGTATTTTATCATACACATCCATGTTTTCTCAATATGTAATGTTATTTCCATACATCTACAATTGTTTAAATACAATTTTACCCTTCGGTGAGTTTTTAGTAAAAGATATGAAATGAATCTTTTGTCGTTTTTCATACGAGGTACTTTTTGGCTTTTCCGACAAAAGTACGAAGAATGTTTTTTTTAACTTATACAGCATGAATGGATTTTTAAAACATTATTTCCAAGAAGATTCCTTTACAAGTTTTCATGTTTATTTTTAATCAACTTCTTTTATTTTAGAATTGTATGACATGTTAAGAAAGGAAAAGTATTTTTGAAGTAGAAAGGATATTTTCCTCAAGAATGGAGTTCAAGTGTTTTATCAAAAATATTTTCCATCTAAGAAAATAACGGGTTCTGTTTCTATCCCTATTATTACATTGATTTGATCATGTTGTGATGGAATTATATTTATGAATTCCTTTATCTTATATGAATTGTTTTATGATGTCACGATGTTTAAGATTCCCATTTTTATTACATGGGTTATGCTATGATGTATGGTTTATGATTTTGTGGCACACATAAGAATGGTATCATTATGAGATGGGTGGGACCTATATATCCCTCAAATGCATTGGGTAAAGATTTTATATCTCGTGAGATAGACATGGCAGTAACGGTAGGTTATACCGGTTCAGTGAAATAGGACTGAAACGAGGAGTGAACTCGGTTCAGAAATGGACTTTGTCCACTAAGATAGTCATGGAAATGAGTCTTGACTAATAAGAAATGATTCTCTATGATTATGTGTGTATGCCACAAATTTTCAGGTTTTATGTTATGATTATTGGGATTACATTTCACTTCTATGATTTATCCCATGTTGTGATATTATGATCTCTTTTGCAGGATAAGATTTTCAAAAGTTATGTTCTTATGTATATGATGTGATTAATATTTCTTTTGTTTACCATTACTGAGCATTTGAGCTCACCCTTTTGTATGTTTTATTTCCCTAGGTCTGGAAGAATGTTATTAAGTAGAATATGCCAAAAAGGGACTCTAGATATGATGAAATAAATGGGAGGCAAAGTAGATGCTTTATGAACCAGTTGTTTATGTTTCCCAGTTTCTAAAGACACTATACCTATACGATCCTTTCATGGTTTTGTTATATGTTGTAATAAGCGTGCTTCAATTCTGAAGTAATAACAATGTATGTAAAGTATGGGTTGTAATAGTTGGTATCAGAGGAAAGGTATAGTCAACCTTTGGAAACTAGGATGTAAAAGCCTTAGTAAGAACCCTAAGGATAAGTCTAACCATAGAACAAAATCTTAGTGTTTTAGAAATGGCCATGAATAACCTAGGATAAGACCTTAAGTGTGAAATTTTATTCTTGATTATGTGGTTTGCCTATTATAATTAGTGATGCTCACACTATTCTTCTTGGTTTTAGTCAATGGCTGGAACCTGAAGGAACCGTGTTAATGCGGAATGCGACGGGCAATGCAATGATTGTCCCCCTGAGCAACCAAACATTATGGGAGTTGGAATGAAAAATCTTGTAGCCATGCTCACACAACTTTCTCAAGCTATGAATCATACAGGACTTCCAAACGAGAAAAGGAAGGAGAAACATTCTGTTTAATCCTTCATGAGAAAACGTCGACCTTCATTCAGCGGGTCTAATGACCCATTAGTTGCTAAACAATGGATTAGTACTATTTAAAAGATATTTTCAGTTCTTCAATGTTCTGAGCATGATAAAGTCATCCTAGTAGTGTATCGTTTGGAGGGTGATGCTGATCAATGGTGGAATCTTATTAAGAATACGAGGCAAAGGGATGAAATTGAGTCCATGGAATGGGACGAGTTCAAGAACTTATTTTTCAATAAGTACTTCCCTCGTATTCTCCGAACAAAGATGGGGAAAGAGTTTCTTGAACTGAAGAAAAAGGATGATGAATCTGTTGGTACCTATGAAGCAAATTTTACAAGACTTTCAAGGTACACTTCTGGTATTATTATCCAACCTGAGAGTAAGATCGATCGATTCTTTAGTGGCTTAAAACCAAGTCTTCGAAGGGCCTTAGCCATAAGGGACTTCAATAGCTACGAGGAAATCGTTCGATGTGCTCTCAAAGTTGAGATGGATATTGGAGTAACCCATCAGTCATATGGGTTTGATAAGAAGAGGAAAATGGAATTCAAAGGAAAATCTAAAGAGCACACTGAAAAGAAGATGATCTTTCCCTTATGCACAAAGTGTGGAAAGAAACATGGAGGGAGTTGTCTGAAAGGGACAAGTAAATGTTTCAAATGTGGAAAGGAAGGTCATCGGGCATTTGAATGCCGCGATGATGGGAAGAAGATGTCTAATGATGCAAACAAAGGAAGGGATACACAGAATGAACCTACTACACTTCAATGTTTCAAGTGCAAGTAGATGGGGCATTATGCCAATCAATTCCCAAATCCAAGGGTTGATGATGATGGTCGACGTCAACAAACTCTTAAGGTTAAAGACAAAGGAAAGTCACATGCAATTTCTATCAGCGATGTGGAGTACGATAACGATGTGGTAAAAGGTACACTTACCATCCACTCTAAAGTATCAAATGTTTTATTTGATTCTGGATCCACCCACTCCTTTATTTCTGAAGAATTTTCTAAGGATATCACCTTAATACCTCAACAGTTAGATATTGAGTTAGCTGTGACAACCCCTAATGGCACAACAGTCGCATCAAAAGTTTATAATTCTTCTCCGATTGAAGTTTGTGGGAAAGTGCTTCCTGCAAATCTTGTGATCCTTCCTATAGTGGAATTTGATGTGATTCTTGGCATGGATTGGCTTTCTCTATATGGAGCTCATATCAATTTCCAAATAAGGGAAGTCACATTTCATATTCCAGATCAATCTATGATTTTCTATCGATGCAAGAATGAACATAACCTTCCAGTGCAAATTCCTTCCATCTTATGGGTCTTGATTCCACTAAATGAAGGTTATTTATCTCAAATGGTTGGTGAGAAACTCACAATTAAGAATATTCCAATTGTACAGGAGTTTGATTATGTCTTTCCGGAGGAATTACCGGGTCTTCCACCGAATCGTGAAGTTGAGTTTTCAATAGAACTCGTACCGGGTGCTTTGCCTATTTCAAAGACACCTTATAGAATGGCCCCAATTGAGTTGCAGGAATTGAAGAATAAACTCCAAGATAATCTTGATAAGGGGTTCATACGCCCTAGTGCGTCACCTTGGGGAGCACCTGTTCTGTTTGTTAAGAAGAAATATGGATCAATGAGACTCTGCATTGATTATCGAGAACTTAACAAGATCACTATCAAGAACAAATATCATCTCCCGCGTATTGATGACCTATTTGACCAACTACGCGGATCTCAATACTTTTCCAAGATTGATCTTCGTTCAGGGTATCATAAATTAAGGGTCAAAAGGTAGGATATACCAAATACGGCTTTCCGTACAAGGTATGGACACTATGAATTTATAGTGATGCCATTTGGTCTTACTAATTCCCCTGCTATCTTCATGGATCTGATGAATAGAGTCTTTAGAGACTATCTTGATCAGTTTGTGGTAGTCTTTATAGACGATATTCTTGTATATTCAAAGAGCAAGGAAGAACATGAAGATCACTTGAGAATTATATTGAAGACCCTGAGAAAAGAGAAGATTTATGCCAAATTTACCAAGTGTGAATTTTGGCTTCAAAAAGTTTCATTTTTGGGTCACATAATCTCAAAAGAGGGGATATCTGTGGATCCAGCAAAAACAGAGGTTATCGAAAGATGGTCGAGAATAACAACAGTGACTGAGATCCGAAGTTTTCTTGGTTTGGCTGGATATTATCAACGTTTTGTGAAAGATTTTTCACGATTATCTAATCCACTCACCAAGTTGACTCAGAAAGGAGTTAAGTTTGTTTGGACGGAGGAATGTGAAGAGAATTTCAAGGAGTTGAAAAGAAGGTTATCCAGTGCACCTATGCTCACACTTCCTTGTAGTGTAGAAAGGTTTGTGATCTA
Source organism: Viscum album (assembly GCA_963277665.1). Classification (NCBI taxonomy): domain Eukaryota; kingdom Viridiplantae; phylum Streptophyta; class Magnoliopsida; order Santalales; family Viscaceae; genus Viscum; species Viscum album. The sequence goes on from OY728147.1 coordinate 761,909,138, forward strand.
TAGTGATGCATCCAAGAAGGGATTGGGGTGTGTTCTTATGCAAAATGATATGGTGATATCTTATGCCTCACGAAAGTTGAAAATACATGAGAAAAATTACCCAACTCATGATTTGGAGTTAGCTGTAGTAATCTTTGCATTAACGATTTGGTGGCATTACCTTTATGGTGAAAGGTGTGATATTTATACTGATCATAAAAGTTTAAAGTATATTTTCACACAAAAGGATCTGAATATGCACCAAAGAAGATGGTTGGAGATGATTAAGAATTATGACTGCTCAATCCATTACCACCATGGGAAAGCAAACAAGGTGGGAGATGCATTAAGTCGACAAGACCATGCCAGTTTATCCATGATGATGATAAAAAAAGATCCAATATTTATGGATTTACAAAGAATGGATCTTGGAATTATAATGGAAGGGGAAAAATCTTATCTTTCTCAAATGAATGTTCAACCATCTATACATGTGAAGATTAAAGAGGAACAAAAAGAAGATGTTGAGTTACAAAAGAAGGTGAGAAATGTTCCTAAATTCAACCTTGATTGTGATGGGATAATAAAGTTTAGGAATCGGGTTTGTGTTCCTCACATCCCCGAATTAAAGAAGGAGCTTCTAGATGAGGCTCATAGTTCTTCATTCTCTATTCATCCTGGAAGCACGAAGATGTATAGGGACTTGAAAGAGTACTTCTGGTGGGATGGCATGAAAAGAGATGTTGCTGAATATGTCTCTCGAAACTTGGTTTTTCATCAAGTTAAAGATGAGAGACAGAAGTCTAAGGGGATGTTACAACCATTACCCATACCCGAATGGAAATGGGAAAACATCACTATGGACTTTGTCACAGGACTTCCTAAAACATCCAAAGGAAATAATGTTATCTGGGTCATAGTTGATTGTCTTACAAAGTATGCACAATTCATTGCTATTAGAGAAGATTTCTCTCTGGATCAGCTTGCCAGGATATATGTAAAGGAAGTGGTAAGATTGCATGGAGTACCACTTTCTATTATATCTGACCGGGATCCGAGATTTACCTCGAAGTTCTGGCAAAGTCTTCAGCACACTCTGGATACAGAGTTAAGTTTCAGCACTGCTTATCATCCTTAGACAGACGGTCAGTCTGAGAGAACAATTCAAAATCTAGAAGATATGTTGAGAGCTTTCTCTATGGATTTCAAAGGTGGTTGGGATCAACACCTACCTTTGGTGGAATTTTCTTATAATAATAGATTTCACTCCAGTATTCAGATGGCTCCTTATGAAGCTCTCTATGGAAAGAAATGCAGGACTCCAACTTGCTGGGATGAAGTTGGGGAAAGAAAGCTATTAGGACCTAATCTCATTGATGAAATGGCAGAAAAGGTCAGATCTATTCAACAACACATAAGAGTAGCTCAGAGTCGATAGAAAAGTTATGCCGATAGCCGAAGAAAAGACCTAGAGTTTGAAGTGGGTGATAAAGTGTTCTTACGGATATCTCCCTGGAAGAGAGTCATGAGATTTGGAAAGAAGGGGAAGTTGAGCTCTAGATATATCGGTCCTTTCGAAATACTGGATCGTGTTGGGAAGGTAGCTTATCGATTGGAGCTTCCACCGAATATCTCTCAAGTTCACGATGTGTTCCATGTATCTATCCTGAGAAAGTACATACCTGATCCTTCATATGTACTTAGCTCAGAAGTTGTACCGCTAGAGCAAGATTTTTCTTATGAAGAACAACCGATAGAGATTCTGGATCGTAGCGAAAAAGTCCTACGAAACAAGACCACTCGATTGGTGAAAGTTTTATGGAGGAACCACCAATTATAAGAAGCTACATGGGATCTTGAGGATATGATGAGGGAGAGGTATCCTCATCTGTTTGTTACAAAGTGACGAATTTCGAGGGCGAAATTCATTTTAAGGGGGGTAGAATGTAACACCCGAGACTTTTATGTGAAATATTTTGTTTTTATGTTATATAAATCATCAAAGGAATCTTTCACTACACACAACACTAGCTTGGCTTGCTTTACACGCAACCGCGGCCTTCCTCGATAGCTTGCATCGTACGCAATACCGAGTTTCACTAAACAATAATATGCTATTAAAATATTATTAAAACTAGCCGTTATGAATAGTAATAACCTATTTTTGAAATTTTATAAATTTTATTTTTCAAAATGGACTTCATTTTTGAACTCGGAATATCGAAATTATCCTAGGGTGAAATTTTAATATTTTTCTGAAAACTTTCAATTTTTGATGAATAGTGAAACTACTAAGTGGCTGTTAAAAAAAACTGAATTTTTCATAAAACTTAATTTTACCGCTTCTGTGAGTGGAATTTCAAAAATCCGAGACACACGGTTGATGTTAGTAAGTAAAATGTGGTTCAATGAGATGAAAATAATTTTTGGTGAATAGTAACTTTTTACTTTTTTTACCACGGTTAAAAGTAAATAAGGTAATTAAGGGTAAAAATGATATTATTATTAACCTAACACATGTCCTAATTCGATTGGACAAGTTTAATTCGACCAAAAACAAACTTAGGAATAAAATATGACCATTTAGGCCCACTTGGATTAGATTAGGACATTTATTATTAATTTATTTAAAGAAGGGTTAAAATAGTTAAAATCAAAGTTTAATAACTAAATAATTTTTAATATGGGGTTATACATAAAATAAATTCGACTATAAATATTCATTAGAAAGATAAAAATATTTCCTACATAATTGTATTTTATTTGTAATTTTTAGACATTAAATAATTTAATTTATTTATGACACAACGATGATGCAGTAATTATCTTATTAATGAAATATTGACATAATTGATGTTATAAATACCCAAATAAATATAATTTGAGACTTTTTATGAATTACAATAATTTTATAGATTAATATGACATGTTATTACTGATTTAATTAACTTTTTTTGAACTTATCATTCTGTTATAATTTTCACAAAAATCAATTACTAAATAGTGTCAAAATTGACATAAAATAGTTTTTAAAACAAATATTATATTATTAATTGTTATTTTATTCCTAAAAATCTAAGGTTCGGCCAAATGACTTAGATAAGGTTATATATATTAATAATAAACAAATTGGGGTTATTTTGGCTTGATATAGTAAGTTTATTAACCTTATAGTATAAAAACACAAGAAGACACGGTAAAAGTAAAATTATTTAAATTAATGTTAAATCTAAATGATAAGGTTAAGATAGGAGCCTAAACTTGTCTAAATTATATTTTATGAGATTATTTGGACCCATACCCACCTTAGCTTCGAAATAAATCAATTTGGAGCTATTTAAAACCAAACTTGACTTTATAATAAAATAATATTTTTAGTTATTCCAAAGGTGCCCCTCTCCTCCCTTATAAAAGGGCACCTCCTCCCTCTCTTCCTCACACCACTTTGAGCCTTCAAGCTCGGCCAACCCCTGCCATTTTCTCCTCTCCACTTCCCTAGAGACATCCTAGAGGTCCTGGTCTTCTTCAAAGACCAATTTTAGTTCCCTAAAAGGAGGTCTCAAAGAAGCACTTCAAAGAAGAGGTAATATCCATTACCGATCCTTTCCAATTTCTTTCTTCTTCAAATTCTTCTTTAGTTGTTTCATTATGAAGTAATAACATCAGTATCACTAATATAATGATATTTTATTATAAGTATGAAACAACCCTATTTAACCATCTATCCATCCTACGGAAAATGAAATCACAGCGCGTGCGTACGTACGGAATACCGTCTCCACGCCGTGGTGTAATCTATTTTCTACCACAACCTTACTTGGATGGGTATAATGGTGTAAATAATGACTATATATGACTATTATAAAGTTATATTGATTCTTAAATAGTATACATACACTCCAATACAATTCCATGATCATAGGAACGATATCATCACTCGTGCGTATGTACGGAATACCGTCTCCACGATGTGATGCGACTCATTCTACATGATCTTCATTTCATAATGATTATATAAATGAATTTAATGAATGAATATGATATATATTACACTAATACCATTATGGAAATGAGGTATCTATAACCTAAAGAGAAGAATAAGAATTTATTCGACAAAACACGCATAAGAACAAAAAGTAATAAACACCCGAATAACAAGTATCAATGAAATATTACTACTAAGAAGCTAAGAATATGACCATATATGATATCATAAAAATAAGTATGATTCTGGAATAAGTCAATAACATTATTCAAATCATTATACAGGAGGTTCGGACACTTACAAAGCAAGTCAAACCTAAGGTAAGGGAAATATCACAATCTCATTTTTATCTGAGATTGTTTATACTTTGGTATTTACTGGGGTGTATTTTATCATACACATCCATGTTTCCTCAATATGTAATGTTATTTCCATCCATATAAAATTTTTTAAATCCAATTTTACCCTTCAGTGAGTTTTTAGTAAAAGATATGAAAGGAATATTTTTTCGTTTTTCATACGAGGTACTTTTTGGATTTTCCGACAAAAGTACGAAGAATGTTTTTTTAAACTTATACGGCATGAATGGATTTTTAAAACATTATTTCCAAGAAGCTTCATTTACAAGTTTTCCAGTTTATTTTTAATCAACTTCTTTTATTTTAGAATTGTATGACATGTTAAGAAAGGAAAATCATTTTTGAAGTAGAAAGGATATTTTCCTCAAGAATGTAGTTCAAGTGTTTTATCAAAATTATTTTCCATCTAAGAAAATAAAGGGTTCTGTTTCTATCCCTATTATTACATTGATTTGATCATGTTGTGATGGAATTATATTTATGAATTCCTTTATCTTATATGAATTGTTTTATGATGTCACGATGTTTAAGATTCCCAATTTTATTACATGGGTTATGCTATGATGTATGGTTTATGATTTTGTGGCACACATAAGAATGGTATCATTATGAGATGGGTGGTACCTATATCTCCCTCCAATTCATTGGATAAAGATTTTATATCTCATGAGATAGACATGGCTGTAATGTTAGGTTATACCTGTTTAGTGAAACAGGACTGAAACGAGGAGTGAACTCGGTTCAGAAATGGACTTTGTCCACTAAAATAGTCTTGGCAATGAGTCTTGACTAATAAGAAATTATTCTCTATGATTATGTGTGTATGCCACAAAGTTTCAGGTTTTATTTTATGATTATTGGGATTACATTTCACTTCTATGATTTATCCCATGTTATGATATTATGATCTCTTTTGCAGGATAAGATTTCCAAAAGTTATGTTCTTATGTATATGATGTGATTGATATTTCTTTTGTTTACCCTTACTATGCATTTGAGCTCACCCTTTTGTATGTTTTATTTCCCCAGGTCAGGAAGAAGGTTATTAAGTAGAATATGCCAAAAAGGGACTCTAGATATGATGAAATAAATGGGAGGAAAAGTAGATGCTTTATGAACCAGTTGTTTATGTTTCCCAGTTTCTAAAGACACTATACCTATACAGTCTTTTCTTGGTTTTTTTATATGTTATAATAAGTGTGCTTCAATTCTGAAGTAATAACAATGTATGTAAAGTATGGGTCGTTATAGGCACCATAGTCAAATTCCATGTGGTACGTTAGTTACTGGTTATAGGATCCTCGCACATCTCATCGGTGATCATGGATAAATATAAACTCCCACTTAAGTTAAAATTACAATCATTACCTTCCAAATAAAAGAAAATTATAATCATAAAATCTATCTTAAGATGATATTACTAGTTAAACATGGTTTATTTAGTGTTGTCATCATAAATCCAATGATACAAGATCATGATCCAAGTATGATTATCCCGACAAACTTTTAACTACCTAGGACCCCATGTGATTCAATCAATCAATCAATCAATCAATAATTTTTTATTAATCATTTTGAATAATTAAAATATAATTTCCTGATTTTTAGTTTCCAACATGCCTTTTTCATTTCATCACCAACACATAGGTTTTTCATAATTTCTTTCCATTTTAAAACATATTTAAACTTAATATTTTTCCTCAAAATTAACACCAAATCAATTTCATCAAAATAACTTCCAAAATAAATCCATATTTTTTCATAAATCAAACCCATAATTTCAATTCGACTGAAATTAGGGTTTTTACCAATTTCCACACCATTCTGAAATCAAGTATAAAATCTTCAAAACTTCATGTTTTTAAAATCAATTATAAACTAATTTATATTTATTCAATGAAATAAAGGATTTAGTTATAGGGAAACTAATTATAGAAGCACCCACCTTTAATCAAGGATTGAGAATCAATACTCAAAACATGTATTACAACATAGATCCAAGGTTAAGGAGATCTAGAAATGAAACCTAGATCAAGATCTAATAAAATGGGGTTTAGATCCATCCAACATTTGATGATCCATAAAACTATAAGGATTAAGGATGGAGAGATTTGAAGAAAATAATAGAGGGGATATCCAAAAACCGAAGAGGGATCAGATCTTACTCTATCACTTTTATTCACTAAAGGAGGAGGTCGGAGGATCCAAAATCACATATATAGAGCCTTCAAAACCATAGAAATGTACTTTTAGTCCAGTAGGTTGATTTGGAATATTAATTGGATTATTAAGAATTTTTAAAATAGTTTTTTTGAATAACAAAATATAATTTATGTGGATTCCTAGAGAGTGACACATGGTTTTACAAACCATGCACCCTAATCGTGTTCCTATACTATTAGGGGTGCATGATTTCTCCTTGGTGGGTAAAAAACTTGGTTAAATGTGTTACAAAACTAAAAATGCACACTTTTTGAGGAAATATAGTTTAGAGGGTCTATCCACATGGTTTAGAAAAACCATGTGCCCCTCCAAAGCACCTTCAAAGGGAATTTGGTTTACTGGGCCAATCCACATAGTTTTCCCTAACTTTACACCAACCATGAACAACACCATGGGCTTCCAAGATTCCCCAAATTCCACCCAATCCAATGTGAGACAAGAAAAAACCGATGAATTAGAAAAAAAATGTATAATTGTACAAGAAAACATGTAACATGATATTATAACATCCCCACTATAAAAACATTATATTCCTAGAAAGAAAATTATGAAGTTTATATATCAAAGATATGAGTCCACTAATCTCTCATTAGTGCCTCACACTAATAATTTTCATAATAATTAGAACCATGCTACCATAGTGCATAGACCAAAGTTATCATCCTTCCATGAAGTTCCATTGTCTCAAAATCATCTATGATAACTATTCTCGATCCTGTTTAAATCAGGTTCAATGTTAAGATCACCGCATCACAAAACATAAGATGAATCAGAAATAGACTTTGAAAATTGAGATAAATGAAACACATTATTGATCAATGTCAATTTTAGTTCAAGTAAAAAATAGTAGGACCCTTTATCCACATACTCAAAAATCCCAAAAGAACCCAAAAAATGAAGAGCATACTTCCCTTTCTACCAAATATGTAGATAAACCAACCATGGTGAAACTCTCAAAAAATTACAAGTAACCAATAGAAATATACAATGGTCTATGATAATGATAAATATTGGATTTATACCAGATATTTGTTGTTAAAATTCTCTGATGTATAAATTGAATCTTCATCTTCATCTCTTTGACCAACTCGGTCCATCTAAGGACGTTTCACTAGTCTCCGACCAACACAATGGAGATTTATACACACAACCATATAAGGCCTCAAAGGGAGCCATTCTAATCATGGACTGGTAACTATTTCTATGAGAATACTCAACCAATCCCAAATGGTCATCCCAAGCTTCACCAAAGTTGAGAACATAATCACAAATCATATCCTCAAGAATATATAAATTTGTCTCTTTCAAGACACCCATCTACAAATCTTATTTCATACTTAAAAAAACCTAAGATCTCATCACATAATGAATGAAACTTTGAAAATGAGAGGTAAAATTGGGATCTCTACCAGAGGATATAGCATATAGAAATCTGTGAAACCAAAAAATCTCATTCACATTTATATTTCCAAACTTCTCAAATATGGTTTTATCTAAAATGGGTATAATTTTTTCTTATTTCATCTTTTAATAGAACAAAATAAATATCATATTATTCATTTATGGGGTACTTGGATAACTAAACCATAATTTCCATAGATATGTTACACCACTAACAGGTCAGCACTTGAACTAGAAAATGAAAACCTGAAGGTCTCTCGTGCTTGGACATGAACTATTGGAAAGTAACACAACATGAAACAAAGTCATTTATTTCCTAGTCACATAAATGAAACTATAAAAAAAATCCATTAAATTCCACAATTATTATGATTCATTGACAGCTTGGGTAAGAAGTTTCATGCTCAAATCATTGAATATGACATTCCATTTTCTCATGTAATATGAAATATTCAAATCAATAGAATGAAGGAAATCCACCTAATGCCTCTAGAAGATAATTACATCTTTTTGGGAGAAGATATAACTCAAGATACAGTGGTTGAAAAACATGGTTAACCATTCTACAAAAAGGTAATTTTACCATCTCTTAAGTTTATGCATCCTGTTTGTGAGTTCATTTCATTGGTCAGATAATTATTCTCATGTGGCCTTAGTTATTGAGAACTATATGCTACTACATTATCACTATAAAAAATAACACAAACCAAACCAGATCCTTATGCGTTAAAGAATACAACATAGAAATACCTGGAATTGAGGAGAGTCATCAACTGTATGGAAATCAATTTAAGTTTCATATCAACAAAATAACTCATAAATTTTTTATCCCAAGAAAAAATCACCACGTTCTTAGTTAGACAGTTCATCTGAGAGGCCACCATTGAGAAATCCTTTACAAACTGAAGATAATACCCAGCAAAACCCAATAAGTTTCAAATGTTGAAAACTTTTCGTGGTTGTTCCCATGTCATAACATATTTCATGTTCACAGGGTCAAATAATATTCCATATTATGAGACTAAATTTCCCAATAGAATCACCACTAAAATCCTGAAGTCACATATGGAAATCATGGAATAAAGCTAGTGATTCTTAAACATGTCTATAATATCTCTCACATGATGTGCATGATCCTCCTAGAACTAAGAGTAAACCTGGATTTCATCCAAATAGACAACCATGAAAGTATCGGGATACTCATGAAAGATCTTATTCATCAAATCCATAAAGACTGCATGAGAATTGGTTAGAAAATATTGTATGAAAATATAATCATAATGGTTATACCTACTATAGAAGGCAGTTTTTTTAATATCATATTCTTTTATTCAAAACTCGTGATAAACAGATCGAAGATTAATCTTTGAGAACCACATTTCCCCTTTAAATTGTTCAAATTGATCATTAATCCTTATAAATTGATAATTTTTCATTATTGTAACTCATGTGAGTTTACATTAATCAACACAAAGTTTAATTTTTCCATAATATTTCTTAGGAAATTAAATTGTTTTTTCCCAAGGTGACACACTTGAAAGTGTAAAACCTTTATCAAGAAAATAATCCAACTGAGTCTTCAACTCTTTCTATTAATCTAGTGTAATATGGTAAGAAGTAATATATACTAGTTGAGTATGAGGTACTAAATCAATATGGAACCATTCCTCTCTTATTAGTGGAAAACCATAGAAACCAGAAGGAAACACATCAGGAAACTCGATGAAAACTATATTGATATCATCACTTAAAGATTCCCATTCCTGATCAAAATCACACACTAATATTACTTTACTAAACATCAAAAAAAAGGTTCGGATCTACTTGACCTCAAGTCACATTCTCCATGAAATATATAACACACCCATCAAGTGCAGTGTAGGATATCTACTAAAGATTGATGTCAATTTGGGATTTGTTATTAATGAGATAATCTATCCCAATAATGATATCAAGAGGTTTCATATCAAGAACTAGAAAATACCATACAAGTTCACTCTCTAATAAAGAGAAAACACATAAAATATAAAAAAGAAAATACCCTCTCTTTCTTCAGATGGGCGTAGTAATATCCATCACATAAGACCAAAGATTTATAGGATGAATTATTGTGTTAAAAAAACGAGCTGATAAAAATGAATGAGATTCACCAGTATCGAATAAAGAAATAACTAAAGATGAAAATATAGTGATGATACCTCCCACATACACTAGACCTATATCAGCTCTATGTGGAGACTCTTTTACTATGTGAACAAACATCAATACAGATGCCATTGGGTGGAAGCCCTTGGATCATGAAGCATATGATTACACCATATTATTTTTTGTGTGAATGATCCTATTCCAGGGCTTGGGTAGAAATGAAATGGAAGAATTTATATAGGTTTCTTAAGTGAACACATGAACTTCATATCTTTAGAACCTTAGTAAAAACCCATAATTAATTCCCAACCTTTCCCCACTGAAAGAATGTAAAAGGGCCTCTACCAAGAACATAAACAGTTCTAGAGGGCACCTATCGTCAATAACCACCATGAGACTTGTCACGCTTCTAGTTTTCTTTAATGTAACTCGTAGAACCACCACTAAGAGAAAGAAATAAGTCCCATCTACCCAAAACTACCATCTAAGTAAATATCATCCATCAATTCCCTATACAAAACATCATCATAAGAAGTGATATTTTGTTAGAAGACCTATGAATGAATATGAGTTCAAAGACACATCTCAGACCATCGAGTCTTCATATTCTCATTTCATACTATCTCAGGTGAAAACATCACAAGATTGGTGAACCAATTTGCATATTCTATCACAGACCTGTCAACCTGATAGAGATTTGAAAACTCTATATCCATATACACTACCCTATAATTTTGATAGTATTGATAAATTAAAAGTACTCTAATGTCCTTACACTCTAAAAATTCATTCTTCTTCATCGGTACCATCGAATCCCACCATCTTCTTCACGGTCCTACTAGATTGAAGATAACACATTTCACCTTTATAGAATCTGGTATTCTCATGAAATAAAGAAGATCTATATCTTTCTCAATCTATAAACATATACTTGAGTATTCTTAGATCCTTGGAACACTAGTGGATACTTCCTAAGGAACTCATAAGAAAAATTCTGACATTCATACCTCTAAGTTCTATAGCTTGATCATGAATGTGGATGGGTGCAGTTTCCAATCCCATAGGTTGTACACCACATAAAATAATCTCAACATGATTTTGGTCCAAGAGAAGATATGATCATTATGGTTCATAATCAAAATCCTCTAGGATCCTATTAAAACTTTTTTCATAAAGTCATGATGATACAAAAAATAATCAGACATCACTAAAGGAATTAGTATATTACTCAGATAAACAAATCTAACAGAATAAATTCGAAAAAATTCCGTTAGATTTGATATCATGATTTTGATTTCAACCCATCCAAATAAAAAGAAGAAAAAAATACTAGAATAAGATCAAATTATTTCTCAAGAAGAATATCACAAAACACCCATACTTACTTAATACTTTTTACAATGAGACCTATCAAGTAACATTATCATATATACCTTCTATGTCCAACAAATTCTACCTCATTTATTCTAGGATAGTCCGAACTGTATATTGATATCATAGAAACATGTTTAACATGTACCTTTGATACCAATTGTTTAGAATTAAGCCTTGATACCCTAACACCCTAATACCTGATATAGAAATGATATATACCAAAGTGTGTTCCCAATCCCCACTGGTTGGATATTAGAACATAGAATCATAGAAGATAAAATAGAGAACAAATTTTCTACAATAAAGTATAAGATAAAAGATACAAGTCCGTATGCTCAAAACTCAAAAAGGATAAAGTACCAGAAACAATAAGTAAAACAAATCTGAAGGTAGTACATCATCAAAGCACCCAACAACAGCCCAAAAAAACTCAAATATCCCATGCATAAAATGGATAACATATCCACCGGTAACCTCCATCACTCTAAGTCAAAGTGTCATAAGCATCCACCACCACAAAGAGGTGATTTCCATTTTCATGGACATAGTATTATAAGATCTACAAGAACCTAAAGAAAAATTTAGGGTGTGAGCCATAAATCCATGTAGGGTCTCACAAAGTGTTCCATAATCAATTCCATTAAAATTTACCATGTATGTTATCATATAAAATAAAAAAGTCATGCAATTTACATATTTTTAGGAAAATATTGTTTTGAATCAGATGAATGAAAAATTGTAAAAACAACTTTCAACATAAATAAATAATTTTTTTGTATAATATATTTTGTATAAATCTACTGGAAAGAGTAAATTAGTTCATAATCAGAGGTATTCGTATCAAATCAAAGAGCTCAGTGCTCTATGGTCAAATGCATTATGGTACATTATTAACTAGATATTAGATACTCATACATATCATTAGTGACTATGGATAAAAAACCAATCATACTTAAGAAAAAATCACAATAATAACCTATCATTTAAGGGAACATTTATAAGGCCCCGACCTTATAACATTACTTAATATTGAATTACATTGAATAATTCACATTGAGGATCTTTTCAGGTTTAGAGTTTTAGAGAATTAGGTCATAACTATTACATCTTAAAGATTCCAAAGTAGACACATATACATAGCATCCATCTTTTCCACACAAAAAGAAACTCTTGAACAAAAGAGTCATGTCTAGTTCCTTGTTTTAGACATCCAGACATTTCCTTGATCCCATCCTTGACCCTATTCAACTTTATGTCCTGTGAAAACATTTCAAAAACTTAGGATGAGCATAAAAAGATCAGTAAGGGTTATAACAATATGGATAGAAAACATCAGTACATGTATACATGAGAATCAATTAAATCATACTTTACTCATAAAACATAAGAAATTTAACATACCTCATGAAATCATAAGATTTACGAATAACTCATAGAAATAATAAGACATAAAGTTAACTTGAGGTATTCATAAAATTCTTACATAGGAAGTAACCCTCATGGTTACGTTTGGAATACCCATCACAGAATATTCCCTAAATCTCTTCGGAGAAACCTTAGTGTTTAACCCCTTATTGTTACCCAATGCATTGGAGAGCTATATTGGGCTCACCCGCCCTTAGTTTATCACAAAACCACCCATCTTCATAAACCATGCCCATGAACCATAACATAATCATAAAACCTAACTTAAGAACCAAGTAAATATAACATTATCACATTGCAATAACAATACAAAATTTTAAGAGATTGAAATAATGAATCCATTCTAAAAACGATTTTCAAAACCATTTAAAACATTAAATAAAGAGATTTTTGAATCAAAATGTCCCATACCACATTGAAGATTTTAACATTTTAAAAAATTAATATTCATATAAATAAATCCTTAAAACCATATTGAAAACATGGATATTAATGAGAAATATTTATAAGAATAAATCATTAAAACATTTAAAACGATATTTTAGTTAAAGGGTTTTTAAAAAAATGAGAGACACTTGAATACAATAATTGAGGAATAACATTTAATCAGAACTTTATAATATCTTGAGAATAAAGGAATTCATGATATAATATTCCAAAGGACAGTATATACACCATATAAGAGTGAATTGGTGCATAACAATAATGAAGTCTCGATAGAAATGTAAAATGAGATGAAATCCCTTGTAAAGAAGGTACCCTTAAATTAAGGATAAATCAATCTTGTAATTATGTGTGACAAATATAAATACACCCAATATAAGTGGATATTAAGTGTAAAAAAATAAAAGGTCATTCACACATATTCAAAGGATGAAATATTCAATAACTAGATGTTGAACCCAAAGAAATCGAAATTGGGTTAAGAAGTTCCCTTGGTAAAATTCGACAGCCTGACGACGTCACTTTAAAATTCAGAAAATGAGTTGATGAGAGATAAAAAGGGTATCTCATCTCTTGGACATAAAATTTAAATCAATAAGGATATATAAGAACATATCCCAACATTACAATATGTTAATTAAAATACCCAACAAAATAAGTCTTTTAAAAAGAGGAGGGTGAAAAGTTCCCTTACCGACTTGGGTATCTTTCGAAACATACACCCCATGAAAGAAGGACAATACAACATTGATGTAAATACTCATAAAAGAAATTATATTACACAAATATTAGAATAATGTGAAGTAAATATACCACTCAAATGAAATGGTGGCAAATATAGCATAAATATCACGGGAATAAAAGTGAGATGAAAAATCCCTTACGAAAACTCGGTAGCCTAACAACACCACTTAAAACTCCCAAAAATGGATTGATGAGATAAAATAGGGTCTCTCATCATATTAACATAAAATTTAAATCAAGTGGAATATAAAATAACATCCCCCAACATAACAAAGAGTATCTTAAAATAAGTGACATAAAGGAGAGTACTTAAAAAGAAAGAGAGAGGTTGGATCTCTTACAAAAATTTGGCAGCCTAACGGCGCCAATCAAAACTTCCAAAATGGATTTATGAGAGAAAATAAGGTCTCTAATCATATGAACATAATAATTACAGTAAGTGTAATATAAAATAACATCCCAATCATAAGAAATATGAGCTTAAAATGAATGACATAAAAGAGTGTACTTAAAAAGAAAGAGAGGGGTAGGTTCCCTTATGAAAATTTGGTAGCCTAACGGCGCCACTTAAAAATTCTAAAAAAATAATTTATGAGAGTAATAAGAGGTATCTCATCATATAAAAATAAAAATTACAGTATTTTTAGTATAAAATAACATCCTCTAACATAAGAACATGGAGCATAAATCAAATGACATAAAAGAGGGTACTTGAAAAGAAAGCGAGAGGTCGGATCCCTTACCTCAAGTCCGACCTGTCTTGTTTGTTTCTTTATATTCCTGAATAATAAACTTTGGTCAATTTATAATTGCTTAAGGTCCTCCTTTAAATATTATTATTCATTTCATATCACATATTATAATTTTATAATAATTGGTTAATAATGTGAGTTTATATCAGACGTGTTTGTCGATGTTTGGTACATGAGTAAAAAATGAACTTGTTTGAAAATGATTGTCCATGTAGTTATAAGCAAATCATCTCTAGAATAGTATTAACGATTTAAATATCTTATATATCCATTAAATATTCATTTTATACTATTCCATAACATTTTGAGAAGAAAATAAATGAAATGCACCGTTCATGGAGACAGTAGGCCGTACGTACGCATGGACGCTACTTTCATTTCTTTGACATATTAATGGAATTAAAAATAATTGAGATATATATATATTATAATTCCAGTATAATATATATGTTATATAGGTCACATAAGTTCATTAATTTCATTCTTTATACATTCCATGTATTTCATGAACGAGTCACATCATTTGAGGGGGCGATAGTCCACACTTCCTTGTATGAAATTATCGCATTTGCACAACATGAAAAGCATAAAAGAATGTTTTAAATATAAAATTAAGAAGCATATATAAAACATAAATACCATATATATCATATATAAAATATAGTTACATCATAATGGCCACCATGAAATGTGTTAAGAGAAGATTGAACAATCATCGTTTCGTGAGGTAGAAATTCGCCATCCACAGAAACAGTATGTTCTTTAACCATTAGACGAAGGTGTGTGTAATTGTAGCTCGAATAATTCACATAACAACATACTATTATATTTAAGATACTTGTGTTTCTACAAAATAAAGGAATAAAAATATTTTATAGGGTTGGAGAAGCAAAATAATACAAAAGAACACAGGGGAAGACATTACCTTTAAATCGGGTAACTCTTTTTGATTTGAGCTCAAAGGCTTCCTTGGAAAAGATTCTGACCAAAGGTGAGGATTCAATGATTAAAAGATGGATGTGGAGAGATGAAATGGGCAGGGTTTGGCCGATCCAAAGGCTTGAGAGGTGTTTTTAAGGAGGTAGAGGTGGGGGCCTTTTATAAGAGGAGAGGAGGTGCACTCTTGGAAAGTCAAAAAAAGTTACATTATTTTCAAATGAATTTTGGATTTTAAAGGTCCCAAATTGATATATTTCAAGGATAAGGTGATAAGGGTTAGAAATACACCCATACAATAGGTTTTTTACATGTTTAGGTCTTATATTTTACATTATCTTTTCATTTTATTTAAATCGTTAAATAATGAGGTAATCACTGCATCATCATTATGCCATAAATAATTTAATTTCTTTAATGTATAAAAATTATAAAAAATACTATGATGTAGGAAATAGTTTTATATTTCCAAATAATATTTATAGTAAGAAATATGACTTGTATAACCCCATGTAAAAAATTGTTTTAGTAAAATAATACATGTTTGTGTCATTTTTATTTTAACTTTAAATAAAAAGTTATTTATGTCATTTTCCTACCAAAGTGGATCCATGGGGTCCCCAAGTTGACCCATGGATTATCTTGGTCGGCCATGACACATCCAATGATGGTAGGACATGTGTCTAGGTCATTTTATATTATTAAAACATTATTTTTACCTTAAATTACACTAATTACCTTTAATCGTGATTAATAAAACTTAAAAGTTACTATTCACCAAAAATTATTTTAATCTCATTGAACCACATTTTACTTCCTAATGACAACCATGTATGTATAATTTTTGAAAATCAAATCACAGAAGTGGTAAAGTTTCATTTAAACTAAAAATCAGTTTCTTTAACTACCACTTAGTGGTTTCACTATTCATCAAAAATTGAAGTTTTTCAGAAAAATACCAAAAATTTAAATTAAGAAATATTTGATACTCCGAATTCAAAAATGATTTCTATTTTAAAAAAATTAAAAACATATAAATTGAATTAATTAATTTAATAATTAATTCCCTCTATCAAAACAAATAGCGTATTTTTAAGAAACAATATCTATTAAAAGATTAACACTACTTTAAGTCCAATTTCAAAGTGAAATTAATTCCAATGACCACCATTGGATTAAATGGTAAAAATATATTATAAATACACTTTAATCTCAATTAAAAATATAATCTATCCATATAAATAAATCAGATTAAAAGGAGGTTTTGAATTAAAATGCAACATTTTCACTTAAAAATGATCTTTATCGGAAAGATAACAAAAATTTACAGAAAGTAAATTTTGATGTCCAGATTCTAAAGAAGGATTTTATTTTTTCAAATACAACATATAAAATTGTCAAAAGTATATTTAAAAATGGTTCTCCATCAAAATACGGTTAATCAACCTTTTAAAGAATATTAGAAGATTTATTCTTAAAATTGGATTCATTTGCATTTTACACCTCTAACATTTATTGGATAAAAGTAAAAATATTTGACAAACATATGTAATAATTTTGTAGTTAGTTTCGCTCTTTCCCACCATTACAATGGCTAGACATTAACTACCATTTAAAATAATATTATTTTATTATTAGAGTGCAACATAAGATTCCAAAGGAACTCGTTGTCGCGTATTGGGTACGCCATCGAGCATAGCGTTCCCTTTAAAGTAATATTAACATTTTATTCACAAATATTGATAAACATTAGAATGAAATATTATTTATTTACCTGGGATGTTACACCATTACAATCATCAAGTCCCACATATGGGTAATCTACTAGCCAAACATGGTTTAGTTAGTGTTTTAATTATAAATATGGTGCTATGGGGTCAAGATCCTACCATTATTTTCTTAAAAACACACTAACTACCTTGGATCCCATGTTCTTAAATCATTAAATCAATTAATAAAATATTCAACTAATCAATTGAAATAATTTAAAATATAATTTCATATTTTTTAGTTTTTGAAATACATTTTTCGTTTCAAAATCAACATGTTGGTTTCTCATAATTTCCTTCTATTTAAGTAAATCTTTCAATTAAGGATTTTTCATCAAAATTAACATCAAATAATTTTCTTCAAATTGAATTCCGAAATCAATCCATAGTTTTCCTTAAATCCATCCCATAGTTTCAATTCAAATGAAATTGGAGTTTTCACAATTTGCACACCCATTTCAAATCCATGATCAAATCATCAAAATTACGTATTTTTTAATCTATAAAAAATCATTTAAATTTAATAAATACATTCAAGGTTTCAATTATAGGGAAACTAATTATAGATTCACAAAACAATAATCAAATATCAAGAATAAACACCAGCAACATCAAAACCAACATAGATTGAATGTGAATGAGATAGATAAATCAAACCTAGAATAAAGATAAAAAAATGGATATTATATCCATCAAACATAAGATGATCCATGAATATATAAAAATCAATGAATAATATATCAAAATAAACTATTAGATAAGAGATATACATACTGGATAGGTACCGAATCTTACAACATCACTTTTATTCTCCAAAGGATGAGGTTTGAGGAGCCACAATAGGATCTAGGGAGCCTTCACAACCTTGAAAATATAATTATATTAAAGTATGAATATTAGGAATATTAAACATGTGATAATGAATTTTCAAAATAGTTTTAATATTTATTAATTCATGCATGCATGGTTTTCTAGAGAGGACTGCGTGGTTAGAAAACTGTGCGCCCTAACTATATTGTGTGCATGGTTTCTCCTTGGTGGGAACACCGTTTAGTTAAAGGTGAACTAACCATGATAATTACAACTTTATGAGGCTACATGGTTTGGATGGTCTTGCATTTTAGTTCGGAGAAACTCTTTTCCCACTCTTTAACACCATTAAAGTATGCATAGTTTGATGATCCAAACAACATTATTTTCCCTAATCATACGCCAACCATGCACAGCCCCTTGGGCTACCAATATTCTTCAAATTGCACCCAAAAAAACCCAAGATATACCTCAACCAAATAATTATAAAAAATGAGATATTAAGTACCTAAAAATATGTAACAAGATGTTATATTATGTGTTCTCAATTCATACGGTTTTGTTCATCATAGATCTTCCAAGTTGGTTCTATTGAAATTTATTTATTTTTGTTTTAGTTTGTGAAATGTTAATTATTTTAAATAATAGTTTACATATAAACTATTAATTCATTTCACATGTAATGTAAATACATTTTCTATGTAAACTATAAAACTATTTACTTTTAAATTTATTTTAAAAACTATTTACATGTAAATTTATTTTTAAAATTGTTTATATGTAAACTGATTGCATCAGTCACCTATGGTTTTATATTGTATGGATTTAATTGGGGTTTTCAATTTTCTCTATTTATAAACACAAAAAAAGACATTTCATTATTTTTATTTGTGGAATAATAGTATGAATTATTTTGTACCCTTAAATTTCCATAATGATGAAATATTACATTAATTTAACAATGTTTTTCATAGAGATTAAATTATCATGTACATTTCATTATTAAATTTTAATTTTAATTTTTAATTAATTATATTTTTATTGGAGATTAAATTATCATGTTAATTTTTTATTATAAAGTAATTATAATTTTATATTTTAACTGGTGTTCATTTTTTTGATTTGATCTTGTCAATTTTTTAAAATTTCATATTGTTTTATTATTGATGAATTATAATTTCATATTTACACTATTTTTCTCAATTTTATTTTTTATTTGACTATATTTTTATTATTTTTATTATATTCAAAATGTTAAAATCATAAAAATATTATTTCATGATTTTTATAATTTATTTCCAATTATAATTTATATTAAGTCCCTTGATTTTAGTTATTTTTATATTGAATACTTGAATAATAAGTGCATAATAAAAAATTAGAGGAATTATGATATTTTAGATAAAACAATTATCTAAAAGTGATAGGGTTGGACTAAATAAAGTTAAACTTGTTTACCATTATGAAACATCATCTTTGGATGATGTTGAGGGGACGAGAATCTACCCTTACACAGTGTTAACAAAAATTTCTTTATCCTAAAGGGAGAGAGGGGACTACCTAAAGGAAAGGATATAATGGTTTTCACCTTTCTGAGTTACCCTAACACATTGGATCAACATTTAAATGAATAAGAAAAAATCCAACTTAAATTTATATAGCATTTAGGATTCAAATTACCATTATGTGACATAAGGAAATTTTGTGTTACCTTCACACAAGAATGGGGTCCTATGTAAGGGTAAGAAAAGTTTTTTTGAAAATTAAATTATAAATTGAATAAACCCATAAATAAAGAATAATATAATTTACTTCAATTTAAAAAATCCCAAATTAATTTAAAAATTAATTAAATCATGTTAATCTTTATAATAAATTTCATAATTTTTTTGTTCTAAATCAATATTTTCTTCATAAATTATAATAAAAAACTTTAAATAGGCCTTTTAAAATATAAAAAAACTTATGAGAAAATTACCTAACCCAAAAATAAACAAAATGAAATAAATTAATGATGAACAATAAGCTATCCAGAAATGAATCAAATGACCTAAATTGAAATAAATAGAATGACATAACCAAATGAACAAATAACCAAATAACTCATAAAAAAATGGAACCAAATGATCAAATTATCAATAACTCAAATCAACTAAAACTCACATTGACAAATTAAAACAATATGAAACAAAACCATCCAAAAACAAATAAAACTAAAGTATACATTAATCATAAATGAACCCTTCTAAAGTAATCTAGATTGAATAAAACTAACCTGAAATTAATTTAACTAAATTGAACATACAAAAGGAAAACCATATCATACCCAAATTTAGAATGAGAATTAGTTTATGTTGATTTGGTTATGTCTTTTTTACTAAATTTTAAATTAAATGTATATTTATTTTTAAATGTAACAAATGAAAAATATTAAAGAGATACATAGGTAGATAAAGTATGATAATGATCATTATATGACAGAGGTGAGTATTTCTCCACGGGTTCCTTCTATAAGTATACTAAATTTAAATATCAATTCAAAATATATAATGTCACATCATTAATAGTTTTTAAATTTTATTTAGGTTATAATATAAAAGATAAAATATTTATCCCTCTAGACTAGTAACAATAGTAATGGTCTTTTAGTTTGATAGAGGAAAGTATTAGAGATACATGAAAAACATTTTAAACCTGAGCACACATATAACATTCAATTGAAATATCATCGACAAAATATTCTTATTATGTTCTTACCTTAATGGAATCAGGGATATTCAAAATACCTATATTATAGGAACCAATTATGCCTAATAATAATTCTCATATTTCATTTATTTATCCGATGATGGCTCTTAATCCACATCCTTATTATCATTTTACATAGTATTCTATGTCACTACATCTATTTTCTACTTCTCCATTCTATCTAGGATTTTATGTATGTGATCCTTTGACTTTTTATACAGTTTCTTTAGATCATCCTAAGAATATATTCCACTTAAAACAACATAGGTTACCAATTTTTCACAGCTAAGAAATCCATCAGAGCTCACTGATCTGGCTAGATCAGGTATAATTATTAAAACCTAGTAAATTTGGTAACTATAATTTATTTTCATTTTAGCATGTATTAATTTAATACATTTATTTTATTATTTCTCAATTTAACCTAAATCTATTAAGTTGCATCAAAATACTCACATGTGTGAAGTGTATAACTACCAGACATAGGTGATGGTCAAGTATAAATAATAATAATCAAATAATTGGTAAAACATAGAGAGAATTTAACAGTTCAAGGGAAGTTCTTTCCATAAACTTTGACATCATTACCATGAAACTAGTTACATAGAGACAATATGAAAAATGAAATAAAGGATACTACATAGGCTTAGATATGGGTAAGAAAAATTACTAAAATAACATTTTTCTTGTTTTTTTATTTATATGTATAAATATTTTGGCAGTATATTCACTATAATTTTCTCAATGGTGAAGCTACGAGGGCTTCATGACTAATAAAATTAGGGGAGATAATGAGAGAATATAATCATGAGCTATATCATGGCTGAGTTAGTAGATGTAGAATTAATTTAGTGCGTATACCATCCATGAATGATTGTACTATAACATAGTACTAGGAATTGATTCCTTACTCAAAGAGTGGTGAGTTTTCTGTACTATCTAAATTTTGATGTTTTTTATTGAAACTGATTATGATTCATATTAGTATATTTTTTATGATTGAATTTTATTTTTTACTAATAATCACAATGAAATAAAAAATTATGATATGAAGTATGTACACACACTGGAGTAAACTACTATGTTGGAGTTTGGGAGAAAAAAATGTTTTTTATATAAAACCAATATTAATTAAGTGATAGAACAATTAAAAAAAATATCAAAAATATAAATCTAAACGAATCAGAATGAATCAAACAAAACTAAAATGAGTAAAATTAAACAAATAAGAAACAATCTAAATAAAATTTGAACAAACTTTCTTTATCATGGAATAACTATCCCATACCAAATTAATCTTATATGACTCATCCCAAATCAAACTAAATAGAAACTATTTGATCCAAGTATTCAAATAATAACCAAATCATACATTAAATGTCTCAATAAAAACTAAAATCAATTGAACTAAATTGGATTTAACTAGCTTGATTCGAAGGAATTTGTACTAATCTATTCCATAAATAATGGAATAAAATAGAATTAAACTGAAATGAATTAAATGAATATAAATTGGTTTTCACTTACTCAAATTAAACAAAACAAAATAAAGTAAAAATAGAACATAAAATACTTAAAGTTTATGAATAAACTATAAAAATATTACAGTTTTAAATTGATTTTAGTTTGCAAACTTCTTGTAATCTCTTTACAAATATATTAATAATATTTTTCAAAATTTCTTGTAAATATTTTTTAATGTTCATGTAATTTTTTTAAACTAATTATTTTACAAACACTTTAAAAACTATATACAAGAAGTTAAAAATATCTTAAAATAACTTTTTAATATAGTATTTAACCTTCTTTTAAATAGTATTTATGCCATTTTGAAATATTTTTTAAACTATTTGTGACCACGTATTAAACTATTCAAAAAAGTCATGTCAATAATTTTAAAATATGTTTATAGTTATAACAAGAATATAGTTTTTTTGCAACTCACTATTAAAAAATATCAATATATATATATATACAATGATTTATAATAGTTAAAACTCAAAATTAATGATATTTTAATGTTTTACCACCCAAAACATCAATATAGATAAGAATCCAAATAAAACCCAATAACCTCAACACCTAAAACCATAATTCTCATCAGGAGACTACCGAGTAATAATCCAATCATCTATTAAATAAAAAATATAAATGGTTAACTCCTTAGTGACAAAATTCATTCTAGATGACCATAAAACTAGTAATTCATGAAATAAACTAATTTCCATTTCTATTTATACCCCAAGCATCTAAAAAAATGGATAAAATCCAAAATAACCACCCAAACCAAAATAGTAATATCTAATTCTATACAAGTTATCAATTTATAATAGTTTCATCCTAAATAAACATTTCCCAAGTATATCTCACACATAATACCCAAAACCCACACTACCCTTACACATAATATAAAATTCTAAAATGTCATATTAAAACCAAAAAAACCTAACAACTCAGTTACTCATCAAATCAATAATAACATATAAAATCATAACTTAAAGAAACCATATAAATTAAGAATAAATTAAGTCAATCCCATTCAATGGAGAACCATATAAACCATGATTACTACCACATAAATATAAATACCTCATATAATCCATATTAATTGATCCAAAAATGTCATAACCAAAAATATTAAATAACTTTTACATTATAAATAATTTGAAAACCATTGATTTAAATGAGAATAATTGTTTTTAAGTCCCAAAATCAATAAAAATTAAAAAATTTATTATTTCAACATTTTAAATTGAAATTAAAAATTTTAAATATTATATAATCAAACACATTATGCATCCAAAATAGGTCCCAAAACATTAATTAGTTTTTATTACCCATAAAAATAAATTAGAATTTCCCCATTTCAGCTCATTCAAGTCATTAATTAAGGAAATTACCAATCCTTAGAATCATTCATTTAAATTTAAATCCATTTAAAATAATAATAATTATATTATGAAATCTTGTTATACTTATAAACCATACTCAGATTATGTTAAATCAACAATGAATTTTGAAACAATTTTATCCCAAAACTAGTTCATTTTCATCACCCAATACCCAAAAGATTAAAATTTTTAAATGTAGTTTCATAAAATTAAATTAAATAATAAATGGAATATTATTGAATAACAATTTATTACATTCCATGAAATTTTCAGTGTGTGGTATTGAACACAAAGGGTGTGTTCTTTTGGATAAATTTTATTTTTTTAGGTAGAAGGAAGAAATATGAGTGTTGAAAATGAACATATATAATAAAATAATGCATGTTTTATTATACTAATTTAAAATGTTAATAGATATTTTTTTACTAAATATATAATTTATATGTTCAAAATAATTCTATGGATGCCCTTGATGAGAAATATGATTACAAAATCAAGACATACAATCAATTGTCACATGTATTATGTGATCGGAATTATGGAAGAGTTCACTGTAGAACTGGTAAGAGTATCATTACCACTAGTTATTAGCCCACATTAGGTAAATTTAATCAATCTAATAGAAAAAAGATATATGAGTCCCATTTAGAGGCATTTGAGGCCCATAAAGAGGCTAAAAATAACCAAATTGAAGCATAAAGAAGTAAAAAAGCCCAATGAGTAGTTTTAGAAATTCTTGGAATATTTTTATATACTACTTCCATATGATTATTAATACATGTATTTTGATAATATACTATTTATATATTGTTCCCAATTATAATGGTGATGATTCTAATGGTGGGTAGTCGATGCATTTTCTGGTAGTGATGGTTATGAAGATGTAGGATGTAATGATGAGAGTGAGGAAAATTGTAATGATAATGATATCCTTGATGTACATGATGGTAGAGGTGGTCATGAGTAATATATTTATCCCCTAAATTTATGACTTGATATTTATGATGAAACTATGTGAATGGTATATGATGAATGAAGTTTATTTCATATAGTTTTTTAGGATTTTTTTTGTAGTGACATAATAATTAAATGTGAAATATATACCATGGCTGGAGCATCTTTTTAGATCTTGATGGGAAGATCATTGATGGATGATCCTGGATGGAAGATCCCTTTGCATTTTGAAGGTTCTCATATTGCTTGTTGGTTTTGTTCTTTGTTTGAGTATCATTGTACCCCTTTAATTCCCCGCTGGCGTAAACACATTACTCCTTGTGTTTTGTATTGATTTTTTTTAATTTAATAAATTCATTTGATGGCATGAACTGGGAAAATAGTTCATGTCATAACTTTTCTCAAAACAAAAAGTGAAATATATAATATATATTGTATAAAATGTGTACAATGATTTGGAAGTTTGAATCAAAGTGTTTAATAGTTTTTGGGGAGTGTTGGGGAGACCCACTGAATGATGGTCAAACAGATCTGTGCCATATTTTTTAAACCATTGATATGATATGGATATAAAAATTTATTCTGTAACTATTGGTATAAAGAAACCCCTCCCTACCTATTTCAATAGTTATTAGAAGTATGCTCATATAGGGATTTTTTGAAGAATACCAACCCAATGGTTATGGGAACCATTGGTATACCATGTACCAATGGTTTTGGGCCCCATAAAAATGGTTTAAAAGTATTTTAAAAGGATAATTTTCCATAATTATTATTTATACATGAATTTTCCCGCAAAATATCATTAATCACTTTAATATCTTATCATGTGAAACCTCAAGGGGGGTTATATTCCTTCAAACTTATCATCGACCCTAAACATATTAACCTGTAATGAAATTAAATTCACTTACATTATCATGAATATAGTCAATCATAATTTATAATGGTATCTAATCCCTTCCCTAATTCTAACTACTATAGACTATACCCACAGAATTAGATCAGAAGCTAAATACACACACATTAGATACTAGTTTTGATACCAACCCAAGTAAACTAATTTTGAACTTTCATAATTAATAAATAAAAATAAATTAGTGGGCCACTTAAATTTAAAATAATTTTTTAGGTTTGGAGATATAAAGAATTAGGATTTACATTTACATAGAAAATCTCAGGTATTTGTCATATAATTGGATTTTTCCCATTACACCTAGATTTTTTATTCTGCAGTAAGACTTTAATATTTACCTTTAAATTTATTAAAACTAAAACCTTCAAGATATATCATATGTATTTATATTATTTATAACTTGAAAAAATATGAACATAAAAATGTTGATCTCAAATTTTTAGTAAGCTAATGCATACATGGAAATCTATTATAAATACATAAGGCATAAACATCATGGTAGGGTTAATAATAAATAAATATTCCATATAATCAATAACATGATTATGAAATATATCCAATGACAAAAAATATAAACAATGACATAGAAAAATTGAATGATTTAATAGTGATGGAATTTATAATGTCATACATCATAAATTACAAAGCCAATTTCTCATTTTTTTTTCTAATGACTCATTCTAATAAATCATGATCTTTCATCGATGTCTACTCATTACAAATATATGGGATGTAATATACCAAGAGACACCAACTGTTTTTTGTTTTATAAAACTTACTGATTCATCAAGGGGATGTATGATTATAATCCCCATCCATCACTAAATAAGTTCAATTCATTCCTCATATATTTAATTAACAATACAATTCATTATCAATATTCCTTAAAAATAAAAAAATATTAATATTATATAATGTGAAAAAAATATCAATATTATCCTAGTTAATGTGATGAAATTTTTAATAACCACCCTTCAAATCACTCCATGTATAACAATGGGTATATTATTTAGTCATCATTGAAATGATGACCAATATATCCATGGTAAAAATGAACATGGACATGAAGTCAAAAAATAATGTTAATTAATGATAGAGAGTAATAGAGAATATAACTTAAAGGAAATGAAATATCTATGAAAAGATTATTAACAAGGAAATGATTTATAAAACATAAATTATTATGTAATGAAATTATACCATAAATTAATCATAAATTTATGTTTTTAGTGATGTTTTTTGGAAATTAGAGAGTAAGATGGAAGTGGATCATTAAATACAATATTCTTAAAAATTTTGTTACATTTCTATAAAAATTAGGTTATATATCACTACCATAACTCATTTTGTAATATTTAAACAATTAATTTAAATTAAAATAAAATAATTTAATATAATTAAAATTTTAAAATATACTACACTTAATTACGAAAATGTGGTTTTCAAGATAATAATATACATAAGTGGAATAAAATCCCTTTTCAAAAAATTTAATAAAATAATAATCATTTATTTTGAAAATATAGTAGAGTAATGGTAATATATATTTCTTTTATAACAAATAAAAATATTTATAAGAATCTAAATAATGAATAATTTTCATGATGACAGGAAAATCTGTTCATGTAGAAAATCCTTAAAATAGATTATTTTCGCACATTGGTAAAGATGTTCAAAATTGACTTATTCAAAAAACATTATGATCCCTTTTAAACATTTGAATATAAGTCAAATTTTAATATAAATTAACAATAAAAATTCATTTATGGAGAACCACCATTTCATTACATTAATTTTCATTGCATGGTACAAAACAAAGGATCTTGTCATGTTTAGTTTCTATAAAAAAGCCAGAAAACAAATTAAAACATAAAACATTCTTCTAAACCCATATGAAATTAATCTTCATGGATTCACCCTAAGTTATATTTTTTTTCATCTCGTAAATTAGAGACGTACTAAAAGTAAAGGGGTGACCATGAAGCCTAGTATATGAATAAAAAAGAGAGACATATAAGATATGATATTGAGACATAACAATAAGAATATAAAGAATAACGATAATGCAAGAGAAAGAGGCATATCATAAAAAAAGAACATGAATCATAATATAGAATTGTGGATAAAACATTTAAAAGATACATTCATAATCATATCACCAAGGTTTATCACCAAGTTTTCATGAAGGAAAATTACCATGGTTATTTACCAAGGTATCATAAAACATTTCATATCTAGAGATTAAATTCATTACCATATTTAGTGGACTGATATACAGATTCACCCTTAAGATGTATTAATTTCATGAGATCCACATAGCTCATAATAAATCATTTTATAAATAACCCATTAAGAATAAATAATGGGTTTTTATCAAAATCATCGCGAACAAAAGTTATTAAAAGTTATGATGGTTACATCATTTATAACCCACCAAAGGAAATGTGACTTTCATATATGTAAATCCCTGAATAAAAAGTAATTTTTAAATCTAGTTTAGTATCTATTGAAATAAAATATTTATGAGTATTCAAATAAAATTAAAGGAGAATATCTTATGGATAAAAATAAAATTTTGAGAAGAAAATTTAGAAGCAATATAAGTATAAAACATGGTTTTAGAGAACTGAACAATGGGATGGGACAAGGGTCTCCCATTCATAAAATAATCATCTTATAGTAATGGGATAAAAAAATAGTGGAAAAAGGAACACCATTTTAAAATTGAAAGACATAACACATAAAAAGATAACTTTAGTAGAAAAGAAAAGTGAATATTTCCCTCACCTTGAAGAGTGGTTCCTATAAATTGAGAATAGAACATTGGGAGAATCAGGTGTAACACCCGAAGGTTTTAATAATCAATTTAAATTCATGAAGCACTGATTTTATAAATAATGTATTTTTTATAAACTATTTGTTAAACATAATTTTTCCGCTTCTATGATTTTAATTTTAAAAAATAGACATCTACAATTGTGATCGATGAGTTATTTGGAGTATGATAGAACCGATTGGTATTTTGGTGAATTGTAACATATATGAATAGTAAAATTACCCTTAGTAATAGTAAATTGTATTATGGTTTTATTGTCTTAAGGGTATAATATAATGAGATCTTGATTAAATTTTCAAGGTGATATAAGATGAGTTATAGTTTTAAAATTGTTATTTTTTGAATAAAATATGATTTTATTTAAAAATTAAAATTAATCTTACTTATAAAAACATTTTTAAAAAATGGAGTTCACCTTTTAATTCTACATGTCAAAAAATGTTTACGGGGAATTGTTTGGATTTTTCTGAAATACGTTTATTTTTAATGTATAGATAAATTTGGTAATTTAAATAAATGATAATGAAGTGAATTTCTGCATCATGCTTGAGTCATGGATGATGTAAATGTCCATTTCTTAGAACTCATATTCACATAAATTTTTTTTGTGTCACATGAATCAATACTATTCATAGTCTTGTGAAAAAATAATAAAATAAAGATTAAAATGGTGGAAAACACCTCGTGTCCTATCCTCTCACATATCTCAAGCCTTTATCATTGACTAAATTCAACCAAATCCACTTATTAAGGATCTTACATAGGTCTAAGACTTGTTGGTATCAACAAAAGTACAAAACCGGAGGCCTTAAGGAGTATCTCAATGAGTAGAGATCAAGAGGTAAAGATCCTCGTTCATTCTAATGTGTATTATTTTTAAATTATTTTATCTTTTTATACTCTCTTCCCCTCTCCTTATCCAAGAAGAATGGAAGATCTAAAATATTTTATATGCTATATATTATCGTGTTTATGAAAATATCCATAAATTTACTTCTTATCCTCTACCCACTTATTCTAAAAATAAATAACACCATCCTCGATGTGCCGATTTATCAAAATCGTGGACGATGTGTTATCAATTTCTTTTACTTCCTTCAAATCTCGTTGTTAAACCATTTTATTTTTTGAAAAAGTTTTTCTATTCTAATATATGAACTCTCTTATGTTCTAGAATCACTTATACACATAATATTAAAGGTATACAATGAAACCAGTTCGTGATTATCGAAGAACTGCCAAAATAATCTAAACGAAAATTACTAATAATTTATCTAATGATTCTTCCTCATACAATATAACCAAAATTATTTATGGAATAATTTAATATTATAGAAACATATTAATAACAAATCATTCTACTTCTGGAATTTCACTTCCATTTGACAAGTAAAATTGTTATGATCCAACCATAGGAACCATGTAAATAATGCACCTGAAACAATGTAAATAACAAAATATTATTAATGAATGGGTGGAATGATGTTATAAAATGATCATATAAGGTGATATAAATAAGAATATGTTTCTTTAAAATATTAATAACTCTTTTTTAACCATTATAAATTAGGTTTAGATAATTTTTAATTAAGAATAACTTGAGGTATGGGAATTCATAACCCAATTTCCATTCTTTGGGTTAATCTTCTACTTCATCAATTATGCAGTACTAAGATTATTTTTGTGATGAATTTTTGTTTATATTATGTTTTATTATGTGTATTTACAATATATACACATATTATTTTCATTATATTATTTTTTCACCTTAATTATATGATATTTGTAACAGACTTTCCTTTTTAAAATCCTTTTTTAAAATTCTATTTTAAGAAATTAAACATAAAAGTGTTTTTGAAATTATTATTTTATTATGATTATGTTCTAGTTATTGGGAATTTTTTATGATGAAGTGTGTGACCTATATCTCCCTCTAATTAATTGGGTATATGTATGTTTGAGTTTGTCCGTATGGTGACTCCAAGTATAACTGTGATTGTTACACTATAAGGTAGCCAAGAGAGTTACATTGTATCGTAGCTGTGAGGGTTACAAATAATAAGGTGGCCATGAAGGTTAAATTGTTATGTAATTAATTCCCCAACATAACTTTATGTATTTATATATATTTTCCATGATTCTTTATAGAAAAATCATGTTTAATGAAGTAAATATATATGGGTGATAATTATGACTTTGTGAAATGGTTTCAAATGTTTATAAGTATTCATGAAATAATGGATTCTTTCTTTATTTTATTATCCCTTACTAATATTTTTTATTCTCATCCAAAGTTTTTAAATTTTTTTCACAGGTTATAGGGATGTCTAAGTTAATGAATGAAGTTATGTTAAATGTTTAGATTTTGTTTCCAAATATATCATGTTATTTTTTTGTTTTAAAAGTTTTATGTTTTAGAAAAAAGACATTATTTTAGTTGTACCAAAATTGTATGTTGTGGGTTGATATGTATAAGTTATTTCCTAAAGTTATAAAAATATAATAAAAAAATATATTTGGGAATGTAAAGAAGTAAAATATAGTAGAAATATCTTGATTATGATATGTTTAAGGCCGGGTCCTTATAGTTGGTATCAGAGCATGGTTTAGAAAAATTTAAGGGTTATGATGATGTTAATAGAATACCATAAAGTATTTTTACCTTATTTTTATGTTGAAATGGTATATAATTTAAATATTACCATGTTAATTCATGTAATATATGTCTCTTTAGAATGGTTTTCTGTAGAATAAACTGGGAAGCTAAAGTTGGAAGGAACTGAGGGGCAGATATCTTTCCGAATCTGCAACCGTGAATGTTGGGAATTGGAACCGAAAATTTTGTGATGGTATAGGATTAGATAACATAGGAAATAAATGGTGGTGGAATCCATGTAAGATAACTACTAGAGCTACCATGAAGGAACATGAGGATAGTGGATCGTTTTATGAGACAACACCCTCCTTCTTTCGGTGGAACTCTTGACCCATTAGCGGATGGAGGATCGATAAATCCCTTTAAAAGATATTTGATGTTATGGGATATTCAGATAATCAAAATATTATTCATTCCATTTATCGTTTTGAAGGTGAAAATGATTAGTGGTGGTCAATGGTTAAGAATATTAGGGATAGATAGGATATTTAATCCTTAGAGTGGGATGAATATAAAAGTATTTTTCCTTGAAAGATATTTTCCTAAGGTGGTTCAACTTAGGATTGAGAAGAAATTAATTAATAGAGGAAAATGGAGGACTATTTAGTGGTCATGTATGAAGAAAACCTCACCTGAATGGAAATGTAACCTCCAAATCATATTTGGGATCATGATAGAAAAGTTAATCACTTTTATATAGGATTGTTACCAAGATACCAAAGGACAATGGCCTCCCTAGAATTAAAAAGTTATGAGAAACTTTCCTGATGTGCTAAGAGGGTAGAAATGGTGTTTGTTGATGATCACATGTACTTTGAGAACAAATAGAAGATGAGGTATAGATGACATATAATGGGTAAAAATAAATCAAATAAATTTTATGGTAAGAATTTTCAGTTTCTAGTTGTGAAATGTGTGTTAAAAAGAACCATAGAGAATGTTTTACCCAAACCGAGAAAGTGTTTTTGATGTGGTATGCTTGGAAATATGTCCTGAGATTGTAATGAAAATGATCTTAAGATCAATTATGATAAGAAAACTATAAATTGTTTCATATGTGTTGAGATGGGTCATTATGTAAATGCCTTCCTAACGAAATATATGAGTGATGGAAAGAAGACATACTATATGTAGAAAGGTGTTTTGAGATCCTTTGTGACTACGTTAGCAGATGTCATTCCATCCAATTAAGTGGTATTAGGTACCTTTTTTATTTAATCAGTTTTTTCTAAAGTCTTGTTTGATATAGGGTATACACATTCCTTTATTTAATATAAATTTTCTCGTAAATTGGATATTCCACCCTAAGAAATGAGACTGGAAATTACAGTTAAAACAATTGGGGGAGATGTTACAGAAAAATGTCATGTTAAGAATCTAATTATTGTTATATGTGGAAATAAGTTACTAGAAAACCTTGTTGTTTTTTTCTTAGTAGAGTTTGATGTCAGTCTGGGTATGTATTGGCTTCTTTTCTATAACTCTAAGATTGATTGTAGAGATAAATATTTTTTTTTCAGAAATAATTTTAGTTTGTATATAATAAAAAACCCATATAATTGATAACATATCACTAAGTTGAGAAACTACTAAAATATGTAAATTAAAGTTATCTTTCTCATATTATTGAATATAAGGGTACTGTTCAGATTAATGATATGCCAGTGGTAGATGAATTCCTAGATGTTTTTCCTAATGAGTTACTCAGTGTTATATTGGACCAGGAAGATGAATTCACAATTGAATTAGTTCTTAATGCTAATCCAATTTCAAATACCCTTTATTAAATGGCTCAAATAGAACTTCTTGAATTGAAAAATTAGTTACAAGAGTTAATTGATTAAGGATTCATTCTTTATACCACTTCACCACTAGGAGCTCCTATTTTAGTCATTAAAAAGAAATATTGTTTCATGATAATTTTTATTGATTATAGAGATTTGAATAACATTAATATTAGAAACATGTATACATTTCCTCTCATCGACGACTTGTTTAATTATATCCAGGTAGCTCAGTATTTTTCCAAGATTTAATTGGGATATGGGTACCATCAACTAAAGGTGAAGGAGGATGAAATTCCAAAAAACATCTTTTCGAACTAGATATGGTCGTTATAAATTTGTTTTTATGTCATTTGGGTTAAATATATATCCTTCTATATTCATGAATCTTATAAATAGAATATTTCATGAGTTCTTGGATAAGTTTGTGGTTGTTTTTTTCATGAAATTACAGTATATTCTATAAGTAAATAGGAGCATGAAAAACCTCTAAGGGTTGTTTTGAAGACAATAGATAAAATTAACTGTATGGAAAATTCATCATGTGTGAATTTTGGTTGAAACAAATTCCTTTACTTGGTTAATTTTTTTCTAAATATGGAATAACTATTGGTCCATATAAAATGAAAGTTTTTGAATAATAGACAAGACCCACAAATATAATATATATTTTTATTTTTCATGTTTTGACAGGCTATTACTGAATGTTTATCGAAATTTTTTCACGGTTATATAGAATACTAACTACGTTAAATCGAAAAAGAGTTAAATTCATTTGGATAGAATAATTTTATGTTTGTTTTTAGGAATGGATGAAGAGATTGGTGAATGCTCTAGTTCTGACCCTACCTTCCAGAAATGTATAGTTTGTTATCTATAGTGATGCTTCCTTAAAGTGACATGGTTGTGTTATGATGAATAATTATCAGGTAATTGCTTATGCTTTTAGAAATACAAAACCTCATGAGTTAAATTATCCCACACATGTTTTAAAATTACTAGCTATGGGTTTTGATTTAAAAATTTGGAGGCATCATTTATACAGATCCAAATGTGAAATATTTACTGAACACAAAAGTATAAATTAGATATTCACTCAAAATGAATTAAACATAAGGCATAGAATATATATTGAATTGATAAAATATAATTATTTCACAATCAATTACCATCCTTGAAAATAAATAATGCGGTGGATTCCATGAGTCGGGAACTTCATGCATCATTAACAATGTTATGGTTAGAACAAGACCCTTTGATTAATGATTTGATGAATTTTGGCTTGAAGTTTTTGGTGCATAAAATTACACTATTTTGTTTTAGGTTTTAGGGTATTTATCTTTATTTAACAGAATTAAACAAGAGTATAAGGTAGATTGGGGGTTATATAAAAATTTAGAATTTGTTAAAATGGGTATGTCATCATAATTTAAAATTGATAAATATTGTGTTATAAGATTTGGAAAGAGATTGTGGGTACCTTGTGATTATTATTTGAAGAAAGAATTATTGTGTGATGTTCATAGTTCTCCATTTTTAGTTCATCCTGGATGAAAAAATATGTACACATAAGTTTGAGGGTATTACTGGTGGGATGGAACGAAAAGAGATATTACAGATTTAACCATGAAATATTTTAAATGTCAACAGGTTAAAGAAAATATAAACTTACCGAAGGGGATGCTTCATCCATTACCAGTGTCATAGTGGTAATGGGAAAATATATCCATGGACTTCATTGAGGAACTACTAAAGACTTTTTGAGGTAACAATGAAATCTGGGTTATTTTTGATTGACTGGATAAATTTTCTCATTTACTTCCTATTCATGATACTATCTCTTTAGATCATCTTTCTCGACAATACCTCAAAGAGAGTATTACATTAAATATAGTTCCTCATTCCATTTTATCTGAACGTGATCCTAGTTTCACTTATAACTATTGTAAAGGACTTCATAATTCATTGGAAACAAAATTAAATTTTAGTAAAAATTATCATCCTCAGTCATATGGGCTATCAGAACAGATGATTATAACTTTGAAGGATATGATTCAACCTTTTTCAATGCATTACCAGGGAAGTTGGGATCAACATATTTCTTTAGTTGAGTTTTCTTATAATAACATTTTTCATTTTAGTATATAGATGGAACCTTTTGGGGCATTATATGGGAAGTATTGTTGAGCTCTAGATTTTTGGGAGGAAGTCGGGGAAAGGAAGTTTATGGGACAAGAATTAGTATATGAAGTGGCTGCGAAAGTGATGATGATCCAGAAACAAAAGAGGACATCTCATATCAGGCAGAAAAGTTATGTAGATAATTGGGGGAAATACTTTTTTTCATGGTAGTTGATTATGTTTATCTTGCAATATCACCATGAAAAGGGGTTATACATTTTGGTAAGAATGGGAAGTTGAGTCCACTGATCATTATACCTTATCAAATCATAGAGAAAGTTTGACGATTTTCCTACTAAGTATTTTTTCCTCCTAGATTATCTCAGTGATATAATTTTTTTCATGTTTTGATGTTGAGAAAGTATTTTCCAGATTCATATCATGTTTTGAGCCCCAAAGTAGTATGGCTAGAATAGATTTCTTCATATAAAGAGAAACTTATTCAGATTCTTGATCGAAGAGAACAATTATTATGGAATAAGGTAATCTACAAGGTAAATGTTTTGTAGAGAAACCATATGGTTGAATAAGAAACATGGGAATATTAAAATTCTATGATGGAAAATTACCAACATTTTTTTAACAAATTAAATTGTGAGGAAACAATCTATAGAAGGTGGGGACAATGAAACACCCCATGGTTTTAGAAATAAATTAAAATACATAAAACACTAATTCAATACATAATTATTTTTTTATAAAGTAGAAGTTATACAAAATTTTGTCTCTTCTATGATTTAAATTTGGAAAAATGAACATCTACGGTAGTGATCAGTATGTTATTTAGATTCTGATAAAACTAACTTTTTTTTGTAAATAATAACATACCCTTATGAATAATAATATGAATAGTAATACAAATCTTATGAATATTAAATCATATTATTATTTTATGGTCTTAAGGTTATAATATAATTAGATCTTGATTAATTTTTCAAGGTGATATAAGATGAGTTGTAGTTTTAAAATTATTATTTTTTGAATAAGATATGATTTTATTTAATAATTAAATTAATATTATATAGAAATTTAATTTCAGAAAATGGAGTTAAGTTTTGAATTCTACAAGTCAAAAAATGGTTTGGGTAAATTTTTGGTATTTTTTTGAAATAAATGAATTTTTTGTGAATAGTTATATTCGAAAATTTACAAAAAATGCTAAATAAATGAATCTGTACATCATTCTTGAGTCATGGATGATGTAAATGGACGTTATTTTGAACTCAAATGAAATTATTACTATTTTGGGTCACATTAATAAAAACTATTCATAGTATTGATAAAAAATATTAAACTACTGATTAAAATAATGGAAAACACCTCCTCTCTTCCACTATAAATACCACCCTCAC
This sequence comes from Viscum album, assembly GCA_963277665.1. NCBI lineage: Eukaryota > Viridiplantae > Streptophyta > Magnoliopsida > Santalales > Viscaceae > Viscum > Viscum album. The sequence continues at coordinate 761,945,802 of OY728147.1, forward strand.
CCCCCTCACCGCCCTCTTCCTCTCACACTTCTAAAGATTTTAGAATAGACTAATTTCTTCCAAGTACCCTTAATAAGGCTCTTACCCACATCCAATACCTACTGGTATCACCGAAAGTCCCAAAACAAAGGCCTTAAGAAGGATCTCAAGGAGAAGAGATCAAGAGGTAAATATTCTCTTTCATTTTCTTGTGGTTTCTTCTCAATAAGTTTCATTTCTTATACTGTATTCCAATCCCATTATCCAGGAATAATGAAAGCTCAATAATCATTTATATTATGTATTTTATCATGATTACAGAAAAATTTATCAATTTACTTCTTCTCCTCCCCCCTCTTATTCTAAAAACAAAAAACACTATCCGCGATGTGCCGATTTACCAAAATCATGGATGACGTGTTTTCAATTTCTATTACTACCATCATAGATGGATGTAAAACCATTTTAATGGTTGAAGAAATTTTTAAATTATATTATATTACCTATATTATGCTTTGGAATTGTTTATACACATAATATTAAATGTATATAATGAAACAAGTTCGTGATTATCGAAGAACTGCCGATATGATCTATACAAAAATTACTAATGATTTATCTAATGATTCATCCTCATAAAATATAACAAAATTTACTTATTACATAATTTAATGTTATGGAAAAATATTAATAATAACTCATTCCACTTCTGGTTTTTCGATTCCATTCGACAAGAAAATCAGTTAAGAACTAACCATGGAAACCATGTAAAGAACGCAACCAAAATAATGTAAATATCAAAATATTATTGTTCAATGGGTGGAAGAATGTCATAAAATGATCATATAATGTGTTTTAAACATGAATATGTTTATGAAAAATATTAATAACTCTCTTTTAACCGTTATATATGAGTTTTAAAAAAGTTTTATGTACGAAGAACCCGGGGTAAGGGAATTTATAACCCAATTTCCATTCTTTGGGTTAATCTTCTAATTCATCAATTATATGGTACTAAGATTATTAGTGCGATGAATTTTTGTTTATATTGTGTTTTATTATGTTTATTTACAGTGAAAACACAAATTCCTATCATTCTATTAATTTTTGACATCAATTATGTGATATTTGTATAGTAATTTCCTTTTAAAATTATCTTTTAAAATTATATTTTACAAAATTCAAGAGAAATGTTTTTATGAAATTATTAATGTTTTTATCATTATGTTTTTTTGAATTTTGAATTATTAATTATGGGACCTATATCTACCTTCAATAAATTCTCTATTTTTAAGTTAGATGTTAGGTGTATGGTTACTCCAAGTGTAACTATGATGGTTACACCATAAGGTAGCTGTGAGGGTTACATTGTATGGTAGTCGTGAGGGTTAAAAATCATAAGTTAGCTGTGAGGGTTAAAATATTAAGTAATTAATTCCATAATAAACCTTTATAGATTTAGATATATGTTACTTAATGTTTTATATAAATCTTATGTTTCTAAAAATAAGTATACATGGATCAGAAGTATGTCTTTGTGAAATGGTTTCATATGTTTATAAGTATTCATAGACTAATGGTTTCTTTCTTTATTTTTATATCCCTTATCAAGATTTTCATTCTCATCCCATATTTTTAAATGTTTTACCTAGGTTATAATGATGTATAAGAGAAATAATTAAGTCAAGTTAAATGTTATGAAGTTTATCTGAAGAAATCATGTTGTTGTTTTATTTTAAAAGTTTTATGTTTTGTAAAAAATAACATTATTATTTTTTAAATACTTTATATGTTGTGGTATGATATGTATGAGTTATTTAATAACTTTATAAAACTATAAACTGAAAATATATTTTTGAATATAAATAACTATAATCAAGTTTAAATAGCTAGATTATGATATGTTTAAGGACGTGTCCTTATATCAGGACACCTTAGGGGGACTTCGGGGTAAGAAAAGTCACATGAACAACGTAGAGAATGGATTTATAGTGAATGTAAATGGATAAATTGGTGTGTATTTATAGGATAAGTGGAGGATTTTTTTAATATTTTTTCAAATATAGGTTTTGGAAAACTTGGTTGTGGAAAATAAAACCCATTGGCTTACCCATAGGTTTTGATCATAGATTTTAATATTTGGGTCACATTTTATGTTATTGTAATCCAAAATAACCTAAATTAATTTTTAAATAATTATTTTGGCATGGAAAAGTAAATCTTCCACAAAGTAATGTTTTTAAAAATAAAATTTTCCTTTTGAGACATAGAAAAGTAACTTATAACATTAGAAATTGAATAAAATCTGTTAATATATTTAATATTAATAAAATAATATTATTTCAGTCGTGAATTATCTTTAAATAATTATTAAATAATTATGATATAAATATGATTTAAAAAATATAGTAAAACCCTTATATAATATTTTTAACTATTCATTGAAAAATAAAATATTTTGGAAAATTCTCATAAATTCACCCTAAAATAATTTCGACACACTGATTTGAAAAATGAAGTCATTGTATTAGAAAAAATATCTATATATTAGGAAAATAACTTTTAATTATAAAAATATTTATTTATTTACACATTTCATTTTTTAAGTCATAGTAAAATTTTTGAAACTTATAAAAAAATTTCTTAGACCATAATAAAATTACTTTATAATATATTATTTAAATATAAGTGCATTAAAATTATGTGTTATTAAAAAAATAATATTCATAATACCTTGGTTTATTATAATTTTTTTATACTTTGTAGTTAAATAAAATTATTATTTATTTTAATCCAAAAATCAAATTATCAAATTCATCTCAATTAAACATGTATTCTATTAAGAAAAAATATTCTTAAATGGAATTGATGGAATATGTTTTTTTATACATAGGAATTTGAACATTGCACAACTATGGTATTGACACATAACCACTTATTACACCCACATACCCCCTAAGGGTATGGTATAGGATTGTGGTTGTTTCGTGGGGTGCCATAGCTAACACCGATTGAGTGATAATATCCATTAACTTGAACTTCTCCTGTATGTAAATTCATTACTTCTTCACTTGTTGAATATGAAATTGGGATTGGTAAATGTTGAACCCAATTGATGATACCTCCCACCCAACATCTGACTAATGGCCTTAAAAAAACATGACTCTATTGGTTTATACCATCAATTATCCTTTCGTTCTTAATTTTTCTATTTTCATTTCTACTTATAAATTCTAATTATAAGGTTAAAATAATTTTCATGAGTATCATTTACAATGGTAATTTTAACCAACAATCATATTTTACCAATGGTCATATAACAGTCATATCCCGATGGACACATTTCCTTTATACACTATAAATACTACTTCATTATTAAAGAGACATGTTATTTTGTGTGAACTAAAATTACACATATATTCAAGAAACAAATATTATTTACAATTTCAGTGTCATTACATTCTCCCCCCTTCTAGAAAATTCATCCCCAAAATATAAACTCATTATCTTGGTTGAGAAATGGTGAGGTTACTTTATTTAGATTGTCTCATCTAGCTCCCATGCCACTTATTCCTAGTTATGGTTCCTCTATAGTAATTTGATAAGGTGGGTAGTATTGTTTTGTCAAACCTTGTCTATATGGTTCAATCACTCGACTAGCTACTCCTTATAAGAGAGTTCATATCCCAGATATACCACCTCTAGATTCTATAAATGTGAGGGATCATGTATATATTTTCTAAAGAGAGATATGTTGAATACATAATAAACATGTGAATGATTACATAGAAGTGATAGATGATTGGTAACTACTTCTATGTGATAAATGATTTCATAGTGGAAAATTTACCTAGGGATAAGATTTGCTTTCTTTCCAAACCATAGGAATCTATTCCTTGGTTATATCCAATGGAAAAAATTTATCCCCTGCATCATACTCTAAGTCCCTCCAATGATTGTCAGCATATATCTTCTATAGAATCTGAGCAGAATTTATATGTTTTTGTATGTAATGAACCTTTTATATCACCTCTTGTATAAGATCAGGCCTAAGAATGTTTCTCCCACCAACTTCATACCAACAAGTAGGAGTTCTACATCGCTTTCTATATATTGATTCATATTGTTCCATCTAAATACTCGAGTGGAAGTTGTTGTTGTATGAGAACTCAAATAATAGTATGTTTTGATCCCACACTCCTTGAAATTAAATTTAAAATGTTATAATCATTTCCTCTACTATTTGAATAGTTCTTTTCGATTGGCTATCAATTTAGGGGTGATAGGCTGTACAGAAATTCAATTGAATATTCATATCATGTTGAAGACTTCTATAAAATTTGGATATAAACCTTATATCATGATCCAAAATGATAGAAAGTGGAACCTCATGAGACTTTACCACTTTACATATTTTATGGAATGTTGTTCAAGATAAAATCATCACAAATAATGATAAAATATTCAATTTTGGTTATATGATCCACTATAACCCATATCATGTTATTTACATTGTATGTTCTTGGGAGACCAGTGAAAAAGTCCTTAGTGATATTGTAAAACTTCCATGATGTAATGATTGTGGTTGTAATAACCCATTAGTATGTTGTCACTCTGCCTTCACTAGGTGACATACCAAGAACCTTGAAGTGTAGTTTACAGTCTCCATTTTCATATTTTCACACCACTAATGATCACAAAGGTCCCTAAACATTTTAGTTCCTCCATGATTTATATATTATCTATAGAAATGATATCCATCCATTATAACTTTCTTTATCTATAAGAAATATGTAACACACATCCTTGTATGAAATTTTAGTACACCTTTACATATATTATTGAACTCGGGAAACATATCATTCATTGCATCCTCTATCTTATTTTGTATAAAAGGATCTTATTTTTTTATCTTTATTGATATTATCTAGTAATGATGGTTGAGAAGTAATTTGGGATATGGTTGATCATATCTAATAATTTTGGTTGCGAAATAATTTGGGATAGGGTTGATGGTTTCCTTAATCAAAGGCTCTCCTTGAATCCTCATCATTTCCAGAACAAGAGAGTCCTTCCAACATAATACATCAACAACTTTGTTTGCTCTTACAAGGTGATAATGAATTGAACTATCATAGCATTTTATAAGTTCCAACCATATACTTTGTCTCACATTCAATTCATTTTTCATGAAAATATAATTCAATATTTTTTAGTATGTGTATATATATCACATTTCTCACCATAGAGCTAGTGTATCTATATTTTTTGAGAAAAAATAACAGCAACTAGCTCCAGGTATTTCATATAATAATTTTTATCATGAAGATTTAATGGTTGAGATACATAAGAAATAACTTTGTCATTTTTCATGCGGAATCACCCTATCCCTTTCATAGATGCATCACTATAAATAATAAATCCTTCACCAATATAGGCCAGAGTTTAAATAGTTTTAGTAACCAATATCATCTTCAGTTCCTAGAAACATTTTCAGACTCCTTTTTCTAGATGAACATATCGACTTTTCAAGTTAACAAGGTTAGTGGATTAGAAATCCACGAAATGTTTTTCAAAAATTTACTATAATATATTTCTAAATCAAGGAAACTACAATCTCTATTACTATTATAGGATGAGGTCACTCTTCCACAACCTTTTTCTTCATAGGGTCTACTATGATTCCTTAATTCATTAAAATGTGTAAAAATAATTCAACCTATTGTAAATAAAATTCATGTTTTATGAATTTTACAAATAGATTCACCTTCCTCATTGTTCCCAAGATAACCCTTATATGGTCCTTCTACTCATCATGATTTTTTGTAATATATCAAAATATAATCAATAAAAACTATCATGAACTTATCAAGGTAGTTCATAAAGACTCTATTAGTCAAATTTGTAAATATATCTAGAGTATTAGTCATGATTAATGGAATAAAAACAAAATCATAATGTCTATATTGTTTTCATAATTCATTCTTTGGAATATCTTCTTTCTTCAACCTCAATTGATAAGACCCAAATTGGACGTCAATCATCAGATATAATTGATCACCACAAAGCTAGTCAAATAAATAATCAATCCTTGGGATAGGTTACCGGTTATTCACTATGATCCCATTAAGTTCTCTGTAATCAATTTGTAGCCACATTAAACCATACTTCATCCTCAAAAAGAGAATAAGTTCTCCCCAAGGAGACATTCTTTTTCGGATATGTCACTTATTCATAAGATCTTCAATTCATTTATTTAATTACAATAACTCCATATTTACTATTCTATATAGGGAATTTGATATCATCTTGGATCTATATACAAGTTCAATGTAGAACTATAACTCTCTTTATATGGGAGGTCTAGGTAATTATTCATGAAATACATAAATGTATTCCTAAATTATGGGGGGATTCTCTATATTTATACCTTAATTTGCTTCCCCCTCTTCACGAATCATATCTATAAAGAAGACTGTGAGATATTCTTCAAGACCAAGCTCTGGTCAGGATATCTCTCCATTGAAAATGACTATTGGTTGTCCATTCAATACTATTTAAATTTCCTTACTTCTATAGTTTATCTTAGAATTATACTTGGAGATCCAATATATCCATAGTATATTTTTGAATTCCTCTATGAGAATGACTAAAATATTTTCACTGACATTTTACTCTCCAAAGTTAATACCATATTCTTTATACAATTTTTATTCTAGTATAATACATCCATCAGTCTTGATGGATAAATATACTTCTGGGAGTTCAGGGATTGATAATATGTTATTTGTAAACATAGATAAAATAAAGGAGTGCATAGAACTAGAATATAAAAAATTACATGTTATCATTGAGAACGAAACGATTAAACCTTCCAGCACATCATTTGTAGCATCCACTTTAGAAGTAGTGATAGAAAATTCATGACCATTTCAACATGGCCTATGATGAAGTTGATGATGGTTCCCCACTATTATATTCTGGTTTGGACATTAACTATAAATGTTCCCAAGCTATCCACACCTGAAGTATTGAAATTTTGGTGGGCTCTTCACCATATTACCTTTGTCATTTGTGTTGATAAGTTGAGGATTCAACTCACCATGATGGTTTCAAGCTATATGTTAATCAATTTAGAAATTATAGAACTTTCCACTCCTATGTGAATAGTCCACTGAATGATTAATCCCAGATTTGTTTCATGTGTGAAATTGAATTTTATTTCCACCTCTTACAGAATCAAGGTTTTTCTATGAGGTTTTATTACGGCCCATGATTAACCATAAATGAATAATAAATCATTTTAGATAAATATTCAGTACATTACAAAAATACATGCCTGAGGACCATAATATTTTGGGTCTTTGAAAACATGTAAACAAAATATTTTATCCTCATGAAAGTTCTTAAACATGTCCTATAAATATATCCAACTTTATTATTTTTACCTATAACATTTCTTTATAAACTTTGGAATGGAAAAATAAGAATGGTGTGAACAAAGATGCTCGGTAAGGGTAAATAAACAAATTCATAAGAACAATATGAAATTTTTTTATGGAATATGAGCATAACATTTGAATATCATACGATTCATATCAGATATCAAAATAAATATTGGTAGTTTATAAGACATGAATCATAAATAAATAATGAGAATATGTCTTGAAAGTATAAAATATGAATGAAAAATAGAATTTTGACAGACACATAATAATATAGTATTATTTCCATAGTATCCAAGGCATTATTGTAGATACAATATTTGTTGAAAGAGTCCTATACTAAACCAGATTCAAACCACAATCATGCCTTATATTATGAACTAGGCTCACTCCTCATTCCAACTGTGTAATACTGAACTGAGTTCATTTCATGTTTGAGCCCTGTAATACTAAACCATGTTCATTTCTAATTCCATCCATGCCTATATGATGAGATATAAATATTTACCAAATGCATTGAAGGTAGATATAGGTCCCAAAAATATAATAATAAAATTATATATACATGTGCCAAAAAATCATAAACAGTCAGATCATAACCCATTAAATGAAATGGGTATAATAAAAATGTAAACATGTCATAAATTGTCCAAAATGATATAGTTTACATAATCATTTCTTCAAAATAATAACCCAAAATGAGTAATGAATTTCATAAACATATGACCCTTAAAAGAGAAACAGATTTCATAAACATATAAGCCCTAAAAGGGAAACAGATTTCATAAAAATATATCTGATAAAAGAGAAATAGGTTTCATAAAGACCATGAAATTAATTATAAACCATTTAGAGAAATAATATTAATGGAACCTGGAGACCATTTCCTTGATAGGCATGAGTAACATCAATGGATGTAATCTCATATGGAAAAAAATTCTGAAATAACCTTTAAAAAATTTCATAAAGAAAATAACCTTTCTGGTTTGAAAATATCTTCTTTAATTCATAAAACCATTTGAAAATACTTTTCTTAAAAAATACATTGAAAACATATAAATAAGTCACAAAATACTTTTTAAATCCTTTTTCCTTGAAAATATATAAAATAATCATCAAATAATTTTAAAAACATTTTTCATTGAAAGAACATTGAAAACGATAAATAAATGCTTGAAAACATTTTGTAAACTATTTCACTGAAAATAGTTTGAAAACTTATAAAGAAATCTTGAAAATATATGGAAAATGATTTCAATAAAAATAAGTTTAAAAAAATGTTATAAAAAATAAACAATTAAACATAAAAAAACTTTCAAATAATTGGTGGTGGGTAAATATGCACATGTCATACTAGGTAAAAAGAAAAATCCTTTTGCAGGGAAAAATGATAGAGAAATTCCTCATTCAGAAATTTATAGAAATATTCCTTTGAAAACATTGGTAAAAGTTAAAAAGGTTAAAAATTATTTTAATGATCATAAGATATTATCATAATATTCTTGGAAACCCTTTTCTGAAAATAGGGTTATTAAATAACAAATATTTTCGACAGAATAGAGGGTATAGTTAGGATTTATTAAAAACACTTTCTTAACTATATTATGTACCAAAGAGTAGAAAAATGATACCAATAAATTAATATATTATTAATATATGATGATAAGAATATTCATGACTATTATTGAGATATGTATGAAAATATTTCATCAAATAAATCAAAAACATAAACAATCTTGAAAAGCGACGAGATTGTTTCAATAAACTCTTATAACACGTAATCTTGGGATCATATTTTCTACATAATAAAATTAAATTAAATTAATCAAAAAATATAATCAAAGGTTTTAGATTCATGATATAACATGTAAAATTAAGGTATATACAATGTGAACAATAATTTAGGTGTATAACAAAACACGAGTCTCAAAGAAGAGAAATTGAGACAAATCTATTTTACCAGTTTGGGTAATTTTGAAACATAAATATGATTTAAAAAATATAATATAATGGATAATTAAATACCCATAAATTTAATTATAATAATCATTGAATACATCCATGGTTATTATAAACACCATACAAAAATAATGGTTGGTGAATAAAGCCCGTATCTCACAGAAACAAAAGGTGAGACAATACTCCATTACATTGTGTCTTGAATCTTTTTGTACTAATTAAAAAAAAATATATTATAAATATAAATTTATTATAATTATTTTACAGAACTATATTATTATATATAATACCATATATAGTTTTATCCTGACCTTATATTACCCTGTTGCTAACAATCAAATGTTGTGGTTTTAGTTCAGGTAATATTCACTTTGTTATTCCCATGTGTGTTAATTTGTTATATCATTGGTCCTTATACCTCTATCATGATTAAAAAAATATAAACTATCATATAAATATCATGTATATTCATTATATTTTTGTTATGATAATCTATAAAACATGTAACTATTAAATAAAATACAATATTCGTGGATATGGTAAGCCATATGTGCCCATGAAAATGGTTTCTGTTTTTATTGTCTTATTGAATGAAATAAAGTAAAAAACAAAAATGTATATATATATATATAATAATTAAATTGTAATTATTATATCATATATATCATATATTTTCAATAAAATCCTTAATACATTCCATGTATTGTGTGAATGAATCCCATCGCTTTGTGGGGGCGATAATCTACACTTTCTCAAACAAAATTATCGTATTTACACCAAATGGAAAGTAAAAAAGGTATGTGTTGTAAAATGAATACATTGGATTAATAAAATAATTAATATAATATATTAAATACATAAATATAGTGTTCATAATGATTTATGACATGGGAGGTGGTAATGGAAAAATTAACAATCATCATTTAGTGAGATGGTAGCACAGTGTACACATAAACAGTATGTTCGTTACCCATTAGATGAAGGTGCGTGAAAGTGTAGGTCAAAACCTTAGAATAAAAACATACTAGTATATTTATGATACTATTTTTTATATAATCATATAATAAAGATAGTGGAGGGGGTGGACATGGAAAACAAAAAAAATGAGCTTGAGAGAAGGTGTTACCTCTAAATTGGGTAACCCCTTTTGGTTTGTACCAAAAGGATTCATTGGAAGACTTTTTTACAAAATGAATGATTCAAAAAATAAGGTAATAATTTTTGGATGTTTATTGGTAATATTTTTTCAGAACCTATGTGGTTTTAGAGGTGTGAAGAATAGGGATAGGTGGTGACCTTTTATAGAGAAGGAGGAGTAACACTATTATAAATATTTTAAGAGAGAATTCCACCCATGTTTTTCATGTAGAAAGTGGATCCAATACTGATCCAAATTCGTTATAATATAATATATGGTCTAAATATATCCATGAAATTACACTTCTATAAGTTTATAGGTCTTTTTGAGTATTTAATTTAAGGTGTAGTCCTTTGTTTAGCTTACTTTTACCTTAAGTGATGAATTTAATTTTAATTGCAATCACTAATATTTTTTTATAAAAAACTATGTAAACCTTATTAGAAATTATATATTATTATAATTAAAATATGGAATTCATTTTTCCATGTTCCAAATATATAAGTGGAATAAATTAATTTAAAATTAAACCAGCAATCGGGCCAACAATGCAGGTTTTTAAAATAAAAACATTGAAATGTTTGCAGTGTTTTTATATCCAATTTCATTGTGAAATTGATCTCAATGAACTAAAATGAATTAATTGAATAAAATATTATCTAATTAATCTCTTAAATAAATTTAAAATATAATTTAAACTTATATATAAATTTTATGAAAAACCAGTTTTATAATAAAATATGGTATTTTTCACCATTCATCCAAAAATGAAGTTTCTTAGAAAAATCCCAAAATTTCACCCTAATCTAATTTTGAAATTATAAATTTAAAAATTATGTATATTTTAGAAAATTATATTTATAAATGTGTCTAAAATGGCCTTTTATGTTTTTCATCTAAGGCCATGAAAAGTAGTTCGTTTGAGAAAATAGTATTTTTAACCATATAAGGACTTAACCAAAAATTATATATTTTGTTGTAAATATATATTATTTATATAAAACCATTATAAAAAATATTTTAAATGTATTAATTACTATTGGTATTAATATTTTTAATGGATATTTTATAATTATATCATTTAAATAATTATGAAAATAAAATGATGTTTCATAGAAACTTAGTAGTGTGTGTAACGAATGCCAAATCAGTGTTGTGTGCACCGCATTCCAAGTCGGTGTTGCATATATCTTGATCCGCATTAGTTTTTCACGTATTTCAATCCAAGTTGGTTTCATGTGAAATTAATTTTTGACTTATTGTTTTAATATATATATATATATATATATAACCATTTCCTGTGTCACGTGAAATGAAAAATATTAAAAGATAAATTATTTAAAAAAACACATTTCACAAAATATCATGGTGATACATTCTACCCCCATTAAAATTAATTTCTTCCTCAAAATTTGTTTGGGTTATAAAAGGTTTAATACTTGAATTTTCATTTCATAGAAACCCATATCATAAAAATGATATCCAAACATCCTTCAAAAATAGAATATTGGAATCATAAGGGTTATCCAAAGTGACATATAACTAGGTTTCCACACATGAGAACATAGGCTGGGAGTAAAGATTTGATATAGTGGAAATGCGTAGATATTTTTGGGAAGTGAACAAGGAAATCAATCATAAACATGTGAATGATTAATAAAAGTTGAGGGACTCAAAGTCATAAATCTGTGATTATTTGAAGGAAAATAGATTCAACAAAAATTAACATATTCAGAAAACACATTTTCTTATCATTATCCTACTATTTAATAACTATTTTATTGACCAAGAATATAAGGAAATATAATTAATTGATATATTTATTATAAACAAAATTTCTTTCTTTAGATGTGATTTTATCTATTTCAAATTCATACATTACTACAATAAATGGATGCCCAGAAATTAACATTTCTTCTTGAAGTGCTAAAATTCAATTTTAGCCGATATAAAGGCCCACAAAATAATGAAAAGTAAAACAATTTATCTCTAACTATTCATAAAAATAAATATGGTTAATAAATTAATCTTCAAAAAATAGAAAACAACAATATTATTTCATTATAAACAATTATTTATAATGATTTATTATATATAACCAGGACATCACGTAGACCAATGGTTGGCGTAAAACCCTTATCGTCATTAAGTCATGAGTTCAAGACTCGTGGACTTTCCAGACATGATTGGTTGTCACCTAACGTACATGATTTCATTTTCTAAATCCACATTATTATAATTCCCAAAATAAATATGATATATATCCTTAAAATAAGGTTAATCACTAAATAGATTTTTTACAAAGGTTTTAAATACAATCTATATACATAAATACTTCCTTCAAATTTTAACATAAATGTTTCATGAATGTTTAACCTTATAACCCTTTAAAAATATAGAGATCCAAATATTTAGAAATAAATTCATGAAATTAGCATATCATTGAATCCACCATATACCACAATGTACCACTTGTTTGTCATATTTCAAACATGTGAATACCTTTATTGTGTATTCAATTGAATCATGGCAATAACGTTAATTACCAAAATCCTTTTTTGAAAACATGCATGCTTAATTATTCAAAAGTATATTTTATCTATTCACTAAATCAAAAAATATTATAAAATTCATCAATAATAGCATAACCCACTTGTCAACAAGTCCTTAGTTCCAAGGTAAATAGTACCACATAATTTACTTATTCATAATATCATTATCCTAACATAAGGATAATTTTACGGGTTAACTTCCCTTACTGAAAATACCACATTGTTATTAAATCACTTCACCATTCCATCAATAAAATTCAATATAAACTTGTAAATACTAAGAGAAAAAAAATTAGAACAGTCCTTGTATATTTGATCATTCATATAAAATAATTTTTGAATAAAAACTTTGATTATTCCCCTTCATCCTTATTCCATTAACATGGATACCTCATCATATTACACAATACCTCTTTCCTTTTACATTTCATATGTAGTCTGTTCATCATCAACAATGTAACCATTACTCATGCCACCTTATTTTTCCCTTCTGGAGATTTCATCTTGGTATATTGGGTTATGTAATGACCATTTACATCACACTTAAAACACTTATCCTTCGATGATGAATTTGGGAAGTCAGTATTATCATCCATTTCATTAACCGAACTATTTTTTTATCCTTGTAGTCATTTTTTTGTTTCCTTCTTTTCCATAGTAAAAAATACTTCTTGTTCCTATATGATATTCAGTTAAGTGATTCTTTCCACATTCATGACACAATGGAAATTGAACCATTACTCATGACACTCTTGTAAATATTTGAAGAGAGAATTACACCCATGTTTGTCGAGTTAAAAGTGGATCAAACAATGAAAAAAAGTATAAAAAGGTATTATAGGGTTTAAATATGGTTATAAATGGATCTTGGACAACTTTATAGGTCATTTTGAGTCTTAAATTTAAAGTTTAGTCCTTAGTTAAGCTTAATTTTACCTTAAACGATGTAACTTATTTTAATCACATTCACTAAATTTTTTGGTCAAAAATTAATTTTACCATATTATAAATTAGAAATTATATTTATTAAAGAAACTGAATCCATTTTTATATATTCCAAATATATATGTGGCCGAAATTAATATAAAATTAATCCTACAGCTGGGTTGGCAATACTGGCTTTTAATGTAAAAACATTTAAAAATTTTCTATGTTTTTATATCCAATTCCAATGTGAAATAGATCTAAATGTACTAAATTATATTACTTGATAAATATATTATCTAAGTAATCTTTCAAACCAATTTTAAATATAATTTAACAGAATAAATGAATTAGATGAATAATCAGTTTTGAATTCAAATCTGGTATTTCTCACTATTCATCCAAAAATGATGTTTCTGAGAAAAATCACAAAATTACATCCTAAGCTAATTTAGACATTATAAATTAAAAAATAAAGTTTATTTTATCAAATTAAATTTCTAAATGTGTCTAAAATTAATTTTTTTTTCAGATAATGACATGAAATGTATTTTTTTTAGAAAATATTATTTTTAAACATATAAAGACTTAACAAAAAATTATTTCTATCATTATCAATATGTTGTATTTATATAAAACCTTTATAAAAAATATTTGAAAATTATTTTTTAATATTCATATTAATATGTTTAATATGTAGGTTATAATTGTCTCATTTTAATAATTTTAACAATAAAATGTTATTTCGTAGAAACTCGGTATTGCGTGTAACGTATTCCAAGTCGGTGTTGCGTGTAGTGCATTCCGAGTCAGTTTTTCATGTATCACAAGACATGTTAGTGTTTAGTGTAGTGAAATCCAATTTTGTGTAGTGTAAAAGGACTTCTTGAATTAGTGTTTCAATATGTATATATATATATATATATATATTACTATTTCCAGTGTCATGTGAAATGAAAAATATAAAAAAGAAAAATTAATTGAAAAACACATTTCACAAAATATTAGGGTGTTAAAACTTAGAACCATATATATATATAGTCTTTTAATTCAATTTATGTGACCATTGAATCTCTCAAAACTATAATTCAACCTTCATAACACTTTACATTATCTCTTCATAGCTGCCATAGTCTCAATTGGCTAGTTTCCTCTGTAGATGGGGTCTCATTCCACCAAGGAATCAACCAACCTTTCCCTTATGATCCATAATGAACCTAGAGGTGTATAGATAAAGTCTTTAATCATAATCTCATAACTTCCCACAATTTCATTTTTTTTTGTGTCAGCTAAATGAATTCCTTCTCCATTTCCTTTCTCAATTAATGGGGGAAATATTTATTGAAAAGGGATCCACTAAACTCTTCCCACTCTATAGCATAAATCTCCCTTCATGTTTTTTAATAATTTTCCACCACTGATCAGACTCCCCTTCTAAGAGGTAAACTAATAACGTCAAATTCTCTTACTCTGAAAAATGGTTTACAAAAAATATATTTTCTATATAACATATACACCGTTCAACAATCAAAGTGTCGGTGGATCCACTGAAAGAAAGTGGTAATCTGACATGTAAAGGACTCAATGGGATGTTTTCCCTTATGGTTTAATATGGTCTGTCGACCTAATTCATGTTATTTTTAATAACAACAATTATCTTATTCATCATAATCATGAATTTTTATATTCTTCCTTCCATCAGAAATCCATTAGTGAAACGCCTATTGCATTAATCATTTACATGGTTCTTCATATTTCCTATAATTTTCTAAAGGAAAAAACCCTTAGTGAGAAATGTGTTACTGATATGAATCATATAATTCTATATAGATTATATATCTTAAATCATCATGCTTAAAAAATTATTAATCTCCTCTCATAACAATTAATTCTTCTATGTATCCGTTATAATGGTTTATAAAATTATTATGATTAGCCGAACATACCACCAATAGTGTGGAACCGGGAGTGTAACAAGGATCATTGTCGTTAACAAATTCCCATTCAATTATAGCTCAAAGTATTGTTTTTGGTTGTTTCCATTAGATAAATCTATGCTAGAGCCACATCCAGTAGTTTGTATCTAGATAAGGATTTATTTTCTCAAAAAGTAATTAATTAATGCTTAACAAATTTCCTTGACATTTTCCTATAATTAGTCTTATAATTAGGGTTCTTCATGTGGTTTTCATGTCCTAATTTCTACAAATAACTAATCCATTATTTGATACGAACTATCATATCCTGAATTTTTAAACATAATATTTCATTACATGCTCCAAAAAAAATTAATTTATAGTTTCCTGGAAAAAATGTACATAATACATGAAAATGTAAAAAATTCATATTAATTCACATGAAATTATAATTCATCCTATTTTATATTTAATTCATCTCATAATCTCGAGACATACCTCAAATAAAATAGGTGAGAATGAATCATAGAAAGTGAATAAATAATAGAGACATATAACATGCGATCTTGAGAAGTTTTTATAAAAGATTGATCATCAATACCCCTAAAATTAAAAATGAAAGAAAAGTAAAACCTCTATAGAATACTGGGAGATGAGGGAACACATTATAAGAAAGATGCAGAAAATCATAAAAACCAGACAAATATTCCTAAGAAAATAAGGATCATAATGTCAAAAGGAAAGAAAACTACATTAAAAACAAACCAGATCCTAAAATATCAAAACCACTGCTCTCCAACAAGAAAAAACATCATCATCACCCCTATGTGATGTGTTTCTTGGATGCTATGGAGTGATTTGGTTTTGTGATACACTTCTTGAACACTCATGAGTTTATGGATCTGATATCATGATGTAATATGAAATAGTAATATCATAATAATAAGAATGTGAATAATAAAATATAAATTTGGCTACATCATTTAAATCAGATATTCATAATCATATCACTAAGGTTTATCCCCAAGGTGTCAATGATTAAAATTTCCAAGGTTATTCACCATGGTATTTTAAAATATGTAATCTCTAGAGATTAAATTAATTTCCCAATTAATTGGAGATATATCAGGGTACACACTTAATATGTATTAATATCATGTTATCCACATGGATCATAATAAGTAAACTCATAAATAACATGTGGAAAATAAAGTATGGTTTTCTTATCAAAATCATGTCATATAAAAGTACTTAAAAGTCATGATCACTACATCATTTTTAATCCATGATAGGAAATTTGAGTATCATTTATGTAAATAAAAGAATAAAAAATCATTTTTATGTCAAGTTGAGTGCCAATTTAAAAGAAAATATCTTTCAATATTCAAATAAAATGAAAAGATATTTTCTCATGTAAAAAAAGAAAATTTCAGAAGAAAATTTTGTAGTACAGTGGGAAAAAATATGGTTTTAGAAAATAGAAAATGTGAAGGGACAAGGTTATCCCATTTATAAAAAAAATCTTACAGTATTGGGGTAAAATAAATTTGACAAGAGAAAATGGTTTGGAAAATGGAATTCATACCATGTAAAAAAGGGAACTTGAATGGAGAAGAGAAGTAGAGTTTTCCCTTACCGTGAAGATAAGTTCAGAAAAAATGGATATGGAACCTTGGGAGATTGAGGACATGTTAGGGGGAATCGTTAAGTGAAAACATAATATATATTCATGAAGGATTTATTTAGAGTGAATATAAATGGGTAAATGGGAGGGTATTTAAAGGATAAATGGAATATTTGTTTAATATTTTGAAAATATAGGACTTGTAAAACTAGGTTGTAGAAATTGAAAAACTATTCGCTTACCCCTGGATGTTGCTTGTGGTTTGAGAAATTTATGTCAAATTTTATTTTTTTAATCCACTAGTACCCTAAATTATTTTTAGATACATGTTTTGGCATGGAAAAGTATGATTTCCACAATTTAATGTTTTTTAAAAATCAAAATTTTCTTTTTAGACTTTAGGAAATAACTTATATAGTTTTAAATTGAATAAAATTTATTAAAATAAATAATATTATTAAAATGAAATTATTTAAGTAGTTTATTGTGTTTAAATAACTATTATATCATTATGATATAAATATGATGTCATAAAATATACTGAAACCCAAAGTAATTATTTTTTATTATTTATGAAAAAATATTTTTTTTAAAATAATAATAAACAACCCTATTCTAATTTCTATATGATACTTTCAAAAATAATTTTTATTTTATAAGAAAAAGTCTATAAATACGATGAATTTATCATTTAAATATGAAAATAATTAATTATTTAAAAATAACATCTTTTAAAGAATAGTAAAATTTCTAATACTTATAAATAAATTCCTTATAAAATTATTTTATAATTATTTATTTTAAAATATTTTTTTAAAATACTCTTTTATTAAAAAATAATATTTATAATACCTTTTTTTATTTTAAAAATTGTATATATTTTCTAAAAATATAGAATTATGTTTTATTTGTGTCCAAAAAACAAATTATAAAATTCATCTACATTAAATAAATTCTATACTATGAAAAACTATATTTAAAAGGAATTGATGGAAAAAAATTAATTGTGCATAGTAATTGAAACGTTATGTAACTATGTTCTAGAAACCTAACTCATCATTATACATGCATATGCCTTGAGGGTAAGGTGTGGTATGGTAGTATTTTCTTGGGGTGCGTCAACTAACATTGACCGAGTGGTAATCTTCACGAACTTGAACTTATCCCATAAGACAACTTGTTCAAGCTTCACTTGTCGAAGCTCATATTGTGCTTGTTCAAGGTAAACCCCATGTGATGATACCTCCCTATAAATTTCTTACAAATCAGCTTCAAATGGCATGACTCTACTAGTTGAGGCCATCAAATCTCTTTTCTGTATCAGTTTTCCTATTGTCAATTATACTTATAAATAATAAATGTAATATTAATAACATAACCAATAGTATACATTCCAACATTAATATTATAAAATTATCATATTTGAACAATTTTAATATAATGGTTGAATCCTGATGGTCACATTTCCCTTTATACTCTATAAATACTACTTCTTTATTAAAGAGACATGGTTTTGTTGTATACAATAAAATAAAAAAAATTAAGAAAAAGATACTATTTTAAAATTATGCTTCATTATATCATTGAATTATTTAAGGAACATTCTATAATAAATATATTGAATATTGATTGGAAAATAAAGGCTCCAGAACAAAAAGGATAAATATTTTAAATTTTTCTTTCAAAAGATTTTTTCTGTATATTTGAGAACCAATGAGAGGAAAAATATTAAGAATACATGGAAATACAAAAAATAACCATATAAGAATAACATATATGGGGTGTAGGAATGAAATAATATACAATTCTCCTAATATAAATTAAAACATTAATATTCTTGATAAAGAGTGATACTATGCAATAGAACCATAAGGAATTTATAAAACATGAATCAAAACCTATTGAAATAGAGAAAATGAAATAGAACATTAATTTACATGATTAAAGAGTGGATGAGGATATAACATTTCAAAATTTCAAAATACTCAATATATAAAAAAATCATTTCATAATTAAAAAATTGTGTCAAAGAATAATTTTTTATGATGATAAATCTATACATTGGATTCCCGCTTGGTCGAATGCATTCCTACATCATGTATACTAAATTTATATTTATTATTTATATATATAATATCTATATGTATATATATATATATTTCTATACATAATTTATTTTTGACTTCATTTGTTCCCATTTATTTATAATTCTTTGTTAAAATAAATTATTTAGGTGTTAACTATTTTTTTCATGCATGTATTGATCTCGTAATTTTAATCCTTTCACCTTCATAATGTATTAATCACCTCCAAAATGTTAATCATTACACACAAACACACACACACATATATATCATATTTATATATTATATAAACTTTTATTATATTAATCAATATAAGGAGATAATGAAATACTAATTACATCACTTCATGGAGGTGGTTGTCCACATGTACAAACGAGTGATGTTTTAATTTTTTAATGGATGAAAAGAATGTAAATTAGATAATAATTTATCTTTCTTGGAAAATAATTATTTTAAAATATTATATATTCATTTAATACATATATATAACCATTTCTGATAGGCAGTGATGAAAATTTATTTATGTTGCTTCATTGAGGTAGTAGTTCACACATAAGTAGAGCAATGCTTTCATTTTCTACTTGATGGAAAGGAAATAAAAACATTTTGTTTGATTAAAATATCAAAATATCTATACAGAAAATATACTGATTTAATAATGTTAATATGGTTATAGAATATTTTAAGGATGCTTAAGATTAAATAAATGTGAAAGAGATTGATAACAATATTTAACTCCTCTTTGGATATTATATATTGAAAAACACATTAAGGATTATTTGTTGCATATTTAGAGAATAATAGAATATATGGGTCATGGATAAGGGTTTTGGGATTGTATTTTGGTAGATCTTATTCATGATAATAGATCTACAGGTGTGTGAAGAATTTAGGGGAGGGGGATCCCATTTATATGTGAATTGAGTGGCACCCCTGTAAATACAATTAAATTTAAAATAATATTAATCCATTTTCATGAAAAAGTGGAATAAAATAATTCAAATTTGAAATATATTGTAATTTAATGTTTTAATGTACTCATAAAACCATATCTTGATAAGTTTTAGTAATATTTAAATATTATATCTTAGTCTAATACACTCGTCAAACCTTTTAACCCATACTCCATTGACAGAATTTTTACCATTGTAACTATTACTTATGAATAAAAAGGAAATGAAAATTGTTACATAATTTGAATATTTTGATTAAAAATAATCAATCCATTTTAAAATATTCAGTTCAAATTTTTGTTAAAAATTAATTTCAATATAAATATTAAAATCTTAATGAATTTTTTAGAATAATATTTTTTTAAACATAAAAATGAATTTATAAAAAAATATTTTATAAAATTGATTCTCATAAAATTTATTAGTTTATAAATAAATAATGAAATTTATTTGACCTAAAATACAATTCAAAAAAAACATTGTAATTACTTCATTATAGAATAATATTAAAAATATTTTATTAATTTGAATAAAACATTACTTAGGTTGTAAAATGTAATACATAGGTTACCAAATTTCACATTGTGTTTTTATATGATTTACAGTACTCTTTAAATAAATATTTATTAAATCAAAAATAATTTACAATGTTTTATTTCATTCAAATATAATAAATATTTCATAAGAGTTATGGTATTTATAAAATTAGCATTTTCACTCCTTACATAAAAATCAACCATTTTCGAAAAATCCCAAAAAATAAAACTAATATAATTTTGACATGCTGAATTAAAAAATGAATTTATTTTCATAAAAATAAAATTTTAGAATTTTATAACTTTTTTTAAATGAAAATATTAAATATAAAAAAAATTATATAAAAATGACCTTTTAAACCTTAAATTATTCTTAATTTATTCCACATCAATTTTTAATGAAAATATATTTCATTTATTACATCATAAATTTATTTTTTAAAAAGATATTAAATTATTTAAATATAAAAAACGTAAAAAGAAATTCATTGAAAAAAATCCCTTTTAACATCAAATGATTGTAATCGCATTAATTACATATTTTCATGTCATTTAAATTTATTAATCAAATAAAAATATTAAGTATCAAAATTGGTTACTATTTTTATATTTATGAAAGGTTTATTATAATTTATCTCAACATGTTTTAGTTCATGGTTTCATGCAACATATATTTTTTGAGTGTAGTACTATTAAAAGAATAATTACATATACATGTCTTGGGATGTTACACACTTTACTTAAGAGATATTAAAATTAATCCAAACACCAATACCTAATATGTATAATATAAAGACCGACACTTTTAATATATTAAAATTACATAACATTTGTGGAATACTTAAAACATTATACAAAAAAATTCCAAAATACCATAGTAGTCTAGTGCCTTTGGAAACATGGAAACATGAACACTAACACATAAGTGAGCTAAATTATCTTACACAAGTTTTGTCTTGACTAAAAACTTTCTTAGAAACATCAAACATAATTCATATCTATAACATCCCATACTTTACATACATATAAATTACTTCAAAATTTGAAGAATATTCATTGAAAAAGATAAAAAAACTACTCCATGACCGTATAGGTTTACTGTCTTTTGAAACTGGAAACATAAACAACTTGTTCATAAGACATATAAATTGTCTCCCACTTATTCCATAATAACTAGACCCCATTTTTACCTATAATACATAATCACCTTCTTGATGAAATTAGAAAAAGAAACATATAAAAGGGTGAGCTCAGATGATCTGTAAGAGAAACCAAGGGAGATATCAATCATATCATGATCATAATACATAATAACATAACATTTTAAAACTATATCCTACATATGAAAGATCATGATATCATGTCATGAGATAACTCTTAAAAGTGAAAAAAATAAATTAACACAATACCAAAAGTCATGATCGAAGAAATTATTTTTTTGTATACACTTAATCATAAAAAATCATGTCATATTATTCAAGTCTCATTTCCAAGACCATCATAGTCGAGAAAGTCTTTTATTGAACTGAATTCACTCCCCGTTCCTGCCCTATATTACTCAACCAAGATCATTTCCCATTCTAGTATGGTCTATATCACAAGATATAAATCTTTAAAAAAATGAATTGGAGATATATATAGGTCCCACCCACCTCATAATGATATCATTCTTACTTGTTTCACATAAACATAAATCATTTATCATAACCCAAGGAATAAAATGGGTTTCTTTAATCATAATTCCACCATAACATAATCCATGTAAAACAAATGTATTTCATAAATATAATTCCATAAGGAACACAAAAAAACAATTCAAAAATAGTAATAGTATACTTGAAATATAACCCTATTAAATAATTCCATCTTAAGTGGAAAATAATTTTTATAGAACACTTGAAATGAATTCTTAAGGAAAATACACCTTTTTCATCAAAAACGTTTTCTTTTCTAAAAATGCCACAAATTTTTAAAAGAATAGAATTTATTTAAAAATAATATTTAAATTTTATAAAGGAAACTTCATGGATGTAAGGGTTTATGAAAACATAAAAATAGATTCATGTTATATGAGTTAAAATAAAATATTCTTCTCATACATTTTTTAGAATGTCAAAAAGTACATCATATTGAAAACAAAAAAAGATTACTTTTATACCATTTAATAAAGATTCAACAATAAGAAAAATTTGAATTTAAAAATTTCATTAGGATAGAATGAATATTTTAGAATACATATTTATGAAACATGGAGATGGAAGATAACTATACCCCATTAAATACTAACCTATAAATAATCTCAGATAATAATGAGATTGAAAAACTATCCCTAACCTTAGGTTAAATATCTATTATATGTATCAAAACTTCGTTATAAGGATTTAAATAATGTCATATAATTATTCTAGAATCATTTTTATTTTTATGATATCATATATGATCGTATTATCATCTTTTGGTTAATAACATTTCATTATTACTTATTATTCAAGTATTAATGGATTGGTTTTCTTCTTCATGTTTTGTCAAATAAGTTCTATTTCTACTTATTAGTTAATAGTAATATCATTCCAAAATAAAATGAAAATTATATATACCACATTTATTCATTCTATACATTTATATTTTCACTCTTTTATGGATATCATGTAGAATGAATCACATCACATCGTAGAGATGGTAGGTCGTACGTACGCACGAGCGAAGATATCCTTACCATATTTGTGAAATGGTATGGATGCAGATGTTATTTTTTCTATAATAATGTTTTAATAATCCCATATTTTTTTATATCCACCATTATACCCATTTATATAATGTGGTCGTGGAAAACATATTACACCATGACGTGGAGAAGGTAATCCATACCTACGCACGCGTAGTGATTTTATTTTTCAAAGGATGGATAGAATGTGGAATATGGTTATTACATAATCATAATAACATATCAGTATATAATATATAATTTATTTATTACTTTATAATGGAAAAAACTCATGGATAGAAGTAGAATAAGGAATAAGTTCAAAATAATTGGTAGAGGAGATTACAACTTCTTCGATGAGCTCCCTATAGATCACCACTTAAAGCACTATGGTTCATTGTTGGAGAAGATCATAACCTCTATAATTTGACTAGGGTAGTTGATAATGTAAATGGGTAGGGTATGATCGAGAATTAAGGTTCAAAATTAAGTGAATAAGTGAGAGAGGAGATTCCCTTTTATAATTTAGGTAAGGGGCACTTATGGAATATCCAAAAATATTAATTCATAAAAAACAAAAAATACAGAAAAACTATAAAATATCTTACATTAGAATATGTGATTAGATAACATTGTAATATATTCAAACAATTAACTTTATTTAGGTATTTATATCAATTTATACCTTATCATTTTAATTAACACTTAGTTAATCTATTTAATTTTTAACTAAGGTTAAAAAATATTTAAATATTTAAAGGGTAAAATATTTACTTATTTCATGTACATTTGATAATAAATAAATACTTTAGATAATTTTAGACCATTTAATAATTATTATATATTTTAATAAAAGTTTTTATATTTTTAAATAATTTAATAAAATATTATTTAGATAAACAATCCACATTGTCAATTTTCACACTATTCAATTCATTGACATTTAAAAATATTAAGATAACATGTTTTCATTGAAAAAAATATTTTATTATATTCATAAAAGGTAAAGGTAATTGGGAATTTTTTTGGACATATTAATTATCCCAAATTATATATATTTGAATATTTTTAATAACAATTATTTATTTTCTCCATTAATCAAATAATTACTACATTAGTTTTGTGTAATTATTTAATTTAATTATTTATCAAAAAAAATACTATTATTAATATAAATACCCTTTATTTAAAATTAATACATTTAGTAGAATATATATTCTATAAAATCAAACATTATAAATGTAATATTTATTAAAACATGAATGTGGAAACCTTAACATCAATTTAAATAAAATATTATATGTGTCATAATTCTTTCTATATGGCTCAAAATGGTCAATAACTAGACCCTTTGATGATTATGGTCAATATATACTTGACCAATAAGATGTTTTAATGTTTTTGGAACATTTATTGGTTAATATCATTTTAATAAAAAATATTTTATTGATTTTTCATCAATTAAATAATTTATCCATCATTAATGTATTAGCCTTTAAAGAAAATATTTATTTCCTAAAAATATCAAATAAATAACTATGAAAAATAAAACATTTCATATTTCAAAATAGTTTTTACAATTGAAATTATATTCTGTATGACATTATATTAAAAATGATATAGTTATTATAATTTGAGTGAGACATATTTAACCTTTCATTAAATAAAATAAAATAAATGTCCTAATCTCATCTAAGTGGCTTCAAAAGAATAGAATTTTTACCCAAGGATTATATGGGTCGAAAAAACTCATCCAATGATATTAGTACAAGTGTTATGGTAAATTTATAATATTATTTTTTCCCTTAATTACATGATTTACCTTTTTACTGTATTAATAAAAAATTTCTAAAGTCACTATTAATAATGGCCAAAAAAATATATTTGAATAATTTAGAACTAGTGATTAAAAATCAGGAATATATTTTTCCAAATTCAAAACATGGAAGTTAGAGTAATTAAATTAAAATTAATCTTGTTGTCAGAATGAGAAAAATGGTTTTAAAAGTTAAAACATTACAAAATATTGAAATGTTTTTAGATCCAAATTTAATGAAAAATTAATTCCAATGGTCTAAATTATATTAAATGATAAAAATATATTCTATTTATACATTAAACCATTAAATAATATAATTTAACTATATAAATTATTCTGATGAGAAATGTTTTTTCACTTAAAAATTAGTATATTTTTACTATTCATCAAAGCTAGAAAGTTATCAGAAAAATATAAAAAATTAATAAAAAGTAAATATTATATCCTACCTCCAAATAAGAGGTTTATGTTTTCATATAAATTTTTTTAATGGGTTAAAATTTAAATATAAACTAGGTTTCCCATTAAAAGGCAGTTAAATTACCCTTTTAAAAAATATAAATTTTTATACATGAAATAAGGCTTATTCATACCCTATGACTGAAATATATATTGGATGAATTTAAAAAATATTTTTTAAAATATATAAGATATAAAGTTCATTAATTTTTTCTACTAATTTTAGGTCACATAATTTATTAATACAAAAATACAAATATTTCCTTTACATTTTTTTTTATTTTTCCTAAATAATTAGTAGCCAAAGAATTCACCATAATCATTCATTTGTTAGTTATATTTATTCAAGATAATCTAAATTCTAGGTCATAATGGTCATTATATACTAAGGGTGTCTCATGGTTTGTTTATACTTTCAATTGTGCGGAATAAAATCTATTTAAGATTTAAAATTATTTAAAGAAAATATTTCATAAAAATATCTGGTTGTTACATTCTACCCCCATCTTAAACTAAATTTTTCCCAAATAATTAATCACTTGGATACAAACAGATGAGGATACCTCTTCCTCATCACATCCTCACATTCCCGTGCATCTTTTTCAAATTGGTGGCTCCTCTCCATAAAACATTAACAAAGAAAGTTGTGTTGTTTCAAATAGATTTTTTGCTATGATCTAGAATATCTATCGGTTGTTATTCATAAGAAAGATGTTTCTACAGCTGTATTACTTCTGAGTTTTGTACATGTTATGGATCAAGTATTTACTTTCTTAGGAGAGATATATGGAACACATCATGAACTTGAGAGAGATTCGGTGGAAGCACCAATCGATAAACTACCATCCCAACACAATACAAAATTTCAAAAGGACCGATATAACTAGGTCTCAGCTTGCCCTCATTTCAAAATCCAATTACTCTCTTCTAGGGATATATTTGTAGAAACATCCTGAAACTATCTTCAAACTCTATAAATTTTCATAGGTTGTTAGCATAACTTTTTTGTTGACTCTAAGATTCTCTAATGTGTTTTTGAAAAAATATTACCTTCTCTACCATTTCATCAAAAAGATCAAATCCTAAAAGATTTCTTTCCCCAACTTAATCCCATAAAGTTGGTTTTATATACTTATTTTCATATATGGATTTATAAGAATCCATCCAAATATTGAAGTGAAAGATATTTTTGTATGAAAAATTCACCAAAGGTAGGTATTGATCCCAAATACCTTTGTAATCCATAGATAAAGATCTCAACATGACATCTAGAGTTTGAATCATCCTCTTAGACTAATTTCTTTTCCATGGATGATAAGAAGTGATGAATCATAACTCTGAATCTATATCCTACTAGAGACTTTTCCAGAACATCAAGGTAAACCTCAGATCTTGATCAGATATAAAAGAAAGTGGTACTCTATCCAATCCTACCAATTCCTTTATATATATCCTAGAAAGAGGATCAAGAGATAAATCCTCTCTACTAACAATGAATTATGCCAACTTCGTATTAATATCAACTATAACCCATATAGAATTATGGAATTTGGATGTTTCTTGATGTCCAACGAAAAATTCTAGAATAATTTTTCCCATTTTTAATTTGGTATGGGTAATGGTTGAAAACCCCCTTAGATTTTGGTCTAGCAGCCTTCATATGCTGAAAAAAGAACTGAGAGACATATTTACAAACATATATTATCATAAAATCCCACTATAAATACTCTTTTAGGTCCCTGTAAAACTTTTTTCTTACAGGATTAATAAATAATGAAGAAATATGAGCATCATACAAAAAAAACTTCTTTAATTCTGGTATGGGAGGAATGGAAACATGGTTATTTAACCTTATTATTCCATCACAATAATAGTGGAATTCAGGAATATTTATCACCTTATTTTGTAACTCTACATCTTCCTTCTGCACCTTCTTAATATTCACTTATATATATGGTTGAACATTCATTTGATAAAGATAATATTTCTTCCCATCCATTAAATTATCGAGATCCAACATTCTCAAATCCACAAATATTGGATATTTTGTTATCATCATCATGGATTTTCTAGAATTTTATTTTCACCTCAAAGCATCATCCACCTTGTTTTCTTTCTTTTGCGATAATTTACTGAGAATTCATAATCATTAATTAACTCTAACCATCTTCTTTTGTGCATATTCATCTCCTTTTGTCTGAAAATATACTATAAACATTTATGATTAGTATAAATATCACACCTTTCACCATAAATATAATACCTCCAAATCATTAATACAAAGATTATAGTGGATATCTCCAAATAAAGATTTGTATAAATTTGTTCATGGATTATCAATTTTCATGAGGCATAAGCTATCGACATATCATATTTCATGAGAACACATCACAACACCTTCATGGTTGCATTACTATAGATCACAATCCTTTCTCCATTATAAGACAATGTTAGCATAGGTGCAATTTCTAACATTCTTTATGGATCTTTGAAATTCTCTTCACATTCCTCTATCCACACAAACAAAAATAATTTCTATGTCAACATAGTGAGTGGGTTAGATAGTTATGAAAAATATTTCATAAAACATCAATAATATCTATCCAAACTGAGAAAACAATAGATCTCAGTTACTTTTGTCGGTATTTTCCATCTTTCAATAACTTCAGTTTTTTCTGGATCTAGTGATATCCCTTATATTGAGATTATGTGACCCAAAAATGAAAATTTCTTTAAACAAAATTCATACTCGGTAACTTTTTCATAAAGCGTCTCCTTTCTCTGTGTCTTCAGTACAATTCTTAAGAGGTCTTCATGATCTTATTTTCTAATTCAATAAACCAGAATAGATTCTATAAATTCTACCAAAAAACGGTCAATATAGTCTCTAAATACACTATTCATTAGATCTATGAAGATAGCGGGGGAATTAGTAAGACCAAAAGTCATCACTATAAATTCATAATGTCCATACACTGTACAGAATGTAATCTTTTGTATATCCTCCTAATTGACAATTAATGGATGATATCCTAAATGAATATAAATCATGTTAAAGTATAGAGCACCATGTATTTTTTCGAATAAGCTATCAATGTGGGAAAGCTGATATTTTTTCTTGAGAGTGATCATGTCAAGTTCTTGATAATCAATGCATAGTCTCATTGATCCATCTTTCTTCTTAAAAAATAGAATAGGTTCACCCCAAGGTGATGCACTATAGTGTATGAAACCCTTTTTTATATTATATTGGGTTTTATTCTTCAATTATTAAAAGAAATTGGGTAAATTCTATAATGATTATTTGAAATATGAATACCAACCAATATGAGTTCTATTGAAAACTCCACATCAAAATTTAGTGGAAGAACTATAAATTATTTCATAAAAACATAAATAAATCTCAAACAATAGATTTATTCTTAATGGTAAGTTTTACCCAGCCATTTGAGATTGATAAGATTCATTTAAATGAATAAAGACCCAAAATATGGAATAAATTCCCACGGGATGGTCATACTCATGTATTCAGGGATAGATGATCATAGATTGATCCATAATATGAAATGTGACTTCAGTTACATGGAAATTTATATGAGCTCCATATATAGAGAGAGTATACATTCCAATAATAACATCAAATTCCAATAAAGGAAGGATAAAAATATTTGTAGAAAGTAATTTCCCACAAACATCAACTTGAGAAGATTTATAAACTTTTGATGAGATAATTATTACATTATAAGTTTTCATAGGTAACTCAACCTCAAATTTTTGATGTAATACAGTGATACCATTAGAAAATTATTCCAAAATAAAACAATGGGTGGATCCAAAGTCAAATAAAACATTTTCTAGTTTTGATTTGATAGTAAGTGCACCTTTCACCACATCATTATCGTATTCCACATCACCCATAGTGATCGCATGTGACATGCCTTTTTTATTTAGCCTTAATAATTTTCTAACTTTGATCATCATCTATAACCACAATATTAGGGCATTCCTATTCTCTTGAACTTTTATAATTGATGCATAAGAGGTGCATTCTATGTATCCTTTTCTCTATTAACATCATTAGACATATTTTTCCCATCACTTCAGTATTCAACTACCCGATGACCTTCCCTCCCACACTTAAATCATTTTCTGGTCCCTTTAAGAAAATTTCCTCCATGTTTCTTTCCACACATTGAGCATAGGGTAAAACTATTTTCTTTTTAGTGTGGTCTTTATATTTTCTCTTTAATTCCTTTTTTTCTTTTCTTATCAAACCTATAGGACTGATGGGTTACTCCAATCTCTATATCAACCATAAGATCACATAGAATGATATTCTCAAATATATTGAATTCCCTTATGAATAATTACATTTGGAGACTTGGTTTTAATCCACTAATGAATCGATCAATTTTACTATCATGTAGGATAGTAATTATAGAAGTTTACCTGCAATTATAGTAAAACTTTATTCATAGGTACCAATAGATTCATTACCTTTTTTTAAGCTCAATAAACTCCTTATCTATCTTTGTTCTAAGAATATGAGTATATTACCTATTGAAAAGTAAGTTATTAATCTCATACCATTCCATGGATTCAATTTCATCTCTTTTCTTCATATTCTTGATATGGTTTCACTATTTATCTGCTTCACCTTCCAAATAATAGACTTCTAAGATGAATTTATCATGTTATGAACATTGGGGAACTGAATATAACTTTTGAGTGGTACATATCCACTATTCACCAACTAGTGGATCAACTGACCTTCTGAAAGAAGGTGGACGATGCCTCAAGAAGGGCTGAATGAAATTTTTTTCACTTATATTATTATTTGGAAGCCCTGTGTGACTCACTGATTGAGAAACTTTTATGAGCATAGATAAATGATTTTTTATTCCAACAACCATGAAATTTGGTTACATAAGAAAAAAATCATTGCATTTTCCATCATGTTAAGCATTAACACAGTTCCGTCGAGTTATATGAATTGACTAAAACCAAGAAGCATAATGTTAGAAATAATAATCATAATGGGAAAACCATATAATCAAGAATAAAATTTTAATTTAGTAAAGTTTAGAATTTTCCAATGTTTTTAATGATAATTTCTAAATAACTGGGATTGTAACCTATAATTTGACATATTCTTAAAGTTTTTACTATGGTTTTCTCATCCTAGTTTACAATGGATTACTATACCTTTCCTCCGATAATAATTATAATGAACCAAACTTTACATACATATATATTACTTCTAAAATTGAAGAATATTCATTAAAAAACATAACAAAACCACACCATGACCGTATATATTTAGTGTCTTTAGAAACAAGGAAACATAAACAACTACTTCATAATATATCTATATTGTCTCCCCCTTATTTATTCATAACTATACCCCTTTTGACATATCTTACTTAATGACCTTTTTCTTGACATGGGGAAAAGAAACATATAAAAGGGTGGGATAAGATGCTGATTAAGGGAAAAAAAGTGAGATATCAATCATTTCATAATCACAATATATAAAAACATATCATATGAAAATATTATACTATATATGAAAGATTATGATATCATGTCATGGGATTAATCATAGAAGCTCATAAAAATCAATGAACCTCATCCCCAAATCCATAACATAAGACATAAAATTTTATGTAATACACATAATAATATAAAATGATTTCATATTTTTATACTCATTTCCAAGACCATAATTGTAGACAAAGTCTACTATTTAACTGATTTTAATCCTCGTTCCATTCTGGTATCACTAAATCAAGATCATTTCTCGTTCCATCTTTGTCAACCTCAAGAGATATAAATCTCTACCCAATTCATTATAAGGATATATAGTTCCAAGCCATCCCATAATGAAATAATTTATATTCGTTTCACAAAAACAAAAATCATTCAACATAACCCAAGGAATAAAATGGTTTTCTTTAAACATCATTCCACCAAAACATAATCCTTGTAAAAAAATAGATTTCATAAAAATTATTCCATCATAAACACAATAAAACCATAGGGACAATATTAATGGTATACTTGAAACATAATGATATTAAATAATTCTATATTAGATAGAAAATAATTTTTATAGAACACTTGAAATGAATTCTTGAGGAAAACATCATTTCTTCTTCAAAAACATTTTCTTTTCTCAAACTTCCATGCAATTTTAAAAGAACAGAATTTATATAAAAATAAAAATTAAATATTTTAAAGGAAGATTCATGTATTTATAGCTTTATAAATTGTAAAAATACATTCATTACATATAATCTAACAAAAAACATTCTTCTCATACTATTTTTGGAAATTCAAAAATCACCTCATATCGAAGACGAAAAAATATTCCTTTCATACCATTTAATAAAGGTTTCCCAATTGGTAAAATTGATTTTAAAAAATTTTATAAGGATAGGAAGAATATTTTGGAATTCATATTTAGGAAGCATGGACATTTATAATAACTATACCCTAGTAATAATTTTGAATAAAAAATCTTGTATAATAATGAGATTGAAAAATTATCCATTACCTTAGCTCTGATATCTTTTGTATGTATCTGAACCTCTTATAAAATTATTTGAATAATGTAATTGACTTATTCCAGAATCATTTTCATTTTTATGATATCATATATGATCATGTTATCATCTATTTGTGATTAATATAATTGGGATGTGATACATAAAAATAAAAAACATGTAATGAGTGATATGGAGGGTCTCAATGAAAAGATATACTCTTGGATTGAAAAAAATGACTCCATTACATTTCAAAGATATAAATAAAGAGATATTAATTTCTATGAATATTAACAAATTAGGGATCACATGTTCTCTAAAATTTATATGAACATTCAACAGAATCCAAAAATTGATGATGGGACATAAAAATTTCTTTTGGATGACTTGCTTTGGGAAATAAGAGGTTTTTGTTTTTCTGCATTTACATGGAGTTGTTGATACAAATTCATATTATTCACTTCATATATAGTCAAGAAAATTGGATTCATTACTGCATTGAGATATTTTAAGGTGCCAATGTTCAGCGGCTTCATGGTTTTGAATATGTGAGAACCTGCTTGCAGTCACATATTTATAATGGAAGGACTTTTCTCCAGACATTAGAAATCCATGGTTTATGTGAAAATTTCACTGATGGATTTTGACATGAATTTTCTTTTTCATTAGTGATTTAGTTTCTATTCAGTTGCTTAGAAAGAAAAGAGAGATCTTGGATTTTCATGCCAATCATTCACAAAAATGAGGAATATGTCATCTTTCACTACCCTTGATGATGCTTTTTATTTTTTCCTCCCATTCTATAATCACTAGATTTTTAGATAGTGATTATACATTTCTCCTAGATCTATCAAATTGTTGATAAATTTTATTTTAATAAATTTTTGGGGTTATTATTTGGGTAAAAAACTTATAATCGAATCATTTTGGACTTATTATCATATATTTGTTAATAACATTTTATTATTACTAGTTATTTAGGTATTAATGGCTTCATTTTCTTATGCACGTTTTGTTAAATATGTTCTAGTTATTCTTATTAGGTCATAGTTTATCATTCAAAAATGATATAAATATAATATATACTATATTTATTCATTTTATACATTTAAATAATCACGATTTATTGGATATCATGTAGAATGAATTGCATCGCATCATGGAGACGGTAGGTCATACGTATGCATGAGTGATAATGTCATTCCCATAATTGTGAAATGGTATGGATGTGGATGATATTTGTTTACAAGATCTTTTTATAATAATCAAATATAGTATTTATTTACACCACTATAACAATCCAAGTAAGGTGGTGGTGCAAAAAATATTATACCATGGAGTGGAGATGATAAGACATACATACGCACGCATGGTGATTTCATTTTTCATAGGATTGATAGAAGTTTGAATATGGGTATTAAATAATCATAATTAAATATTAGTATATAAATTATAATTTATTTATTAATTTATAATGGAAACAACTCATCAAGAGGAAGTAGAAAAATAAATATGTTAGAATGAATCGATATAAGAGATTACCACTTCTTCAATGAGGTCCCTCTAGATCACTTATTAAAGAACTAGGGTTTGGTCTTTGGAGAAGACTAGGACCTAACAAATGTGTATAGGGATGTTGAGAAGGGAACTGGGTATGGGATTACAGAGAATGATGGTTTAAAATGAAGTGAAGAAGTGAGGGAGTAGGTTATCTTGTATAATTGAAGTTAGGGGAACTTATAGACTCTCCAAATATTAATTTTTAAAAAACATAAAACTACATCCAAAGACTCAAAAATACATAATTTAGAAGATGAGATGAGATAAGGTTTTAATATCATAAACCAATAAATTTTAGACAATTTTTTTTCTGTCAATTTAATCCTTGTCATTTTACTTAACACTTAGTTATTCTATTTAATTTTTAACTAGGGTTAGAAATATTTCTATATTAAATGGGTGAAATTATTACTTATTTCATTTATATTAGACCATAAATAAATAAATTTAAAAAATTGGACCATATAATAATTATTATATATATATTTAAAAAAATTATGATTTTTAAATAATTTAATAAAACATTATTTTGATAAACAATCCATTGTGTCAATTTTTACACTATTCAATTCATTGATAATTCAAAATTTTAAGGTAATAAGTTAAATTAAAACCGAATATTTTATTATATTACTAAGATTCCAAGATCTAATATGAAATTCATTGAATATATTAATTATTCCAAATTATATTTATTTTAATATTTTTAATAACATTTATTTTTTATCTCTATTAATCAAATAATAACTATATCAATTTTGTGTAATTATTTAATATACTTATTTGTAGAAAAAATTGCAATAAAATACTACAAATAATAAAAATCATCTATGTTTCAGAATAATACTTATAATTGAATATATGTTTTGTAAAATTCAACATTAAAATTTTTATATTTACTAAAACATGAATGTGACAACTTTAACATCACATTAAATAATATATTATAGGTGTCATAATATTTTTTATATGGCTCAAAATAGTAATTAAATAAACCCTTAGATGATTATGATCTATATATAATTGACCAATAAGATTGGGTCATGTTTTTCAGTCTTTTAATGGTTATTATTTTTTTAATAAAATTTACTTTATTGATTTCTCATCAATAAATTAATTTCTCTGTCATCAATGTATTATCGTTTAAGGTAAATATATATTTCCTAAAAATAACAAATAAATTACAATGAAAAAGGGAAAATATTATCATTCAAAAGAGTATTTATAATCAAATTTATCTTATGTATAAAATTATATTAAAAATGATATAGTTATTAAAATTTAAGTAAGACATATTTAACTTTTCATAAAATAAAATAAAATGAATATCCTAATCTCATCGACGTTTCTTCCAAAGGATTACATTTATACCCAATGGTTATTTAAGATGAAACAAACTAATCCAATGAAATTAGGACAAGTTTTATGGTAAATTTATAATATAATTTTTACCTTTAATTCCCTGATTTACCCTTTTACTGTATTAATAAAAAATTATCGAAGTTATTATTCATAATGCCCAAAAATAAATAATTCTATTTACATTATTTGGATAAAATAATTCCAAATATAATATCCATCTTTTCAAATACAATACACAAAATATGCAGTAATTAAATTCAAATTAATCTCATTATCGGAATAAGAAAATAGGTTTTAATGCACATGAACCTCATCCTGGTTGGTGATGACTCACCTAGTGCATACATGAGATAGACGATCAAATCTAGGAGGATGCATATTTCTGGGTTACTATACCAGTACCATAGCAACTACTGTAGCAGGAACTATATATGGTATTGTTCAGTACTATATCCATATAAACTATTCAACCATTTCTATAAAGACCCGGGATTTCCATGTAATTTTTTTAATTAAATGGGAATATTACGAGTCCACTAAAATTGATGGCGCCTAATTCTGAGGCTCGGTGTGCCCAGAATAAATTTCTAAAGTTTTGTTCGGGTACGTTCAATAAATGTATGAGCGGGTTTTTATAATTTTTGAACCGGTGCTCGGAATTGAAATCTGATTGCACCGTTGAACTCGCAACACCGGTATTCTCTTAAAAGGACTTTCACCTCGATGTCAGTGGGTCAAGAATAAAAGATAGTTTTTTGGTTTTATGTGGAAGATTAGAATAAAAATAAATGTGTGTGCCACTTTTTTTTTATTTTACCAACAACCATGTGGGTGTTGGGAGGTAAGACCCACTGGAACTATAACCTCCATGTGGAGGTTGTAAATGGGTACCACCATGCCTTAACCTCCCATATGAGGTTAATATGGTGGGGACCACCCGAGACCACATAACCTCCCATTTTGAATAATAGGGGCGGGGACCACCCGACCCCTATTAATGGGAGGAGAGGAAAACCTCTCAACTCCCCTCATTAATGAGTGAGAGCCTCTTGACCTCCTCTAACTTTAATGTTTTCAACACACCACCATTAATACGCCAGCCTACACAATTAATTTCCCCAATTTGAATAATGTGCCAACAATTAAATTGGGGAAATCATATCACTTTTGGATTTGGGTGGAATATTTGGGAGAGGAGTGCTTGGGAGAAATAGAGTTCTCCAACGAAGAACCTCATATCCCAACGAATAACGAAGAACGTCGGCAACGATCTCCTTCGATATTCTTCCCTGAACTCCTACCGACATGGAGAATCTTCCACAACCGATGTACAAGCTCAGGATTAGAAGTGTGCGGTAGATGCGATGAACGACGACAACTCCGTCTTCTTCCCCATGACCCTATCGATGAACGACGATCAAGGTAGGGGTTAATTTCATTTAAGTTATATGTTCTTCCTTTATTTAAAAATGAAGAAAAAGGATTATTTCTTATACGGGTGGATTGTTGTGGTTCGATCTAGAGGACCGATTGCTATCACCCTAAACGAGGAGGGTGCATGCCAAACTAACATGGCCCAACACCCTTCATTGATCTCTTTTTTGATGTCCTTCGGCATGATGATGAAACAGCAAGGTGACGAAGGCGGCAAAAAAAGGATACGCTACCTGTAGCCTCCATGACCCGCACCACCCCGTGGCATCCCGCATTGAAACCACACAAACTGGCCCCGACCTTGTCCCCGCCGGCCAGCCCTGCCACCTTCCGGCTGCCCGCCCGCCTGCCGCCGGCCTGACCAGCTGCCTCTTGGCCTGACTGACTACATACCGGCCGCTCAATGGCCTGCCTCTAGCCTGCCCAACCGCCTCCCAAGCAGCCTCCCCGCTCCCAGCCACTCAGCCTCCTAAGCTGCCATCCATCTCCTGGCCAAACTGGTGCCCTGGCCGAACCGCCAAGCCGCGCCGGCCTCCCGACCGAATCGGTGCCTTGGCCGCATCGGCCTCATGAGCTAGCCTGCGGCCCCCCTCTTGGAACCCTAGCCTAACCATCCCCATCCTCACCCTCTGGGACGAGCTACACCAGGACGAGTCGCGCCATGACATGCCCTCACAGCGCTCCGGGCCACACCGGCCCCGAGCCCGAGCCAGACCGCCCTCGTGGCCTGCTGGGCTGGGCCCAGCGGGCCAGGACAAACCCAAAAAGCCAATATGGACCCAACGGGTCAGGTCAGGTCGGCCAAGACTATGACGGGCCGAGTCGGTCCGACCGGGTTGCACTGGACCCGGGCCAACTACCGACCCTTTACTTTCTTTTGGCCATATCTTTGGCACCAGACGTCCATTTGAAGAACTGTCAGCGGCATTGGTAATCTTGGAGCATGACGGTCCCTTTGAGTATATCCTACTGGAGTTTGGGGTATAATTGAGATATGGTTAGGTTGGATCATGCATGAATCAAACCGGGCCCCCGGGTCTAAAAGGCTAATAACTCATAGACCGGGCATCCGATTGACGCGTCGTCTGTTGTGTTGAGACCCCTATGATGTGGCAGACCTTAGAGATATTTTCCATCAAGAGAATACGTGGAAGTTAATATATCGACACTTGGATTGATGAGAGGACCCTCTCATAATGAAACGTGCTTTGTGCAGAACCCTGTGGCTGGCTGCCCTCTGACTACTGTTCCTGGATCCTGTGTGGGTTCAACAGTTCTGACTGCTATTCCTGGATCCTGTGTGGTTTCGATAGCTCTGACTACTGTTCCTGGATCCTGTGTGGGTTCGACAGTTCTAACTGCTGTTCCTGGATTCTGTTTGGGTTCGATATCTCTGACTACTGTTCTTGGATCCTATGTGGGTTTGACAGCTCTGAATATTGTTCCTGGATCCTATGTGGGTTTGAAAGTACTGATTTCTGTACCAGGATCCTGCATGGGTTCGACAGAATAGATGATTTAGTGGCTACATCTAATCATCTCTTACTCTCTAAAAAAGTTGTATACATGTGTGAGATGAGTCAATAAATTTTTTGTTTACCTTATTATTGAGATTGATTAGTTGATAACATAGGTATATGTATGGGCATATACCTAAGTGGGGTTATCTGTTGATTTCATACTTTGTGATTCATCCTTGTTGGATTTTGTGATACCTTGAGGGTCTCGAGGTCCCTAATGAGTATTGTTATAATCACCCCTTCCCAGGATATTCCCACACCTCATTGTGTTGGATGCAGACGACAGACAACGCTGACTAAGGGTGAGAGCACCAGGACTGGACAGTACCCAGAGGTGGACCACACGGTGTGATGGTACACAGAGGAGACGAACGAACGTGGAGTGCTTTGGAAGCTATATTTACCTACCCATTAGTTAGGATTTCTAAGTGGTGGATCTAGGAGCTGTTTTCCCATTTCCAGTACTTGTACTTTCAGTTTCTTTTACTTTATAGTCGGGCTTCTATTTCCGGCCCCTTTTTACTTTTGAGCACTCTTTTGTTATATAGTTTTACATAGTGTTTTTCTTTCGTATTTTACTCTGTTGTGTGCGTTTTCAGGTTATAAAAGCAATGCCTTCCCAGTTTTATGGATTTACTCATTTGGTGCTAGTCTCCAGCCCCTGGCCTATGGAAATCAAGATTGCAGTAGTCACAACACGAGCCCTGTGGAACGGGTCATGTCAAATTGGTATCATAGGAGTCGGTTCTACTGTAGAAATTAAGACTCTGATATTTTCTATGAATAAATAGTGTTAAGTTTATTGAGTGTGGTTTTCAGTTTAGGGAGTCCAGTGTTGTTGTGGCAGCCACCGTATCCATACACCAGGACCCTGACTTCTGATTTCTGACCTGGTTCACGAAAACACCGACTGCGTGTGTGTTTTGAAGAGTTTTCTTTGAATTCTTTGAGTTAGCTCAACATGTATTTATTTTTGACCATGTCACACCTGTTTCTTTTCAGGATGCCTCCACACAGACAGCCAGCTAGGGTTTTGAGAGTAGTATGCATAGATAACCCCCTGAGCGATGAGGCCTCGGTGCAGGGCCATTTTCCAGTGGAGGCACCAACGATACCACTTTCCGTTGGGCCACCGATGCCACCAGCCCCAACAGTAGAGAGTGCATGCCTCTTAATCACGTTTCACGAGTTATAGTGCCAGGGGCCACCTAGGTTCAGGAGTGAGAGGGACCCACAGGCAGCTGAGGATTGGCTGGAGGCTTTGTTGAGAGTCTTTAGATAGGTAGGGACACCAGCCGACCTTACGGTGATCCCTACCGCGAGTCTCCTTTAGGAAGAA
This sequence comes from Viscum album, assembly GCA_963277665.1. NCBI lineage: Eukaryota > Viridiplantae > Streptophyta > Magnoliopsida > Santalales > Viscaceae > Viscum > Viscum album. The sequence goes on from OY728147.1 coordinate 761,985,654, forward strand.
GCAGGAAGATGGTGGAGCATAATGCTTCAAGTGCATGATGAGGTGACACTACTCTAGGAATACTTCAAGAGCCTATTTCAGGCGGAGTTTGTCCCAGCCACTCTACATGCAGTGCATATACAGGAGCTACTTTATCTGCAACAGGGTAGCATGATGGTGGCACAATACTCTGCGAGGTTTACCGACCTCTCGTGCTACTCCACAGATATGGTGTGAGACCCATTCTTCAGGGTCCAGACCTTCGAGTAGGGGCTTAGGCGAGATATCAAGGCTTCGATGATCTCCCTCAGAATCCCGACGTAAGCAGGGGTGTTGGAGCGAGCCCTCTTAGTGGAGAGTTTCCTTGCTGAGCAGTCACCAACAGTGAGACCCGCCACCGGGCATCACATAGCGGAGTCTACAGTAGCTGGCAGAATACAGATGTCACAAAGATCCAAGCAGACTACACCATACGGTGGATGACTGCATGACTCAGTATCAGTTATGCGGTGCACTGGAGACAGATCCAGACATTCCAGGAGCAGGCAGTGTTACTCATGCGGCAGGCAGGGTCACATGGCTCATGACTATCCGACCTGTTGTTTAGATGATCAGAAAATGGTCAAAGGAACACCAAGGCAGAGACAAATATTCGATCGAGGTGGTCCGCAGGGATCAGGTGGATGTGGTAGAAGAGCTAGCCGTGTAGCTGGCGGTGGATGACATTTTGAGATGTTACCACCGCCACCACTAGGAGGTTCACCCCGACCACAAGGAGCAGGTGGACATGGGAGATCTCACCTTCAGGCAGCTGAGGCTTTCGATCATGGAACTCTAGAGATGATTCAAGGTACGATATGTGTCTACTCCATATTAGCTACAGATCTTATAGACATAGGTGCCAGTCACTCTTTCATTTGCACCACCCTCGTTCAGAGCTTAGAGATTCCGATGGAGTCGTTGGCTCGATCCTTATGGCTAGAGACTCCTACAGAAGAAGATTCGATGATTATCCACTGGTTCCAATCGTGTGAGATTACTCTAGGAGGTGAGATCTTTGGCTGGGATCTCTTAGTAGTGGCATCGAGGCTTTACGACGTCATCTTGGGTATGGACTGGTTATCTACAGTCCATTCTCAGATTGACTGTATTAGGTGAAAAGTGCGATGTATCTACACGGATGGGACCAGGTTCACCTTCACCGGCAAGAAGGGAGCCTTTGCAGTGTAGTATGGACTTTCCCGGAGGAGAGTACAACCGATCACTCATCAGTTGGCTTTCCTTACCCTCATAGAAGTTGATGTGGAGAGTTCGACTTATCCTGTAGTGGTGGACCAGTACACAGATGTTTTCCCTGATGATGTACCAGGTTTAACTATTAATAGAGAGGAGGAATTATACATTGACCTATACCCCGAGACGACACCGATATCTACACCAACATATCGGATGGCTCCCGTAGAGCTTCACGAGCTATGGGTATAACTATAGGACTTGTAGGGGAAGGGATTCATCTTACCCAGTGTTTCTCCCTGGGCAGCCCCGATTATGTTTACCAAGAAGGCGGATGGGAGTTTGAGGTTTTGTGTCAACTATCATTGCCTGAACCAGGTGACCGTGAAGAACAAGTACCCACTATCGAGGATTAATGACCGCTTTGATCAGCTGAAGGGAACATTGTGGTTCTCGAAGATAGACCTCATATCAGGCTATCACTCTCTCAGAGTTTGAGATGAGGATGTGTAGGAGACGACCTTCAGATGTTGGTACGACCACTAAGAGTTATTGTTTATGGATTTCGACATAACTAAAAATCCAGTAGTGTTCATGGGACTCATAAATAGGATTTTCCAGCCATACCTTGATCACTTTGTCGTATTTTCATCGAAGAAATTCTGATCTACTCGACTACTGATGAGGATCATGCCTACCATTTTCAGGTAGTACTGGACACACTTCGAGAGCACCAACTATATGGTAAGCTCTCGAAGTGCCAGTTTTTGATCCAAGAGGTTCACTTTTTGGGACATGTTATCTCGTAGGATGGAGTTGTAGTGGATCCAGCGAAGATTGAGGTAATACTTGCTTGGAAGCCACCCAGAAGTGTGACGAAGGTATGAATTTTCCTAGGTTTGACTGGTTACTACCGGAGATTCTTTACATACTTCTCCAAAGTTTCAGCACCACTATTAGCCTTGATGAAGAAGGTGAAACCCCTCGTGTGGTCGGAGAGATGCCATAAGAGCTTTCAGGAGCTGAGGCAGAGGCTGACTAGTGCCCCCATATTGAGGCTTCCAAAGGAAGACGTAGGGTATGTAGTATATTGCGATGCATCAGGGACTGTACTCGAGTGTGTCCTGATACCGAAGAAAGTAGTGATCACATATGGTTCTCTACAGCTGAGATAACATGACCAGAACTACCCTACCCATGACCTGAAGTTAGCAGCAATGGTCATCACCTTGAAGACTTGGTGACACTATCTGATGGGCGAGCATTTTACCGTGTACCCTGATCAAAAGAGTCTCAGGTATATCTTCTCTTAGAAGGACCTAAACCTGAGACAACAATGTTGGCTTTAGTTCATCAAGGACTAAGACTTCGAGATAGTCTATACTCTTGGTAAGGGGAACATTTTTGCAGATTCACTCAGTAGGAGGTCTGGTATACATCTGTTAGGCGGAGCGACAATGAAACTAGCCACTTTGAAGATATCGTTTGTGGATAGATATAGATCATCTTTCCTACATTCTCTCACAGTCACACCCACACTCCTTCAGCGAGTCAGGGAGGCCCAACATGGGGACGATGACTGCAAGACACGATGTGCTCAGATATTCACAGGGCAGACACCTGATGGATTTTCTGAAGGTGGGGAGCATGTCATCCTTTTTAGAGTATGTACTATAGTTCCAATTTCACTTCAGGAGAAAGTGTTGAGGGAGTTCCATACATCCCCTCTTGTGGTACATCCAGGAGTGGCGAAGATGTACCAGGATCTCCGGTGACAACACTGGTGGCCAGGGATAAAGAAGACAATTTTAGAGTTTGTCTCTTGGTGCCTCACTTGTCAACAAGTGAAGGTAGAGCACCAGGTACCTGTAGTCTTGGTTCAACCATTAGAGGTCCCAGAGTGGAAGTTGGATGTGATATACATGGACTTCATGACAGGACTTCCACGTACATCCATGGGTCAGGAATCGATTTGTGTGATCGTCAACTGACTCACCAAGTCTGCCCACTTCCAACTGATCAGAAGGCAAGGTTCAGTAGAGAGCTTGAGATGCCTTTATGTGCAGGAGATTGTGAATCTACATGGAGTACCTTCTTCAATTTTCTTCGATAGTGACACACGGTTTACTTCCCATCTATGGAAGGGGTTGCAGGAGGCTTTCGGGACATAGCTTTGTCTAAGCACTGCCTTCTATCCTCAGACGGATGGCCAGACTGAACGGACCATTCAGACCCTCGAGGACATGCCCCTTTCTTGTGTCCTCGACTTCAGTCATAGCTAGGAGGATCGTTTACCTTTGGTGGAGTTTTCATACAACAACAACTATCACTCTACCATTGGGATGGAACCTTTGGAGGTGTTATACGAGCAACCTTGCAGATCACCATTGTGTTGTACTAACCCTGGGGAGTCAGCACTAGTGAGACCAGAGATGGTACGGGCTACAACGAAAAAGGTTTAAATCATCCAGGAGTGGATGAAGACTACACAGAGTAGGTAGAAGTCATATGTTGATAGGAGACAGAGGCCTCTGGAGTTCGAGGATGATGACCATGTCTTTCTACGGGTCTCACCTCGATGAGGACAATAGAGATTTGGCCGAGGCGGCAAGTTATCTTCGAGATTCATCGGACCTTTCTAGGTCCTCACCAGAGTAGGCGAGGTGGCTTACCGCATGGAACTTCCCCCTTAGTTGCACTAGGTGCACGACGTTTTTCACATATCCCTGCTGAGGAGATACGGGCATGATCCTACTCACATCATCGACCATGGAGAGCTGGACGTCGATGATGGGGAAACTTTTACAGAGGTTCTAGTGGACATTGAGGATAGATAAAAGCAGGTCCTACATGGACGGTCGATACCTATGGTGCACGTTCACTAGAAGCACGAGAACCTCTAGTAGAGCACATGAAAGCGGGATGATCAGAAGTGTGCTCAGTACCCCCACTTGTTCCCTTAGTTATGAGTTGTGGAATACGGGGACGTAGAGCCCTGAGGTGGGGAGAATGTAAAGACACATAATTTCCATGTAATTTTTTTAATTAAATGAGAATCTTATGAGTCTGTGAAAATTGATGGCGCGTGATTCCGAGGCCTGGTGTTCCCGGAATCAATTTCTGAAGTTTTGTTCAGGTAAGTTTAGTAAACGTACTAGCTGATTTTTATAATTTTTGAACCAGTGCTCGGAATTGAAATATGAGGGCACCGTTGAACTTGTAGCGCTAGTATTCGCTTAGGAAGAATTTCACCTCGACGGTAGTGGGTCGAGAATAAAAGATAGTTTTTGGTTTTTATGCGAAATACTAAAATGAAAATAAATATGTGTGACACTTTATTTTTGTTTTACTAAAAACCATGTTGGTGTTGGGATATAGGACCCACTGGAACTATAACCTCTATGTGGAGGTTGGAAATGGGGACCACCATGCCTCAACCTCCCATATGAGGTTAATGTGGTGGGGAACACCCGAGACCACATAACCCCCCATTTTGAATAATAGGGGCAGAGACCACCTCACCCCTATTAATGGGAGGAGAGGAAAACCTCTCAACTCCCATCATTAATGAGGGAGATCCTCTTGACCTCCTCTAACTTTAATGCTTCCAACACATCACCCTTAATATGCCAGTGTACGTAATTAATTTCTCCAGTTTGAATATTGTTCCAAAAATTAAATTGGGGAAATCATATCACTTTTGGATTTGGGTGGAATATTGGGGAGAGGAGAGATTATTAGAAATAGAGTTCTCCAATGAAGAACCTCATCACCCAAAGAAGAACAAAGAATGCCGAAAATGATCTCCTTCGATCTTCTTCCCTAGACTCCTACCGACGTGGAGCGTCTTCCACAATCGACGTGTGAGCTCAGGATTAGAAGTGTGCGATGGACGCAACGAATGACGACAACTCCGTCTTCTTCCCTGGGACTCTGTCGATGAACGATGATCAAGGTAGGGGTTAATTTCATTTAAGTTCCATGTTATTCCTTTCTTTCAAAATGAATAATGAGGATGCTTTCTTTTTATTGGTGGATTGTTGTGGTTCGTTCTTGAGGACTGATTGCTATCACCCTAAACGTGGAGGGTGCGAGCCAAACTAACATGGCCTGACACTCTCCGTCGATCACTTTTGTGATGTCCTTCAGCATGGCGATGAAACAATGAGGAGAAGAAGGCATCAAAGAAAAAGGTTGCGCTACCCGCGACCTCCATGACCCATGCTGCCCCACGACGTCCCGCACCGCCACCAGACGAACCGGCCCTCGTCGGCCTGCCCGGCCGCCTCTCGGCCGCCCCTCGGCCTACCGCCGGCCTGCCCGTCTGCCGCTTGGCCTACCCAGCCACCTCTCTGCCACCCACCAGCCTACCACATGCCTGCCCGACCGCCTCCCAAGCCGCCTCCCGGCTCTCGGCCACTTGGCCTTCCGAACCCCCATCCAGCTCCTAACCAAACCGGTGCCCTGGCCGAACTGCCAAGCCGCACCGGCCTCTTGGCCGAACCGGAACCCTGGCCGCGTCAGCCTCCTGAGCCGACCTGTGACCCCCCTCATGGAACCCTAACCTAACTGGCCCTGGCCATGCCCTCCGGGCCGAGCTGTGCTGAGCCGTGCCGAGCTGCGCCCTGGTAGTGCTCTGGGCCGAACCGGCCCTGAGCCCGGGCCAGACTGCCCTCGCGGCTGCCTGGACTGGGCCCAGCGGGCCAGGCCAAACCCAACGGGCTAGGCCGGACCCAACGGGTCTAGTTGGGTCGACCCGAAATGGGTCGGCCGAGACTATTACAGGCCGAGTCGGTCAGACCGGGTCGGACCGGACCCGGGCCTACTACAGACCCTTTAATTTCTTTTGGCCAAATCTTTGGCACCGGAAGTCTGTTTGACGAACCGTCATCGGCGTTGGTAATCTTGGATCATGACGGTCCCTTTGAGTAAACCCCACTAGATTTTGGGGTATAGTTGAGAAACAGTCTGGTTGGATCGTGCACGAATCCAACCAGGCCCCCGGGACTAAAAGGCTAATAACTCACAGACCGGACGTTCGATTGACGCGCTGACTATTGCGTTGAGACACCTATGATGTGGAAGACCTTCAGGATATTTTTCTTCATGGAACTACATGGAAGTTGATGTATCGACACTTGTATTGGCGAGTGGAACCTCCCGGAATCAATCGTTATTTGTACGAAAACCCTGTGGCTGGCAGCCCTCTGACTAATGTTCCTGTATCCTGTGAGGGTTCGACAGTTCTAACTGTTCTTCCTAGATTCTGTGTGGGTTCAATAGCTCTGACTGCTATTCCTGGATCCTATGTAGGTTCGATAGTTCTAACTACTATTCCTAGATTCTGTGTGGGTTTGACAGCTCTGACTAATGTTCCAGGATTCTGTGTGTGTTCGACAGCTCTGAATACTATTCCTGGATCCTTTGTGGGTTCGACAGTACTGATTTCTGTACCAGGATCCTACATGGGTTCAACAGAATAGATGATTTAGTGGCTACATTTAATCATCTCTAACTCTCTACAAAATTTTTATACCTTTATGAGCTGATTCAGTAACTTTTGTGTTTACCTCATGATTGAGATGGATTACTTGATAACATAGGTATATGTATGAGAATATACCTAAGTGGGGTTATTTGTTGATTTCATACTTTGTGATTCATCCTTGTTTGATTTTGTGAGACCTAGAGGGTCTTGGGGTCCCTACTGAGTATCATTATACTCACCCCCTTCACGGGCTATGCCTGCACCTTGTTGTGTTGGATGCAGACGACGGACAACGCTGATTGAGGCTAAGAGCACCAGGACTGGACGGTACCTGGAGGTGGACCACACGGTGTAACGGTACATGGAGGATACAGACGAACGTGGTGTGCTTTGGAGGCTATCTGTACCTACATTTCAAGTAGGATTTCCCGGTGGTCGATCCTGGAGTTGTTTTCCCTTTTCCATTACTTCTACTTTCAGTTTCTTGTACTTTATAGTTGGGCTTGTATTTCCAGCCCCTTTTTACTTTTCAACACCCTTTTGTTATACAATTTTACATAGTGTTTTGCTTCCAGCTTGTAATATGTTGTGTGCGTTTTCAGGTTATAAAGGAAATTCCTTCCCAGTTTTAGGGATTTACACCTTTAGTGCTAGTCTCCAGCCCTTGGCCTATGGAAAGCAGGCTTGGGGTAGTCACGGAACATGCCCCGGGGAACAGGTTGTGACAATTTCATCCTTTCGGCCACCTATTTTATCCTTGATTCCTTCAAGGCCTTTGAGACACCCATGCATTCGGGTAATTAAGGCATGTGGTCCACCTTAAGGACTTTGATTCCCCTCAAGTATTTTAGGCCACCTCAAGGCCATCATGCCACGTGTTGTGAAAAATGTACTAGACAAACTCTATAAGGAGAAGGCTCCAGATGAGGATTCAGAGTAAGGCGCATTCACTAGATAATAACTAACATATTTGAAAAAGTGGTAGGGTATGTAAATTATCATCGGGACTAGCCTGTGCATCTCTACATAGGATTATTGGTCGAATAACCATGTGATAGTGGACAACTTACACCATGATGTAGATGGTGGGGAGGGGTAGTTCCATGTAGTTATAGCCTAGAAGAATTCATATAATACCTCAGAGTCATGTAATGTATCTAAGCCTAAGGTACATGTTAGGTTTCCCCTTAAACCCTTAAAATTGGGGTTTATCAAAAATGAATAAAAATACAAGGCAATCGTGCCATTTAGGGAGAAAACATGTTTTAAAATATAAAACATTGTAAAAGATTGAAATGTTTTTATATCTAAATTAAATGTAAAATTGATGAAAATGACCTACATTATATTAAATTATAAAAATATATTATATTTATAATTTAAAACAATTAAATAATATAATTTAACCATATAAATTATTATGATGAAAAAATTGGCTTCATATTAAAATTTAGAATATTTTTACTATTCATCAAAATAAGAAATTAATCTGAAAAAATATCAAAAATTCATCCATAGTAAATTATTATATCCCTATTATAAATAATAAGTTTATATTGTCATATAATAATTATTAATTTTCCAAAATTTTAATTTAAATAAAGATCACTATTTAAAGGCGTTAAAATTACTCTTTTGAAAAATATAGGTTTTTATACATCAAATATGGTTTATTCATACAGTCTGACTAAAATATCTATTATATGAATATCAAGAAAATATTATTAAATATATATCATATATAACTCATTAATTTCATTTACTAATTATAATTAACTTATTTTATTATTACAAAAAATATTTACATTTCATTTACATTTAATTGGTTTATAATTTTCATAAATAATTAGTAGCCAAGAAATTCACCACAAATTTTCATATGTTAGTAATATTTATTCATGAAAACATAAAAACTAGGTTATAATTTCCATTTTATACCAGTTGTGTCTCACAGTTCATTAGAACTCACTATTTCATGCAATGATAGCTAATAAAGAATAAAAATTATTTAAAGAAAATATATCATAAAAACATCCATGTGTTAAAATATCATCATAAACTGGAGAAGGAAAACTAAAAAGTGGCGATGTTAGATGCTCAAAAAGGGAAAAAAATGGAGATATGTGATCATAATAATGACCATAATGGTAATATAATATGATCATGAAAATAAAAAATCATACCCTGTATATTAAATATCATATACGTGAATGATGATATAAATTCAAGCAGTTCATTAGACATAAATCATAAGGAAATAATGAACATAAGCCTTGAAATCATAACATAGGAATAAAACATGGAATTTTGGACAACACACAAACATATAATATGATTTATATATAAGACAAAGCATCTCTTAGAAACTATCTTAGTATTATGGGTTTACTCCCCATACCATCTTCGAAGCCACAGTTCTCTCTCATAGTCATCTTAGTAGCACGATTCCACTCCTCATACAATATTGGTATTCATGGTTCACTCCCATGGCCATATTAGTTGTTAAGGTTTACTCCAAATACCATATTAGTCAATATCATTAGAAATAAATCTTTACCCAATGCATTGGAATGAGATGTATGTCCCAATAATCTCATAATTATATCATGCATACATGTGACACAAGATATTTAAAAAACATATCATAACCCATGAAATGAAATGGGTATCATAAATATGCAATCATATCATAAAATTTATAAAAATATAAAGGTTTTATAATTTTTTATATATATTAAACTATGAAAATAAGGCATTTTAAAAAGAGTATAACACATAAATGAGAAAGGGGTTTCATAAACTTCATGCCCTCAAAACAAAATCCACTTAGAGAAAAATTATGAATGTCATAATTGAATAATTTATAAAAAAAGGAATTAGTAACACTAATAGATTTCATCTTAGATGGTTAATAATTTTTATAGATATTCTAAAAACATTTCTAGAGGAAAATATCTTTTCTTATATGGAAAATTATTTTTAAAACATAAAAACATTTTAAAAAACAATCTTTTCTTAAAAATATAATTGAAAAATTATAAAGAATATTTTAGAACAATAAAACATTTTTAAAAAGGTTTTTCCTTGAAAATTATATTCAAGGATCATTTGAAAACATTTTAGAAAACATTTTTGAAAACATCATATTTCAAATAAATCATATTTCCGACCAAAGAGAGAAATATAGTCATATTTTTCTTAACTTTTTTCTTAATTATATTAAGTACCAAAGATTGTAAAAATAGAAACAATACATGTATAAATCTTTAATAAACATAGTATAATAAATCCCATGACATTTCTTGATATATGATTCACAAGATTTTATCAAAGCAGTAATAAACATAAACAATCTTCAAATGCGATGAAATTGTTTCAACAAAATCTTATCACATGGTAACTTGGGATCATACTCCAAATATAAGAAAATTAAATTAAATTATGGTTAAAATATCATTAAAACAGGTATATTATTGAAAAAAAATATAAAATAAAATATATAAACATCAAAAAAGAATTTAGGTGCATAACAAAACCAGAGTCTCATAGAAGGAAAATTGAGACAAAACTATCTTACATATTTGTCAACTTTTCAAAAATAATCCCCATAAAAATATAATAAAATGGAGACCTAAATACCCATATATTTATGTTTAATATACATATAATACATTCATGGGAAGTACATACAACACACAAAATAAGTGAGTGGTGAATAAGGCATGTATCTCATGGAAATAACTGTGAGAGGAAATTCCCTTTCCTTGGGCGTTAAATCTCTTCGTACTCATACAAGCATCCTATAAAATAAATGTTAGTTTATTATAAATATTTTAAATAACCATATTATTATATAAAATCCCATATATGGTTTTATTATGATCATATATAACCCTGTTGTTAATAATTATATGTCAAGGTTTCACTTTAGGTAATATTCGCTTTGTTCTTTACCCGTGTCTTAATTTTTATATCATTTCTCCTTGTTCTAATATATTGATTTATAGAATTTAATACATTATATAAATATAAATTATATTCCTTATATGTGTATTATAATAATCTATATGATATATAAGTAAGAAAATGTAATACACTATTCATGGAGACAATAAGCTATACATCACCATGAATGTTGTTTATGTTTTTATTGTCATATTTAAAGAGATAATGAAATTGAAATATAAGTATCTATATATTTATACATATATATCATTATTAATGTAGAATTATTATATAATATATATCATATAATTTCACGAAACCCATCTTTAATATATTCCATGTAGTGTGTGAACGAATCACATTGCTTTCAGGGGGCGGTAATCCATACTTCATCAAAAAAAATCATTATATTTACACCAAATGTATAGTCTAATGATATGAATTATAAAAGGATTAAAAAAATAAAAATAAAAATAAAAATTATATATAACATTTGTAAATAAATTTTCTATCATAATTTCCACCATGGGAGGTTGTAAAGGAAATAATGAACAATCGTCGTTTTGTGAGGTGATAGTTTTCCGTACACGAAAACAATATGTTCATTACCCATTAGATGGAAGTGTGTGCAAGGTTATGTTGAACCCTTAGAATAAAAATATACTATTATATTTATGATAATGTTTTTTTGTACAAGTATTTAATGATAAGATTTTAGGGAGTGGATAATTGCAATAAAATAAAAGAACTTGAGGAATAATGTTACCACTTATTTGGGTATCATGTTTTGATTTGCACCAAAATTCTTCTGTGGATTGCTTCTTTCCCAAGAGGAGAATTCTAGTATGAGGGGAGGGATGTTGAGGAGATATTTGGACATATTTTTTTATTCAATGTGTCTTGATAGGAGTGAGTATGTGGGAGGAGAGGGGGCCTTTTTTAGTGGAGGAGGAGTGACACTCTACTAATATTTTTAAAAAGAAATTTCATACACGTTTTTCACATGCCAAGTGGATCCAATAATTGAAAAAATTAGTTGAATTGGATTATAGGTTATGAATATTACTAGATAATAAAAATTAGAAAAGTTTTCAGGTCTTTCACAACCCTTCCTCTAGGGCCCGTGCCGTGACTACCCCAAGCCCGCCTTCCATAGGCCAGGGGCTGGTGACTTGCACCGAAAGGTGTATTCCCTAAAACTGGTAAGGCATTGCCTTTATAACCTGAAAACACACACTCAACCAAGCACACATCAAGATATGAACATAGGTAAACTGTATAGTAAAAAGAGTGCTGAAAGTAAGAGGGGCCGGAATACAATCCAAACAGTAAAGGTACAAGTAAAACTGAAATACAATACAACCGAAGAAAGAGAAAGACAACTACTGGGCCATCCTCCGAGGATCATACCAAAAGTTTATGTACATATCACCACCTTAGAACTCCACATCCACCTATCTCCTCTGCGTACCGACACACCGTATGGTCCACCTTCGGGCCCTGTCTCGTCCTGGTACCCTCAGCCTTGATCAACTCTATCAGTTATCCGCACCAAACACAATAAGGTGCGAGTATAGGCCATGTAGGGGTGAGTATAATGATACTCAGTAGGGACCACAAGACCCTCAAGGTCTCACAAAATCCACAAGGATAAACCAAAAATCATGAAATCAACTTACAACCCTACTTAGGTATATGCCCATACATATACCTAAGTTATCAAGTATACCCATCTCAATCATGAGGAAACACAAGGTCCAACCCAAAATTCCAAAGATCAAATGTTCCACAAAGTAAGGAATACCAAAAAGGTAAGTACCACACAGGTACACACGCAGAAGAATACCACCAAGTTATTACCATGAAGGACTGTTCTACACAGGTATGAACTCAACTCACACTAGGTATAACTTAGGTACAATAGTAAAGATGATTAGATGTAACTACTAATTCATCTTACTTTGTTAAGAGGTAGACCCACGAAGGATACTAAATCATCATCAGACCCAAAGAGGATAGTGGTACATTTTCAAACCCACATAGGATCCTAGTACATTTTCATTACGTCGTCATACCCACACAGGATCCTAGTACATCATCAGTACGTCATCAGACCCACATAGGATCCTAGTACATCGTCAGAACCACACAGAATCCAAGTACATATTCATAACATTGTTAGACCCACACAGAATCCTAGTACAGCAGACCCACACAAGATCCTAGAGTAGTACCACAAGGATTCCTAGCATCGATCCGTGTGGGATCCTCAAATACAGAACCATGAAGGATCCCTTTCTCATGATACATCCAGCTACAGGGTTCCCGCACTAAGCTCACTTAATTCCAGAAGGATCCGATCCTCAAGCCACTGGTTGATACTCAAACTGCCATTAAGTCCCATGAAGAAGTATAAAAAAGGACCACCATGTAATAGGGGTCTCAACACAACAAACGGTGGGTCAATCAGACGCCTGGTCTGTAAGTTATTAGCCTTTTAGTCCCGAGGGTCCGGTTGGATTCGTGCTCGATCCAACCTGATTGTACCCTAAATTTATGAAAAACTTTATTAGGGTATACCAAAGGGATGGTGTCGCTCCAAGGTTTCCGGTGCCATAGACGGTTTGTTAAACGGACTTCTGGTGCCGAAGTTATGGACAAAAGAGCATATGGGATCAAAACTGGTCCGAGTTTGGTCCGACCCGATCGAATTGACCCGGACCGATCCGGCCTAGGTCGACCCAGTTTGAGTCGACCCGACCCGTGGAGCAGCCCATCCCACGCTTGGTGGCTCAACCCATGCTGGGCGGCTCGGCCTGGGCGGCCCGACCCATGGAGGCCGCGGTGCGGCAGGCCGCCGCGGTGCGGTAGGGAAGCCACGCTGCAGTGGGACGCCGCGGCTGGCTAGATGGCCATCCGTCCTCCCTTCATCACCATAGCCCAAGCCTTGGCCCGTTGTTCGCCAGGAAGCATGGACGCGCACCGCCACCCTCATCATGTGGCTGGCCTCTGGTTTTCATCTTCCTCCATTGCAAATATTTCATCAAAACCACAAGGAAAATTTCAGAGAGGTCGGGCCATGTTTGTTTGGCCCACACCCTCCAGATTAAAGCAGTAGCATGTGGTTTACAAATTTTGAATCATGAAGAACATCAAGAATGGTAATAAGGGGGTATTTAAAACATCAAAACCTACAAACTCCATCAATAACTATTCTCAAACCTGCAAAAAAACATTCGCGGATCAACTAGTTAGAGAGTTGATCCACATTTTTTTGTTTAAAAGGGAATAACATGTGAAATAATAATCACATAGAATTAAACCCCATCATTGGAGGGTTGTTGATGGAGGTCACAAGATGGAAATGATGAAGGTGCAGAGAGTGACAACATTCATCGCTTCCGTAGTCACACTTCTGAAGTCGGTTCGAACATCATCCTCGTTCTTCAATTTCGGAGGGCGTTCTTCATTGGGAGGTGAAGTTATTCATTGGAGATGAGTTTCTCCAAGCTCTCCCAAGCTTCTCCCTTTTCCAACAATTTCCATCCGAGAAAAAGTGAGAGGTTCCAACTTATTAAATTAAGTCTATCAATTTTATTTACGTTGACACAATTAATTGTACCAAGTTGGAATATTAAAGTGGAGGATGTCCAAGGGACTTCCCCACATTGAAGAGGGAGTTTAAGGGGGCTTCCTCCCATTAAAGTGGGTTCGGGTGGTCCCCACCTTAAATTTAAAAATGGGGGTTTTTAGTTCAGGTGGTCCCTACCTCTTTAACATTCACATGGGAGATTTTTCTAGCTCGGGTGTTCCTCCCCATAGATGTAGAGACCCGTATCCTGACATACATAGACTTTACATTACTTTTGCGGAATACTTAGTACATAACAAAAACACACACACAAGGATCGTAATAGTTTAGTGTCTTTGGAAACTCGGAACGTAATCTTCTAATCCTGGTGAAAGATCTTCAATATCTCCCATAAAGATCTTCCCCTTTTTTTTTCTTACCTAAAACCTTTCTTTATATCCTGGGGAAAAGAAAACATAAAAGGGTGAGCTCAAATGCTCAGTAAGGGTATACAAAAGAAATAAAAATCATATCATATCTTTTTGAAAATCATAACCTGCAAAAGAGATCATAATATCTTATCATGGAAAAAAATCATAGAAGTGAAAATGAGATCACCATAATCATAACATGAAACTTGAAACTTTGTGGCATGCACACATAATCATGGAAAATCATTTCTTGTTAGTCATGACTCATTGCCAAGACTATCTTAGTGGACAAAGTCCCTTTCTGAATCGAGTAACCCTCGTTTCAGTCCTGTTTCACTGAACCGGTATAACCTACCATTCCAGCCATGTCTATCTCATGAGATATAAAATCTTTACCCAATGCATTGGAGGGAGATATAGGTCCCACCCATCTTATAATGAATCCTTTCTTATGTGTGCCACATAATCATAAAACATACATCATCGCATAACCCATGTAATAAAAATGGGATTCTTAAACAACATGACATCATAAAACAATTCATATAAGATAAAGGAATTCATAAACATAATTCCATCACAACATAGTCAAATAAATGTAAAAATATGGATAGAAACAGAACCCTTTATTATCTTAGATGGAAAATAATTTTGATAAAACACTTGAATTGAATTCTTGAGGAAAATATCCTTTCTTCTTCAAAATCAATTTCTTTTCACAAAACATCATGCAATTTTAAAAGAAAGAGATTTTATTGAAAATTGTCATGAAATATTTTGGAGGAAGGTTCATGAAAATAAGGCTTTATAAAACAGTATAAATCCGTTCGTGTCGTATAAGTTAAAAAAAACATTCTTCGTACTTTTGTCGGAAAAGTCAAAAAGTACCTCGTATGAAAAAGCGACAAAAGATTCATTTCATATTCTTTACTAAAAACTCACCGAAGAGTAAAATTGGATTTAAACTATTGTAAGTGGATGGAAACAATATTAAATATTGAAGGAACATGGATGTGGATGATAAAATACACCCCAGTAAATACTTACGAATAAACAATCTCGGATAAAAATGAGATTGTGGTATTTCCATTACCTTTGGTCCGACTTGCTTTGTAAGTGTCCGAACCTCCTGTATAATGATTTAAATCATGTTATTGACTTATTAAAGAATCATATTCATTTTTATGATATCATATATGGTTCACTTATTACATTATATTACCCGTTCTTTTGTAAATTCCATGTTAAAGAAGCGTTTTGGGTAAAATCGTTTCATTTATCGTAGGTGTTTTGACTTGTTGTTCTTGACATCATTATTACTTATATCATGATTTACTTACTTCCAGAATATAAAATATGATTTGTATATCATATATATTCAGTATATATATATAAATAATAGATAGATAAATAAAATGAAAAACACCGTTCATGGAGACGGTAGTCCGTACGTACGCATGAACGCTGTTTTACTTTCCTTATTGTCTTGAAATGGAAGTAAGTAGATGACATACATATATATATACATAAATCCAGTAGCTTTATAATGTCATATATTTCATTATTATTTCTTATATATACTTTATAATCATTCTTAAATGGTTAACATGGAGAATAAATCTCATCGCGTCGTGGAGACGGTAGTCCGTACGTACGCATGAACGCTGTTTTACTTTCCTTATTGTCTTGAAATGGAAATAAGTAGATGACATACATATATATATACATAAATCCAGTAGCTTTATAATGTCATATATTTCATTATTATTTCTTATATATACTTTATAATCATTCTTAAATGGTTAACATGGAGAATAAATCTCATCGCGTCGTGGAGACGGTAGTCCGTACGTACGCACGAGCGATGATATCATTTCCATAAATATTGAACTGAATTGGAGTGGATTATACAATATATCAGAATCAATATGATGTTGTAATAACTATGTATAGTTATTCTTTACACCATTATACCCATCCATGTAAGGTGGTGGTGGAAAATAGATTACACCACGGCGTGGAGACGGTATTCCGTACGTACGCACGCGCGATGATTTCTTTTTCCGTAGGATGGATAGATGGTGAAATAGGGTTGTTTCATACTTATAATAACATATCAGTATATGAGTGATACTGATGTTATTAATTCATAATGAAACAACCTAAGAAGAAGAAGTGGAAGAAGAAATAAAGATGAAAGAATTGGTAACGGTAATTACCTCTTCTTTGAAGCGCCTCTTTGAGACCTCCTCTTAGGGCACTAAAATTGGTCTTTGAGGAAGACCAGAACCTCTAGGATGTTTCTAGGGAAGTGGAGAAGAGATTTTGGCAGGGGTTGGCCGAGCTTGAGTGCTCAAATTGGTGTGAGGAGGAGGGGGAGGAGGTGTCCTTTTATAAGGGAGGAGAGGTGCACCTTAGGAATATCTCAAAATATTATTTTATATTAAAGTCAAAATCGGTTTATAATGGTTCCAAAGGATCTTATTTCGAAGCTAAAGTGGGGATGGGTCGAAATCCTATCAACCAATAGGATTTAGACAAGTTTAGGGTATTATTTTAACCTTATCAATTAGATTTAACTCTAAGTTAAATAATTTAACTTTTACCATGTCTTTTTGTTTTCTTTCACTATATGGTTAATAAACATACTATAACATGCCAAACGAACCCCAAATTGTTTATTATTAATATATATATCCTTATCTAAGTCATTTGGCCGAACCTTAGATTTTTAGGAATACAATAACAATTAATAATATAATATTTTATTTAAAAACTATTTTGTGTCAATTTTGACACTATTTGATATATGATTTTTTTGAAAGTCATAAAAGAATTAAATGTTCGAACCAAGTTGATTAAATCAACATTAATATATCATAGTAACCTAGAAAATTAGTGGAATTCATAAAAAATCTCAAATTACATTTATTTTGGTGTTTATAACATCAATTATGTCAATATTTCATTAATAAGATAATTACTGCATCATCGTTGTGTCATAAATAAATTAAATTATATGATGTCTAAAAATTACAAATAAAATATCATCATGTAGGAAATCATTTTAGCTTTCTAATGAATATTTACAATAGAATTTATCTTATGTATAACCCCATATTAAAAATGATTTACTTATTAAACTTTGATTTTAACTATTTTAACCCTTCTTTAAATAAATTAATAATAAATGTCCTAATCTAATCCAAGTGGGCCTAAATGGTCATATTATATTCATAAGGTTGTCTTTGGTCGAATTACACTTATCCAATAGAATTAGGACATGTGTTAGGGTAATAGTAATATCATATTTACCCTTAGTTACCCTATTTACTATTAACCGCGGTAAAAAAAAGTAAAAAGTTACTATTCACCAAAAATTATTTTCATCTCATTGAACCACATTTTAGTCCTTGATATTAACCGTGTCTCTCGGATTTTCGAAATTCCATTCACAGAAGCGGTAAAATTAAGTTTTATGAAAAAATCAGTTTGTTAACTACCACTTAGTAGTTTCACTATTCATCAAAAATTGATGTTTTTCAGAACAATGCCATAATTTCATCCTAAGATATATTTCATATTACGATTTCAAAAATGAAGTCTATTTTACCAAATTCATAACATAGAAGTTGCATTAATTAATTTTATAATTAAATCCCGCTGTTAAAACAAATAGCGTGTTTTTAAGAAACAATATCTATCAAAAGATTGACACTTGTTTATGTCTAGTTTAAATGTGAAATTACATCCAATGACCAACATTGTATTAAATTGTAAAAATATATTCTAAATATACTTTAAAACCACTCAAATTAATGATTTATCACTATTAATTATTTCGATTAAAAAAGTTGTTTTTAATTATAATTTAGTAATTTTCACTATTCATCAGAATATAAAAGTTATCCGAAAAGTACCAAAATTTCACCTTAGGCTAAATTCGATACTCCGAATCCAAAAATAAAGTTCACTTTGAAAAATAAGATTTACTGGATTTCAAAAAGTGGTTATTACTATTCATAACGGCTAGTTTTAATAATATTTTTATAGCATATCGTTGTTTAGTGAAACTCGGTATTGCGTACTACACACGCTATCGAGGAAGGTCGCGATTGCGTGTAATGCAAGACAACTCAAGGATGTGTGTTGTGCAAGCTCCTTTTGGTGTAGCGTACAACGCAAGACATTAATAAAATTAAAAAGAATATTTTTTTATAAAATCTTGGGTTGTTACATTCTACCCCCCTTAAAATGAATTTCGCCCTCGAAATTCGTCGGGGTTATAAATGGTTTACTATTTGAAAGTTTCTTTAATAGAAACCCACATCGTAAAAGGGAATACCAAAACTTGGCTTTAAAAACTAAAGTATGAAATGTAACGATTACCCAAATAAACTAATCACTGGGTTTCCACATAGGTGAAAATATGGATATGGAAGAGAAATCTAACCATCATGTTCTGATGGAGAGTGGTAGAGAACATGGCTATGGAAAAGCCAGTAATCACAAATCCATAGATTTGTGATGATATAAGGTACCATCTGATTCATCAGGTATAAGAGAAATAGGACAACATTTTTGGTTTTCAAGATCATTTCCCTAAAGTTAAAGAATTTGAATTAGAATAAATACTTACTTTATTTTGGTACAATCTCACTGTTGTTCGTGCCTTTAACAATTTCCACTTCATCTCTTAAATAAATGAAGTTGAATTTGTTATTCGTGAAGTGTTAGCAGATCATGTGATAGAATGACGGGTCATTCCATCTGTTTCAAACAAAAGGTTAGCAAAATTATATACATAAGTCGATCTATAGTGAGATTAATCACATATGGACTTATACTTCATATATCACACTGCTTAATATAATAAAACTAGTTTCTACTAAACAGGGACTTCCTGTAGGCTAGTGGTAGGCGATAAAGGCCAGTCGCACTTCGGTTGTGGGTTCGATTCCTACAGCCTTGTCCGAAGCGATGGGCTGTCTCCCGTCCTGTAGGTTGTCCCTTTTTCTAAAACTATGTTACTATAACATCCCATCAATAATATCGAAAATCTTCTATCCTTAAACAATACTAACTTATGTCCAACATAATCCAGTCTAATCTTTAGGCTTATACATAATACTGCAGTCCACTCTCATAATATAGTGACATCGATTACCAGAGATTTAATACTGTCGTTGATCCCCACATATCATAAGATATGTCTTGTTGGTCACATTCCAAACATTCAAAGTCCTTAATCGTGTATTCTCTTGAATACCTTAGTGAAAACATGAGTGCAGTTAAAAGTTAACACTTTCCACATACCAAAATCCTCAAAATTCTATATACTCAAACCATGATATCACTTAGTCCTTATATCAATCATGAGCTCATGAATACTATCAAACATTTAATTTTCTCCGTATCCCTTCATTATGCGCATATCATCTACATTCCAAAAATATCTGAATAACCTTTCATTGATACTGGTAACATTAATCATACACTTTCAAAACACAAGGAAAGACAACAGTGTAACAATCCATAGATGTCTCTTTATTCCAAAATTACACATGATAAACATGTAATCATTCCACTACATTCTCAAACCATTGACCGAGCTTCAAAAATTCTTTCATCTCACATATCATTTGTAGTCTCTTCATCATCATCCACATAAATACTACCCATATGACCATACTGATTCTCTTCATGAGTCTTTCCCTTAGGGCATTTGTTTGCATAATGCCCATACATTCCACATTTAAAACACTTAACCATTTTTGATGTCGCAGTAATACCATTATCCTCATCCATGGTGTTAACCGACCCTTTTCCTTTGCACTTAATTGCTTTGTGTCCTTCTTTTCCACACCCAAAGCATCTTCCAGTTCCCTTGAAACATTCTCCTTGATGCCTCTTCCCACATGATTTACATAGGGGAAATTGAACTTTCTTTCCTCTATGATCATCATGGAACTCCATCTTTCTCTTATTAGTCGAGTCAGGAAACTTACCAAATTTTACTTTATTGATCATATTGTGAGATTGCTGATTCGGCATAATAATGATGTTTGGACTTCCAAATCCCATTTCATTTGGTTTCTCATGAAGAATATCATTCCATTGTCCAGCATATCCTCCATTATCGTGAATCACCTTATTTCCATCCATTTTCTAAAACCCAAAAAGAATAGTGTGAGATGCAAAAATCATAATAAAGGGGGAATAACTTCATTATCTAACATCTTAGGTTAAATTCTAAGATCGTTACTGTGGTTCTAGGACTATATCCTATACGTATACTTATCCTTAGGGACATCCCTAGACATACCTTAGAAATATCTCTAGGGATCTCACTAACGTTTTCGCATCCTAGTTTCCAAAGGTTGACTAAACCTTTCCTCTGATACCAACTGTAGAGACCCGTATCCTGACGTACATAGACTTTACATTACTTTTGCGGAATACTTAGTACATAACAAAAACACACACACAAGGATCGTAATAGTTTAGTGTCTTTGGAAACTCGTAACGTAATCTTCTAATCCTGGTGAAAGATCTTCAATATCTCCCATAAAGATCTTCCCTTTTTTTTTTCTTACCTAAAACCTTTCTTTATATCCTGGGGAAAAGAAAACATAAAAGGGTGAGCTCAAATGCTCAGTAAGGGTATACAAAAGAAATAAAAATCATATCATATCTTTTTGAAAATCATAACCTGCAAAAGAGATCATAATATCTTATCATGGAAAAAAATCATAGAAGTGAAAATGAGATCACCATAATCATAACATGAAACTTGAAACTTTGTGGCATGCACACATAATCATGGAAAATCATTTCTTGTTAGTCATGACTCATTGCCAAGACTATCTTAGTGGACAAAGTCCCTTTCTGAATCGAGTAACCCTCGTTTCAGTCCTGTTTCACTGAACCGGTATAACCTACCATTCCAGCCATGTCTATCTCATGAGATATAAAATCTTTACCCAATGCATTGGAGGGAGATATAGGTCCCACCCATCTTATAATGAATCCTTTCTTATGTGTGCCACATAATCATAAAACATACATCATCGCATAACCCATGTAATAAAAATGGGATTCTTAAACAACATGACATCATAAAACAATTCATATAAGATAAAGGAATTCATAAACATAATTCCATCACAACATAGTCAAATAAATGTAAAAATATGGATAGAAACAGAACCCTTTATTATCTTAGATGGAAAATAATTTTGATAAAACACTTGAATTGAATTCTTGAGGAAAATATCCTTTCTTCTTCAAAATCAATTTCTTTTCACAAAACATCATGCAATTTTAAAAGAAAGAGATTTTATTGAAAATTGTCATGAAATATTTTGGAGGAAGTTTCATGAAAATAAGGCTTTATAAAACAGTATAAATCCGTTCGTGTCGTATAAGTTAAAAAAAACATTCTTCGTACTTTTGTCGGAAAAGTCAAAAAGTACCTCGTATGAAAAAGCGACAAAAGATTCATTTCATATTCTTTACTAAAAACTCACCGAAGAGTAAAATTGGATTTAAACTATTGTAAGTGGATGGAAACAATATTAAATATTGAAGGAACATGGATGTGGATGATAAAATACACCCCAGTAAATACTTACGAATAAACAATCTCGGATAAAAATGAGATTGTGGTATTTCCCTTACCTTTGGTCCGACTTGCTTTGTAAGTGTCCGAACCTCCTGTATAATGATTTAAATCATGTTATTGACTTATTACAGAATCATATTCATTGTTATGATATCATATATGGTTCACTTATTACATTATATTACCCGTTCTTTTGTAAATTCCATGTTAAAGAAGCGTTTTGGGTAAAATCGTTTCATTTATCGTAGGTGTTTTGACTTGTTGTTCTTGACATCATTATTACTTACATCATGATTTACTTACTTCCAGAATATAAAATATGATTTGTATATCATATATATTCAGTATATATATATAAATAATAGATAGATAAATAAAATGAAAAACACCGTTCATGGAGACGGTAGTCCGTACGTACGCATGAACGCTGTTTTACTTTCCTTATTGTCTTGAAATGGAAGTAAGTAGATGACATACATATATATATACATAAATCCAGTAGCTTTATAATGTCATATATTTCATTATTATTTCTTATATATACTTTATAATCATTCTTAAATGGTTAACATGAAGAATAAATCTCATCGCGTCGTGGAGACGGTAGTCCGTACGTACGCATGAACGCTGTTTTACTTTCCTTATTGTCTTGAAATGGAAGTAAGTAGATGACATACATATATATATACATAAATCCAGTAGCTTTATAATGTCATATATTTCATTATTATTTCTTATATATACTTTATAATCATTCTTAAATGGTTAACATGGAGAATAAATCTCATCGCGTCGTGGAGACGGTAGTCCGTACGTACGCACGAGCGATGATATCATTTCCATAAATATTGAACTGAATTGGAGTGGATTATACAATATATCAGAATCAATATGATGTTGTAATAACTATGTATAGTTATTCTTTACACCATTATACCCATCCATGTAAGGTGGTGGTGGAAAATAGATTACACCACGGCGTGGAGACGGTATTCCGTACGTACGCACGCGCGGTGATTTCTTTTTCCGTAGGATGGATAGATGGTGAAATAGGGTTGTTTCATACTTATAATAACATATCAGTATATGAGTGATACTGATGTTATTAATTCATAATGAAACAACCTAAGAAGAAGAAGTGGAAGAAGAAATAAAGATGAAAGAATTGGTAACGGTAATTACCTCTTCTTTGAAGCGCCTCTTTGAGACCTCCTCTTAGGGCACTAAAATTGGTCTTTGAGGAAGACCAGAACCTCTAGGATGTTTCTAGGGAAGTGGAGAAGAGACTTTGGCAGGGGTTGGCCGAGCTTGAGTGCTCAAATTGGTGTGAGGAGGAGGGGGAGGAGGTGTCCTTTTATAAGGGAGGAGAGGTGCACCTTAGGAATATCTCAAAATATTATTTTATATTAAAGTCAAAATCAGTTTATAATGGTTCCAAAGGGTCTTATTTCGAAGCTAAAGTGGGGATGGGTCGAAATCCTATCAACCAATAGGATTTAGACAAGTTTAGGGTATTATTTTAACCTTATCAATTAGATTTAACTCTAAGTTAAATAATTTAACTTTTACCATGTCTTTTTGTTTTCTTTCACTATATGGTTAATAAACATACTATAACATGCCAAACGAACCCCAAATTGTTTATTATTAATATATATATCCTTATCTAAGTCATTTGGCCGAACCTTAGATTTTTAGGAATACAATAACAATTAATAATATAATATTTTATTTAAAAACTATTTTGTGTCAATTTTGACACTATTTGATATATGATTTTTTTGAAAGTCATAAAAGAATTAAATGTTCGAACCAAGTTGATTAAATCAACATTAATATATCATAGTAACCTAGAAAATTAGTGGAATTCATAAAAAATCTCAAATTACATTTATTTTGGTGTTTATAACATCAATTATGTCAATATTTCATTAATAAGATAATTACTGCATCATCGTTGTGTCATAAATAAATTAAATTATATGATGTCTAAAAATTACAAATAAAATATCATCATGTAGGAAATCGTTTTAGATTTCTAATGAATATTTACAATAGAATTTATCTTATGTATAACCCCATATTAAAAATGATTTACTTATTAAACTTTGATTTTAACTATTTTAACCCTTCTTTAAATAAATTAATAATAAATGTCCTAATCTAATCCAAGTGGGCCTAAATGGTCATATTATATTCATAAGGTTGTCTTTGGTCGAATTACACTTATCCAATAGAATTAGGACATGTGTTAGGGTAATAGTAATATCATATTTACCCTTAGTTACCCTATTTACTATTAACCGCGGTAAAAAAAAGTAAAAAGTTACTATTCACCAAAAATTATTTTCATCTCATTGAACCACATTTTAGTCCTTGATATTAACCGTGTCTCTCGGATTTTCGAAATTCCATTCACAGAAGCGGTAAAATTAAGTTTTATGAAAAAATCAGTTTGTTAACTACCACTTAGTAGTTTCACTATTCATCAAAAATTGATGTTTTTCAGAACAATGCCATAATTTCATCCTAAGATATATTTCATATTACGATTTCAAAAATGAAGTCTATTTTACCAAATTCATAACATAGAAGTTGCATTAATTAATTTTATAATTAAATCCCGCTGTTAAAACAAATAGCGTGTTTTTAAGAAACAATATCTATCAAAAGATTGACACTTGTTTATGTCTAGTTTAAATGTGAAATTACATCCAATGACCAACATTGTATTAAATTGTAAAAATATATTCTAAATATACTTTAAAACCACTCAAATTAATGATTTATCACTATTAATTATTTCGATTAAAAAAGTTGTTTTTAATTATAATTTAGTAATTTTCACTATTCATCAGAATATAAAAGTTATCCGAAAAGTACCAAAATTTCACCTTAGGCTAAATTCGATACTCTGAATCCAAAAATAAAGTTCACTTTGAAAAATAAGATTTACTGGATTTCAAAAAGTGGTTATTACTATTCATAACGGCTAGTTTTAATAATATTTTTATAGCATATCGTTGTTTAGTGAAACTCGGTATTGCGTACTACACACGCTATCGAGGAAGGTCGCGATTGCGTGTAATGCAAGACAACTCAAGGATGTGTGTTGTGCAAGCTCCTTTTGGTGTAGCGTACAACGCAAGACATTAATAAAATTAAAAAGAATATTTTTTTATAAAATCTTGGGTTGTTACATTCTACCCCCCTTAAAATGAATTTCGCCCTCGAAATTCGTCGGGGTTATAAATGGTTTACTATTTGAAAGTTTCTTTAATAGAAACCCACATCGTAAAAGGGAATACCAAAACTTGGCTTTAAAAACTAAAGTATGAAATGTAACGATTACCCAAATAAACTAATCACTGGGTTTCCACATAGGTGAAAATATGGATATGGAAGAGAAATCTAACCATCATGTTCTGATGGAGAGTGGTAGAGAACATGGCTATGGAAAAGCCAGTAATCACAAATCCATAGATTTGTGATGATATAAGGTACCATCTGATTCATCAGGTATAAGAGAACTAGGACAACATTTTTGGTTTTCAAGATCATTTCCCTAAAGTTAAAGAATTTGAATTAGAATAAATACTTACTTTATTTTGGTACAATCTCACTGTTGTTCGTGCCTTTAACAATTTCCACTTCATCTCTTAAATAAATGAAGTTGAATTTGTTATTCGTGAAGTGTTAGCAGATCATGTGATAGAATGACGGGTCATTCCATCTGTTTCAAACAAAAGGTTAGCAAAATTATATACATAAGTCGATCTATAGTGAGATTAATCACATATGGACTTATACTTCATATATCACACTGCTTAATATAATAAAACTAGTTTCTACTAAACAGGGACTTCCTGTAGGCTAGTGGTAGGCGATAAAGGCCAGTCGCACTTCGGTTGTGGGTTCGATTCCTACAGCCTTGTCCGAAGCGATGGGCTGTCTCCCGTCCTGTAGGTTGTCCCTTTTTCTAAAACTATGTTACTATAACATCCCATCAATAATATCGAAAATCTTCTATCCTTAAACAATACTAACTTATGTCCAACATAATCCAGTCTAATCTTTAGGCTTATACATAATACTGCAGTCCACTCTCATAATATAGTGACATCGATTACCAGAGATTTAATACTGTCGTTGATCCCCACATATCATAAGATATGTCTTGTTGGTCACATTCCAAACATTCAAAGTCCTTAATCGTGTATTCTCTTGAATACCTTAGTGAAAACATGAGTGCAGTTAAAAGTTAACACTTTCCACATACCAAAATCCTCAAAATTCTATATACTCAAACCATGATATCACTTAGTCCTTATATCAATCATGAGCTCATGAATACTATCAAACATTTAATTTTCTCCGTATCCCTTCATTATGCGCATATCATCTACATTCCAAAAATATCTGAATAACCTTTCATTGATACTGGTAACATTAATCATACACTTTCAAAACACAAGGAAAGACAACAGTGTAACAATCCATAGATGTCTCTTTATTCCAAAATTACACATGATAAACATGTAATCATTCCACTACATTCTCAAACCATTGACCGAGCTTCAAAAATTCTTTCATCTCACATATCATTTGTAGTCTCTTCATCATCATCCACATAAATACTACCCATATGACCATACTGATTCTCTTCATGAGTCTTTCCCTTAGGGCATTTGTTTGCATAATGCCCATACATTCCACATTTAAAACACTTAACCATTTTTGATGTCGCAGTAATACCATTATCCTCATCCATGGTGTTAACCGACCCTTTTCCTTTGCACTTAATTGCTTTGTGTCCTTCTTTTCCACACCCAAAGCATCTTCCAGTTCCCTTGAAACATTCTCCTTGATGCCTCTTCCCACATGATTTACATAGGGGAAATTGAACTTTCTTTCCTCTATGATCATCATGGAACTCCATCTTTCTCTTATTAGTCGAGTCAGGAAACTTACCAAATTTTACTTTATTGATCATATTGTGAGATTGCTGATTCGGCATAATAATGATGTTTGGACTTCCAAATCCCATTTCATTTGGTTTCTCATGAAGAATATCATTCCATTGTCCAGCATATCCTCCATTATCGTGAATCACCTTATTTCCATCCATTTTCTAAAACCCAAAAAGAATAGTGTGAGATGCAAAAATCATAATAAAGGGGGAATAACTTCATTATCTAACATCTTAGGTTAAATTCTAAGATCGTTACTGTTGTTCTAGGACTATATCCTATACGTATACTTATCCTTAGGGACATCCCTAGACATACCTTAGAAATATCTCTAGGGATCTCACTAACGTTTTCGCATCCTAGTTTCCAAAGGTTGACTAAACCTTTCCTCTGATACCAACTGTAGAGACCCGTATCCTGACGTACATAGACTTTACATTACTTTTGCGGAATACTTAGTACATAACAAAAACACACACACAAGGATCGTAATAGTTTAGTGTCTTTGGAAACTCGTAACGTAATCTTCTAATCCTGGTGAAAGATCTTCAATATCTCCCATAAAGATCTTCCCCTTTTTTTTTCTTACCTAAAACCTTTCTTTATATCCTGGGGAAAAGAAAACATAAAAGGGTGAGCTCAAATGCTCAGTAAGGGTATACAAAAGAAATAAAAATCATATCATATCTTTTTGAAAATCATAACCTGCAAAAGAGATCATAATATCTTATCATGGAAAAAAATCATAGAAGTGAAAATGAGATCACCATAATCATAACATGAAACTTGAAACTTTGTGGCATGCACACATAATCATGGAAAATCATTTCTTGTTAGTCATGACTCATTGCCAAGACTATCTTAGTGGACAAAGTCCCTTTCTGAATCGAGTAACCCTCGTTTCAGTCCTGTTTCACTGAACCGGTATAACCTACCATTCCAGCCATGTCTATCTCATGAGATATAAAATCTTTACCCAATGCATTGGAGGGAGATATAGGTCCCACCCATCTTATAATGAATCCTTTCTTATGTGTGCCACATAATCATAAAACATACATCATCGCATAACCCATGTAATAAAAATGGGATTCTTAAACAACATGACATCATAAAACAATTCATATAAGATAAAGGAATTCATAAACATAATTCCATCACAACATAGTCAAATAAATGTAAAAATATGGATAGAAACAGAACCCTTTATTATCTTAGATGGAAAATAATTTTGATAAAACACTTGAATTGAATTCTTGAGGAAAATATCCTTTCTTCTTCAAAATCAATTTCTTTTCACAAAACATCATGCAATTTTAAAAGAAAGAGATTTTATTGAAAATTGTCATGAAATATTTTGGAGGAAGTTTCATGAAAATAAGGCTTTATAAAACAGTATAAATCCGTTCGTGTCGTATAAGTTAAAAAAAACATTCTTCGTACTTTTGTCGGAAAAGTCAAAAAGTACCTCGTATGAAAAAGCGACAAAAGATTCATTTCATATTCTTTACTAAAAACTCACCGAAGAGTAAAATTGGATTTAAACTATTGTAAGTGGATGGAAACAATATTAAATATTGAAGGAACATGGATGTGGATGATAAAATACACCCCAGTAAATACTTACGAATAAACAATCTCGGATAAAAATGAGATTGTGGTATTTCCCTTACCTTTGGTCCGACTTGCTTTGTAAGTGTCCGAACCTCCTGTATAATGATTTAAATCATGTTATTGACTTATTACAGAATCATATTCATTGTTATGATATCATATATGGTTCACTTATTACATTATATTACCCGTTCTTTTGTAAATTCCATGTTAAAGAAGCGTTTTGGGTAAAATCGTTTCATTTATCGTAGGTGTTTTGACTTGTTGTTCTTGACATCATTATTACTTACATCATGATTTACTTACTTCCAGAATATAAAATATGATTTGTATATCATATATATTCAGTATATATATATAAATAATAGATAGATAAATAAAATGAAAAACACCGTTCATGGAGACGGTAGTCCGTACGTACGCATGAACGCTGTTTTACTTTCCTTATTGTCTTGAAATGGAAGTAAGTAGATGACATACATATATATATACATAAATCCAGTAGCTTTATAATGTCATATATTTCATTATTATTTCTTATATATACTTTATAATCATTCTTAAATGGTTAACATGAAGAATAAATCTCATCGCGTCGTGGAGACGGTAGTCCGTACGTACGCATGAACGCTGTTTTACTTTCCTTATTGTCTTGAAATGGAAGTAAGTAGATGACATACATATATATATACATAAATCCAGTAGCTTTATAATGTCATATATTTCATTATTATTTCTTATATATACTTTATAATCATTCTTAAATGGTTAACATGGAGAATAAATCTCATCGCGTCGTGGAGACGGTAGTCCGTACGTACGCACGAGCGATGATATCATTTCCATAAATATTGAACTGAATTGGAGTGGATTATACAATATATCAGAATCAATATGATGTTGTAATAACTATGTATAGTTATTCTTTACACCATTATACCCATCCATGTAAGGTGGTGGTGGAAAATAGATTACACCACGGCGTGGAGACGGTATTCCGTACGTACGCACGCGCGGTGATTTCTTTTTCCGTAGGATGGATAGATGGTGAAATAGGGTTGTTTCATACTTATAATAACATATCAGTATATGAGTGATACTGATGTTATTAATTCATAATGAAACAACCTAAGAAGAAGAAGTGGAAGAAGAAATAAAGATGAAAGAATTGGTAACGGTAATTACCTCTTCTTTGAAGCGCCTCTTTGAGACCTCCTCTTAGGGCACTAAAATTGGTCTTTGAGGAAGACCAGAACCTCTAGGATGTTTCTAGGGAAGTGGAGAAGAGACTTTGGCAGGGGTTGGCCGAGCTTGAGTGCTCAAATTGGTGTGAGGAGGAGGGGGAGGAGGTGTCCTTTTATAAGGGAGGAGAGGTGCACCTTAGGAATATCTCAAAATATTATTTTATATTAAAGTCAAAATCGGTTTATAATGGTTCCAAAGGGTCTTATTTCGAAGCTAAAGTGGGGATGGGTCGAAATCCTATCAACCAATAGGATTTAGACAAGTTTAGGGTATTATTTTAACCTTATCAATTAGATTTAACTCTAAGTTAAATAATTTAACTTTTACCATGTCTTTTTGTTTTCTTTCACTATATGGTTAATAAACATACTATAACATGCCAAACGAACCCCAAATTGTTTATTATTAATATATATATCCTTATCTAAGTCATTTGGCCGAACCTTAGATTTTTAGGAATACAATAACAATTAATAATATAATATTTTATTTAAAAACTATTTTGTGTCAATTTTGACACTATTTGATATATGATTTTTTTGAAAGTCATAAAAGAATTAAATGTTCGAACCAAGTTGATTAAATCAACATTAATATATCATAGTAACCTAGAAAATTAGTGGAATTCATAAAAAATCTCAAATTACATTTATTTTGGTGTTTATAACATCAATTATGTCAATATTTCATTAATAAGATAATTACTGCATCATCGTTGTGTCATAAATAAATTAAATTATATGATGTCTAAAAATTACAAATAAAATATCATCATGTAGGAAATCGTTTTAGATTTCTAATGAATATTTACAATAGAATTTATCTTATGTATAACCCCATATTAAAAATGATTTACTTATTAAACTTTGATTTTAACTATTTTAACCCTTCTTTAAATAAATTAATAATAAATGTCCTAATCTAATCCAAGTGGGCCTAAATGGTCATATTATATTCATAAGGTTGTCTTTGGTCGAATTACACTTATCCAATAGAATTAGGACATGTGTTAGGGTAATAGTAATATCATATTTACCCTTAGTTACCCTATTTACTATTAACCGCGGTAAAAAAAAGTAAAAAGTTACTATTCACCAAAAATTATTTTCATCTCATTGAACCACATTTTAGTCCTTGATATTAACCGTGTCTCTCGGATTTTCGAAATTCCATTCACAGAAGCGGTAAAATTAAGTTTTATGAAAAAATCAGTTTGTTAACTACCACTTAGTAGTTTCACTATTCATCAAAAATTGATGTTTTTCAGAACAATGCCATAATTTCATCCTAAGATATATTTCATATTACGATTTCAAAAATGAAGTCTATTTTACCAAATTCATAACATAGAAGTTGCATTAATTAATTTTATAATTAAATCCCGCTGTTAAAACAAATAGCGTGTTTTTAAGAAACAATATCTATCAAAAGATTGACACTTGTTTATGTCTAGTTTAAATGTGAAATTACATCCAATGACCAACATTGTATTAAATTGTAAAAATATATTCTAAATATACTTTAAAACCACTCAAATTAATGATTTATCACTATTAATTATTTCGATTAAAAAAGTTGTTTTTAATTATAATTTAGTAATTTTCACTATTCATCAGAATATAAAAGTTATCCGAAAAGTACCAAAATTTCACCTTAGGCTAAATTCGATACTCCGAATCCAAAAATAAAGTTCACTTTGAAAAATAAGATTTACTGGATTTCAAAAAGTGGTTATTACTATTCATAACGGCTAGTTTTAATAATATTTTTATAGCATATCGTTGTTTAGTGAAACTCGGTATTGCGTACTACACACGCTATCGAGGAAGGTCGCGATTGCGTGTAATGCAAGACAACTCAAGGATGTGTGTTGTGCAAGCTCCTTTTGGTGTAGCGTACAACGCAAGACATTAATAAAATTAAAAAGAATATTTTTTTATAAAATCTTGGGCTGTTACAATAGAGCTTCCAATTTGGGAGGATAAAAATAAAAGTTTCTTTTATTTTTATTCCCCAAAAAAGCACAAAACTAACTTTCACCCTCATCCAACTACTGTCGAGGTGAAAGCCTCTTTAAGAGAATACCAGCGCTGCGAGTTCAACAATGTCCGCAGATTTCAATTCCAAGCACCAGTTCAAAATTTTAAAAAACCCGCTCGCACGTTTAATGAACGTACCCAAAAAAATGTGTAGAAATTCATTCTGGGCATACCGGGCCTCATAATTACATGCCTTCAGTTTTCTCAGACTCGTAAAATTCCCATATAAATAAAAAAAATTACATGGAAATTCCGGGTCATTACATTCTCCCCACCTCGGGGATTTACGTCCCCATAAGCCAAAAATCAAATACTAGGAAAAAAAGAGGGGGTACTGATCAGGAATCTGAGCCTCCCGCTCCCATGTTAACTTCTAGAGGTTCCCGTGCTACCAACGTACATGCACCATAGGTATTGACCGCCCACAAAGGACCCTCTCCGGTCAATCCTCAATCTCGACTGGAACCTTCATAAACATCACCCCACCATCGATGTCCATCTCACTGTGGTCGATGACGTGAGATGGGTCATGCACGTATCTCCTTAGCTGGGATACGTGGAAAATGTCGTGCACCTGGTGTAACTGAGGTGGAAGTTCTATGCGGTAAGCCACCTCACCAATTTTGCTGAGGATCTGGAAGGGTCCGATGAACCTCAAAGATAACTTTCTGCCCCGACCAAATCTCCTCACACCTCATCAGGGTGAGACCAATAGGAAGACATGGTCACCATCCTCGAACTCCAGAGGTCTCTATCTCCTGTCGGCATAAGACTTCTACCTGCTCTTTATAGTCTTCATCCGCTTCTAGATGATCTGCACTTTCTCTGTTGTAGCCCGTACCATCTCTAGTCCCATGAGTGCTGACTCCCCTGGGTCAGTCCAGCACAAAGGTGATCTACAAGGTCTCCCGTACAATGACTCAAAAGGTTCCATCCCAATGGTGGAGTGATATCTATTGTTGTATGCTAACTCCACCAAAGTCAAGTGATCTTACCAACTATGACCGAAGTTGAGGACACAAGCACGTAGCATGTCCTTGAGGTTTTGAATGGTCCACTCAGTCTGAACATCCATTTGAGGATGGAAGGCGGTGCTCAAACGAAGCTTCCTCTTAAAATCCTCCTCCAACCCCTTCTATAGTCTGGAAGTAAAACATGTATCACCAGAAGAGACAATTGTCGAGGGTACTCCATATAGCCACACAATCTCTTGCACATAGAGGAGTCCCAATCACTCTACTGAACCCTATTCTCTGATCGGTAGGAAGTGGGACGACTTGGTGAGTCAGTAGATGATCACCTAGATAGAAACATGACCCCTGGATGTACGTGGAAGTCCTATA
The DNA here is from genome assembly GCA_963277665.1 of Viscum album. NCBI lineage: Eukaryota > Viridiplantae > Streptophyta > Magnoliopsida > Santalales > Viscaceae > Viscum > Viscum album. The sequence continues at coordinate 762,019,136 of OY728147.1, forward strand.
ATAATGTCCATGGATATCTCATCTGACTTCCACTATGGGACCTCCAAAGGCTGAACCAAGCCTGTTGGTACCTAATTATCCACCTTCACTTGCTGACAGGTGAGGCACTGAGAGACAAACTCTGCTACTGCTTTCTTCATTCATGGCCAACAGTGCTGTCGTTGGAGCTCCTTGTACATCTTCTCCACTCCTGTATACACCGCTAGAGCGTATGTGTGGAAATACCTCAACACTTCTTCCCAAAGAAACACTGGTACCATGATACGTCCTCTGAAGAGGATGAGGTGCTCCCCTCCTTCAGAAAATCCATCATGCGCCTATCCTGTGGATATCTAAGCATGTCGAGCCTTGTAGTTATTGTACCTGCGCTACGCTTCCCTGACTCGCTGAAGAAGTGTGGGAGTGACTATAAGAGACTAAAGAAAAGATGATCCATCTTGATCTACAAAGGATATATGAAAAGTGGCCAACTACTCCGTTACCTCACCTAGCAGCTGTATACCAGATCTTCTGCTAAGTGCATCTTCTACAACGTTCTCCTTCCCAGAAGTATAGACTATCTCGAAGTCATAGTCCTGGTGGAACTCAAGCCAATTTCATTGTCTCAGGTTCATTTCTTTATAAGAGAAGATATACCTGGGACCTTGTGATAAGAGTACACTGTAAAACGCTCATCCATCAAGTAATATCACCACATCTTCAAGGAAAATACCACTGCTGCTAACTCCAGGTCATGGGTAGCATAGTTCTGCTCATGTTGTCTCAGATGCTGAGAACCATATGTGATCACTGGTCACTCCTACATCAGGACACATCCGAGTCTGGTCCCTGATGCATCGTAGTAGACTACATACCCAACACCCTCCTCTGGAAGCCTCAAGATGGGGGAACAAGTCATCCTATTCCTCAGCTCCTGAAAACTTTTATAGCATCTCTCTGATCACACAAAGGGTTGTACCTTCTTTGTCAATGATAATAAAGGTTCTAAAACTCTGGATAAATCTGTTACAAATATCATGTAGTATCTGGCCAAACCCAGAAAACTCTGTACCTCTGTCACACTTCTGGGTGGATCCCAAGCAAGTACCACCTCGATCTTCACTGGATCCACCACAACTCTAGCCTCTGAGATGAAATGTACCAGAAAGTGAACCTCTCGGATCTAGAAATGGCACTTCGAGAGCTTACCATAGAGATGGTGCTCTCGGAGTATGTCCAGAACTGTCTGCAAATGATAGGCATGCTCCTCCTCAGTAGCTGAGTAGATTAGAATGTCGTTGATGAAGACTACTACAAAGCAGTCAAGGTATGGATGAAAGATCCTGTTCATGTGTCCCATCAACACTGCTGAAGCATTGGTCATGACGAATGGCATAACCAAGAAATCATAATGGCCGTACTGAAATTTGAAATTCATCTTCTGCACATCCTCATCTCTCACTCTGAGCTGGTGATATCCTAATCTGAGGACTATTTTTGAGAGTCATTGTGATCCCTTCAGCTGATCAAGGAGGTTATCAATCCTCGGGAGTGGTTACTTGTTCTTCACGGTCACCTAGATTAGGTACCTATAGTCAACACAAAGTCTCAATATCCCATCCGCCTTCTTGGAAAACAAAATCAGGGCTACCTAAGGAGAAACACTAGGCCAGATGAATCCATTCCCCTATAAGTCCTCTAGCTGTATTCGCAGCTTGCGAAGCTCTGTGGGAGCCCTCTGATATGCTTGTGTAGATATCGGTGCCATCCCAGGGTACAAGTCAATATAAAAGTCCACCTCTCTGCGAGGAGGTAGACCCAGAGCATCATCAGGGAAGACATCCACATACTGGTCCACCACTACAGGATAACTCAAACTCTCCACATCAACCACACCAAGGGTAAGGATAGCCAGATGATGTGTAATTAGATTCAACCTCCTCTAGGAATGTCCATCCTATGCTACAAAGGATCCATTATTGCCGGTGAAGGTAAAACTGGTCCCATCCGTGTGGACACACTGCACTTTCCACCTAATATAGTCAATCTGAGAATGGATTGTAGATAACCAGTCTATACCCAAGATGATGTCTTAAGGCCTCAACACTACTACTAGGAGATCCCAACCAATGCTCTCGCCTCCTAGAGTAAGCTCACACTGCCGACACTAGTGTGTAATTGTCGAATCTTCTCTCGTAAGAGTTTCTAGCCATAAAGATTGAGCCAATGGCTCCGTCGGAATCTCCGAGCTCTGAATGAAGGTAGTGGCAATAAAAGAATGATTGACACCTGGGTCAATAAGTACTGCATCTAAGGTAGAGTAGAAACATATCATACCTCATGTCATCTCGGAAGCTCCATGATCATAGGTCTCAGATTCCTGGAGCTGATCTCACCACTATCCACCTGCTCCATATAGTCAGGGTGGACCTCATGGTGGTGGTGGTAACATCTCTAATCGTCTCCCACCGCCAGCTGCATGGCAAAATCCTCTGCCAAGTCCACCTGATCCCTGTAGAACTCCTTGGTCAAACCTCTGAGTCTACCTGGGTGGTCCCTCAATCGTCTAATGATCATCCGTATGATGAGTCGGGCAGTCACGAGCCACGTGACCCTGCCCGCCGAATGTGAAACACTGACCGCTCCTCACATGATTGGCTCTGTCTCCGGTGCCCCTCACAACCGACCCTGAATCCTGCGGTCGTCCACCTGTATGTCTAGTTCTCTTGGACCTCTGAGTCACCAGTATAATGCCAGCAGTAGAAGACTCTGCTATGTGTTGACTGGTGGCGGGTGTCGCTGCTGGTGACTACTTAGAAAAGAAACTCTCCACTAAGGGGGCTCTCTCTAACACCCCTTCCTGCGTCGGGATGCAGAGTGAGATCATCAAAGCCCTGATCTCTCACTTGAGTCCCTGATCGAAGGTCTGGGCTCTGAAGAATGGGTCCTGCACCATATCAGTGGAGTAACGCGATAGGCCGGTGAACCTTGCTGAGTACTGAGCAACAATCATACTGCCCTACTGTAGATGAAGAAGCTACTGAATGCGCACTGAACGAAGCATTTCTAGGACAAACTCTGTCTGAAACAGGCTCTCGAAGTCTGCCCAGATAATCGTCACCTTGTCATGAACCTGGAGCATCAAGCTCCACCATCTGCCTGTTGCTGCCTATAGAAGACTTGTAGCAAGGATCACCATGAGATTAGATGGCGCACCTACCAGTCAGAAGACTCTCATCACAGCCGCCAACCAATCCTTAGCTACCTGTGAGTATATATCTACCATAAACCTGGGTGGCCTATGGTGCTGGAACTCATGAAATGCAATCAAGCGGCCTGCACCCTCTACTACTAGGGCTAGTGGAATCGGTGCCCCAAGGGGTAATGGTACCACTGGTGCCTCCGCAGGTACCTATATTGAAAGAGGGCCCTACATCAAGGCCTCGTCACTCGGTGGGCTATCAGTGCGTACTCTACCCGGAACCCTAACTGGCCGTCTGTGTGGAGGCTTCCTGAAAAGAAAACAGGTGCACCACGGTCAATAAGTTATACCTGGTGAGCTGACTCAAAGAGATCATAAAGAAAACTCTTGAAAACACACACACACACACACACACACACACACGTAATTAGTGTTTTCGTGCACTGAGTCGAAAATTAGAAGTCAGGGTCCTGGTGTATGGATACGTCGGCCCCTGCACCAACACCAGTTTCCATAAACTAATAACCACACTCACTACACTTATCAGTATTGTCATTAAAAAGATAAGAGTCCTATGTTATATGGTAGAACCAACTCATCTGATACCAATTTGTCACAACTCATCCTCCAGGGCCTGTTCCGTGAGTACCCCAAGCCCGCCTTCCATAGGCTAGGGGCTGGCGACTAGTACCAAAAGGCGTATTCCCTAAAACTGGGAAGACATTGCCTTTATAACCAGAATACATACACTCAACAAAGAACACAACAAGATATGAACACAGGTAAACTGTATAGTAAAAAGAGTGATGAAAGTAAGAGGGGTCGGAATACAACCCTAATAGTAATGGTACATGTACAACTAAATACAATACAACTGAAGAAAGAGAAAGACAGCTACGAGGTCATCCTCCGAGGTTACTACCTGAATGGTAGGTACAGATCAAATCCTCAGCACTCCATATCCACCCGTCTCCTCTACGTACCAACATGCCATATGGCCCACCTTCGGGACCTATCTAGTCTTGGTGCCCTCAACCTCGATCAGCACTGTCTGTCATCTACACTAAACACAACAAGGTGCAGGCATATCCCATGCAAGGTTGAGTATAACGATACTTAGTAGGGACCCCGAGACCCTCTAGGTTTCACAAAATCCACAAAGGATAAACCAAAAATCATGAAATCAACTGAAAACCCTACTTAGGTATATGCCTATACATATACCTATGTTATCAAGTATACCAATCTCAATCATGAGGAAACAAAGGGTCCAACCAAAAATCCCAAAGCTCAACTGTTCCACAAAGGATGGAATACCACAAAGGTATGTACCACAAAGGTACACACACAGAAGAATAACACCAAGGTATTACCACGAAGTAAAGTACCACAAAGATACGGACTCAGCTCACACCAGGTATAACTTAGGTACAATAGTAGAGATGATTAGATATAACTACTAATTAATCTTACTCTATTAAGAGGCATACCCACGAAGGATCCTAAATCATCATCAGACCCACATAGGATCGTTTTAAATCGTAAGAACCACACAGGATCCTAGTACAGCATACCCACACAGGATCCTAGAGTAGTCCCACATGTATTCCTAGCGCGGATCCATGTGGGATCCTCAAATACATACCCACAAAGGATCCCTTTCTCGTGATACAACCAGCTACAGGGTTCCCGCACTAAGCTCACTTTATTTCGGGAGGACCCACTATTCAAGCCACTAGTCGATACACCAACTACCACAAAGTCCCACAAAGAAGTATCAGAAAGGATCTCCATGTAATACAGGTCTCAACTCAATAGATGGTGTGTCAATCAGATGCCCAGTTTGTAAGTTATTAGCCTTTCAGTCCCGAGGGCCCAGTTGGATCTGTACTCGATCCAACCCAACCATACCCCAAATTTATCCAAAACTATAGTGGGGTAAACCAAAGCTACCATCTCTCTCAAAGGTTTCTGGCGCTATAGACGGTTCGTCAAACAGACACCCGATGCAAAATTTATGTCCAAAAGAGCGTATGGGGTCGAAACTGGTCTGGGTCTGGTCCGACCTGGTCGGACCGACCCAGCCCGGTCCGACCCAGTTCGGATTGACCCAGACTGACCCGCTGGGTCTGACCCACCCGCGCTGGGAAGCTTATCCCGCACTTGGCGATCGCAGTGCGGTGGACCACCACGGCTGGCCGGATGGCCAACCGTCCTCCCTTCATCGCCACGACACAAGCCGCAACCCCTTATTCTCCGGGCGGCGCAAACGTGCACCGCCGAACTCATCATGCGGCTGACCTCTGGTTTTTGTCTTCCTCCATCACAAATATTTCATCAAAACCACAAGTAAAATTTCAGAGAGTTCGGGCCATGTTCGGTTGGCATGCACCCTCCGCGTTAAAGCCGTAACATGTGGTTCAAATTTTTTGAATCACTAAGAACATCAAGAACTGTAAGAAGGAGGTATTTAAAACATCAAACCCTCAAACCTCCATCAATAACTATTCCTAAACCCACAAAAGAAAAAATTTGGGGATCATTTAGTTAGAGAGTTGATCCGCATTCTTTATTTAGAAGGGAAGAACATGAGAAATAATAATCACATAGAATTAAACCCCTACCTCGGAGTGTTGTTGACAGAGGTCGTGAGATGGAAATGGTGAAGGAAAAGAGAGTGCCAATGATCGTCACTTCCATAGTCATGCTTTCATAGTCGGTTCAAAATACATCCTCATTCTTCAATTCCGGAGTGTGTTCTTCGTTGGGAGGTGAAGTTCTTCGTTGGACATTTGTTTCTCTAAGCTCTCCCAAGCTTCTCCCATTACCAACAATTTCCATCCCAGAAAAAATGAGAGGTAACAATTTATTAAATTAAGTCTATAAATTTAATTTACATTGGAACAATTAATTGTTGGCACAATTAATTTTCCCACGTTGGCATATTAAAGTGGAGGAAGTCCAAGGGACTTTCCCACACTAAAGAGGGAGTTTAAGGGGGGTTCCTCCCATTAAAGAGGGTTCAGGTGGTCCCTGCCTTCAATTTCAAAAATGGGGGTTTTTAGTTTAGGTGGTACCCACCTATTTAACATTTTCATGGGAGGTTCTTCTAGCTCGGGTGGTCCCCACCACCAAGCTTCCAATTTGGGAGGATAAAAATAAAAGTTTATTTTATTTTTAATTCCACAAAAAAGCACAAACCTAACATTAAACCTCGACCAACTACCATCGAGGTGAAAGTATCCTTATGTGAATACCAGTGCTGCGAGTTGAACGGTGTCCTCATATTTCAATTCCGAGCACCGGTTCAAAATTTACTAAAACCCACTTGCACGTTTACTAAACGTACACAAAAAAAAGTTTATAAATTCATTCCGGGCACACTGGGCCTCAGAATTACACGCCGTCAATTTTCACAGAATCATAAAATTACAATTTAAATTTTTTTAAAAAAAATTCATGTAAATTACGGGTCTTTACAATGTCTTTTAGATCTTAAATTAATTGTTTTGAAATTTTTTAACCTAATCATTCTCTTAATCATTGTAGTTAATTTCAAACACTTTCAATAATATTTTTGGTCAAAAACTAAGTTTATATTATTATAAATTAGAAATTATACACATTACAAATTTGAAATCCATTATTACAAATTCCAATCATAGAATTTTTATAAATTAACTTAAATTTAATCCCACTTATGGGATGATACTATGGAATTTTGATGTAAAAACAACTAAAAGATTGCTAAGTTTTTATGCAAAATTTCAAAGTGAAATTGATTATAATGTCCTGAATTGGATTAATTGGTAAAAGTAAGATCTAATTAAAAATTGAGACCAATTTAAAATATAATTTAACAATATAAATAAATTTGGTGAAAACCATGTTTTGAATAAAAATTTAGTATTTTTCACTATTCATCCAAAAAATGAAGTTTCTCAGAAAAACCCACATAATCACCCTAATATAATTTTGAAATTAAAAATTAAATAATGAAGTTTGTTTTAAAAAATTAATCTTCAAAATGTTTCAAAAATTAATTTTATTACTTTTCATAGAAGGACATGAAAAGTAGTTCATTTGGGAAAACAGTATTTTTAATCATATAAAAACTTTACTATATATTATATCTTTCATTTTTAAAACGGTTTACATATATAACACCATTATAAAAAATATTTGAAAATATTTATTACTATTTATATTACTATTTTTAACATCTAAGTTATAAATATTTTTTTAAAATAATTATAAAAAAATGTTTTGTATAAACTCAATATTACATGTAACATATTCAAACTCAGTGATGCGTGTAACGTATGCCAAGTCAGTGTTATGTGAAAGGAATTTTTGACTTACTGAAATGAAAGATATCAATAAAAATTAATTCATTTAAGAAAAAAAGTTTCATATAATTTTTTAGTGTCACATTCTACCCCACATTAAAATAATTTCTTCCATGAAATTAATCATTCGGGTAAAGAAAATGACATTACTTTTGATTTATTACATCCTCATATTCCCATGTAATTTCTTCAAACTAATGATTTCTCCACAAAACATTACCAGGTGAGTGGTTTTGTTTCGCAGAACATTTTCTGATCAATCCATACTTTTAATTGGTTATTCTTCATAAGAAAGGTCATTCTCCAATGGTATGAAATCTGAGTTTAGTACATGTGAAGGGTCAGGTATGTAAATACTAAAGAGAGATACATAAAACATATCATATACTTGAGAGATATTTGGAGAAAGTTCCAAGCAATAGTCTACCATTATTATATGATCAATAATCTCAAAGGGACTGATATAACAAGGGATTAGTTTCCATTTTTTCCCAAATCTCATAACTTTATTACAAAGAGTGATTCATATCAACACCTTTTATCCAACATAAAATATTATATCATACCATCAGTTATCAGAATAACGTTTTGGGAGACTTTGAGATTTTTTGGCATACTACTGAATGGTTCTACCCTTCTCGACCATTTCTTTAGTTATCTCAGGTCATAATATCTTTCATTCTATAACCTTATCCTAGCATGTTGGAGCTCTACATTTCTTCCCATATAGATATTCATAAGGTTCCATATGAATTCTTGAGTGAAAGATATTGTTTTCATAAAATCAGGTAGAAAAAGATGTTGATCCCAACAACCTTTGAAATCTAGAGAACAAGATCTAAACAAATATTCTATGGTTTGAATTATTAATTATGATTGAATTTTTTTTCTAAGGATGTTAATTAGTTCTGAAACTCAATTATATATCATTTCTAGATGAATAATTTTCTAGAATATTTAGGTAAACCTCATATCCCAATGTGAGATAATATAATGTGCTACTCCAGAAACCATGTGAATTCTTTAATGTATATCCTGTAAAGCCAATCTAGAGATAAGTCTAATCTGATATAGATGATGTTTGTTGACTTATTAAGGTGATTGGATACCACACATATAGTATTAAACCCTTTAAAGGTTTTGGGTAGTCTAACGAAAAAATCTATAGTGATGTTCTTGATTTTCATTCTGGTATGGGTAACGGATGCAACATCCCCTTTAATTTTTTTCATGCATCCTTAACATATTCTCATACCAAACACTGAGATAAAAACTCTAAAATATATCTCTTCATGCCTTCCCACCGGAAGTATTATTTCACGTGTCTATACATCAGTATACTTATAGGATGAATAAATAATGAAGAACTATGATCTTTCTTTAATATCTCCTTCATAAAATCCTTTATTGAAGGAACACATACATGGTTCCTGAACCTTATTATTCCATATTGATCAAGGTTAAACTTAGGAACATCTATAACTTTCTTTTTTAGTTCTAAATATTTCTTCTGTGCCTCTATAATCTTCAATTGGATATAGGGATAATCAATCATTTGAGAAAGATAAGAATGTTCCCCTTCCTTCAAGATTTCTAGATCCATACATTGAAAATCCAAAAATATTGGAACTTTTTTTATCCACATCATGAATAAGCTAGTATGATCATTTAAACTCAATGAATCGACCACCTTGTTTTCTTTCCCATGGCGGTAATGTATTAAACATTCATAATACTTTAACAACTCTAACCACCTTCTCTAGAACATGGTCAACTCCTTCTTGTGAATATATATTTCTAAAATTTATGTTTATTATATATATCCCACATTTATCAATAAATATAATTCCTCTATATCATTAATGAAAAAAGAATTGCTTTTAACTCCAAATCACGATTTGGGTAATTTTTCTCATTAATCATTAACAACCATGAGAAATAAGAAATAACCATGTTATTTTTCATAAGAACAAAACTAAAATCCTTCATGGATGAATCTCTATATATTACAAGCCCTTCTCCACTACAAGGTAATGTAAGCATAGGTTCACTCTCTAACCTTCTCTTCAGTTCCCTTTCCTCACATTCATATGTCTATAGGAACTTCAAACCCTTCCAAGTTAACCAGGTCATTTGATTAGATAGTTTTGAAAAATTCTCGACAACCCATCGATAATATGAAGCTAAACCAAGAAAGATATGAATCCCAAACACCGTGGTTGGTCTAGGCCAGCATTAAATAGCCTTTTTCATTGATGGATCTACTATTATACCATATATTGATATCAGTTGATCCAAAAATGAAGCCTTTTGCAGCAAAAATTGACACTTTTTAAATTTTTCATATATTTTATCCTCCCTTATGGTCATTCGTACAATTCTCAAGTGATGGTAATTATAGTCCTTTAAATTTAAATAGATAAGAATATTATCTATAAAGACTACCACAAACTATTCAAGGTATTCTCTAAAGACTCTATTCATTAAATCCATAAAGATAGCAGCAGGACTTAGTAAGGCCAAAAGGAATCACTATATATTCATAGTTTCCATACCTTGTTTGGAATGGCATCTTGGATATATCCTCTTTCTTGATCCTCAATCAATGATATTCAAAATAAAGGTCAATCTGGGAAAAGTATTTATCTATGCATAGTTGAATAAACAATTTATCAATATGGGGATGCAGAAAGCTTTTCATGATTGTAATATTGTTTAACTTTTGATAATCAATGCATAGTTTCATTGATCCATATTATTTATTCACAAAAAAAATTGGTGCACCCCATGGTGACACTCTTTGCTGAATGAATCCATTACCAAGGTTTTCTTGGAGTTTCTTATTCAATTCCTATAACTCAATCAGGGCCATTCTATAAGATGTATTTAAAATTGGTGAGGATCTTGGTATAGTTTCTATTGATAACTCATCTTTAAATTTTGGTATAAAGCTAGAAAAATCATCCAGAAAGATATCCAGAAATTCTCAAAAAATAGGCATATCGTCGATGATGATTTTCTCCCCAACCATTTTAGATAAAAAATCCTTTTGAATGGGAATTAAGACCCATATAGTGGATGTAATATCCCTATGGAGTTTATTATTATCATCACATTGTAGGATGATCATATGAGTCTTTGAAATATCAAATATAACTTCCATTCCTTGACAATTTATGTGGGAGTTATATAGAGAAAGCCAATCCATGCCTAATATTACATCAAATTCAACAAAATGAAGAATGAAAATATTTTTAAGAAGAAAATTCCCAAAACCTTCAACTGGAGAGGAATCATAGACATGGTATGTGATCATCGTACCATTAGGGGATTGAACTTCTAATTCCACATCTAATTATTTTGGTGGAATATTAAAAACCTTAGAAAATTATTTACATATGAAAGAGTGAGAAAATATAGAATCAAATATGACATTATAATTTCTAGTGTGGATGGTAAGTGTACCTTTCATAATTTCATTATCACACCCCTCCTCAGAAATAGCGATTTCATGAGATTCTCCATTGTACTTAAACAGAAGAGGTTACTTCCATTATTCACCATCACCAACCATTGGGTTCACCTAGTGGTTATCATAATTCCCATTATCCTTACACTCATATCAGTTATTCATGGGAGGTTAATTATGTGTTATTTTTTCTCCATTTTCACCATTTTATAAATTATTCCTATCACATTGATAATCAAATGACCAATAGCCATCCATTACACACTTAAAACATTTATTATACCCCTTAACACAGTTTCCTCTATGAGTATTCCCATATATAAATCAAAAAGGAAATATCACCTTCTTCTCTTCATGGGTTTTAGATTTTCCTTTAACATCTATCTTTATTTACTTGTAAAAACAATGATATTAATATGTGACTCTAACCTCCATTTCATCCTCGATTTCAAAGTTCACAAACTCTTCATAAATACTAAATTCTCTTATGGAAAATAGCCTTATGAGACTTGGTTTTAAGCCAATGTGGAACCTATCAACTATAATTTTAGGTTGGATGATAATTCCTAAAGTATACCTAGAAAGTGTCATGAAATTATCCTCATAGGTAACAATAGTTTCCTCACCCCTTTTATTCAACTCAAGGAACTCATTATCCACCTTGTTAAAAAGAATCTGAGTATAAAACACATTGATAATAAGTTCTTCAACTCATCCCAATACATGGATTCAATCTCATATTTCTACCTAGTATTCTTGATTAGAGTACACAACTAACCTTATTTTCCTTTTAACTGATATATAAACACAATTAATTTCTCATGATACAAACACTGTAGAACAGAGAAAATCATTTCATTAGTTTTGATCCATTGTTCAACAACAACTAGATCAGAAGACCCTCTAAAACAAGGTGTAAATTTCCTCATGAATGACATAATAGAATGTTGTTCCCTTTATTTATCATTGGTAATTCCACCATGATTCATATTTTGAGATATTTTTTTAATCATATAAATTATATTTTTAATTATTTCTTCCAAAGAATTTGGTTTCTATGGAGTACAATCATTTCATTTTTTTTCAATCACCATTAATTCAGTTCCTTTGGGTTCAAGACATAGACTAAAGCCAAATTCATAGAGTAATACACATTTATCATAATTAGGAACCACATAATCATAAAAATTCACTTATAGGTTGTCTAAAATATGAAACCTTCCTTAATCTATGAGACCTTATGTTTATCCAAGGTTATTAATCGAAAAATTCTATTTAAATCCTTCATTATGGTCCATGAAGAGTTTGTGAATTTCCAAAGCATATCCCATGGGAGTGTAAAACCAGGTGTGCAGTAAGGGCTGCTGTCATATACCATATTTTCCCGAGTCAGCCTCCAAACATCTTTTCAGATTTGTTACCCATATAGACATTTGTTTCAGATACACATCCTCTTATAGAATCTAGATAGGGATTTATTTCTTTGAATTCACTCACTCTATCTATTATCAACATCCCATGACATATTCCTTTACTTTTACATATCCTTAGACTTATCCCTAGACATGTCTATAGGGTTATTACTAAGGTTTTATCATCTTATCATCAAAATGTTAACTAATCCTTTTATCTGATACCAACTATAGGGACCCTCAATTTTTATACATTAACATTACATAATATTTAAAGAATACATCAAACATTATACAAATAGATGCCCAATGACCATATTATTATAATACCTTTGGAAACATAAAAACATGAACATTGGAACATAGGTGAGATACATTATCTCCCACTAGGTTCATCTTTAATAGAACCAATCCTAGACACATCAGACATAATACATATCTTCATAACCTGGTAAAGGAAACATAAAAAGGGGTAAGATTAGATGATCAATAAGGTTAAATGAGGGATATATGTAAGTATAATCATGAGCATAAGGGTATGAGAACATGACCATGAATATAGAAGATAATGCCCTGTATATTAAATATCATATACATGAATCATGTCATAAAGCTTTGATGTTCATAAAACATGAATGTTAAAAAAATAAATAACATAATCCATGAAAGAATAACATAGTAATAAAACATGTAATTGTGGAAAAAACATAAGAATATAATATGATTTATATATTATACAACTCATCGCTTCCAAGACCATCTTAGTAGTGGGAGTTCACTCCACATACCATCTTGGTAGTAATGGTTCACTCCCATGGTTGTACTAGAAGCATAATTTCACTCCTCATACCATCTTGGTAGTCATGGTTCACTCTAATATCCATATTAGTAGTCAGGGTTTACCCAAATAACAACTTAGTCTATATCAAGAGATTTAAATCCTTACCCAATCTATTGGAGGAAGATATAGGTCCCACCCATCTCATTGTTAAATCATACATACATGTTCCAAAAGATCATTAAAAATCATATTATAACCCATCAAATAAAATGGTTATCAAATTTATTTTATAATATCATAACCTGTATAAAATGATACATATTTAATAATCTTTTCAAAATCATAACCCATGAAAATAAACGAATTTGAAAATAATATAACCCCTGAATTAGCAATGGGTTTCATAGACCTCATGACATAAAACAAATCCATTCAAAGAAAAAGTATAATTGGAAACATTGAATAATTTACCCATAAAGGTATGACTAATTGAAATTTATGGAATCTTATATGGTAAATAAATTTGATAGATCTTTTAAAATAATTTCTTGTGGAAAATATCCTATCTTTTTTGAAAAATTTATTTTTAAAACATAAAATATTTTGAAACAAATTTCATCAAAAAAATATTTGAGAACATATAAAGGAATTATTAAACCCCACAAAACGTTTTTATAATCCTTTTCTTGTTGAAATTTAAATAAAATAATAATTTTAAAACAATTTATAATTTTTTTGAAAACATGGGTTTTGAAATAAAACATATTTCTGATCGAAGAGAGAAATACAATCAGGTTTTTCTTAAAAACATTTTATTAATTATATTAAGTACCAAAGAGTGGATAAATAATAATAATAAATGGAGATATATTTAATAAAAATAGGATAATAAAAATTAGGAATATTCATGAGATATTTCTTATAATACTTCATCAAAGGAAGCATAAACATAAACAATATTTAAAAGGGATGAGATTATTTCAATAAACTCTTATCACCTGGTAGCATCGAATCATACTCTCCATGTAAGAATATAAAATTAAATAAATCATAAAATATCATTAATATAACTATATTCATGATATAACATATAAAATCGAAATATATGCACCTCAAAAAATAATTCTGGTGCATAACAAAATAGGAGTCTCAAATAAGAAAAATAGAGACAAAACTATCTTACCAATTTGGTAAATTTTAAAAAATAAACCTCATGAAAGAATGATCATAAAATGGATATGTAAATACCCACAAATTTACTTATACGATACATATACACATTAATGGTAATTATATATACTAAAAAAAATTGAGTTGTGAATAAGGCAGGTATCTCACAGAAATAAAAGTGAGATTAAATTCCCATACCCTGTGTCATGAATCTCTTCGTACCCATACAGGATTCATGTATAATAGACATAAATTTATTATAAATCTTTTAAATTTTAATATTTATATTCCTAAAACAATATATGTTTTGATTATGACCTTATATTTTCCTCTTGTTGACAATTCTATGTTAAGGTTTAACTTTTGGAAATATTGTTTTGTTCTACTCAAGTACCTTAATTTGTTAAATATTTGGTCCTTATAAATATATAATAATTAAAATAATTTAAAAAATTATATATATATATATCATGTATATTTAGTATATTTGTATTATAATAATCTATATAAAATATAATTATGAAATAGAATACATCGTTCATGGATATAGTAAGTTGTATGTACGCATGAACATTGTTTCTATTTTTATTGTCGTACTAAAAGAATTAAATTAAATGATATATAAGTATAGATATATGTATATATATATATAATTATGAAATTATAATTATTTTTTAATTTATATCATATAAGTTAACTAAACTCATCATTAATACATTCCATCTAGTGTGTGAAGGAATCACATCGCTTTGTGCTGGCAGTAGTCCACACTTCATCAAAAGAAATTATCATATTTACACCAAATATAAAGTATAAAGATATGTGTAAAAAAATGATTAATAAAGATTAAATACATAATAAATATAATATATAATGTATATAAACACATTTTTCATCATAATGTACACCATGAGATGTGTTAAAGGAAAAATGAATAATAATCATTTCGTGAGGTGGTAGTTCTCCATACACATAAAAAGTACGTGCATTACCCAATATATGGAATTATGTGTAATTATAGGTATAAAAATTATAATAACAAAATAATAGTATATTTAGGATACTTTTTTGTTTTAAAATAATGGAATAAGAATATTTGATGGAGTGAAGAATTGAAATAAAATAAAAGATCTTGAGAAATAATGTTACCTCTTATTCGGGTAACTCCTTTTAGTTTTCAACAAAAGGATTCCTTGGATACATTTAATAAAAAGGGGAGGATTCTATGATGAGGGTAGAAATTATTATGAAAAATTATTTTAGAATATGGTCGAAGAAATTTGGATTGATATTTTTGTGGTGGTAGGAGGAGAAGATCTCTTTTTCATATTAGAGGAGGAGTTGCACTCTTGTAATATTTTGAAAAAGGAATCCCATACACGTTTTTCACATTCTATGTGGATACAATAATCGATTAAATTAAATCCAATTTATTTTAGGATTTTAATATTTCCATAAAAGGACTGTTGGACAATTTTCTTGGTCATTTTGGGTCTTCAATTTATGATTTAGTACTCTGTTAGCCTAATTTTTCTCTTAATCATTGTAACTAATTTTAATCAATTTCACAAATATTTTTGGTGAAAAACTAATTTGAACTTATTATTTATTATAAATAATGATAATTACAAATATGGAACCATTTTTCCAAATTCCAATGATAGAAGTGGTAGAAATTAATTTAAATTTAATACCACTGATAGGACAACATTGTGGATTTTTAAAGTTAAAACATGCAAACGTTTGCGAAGTTTTTATATACAATATCAAAGTGAAATTGATTATAATGAAATAAATTTTAATAATGGAAAAAAATATTACATAATTGAACATTTAAACCAATTTCAATATAATTTAATCTTATAAATAAATTAGATGAAAATATAGTTTTGAATTAAAATTCACTATTTTCATTATTCGTCCTAAAATGAAGTTTCTACAAGAAAATCCCCCCAAAAAATCCTCTAATATTATATGTAGTATAAAAACTAAAAAATGAGGTTTATTTTATCAAATTAAATTTCTAATTTTGTATAAATGTAATTTAATTTTTTTTCTTTGAAGGACGTGAAAACTAGTTCATTTTGGAAAATAGTATTTTTATACACATAAGGACTTTAGAAAAAATTAAATCTTTCATTATAAATATGTTTTACATATACAAAAAAATTGTGAAAAATATTTTAAAAGTAGTTATTACTAATAATATTTATATGTTTAATTTCTAGGTTACAACTATCTCATTTAAATAATTATGATAAAAAAATATTTCATAGAAACTCAGTGTTTTGTGTAATGTATTCCAATTACGTTTTGCATGTAATTTATGCCAAGTATGTTTCATTTGAAATGAATTATTGACTTAGTCCAATAGAATATACTAATTAAAATTAATTCATTTGAGAAAAAGTTCCTTAAAAACTCATTGTGTTACATATAAACAATATTCTATAACTTAATTTAAGCTAATATCATTAATTATAAACCAATGCCTAGAAACATGAAATATAAATTTATTTTTTTCATACATAACATATAATGCATGACATGAAAATTTATAAGACAAAATTTACCATATAAATAAAATAAAATAGAGTAATCATATTTCAAAATCATTTTATAATCATGAATATTAAAAAGGAATAAAAAAATAAGATACTAAAATGAACATTTAATATTTAATTTAGTCATGGAAATATTTTATTTGCATGTTTAAGGGTAAAATTTTGTAATACATTTATAAAATACATATATTTTTAACCAAAATTTTAAATTTCTTTATTTTTGTATTATATCGTATTTTGTGATAGATAATAGGTGTTATTTTTTATAATAAATTCTTATATAATTTTTTTAGGAAAATACAAGAACCTCATATATAGAGTAACCCATACGTAAGAAAATCTATCTCACAAAAGAAAAATCCATACATATCGAATCACCCATTTTCATGTAAAGTTATCTTGGAAAGGTTAAAAAAAATATATGGGAACATTTATAATGTAAAAATAATTTATTTTATATTTAATTTTTTTATTCATGGATCTTACTTATAGATACATATTTTATAAAATATATTATATTATCATTATAAAATGATACACTATTTTCACACAACTCCAGTTTCATCAGTAGCCTATATTATCGCAAATCATAACTTAAGGAAAAAAATAAAACCACATAATTTTAATGTGTTATACCTTATGATACAAACAATTCATACCCCACAACTAATAACAAATAGATTTATGATATAATATATTGTAAAACCATGTGATCTGGTGGCTGATACTTATCCATAATATATTATATGCTATTATATGGCCTTAAGCATACTACGATATAAAAATTATTCATGAAAATAGTGAAGAATATTTTTAATTACTGATAAAAATTGATTTAACACCACTAATAGGTTTCCTTAGATCTTCATGTGATCTTAACAGAAAATGAAACCCATTTAAAATTCCAAATATATCATCAAAAAATGATCATGAAGAATGAAGAATGTAAATATTTGTTGGTGTACCTCAAATGACATGTAATCCAACGCTAATGATCTTAATAATTTATTCCGGATTGAGATTACTCTTTGAAAGCTTAAATACCCTCACCTCTACAAGTAGTACACTAGCCACTGGAATCCCTATTCTGAATTAGAGGATCCCCAAACTCCAACATTTTTCTATTACCTTCACCTTAATAATATATGGATAAATGGGTAGAATAGATCTATGACTATGGATTTTTCCTATCATATTATTAATCACACAAAAATTGTAGGATTTTATCATTTATATAGTCTTCATTCATTGAATGTGAGGATTCAATTTTTGGACGCCCTCACATGGAAGCCTCTATATGTCATGATAATTCATACCTATTCGAGTTTCATAATAAATTTAATACTTAAAATGATTATTTTTTCACAAAAATAAATCGACCTATTGATTAATAAATTAAGGTAAAATATCTAGAATATGTAGTATGATATATGCACCTGTATCATAATCATATCACATTCTATAATATTGTAATCACATGCCTTATGCAATAAAAATATATTATAAAATGTGATATGAATCACTAGAAAATCATAGGATATGAATTTGGGGATATTTTACAATTTCATATCTTTATTTTAGTGGATATACAAAAAAAGTGACACTATTGGGATTTCTAATCTCAAATCTAATATATGAAAATAATTTCACAAGAAGGGAATCCTTCTACTAGGTTTTTTTTCAAGATGAAAAAATTATATAGTTTTAAGGGTATATCTATCTCAATGATTATATACCTTATATATTATCTAGAAGAATAGAATCTCATAGGTCACTTCAGTCGACATAATGCTTAATATGTGTGAAAATTCCTTATATTATAATAGTATGACCATCACCCATTTAGATTATTATCATCATCTATCTAGATGAATTAATTATCTAACTGGGAATAATTTATAAATTTCATTGTTTTTTATGGTTATCCAATTAATGAAGTAACCTAAAAAATTCAAATATAGATGATTTTAATGTATTTATCATTATATTAATAGTACTAATGTAATAACATTCTTTACTTAACTCACGGGAATACATTTATTGATGAATTTTTTAATGCTTACAATGTCGAGTTCTTATCTTATCAAAACTATACTTCTGGATTTATTTTTTTAATAGTAAAGATAATTTATCTAGCAGATTAACCAAAAAACAATTATATATTCATCAACTATTGGGTCTAAGTATTTTTTTCGAATATATGAGACTTTCAATATATTCTAAGACCGATAGTTACTTTTTGAGATCAGGTTTCCAATTACTATTTCAACACATATACGGTTTGGAAATCAAGTTCTCACAAACAAAAAAAACTAATACAATATTCCATGATAAAACTAATCATGATGATTTAAATTTCAACATATTTTCATATATTCTATGATAAATGGATTACCAAAGTCTTACAACTAACATGAATTCATTTTATTTAATTCAAAATTTAATTGTACAATATATAAATCTAATCTTAAGGGATGCATTATATTGGAATCTATAATAGCATGAGGATGACTATTATTCTATGATATCTATTGGTGGTATAAGAAAATATTATGATTAATATTGTTGTTTTTGTAATTAATATTATTATTATTTTTATTATTATTTGGGAGTCACCTTGATGTTCCTCGATATACTCATTTTTTATTCTGTAAATGATTGTTTCAAGATATTTATGAGGTACATAATCTCATAAAAAAATATTATTATATTAATTTTTCTAGAAAACATTGTTTTAAGGGGAAGAATACAATGGGAATTTTTGTTATTTGATATGTTTTTTAATTAATAAGTAAGAAAAAATCAACATGTGATGAATTTATTAGATATCAAAAATGATGAATGATAAAACTAATGAAACAAAATTGTAATCACTGGTTTTATTCCAAATACCAATGATGATTTTTTGAAATAATAACATCCCAAAAAATTTACATTGTTTCACCTATAAGATATTAATGAATACCGCCTATCGTGGGTCAAAATTTCAAACCCTTATTGAGTAGATTTTTTCCTTGTTTCTTATATTTGTTGAAGGTTTATGTTTATAGTGAAATGTGGAGACCACTACAAAGACACTACAGTGTATTAAAATTTCACACCTTATAAATTTATTTTGTTCTATATTTATTTTTATAATAAAAGGTTTTTATTCATGGTGTAATTTTGAGGCCACTGCACTTATGTTTCATTTTTTTGTGATAGTTATTCCATGAATGTGTTAGGAAATGGAATCAGCTTTGGATTTATAATTTAGTTGTTTATAGTTAGAAAAGTTGGATTGAGTTGTGAACCATCCATTTGGTGCATAAAACTACTAATGTATTGTTCATGATTAACTATAAAATAATAAAAGCTGATAGAGTTTTGAATAATAGATAGATAATTTTTTTCTTTAATTGAATTCTATCACAGAATACTTGATACTTATCATTATAATTCTATAGAATTGTAACACCTCTTCATGAAAAATTAAACTCTTTAGGACACTTAGGAAAGATACACTCCATAATACATAAATAAAAAATTCAATCTAAAAATATTAAATTGAAAATACATTTCATAATTATGAATTTTTTATTACTACCATCAATGAAACCCAACCAATAACCCACCAAGTAGAAAAATTTATTCAAGTAAAAAATTCAATAATTCCCCATAATTTATTAACAATTTACCATTACCTTGATATTTAATATAAGTAGTAAAACATTTATTGGTATAGATAAGTTCAAATATATCATGATCTACTACAATAATAGCCTTACTATCCCCTAATGTAATAACATCACTATCTAGTCAGTCTATAGATAGAATATCCACTTTATTTTAATTCTCACTGAGATGCGAGTCTCCAATAGAAATTGTGAATAGTTGTGTTCCCTCCAAATATACATGAGTTCATGCTATCATTTCTAAGAATGCGGGTTTTCCATTTAGGTATGAGGTCATTCATCTGTCAATCTTGTTGAGGTGAAGGTCCCCATACTATAGTGGAGTTGGTACTACCCTATGAGATAAGTCTAGGTTCCTCTATCTGTAAAGGTTTATGATTAAGATAGTATAGGGTATAGTTATTTTTACCTTATGGATCAATAATTTGAACATATTTCTGGCCATATAATCACCCACTAGAGAGTTTATTTACTCCACTAATTGATTCATGGACTCTAAATGGGGTGTGGGATAATTAATATAATTCAGTTAGTGATGGGAGTTTGACATACATGTGATATTATTTTTGATATATTGGAAAAGAATGAAACCCCCAAATGTGATATTATTTTTGATACAGGTTGTTGGGATCATTCATTTGTTTAATGTTGGATATAATGAGTTTGATTCCATGATTGGGAAAATTGGTAAGATAGGGTCGATTTGATATTTCCCCCTTATTAGTGAAAAGATTCATTTAAATAGAGATATTTTCCTAGATTCTATAGATAGTTAATGAATGGTGATAGGTGTGATGACTTCCCCCTACTATGAGATGGATTATGTATTGATCCACATCTAACCCTACCAGCTCTAGGTTATCCTTACTCAACTCAAGTAGTTTTCAAGTGTCAATGTGATCTATAAAGGGCTTCAATTTGGAAGCACCTAATGTGGCTCATATTTGACTTATAAATTTTTTCTTTCATGATCTTATTTGATAGAACTTATTTATGATCTCCTATGGTTATTGAATCATTGGAATAAGATACTAAGATCACAGTAGATTTCTTAGTCTAGTATGTTTTAACTAGAGACTCCTATAAAGTGGACTACCCCCACCCCAGCCATGTTTTTCCATTAGTGTTTCCCAACATTAAAAAATATGTTTTTAATCTATATATAATAGATTAAAGACCATTTATTATTTCACTACTGATGGATGATCACTAACAGTATGATTTTGGGTGGATAACCATATTTTGGGGGTGTTTTTTTTGTTGAAATGATGGGTCATAGTCCACCTTAGATGGAATGTATGACCCATGTAATGTATATATCCACCTCATATGAGGCTACAAATAGTCCTATCCCTAGTGGATTTAGGTTGTTTTCAAGTATCAGTTTTATAGTCATAGAACAAGGTTTGGATATTTTATTGGTGGATGTAGTAGTTTCACCATTCATCAAGAGTTTTATATCTACATCAATTTCTGTTTGAGGATGGTGAAAATTCCTTTTTTTTAGTTTCATGGGTATCCCGACAATGATCATGGAGATGAGTGTAGATATTTTGTTGGTTTTTTCATTTTTTCAGGTCGGTTCTGAAAAGATAAGGATGAGGGTGATATTTTATTTTTTTATTTATTTGATATATAGAAAATTCCTAGTTCATAGATCTCTATGATTTAATTTACATTGAGACCATTCTATTTTTTTATTGCAGTATTGGACTAGTGTGTATGAGTTTGGATATTGTGTGTATTTAACTAGACAGATGGCCAATCAACTTTATTATGTAGAAAATGTGGTTACATAGTGTGATATTGTGATAATATACCTCATAAAATTTTAATATGGTTAATGGTTAAAATAATTTCAATGGATTATGGTTTCAATCAAATCATGTTTTGGAAAATGTCAACTCAGGGTCCATAATAGATGGATTTTTTCATTTTAATGGGAGATAACATGACTAAGGTTACTAATGCAGGTATGTTTTACATCCATCTAATATATTATATGGATTAAAAGGATGGATTTTATATTCTATTCATAATCAATATGATGTCAATGTATCAAAATTTTAGTGTATTATAAGGAGTGGTTATGGGATGCTGTCTTGTGAAATATCCCTCAAATTGAGGCTCCTAATAATATATTTAAATACCATCCAATTTCTCTATATGATAATATTTTTATTCAACCTTTTAAAAGGTGGGTATATTTTATAATCTTTAATAAATTCCATGTTTGATGGACTATATATGATTGATACCATTGGTTCATGTAATCACTTTGGTAAGGCAGTGATAGGTTCCTTACAGGTAAAAGAAAAAACATTGGTGAAAATAATTATGGAGATTCATGGTAGGAAACTTGTGATTTTTTCATGAGCTTCCCTTGTAATGTGTTGTGGTTGTTTTTCATTTTTGGAGGAATAATAATCTTTGTATTTAGAACTCATAAACCTAATATATGGAAATGAGTTGTGTTCCCAGTGGGTTTTATTCCAATTCCTCATAAATTCATACAACTTTTAAATACATAGGATCTCATTCAATAGCTTATCATCCTTCTATGTATGTTTTATTTATTATAATTTCAATAATATGATCTAGTTTTTTTCTTTTTAAGGATATAAGTCTTTATGGTGGGGTGGATTTCGTAACATGGGTTTTCCATTAATGAATACTTAGCTCATTTTCATGTTCTAGATATTTAGTGGTAAAATAGAAAATTCCCCTTAAAAATGTCATCATAAATATTTTCTAGGGATCTCGTAATTTTTTGGAGAAGTCGTCTACATTTTTCCTGAAATTTGAGGAGATCCCAAGTCAATTGAATTTTCAGGATATTTTTCATCGAATAAATAATAAATAATTATCCCAAACATTTAAATTTATATATCTCCTATACCCTATCCCACCCCTGTTAATGTGGATACATGTGCAGAACCCGACCCATATACTGTCACAAACAAGTAAATGACCCGAATCTCCATATACATGAAGGGTATTCCTCTGCCCCATAGGATGGCCACAATAATACAAGCATCAAATGTAAACCAGATGGAATGATTTCAACCAACCTAAAGAAACAAGAAGTTATATATATAGTGCATATAGAAATAATATATTAGATAACATATTACAAAACATAAAGAATACAAAAAAATGATACAACTCAAAATGAATAAAAAAATACCAATGTTCATTTGCAACATCAAAGGAAAACTAGAATTTAAAAATTGACTACTCCATGTGATAGTAATGGAAAACTCCCTCCATCTCACCACGTTTTGCCCAGACTCAGATAATGAAATAATCACCCCCTCAGTACTTTTCCTTTCTATTCCCTATATCAAAGGACATATAAAGGTATATGCATCATCAAAGGGGTGGAAAGGATGTGATATAAATAAGATCTTTAGGATCCCACCTAGGTGTTCCACATCAAGTATCTATTTAAAAATATGAACAATGTTCAACATTAAAGAAAAAAGTCATTATAATCATGTAAATAGTTTTTATATCAAAATATAAGAAAAAAATTTAATTTCCCCTTTTCCTACCTTTCCAAAATATGATAGGTAAAATAGTTCATATCATTTCTGACACCATATCATTAAAATAAAAAAAGTAATCATCACATATCATATAATATCCATGGTAGTAAAAGATAAAACATTATAAGCCTAAAATAGCCAAATATTCCAAAGCACATGCAACATAAAACCATGGATCAATTATTTTCGTGGTAGATAGTTAACTTGTACCTAAACATCAGTAGTCGAATGGAACATGTATCTAGATATATTCATCAAAACTAGAGAGAATAGTAACACCCAATAGAGAAACCCCCTAATAGGTCTATCATGTCCATAGAAAAATGGACCTAGGGAATAGAAGAACTCCCCATGAGTGAACCCCCCCAATGAATTGATAAGGAATATTAATACACCTTTCATATATGTACCCACATATTTCCATGTGCTCTATTTTCAAACATATCTCATTGAAACGATTATTTAAATATATTTCGTAAAACCATTTCACAAAGCTTTGAAAATACGTTTTCTTTTAACAAGGAAAGGAAAAACCATCTTTTTGTGAAAACCCTCTCGACAAAGACAAATAAATCATGCCAATTCATTTATAAAACAATTTATAAAACAATAGAAATATAGTTCATCCAATGAAGGCTACAAACGGAACCACTTACCTTCAACTCGTGTCCCATTGGCATAAAATGGGATAAACTGACAAGGAAGAACACAATGATAATGATAGAGGCTATATAACAAATCCTCACATATCATGAAAAATTTAATAGGAAAAATAGTTGATAGATATAACATATCAAAACATACTTAAAGGAAACTTGAATTCCACACAAAAACCAACACACCGGTCAACCTCTTGAGGAAGATCACACAATAGATCCTGAAAGGATCAATAATATTGTCATCATAGATCAATATATCCAATAATGAAAGTCGATGGTGGTTCCAAAATCAATGTAACTTAAGAAGTGGTAGGATTATTCACCAAGATAAATGAACCGAAATTATAATAGATACCAATCACTAGAAAAAGTGATCCAGATGGAGCTAAGGTCTTCAAAAAACATAGAGGAGAGATCCTAGGTTTAGAGTAGAGAGATTTTTGGCTATATGGAATAAAAAACCACTTGGAAGCACCCTAAAAACCCAACTCTAGATAATTACATGATGTGAATCCTATTTTCACATCATGTAATCCAAAAAAACCAAAAAAAATTGAAAAATGCATCGCCTTAGATTAAAATTTTGATTTTTGACCATTGCATGATGTGTAACATATTAATGTAATTTAATACTTTCACTCTATGCACTGGTTTGAATTAACTTCTTTACCCCCAATACATGACGTGAAAACTTTACCCAATGTGTAAAACTTTAAAGATGTGTAATCATTTTACATAGCATGTAATCACCCATCACACATAAAAAACTACAGATTCTACTCAAAATACAAAATCAACATCTAGGTTATCCAAACATAGGGAGAACCCCACAATTATTTAACACATTTATACCTGAACTCCATTAATTAAAACAAAATTATATCTATGAAACTTTGTTTATTTTTACCACCAAATGATATCCATCATTGGGAGTCCCAAAACTCACCCAAGTAATGCAGGAAAATAAAAATGTAAAGAGAACTAAAAGAAAGTGGGTGAAGGGACATTGAAATCTCCCCACTATAAGACCTTTTGCCCCATTAAATCAATTGGATGAATGATTTATAAAAATAGGGGAGGCCACTTCTCCCCCATCATCATATCATACTTCTCAGTCTCATGGGAATATGATCCATTTCACCATAACACTTTTTCCAATAGAATTAACTTCCCACATAATAATTTTACTCGAGAGTCAATGATTTCAATTGGATGATCGACAATAGAAATTTGTATATCTAAGTAAATATCTTCCAAACTCATAATGTGAGAGGGGTCATGATGATATATCTGGAGCTCGATTTATTTAAAACATCACGAATACCCACCAACTGATATATAAATTCCCATTGATAAGAAACATATCTAATTAGATTAGTGACCTAAAATGATCTAACATATTATGTGGCCAACATTACTTATTTATAAGATTATAGTGACCCAACCGATGAGAAAATTTCAAGAAAATAAAATCACCAATGAAGATATCAATGATCTACATATGATTTCGATCGACTTCGAGGTATAAAAAGATGCCGACTTATATCATGATTCCTTGCTGACATCTCTTGAATGAGACTTAGCCCCACTATATAGGGCTCACCCACCTCCACCCAACAAAGATTTGATCTACATGGGTGACCTTAAAAATCCTCAAAGGGATCCATTTTGATAATGTATTGGTAAATGTTGTCAAAAGAAAACTGAACCAACCATAGATGGACATCCCATGATCCACACAAATCCAAGACATAGGAATGCAACATGTTATCTAGGATCTGAAAATAAAACTCTATCTAGCCATCTGTCAGCGGATGGTAAGTTGTAATCATCCTAACTTGAGTCCCCAAAACCTCTTGGAGAGTCCTCTAGAACCTTCATGTAATCATAAGTTCTCTATTTTCACCCATGGGAAACGGGAGTCTATATATCTTCATGATCTCTTTCACTTAATTATTACCTATATCATCAACATTAGTGGTTTCTCTAATAAGAATGATATGATCCAAATATTTCAGCAGATTAATCACCACCTAGATAGAATTCTTCCCTTAGGTAGTCCATAGTAACCCAAAAAAATCCTTGGACACCTCATCACATTTATAAAATAGAACTAGAAGGGGATGATCAAAATTGAAGGTTTTAGATGCTACTCTTTTATGTTTTGGTCAGTGTAATAATGGGGAAAATAATCTATAATGTCATGATTTATACTTGATAACCATAATCATCATCTAATGTCATAATAAATATTCATTGTGCCTAGATGAATAGACCATGATGTTCTATGATAGGTAAAACAAAATTGAGCTCTTTATAGATGATGGGAGGTATAAATTACTCCCATAATGGTGAATACCATCTGGAGATGGAGACCAAATCGAAATAGTCTCCCCACCATATTGAGTTTCATAAATTCCTCGAAACTCATCATCCTACTCCAAACTCTATAGAATAGACTCCAGGAGAGATGATTACAGCTGAACACTTTCTATAAACATACCCGAAAATATTATAATCTTCAAGGTGAAACTAAGAGAATATCCTTATAAGATTAAAATATTCATTGGATTCAAAAATATCATGAAATGAAACTTTCATTATAATAGAATCTGCAATGACATTCCCATTCTTCAAGGTGTAGGTGTTGTAAAATTAAAACATATAATGTTATTCCACCCACCATATCAGTCTAAGATTCAATTAATTTTGTTAAGAGATATATATAAAACTTTTATGGTCATAAAATACCATCATCCTATTCCCAAAAAGATAGTGTTTTCAATAATTAAGTGCATGAATGACCACAAAGTGATGTTAGTCATGAGTGGGGTAATTCATATCATGTAGTTGAATCTAAATAGATTCTTAATCCACCACATGATAATTATACATAAGAAATCAACCCAAAATAGCACCATAAGAATCACGTAAGACCATATAAACTTCCAAGACTCATGTGATAATAGAATTGAATTCAATGTTAGAAGTTGTTTTAGATCATTGAATGAAGACTAACACAATGCATCTCGTTTGAATTTCACCACTTTCCTTGAAAGACAATTAAAAAGTGATTCCAACTTTGATAAATCCTTGATGAACCATATATAATTTCCATCAGGGCCAAGGAATATATGAATCTAAAATACATTACATGGTTCTTCCAATAAAAAAACAACCTTCTCATTCTGAGGAGAAACTGATAACCCATGATCATAAACCACATTCCCCAATAACATCACATCGTAGATCTAGAATCTACAGTAAGAAATATTTCCATAAAAATGGTGACCCCTCAAGATTTATAGTACCAAAATAAAATGGTGTTAATAATAAAGATCTAATCTCAAACAATCCAAAATATCATCTATGAAAATTTCCATTAATGTTTTTAATTACTAATGGAAAATCTGATTTATCAAATACATGAAAACTATAGGTTAATTAAGTAAAAGAAACAACATCAAAAGATATTTTTAATGGGTATAACTGATTTTTATTTTTCCATTCTATATATAAAACTCTCAATGATTGAGCTTATGATAACCCAAATGATTATAAATATTTATAAACTATTTCCCCCTTTAACTAATCAAACAAATAATCCACATGAGGTGAAGGATACTTGTTCTTAACCATTAGCCAGTTAAACTTCTCATAGTCTACACAAAGTTGGTGTAAACCATGTGAATTCTTGGAAAAGAGTATAGGGTTTTACCAAGGTGAAACACTAGGGAGAACAAAAAACTTCTCTATCAAGTCATCAAAATACGTCTTGAGCGCTTTTAACTCCCCTAGTTCCATATGATATGATTTTATTGAAATCAACTTCATACCTTGAACCATGTAAATCATCAACTAAACCTCCCTCCCTAGAGGAATAATATATTAATTATCTAGTAAAACATCATGAAATTATTTAATATAATCAATAAGTACAATATTATAAGAAACATCATCAGGATTAACTTCTATAAAAAAAACTCTTTAGCTCTGGGAAGGAATGTCCTACATGACTAGACCTCAGATCCCACTCTCCCTAAAAACTTGTGAGATTCCATTAACCACAAAGAAACAAGACACATTGGTGATAATAATAAACCTTATAATTATGAGCAACAAGACGATCTATTTTGGTGATGACCTCACACAGTCCTATATTGAGAATGAGGAAATCCCAAACTAACTCTGCATCACCTATCTATGCCAAACAAGGACACTAAAACCCATGATTCTTACTCTTCCAAAGAGGTGTCCTTGACTCCATAATAAAGTAAATGAGCTAAATTAGAAGTATAATCATATATATGAAATGGATATATGTAAATGAGTGGGAAACACTTGTATCAAATAATGTAGTCACTAAGGAATATACAATAAATATGGTACCTCTCAGTATCGCTAGAAATGCATCTATCTCTAATTTAAGATCATCTATTTCATGAAGGTACTTTACTCCTAATGCATGTTGATGGATCCCAATAGTTTTTTAAGAATCTGAATGTTCCATGGTATCCTTTGAGGTATCAGATCCCTAAGAATAATAAGGAATATACATAGCCTATTAAAATTTTTATAGATATCCATAACACCCATAACTGTTACACATCTATGTAGGTGTAGAAAAAGATCATTTGGTGTGTCTGACCTTTCCAAACTAATAGAAAGTCAATGGAACACTACTAGATATAAATGAAGGTTAAGAGGAGGCTTTACACTGAGTATCACTTCCACAACTACTAGGAAGATCTTTTCATATCCTCTTCCTCCCATGTACAACACTAAAGATTCCACTTTGTGGAAAAGAAGGGGAATAATAAAAAAAATTACTACCATATTCATCCCCTTAAAAATTTTCTTGTATACTACCTCTGCATCATTCAAATGATTCAACATAAATAACTACGATATTATATCTGGTTGTAAACCCTGATGGAACATTGAAACCTTTATATGGTCATTATTTACTACCTCTATAGAAAAATAAACCATATTAGAAAACCAATTGATGCACATGAACATCGAACACTATCCATGTTTAAAAAATGGGCACCCTAGAGACTTTTCCATCATCAGAAGATCTAGAAAAAACCTCTAGAAAAAGAGAGTCTTAAATCACTTCTGTACCAATACCACATGTATAACTTTCTATACCTTGAAATTCCACCATCACTTGTATGAAACCTCAATTCTAAAAACCGAAAAATTTACCTTGATACTCTCAATTGTATCCAATAATTCAATTATCTGATCAATATTTTCCATCCAGTCCTAAAACTCTTGAGTTTAATTCATACACTTAAAGGATGGTGGATTATCACGTAAGAACTCATGTTATTGATCCATTTCTCCTCTAGATTGTGTTTATACCTTAACAATAGTTTTCTTGAATTATATTATAATTTGGTTGACTACACGAACTACATACATGATAGAATCAATAATATTTCTATCAATAAAAAAATTCTCATGAGAGGCATCCAATGCACCCTCCTGAGGAACCTATAATGGCCTGGACCTCTCTTGACTATTCCTTTTCTAAAATAAAGTGTTTGAGGTCTTTCTGGAGGTCAAGGTGACTTATCCCCAACACTTTTCCAAATTTCCAGTTCTGTGAATAGTGCATCGGTAGACATAGGTGAACAGTGCCATCAGTAGCCTTAGGTGAATAGTGCATCGGTAGCCTTAGGTGAACAGTTTCATCAGTAGCCTTATGTGAATAGTGCAATGGTGAGGTTCCAACGGTGAGCTTCCAACAGTGAGGTTCCAATGGTAGCCTATATTTCCTTGTCCAAATTTTGAGTTCATGAACAGTGTTTCCAGAATGGTGAGGTTCCATTGATAACCTCTATTTCTTTTCCAAATTTTATGTTCATGGATAGTGTTTTAATAACAGCGAGGTTCCATCAGTAACCTCTATTTCCTTTTCCAAATTTTGAGTTCGTGAACAGTGTTTCCAGAACAGCGAAGTCCATCGGTAACCTCTATTTTCTTTGCCAAATTTTGTGTTCGTGAACAGTGTTCCCAGAACGGTGAGGTTCCACCGGTAACCTCTACTCCTTTTCCAAATTTTGAGTTTGTGAACAATGTTTCCAGAATGGTGAGGTTCCATCAGTAACCTCTATTTTGAAAAATTTTGAGTTCGTGAATAGTGTTTCCAGAATGGTGAGGTCCATCGGTAACATCTATTTCCTTTTTCCAAATTTTGCATTTCTAAATACTGTTTTCAGAACGGTGAGGTTCCATCAGTAACCTCTATTTCCTCTTCCAAATTTGGAGTTCATGAACAATGTTTCCAGAACGATGAGGTCCATCAGTAACCTCTATTTCCTTTTCCAAATTTTGAGTTCATGAATCGTGTTTCCAGAATGTTGATGTTCTATAAATAACCTCTATTTCCTTTGAAAAAATTCGATTTCATGAATAGTGTTCCTAGTTTCCTACAGTTTCTCCCCTTTGACATTTCCTTTGATGTAAAATGCATTTAAAGCCTCATTTTATGGACTCTAACTCCAATTTAAAGGCCATAACTCCTATATTAATTTCCCTAAGGCTATATATGATTTTACTTGGTAAAAAAACATGGGTTAATGCTGTATTATTTTAATGAAAAAATTTATCATATCTTAAACTGCTGCTTTGTTAAATCTTCTAAAGGAATGAGATATCTTCCTCCCTTGGTCTACCTTCTTGTTCCCTGGTGTGAGACACTTGAACCTTTCCTTCTTTCCATAAGAGTGGTGTGATCAAACCTTAATCCTCAGATCGTTTCCCCTTGAAGTTTCTTAATACGGCATGCACACACCTTATTTTGGTACAATCACCAAGTGTAGATCCTTCATCGATATAAGGTATGTTTTATCGTCATTTGTTTGGGTTCATCTCCTACTATTTATCCTTGCCCCATTATGGTATGTGATCTCCATAATTATAATGGATTTTTTTTGGGTTTTTATTGGTGTGGTCATACCGGAACATCCTCGGGTGGATACAGTTGTCATGTGAGGAGGGAATCATGATTCATTGTGTGGATCATTCATGTATAAAGAACGAAAAGAACCGTTTGAGGTAGGGGATTTGTTCCTTATCTTTTATTTTATGTGAAACTATATAGTTAGCATGTTTTATCCTACTGGATCACAATGGAATTTACATAATAAATATTTGAACCGGATAAATAAATTGATACGGATCATATGTTATTACCTCTTGTTTTGCTAGATAGTGTGATATCTATGCTTTCTTTGTTTATATTTTCGTTCTTGATGGAAATTGGTAAAGAACGTAAAGCTGGAATTAATCGATAATTGGTTGGATAAAGATAAATAGGAATTTAAATGAATCTGGTTCTTTTTGTTGTAATTTGATGTAAATAAAATTAGCGCAGCAATCATGTTTAATTATTTGTGATATCTTACATGTTTGGTTTCTAGAATTTTTAGCCTACGAATAATAAATCAGTTAATCCAAGATGGATTAAAGAACTGTTTGTTTGATAAAAGATAATTTCTTGTAGGGTTCTAAGTTACCCTCTTGGTTGTTTAAGGGCCAAGATACCAATTGATGTGATGTTTGTTTTCATGATGATTGTGTTGTGATGTAAGCCTAGATGGATATTGTGATATTTGGGGGCACGGAGGGTTACTAGTTGTGGAAGCAGTTAACGCCTAGTGTGGTGAGATGCATCGGGTTACGCATGTGGGTGTTGGGGAGGACACCAAAGATGATGAAATGAGTTGGATGTGAATTTTTGTATTCTTACTAATTCTTATTGGTTGTTTATCTAATTTACTTTCCCCACTACTCAAGGCATGGTCTTTCTTACCCTTCTTCTGAAAGGGGAGAAGATGCGCAAGGTATTCGATATGCTTTCCTTGTTTAATTTCTTAAGGGAGGATGGGTCTATGCTCTTACTATAGGTGGAAAAGACTCGACGGGTAGTTCATCTACTCACCATGTTGATCCCCCCTTGTGTTTAGTAGTATATAATGTTTTTCTAAAATGTCTGGGAATATGGAAAAGTAATGCTGTAAATAAACAATTGAATAAATGATTTTAACCCATGGGGTTAGAGCTTTCTGGGATGAAATGCTGTGGATAGTGGACTTTGGGTGGGATCCTAATGAAATTTAATGTGGAATTGTTATTGGTTAATTAATTTTTAAAGAATTAATTAACTTAAAGTAAAAGTAATAAAAATATAATGAAGTTATGTAATTAAGCTCTTTAAATGGTTGCGTTCTTATAGGATACCTAGTCTTATAAGTGGCAGCCTGGAGTCCGTGAGACGTTAGCTACATTTGAGTCTAAGACTATGTTATGCCCATAGTGTGGTTGTGAGCTATAGTATATACTATAATTTTTGTGTTTCTATATGGTACTCCACCCCGTCAGTAAGGGAAACTGACACCCTGAGAATTTTGAGCACTGGGGGGGGGGGGGGGTTCCCCAACATTCTGGTGGGAGGATGGATGGATGAAT
Organism: Viscum album; assembly: GCA_963277665.1. Lineage (NCBI taxonomy): Eukaryota > Viridiplantae > Streptophyta > Magnoliopsida > Santalales > Viscaceae > Viscum > Viscum album. Next base: position 762,052,424 of record OY728147.1, read on the forward strand.
ACCCCCTTTGTCCCCACTCTCTTCTCTTGTTAGTTACTTGTGCTGGTAGGCACAACCCTTAGTTTTCCCCATATATGTGTGTAGAGGGCCGTAATGGATTGTGGTTATTCACACACATATATTCTGGATATAGTTTCCTATGGACAACTATAGGTATAATGTGTATAGGCTGTGATGGATTGATGATCCTTACTCGGTGTATGAGCAGTAATGGGTTGAGGTATAATACTTGATGTATGATAGACATTATGAAAGCTATGGTGTCTCCCCAAAACTACCTTGTTATATTGATTACGTGGATGTGGTTGTTTTGTTGTATAAGTTGCATGTTGTGGTGCTTCGCCCAGGTGTCTGTGGAAAGGCATTTTTGGAGAGAGATTCTTAGAAGATGCGACATTGGGGAAAAGCGGAAAACCAGTGGGGAAGTAGTAGTGGTGTGCTATTGATATTATTTATTATATTATATACTCTTATATGTGTTACTTATTGAGAGTAGCCATGGTGAGGTTGGGAACATAGTATACCTATTTAGGTGACGCGTTAGTTTCACTTGTTGTTCACTGTGCTTTACCATGCTTTATTTACTTTTTCACCAGAGGCTTTGGGGAGGATACTACTTAGTATTCTGTTATAAACAACCTATGTTTATATAAACTATTTTTTAGGTCACTTGGATCAGGTTGAAGATCAGGCTGTATTCTACTAGCTTGGGGTTGCAGGAGTGGTTTGGGCTTCGTGCTTGCTGTTTTTTTTAATTTCTTTTGGGTACTTGCAGTTTTCCCCTTTCAGTTGTAGTATTTTTCATGTCATTACATACATGTACTTGAGTTTTCTTTTATATTTCAATTTGAGATGGATTTATTTGGTTTCCTTCTTATCTCTATATTTTGAAAGTGTTCTCTTAGAGGGTAATGCCTCACATTTGTGTATTGCTATACCCTCGGTGCTAGTCGCCAACCCGGGGCCTACTTGAGGTGGGACTCGGGGGTCATTATCTCCCTTCTCAAATTGTTGGCCCATGAGGGGTACACTTTGTTGGGAGGGGGTCGTGAAAGAGTGGTATTAGAGGCCAGGTTGAGGGATAGGATGAAGTTTGGTGTTAGGAACATGTGAGGTTTCATGGGTTAGTAGGGAAACAGTGTCATTCATGTTTAGAAAGTGATTTAAACACTAGATACCGGCTCAAACATAGGCATTTAGGCCCCCCTAAAATCTGATGTACGAACCTTTAAGTTTAAAATGGCTACTAAATGAGGTGATACTAGTTGTAGGGTAGAGACCAAGAAAAGGATCATGCATCATTCTTTTTTGTACCTGTGTTTGAATGGGTAGACCTTAGGATAGGTTAACCTAAAATGAATAAAAGAAAACAATTAATTAATTAATGATGAGTCTTCCATATTCCAGGTTTAGTAGCTCTAACTATTTGATATTTTTCAGGTATGGATTAAGGTCGACGTCCTCATCAAGATCTCATAGAAGATGTCCAGCAGGATGTGCCAATAGATCACCGCTGGGTAGAGGTTGACGATGAAGATACTTGGAGGAGGACACTCTGAGAGTTTCATCACCAGAGTATGAAGAAGTATGAAGGATCCGTTTCAGATGTAGTCACAGAAGACTGGTTGGAGGAGGTCGAGATAGGCTTCATCTCGATCCGTGCACAGAAGGAGCATTGAGTTTCCTTGGTTGTGACGATACTGCGTGAAGCAGCGAGTCAGTGGTAGTTCATGTTCCCTAGGGATCGTGAGGGGTCAACAATCTCATGGGAGGAGTTATGAGACAAGTTTAGAGTCGATTTTATTTCTTTGACCGTGAAGGAATCTAGTCTCCAGGAGCTTATTACCCTTCTAAAGGGGAGTTCCAGTGGGAGAGAGTTTATAATCCATTTCAGGAACCTTTTATGATATGGTTTGGACCTTTTTTCAGATGAGGAGGCTAGGGAGAGGCATTTCAAGCAGGCTTTGCATCTAGAGATTCAGTGCCAGGTCACCCCATTTATGCTGAAGACAAATCTTGAGGTGTTGGAGAGGGAAAAGGTCATCAAGAGGACATTGGACAGAACCAGATTATCATGAGAGGGGATTCTTCATGATTCATCATGAAGTAGAGCTGTGGTTCGGGGTTCCCGATTTTCAAGGAAGAAGAGTTTTTGTTCGGCCGGGGGTAGGTCCCAGCCCTCAGCATCTTGTTTTTTACTGGGTAATTATCTCTTAGTCTTATGCCTAGGGATAGGGTGCTTTTTTTTCTTGTGGTGGCTGAGGTCATCAACAACAAGAGTTCCCAACCTTTCAGAGTATTCATCGTACAGTAGGTGCTCCGCTCTAGGTTCCTCCATTGAGGTAGTTCCAGCTGAGGTAGCAGCAGCAGGTTACACCAACTTTAGATTAGTAGAGGGTATATGGGGTAGGAAGAGGACATCCACATGATTCTCCCTATCCTCAGAGAGCAGATCCTGGCCATGGTGGGGGTCATCATCAGGGTCAGAGAGGCCATGGAGGAGGTCGTGAAAAACTTCGTGCTTTAGCATTGCTAGCACTAGGCAATCCAGACGTCATTTGAGGTACCCTTTGCTTGTTTTCTACCTTGGTGTATTCCTTGTTTGATTAATGAGTGACATACTACTTAATATCACCTACTCTTTTCCATATTTTGGAACTTGAGGTAGAGAGGCTTCTAGTGCCCCTGGCGTTGACTACGCCAGTTGGAGGTAGAGCTGACTTGTTTGAAATATGTAGATACTATGAGATAATGATTGGGTAGAACTGCTCTTGGGGAGATTTATTGTGTTTATGAATACAACCATATGATGTCATACTTTTCATGTATTGGTTGTATTTGGTGTAGGATATCGTTGATTTATTCAGGAGGCATGTTTCGTTTTTCGATGCGGATGGAGAGCTAGTGGTGTTTGTTGGAGAGCGCGACCCTCAGATGAGTCAGAGGCATGTGACAACCTTATAATCCATGATGGATGAGATGATGCCGAGTTCTTAAAAGGTTCAATAATAGGCATTTCCTAGGGTTGTAGAAGATTACCCTGATCTATTTCTAGAAGAGTTTGTAGCATTACCCTCTCAATAAGAGATCGATTTTGGGATAGACCTACAACCAAGAGCATCTCTTATCTCCGTGTCTCTATATAGTATGGCCCCTTATGAGTTATGATAGCTACATATACAGCTTGATGGTCTGTTATAGTGTAGTTTTGTTCGACTGAGTGTGTCACCGTAGGGTGCACCATTTTTGTTCGTGAAGAAGGTTGACGACGGTTTGCAGTTGTGTGTAGATTATCATCGCTTAAGAAAAGTAAAAAATAAAGAATCACTATCCTCCTCCAAGGATTGATGATTTATTTTATCAACTAAAGAGTGAAAGTTGGATCTCAAAGATCTATTTTTGTTCAATATATAATCAAATGTGTGTGAAGGATGAAAATATCTTGAAGACTTCTTTCCGTTGTCATCATGGGAATTATGAGTTTGTTGTAATTATATTCGGGATGACGAATGCTCTAGCTGAGTTTATGGGATTGATAAATGCTGTATTTCTTGAGTTCCTGGACAAGTTTTTGGTGGTTTAAATCAATGACATCCTTGTGTACTCCATGTCTGAGGAGGAGCATGCAGAGCATCTACACACCATTTTGGGAGTTCTTCCTCAACATCAGCTATTTGGGAAGTTGTCGAAGTGTGAGTTTTGGACTCAAGAAGTCCGTTTTTGGGGAATGTTGTGTCCCAGAAGGGAGTAGCTATGGATCCATCGAATATAGAAGCATTTGTGTCTTGGGAAGCCCCCAAGATAGTGTCATAGGTGAGAAGTTTCCTTGGTCTTGCAGGATACTACAGAAGGTTCATAGCCAATTTCTCTTGAGTTATGAATCCTCTGATAGATTTGACTAGGAAGGATCAAGCATTCATATGGACTGATCAGTGTGAGGCAGCTTTCAAGTATCTAAATAAGAAGTTAGTAAGTGCTACAGTTCTTTGTCTTCCACCTGACAGAGTTTAGTTTGATGTTTTTTTGCGATGCTTCACATTTAGGGTTAGGCTGTGTTCTAATGCTTTAAAGATCAATTGTTTCTTATGGGTCTTGGAAGTTACATCCCCATGAACATTACTATACCACCCACGATCTTGAGTTGGCAGCCATGGTGTTTTCTCTAAAGTTGTGGAGACATTACCTGATTGGTGATCACTTTGTGGTTTTCATCGATCAAAATAACATGAGGTATGTTCTATCCCAGCGTGACTTGAATTTATGTCAGTGTTGGTGGATAGAGTTCTTACAGGAATTTGACTTCAAAATATCGTATACACCTAAAAGGGGAATGTTGTAGCTGATGTGCTGAGTCAAAAGTCACGTAGTGATGCAGTGCATAAATCTGGTGACTTCTTGAGGGTAATGGAATAAATTTCAACATTAAATCTTGATATGGGAGAAGTTGGGGGTATAAGTTGTCTTTTTCAGATGACTGTACAGTCATCTCTGGTGTAGTAGGTGGAAGAGTCCCAGTTGGGGGATCTAGAGGTGGAGGTTTGGAGATAATGATTTTTTTGTGTCGAGGCCCCTGATGGTTAGTCTGAGGATGAACAACACTGAGTGTTGTATCATGGAAGTATATTTGTTCCTTTGACGATACAAGATATGGTTCTCATAAAGTTCCATAGTTATAATTTAGTGGTGCATGCTGGTGTGACAAAGATGTACTGATCCTTGAGGAGCCAGTTTTTGTGGCCAAGGCTAAAGCATGCAGTTGTAGAGTTTGTGTCTCGATGTTTGGTCTTCCAAAAGGTGAAGGCTAAACACTATGTTCCTAGGGGCCTTCTCCAACCATTAGATGGTCCTCAATGGAAGTGTAGCGACATATAAATGGACTTTGTTTCTGGTTTACCTCAATCTTAGGGAGGAAATGATGCTATTTGGGTGGCAGTGGATCATTTAACAAAATCAACCCACTTCATAGGAATCAAAGAGTCAATATCAGTGGAAGTTTTGTCGTAGTAGTATCTTGAGGAGGTGGTGAGACTTCATGAAGTCCCTAGGATGATCATTTCTGATTGAGATCCCTAGTTCACCTCCAGGGTGTGGAGAGGTCTCCAGTATGCTTTCTATTCTCAACTGTGCCTTAGAACTAATTTTCATCCTCAAATAGACGGTCCGACAGATCGGACCATCCAGACTCTTGAAGACAATTTACTCTCTTATGTCATGGATTTTGGAGGTTTGTGGATGAGGCACTTACCCTTGGTGGAGTTCTCTTACAACAATATTTTTTACTCCACCATTGGTATGACTCCGTTTGAAGCCTTGTATGGTCAACCTTTCTATTCCCTGTTGTGCTGGACTAGGGTTGGAGAGTCAAAAATTCTCAGACCAAAACTAGTGAAAAATATAATAGAGATGGTTCAGGTGATTCATGAGAGGATTAAGATAGCACAATATCATTAGAAATCATATTCCGAACAAAGGAGGAGACCCTTATAGTTTTATGTTGGGGATCACGTGTTTCTTAAGGTGACTCTTCATCATGGGAAGTGAAGGTTTAGTCATGGGAGTAAGATTTCTCCCCGGTTTGTTGGGACTTTCAAGGTTTTAGCTCGTGTCAGAGCTATGACGTATCGAGTAGAACTTCCCCCATAGATAAGTCGGATACACGATGTTTTTCATGTATCACGGCTCCATCATTATATTCATGACGACTCTCACATCATCGATTGGGGAGACATCTATGTTGATGACGATGTGACCTTTGAGGAGAGACTTGTGGAGATCCCAGACTGCAAAGAGAAGGTGTTGTGCGGGTGTTCTATTCCCTTGGTTCGTGTCTTGTGGCGACATGGTGGCATGGAGGAGAGTACTTGGGAACGTGAGTCACATAAATGTGCTCATTACCTAGAGTTGTTTGATGTTTAACTCTTTTCATGTAACAATTTCACCTTTGTGGTTATAATCTTTTCATGTTTATGAGATGGTTTTCTTTGCTTGTTTATTATGGATTGATCTCTTTTGAGAGGTATCTCGATGGGTGGTTGTTCAGTCTTCTTTTCTATTAACCTTTTAGGCTGGTTTTGTATTCTCGAGGACAAGAATATTTTGAGAGGTATCTGATGTAATGGTCCGGACCTCTCTGGACTATTCCTTTGCTAAAATCGAGTTTTTGAGGTGTTCTGGGAGGTCAAGGTGACTTATCCTCAACACTTTTTTGAATTTTCAGTTCTGTGAAAAGTGCATCGGTAGCCCTAGGTGAACAGTTCCATCGGTAGCCTTTGGTAAATAGTGCATCAGTAGCCTTAGGTGAACAGTAAAATAGTGATGTTCCAATGGTGAGGTTCAAACAGTGAGGTTCCAATGGTAGCTTATATTTCCTTAGCTAAATTTTGAATTCACAAATGATGTTTCCAGAATTGTGAGGTTTCATCGGTAACCTCTATTTCCTTTGCCAAATTTTGAGTTCATGAATAGTGATTTGTGAACGTTGAGGTTCCATCGGTAACCTCTAAATCCTTTGAAAATTTTTGAGTTTGTGAATAGTGTTTCCAAAATAGTGATGTCCATCGGTAACCTCTGTTTCCTTTAAGAAATTTCGAGTTCCTAAACAGTTTTTCCAGAACATTGAGGTTCCATCGGTAGCCTCTATTTCTTTTTCCAAATTTTGAGTTTGTGAACAGTGTTTCCAAAACAGTGATGTTCCATTAGTAACCTCTATTTCCTTTGACAAATTTGGAGTTAGTGAATAATGTTTCCAAAATTGTGAGGTCCATCGGTAACCTCTATTTCCTTTTCCAAATTTTTAGTTCATTAATAGTGTTTCCAGAACGATGAGGTTCCATCATTAACCTCTATTCCCTTTTCCAAATTTTGAGTTCATAAACGGTGTTTCCAGAATAGTGATGTCCATCAGTAACCTCTATTTCCTTTTCCAAATTTTGAGTTCCTGAAAAGTGTTTCCAACTTCCTATAGTTTCACCCCTTTGATGTTTCATTTGATGTAGAATGCATTTAAAGCCTCATTTTGAGGACTCCAATTCTGATTCAAAGGACATAACTCCTATATTAATTTCCCTAAGGCCCAGGATACTTTTACTTTGTCAAACCACGTCGGTTAATGCGATCCACTTTTATTGGAAAAAACCATCATATCTTAAACCGTTGCTTCATTAATTCTTCTAAAAGGATGATATATCTTCCTCCCTTGTTCTACCTTCTTGTTTCCTAATGATAGATGCTTGAACCTTTACTTATTCTCATAATAGCGGTGTGATCAAACCTTAATCTTTCGATCGTTTCCCCTAGAAGCTTCATACTGCTGCATGCGCACCCCCTATTTTTGTGCAAGCACCAAGTGTCGATCCTTGCTCGATATAAGGTATGTTTTCTCATCGTTCTTTTGGGTTCATCTCCTTTATTTTATCCTTTAACTATTATGATATGTGATCTCCATACTTTTAATGGAGTTTTCTTGGATTTCAGTTGGTGTGATCATACCGCAACATCCTCAGGTGGATACAGTTGTCACATGAAGATGAGATCTTGATTATTTGTGTGGATCATTTTTGTATAAAGAACGAAAAGAACTGTTTGAGGTAGGGGATTCATTGATTCTCATTTCTTTTATGCGCAACTTTATAGTTAGCATGTTTTATCCCACTGAATAATAATGGAATTTACATAATAAATATTTGAACCAGATAAATAAATTTATATGGATCATATGTTATTGCCTCTTATTTAGCTAGATAGTGTGATATATATGCTTTCTTTGTTTAGCTTTTCATTCTTTATAGAAATTGGTAAAGAATGTAAAGCTGTTATTAATTGATAATTGTTTGGATAAAGATAAAGATACATGTAAATGAATCTGGTTCTTTTTGTTGTAATTTGATGTCAATCAAATTGGTGCATTAAGCATGTTTAATTATTTGTGATACCTTACTTTTTAGGTTTACTGAATTTGGAGCCTACGAATAATAAATCGGTTCATCCAAGATGGATTAATGAACTGTTTGTTTGATAAAGGATAATTCCTTTTAGGGTTCTGATTTACCCTCTTGGTTGTTTAAGGTCCAATATCCCAATTGATATGATGTTAGTTTTTCTACTGCTTATGTTGTGATGAGAGATTGGATGGATATTGTGATATGTGGAGGCATGAAGGCCTACTGGTTGTGGCAGCAGTTGACACCTAGTGTGGTGAGATGCATTGGGTTATACATGTGGGTGTCGGGGAGGACACCAGGGATGATGAAATGGGTTGGATCTGAATGTTTGGATTCTTACTGATTCTTATTGGTTATTTATCTGCATTACATTCCCCACTGCTCAAGCCAGCTGGTCTTGCTTACCCTTCTTCCAAAAAGGGAGAAGATGAATGGGGTATGCCACATGATTTTCGTGTTTAGCTTCTCAAGGTATGATGGGTATATGATATTGCTATAGGATCCAAAGACTCGATGGGTAGTTCATCTACTAACCATGTTGATCCCCCTTGTGTTTAGTAGAATAGACTGTTTTTCTAGAATGCCTGGGAATATGGGAAAGTAATGATTTAAATAAATAATGGAATAAATGATGTTAACCCATGGGGTTGGAGCTTGCTGGGATGAAATGATGAGGACAACATACTTTGTGTGTGATGTTAATGAAATTTAATGTGGAAATGTTATTAGTTAATTAAAGTTTAAATAATTTATTAACATAAATTACAACTGATAAAAAGGGAATGAAGTAATGTAATTAAACTCTTTAAATGGTTATGTGCTTATAGGATACCTAATATTAGAAGTGGAATCCGGGAGTCTGTGAGACGTTATCTGTAGTTGAGTCTAGGACTAGGTTATGACCATTGTGTGGTTGTGAGTTGTAGTATATTCCATACGTTTTTTGTTTCTATATGCTACTCCACCCTGTCAGTATGGGAAACTAACACCCTGGGGATTCTGATCCCTAAGGGGGTGTTTTCCCCAACAATCTGGTGGGAGGATGGATGGCTGACTACCCCCTTTGGCCCCACTCTCTTCTCTTGGTAGTTATTTGTGCTGGAAGGCACAACGCTTAGTTTTCTCCATATATGTGTGTAGAGGGATGTAATGGCTTGTGATTATTCACACACATATATTTTGGATATAGTTTCCTATGGACTACTATAGGTATAACATGTATAGGCTGTTATTTCTTGAGTATCCTTACTCGTTGTATGGGTTGTAATGGCTGAGGTATAATTCCCGACGTATGATACACATTATGGGATATGTGGTGGCTCCAAAAAAATACCTGGTTACATTTCTTACATGGACATGGTGTTTTTGTTTCATTAGGTGCATGTTGTGGTGCTTCGCCTAGGTGTCTGTGGGAAAGGATTTTTAGAGAGAGATGCTTAGGACGTGCGACATTGGGGAAAAGCGGAAAACCAGTGGGGAAGTTGTAGCGAGGTACCCTTGATATTATTTTTTATATTATATACTCTAGTATTCATTACTTGGTGAGAGTAGGCATGGTGAGGCTGGGAACATAGTATACCTATTTAGGTGACGAGTTAGTTTCAATTGTTGTTCACTGTGCTTTAGCATGCTTTTTTTACTTTTGCACATGAGGCTTTGGGGAGGATCCTACTGAGTATACTATTATACTCACCCTATGTTTATATAAACTGTTTTTTTTCCAGTCACTTAAAGCAAGTTGGGGATCAAGCTGGTTTCTACTAGCTTGGGGTTGCAGGAGATGTTTGGGATTCATGGTTGCTATTGTTTTTACTTTCTTTTGTGCAATTTTAGTTTTTCCTTTTCAGTTGTAGTATTTTTTCATTACATTACATATGTGTACTTGGGTTTTCTTTTATATTTCGGTTTGATATGTAGTTGGTTGGTGTTAATATTATCTCTCTCATTTGTACGTGTTCTCATAGAGGGTAATTCATCCCATTTGTTTGTTACTATACCCTCAGTGCTAGTCACCATCCTGAGGCCTACTAGAGGTGGGAATCAGGGGTCATTATATCCTTTCTCACATTGCCGGTCCAAGATGGGTACTCTTTGTGGGGAGGGATCATGACGGAACCCATTGATGAAATATCATTGTTATATTATGCACATTGAAATTGAAGAAAAAAATAGAAAAAAATAGTTTCAGTTCAATACTAAAAACCAAAAGAAATAACTATGATTATGATCAAAAAATCAAAATTGTAGGAACACGTCCCAACATCCCATGGCTACTTGAGTCTCATCAAGACAAGATCTAGACAAAAACTCAACTTAACAAACCTCTCAAGTTCTGATAATAATCCAATAACTATTCTATGATGCATCCCAATATAATAACTCTGGAGGAAAACCCACCCTTTGATACAAAACTATGGTAAACCTGACTCAGATACCCTATGAAACTGGTACATGACCCTAATTACCACATACCATAAGGGAATTCCAAATCCCCATGGGATATGGACTTGCACTTGGGCATCATACATTAACCAGAAGGAAATACTTCAGAAAAACTAAAGAAACAATAAGGAAAATATATACAACAAATAATAATATGGGAAGAGATGAAATATGCCACAACTGAATGAATACATCAGAAATGAAACAAATCCAATGAAGTCAGACAATCCCAAACTTCTAGTCCAACATCAAATGAAAACTATAATAAAAAAACTAATAAATCCATGTGATAGAAAGGTAAAACTACCCCATATCACCACCACCTACCTAGACTCAGTAGATTGAAACCTCACTACTGCACTGTGGTTCCATTCCTTTCCTTGTATCTAATGACATTCAGAATTATACAACCCACTAAAGGGTTGAACAAGGTGTAAGCAAAGTAGCGCCAATAGGATACCAACCATGTGATCCATATCATATCTATATAAAATTATATTAATAATTCTCATATTTAATGAAAACGAATAATGATAATAATTTAATAATTTTTTTTATCAAAATCATGGAAAAAAATTTAACTTCACTTTTTCAATCATTTACAAAACAATACATCTAAAATAGTTCAATATATTTAATACAGCAAGAAGTAAAATCAAATAAATCTTGCATAAAATATCAAAAAAAATCCATGGAATTATATGCTAAAATAGTACACGCTAAAAACTGCCAAAGAATAAGTAAAATCACACTAGGGATCAATACAGGTCAATCTATCTAGGACACTATTCCTAAATATATAAAATTGTGTGAATCATGTATCTAGATATATTCATCGAATCAAGAGAGCATACGAATTCCCCATAATGTGATCCCCCCCAACAAGAATACCATATCCCTAAAATAACTGTTCTAGGGAGAAGATTAACACCCCATGAGTGACCCCTTGATGAATGTACAAGTCTTATAAATACCCATTCCACCTAAGTACACCAAGGATTCCAATGTTCTCTATTGTGAAAATAATTCCATCAAACCCACTCATTGAAAATATTTCATAAATTCATTTAAAAATTAATTTAAATTTCCATCAATTTTACCAAAATAAGGGGAAACCATCATTTCTCAAAAACCCAATCCAAACACAAAAATTGACCATGTCAAATCATTCATAAAAAAATTTATAAAACTATAGGAATAGTTTTCATTCAATAAATACTAGAGCCATAACCATCTAACTCAAACTCCTATCACACACTCCGAAAACAAGATCCACCAACATGGAAGAATAAAAAGACAATAATAGAGGCCCTATAATTAGTCCCCACACATCTTAATTGATTCATAATGAAAAACAGTCATCCAAGAGGATCGATCAAAACATAGATAATTGAGAATCGAATGTCGGGCCACAACCAACACAACAGTATTACACTAGTGTAATATCACACAAAAAATCTAGAAATTATCATGAATATTATAATCACATATCAAGGTATCTAATAAAGAATAAATACAGTGCTTCCACGATCAATGAAATTGAATAAGAAGAATAGTTACTCTCCCGAAGAAAGGTACTTAAACCAAAATTGAGATCAATATCTGAATGAAGAAATATGGAAGGAGTGAAAGTCCCTAAAATTATATGGGAGATATAAAATGTTTAGAGAGAATGGAACTTATGAATAAAATAAAGAACACCCGTACAACACCATAAAAATCCCAACTCCCAAGAATTATGTGGAATGAATCTCTTTTTCATGTCATGTAATCCAAAAAACCCGAAAAAGATGGAAAATAATCAACTCAGATTAAAATTTAAATTTTTTAACATTACACAATATGTAAAATATTCATGATGTGCAATCCTTTGATTCCATTTACTAATTCAAAACATATTCCAAACTCCAAATAAAATACATGAACATATTCCATGACATGTAAAACTTATACAACATGTAATCATTTTACATGGTGTTTAATGAACCATCAGATAGAGAAAACTACATATTATACAAAATAGACCAAACCAACATTAGTGTTATATGAATTCTATGATAACCATGATAATAATTTAACACATTTATACCTTAACTCCTTTAATTTAAACACACACAAATCCCCAAACATTACTTCATTTTCCCCAGAAAATGATATTAATCAACAGGAGTCCCAAAAAACCCAAATAATGAGGGAAATGATAAGAGAGAATATAAATACCTAAATATATCTAATGGGATATTATATAACATGTATTTACTAGGAACCTTTAATCTTATTAATTCGATATAAAACATAGATGATGGATAATAATTGATACCAAAATATCAAAACATCTTTGGAATTCTTCTAAAAGTTATTTATTCATAAATTTATATATATATATATAAAGTATAATAATTGATTGATAATAGTTATATCTAATTAAAAATAATTTTAATGAACATAAAAATTATAAAACAGTATTTTAAAATATATAAAAGTTGGTTGTGAAAGAGGTTTATTCATGTAGAACCAATGTTGTACATGATGTAAGGGGTTCCCCTTTTAATTTTCTAACTTTTATCATCAAATCATCTCGTCTTCCTCTTTAATTTTTCATGGGTTTTATTTTGGTATATCAATTCCTATTAAATCATTTTTTATATGACTTAATTTCCAATAGCCAACTTTAATTAAATCTAAAATTATAATTAAACTACATTCTTTTCTCTATAAAATGTATATATAAATATATCCATACATTATATATATATATCATTGCTTATTGATGGGGTTTGGTATAGTGGTTCCACTTGTAACGTATCAAAGGGGGTTATTAGTTCTAATTCTTAATAGCATCTCTTATGGATTTAGGCCAACCTAATCGTAGAATACATATATATTAAATCAGTTTGGATGAATATTCAAAAAAAATTAAAATTACAAAAAATCAAGAACCATAAAGTTTTAGTGTACATGGAGACAACATATATAATAAATTTATTTATTAAAATATCTTAAATATATCCCAAAAATATCTTAATTTTATTACCTTTCTAGATATATCACACTTATATACTTTGATTAATACATTGGTAAGAAAATCCTAAAACAGTGTAGGCTAAGTTGCTCAGTAAGGGTAAACATGGGAAATCATAATCATTAGAGAGCATAAGATGGTCATAAGGATATGAGAACATAATAAAGTGCATGTTATAAACATAAATGATTCATTTCAAGAAAATATGGTAACATAAACCCAAGATCACATCATATACAAAATCATGATCAATAATAGTGCCAATGTAGTAATCATCATTCAAGAGTCACAACATCTGCATGTGGAATCATATGAATAAGAAATAATAATATAATAAAAATATATTTTCAAAATAATTTATACTCATAATATTATGATCATGTAAATAAGAAATCATACACACATAATTTTTTTTTGAACCTAGACATTCATAGAAATTTCCACTCTTAATCTTGTGAGAATATCTAGAAGAAATCATACCCACAAATCATAATGTGAAAATAATATTTAGAATCACTTACATATATATCATCAACATCTAATGAGATATAAATATCCCATTAACAAGTTAATTGGAAGGTTATTGTGGACCCAAACTCCATGTAATCATAATTCATTCATATGTATAGAACAAGATCCTGAAAAAATTTATCATTCCATCATAACTCAACCTATGAAAAAGAAAATGGGTTTCATCAAGATTTAATAATCATAATAAATAATGATATATAAAAAGTAAAATTATGGTATCATATGACCATATACCCAATGAAGTATAAGTCACATTAAATGATATTTTCATAGATTAAAATACCTTTAAAAGTTTTCTGGAACCTTTCTTGATGAAAATAGCATTGTCATTTCAAATTCACTTATTAAAAATAAAAAAATCACAAATATTAAGAAAAAAAATTTTCATTGAAAATAACCAAGGAATATTATATTTTATGATTAATATAATATAGTAGTAATGAGAGTAGGAAAATTCATTTCTGTGGTGTATGTTAAAACATATATTTCATTCACACCTTTGGTAAAAATACCAAATTTAGAACGTTTTAATAATATTACATTCAAACAGTTTAATAAAAATTAAAAAATATATAAAATAATTTTACCATTTATTTAATATTTTTAAATTCATTCTTGATAAAAATTTAATGGAAATATAGACTTGAAGGAAAATGACTCCCTGCAAATGAAGTAATAATGCTAGTTTTTATTAAAACAATTATCAATTCATTTTATGTATCAAATAGTTAAAAATGATAATATTAAGTGAAAATTACATTAATAACTAGAGTAGAATAAAATATATGTTATTTAATTTATAATATCTATATAATTTCCCTTAATTTAAAATTTTCATAGATAATCTGGAAAAGAAATGAGATTGTAACATAAATCTCTTCCCTCAAGTCTTTTATTTTTTCACACAGGTTAAATCCTCATCCATAATAATTAAAATTTAATATAAATATATTGTAGAAACAAATCCTTATATAAATTACTATGTACAATTAAATTATCATTTTAAATTATCATTTTTTAAAATTCTTTCTTAAAATGGGCATTCTGATAAAAACTCATCTATTTTTCATGGATGATTCTATTTGATGGATCTGGTAGTTTCTCATTAGTAATAGTTTTATAATACCTATAATATTATCATGAAATAATTATCATAGTTTTTAATTTTATACACTTATATATCAATTCATATAAAGCGGTGATGAAAAATGAATTACACTACTTTTTTGATATGGTAGTTTGTACTTATGCATGAGTGATGTTTGCACTTTTAGATGGATGAAATGAAATAAATTTAAATAATAATTCACTTTTATAGATTCATTATTATATAAAAACAAAATCTATATCGATTAAATATTTCTTCATTACCATTCATGTAAAATAGAAATGAATAATAAGTCACATCGCTTTGTGTAGGTGGTAGTCCACATGTACACATGAATGCCATTATCATTTTACAAAGGATGTAAAGGTAAAAATGTAAATAAGAAATTATAAATTATAAATTATTATTATTTAATTAATATCAAATAAAAACATAAAATCCTTCAAAATAAAAATCTATGAATATTGGTGATGAAGATGAAATATATAATTTCACAAGGTGGTAGTCCAAATGTAATCATGAACGATACATTCATTTCCCATTTGATGGAGAAGTATATATATAAAGGATTAACAATTGAAATAAAAAAAGATAAGTTAATGTGATATACTTATATTATAATATAATAATGGTTATCATATAATTGAAGGATTTGTAAGAATAAATAAAATGAAAACGCCCAGTTAAGAGCTATACATTTTATTTGGACAAATTCCTTTGAATAAAAATTAAGCATAATAAGGTTGGTATTGTAATTAATAAAGGTTTTTTATATAGTGAATGAACCCAAAATAACCTAAAAACTAGCACCTCGACCGATCTACTATATACAAAAATGTTTTTCATGATTCCCTTAGGCTGGAAACTAGTACACGGGCATCAAAAAACAACAAGATGGAACGATTTCATCCAACCTAAAAAAATGAAGCGAATATATACAGTAGAAATATATTTTGATAGAAATATATAATAATAATGATCCATAATCAAATAAAAATATTATTAGTGAGACAACTAAATATACAAACTAAACCAAAGGTTTATGTCTAAAATCCATAAGGGAAACTGAAACTAAAAACTGCCTCTCCATATTATATGTTGGAGAAATCCCATTGTCTCACCACCTAATGATATAGAACATATAGAATAACTTAATAAAAATTAATTTTACTATAAAAAAGAAAATAATAGGTCTAAACATTGTCAATTGGGTGTATATGGTGTGAGATAAACAATATCATTATGATCCAACATAGATGTTTTATATGAAATCTCTATAAAAATAATCCAAATATGGTCACATTGAAAAAAACATGTTATGTAATGTATTAAATATTTTTTATATATCAATCATGTTAAATATTTACCATTTATATAGTTTTTAAAAAATAAAACTAAATGAATTTTAATGAATAAATCTATATTTTTGAAATAATGTATATCAATGTAAACGTAGTACAAATCCAAAGAAAAATGGTAAATAATCTCACGATCACAATAGGTCAATCTTTAAGACTACTCATACCATAATAAATTAATATTTTACACTGATTTAGTTATAACATTGGCCATAGGATCATAGAAACATCCCTTGAGTAAACCCCTTGACAATCTCAAGATCAAGTCCCCCTAGAACACATGAATAATGAGAAGAGTAACACCCCTGGAGTGAAACCCCTAAAAATAAAATGGATGAGACTCAATAATAAAACTTAAACCTAATAAACCATGTATTCCCATATTATATATTTATAAAATAAATTTTTAAGGGCTTCACATCTAATTTTTTTTATAAAAAAAACCCTTTATTCTATCAAAACATGATTTCAAAACCCATTTCACAATCTATTTCACAATGGTTTGAAAAAACCATTTATTTTACCCAAAAAAATAAAAATAAATAATTATCACAAAATAATTAACATAAATAGATAAATAATTCCAATTTATTTATAAAACAATGAGAAATTATGGTTCATCAGATGTAGACAAGAGACAGAAACACCTACCCCAAACTCGAGTCATAGACTACCTGCAACTGGATCCCCAAACACTAGGAGGATTGTAGAACAAAAAACGGAGGCACGAGTATCAAACCAACATTTAGTAATTGAATTAAAAAATAAAAATGAATTATAAAGAGGATAGATCAAACCATACCTTAAGTAACAGACATGTCAAAACACATCCACCATAGGGGTATCCCCCCAAAAGATAATTACAGAACAAATCTAGAAGGGATCAAACAAGAATCATAATATTATCCAAATATCCCATAAAATCAACCTAATGAAACTACCACAACAAAGATATATGAATAATAAGAAAG
Organism: Viscum album; assembly: GCA_963277665.1. Classification (NCBI taxonomy): domain Eukaryota; kingdom Viridiplantae; phylum Streptophyta; class Magnoliopsida; order Santalales; family Viscaceae; genus Viscum; species Viscum album. The sequence continues at coordinate 762,069,796 of OY728147.1, forward strand.
GTAACACTTACCTGAATGGAGACAACTAACCATGTTGGATAAAAAACAAACTAAACAAAGTGATTTAAGGGGATTAAAACTCCTAAATAAACCTTGAAGTGCCCTGGTGTTTCAAGGATATGTATGCATAATGAATTAAGTGGGAGATAAATTATTGGTGAATAAAACCCACTCATCATGATTTATTTACTTTATAAATACCTATTTCACAAAGAGAATCTCCAATGAATTCACGTACACTAAAAAAGACATCCCCATGGGTTAATTTATCATGAGCGACACATTTACAATATATCATAGGTTTTATTGATAGATTTTATTTTACACCATAAAATATTCATTATGTATTGTTCCTAGTGATAAATTTACACTATAAATTATACATTTACTATAGAAATGTTCCCTATATGCTGCACCCAACCCAGGTTCTGTAAAAACTCCCAAAATATCCCCTACTCCCATCTAACCCAAAGAATGAATCCTCAAACCTTAAAAGCGATCATACCTTTTTTCCAAGATTTTATAGTCTAGGATATTTTTAGGGATGTTATAAGTGATTTTGATATGGATTTTATGATCTATTAGGCTCATTATTTCTAGAGACAAGAGGAGTGGGGGTGCCCTTTTATACATGAGATAGAGAGGACACACTTGTAATTATTAAAAATATTAAATTATATAAATTTCTTATTCAAGCCATATGGATCCAAAATGGATCATCATATTATAGAGGATGAGATATGGTCTAAATGTGATGATAAAATAGGATTTATTATAGTTTTTAGGTTATTTTAACACTTATCATTTTATTTTTAACTATTAGACCTGTTTTAACTCTTACCATTGTAACTAAACTTTTATCAAAGTTACTATTCATAAATACTGAAAATGAAAGATGAATAATTTAATATTTTAATATGTTGATTCATAATAAATAGTCCATTTTATAAAATTCAATTTCAATATGTTTTACAGTTTTGTGGAAAAAACATACCAGCAAAACACATGAAAAATGGTTTTCATAAATTTTTTTAAACCAAAATTGAATTTTTACAAAAAATATAACATAATGATAATTCATACGATATTAATTAGATTATTTATAATTATAGGTGTCTTTTTTTACATTATGATAAAACTAATAACATAATCATATTCTTAAATTACATTATTTAATGAAACATGATTGTTTCACAAAAAATGGTATGTTTCACTATTCACATATAAACATATCTTTTCAAAAAACACCTAAAATAGTCACCCAATGATATTATTAACATGATGATTTAAAAAAATATACTAATTTTAAAAAATAAAATAACTAAAAATTATATAAATTAATTATAATGTTCCCACACAAAATGCAATAAAAACATTTTTGAATAAAAAATATTTTCAAAACATAAAATGAATTTATTCATGATTGAGTACTTATTTATTATGAATTAATATATATATATATATATTCATAATTTTATTAATAATATTTATAAAATCCATTTCAATAATTTTTTAATATTATAATTCATCATGACCCATTTAGATTTATGAATGTGTCTAAAAAATCTGTCAAATAATTCCTGTTTATTTCAAAGAAATATATATATATATGTATATATATATAATCTTAGAATGTTACCAGATTAGTGGAGTAATGAGTGTGGGAGTTATAGTTTCAATGGGTATCCCCCATTATTTGGTGAAATAATATCTCACTAGCCTCTTTTAGACCACATATAATCTTGTAGAGAGTAGTTAATCATTGCCACCAAATATCAATATAGATATTATTGGCCTACATAGTAAGGATTGAATAACCTATGGTATGATAACTATCCAAAATGATTTAGGGAAGTTCATTCACATTATAGTATTTTACATTTTAAAGGATAATAATATATATATTTGTATTCAAAATATTCTTACACATCATCAATTAAATTCCTATAAATTTTCTCATTAAATTTATTTTTTGGGTATTTACATAAATTCAATATCCTTATTGAATTATAATTACCTCATGTGTTTTCAAAATCATAAATATACTCCAACCAAATCATGTTTATTGTCTATTTTTTAGTACCTGTCAATTGATGAATTTTTCTTTTCAGTGTTAATTCTAAAGGTAAGTATGCTTTCCTTGAATTCCTATTCAGTATAGTTTATCTATTATTCAATAAAATTTCCTATTATTATACATCTTATTTTTTAATACATTGTTTTGTGATATGTGAGTTTTAGGAAACTTTATTCCCATTCACCATGTGTTATCTACATTATAGTTACATATTTATATATAATCACTACATTTTTATTTCCAATGTAGAACACATGATTTTCAGTATACTATGATGTGATCAATGATCTTGGAATATTACAACCCTCTAATTAATTGATTAAATATTATACCTTTTGAGATACAATGTATATGTTATGGGAAGATATATAAACTTAACTATGTTATATTTTCTCTAAATTAGTCTTTAACATATAACAATAGGGTTTCATTATTTTCTATGTTCCAAATTCGATATCATGGTATTCTAATTTCTATATTATTATGTTATTAAAATATGTTTAAATTACGATGATGACCATTATAATCAATTATATAACATTATTTACTCATGCCTCTATATAATTCCTACCATTAATCCGCTTATTGTTATTTTTATCTGATCTATTCTTGGATGTATGTCTAGTTGTAATCATATGTGTTAACAAGGTTATGACCAGATTATACAGAGACTATGATGATGGATTTAAATAAATATTATGTTCTTAAATTTATTAATACTATAATATGAACCAAATATTTCAATATATTAAACCTATATATTTATAGTATATATTATTGTTTATATTTATGTATAAAGGATGTAAAAATTATTTCTATGATATATGGGATGTCATATCATTTGGATTTATTTTATTGATTTGTTTCTATACCAGGACACCTGTTTTCTTTCTAGGATAATTCCTCACTTGAAAAATTCCATCAAGAATTATCCAGACAATCCATAATTATAGTTGGTCTAAATATTAGTCCTTGGTTATTTGAATTTCATAATTTTGTTTTAACCATTCCATGTTTCTTAGAATGACATTTTTTAATTTTATGTGGATCAATCCATTCAACCTCTATAGTAGAAATTTATATTCAACCATGTTTTATTCCACATGAATTATCTATATTCCATCATGATCATTCTAATTTTACTTTACTATTGGATATCTATATAACATTATGTGATTTGATATACCTATAAAAACACTAAATTCTCCATTATCTCACAATTTCATTTGTGTTTACTATATAGTTCATCAGTTCCAATTTAGTTGAATTTCCTAAGAGAATAATATAAAAATATAACTTCATTCGTGGTTTTCATACCCAAACTTCACTATCAACATATTTTTACATTGATATTATTTACTCACTACATTAAATGGATATGACTGGGTTTATATCTTGTGATTTATAAAAATGTAAGATCTGAGACTATAATTCATCCACAATTATTGTGGTGATTTTACGTATGTTCATAGCGTTGTTACTAGGGTCTTCTTAAGAATAAATCAGTTCTATAATACCTTTATGCTATTTATTATTTTATTATTACATTTTAATATCCTTTACAATAATTTCTTCAATATGTGTATGTTTTATTTTTCTATCTACATAGGAAGTATATGATACTTCTTTGAGCTATAGTTAATCATAAGCTCCATAGCTACAATAAAAACATCATGGAATGTTTCTCCGACACTTCTCTTTATTCATAAGTTTGTTCCACTATATTGTATTTTTTATTTATTTTCTTTTCCATAAATCAAAAAAGTTTAACCATATATTTTCTGCTATACACATAGGTCCGAATTGGTCTAAATTATATAAATATTTTTTTAATTTTTATTACTTTCATTAATCTATTTCATTGAAAGGGAATGTTGTTCTTCTCATTATTTATCATGATTTATATTTATAAATATAAATTATTTTGAATTTATTATTCTTTTGAATATAATATTGTGGGTTTTGGAAAAAAAATATAAGAGTGACCCTATATATAATTAAATATGGATAGAGTATTTAGATATAGTGAAACACTTCAAGAAAGAATATTTAGATATTAAATATCATAACTATAATAGATATTAAATAGAATAAGTAGAATCCAAACATCATATAAACAAAATCAAAAAGCGTATATTTTTTCACAACATGAGAAAAAATAGTTGATAATTTATTTCCATTTAAAATAATAAAAACTCATTTTTTTTAAATTCATATAAGAGAATAAATTAGAGCATATAATTCTAGTTCATACTGATTTAATAATTATAATAAATATCATATTAAAAAATTGATAAACATCTTCCTAATTAATATATGAAAAATAAATATAATCTATGAGACTGTTTAGAATGTTCATTAGTATAATTTATTATCTCAATCATAAGAGAAACATAAAAATTAATTACATAAGAAGTAAGGAATGGATGATTATAAATAATGTTATATATTTATATTAATGGGAATTATGTTGAGAAACATTGTTGATAGTATTAGTGTGAACCAAAAAAATAATGGAAAACTAACTAAGAATTTTTTATATCAAACTACATATAATGTTACGCTTTGTGAAATATTTTAAAGTGACATAAAAGAGTTACACATGATTTATTATAAAATAATTCCATGGGGCATAAAATTTATATTTATCCTTGGATTGAGTTATGGAATAATATTCCATAATGTTATATTTTGATACACTAAATCATATTTGGATTTAACTATAAATGAAAAGAATTTCTCATCAAGTGAATATGTTTTCTTAGAAAATAATTATGTTAAATTTATTTGATTAAAGAAACATTTAAAAACATTTATCATTAAATGAGTTGAATATGTTTTAGAAAAATAATTATGTATATAATTTTTTTTGGATAAAATAATATTAATATTACTTGAAGGAATATATCTAGTTACCTCTAAATATTCTTTGTGGTACTAATAGTGTAGAGTCATATTTTTTGGAACATGGCTAAAATACTAATGTTTTTTGATATTTTATGTTCACTGCACATTTCATTTTTAAAACTAGGATTCAGAATGTTGTTTTGTGAGTTGGGATCTTTTAAAGTGTTGATAATGGGATTGGGTAAAGGCTCAAGGATTTTTGTGTATGATAGGATGGGTTTCAGGAGAACTGGACTGGGCATTGATGTTCGCATGGGCTGCACATAGTTAGTCAAACCGTGTGGGTCATCCGTGCATAATAAACAAGTGTCAAGTAGTAGAAGCATGGTATCCACATAGTCTATCAGAATGTGAGAGTCAAACCATGCATTCTACCCACTTTTGAGTTTCGGGTTAAATTACTTTAATTTAATTCATGGTTGAATGAAATTTAATTAAATGATATGTTGGGGGATTCATTTAATTAAATTATAGTTGAGAGAATTTAATTAAATGATTTTGAGATGGAGAAGTTATTTCATTAAACCTAAATAAAAATAATTAAATTTATTTTAAATGATGATGAGTTGGAGTCTATATATAATTAAATTGGGAAAAGAGGAATTTAATTAAATGACATGAAAATGAGGTGTTGGGGGTTATCAATGAAGGGTAATATTAATTGGTAATATTAAATGATGTGTAAATGAGGAGTTAGGGTTTTATTTAATTAAATTACAGGTAAAGAGGAATTTAATTCATTAATGTGAAATGAAGGTTTTATTTAATTAAATCGAAGGTTAAGAATAATTTAATTAGTCATTGAAAATATGGGGGGTTATTATTTATTTAAATTGAGGTTGATATAATTTAATTAAATTAATGCAAATGAGTTTGTGTTTTTAATTTCTTTAAATTGATTTCAGTGATTTTAATTAAATGAAATGAATGGGAGATATTATTTAATTAAATTTAGTAAGAAAAAATTTAATTAAATGATGATTAATGAGGTTTTGGGGTTTTTATTAAATTATATGAGAGAATTTAATTAAATAATTATTAGTTAGAGAATTTATTTAATTAAGTTCGGTTGAAGGTAATTTAATTAAGTGATGTGTAAATGGGGTTGGGTTTTATCAAAGAAGTGTTTTAATTAATTAATAATAATAATAATATAATAGGTATTATTATTATTATTTTATCAATTATAATATAATTTGAGTTTTATTAGGTTATTTAAGGGAGAAATGATGAGAGAGGTGCACCTCTCATCCCCCTATGTGAAGCAAGGTGCCACCCACAAAGGGCCTCTCCCATGAGGTCAGATACCCCATATCTCGAACCCTCTTCATGCAACTATTTCCTCCTACTCTCTTCACGGAACATGTCTGTCTCAGTGAGGTGAGTCTGTCTCTATGTGTTTCGTTATTCGTATCGGCCATTTCGGCTCTCCGTCATCGAAATTCAGTTTTGTCGAAACCCTATATAAGGGATTGATTTAGTTTCCTATTTTCATCCAACTCTTGGTGATGTAAAAGATGTATTGGGACCCATTGGTCTGTATTCTGAAAACCACTGCAAAAGGCGTGGCGGTTTAGCTTGATTTGGTCCATCGCAATCATTTTCTTTTAAGGTTATAAACCTGATAATTTGTTTTTCACCCCTTGAATTAGATATTTATGGTTGTTTAGTGTTGTGGTTAATGTTTTAGTTGTGTGTTTGTCCCTACCGCACTAATTACGGGTTTTAGTTCATGGTTATTAGGCATGACAATAAATTCCTAGTGCATGTCAGCTTTTGTTGAGGTGCGTGTACGTGAGCGGGTCACGATTTGAGTTTGGAAGCTTTGGCTCCACCAAATTTGTCGAGGTAGGGTTTAAAACATTTCTTAATTAATAAAATGCAGTTTTTTTTTTGATTTTTTTTGATAATGTTGACTGAACTGTTGGATTAAATTGTTTATTGGGGGAATGTGTAATTAATTTGGTAAAGTTTATATAATTAATTATAAATTAGTTATATGCTTCGAGATGATAACTAATCGATGGATTAATTATGAGTAATTAATTAGTTAAATTGAGAAAATTAATTATGAATTAATTTTGTGATTGGAGATAATAATTAATGAAGGGATTAATTATGAGTAATTAATTTGGTTATGTTGTGATAATTAATTATGTATTGATGATGTTCTTTGATATTATAATTATTCAAGGAATTAATTATGAGATATTTATCTGGTCAAGTTGTGATAATTAATTATGAATTAATTATATACTTTGAGATGATAATTAATCGAGTAAATAAATATGAGATATTAATTTGGTTAACTTGATATAATTAATTATGAATTAATTATTTGCTTTGAGATGATAATTAACATAGGGATTAATTATGAATAATTAATTTTTTTAAGTTGAGATACTTAATTATGAATTAATTATGTTCTTTGACATGATAATTAATAGAGGGATTAATTATGTGTAATTAATTTGTTTAAGTTTAGATAATTAATTATGAATTAATTATGTGATTTAATACTGTAATTAATCGAGGGATTAATTATGAGATATTAAACTGGTTATGTTGAGATAATTAATTGTGAATTAATTATGTGACATGAGGTTATAATATAGATAATTAAACAGGGGTCAATTATGAGATATTGATTTGGGCTAAGATGAGATAATTAATTTGAAAATTAATTTTTTTATATTGAAATGGTTTCCTTGAGGTAATTAATTTGAAAATTAATTATGTGATATTGAAATGGTTTCTTTAGAGATAAATAATTTGTGAAATAATTATGTGACATTAGAATAGTTTCCTTGAGATAATTATTTTGGAAATTAATTATGAAATATTGAGCTGGTTGCTACGTAATAATTAATTATTGAATTAATTATGTGATATTGAGTTGGTTTCCTTTTACTTAGTTAATTGTTAAATTAACTAGATAAATTGATGAGATTAATTGAATGTTGAATTAACTAATGTTATAGTAATTATTAATTAATTTTTGACTTAACTAATGGAATTGTTGTGTTTAAATTATTGTTGAGTTATTATTCAATGTGATGTTGGTATTGAGTTATTGAATTAATTTATGAACTCAGTTAATTAATTTATGAATTAATTAATGGAAGGTATCTTGGGGTGTTAGACATAACATTCTACACCCATGATATATATAGATATATATGTATGATTGATAAACGGGTTGTGAGATAGAGACTAATGATCCAAATACTCAAGGGGTTTTGGACATGGAATTCTACACTCAACATACATGAAAATTGTCCTTTAAGTGACAATGACTAATGATCCAAATATAAATGGGTTGGGATACTAGGATTTATATTCCAAATACTCACAATGGTGCTAGATATGATGTTCTACACCCATTAATTGACATTGGATTGTGGGTACAATTGGTCATACATGAATTGAATTAAATGGTTAATGAAATCCAATGTTATTAACAATTTTTTAGTCGAATATGATAAATGGTTCAGACTTCTGTACAGCCGAGAGAGGTGTTTAGATACATGTACCCAAGGGAAATTGGGGATTTATACTGTTAAATAAATAATATTAAATAATATGTTAAAAATTTTATTTATGAATTATATATATAGAGTTTGTATTCAGACTCTTATTTCCAGCTATGAGCCGAAGTAGGTATCTTTTTTAAGTGTCCCTTGGGAAACTGGATGGGTATTAGTTTATTTATTCAATTATGTAATTACTTCATTATACCTACACACTGTTTAATTATATTTAATTGTCTATATTGATCTATAAAATTGTAGTTCCATCCTACTGAGATTTATATCTCACACCATACAAAAGACACCATTGTACTGGGTTACCCTAGTAGACTCTACTAGTTTGCAGGACCTTGGATCTTTCTTGTTGCTATTTTCTTGTACTTGTGAGTTAGTAGAAAAATAATTATAGGGAGCTTGGTATTCTTGTTGAGATTTCCCTTAGGGATTTGAGTACTTTCTTTATTTCTTTACTGAGATGAAAAACATGCTATTTTGATTACTTATTTCAGATATGTATTACCATGAAATGCATTCATTGTATAAACTAGTGTTGGAAAATTTATTTATATAGTTTAATACTACTTTATATTTTCTTCTGTAGTTTTCTGAGTCTATTATCTAATACTGTTGTGCACGCTGAATATGAGGGTATTGTTTCCCTAGTTACCATGCATAGACCCTCGCTACTAGTTGGTAGCATCTGAAGTATGGGAGGAAACTCTTGAGTTCATGTGGTGACTGGTCCATCTACTGGTTCGAGGGTAAGCCAGGCCAGAATTTTAGAAAGTGGTATTCGAGGTTCCAGTTTTCTTTCTTTTTTCGTATGTCTATCTGTTTTGGGATGGTATAAATTAGAATAGGATAATGTGGGTTCTTGGTTAATAGTTGTTCTTGGGACTCATCACCCCACATATTGGAAATGTACTAGTGGCCAGGGGTTGGGAATTGATGTTGATACTGTTTGTTGTTATAGTTGATATGATTTCACCTAGGGTGACTGGTTTACTTTTCACTGCTTATTGATTTTGAGAATTTTGGAAATTTTACTTGGCATCATACACAAGGTAGTTTCATTACATGCATCATCTTAGGAACTTATAGACTTACATGCCATACACATGACATGCTAGGTAGTTTCATTAGTAGGATGCCTACTAAATTTGGTTGTGTTCTTGGGGTTCAATACCATGCTTTGATCTACTTTTGGATCCCTCTTTATATAGAATGTTTCATTGATAGATTTAACATTCTTGATTTTTTAGATAAAGTACCTCTTCTGTGATTAACATGCTTTGCTATTATCCAATGCTTCTATGTTATACCATATTTCTATGTTACTTCTTGTGATAACATGATAATTATTTTGACATGTAAATGGATTCATTGGTGAAAATTAATTCATTGCGTTTATGGTGGGAGCCATTTTTAGTTGTATGGTGTATGGGCACCCTGTAACTAGAAAAATAGTAACTCGTGTATTCGAATGATTAGAAAAGGGATACTAAAGTTGAAATTTTAAAGCCACAATGATTGTGATGAATTGGTGTGAAATGTTAGCGGTAAGGTGTATGGGTGCCTTATCAATTGGTAGATGGACACCCATGTATTTGATCCTTGTATAACCATAGTGTTTCTAGAAATGGTTATAAATGGAAAACTATTGAGTTTTTATTGAATTAACTGTTGTGGGTTTCTTTATGATGAAAATGGGTTAGAATAAATAGGACCCTTGGAGGCCGCCACTCTGTTAAAAAATAATTTAGATGTTAAATTTCCTATTTAAAATGAAATGGCACTGAATGTTAAATGTTTAAAGAGGGAGTTTGATTTGATTCCATTGTGATCTTTTTGATGTTGGTATCATTTAAGTGTGGTTGTCCCTAGTATGGATTTTGGGTTTTAAAGAATGAAACCCTTTTGTGAGGGGTTTTCATTGTATGCTGACTCTTGGTTTGGGAATAAGCATTGAATAATGCTTAGGTTAGTAGTTTAGACATGTATCGGCCATGGTCAGTCATTAAAGACGTTCTCGAGTTAACTCTAGAGTAGAGAGATTGGGGCATTAAGGTAACATCATCCCGCTTATTTGGAGGACTTTTTGGGATTGAGGTGTTTTAAAACACCATTCAGTTTAAAATTTCGGCTCGCATGTGAGATGTTGGTGCAGTGATCATGGTTCGTGCAATGTCACATGTGCGTTTAAGGTGTTTTTGAAATAACACGATTAAGAGATGATAGTCTTTTTTTCCATGACATGGATTCTACTAAGCTGAGAAGTGTCATATTAGTTTCGGTAAGCATTTTGGTTCTTGATTGGCAGCATGACTTGATAGGGTTGGAGGTGTGCACAAAGTTTTGGAAAATATGTTAGTTTTCGTAAGAGTTTCAATGGTGAGATTTGAATGAAAAACATTGCCTTAGGTGAACTTGGCATGATTTTTTGGTTGATGACACATTGACATGTGAAGATGAGATTTTTGTAAAGAGTTGACCAATGATAGTTGGATTGACCTTCTTGGTGACCTGAGTTTACTCTTAGTGTCCTCTTCCAATTGAGATGATCATGTCCCATATCTTGAACTCATCATGTAGGCACTGAGATAACATTAGTCTTACATCATGCTAAAGTTTTCAAAGTTATTAGGCCCTATAAGTGGTTCTTATCTGGGTTTGTATGTGGGATGCTTGGTTATTTGGGCTATTCCTTTGTTTATGCTGGGACATGAAAATTTTAAAGTAGCCTTTTGATGTCTTGTCTTGGGAAGGTTTTCAAAAATTTGGAAGGTACTTTCGTATACATGTGATTGAGGTTGAAATTATTTTAAAGGCAATGTGCTAGTTTAACAATAGGTATGGGTTTCATGGGTCGGTGATGACTTTCAAGGAAAGAGTTGTGGGTTGGGGTTCTGAAATTTGTAAAGGTGCATTGGACGTTTGGGAACACAACTCAATCATTCAAATGAGGCTTCTTGACCTTAGTGGGTTGGTTGATGTTATAGTAGTTTCTTATGGCTTCTCAGGGATGATATTTTTTTAATTTGGGTAGTTTGTAGAGTCTTGAGTTTTTAGACGGGGTTAAAATATGAATTGTTTTGAACATTTTCATTTACTTCAAAGTTAGGTTTAAAACTAACCTTCAAACAGATGTTTTAGGAGTTGGGATATTTTAAAGTGTCAATAAAGGGTTAGGGTAAAGGCCTGAGAAGTTTCTTTGATGGAAATATGGGTTTCTGGAGAACCAGACAAGGAAGAAACGTTTGCATGGGCTACACATTGTTAGTCAAACCGTGCAGGTTAGCTGTGCATAATAAAGGAGGTGTGCAGTAGTAGATGCATGTCTGCATAGTCTTACAAACAAGGGGATTCAAACCATGTGGTGTACCTAGTTTTGAGTTTTAGGATAAATTAGGTTAATTAAATTAATGTTTGAATGGAATTTAATTAAATGAGATGTTATGATTTTATTAATTAAATAAAATATGAGAGAATTTAATTAAATGATGTTTATATGGAGAAGTTATTTAATTAAATTGTGATGAAAATATTTAAATTTATTTTAAATGATGGTGAGTTCGAGTCATTATTTAACTAAACTGATATGAGAGGAATTTAATTAAATGACATGTAAATGAGGAGTTGTGGGTTATCAAATAAAGTTAATATTAAATAGTAATAATAAATGATGTTTAAATGAGGATTTGGAGATTCCATTAATTAAATTCAAGTTAAATAGTTATTTAATTAATTAATGCGAAATAGAGGATTTACTTAATTAAATTCAAGGTAAAGAATAATTTAATTTTTTTTTGCGAAATGGGGGTTATTATTTAATTAAATTGATGTTTAGGGAATTTAATTATATAATGTTTATGAGTTAAAGTTTTATATTTAATTAAACTATGTTCAGAGATTTTAATTAAATAAGATGAATTGGAGAAATTATTTAACTAAATTCAATTGGAATAAATTTAATTAAATGATGAAAAATGAGGTTTCAGGTTTTTTGATTAAATTATGTGAGATAATTTAATTAAATAATGATTATTTGTAGAAATTATTTAATTAAATTGGATTGAAGGTAATTTAATTAAACGATGTGTTAATGGGGTTGGGGTTTATCAGAGAGGGGTTTTAATTAATTGATAATAATAATAATAACATAATGGGTATTATTATTATTATTATAGCAATTATAAAATAATTAGAGTTTTATTAGGTTATTTAAGGGATAAAAGATGAGGGAGGTGCAACTCTCCTCCCCTTACATGAAGCAAGGAGCGACCCACACATGGCCTCTCCCATGAGGTGTGCCACTCCCATCTATAGACCCCTCTTCACCCAGCCATTTCCTCCAACTCTCTTCAGGGAACTTGTCTATCTCGATGAGGTGGGCCTGTCTCCATGTGTTTCGTTAATCACGTCAGCCATTTCGGCTCTCCTTCATCAAGATTCAGTTTGGTAGGAATCCTATCTAAGGGATTGATTCAGTTTCATCTTTTCTTCTAAATTTAAGTGGTGCAAAAAAGATCTCGGGACCCATTGGTTAGTATTCCGATAACCACCACCGAAGGTGTGGGGGTTCATCTTGATTCTATCCACCACCGTCATTTTTTGGGTAAGGATATAAACCTGATAATTGGTTTCACACCCCTTTAATTTTATTCTTATGGTTTTTTTGTAACTCCCCAACCCCAGTTACCCAGAGTCGGTGCATTATTACATAACATTGGCATGATCACAAAAGATCATGTCTCAAAAGATCGATTAGTTTAGTAGCCTTGGAAACACTAGATACATTCATAAAGTTTACATTACATCGTAAAATGAAATGTACAACAACATAGTCTCCATATTCCACACTCATATCCCCTCATACTATCCTTGCAGGTCATTCATAAAGTACTTCTTCACATCCTTGAAAAAATAAAACATTTAAAGGGGTGAGCTCAGATGCCCAGTAAGGATAACAATATCGCGGAAACTTTCATAAATAAGAATAAACATTTAAGGCAATGTATAACTAAAACAAAATCCTTTTAAACTTGAACTTCAGTATAATATGACAGAGACAAAATAAAATAATTCCATTTACTTATTCACATTAATATTCTACTAATCGAATAATCACTTGCAATATCAATAACCGCTTTCATAATGATGGAATGTATAATGCCAGACTATCATAACCACGTATCCAAGACCTCATACCAAGACTACAAATAAGATTTTGTCAAGGCCTCATGACAAGACACTAGTTTTTCTCATGAGACCTATCGATGCATCGAGGAGCTATAGCGGGCCCCACCTATCACTTATTAAGTCTAATGCATTCCTCATATGAATAGGTTTAAACATAACATAAACATTCGTATTAAAACTAGCATATAAAATTTCAATACTTTATCCATAAACCATGAATGGTATAAAAATAACACATTCATAGTAAAACATATCACAAAACCTTCAATACAATATGGAAGTTTTGTATCATAATAAACCAACTTCAAATAAGCTTAAAATCTATCAAAGGATGTTGACATAGAAGAAATCAAAACTATTTGAGAGAAATATATCTTTTTTTAAATCATTTAAAAGTCACATAATTTTAAAATAAAACATTTAATTTGAAAATATCCTTATAATCTTGTAAGGGAAGCTTCAAAGATTTTATGATGGTGGAAAATATCTGCACCCGTCGTATAAGTTAAAGAAAAAGAGATTCTTACCTTAATTTGTCAAAAAGGTTAAAAAGGTCCTTGTTTGAAAAATGACGTAAATATTCCTTTATAAACTTCTTATAAAAAGTCAAGAAAGGGTATAAATGACTTTCAACCATAGTCTATAAAATAGTAATAATTGTTTGAAATAAATTTTATGAAACATGGATGTTGATGATAAAGAGATCCCAGTAGATAATTACGTATAAACAACCTCGGATAATGAAGAGATTGTGAAATAAACCCTTACCTTGTACTTTTCCTTGTTTGGGGGTAGGTTAACCTCATTTATAATGGTGAAATAATTTTTATTAAATTATACAAGAATCATATACATTAATATGATATCATATATGATCTTTTAACATTGCTTTGTTAATAATATCTTAGTATTATCGTCATTTCAGGTGTTAACTTACTCATTTTCTTTTATATGTTGTGTTATAGAAGCCGTGTTTGTTATGGATATGTTGTATCTTATTCATATCCAGAATGTTATATAGTCCTTAAACATTATTTTTAATCATCAAATGAGAATTATACTTGAATGGATACGATGAAAAATGAATCTCATCGCGTTCGTGGAGACGGTAGTCCGTACATACGCATGAGCGGTAATATCATTCTTTTGATATTAAAATAATATATAATTGGATGGTATATCATATATAAATAATCATTATAATTTTATATTTATTATTTAAATGAATTACACATCATTATTATACCCATCCAAATAATAATGTATTGAATAACAATTACACCACGATGTGGAGATGGTAGGTCGTACATACGCACGTATGGTGACATGTCATTTAAAGGATGGATAGAATACTAAATATGGTTGTACCATATTTATAATAACATCAAAGTATATAGAAGATTCTGGATTTAGTATTTTAGAATGGAAATAACAAATAAATAAGAAGTTGAAGAAGAAAGGAACTTGAAAGATGGTGGTGAAAACATTACCTCTTCTTCGGGTTCTTCCTTTTGATTTGATCAAAAGGGCTCCTTAGGTTGGATTTATGATCAAAATAAGGCCTCTAGGTTAAATTTAGGGAAGTTTAGAGAATAATTGGGCAGGGTTTGGTCGAACCAAAAGGCTTTTAAGGTGTGAATTAGTGAGAAGGGAGAGTTTTCTTTTATAATAGGGGTGAGGGGTACCTTTAGAAAAGATAGAAATATTATTTTATAATAAATTCATATTCGGTTTATAGTGGCTCCAAAGTGGATTATTTAAAGGTTAAGGTGGGGATGGGTCTAAATCCTTTCAACCAATATATTTTAGATAGGTTTGGGTTACTATATTAACCCTATCATTTATATTTAACTCTTAGTTAAATAGTTTGACATTTAACATGTCTCTTTGTATTTTTATATTATATAGTTAACAAACTTACTATATACATCCAAGCGACCCCCAAGTGGTCCATTAATGATACAACTATCATGATATAAGTCCTTTGGTGGATCCTTATATTTTTGGGAATTGAATATCAATTAATAATATAATACTTGTTTTAAAAACTCATTTATGTCAATTTTGACAATATTTAATAATTTATTTTTGTTAAAGACATACCAACTTTATTAATTCGAACCAAATTAATTTAAGAAATACTAACATGTCATATTAACCAATAAAATTCGTGTATGGCATCAAAAATTTCAAATTATATTTATTTTAACTTTAATAATACCAGTTATTTGATTCTTTTATTGATAAGGAAAATACTGCATCATTATTGTGCCATAAATAAATTTAATTATTAAATGTCTAAAAATTATAAATAAAATAAAATTATGTATGAAAATATATTTATATTTCTAATGAATATTTATAGTTGAAAATATAACATATATAACCCTATTTAAAAATTGTTTTTCTAAAAGATATATGCTTATGTCATTTTTGTATTTACTTTAACTTAATTAATATAAAGTGTCCTTATCACCTACAAGTGGCTCCATGGGGTCCCAAAATCAACCCAAAGATGCCCATGATCAGAAATGTATCAACCAATAATGTTAGGAAACGTTTTAGGGTAATTTATTATTATTATAATATTATTTTGTTACCTTTATTTACCAGATTTACCCTTTGACCATGGTAAATAAAATATTTACCGAAGTAATTATTCAAAATATTTAAAAATAAAAGTTACTTATTTACACAATTTGGATATCCTGATTCGAAATATGGAATCCATTTTTACAAATTTAAAACACATAAGTGGCATAAATTAATTTAAAATTAATTCCCACTGTCAAAACAAAAAACATGTTTTTAAGAAATAATAACTTTCAAAAGATTGACACTTGTTTTTGTCCGGTTTAATTGTGAAATTATGTACAATGACCAAAATTGTATTAAATGGTAAAAATATATTCTAAATATACTTTAAATCCACTCAAATTCATAATTTATCACTAATAATTATTTTTATTAAAAAAGTTATTTTTAATTAAAATTTAGTAATTTTCACTATTCATCAAATATAAAAGTTATCTGAAAAGTATCAAAATTTTACCCTTGGATAATTTTGATATTCTGAATCCAAAAATGAAGTCCATTTTTAGAGATAAAATTTATAAAATTTCAAAAAGTGGGTATTACTATTCAAAACGGCTAATTTGATTGGTCACAATGTGTTAGAATCTCGAAATTGCGTACAATGCAAGCTATTGCATTATTCAAAGGGAAACATACCATGGAAGCTTGGGGTGTTACATGTTTAGTGTCACAGATTATGTTTCGTTGATCCCCTCTACATGAATTATGGGTGTCGGTTCATGTTTGTTAGGTGTGATGATAAATTCCTAGTGCACATGCTGTTTTGTCGAGGATCGTGTAGGTGAGTGGGTCGTGGATTGTGTTAGGTGGATTTGGCTCAATAAAGTTTATTGAGGTAGGGTTCAAATATTTCATAATTAATAAAATTAAGTTTTCTTAATTTATAGGTTTTTAAAAATTTAACTAAAATATTGGGTGAAATTGTTTATTGGGGGAATCAATAATTAATTTGGTAAAGTTGTGATAATTAATTATGAATTAATTATGTTCTTTGAGATAATAATTAATCAAGGGATTAATTATGAGTAATTAATTTGGTTTAGTTGAGATAATTAATTATGAATTAATTATGTACTTTGAGATAATAATTAATTGAGGGATTAATTATGAGTAACTAATTTGGTTAAGTTGAGATAATTAATTATGAATTAATTATATACTTTGAGAAGATTATTAATTGAGGAATTAATTATGAGATATTAATTTTGATAAGTTAAGATAATTAGTTATTAATTAATTATGTGCTCTGAGATGATAATTAATAGAGGAATTAATTATGAGATATTAATTTAGTTAAGTTGACATAATTAATTATGAATTAATTTTGTGCTTTGAGATGATAATTAATTGATGAATTAATTATGTTTAATTAATTTGGTTAGGTTGATATAATTAATTATGAATTAATTATGTTCTTTGAGATGATAATTAATAGAGGGATTAATTATGAGTAATTAAAATGGTTCAGTTGAGATAATTAAATATTAATTAATTATGTGCTTTGAGACAATAATTAATCGAGGTATTAATTATGAGATATTAAACTAGTCAAGTTGAGATAATTAATTGTTAATTAATTATGTGATATGAGATGATATTATAGATAATTAACCATGGGGTTAATTATGAGATATTGTTTTGGGCTAAGATGAGATAATTAATTTGCGAATTAATTATGTTATATTGAAAAAACTCCCTTGAGATAATTGATTTTTGAATTAATTATGTTATATTGAAATAGTTTCTTTAGATATAAATAGTTTTTGAATTAATTATGTGATATTGGGATGGTTTTCATGAGATAATTATTTTATGAATTAATTATGTAATATTGAGATGGTTGGTGTGTAATAATTAATTATGTGATATAGAGATTGTTTCCTATTGATTAGATAATTGTTAAATTAACTAGATAAATTGATGAGATTAATTAATGGCTGAATATATTAATGCTATAGTAATTATTAATTATTTGTTGAGTTAGCTAATAGAATTTCTATGTTTAACTTTTTGTTGAGTTAGTAGTGAATGTGATGCTGTTAATGAGTTATTGAATTAATTAATGGACTCAAATAATTAATTTATGAATTAATTAATGGATGGGATATTGAGGTGATAGAAATGACCTTATACACCCATGATATATATATATGATTTATAAATGGGTTGTGAGATATAGATTGATGATCCAAATACTCACGGGGTGCTAGACTTGGTATTCTAAACCCAACATGCATGAGAATTTTATTTTATGGGAGACGGATTGATGATCCAAATACCCATGGGTTGTGAGATAAGGACTAATTCTCCAAATACTCATGTGGGTTCTATATATGATTTTATACACCCATTAATTGACAATGGACTGTGGATCCAATTGGTCATACATGAATTGAATTAAATGATTAATGAAATACTATGTGATGTAATGATTTGTGAATTTAATATGATAAATTGTTCAGACTCCAGCATGATTGAGACAGGTATTGAGATACAGGTGTCCATGGGAACCACGAGATTTATATGGGTAAATAATGAATATTAAATATTTTGGTAAAAATTTTATTTATGGATTCTATATATATAGTTCCTATTTATACTCTTATTTCTGACTGTGATCTAAAGTAGGTATCTTCATCAGGTGTCCCTTAAAAACATGGATGGTTTTAGTTTATTTATTCAATTATGTTATTTATTCATTATTCTTTCACAATGTTTAATTATATTGAATTTTATATATTGATCTAGAAACCGGTGGTCCCAACTTACTATGATTTATATCTCACACCCTACTCGGGACACCATAACACGGGGTTACCTAAGAAGACTCTACTTGTTTGTAGGAACTTGGATCCTACTTATTTTTGTTTTCCAGTACTAAGGGGTTAGGAGAAAAGGACTGAGCGAGAGACCTGGATGCTCGTGGAGATCTCCCTTGGGGATTTGAGTCTTTTATTTATTTCTATAATGATATGTAAAGTATACTGTTTTGTTTACTTTATTCATATATATGTATCCCCATGACATTCATGCATTGTATAAACTCGCGTTGGCCACTTTCTTTATCTAGTTGACTATTTCTTTATATCTGCTTCTTCTGTTGTTTGAGTTTATTATCTATTTTATCTATCCACTCTAAATATGGTGGTATAGTCACCCCAATGACTATCCATAGACCCTCACTGCAAGTTAGCATCCACATGCATATGGGGAGATGTGCTTGAGGTCACGTGGCGACCGTTCTGGCTATCAGTTCGATGTTAAGCTGGGTTGGGATGTTAAAAAAAGTAAAATCTATTTTTCAAAACAATTAATACAAAATTTATGATCAAAGTGGGTTGACAGAAAATTTATCATTATTATGAAAACATTAATTAATTTTCTTATGAATTCTAACTATAACCTAGTAATAGATCAATATTATAATATTTAAATAAAGGTTCTTTTTAAAATGATTTATATAATTTATGAAGAAATTGTTAGTAATATTCTAACTTGAATTAAATTATATTATTTCTCCCAATCTATTTATTTTTTTTTTGTTTAATTATTTAATGGAGAAGGAGGAGATCGGACCACTTCTCCTTCCTCGCGATGGCGTAACCCTAGCGAATGCGGGATGAGGATTTTCCCCCCCTTCCTTGCGGCAGCGGGAGGGGGGAGGATGCTGTGGAGCACCCGACTTTGAAGCCACGGGCCGCTTTTTCTCCCTTCACGAACCCTAATTTTCTTCCGGAGTTCCCGGTGATTGCGCTCACCCCCAAGGTACCTAATCTTCATCTTGGAAACCCTCACCTCCAAATCTCAGTGTCGGAATTCTCTGAAGCATCGAGGCATCTGGGTCTGACCTTGGTGGCTCGATTCAACTCCCGAAGGCCGTCCGTGGATGAGTTTGACCGTTTCGTCTTCGCTAAATGGGATCTGAGAGACCGCGCAGTGGTAGGACTTCTTGACAAGCGAAAGTTCATGATCCGGTTTGCCTCTGAAGAAGATCTGATTTGCGCTTGGTCCAGTGCTCCCCGGCGCTGCAATGGGTGTAGCTTCTTCTTGTTCCGATGGACGTTTGAATTGTGTATGAATCGTGACCCCACATCTCTTCCTGTATGGGTAAGCTTTCCTCATCTCCCCCATCCCTTTCAAAATCCGTCGATTCTTAGGATGATTGGTAATTTGCTCGGTCGTTTTTTGTGTCCTGATGCGCGCACGTCTGCGCTCTGTCATCCGATCAACCCACGGTGCTGTATTGAGGTGGATATCTCTCGGCCTCCGCTTGACTGGGTATGGATTTCTGTCGGAGATGAGTTTAGATGGAAGCAAGAAGTCGTCTATGAATCCTGGTTGGGATATTGTTCCACATGCAAGCGACTGGGTCACTCATCTTCGAGATGTCACAGTGGAACCAGGCGCGGGATATCCTCAGGCTCGACTGATGAGATGATGCAGGAGAGGCAAGCCGTGGATGTCATAAATAGAAGTGCCAATGTGGGGCAGCGGGAACAATTGCATACTGTGAATTCTGCTTCTAACCCTTCGGTGTCTGGGGTGTTTGATAGGCTGAGGAAGGATCTGAATTTTGGAAGCTTCTCAAAAGGGAGGTCCTCCGAGGGTGCTGCTGGTGTTGGTGTGGCACGCCCCCTTGTGGGGATAATAAACTCGGATCCCCTGCTAGAGCTGGAGGTCCCTGCTGTGCAGGTGAGGGCTGGCTTTTCCTCTGGTGGAGGTTCTCGGGATGGTGATGGAGCTGCTGTTCAGAACAAAGAGACTGGCAGTGGCCGCATGAATGCAGGAGGGATGGGTGATGCGGTGGATGCAGGCAAGGTGCATAGGAGATCTATGGCAGGGAAGGGGGCTGCTTCTGCTGCAGTGGTAGAGCCGAAGGCCATTGATGATAAGGGCAGTGGTCAGGGTGAGTCTAGTAATGGAGTTTTGGTATCTGTTTCTTTGGGTAATCGGTTTGATGTTTTAGGAAATGTGAATTTGGATGGGGCGCAGGAGGAGACAGTTGCAGGTGAGCATGAAGGGGGTGCTGTGCAGGATGTTGTGGTGCTTCCGTAAGTGATGAGCAAGTCATCGGGCAGAGGGAATGTTGTCCTGAGGCCTGCATCACAGAATAATGTTGATATGGTTGTTTTGGACTCTGATGAACCTACTATCGAGGGACAGGGTATGCAGGAAGGTGGTAGTGGCAGTCTGCAAGTTGTGGCAAGGGAGGCTATTGAAAACACAAGGGTGGAGCAGCCTCAATGCTTGGCATTAATTGATACGAACAATCAGTTTAAGCAAATCCAAGAGTATCATGGGAAATGGGGGGACCTCACTGATAGCGACAAGGAGAATCGTGGGGATATGACGCGGCCTTCATACAGTGAGATTGCTCAAGTTGGGAATAAGTTAATGCCGATGGTCTCGGACAAGGGGACTGCCTCTTCTCGTGGAAGGATGAAAAAGGACATCACTCATCTGTCAAAACCGATGCTGACCAGATCTGCTGCTAGAAGCATGCAATCTCCGAATGGATTTCTTGAGTTGGAGAAGTTGAATCTGAGGAGGAAGTATGCCAAAGTACTGAAGCAAGATGAGCGTTCGGTGTGGGAAACGGCGACGGAGGATGAGTCTGTGTACCATGGTGGTGCTCAGGGGTATGATTTTGAGGACTGTATGTGACTCTGATGGGTTTGTAATGCATGTTTACTGTCTTTTATTTTATTTTAATAAATGGTCAGGGTTTTCCCCTCTGGCTACACTTTCCTGGTTATTTAATGGAGAATAAATAATGTAAAACTAGATATTATGAGTAAAAAATTCAAATATATAATTTATGCTTTTGGAGTTCTATAATATTTATGTAGGGGAAACAATTTGAGGACATGTTTTATGAATTTAAAAAGTATTATCATAATTAATAATTTGAAAATATTAATTTCAATTGGTATCATTTTAAATAATTTATTTATTTACTACTTTAAAAAGAGTATTTTGTAAAGAAAGGACGAGAAATTAACAAAATGATGTATAATTTAGAAAGTGATGAATAAAAATTTGATCCATTGAACAATTTCTATCCATATCCACAATATTTATAGAAGATTTTTTGAAGGAATAGGGAAGTTAAGTTGAGAAATAACAGAATTATATATATATATATATATAAGTATAATTGGAAATATTTTATGGTATTTCTAAAAAATTTAATGTGGTTATTTTAATTCTCATAACTAGGATATGATATTGGATCATGAAATTGATTATATTCTGAGAGATAAATATTCACATAAAGATATTGTTTTATCCTTGATTAATGGATTAAATTTAACTAATGGAAAATTATTATTATTTTATTTATTACCAATAGTTTTTTAATATGTTTTTTGGTAAATTATAATTTTATTGAATGATTAAATAGATAAAAACAAATAATGAATTCATAAAAAAATAATTTTGATATTAGTGAATATTTGAATAATGGTAACATGGTGTTGAATTATTTTATTTTTCTTGTAATAACCATGAGGCTCACAAAGGATCATTGAGGAGTAGATGTAATTTTAAAATAAAATTATATATATATATAAAGTTATGTTTTCTGAGGGTAGAATTTTTGTATATTATATATTATTTTTTTTCTAAAAAAATCATTTTTTCTTTGAACATAAAAAATTTAGAGACCCTTTTTTTTCTTAAATGCGAATTGCATCATTTTATGATAAATAAAATATAAGGGATACAAATACATGATGAAAAGGATTAGTGTATTGGAAAAATTAGGATCATACATAATTTTAACACAATGAAACATAAAAATTTATTTAAATATTTCATCATTTTTCTTAAAATGTCACATTTTCTTTTGTACACTAATCACCTAATGATATAAATCAGTTAAAGGGGTGAGATAAAAGCCTAGTAAGAGGATGAATATAAAACATGATCCAATATAACATGGGTGAAAATAATCATAGTCATCATAACATAATAACAATATCATAATCATAATAATGATAAGAAACATTACATAATTTCATGGAAGTTGTAAATGCATTAAAAAGAAACATCATGTCTAGGTTTTCAAATACCCTACATGGTTATGAACAAAGATAACATCATGTTCATGCATAAAATATGTGCATAATAATAACATCATAATTATGAAAAAACATAGAATAATTTTAATCCATAATACACATTATATAATGAGATATATCACATTACCCAATGATTTGTAGGGTTATATAATTCCAGACCAACCCATCAAATCAAAACATTCACACAATCATGAATTTTACCTAGAACATTCAACAATCATAGTCATAAAATAACACATGGAATGGAATAGGTTTAATAAGAATTTTGTAAATCATACATTCATGAATAGACTTCCGGGTTCCCAAATAAAATATGGAAACTAATTCTTGGTTAAAAAATTATTGATCTTGAGTGAAAAAAACTCAACTCAAGAAGAGTAAAAGGTGTGTGTTAGAAAGAAGAGTTCTTTATGAAAATATTTGTAATTATCTTAAAATATAGTAGGGAACATGTATATCAAAAAAATAAAATAGAATAATAATTAAACAATATTTTAGGAACATTAATGTAACATCTATAAGTAAATTGTTGTGAAATAGGGAAACCCCAAAGAATGAGAGTAGGGTTCGATAATCCCCTAACTTATGTCTAAATGAGTTCTGCACTTATACCTAATATCCTATATAATGAAATTATATTCATTAAATGATAAATTAAGAACCTTATACACAAATTATTCATTTAATATAAATTTATTAAGTAAATTTATGGCCATTTAGATGACTTATAATGTTTAGTTTTGTTGTCCCATGAGAATTAATTTTATAGTTTTATAGTCGGTTACCTTGAGTATAATTATGGGAGTTCTTATAAAATGGAAGTGAAACTATATAATTGGAATGAAATGGTAATAATATAATTCCATAACTTTCAATGGTCCCATATATCATTTGGGTTTCTGATATTATATGGATTCATTAAACAAAAAATTAATGAAAAATTTTAATCTATCTTAGCCTTTTTTATGACCATCAAAAACTAGTATTTTTTTACTTAATATTATGATTATACATGGGTTACAAAACATAATAAAATTTATAAAATTTATATTAAAACATGATTTAACAATAATAAAGGTTTTATGAAAATCCTTGAAGGGGTTAATGGAAAATGAAAACTTGTTGTCCCTAGAGGTAGTGAAACGACACATCACATACAATGTTTTCATTTTTGGAATAATGAATACGATAATAGATTTGATGATGGATGCTTCATTTAAAAAATAAAATTGTTGTATATATGTGATATTAGAGTTTTGATGAAAACATTTATAGGGGTGAAGATAGAATAAGAAAATTATGTAAATTAAAAGAGAAATAAATTAGGATTTTACCTCTTGAATATCTTCTCCATGAGATCTTCCTTAAGGAACTTGGGATTGGATTTTGTTAAATCCAGAAGCCCATGAACATGGGTAATATGATAGGGATGTTAATTGTGTATAATTTTGAAAAAATACAATTCTTTTAAGGTTTAATGATAAGATGTGGTAATTGGTTGTATTTATAGGGGAGGAGAAGGGTGTTTTTTGATTATTTTATTCATTAGATTATTATTTTTTCTCAAGAATATATATAGTGTTGATTCATATAAATACATATAGTAAATCGATCAGTATATTTAAATATAATGATTTCATACGTGCTTAATGAAATAAATGATCATTTATTGAAATTAAAATGTTAAACAACATAAATTACTATATTTTACTATTCACTAAAATTTCAACTATTTTAGAAAAAGCTAACAACTTCACCATAAATATTTTACAACATGTAGATTTCAAAAATGGACCCTTTTTAATAATTTTTTTCTATATAATAGAAATTTAATTTTAAAATAAAATCATCATTTATTCAAAAAATATTGATTTTAATTTTATAACTGATTTTATGAAACTTTGAAAATTTAATGAATGTATAATAAAATTACTTTATAATTATAACAAAACAAAATTTTAATATATGAATCATTTTTATGAAAAATTATTTTCTTTCAAATGATAATATTAATTATAAAATTCTAAATAAACATTTATGTTTTCCAAAATTATAAATATTTAATTTATTATTTTTTAAACATTTTTCTACTTATAAAATTATAAAATTATATTATATTATCATTCATAAGATCCCACAATTTTATTTATACTTTTATAGGAATGGTTACTATTCAATTGGATGGATTACTAGTCCTAATAGTTATATTACTATTCCCACGGTTTTTTTACTATTCCATCATTATAGGTTCCTTATTTTCTATAAATAAAACTTATTTCACTCTTTATTTATGAGAATTATATTTTTATTAGGTACTCTATGTGATGTATTTGTTTTATACTATATAAAATAATTATAAGAAAGGAGAATCCATTGGTAAAATTATGGGTAATTATATTCTTCCCCTTATTGAAATTACTCCCTCAAAATTTTAGTTTACATACTAAAGGGAAAACATGTGTGGGTACTTGTCATTCATTTATTCCCTAATTACCACGTCAACTCTTCATAATTATGGTTCCTACATAACACTTTTTCAAGGTTTTTAGTCTTGATGCATTGGAATTTGTCTCTATGTTCCATGATCATTACCGAGTGCTCTTCATATTAGTTTTCATTTTTTAGTTATACCACCTTCAGAATCATTACATGTGAGGGGTCAGGTATGTCCTTACTCATGAGAAATACATCGAACAAAACAAGAAATTGAGATATATTTGGTGGAAGTACAGGCTGATCAGACACATATCCTATGTGATCAATTGTCTCAAAGGGGTCGATGTACTTTGGGTTAAGCTTACCTTTCTTTACAAACCACATGGCTCTCTTCTATGAAGATATTCAATGAAAGAATCTGTCTCTAGCATCAAAATACAATTCTATTTGACTATTTTCAGAATATATCATTTCTTATATCTATAGTTGTTTGATGGATCAAACCATATCTTTCTTCTCTTACAAATTATTAGGTCCCTGTAGCTTTTATTTTCTAAATTCATCCCAAAAAGTTTGAGTTCTACATCACTTCCCATGAAGATCATCATATGGACTGATTAGAATACTCGAGTGGAATCTATTTAAAATGATAAGTAAACTAATGGGAGATTATGATCCCATCCACCATTGAGTTCAATTGATCCAGATATTATCATTTCTTCAAGCATCTGAATTGTTCTCTCAGATTGGACATCATATTGGGTTAATAGTTCATGTTGAAATTCAATTCCATACTCAAAAAATGTTGAACACTTATTTTGAATTTAGATGTGAACCTTAGATAATGACCATAAAATATTGATAGTGGAAATCCATGCAGCCTCAACACTTCTATCACATATATCTTGGTATGTTTTTCAAGTGATAAATATTCTCAAATAACACTAAAGTGGGAAATCTTAATGAGTCTATCCACTATAACCCATGTTGCACTTTTTTCTTTTGGATGTATTTGGGAGACCAATAATGATGTCCTCAGTGATATTCTTACATTTTCATGTGGCTATATAAAATAGTTGCATCCTCCCATTGAAATTTTGTCACTCATTTTTAACATGATGACATACCAAATACCTTGATATATAATCTACAATATATTTTTTCATATTGTCTTAAAAAATGTGTTATTGAAGATAATAACACATCTTGGTACTTACAAGATGGATGGGGAAATATGAACTTGGTAAATTATCCTATAGATCCTTCTTCATCTCAGGTAACTAAGTCACACAAATCATAGTTCCAAACTAGACCAAACCATCCTCATTAATTTAGAACTCATATATCTTCCCTTCCTTTACCAATTTAACCTTATTTTGTTTCCCTAGATCATCTCTTTATGCATCATTGATATTATTTTTGATATATAGTTGGGAAATCATTTTTTCAAGGTAGGATATATTCCCGATTGTTATGATTCTCAAATACATCCTTTTTATTTCCCTTATGATAGGGTCTTTCTCAATCCACATCATGGATATAGTATACAATTATTTTCATTTAAGATCCCTAGAAAATTGTTTTTCCTTTTGAGGATGAGATATAAGAGAGAAATTGTAGTACTTTTATAAATATAACCATATACATTGACACATGTTGATATAAATTAGAGTGAATATATATTTTAGACTCTTGTAATTGGTATATATGTAAAACTTCTCACCATAGATTAATTGCCACAATATTTTTAAGGAAACAAGTAGAGACTTTTGGTCAAGATGATGAATGGTGTTGTTTTACTCATGTAACCTCAACTATCATGAGGTGATGGTTGTTAAATTATCATTATTCATGAGTACAGAACCCAATAATTTCTTTGAATCATCACTGTATATGACAAAACATTTTCCACATGTTGGTAGTGTGAGTACATGTGCGGTAATTATCCCCTTCTTGATCTCCTTAAAGCTTTACTCACATTGTTTTATCTCAATTTTTTCCCTTTCTATGTAAAATCAGTTAACATGTTAGAAAATCATGAAAAATTCCTCACAAAACATCAATAGTACCCAGATAAGCCATAAAAACAACATATTTCCATGAAACTTGTGTGTCTAGGTTATTCCTCAGTTACCTTTGTTTTTGAAGGTTCCATATAAATTACCTAACTTGTGATCATGTGCCCTAGGAATGTGATCTACCATATCCAAAATTCACACTTACATAACATGGAATACAATTTCTCTATCCATAATACTAGTAGAACAATCCTTATATTTTCTTCATGATTATCCTTTGTCTTGGAGTAAATGATAATGTTGTTGATAGAAACTACAATAAAATTTTCAATGTAGTATCTGAAGGATCTATTCATGAAATCCATGATGAGTTTAGTAGAATTTGTAATTATGAAGGGTGTCACTAGTAACTCATAATGAACATACCATGTATGGAAATTAGACTTCTGAATATATTACTTCTTCACCTTCAGTTGATTATTTATTTAATGAAGGTCATAATTTGAGAAGTAATGATCTTCCACTAGTTGATCAAACAAGTCATAAATCCACGGAAGATGATACTTTTTATTTATGGTTATCTTAATTAGCTCCCACTACTCAATTCACTTCCAGATTTATCCATCATTCTTCTTGACAAAGAATGCCGAAAAACCCCATGGTGATGCACTAGGGATCATAAAACCTTTATCCAAGAGCTCTTGTAGCTACATATTTATCTCATATTATTCGATAGGTGTCATCATGTAAGAACATTTTGATATAGGACTGGCTGAAAGTATAAGTTCTATTTAGTACTCAACCTCACGATCTGGGGGGATTCCTAGTATCTCTTTGGTAAATATATAATTGTATTCCCTCATAATGTCAATTTTTTCCATTTTGATACCTTCCTTTGACTTGTTCATTATATCAAGGTATGATTCTTCCGAGATTATCAATACCCACACTATTTAAGGATTTTAAATATGTGATTCATTATCATCCTTACATTTTTAGAGGACTATGGAATGGTTTGGAATATGAGAATATATTTTCTTCTCCAAAAAGTTGATGTGTTCTCTATATAATGAGAGAAAATCCATTCCTAGTATATAATTTAAGTCTACCATGGGATGTATTACGATATTAGCGAGAATAATATTACCTTATATACTGATAGGATAATATTCCAACACATAGGTTGGAATGATTTCTCCACTAGGTGTTTTTCATATATATACTTGAAGGTATCAGGGATTCGATTAAATAGTTATAGAAAACCTATAGGATATAATGGAATTAGTAGAAATAAAATAAAATAATATTTTTTCCATTCTGGAGTGAATATGAAGTGTACCTTGTAAAACAACATTTTCTTCCACCACTTCATTAGTAGTGATGGATTAAGTTTTCCCTTGATCATTTGGATTTGGTAGTTGGTGATGCTAATTACCCTTAAGGAATAAAGGTTTAGTTCACTTACTTTAATTGATACCTTTAACCCTATAGTTGAATCATTGAACCTTTGGTGGTTCTCATGAGCTTGGTGGCCTTCTTTCTCCCAGTTATAGCATTTACCTGTACCTTTTGAAGAAGTTCCCCTGATTATTCTTCCCACAATTTTGACATGTTATTTGCAAAGTTTTATTTCCAATTTTTTATTAGATCCTCTATCATAAAACTTTATATTTTATTTCTTATCACTATATCCATGGGACCATTCTCTGAAGTCCATATCCATATTTAGAGCACATCAAACAACTTCTACATAATTCCCAAATTCTGAAAAATCAAGATCCTTTAGAATGTTTGGTTTGAACCAACAAAATTATTTCTCTATTTTCCCATCATTATTAATAACAAAACCTATGGTGTACCTTAAAATCCTTAGGAAATTTTATTCATAATCCCTGACATCTTCACTGTCCATTTTCATTAACTATATGAATTCGATCTCAATATTTTTCCTATGATTTTGGGGTAAATAATTGTTTAGAATTATTTTCTCAATTTTTACCACTCCATATCTTATATTTTATCCTCTAGCTTGGAGTTCTTAAGAAATGTCGACCATTGATCATCGTATCCATCTAAATGATATAAATCTAGAGTCACCTTCCATTTCTCTTAATAGTAGAGCAGAGGAAAGAATATCTCCATTGAGTTAACCCATTTTCCCACAATAAGTGTGTTGTAAGATCCACTAAATGTTGGTGTTTGTTTCCATATAAAACATTTTATATAAGGTTTCTCCCTTTTCGTTGAAGGTCAATGTTCCACCTGGTTTAGGTTATTTTTCATAGCCTAAGACAGCTGGGTAATCATCTCCATGATGTTTTGAACTCCCCCACCTCTAGCATTGGGGATGTTATTCAGTAAATCATTGTATTATCCCTCACATGATTTTTGGACTAGTTTCTCTAGGTTTTCACCAATTTCTAATATAAAAATATTTTAAACAAAATGTAAGTCAACAAATCATGATTTAATAAGTTATTATTCTTGAAATTACGTCTAAATTCATATCTTATGGGATCCCTATGTTTAAATTTTTTCTAAAACAAATATTCTTGGATGTTTAAAAATAAATATTCTTATCATAATGGTTTTCACTAACATCCATCAATTCTTCTTCAAAAATTTACTAAACCATTCTCTAATACCAACAATAGAGACCGTTATTTTTCATACTTGTATATTAAATAATTTTAATATATAAGACATAATAGAGATAAAAATATATGATCAAACAGTTTAGTGTCTTGGGAAAATTGGCCTCATTCATAACTCAAACATAATAAAACATAAATATTTATTTTAAGCCTTCATACATTTCCTTAAAATATATTATTCTCCATAGTATAATTAATCATCTGAGGATATACATCAATGAAAGAATTAATATAAATTCCTAGTTAGCTACTGAATAAGTAACATGAATAAATATAACATGAGTGACCATAATCATCGTCATCATGTCAAAATCATCTGATAATCATAAAAATCATGAGATGAATATTTAGATAATGGTATGGAATGTGGAAATATATAAAAATGAAACACCATGCCTTAGTGGTCAAATACTAAAAATAGTTGTGAAAAATTCTAGCAACTTGTTCAGGTATAACATATGTGCATAATCACAACATCATCATTGTGAATAAATATAGCATCATTTTCATGAAAAATACCCATTATATCATGAGGAACATAAAATTACCAAATCCATTGGAAGGATATGTAATTTTAGGCCCACACATCACATTATAACATTTAAATAATTATGCATTCCACATAGAACATATACCAATACTAGTCATAAAAAACCCATGTAAAAGAATGAGTTGCATAAGAATTTCCTATATAATATATTCATGAATAAACTTTGGACGTCCTGAATGAAATAGGGAAAAACAAACTTGGAATAAGAATCATTGGTCATGAGTGAAGAATACCCAACTAAAGAAGAGTAAATGGTGTGTTTTGTAAAGATGATTTATTTTGTAAAATATTTATATTTGTAATAATATCTAGTAGAAAAAATTTATTTCCTAGAAAAGAAATTTTAATAATACAGAAATAATATTTAAGTATCATTAAAGTAATATCCATAAGGAAATTGGTGTGAAGAAGGGAAACCCTTATGATGGAATGTTGGGTTCGAGAATCTACTTACCTTATGTCCGAATGTATTATGCACTTAAAATTAATATCTCTCATAATAAAATTAGATTAGTTAATTACTAAATTATGAACCTTTTCCACATATATTTTATTTATTATTATTTTATTAAGTTCATTTATGGCCATTTTGTTGAGTTATAATATTTTGTTTCACTGTCTTGGGAGTGTTTGTTTCATGGTTTTATGGTTAGTTCCCTCAAGCACAATTATGGGAGTTCTTATCAAATGGAATTGAAACTAAAGAATTGAAATGAAATGGTATTAATATACTTAAAAAAATTTAATATAGTCTCATCTATATGTTTTTCAGATATGAGAATGACTCATTAGATAAAATGTTAATGAAAATATTTAATTTATCTTAGTCATTTTGACGACCATAAAAAACTATTACTATTGTATTTTATATTATCTTTATATATTGGTTACAAAACATTATAAAAGATATAATATGTATATTAAAACCATATTTAACCATAATAATAGATTTATGATCATCTATGGAGGCAGTAATAGAAAATAAATACTCATCATCCATGAAAGTAGTGACTTGACACGTCATGAACTATGTTTTAATTTTTATAATAAATGAGAAGAGAAGAGATTTCATGATGGATATTACAATAGCACAATAAAATTAAATTATATATATGATAAAAGATTTATAATTCCAATTTTTATAGATGATATTAAGATATAATAAAAAAATAAAATAAATTAAAAGAGATCAAAAGTTGATTTTACCCCTCCAATATCTTCTCATTGAGAACCTCTTTAATGCAGTTTAGATTAGTTTTCTGCTGAGTGTAGATGCTCTTGTATATGGGTAACTAGCTTGATAATGATATTTGGTATATTTAAGAAAATATACAAGGATTTTATGGTGTGTGGAGAAGAGGTGGTGAGGTGTGTTATTTATAGGGGAGGAAAAGAGCATTTTTTGATAATTTTATTGATTAGTTTATTATTTGTGCTCAAGAATATCAATAATGTTTATTCCTATCACTAAATATAATAAATATTTCAATATATTTCTAAAAAAGGGTCATAAAATCATGTATGACATAAATATTCATGTATTTGGAATAAAATGTTAAAAAACATAAATTATCATATTTCAATATTCACCAAAATTTCATATATTTTAGAAAATCACAAAAAACTCACCATAAACATTTTTCAACATGTAGATTCTCAAAATAGACTCCATTTTGTTTAAATATTTTCTAAATATAATAAACATAATTTCTAAATAAAATCAACTTTTATTTGAAAAATATTGATTTTAATATTAAAATTGATTTAATGAAACTTTAAGAAATTAATTAAAGAATCATAAAATTACATTTTAATTATAAAAAAATATATTTTATGATTATATTTAATGAAAAAGAATTATATTTTAAATCATTATATTTTTTATAAAATTGTAAATAAAGATTTATATTTTTCAAAAAATATCAACAACTAATTTATCATTTTTTGAAAAATTATTTACATACACTACGATATAATTATATCTTATTTTCATTTATATGATACCTATATATTATTTATACTTTCATATGAAATGTTACTATTCTATTGGTCAGATTACTATTCTTAATGGTAATATTACTATTCCAATGGAAAGGTTATTATTCCAATAGTATAAGTTCCTTAACTTCAAAAAGTACCATAAAATTTATTATTAATTTATGATAATGATGCTTTTATTTGGTTATATATGGGATGTGTGAGTTTTATACTATATAACATAATTATAATATGGGAAATTCCATTAATAAAATTATGGTTCATTATAAGAAATGTTCTTCTATAGTGAAATTTAGGTAAACAAGATGAAATCATAAAATAATTCTACCAAATGAGTTGTATATAAATATATACCCAACACATCATACCAATAGTATTACTAGAAAAGACACATGGGAAATATACTTAATAAAACATAGGATAATTCTAATCAATGTCATGCATGATATTTTTAACTGAAAAAACACCTAAATTTTATACTTGATGTAGTTCATGTGAGTTATAGTTGATGTAGCACAATTTGAGTGAGCCTACCAAACATAGGTATAAGACCAAGTATTCAAACTATCTTTTTCTGAATAAAAAAAAGTGATATGGGTTACTAAACACAAATTAAAGACTTGAATATAATGAATTAGGTATCCTCTAAATAAGAAAAATCATGTAAACAAACACTAATAAAAAAAGCATTTCCAATATATAAAATGTGATAAAAATATTTATCCTAATGGAGTCTAATACACACTTAATAACATTATGGGATTCTCTATATCATGGGTATAATAGACATAATGTATATTAAGATATATGTATGAGTAATTTTATTCTTTAAACATTAAAAATTATTTATATATTATTACAATATTGAAGAGGAAAAGAACCCACAAATTAATTTTAAATAACAATGATAATTACATATAATAAATATTATAAACCTGAGATGAGTTATAGAGGAAAAAATAATTTTTTTATTTGATATTCCAAAAAATGGTATATGGGTGATAGATTTTATAAGGACCCATCCTTAAACATTAAATAAACTTGAGTTATGTCATGAAATATACACTATTTAACATTGAGGATATATTTAAGTTTAGAGATTTAGAGAATTATGCCAGAACTCATACATAATAAAACAATTGAATTATAATGAGTACACATATAGTAGTATCCATTTATTTCATAAAACAAAATCATTTAAAATGAATCACGGTTTCTTTTCTTGTTAAATCATCATAAATTTTCTGTGATCCCATCCCTGACTCTATTATCTCAGAAATCCTATGATTTTTTTAAAAAAATTAGGATGATCTTTAAAATCTCATTAAGGGATACAGAAAGAATGAAAAATTTTAGTCTTGAAAAAACATGTAAACCATAACTACTTTATCATAAAGTAATAATTTTTACCTTAAATAACTAGTAAATACTTTTTTGTTAATATACGACCATTTCTTAGAGTTTTTCCATGAAAATATTACCATAAAACCCATATAATGAAAATATAATATATACAGGTAACTTGGGACATATTCATACGTAAATATAACAACCATACGATCGAATTCCATACATATTAGTCTTACAAATGGAATATCCATACGACCAAATTCCATAACCAATGATTTAGAGGTTATAATGTAACCACAAATACTTGGTTAATCAGAGAAACACTCGTATTTTGTTTGTCATGTAACCACCCATAAAATTTAAAAGTACCATTATATTATCATAACACATACAAGATTATAATTATTAATAATTCACTCATAAAATTTCATCTGCAATCATAATAAATAATTTAATGATATTGAAATAGTCAATTCATTTTCAAAACCATTTTCAAAAACAAAATATCCAAAAAAGTAAATAATGTATTTATTTTCCTTTTAAAAATGTCAAGGCTAATTATAGGAATCCAAATATTGACTAACGATAATGGTGGTAGGGAAGTCATTGTCACCGTATACATTAATAAAACAATCCTTTTGTCATTTTGTATAGAAATTAAAACACCAATTATTGAGATATTACTTTTCATAAAATTTTAGTGAAATTTATAATCCAAGGGGTTAATTAGAAACCTTATAAAATAAGGTGGTGTATAACATGAAAATATGACTTAATGAAAGGAGATTGAGATTGAGTCCCTTAACTTGAGTCTGATTCTTCAAGTTCTATTTTATCTTCCTAAATAATACACTAATTTTAATTAATTACATTCTTTAGAACCTTTTTCATGTTTATTATTAAATTTTTAGCTTTTATTACCATGTTACAACAATTACATAATTATTTAAGTTCATATCTTACATTTTTTTTTCGATATTTGGTACTTGAGTTAAAAATGAACTTTGTATGATATCAATAGTCCTTGTGGTCATAATTACAACATCTCAAAAATAATATTATTGAAATTATTATCAATTTTATAAATAAATTATACTTTTAAATCAAACCATTATGTATTGTTATGAAGAAGGAACACTGCTATAATCATGGAGACGCTAAGCTATACATAAGAATATGTAATGTTTTTCATTTTTCATAGAAAATTATAAAAATAAGGTAAGTATTATTTTAAATTTCTAGAATGATAATCACACCATTAATATCATAAATACAAATTGGCGCCTTTTATAGAAAAGTTGAGGGGAACCCTTGGAAACCATTTAAATATTAAATTAGTATAAATTATTTTTTAACTCCAAATGACTCCAAATACTGTTAGTTCTATGATTTTATAAATATGGTTTTAAATCCTCTCAATCAATAATTTTTAGACTTTTATTGATTTTATTTCAAACTTTACCTTTTTTTAATAATTATTTAACATTTTTAATTCTTAACATTTTATAAATTAATTTTTAATTTGAAGGTTAAAATAATTACCATAACATGCCAAATGACCCATAAATGAGTATTTGATGATATTATATGCTCCATCCAAACTAGTTGAAAAATATTGGATATTTAAAAAATTTATATCATTTAATAAAAAATAAATTATTTTTAAAACCTCATAAGTGTCAATTTTGACACTATTCAATAATTGAATTTTTTAAAAAATCATAAAAAATGTATTCCATTGAAAAAACTACATTAAATCAAGCTTAAAATTTCAAATTCCACCAGAACATTAATGTATGGAATCAAATATTTGAATTTATACATATTTTAATATTATTAATATCATTTATTTGATTCTTCCTTTAATAAATCTATTACTTCATTACTATTGTGTCACTATTTAATATTTTTATTTATTTTTTAAAAAATGAAAAATAAATTTCCATTATATAGGTAATATTTCTATATATCTATGTAGTATTTATATTCAAAGATATCACTTATATATTCCCATTTTAAAATTTTTATAGTTATGAGAGACATGATTATGACATCTTGGTTATTACTTTAAATAAAATGTTTATAAATGTCGCACTTATAGACGAGTGGCTTCTAAAGGCCCCAATTTCAGGAAGATGATTTTATTGGTAAAAAATAACTCATAAAATAATATTAGGACATGTTTTAGTGTAGTTTCATAATATTATAATATTATTTCTATCTTTATTTACTCGATTTACCCTTAACTGTGTTAAATAAAATACCAAAGTTATTATTAATTAAAAATTAAGTTGACCCTATTATATCAAGTTTTTCATACTGGTCACAACTATTTAAGTTTATTTTTTAAAATTAAATTCATATAAGTGGATATAATTAATTTAAAATTAATCCCGTTGATAGATCAAGAAAATGGGGTTTTAAGGTAAAACAATCAAAAGTTCACAAAGTTTTTATATCCAATTTCAATTTGAAATTGATTCCAATAAAATAAATTGGATTAGATGATAAAAACATAATCTAGTAACACTTTAAAGCCATTTTGAATTATACTATTACTATTTAAACAATTTATAAGAAAACTTAGTTTTGAACTAAAATGCAGTATTGCCACTATACTTTAAAATATGAAATTTATCAAAAAAATGCCAAAATTTTGTCCAAAGTAAATTTTGATGTCTCTATTCTAAATAAGAAATATATATTTGTCAAATATAACATATAAAAGTGTCAAAAAGATATATTTAAAATAGTTTTTCTATTAAAAGATTTCAAAGATGCATTTTTTGAAAAATATTTCTTTTATCTGTAAAATTGAATTTCTTCTTATATAATGTCTAGAAAACACATAATATGAATTTATAACATTACATAGAATTTATATTTCATTAATTGTTTCCTCCAAGGGTGATTTAATTATTTTATAAACAAATTTATTCAAAATTAAATCATTTTCATAGAAAAACACTTTTTATATTGATTTAGTTTTTAGTTTCATATATAGTTAATTTGTTATCCAATGAATCATTATATAAACATGTGTAAATAATATTTTATTAATTAAGTTAATATTTCTAATTCCTTCCATTCTAATGTCTTAGTGATAACTACCACTTAAAATAATAATATTAAAATATATTATTTTTTGTTATAACTCTGTATTTTATACAATGTAATATTTTGAAGAAACTCGTTATTGCATGTCGGGTAAGCTATCGAACATAGAACCCCCTTATGGTAAAATATAATTCAAAAATATTAATAAATATGAAAAATTATTATTCTATATTTACTTGTGATGTTACATCCTTCCCCATTTTTGGTAATTGTATTCTCACAATTTTAAATTGGGAATGGTATCTAATGTTTCAATTTTCAAAAGTACTTCATTGAAATCCAACATCAAATAAAGTGTCAATAAAACCCCCACTTTATAAAAAGAAAGTAAATTACAAATGTCACCTAATATAACCAATTCTAGGGTTCAAATTAAGAAAACAAGGGTATGCAAGAGAAGACTAACCATCAATTTCTGATGGACTGTGATAGAAGACATTTCTAGGAGAATGTTAACAATCCGAAAATCATAAGATTGTGATAGATTAAACAATAGTTGAATTCATAGTAGGTAATGTAAATAGAAAACGTTTTTGTTTCAATATCATTCTCATATATTTGATTAATTAATTTAATTAATAGACTAATAACATAAGGAAATTAACTTTCATTACAAGTTGTGATTCATCCCTTAATCAATTTCCACCACAAACTCATTTTTTTCTTCAAAAGATGACTATTTAAGATGAATTTTCATCCTTGAAGAACTAGAATAAAAATATAGTGAATAAAATAATACAAAATGATTAACTACATATTTATACTGTATTTATTCATTAACCAAAACAAAATAGTTAGTATAGGATAACCAAATTCTCTATAAAATAAAACTTATATGAAAAATGAATTCAATCTACAAAATTTAACAGCAATACCCAATTTTCAACAAGGACCATTCAACAAATAAATGTTTTTAAAATCCTTAAAAATAATTCAAACTATGATTGAAACAGAAAAATCAGAATAAGTTCATAACATTTTCTTTGAAGATAAATTTTGACATTTATCTCTAAATAATATCAATCACTCTTAATGTATCATACCAATAATGTAATTTCCAAACTTAGAAATTCTCAAATATAGGTTAATCATTTCCATAAATAAACTAAATCTTTAAAAGTCCACAATAATATTGTATATTTTTTCATAATAAAATTTCACCATTACTCCCCAAATAAAATCCAATATTATTCTCTTTACCTTAATCATATAAAATTTCCAAAATTATGAACGTCTTCCAAAATAACATTTCTCATGTAATTACCAAATCACATTTCCAATATCATGGAAATCTATTCGATAAAAGATATATTCCAAAAATAAACTAATTACTAATCCATAAACTCATTTGACTAAAAAAATAAAATTTCATATTAACCAGGGACTTCACATAGGCCAGTGGTAGGCAATACAAGCTTGTCGCCCTTCTGTTGTGGGTTCGATTCCTACAGTCTTTCCAACCATGATGGGTTTCCACCATTCCTGTGGGTTTTCCATTTTATAAAGCTATATTATTAATATAAAATTCCCAAAATATGATGAATTTTTCCAATGTAACCATCACATGTTTTAACCCCAATGGGTATCTCATACCTTTCATTTTTCATCTGAAAATGTAATAACTAAGAATTATCTCCAAAATGATTGTCTACAAAAATACCATTAATCACTTTAAAATTTCAGAACATAAAGACTAAAAAGGGTTTCTTTTACACTATGCTTACGATCAACTAGAAAATTATAAACCAATGATGATATCCCTTACATTTAATAATAAACCCTAATCTCCAAAGTTGTCTAAACCATCCTTTGATACCAATTATAAGGGCACAACCTTAAAAATTCTATAATAAGGGGTTAAGTCTATATTTCTACACTATTCCACATTGGTAATATTTTCATGTTTATAAATTTAGATAATTAGTCCATAAATCATAGATAACAAAACCATATAAATACAATATGGACACTTCCAATAGTAACTACTTATTTCATAAAACAAAATCTTTTAAAATGAAACATGGTTTCTTTTCATGTTTAATCATCTTAAAGTTTCCTTGATCTTATCCTTGACTTAATTATCCTATAAATCTTGTGAAAAAAATTAAAACCATGGTATGAGCATAAAAATAATAGTAAGGGATAGACAATGAAGGAAAACTATTAGTATTTGAAAAATATGTAAACCATGAATACTTTATCATAAAGTAATACTTTTCACCTTAATGAAGTAGTAAATACATTCCTATGATTATAAACTCATTGATTATTTTTTTAATCAAAATATTACCAAAAAAACTGTATAAAACATATATAATATATAAAGGTAACTTGGGACATAATCATACATAAATAGAATAACCATACAGTCGAATTCCAAATATATCACTCTTACAAGTGGAATATCCATACGACCAGATTTCATACCTAATTCATTGGATGTTATAATATAACCACCCATCCTTGGTTTATCACATAACCACCTATATTTGGTTTATCAGGTAACCACATGTAAAATATCTATGTACTATTATATAATCATAACATATAAAAGATTGTAATTATCAACATTTCACTTAGAAAATTTCACTTGCAATCACAATAAATCGTCTCAATATATTTAAATATTCAATACATTTAAAAAAACAATTTCAATAATAAAAAATAAAAAAAGGAATAAATAAGGTATTTACTTTCCTTTAAAAAAACATCATGGCTTATAGAGGAATCTTAATATTAAAGAATGGTTACAGTGATATAGAAGTTGTTGTCATCGTATACATTAATAAAATATTCCTTTCTTAATTTGGTAAGGAAATGAAAACCCTTCATATTGAAATATTATTTTTCATAACCTTTTTAAGAAATTAAAAATAAAACTGGTTGACTATGAACCTTATAAAATAAGGTTGTGTATAACATAAAAATATGCCTCGAGGAAAGAATATTGTGACGAAGTACCTTACCTCGAGTCTAATTAGTCAAGTATGTTATTTCTATTCCTAAATAATAAATATATGTTAATTATTTAATTTATTAAAAAAATTTAATGTTTATTATTCCTTTTATATCAGTCATTACTATGTTATATGAATTACAAAATTATTTATGTTCATATTAGATGTTTTGTCGATATTAGGTACTTGAGTTGAAAATGAACTTGGTATGATGCCAATAGTACATGTGGTCATAATTCCATAATCCTCAGAATAATATTCATGAAATTATTATAACTTTTATACATAAGTTATACTTTTAAATCAAACCGTTAATAATGGTTAAGAATAGTGAACAATGTTATAATCATGGAGACAATAGGTTGTACGTACGCATTAATAACGTTTTTCATTATTCATCGATCATTATGGAAATAAAGTAAGGAATATTTTATCATTATATAATGATAATAAAATATTTAGTATAATATTAATCATTTAAATACACATATATATATATATCATACATGTGATTTAATGAATAAAAACAATTTGCATCACTTCGTAGAGGTGATAGTTCACATGCACGCATGAATGAAATTATCATTTTTATGAACATGGAATGTAAGAATGTATTTTATATTTTATTATAATATAATGATTTATATTTCCTTAATATATGAACATTAATTCCATCTTTATAACCTATAATGAGATACAGTTATGGAAAACAAATTATATCTGTTTGTTAAGGTGATTGTTCCCGCGTACGAACGAACGATTAATACTTTTCCAATTTAATTAAAGTGGGGATGGATTTAGGTGATGATAAAAACATAATAAAACATAATTATATTTATGATACTGGAGTTATTATTTTATCATTGATGAATAATAATTTAAGTATGTGGAATAAGAAATAAAATTGAAACACTTAAATAAAAACATTACATTTCTTTCGGATGATCACCTTTTTAACACATCAACCCCTCTAAGGAGGGTGTTCTACCTAAAAAAAGGACACATGAATATGGGAAGTAATTATATAAAGTTTTATAGGTAGATCTTGGTAAATAAAAATGATTTTTGATGTTTGATTAATATAGAGGAATGGGAGACTTTTTATAGAATTGGGGAGGGGCACCCTTGGAAACCCTTAAAATATTAAATTAAAATAAATTAATTTTTAACTCTAAATGAAATCAAATTATGTTAGTTAAAATTTAATATGAGTATGGTTCAAAATAATCTCATCCAATAATTTTTATACATGTATTAGTTTTATTTTAAACATTATTTTTTTTTGTTTTAACCCATATAAAACCTTTTTAATTCATATCGTTTTATCAAGTAAATTACACTTTGAAGGTTAAAATAATTATCATAACATGTCAAAAGATCCATAAATGAGTTATTAATGATATTATATTCCTTATACCAACTATTTGGATGATTCTTGTATTTTTAAAAATTTTATCATTTAATAAAATATAAATTATTTTAAAATCTCATAAGAGTTAATTTTTCAACTATTCACTAATTGATTTTTTTAAAATAAATAAATAAATAAAACATCATGTTTCTATATAAAAAAATAAATTTAATCACCCCTAACATGTAAAATCCATCAATAAAATTTATGGAAGAAATAAAATATTTCTAATTAGATTTATTTTAATATTATTACTATCATTTATTTGATTCCTCCTTTAATAAATCAATTACTATGTCACCATTATATCACAATTTAATTTAATTATTTATTTTCATATTGTAACACATATGTTACCATGATATAGGTTATATTTTTAGCTTTTTATGGACTTTTTATAGTCAAATATATCACTTGAAATGACCTAAACTTTTATTAATTAAAATTACTCTTTATCTAATTAAATTTATTATTATATAAAATAGTTATATAATATATGAACTTCTATGATTTTATGTTTTTTGATTTTAAAAAACCATTAAGAATTTTTACCATTACAAATATAGCTATTGAAGAGTGACCACATAATTAGTATAAATATAGGGCTTTAACAAATCCAATTTACTCAGAAAAAGGAGGTAATGGACTCATCTAGT
This sequence comes from Viscum album, assembly GCA_963277665.1. Classification (NCBI taxonomy): domain Eukaryota; kingdom Viridiplantae; phylum Streptophyta; class Magnoliopsida; order Santalales; family Viscaceae; genus Viscum; species Viscum album. Next base: position 762,112,333 of record OY728147.1, read on the forward strand.
AGAATTACTCCATACGAAGCCCATTTTTCAAATATCAGAAAGTAGGTTGCATCACTGGCCTTCTCTCTTGACCAATCCCAATATTAGCTTTAACACATTAAACTTTAACGGAACCACCTATGAGAGAAGTGGAAGCTAATAGAGATTACAACCCGAGCGATGTTATTTGAGCATCCCCAAGAGTTTTTCACCATCACATATCTTACCCTTAGGTATTATGCGAGTGTTATAAGGAGATATGTAACAATACACCAGCACCATGATTGTGTGCTTTAGTTTTTGTATAAAGAATATAAATTTATTTTTTAAATGTTTTTAAAGCACAAATACTATTTTTAGTTAATATTCAATTAAGAAATATATTTTGATGAATTAATGGATTTTTTAATTAAATAATATTTTAATAAAGTATAATTACTAAATTAATTTTTATTAAATATAAATTATCGTATAATTTCAATGAGTACAATTGTGTTTTTTATTACGGTTTGAAAGCTGTTTTTATCAAAACCCTTGAATTTTCAATAAACATCGGTTTTTATTTCAAACATAAAATTTTTAATATTTAGAAAATTAGTTAGATAAAATAAATATTATTTTTTTGAATCTGGTCATTGAAATTATCCAATAATGAATTTTTTATAATTTTCTGAGGAAGATAAATTTTTGGGTAAAAATTAAATACCGTTTAAATATATAATGTGTTTTATGACATCATAATGACCCAATAGTGATGTAATAAAACAAAATAAAATGGTTTTTTTTGGAAAATATATGTTCTACCTTTTAAAAATGTGATTTTAAATTTGTTGGATTTATTTTAAGAAGTCTTATTGGACCCTCCAAGACTTATAAAACATTTTATTTTTTAAAATGATTTCTTTGAGAGTGAGACTCACCTCCACATAAGAACCCTAGTATTTTAATAATTTCGGACATTGCCCTTACAAAATAATTTTTCCCACTCCCCATTTTTCAAAAACCATGGTAAAAAATCATGGTTTGGTTTTTTGTTTTGATTAGTTTAATGTGTAGTGTCCAAAACCTAATTAATAAAGAATTTCCTCCATTTTCTATATAAACCCACCCAATCACCCACTTATCTTCATTAAAAACCCTTGGATCACATCCCCACTCTACCCTACTATCTTATAAATCTTCCCAAGGCACCCCATTCTCCCAATAAGCCTCTATCAGGCCTCTCCCTAGCCTTTGAGATCACACTTCTGAGTAAGGGATTTCTTTTTTTTTTCTTCACATTTTTTGTACAAATTTCTTTTTGTTGTTATACCCTTTTATTTTCAATTAAAAATGTTGTGGTATGATTTCTAACATACCCTGTACTACCCTCCTTTTGTTTTAATTATTATGGACCCCTTTCTCTCTTATTAATACCTCCCTTGTACACCTGTTACCATGCCAAAATTTCGTAAGGTATTTTTCTCCCCTCATTTAAATTCATGAAATTATTTTTTATTATGAATTTAAATTCCATTAAATATATTGGGACATGTATATATATTACCCACTTACTATTAATTTCATGTAAATTTAATGAGACACCTCTTTCTCTCTCATCAACCACTTTTATAAATTCTTATGTCACGCCATTATGCTGCAGAAATTGCACTACGTTTTTCCAAGAAAAAGTCATCATGTAGTGAATACCATGTCCATTTATATATAAAGGGCATTCACCTTTATGAACATTTAATTATTGATTATAGATTTTCATGAATTAATTCCACATTCATTTATCAAGGAATAAATAATGATGTTTAATGAATCCATGTTATATGATCCATGTGGCACACTTATAGATGGAATGAAATGATTAAGAAGGGTTCCCCTTATAGTGCTCCAATGCATTGAGTAAAGATTAGTATCATGATACGTTAATTGTAATGAGCTTTTACGCATGATAATTAAATTCCTATGAGGGTTTACTCATTCTCCAAGTGCAATAATCCTTGGATCTTGCTAATATCATGTTAAATGTTGATGCCACATTTCTATGTTATGATAATCATGTTATATAATTCCTTTATGTTTATGTTTTAATTGTGCTCCATTGATATAAATATTACATAACATGTACTATATTATTCATGTTATGCCTTTTTTACTCTATTAATGGGATTTATAGATCACCCTTTTCTTATGATTCTCCTCAGGTTATGCCATGCAATGCTAAGTACAGAGGAATGTTGTGGCCATGTAAAAGAAGTTTTCAATAAAGATGTTTTGTTTTATATTCTACGTTGTTCTGTAATGATCTTAATTTTCCAAGAAACTATACCTCTTGATCCTCAGAGTTGTCTTAAGTGCAAGATAATGTAATAAATAATATTTATGTGCGTAATAAAGATTTTTATTTTTGTAGTTGGTATCAGAGGATAGGTTTAGTTATTTTTTGGATTAGGATTAGAAAACCCTAGTGAAAGGATTACGGATACGACTAAGTATAATAAAAACATCCCCAAATATCGGTGAGTATTGATTAAGTGTTTTATCATGAAAATACATCTCTGTCTGGATATGAGCAGGTAGAGGCAGCTCTGGAATAGATGTATCTAGGGTAAAACCCAAAATCACCTCTTTGAGATAGACTCAAACTAGAACTGGTACACGACAAGGGGCCTTACTGCACTCTTGGTTACGACACACCTGGAAGATATTCTTTTTTAAATTCATAAGCTTGGTATTCAACATTATTAAGGGAATAAAAAAATACCCTAATAATATGTTTTGGGAAGTAGATCATAGAAACACATAGATTTAAGCCTATAAATTCATAAGTTATGAAAATAAATGTAATTTATAAGTTATCCATTTAATCGCATTGGATTACCCTTTATGTGTTAATAATTTAAGATAATCATCCCTATGTATATATCAGATAGAGTCAAACCATAATAAAAATATGAAAGGTAGGGTTATCTTCCATAGTTATACGGATTCTTTTATACCTCAAAATTTTAGTAGAACTTTCCCAACACAACCACAAATCATGGAAGTAAAGATATCGGTGAGAAAGTAAAATGGGGTAATTATTTAATCTTATGAATATGACTCCTCCCATATCACAATTTTTTGTTTGAACTTCTTATCAAACCTTGTCATACTCCCTATGGTAGAATTTGATGCAGTTCTTGGAATAGATTGGATTTCCCTATATAGAGCCAACATAAATTTCCAGGAGATGAAAATCACTATCTATATGGAGAATCAACTCCCAATTATGTAAAAGTTCAAGGAGGAGGATTAATCTTCTTTAGAACTGTCATATCAAGCATGGATATTAGTGCTCTATGAACATGTGTATATTTATCAAATGATTGAGTCTAAGTAAGAACCCATCCTTGAAGAAATTCCTATTTTGAGGGAATTTGTTGAAGTGTTTCATGAGGAATTGCCTAGTCTTCCTCCTAGAAGAGATGTTGAATTATCAATTGATCTTATACCAAGGGAATTGCCAATATCCAACACTCCATATAGAATGGTTGTTGTGCATCATGAGGAGTTAAAGAAGCATCTACAAGAGAATATGAATACAGGGTTTATACACCCAAGTGCTTCACTATGGGTTGATCTAGTCCTCTTTGTCAAGAAGGATGGGACAATGCACATTTTCATTGATTATCATAAGCTCAAAAAATCACGATAAATAAAAAATATCCCCTGTCACAAATTGATGACTTGTTCGACCAGCTTTGTGGAGCATAATACTTCTCCAAGGTGGATCTGCAGTCAGGATATTTCCATGTAAGGGTGAAGAAGGAGCATATCCCCAAGACTACTTTTTGTACAAGATATAGGCACTATGAATTCATAGTGATGCCTTTAGGAATTACTAATTCTCTAGAAATATTCATGGACTTGATTAATATGGTCTTTATAGATTACCTTTCCAAATTTGTGGTAGTATTTATATATGATATTCTAATATAATCCAAAATAATGTAGGAGAATGAAGGGAATCTAAGCACTATATGAGATACCTTGCAAAAGGAGAAGCTCTATGGAAAGTACAACAAGTGTGAGTTCTGGTTGAAGGAATTTTTATTCTTAGGTCATATCATCACAAGCAATTGGATATCCATGGATCCATCCAAGACAACTACAATTGAGGGATGGAAAAGGCTAACATCAGTGACATATATCTGTAGCTTCATGGGGCTAGCTGGATATTATCTCTGATTTGTGAGAAATTTCTCACGATTGTCCAACCCTCTTACAAAGCTAAATCGAAAGGGAGTGAAGTTTTCTTGGAGTGATTAATGAGAAAATAGTTTCATGGTGTTGAAAAAGAGGCTTATCACTATTATTGTGCTCACACTACCCATTAGTGGATATATTTTTGCATTACTTAGTGATTCTTTGAAGTAGGTCATGGGATGTGTGTTGATGTAAAATGAAAAAGTCATTGAATATGCTCCAAGGAAATTAAATGTTCCTGAGAAAAACTATCCAAAACATGATCTGGAGTTGTCTGTAGTTATCTTCGCTTTAAAAATTTGGCGACGTTACCGATTTGGGGATATGTGTAGAATATATACGAACTACAAAATCCTCATGTATATATTCACACATAAAGAGTTGAATATGCACCCACAAATATGGTTAGATTTGATCAAATACTATGTCTGCTTGATCCATTACCACCCTGGGAAAGAGAACAAGGTGGCAGATTCTATAATTAGAAATGAACCATAAATTCTATCATTAATGATAATTAAAAAGGATCCAATATTTTAATATCTAATGAATATAGGCATGAGAATCCTAAAGAAGGGAAAATCATAAATCCTTTAAAAAATTATTTCTCAAATATTTCTTTTTTAATGGTTAAACAATTCTCAAAAGGATGATGTGAGAATTCATAAGAAATTGGAAACTATCAGAGAAGGGAAATCCTCATAGTTCAATGCTAGTGAAGAAGGAATTGTGAGATTTGGGTCACTACTATGAATTCCATCAAATCCAGAGTTAAATAAAAAACTTTTGGATGATGCACATAGTTCTGATTTCTCCATTCACCCAGGGAACACAAAGATGTATTGAGATCTATGAGATCATTATTGGTGGGATAACATGAAGAATGAGATTTCTGAGTATAAATCAAAGTTCCTGGTATGGAAAAAAGTGAAGGATGAGAGGTAGAAGTCTAAGGGGATTATGCAACCATTACCCATTCCAAAATGAAAATGGGATAACATCACCGTGGAATTTTTCACTACACTTCCGAATACATCCAAAAGAAACAATGTTATCTGGGTTGTTGTGGATCATCTTACAAAGACTGCACACTTCATTGTAATTTGAGAGGATTCCCCATTGAATAAATAGGCACAAAAACACATCAAACAAGTGGTAAGGATTAATGGAGTACCACTATCTATTGTATCTAATTGAGATCCAAGATTCACAACTAAGTTCTAGAATAGTCTCCAACATGCTCTGAATACAGAGCTGAACTTCAGTACGTTATATCATCCTCAAATTGATGGAAAATTTGAGAAGACTATCCAAAAACATGAGGACATGTTCATAGCATGCTCAATGGACTTAAAAGGAAGATGATATGAACATCTTCCTTTGGTTGAGTTCTCATACAAAAATAGTTTCCACTGAAGCTTCCAAATGGATCTGTATGAATCCCTTTATCGGAAGAGGTGGAGAACACCGACATGTTGGGATGAAGTTTTGGAGAGAAAACTACTAGGTCCGGAAATTATTGAATAAATGGTGGAAATGTTTAAGACCATTCAGCTGAACATTAATGCTGCTCAGGGTCTAAAAAAGAGATATGTTGATAATTGGTGACAAGACCTAGAGTTTGAAGTTAGAGACAGGGTGTTCCACTGCATATCACTGTGGAATATAGTTATGATATTTGGGAAGAATGGGAATTATTATTCCAAAGTATATCCGCCCTTTTGATATCCTTGATCAAATTGGAGTAGTGGCCTATCGACTAGCACTCCCACCAAACCTATCTCAAGTATATGATGTATTCTATGTATCACTCTTGAGGAAGTAAGTACCTGACCCAAAACATGTACTCAATCCAGAGGTGGAACCATTGGTGAATGACCTCTCCTATGAAGTGAATCTGGTGATGATATTAGATCTTAGGGAAAAAATTCTATGAAATATGAAAATTCCCCTCATCAAGGTGTTGTGGAGAAACCTCAATTTTGAAGAATAACATGGGAATCAGAGGAGGTGATAAAGCAGAGTTACCCTCATCTATTTTAGTGTGGTAAAAGGAAATTTTGAGGGATAAATTTCTTAAGGGGGGAGATTATAATGACCCAAAATATTATTAATGAAAATTACTCTTGATCTAATTAAATGGATTATTATGTACAATGGTTATATAAAATATCTACTTCCATGATTTTATGTTTTTGGATTTTAAAATACAATTAAGAATTCTTACCACTGTTAATATAGCTATTGAACAGTGACTAAATGATTAGTATCAATATAGGGCTTTAACAAATCTAATTTACTCAGAAAAAAGGAAGTGATGGCCTCAACCAGTAGAATTTCTCCATACTAAGCCCATTTGTCGAAGCTCAGAAAGGAGGTGGCGTCACTGGGATACTCTCTTGACCAATCCCAAGTCGAGCTTCAACACGTTAAGCTTGAACGGAACCACCTACGGGCGAAGTGGAAGTTAATAAAGATTACTACTTGAGTAATGTTACCTAGTCTTCCCCAAGAGTCTATCACCAATGCAAACCTTACACTTAGGTCTTATGCAGGTTTTATAAGGGGATATGTAACAAAACCCTAGAACCTTGATTATTTGTTTTATTTTTTGTATAAAGAATATATATTTATTTTGTAAATGGTTTTTAAAGGAAAAATTGTATTTTTTGATAATATTAAATTAAGAAATATATTTTGATTAATTAATATATTTTTGAATTAAATAATATTTTAATAAAATATTATTACTAAATTAATTTTTATTAAATATAAATGATCATATAATTTTTATGAATACAATTTTAATTTTTATTAAGGTTTGAAAGCTGGTTTTTTCAAAACCCTTGATTTTTTTATAAATGTTGATTTTTATTATAAATGTAAAAAATAACATGTTTAGAAAATTATTTAGATAAAAGTTATATTATTTTTTGAATCAGGATTACGAAATTATCCAATGGTGAATTTTTCATAATTTCTTGAGATAGTTGAATTTTTGGGTTAAAATTAATACCATTTAAATATATAATGTGTTTTATAACATCATAATGACTCAATAGTAATGTAATAAAATACTATAAAATATATTTTCGACCAATATATTTTTTTACATGAAGAAATGTGATTTTAGAATTGTTTGATTTATTTTACTAAGCCTTTGTGGACCCTCCAAGACTTATTAGACATTTTAACTTTTTAAAATTATTTCCTTGAGAGTGTGACTCACCTACACATAAGGAAGACTGATATTTTAATAATTTAAGTCATTTTACTTATAAATTAATTTTTTCCACTCTCATTTTCCAAAAAGAATGTGAAAAAATCATGGTTTGTTTTGTGGTTTTGATTGGTTTAATGTGTAGTGTCCAAAACCTAAATAATAAATAATTTCCTCTCTTTTCTTATATAAACCCACCTAATCTCCCACTTTTCTTCACTAAAAACCATTTTATAACGTCCCTTACCTTCAATAATCTCTATAAAAGCTTCCCAATGCTATAAATTCTTCCAAGAAGCCTCTCTCAAGCCCCTATCGAACTTTTGGGATCACACTTCCATGTAAGGTATTTCTTCTTTTCTCATTTTTTGTTCAAATTTCTTTATATTGTTATACCCTTTTATTTTCCATTACATATTTTGGGGTATAATTTCTCACCTCTAATATGCTTTCCTCCTTATGTTTAAATAACTGTATACCCTTTTCCCTTTCATTAATCGCTCCCATGTTCACCTGTTTCCATGCCAAAATTCCGTAAGGGATTTCTCTCTTATCATTTACATTAAATCAATTGTTTTGTATTATGAATATAAATTCCAATAAATATTTTGATAAATGTATATATATGACCCCCTTACTTTAAATTTCATGTAAATTTGATGATACACCATTTTATCTCTCATCAACCATTTTTGTTAATTCTTATGTCACGCTGTTATGCTACTGGAATTGCACCGCGATTTTCCAAGCCAAAGTCATTATGTAGTGACTACCATGACCATTTCTCTATCAAGGGTATTCACCTTTATGAACATTTACCTTTTGATTATAGAGTTTCATTTATTAATTCAAAATTCATTAATCATGGATTAAATGATGATGTTTAATAAATCCATGTTATATGATCCCTGTGACAAACTTATGTATGAAATGAAATGATTAAGAAGGGTGCGCCCTAAAAACACTCCAATTATTTGGGGGAAAGATTTGTATCATGATACATCAAGTGAAATGAGGTTTAAATATTAATAATTCATGTTTCTCTTGTGCTCCATTGATATGTATATTGCCTAAAATGTATCATATTATTCATGTTATTCCTTGTCCACTTCCTTACTGGGCTTTATAGATCACCATTTTCTTATGCATGTCCTCAGGTTATCACATGCAATGCTATGTACGAAAGAATGTTGTGGCCATGTAGAAGAAATTTTCAATAAAGATGTTGTGTTTTATGTTCTAAGTTGTTATGTAATGTTCATAATTTACCAAGACACTAGACCTATCGATCCTTAGAGTTGTTGTAAGTGAAAGATTATGTAATAAATCAGGTTTATGTGTGTAATAATGATCATGGTTTTTATATCACTTACATAAAACCATATTAAAATTGTTATAGTAATGAGAGACATGATTATGGCATCTAGGTCTTTACTTTAAATAAAATGTTTATAAATGTATTAATCACACAAAAGTGGTTTCCAAAGGCCAAAATTTAGGCCCATGAATTATATTGGTCTTAAATAACTCGTACAATAAGATTAGTACATGTTTTAGTGTAGTTTCATAATATTATAATATTATTTTAATATCTAATTACCTGATTTACCCTTAACTGTGGTAAATAAAATATTACAACTACTATTCAAAAAAAATTACATTGATCCTATTAGATCAAAATTTTCATACTGATTACAATAATGTATGTATTTTTTTTGAAAATCAAATTCATAGAAATGGATATAATTAATTTAAAATTTATCTCATTGATGAATCAAGAAAACTGGGTTTTAAAGTAAATTGTTCTAAAGTTCACATAGTTTTTATATCCAATTTCAATGTAAAATTGATTATAATTAATGGAATTGGATTAACATATAAAAACATAATCTAATTACACTTTCAACCCAATTAAAATTATATTCAATCTATATAAATAAATTAGAAAAAAAGTAGTTTTGAACTAAAATGTATTGTTTTCACTATTCATTAAAATTGGAAATTTATCATAAACATAAATAAATTATATCCAAAGTTAATTTTTATTTTCCTATTCCAAATATAATGTTTATTTATTCAAATAGAACTTATAAAAATGTCAAAACTATATTTTAAAATAGGTACTCCACCAAAAAGTGGCAAAACCTCATTTTTAGAAAAATACTTATTTTATCCGAAAAAATGAATTTGTTCTTATATAATGTAAAAAAAACATAATATGAATTTTAAACATTAAATTTAATTTATTTATCATTAATTTCTTCCACCAAGGGTGATTTTATTATTTTGTAAATGTAATTATTCACAATTAATTAGTTTCTTAAATAAATGCATCATTTATATTCAGTTGGTTTTTAGATTCATTTATTATTAATTTGGTAAACATTGAATCATTATAAAAACATGTATAAACAATATTTTAATAATTTAGTTAAAATTTTTCATTCCCACCATGATAATGTCTAGGTGATAACTTCCACTTAAAATAATTATATTACAATATATTATTTTCTTCGTATAACTCAGTCTTTCATTCAACGTAAGATTTTGGAGAAAACCATTATTGTATGTCGGGTATGCCATCAAACATAACATAAAATTAAGGTAAAATCTATTTAATAAATATTAATAAATATGAAAATTTATTATTATATAATTACCTGGGATGTTATAGATTTTGAGATAATAATTTTTTTATGTGATATATGAGTGAAACATTTAATTAATAATCAATACTTAATTCATCATACATCTTTCAAAATAATTTTTTTGTACTATAGTGGGGATAAAAGATTCTCTATGTTACAAGGAATGAAAATATACTTTTCTATAGTGTTTTGGGAATGAAACTAGAAATAAAAGGAACAATTTTTTTTAATATTTATATTATATTAAATTTATTATTTTTAATGGTTTTAGAAGTAATCTATAGGAATGTGACGTGATGAAGTAGAGTGTTTTGAAAGTAGTTTTTTAAAAATAGGAAATTATAGAGATATGCATGATAATATTTTTTTCAAAAATATATACAATTGATAACTCGTCACTTTCTACATAAACCATAAACATATATAAGATAACTCAGTAGTTGTAAGTGACAAAACTGAAGATGGATAAATATACTCTACAGATTAAGAGTTTTATTAGATGAATATATATATATATATATATTCATGAAATAAAATATGTTATTAAAAATGTATATGGTAAAATCTAAAAATTTATCCAATATACTTTTTTTATTTCAATTCAATACAAGATACTGATATGTGGTAAATAATTTTAATTACCACATTAAGTAGATATGAGAGATAATATTGTGATTATACGTAATGTAATTTCAAAGAAATTATACACTATGAGTGATTCTATGATTATAATGTTGAGTATGTACAATTAATTGTGATACATAGTTGACCAGAATAGAATTTTATGTTGATATTTTTCTTTTAATTATTAATGGTTAATTTGGTAGATCCTATTCTTTTTAATTGAACCAAATAAATATTTTATAAAATTTTATAGATTATAGTTAGTTGATAAAAATTTATTTATAGAGTAATTATGAGAAGTTTTAGATAACCTATAAAAAATTAATGCATTATAAAAATTAATCTGAGAGTTTCAAAACTCATATATTTTAATACCATAAAATATTAATTGACAACTATGTTACATAGCGTAAAATATTCACAACATCGATCTTTAATGACCAAAAAATATTATTATTTAAATAATACTCTTATAACCTAGTCATTCAATTGTAGGATATAAATAGGATTAACCACATTATGAAATATATATATATTTCCTACTCAATAAAAATATATTGATAAATACTTAGAAAATATAAACTTAATTTTTAGTAATGACATTTTATGATTTTACAATATATTTTGCTAAAAATGGGCTTTTATTTATTTTTGTGACTGAATATTATATTTAATTTATAAAACCATTAAAAATAATATTTTATAAAAATTAAATAATTTCTTAATCATAAAATCATTATTATTTTATGTTGACATTTGAATATTTTTCAGAAACAATTAATTTTTCAATGAATAGAGAAATTTAAGAGTTTTATCAAAAACATTATTTTTTTCAATTATTTAAAAATTTCTCTTATTTTGACTTGTTTTAAAAATTTCATTATTTTTTTATTGAAAATAACCCAATTAATTTAATTATTATCTTTATTATTATTAATTTTTTTATAAATAAATTTTTATACTTAAAAATGAATATTACAAAAAAATAGTTTTTAATACATTTTGCTGGTTTATTTTAAAATTAATTTCATCCAATTTTTTTAATATAAATTTATATAATTTATTTCATATTTTTAAAAATCATGTAATAATTTGGTTAAATATGTGAACAATATTTTTTTTGATAACAAATAGTAACACAATTAAACTTTATCACTAGAGTAAATGGTAAATTGGGTTAACTAGGGTAAAAACTAATTCTAAAATGATTTAAAATCACCCTAACACTTGATTTTAATTTCTAATGAGTTTGTATTGATCATACAATTAATAAATAAAAAAAATAATTCCAGTGCCATTTTTTTGATAAAGACCATTATATCATTTTAACTATAAAATAATTTCCAAATGATACTTTCTTGATTTTAATATCTCTAATATTTTTTCAAAAAGATACAAACAATTAATGAATATTTAAATTTATTATTTTTAATCTGAATAAATATTATCTATATTTGTAATTTTTTTGTTTTTTATATAATTACCTACAATGCCTACGTAACGCTGATACTATGTGTGCACAAGTAGTAGATAAAACATGTAAATGACTTAAAATAACTACATAGTAATATAATTAATGGTAGGTAATGGTGTTACACTAATTTTATAGATAAATATAATTTATTATTGATGTGTTAAATGTATAAAATCAAACTATATTACTATCTTGATTTTTCTTAAATTCTATTATGTTATTAGCCTCAAAAAGAACTTTAATTGTATATTATAAGAAATAATATTTTAGTAAATGATTTAAAATTCTTAAAAATATTATAATTGTAAAATTTAATGGGATATGGTCTATAATATAATCCATTTTCCACATATGGGTCACTTTTCCTTTTACAGTAAATTTCATGACCCCTAAATATTAAAAGACATTGATATCTTAGTAATCATCATATGGGTTAACATAGGTTAAGAATAAGAGATAAGGGTTAAAAAATAACCAAAAAATTTCCATATTTTATTTGATTCAATTATTTATAATTTTATTGATGATATATTTTAAATATCTATATTTTTACTTGAACATGAAAATTAATTTATATTAATTTAATAGATTATGTAAATCCAATGGTTCCCATCTTCTCTCTTATATAAGGAAACCACCCCTACCATCTTACTCACCCTTCATGAGCCATGTAACTCAACCAAGATATAACCAAATAACTACTAAAATCTTTTAAACAATACTTATAGTTCCTAGTATCCCCAAAATTCCGGCCTATATGTCTTATTGTTTAAGGTGAATGTGGTCTTTTAAAGATGAGGTGTGACTCTAAGTCAGGTTCTTCCATTTTATATCTTATTATACCTCATTAAATTATTCATTAAACATTAAAATATATTAAAATTTAAATATATAATATAATTAAATTTTATTATTTTAATATTATAACATTATTCATCCCCATTGCCATCAAACTAGAAATGAAACCATTGCTTGTGCGTGCGTGTAGACTACCACCTCACAAACTAATGTATTTTGATTTTCATCACCAAATAATATGGATAATTATTATAGTGGATTTAATTTATATATATTAAATTCATCAGATAAATATTATTTTTCAAATATAATAATTCATTTATATTATACCATTCAAATCATTAAAAACAAAATCATCCCACGTGCATAGGGACAGACTGCCATATCCAAGTAGCAATGTATTTTTTTTCGAAAACCACCTCTCATGTATGATCATTGAGATGAATTTAATAAATATATTTTATGTTGAAAACATCATAAATATTATTTAAAGATAATATTATAATTTATTTATATAGTTTTCATTTAATAAAAATTAATAACATCGCTCATGTGTACGTGCAATATGTCGCCACACGACCTGATGTGTTTTATTTTTCATGACCGTTTTTCATGAATGAATATAAAATTATATTTGTTATATAAAATTTATAAGTAATTATTTATAATTATTCAATATGTTATAGAGAAATTACCCCTTTGACATTGGTCAACCAACCATATTCATTTTTCAATTATGAACAGAACATCCTCAAAACACTAAACATGAACTTAATCAATTAAGTAATTAAATTTTTCTTAAAAATAAATGAAATATATTTTTTAATGATTATTTTATAAAAATATTAATGTAAATTATAGAAGTAAGTAATTAATGTATTATTATTACATAGGAGTAAAGGGACATACATAACAATTCTGGACACGAAGTAAGGGGTTTCTTAAATCAATTTTCATTCATTGGGGTATGAAACTTATTAATTTACTTTAACATTCCATGATTATGTATGAATTGATATCAAAATTTTTTTATGATATATTATACATATTTTTTATTTGTATTTACAAATGTTTATAAAATAATTTCATGTGTTAATTATCAGTTTAAATGTTCTGATCTTTGCACATGTTTTCTTTGTCTCGATCTCATTTTCATGAGACATGTTATGCACTATGATTTATTTATATGAAGTATTTAATACCTCAAGAATTAATTTTGACATAATTATTCATTTATTTATATAGATTTAAAAATCTATATCATATTCTTACATTCAATGACTTGTGATTTAAAGGTTACTAATGTGGTAAAGTAATTATGTTACAATCTCATTTCTTTTTAGGATTGTTTACATTCAATTTTCCTTTTCCAAAAATTGTATAATATTAATTTCATGAAAAATATTTATTCATATACGCTATCTATTTTTGGAGTTTATATTATTTCCTTTCATTTTCAAATATTTTCTATTTAAAAAGATCAAAAGAACTTTTTCCAGTAAAAACCAACCATATTTATCTTTTTGGTCGATAATCCTTTTAATTCAATATCCATAATCATTAAAATGTTTCAAATAATGTTATTTCTTATAAATAAGTAATTTTAGAAGTTATTTTCAATTATATTTTATATTTAAAAAAAATAAAAAGTAATATTTTTTATAGAGGGTGATTTTGTTTCTTACTATAAGTGTGAAAGAGATCACTTTTTTTATCATTTTATAAATGAGTAGATATTACCAAAATCATAATTATTCTTTTATTTGATGTTTTATAAACATATTTTCTGGGTTATTTTCTAAGAAAATATTTTTATCAATATTAATAGAATTTTTATTTTAAATTTTGTCAAAAGTTATGGAAATTTTTTCATTTTTTAAGAAAAGTAAATATCCTTATTTTAGTTGTATTTTTATCTTTGGAAATATCCATTTTTATTTTCATATTCTCTAATAGGGTTATATTCCAATAATACTATATTTATTCTTTATTTGGATGGATTATTATTATTGAGAGATATCTTCATGGAACATGTCCTCTTTCAATGGGTAAATCGTGCCAAAAGTTAAAGATGTTTGTTTTCAAGGTTGTGTTGTTAAAAATTTTAGGATTATAAATGTTTTGTTAATTATATAGTACTTGTACATATATGCGGATGATTGTTTTGGGGTTTAGTTATAAAATTAGGGTGATTTTTCCATTATATACCAAAAATTCATTGGGTAAATTGAAATAGTTAACTATTATATCTTACTCTTAAAGATAATATGGAGTAAACTATTATTAGTTACTCATAAAAGGCAACAGAGTTTACTGAATATGAGTATTTCATAAGAGATGATGGATTTAATTTTTGTATGTTACTCCTTTGATAATATTAGATTTATCCCATTTAGGTTATTCCATAATGAATGTTAGATGTTCCTTGTTATCAACACAATTTATTTATTCTTTAAATATTTTATAATGTTTACTTTGATCAATGATTATATTCACCTGGCTAATGATTTTTTACTTAGGTGTATTTTTTCATTTTATAAATCAATATTACATGTCTCATTGTTAATGTTCTAGGTTTTTATGGTTCTGAATTATCATATTTTATTCTCATTAAAATTTAATATATTCTCATACCATTATTCATTTCTTATAATCATCCACAGTATTTTATTTTTAATTCCTATCTTTACTCTTACTGAGAATTCTAGCTCACCATTTATTAAATTTCCTCTACACCAAGTTATAAAGATTGATGATTAATGAGTATATTTATAAAATGCCTACATATTTGGAGAATTTTTTGTGACATGTTAGAGACATAATGTGAAATGATAAAATTATGGAATTGTGTGGAAAATGATCATTTGAAGACATGTGTATTTTTATATAAATATTTTTCTTAATTATCTAAATCCCTCAAATTAAAATTTCCTTTGTTATGTAAGTGATCCAAAATCTGTGTTAGATGTTTTATGCTTTGGGTGGATAAAATATGTAACATTTATTAGTATCAAATCCTAAAATTTAAAGATTATGTTTTTAACATCGTATTCCTGAGTATGGGTTTGAGGTTTTTACATAGATATTCAATGAGACTGAATAAATAATTACATAAGATCATTTATTCTAATTCAATTCTACCAATAAATTTTTAATTAAATTTATATATTATAAATTAATTGTTTACACTATAATGAGGCGGAATACATTTTTTTGTAGGCATTGAAACATAGAGTTATGTATGATATATTTATTTAAATTACTATGATACCTATATAAAATTTATAGAATCTCTATGGACTTCAAGATACCTAACTCAATTATAGGATGTATTCACTCGTTATATGCTTAATCCTTGTAAATTATTTCTACAGATTGTGTGTTTTTTATTTTTAAATGTTACATATAATACATAACATAATATAATGATAATGAGGTTCATTACAGTAAAAGGATATTTTTTATCAAAAGTATTAAAAAAATTTAATAAAATCTATCCCCCACCTCAATGGTATCTATCATCACTAGGAAATAAAAATGATATAAAATCTATTTTTTCCATTTTATGATCTATTTAATGATATTATAAATGTTTATTTTTTTTATTGGTGACATTTTGTGAATTAATATAGAAATTTTAAACATTTCATTAAGGAAAGGTATTTCTAGAGTTAATGTAATAAAATAGTTTTTTGGAAGAATGGGATATTTCCATATCATTTCTCTCTTAGGTAGGAAGTTCTGAATTATATTAAAAATTATTTTAGCATATTTTTAAAGGAACTAATATGGAAATTATTGATAATAATATTTTATGGAATTATAGAAAATGAAAAATCATATCATTTCATATTTATATAAAATAGAGTTTACTAATTTCTTAGGTTAAGAGGATATAAAGTCTATTTTGTAAAAGAATTTTAAAAAAATTTGAAGAGTATACTAATGTAATGGATCCAAGTTACTAAAATGGATTTAATTGATTTTTTATGCCAGATAATAAAACTATTAGAAAATTCTTCTCTCTAATAAATGATATTGTGAGCAATAAATGTAAGACCATGAAAATTATAAAATAATAACATTTTTTTAAATAGACCACGGAAAAAAAATCATAGGAAGGAATATCATATAGAAACACATTACAGTATGTTTACTATTTAAAAGAAAAATCAAATTTGTGATATATCTTGAAATGAAAGCAACATTTATTTATCTTTCATTATATGAAACAACTAATTTCTTCGATAGATTGTGTAACACACAAGACCAAGTTATACACAATATTAATAACTTTATTCTTTATAGAGATAATTATCACTATAAAATTAATTTGGTTGATATAAATAGTATCAAATAACTTATGAAAATATATGGTTGAATTTATTGGTTACCAATTAAATATAAATAAATATAAAAACCAATTGAATATAAAAGAAAATAATTTTATAAAAAACTATTATCATGTGCCAAATGAATTTTAAAATATTAAATAAAATTAATCACTATTATCAATCTATATTAATTAAATTTATATATTATATATTTAATAATAAATTTTCATTCATTCAATATATTTTATAGTCATAACATATGAACATATCCAATTTTATGCATAAAAGATGTATTTTCCAGAAGAGAGTTTATCACTTGTTAATGGCGCACTTGTTTTAAAACTAAATGGGGACAATATTATAAATTTCATTTGAAATAATTAAACATTGTTTTTAAAATAATAATTTCCAAATTATACTAGGGTGAATTTTTGGTATTTTTTAGAGAAGTTTCAATTTTTTATAAATATTGAAACATAATGAATATAAATAGATAAATTTTTTTATCTAAACAATTTATAATGTTAAATTACATTTTGAATTGTTTATAAAGTAATAATATATCAATTATATGAATATTAATCCAATTTATTTCTTTTAAATTATATATATTTAATTTATATATAATAACATTGTATGATTTTGAACATTTTCACATTAAAACCCAGATTTCTTATCCTGTCTGTAGAATTTTTTTGAAATTAATTTCTGCCAATGACGTGATTTGAATTTGGAAATATGGACCACATATTTAGAATAATAATAATTTATAATTTCTATTAAGGTAATATTTGTTTTTTCCCCAAAAATATCAGTGAAGGGAATTAAAATTTACTACATCGATTAACATAATAATGATTTTACTCAGTGGATAATCTTTAATATTATGGTCCAAAATGACCTAGAAAATCTCAAAAACCCATTTTACTGATATATTTCTACTGTATATTCTATTTAATTGAAAATGGTTCATTATTTGGGAAGCATGATGTAATGGATACCCCTAAATAGTGTGGACTTTTTGATATTTACAAAAATGTCACTTCTCGTCTATTATAAAATGGAATTCACTCTCCCCCATTATACAAACATCTCAATCCATTTGGATCATCCAAAACCTTCAAAAATAAACTCCAAAAATCACTACCCCAATCCTAGAATCTCTTTTGTATATAAATTAATCTACGTAAGGATTTTGGTATAAACCAAAATGAGTTACTAGTAGAAGAGGTCACATTAAGCAACAAGCACTTTTATATTATTATTTTTTTACAAAGTTCAATTATTATTATACAATAATTATATATAAATATAAACATATTAAATATAATAATATGACTTAATTCAAATATTATTACCTAAATCATCACATACTTCCATCAAATGTGATATGCAATCATGATTCAGATGTACGGTGGATTACCACCTCGTGAATCGACGTCGTTCGTTCTTCCATTATAAACATTCGAAGTTTTTAATAATTATAGATTTATATTTTATATGTGATTTATTTGATATTTATAATTTTAATATTATTATTTAATTATTATATCACACAAATATTCATGCTCTCAATTTTTTGGGAATATGCTAATGTTATTCATTTTTATAGAAGACTATTTCCTCGCGAAACGATGTGATTCCTTCACATGGTACATGGAAAGTATTAAAGATGGGTTTAATATTAATATGTGATATATATAGAGTAAATATGAAACATTAATTATAATATATATATATATTAATTTTATTTATTTCAATACTTCAAGAAAATGGAAACAACATTCATGCATATGTATAACCCACCATCTCCATGAACAGTGTATTTCATTTCATATCACTAAATTTAATGAATTAGTATATATAAATATATACTAAAAATATATGATATTTATATAATGATTCACATTATGGATATTATTAAATAATTATCTATGTTAGATGTACAAAAAATAACAAGTCATCATGTACTCATAAAATAAGGAAATTAACACCAGAAACAATGAAAATAATAATATATTATTAAAATAAGGTTTATGATATGTTATAAAAGAATCATATATAATATTATAAATATTAATATGGTTCTATTATATGATGAAAACATTCTTAAAACCATTATGAAATATTTTAATGTCTATTTAACTAATAGGCCTCTAAGGGAAGGGATTTCTTCTCAATTTCATTTCATTGTGGCATATTATAATTTTATGAACCTAATTAGTTTTATATGGTGTATACACCATCTATTTACGTTTAATATCATGAATACATAATTATTATTTGTATTATAAGTTAAAATTTTAATTAATTAATTTAAATGGATTTAGAATAAACGTTACCAAGTGGTAAACAAATTTATAATATATTCTCTTTTATTGGGTTATATTACTTCCTCGTTCTAGTTAATATTCTAAGATTATGTGTCTAATAAATTTTTGGTATCTATTTTTTTATTTAAACCTATTTCATGTTGATTTCTAGTTGATATACATAATTATTTTATTGGATGACTCAACATCACTGTTATGATCATTGTAAGGGTTTACCTCACATCTCATTTTATTCAGAATCGTTTGCACTCAAATTTTCATTAACAGAAATTGTTTTATAATTATTTTATAAACCCTTTAATTTTATTCTCCTATGTTTATTCACTCTCCTACTAAATTTATGGAACCATTTTTCCAATACATAGTTATTAAAATATTTTTGAAAATCATTCAATAAAATCTGACTTCATTTGTTTCTTCAGTAGAATGTATATTTTCTTATAAAACCATGTTTTCTAAAAAAATGTTTTAAATTTTTTTAGTTAAACTTTTTAAAATTATCAATTAAAATAAATTTTCACCAAATGTTTTCAAATGAATCTTATTTTCTATTTCTGAACATGGATCTTTTCTAATCATTCTACAATACAAAAGATATATTCTTTTTTACTTTGTATATAATTAACCACCATCATTTCTTTGAAGTATTATTTTCAATTTTATAAATATTATAAATACCATGCTTTTAAAAGTGTTTTTAATGGAATGGGATTATCAATTTTTCTTACAAAATGAACATTATATTTTCCTCAAGAGTTTTTTGAAGATATTTTTATTTTATTAATATTAATCAATGACAAAAAAAACCTTTATTATTACTTCAATGGGTATATAACTTGTATTTTCAAAATTCTTAATAATCCTATATATAAAAAAACCTTTTTGACCATTTTGACCATGGGAAGTATTGATATTAACTTGATTAATTATTGCATTCATTAACTTCCCTTTGAATTATTTACATTACTAATTTCATTTGGAAATTAAATTTCCTTTGAATATACATATTATTTATCATACATATGATATTTAATAATCCATATAACATTTATACATATGTTGTTTAATTTTATAGTTATTTTATTATCAAGGGAAATGTTGATAAATCTATATATTTTAATTACTAAAAATATTTGATAAGTCACATTATTTATGAGTTAAATTGATTATTATACATATAAAGAATTGTGATGTCTCAGAGTTTCCTGGTTTTATTTTTAGAAACTTTTTAGGAAAATTCTAAGACCAGACGCTGAGACAAAGTGCGATTCCAAGGCCCAACGGGCCCATAATGGTCCATCGGAAAATGTTATGTTTTTCAATAGCTCATGTAAGACGTTTTCATCAAAAAGTGGAATAACTCTTAAAAGGATGTCCCAATAAAAAATTCAATGGAACCATCACATTTAAGATAGAAGATCTACCCTAGGGGAGACTTAACATTAGTCGGAACAGACCTCTAGTGAGAAACCCTAAAAATGACATAACCATAAATAAAATTATTAAATAAAATTATTTTATTTTTCAAATCCTATTAACACACGAACGGTGACTCAGATTGAAAATAGAAGACCACTGTTGAGGTCATTAGGGAGTTCTTCCCTTAGGTAGATCATAACATTGGCTGGCGCGGGAAAAATTTGGAAAGTAGATTTTGGGACGTAACCATAAATAAAATAATTAAATAAATATTACTTTACTTTAAAATCCTATAAATCATAATGGTAATGTTTTTTTGAAATATGAGAGTAACATTGAGTTCATGAGGGTCTGATTTCCTTGTGTGGGGCTTAACGTCGACCGATGCGGCTCGAGGGTAAACGTTAATTTTTCAGTTTATAAAAAAATAAAATTAAGGTAAGATAGTTTATTTTATTTAAAAAAATTTCTCTACAACACAACGTCGAGAAATATATTTAATTTCATAAATGAAACAACATAATGAGGTTGAAACTCAATCATAACTGAAACGTTGTTTCATTTCATAAATGAAACAGTGTAAGGATTCGGTGACTCAACATAACCAAAATTTTGAAACATTTTACCTCCATTAGGTTGATTAACAGAGATATGGTATCACATGAGGATCTCGGAGTATTCTCTGAATAATTGGAGGAAATTCGTTTGAGAAATATGAGCGGTGAAGAACAACTAAAGACAATGGATCAACAAATGGATTTCAAAAAGAAATTGGTAGATTGAAAAAAAATGAAATCATGATTCAACCTTCATCAGCGATCGATCCAAACATAGGTATGTGTTTATTTCTATGTGTTGACCTTTCCCCCAATCTTTCTTTCAAATCAAAGAACTTGGGTAAATTCACTAAAACTTTGACCTGCAGTTAGATCATCTTTCCGGGAATGATATTTTGCATGCAGGGAGTTATGGGAAGTTCGATTCAAATTTTAATTATCCTTCGTTATACTCCTAACAAATAAGAATCATGCTGAAATGAACAAAGGATGTGGTTTGTCTTTTGTTTGTTCTTTCTGCATTTTTCTACTCTGCCCTTTTCTTCCATTCTTCATGACATATTGGAAAACCCAGTCTAAGAAGGATTTTAGTGGCGGATCAACTTGGGTAGGAGTCCAAGGTAGATGACAACATTGGGTGAACGACCACCAGCATGGGAACTGGTGGTTGAGGAGGGAGAGCTGCAGCCAGGATAACCGCAACAGTGATAGAAGGTCACGACCTGGAGGACCATAGTAGTGGAAAGGGTTTCAAACTTGAAAGATAGAGGTGTGCCGCGTTAGAAGAATAGACCCATGGTAGAATTCTGGGGACAACAAAAGGCCACAACCAAGGCAGGCCATAGTGGGGAAAAGGCACGCAGTCAGCGGAGCATGTGCGGGGAGGTGTCTGGCCGAGCCGGTCGCATGAAGCAGAGCAGATGCGGTCCCTACCATGTTCGGGCTGGACTGAACTAGCCCACCAACGTGTACCAAAGTAAAGGGGGAACTGGCCAATTGGCTGGCCTGACTAGACCGAAATTGGTCTTCCAGGGCAGGCCAGGGCTTGATGAAGGGGACCGGGCTGTTGGGAAGCCCGACGGGCTGGACCCTCATTCCAAAGGATCTAGTTTAGTAGAAAAAGTCAGATTGTCCCTTAGGATAGGCCATACAGGGTCTCCCTCAACCTGACCGGGTTACCCCAGACCCAATTGAGCCGGTATAGGTCGACCAAACTGAGTCAGGTCAGGTCGGGTTGCTCAGATCGGGTCAGACCAGACTCAGACCCCACCAGCCCCATTTCAGTCAAACGACTATAACTTCCAAACTATGTGTCCGATTAATGATCCATTTGTGGAGTTTCAATACTCATGATGAAAAGGTCCTTTTGAAATAATCCATGTGATTTTTCAAGGAATTTTAAATACAACCAATGGATTAAAAATTAGAGTCTCCAAGAATCAAGTGTGCTAGGAGCAGGAATCGAGGGGACCTCGGTGGCCCAATAGATGAGCAATCCTCGATTTCCCAATAGATGAGTGGACCTCAATTGCCCAAAATACAAGAGGAAATTAGTGGCCCAGAATAATAAAGGACCTGAGTGGCCCAATATACAAGAAGACCATAGTGGCTCGGCAGACAAGGAAACCTTAGTGGCCAAACAGAAGAGCAAACCTCAGGGGCCCGACAGATGAGTGGACCTTAATGGACCCAAAGATGAGAGGACATCTATGGCCCCATAGACGAGTAGACCATAGTGGCCATGAAGCAGAGTGGAACTCGATGGCCAAGTAGACAAGTATACCTCAGTGTCCGAGTAGACGAGAAGACCATGGTGAATCATGGGGATGAGACCCTCGACAGTACAAGATATTCAGCATTACGACTGATAGTATTTCTTTCTATACATTATATTATACCTTTATGACATGAATCTAGTAACTATATTGACTATACTTCTTAGAGGATATAAATCGTGTACCACATTGGTAGTTTGTATTGTGTATTAAGTTGTGGTATACCTTTGTGGTTTGGGGTCCCTACTGAGTATTGTATTACTCACCCTAGCTCAAGCTTTGCCCGCATGTGTCGTGACTTGTGGAGACAATCGAATCTTTGATAGAGCCCTTTGTGGACCAGGGATAGGTGGTGATTAGAGTGTCTTTACAGATGTGACATGATTCCGCGACTTCAGACAACTATTTCTATACGTACCCTTCAGGTAGGGTTTTCTATGGAAGAGTTCTATAGACTTGTACTTGTACTTTTCTATTTCAGTTGGGCTTATTTTCTAGCCCTCTTTACCTTCAATTTTCTATTGTCATACCTTATGTTGTTTACTTTGTTTTTCAACCTTTCTGAATCTCTGTCTTGGATTTGAATTCATGTGTACAAGTACTTAGGAAAATTCCTCCCATTTGTTTTGGATATGCCTACTCGGAGCTAGTCACCTGCTCCGGGCCTATGGGAGGTGGGTTCAGCGTAGTCATGGCACATACCCCAGGGGACGGGTCGTGAGAGGAATACATTGGACTGGTATGACAATAGTTGGGGACTCTTTAAATTAAGTAAATCTATGCATCAATAGACCCATGAAATGAAATTAGTTGTATGAAACCCATTCATGATTGTAACCAATCTGTTTAAACTATCTGTGGGATTGACCTTGATAGTAGTTCCTTGTGAAATGTCTTGACACAAATTACATGGGTTTTGCCAATCATATTTTAAATTGTCATAAGGATTGATATTAATTGTAAAGGTATAATGTTCCTTGGAAATAGGACGTCCAATATTTGAGTATTTCCTACATTCATAATTTAGTTATTATCCATGATATTTTTACTATGATAAAATCTATGGATGCATTTCATTTTTTTTAAATGGAATGCCTTTTAAGTTCATTAAAACACCATATTTATTTTTCCTTATCTATTTATTTAAATGGAATGTGTTCTCAATTATTTACCATTCCATATTAATTATTCTTATTGATTCTTTATTACATCCATTGTACATAATCCTTACTGATCATTTGATCTCACCCATGTTTTGTTTCCTCTCCCTAGTTTTCCATGAAGTGTACTAATAATAATAAGCAAGGATATTCAATATGGAATAAATATTTTCAAGAAAAATTATTTCGTTATTTTTGTATTAATTTTTAATAAAACATGATTTTTTTTGTATCTAGTTTACCAATAATACTAAACTATTCGGTCCTTTGGGACGTGATTTCCTAGTTTTTATGCCAATGCAATGGTAGTGGGAATGGGTTATGAGATATAGGGGTTAGGTTCACCACAGTTGGTATCAGAGAATGTATATTAGAAACCATGGAAAATATATTTAGTAAAAAATATATTATGGAATATAACCCTAAGATTAACATTTAAGATAAGTATAGAAGAACAATCTAATGTTTTGTTAAGGTATAGATTATATGGGTACTCCAAGAAATAAATTCACATATGGATAATACGAGTGAATTTGGTTCTTTTATGGATGTACCTAGGGGTAATAACTTTGAAAAGATCGCGTTGTCTTTGAATCAATAATTATTTGGTACACAACATTGATCCTTACTATGCACCATGTTTGACAATCCCAGGAGATATGCTTTGGATAATTCAGACTTTTGTTTAAAACCTATTATGAATGATTTTAATAAATAATGACAATGAATAACCTAGGTTGAACCCCATACCATGTAAGGAACTATTTTGAAATATAATGGATGAAGTATTTATGGGTTATGATTCAAGAATTAACTTGTTAAACCATTTTACCAACATAATTTTGGTTATAAGAATAATTAAATGTATAAGTATTTTTTTTAAATTTTATAAGTACTTCCTTATTCATTATGTTAGGTGTGATGGATACCATCATGGGATTATTATAGTGTATTTTAACATTAGTATTAATTCATAAACTCCTCTTTTAGGTTTTAATGTGATTGTAGTCAACCAAGATTAAAGACATTTTGGGATAAATTTAGTGAAAGTATATATTTTAATGGAAAATTTATTTGGTGAATAATGAATTTAAAATTTAAAGACATTAATTTAATGGTATTTACAATATTTAGGGTTAATATTATCATTAGAGAAATTGTAATAATACTAAAATAGGTTAACACTACAACAAAGCTAGTTTTATCCAGTGATAGGGATCTAACAACACTAGTTAAAAACGTTGTTAAAGATACTATTGGAAAACTTTTAAAAAATAACTACTGTAGGGGGACCATTATAACTTCTTTTGAAAAAGAATTGATAAATGGGTTCTTTTATCATATCTTGTAAAAAATTTATGATAAAGGGAGAGTTTTAATCAGCACTTTTTTAGAAGTGTTGTTGATGACTTCCCCTTTTATCATCACTTCTTTAAAAGTTTTTATAAACGTATGGTTCAAAATATAATTATATTTCATTAAAAAATTATATTAATATATAAATATATTTATACTGATATAGCTTTGTTATATAAATTTTAAAATATTTTTTTGATAAGGTAAATAGACATTTACAATTAATATATAAGATATTTAGTGAAAATTGATTATAAAATAGTTTAAAAAATATTTTTAATTATATATATTCTTATTATTATGGAGTAATAGTCATTTAATATATAGCTGAAGATAATATAAATTATAAAAATTCTCTAAAATAAGTTGAAAGTGTAACTCGAACTTCAAACGTCCATTACTTTGGATCTGGGTGTCTGTTTGAGCTTGACCACATATCAAATTGAAACTAGTGATGATATCCACTCCCTTAGTGGAAGAATTAAAACTATTTAGCATTTATAAAGTCCAAAAAGGCACTGAAGGCCTCCAAAACTATGTTTTTAGTCATGGTACCTTGCTTTTTTAACATTCTATTGGTTTTTAGGCTCATTTAAGTGGGTATTATTTATTTTTTGGTGGGGACTAAATTTATTCCCAAGTCTTACATTCATATTGATATTATTGTTTTAAAATTTTATCTTTTTCACAATGTAATTTTATTTATAATTAAATATATTGAGTTTTTCTTATTTTTACTTTCAATAAATCACTCCTATAAATACATATATCAACATTTATCATAAAATTTATGTAATAATTTATAATTAAATATATATAATTAAATACATATTCTAAAAATGTATTTAAAATATATCTAACCATTTTTTACATTATAGATAAATATACATATATGTGTGTATTAATAAATAGATATATATTTATAATATATTCTAGTATATGGAAATGAATATAAAAATAATATATTGAAATAAATATAATTATATTTATATCACACGCACACACACACTTATATTGTATAAAATTATTTAAAAATAATTATATAGATATATTTAAATATATATATATATATATAAATAAATAGAAATATCATTAAACAGACAAAAAAACTTTCATGAACCATCCCCTGGGTCCCGTATCGTGACTACCCCAAGCCCGCCTTCCATAGGCCAGGGGCTGGCGACTAGCACCAAAGGTGTATAACCCTAAACATGGAAGGCATTGCCTATATAAACCGAAAAACACACAATAGAGTACGCAACTGGAAGTAAAACACTAAGTAAAACTATATACAAAAGAGATTGCTGGAAGTAAAGTGGGCCAGAAATACAAGCCCAACAATAAAGTACAAGGAAACAGAAAAGTACAAGTACAAATGAAAGAAGAAAAGCAAAGAAGCCACTGGGTCATCCTCTAGGGTTTCTACCTGAAGGGTAGGTA
Organism: Viscum album; assembly: GCA_963277665.1. Taxonomy (NCBI): domain Eukaryota; kingdom Viridiplantae; phylum Streptophyta; class Magnoliopsida; order Santalales; family Viscaceae; genus Viscum; species Viscum album. The sequence continues at coordinate 762,139,689 of OY728147.1, forward strand.
TAGATGGCATCCTCAGCGCTCCACGTCCGTCCGTCCACTCCGTGAACCGTGGCGCTGAGTAGTCCACCTCAGGGTACCATCTAGTCCTACTAATCTCTGCCTCGATCAGCGCTGTCTGTCGTCTGCAACCAACACAATGAGGTGCAGACATAGCAATGCTGGGGTGAGTATAACGATACTCAGTAGGGACCCCGGGACCCACAAGGTCTCAAAAAATCCAACAAGGATAAACAATAAAGCATGGATTCAACAGATAACCATTACTTAGGTATATACCCATACATATACCTATGTTTTCTAGTAACCCATCTCAATCATGTAGAAAACTCAAAAGTCAAAGACTCATCTCAATCCATGATTTTATTCTAGGGGTAGTATCAAGTAACATCCTCAGTCACACTGTCGGAACCTCCGCTGATGGTGTGCTACTCCTCTATCAAGTACAGTGGGCCTACCACGTCACACTGAGGCCCTTCCCACTTTCATGGAATACTGTGGTACTCCTCCTGTCAAGTACCGTGGATCTGTTGCACTCACACAGAGGTGCTCCCCACTGTGGGTGTGCCGCGCTCACACAGAGGCGCTCCCCCTCATAGCCTGCTGAGGTAATCTTCCTCTATCGAGTACCAAGGGTCTACTACGTCACACAGAGGCACTCCCCACCGTGGGTATCCTACATCACACAGAGGCGCTCCCCACTGGGCTAGTCGAAACACTTCGAGTCGAAAGGTCAGTAGTCATTAGGTCTCAGCCAGCTACTAGGTCTCCGTACTGCGCTCGCTCGTCTCCGGGAGGATCCACTCCATGAGCTACTGGTCGATACTCCAACTGTCATGAAGCTCCATGTAGAAGTATCTCAAAGGTCCTCCTTGTCATAGTAATCTCAACGTAACCGACGGCGCGTCAATAAGATACCCAGTCTGTTAGTTATTGCCATTTCCGTTCCAGGGGCCCGGTTGGTTTTCAGGTTAAATCCAACCTGACCATATCCCAAATAGGTCCAAAACTCAAGTGGGATATTTCAAAAGAACTGTCACTCTCTAAGCTTTCTGTCTCCGTAGACGGTTGGTCGATTGGACACTCGTAGCCCAAGTTATGTGCGAAAAGGTGTGAACAAGCCAAAGTGGGTCCGGGTCCGGACTGGGGTCTAACTCGATCTGCGGGTCTGACCTGGTCCGAGGGGGTGGCCCGTCCCGAGTGGTCGTCCCGACCCAAAAGGACGGCCTAGCCCGAGGGCGGCCCGACCCGATGGCGGCCTGGCCCGGATGGGCGGCCCGACCTAAGGGCAGCCCGACCCGATGGCGGCCCGCGAGGTCCGCCTAAGCTGTGGCCAAGGGGGAATCTGCGCTCCCCCTTTCTCTAGAATGGATCTGTTGTACGAGTGGAGCTCTAACCGGCACCAGGTGGCACCAGTCCAGCACATGCGGGACTCGACGGGGTCACGCTCCTCCCAACTAAACGAGCGGCCAGCCGCTCTGCACCACCGACGCAGCGCGACGGCCTGCGTTCCGACGCTATGACCTACCTTTCCTGCGGTTCTGCACCACCGTCATGGCGCAACGGTTCCACACCCCTCCGTCGTAGCCCACTCTATCCGTGGATCCTTGCTGTCCTCCGCGTGGCACGACGACACCGCACGCCTCCACCGCGGCCCGCCCTAGTTGTGGTTCCCCTTCTGCACGGCACGGTGGTGCCACAACTTCTTGGCGACGTGGTGGCCTTGCGCCACCAGTTTCTTCGCGGTAGTGTTGCACCACCACCGTCGTCAATAAATGAGAACAACAAAGTGGGAGGGTCGGGCCGTGTTCGTGCGGTCCAAGCCCTCCTCATTATGGCGTTATCAATCAGAAATTCACATTCCAAAATATTCTAAGGTGAAGAACGAAAAAGAATTCAACTCAAAACCCCTACCTCGTTTGTCATTCATTGACGGTGGAAGGAGAGTTCGGAGTAGTCAAAGTCGAAGACGACGTCGTCGACATTCTTCATGGGTGACAGTTTCATCCCTTGACCGAAGGTTCAACGTTGGCGGAGGAAGCGTTCTTCATGGGAGAATTCTTTCCCTCCCCAAAGCTCCACCAAGATTCCAGCAAAAAATAATAGATGAAGTTGTCTATTATTTGTTGGCACAACCATTTGAATTCTTGTGTTTAATTAAATGAGACAACCATTTAATTAATGGGTGGTGTTAGCTCTAATAATTAATGGGGGAAGGCAAATAGTTTCATCCTCCTTCATGGGGAGTTAAGGGTGTTTAAAGCTCGTGTGGGCCCACCAAGGATACCCTCCCAAGGGAGGTTATGTGCTGGTGGGACCCACCACCATAACCTCTCATGGGAGGTTATGGTGTGGTGGCCCCCACCACTAACCTCCTCTTGAAGATTTAACCACCAAAAATAAAAATAAACCTAACACTTTATTTTTATTAAATTTTAATTTTAAACCCCAAAACTAACTTCCATTATCGTTAGAATGCATCTGCGGTGAAGGTCTCACTAAGAAATCACTGATGTTGTGTGTTCAACGGTGCCCTCAGATTTCAGTTCCGAGCACCGGTTCGAAATTTATAAAATCCCGCTTGTACATTTACTGAACGTACCCGAGCAAAACTTTAGAAATTGATTCAGGGCACACCGGGCCTCAGAATCAAGCACCATAAATTTTCGCGGACTCTTAAAAATCCAATGAATTTATGAAAAAAAATTTACATGGAATTTCATTGTCTTTACATTCTCCCACTTAGGTCTTTACGTCCCCGTAAGCTACAACTCGAACTAAGGGAACAAAAGGGGGCACTGAGCACACATCTTAGCCTCCCGCTCCCATGTGCTCTCTTGGAGGTTCTTGTGCTGCTAGCGAACACGCACCAGAGGTATCGACCATCCATGTAGAACCCACTATTGCCGATCCTAAATCTCCACTGCAATCTCCGTGAAAGTCGCCACGTCATTGATGTCCAGCTCCCCATGGTCTATGATGTGAGAAGGGTCGTACACGTATCTCCTCAGCTGAGATACATGGAAGACATTGTGCACCTGGTGCAACTGAGGTAGAATAGCTAAGTGGTAAGCCACAATGCCTACTCTCCTGAGGACCTAGAAGGGTCTGATGAATCATGGAGATAACTTTCTGCCTCAGCCAAATATCTCTAGAACTCATCGAGGTGAGACCTGTAGAAAGATGTGGTCGCTATCCTCAAACTCCAGAGGTCTTCGTCTCATGTAATAAAACGTCTTATGCCTGCTCTGTGCTATCTTCATCTACTCCTGGATGATCTGCACCTTCTCCATGGTAGCCCATACCATCTCTGGTCCCACTAGTTCTGACTCCCCTAGGTCTTTCTAGCACAATGGCGATCTGTAAGGTCGACTATACAAGGCCTCAAAAGGTTCCATACTAATGGTGGAGTGGTAGATACTATTGTATGCAAACTCTACCAATGGTAAGTGATCCTCCCAGCTACGACCAAAGTCATGGACACATGCACGGAGAATGTCCTCAAGGGACTGGATGGTCCTCTCGTTCTGACCATCTATCTGAGGATGGAACACAGTGATCAAGAGAACCTGTGTCCCGAAAGCCTCCTTCAAACCCTTCCATAGCCGGGAAGTAAACCGTGCGTCATGGTCAGAAACAATAGAAGAAGTTACTCCATGTAAAAGCACTATCTTCTACACATAGAGGTGTCCCAAGATCTCTACGAAGCCCTACTCTCTGATCGGTAGAAAGTGGTCCGACTTGGTTAGTCGGTCGACGATTAGCCAAATCGAATCATGACTCTTGGATGTACGTGGAAGACCCATCACGAAGTCCATGGATATCCCATCCCACTTCCACTTCGGGACCTCTAAGGGTTGAACCAAGACTTTTGGTACCTAGTGCTCCGCCTTCACTTGCTAACAAGTAAGGCATCGAGAGACAAACTCTACTAATGCCTTCTTCATACCTGGACACTAGTGCTATCGTTGAAGGTCCTCATACATTTTTGCCACTCCTGGATATAAATCTAGAGGGTAAGGGTGGAATTACCTCAACACTTCCTCTTGAAGTGACACTGGTACCATGGTACTTCCTCTGAAGAGGATGACGTGCTCCCCACCTTCAAAAAATCCATCAGGTGCTTGCCCTGTGGATATCTGAGCATGTCCTGTCTCATAATCAGTGTCCCCACACTGCGACTCCCTGACCCACTGATGTAATGGGGGAGTAACTGTAAGAGACTGTAGATAGGTTGATCCATCTCTATCTACAAAGTATATCTTCAAGGCAACCAACTGCTATGTCACCTCTCCAAGCAGCTGAATACCAGATCTCCTACTGAGAGGATCTGCGACAACCTTCCCCTTCCCAGGAGTATAGACTATCTCAAAGTCATAGTCTTAGAGGAACTCAAGCCATCACCACTGTCTCAGGTTTCGGTCTTTCTGAGAGAAGATATACCTGAGACTCTTGTGATCAGAGTAGACTGTGAAACGCTCGCCCATCAGATAGTGTCTCCACATCTTCAAGGAGTATACCACTAGTGCTAAATCCAGGTCATAGGTAGTGTAGTTCTGCTCGTTCTTTCTCATTTGCTGAGAACAATACGCGATCATGGCTCGCTCCTGCATCAGGACACAACCGAGTTTGGTCCCAGATTCTTCATAGTAAACTACGTACCCTGCGTCCTCCTCTGAAAGCCTCAAGATGGGGGCACTAGTAAGCCTCTACTCAGCTCCTGAAAGCTCTGCTGACATCTCTCCGACCACACGAAGGGTTTCCCCTTCTTTGTCAAGGCTAATAGTGGTACTGCAGCCTTGGAGAACTCTGGAATGAATCTCTGATAGAATCCATCCAAGCCTAAGAAACTCCGTTCCTCCGTCACACTCTTGGGTGGCTCCCAAGAAAGTACCACCTCAATATTCACTGGGTATACTGCAAAACCAGCATCCGAGATGACAGCCCCAAGAAGTGAACCTATCAAATCCGAAACTATCACTTAGAGTTCTTACCATAAAGCTTGTTCTCTTGGGGTGTGTCCAGTACTACATGTAAATGGTAGGCATGATCCTCCTCCGTAGTCGACTAGATTAGAATTCCATCGATGAAGACTACGACAAAGCGATCGAGGTATGGTTGGAAGATCCAATTCATGATACACATGAACGCTTTTGGAGCATTGGTTATGCCGAAGGGAATAACCAAGAACTCATAGTGGTCGTACTGACACCTGAAGGTTGTCTTCTACACATCCCTGTCTCGAACTCTGAGCTGGTGATAACCCGATATGAGGTCTATCTTCGAGAACCACTGTGCTCCCTTGAGCTGATCAAAGAGGTTGTAAATCCTCGGGAGTGGGTACTTGTTCTTTATAGTCACCTGGTTTAGGCGATGGTAGTCAACATAGAGCCTCAGGATTCCATCCGCCTTCCTGGAAAATAGAATCGAGGCTGCCCAGGGAGAAACACTGGGCCAGATGAATCCCTTCTCCTGCAAGTCTTCCAATTGTACCCGTAGCTCACGAAGCTCAGTGGGATCCATCAGATATGCTGGTGTACATATCAGTGATGTTCTAGGGTACATGTCAATGTAGAATTGAACCTCTATGTGAGGTGGTAGTCCTGGGACATCGTCAGGGAATACATCTGCTTACTGGTCCACCACTACAGGATAAGTATGACTCTCCACATATACTGATCTGAGGGTAAGGCAAGAAAACTAGTAAGAGATCGGATGCACCCAACTATGAGTAAGTCTGTCATGTGATGCAAAGGTTACCTTCTCACCGGTGAAGGTGAACCTGGTGCCATCCGTGCAGACACACCACACTTTGTGCCAAATACAGTCAATCTGGGCATGGATTGTAGATAACCAGTCCATACCCAAGATGACGTTGTAAGGCCTTGATGCTGCTACGAGGATATCCCAGCCGAAGCTCTCGCATCCTAGAGTAATCTCACACTACTGTTTCCAGTTCGTAATCATCAAGTCTACTCCTGTATGAGTTTATAGTCGTAAGGATCGAGCCAATGGCTCCGTCGGAATCTCTGAGCTCCGAACGAGGGTAGTGGATATGAAAGAGTGACTATCACCTATGTTTATAAGAACTGTAGCTAAGGTGAAGTAGACATAGACCGTACATCGAATCATCTCTGGAGTGCCATGGTATCCTGCCTCAGCTACCTGAAGTTGAGATCTCCCATGTCCACCTACTCCCTATGGTCGGGGTGGTACTCCTGGTGGTGGTGGCAGTAGCACCTCATAACAACATCCACCTCCAGATGCACGTCCAGTTCCTCTACCATGTTTGCCTGCTCTATGCAGACTACGTTGATCGAACCTCTTCCTCTGCCTAGGAGGTCCCTCAACTGTCTGTTGATCATTTGAATGGCAGGTGGGACAGTCACGAGCCATGTGACCCTGACCGCTACATGAGTAACACCACCTGCTCCTGGTAGGTAAATCACTGCCCTGGGTGCCCCGCACAAAATATCCTGAGTACTGCGGTCACCCACCAATGAGCCTAGTCCTCTTGGACCTCTACGTCATCTATCTACTGCCAGCTGCAGAAGAATCTGCTGCATGTTGAGTAGTGGTGGGTCTTGCTGCTGGTGACTGCTCAGCAAGGAAACTCTACACTACGAGGGCTCTCTATAACACTCCTTCCTACGTCGGAATGCTGAGGGAGATCATCGAGGCCTTGATCTCTTGCCTGAACCATTGCTCTAAGGTCCGAGCCCTGAATAATGGGTCTCGTACTATATCCGTGGAGTAGTGAGAGAGGTCAATGAACCTCGCTGAGTACTGTTCTATTGTCATGCTGCCCTGCTGTAGATGAAGTAGCTCCTGTATCTGCACTTCAAGAAGGGTGGATGGTACAAACTCTGCCAGAACAGGCTCTCGAAGTCTGCCCATAGAAGTGTCAGCTCATCGTGGACCTGAAGCATCAGGCTCCACCATTTTCCCGCTTCTGCCTAAAGGAGACTCATATCAAGGATCACCATGAGGTTTGTTGGTGTCCCAACCAGCCTAAAGACTCTCTCCATATCCTCCATCCAATGCTCAGCTTCCTGTGGGTCTGTCTCTCCCCGGATCTTGGGTGGCCTCTGGCACTGGAACTCATGAAATGCGCTCAAGCAGCCTGCATTGTCTACTGTTGGGGCTGGTGGCATCGGTGGCCCAACGGGAAGTGGTACCACTGGTAAAGGCCCCCGCACTGAGGCCTCGTCACTCGGTGGGATGTCGGAGCATTAAAATCTCAGGGATCAGCGGGGAGTCATCCTAGAAGAAACAGATGTGACACGGTCAAACTATTATACCTAGTGAGATGACCTGGTTGAGATGACTTAAGAAAAAATTTAAAGACACACATGCAATCAGTGTTTTTGTGCACGAAGTCGAAAATCAGAAGTCAGGGTCCTGGTGTATGGATACGTCAGCCACCCGCACCAAAACTGGACTCCTTGAAATGAAAACCACACTTATTACCCCTAACACTATTTCTTCACAAAAAAGAATGATCAGAGTCCTAAGTTCTGCAGTAAAAATAACTCCTCTGATACTAATTTGTCATGAACCATCCCCCGGGGCCCGTATCATGACTACCCCAAGCCCGCCTTCTATAGGACATGGGCTGGAGACTAGCACAAAATGCATAAATCCCTAAACTGGGAATGCATTTACTTTATAAACTGAAACACACACAATAGAGTACGCAACCGGATGCAAAACACTAAGTAAAACTATATACAAATGTTCGTGCTGGAAGTATAGGGGGCCGAAAATACAAGCCCAATAGTAAAGTACAAGGAAACGGAAAATTACAAGTACAACTGAAAGACAAAAATCAAAGAAGCCACTAGGTCATCCTCCAGGGTTCCTACCTCAAGGGTAGGTACAAATGGCCTCCTCATCACTCCATGTCCATCTGTCCACTCCGTGTACTGTCGCGCCGAGTAGTCCACCTCCGGGTACTGTCCAGTCCTGCTACTCTCTGCCTCGATCAGCGCTGTCTGTCAACTGCAACCAACACAATGAGGTGCGGGCATAGCCCGTGCAGGGGTGAGTATAACGATACTTAGTAGGGACCCCGAGACCCTCAGGGTATCACAAAATACAATAAGGATAAACCAAAAATCATGGATTCAATGGATAACCATTACATAGGTATATGCCCATGCCTATACCTAAGTTATCTAGTAACCCATCTCAATCATGAGGAAAACTCAAAAGTCAAAGACTCAGCTCAAACCAGGATTTTATTCTAGGGGTAGTATCAAGTAGCATCCCCAGTCACACTATCAGAACCTCGGCTGATGGTGTAAACTGACTCTATCGAGTATATTGGGCCTTCCGCGTCACATAGAGGTGCTTCCCACTTTCCAGGACTGCCGTGGTACTCCTCTTGTCGAGTAACTTGGATCTGATGCACTCACACAGAGGCGCTCCCCACTGTGGGTCTGCCGCGCTCACACAGAGGTGCTTCACCTCGTAGCCTGCATATGTACTCTTCCTCTATCGAGTACCGTGGGTCTGCTGGGTCACACAGAGGAACTCCCCACTGTGGTTCTGCTGCGTCACAAAGAGGAGCTCCCCACTGGGCTAGTTGAAACACTCCGATTCTAAAGGTCAGTAGTGGTCAAGTCTCAGCATGCTACTAGGTCTCCATACTCCACTCGCTTGTCTCTGGTAGGATACACTCCACGAGCTACTAGTTAATACTCCAACAATCACGAAGTTCCAAGTAGAAGTATCTCAAAGGTCGGCCTCGTCATATTAATCTCAACGTAACAAACAACGCGTCAATCAGACGCTCAGTCTGTTAGTTATTGGCATTTCCGTTCCAGGGGCTCAGTTGGTTTTTAGGATCAACCTAACCCAATTGTATCCCAACTATGTCCAAATATCATGTGGGATATTCCAAAATAATCATCACGCTCTAAGCTTTCTGTTTCCGTAGACGGTTCGTCGATCAGACTCCTGTACCCATGTTATGGGTGAAAAGGTGTGAACAGGCCAAAGCGGGTCCGGGTCCAGGTTCAGTCCATTCGGGTGGAGCTCCAACCGGTGCCAGGTGGTGCCGATCTAGCACATGTGGGACCCGAAGGGTTCCCGCTCCTCCCTGTTAGCCGAGTATCTAGCCATTCCGCACCACCGGTGTGACGTGATGACAGCGAGATCCTCCACCGCAGCCTGCCCTGGCCGCGGTTCTTCACCACTAGTGCGGTACAACGGCGCCACACCCCTCTGCAGTGGCCCGCCCTAGCCACGGTTCTGCACCACCGGCACGACGTGACGGCACCACGACCCACCTTGGCCGCGACCCCCTGCTGGCCTCCACGCGGCGCGACGTCGCCGTGCACGTCCGCTGCGGCCCGCCCTGGCTGCGGCTCCCCTTCCACATGGCATGGTTGTGCCACACCCTCTTGGAGACCCAGCGGCCTTGCACCACTGGTTTCTTCATGGTAGTGTTGCCGCACCACCATCGTCAACAAATGAGAACAACAAAGGGGGAGGGTCGGGCCGTGTTCGTGTGGTCCATTGCCTCCTCATTCTGGTGTTATCGATCGACAATTCACATTCCAAAATATTGTCAGGTGAAGAAAAGAAACAAATTCAACTCAAAACCCCTACCCCGATTGTCATTAGTTGACGGTGGAAGGAGAGTTTAGAGTAGTAGAAGTCGAATATGATGTCGTCGGTGTTCTTCATGGGCGACAGTTTCATCCCTCAACCGAAGGTTCTTCGTTGGTGGAGGAATCGTTCTTCATGGGAAAATTATTTCCCTCCCCAAAGCACCACCAAGATGCCAACCAAAAATAATAGATGAAGTTGTATATTATTTGTTGGCATAACAATTCAAATTCATGTGTTTAATTAAATGAGAAAACCATTTAATTAATGGGTGGTGTTAGCTCAAATAATTAATGGGGGAAGGTGAAGAGTTTCATCCTCCTTTCTAGGGAGTTAGGGGGGTTTAAAGCTCGTGTGGGCCCTAGCAAGTATATCCTTCCATTGGAGGTTATGTATGGGTAGGCCCCACCACCAAACCTCTCATGGGAGGTTATAGTGTGGTGTCCCCAACTAGTAACCTCCTCTTAGAGATTTAACCAACAATAATAAAAATAAAGCTAACACTTTATTTTTATTCAATTTTAATTTAAAACCCCAAAATCTAACATCCATTCTCGTTAGAATGCAACTATGGTGAAGGTCTCACTAAGTAATCATCGACGTTGTGAGTCCAATGGTGCCCTCAGATTTCAGTTCTGAGAACCAGTTCAAAAGTTATAAAATCCCTCTCGTATGTTTACTGAATGTACCCAAACAAAACTTTAAAAATTGATTCCCGACACACCGGGTCTTGGGATCAAGCACCATAAATTTTCACAGACTCGTAAAAATCCCATGAATTTAAGAAAAAAAATTCCACATAATTTCTGGTTCTTTACAAAAACAACATGGTGTAGTAGTAAATGTGTTTCATCTTTGAAAGAGTGGTGTATGGTTCGAATCTAGGTATACGTGCATGAGGTTGGAAAGTTTCAAAGCATTAATAGGGGGTGAAAAGTGCTGATAAAGGAGGGGTGAAAATATCTTAGAAAGGGGTCTTGAAAGAACTAGTAAAAGGGGTCGGGCTCATAAACGTCTGAAAAAAATATAATTATTCCACCATTAATAGCGTTTCTTTTATCTGAACTAAAAAAATCAATATTAAAGGACCATTTTAATAGTTCTTTTTTTATGTCTATTTAAGGGGACCTTTAATATCACATTTTTTGCAGTGATAAATGTTTTAGGCTATTAACCACAATCAAATTATAAGAACGTTTTTAGTGTTGATAAAGTCCTAATATAGTTTTCTTAAAAGGAAGGGTGATGTGCCCATAAAGGGCTCCCGACCAAGGTTTTTCCTCTTTCCATCGCCGCTTCTTCACCGCGGAAGATACGGCGTTTCTCCTTGCAATCGGTGGGTTTGTGGAGGATCACCACAGTCATGGTGTCAGGCGGGTTTGTGGTCTTCTCTTTGTTGTGGAGTTTCACTATGGGTTTCTGTGGTTGCTGGTTCAGATCTGTGGGTGTAAGACCGGTCTGCGTCGACGACATACTCTTCAGATCGCTCCTGGTGTTGTTCTCAGCTTCTCGCTGTTGTCCTGTGGTGAACTTTTTTCAGTGTTGGTGGGTCGCGCTCATTCTTCGATGGTTGGTGGGGTTCCTCCTCTTATTCAGTGAGTTCGTTGGTTTTTTTTTTCTGATGTGGTCGTTTGTTCTGGAGGCGGCGGGATCTTCCGGGACAGGGTGATACTGTGGTGCCGTTTTTTGCGTGGTTTGATTTGTTTCTTGGTGAAATTTCTTTTGATCTCTTTGATTTTTTCTGTTCGCGATGGTTACTGGGGTGGAGGTTTTGTTGTTTTATCACGGAGGTTTGTTCCTCCGATGGTGATGGTATTGTTAGTCGCCGGCGAAGCTCGCTAGTGAAGACGACGACGGTCGCCGGTGAAGACGACGACGGGAGCCGGTGAACCTCGTTGGTGTTTCGGTGAATGTGGGTTTGTCAGTCGCCTCAGGGGCATTTCTCGAGGCTGATGAAGCAGTTGCAGGCGATCCTGAGTTTCGAGGCTGGCACATGGGTTTGCGCCTCGTGGTGCGTGGCTTGTGGTGCACGGCTCGAGGTCCAGTCGCGTCTCGTACGGTGGCAGATGCGCAGATCGTGGGCGTATCTCGCTGATTTGGGTTTTTGAAATTTGAAATTTCAAAATTTGAATGTAATGGATGTTTTGGTTGTGTTGTCATGGAGGTGTGTTGTTCTGTAATGGGTACCGACAACCCGGAAACCGGCTATTTGAAAATGGAAAAAAATGATTAGCAGTATAGTGCTCTTAAAAGACTTTTTTGTAGTAGTGTTATTAGACTTTGCATAAAAATTAGGTCATATTGAAAACCTCAGAAAATTTTTTATTCAATGATTAAATTTCATGGATTTTAATCATTTGTCTTGGGAACATTATAGGAATTATATTAACACAGTTTTATAAAATTACAACCAGAATTCAGAGTTAAAAACAACCAAATCTATTGAGGTGGTGGGGCTTGAACCCATATCTGAAGGATGATAAGGGATTTATGCCTTCTATTTGCCTATGAAATATCCTTATTAATATGTCATTGTTTTTAGTTAAACTATTTTAATAATAAATATTAATAATGAACCAGTAGTATTACTTTTTTGGTTTCTAGATTAATGTATTTTTGTAAAATAGGTCGAGACAGATGGAAATACATTTCACTCTTTTTTTGACTATATGATCTGTTAAGAGTGAATTTTAGTGTTTTATGAAGAAGTCAATTTTTAATATATATTTCATTGAATAAGTGATGATTGGAAAATGATTGAAGAAAAATTAATGGAGAAAATTGTGCTTATAAATTAGAAATTTATCATAGAATTATATTTCTTTATATTCCTGGTCAATAAAATAATTACTCAATATTGGGAAAAATGATCATGGAAAAAAAATGTTATCCAAATACCTTCATTTTTATTGAACCTATGTTCTTTTAAATCATCATAGAGTTATGGTTTTGATTCTCACTACACACCATTGATCATTACATTTTTTGTGATCAATGACCTCAATAACTCTCTATAAATATTTATTTTTTTCCTCCATGTCCATATCATCAATTTACTCCTCTGTTCTCCTATATAGATGCCTAGTTATATATTATTCCATGTGACCATTATACTTCCCATTATCACTTATTAAGGGTATATAATATTAACACTTTTATGATGTGGTTTTCCCAATGAAGTAATTTTAAAAATTATAACACTACATTACTAAGGTCATGTTTAAATTTTGAAGAAACAATTTATTTACGATGGGGAAAATGTAACAACCCAATAATTCTAAAAGAATAACATTTTATTCAATAGTCTTAATGATATGAGACACCATGTGTAAAAATTAATAAGAAATATAGAGACATTATGATATTTTCACTATTTCAAATAAATACAATCTATGATATATCATGAAATATATATATTACCGATTTATCTTTTTTTACAGGCAACAATGACTTTCTTCGATAACTTGTACTACAAAAATGACCGAGTTTTAACAAAAAATATTAATATTATTATTTAAAAACATAATTATATCATAGAAATATTTTTTTTTGTTATAAATTGGATTAAATAAGTTATGAAAATATACAGTTAATTTTTTTGGTAAAAAATTAATGAAAAATAAATACAAAAATCAATTGAATATAATGGAAGATTTTTATAAAAATAAATTTCATTATGTGCCAAAGATGTTTTATTCAAAAAACAAACTAATAACTATTAGTTTATTATATAAATAAAATTTATATATTATATATTAAATAAAAAAAATTATAATTCATCCACTATATTTTAAAGGCATAGTATATGAAAAAATCCAAGTTTACGCATAAACAATTGAACCTTTTTAAAGACATTTTTTTCCTTTTTTAATGGAAAACATGTTTTTAAATTAAAATTTGATAGTTTTATAAAAATTCCTCAAAATAAAATTCAATTTTTAAATAATAATGCTAAAATTATCCTATTATGATATTTTGGTATTTTTTTTGAGAAGATTCATTTTTTTATTAGTGAATAATACTGAATTTTAATTGAGAACTGATTTTTTGTCTAAATAATTTACAATGTAAAATTATATTTTGAATCAGTTTTAAAAACAAAATAGATCAAGTATACCAATATTAATCCAATTTATGTAATTTTAACTATTTTATATTTACTTTAGATATAAAAACATAGAAATACTTTGAATATTTTCACTTTAAACAATCGCTTTCTCGTTATGTTTTTGGGATTAATATTAAATTAATTTATGCCACTTATGTGATTATAATTTGGAAAAATGGATCTAATATTTTTAATAATCAAAATTTATAATTTCTATTAAGTTAATCTTAGTTTTTGACAAAAAATATTTGTGAAATCATTTAGAATTAATTACAGTTATTAAGGTAAAAATGAGTTTACTTGGTGGTTAAACTTTAATCTAAAGGGGTAAAATAAACTAGAAACTTGACCAAAACCCATTTTATAGAATTATTTAGATCAAATACCCTATTTTATAAAAAAACATTCATTATTTTAGTCACATGAGGTATGGGATACCACCTAATATTGATTACCTTTTGATATTTACATGAATTCCCCATCTCCATTAAAAAAGCGCATTCACTCTCCCCTATTCAACACACCTATAAATCCATTTGGATTATATAAAACAATACCAAATGAACTCCCGCAAAAATATCCCCACATAATAGATTTTTTTTGGAAATAATTAAAATCATGGAATTATATTTTTGTAAACCATATGGAGTTTCTTGAAGAACATGCCACATTAATCAATAAGCACTTTTTTTATTTCTATCTCCAACCATTAAATTATGATCATATAATTATTATATAATAACCATATTATATTAAATATAATGACATTTTCTAATTATAATAGTATTACCTACACATTAAAACAATTTCATCAAATATGATGAGAAATCATTATTCGTGTGTTAAGAGGATTACCGTCTTGCGAACTAATGATGTTCGTTATTACATTACCACCTTTCAATGTTCAGAATAATGATTGATTTATAGTTTATATATTATATATGGGATATTTGTAATATTAATATTCTTATTGAATTATTTTATCACACACACATTCATGATTTTTATTTTTTTGGTATCACGATAACATCGTTCGTGTCTACAGTGGACTTCCGCCTAGCTAAGTGATGTGATTCATTCACACATTACATAAAATGTATTAAAGAAAGGTTCTAATAAAAATATCGTATATATAAAATAAGTAAAATAAAATAATTATATATATATTGAATATAATTTTATTTCATTCAATATGACAATAAAATGGAAACAACATTCATGCGTACGCACTACCTACCATCTCCATGAATAATGTATTTAATTTCCTATCACTAAATTTCATGTCTTACTATAAATACTTATATACTAATTATATATGATATTTAGATCATGTTTCACATTATTGAAATGATTAATTAATTATCTATGTAATAGGAACAAGAAATAACAAGTTTAAAAATACTTGAAAAACAAGGTAATTAACACCTGAAACAATAAAATCAATTAATAAATTAATATTAACAAACATGTCATGAGATTATATACAAGAAACATATATGATATTATAAATATCAATATGGATTTTTATAAGTTAATAAAATTCATAAAACCATTATACATGAGTTTAAATGTCGTTCAACTAAAAGAGAGCTTAAGGTAAGATATTTCATCTCAATTTCATTTCATTTAGTCATATCATAATGTTATGCATCTAATAACATTTTTATGGAGTATATACAAAAACTTGACATGTAATATAAAAAATAAATAATTATTCATGGTATTTATGTAAATATTTTTATTATTTCAATTAACGGTATTTTGATTAAAGGTTATAAAGTGGTAATGAATTTCATAATCAAATTATTTTCATTGGGTCATATTACTTCCTTATTTTTTTTAAGATTATGTGAGTTAAGAATTTTGAGTATCCATTATAGTAATTATAGTTATTTTATGTTTATTTATAATTTATACACATAATCAATTCATTTGTTTATTCTCACTTCAACATAATGATCTTTTCAAGGGTTTACTTCAAAATCTCATTTTATTGTGGATTATTTACACTTAAAATTAAAATAAACGAAGTTATTTAATCATTGTTTAATAAACCATTAATTTTATTCTAATATATTTATTCATCATATTTTTAAATTTTTAGTACCATATCTCCACTCTTTTTAGATAACAATATTGATTAATATTTTTAACAAAATCTGTCTTCATTTCTCTCTTCGATCAGAAATCTGTATTCTTACAAAACCATGTTTTCTAAAAAAAATTTAAAAAAAGCTTTAAACTTTTGAATATTATCTATTAAATGAAAATTTCACCAATTTTTTCTTTTTATAAAAAAAATTTAAATTCTTTTCTCTTTTAAAATAATGCAGTTTTCTAACATTTTTATAATGAAAAAGGATTGTTATTTTTACCATGTAATGAATAAACTTCTGTCATCTCTTTGAAGTATTATTTAAAATTTTACAATGATCTTCTTAAATAAAATATTTTTAAGAGTTATTTTTGAATAAAAAGGATTTTCAAAATTTTCTTCAAAATGAAAAAGATATTTTCCTCCAGAATGTTTTTAAATATCTTCTTATGGTATTTATATCTATCAATGAAAAAAACCATTTATTATTACTAAAATGGATATATTTATTGTATTTATACCATCTTTAATATTTTATTTTATGGTTTATGATCATTTTGAGCAAGGAATGTATTGATATTCACTTCCTTGATTCATTATTATATTCATTAACATCCCTTAGAATTATTCACTTTCATGTGATCATTGGTAAATTTAATTTCCCCAGAATATCCATATTACATTTCATTGATATGATTATTGACTAAATGGTATACCATTTTTAGTTATATTTTTTACTTTGATATTTAGTTAATTATATAGTAAAACATTGATTAATCTGTATCCATTACTCAATATGGATATTTTATAAGGAATATTGGTTATGATTTAAATTGATTATTTGATATATAAGTAATTATTTGTACTAGTATGACATGGTTTAGGGACTATTTAAACTAATCCCCTTGATGAATTATTAGTATCTTGGTAAGAAATCAGTTGGAAACAACCCTGCATTTTTGTAACCAAGTAGTTTAAATTTTCTAGTGGATAGATCTTGATAGTAATGTATTGTGAAAGGTCTTGAAACAAAAAAAGTGGGTTTTACCAAGTAGTTTATAAACCAAATTGAGGATAGATATTGATTGTAAAGTTATATGTTCCCAATAAATATGAAATCCAACATTTAACCAATTCCTGCATTCTAAATTTAGTAATTTTTATCCATGATATTTTCACTTTGATAAACTATGTGGATGCATTTAATTTTAATTAAATGTAATTTCTTATGTTGTTTAACTTTACATATTGAATCTTTCTAATCCTTTTATTTAAAGTTTATATGTTCTATGTTATTTAGCATTCCATATTGATTATTCTCATTGATTCATTATTTATTACACTATATTTAACCATTTATAAGAATTTGATTTTCCCCTTATTTTGTATCCTTTCCCCATAATATCATGAAGTGTACTAAGAAATATAGAAAAGGAAATTCTTTATGGAATAAAGTTATTCATGAAAAAAGAAATTTATTTTGTGTATTCATTTGTAATATAAGGCTCGTGTATGTATCTAGTTTACAAAAACTACTAAACTATTCTGTCTATTGGGATGTGATTTCACTATTTCATATTCTAATGTCATGGTAGTAGATACCAGCTCTATGCTTCTATGTTTGGGGTCACTATAGTTGGAATCAGATAAAGCTTCATAGAAACTGTGGAAACTAGATTTAGTAAAACATAGATTAGGGAAAATAACCCTAAAATTGGATTTGACTATAAGTATAGAATGAAGACCTAAAAGTTTTTGTAAGGTATAAATTATTTCGGTCTTCCTAGAAGTACATCCATTCTTGGAAACTACAAATATATTTGAATCTAGAATAGATGTACCTAATAACTCTGCGAAGGGAAAAATGGTATTTACTCGTGTATAACCTAGTACATGATAATGGGCCATACTATAAACCTGGTTTAAAAATCCTAGGGAATATTCTTATGATAATTCATATTTTTCATTTAAAACCCTTTTGAATGATTTAAATATATAATGAAAATTAATGACCTATTTTAAACACTAGACAAATTAAGGACATATTTAGAAATACTAAGGATGATGTATTTATGTATTGGGATTCATGAATTAACATGTAGAAGTATTTTACCTACAATATTTTGGTAATAAGAATCATGAAACATCAATGGATTGTTTAAAATTTTAGTAGATCATAGGACTTCATTAACATAAGGGTTGTTAATATCATCATGTGATTATGATATTATGATTGAGCATAATTGTTAATTCTTAATCAAATATTTTAGTTTTTATGTGATAAGAGTCTTCTAATATTAAGGAAATTTTGGGAGAAATTTAGTGCTAATATTTATTTTGGTGAAAAATTTATTTGAGAGATAATGAATTTACAGTTTAAAGGAATTATTTTAAAGGCATTAATAAACATTATGATTAATATTATCATTAATTACATTGTAATAATATTTTAATAAGATTATTAGACTTTAGAAAAAATATGTTATATTGAAAACCTTATAGAAAAGGTTATTTAATGATTATATTTCAAATATTTCCATCAGGTGTCTTGGGAAAATTAGAGAAATTTTATTAATATGGTTTTAGAAAAAGTACATTCTGCATGTAGGGTGACAACCCATTTCATCTGATGGGGTGGAAGGGATTGAACTAATGACCAAAGAACAATAAGGGATTTCTCACCCACCGTTGGCCTATGCAATGTCCTTGTTAGTATATCATTGTTTTTAGTAAATCAATTTGAAAAATAAGTATTAATGATAAAAAAGTAATATTACTTGTTTAGAGAAAAGATTCAAGTATTTTTTGATAATATCTAGAGATAGATAGAAATAATTGTCACTCCATTGTGGACAATATGATCCATTACAAATGAATTTTAGTGTTCCATGAATAAAAGTTGATTTTTGAATATATATTTCATGGAATAAGGGATGAATTTTAAATTGATCAAAGAAAAATCAAAGGATGATTTTATGCTTATAATGTAGAAATGTATCATTGAAGAATGTTTCCTTATATTCTCATTCGATAAAATAATTCATCAACATTAGGGAAATGGATCTTGAAACAAAAAATATTATACTAATAAATTCATTTTTTCTATACCACGTATCTTTTAAATCATCACAGATTTATTATATTGATCCCCTTACCTTTACATAGATTATTCACTTTCTTGTGATCAATGAACTCAATCACTCTCTATAAACATTTATACATTTCCTCCATTTATGTATAGTCACTATCCACCGATGTTCTTCTACTTATAAACCATGTTATATTTTATTCCATGTTACCTTTGTACATATCATTATCTATTATTAAAGGGATATTGTATTAAATATTTTACCATGTGGGTTTTTCATAAAACGAATTTTAAAAAATAAAACACTAGTTTACCGATATCATATTTAAATTTTGAGAATGCAATTTATTTAAGCTGGGGAGAATATAACACCTAGAAATATCTAAAACAATAACATTTTATTCAATAGAATTGGTGACACGTAACACCAAAAATAGAATGAAATATAAAATTTGGATACTTTATGATATTTTAACACTTTTGAAATAAATAAAACTAATGATATATCTTGAAATTCATGAAACAATCTGTTATCTTTCATTACACGCAACACCATCTTTTTTCAAGATCTTGCATTACCCACAAGACCAAGTTTTACCAAATACTATTAAAATTATTATTTAAAATTGTAATTACCGCATAAAAATTAAATTAGAGATTATAAATCGGATTATCTAACTTATGAAAATATATGTTTTAATTTATTCATTAACAATTAATTAGAAATAAATATAAAATCCAATTTATCATCAAGTAAATGTTTTTTTAAAAAAACAATTATTATGTGCCAAATGTGTTTTAACCTAATAAATTAATTTAATAACTATTTGTGAATGATATTAATTAAATTTATAAATTATATATTAAATAAAATGTTATTAAATTTATTAAAATGATTTTATAAGAATAATAAATGAAAAAAATCCAATTTTATACATAAAAAAGATGAATTTTTATAAAGAGAGTTTTGTGACCTTTGAATAACACACCTGTTTTAAAACTAAAATATGAAAATTTTATAACTCTTATTTTAAAAAGTTAAAATAATTTTTGAAATTTTAATTTTAAAATTATCATATGGTTATTTTTTATTATATTTTTGAGAAGTTTTATTTTTTGAGGAATATTGGGAAATATTGAATTTTAATTGAAAAATACATTTTCATCTACATAATTTATAATGATAAGTTATATTTCTACCTGATTTTAAAGTTAAAATAGACATAATATACATATATTAATCCAATTTAGTTCATTTTAATAATTTTTATATTATATTCAGATATATTAACTTAGAAATTTTTTGAACACTTTCACACTAAAAACCCCACTTTCTCATCAGGCCTCTGGGATTATTTTTAAATAATTTGGGCCACTTATGTGTTTTGAATTTATAAAAATTGATTCCAAATTTTCAACCAGGATAATTTTTAATTTATATTAAAGTGAAATTATATTTTTACTAAAATCATTAGTGAAATAAATTAAAATTAATTACAACAATTAAGGTAAAAACGAGTTTACTAAGCTGTTAAACTTTAATATTAAGGTGCCAAATGGCCTAAGAACTGGTAAAAACCCTATTTTATGGACATATTTCGTCCATATAATATCATTTATCTAACATGGATCATTAAAGGAGTAACATGAAGTAATGGATAACTCTCAATATTGTTTATGTTTTAATATTTATAAGAATGACACTCCTCCTTCATTATAAAAGGGCATTCACTCTCTCCCATTATACACATATATAAAATCTGTTGGATCATAAAAACCCTGAAAAAATAAACTACCAACATACCTAACCTCATCTTAGAAGTTTTTTGGACATATATAAAACCAAGCAAGTCTTTCGGCATAAACCAAAAAGAGTTACTCGAAGAAGAGGTAACATTCATCAACGAGTGATTCTCTCTTCTTCCTTTCTCCACCCCATTAAATTATTATTATAAAAATATTATATAATAACCTAAGTATATTCAATATAATGTTATTTTTTATTCTAATTTTATTACCTAGAACATAACAAATTTTCATCAAATGGGATACACAATCATCGTTCATCTGTACGGATTACTACCGCCTTGTGAACTGATGTCATTCATCCATCGATTACCACCAGTAATATTTATGAATAATGATTGAGTTATAGTTTTTATATTATATATCATATTTATAATGTTATTACTCTTTTTGAATTATTATATCACATACACCTTCAATATTTTTATTTTTTGGAATACAATAATGTTGTTCGTGTGTACAATGGACTACTACCTCACAAATCGACTTGATTCATTAACACATTACATAGAATTTATTGAGGATGAGTTTAATAAAATTATGTGATATATATAACATAATTATTATAGTTTAATTTTAATACATATATATCATTTACCTTTCATTCTTTATATATGAAAATAAAATGGAAACGATGTTCAAGTATACGTACGACCTTCTGTCTCTATAAATGATGGATTTAATTTCCTATGAATAACTTTTATAGATTAATATAAATACATATATGATAAATATATATGATTTTTTTACTATTTAACATTATAAATATTATGAAATCATGATCTAAGTAATAGGAACAAAAAATAACAAGTCAAAACATACTCAAAAAACGATGCAATTAACACCTAAAATAATGAAAATATGATTGATTATTAACAAATAGATCATGAAATGTTATTAAAGAATAATATATGATATTATAAGTATTTTATTTTATTTTACATGTTAATTAAATTCTTAAAAAAATTGTATATGAGGGTAAATGGATTTCAACCAAAAGGGAGTGTATTGTAAGGGGTTTCATCTCAATTTTATTTTATTAAGGCATATTATAATGTTATGTGACTATTTATATTTATATGGTGTGTATAATTCACCTTGAAATGTTATATGATTAATAAATCATTATTAATCATATTTTAAGTTTCAATTTTATTTTTTCAATTGAAGGAGTATTGAATTAAAAGTGACCAAGTATTAGTGAATTTCATAACCCAATTCCGTTAATTTTGTTATATTACATTCTCATTATTTTCAATATTATAAGATTCTATGTCTAATGAATTTTACATATAATGTTTTTTATTTTAACTTGATTTAAATTTATTTATTTTTGATACACATAATTAATATATTAGTTGATTCTCACTTCAATGTTATAATCTTTTCAAGGGTTTATTCACAATGTCATTTTATTCGATATTGTTTACACATGAATTTTCATTGAAGGAAATTATTTTATCATTGTTAAATAAACCATTTAATTTTCATTTAATATAATTATTTATGAAAATTTTCAATTTATTTTTAACTTTTTTCTGATATTTGGAACATAAAATTGAATTTTTTTTAAAACATTTTTACTTCATTTCTCTCATCGTATAGAAAATTATTTTTTTAAAAAAATCATGTTTTCTAAAAATTATTATGAAAAAAATTTCTTTAAAAATTTCTTTATAATATATTAAAATAAATTCTTGTCTTTTTTTCATTTTACAAATAAAATAAAAGGAATATTGTAATCACCTTCCTAATAAGCCACATTTTTACCCTTTTTTACATTCTAAAAGGAATTATATTTTTACCTTTTATGTAATTACCCAACTTCAATTATTTTATTTTTCATTTTAAATTATACAAATATATTATTAAAATAAAATGTTTTTAAAATTTATTTTCAATGAAGATGTATTTTAATATTTTTCTTCAAAATGAAGAGGATATTTTCCTCATGAATGTTTTTAATGATGTTGTTATGGTATTTATATTCATAAACGAAAAAACCCTTTATTATTACTCTAATCATTATATATATTGTATTTATACCATCGTTTATATTTTCATGGGTTGTTTAAGAACATTTTTACCTGGAAAGTTTTGATATTCATTTCCTCTATTAATTATTGTATTTATTACATTCCATTTTAATTATTCACTTTCCAATGATCATTTGTAAATTATATTTTCAAATTTCCAAGTTATTTATCATTGATATGATTATTTCTTTAACTATATACCATAATTATATATGGTTTTTACATTGAGTTTTATTTTATTATCTAGGGAAATATTGAAAAATATGTATCATTTAATATATATAGATATTTGATAAAGCACTTTTTTATGAGTTAATTCTCTTATTAGATATATAATGAATGCTTCAGACTAGTACTCCATTGTTTAGGGACCATTTAATGTAATCACCTTGATGTCTTGATTATCTAATGATACAAAATTAGTTGGAAACAATCCTTCACATTTTTAACCAAGAAGTTTAAACTATATGATGGATAGATCTTGACAGTAATGTCCTATGAATGTTTTTGACACAAATCATATTGGGTTTACCCATTATTTTTTAACCTGTTTTGGGGATTTTTATTGATGTTTAAGGTATAATTTTCCTAGGAAACATAACATCTAATATTTAATAATAATCTACATTCGAAATTGAGTTATTATTATGCATGATATTTTCAATATGATAAAATCTATGATTGAATTTCATTTTGATTAAATGGCATGTGTTTTCCGTTATTTACCTTACCATATTGATTATTCTTTATCCAGTTATTTAAATGGCATGTGTGCTCAATTATTTACTTTTTCATATTAATTATTCTCATTAATTCATTATTTATTTCATTATACTGAACCCTTATTGATAATTTTTTTCTCAATATTATTTTTTTACTTTTCTTATGATTCAATAAAGTGTACTAAGAATGATATGAAAGGTTATTCTAGATGGAATAAAGTAACTCACAAAAAAATTGTAATTTTTTTATTCATTTATAATACAAGACTCATATATTTATCTATTTTACTAAGACTACTATACTATTTTGTCCTTTGGGAATTGATTTCCCTTTCTCTTATGAAAATGTAATTGTAACAAGTTCTAACAATAGGATACTAGGATTGGGGCCACTATACTAAAAGAGAGTATAGGGAAAATCTAACTCACTCCAATATTTTCAAGAATCTATTGAGAATACATACTTTTAACATTGACTCCGCAGTTTCTATAGATAAGAATAATAAATAGATAATATTACATAAAATGATCTAAAAAATATCTGTTTCCTTTGATATGAGAATATATATTTTTTAAAAATATAATCTAATCGAAGAAGTAAAAAAAATTCAACCCAAGGAATCATTTAATGTAAATAATTAAGAAAATATATATCTATTAAATCCAAATGATAATGGGGTAATCCATATTTTGATCATATTAGGTCATTAATTTCCATAAATTTGATGAGTGGAAAAGGATTATACAAAAGGGAAATTTTCATTCTAATATATTCATTATAGTTTCACCAGACATTTATGAATGGATTGTTTAAATATAAAGAATAGTGAAATTAAAATAGAACAAAAATATGACTCTATCCTAAGGATAATGTCTATAATGAACTATATTAAGATGATTGAAAAAAATTATAATGATAAGAAGTGATTTTTAAGAATAAAAAGAGAATCATGAGTGAAGAAGATTATGTGATTACTTTATAAATAAGTGTAGTTTATAAAGAAGGGTGTTATGTTAAATAAAATTCATTTGTAGTACCCCTAAAATTTAAAGGTGAGTTAATTTTAAATTTTATTTATTCTTATATATCATGATGATACCAAGTTATTTCTAGTGTTTGGGATGGATTAACATTAGGCTTGGTAGAACTGGGGAAACGATGAAGCTGAAATTCTATTACAGGTTCTAGTTTTGTATTAATGCATACATGTCCCATCGTGATAGTTTTGATATATAGGAATACACTCTTTCTATAATATGTTTCACCATGACAAAAAAGATCACACCTATAGAATTATATGGGCTGTTCTCTAATGTGATGTTGGTAATTTTCCATGAAGACCTCTTTTTTAGCACATCCTCCCTCTTACCTAGACCTTACATGACATGAATGTCTTAAGAACATAACATTTAGTGATTTTTCTATCCATACCATATCTTGTATTCTTAATGTTTCATTCATTATAATGGTGTCACTAAATGATTATAAGACCATCTATTCCAATACTGTTTTATTATTACTATATCTCTTGAATTTCTTTGAATAACATTAGATCTAGAAATTTGGGGATGTTTTTAGGGACTTTGTGCATCAATCATTAATTATGGGGTGTTCCATTGTGATTTATCATCATCATCTTTGAGTTATGAAGTTATTATTATTTTATGGATTTTATATGAATTATTATGTCTCAAATTTCTTTTAAGTTCATCTATTGTCGTATGAGAACACTTCTTGCTGTATCAAAGAGACTAGGAAATTATGTATGGTTTTGGTTGACCACATAATGGGATGATGAGTTCTATCTTTGTTATGTTTTTAATACCACATCTATTTGTGGGGATACTATCTTTGTATTCATGGTGAATGTGGTCTTTAAGGAGTTATTTGAGATCATATGTGGTTATAATGGATTAGTAAAGTAGTAAATGGTTTCAAGTTATGATTCCCCACATTGATGATGGATTTTGACGCATGTAATTTCTTTTTCTTCCTTGATACTACTAATTTATATGCCTACCTTGGTTTATAAGGTTCATTATAGAATGTAAATAAACTCCCTTGAGTGAGAAGGGATGCAATGGGGTTTAATATGTGACCTCCCATGAGTGAAATTAATGGGTTGGGTGAGATTAATGTAACCTACCTTGACTGATATGGGATAGTTTGGGTGTTCATAACGAGGTAATGTATAGATTTATAATATATGATCCATGTTTTTTTTCTAATGATATACTAACTGATATTTCCTTCCACTATGGGACTAAAGAACATTTGGATTGAAATCCAGGGGTATAACAACCATAATTTTTCGTACATAAATATTACATCATTATAAAGATAAAAAACATAATAGTGATGCATGATAAAGGATTGAATGGTTTTGAATATTGGTAAAATAAGGATCATATATCCATTATTCATAATAAAACATAAATACTATTAAAATAATCCATATTTATCCACATATAAGATCTTACTTTCCCCTATGTATATATAGTCACCTAAGTATATACATGAAATAAAGACATGATATAATGTCCCGATAAAAGAAGGAATAAATGCAATAAATAAATATAACATGGGTGAGAAAAATCATTATCCTCATATTGTAATAATATGATCATCATCATAATCACGAGGGAATCATTTTTAATATCCATTTTGATGTTTTTAAAATAATTTTTTTAATGAAAACTACCTTTTTGTAAATAATGTTTTTCTTAATTAGGTGAATGATATATTGATGAAATTTATAATTTGTTTTGATGAGAAGTTTCTATGAATCCAGATGAAGTAAATATTTTGAAAAGATAGAGATCATATGTGAGAAAGTATGGGTTTATATACCCATGAAATGCATCTTAAAAAGAAGTTTGTGAGTCATAACACGATAAAATATATAAATTTAGAATTTGTTGAAATGAAAATTTCTAGTGAGATGATGAAAAAATTATTTTTTGAGCTGAAAAAAATTCGTTCAATGAGATGATGAAAATATTGTTTTCTAAGATGATGAATATTTTTTTGCTATAGAAAAGATATTTTCATAGTTAATGAAAAGTTTCTTACTAAGATGATGAAAAATGAATATATTAATGTGAAGAAAAAAATTTACTGAAGAAAAGTTTTCTACAAAGTTAATTTTTTTTGTTGAGAAGATGAAATTGTTTCTTATTGGGATGAAGAAAATTTGTTTGCTGAGGGAATTTTTTTGGTGAAAATAATTAAAAGTTTTTATGAGACAATGTTTGTATATTTAGAAAGATAAGAATATTCAAAATCCAATTAAAATTACTCTTTGATATTCATTCATGCTTATAAAAATTGTAAATAAGTCATGATACGAGCAGTTGTTAGAAGAAGAAAACATATAGAAGTGAACTTTTTCTAGAGATTCCAAAAATTGAGGTTTTTTGAAGAACCATCAGAAGTTTTAACGATCTAAGAATTTATATAAGAATGGTATTTTCTATCACATGTATATATTCTATCAGAATGAGATGTTCTATCAGTCTAAGATGTTTTATCAAAAAGAGAAGTTCAATATGACTCAGAAGTTCTATTAGTTATAGAATTTATATCAAAATGAGAAGTTTGATTAGACTGAGAAGTTATATTGGAATGAAAAGATCTATTGTACTAAAAAATTCTATCAGAATAAGAAATTAGAATAAATATAAAGTTGAAAAAGATGTGGTGGGATTGCTACTTGATAGTGGTTGAATGATTCTAAATACCTTCAAAGTTACAATGATGTTGTTATTTATTCTCAGTTTTCCTAGTGAATCATATAATGAAATAATATTTGTTTTGTTATTTGGTTCAGTATAATTAGAATGATGAATAAACTTACAAACTAAGATGTTTTTAATTACCAATTTCAAAGTATAATTTTTTTAAATTTCTCATTCAATTAATGTTGATAATTGATATTTTTTAGAGAATTACAAAAGTTTTGAGATGAAATGAGAAGAGATGGTAAGGTTTCAAGAGGAAAAATGAGTAGTTCTAATGTGATAAAAATTTAGAATATGTGAATTTGGATGAGGGAGAAAATGATTAATGTTTACCACCTTTACTATTTCAGGGCCACCTATAAATAGAGGTGGAAATTACAATAGTACTCAACATTGTTCACCCATGATAAAAGTTGAAACTCCTCTAAATTGGTATTAGAAGTGAGTTTGGAAACTGTATTTGTTTCACGTTGAATAAGAGATTCTAGAAAATGTATTGTAATATAAATATCTAACTCAGTCATGTTTAGTTTATTGGATAGATGGAATCAGACTGAGGGTATCAGTCTTAGTGTTGATAGGGTTTTTAGGAGAATTTTTTTGTTATACGGGAAAAAATTGAAAAAGGTGTATCAGAAATAGATACATCAGACATAGGGTCACAAAAAATGTCTACATAAGACTAAGTTTCTAGACTGATTCTTATAGAGTAGAAATTTCATTTGAAACACTTTTTTTATGGCTCAAATTATTTTCAAGAAAAAACAAGCAAACTGATGGTAGTCGGATAACCATTCCTATAGATAGATTAAAGGTGTTTTTGTCACGACCTAACCCTACCTGGGCTCGAGCCGATACTACCCCAAGCCCGCCTCCATAGGCCAGGGGCTGGCGACCAGCGCCGAAGGCCCAATAACTTGGGGAGGCCTTTGCGTAAGTACCTGTACACACACACGCAACACACTCAATGCAAAATTGCAGAGTAAAAGAAAGAACAAGTAGAGTAAAAAAAGAACAACTGCAATATATATACCACAAATGTGCATCGACCTCTAAACAGTACAAAGTACAAGATGAAGGTAAACTGAAAAGTAAAGGGGAAAAACACACGCCCAACTAGAAAAGTGCCACAACCCGACAACAGGTAAACAAAACAAACAGCCGGAAGGGTCTCCCACCTGGAACTCGACTACGACCACCGCATGTGGTCCAAGCTCCCGAACTCCCGCGCTCCACCGAAGTCACGACCAACCTGTCCATCGTATGAAAGGGCACAACAAGTGTGGGAAAATCCCAAGAAGGTGTGAGTATAAAAATACTCAGTAGGATACCCTAAAGGATTGAGGGAGCCACAAAGGAGGTAACGAAGGGTGAGCAGTAGATTGAATAGGAAGTAGAATAGAAGTAAAACAGAGAGTGCTATAAAGAGTCCAGCTCAAGCCAACAAAAGAAAAGAAGGTAGACTCGTCCATGACACAAGGAGCTAGAAATGGTGAGAAGATGAACTTCCCATCGAGTCTTCGCTACCTATAACAGGAGAGTAGACTCGTCCAACCATGAGAAGCTAGACACGGAAAGCACGTGGAATTCCCCGCGCGTCTTCGGCTCTCCTGGAAGGATAGTATCCAAGCCCAAGAAGGGGGTACCAGAACAATGTATATACAAGTCCATATGCTCAAACAAGAAGCCCAAACAAGATCGTAAGGGGATCTCCATCCCGTAGCTCAGCCTAAGAAAAGAGTAGCCAACAGTCCCAGAAGTAACATCATCGATGCCCAGAATCCCGCACGTCTACCCCGAACCGCAAGACAATGGGCTCAATCACCGCACCTCGACACTATCCGCATTGGGCGGCAATGACTTGCCCGCACGGTTTTTGATCGCGTCACAAGAACGCGTCTCAGTGGGGAAAGTGCCACTCGTACTTGAGAGTTCTAGGGAAAGTCGAACCACACCTTGTCACTGCCCTGCAGTCGAGAGGTCTTATCAAAGTCAAGTAGTCACAACACTGACTTGTATGATCAAAGTTCCTGCTCCGGTAATCATGGAGGAAAGCCACAGACTAGCCTAGTAGAAAGGACTAAGCCTGGAATGCCAACAGGTGTCCCACTGCCCAGCCCTGCTAGAGGGTAATTCATAACTAGATATCGGGTGACCCACTGCCCAGACCTACTGGAGGGTAAACCCTTATACATCATCAGGTGACCCACTTCCCAGCCCTGTTAGAGGGTAGACCTTAATACATCATCAGACGACCCACTGCCCAGCCCGGCTGGAGGGTAGACCTTTATACATCATCAGGCGACCCACTGCCCAGCCCTGCTGGAGGGTTGACCTTAATACATCATCAAGTGACCCACTGCCCAGCCCTACTGGAGGGTAGACCTTAATACATTATCAGGCGACCCACTGCCCAGCCCCACTGGAGGGTAGACTTATAATAAGTTGACAGGCGACCCACTGCCCGGCCTGGCTGGAGGGTAGGCCTGAAACTAGACGACGGGCGACCCACTTCCCAGCCTTGCTGGAGGGTAGACCCTAAGAGGTCGTCAGGTGACCCACTGCCCAGTCTCTTTAGAGGGTAGACCTTAAGTGCATCAGGTGACCCATTGCCCAGTCTCTGCTGGAGGGTAAACCCTAGAACTCGATGAGTAACCCACTGCCCAACCCTACTGGAGGGTAAAACTCAGAACTGCCCTAGCCATCTCTAGTGGAGGGCACAACAATGGCCAACCGAACACAGAGTGGGTATCGAACAATCACCCAACTCTAGAACAACTCCCCCAAAAGAGGTTCAGCGCCTGTTCCATCACGGGGTGTCACTAGAACCGCTACCAGCCAATTCATCGAGAATAAAACCCGGGGGAGACCACTCTACCCTGCTGGTCAAATAAACGATCACAGAGCTAGGGGAAAAACTCCACCCTTCTATTCGAACAAACGAGCACAGAGAGACCCTCTACGCAGCGAGAGGTCAAAGTATGCAAAGCAGAGCTCAGCACGCACCTAGGCCCCACACGACCTGTGTCCCCAAGTTAACCCCCAACCAAGTGCACGAACGTCTCAGGTACAAACCACACGTACCTCCAAGCGCTCTCGTATACTCCCAGAGTATACCTCACTTTCAGCCCAAGGGATATCGTGCACCCAGCACCCAACGTCAATGCGAAGGCGTGACGTAACATCTCCAACATTCCGCCTTAATGACTGGGGCACAACCCACCACATCTATTCAAGAATTACCTCACTCACACAGGAGTGCACACGATCACACGCCAAGGGTCCACTACAAACACTGTAGAAGAACCACCCTCGAGGCACCTTCACATTTCCACATTTAATAAGATCGCGAATGGGGCTCCGCTCGCCTGAACAGATTACATCGTTGTAATACTCACGAAAAAACATGCGAGATGGACTACTTACTCGCCTCAAACAGATATCTGACGGAAAAGTCGCCAACACCGCCTCACGCCCGAATGGCGTCCCGTGATCCCGAGCCTCGGCCCTGAAAACAGTCGGGCGCATCGCACCAATGCGATCCCCTCAGGAAAACACGTCAAAAGCAATACTCAAATGAGTGCAACGGATATCCGGAGAAAAAGGTGCATTCCGGCACACCGCACACGAGCGGTGCTTTGTGGGACCCACATCCCAATCCCGAAACTCAATGAACGAATCACAGTGTTGCGATCCTCTCAAAGAAGTACACGAAATGGACTAATCACTTGTCCAAAACAGACACCCGGGGATAAAGATGGAAAATCACCGTCGACGCCCAAACGACCCTCGTGGGCCCCACACCATTGTTCCGAATTAGGGTGGGCGGATTGTACCATTGCAATCCCCTCGAAAAAATATCCAGAGTCGACTGCTCGCACGCCCCGAACGGACGTCCGACGAAAAAGTCGCTAAACACTGCACGCAGCTCAAAGACGGGCCGTGGGGCCCGAGCCTGAACTTCAGCCTGAATGCCTAAAACCACCCTGGGAAGCTTTTCCCCGGCACCAGGGTCCCAACGCCACTGACAGCGCTCAATTTGGACATCGGACGCGTCTGCGCCGTCCAAAACAAGTTCCCCCGAAAAAACGACAACTCACTTAAAGACGTGTCGCGCCTCCGAATCCCCTAGTTTAGGGAATTAAAAATTCCCAAAACCATCTAAAAAAGTCCATCTCATCGATACGGTTCCATCGCCGTAGACGGTATGCAAATCGGACACCCGTAGCGGTAAATACGGGCGTCCGAAACCAGGGGCGAGCCCCTTAGGCTGGACCGGCCTGGACCGGTCCACGCCGGTCGGTCCGGCTCACAGCGCCGGCCCGCGGATTTTCCACGCGGGCCGGCCGTGAACTAGCGTTCCACGGTCTGACCGGCCGTGAGGGCCGGTCGGTCCGCCGTACGAAGTCCCGCACGTCGCGGGTCTTTGTTCCCCGCGGGCTCGCGTGCCGCGACCCCTGTCCGCTCCGTGCCGCGGGCTGCACCCACTGTCGCCGCCTGGAGCGGGAGCCCACCGCCAGCTGCCTGAAGTCCGGAGCTTGCCTCCGCCAGCCGTCTGAAGCCCAGACTGCCACCGGGATGCCGCGCCGCCACACTGGTTCGCCGGACCGCCGCGATACCTCGCCGGAACGCCCCAAAAACCACTGGAAAACACCCTTAAGCCCGCAATCTTAGGCGAATGATTGCGGGGTCCCTGGAACTCGGATTTTCAAACTGAATCAAGTTATAGAAAGAGAAATAACTCTACTACGCATTGATGTGGTTCGTTCGAAAATCAAAGAACAATTCTACACTAAAATTTGGATTCAAAGGAGGTTTGGGAATAAAAATGCAACAAAAGAAAACCTCCTACCTCTGGGGCGTTGCCCGGAGCTTCACGGAGGATCCGCCGGCTGCACCACTACCTTGCTAGAGTTGCCTCACTATATTGGAGTAGGAGAGGGAGGTCTTCCTCCTACTGCTGTCCAGGTGAGGAAGAAGAAGAGGGAGGGGGTGAGTTAAGCGTTTAAATAGAAAATGCTTAACCACCCGCCCGTCGGCCCGAACCCGAACCCTCAGCAGGGTTGAGGTTAAGCCTCCCCTAGGGTAAAAACCACCTTCTGAGCACAATAGAGGTCTTGGAATTTTAATCCGATACACCATTCAAAAGTTATTAAACTTAGCTCCCGAGGCTGCCAAATTACGAAAACACCCTTGGGGCCATTTTTCACAGACGGCCTGCGCCCGTGAAACTCATACCCCTCCTAGGGTAAACGGCATGCTCTGAATTCAACAGTTCCATTGGTTTTCCAATCTGAGCCACCGTTTAAGAGATACTTGAGTTTCACCATTAAACGATTAAATTAATTATTTAATCTATTCGTTTAACATTTCGAGAGCGAACGAGGGGTCTAAACGTCCCGCACTGACAAGTTTTATGTCGTTCCTAAGGTAAAACTCCATTCCGGACCCATCTGTACACTTGGATATCCAATATGATTCAACGTTTCGAAGTTATCCCATTTATTAGGCATTTCTACTGTGAACGCACTAAAAATTTAATTCCGACCACTCTGGGGCTCGAAATCGCACGGTGTCTGAAGGCGCTGCTCTGGAACATCATCAAGAATATTCCAGTCTTTCACAGCAAAAATAGGGTTCTTTCATCATTACCTCCTTCAATATTTTCGTCCCCGAAAAGCAAAACTAGGGAGCAACACATGGTACTAAGCCCACACCTGGCTTTTCCATACCCAGAAGAACCCACGCACAGCTCTGCGTCACCGCACATGGACCAAAGGATTGATCCGTTCACGTGAGGTCAGCCCTTGCCGACATTGTGCAACCACTTTAGACTTTTGGGTTAGGGCAAGGCGGTAGGGCACCTCGCGATCCCTTTTCACGGTCTCAAATTCCCCGAAGGCTCACGGGGGTAGCTCACCTCCCCGACTGAACCGTTACGTCGCACACTGCGACTGGAATCACTGCCCGCACCTGGAACAAGGCCCGGTGATTCCCTCCTTTAGAATATCCATATGGTGGAACATCCAAGGATATCTAGTCATGCAGGATTCCACAACTGAGGCTCTCTTAGACGATCAGAGAGCGATGGAGTCAACCCAATCGACTAGAGAAAAAGGGCCCACACCTTTTTATCATACCAACACAGGGTTACACCGACGCCCCGTGCCACCCTAGTAACACCTCAAGCAAGGAGCAGGGAGGAAATAATTCCACACACAGAGTCTAACAATTCTATTGTAAGAAGTAGAAGAGTCGCAAGGGGTACCTCTTTCCACCTCATGCTCTGCAGGGTCGTAGAAATCCAAAGCTCGCGGCTATCCGCAGTCCCAACTGTCAGCTCCCAGAGCCTGACGTGGACTGCCTAGTGGTGATGGGTAGACCTTGTAAAGACATCCCTCACTACCAGCTCCTCCAACTCCTCTGGTAGAACCACCCCTCTGGAAACTACTCTGATCATGGCGCTGCCTCTGCCGTGGTGGTGCGCCTGCTGCCTACCCAAAGCTCTCAGTAACTCGGGTTGGGCAGTCTCGTGCCATGTGATCTCTCCCATCACAAGGGTAACATCGGTGCTCTAGGGGCTATACTTGTGCCCTATGGCGCCACTATGGTGTACGACCATGGCCCGGAGCCCACCCACAGAAGGGAACCCTCGGCTGGGGACGTTCACTTTTCTACCACAGTGGTATACGACCACGTCTCCGAAACCGACAGTGGGAAGGCCACCTGCATCGAGGTCCTGTATTCCGGCGCCTTCTAACTACGGCAGACGTCTCAGCTCCGTCACGCCCACTGCCACTACTAACCGCAAAACATGACAGGATGCTCTCTGTCACCAATGCCTGCTCTGTCACCCGACATATGTGGAAATGCCCAAGGGTACTATGACAACACGAATATCTCTACGGAGACCCTACTCGAACTTCCGCGCTCAGAAGTTGTCGTCATGGACCAAGTCCGGGTAAAAGCGTGCACAGTCAGCGAAACTAGCCACGTACTCGGTCACCGTCATCCCTCCATGCTGAAACTGCAAGGGATCTTAATCAGAACGGAGCGCAAGCAGGAGGGGAAAAACTCCTTACGAAACAACAACTGAAAGTCGCCCCATGAAAGTGATGACTCGTCAAGAAACTGAGTCACCAGACTCCACCAACGCCAACCTGATCCATGAAATAGGCCGGCTACCAAAGCCACTCTCTGATTTGTCGGCGTCTGCACAAGCCTGAAAAGGCTAACCACTGTCTCTAGCCAAACCTCTGCAGCCTGAGGGTCTGGCTCACCACTGAACCTCAGCAGTCTCTTCCGCTGGAACTCACTGAGCGCGCTCAACCTACACTCAAACTCAGCCTGCTCTGCTGAAGTTGTCTACTGCTCAACAGGTGGGGGTTCTGCTACCGACCCACCCAGAGAAAGGGGTTCACTTGATGGGCCCTGGAATGTGGCCTCGTAGCTCATAGGGTTGTCGTCACAAACCAAAGCTTGTATCCTGGCTGGCTGTCTTCGCGGAGACATCCTGAATATTATCACGGAGGTCCGCGTTCAATTGAGCATATATGTATATACCAATAACAACGATGGGGAGCTGACTCAAGAAGGACAGTGAAAGACTCAATCCTATGTGATGCACAAAACAAATTTCCCCTGCAACGAGTGTCTCAGCATGCCGAGTTGAAAAGCGGGTTATCAGGGTCCTGGTGAATGGATACGTCGGCCACCACAACATCACTGGACTCCCTGGCCTGAGATCCGCTCTCGAGACATGTTGACACTGTTTCCCTAAATTCCATCCAATTCCTTTTTAGGGGCGTCTGCACAACGCCCCAAGGAATGAACCACCTCTAATACCACATTTTCATGACTCGACCCTACCCGGGATCGAGCCGCAACTACCCCAATCCTGCCTCTATAGGCCAGGGGCTGGCGACCAGCACCGAAGGCACAATAACTCGGGGAGGCCTTTGCATAAGTACCTGTACACACACACAAAACACACTCAATGAAAAAGTGCAGAGTAAATGAAAGAAAAAGAAGAGTAAAAAAAGAACAACTACTATATATATACCACAAATGTGCATTGACCTCTAAACAGTAAAAAGTACAAGCTGAAGGTAAACTGAATAGTAAAGGGGAAAAACATGTGCCCAACCAGAAAAGTGCCACAACCCGGCAACAGGTAAACAAAACAAACAACCAGAAGGGTCCCCCACCTAGAACCCGACTATGACCACCACACGTGGTCCAAGCTCCCGAACTCCCGCGCTCCAACGAAGTCACGACCAGCCTTTTCATCATCTACAAGGGCACACCAAGTGCAGGAAAATCCCAAGCAGGGGTGAGTATAAAAATAATCAGTAGGATACCCCAAAGGCTCGAGGGAGAAACAAAGGAGGTACCGAAGGGTGAGAAGTAGATCGAACAGGAAGTAGAATAGAAGTACAATAGAGAGTGCAGTAAATAGTCTAGCTCAACCCAACAAGAGAAAGGAAGGTAGACTCGTCCATGACACAAGGAGCTGAAAACGGTGAGATTATGAACTTCCCGTCGAGTATTCGCTACCTATAGCAGGGGAGTAGACTCGTCCAACCATGAGAAGCTAGACACAGAAAGCACATGGCATACCCCAGGTGTCTTCGCCTCTCCTGGAAGGAGAGTATCCAAGCCCAAGAAGGGGGTACCAGAACAAGGTATATACAAGTCCATATGCTCAAATAAGAAGCCCAAACAAGATCTTAAGTGGATATCCATCCCGTATCTCAGCCTAAGAAAAGTGTAGCCAACAGTCCCAGATGTAACTTCATCGATGCCCAGCATCCCACACGTTTGCCTCGAATTGCAAGCCAAGGGGCCCAATCACCGTACCTCGACACTATCCGATTTTGGTGGCACTGACTCGCCTGCACGGTTTTAGATTACATCACAAGAACGCATCTCGGTGGGGAAAGTGCCCCTAATACCTAAGAGTTCTAGGGAAAGTCAAACCACACCTCGTCACTGCCCTGTAGTCGAGAGGTCTTCTCAAAGTCAAGTCATCACAACACTGACCCGTATGATCAAGGGTCCCGCTCTGGTAATCATGCAGGAAAGCCACAGACTAGCCTAGTAGAAAGGACTGAGCCTGGAATGCCAACAGGTGTCCCACTGCCCAGCCCTGATGGAGGGTAATTCATAACTAGATATCGGGTGACCCACTGCCCATCCCTGCTAGAGGGTAAACCATAATACATCATCAGGTGACCCACTGCCCAACCCTATTGGAGGGTAGACCTTAATACATCATCAGGCGACCCAATGCCCAGCCCCGCTGGAGGGTAGACCTTAATACATCATCAGGTGACCCACTGCCCAGCCCCGCTGAAGGGTATACCTTAATACATCATCAGGAAACCCACTACCCAGTTTCGATAGAGGGTAGACCTTAATACATTATCAGGTGACCCACTACCCAACCCCACTGGAGGGTAGACCTGGAATAAGTCGACAGACGACCCACTACCCAGCCATGCTGGAGGGTAGACCTGGAACTAGACGACGGGTGACCCACTGCCCAGCCTTACTGGAGGGTAGACCCTAAGAGGTTGTCAGGTGACCCACTGCCCAGTCTCTACTGGAGGGTAGACCCTAAGTGCGTCGGGTGACCGACTGCACAGTCTCTGCTGGAGGGTAAACCCTAGAAGTCGATGAGTAACCCACTGCCTAGCCATGCTAGAGGGTAAAACTCAGAGCTACCCTAGCCATCTCTAGTGGAGGGAACAACACTGGCCAACCGAACACGGAGTGGGTATCGCGCAATCACCCCACTCTAGAACAACTCCCCCAAAATAGGTTCAGTGCATGTTCCATCACTGGGTGTCACTAGCACCGCTACTGGCCAATCCATCGAGAACGAAACCAGGGAGAGACCACTCAACCCTGCTGGTCAAATAAACGAGCATAGTTCCAGGGAAAAAACTCCACCTTGTTGGTCGAACAAACGAGCATAGAGGGACCCTCTACGTAGCGAGAGGTCAAAGTATGCAAAGCAGATCTCGGCATGCACCTGGGGCCCACATGACCTATGGCCCCATTTTAACCCCCAACCAAGTGCATGAACATCTCAGGTAAAAACCACACGTACCTCCAAGCGCTCCCGTATACTCCCAGAGTATACCTCACTTTCAGCCCAAGGGCTATCGTGCACCTGGCACCCAACGGCAACGCAAAGGCGTGATGTAACATCTCCAACTTTCCGCCTCAATGGCTGGGGCACGACCCACCACATCTATTCAAGCATTACATCACTCACACGAGAGTGCATGCGATCACACGCCAAGGGTCCTCTACAAACACAGTAGAAGAACCACCCCCGGGGCACCTTCACATTTCCACATTTAATAAGATCGCGAATGAGGATCCACTCACTTAAACAGATTAAACCGTTGTAATCCTCACGGAAAAACATGCGAGATAGACTACTCACTCGCCTCAAACGGATATCCGACAGAAAAGTCGCCAACACCGCCTCACGCCCGAACGACGTCCCATGATCCTGAGCCTCGGCCCCGAAAATAGTTGGGCGCAACACACCAATGCGATCCCCTCAGGAAAACACATCAAAAGCACTACTCACATGAGTGCAACAGATATCCAGAGAAAAAGGTGCATTCCGGTGCACCGCACACGAGCGGTGATTCGTGGGACCCGCATCCCGATCCCAAAACTCAATGAACGGATCACACCGTTGCGATCCTCTCAAAAAAGCACACGAAATGGACTAATCACTTGTCCAAAACAGACACTCGGTGATAAAGATGGAAAATCACCGTCGACGCCCAAACGACCCTCGTGAGCTCCGCACCATCATGCCGAATTAGGGAGGGAAGATTGCACCATTGCAATCCCCTCAGAAAAACATCCAGAGTCGACTGCTCGCATGCCCCGAACGGACGTCCGATGAAAAAGTCGCTAAACGCTGCCCGCAGCTCAAAGACAGGCCGTGGGGCCCACGCCTCAACTTCATCCTCAACGCCTGAAACCACCCTGGGAAGCTTCGCCCTGGCGCCAGGGTCCCAACGCCACTGATGACGCTCAATTTGGACATCGGACGTGTCCGCGCCATCCAAAACAAGTTCCCCCCTGAAAAATGACAACTCACTTAAAGACGCGTCGCGCCTCCGAGTCCCCTCGTTTCGGGAATTAAAAATTCATGAAACCATCTCAAAAATTATGCCTCGTCGATACGGTTCCACCACCGTAGATGGCATGAAAATCGGACACCGGTAGCAGTAAATACGGTCATCCGAAACCAGGGGTGAACCCCTTGGGCTGGACCGGCCTGGACCGGTCCATGCCGGGCGGTCCGGCTCGCAGCGCCGGCCCGCAGCTTAGCCGCGCGGGCCGGCCGTGGACCAGCGGTCCATGCTCAGACCGGCCACGAGGGTCAGTCGGTCCGCCATGCGAAGACCCGCACGTCGCAGGTCTTTGTTCCCCGCGGGGTCGCGTGCCGCGACCCCTGTCCGCTCCTCCGTGTCGCGGGATGGACCCACCATCGCCGCCTGGAGCCGGAGCCCGCCGCCAGTGGCCTGAAGCCCGGAGCTCGCCGCCGCCAACCGCCTGAAGCCCGTAGCTCACCGCCGCCAGCCTCCTAAAGGCTGGAGCTTGCCGCCGCTAGCCACCTGAAGCTCGGACCACCGCCGGGATGCCGCGCTGCCGCGTTGGTTCGCCGGACCGCCGCGATACCTCGTCGGAACGCCCCAAAAACCACCGGAAAATAGCCTTAAACCCTCAATCTTCAGAGAATGATTTCAGGGTCCCCAGAACTCGGATTTACAAACTAAAACAAGCGATGGAGAAAGCAAAAACTCTACTATGCATTCATGTGGTTCGTTCGAAAATCAAACAAAAATTTGACGCTAAAATTTGGATTCAAAGGAGGTTCGGGAATAAAAACGCAAAAAAAGAAAACCTCCTACCTCTTGGGTGTTGCCCGGAGCTTCAGAGAGGATCCACCTGCTACACCGCTGCCTTGCCAGAGTTGCCTCACCAGAGTGTAGGAGGAGAGGGAGGGCTTCCTCCTGCTGCTGTCCAGGTGAGGAAAAAAGAAGAGGGAGGGGGTGAGATAAGCGTTTAAATAGAAAATGCTTAACCACCCTCCTGTCGGCCTGAACCCAAACCCTCAGCAGGGTTGAGGTTAAGCCTCCCCTAGGGTAAACACCACCTCCCAAGCACAATGACGGTATCATAATTTTAATCCGAGACCCCGTTCAAAAGTTATTAAACTTAGCGCCCGAGGCCGCCAAATTATGAAAACGCCCTTGGGGCCATTTTTCACAGACGGTCCGCACCCGTGAAACTGATACCCCTCCTAGGGTAAACGACACGCTCTGAAATCAACGGTGCCCTTGGTTTTCCAATCCGAGCCACCGTTTAAGAGATACTTGAGTTTCACCATTAAATGATTAAATTAATTATTTAATCTATTCGTTTAACGTTCCGAGAGCGAGCGAGGGGTCCAAACGTCCCACACCTGCAATTTTTATGTCGTTACTAGGGTAAACACCACATTACAGACCCATCCACACACTCAGATCCCCGATCCAGATCACCATTTCGGAGTTATCCCATTTATTTGGCGTTTTCAGTGTGAACGCACTAAAAATTTAATTCCTTCCACTCCGGGGCTCGGAATCGCATGCCATCTGAAGGCGCTGCTCTGGAATATCATCAAGAATATTCCAAATTCTTTCACAGAAAAAACCGGGTTCTTACAGTTTTATAGAAACATATAAAAGTTGTAACAACTTATTCAATATATTGAATTTCCAAAAACCCACAAAAGTGGATACAGAAATGATGTAGGTTCCCACACTAAGATTAAACCTTGAAAATTGTGTGTAAAATGTTTAATATCCTATTTTCTACATGAATTTTATTTTAATAAATTTTTAAAAAGAATAGATTCTATCATGTTTTAGTGGTTAGGTTTTCTAAAGTTGAAATTTTTAAAAAGGAATCAAATGATTCTACCCCCTCCCCCTATCATTTCTTCTTCTTTCCATTCAGACTTCAAAAGGTAATAGAGTGAATATTCCCATATTGAATCCTTATCAGGAATAATATCAATTCTTTCAAGAGTAGTTTAATTCCATCATTTGATGGAAAAAATATCACTGGTTCAAAAAACATGATGATTATGTATCTTCTATCTCTTGGAATTCAGTTTGTTGATGCAACTACAATTAGTTTTCTACCCACTGAGAAATATTATCTTATTATTTATTATGAGAATATAAATATTAAATTTTATTAAAAATATATAATTTTTTTTATTATGTATCGATCATAAAATTTCTATATGAAGGTGATAGGTCTCAGAACATCAATGAGTATATGGGACTAGATCAAATGTATATTTAAATGGATTAGTAAATTTAAGGAATAAAAGATAAAAATCTAGCATAATAAATTTGAATAAATAAGAATGATAAATGAATAATCTATTGATGAGTACTTCACTAGATTAAATGATGGTGTCTGAAATGT
Organism: Viscum album; assembly: GCA_963277665.1. NCBI lineage: Eukaryota > Viridiplantae > Streptophyta > Magnoliopsida > Santalales > Viscaceae > Viscum > Viscum album. The sequence continues at coordinate 762,180,415 of OY728147.1, forward strand.
CTTAGGTTTGGGGATTTTCTTAAATATTCTATAATTGTGAAAAAAACTCATGACAAACATTCTTGAAAATTTTGGTTCAAAAATTCTAGATTTATAAGATAATGATGATTTAACTTATGATAAACTATATAAAATTTTTATTTCTTATGAAATGATAAAATATCCATTTTTCAAACTTATTTTGAAAGTTGAAATAGAATTTGAAACTACGAGAAAGATGAAAATTCAAGTTTTTGAAAATCATGACCCTTGTGATTTTTAAGATTTGGAGGATGGTGATTTGAATGATAAAATAAAGTCTCTTATCTATAATAACTACAATATATAAAGAGGAAACTATGGAGGTAACGATTTCCTCTAAAATGTTTCAAGTGTGTTGGAATTAGTCACTTGTCTGTGAATTACTTCAAGAATAATGATAGAAATATTGAGATTATTATGATGAAAAAACTCAATAGGAGAAGTGGAAAAACAATTTTAAATAGGGGAAGTAATCAAAAAAATATAAGAAGAAGTATTCATGAAATATGAGATGTATATTGAGTAAGAAATTTGAATTGGTCTCAACTAAAAAAACTCTTAAAAATTTGAATTCTCATAAAAGTTTAGAATATTCATTTCCAATGTTGAGAAAAAAGGATTATCAGATAATGAAGAAGATAAAGGAGGTGAATAATTATGGCATCCCGTCTTTTTATAACATAACTTTTCATTCCATTACACGGAACTGAGGATCTTTAAGGTTTAGTGTCTTGGAAACAAGGAACATAAAACATGAAACAAAAAAAAACATTCTTCTTAAACACTTGAAAGGCTTATCCTCATGTTCACCCTAGGCTCATTACTGCATCCCATAACCTGGGGACATACATCAAAAGGAAGGGTGAGCAGAAGGCCCAGCAAGGGAAACAAGTGAAACATTTTACATATGAACTTGAGATACATCAATAAAGTCATGAAAAGAACTTTAAGGCATGAAAATGAAATCATGAGGCATATCATAATAAAAATAAAACTTTTTCATAACTTGAAGATGTGGCTACATCATTTAACATAGACAATCATGAACATATCACCAAGGTCCATCCCCAAGGTGTCATTTTAAAATTACCAAGGTTATTCACCAAGGTATCGTGAAAATTGTAATCTCTAGTGGTTACATCATTACCCAATGCATTGGAGCACTATCAGGGCGCACCCTTAAATTTGCCTTTATTATCATGTGAGCCACATATATCATCATCAAACATTTCATAAATAACCCATATAGCATAAAGGAAATGGGTTTCATTTCATAATCATAACTTTTTAAAAACTGCTTTAAAGACATGATCTTTATATCACTTTAAAACCCACAGAAAAGGAAGGTGGGTCTCATGTATGTAAATCCCAGAATTTAAAATAGAACATTTTGGTATATATGTGAATACCCCTTTAGAAGAAAGAGCTTTGAGTATTCACTTAATAAAATAAAAGAACTTTAGAAAAAAAGAGATAGACATTTTGAGACAGAAATTCTGCAGCATAACGGCAATGTTCCGAGGTTTTAGAAGACATTAAAAGAGAGGTAAAATGGGTCAAACATTAATAAATGACCCATAAAATAGTACATGGACAGAATAACAAGGATACATGATCATGGTAATGAAATTTCAAGGACATACCATTTGAAATGAAAAACATGGAAGGAAGAAAAAAATTAGATTTCTCTTATGAAAGTTCGGCAGCCTAACGGCGTTACTTAAACATCAACAAAAATGATTTGAAAAGATCAAATAGGGTCTCTCATCATGTGAACATAATAGTTCATTATGATATATATAGAGATAATTCCCCAACATAACAAAAAGGAACTTGAAATAATTGACATGAAAGTAGAACTTCAAAATGAGAAGGGTGAAGAACCACTTAAAAATTCGGCAGCCTAACGGCGCCACTTAAAACATCAAAATACTGAATTGAAGAGATCAAATTGGGTCTCTCATAATATGAACATAAGAGTCCAGTATGATATATATAGAGATAATAACCCAATATAACAAAAAGGAACTTGAAATAATTGACATGAAAGTAGAACTTCAAAACGAGAAGGGTGAAGAACCACTTAAAAACTCGGCAGCCTAACGGCGCCACTTAAAACTTCAAAATAATGAATTGAAGCGATCAAATGGGGTCTCTCATCATATGATCATAAAAGATAAGTATGATAATTTAGAGATCATACCCCAACATAATAAAAAGGAACATGAAATACTTGAATGAAAATAGAACTTGAAAACGAGGAAGGTGAAAGAATCCCTTAAAAATTCGGCAGCCTAACGGCGCCACTTAAACATTCTTAAAACGAATTGATGAGAGCAAGGGGGGTCTCTCATCATATGAACATGAAATAGTCAGTAGTATGAATATAAAAGAACATCCTCAAACATAAGAACATGGAGTATAAAAGAAATGACATAAAAGAGATTACTTGAAAAGAAAGAGAGAGGTCGGATCCCTTACCTTAAAATGTAACTCTTAAACCTCAAAGGTTGGGACCTTGAGGGCTTGGGGGCACCTTGGGAGGACTCCTTGGGAGGTAATGAGACCATAAATTCGTTGGGAATGAGTGGGGAGTCGAATGGATGAGAATAGGGCTTGGTATTTATAGGGAAAGTGAGGGGACAAGGCATTAATGGCCAAGGGACACCTCACATGTGCTTTTCTCAAAACCATGTGCTCTCCCTTGTCATTTATCATGGAGTTAGGCCACATGGGGCCCCCAAAACAATAATTCATCACCCTTGGCCGACCAACCCTCAAAATATCTCATGACATCATCATGACACCGTTATGATGTCATTAAACATACCGAAACCCTAAAACTGTATTTTTACTATTCACTGAAAATTCAACTTTCTCAGAAAAATCCCAAAATTTCACATTAACCAAATATCAATGCTCTGATTTCAAAAATGAAATCCATTTTATAAAAATATTTTTCAAAATATTTTTAATTTAAATTTTAAATAAAAACACAATTCATCGAAAATTCATTTTTTCAGAAAAAACCCCAAAAATTACCATAACATAATATCGATGCTCTGAGTTCAAAAATAAAGTCATTTTTATAAAAATAATTTTCTAATTATTTTTAATTAAATTTTTAATTAAAAAACACTATTCACCCGAAAAAACTAATACTTGAATAATAATTAATGAAACCGTTATTTAACTATTTTATTGAATCACATTACTTAATCAAGGTGCCTAGATTATTTTAAAACTTTCTTTATGTGAGATTACTAATCCATTTGGTCATATTACTAATCCTAATCATAAAATCACTATTCATAATTTACTATTCATCAAAAATCAAGTTGATCTTATTAGACTCTAAATTTAGTACTGAACATAATTACAGAAGACCATTTTTTGAAAATCATTACACATTTTTAATTATTTAGGGTTTACATAAACATATTTAAAATATCCTTTTTCTAAAATTCATCAAAAATATGCATACTATATTTATCCGGTCATTTAAAAATTCATAAACTTCATCATAAGAAGAAATCCCAATTTTTATTTAAAACAAGGATTACACAAGGTAGTTACGGTCTCGTTACATAACCCCTTATAATACCAGCATAGGACCTAAGAGTAAGGTGTGCTAGGGTGATAGAAGCTTGGGGAGGCTCAGTCAACATTGCCCGAGTAGTAATTTCTATCAGTTTGAACTTCTCACGAAGGCGATTCCGTTCCAGCTTCACATGATGAAGTTCGGCTTGGATTTGATCCAGAGCAAAGCCCAGTGGTGCTACCTCCTTCCCAAGCTCTGTTATATGGGCTTCGATCGGTCCAAGACTACTAGGTGAGGCCATCAAATCATCTTTCTATTATAATTAACCATGATTACTTATATTTAGAGACAAAAATCAAAACATTTTGTTCACAGCGGTCATATTGACCGATGGTTATATAATAGTCAAAACCCACTGATCTCATTTTAATTATAATCATGTTTATCAAATAAAACATTTTTGTTGAGTATAACAATAACACATAAAATTGGGAAACAAATTTTATTTAAAAAATTTCGGGTCGTTACAATCTTCCCCCCTTAAGAAATTGTGTCCTCGCAATTTTAAAATTGGGTTTTGAAATTTCATTGAAAGTCCCACATCGGAAAAGGTGTCAGTAAAACTATTACTTTAAAATAAAGAAAGGGAAGTACAAAGGTCACCCGAGTTAACCCACACTAGGGTTCCATGTAGGAAAACGTGGATATGGAGGAGAAAACAAAGGGTCAAGTTCTGAGGGAGAGTGATAGAGAACATGATTAGGAGAAAGTTAACCATGAGAAAATCCCAAACTTATGATGTGTGTAAACGGTCTTTGATTACCTAGTAGGAAACGTAAACCAACAAAATTTTTGTTTTACGTTTCTTTTCATAATTTTGAGGATTTCATTTACTACATAGAACAAAAACATAAGAAAATATACTTACCTTCAAGTAGAGTTTCATCCTTTAACAAGTCCCTACCAACACTAATCTTTTCTCCAAATGATGAGAATTCAAAAACACTTGGTCTCATAAAAGCACAAGAATCATCTTATATAGAATCACATAATCTACAAAAGATTAACTATCTATTTCTTCTATCTTTAAACATTATCCCAAAAATAGAAAGGTTAAGGTAAAACAACTCTTCAAAAAGAAATAATCCCATAGGAATGGAAACTACTTTTAAATCATCAAAGTTCCATGGTACTACCCAAATTTCATCATAGACCATTCCATAAATAACGGTCCTTAAAATTACTCAAAACAAACCAAACTAAGATTGAAACCCAAATAGAATAAGGATTTGATAACATAGTCTTCTAAAACAACTTCATTGTTCATCTCCAGACAACATCAACCACTCCTAACATTTTATAAGAAAAGTAGCTAACCTAAACATATTTTACCCAAGATAGGTTAGTCATTCCCATAAGTAACCTAAATTACTATAAGTTCACCTTAAATTCATCGATTCTTCAAAATATAAGTCAACCTTACTCCTCAAGGAAAATACCGTAGTAATCTATTTACCTCGATCAAATATGGTTCCCAAAATAATGAACGTCTTCCAAAATAATAATCATATTTTAATCCCCTAATCATCCCTATCATATTAATACGAAAATCGTCGCATTTCCTATCACATTGGTTGTCGGAACATGTTCTTCCATTTCCCACCATTAACTAAGAAGAGAAAGTATAGTTAGGGGCTTAAGTACTTAGCTAATAATCATGAAAAGGAACTGAAAGCATATAAGGATAACTTGTATATGAAAGGTATACCCTAACTTGTGATCTCCTAGGTTCCCATCTAGGTTATGAATGATCATATATTCTTATGTGAACCTTTATTTTATTTTATCTTTGTTCCTTTAACAATGGTCCATACCAAGCTTATGAATTTACCAAAGCATATCCCCCGGGAGTGTCGTAACCAAGAGTGCAGCAAGGCCCGTTGTCGTGTACCAGTTCCCGTTCGAGTCTAGCTCAAAGCGGTGTTTTCGAGTTTTACCCCTATGTACATCTGTGCCAGAGCCACCTCTACCTGCTCGTATCCAGACAGGGATGTATTTGCTTGGCAACCCCTTACTCAATACTCACCAAAATACCAGGAAGATTTCATATATTAAACTTTTATATAGGGTTTCTCCTAGAGTTTTCATATCCTAATTTCCACAAATAACTAAACCATCCTCTGATAACAACTATGGAATCCCGTCTTTTTATAACATAACTTTTCATTCCATTACACGGAACTGAGGATCTTTAAGGTTTAGTGTCTTGGAAACAAGGAACATAAAACATGAAACAAAAAAAACATTCTTCTTAAACACTTGAAAGGCTTCTCCTCATGTTCACCCTAGGCTCATTACTGCATCCCATAACCTGGGGACATACATCAAAAGGAAGGGTGAGCAGAAGGCCCAGCAAGGGAAACAAGTGAAACATTTTACATATGAACTTGAGATACATCAATAAAGTCATGAAAAGAACTTTAGGGCATGAAAATGAAATCATGGGGCATATCATAATAAAAATAAAACTTTTTCATAACTTGAATATGTGGCTACATCATTTAACATAGACAATCATTAACATATCACCAAGGTCCATCCCCAAGGTGTCATTTTAAAATTACCAAGGTTATTCACCAAGGTATCGTGAAAATTGTAATCTCTAGTGGTTACATCATTACCCAATGCATTGGAGCGCTATCAGGGCGCACCCTTAAATTTTCCTTTATTATCATGTGACCCACATATATCATCATCAAACATTTCATAAATAACCCATATAGAATAAAGGAAATGGGTTTCATTTCATAATCATAACTTTTTAAAAACTGCTTTAAAGACATGATCTTTATATCACTTTAAAACCCACAGAAAAGGAAGGTGGGTCTCATGTATGTAAATCCCAGAATTTAAAATAGAACATTTTGGTATATATGTTAATACCCCTTTAGAAGAAAGAGCTTTGAGTATTCACTTAATAAAATAAAAGAACTTTAGAAAAAAAGAGATAGATATTTTGAGACAGAAATTCTGCAGCATAACGGCAATGTTCCGAGGTTTTAGAAGACATTAAAAGAGAGGTAAAATGGGTCAAACATTCATAAATGACCCATAAAATAGTACATGGACATAATAAGAAGGATACATGATCATGGTAATGAAATTTCAAGGACATACCATTTGAAATGAAAAACATGGAAGGAAGAAAAAAATTAGATTTCTCTTATGAAAGTTCGGCAGCCTAACGGCGTTACTTAAACATCAACAAAAATGATTTGAAAAGATCAAATAGGGTCTCTCATCATGTGAACATAAGAGTTCAGTATGATTGATATAGAGATAATTCCCCAACATAACAAAAAGGAACTTGAAAGAATTGACATGAAAGTAGAACTTCCAAACGAGAAGGGTGAAGAACCACTTAAAAATTCGGCAGCCTAACGACGCCACTTAAAACATCAAAATACTGAATTGAAGAGATCAAATGGGGTCTCTAATCATATGAACATAAGAGTCCAGTATGATATATATAGAGATAATACCCCAATATAACAAAAAGGAACTTGAAATAATTTACATGAAAGTAGAACTTCAAAACGAGAAGGGTGAAGAACCACTTAAAAATTCGGCAGCCTAACGGCGCCACTTAAAACTTCAAAATACTGAATTGAAGCGATCAAATGGGGTATCTCATCATATTATCATAAAATATCAGTATGATAATTTAGAGATCATACCCCAACATAATAAAAAGGAACATGAAAGACTTGAATGAAAATAGAACTTGAAAACGAGGAAGGTGAAAGAATCCCTTAAAAATTCGGCAGCCTAACGGCGCCACTTAAACATTCTTAAAACGAATTGATGAGAGCAAGGGGGTTCTCTCATCATATGAACATGAAATAGGCAGTAGTATGAATATAAAAGAACATCCTCCAACATAAGAACATGGTGTATAAAAGAAATGAAATAAAAGAGATTACTTGAAAAGAAAGAGAGAGGTCGGATCCCTTACCTTAAAATGTAACTCTTAAACCTCAAAGGTTGGGACCTTGAGGGATTGGGGGCACCTTGGGAGGACTCCTTGGGAGGTAATGAGACCAGAAATTCGTTGGGAATGAGTGGGGAGTCGAATGGATGAGAATAGGGCTTGGTATTTATAGGGAAAGTGAGGGGACAAGGCATTAATGGCCAAGGGACACCTCACATGTGCTTTTCTCAAACCCATGTGCTCTCCCTTGTCATTTATCATGGAGTTAGGCCACATGGGGCCCCCAAAACAATAATTCATCACCCTTGGCCGGCCAACCCTCAAAAGATCTCATGACATCATCATGACACCGTTATGATGTCATTAAACTTACCGAAACCCTAAAACTGTATTTTTACTATTCACTGAAAATTCAACTTTCTCAGAAAAATACCAAAATTTCACATTAACCAAATATCAATGCTCTGATTTCAAAAATTAAATCCATTTTATAAAAATAATTTTCTAAATATTTTTAATTTAATTTTTAAATAAAAACACTATTCATCGAAAATTCATTTTTTCAGAAAAAACCCCAAAAATAACCATAACATAATATCGATGCTCTGAGTTCAAAAATAAAATCATTTTTATAAAAATAATTTTCTAATTATTTTTAATTAAATTTTTAATTGAAAAACACTATTCACCCGAAAAACCTAATACTTGAATAATAATTAATGAAACAGTTATTTAACTATTTTATTGAATCACATTACTTAATCAAGGTGCCTAGATTATTTTAAAACTTTCTTTAAGTGAGATTACTAATCCATTTGGTCATATTACTAATCCTAATCATAAAATCACTATTCATAATTTACTATTCATCAAAAATCAAGTTGATCTTATTAGACTCTAAATTTAGTACTGAACATAATTGCAGAAGACCATTTTTTGAAAATCATTACACATTTTTAATTATTTAGGGTTTACATAAACATATTTAAAATATCCTTTTTCTAAAATTCATCAAAAATATGCATACTATATTTATCCGGTCATTTAAAAATTCATAAACTTCATCATAAGAAGAAATCCCAATTTTTATTTAAAACAAGGATTACACAAGGTAGTTACGGTCTCATTACATAACCCCTTATAATACCAGCATAGGACATAAGAGTAAGGTGTGCTAGGGTGATAGAAGCTTGGGGCGGCTCAGTCAACATTGCCTGAGTAGTAATTTCTATCAGTTTGAACTTCTCACGAAGGCGATTCCGTTACAGCTTCACATGATGAAGTTCGGCTTGGATTTGATCCAGAGCAAAGCCCAGTGGTGCTACCTCCTTCCCAAGCTCTGTTAGATGGGCTTCGATTGGTCCAAGACTACTAGGTGAGGCCATCGAATCTTCTTTCTATAATAATTAACCAAGATTACTTATATTTAGAGACAAAAATCAAAACATTTTGTTCACAGCGGTCATATTGACCGATGGTTATATAATAGTCAAAACCCACTGATCTCATTTTAATTATAATCATGTTTATCAAATAAAACATTTTTGTTGAGTATAACAATAACACATAAAATTTGGAAACAAATTTTATTTAAAAAATTTCGGGTCGTTACAATCTTCCCCCCTTAAGAAATTGCGTCCTCGCAATTTTAAAATTGGGTTTTGAAATTTCATTGAAAGTACCACATCGTAAAAGGAGTCAGTAAAACTATTACTTTAAAATAAAGAAAGGGAAGTACAAAGGTCACCCGAGTTAACCCACACTAGGGTTCCATGTAGGAAAACATGGATATGGAGGAGAAAACAAAGGGTCAAGTTCTGAGGGAGAGTGATAGAGAACATGATTAGGAGAAAGTTAACCATGAGAAAATCCCAAACTTATGATGTGTGTAAACGGTCTTTGATTACCTAGTAGGAAACGTAAACCAACAACATTTTTGTTTTACGTTTCTTTTCATAATTTTGAGGATTTCATTTACTACATAGAACAAAAACATAAGAAAATATACTTACCTTCAAGTAGAGTTTCATCCTTTAACAAGTCCCTACCAACACTAATCTTTTCTCCAAATGATGAGAATTCAAAAACACTTGGTCTCATAAAAGCACAAGAATCATCTTCTATAGAATCACATAATCTACAAAAGATTAACTATCTATTTCTTCTATCTTTAAACATTATCCCAAAAATAGAAAGGTTAAGGTAAAACAACTCTTCAAAAAGAAAGAATCCCATAGGAATGGAAACTACTTTTAAATCATCAAAGTTCCATGGTACTAACCAAATTTCATCATAGACCATTCCATAAATAACGGTCCTTAAAATTCCTCAAAACAAACCAAACTAAGATTGAAACCCAAATACAATAAGGATTTGATAACATAGTCTTCCAAAACAACTTCATTGTTCATCTCCATACAACATCAACCACTCCTAACATCTTATAAAAAAAGTAGCTAACCTAAACATATTTTACCCAAGATAGGTTAGTCATTCCCATAAGTAACCTAAATTACTATAAGGTCACCTTAATTTCATCGATTCTTCAAAATATAAGTCAACCTTACTCCTCAATGAAAATACCGTAGTAATCTATTTACCTCGATCAAATATGGTTCCCAAAATAATGAACGTCTTCCAAAATAATAATCATATTTTAATCCCCTAATCATCCCTATCATATTAATACGAAAATTGTCGCATTTCCTATCACATTGGTTGTCGGAACATGTTCTTCCATTTCCCACCATTAACTAAGAAGAGAAAGCATAGTTAGGGGCTTAAGTACTTAGATAATAATCATGAAAAGGAACTGAAAGCATATAAGGATAACTTGTATATGAAAGGTATACCCTAACTTGTGATCTCCTAGGTTCCCATCTAGGTTATGAATTATCATATATTCTTATGTGAACCTTTATTTTATTTTATCTTTGTTCCTTTAACAATGGTTCATACCAAGCTTATGAATTTACCAAAGCATATACCCCGGGAGTGTCGTAACCAAGAGTGCAACAAGGCCCGTTGTCGTGTACCAGTTCCCGTTCGAGTCTAGCTCAAAGCGGTGTTTTCGGGTTTTACCCCTATGTATATCTGTGCCAGAGCCACCTCTACCTGCTCGTATCCAGACAGGGATGTATTTTCTTGGCAACCCCTTACTCAATACTCACCAAAATACCAGGAAGATTTCCTATATTAAACTTTTCTATAGGGTTCCTCCTAGAGTTTTCATATCTTAATTTCCACAAATAACTAAACCATCCTCTGATACCAACTATGGCATCCCGTCTTTTTATAACATAACTTTTCATTCCATTACACGGAACTGAGGATCTTTAAGGTTTAGTGTCTTGGAAACAAGGAACATAAAACATGAAACAAAAAAAACATTCTTCTTAAACACTTGAAAGGCTTCTCCTCATGTTCACCCTAGGCTTATTACTGCATCCCATAACCTGGGGACATACATCAAAAGGAAGGGTGAGCAGAAGGCCCAACAAGGGAAACAAGTGAAACATTTTACATATGAACTTGAGATACATCAATAAAGTCATGAAAAGATCTTTAAGGCATGAAAATGAAATCATGAGGCATATCATAATAAAAATAAAACTTTTTCATAACTTGAAGATGTGGCTACATCATTTAACATAGACAATCATGAACATATCACCAAGGTCCATCCCCAAGGTTTCATTTTAAAATTACCAAGGTTATTCACCAAGGTATCGTGAAAATTGTAATCTCTAGTGGTTACATCATTACCCAATGAATTGGAGCGCTATCAGGGTGCACCCTTAAATTTGCCTTTATTATCATGTGACCCACATATATCATCATAAAACATTTCATAAATAACCCATATAACATAAAGGAAATTGGTTTCATTTCATAATCATAACTTTTTAAAAACTGCTTTAAAGACATGATCTTTATATCACTTTAAATCCCACAGAAAAGGAAGGTGGGTCTCATGTATGTAAATCCCAGAATTTAAAATAGAACATTTTGGTATATATGTGAATACCCCTTTATAAGAAAGAGCTTTGAGTATTCACTTAATAAAATAAAAGAACTTTAGAAAAAAAGAGATAGACATTTTGAGACAGAAATTCTGCAACATAACAGCAATGTTCCGAGGTTTTAGAAGACATTAAAAGAGAGGTAAAATGGGTAAAACATTCATAAATGACCCATAAAATAGTACATGGACAGAGTAAGAAGGATACATGATCATGGTAATGAAATTTCAAGGACATACCATTTGAAATGAAAAACATGGAAGGAAGAAAAAAATTAGATTTCTCTTATGAAAGTTCGGCAGCCTAACGGCGTTACTTAAACATCAACAAAAATGATTTGAAAAGATCAAATAGGGTCTCTCAGCATGTGAACATAAGAGTTCAGTATGATAGATATAGAGATATTTCACCAACATAACAAAAAGGAACTTGAAAGAATTGACATGAAAGTAGAACTTCAAAACGAGAAGGGTGAAGAACCACTTAAAAATTCGGCAGCCTAACAGCGCCACTTAAAACATCAAAATACTGAATTGAAGAGATCAAATGGGGTCTCTCATCATATGAACATAAGAGTCCAGTATGATATATATAGAGATCATACCCCAATATAACAAAAAGGAACTTGAAATAATTGACATGAAAGTAGAACTTCAAAACGAGAAGGGTGAAGAACCACTTAAAAATTCGGCAGCCTAACGGCGCCACTTAAAACTTCAAAATACTGAATTGAAGCGATCAAATGGGGTCTCTCATCATATGATAATAAAATATCAGTATGATAATTTAGAGATCATACCCCAACATAATAAAAAGGAACATGAAAGACTTGAATGAAAATAGAACTTGAAAACGAGGAAGGTGAAAGAATCCCTTAAAAATTCGGCAGCCTAATGGCGCCACTTAAACATTCTTAAAACGAATTGATGAGAGCAAGGGGGGTCTCTCATCATATGAACATGAAATAGGCAGTAGTATGAATATAAAAGAACATCCTCCAACATATGAACATGGAGTATAAAAGAAATCACATAAAAGAGATTACTTGAAAAGAAAGAGAGAGGTCGGATCCGTTACCTTAAAATGTAACTCTTAAACCTCAGAGGTTGGGACCTTGAGGGCTTGGGGGCACCTTGGGAGGACTCCTTGGGAGGTAATGAGACCAGAAATTCGTTGGGAATGAGTGGGGAGTCGAATGGATGAGAAGAGGGCTTGGTATTTATAGGGAAAGTGAGGGGACAAGGCATTAATGGCCAAGGGACACCTCACATGTGCTTTTCTCAAACCCATGTGCTCTCCCTTGTCATTTATCATGGAGTTAGGCCACATGGGGCCCCCAAAACAATAATTCATCACCCTTGGCCGACCAACCCTCAAAATATCTCATGACATCATCATGACACCATTATGATGTCATTAAACATACCGAAACCCTAAAACTGTATTTTTACTATTCACTGAAAATTCAACATTCTCAGAAAAATCCCAAAATTTCACATTAACCAAATATCAATGCTCTGATTTCAAAAATGAAATCCATTTTATAAAAATAATTTTCTAAATATTTTTAATTTAATTTTTAAATAAAAACACTATTCATCGAAAATTCATTTTTTCAGAAAAAACCCCAAAAATTACCATAACATAATATCGATGCTCTGAGTTCAAAAATAAAGTCATTTTTATAAAAATAATTTTCTAATTATTTTTAATTAAATTTTTAATTAAAAAACACTATTCATCCGAAAAACCTAATACTTGAATAATAATTAATGAAACCATTATTTAACTATTTTATTGAATCACATTACTTAATCAAGGTGCCTAGATTATTTTAAAACTTTCTTTAAGTGAGATTACTAATCCATTTGGTCATATTACTAATCCTAATCATAAAATCACTATTCATAATTTACTATTCATCAAAAATCAAGTTGATCTTATTAGACTCTAAATTTAGTACTGAACATAATTGCAGAAAACCATTTTTCGAAAATCATTACACATTTTTAATTATTTAGGGTTTACATAAACATATTTAAAATATCCTTTTTCTAAAATTCATCAAAAATATGTATACTATATTTATCCGGTCATTTCAAAATTCATAAACTTCATCATAAGAAGAAATCCCAATTTTTATTTAAAACAAGGATTACACAAGGTAGTTATGGTCTCGTTACATAACCCCTTATAATACCAGCATAGGACCTAAGAGTAAGGTGTGCTAGGGTGATAGAAGCTTGGGGCGGCTCAGTCAACATTGCCCGAGTAGTAATTTCTATCAGTTTGAACTTCTCACGAAGGCGATTCCGTTCCAGCTTCACATGATGAAGTTAGGCTTGGATTTGATCCAGAGCAAAGCCCCGTGGTGCTACCTCCTTCCCAAGCTCTGTTAGATGGGCTTCGATCGGTCCAAGACTACTAGGTGAGGCCAACGAATCTTCTTTCTATAATAATTAACCAAGATTACTTATATTTAGAGACAAAAATCAAAACATTTTGTTCACAGCGGTCATATTGACCGATGGTTATATAATAGTCAAAACCCACTGATCTCATTTTAATTATAATCATGTTTATCAAATAAAACATTTTTGTTGAGTATAACAATAACACATAAAATTGGGAAACAAATTTTATTTAAAAAATTTCGGGTCGTTACAATAATATTTCAGAGAGTATCAGCTTGATCAGAACTACTTTCACATCTTGATACTAAAACCTCAAGAATTAAATTATAATAGTGATGAAATATAGTGTATAAGTTTTTAATGGTGGAATTTTTTTTTCAAGATAATACTAGAATACATCCAGGAGAAGTTAAGTTGAAATCATGGAATTTTTTAGGTGAAAAATGGTTGGATTGTTTAGTAAGAAGATGGAATATAAGTAAGAGGAAGTTAAAAAGTCTTAATAAATTCTTATTAAGGATGAATATACATTAATAATGTTTAATAAAAATTTAATCAAGGCTTTGGAAGTAATATTTGACTTGTACAAGGAAATAGAAAAACCTCAATCTAGGAATCAGGTGAAATCATCACCCAATAAAATAAAAATTTCATCTGATTTTTCTAATATTTTACTTGTGAAAAAAAGGGTTAGAAAATAATGGGTTGAGAAGGGATGCAAAAATACTATCACATCTAAAAAATATAAAATTTAATACAAATGGAAGGTTTTCAAATGCCCATGAGTAATTGAAGATGAAATAAGTTTTGAAACACTAAAACCTTATTATACAAAAAGGTCATTTCTCTATAGAAAATCAAGTTATGATGGGTTCTATTGTAACAACCCGAGATTTTATGAAAAATATTCTTATTCACTAATGTCTTGTGTTGTACGCTACACCAAAACGAGCTTGCACAAAACGCATCCTTGACTTGCCTTGCATTACACGCAATCGCGACCTTCCTCGATAGCTTGCGTCATTCGCAATACCGAGTTTCACTAAACAACGATATGCTATTAAAATATTATTAAAACTAGCTGTTATGAATAGTAATAACCACTTTTTGAAATTTTATAAATTTTATTTTTCAAAATGGACTTCATTTTTGGATTCGGAATACCGAAATTAGCATAGGGTGAAATTTTGGTATTTTTCTGAAAACTTTCAATTTTTGATGAATAGTGAAACCACTAAGTGGTAGGTTAAAAACTGAATTTTTGCATAAAACTTAATTTTACCGCTTTTGCGAATGGAATTTCGAAAATCCGACAGACACGGTTGATATCAGTAAGTAAAATATGGTTCAATGAGATAAAAATAATTTTTTGGTGAATAGTAACTTTTTACTTTTTTTACCGCGGTTAATAGTAAATAGGGTAACTAAGGGTAAAAATGATATTACTATTACCCTAACACATGTCCTAATTCTATTGGATAAGTTTAATTCGACCAAAAACAAACTTAGGAATAAAATATGACCATTTAGGCCCACATGGGTTAGATTAGGACATTTATTATTAATTTATTTAAAGAAGGGTTAAAATAGTTAAAATCAAAGTTTAATAAGTAAATCATTTTTAATATGGGATTATACATAAGATAAATTCGACTATAAATATTCATTAGAAATCTAAAACGATTTCCTACATAATAATAATTTATTTATAATTTTTAGACTTTAAATAAATTAATTTATTTATGACACAACAATGATGCAGTAATTACCCTTTTAAGGAAATATTAACATAATTGATGTTATAAATGCTCAAATGAATGTAATTTGAGACTTTTTATGAACTCCACTAATTTTATAGGTTACTATGATATATTAGTGTTTATTTAATCAACTCTTTTCGAACATATAATTCTGTTATGACTTTCACAAAAATCATATATCAAATAGTGTCAAAATTGACACAAAATAGTTTTTAAATCAAATATTATATTATTAATTGTTATTTTATTCCTAAAAATCTAAGGTTCGGCCAAATGACTTAGATAAGGATATATATATTATTAATAAACAATTTGGGGTTCGTTTGGCATGTTATAGTAAGTTTATTAATCATATAGTGTAAGAAAACAAAAAGACATGGTAAAAGTTAAATTATTTAACTTAGAGTTAAATCTTATTGATAAGGTTAAAATAATAACCTAAACTTGTCTAAATCCTATTTGTTGATAGGATTTCGACCCATCCCCACTTTAGCTTAGAAATAAGACCCTTTGGAACCATTATAAACTGATTTTGACTTTAATATAAAATAATATTTTGAGATATTCCTAAGGTGCCCCTCTCCTCCCTTATAAAAGGGCACCTCCTCCCCCTCCTCCTCACACCAAATTGAGCACTCAAGCTCGTCCAAACCCTGCCATTTTCTCCTATCCACTTCCCTAGAATAATTCTAGATGTCCTGGTCTTCTTCAAAGACCAATCTTAGTTCCCTAAGTGGAGGATTCAAAGAAGCGTTCCAAAGAAGAGGTAATATCCATTACCGATCTTTTCAATTTCTTTCTTCTTAAACTTCTTCTTATTTAGTTGTTTCATGATAAATTAATAACATAAGTATTAATTACATACTGATATGTTATTATAAATATGAAACAACCCTAATTCACATTCTATCCATCCTACGGAAAAATGAAATCACCGCGCGTGCGTACGTACGGAATACCGTCTCCACGCCGTGGTGTAATCTATTTTCCACCATCACCTTACAAGGATGGGTATAATGGTGTAATGAGTAACTATTTATGATTATTATAAAGTAATATTGATACTGAAATAATATACATACACTCCAATACAATTCCATGATCATAGGAATGATATCATCACTCGTGCGTACGTACGGAATACCGTCTCCACGCCGTGGTGTAATCTATTTTCCACCACCACCTTACATGGATGGGTATAATGGTGTAAAGAATAACTATACATAGTTATTAAAACATCATATTGATTCTGATATATTGTATAATACACTCCAATTCAATTCAATATTTATGGAAATGATATCATCGCTCGTGCGTACGTACGGACTACCGTCTCCACGACGCGATGAGATTCATTCTCCATGTTAACCATTTAAGAATGATTATAAAGTATATATAAGAAATAATAATGAAATATATGAAATTATAAAGCTACTGGATTTATGTATATATATATATATATGTATGTCATCTACTTACTTCCATTCAAGACAATAAGGAAAGGAAAACAGTGTTCATGTGTACGTACGGACTACCGTCTCCATGAACGGTGTTTTTCATTTCATTTATCTATCTATTATATATATATATATACTGAATATATATGATATATAAATCATATTTTATATTCTGGAAGTAAGTAAATCATGATATAAGTAATAATAATGTCAAGAACAACAAGTCAAAACACCTACGATAAATGAAACGATTTTACCCAAAACGCTTCTTTAACATGGAATTTACAAAAGAACGGGTAATATAATGTCATAAGTGAACCATATATGATATCATAACAATGAATATGATTCTGTAATAAGTGAATGACATTATTTAAACCATTATACAGGAGCTTCGGACACGTACAAAGCATATCGGACCTAAGGTAAGGGAAATATCACAATCTCATTTTTATCCGAGATTGTTTATTCGTAAGTATTTACTGGGGTGTATTTTATCATCCACATCCATGTTCCCTCAATATGTAATATTGTTTCCATCCACTTACAATAGTTTAAATCCAATTTTACCCTTCGGTGAGTTTTTAGTAAAGGATATGAAAGGAATCTTTTGTCTTTTTTCGTACGAGGTACTTTTTGACTTTTTCGGCAAAAGTACGAAGAATGTTTTTTTAACTTATACGATATGAATGGATTTTTAAAACATTATTTCCAAGAAGCTTCCTTTACAAGTTTTCATGTTTATTTTTAATCAACTTCTTTATGTTTAAAATTGTATGACATGTTAAGAAAGGAAAAGTGTTTTTGAAGTAGAAAGGATATTTTCCTCAAGAATGAAGTTCAAGTGTTTTATCAAAATTATATTCCATCTAAGATGATAAAGGGTTCTGTTTTTATCCCTATTATTACATGGATTTGATTATGTTGTGATGGAAATATTTTTATGAATTCCTTTATCTTATATGTATTGCTTTATGATGTCATGTTGTTTAAGAATTCCATTTTTATTATATGAATTACGCTATGATGTATGGTTTATGATTATGTGGCACACATAAGAAAGGATTCATTATAAGATGGGTGGGACCTATATCTCCCTCCAATGCATTGGGTAAAGATTTTATATCTCATGAGATAGACATGGCTGGAATGGTAGGTTATACCGGTTCAGTGAAACAGGACTGAAACGAGGGTTACTCGATTCAGAAAGGGACTTTGTCCACTAAGATAGTCTTGGAAATGAGTATTGACTAACAAGAAATGATTATCTATGATTATGTGTGAATTACACAAAGTTCCATGTTTTATGTTATGATTATTGTGATTACGTTTCACTGCCATGATTTACCCCATGTTATGAAATTATGATCTCTTTTGCAAGTTAAGATTTCCAATAGTTATGTTCTTATGTATATGATGTGATTGATATTTCTTTTGTTTACCCTTACTGAGCATTTGAGATCCCCCTTTTATGTTTTCTTTTCCCCAGGATATAAAGAATGGTTTTAGGTAAGAAAAAAAAGGGGAAGATCTTTATGGGAGATATTGAAGATCTTTCACCACGATTAGAAGATTACGTTCCGAGTTTCCAAAGACACTAAACTATTACGATCCTTGTCTGTGTGTTTTTTTTGTACTAAGTATTCCTCAAAAGTAATGTAATGTTCATGTACGTTAAGCTTCGGGTCTTTATAGTTGGTATCAGAGGAAAGGTTTAGTCAACCATTGGAAACTAGGATGCGAGAACTTTAGTGAGATCCCTAGAGATATTTCTAAGGTATGTCTAGGGATGTCCCAAAGGTTAAGTATACGTATAGGTTATAGTACTAGAATTACTCTAACGATCATAGAATTAAACCTAAGATGTTAGATATTGAAGGTACTCCCTCTTTATTATGTTGTTTTCCCTGGCATGATTTTTGCCTCTCACACTATTCTTTTTGGGTTTTAGACGATGGCTGGAACCCGAAGGAACCGTGCTGATCAATGCAATGGACAATGCAATGATTGTCCTCTTGAACAAACAAATGTTATGGGAGATGGAGTGCAAAATCTTATTGCTATATTTACACAAGCTATGAATCATTCTGGACTTCCAAATGAGCAGAGAAGGGAACAATATTCTATTGAGTCCTTCATGAGGCAACGTCCACCTTCTTTCAGTGGGTCTTCTGATCCACTTGTTGCTGAACAATGGATCAGTACCACTGAAAAGATATTTTCAGTTCTTCAATGTTCTGAACATGATAAAGTCATCTTAGCAGTGTATCGTTTGGAAGGTGATGCTGATAAATGGTGGAATCTTATTAAGAATACGAGGCAAAGGGATGAAATTGAGTCCATGGAATGGGACGAGTTCAATAACTTATTTTTCAGTAAGTACTTCCCCCGTATTCTTCGAACAAAGATGGAGAAGGAGTTTCTTGAACTAAATCAAAAGGATGATGAATCTGTTGGTATATACGAAGCGAATTTTACAAGACTTTCAAGGTATGCATCTGGCATTATCATCCAACCTGAAAGTAAAGTTGATCGATTTTTCAGTGGCTTAAAACCAAGTCTTCGAAGGGCATTAGCTATAAGAGACTTCAGTAGCTATGAAGAAATTGTGCATTGTGCTATCAAGGTAGAAATGGAAGTTGGTGTTACATATCCATCTCATGGTTTTGACAAGAAACGAAAGATGGAGTTCAAGGAGAAATCTCAGAATAATGGTGAAAAGAAGATGAATGTTTCCTTATGCACAAAGTGTGGAAAGAAGCATGGTGGAGATTGTCTTAAAGGGACTAGAAAATTTTTTAAGTGTGGGAAAGAAGGTCATCGAGCAGCTGAGTGTCGAAGTAATGGAAAAAGGGTTTCTAATGATGTGAATAAAGCAAACACTGCAGAAAACGCACCACCAACACTTCAATGCTTCAAGTGCAAGGAAATGGGGCATTATGCTAATAAATGCCCTAATCCAAGGGTTAGTGATGATCAACATGAGCAACCACTGAAGGAAAAAGACAAAGGGAAGTCACATGCGATCACTATTGGCAATGTTGAATATGACAACGATGTGGTAGAATGATTAAGTGTTTATGTAATGGGATTCCAAAATAATGTTGTATCATTGAGTATTGCAATATTTATTGATGTGGTATTCAAAGTGATTGAGAAATTTTTTTGGAAATAAGATGATATGCGCATAATGAAGGGAAAATGAGAAAATGAAATGTTTAATAGTATTCATGAGCTCATGATTGATATAAGGACTAAGTGATATAATGGTTTGAGTATATAGAATTTTGAGGATTTTGGTATGTGGAAAGAGTTAACTTTTAATAGAATTCATGTTTTCAATAAGGTTCAATGGGTATTCAAGAGAGTACAAGATTAAGGCCTTTGAATGTTTGGAATGTGACCAATAAGATATATCTTATGATATATGGGGATCAACGATGGTATTAAATATCTGGTAATCGTTTTCACTATGTTATGAGAGTGGACTGCAGTATTATGGATAAGCCTAAAGATTCGAATGGATTATGTTGGACATAAGTTAGTATTGTTTAAGGATAAAAGTTTTTTCGATATTATTGATGAGATGTTATAGTAATATAGTTTTAGAAAAAGGACAACCTGCAGGACGGGCGACATCCCATCGCTTCGGACAAGGCTGTGGGAATCGAACCCACAACCGAAGTGCGACTGGCCTTTATCACCTACCACTGGCCTACAGGAAGTCCCTGTTTAGTAGAAACTAGTTTTATTATATTAAGAAATATGATATATGAAGTACAAGTCCATTTTAGGAACCATATGTGATTAATCTCACTATAGATCGACTTATGTATATAATTTTTGCTAACCTTTTGTTTGAGACAGATGGAATGACCTGTCATACTAACACTTCACGAATAACAAATTCAACTTCATTTATTTAAGAGATGAAGTGGAAATTGTTCAAGGCACGAACAATAGTGCGACTGTACCAAAATAAAGTAAGTATTTATTCTAATTCAAATTCTTCAACTTTAGGGAAACGATCTTGAAAACCAAAAAAAATGTTGTCCTAGTGATATTACATCTGATTAATCGGATGGTACCTTAGATCATCACAAATTTATGGATTTGTGATTGTTGGATTTTTCATAGCCATGTTCTCTACCACTCTCCATCAGAACATGATGGTTAGATTTTTCTTCCATATCCATATTTTCATCTATGTGGAAACCCAGTGATTAGTTTATTTGGGTAACCGTTAAGTTTCATACTTTTGTTTTTAAATATTGGTTTTGGTATTCCTTTTTATGATGTGGGTTTCTATTAAAGAAACTTTCAAATAGTAAACCATTTATAACCCCAATGAATTTCGAGGGCGAAATTCATTTTAAGGGGGGTAGAATGTAACAGCCCAAGATTTTATGAAAAATATTCTTTTTCACTAATGTCTTGTGTTATACGCTACACCAAAACGAGCTTGCACAACACGCATCCTTGACTTGCCTTGCATTACACGCAATCACGACCTTCCTCGATAGCTTGCGTCGTACGCAATACCGAGTTTCACTAAACAACGATATGCTATTAAAATATTATTAAAACTAGCTGTTATGAATAGTAATAACCACTTTTTGAAATTTTATAAATTTTATTTTTCAAAATGGACTTCATTTTTGGATTCAGAATACCGAAATTAGCCTAGGGTGAAATTTTGGTATTTTTCTGAAAACTTTCAATTTTTGATGAATAGTGAAACCACTAAGTGGTAGGTTAAAAACTGAATTTTTGCATAAAACTTAATTTTACTGCTTCTGTGAATGGAATATCGAAAATCCGACAGACACGGTTGATATCAGTAAGTAAAATGTGGTTCAATGAGATAAAAATAATTTTTTGGTGAATAGTAACTTTTTACTTTTTTTACCGCGGTTAATAGTAAATAGGTTAACTAAGGGTAAAAATGATATTACTATTACCCTAACACATGTCCTAATTCTATTGGATAAGTTTAATTCGACCAAAAACAAACTTAGGAATAAAATATGACCATTTAGGACCACTTGGGTTAGATTAGGACATTTATTATTAATTTATTTAAAGAAGGGTTAAAATAGTTAAAATCAAAGTTTAATAAGTAAATCATTTTTAATATGGGGTTATACATAAGATAAATTCGACTATAAATATTCATTAGAAATATAAAAAGATTTCCTACATAATGATAATTTATTTATAATTTTTAGACTTTCAATAAATTAATTTATTTATGACACAACGATGATGCAGTAATTACCCTTTTAAGGAAATATTAACATAATTGATGTTATAAATGCTCAAATGAATGTAATTTGAGACTTTTTATGAATTCCACTAATTTTCTAGGTTACTATGATATATTAGTGTTGATTTAATCAACTTTTTTTGAACATATAATTCTGTTATGACTTTCACAAAAATCATATATCAAATAGTGTCAAAATTGACACAAAATAGTTTTAAATCAAATATTATATTATTAATTATTATTTTATTCCTCAAAATCTAAGGTTCGGCCAAATGACTTAGATAAGGATATATATCTTAATAATAAACAATTTGGGGTTCGTTTGGCATGTTATAGTAAGTTTATTAATCATATAGTGTAAGAAAACAAAAAGACACGGTAAAAGTTAAATTATTTAACTTAGAGTTAAATCTAATTGATAAGGTTAAAATAATAACCTAAACTTGTCTAAATCCTATTGGTTGATAGGATTTAGACCCATCCCCACTTTAGCTTCGAAATAAGACCCTTTGGAACCATTATAAACCGATTTTGACTTTAATATAAAATAATATTTTGAGATATTCCTAAGGTGCCCCTCTCCTCCCATATAAAAGGGCACCTCCTCCCCCTCCTCCTCACACCAAATTGAGCACTCAAGCTCGGCCAACCCCTGCCATTTTCTCCTCTCCACTTCCCTATAATAATCCTAGAGGTCCTGGTCTTCTTCAAATACCAATCTTAGTTCCCTAAGTGGAGGATTCAAAGAAGCGTTCCAAAGAAGAGGTAATATCCATTACCAATCTTTTCAATTTCTTTCTTCTTCAACTTCTTATTCTTTAGTTGTTTCATGATAAAGTAATAACATCAGTATTAATTACATACTGATATGTTATTATAAATATGAAACAACCCTAATTCACCTTCTATCCATCCTACGGAAAAATGAAATCACCGCGCGTGCGTACGTACGGAATACCGTCTCCACGCCGTGGTGTAATCTATTTTCCACCATCACCTTACAAGGATGGGTATAATGGTGTAATGAGTAAATATTTATGATTATTATAAAGTAATATTGATACTGAAATAATATACATACACTCCAATACAATTCCATGATCATAGGAACGATATCATCACTCGTGCGTACGTACGGAATACCGTCTCCACGCCGTGGTGTAATCTATTTTCCACCACCACCTTACATGGATGGGTATAATGGTGTAAAGAATAACTATACATAGTTATTAAAACATCATATTGATTCTGATATATTGTATAATCCACTCCACTCCAATTCAATATTTATGGAAATGATATCATCACTCGTGCGTACGTACGGACTACCGTCTCCACGACGCGATGAGATTCATTCTCCATGTTAACCATTTAAGAATGATTATAAAGTATATATAAGAAATAATAATGAAATATATGACATTATAAAGCTACTGGATTTATGTATATATATATTTATGTCATCTACTTACTTCCATTCAAGACAATAAGGAAAGGAAAACAGCGTTCATGCGTACGTACGGACTACCGTCTCCATGAACGGTGTTTTTCATTTCATTTATCTATCTATTATATATATTTATATATACTGAATATATATGATATATAAATCATATTTTATATTCTGGAAGTAAGTAAATCATGATATAAGTAATAATAATGTCAAGAACAACAAGTCAAAACACCTACGATAAATGAAACGATTTTACCCAAAACGCTTCTTTAACATGGAATTTACAAAAGAACGGGTAATATAATGTCATAAGTGAACCATATATGATATCATAACAATGAATATGATTCTGTAATAAGTCAATGACATTATTTAAACCATTATACAGGAGATTCGGACACGTACAAAGCAAATCGGACCTAAGGTAAGGGAAATATCACAATCTCATTTTTATCCGAGATTGTTTATTCGTAAGTATTTACTGGGGTGTATTTTATCATCCACATCCATGTTCCCTCAATATGTAATATTGTTTCCATCCACTTAAAATAGTTTAAATCCAATTTTACCCTTCAGTGAGTTTTTAGTAAAGGATATGGAAGGAATCTTTTGTCTTTTTTCGTACGAGGTACTTTTTGACTTTTTCGACAAAAGTACGAAGAATGTTTTTTTTAACTTATACGGCATGAATGGATTTTTAAATCATTATTTCCAAGAAGCTTCCTTTACAAGTTTTCATGTTTATTTTTAATCAACTTCTTTATGTTTAAAATTGTATGACATGTTAAGAAAGGAAAAGTGTTTTTGAAGTAGAAAGGATATTTTCCTCAAGAATGAAGTTCAAGTGTTTTATCAAAATTATTTTCCATCTAAGATGATAAAGGGTTATGTTTTTATCCCTATTATTACATGGATTTGATTATGTTGTGATGGAAATATTTTTATGAATTCATTTATCTTATATGAATTGTTTTATGATGTAATGTTGTTTAAGAATTCCATTTTTATTATATGGATTACGCTATGATGTATGGTTTGTGATTATGTGGCACACATAAGAAAGGATTCATTATAAGATGGGTGGGACCTATATCTCCCTCCAATGCATTCGGTAAAGATTTTATATCTCATGAGATAGACATGGCTGGAATGGTAGGTTATACCGGTTCAGTGAAACAGGACTGAAACGAGGGTTACTCGATTCAGAAAGGGACTTTGTCCACTAAGATAGTCTTGGAAATGAGTCTTGACTAACAAGAAATGATTATCTATGATTATGTGTGAATGCCACAAAGTTCCATGTTTTATGTTATGATTATTGTGATTACATTTCATTGTCATGATTTACCCCATGTTATGAAATTATGATCTCTTTTGCAGGTTAATATTTCCAATAGTTATGTGCTTATGTATATGATGTGATTGATATTTCTTTTGTTTACCCTTACTGAGCATTTGAGCTCACCCTTTTATGTTTTCTTTTCCCCAGGAGATAAAGAAAGGTTTTAGGTAAGAAAAAAAAGGGGAAGATCTTTATGGGAGATATTGAAGATCTTTCACCACGATTAGAGGATTACGTTCCGAGTTTCCAAAGACACTAAACTATTACGATCCTTGTGTGTGTGTTTTTTTTGTACTAAGTATTCCGCAAAAGTAATGTAATGTTCATGTACGTTAAGCTTCGGGTCTTTATATCTATGGTGTTGATGAAATTATGGGAATAGAGATTCAAAATATTATCATAAATATAGAAAATAGGATTGAATATAGTTGAATAAATGGTGGAAGAATAATGAGAAACATTCCTAAGTCAGATGATTTAAGAAAAGTAAAATCTCAAGATGATAAATAATTTCCAAAAAAATCATTTTGATTATCTAGAAGATGTTTGTGGAATATGTGATAAATCAGTTCACATTGCTGAAAAATGTGTGATACTCCATTTGGAAGACATTTATTATAGTGTAAAGAAAAATAAATCTATAATGATGAATGTTGAGGAAAGTTATTTTATTATTATGAAAACATTTAAATCAAGTAAAAAAGAAAAAATCATTGACACATCATATTATTTTTTCAAAAAACATGAAATATGATTTTAAAATATTAAAAGATGTTGAAAATTGTGATGGGGGAGCTGTTACCATCAGGAATGATAGTTCCTTAAAAATCAGAGGAATCAAAATGGATGATAATGATGGAAAAAATTGGAATCTAAGGATTTTATATTTTTGGATGGGATAAAATATAACATTATTATTGTAAGTCAACAATATGATGATCATAAATAAGTGATTTTTAAAAAATAATATTGTATCATCAAAAGTGTGGAAGATTGAAAAGTTGTTATAATAAGATAAAGAACTAGTAAAAATAATTTTCAAATTATAGAAATTAATAACTCATGTTATCAAATTGTTGAATATGAGAATAATTTTTGGCATCGTATACTAGGACACCATGGGCATAAAATTACGAACAGAATTTTTTATGTTTATTTTGTTCAAAATTTTCTATAATTTAGTAGAAGAGTAAAAGTTCTTTGTATAACTTCTTAGAAAGGGAAAATGACTAATGAAATTAAAAAATAAATTGAGATTCAGTCGATCAGACCTCTTGAACTAATTAATTTCAATTTATTAATTATTTTAGTCTAATTACTAACATGTTGTTTATGAAAACATAAAATAAAACATCAGTCTAATGACCAAAATATTATTTATGAAACATGAGATAATGACTTAGAGATGAAAATATTCTATTAAAAGGATATTGAAAAAGGAATAGAGGACTATATAATGAATTTGAAAGCAGATAATACTATAAAATTCACAAGTAATGAATTTTAATAATATATATGAATGAAAGGAATCAGAAATCACTATATTTCTCCCTATATAGTAAAAAAATTGAATATATAAAAGTTAAAAGAGAGGTTTAGTGGAAATGGGAAGAATAATATTATAAAAAAATGCAAGGTTCTAGTAGGGATAATCTATTATTAATATTATACATGTTCAAAACAAATGTTTTTTGAGGGAAGAATCTAACATTACTTCTTAAAAAATGTGGTATAAAAAACTACATTTAAATAATTTAATGTTATTTGAAGTCCATGATTACTAAAAATAATGAAGTGGGATCTTGGAAAATTTTATAAAAAAGTTGAGGAAGGAATTTTCATGATACATTCACCGAATTAAATAAGTTATAAATTTTTGAAAAAATAATTTGAAATAATTTGTGTATTCATATAATGTAAAAGTTATCAAAAACCTTAATTACATAACAAATAATGTAGAAAATTTTAAAGAAGACAAAATTAATATTTCTAGTGAAAGTGTAAATGATTGAAAATAGAATTTTTCTTATTCATAAGAATATTTCAATTCAGAAAGTAAATCTTGAAGATAAAATTTTAAATATCAAACATTATAGATTGATGTTGAAACCAAAAATATTCTTGGGAATCGTAATAATTTAGTTTAGATAAGAATGTGATTGATATTAAAAAATATAATATCACTTGTTTCGCAATTTGAACAACAATTTGTTTCGGAAAATGTTTTACAAAAAGAACAGGTTGATGAAACAAATTAAGAGTTGGATCAGATTAAGAAAAATAGTACATGGGAAATTATTCCAATCTAGTAAATAGAAATTTTATTTTAATGAAATGGGTGTTTAGAAATAGGTTAAATAAAAATGGATAAGTTTCAATAAATAAAAGCAGACTTGTTTGTATAGTCTATGAATAAGTGGAATGTGTTAATTTTGAAGAAAATATTTCACTAGTTTTAAGATTAGAAACTAGTAAAATGTTTCTATCAAGGGTTTTAAATCCAAAATACAAAATTTTTCAAATCGATGTAAATTTATCTTTTTTGAATTGTGATATTAATGAATATGTTTACATTGTAAAAACTTGTGGGTTTATACTTGATAATGAAGGGAGCAATGTTTGTCAATTTAATAAATACTTGTATGGGTTAAAATAAGCCCAATGTTATTAGTATTCAAAATATTACAATTTTTTTAAGATGTAGAATTATTATATAGGAAAAGTAGAAGGAAACTTACATGTGAATGATGCCAACTACAACACTCATATTATAAATTTTTATGTGGATGAAATAATTTTTATTGATGAGGAAAATGATTTTAAATAATTTTATGAGGAAATAAATATGAATTTAAATATTTCATTGTTTAGAGAAATAACTTTTTTACTGGTTTACAAGTTCAAAAAAAGATAAAAATCATTTTATTATCTAAATAATTGTATACCAGTGAATTATTAAAAAATTTTGGAATAGAGGAATCCAAATATGTGTAGACTCACATATTAGTGATCATAATTCTTAGTAAAAATGAAATAGTAAAAATTGTGAATCTGAAGTATTTTTAGAAGCTGGTAGGATGTTTTCTTTATCTCATATCCTTAAGAACTTATATTGTTTTCCTTAAAATTATGTTCCAGATATCATAGTGATTTGAAAGAGTCTTATATTTTGGCAGTAAATATAATTATAATATTAGTTAAATTAAAAAACATCACATAGGATTTCATACAAAACAAATTGTAAAATAAACATTTATAGTTATACTACTGTTGATTGGTTTCTAGATTTTAATGATATAAAGTCAAATCCAGGAGGAAAATTATAATTGGGAGAATTTTGTATGGGTTAATAGTATGAAATTTTTTTTAGTACCTTTGATCATAGTAGAATCAAAATATTTTATTTCTACACTAGAATGTCCTCAAGTGTTGCGGATGAAGGTTCAGTTGGACAATTTGGAAGTTGATGTTTGAAAACCATTGAAGATAGTTTTCTGAAATCAAATTGTAATTGATATTTCTAAAAATAACGTCTAAAATTCAATATAAAAATATATTTATATCATGTTTTAATTAATAAAATAAATTATTTGTAGAGGAGATGTAGTGATGGAATATGTTTCATAAAAATTAAATTGCATATTTTTTCCAAAAAATAAATTCCCAATAAAAGAATTTTAGAAATGAGGCAACAATAAGATTTTAATCCTCTACCATAAACTTGCTACACATCTTAATTAAGTCCCCCACCATTATTTGGATTATGTTAATAAAGGGCGTATAATTTAAAAAACATTATCCTACAAAGGAGCAACATGAACGTTTCTTATTTAAATGAATCTAAATATGTTGTTATCATAAAATGGGGGAGAAAAAGAAAAGTGAGAGGAAAAAATAAAAGTAAGAGGGACTTTATCATAACATTTATACAAATTTTCTTATCATTGAGGGATAAATTTGCTTTAAAATATTACTTTATTTAGTATTGTGGTGTTATGACACTCCCTTTTAATAAATACTATTTTTTTGATTAAATTAAAAACATGGGTGTTCTACAAAAAATGACTTGTGAATTTTTTTTTGTGTTTAAATATGATGAGATGAAAAAACTATTAATGAGATTTGTGAACTTATAAAAAGGTGGATATTGATGATTCTCTAGGACGTTTTTATTTTAATAGTGTTTTTTTGACAACTAACATTTTATAAAAGAATAATTTTCTAAATCAGTCACACTGGATTAGACTCTGCTCATCATATATGATAAATTATGAGTTTTTATGATTTTGGAATGCATCATAAAAAATGAATTATTGTGTTAGAACATTCTAAAATAACGAAACATAGATTTTTTGAAATGAAATTGTTTTATGAGATGATGAATACATTTTTTCTTGAGTTTAAGAATTTTTTTTAATGGTATAATGACATTTTTTTACTAAGATAAAGAAAAGTTATTTGGAGAAGAAATTATGTTTACCAAGATAAAGAAATTGTTTTTTCTAAGATGATGATTTTTTTTATGAGTTGAAGAAAGATGCTTTGTTGAAGAAATGTTGGTTAAAGAGCTGATGAAATATTTTTTTCTGAGATGATGAAAAATTTGTTTATAGAGATGAAGAAATATTTTTTTGCATAAGATAAATTTTTTTGGAGAATATAAAGAAAAGATGTTATATGGGAAATATTTAAAAGTTAGAAAGATTTGAAATTTCCAAATCCAAGTCTTATAATATTTTTATATTATTTAATGTTCCTAAAAATGATGAATAATTCATGAAACTAGCTGGAGTTAGAAGAAGGTAATATGAGTGAAATTGTTCTAGAGATTCCAAAAAAAAGAAGTTTTCTAGAAGACCTATATTAAGTTTTATCAGACTAAGATGTTCTATCAGGTTGAGAAGTTATACCAGAATGACATATTTTATCAGACTAATATGTTTTATGAGACCATGAAGTTATATCCTACTGAGAATTTCTTTGAGACTGAGAAGTTCTATCAAAATTCTAAGTTATATCAACTTGATAAGTTTTATAGGACTAAGAAGTTTAATTGGATCAAGATGTTCAATCAGACTGAGGTGTTCTATCAGAATAAAATGTTCTATCAGGCTGACATGTTCTATCAAAATTAGATATTATGTCTCATTGTTATTTTGTAATGGTCTATTAATGTGGTAGAAATATAATGTCTCAAATGAGATGGTTTTATTGCTACTTGATAGTGGTTGAGGGTTTTTGAAGTTTGCAAAAGTTTAAACCATGTTGTAAACAATTTTCATCCATCTTGTATGATCAGAAAAATAAATAATTTCTTTATTTTGGCTCAATATATTTCAAATGATGAATAGATTTTCTGAATGAGATGTTATGAATTATTAATTTATGGGTAGATACTTTAAAAAGTTCCCATTCAGGTAATGTTCAAAATGTAGATGTTCTGGAGAATTCTATAAGTTTTTAGAAGATTCCAGAAGAGATGAAATGGGTTGAATTTCTCAAATTTGAAATTAAAATGTGAGTAAAATTTAGAGATCTTTGAATTTGGGTTAATGGTAAAATAATTTCGGTTTCCGGCCTTCAATATTTCTAGACCACCTATAAATTTAGGTGGAATGTATATCATATATTGACATTGTTCACCTATGTCAATATTTTGATACACTATTCCATTGGTGTTAGAAGTGAGTTTTCCATCATAATTTGTTTTTATTTGAAGAAGGGTTTATAGATAGTGTATTCTGATCAGAACATCAGACAGAGGAATGTTCAGTTTACTTGACATTGTCAATCCAATTTTGAGTGTAACGACCCCAACCCTAGAGTCATGAAGCAATTTCCTTACATTATTACATTTTCATAGATTAAATATTTAAATATCAATTTATCAAATAGTTTGATAGTTTTGGGTTACCAAATTACATATGATATACCCATATTACAATAAGAAAATAAATTAAAGATTAACAAAAGTAAAAACTCATCTTCCTTGATATTCATTCCCATAATTAATCTTCATATCATGGGGAAATAATAATGGTGACCTAAAATTCACATTAAGGGTTAATTATAGCAGAATAAATAATGAATTAATGAGAGTAATTGATATGGTATGTTAAATAACTTTATACACATACCACTAAATCAATAAATTGAAAATGAAATGTGTTTGTAGATTTTTTTCATGGTGAAAATCAAATAGATAAAAATAAATAAATTCTGAATGAGGGAAATTTTAAAATATTGGATCCCATGTTATCAATATACATGGAACATATATCTCCATGATCTGTTCTCAAGAATTTCTAAAACTACACTGATTTGTCCAAAAAATTCATCTCATAAGACTACCGATGCATCGAGGGGCTTTGCATAACTGGTCCCCAACACATGTCATGCATGTCCAAACCATTTATTATATATTGAATAATCTATTTAATTTATAAACTATGTGCCTTATAAAATATCTCTATTGAGTAAAATTTACATATTTAACAACATTTCCCAAATTAATCAAATAACATTAAAATTAAACACCAAATGTGAAAATTGTATATGGTTTCAAAAATAATAATATCCATTACGGAATAACATGTATATTTATGATCAATTTAATGTAAAATAAAAATGACTAAAAGTGATTGATTATTTTAAGATAAATATAACAATCAAAATAGAAAGTGAGATTGAAAAAGATAACTTTTACTATGTGGTAATTGTAAAGTCAAAAATACATGGATGGGATGATTCAAAGTGAGAAATAAAACACCATGAAGTATGATTTAATCATCATACAAAATGAAGATTGCTATTATATTCCCCAAATCAATGTGAATTGGTTCAAAATAACAAATAAGTCTCAATGGAATGTAAATTGAGATGAAATCCCTTATCTTGAGTCCAACTTGTAATGTGTGTATCTATCTTCTAGAATAAAAAAATAATGATAA
Source organism: Viscum album (assembly GCA_963277665.1). Taxonomy (NCBI): domain Eukaryota; kingdom Viridiplantae; phylum Streptophyta; class Magnoliopsida; order Santalales; family Viscaceae; genus Viscum; species Viscum album. Next base: position 762,212,635 of record OY728147.1, read on the forward strand.
TTCATTACACATATGAGAACCTATTTTAATTTTATTACTATTTTTTCACATACTAATATTTTATATACAATTACATAATTAATTAAGGTAAAGTTATATACATTGACCATATTCAGTTAATGTGTCAAAAATGAATTTGGTAGGTATAATACAATCAAAGGGGTCATTATTTGAACACATCCATAATAATAATCATGAAATAATTATCATATTTATATATCAGTTATACATTTAAATCTAACTTATGAAAAATTAACAAATGTTACAATAATGGATATGGTGTGTCATACGTACACATGCGTAACATTTTTATTTTTCAAGAATCCCTAAGGGAAGAAGGAAAGTTAAATTTATATTTATAGAATACAGATTGTATCTTAAATACCATATTATTTAATCATATATAATTATATATATAAATTATTGTGACATAAAATTAATCACATCGCTTCAAGGAGGCAGTAGTCCACATGTCCATGAATGACGTTTTCACTTTTTGATTAAGTGAAACGGAAATAAAGAAAATAATATATTATATTAACTTAAATATAATGATTTCATGAATATAATAATTATGTTAGCTATATAATATATATTAATTATATATGAATCAATATTAATCCTAAATATTTGGTGATAGAAAATGGAACACACCATTAATAGAGATGATAGGTCGTACGTATGCGTGAACAATACTTCCATTTTATTATCGTATTAAAATAAAGAAAATGAAATTATATATATTTATATTAATATTATCATTCCAGGAATATATTTATTTCATATAAATCACATATTTTTATTAAAATAATCCTCAATACATTTCATTTAATTTATGGGAGAATCACATTGTTTTGAGTTAGCGATAGTCCACAGGTCCCCAACAGATGTAATCATATACCCACAAAATGGAAATCAAGAAGTTATGTTCTATAAAATAATTACATAAGCATAGATATATATTATAAAAATAATTTCTATAATATATAAACTATAAACTCATCATTATTTCTAAACATTAAAGGTTGTAATGGAAGAATGGACTACATCAGTTCACAAGGCAGTAGTTCGTCATACAGATGAATGGTGATTGTGTATTACATTTGATGAAAGTCTCTGTGGGTTCCTTAATAAGCTTAAGATAATAAAATAAATTTATTTTGGTTTCTAATTTTATTATAAAATAAATATATTATAATTAATAAAGGGGTGGATAAAGAAATAAAGCAAAAGTTCTTGTTGAATAACATTACCTCTTCTTTTGGTAAGTTCTTTTGGTTTTTAATAAAAACCTTCTTTGGTTGAATTTAATCCAAAAGTGAGGTTTCTTAGATCAGAAGAGGGATTTTGAGAGGTTATTTGGGTTGGTTTGGGATGTGAAAAAGGGATTTATATATGTTAATAAGTTAGGGAGTTAGTTCCCTTTTATAGTGGAGGAGGGGTGGCATTTTTCTAAATATAAAAATGTAAACATTATTGGGCAGACTCTCTTACATAATGCTCAGAAATTAATGATCCCAATTAATGGAAATTGGTTATATGGTATAAATATGGCTAAAAATTTGGTTCTTTAAAATATCCTAGGTAATTTGTACCCTTAAGATTAAATATTAACAAATAGGTAAACTCATTTTTACCTTCATCGCTCTAGTTAATTTTGGTTTTATTCACTAATATTTTTGGGAAAAAACGAATTTGACCATACAAGACATTATAAATTATTATAATTCCAAATATGAAATCCATTTATCCAAATTAAAATCACATAAGCTTCATAAAGTAATTTAAAATTAATCTCGTAGACTGGATGGGAAAGCGAGGTTTTGAAGTGAAAATTTTCAAAATCTCACTATGATTTTATATCTAAAGTCACTATAAAATTATTTTAATGGCCTAATTGTATAGATATATTTTAAATTGATATAATAATAAATTTAAAACAATTATAAATATAATTTAATATAATAAATTATTTATATGAGAAGTTAGGTTTAAATTGGAATTCAGTATTTTTCACTCTTCATCAAAAAATGAAACTTTATAGAAAAATAAAAAAAATTAACTCTTAGCTATTTTGAAATTATAATTTCAAAAATTAAGTTTATTTTTTAATATAAAATTTATAAATGTTCCAAAATTTAGGATTACATTAGGTGTGCCACTAAAAGGTGACAAATGTGCCTTTAGAAAAATATTTTTTAGGCATAAAATTTGATAGATTATTATCTTATGACTATAAAACGTATTGGAATAATGTGAAAAATACTATATTTAATATTTAATATATATTTCATTAATATCATTAACTAATAAATATTATTTTAATTTATTAAGGCAAAACTCCATTTTTTTATTAATTTTTTTTTATAAAAACACATCCTTTGCATTCAAATGGTTTTTATATTGATTTATAATTAATTGGTAAAATGAATTAATTTTATATTTTTATAAACCATATATTTTCATAGGATATTTAATTTATTTTATAATAGCTAATTTAATGGCCATGAGGTAATTTTCATTTTAAATAATAATATTGATAACATCCAGTAATACTCAGTCTTATGTATAATGAAAACTATCGAAGAAACACGTTGTTGTGTGTAACACAAGGAAACTTAGTGGTTAATGTATCTTAAGATAATATTAGTGTTTTTAGTTTACTATTAACATTTTTTTAATATATAAATCTACCTACAAAATTAAATTTATTCTGAAAGGAAAATATTGTAAAGTATTGGGGTGTTCCATTCTCCCTACCTTATATAAATAGTATCCTCATAATTAAAATTTGATCTCAGTAATCAAGGGTTTTATATTTGAAAATGAACTATTATTGAAATAAACCACATTATAAATATGGTTAATGACACATCATTTAATAAGATGGGAATTAAAATGTGAATATCATCAAAAAATAAGCTTTCGAATATGAGAACATTAGTGAAAACATGGACATGGAAGAGAAATATATCTAGCATATTCCAATAGAGAGTGATTGAGAACATGTTCATGAGAAAGTTTGTAACCATAAATCAATAAACCATATGTGTGAAAAATATCATTGATATCATATTAAATAATGATAATCAGATAATATTTTTTTAAAGACACATTTCATATTGTTAAAGAATTGATTCATTCTCTTAGACTATATGTAAATATGTGTTTCAATAATTACAATCTTATCCTTTGATTGTTCCTTGAACTATTTATACTTCATTTATTAGCATAGGTTGAAACATATAGTGAAGTAAACCATTAATCCCTAGTGAATCATCAAGAGTTCAACATAAACCATTTCATAAATGGTTAACCTTATAGGCCTTCCAAATATTGTAATGAAATATAATAGAATTAGTTAAAAGGGAGTTAGTAGTATCTAATTTACATTATGAAAATATATCATATATTTATCAAAACATCATTATTTAAACATTATTAAAATTTTAATCATTATCAATCACATGTTTTCTAAGAAGTTCAACATTCCATAGAATCCCTTTTCTTGATCATCGGTACTATTTAACATACAATTTCATGTTGGTAACAAATAAGTACCCCAGTATAATCCTAAAATTTTCCATAATACTTATAACTAATAAATTATTGATAACATATCATCAAACAAATTTAAGGGTACAAATACATAATAAAATTATTCATTCCACCTTAGTTATATCAATATCATAAGTTTGACCGTGATCCATTTGATTATTCTAAATTATATTCTATTGATACTTGGAGAATTCATATTTACAGTTCTCTATATCATTTCAGTTGTAACACTAGATAGTAGTCTTTTTATTATTTCATTTTCAATCTTTATCATGGTGAACCTTATCTCCACACTTATAAAAAATATATTCCCCTTAAGAAAGTACCATGGTGTTTCTTCCCATAGTCACCATATCTGAGAAAATCATTCTTTCCCTTCTTCACTTTATCCATCATCTTATTTATCATCATCTTATTCTATTTGTTCCCTTTGAATTCATATGAATTTAACAATTATTTCTCTATCTTGGTAGAAAATAAAACTATTTGATCCTATGAATAAAAGTTTTGAGAGGCCATCACCCTTCAGATACATGGCTTAAACCTTTAAAATAAATGTTCGTCCATTCATTCTATGTTTCATAGGAAATCCATTTCATAACATTCTAACCTTTTAAAGGTATATTCATACATCGTAACAAATTATTACTCATTTTTAATTAAACTATGTGACTGTATATTCATCAAATTTCATTGATTAAGATAGAAATATTTGTCAAATATTATATCCTTAAAATATTTCAATTCTATTAGTTGTACTTTATCTTCATCCCTATTATTCTAGATCAATGTCCACCATTTATCCTCATCATTTTTGAGACAATATACTACAATTCTAACCTTTTCCTTTTCACAACATCATATTGTCATAAATATCTTCTCCAAAGACATAATGCATTACTTAAATACCATTGGATCGGTATTCCCCCCAAATAACGGGGACCTATATCACATAATGTGATCCAACATAGAATATTCTCATTCTAGAAAATGATTCTCTATCCAAACATGTTCATATTCCATAACCTGATTAATTTAACATAATATATGCATAACTTTATCAATTCTAATACCATCAATATTGGATTTGTCTATAAGAAATCCTCTACATTGGCCCTGATTATTGATACACATCTCCTTTCTAGGTTCCATATCTATAAAATGGAATATACTGAATTAGATCCTATAACTCTAAAAATAATTTATAATCCCAAAACTATTGAGATACATAAAATAAATTGAAAATGTTACTCACATAAAATCTCATAATCATAAACATGGTATCTATGGGATTTAATTTTATGCTTATCCTCAAATTCTACCATGGGTTTATGTTCCCTATTCTAAATTTTTTTAAATCTAATTTCTAAGGTTTCTACAACACATTCCTTGATACCAACATTCGTAACCCCGACCCCAATATCCTAGTGCTAGTTACCTACATTATTAATTTTCAAAGGATAATAGTTTAAAATTCCAAAAGATCAAATAGTTTATCAGTTTTTGAATAATATATTACATATATGATACCCATATTCTAATAGGAAAAGAAAATAAATACTAAAAAAGAAAAAAACGTAGCATCCTTGAAAATCATTCCAAGAATACATTTTTATATAGTAGGTAAAGGAAACAAAATAGGATTGAGATAAAATAATCATTAAGGGTTAAGTACATTAGAATAAAAAATTAATCAATTATCATAATCAACATATAATGGTAAATAAGGGAACAACCATTCCACTTAATCAATAGACTAAAAATTAAGTTCATCCATATATTTTATCATAGTGAAAATACTTTGTATAAAAATATCTAAATAATAAATTAATGAAATTCTTTAATATTGGATTCCATGTTTCCTAGGGATATGGAACCTTTACCTTAATTATCTACTCTCATGATAGTTTAAAACTACTCTGACTTGGCCAATTTATTTTTCTCATGAGACTACAGATGAATTGAGGGGCTTTCCCTAACCACACATAAACCATTTCATATATGTAAAAAGGATTCCTCATATATTTAATAATAAATTTAAATAATAAACAATGTGCCATATATAATATTTTTATTGAGTAAAAGATATGGGTTTATCAACATTTCCCCAATAAGTCAAATAAAATTAAAATTATTCATCATATTTAAAATTGGTATATGGTTGAGGAAATAAACTCATTTATTACAAAATAACATATATTTCAAATAAAAATTTAATTTAAAATAAAAAATGACCATAAGGAAGTGATTGTTTCAACAAAAAGTAAACAATCACAAAATTAAATGATATTGCCAAGATAAATGTTACCTCTTGGTAATTTTCATTTGAAAACACATTGGATGATATTATTCAAATTGAAACAAAAAAACCAAGAATAATTATTGAATCCTGATATAAAATTAAAAATAGGTATTATATACACCACATCAAAGTGAATTAGCTATTAATAACAAATAATCCATAATGGATTGTAAATTGAGATGAAATCCCTTAGCTTGAGTTCGACTTGTCATTGTCTCTATCTCTACATTTATAATAAACTTATGTTAATTATTGACTTTTTTGAGAACATTTTTCAAATTTATTTATACATTTATATCACCTATTAACATGTTATATACAATTACAGAGTCAATTAATTTTAAGTCGTATATTTTGATCATATTCAGTTTATGTGTCAAAAACAACACTAGTATGTATTCTATCGTCAATGGGTTTATTATTTAAAAATACCAAGAATAATAGTCATGACATAATTATAACATTTATACACAAATTATACTTTTAAACTAATTTATTAAAAATTAACTAGTATTATGATCATGATGTTGGTAGGCAGTACGTATACATGAGTAACATATCTATTTTTCAATGATAATCATGGAAAAAGGTAAGTATAATTTAACTTTATAGAATAATATTTATATATTAAATAAATAATTTTTTAATCTTATACACATAATTATTGTGATGAAAAAATGAATCACATTGCTTTGAGGATGAGGTAGTCCACAAGTCCATGTATGACGTTATCACTTTTTCAATGTGGGAAAGTGTAATGAAAAATGATATTTTATATTAGTAGAAATTTAATTATTTAATGATTATAATAATTATTAAATTTATTACACATATATACATTATATATGAATTTACGGAAATTCATAGTTTTTGGTGATAGGAAATTTAATACACCATTCAAGGAGACGATTGGCTGTACATACACATGAATGTTGATTCCATTCCCCTTGCATATTGAAAGAAAGAAAAAGTAAATTATATATATATTTTTATCTATATAATCATTCAAATACAATATTTATGTCATATATATCACATAGTTTTATTAAAAAATCTTTAATACATTCCATGTGAAATGTGAATGAATCACATCGCTTTGTGGACGTGTTAATCCACACATCCACAAATAAAGTTATCATATTCCCAAAAATGGAAATTACGAAGGTATTAATTATAAAATAATTAAGTAATTGTAAATAAATTATAAATATAATATATAAATTATAAATATATCAATATTTACAACCTTTAAAGGTGGTAATAGAACATCGAATGACATCGGTATGTGAGGCAGTAGTCTGTCGTACACACGAATGATGAATATGTATCCCATTTGATGGAAGTGTGTGTGTATTGTTCATAACCTTAAGATAAAAATTTATCATTATATTTATGATAAATAGGGTATTATATAATAAATATATAATAATAATTTAATTATTGAAGAAACAATTTATATAAAAGTGCTCATTGAAGAACACTACTTCTTCTTCGGGTAACACCTTTTGGTTTAAACCTAAATCCTTCTTTGGTAGAGTTTTTGCAAAAATTGAGGATTCTATAATGCATTTATGGATGTTGGGAGTTTATTTTGGCTAGTTTTTAAGACATAAAGTTCTTCATATGGGTGAATAAGTGTCCCGAACCAGCCCGAGTTGACACTGAACCGGTCACCCAGGCCAGCCCGCGACAAGTCCCGAGAGGCGTTCCCGATCCTCCCGGGATGGTGACAAGCACCAAGGGCATCAATAGAGTACACAAGGGAACGATTTCGCCAATATATAAACAATCAAACAAATAGAGGAAATAAACAGACAGCCCAAAATGAATTTATATAAAAATTGAACTAAATATTATTTATACAAGAAACTAAAATTTGAACAAAACCAAAAACTCAACTGAACAATCCCGATGAACAACTAACTCCATGTGACACTTCTGGTCACTCTCCAACACAATGATAAAATGTCTCCCAAGGTGATCAAAATAAAGATGAAACCTGCACAAGGGATAAAAAAAGTAGAAGACTATATGCATGAGTATTAAAACTCAGTAGGTTAGCCCGGTATTCTACTCCCAATGAACATTACTTTAAAATAAAAGAAACATCAATTTATAGTTATAAATTCAAGATTTTAAAGTATGGTTTTCAAATGATGTTCCATGCTATAATAATTATCAGACAAAAACATGCATGTTTAATAAACAAGAATGCAAGTAACAATTATTTTCAAAGAGGTGAAACTTCAAAATGAAAATAGTTTTCAAGAGGGCTGCTTTAAATAATTTTAACATTCAAATAAATAACACATACTACTGAATTTACCAACCAAACACACCGTATGCCGACGGTGAGTACAAAATAGCCAATGAGAACTAGTCACAGGAATACCCCTAGGCACTAGTTAGTTGTGAGCCCCAGGTACCTCGTATCTCGGTGAAAGTAACCATAATAAATATCTGTTCTCGTACACGAGCCACTAGTAGGGAACATACCCATAACCTAGTGGTCCCCAATCATCATCATAATCATAGTTTAGTTAGTGTTTTCATCGTCAAACTTTCTACGTGAAACAGGGGCCAACCCCCACAGAATCACTAGCATACTAGTACACGTCCGCCCACCTAGATACCCGGGATTCCCATTAGTGCTCAATCAAGTTACACATATTATAAAATAGACATTTAACATCCCCATTCCATTACAAAACCATAAAAACACAAACAGCCCATAATCATTCTTCACATTTCTTACACTAATCAACAAACCGCTAAATATTTTGGTAAAACAATTTCATGAAGTGTATTGAGGCTTTGCATATAAAACTCTTTCAAAAACACCCTTTAAATTATAAACACACATCATAACCAAACCAAATCATATTTGTCAGACCAATAAACATTTAATAAAATCATTTAATGGACCATAAAACAATCCCAATTGCACAAATTGTTATATACAAGTAAAACACTCCTTCATTTCTAGGAAATGCCAAATGGGCCTTTAATTATTTTCTCAAAACTATCCTTTGACAAAGGTATGAATTTTAATTCTATTAAGGATCTGTATAAACACAATTTACATCAGAAAACCACATTCATAAATCTCTTATAATACTCAGGTTACATATTCAAAACACGTCCATTTTCACAAAGATGTGAAACCGTCCATTTTTGGGCTACTCGGGCCAAAATATGTTGTAAATCAAAACACACTTGATTGTAAAAACAAATACAAATAGGAAATCCATATAAGTACCCAAAAATACCATTTATCATTATTCCAATTCCTTTATAAATCCAAACAAATAACTTTTAAATCACACATCACACATAAAATCCAACCGGGAAATTTACCGAACACATGACATGCCCTTTTTAAACAAAACAATTTATTTTAAGTACATGAAAAAGAATTAAACACCAATTGAAAGCCATATTTTCATTCAAGACACTGTAACATGGTAAAAATACCATAGACTAGATTATAAACCTCACAAAAATATTTGCAAAAGATAACGGAACATTTAAACAAACACTTGTTGAGAACTTTCATGACAAAACAACACTACCGTTCACAAACCAATGATTAAACAACCACTTTGAACACCAATAAAATTATCCAAAGGATGAAAAACAATAATAAACATATATATCTGGTGTTAAATATAATAAAATGATGAAACTTAAATAATAAAGTCATGTGCAAGGGGTATCCTACCTCAAATCTTTGGCGTAATTGAAACGCACACCTGAAATCACCCGCCGCGGGTTTATAAACCATAAAACTATAAAGATCAGACCTAAACAAACATAAACCCCATAAAAAACATGGTATGACAAAACCGTAGGTCGATCAATAATAGGGGATAAAATAAATCCACGAAATAATGAAAGGAGGGGGAAGAGGAAGGAGAAAGGAGAAGGAATCTCACCTTTCATCATAGAAAACTCTTCATCTTCCATTAGATATGAAGACCTAGAGAAAAGGGAATGGCTTGAAAATTCTTGGAGAGACTCCTAAGGTCTGGAAGAACCAGGGGAAGAATATTTGTGGCCAAAAGAATACTAATTGAATGAGTTATGGGTGAAACAATTTACCTTATCAATTCTGGACGTCTTGAGGAAACCAGAGAAGAATCGCCCTCATACGCGACCCATATGAGCTCCAAAGAGGTACAATCTACAATGAGGGATAAGATAGGGTTATTGGCTTCGAGGGTGAGGTGGAATCACAAAAAAATAGTAACAAATGAAAAAGATATAAACGAAACAAATTATTTTTTTTAAACAGGAAATGGGCCCATGGGCTGGCCCAATACCTAAATGAGTAACCCAAATTCACCCGGACTATGAATTTATAATGGGTCCAAAAGGATAAATAAATTTTAATATATCATTATAGGACAAGTGGGAAGTTGAATGGGTGAAAAAGGATGAAAAAAAAGAGTTATAAAAGAAACAAATTCGGTTTTTAAAATTGGGAATGGGCTTACGGTTGGCCCAAATCATGAAGTAACCACCCTTTCTTCAAAAACTACTAAACAAACAATGGGGATCCCAAATTATGGTGGTTAGACATATATGAAACTTCAAAACTCAATATTCATCTCATCAAATACCCATGAAAAGGATCTGGATTTCTAATGGGCCGGATCAATACAAAGATAGGAAAAAAAACCTTGTGTGCCAATTCTCCCCACCATTAAAGCTTTCCGCCCCCGGAAAGCCATAACACTTTCCGGCTGAAAAAAAAACAACACATATGGATTCCAGAATTTACTACCCACCATTAAGAATCAACTATAACTAGAAATTTTCTTAGGATGAAAATCCAGGAGACCCATAGTGGGTCTCCCCACCATTAGAAACCAACTAGCAATGAATAGACAAGAATTGAACATGAGCTAGAGTTGGTACTCACTCAAACAAGCCCAAAAAAACCCTCCTAAAAAAAACTACTATACCAAGTTAATAGAGTTACAACATGAACATATAAACCACCCACTCCCGAATGGAGGGGACAATAACTTGGTCGACACATTCAGCACAATTCTGGACCCTCGTCACTTGGGGATGGGAGGGAAGGGGACCCAATAATTTGGCCACTTAAACAACAAAAGAAACAAAGAAACTACCCAAAACTCTCCCCCTATGAATAGGTAACACCAAGACTACACCTGATTTTTACAGGCGGTCCACACAGGGACATTTATTGAAAACCCACATCCATGAAGGAATAACCATGGACACTGTGTGAGGGGTTAAGTCCACCACGCTTGTTGCGACAAAGGGAAATTCATATAAATGAAGAACCAAAACATTGAAATAGAAAATAACTTAACAAAACAGAGGAGTAAGGGTCATAATCAAGCACTCCACACCTCTATCGATTTTCTGACTGCGTGAAAAGCTTCACTCCAAGGCCTATGGCTGGAGCCCTGATTCTTGATGCATTTGCTGCACCACAGTCAGGTGATAAGGACCACACCACTCAAAAAAAACCACACTTGATCACCAAACAAAAACCTTAATCTAAATAGGAACTAATAGATACATACCAAAATTCTATCTCACTCCAAACGAGGGGCATAATGGACAAGGAATACGACGAAACACATCAACATCACCGAACACAACTGCTCTGTCCAAAAGAATTATCATGACCTAGAAACACTTTTAATATATCCCAAACAGCTCTCTATTCCAACAAACAAGTTGAGGCATCATCAAAATAGGTGGATTTAAAATTTTAAAGGAATTCTTAGGTTGATCAGCAGGAACGATTTCCAACGCAGAACTATCCATGGCCACATCACAACATCAAACACATTTTTAGAAACCCAATGAAAATTACTCCCAAACCAAGACACCAACAAGATATCATCTCAAGATACAACAAGAGTATGAATTTTAGATCAAAAAGAAGCTTACTGAATAAACAACTCTTCTACATCATAGAAAAATCAAGCCACATAACCATTGGTTTTAAAAAAAACCATAATTTTCAGCTCAAAGCAATTTTGAAAAAACAAACTAACTTGGTGGGTTTCCACATTCACCAATGGTGTTTCATCAAGTCTCATCCACATGCACATTTCCATGCCACCCCTGACACCCAACCACCATACCATATAGGCCATACTACCAAATATAAATAAAACCATGCATGTGAGCACCCATGAAAATACCAAAGGCTAAAATTAAACATCATAATTAAAAAAAAAACAATTTACCTTCAAAAGGAACACCAACCACCAAGTCAAAAAACATTTTCATGTTTCACAAAAAAACCACAATTAATTAAGAACCATTTTCTTGAAAACGTACCCTTTTTTATTTTTAAAAACTTTTTAAATAATCAAGCCACTCCAAACAACCCCTTCACATTATTTTTTTTAAAAAAAAATCAGCAATGTACATTTTCATAATCCGAGTTCCATTGAGACCAATAACATTTCTAGTAAAACACCAACCGATCAAAACTAATTTCCAAAACTAATTTATCCTATTAAAAAACATTATAACATCCTAAAATACCCCATGTAATAAAAAGATCCAGAATCACTTTAAAATGATTCACAATTTCAAAACTTTTTATTTCAACAAACCACAAGTTTAGATTATGGATAATCCAATCCCTTTAAATCATTTCTTCTTCCCTCCATTTTTTCCACAAAAACACAACCTTCCAAAACCATTCTTACATTTAATTATTGAAAACCCCATTTTTTCACTTTTCAAAATATAATCCGTACATTAAAACCCATTTCCACAATTCTCACAGAAGGATTTTAAAAACAGAAATTCAGAATTCATGAAAGGTTCAAGAGACCCAAAAAAAAGGGAACTAGTGTTGATGGCTGACTTGACCATATGGTTGGCGGCCATATGCCAAACACAACACCAACACAGAGAGACTTATTAGGACCATTCCCCAGCTCCACATGGCTTGCCAGGCCCTGTGAGCTCACGAAGGCCATTGGTCAGACTCCCCTTGTCATATGCCAATACAAAACAATCAACTAGAACAATGGACACTAATAAAACCGAAATTCCATGGAAACCTGAGGATTAGAACAAGAAAGAGTTCGCGACGCTCTTCTTGCACTTACCCCTCAAGTCCCAACAATACTACTCAACCTACCTTGACATCCCCAAAATAACAAGGGAGCTCTAAAAGAAAGGTCTGCTAAGAGCCAACCTCCCTCTGATACCATTTTGTCACGAACCAGCCCGAGTCGACCCTGAACCGATCACCCAGGACAGCCCGCGACAAGTCCCGAGAGGCGTTCCCGATCCTCCCGGGATGGTGACAAGCACCAAGGGCATCAATAGAGTACACAAGGGAACGATTTCGCCCATATATAAACAATCAAACAAACAGCGGAAATAAACAGACAGCCCAAAATGAATTTATATAAAAATTGAACTAAATATTATTTATACAATAAACTAAAATTTGAACAAAACCAACAACTCAACTGAACAATCCCGATGAACAACTAACTCCATGTGACACTTCTGGTCACTCTCCAACACAATGATAAAATGTCGCCCAAGGTGATCGAACTAAAGATGAAACCTGCACAGGGGCTAAAAAAATAATAAGACTATAGGCGTGAGGATTAAAACTCAGTAGGTTAGCCCGGTATTCTACTCCCAATGCACATTACTTTAAAATAAAAGAAACATCAATTTATAGTTATAAATTCAAGATTTTAAAGTATGGTTTTCAAATGATGTTCCATGCTATAACAATTATCAGACAAAAACATGCATGTTTAATAAACAAGAATGCAAGTAACAATTATTTTCAAAGAGGTGAAACTTCAAAATGAAAATAGTTTTCAAGAGGGCTGCTTTAAATAATTTTAACATTCAAATAAATAACACATACTACTTAATTTACCAACCAAACACACCGTATGCCGACGGTGAGTACAAAATAGCCAATGAGCACTAGTCACAGGAATACCCCTAGGCACTAGTTAGTTGTGAGCCCCAGGTACCTCGTATCTCGGTGAAAGTAACCATAATAAATATCTGTTCTCATGCACGAGCCACTAGTAGGGAACATACCCATAACCTAGTGGTCCCCAATAATCATCATCATCATAGTTTAGTTAGTGTTGTCATCATCAAACTTGCTACGTGAAATAGGGGCCAACCCCCACAGAATCATTAGCATACTAGTACACGTCCGCCCACCTAGATACCCAGGATTCCCTTTAGTTCTCAATCAAGTTACACATATTATCAAATACACATTTCACATCCCCATTACATTCCAAAACCATAAAAACACAAACAGCCCATAATCATTCTTCACATTTCTTACACTAATCAACAAACCGCTAAATATTTCGGTAAAACAATTTCATGAAGTGTATTGAGGCTTTGCATATAATACTCTTTCAAAAACACTCTTTAAATTATAAACACACATCATAAACAAACCAAATCATATTTGTCAGCCCAATAAACATTTAATAAAATCATTTAATGGACCATAAAACAATCCCAATTGCACAAATTGTTATATACAAGTAAAACACTCCTTCATTTCTAGGAAATGCCAAACGGGCCTTTAATTATTTTCTCAAAACTATCCTTTGACGAAGGTATGAATTTTAATTCTATTAAGGATCTGTATAAACACAATTTACAGAAGAAAACCACATTCATAAATCTCTTATAATACTCAGGTTACATATTCAAAACACGTCCATTTTCATAAAGATGTGAAACAGTCCTTTTTTGGGCAACTCGGGCCAAAATATGTTGTAAATCAAAACACACTTGATTGTAAAAACAAATAAAAATAGGAAATACATATAAGTACCCAAAAATACCATTTATCATTATTCCAATTCCTTTATAAATCCAAACAAATAACTTTTAAATCACACATCACACATAAAAGCCAACCGGGCAATTTACCGAACACATGACATGCCCTTTTTAAACAAAACAATTTATTTTAAGTACATGAAAAGAAATAAAACACCAATTGAAAGCCATATTTTCATTCAAGACACTGTAACATGTTAAAAATACCATATACCAGATTATAAACCTCAAAAAATATTTGCAAAAGATAACGGAACATTTAAACAAACACTTGTTGAGAACTTTCATGACAAAACAACACTACCGTTCACAAACCAATGATTAAACAACCACTTTGAACACCAATAAAATTATCCAAAGGATGAAAAACAATAATAAAAATATATATCTGGTGTTAAATATAATAAAATTACGAAACTTAAATAATAAAGTCATGTGCAAGGGGTATCCTACCTCAAATCTTTGGCGTAATTGAAACGCACACCCGAAATCACCCGCCGCGGGTTTATAAACCATAAAACTATAAAGATCAGACCTAAAGAAACAGAAAACCCATCAAAAAACATGGTATAACAAAACCCTAGGTCGATCAATACTAGGGGATAAAATAAATCCACGAAATAATGAAAGGAGGGGGAAGAGGAAGGAGAAAGGAGAAGGAATCTCACCTTTCATCATAGAAAACTCTTAATCTTCCATTAGATATGAAGCACTAGAGAAAAGGGAATGGCTTGAAAATTCTTAGAGAGACTACTATGGTCTGGAAGAACCAGGGGAAGAAGGTTTGTGGCCAAAAGAATACGAATTGAATGAGTTATGGGTGAAACAATTTACCTTATCAATTCTGGACGTCTTGAGGAAACCAGAGAACAATCGCCCTAATACGCGACCCATATGAGCTCCAAAGAAGTAAAATCGACTATGAGGGATAATATAGGGTTATTGGATTCGAGGGGGAGGTGGAATCACCGAAAAATAGTAAAAAATGTAAAAGATATAAACGAAACAAATTTTTTTTTTAAACAGGAAATGGGCCCATGGGCTGGCCCAATACCTAAATGAGTAACCCAAATTCACCCGGCCTATGAATTTATAATGGGTCCAAAAGGATAAATAAATTTTAATATATCATTATAGGACAATTGGGAAGTTGAATTTGTGAAAAAGGATGAAAAACAAAAGAGTTATAAAATAATCAAATTCGATTTTTAAAACTGGGAATGGGCTCACGGTTGGCCCAAATCATGAAGTAACCACCCTTTCTTCAAAAACTACTAAACAAACAATGGGGATCCCAAATTATGGTGGTTAGACATATATGAAACTTCAAAACTCAATATTCATCTCATCAAATACCCATGAAAAGGATCTGGATTTCTAATGGGCCGGATCAATACAAAGACAGGAAAAAAAACCGTGTGTGACAATTCTCCCCACTATTAAAGCTTTCCGCCCCCGGAAAGCCATAACACTTTCCGGCTAAAAAAAAACAACACATATGGATTACAGAATTTACTACCCACCATTAAGAATCAACTAGAACTAGAAATGTTCTTAGGATGAAAATCCAGGAGACCCATGGTGGGTCTCCCCACCATTAGAAACCAACTAGCAATGAATAGACAAGAATTGAACAAGAGCTAGAGTTGGGACTCACTCAAACAAGCCCAAAAAAACCCTCCTAAAAAAACTACTATACCAAGTTAATAGAGTTAAAACAAGAACATATAAACCACCCACTCCCGAATGGAGGGGTCAATAACTTGGTCGACACATTCAGCACAATTCTGGACCCTCGTCACTTGGGGATGGGAGGGAAGGGGACCCAATAATTTGGCCACTTAAACAACAAAAGAAACAACGAAACTACCAAAAACTCTCCCCATATGAATAGGTAACACCAAGACTACACCTGATTTTTACCGGCTGTCCACACAGGGACATTTATTGAAAACCCACATCCATGAAGGAATAACCATAGACACTGTGTGAGGGGTTAAGTCCACCACACTTGTTGCGACAAAGGGAAATTCATAGAAATGAAGAACCAAAACATTGACATAGAAAATAACTTAACAAAACAGAGGAGTAAGGGTCATAATCGAGCACTCCACACCTCTGTCGATTTTCTAACTGCGTGAAAAGCTTCACTCCGAGGCCTATGGCTGGAGCCCTGATTCTTGAAGCGTTTTCTGCACCGCAGTTAGGTGATAAGGACCACACCACTCAAAAAAAACCACACTTGATCACCAAACAAAAACCTTAATCTAAATAGGAACTCATAGATACATATCAAAATTCTATCTCACTCCAAACGAGGGGCATAATGGACAAGGAATACGACGAAACACATCAACATCACCGAACACACCTGCTCTGTCCAAAAGAATTATCATGACCTATAAAAACTTTTAATATATCCCAAACAACTCTCTATTCCAACAAACAAGTTGAGGCATCATCAAAATAGGTGGATTTAAAATTTTAAAGGAATTCTTAGGTTGATCAGCAGGAAATATTTCCAACGCAGAACTATCCATATAAAATTTTTGAATTGAAAATTATTGAAATGAACTAAATTATATTAATATATGAAAAATATATCTAATAATACTTTTAAAAAAATTAAAAATATAATTTAACACCATACATTATTTTGATGATAGTCAACTTTCAATTGGACTTTAGTATTTTTCACTATTTATCAAAAACTGAAACTTCATTGAAAAATACCAAAAGGTAAACCTAAGATAATTTTTACATTACTACATAAAAGTTTAATTTTTTTCATATAAAATTTCTAGAATTTAGTTTCAAAATAGTTGTTCCATTAAAAAGTAGAAAAATTACCTTTAGAAAAATAGTACTTTTTATACATAAAATTTGATTTGTTCTTATATTATACATATAAAACCAATTGTAAGAATGAAAAATAATATTATTTTGAATAAATAATTTATATATTTCATTAATATCATTCACTAATATAAAATAGTTTAATTTAATTTGAAGAAAAACCTTTGGGTGCATAAAAGAAGTTTTTAAACATTTCATTGGAATTCAATTGGTTTTTATATTAATTTATAATAAATGGGTCAAAATGAATACATTTTATATTTTGTTAAACAATATATTATTATAACATAGAAAATTTTATTTATATCTTTAATTTAAACAACTAGGTGGTGACTTTCATTTTATATTATAATATTAATAACATTTGGTAAAACTTGGTCTTATGTGTAATGAAACCTATCGAAGAATATCATTATTGTGTGTAACATAAGAAAACTTAGTGATGTGTGTACCATAATAGAATTTCATCATTTTTTGTACCATAATATTTATTTTAGGTTACATATAAATCAATCTAAAAACAAAAATTATTTTTTTTCTAAAATGAAAATATTATAAAGTCTTGGGGTGTTATAGAGTATATCAGTCTACGTTTGGAGAATTTGTTTTTGGTGAGATGTATTTTTATGAAGAAAAAGATTTAAATTGTTTAATCAAAGTCAACTACATGAGACTAAGGGACAACAGATGAAGCTATATTATGTTTAATTTCTAGATAGATTCTTATATAGTAGAAATTATCTTTGTTTCAATTTTTTTATGACCCAAATTTTTTTAATAAAAAACATGTAAATTGAGGGGAGTTAGTATAACCATTCCTATCGGGATATAGATGGTGTCCAATGGTATTTTACATAATTTGTATTCACTTATTTATTAGAGTGAATATCTATAGAGCCACGATAGTGGCTATGGAAATGACGTAGGTTATCACACTGAGGATGAACATTTTAAATCCTATGATCATTTTATACTACTCTATTTCTACATGCATTTTATTTTACTAAATGTGGATAATAAATAAAATCTAATAAGATGTAGCGGTAAATTTGCTTAAATAAGAAATTTTTAAAAAGAAAACAACTAATTCATCCCCCCTCCATTCTCATTAGCTCTGTGATACTTTGGAACTTAACATTTGATAAATGCTTTGAATTTGGTATTGTATAAAAATGAAACGTAATATTATAGTGTTCAAATACAATACATATTTTTGAACACATCTAGAATCATGTTCATGGATGGAATATGTTCATAATCATAACATAATAATTGGTAAATAATTAACTATCATGATCATGAATAACACACATTACCTCATGAGGTACATTACATTAAAACAATTTAGGGATATATTATTATAGAACCACCCACAACATCATAATATTCACATTATCATGCATTAAATATAAAACATATAACATTTGTACTCATTAAATAACACATGGAAATGAATGGGTTTAGTAAAAATTTCATAAAGTATACTTTATTGAACAATATTTTAGGGTTCCCAAAATATTAAAGGAATGAATATTTGGTATAAACATCAGAATTCTTGATATGAATAATAAACAACTCAAGGGGAGTCAAATATGAGTTTTGAAGACAAATTATTTTTTTAAAATCATTGTATTTTGGTAAAAATATAGGTATAAAAATGAATATCCCATAAAATTGAAGTTAAGAGTGATTAAATGACATTTAAGGAATATTATAGGAATACCCATTCTTATGATGTTTTGAAAGAGGGTTAACCTAACAGAATGAGTTGGGTTAGAGATTCACCTTACATTAAATCCTTCTTTATTTCATAAATTTTCTACCTCCTGAATAATAAACATATGTTTATTAAAGAATGGATAAAAATTTAATTACTATCATTTTTACCACAATTTATCAATTATAATTATTTATTATATTATTTAATTTCTTTTGTAATAGGGAAAACGTTTTGATATCATGATATTCATAAAAATTGACAATTTTTCTTCAATTTTTCTATTTTTGTCTAGGGTAATTTATAAATTCATAGAATTAATTCCATAAAAATAAAAAAAAATATTTATACCTTTATATATTATAAATAATTATTATTATTACAATACATTAGTTTTATTATAGGAAATAATTTGTAAAAAACCTCAATGGTTGTTAACCACCTATTAATGGGAACGTTGTCCAAATATAAAGAAAAAGAGGTATAAAATATAAATTCCTAAAAAATATAATTTTTATGTTATGTTAAAATAATTAATTCTAACACCCCGACCGCAGAAACCCAGAGCCAATGAATTATTTTAATACATTTTCATGATTACAATGAATCAAGTCTTGAAGTACTGATCAGTTTCGTAGTCTTGGAAAATAGATTACATACATGAATGTTATATTACACATTCAAACCTAAAACATAAAAAAAAAATAATCCATTTCTAATGCTATTATTCTCCTAGATTAACACTGCATATCAAACATAATACACTTCTTGGAATCCTGGGAAAACAAAACATAAGAAATGGGTGAGCTTAGATGCTCAGTAAGGGTAAATAATGTAGTAGAAGATATAAACTTTTAAGGCATGGTGTGTAATAAAAACAACAGAATTTTAAACATAAAATTGAACATAATATAGAGAAACTAAGTCAAACATTACCACATAAACATGCCCATGGATATTCTACTAGTTGAATAATAATATGTAATTATTAATTTAATAATGAGGTAATGCCTAATAATGGACATCATTACCACATAGTCAAGGCCTCGTTCCAAGACTAAAAATAATTTTTTTTCAAGGTCTTGTTCTTAGACACAAATTTGTCTCATGAGACCCACCGATACATAGAGGAGATATAGAGGGCCCCACCCATCACTTACTAATTCCAATTTATTCCTCATATAGAAATGTTGAAACATAACATAAACATTCCTATTAAAACTAGAATAAAAAATGTCAATACTTTAACCACAAACCATGAATGGTATAAAAATAGCAAATCAACAGTCAAACATATAATAACCCATTCAATACAATATGGAAGACTGTATTATAATAAATCAACTTCAATCAATAATAACATCTAGTAACGGATATTGACATAGTTGAAAATGATTAGTAAAACTTTTTGAGAGAAATATCCATTTTTTGTGAAATCATTTAAAAGTCACACATTTATAGAGGAAGTCATATAAAATAGATTTTTTAATCAAAGTGTCCCATAACACTTTTAAACTTTTTAAAAGAATTTACATTTTAAAACAATCATGTTCATATAAATAAATCCTTAAAACTATTTTGAAAACAGGGAAATTCATGAGAAATATTTAGAAGAAAAAATATTTAAACATTTAAAATGATTTTTTTGTTAAATATTAAATTAAAAGAATAATTTTTAAAATTATTTTATGAAACATGTGCGTGGATAATAAATATGTCCTAGAAAATACTTACACATAAACAATCTCCGATAATAAGGAGATTGAGGAATTAACCCTTACATTGTTCATTCTTTTAGTCAAGGGTATATTTAACCTCTTTTACAATGGCCATAGTATATTATTAAATTATACCAGAACCATATTAATATTTATGATATCATATATGATTCATTTATGACTTTATCCTACCTATTTAATAATAATTTCCATGTTAAAGTAACATTTCGGGTAATAATCGCTTTCTTTATCATACGTGTTTTAACATGTCATTCTTGATCTTATCATGTAAATCATGATTTTAATACTTCTAGAATATAAAATATGATTTATATATAATATATATTTAGAAGATAAATATGTATAATAGTTATATATATATTCAATAGAAACAAAATTCATGGAGACGGTAGTCCGTACGTACGCACAGACGTTGTTTCATTTTATTATCATATTGAATGGAAGTAAGTGATTGAGATATATGTAAATACACACACACAAACACATATATATATATTTAAATTATAATTATTATGTAATATATTAAATACTTATTAATAATATATATTTATATAATCATCATTTAATGGTGAATGTGGAAATGAATCGCATCACATTGTGGAGACGGTAAGTCGTAAGTATGCACGAGAAAAGATATCATTTGTTTAATGATAAAATGGTATGGAATTGGATGGTATATTAAATATTAATAAACATTAAAATGTTATATTTATTATTTATATAAATTATACTTATTATTATACCAATCCAAATAACGAAGTGTTGAATTTCAAACTACACCATGACGTGGAGATGGTAAGACGTACGCACACACATATGGTGACTTTGTCATTCATAGGATGGATAAAATAATGAAAATGGTTATAAAATATTTATAATAATATCACAGTATATATAAGGTACTATAGTTATTATTTTTTTATTGAAAAAAAACAAATAAAGAGGAGGTGGAAAAGAAAATAACTTTGAAAGAGGTGTTGAAATAATTACCTCTTCTTCGGGTTCTTCCTTTGAATTTGATCAAAAGGGATCCTTAAGTAGACTTTATGATCAATGTAATTCATATAGGTAAAATTTAAGGTATTTGGGAGGATATTTGAGAAGGTTTTGTCCATGAAAAATTGCTTTGGAAGTGTGAAATTAAGAAAAGTGGAAGTACCCTTTTATAAGAGAGGTGAGAGTCACTTTAGGAAAAGCATGAAATATTATTCTATAATAAACCAATTTTCAGATTCTAATAGTTCCAAAAGGATTTATTTCTAGGATACGGTAGGTATGGGTTTAAAAACTTTCCAAAAATAGGTTTTAGACAAGTTTAGGTCATCTCATTAACCTTATCTTTTAGATTTAACCGTTCGTTAAATAATTTATCTTTTACCATGTATTCTTGTATTATTATAATAAATGGTTAATACAATTACTATAAAAATCCAAGAAAAACCAAAGTGGTTCATTAATTAAATACTCATCGTTATATAAGTCATTTTGTTAAACCTTATAATTTTATAAGTATTTTATCATTTAATAAAATAGTAGTTGTCTTAAAAACTCATTTATGTCAATTTTGATAGTTTTTTGTATTTAGTTTTTGTGGAAGTCATGAAAACATTATTACTTCTAAAAAAATTAATTTAATCAACCCTAACATGTAATATTAACCAAGAATTTTTTTGGAATGTATCAAAAGTCTCAATTTACATTTATTTTGTTATTTATAACAACAATTATTTTTATCTTTCATTAATAAGGTAATAACTGCATAATCATTGTGTCATAAATAAATTTAATTATTTAATGTCTAAACATTATATATAAAATACCATGATGTAGGTAATAGTTTTTTATTTCTAATGAATATTTACAGTCAAACTTATCTTCTATATAAACCTATGTTAAAAATGTTTTAGTTATTAAAATTTATATTTAACACTTTTATCTCTTCTTTAAATAAAATAATAATAAATGTATTAATCTAATACAAGCGGATAAAAAGATTAAAATTTTATTAATGAGGTTGTTTTTGGTATAAATACACTTATCCAATTGAATTATGACATGTTTCAACGTAATTATAATATCATTTTTACCTTTAATTACCCTATTGACTTTTAACCGTGGTAAATAAAATTCAAAAGTTACTATTCACCAAAAATTATTGTCATCCTATTGAAGAAAATTTTAATTAATGATGTTAAGTTTTTTATCTCATATTTTTGAAATTGAATTTATAGAAGCAGTAAAATTACGTTTTATACAAATTTGCAAATATGTAAATGTGCCTAGAATGTGGGTAAAATACGGTAAAAAGTTCAATAAAATTTTATATATCTAAACTTATTATAAAATGAATCCAATGAATAAAATTAGACTAATATAGGTATTATGTATCTATTTTTACTTTAAAATAAATAAAAAAAATAATTATTTAAATTAAATTATTTTTTTAAGCAATAACGCAATGTTTTTCACTATTTATAAAAAATTGAATGTTTTCAGAAAAATACCAAAAAATTACCCTAAGATAATTTTAATATTCCAAATATAAAAATGATTTCTATTTTACCAAAATTTAAAACATATAAATAACAATAAAAAATTTAAAATTAATTTACATTATCAATACCAGAAAGTAGGTTTTTGAGAAGTTAAAACTATCAAAAGATTGATATGTGTTTATGTCCAATTTAAATATAGAATTAATTCTAATGACCAACATTGTATTAAACAATAAAAAATAATCTAATTATACTTCATACCCATTCCAATTTATAATTTAACACTATAAATTATTTTGATTTCAAATTTTCTTTCAATTAAATTTTAGTTTTTTTCACTATTCATCAAAATATAAAAGTTATCAGAAAAACTCCAAAAATTTATCCAAAATAAATTTCTATGTCCTGATTCTAAAGAAGATGTTTTTTTTGTCAAATTGAATATATAAAAGTGTCAAATATTTGATTTTAAATGGGTTATCCATTAAAAGACGGTAAATTTTCATTTTTTAAAAAATAATTCTTTTATCTGAAAAATTTAATTTGTTTTTATATTATGTCCAAGAAACACATAATTTGGATGTTAAAATTATATGGAGTATATAAAAATCAAAATTCAGTTACTACTATTCATAACATCATTTTGAACAGCTAGTTTGGTAAGTTGTGGTGCACTCGAACTCGGTGTTGCGTGTAGTGCAAGCTATTAAATTACTTTAAAGAGATAATGTACAATTAAATCATAGGGTATTACATTATCTCCTCATTCAATAAAATGATTCCTTGAAATTTTTAATTGTTCTTCAAAAATTAAAAGTTGAAAATAGAAAATCCCTTCGTGGTAAAATCCACATAAAAAATTGGGTTAATAAAATTTAGTCTTAATAAGAGGGAATGGGAAATGAAAAAGTCACCACCAAATTAGGTGTTTCATTAAGAGAAAATGGGTCAAAATTAAAGACACATAATTTGAAGAAAAATTTAAATATTTATAGGGATTGATTGAGGCCATCAATCACAAACAAATATACAATTGAGGGCCTCAAAGCAATCAATCTATGATGATTAAAAATATCATTAGTTCAACAAAACATAAGGTATTAAGATAACACATTTTTTTGTTTTAAGATCCCTTCCATAATGTTTAAGAATGAATTTCATCATAGAATAATAGAAAAAAATTATACTTGATAAGTATAGTTCCATCCTTCAACTAATTTCTACCACAAACTCATCTATCACTCCAAAAGATAAATAAAATTAAAAAATATTCTATTTATCCTAATCGTGCAGGGTTTTAAAAAAATAATGAATTTATAATTTATTTGTCAGGATATTTAAAAAAACTACATTATACAAACTATGAAATCATGTAGGCTTGTGTTAGGTGATTCACACTTGTCGCCCTTCTGTTGTGGGTTCAAGTCTCACGACCTCGCCATACGCGACGGGTTGTCACCCGACCTCCAGGTTGTCCTTTTTATAACAATCCAAAAATAATCTTAAAAAATGTTTTAACATTAAACAATAGTATAAAATGTCCAACATAATTCATTCCAATATTTATACATATCCCAAATACTTCTATCTGAACTCACAACCCAAAATTTATAAGAATGGTAAACATATTGAAGATCTCTTTTTCAACGTAATAACATGTGAATAACTTTATCATGTATTCTATTAAAACATGTTAAAACCCTTAATTACTATAAGACCTTATTTATTACATTCATGCTCCCTTATTCCTTATAGACTATCGGATATACTCCTTATGTCAAAAAATGTTGTAAACTCAAACAATGATGGAATAAACAAACAAATAATTAGTTTCATGGTAGTCAAGAATATTCAATATAATTTTTCCAAATTAGGCATATCTTATTACAAAATCATTATCTAAATTTTAGAAAGATATTAAGGGTTATATTTCCCCCAACCATATATTTTCCAAAATGTTTAACTTGAAACTATGTCACTTCACTTGGTACCATAAAATCTCAAATCCTTAATAAAAACGTGCTGCAATAAAATCCTTATATACTTTATAATTATTATAACTTGTACATCATTAATACAATACTCAAATGAAACAATTATTTAGTAACAATATAAGTTCACTAATCATTCCTCTTAATTTTCGTTAGTATAATAACATTATTATTATCTAATAGAATCATTTGGGGTATACTCTGATGATTTCTACATTGATTTGTGTAGTGTCCCAAACTCCTTACTGATGAAGCATTGTACACTTCAAACCTTTTTCCTACCCTTGGAATAAAAAATGTGGTGTCTTTTTTCTCTACAATGATAACATACTCTCATTCCCTTCATGAACTTACCATGTTGATTCTTTCCATAATTATCACATATGTAAAAATATTCCGTTCCCTTTATCTATCTTTCTTTATACCATCCTCTTATTCTATGGATTCCCTTCAAATCCATAGGACTCAGAGAATGCTTTACCTATCTTATTAACACATGATACTATTTCCTCATATAATGATAATACATGAGAGTCTATTTACCTTCAAAATGTTGGAATAAGACCACAATAGATATTATCCTTCTTACTCTTTGAGACTTGATTATTGCTGAAGTTCTCATTCCATCTACTGGGTTCCATTTCTAAATAATTAAATACACTAGGTTAGGCCATAGCACAACATATAATTCAAAAACTAGAAGAATTTTCAACATTAATTGAAGATTTTCACACATCTAGCCTCATTATCATAAAAATATTTTATTTTCTGACATATTTACTCATAAATACTTCATAATGGTTTTTAGAGAAAATTTGAATTATCCTAATCATATCCCCTGGGAGTGTCATAACCAAGAGTGCAAAAGGCCCATTGTCGTGTACCAGGATACCCTAGGTCATGCCTGAATCTTCTTGTCGGAGTTTTTACTCCTAGATACATCTATGCCAGAGCCGCCTCTACCTGCTTGTATCTAGACATATATGTATTTCTTGGAATACTCACAAAATATCTACATTACCAAAATTCTAAGAAGTTGTTCTATACTAATCCTCAAAGTCTATCTTTTGGTAATCTTCTCAAATCATAGTTTATCTAAATCCAGTTTCCAAGATTTGTACTAAACATCCTCTAATACCAACTTTAATGCCCCGAACCCAGAAGCCCGGAGCCGGTGAATTATTTTAATACATTATCATGATTACAAGTAATCAAGTCCCAAAGGAATGATCAGTTTAATAGTCTTTGGAAAATAGCTTACATACATGAACATTTTATTATACATTCAAACGTAAAAAAATCTATTGAGAACTCCATTATTCCCCTAGCATAACCATGCATATCAAACATAATACTCTTCTTAGAATCGTTGGAAAACAAAACATAAGAAAAGGGTGATCTCAGATGCTCAGTAAGGGTAAATAACTTAGCATAATATATAAAATTTTAAGGCATGATGTGTAATAAAAAAAACCTTTTAAACATAAAATTAAACATAGTATAGAGAAAATAAATCCAACATTAACATATAAACAAGAACATGGATATTCTAATAGTAGAATAATCATATGTTATAATTAATTTCATAATGAGGGAATGTCTAACGCTAGACATCATTACCACATAGTCAAAGCCTCGTGCTAAAAATGCAAATAGAATTTTTTTCAAGGCCTTGTTCCAATACACTAATTTGTCTTATGAGACCTACCGATGCATTTAGGGGCTATAGCAGGCCTCACCCGTCACTTACTAAGTCAACTGTATTCCTTATATGAAAATATTGAAACATAACATAAACATTCTTATTAAAACTAGCATAAAAATTGTCAATACTTTAACCATGAACAATGAATTGTATAAAAATATCACATCAACATTCAAACATTTCATAACTAATTCAATACAATATAAAATATTCTATTATAATTAATCAACCTCAATCAAGAATAATATCCAGTAAAGGATTTTGACATAGTTGAAAATGACGAGTAAAACTTTTTTGAGAGAAATATCCCTTTCTGTGAAATCATTTAAATGTCACACATTTATAAATGAAGTAATTTAAATATATTTTTTAATCAAAGTGTCCCATAACACTTTTGAAGTTTTTAATGGAATTATCATTTTAAAATAATCTTTTCCATATAAAAAATCCTTAAACCATTTTGAAAACATGGTCATTCACGTGAAATATTTTGAAGAATAAACATTTAAAACATTTAAAATGATGTTTTTGTTAAATAGTAACTTATGAGAATTATTTTGAAGAGTATTTTATTAAACATGTAGATGTATAATAAATATGTCCCAAAAAATACTTACACATAAACAATCTCGGATAATAATGAGATTGAGGAATTAACCTTTACCTTGTTCCTTCCTTTAGTCGAGGGTATGTTTAACCTCTTGTATAATGACCATAGTATGTTATTAAATAATACCAGAACCATATTAATATTTATGATATCATATTTGATTCATTTATGACTTTATAATACCTATTTAATAATAATTTTCATGTTAAAGTAACAATTCTGTTAATAATCACTTTGTTTATCGTACATGTTTTAACATGCTATTCTTGATCCTAACACATAGATCATGATTTAAATACATCCATAATTTAAAAAATGATTTATATATCATATATTTAGAATATAAATATGTATAATATATATATATATATATTTATATTTATATATATATGAAATGTAAACACCATTCATGGAGATGATAGTTCGTCCGTATGCATAGACGTTGTTTCCATTTTCTTGTCGTATTGAATGGAAGTAAGTGATTGAGATATATGTAAATACACACACACACACACATATATATATATTTGCAGTAGCATTATTTTGTTATATATTACATACTTATTTATAATATTTATTTTTTAAATCGTCGTTTAATGGTGAATGTTGAAATGAATCTCATCGCATCCTCGAGACGGTAAGCCGTACGTATGCACGTGCAACGATATCATTTACTTAATGATAAAATGGTGTGTAATTGGATGGTATATTAATTATAAAGAAACATTAACATGTTATATTTATTATTTACATCAATTATACTTATTAATATACCCATCCAAATAATGAAGTGTTGAATAACAAACTACACCACGACATGGTGACGGTAAGACGCACGCACGCACATATGGTGACTTTTTCATTCATAGGATGGATAAAATAATGAAAATGGTTATACCATATTTATAATAATATAATTGTATACAGAAGTTACTAGATTTATTATTTTGTTATGGAAAAAATAAAGAAATATTAGGTGGAAAAGAAAATAACTTTAAAAGAGGTGATGAAATAATTACCTCTTCTACAGGTTCTTCCTTTTGATTTGATCAATAGGGATAATTAAGTTGAATTTTTGATCAAAGTAAAGCCTCTAAGACCAATAATAGGTACTTGGAAGTATATTTGATCAAGTTTTGGCTGAGAAAAATGTCTTTGGAGGTGTGAAATTAAGAGAAGGGGAAGTACCCTTTTATAAGAGAGGTGAGGGTCACTTTAGGAAAATCTTGAAATATTATTTTATAATAAAATAATATTCTTTTTATAATGGCTCAAAATAGATTTATATCGAGGATAATGTGTCTATGTGTCGAAAAACTCTCAAAAAATAGGTTTTAGACAAGTTTAGGTCACCTTATTAACTATATATTTTATACTTAACCCTTAGTCAAATAGTTTAACTTTTACCATGTATTCTTGGATTATTATAATAAATGGTTAATAAACATACTATAAAAAGACAAGAGAAATAAAAGTGGTTCATTAATGACATAAATATCATGATATAAGTTATTTGGTTGAATCTTATATTTTTATGAGTATTTTATCATTTAATAAAATAGTAGTTGTTTTGAAAACTCATTTATGTTAATTTGACACTTTTTAGTAGTTGGTTTTGGTGAAAGTCGTATAAACATTATTACATCGACAAAAATTCATTTAATCAACCCTAAAATTCCATGTTAACCTAAATTTTCTTTTGAATGTATCAAAATTCACAATTCACATTTATTTTTATATTTATAACAATAATAATTTTAATCTTTCACTAATAAGGTAATTACTGCATCATCATTGTGTGATAAATAAATTTAATTATTTAATGTATAAATATTATAAATAAAACATCATGATGTAAGATATTTTTTTATCTTTCTAATAAATATTTATAGTCTAATTTATCTTATTTATAATTCTATATTAAAAATGTTTTATTTATTAAAATTTTAATTTAACACTTTTAACTCTTCTTTAAATAAAATAATAATAAATGTCCAAATCTTATCCAAGTGGATCAAAAAGGTTGATATTTTATTCCTAAGGTTTCTTTTGGTCGAAATAAACATATAAAATACAATTAGGACATGTTTCATGGTAATTATAATATTATTTTTACCTTTGATTACCCTATTTAATTTTAACTATGGTAATTAAAATTCAAAAGTTACAATTCATAAAAAATTATTTTCATCCTATTAAAGCACATTTTACTTAATCATGTCAACCATTTCACTTCGATTTTTTAAATTCAATTAACGAAAGTGGTAAAATTACATTTTATGCAAATTTTCAATTGTGCCAAGAAGGTGGGTAAAAGACGGTAACAAGTTTAATAAAGTTTTATATATCTAAACTTATTATAAAATGAATTAAATAAACTAAATTAGACTAATATAGGTATTATATATCTATTTTAATTTAAAATAAATAAAAATAATAATTATTTAATTAAAAATTTGTTTTAAACAATAACACAATGTTTTTCACTATTCATCAAAAATTTAAAGTTTTCATAAAAATACCAAAAATTCACCCTAAGATAGTTTTGATATTAAGAATCCAAAAATGATTTCTATTTTACCAAATTTAAAAAATATAAGTTTCATTAATTAGTATAAAATTAATTCCCATTGTCAAAACTAGAAAGCGGGTTTTTGAGATGTAAAAACTATCAAAAGATTGATATGTGTTTATATCCAATTTAAATGTAAAATTACTTCCAATGATAAAAATTGGATTAAAAGATGAAAAAATAATCTAATTATAATTCAAACCCATTAAAATATATAATTTCACACTATAAATTATTTGGATTAAAAATTTTGTTTTCAATTAAAATTTAGTTTTTTCACTATTCATCAAAATATGAAAGTTATCGGAAAAACACCAAAAATTAACCCAAAATAAATTTCTATGTCCCCATTCTAAATAAGAAGTTTATTTTGTCAAATTGAATATATAAAAGTGTTAAATATTGGACTTGAAAAAGGTTCTCCATTTAAAGTTGGTAAAATTGCATTTTTTGAAAAATACTTTTTTTGTCTAAAAAATTGTATATGTTCTTATATTCTGTCTAAGAAACACATAATTTGGTTGATAAAATTATAGAGAGTATATTAAATTAAAAATTATGTTACTACTATTCTTAACCACTTTTTGAACGGTAAGTTTGGTAAGTTGTGGTGCGCTCGAACTTAGTGTTACTTGTAGCGCAAGCTTTTAAATTACTTTAAAGAGATAATGTACAATGAAATATTGGGGTGTTACATTAATATAATGTTAAAATTATGCTTAATTATATATTATAATATTTTACTTTAGAAGAAATTGGGAGAAGAGGTATGAGAAGAGGAAAATGATAAAAGAGATTAAAAAAATATTCGTATTCCTTAGTGTGGCTTCTCTTGTATGACACTAGACTCTATTAATGATTGGATATGGATTACTCCAACAAACCCCTAAGGTTTATAAGGTCTTAATAGAGAAGATTTTGGTAGGACATTGGATTTAGAAATTGAGGTATGAGTGTTTTTCCCTGGGGAGTATGAGTGGTTATTTATACTGGAGAATAAAGGTATTTTTAGAATAAAATATTAAATAAAATACTATATGAAAGGTATAACATGTAATTGTGAAGTTTTTACAATATAAATATTATATCAATATAATAAAATGATTTTATTCCTTTAAAACTCTTTATAATTCTAATTAACTTAGTTTATTAAAATATAATGTAGAAAAAAAAGAAAAAATGTTCTTTTAAGTGACCGCTTCTGATATTGGGTTTTAAAAAAATTGATTTTTAGGTTTGGAAATTATGTTTATTATATATTATGGAATAATTTATGAAATTAAATATATTTTCTATAGAACTAAAATTCATTAAACTATTAGTTTATAATTACATCATGAATAATTTAATTTAAGATAGACTGGTTACCCAAGAAATTGTATTTTTACTATTCACCATAAAATTGAAGTATTTTAAAAAATTAACAAAAATTTATCCTTGGAAAATTTTGAGTTTATAATTTCAAAAATGATTTTAATTTTATCATTATAATTTTCAAAAATAGGTAATTTTAATTTCTTAATATAAAAATTATGAATTTTATGACATGCCTTTAGAATAAAGTTTTTCAAAAAATTTCTTATATTTTCTTTGGGTTTTTAATCTTGATATTAATTTAATGTGTAGTATAATATTTATTTTGAAATTAATTACTCATTGAAAATATTATTTATATAATAGTTTATTATTTTGAGGTTAAATTACTATTCCCTCTATCTGGTTACTATTCTCAATGGTAGGATTACTATTCCAATAGTCACATTACTATTCCACCAGTAAAGTTACTTCTGATAAATACCTCTACATTTTTTAATTAATTATTCAACTCAATTACTCTCAAGGTTATATATTTTTACTTTCTATAATTCTGATTGGTTTACTAATATTTTTTTTCTTTTCTATCGTGTTATTAATTGGAGGGATGATCCAAGAAGATTGGGGTGATCCATATTTTCTCATTTTAGATTTTTCTATTATATATTTCTTTGTAATATACTATTATGTGGGATTTTTATGGGATTAGTATTTGAATAATATGAAAATTTTCATTAATGAAATAATTTATTGTTGGTTTGTCTATGTTTTTTATGTGCATAACATTAGATAATATAATATAATAGAAATTTAATTATAGAATCAACTATCTTTTAAAGACTCTATGTTCATACGTTCTTCCCCTTTAGAAATTTATTCCTCTAAATTTCAACTCATATTATAGATTGATAATCTTTGAGAGTACTTAATTTTTTATTATTTCTTATAGTTCCCATGTCAACTTTTCATACTAATAGTCCCTCCAAAACACTTTTACAATGTGTGTTTTCATATTCTATATAAAAATGTCTCTATGGTATAGTTTCTTGATCGGCTACTCTTCATATAGGAGTTCATTCTATAGTTTTACCACCTCTATTCAATACATATGAGATTCCAGGTATCTTCTTCCCAAATAGAGATATGTGGAACAAGTCATAAACTTGATCCATATTCGATGGATATTCAAGTTTATAATACACTACTTCATTGTGATTGAGGGTCTCAGTGGGGAAAACATATTTAGGGTTAATCTTTCCTTTCTTTCCAAACTTTATTAATCTCTTACATGGTAACATTTATAGGGAAACATGGTCTCCAATTTTAAACTCTATATCCCTTAATTTTTTTCCATCATAGATATTTTCCCAAATCGTAGAATCATTTATATGCTATTGGATGGATTGAACCTTATTTTTCTTCTCTCAAACATGATCTGGTCCAAGTATCTTTCATTCACCGACTCCATTACAAAAATTAATAGTTATGCATTAAATTACATATAAAAATTCATGTGTAAATATTTTAATACTTATGTGGAAGCTATTTTTTATATGATAACTCAACTAATTTAATGTTTTGATCCCATAATCTTTTAAATTCCATTAATAAATATCTCATTATATTCTCGATATTTTGAATAGTGATTTCAAATTGGCCATTAGTTTTCTTTTTATGGTTAATAGTAAAATTAAATTCAGTATTCAAATAATTTTGATAAAATCTCTATAATTTAGTGGTAAAAATTAAGAAATGACCAGAAATGGTTGAAAGTGGTAACCATTATAGCCTCACCAGTTCTTTGACATATATCATGGAAGGTTTATTATGTTATAAATCTTCCTAAATAGCGATAAAGGGGTGATTACTGGTGAGTCATTCCACTGCAACCACTATTACATTGTTTCCTTTGGTTGGCTTTAAGAAGACAGTGACAACGCCCATTGTGACATTCTCCCTTTATCATGTACATATAGGAACTGGTTTAATCATCCCTTTGGACTTATATCTCTTTTCTTTAACTTTATGAAATACTTAGTAGATTGAGGTGAACTGCTTAATATCCTTCTTTATGTTTTCCCACCAGAAGTTTTCTCAGTGATTAGGATACATATTGGTACTTCTTGGATGGAAGGAGAAAGATGAGTTGTATGCA
The DNA here is from genome assembly GCA_963277665.1 of Viscum album. Classification (NCBI taxonomy): domain Eukaryota; kingdom Viridiplantae; phylum Streptophyta; class Magnoliopsida; order Santalales; family Viscaceae; genus Viscum; species Viscum album. The sequence continues at coordinate 762,246,502 of OY728147.1, forward strand.
TTATCCAATATATAGTTATTTATCTTAGGTTATCTGGGAACATAGTGTTTAGTTCCAAATAGAATGACACCATCCTCATATATTTGTAACTCATGTGGCTTCCCTTAAATTACTTTTTTCACCTTATTTTAAATCAATAAATCATCCCATTATGGGTCTTTAATAGTCTTTTAGATCGATGGGTGTGAAATATATTTTGAAATGTATAATGTATTTGATTATGTTATAATTTTTAGATCAATCCTTTTTATATCCATGAATATAGGGTCTTTATCAATCCACATCATGGACAAAGTAGAAGGATCTTTTCTTTTAAGAGAATCAATTACCATGTTCTCCATTCCCAAATTATAGTGAATAACGAAATCATAGTCCTTAATTAGCTCTAATCATCTTCTTTGATGAATTTTGAGCTTCTCCTATGTGAATATATACATTAGAATAGTATTCCCATTATATACGTCACACTTCTCACCATAGATATACTGTTAGAAAATATTCAAGGTTGTGATCACAATTACTAACTCTATATTATGTGTCAGGTATTTTTTTCGCATGGATGTTCAACTATCATGAGCCATACGTTTTCAAAAAATTTAATCTTCATGAGAACATTACCAAATCTATTCTTTAAAGCATCATTGTATATCAAAAAGCCTTATCCAATTGTTGGTAGTGTGATTATAGGTACTGTTATTAACCTCTTTTTGAGCTCCCAAAATATTTCTTTGCATTATTTTATCTAGTCATACTTTACCACTTTTCATGTTAACATAGTAATAAGGGTAGAAAATAATTAAATATTTCTCTCATAAAATCAATAGTATCCTACTATGATCAGAAAATTATGGATTTACACGACACTATTTGGTTTGGGCCATTCCCCAATTAAATTTTTTATGGGTCCATATAAATTTCATTACTTTTTATCATGTTCCGAAAGAATGTAACTTTCTACATCAAAAATTAAAAATTTATAAACATAGAATAAATTTCCTTTTTGTTGTTTCCATTATAATCTTTAAATCTTATTTACCTTCCTCATATCAATTAGAGTAATGGACAATATCTTCGATAAAAACTTAAAACAATTATCAAGGTAGCCTCTAAATACACTATTCATTAAATCCATGAATATTTTGGGGTTATTAATAAATCTCAAGGGCATTACTTTGAACTCATAGATTCCATGCATTGTATGGAAGTATGTTTTCAGAAATTCATCCTTCTCGACCTTTAATTAGTGCAATCCAGAATGAAGATCAACCATTGAGAAGTACTAAGCTCCTCATATTTGATTAAAAGCGACATAAATATTTGCAAAATGATACATGTTATTTATGGTGGTATTTGGGAAACCCCAAAATTTTATGGTAATTCACCTTTTAAATAAATTTAACCTCTTCAATAGCTTACGTTTCATGAACAACCAAGCTTAAACGAAATCCACGATCTTACTATTTTAACAAGATCATTATAAACTAGTCGTTAAATTGGATGGTGTGAATAGGATTAACTATATTAATAAATATATCATTTTCCAACCCATTTTTATTGTATTAATTAATCATTTGTGAATAACAACATATTTTTTTTCAGTAAAATCAGTTTTTTCTAAAAAATACATTTTCTTCAAAAATGATTTTCTTACTTTTAAAGAGTAAATATTATAAAAAATTTCTGGAAAATATATTAACATTATGTTATAAAAAAATATATTTGAAAAATAAAAATATTAAAATTTGAATATCGTGTTTTTTTGGGATTTTATGAGAAGAATTATATTCTACTGAATATTAAAAATGATGTTTTTATAAAATATTAATTTATTTATATTAAAAAGTTTCAATATTATTTGAATTTAAACTAAAAGTAAAATAATTACTCTTTAGTTATATATATTCTAATTAATTTAAATTTAATCATACTTATACCCTATTTTGGCATAATTACATTTTTAGGCATAAAAATGATTTTTTCCAACAAAACCTTTTCCATTGCGTTTTTTATGATTAATTTTATAATAAATTATGAAAATTAGTTCTTTGAATTTTGAAAAATGGATTCCATATTTTTATTTTTAAGTTCTTTTTTAGTAAATAGTGAACCCTATGTTTTTGGTCAAAATAAATAGTAAAATGGTTAATTTTAGTTACTATGATAAAAGTTAAGTTGAGTAATTTATATTAAAATTAAAATGATAAGGACATCAAAATTAAAAAAACATGACCAAATGTTACTTTATGAATTCTTTAATCTACAAGAATTTATAGTTCAGATATATGATCATTTTCTCAATGGATGTGACTATTTCCCTTAAAATATTTTATTTATAGAAAAGCCAATGATGTCACATTCATGATTATAATAACTATAACATTTTTAAGATGGTGTTACCAAGAAGATATATTCAACTATAAATAGTATTTTTAAATATAAAGGAATAATATTCATCATGGAATTTTTTTTTAATTTTAGTGATGAAATTATTACCATAGACTCGTTCACAACATTGATCTTGTAATTATTTAAGTAATGGAAAAATAAAATAAATGTTATCAAAAAAATAAAACTAAATATAATTTTATATAATTAATGTCATAAATGAATTTTCCATATACTATTTTCCTATTATGGATGTATTAAAATAAGTTTTCTAATTATATTTTTTATCTTGATATTATTAACGTCAAATTAATGAATAGTTATTAGAATTGACATTATGAATATTTTATAGTAAATAATATTTTATTAAAAGACATAAAATTTATAAAAATATTAAACTCATCCAAATAATTTAAATAAGACTTAAAATTTTACACATGATCCATTTATGGGTCTTTTATTGTTTTATAATAATTATATTAACCCTAAAGTTGTAAAAATCCATCATTTCCAAATTAGAGTTAAAGAGGATAAATAAAGGTTAAAACAAAAACATAAGGATAAACATCTACTTCACTGATTATTTAATGCTAATATTATGTATGAAAAGAATTTTTATTATTATTTTTTTTATTTCAAATTTTTTATTTACAATTGACAAAAAAAATCTATTCCTTTGATTATCACTTACTTCCCTGATATGATCTTCGTAAGGGACTTCATCTCAATTTTATTTCATTTAATCACTTTAGATGTTATTCACCTATATTATTTTCTCATGTGTATATAACACACATTTAATATTTTATATTATGAATTTATTAATTCTCATGATATTTAAATTTTTGTTAAATTTCATTCATTCATGAGGCATATGGTTCCACTGATTACAAAGTATTGAAGGTTTATTTCACAATGTCATTATTATTCAATATTGTTTAAGTTTAAGTCTCTACTGAAGGATATTTCTATTCCATGTGCATTTTTTTTAAAAATGATCTCAATTTTGTTAATATTATCCTATGAATCTTTGAATTCAATTTTACCCCCTTTATAATTTTTTCAAAAAAAGGAATCTTCCCATCACCTTCCAAAAAAGGTACTTTATGAATTTTCTTACAAAAGTGTGAAAATAATGTTTTCTTAAATTATATGGAATTAATAAAATTTCTCACCTTAATGATGCCTTAATGATTACACGCTTACATTATAAGTATATAAGGCTACTTTCAAAGAAAATGATTTCTTTATTCCATGTGTAGTCTTTATATTTTAAATTTTTTTTCCAAAATAAAAATGTTACCTTACAAATGAAATATTCCAAAAAACACAATAAAATATTTTCATATATGTCAATTTTTTTTGAATCTTATGTTGAGGATGTAATACAATTATACTATTCATCAGATTTCATTTAATGGTTTATAATAAGTTTTAATTGATATGGTTTTGATATTTAGTATGAATAGCTCTTCTAATATTGATATATATTTATTGTTAATGGAATTTTCAGTCATTTGTATTATTTATTCATACGATGAATACATTGAACTTAGTAGTTGTCAAGAAGGTCCTTCTATAGCCTCTCGATGCATCATTAGGTCTTATGAGAAAAACTATTTTGTGTATTGGTCGAGACATTTCCGGTTTATTTATGATGTCTTGGTCAATTAATTGATGGGTTGTTTTTTATGTTCCGCATTAATAATTATCTCATTATGATTCTAAATATTTATATCCCATGTGACTATTTGAAAAGTTATAATATCCATGGTTAAGTTTCATGCTCATTTTATTTTTTATATGGCATTATTTGATCATCATTTATTGCTACCATATTATGCTCAACTTATTGAATAAATGGAACGTGTTTCTATTAATTAACATGATATATTTTTTATTACCAGTTTAATCATAGACTTCATTGTATGCTTACCCTTACCGAGTATCTGATCTCACCCCTTATGTATGTTTTATTTCCCCACATATATGAGGTAGTGCTTTGTGATTGATATTCAGTGATATGTTAAGGGGAATAAATTACTTTTCAAAGAAAATTTTCTGTGTGTTTTAAGTTCTAAATTTTTAAGTGAATTTCATGTATGTATCTATTTTAGTAATAATATTAAACTATTTGGTACTTTGGGATGAAACTGGTTGTACCTATTTCGAATAAAATAATGTATCCACTAACTCTAGGATAATAGAATCACGTTCTTCACATTTGGTATCTAAGGAAGTTTAGTAGAAACATTAGAAACTAGATTTTGGAAAACATATATTATGCAACATAACCCTATTAATAACATTGACAATATTTATAAATACAATAAGTTTTCGATTCAAATGATGATTTTTTCTGATTTTTAGTTACTAGCATGTGTCAGTAAGTATAAGGATTGATATAATTTTTATGTATTTTTCACCCATAATATGGTTTATGTTATTCAATTTGAGGAGATTAATGGTATTTTTGGGGGTTAGATTTACAAGTGTAATCGCCTTAGGAATAACTAATTTGAAGGTTCATGTATTTCATATCTTATAAAAGAATTATACTTAAATGGACCATTTTCATTTTAACATGTAATAATTCAATTTTTTATTTAATTATGTTGTTTCCTATAGATTAAATATCTTTTATCAAGATAAAAAGGAAAGGAAATAACACAAAATCATTATATGTACCAGATTATTTAATCCTCACGATCATTTCCAAATCTTGTTGAAATCATTTTGAATGTTCTTTTAACATACAAATCACTTGAAAAAAACTATTTTATCCTTCCAATAGAATTTAATTTCTCTAATATAATGATGAATCATGGAGTCTCTTTTATCTAATTTCAAAATCTAAATTTATCCATCTCATTCGACAGGGGAGATACCACTACAAAAATTACTATTTGTTTTTTTAGAGATATGGAATTTCTATACAGAGATAAAGAAAATAATAAAAACCTAAAGGAATAACTGATGTATAAATTTATACTACGAATTATTTTCACATGATATAAGTATGAAACATTTTTTTGATATATATGAATGATAATTATATATTTAATATCACTGATTTATTTTGGGATAAATAATAAATCATGGTTGATTTTTTATTGAGGATGTTGATTAAAGAATATTTTTATCACTGATATTCTAATATATCCTAAATATAATTAGAATCATGAATCTATTTATGGATATTATATATATATTTTTTCAATATTTGTTAACCTATTTTAGATGGAATCAATAACATTGAAAAGTGGTGTCTTTAAAATATGATAATTTTTTTGGAGAAACTTATTGAGTATTGATAAATTCTTAAGGAATATGTAACCCTTGTGTTTAACTTGTAAACAATTCTTATTTTAAAGAAGAATGATGTATTTTTTTATATATGTTTAACGGTAAGGAAAAAATTTAGTATTTATATGATATTTGAATTTAAGGGAATTAAAGGTTATTATATTTTTGGGAATGTATAATGAAATGTGTGAGTTAAAATTTTAGGTTTAAACATTTCAATAATTTTGTATATTTTGGGGTTATTTTTTGGAAATTTCATAAGGATTATATTAATATGGTTCTAAAAAATTGCATCCCATTGGTTGGGAGACAAATTATCGTATCCAGAAAGGTTGTGAGACTTGAACTCACAACCAAAGGGTGATAAGGTTGAATTACTGACCACTAGACTACATGATTTATTGGTTGGTATGAAATATAATTTGGTCATATTACTATTGGATTTTGGGTAATTAAAATAGTTTTCTTCATATTAAGGTTTATTATTTTTGGGAATTTTTTTATCCTATAAAGATCATTTTGGTTTTGGGTAATAACAAGAGAAATGTAGAATAGATTGTTATTATTTTGTGTATTTTTTGATCAAAATAATTTATTTCAACTGCATCATTCATAAAAACAATACTCTTCATTTGGATAAAAAGATGACTTTGTGGTGTAAATTGATTGGTGGATGAGACTCTACTTTTCAAGTAAGTATATTTCTTTATGTTCTGACTCTACGAAGTAAAATAATTATTCAACTCTAGGAAAACGTTTTTTCTACAAAAACACTATCTGTTAACATTTCTTATTGATAAATCAATATCCATTTTAACACATCACATATTTACAGTTTTGTTTTGGTTAACCTTACCATTATCATGCTTTTCTATTACTCTCCATCAGAACTGCATAGATTTATTTCACTTCAATGTCTATACGTTCACTTCCCACTAATGTAATCCATTTAAAATCATAGTTTATTAGAGACCTTCACATTCCCCTTTCCCTCTTCCTAAGAGTCTATTTTGTTAAACCCTGTTACAATGTGGGTTTCCCATAATGAAATTTTTAAATATCAGCCTTTTATTATCAAAGTGCAATTTCAAAATGGAATGTCGAAACTTATTGAAGGTGGGGAGAATATAACACTATAATATTTTATTTTATTTCTCTTTTTAAATATATTTAAACTCTTTAACAGCTTATATTGTTGGGAACACCGAGCTTGAACGAACTACAAAATATTATTATTTTAACATAACCATTAAAAACTAGTAGTTAAATTGGAGGGTTTGAATATTATTAACTAAATTATGAAATATATAATTTTTCTTCTCATTTTTTATATACTATTTATGTATTTTTGAATTAGTACATAATTATTAGTAAAATCAATTTATTCTTTAAAAATACTTTTTTTTTTAAAAATGGTTATATGGATTTTTAAGAGTATTTATTATAATATATTTATGTTAATTATATCAATTTTTAAATATCCATAATGAAATTATCGTATGGTGAATTGTTTGGAATTTTTTTAGAATATATTTTTTAGTGAATAGTTAAAACACATTTTTTAATTAACATTTTATTTATATTAAACAGTTCCCATCTTATTTTAATATGATATAAATGTAAATTAAGTAATTTTTACTATATATATAATTTAATTAATTCAATTGTAGAAGTCTTTATACCTTATTTTTTGTATAAGATCATTTTAGTCTTAAAATGCATTTTCAAGAAAATAATATTTGTTTCATTTTTTGTATTAATTTTAAATTAAATTCTGATTTTTTTTAAAAAAATTTGATAAATGGATTATATATTTTGATTCATAATTTCACAATTTATTAAATTAATAACATTTATATTTTGTCAATATAAATAGTAACCTTAGTAATTTGTTTTACCAATGTAAAGGGTAAATTTTGTGATATTGGGTAAAAATAAAATGATAAGGACTATAAAATGACCCTAACCCATACCATAATATTACTAGATAAAAAATTTCATCCATAATTTTTCAATGTTCAGATATATAAGTACTTTTTTCATTAAGAAGTTATTATGACCCTTAAAAATATTTTATTTAATGAAATATCAAAGTTGTCACTTTTATGATTTTAATAACCAACAAAATTTTAATATAGTTCCATCTAGAAGATATATTACACTATTAATAGTATTTTAAAATATAAAGGAGTTATATTCATCATTTTAATTTATTTTTAATCATTAGTTAATAACTAATTACGTTAAAGGCTATCACAACACAAATGCATTAATTTTTTAATTAATAGAAAAATAAAATAAATGATATTAATTTTTTTAAAATAAATATTATTTTAGATAATTAAAGTAATACATGATTTTAATTGATAACCTCGTCATATTATGGATTGTATTAAAATATTTGTTTCTAATTATAAGTGTTATCATAAAATTATTAAATTCAACGTAAAGAATAGTTTTTAAAATTGACATTAAGAATATTTTGTAGTAAATAATATTTAATTAAATAATATAAAATTAATAAATATCATAAATTTTATAAAAATATAACTATAAGACAGAAAATGTTATCCATGATATGTTTATGTGTGTCTTTTATTTTATAAAAACTGTATTAACTCTCAAATAATAAAAACCCTTATTGTCATTGAAAGAGATAATGTTGTTAAATAAACGTTAAACCCAAAAGATAATGTAGACATTTAATAAAGATTTATCTAAATTTTATAGGATGAGGGAATTTTAACCCATAATCATATTATCATAAAAATTAATAATTTGTTTAAAAATTTTAAATTCAAAATTAATTTATATTAATTTATTATTTTATGAAATGAATAAATTTCCCCTTGCCTTAATTATAAAAGGGCACCAATTACTTCACTTATTTTAACAACTTCGAGCCAAATGGATTATCCAAATCTAACCAATTACCTTTATAAACTTCTATATCAATGTTCTTGAGGTTCTATTCTTCTCAAAAGGCCAACCTAAAGTTACTTAAGAAGTGATGTAAAATAAGTCCCCCAAAGAATAGATAATCATTTTTATCAGATATTTTAAATTTACTTATTCTTATACTTATACTTCATATTTTCTTTTTATACTAAAATAATAACCCCAATATAATATATATATTTAGATATTATTATTATTATGAGACAAATATATTCTACATTTTATCCATCCTATTAAAAATGAAAACATCTCACGTTCCTATGCAAGATTTACCATCTCCACATAGTGGTGTTATTAATTTTTAATCACCACTTTAAAATGACTATTATAATGATTGAAATAATTTATATATATGGTAATAATGATAGGATAATGATACTATAATATTAATATTTCACACATTTTTAATACTGTTTCACTTATTAATGGAATGATATCATTTTCTGTTAGAATTTTAGACATACCATCTCCATGACTCAGTGTGATTCATTTTCCATGTTCAAAATTCATGATTGGTTATAATATATATATAGTGAATAAATATTATAGATATAACCATAAAATAATTTTTCATATAATGGAACAATATCCTATGGATAAAAATCATGAGTTAATCTGCAAAATATGCACATCAAAATGAAGCATTTAACACTTGGAACAAGGGTAATAACGAAATATCATTAATGAATGATAATAAGACGATATAAGAGAATCATATATGATATCATAAATATATGGTTCTTATATAAATTTATAAAATGATTTTATAAATTATACATGAGGTTAAAGAACATTCAATTAAAGGAAAGAAGAAGAGACTTCTTAACTCCACTTTAATTCATTGGGTTAGGATTCTACTTCATTTACTTTTTCAAGCGAATATTGGTTGTGAAGTGAATTTTTATTATATTATATTTAATTTCAACTATATTTATGTGCATTTATATATGATACACACAATATATTCATTTTATTAATGATCACTTCAATGATATGATCTGCATAAGGGACTTCTCCTCCATTTTATTTCATTAAGGCATATTTTGATGTTATAAACCTAAATTCTTTTATGAGGTCTATAAAATAGTTAATTTAAATTTGATATCATGAATTTATTTTATCTCATGATATTTATAATTTTTTTAAATTTTATTCTCTCATTGGTATTATGATTCAACTGATTACAAAGTTTTATGGGAATATTTTACAATCTCATTATTATTATAGATTGTTTATCAGTAAGTCTCGGTTAAGGAATATTTTCCTTCCATGCCCATGTTTTTGAAAAAAAAATCTTTTAAAAACATTTTTAATATTTTACAATTATTCATTAATGTCACTTTTATCCCTTTTAGACTTTTCAGAAAATGTTTTAAAAGGAATCATCCTATAATTCTCCAAATAAGGTACTTTATGAATTTTCTTACAATAGTGTAAAAATAATGTTATTTAACTTATATAGAATGAAACGAATTTACTATATTTGTGACACCTTAAATATTTGATGATTACTTTACAAGTTTACACTCTTACATTCAATGAAAATGATATCTTTATTATATGCACTATTTAAAAAGAACAAAATAAAAATGTTATTTTCCAAAATAAATATTACAATAATATCATTGAATTATTTTCATCTATGTCAATATCTTCTGTGGAATCTTATGTTGAGGATGTAATTTAATGATACCATTATGCATATTTCATTGAATGGTTTATGATCTATTTGATTGTGGAATTATTTAGTATTCTAAATGACTAGCTCATCCAATATAGATAGTAATTTTTTTCTTAAGGAAGGTTGATTCAGTTGTGTTATTTATTCATATGAGTAATGATTCGGCTTAATAAGTGATGGGCGGTGCTCGATATAGCCCCTCGACACATGGGTATGTCACAGGAGACAAATTGTTTTCGGTATAGGCCAAGGGGTTACCAATTTATGAATGATTTCTATTATGAAACCTTGATGGTATATTTTAGATGTCCCACATTATGCATTACCTCATTATGAAAATAGTTATGGATATTCCATGTGATTATTTGACTAGTTAGAGTATACATGGTTAGATTTAATTCTAATTTGATTATTTATAAGGAATTATTTGATAATCATTTATTTATACCATATTATCCTCATGTTATTGATTAAATAAAATGTGTTTTAGGTACTTACCTATCCATATTTATTATGCCTTATTTACTCATAGATTCCATTTTTCAATTACCCTTAATGATCATCTGAGCTCACCCCATTCTTATGTTTTATTTTTCCTAAGATATAGGGAAGTGTTTTGTTATTGGTAATTAGGGGTGTATTATGAGGAATAGTGGAAATATTGAATAAAATTATTTATACAGTATATGTTATAAAATGTATTGTGAATTTCATGTATGTATCTGGTTTACCAAGACTACTTAAGTGTTCGATCCTTAGGGATGTGATCACTAGTACCAGATTCCTTTGTAATAAAGTAACCACTAACTCTAGGATACTAGGGCTGGAGTATTTATATATGTTATTAAAGGAAGTTTAGTATAATCATTGGTAACTAGATTTAAGAAAAAAATATATTATGGAAAATAAAATTATGACTAATATTTAAAATATCCTCCAATACAGTAATTTTGTGATTTAGATGAGGATTGTTCAAAACTGTTAGTTACTATCATGGGTTAACAAGTATAAGTTTGATCATAATTTTGATGCATTAGGAACACCTTTGTGATTTAAGTGATGAATTTTGCGAATAATAATGTTATTTTTGGTGACTGGATTTTAAAAGGTAATCTAATTATGAATAAATAATTTAAAGGTTAAATTATTATAGAGTTTGTAAGGACATTTTATTTAAACTGACCATTTCCATTCTAAACATAATAATTCATTTATTATTTTATTGATTGTATTTTCTACAGATTAAAGATCATTCATCAATATGAAAGGTAAATTATCCCACACAAACATCGTATCCCTACAAGATGAGCTAATCATCACTATCATAGACAATGCTTGTTCAAATGATTTGGAAAGTTTTTTGAACATTAAAAACACTTGTAGGAAACTAATTTATCTATCCAATGCATTTTCATTTATCTAAAATTTCAATGAATCATAGAGTCTCTTTTATATAATTTCAAAATCATAATTTATCCATCTCAATTGATAAGGGAAATACTACCAAGAACTTCACTATTTCTTTTGTAGATATGGATTTAATGTTGGAATATAAAGATGATATAAATAACATAAAGGAAAAAATTTTCTTTTGGGATTTAACATATTAAATATTTTTATATTATATAATTATGAAACTTTTTGGGTTGATATAGATGAATCATAATGATATATTTCATATCTTTGAATTAGTAATGGATAAAACATCAAGGTATAGTGAAAGGATTATGAAGGATGTTGAGTGAATAATGTTTTTATCACTAATATATGGATATGTCATAAATATAATGAGAATAATGAAACACATAATTTATATTCTATAATATATAAATTTTAAAATTTGGTAACATAAGTTAGATGGAATCAATACATTTGAAAAGTGTTATATTGAAAATTTAATAATGTTTGGGAGACCTTTGTTGAGTTTTGATATATGTTTGAGGTACATGTAACCCTTATGTTAAGATGTAAAAATGTGTTATCTGGGGAATAATGAGTTTAATTTTTGGAAATAAGTTTAAAGGTGAGGATAAACTTGATGGTTAACATGATCATAGATTTTAAGGTAAATATGGGTTATTATATTTTTGGGAATGAATAATTAAATGTATGAGATTACCATTGAGGTTAAATATTTATTTAATTTTGAATATATTAAGTATAATTGTTTCAAATGTTGTATAGATTATAATAATATAGTTTTAAAAAAAGGATATCATATAGGAACATTGAAAACATGCTGCATATAGTGAGGTTGTGATACCAGAATATACAATCGAAGGGTGATTAGGGTGCATCACCATCCATGTTTCTAAGTAATGTCCTAGTCAGTAAGACATATTTTTTATTTATTTAAATTATATCTCATAGAGAACCCAAAGATTAGAAATTGATTTGGTGATATGTGATTTATTTTATTTTAGAAGATATTTATTATTTTGGGAACCATATATGAATAAGGTAAGAAGAGTATTATGGAATTTTATTTTAGGATTAAAGGTTGAATTTTCTTCTATAGAAATATAAGATTTCATTGAAGTCTTGTGATTATTTATCTTATTTATGGATATAGTAAGTGTATATTTGAGATTATAGGATTAGGTCATGCAAATTTTTAGAGATAAATATTAATTTTATCTTAGAAGACCATGTTATCAAATCTTTTTAATTTTTTAGTTTAAATCTTAGGCTGAATTTTTTCTGTGTAATTTTAAGGATACTAATTTATTGAATGATATAAGTTAAATTTTGGGTAATACTATTGAATTTTTGAAGATTAAAATAGTTTTTATCTTAAGTATGTTGATTCTTTTGGGGAATTATCATATCATGTATGAACTATATTGGTATTCCATAATAAATAAAAAATTTATAATATATTTGTATTCTATTTAGGATTTTATGACTAGTAGAAGTTATTTCTAGTTCATTATGAATAAAATAATAAAACTCATTATTTAGAGACAAAGTTGAGTTTGTGGTGGAAACTGATTAAAGTAAAAAACACTTATTTTCAACTAAATATATTTCTTTATCTTCTTACTCTTTGTAGTAAAAGAATTCATCAACTATGGGAAAAATATTTTAGAACCAAAATTTTATACATTTAAATTTCTTATCAAGAAATCAATATCCTTTTATCCTATCATGGATTCATGGTTTTGTAATAGCTAACTTTCTCATTATCACGATTTATATTACTCTCCATCATAAAATTATAGTTGAGATTATCTTCTATTTCCATATGTTCACATTCAATTAATTTTCTCTTTTTAGGAATCCTATTTATGTGGTATCCTTTAAATTAAAATTTCCAAATTTTTAAGATTAATATTTCTTAACCCTTTTTACGATGTGGGTTTCCTGCAATGAAATTTTCAAATATCAACATTTTATTTTTAAAGTGAAAATTTAAATATTGAGGATTTAATATATTGAAGGTGGATAGAATATAACCACCCAAGATTTTATGGTATGTATCTTTTTAACTAAATTTAATCTCTTTTATAGCTTATGTGGCACAGAACACTAAGCATAAATGAACTCCAATATATTATTATTTTACCATAACTGTTATATACTAGTCATTAAATTGGTTTGTCTGAATATAATTAACTATATAATGAAGTATATAATTTTTTACTCATTTATAATTTATAATTTAATTATTTTTTAAATAAGAATATTATTTTTAGAAAAATTATTTTATTCATCAAAAATAAAAAATCTTCCAAAAAAGGTTTTCCATCTTTTTATGAGTAAATATTATCATCAATTTCTATAACTTATATAAATCGTATTTTATAAAAATAATATAATTTTTAAATCATCATATTAAAATTATCTTCTGGTATATTGTTTTTGGATTTTCCATCAAGATTGAGTGAATAGTGAAAAATATTATTTTTTATAAAAATGTAATTTCATTTATATTAAAAATATTCACTATTATTTTAATTTGGTATAAATTTAAGTAAAATAATAATTAGTCATATATATTTTAATTAATTAAAATTTAATAATATATATACTTTATTTTTGTATAAGTACATTTTTGGGATTAAAATGCATTTTTCCAAGAAAACATTTTTTATTGCATTTTTTTGATTAATTTTAAATTAAATTCTAGAAATTATATTTTTTTTATTATTATGAAATTTATTCCATATTTGGAATAATTATTTAAAAATTTATTAAATATATCCATTTTAGTTTTTTCAATATGAATAGTAAAATTTGTAATTTTTATTACCCTGATAAAGTGTGAATTTTTTAATATAGGGTAAAAATAAAATAAAATATACTCTTAAATGACCCCAAAATTTTCTCCAATTTATTTTCTGAAGAAAATTCATCCATAAGTATTAAAATTTTAGATAAATGACCATATATAAATTATAAATCAATTATGAGACTTATATTATATTATTTATAGAAATGTCAAAGATGTTACATTCATGATTTTAATAAATATAACACTGTTAATATGGTGTTATAAGGAATATATATTTTAATATAGTAGTACATTGAAACAAAATGGAATTATATACTGATGAAATAATTAACTTAAATTCTTTCAAAACATCTATGGAGTAATTATTTAATTAACGGAGAAATAAAATAAATGATATTAATAATATTAAATTAAATATAATTTGAGGTAATTAATGTCATCCATGAATTTTATATATTAAATCAACATATTTTGGATGTATTAAAATATTTTTTTTAAATTAAAAGTGTAATATAGATATTATTAAGGCCAATGTAATGAATAGTTCTAAAAATTGACATTATGAATATTTTATAGAAAATAATATTTTATAAATGATATGAAACTACTAAAAAACATAAACAAGTAAAACATATTTTTATATTACTTAAAATATCATAAATAACCCATTTATGGTTCTCTTTCATTATATAATAACTATATTAGCCATTCAAGAGTAAAAATCAATATTGTCACACTAAGAGTTAAATAGGTTAAATACGGGTTAAAACCAAAATAAAAGGGTAGAATTTTAGTCCAAACATATCTAAATATTATTTTATTATTGGAATAAGAATCATCAACTTATCATAAAAATTAAAATGTTTTGATCCATTTTTAATTTAAAATTAATTTATAATAAACTAATTTTTATGAAATTAGAAAAGTGCCACTCACCTCAATTATAAAAGGGAACCTGTTCCATTATTTAATTACCACACTTTCATCCATCTAGATTGAAAAAACATTATTGTTTACTTTTATAAACTTCCTTATACATGTTATTGATGTTATATTATCCTCAATATTTCAACCTAAATTCCCTTATGTAGATATTTAAAGGAATTCCACTAAAGAAGAGGTAATCATTTTTTTAAACTCTTTTAACAATATTTATTCATTCAGTTCCCCATCATGTTTTATTTACATACTAGAATAACAACTATAGAATCATATATATATATATATTTATATTGAGATGTTATTATGATAACAAAACAACTATATTATACATTTTATCTGTCCTATGAAAAATGAAAACATCGCACATGCATCCATACGACTTACCGTATCAACATAGAAGTTTAATTTGTTTTTCATCACCACTTTAGCAGGATAGTTAAAATTATAGAAATAATTGATATATATTGTACTTATGAAATTATATTGATTCTATAGAATTAATATTTCACCCACTTCTTTATATTCTCACCCATTAAGGGAATCATATCATCACTAATTTGTATGTACGACCTACCATCTACACGATGTGATGCGATTTATTTTCCCTCTTCAACATTCAAAACTCGTTTTAATATATATATATATATATATAATGAATAAATATGGAATATATGATTAAATATAATTCCAAAGATTATGTAATGATATATTTCCCACAATAAATGGGACTTTCCCTACAAAACATGCATAGGAAAATGTAGTTAACACCCGAAATAAGGGTAAAAACGAAATATTTCTAAATATGGGTGATAAAATAAAATAAGAGGCTTATATATGATATAATAAATATATGGTTCTATTTTTAATTAATAAAATTTTTAAACCATTATTCATGAGGTTAAATCATACTCAAATAAGGGGAAGAACAAATTAAGTTATTTCTTAACTCAAATTACATTCACATGGATTTATAGTTGATACACATAATATATTAATTTTATTAATGACCACTTCAATGGTATGAAATTCATAAGGTACTTCCTATCAAGTTTCTTTAATTGAGTCATATTTTGATGTGATGCACTGATATTATTTTCTACAGTGTATATAATTCCCCATTTATATGTTATATCAAGGATTTATTTATTCATATAGTGTTTAATGTTTTGTTAAATATTATTATTTCATGGGGAATATGATTCCACTAATTACAATGTTTTAAGGTTTTATTTCTCCATATCATTATTATTAAATAATATTTATGTTTATGTATCCATTAAGGAATATTTATATTCCTTGTCCACATTTTATAAGGATGTTCTCAAAAATGTTTTCACCATTCGTTACTAATTCATTAAAGTCATTTTACCCCTTTTATAATTTGAAAAAATTAAAAAGAATCTTCCTATCATTTTTCAAATAATTTAAATTATGATTTTTCCTAAAAATGTGCAACAAATAATGGGTTTTTAAATTATATTGCATGAACAGAATTTCATGCTGTCATAATGCCTTATAGATTTCAATCATACATTACACGTTTATAAGGTTACATTCAAGGAAAATTATTTCCTTATTACGTGGATTGTTTTTTTATTTTAAAAAATATTTTCAATATATAATGGTATTTTATTCAATAAATATTCCAACAATCTATTTATGTATTTTAATCTCTATCAATATATTATGTTGAATATTATATTTCGGATTTAATCTAATTATACTATTAAGAATATTTCATTGACTATTTTATGATCAGTTTTACTGGGGAATTTTTTGATAGTCTATATGATTAATTCTTCTAATACATATAGTTATTAATTTTATTAATAAATTTTAATTTAGTTGAATTATTTATTTATATGAGAAATTAATTGGACTTAGTAAGTGATTTGTGTGGACCTATATAGATCCTAGATGCATCAGTACGTCTCATGAAGAAATGTACTTTGGGTATTGGTTGTGTCCTTACCCATTTATATATGATGTCTTGGTCTAATCATTAACTGTATGTTTATGATGTATTTCATTATTCATTCCTTCATTATGAGAATAGATGTTGATATTACATATTCAACTAGATAGAATGTACATGGTTATGTTTCATTCTCATGTGATTATTTATATGGAAATATTTTATCATCAATTAATGTTGCCATATTTTTATCATGTTATTGATTAAATGGTATTTGTTTCTGTTATTTTCCTTTTTATATTGTTTATGCCTTGTTTACTCCATGATTTTGTTATATGCTTACCCTTTTTGAGCATCTGAGCTCACCCCTTTATTTTGTTTTATTTTCCCTAAGACATGAGGATGTGTTTTCTAATTGACATAAAGGGATATTCAAAGTTGAATAATGGAATTATCAAATAATATCCTTTGTTTATTTTATGTATTAAAATTTAATATGAATTTCAAGTATGTATCTAGTTTACCAGGAATATTAAACTATTTGGTCTTTTGGGATGTGAAATCTTATACCTCGTTCCAATGTAATAAAGTACTCTCAAACTAAGAGATAATGGGTTTGGGTATTTATTATCTTTTTGATATTTGAGTAATTCATACACAGCAGCATTAATCTATCCTTTTTCCTTTCACGGATTATTTTTGCACCCAAAGTTGATGTAGTAGGTAATATTTTCCCTCTATCAAAATGTTCTTATAGATAATTATTTAACTCTTATACTATTATTGGGGCTATCCTGTATGGTAATTTAGAGATAAGAGTGACCTCATGTATGACTTTTATTGAGAACTCTACCTCATTATATAGGGAAATTCCACAAAAATATTTATGAAATATATCATCGTACTCCCTAATAATGGGAATTTATTTATGGATGATGATTTAAAATGATTCAACCATTTGTAAAAGGTATGATTATTCATAGGGTATCAAGACCCACATCATTGAGGTATTATCCAAAGGAGAGTCATTATCTTCCTTGAATTTTTATATGGGTATGGGATGGTTCATAATTTGAATGAATACTTCCTACTCCAGATAGTTGATCTGTTATCTATATAATGGTATTCAATATAGGCCTAATATAGTTTCAAATTATATTGAGGAAAGGATTATGACATTTTCTTTAAGAGTATTCCCACATATGCTAATAGAATAATAGTCTAAGACTTGGATTAAAATTATCACACCACAAGGTGTTTTTATAGATATATATACTTATGGGTACTAGGGATTCGATAATAAAGTTTTACAAAACATTCCAAATATAAAGAAATATGTAAATCTAGAATCAAATAAAACATTTTCTATTCTTGAGTGAATGGAAAGTGTACCATGTACGAATTCATTTTCATGATCCACTATAGTAGTAGTGAAGTTATATTCTTTCTCTTGATCCTAAGGATTCAGTGGTTGGTGGAACTAATTACCCTTAAGGACTCATGGTTTTATTGAACTAGGTTGCATACCACCCTTGCTCCCTGCATATAAAGTATTGAACCATGGGTGGTGAATTATGAGGTTCCTTTCATTACACCACTATTTTGGTTGACTTCTTCGACTCCATTTGACATTAATGATAATGGTGTCCTTCACTCCAACACTTTATCAATTCCCATATCTATTTGTGGATATTACCTTGACGTTTCTTCCCACATTTTTGATATGTGAGTGGTTGGAACCTCTTTTTCCCACTTTTTCATTTAGCCCATCATCTTGAAACTCCATTATTATCATCTTATACCCATGTCCAAAGGAATAATGTTTAAAGATAGTCTATAATTTTAGTGAACATCAAAACAATTCTTCATAACTCCAAATGTCTCAGATAGGAAGATCCATTCAAAGGTGTTGTGTTAATCCAATAAAAAATATATCAACATTTAAATAATTTTTATAACAAAATGTGAGTCATATCTTGAAATACTTGTGAATTTTTCCTCATATTTCATGACATATGCACTAATATTTTTCTTATTCTCTATAAATTATCTCTATTTTTTAAGAGTTATAGGGAAATACTTATTAAGAAGTATTTTTCATAAGGTCCACACACTCCATATCTTAAATTGCATCCTTTTTCTTCAGTTTATTTATTGACACCCACCATTTATTGGAATTAAAATCTAAATGATAAACAATCAATGTCACATTATCTTTCTCAAAACAGTGGAGCATAGAAAAGATCTTCTCCATTGTGTTATCCCACTATTCCATGACAAGTGAATTGGAATATCCACTAAATATTGGTGGTTATTTCCACATAAATGTTTCAATATTCATTTTCTACTTTTTCTGACAAGTATGGCACTCCAAATGGTTTTGGTTATTGTTTATATCTGGAGATAGTTGGATAGGAATTTCCATAAAGTTCTAAATTCCACCTCCCATGGAATTGGGGATGTCATTCGAAAAATAATTGCATTTTTAATCATAAGGGGTGTTGGGTTGGTTTCTCCTAGTTCCCAGAATTTTCTAAAATGGAACATGTTTGAGAAAAATATTATTCAACAAATAATGAATCAATAATTTATTAATTTTCACACTTATCACTGGATTCATTTCTTATGGGATCCCTATAATTTGGATTTTTCTAAAACAAATATTCTTGTATATTTATATATAAATATAAATATCCTAAGTGTTTTCATTAATTTTTTAGAATATTATTTACCATGTTCACTAAACCATACAATTGATACCAACTATAGTGAACCTAAATTTCTTGAATGGCTGTTACATATATTTAAAGATAAAAAACATAATAGTTATACATTTATGGATTGAATATTTTTTTATCTTGGGAAAAATAGTATCAAATATCACTTATTCCTAATAAAACATACAAATTATTAAATATTTATTCTCTATGCATGGAAAATATATCACTTTATCATTAGTATATGTAGTCACTTGAAGATATACATTAAGTAAATGGGTTAGATAAATGAAAAACATGAGGAGGAATAAGGGACATTAGTATATATAAAAAAAGTATGCATAATCATAATAATAATAACATAATAATAGTATTATAATAATAATTATGATGGAAACATTTGATAAAGTGATATAATGTGAAAATTCATAAATACGAAACATCATGTCATAGTTGTCAATTAACCCTCATACTTTTGAACAAAACTATCATGATGTTCAGGCATAATAGATGTCAAAATCATAACATAATCATTTGGAACAAATATGAAATAATGGTAACATATAATAAACATTATCACATGATATATATGACATTAAACAATGAATTATAGGACTATATAATTTGGATCCCACATATCACATCATAATATTTAAATTATCATGCATGTTGCATAGAACATATAAAAATTTTAGTCATGAAATTACCCATGAAAATGGATGGGTTTTATGAGGATTTGTTGTTGTATATATGCATGAATAAACTTTTTTGGTTAAATAATGAATAAGGAAAAACATATGTGGTGTACGTATCATCATTATTTAGAAAAAAGAAACAACTAAAGATGAGTAAATGATATTTTTGTAAAGAAAATAATTTTTAAAAAACCACTGTATTTGGATAAAACGTCAATTTTGAAATGTGTATATCCCCTAAAAAAATTTAATATTAATGAAATAATATTTAAGGAAAATTTTAGGAATATA
This sequence comes from Viscum album, assembly GCA_963277665.1. Lineage (NCBI taxonomy): Eukaryota > Viridiplantae > Streptophyta > Magnoliopsida > Santalales > Viscaceae > Viscum > Viscum album. The sequence continues at coordinate 762,267,626 of OY728147.1, forward strand.
CATATAGAATAAATCATGAAATAGGGAAAACCCAAAGAAAATGAGTTGCGTAAGAGAATTGTCTTACATTAAATCCTGCTTTATTTTATAATTTTTCTATCTCATGAATAATAAGAAAATGATTATTAAATAATTGATATAGAATTTAATTATTGAAATTTTTAACACAATTTATCTATTTTAATAATTTTATTATATTTATTAATTTCCTTGGTAAAAAAGAAGTCATTTTAATATCATGTTTTGCTAACAAATTTTGCATTTTTCACCAATTTTTATATTTTTGTTCAAGGCTATTTATACATTAGTTTAATTAATTGATAAATATTAAAAACATATATTTATTCATTTATATATTACATAAAATTATTCATTATTACCATCCATTAGGTTTGTGATAAAAAAGAGGTTGGAAACTTCCTCATTCACATTTAGCCAACTATTAACAGAAATGATGTCCAAATATAAAGAAAAAGAGGTATAAAAGTTAACTACATAAATAATATAATTTTTATAGTAGGAGCAAATAAATAACATAATTTTGAATTTATACCTATTTTAATAACAAAATATTATATTTTGAAAAATATTTGTAAAAGAGAGAGAAAAAGAGTAAAATGATATAAGAGTTTGGAAAAAACATACCCTTCCTTAGTGTGTATTCTGTTGTGCGGCACTAGACATCCTTGATTAATGGATTTTATTTACTAAAAAAATTCCATAAGGTTTATAATGGATTATGAGACAGTATTTTGGCAGAAATTGTTCTTTGTAAAGTGAGGGTTGAATGGTTTCTATGGGTCGAGAGGGGTTATTTATAATTGAGGAGTGGGGTATTTTTCAAATAAAATATTAAATAAAATACTAAATCAAAGGTAACACTTGTAATAGTGATTTTTTTACAATATAAACCTTATATAAATATAATTGAATTGTTTTAAGACATTATACTTATTTATAATTTTAATAAACTTATATTATTAAAAATGAATATAGGAAAAAATGTTATTTTAAGGGAAACTTTTGACTGGAGGTTTTGGAAAATTCATTTAGGGTTTTGAAATTATGTTCATTATATTTTCAGGAATCATTTATGAAATTAAAAATATTTTTTCCAAACCTCAAGCTCTAGAAGTTATTAAGTAATTGTTACATCATGAATGATGTAATTTAATATACAATAGTAACAAAAAACTGTATTTTTACAATTCAGCTAAAAATTAAAGTATTTTAGTAAATTAACAAATAATAACCAATCGAAAATTTTGTAATAATAATTTAAAAAATGATATTAATTTTATCAAAAAAAATTTAAAACATAGTAATTTAATCTTTAATATAAAATTTTTTTTTTTACAAAATACATTAAAATATTTATTATTAAAAATGTGCTTATATGTTATTTATTTTTTTAATCATGATATTTATTTTTTATAATTATAATATTTTATCTGCTTTAATTACAAAGGGTATATATTATTTATAAAATAAATTTCATTTTGAGGAAAAATTATTATTCCAATAGTTAGGTTATTATTCCAAACGGTTGGTTTATTATTCCAATGGTCATAATATTGTTCCAATGATCACATTACATCTTATAAATACCTCTAAATTCCTTGATTAATTATTGAAATCAATCCCTCTCAAGGTTATATATTTTCATTTTCAGTAATATTTATTGGTTTACAAATATTTTTTTCTTTTTCTAGAGTTCCATTATTGGGAGAGACCATTCTATAGGATTGGGGAAATCTATATTTTCCCATTATGGTTTTTATATTTTCTATTTTTCCCCTCTTTTAATATTTGTAATTTTAATGGGCTTACTATGTGGACAATTTAATTATTTTCATTAAATAAAATAATTTTTTTTCCTTTTTATATGTTTCATATGCATATAATGTTGTATAATATAATATAATAATTATTTATTTCAGGAAAAAACGAAAATTTATAATATCTTGTTTGTTAAAATGTTGGTCAAGTAATTGCATGATGACTTGAAATGTATCAAATATTTATTTATTAATTTGATTTTATTAATGAACCCACACTTAACTAATTGTTTAACTTATGCTAAAGGGTTATTGGTCATGGCCTACTAGGTTTATACTTGAACCCTACATAGGTATATTAATGAACATGAAGAATTAATGATCAAAGATTTATCTAAGGGAATGATCCCTATAAAGAACTAATAGATAAATGTGGGTTGATGGGATTAGAGTGATTATGGGACATATTCTCTTACATATGAGAAGGTGTGGATAATTTCATGTGACCCCAACATCTCAGACCTAGTGATCCCACCTAGGGATAAAAAACATTTACGGAACATATTTATAGAAATGAATATAATTCTAGAAGTGAAGAAGAATAAGGTAGTGAGATATATATGAAAAACTTGATGAGAGCTATGTTAGAGTGTTTACTTGAATAAAATTATAAATTAGAATTATTTTTTCAATCCCTAGGATTCTAATATCCCTATAAATGGCTAAATTAAGGTGATATAATTTAACCATTGAGTTAATGTTTTCATCATGTTAGTAAGAACACCCCAAAATTTCAAACAAATAAAATAATTTTGAGTATCCAAATAATGTAATTAAAACATATGGAAATAAAAAAACTACTTGTTTTAAGAGAAGTTTAATGTTTTAGGTACATAAATTGATGATGTGATGATATAAAAAATTCAATAACATGTTTTTTAGTGAATACATGTTTTATCAATTGTACTCTACCAAGTCCAAAGTTCTTTAACCCCTTTTACTACTCCACTCAGTTCTTCAAGATAAATACCATAAGATATGATTAATAGTTCATTACAATTAAACTACCTAATAAATAAGTAAATCAATACATTATAAGATTTTTACAATATCCCCATATTATATAATAACTTCAGGTTTTAAATTATCCTTTTCTTTATAACCTTAACATATAAAACTCATCCAAATTTTAAATTCATAGAAGTTATCCTATCATGTATGCTATATCAAAATTATATCATCTATATCTTTCAAGTCATTATTACAAACCCTTTTTATCTCTATAAAAAACTCTAAATTTTAATTAGATATTTGTCCTTTTTATTGGTCCTCAATAACTGACCATAATTTTCATGTTAATTTTCTCATTAATCAATAAAATAGTTCTATATAAGAAAAATATTTAAATATTTAAGACATATTTATATTTAATTATTTATCCAATAATATATATTTTTATTGGATGATAAATAACAATTACATTATATATTTCAAAATATTCAATTTTAAAATACTTCTAAATCTTGTAAATCATGGACTTTGAATTATAATGTTTTAATCAAATTAAATATTTATAGTTTAATGTATAATATTATAGTTTAACATATCATTTTATATGAAATTAGGGAATATAAATAGAGCCTAAGATATTTTAACATAAATTTTAGTTGAGCTTATATCCTCTGATAAAGATAAAATTATCATAAATAATCACATAATATTCAGATACATTCTACAAAATAAAACACAATATAAATTTCATCCACATTATGGCCCCAAAGTATTCTTGAATTCCTAAATCATAATGCACAATTTTTTAATTCTTATTTATATTTTTATAGTATTTAAAAAAATACTAAAATATTATTTTTATACTAAAAATTTCTATATTGTTTCATGCAACATAACTTTTTAAAAAATAGAAAAACATAAAATGGTGTGATAATAAATATTACAATATAATTTTAACTTTTTCAAAAAAAAAATATTTCTAACTCATAAAAAATTATCTTAAATTATTTAATAAAAAACTATATTCATGTTTCATCCAATATTATAAATTGAAAAATAACTCAACCAATTCTTATGAAGTTCTATCATTGTAAAATTTTTATCAACCTAGGTTCCGACATTCTCATATTTTAGGATTTTTTGGAAATTATGATATTTCACATAAGTTGTAAAAAATTCTTCAGAAACATTATATAAATCCAAAAATTAAAAATAGAAGTCAAAAAATGAATACATCACTCTACGTCTTTATGTTCCCTACTCATTTTAGAAAAATAAATTAAAATCATTTTTATGTTTATCGAGAACATCTAATATTTTCAACTATCATAATGATAGAATTACTCCTTTTGGATTGTTACTCCATTATATTTCTCCAATAAATAATTCCCCAACAATGTTAAAATTATTTGGCCCTATCAGGATTGTATGTTTTCACAGATTATAATTTTTAAAAACTATTTTGATATTAATGATTCACACTATTAGCATTTTCACTACCTTATATAATTTTACCACATTAAAAATAAACCTGAAGTGTCTCAAACCTATTATAAATGAGTAGTAATATTATGTTTCAAATTAATATAGTGGGAGATAATATATGAGAACCCTAATATTTATTACACAATTAAACATAATTTATTACATAAAATTCACTTGATACAACATATAAGATCGAGAGGTCTAGTGTATTTGGGGCTTAAGATCATTACATAACAACTTAAAACATGAAATACAACATCTTTATTGAATACATCCTTTACATGACCACTACATTCCCTCGTACTTAGCATTGCATGGGATAACTTGAGGACATGCATAAGAAAAGGGTGAGCTATAAAGCCCAGTATGGGAATAATCATGGAATAACATGAGGAAAAAAATAAATGTTAGACCATAGGTATATCAATAGATCATAAGAGAATGATAAACATGAAGGAATAATAAATCATGGTAATCATAACATGGAAATGTAGCAACAACACTTAACATGGAATTAGCATGAGCTAAGGCTCATTGCACATGGATCTTGAATAAACCCTCATTGCACATGGAACACAAGTAAAACCTTGTTGCACTTCAATTATCATGAGTAAACACCCATTAAACATGACATATCATGATACTATACTTTACCCAATGCATTGGAGCGCTATAAGGGCACACCCTTCTTAAAAATTTCATTTCATGCATAAGTGTGCCACATGGATCATAAAAAATTAAATCATACAACATAAACAATTATTCCATGATAAAAGAATGTGAAATACATACATGAAACCCTTTAAGCAATAAGTAAATGTGTATAAAGGTGAATACCCATGATAGAGAAATGGGCATGGTATTCACTACATAATGACTTTGACTTGGAAAAGCACAGTGCAATTTTAGCAGTATAACGACTTGACATAAGAACTCATAAAAGTGGTTGATGAGAGAGAAAGGGGTGTCTCATCATATTTACATGACATGGAAAGTAAGTGGGTCATATAGATACATGTTCGAAAAAATGTAATGGAATTTAAATTTACGATACAAAATAATTGCTTGAATGTAAATGAGGAGATAGAAATTTCTTTTGGAATTTCGGCATAGTAATAGGTGTACATGGAAGGAATTTAATGAGTGAGAAAGGGGTATCCCATCATTAACAAATAAATATGTCAGTATGGGGGAGGTGATAAACCATACCCCAATATTTATAATTGAAATTAAAAGGGTATAACAATTTAAAGAATAATGGACAAAAATGAGAAAGGAAGAAATTTTTTTACTTGGATGTTTGCTTCCACAGGCTTGAGAGAGGCTTCTTGGGAGCTTGAGGCACCTTGGGAGGAATCTAGAGAGAGAAGGTAAGAGGCTGGAAGAACTCTGAAGGCTTTTAGTGAGGAGGAAGTGGGAGATTGGATGGGTTTACATAGGAAAAAAGAGGGAATTGTTTACTATTTAGGTTTGGGATGCCTCACATTAAACTAATAAAAATGACAAACCATACCATGGTTTTTTACCATGAGTTTTTCCAAAGAGGTGTGGAAGAAAATATTTTATAAGTCCAAATTCATAGATTCTTAAAATAAGGGGGTTTCTTATACAGAGGTGAATCACACTCCTAAGGAAAACAATTTAAAAAGACAAAATGTTTAATAAGTCTTGATGGGTCCACTAAAGATTTTTAAAATAAATCAAACAAACCCAAAATCCCATTATTTTAATGTTAAAACATATATTGGCCGAACATAATGTTTATAGTTTTTATTACATCACTATTGGGTCATTATAATGCCATAAAAACATTATATATTTAAACGGTATTTAATTTTTACCAAAACATTTGACTGTCTCAGAAAATTATGAAAAATTCAACATTGGATAATTTTGACATCCTGATTCCAGATATAATGATAATTTTATCTAAATAATTTTCTAAATATGGTAATTTTCACTTTTAAAATAAAAACCGATATTTATAAAAAATTCATGGGTTTTGACAAAAATGGATTTCAAACCTTAATAAAAATTACAATTGCATTCATAAAATTATAAAATCATTTATATTTAATAAAAATTATTTTAATAACAATAATAATATTTTATTAAAATATTATTTAATTCAAAAATCCATTAATTCATCAAAATAGATTTCTTAGTTGAACATTAACTAAAAATACTATTTGTGCTTTAAAAACAATTTACAAGGTAACAATAATAAAATGAAAGTATATTCATTATTATATACAAAAATGATATACATAACCATAGTGATAAGGTCTTGTTATATAACCCCTTATAATAGCCGCATAAGACCAAAGAGTAAGGTGTGCGATTGTGACCGACTCTTGGGGTGGCTCGGAGAACATTGTCCGGGTGGTAATCTCTATCAACTTCCAATTCTCTCATAGGCAGTTCCGATCAATCTTAATGTGTCCAAGCTCGGCTTAATATTGGTCAAGAGAGAAGCCTAATGACGCCACCTTCTTTTCCGAGCTCTGACAAATGGTATTCGTATGGGGCATGTCTACTGGATGAGGCCATCACTTCCTTTATCTCAGTAAATTGGATTTGTTAAAGCCCTATATTTATACTAATCATGTGATCACGATTCCACAACTATATTAGCAATGATCACAATTCATAACATAAAACCAAAGAATTTGACATTTTATATAAAGAGAAATTTAATTAGATCAAGAGGGATTTACAATAATAAATGTTTGGGTTGTTACAATATTCACCCCTTAAGAAATTTCTCCCTCGAAATTTACTTTTCCCACACTAAAACCAATTTGGGTAACTTTGCTGCATCATTTACTCTGATTACCACATTGATTTTTCAAATCTGAGGTTTCTCTACAAAACCTTGATGAGGGGAATTGTCTTATTTCGTAGAACTTTTTTTCTGCGATCTAAGATCTTCACTGGATGCTCCACATAAGAATGATCATCCTCTAATTATACCACCTCTGAATAGAGTACATGATAAGGGTCCAGTATTTTCTTCCTTGAGAGGGATACATGGAAGACATCATGTACTTTGTCCATGGTAGGTGGAAGTTATAGTCTATAGGCCACATCCCCAACACGATCAAAAATATCGAAGGGGACAATGTACCTTGGACTTAACTTCCCTTTCTTTCCAAACCTCATGACCTTCTTCCATGGAGATATGCATAGAAATATCGTGTCTCCAATGTTAAACTCAAGGTCTCATCGATAGTTATCTTCATAAATCTTCTGTCTACTCTGGGATTCCATGATATGTTGCCTAATGGTTTTCACCTTCTCCACCATTTCTTCAACCATTTCTGGTTCAAGCAGCTTACGCTCAATGACCTCGTCCCAACACGCCAGTTTTCTGCACCTTTTTACATAAAGGGAAGTACATTTAGAATCCTCTCAACAAGCCCTAAAGTGTTTCTATAGTCATATCGGATTTTCCATTAGATTTAGGGTGATAGGGTGTACTGAAGTTCAGTTCAGTATTCAGAGCATGTCCTCAAGTGTTTGTATAGTCATCTCAGATTTGCATTGTTGTCTTTGGATGTCTTCAGATGTCTAGTGACAAAGTCCATGGTGATGTTCTCCCATTTCTATTCTGGTATGCGTAATGGTAGCATCATATCCTTAGACTTCTTCCTCTCTACCTTCACTTGATGAAACACCAGTCACTTTGATGTATATTCATCAATCTCCTTCTTCATATTATCCCACCAATAATACTCTAGGAGATCTCAATACATCTTTTTGTTTCTTGGGTGAATAGAGAAATTTTAACTATGTGCATCATCCAAAAGTTCCTTCTTCAGCTCTAGACTTGATGGAAAATATAGTATTTTACCAAATCTCAAAATTCCTACTTCATTAACATTAAACTCCAAGGTTTTCCGTTTTTTTATAGATTCCACTTTTTCCTGAATTCCCACACCATCCTTTTGAGCATAAATTAACCTTTCCAAAAGTGATGGTTGAGAAATCATTTGTGAAAGGATTGATTATGTTCCCTTATTTTTGATTTCCATGTCCATATTCATCAAATCTAAGAATATTAGATCCTTTTCAATTCTCATCAATGATAGAATCACTGGGTCCTTTCTACTTAGGGAATCTTCCAACTTGTTCGCTTTCACAGGGTTGTAATAGATTGAGCAGTTATAGTCTTTGATCAGATCTAACCATCTTCATTAACGCATGTTCAACTCTTTCTGTGTGAATATATACTTGAGGCTTTTGTGGTTCATATATATTTGAAACTTCTCCCCAAAGAGATAATGCTGCCATATTCTCAAATAAAAGATCACTGCATCCAACTCGTGGTCATGTTTAGGATAATTCTATTCATGAAATTTTAATTTCCTTGAAGCACAGGCAATTACTTTGTCATTTTTCATCAACACACATCCCAGGCCCTTCTTCAATGCATCACTAAATACCACAAAAAGTTCTCCACTTGTGGGTAAAGTGAGCATGAGCGTAGTGATAAGCCTCCTTTTAAATTACTTGAATCTTTCTTCACATTCATCACTCCAAGAAAACATTACTCTGTTCTAAGTTATCCTGGTAATAGGGTTGTACAATCGTGAGAAATTTATCAAAAATCATTGATAATATCCAGCTATCCCCAAGAAGCTACAGATATCTGTTACCAATGTTGGCCTTGGCCATCCCTCAATTGCAACTTTTTTAGAGGGATCTATATATATCCCATTGATTGTGATGATATGGCCCAAGAATGCGACCTTATTAAACCAGAACTCACTTTCTTTACTTTGCATAGAGCTTCTCATTCCGCAAGGTCTATAGTATAGTTCTTAGATACTCCTCATGATCCTCCTTGGTTTTGGAGTATATCAGCATATCATCTATAAAGATGACCAAAAACTTATCGAGGTAATCTCTAAAGACTCAATTCATCAAGTGCATTATGATTTCTGGAGCATTAGTGAGTCTGAAAGGCATTACTATGAATTCATAGTGCCCATATCTTGTACGAAAGGTAGTCTTGGGGACATCTTCCTTATTCAACCTTACTTGATAATATCTCGACCACAAATCCACCATAGAGAAGTATTGTGCTCCACACATCTGATCGAACAAGTCGTCAATTATTGGGAGAGGATACTTGTACTTTATCGTGATTTTGTTAAGCTCATGATAATCGATGCAAAGGCACATTGACCCATCCTTCTTCTTGAAGAAGAGGAATGGTGCACCCTATGGTAAAGCACTTGGGCATATAGATCCTTTATCCAGATTCTCCTGTAGTTGTTTCTTTAGCTCCTCAAGCTCCACAACAACAATTATATTTAGATTCTTGGATATTTGAAACACCCTAGGTATAAGATCAATTAATAATTAAACATCTATTCTATGAGGAAGACCATGCAATTCCTCGGGAAACACTTCAGCGAATTCCCTCACAATAGGCATGTCTTCAAGGATGGTTTCCTTCTTAGACTCAATCATCTGAGCCAGATACGTGTGGTCATAGAGTATTAATATCCAAACTTTAGATTATAGAGCTAAAGAGGATTCATCTTCCTCCTTGCACTTGTAAAGAATCGGGGGTGAATTCTCTACATGGAGAGTGATTTACCTCTCACGACAATTTATGTTAGCTCTATATAAGGAAATCCAATCCATGACAACAATTGCATCAAATTCCACCAGAGGAAGTATGATGAGGTTTTTTGGGAAGTTCAATCCATAGATTATGATAGGTAAGGAGTTATATTGATAAGATGTAATGATTTCCCCATTTTCCATACTCACTAACATCTTTACTTCCATGATTTGTGGTGGTGCTGGGATTGTTCTTCTAAACTTTCGAGATATAAAAGAATGCGTAGAACATGAATCAAAATGTATATTAGCTATTAATGAATAATTAACTATTTTACCTGTCACCACTTCATTGTCGGGGTTCACTTCAGCAGTAGTGATGGAAAAAGATCTCCCTTTCTTCCTTGGAGGTAGTTGGTTGCCTCCAAAAACCCTTGTCATAGGGCACTAGTTTTCAAGATGCCCTGGTTGTTTGCAGTTGTAGAAATAAACCACGCGTTGAGGTTTGAACGGAGCGATCCTATCCTCTATCGTAGTGGTGGGTCATTCTTTCCAATAGTTAATACCAGGTTCCCTTATTTTAAACACTTAAAGAATTTCCTCATGCACTTCACACAATTTTTAGGGTGCTTCTTTCCTTAGCTTTGGTAAGTGGGGTGTTGGATCTTCTTAGCACCGTTGGATTTATCCATAAACCACCAGAATTGATGCCCACCTTATGATTTTTATCCTCATGATACCCCTACGAATATCCGATCTCTATTTCAACCTTGATGGCACATCAGACAATTTCCCCATGGCTGTCGAAGTCACAGATCACCAGCGCTTTCTGAAGGCTAGGTTTCAGCCCACCAAAAAGCGGCCATCCTTGCATTCGGGGTTAACGACAAAGCCAGAATCATATCGTGCATTCCTTGTGAAGTTTTCCTTGTACACCTAAATAGATTAATTTTCTTTTAGCTTGAGGTCAAGGAAGTCCCTTTCCATCTTAAGCCAGAGGGTGTGTGGAAAATATTTATCGAAAAACATCTTCTAGAAATCCTTCCATTCCAATGCCTCGATCTCCTCCATAGGCTTAATATTTTTCATAAACATCTACCATTGATCAGATTCACCCTCCATACGACAAACATCCAAGAGAACCTTCTTCTGTTCAAAACATTGAAGGATGGTGAAGATATTTTCAGTGGAGTTGATCCATTCAACGATTGAGGGATTAGACGATCCATTAAAATTAGAAGGCCTTTGTCTCATGAAGCTCTCGATAGCGAATTGTTCTTTCTTGGGGGGGGGGGGTAAACGTTCCTATTGACCCTTTTTTCTGTTAAAATATTTAGTTATCTGAGAGAGAAGTGTGAAAAAGTTTGCGATTTCCGCTCCCTTCGGTTTGGGAATCTCATTAGTATAGTCATCACATTGATCTTCACATCGGTTGTTAATCTGAGTCCTCCTCTTATCGAGCATTGATTGGAATAAAAGGAAAGTTAGGGGTAACACATAAAGGGTAATACAAGAACAAAACTGATGAATTATAAATTAATTTTATTTCCTTTACATATGAATCTATTGGCTTCATTCTATGTTATCCATGATCTACTTTCTAACATATATTCATAGGGAATTTTTTTAGTCCCTTAATAATGGTTCATAATATGGTTGGGAATTTACCAAAGAATATTCCCCAGGAGTGTTGTAACCAATAATGTAGAAAGGCCTGTTTTCATGCACTATTTCTCGTTCGAGTCTAGCTCAAAGTGGTGTTTTTGGGTTTTACCCCTTCAATACATCTGTGCCAGAGCCACCTCTACCTGCTCGTATCCAGACAGGGATGTATTTTCTTGATAAACCACTTACTCAATACTCACAAAAACTTAGTGATGTTTTTATTATACTTATTATTATCTCTTAGGCTTTACTAGGGTTATCTAATCCTAATCCCAAAAATAACTAAACCTATCCTCTGATATCAACTATGACAATCTTAATCTTTATTACACATTTAAACATAATTTATTACATAAACTTCACTTGATACAACATAGAAGATCGAGAGTTATACTTTATTTTGGTCTTAGTATCATTACATAACAACTTAAAACTTTAAATAAAACATCTTTATTGAAATCTTCCTTTACATTACCACTATATTCCCTCGTACTTAGCATTACATGGGATAACCTGATGACATGCATAAGAAAAGGGTGAGCTATAAAGCCCAGTAAGGGAATAATCATGGAATAACATGAGGAATACAATACATGTTATACAATAGGAATATCAATAGATCACAAGAGAAGCATAAACATAATGTCATAATAAAGACTGATAATCATAACATGGAAATGTGGCAACAACACTTAACATGGAAGTAGCATGAGCCAAGGCTCATTGTACATGAAGCATGAGTAAGCCCTCATTGCACATGGAGTACAAGTAAACCCTTATTGCACATGAATTATCATGAGTAAACACCCATTGTACAAGATGTATCATAATACTATACTTTACCCAATGCATTGGAGTGCTATAAGGGCACACCCTTCTTAAACATTTCATTTCATGCATAAGTGTGCCACACTGATCATAAATAATTGAATCATTCAAGATAATCAATTATTCCATGATAAAATAATGTAGAATACATAAATAAAACTCTTTAAATAATAAGTAAATATGTATAAAGGATAATACTCTTGATAGAGAAATGGACATGGTATTCCCCACACAACGACTTTGGCTTGGAAAAGTGCGGTGCAATTTCGGCAGCATAACAGCGTGACATAAGAACTCATAAAAATTGTTGATGAGAGAGAAAAAGGTGTCTAATCATATTTACATGACATGGAAAGTAAGGGGGATTATAGATAAATCTCCCTACAAATTTAATGAAATTTAGATTCATGATACAAAATAATTGTTTGAATGTAAATGAGGAGAGAGAAATTCCTTTCGGAATTTCGGCATAGTAACGGGTGTAAATGGGAGGAATTTAATGAGAGATAAAGGAATATCCCATTCTTTAAACATGAAGAGGGAAATATGGGGGAGGTTCGAAACCATACCACAACATTTATAATTGAAATTAAAAGTTCATAACAATTTAAATAATATTGGAAAAAAATGAGAAAGGAAGAAAAACCCTTACTTGGAAGTGTGCTTCCAATGGATTGCGAGAGGCTTCTTGAGAGCTTGAGGCACCTTGAGCGGATTCTATAGAGAGGAGGGCAGATTTTAGATGAACTTCAAAGTCTTTTAGTGATGAGGAAGTGGGATTTTGGGTGGGTTTATATAAGAAATGATAGGGAAATGTTTATTATTTAGGTCTTGGACACCTCACATTAAACTAATCCAAACCACAAACCAGCCCATGTTTTTTTCCAAATGGGATTTTAAAAATATATTTTATAAGGTCAATGTCAGACCTTCTTAAAATAATGGGGTTGCTTATGTGGAGGTGAGTCACACTCCCAGGAAAACAATTTAAAAAGTCAAAATGTTTAATAAGTCTTGAAGGGTCCACTAAAGCTTTCTTAAATAAATCAGACCCAAAATCACATTATTTTAATGATAAAACATATATTGTCCGAACATAAAGTTTATAATATTTTATTACATCTCTATTGGGTCATTATGATGTCATCAAACACATTATATATTTAAACAACATTTAATTTTTACCTAAAAATTTAATTCTCTTAGAAAATTATGAAAAATTCACCATTAGATAATTTCGACATCCTGATTACAAAAAATAATATTAATTTTATCAAAATAATTATATAAATATGTTAATTTTAACTTTTAAAATAAAAACTGACATTTATAAAAAATTCTTGGGTTTTCACAAAAATGGATTTCAAACCTTAATAAAAATTAAAATTGCATTCATAAAATTATACAATCATTTGTATTTAATAAAAATTAATTTAATAATAATAATATTTTATTAAAATATTATTAATTGAAAAATCCATTAATTCATCAAAATAAATTTCTTAGTTGACCATTATCTAAAAATATTATTGTGATTTAAAAACTATTTACAAGGTAACAATAATAAAATGAAATAATATTAATTATTATATACAAAAATAATGTACACAACTATAGTGATAAGGTCTTGTTACATAAACCCTTATAACACCCACATAAGACCAAAGAGTATGGTGTGTGATGGTGACAAAATCTTTGGGTGGCACAGATAACATTGCTCTGGTGGTAATCTCTATCAACTTCTACTTCTCTCATAGGAGGTTCTTCTCAAACATAACATGTTCAAGCTCTGCTTGAGATTGGTCAAGAGCGAAGCCCAATGACGGCACCTCCTTTACGAGCTCTGACAAATGGGCTTCGTATGGGGCACATATACTGGATGAGGTCATCACTTCCTTTGTCTAAGTAAATAGGATTTGTTAAAGCCTTATATTTTATACTAATCATGTGATCATTGTTCAACAACTATATTAGTAATGGTCACAATTCTTAACATAAAATCAACGAAGTTCAAATTTTATATAAACATTTTACATAAAGAGAAATTTAATTAGATCAATAGGGATTTCCCTTAATGATTGTCTGGGTCATTACAGGATATAGTAACTATTTATATGCATTGTGAGGTGGTGAAAATAAAGATTATATGATTGTTATAAAACATAATTGTAGACAATGATTTTTGGAAAATATCCACCACATACTGATTTTTTTCAAATTTACATTAATTGAGAAAAAAATTATTTCAATTTATCTTTAATAAAATGTTATTGAATTTAATATATTTTTTATGGAAATAACATATTTCATTCTTTTTTATCTCAAGATCACTTAAATTATCTCACTATATTATTATGGTAATTTTAATTTCTACATTATATCTTTAAACTATTTCTTCATAGAAATCGATGGGGTATATGCATTTTTTTTCAAGATATACCCTACATCAGCTGTTCTCGGTGAAGTATTATATAGATTCATCTTAAGACATAAAAAATACTCATTTCAAATGAAAAATTCTACCCTAATTAATTTATACACTACGGGAAAAATGGGCATTTGCGACGGGTTATTTGAGACGAGATTTATTCCTGTCGCAAATAGTCCTGTTAAAAACTTATTTGCGACGGGGTTATTTGCCCGTCGCAAATAAGTAGACTTGCGACGGGATAGCTTTCCCCGTCGCAAAAGGACTGGCGCGGTTTGCGCCCCAAATCGCGGGAAACTTATTTGCGACGGGGGAATATTCCTGTCGCAAATAACCGGCGGCGGTAAAAGGTATTTGCGACGGGAATATTCCCCCGTCGCAATTAGTATGTCGGCAGGTGGTTATTTGCGACGGGTCCCGTCACAAATAACTATTTACCCGTTGACCGTAATAAATGATGGCTAAGGTATTTGCCACGGTACCCGTCGCAAATAATACTATTTGCGACGGGAATCCCGTCGCAAATACTCTAACCTATAAATACCCCCATCCGTTTTTTTCAAATCATTCTCAAATTCCCTCTTATTCTTCTCTCAAAGTTTTATTTCTAATGTTTAGTTTTTCTCAAGTATAATTTTTTCCTTCGGAGTTGATATTAAAGTTTCGAAGAACGATCAGAGCAGATCAATTTTCAAGGTATTTATGTTCATTTTAATTTAATATTTATTTTTAATTTTTTATTAGTTTTAATTATTCTTAATTAGTTGTAATTTAATTATGTTTACATTGTTTTGTTACTTAATAAATTTAAATTATTAGTATTCATTGTTAATATTTAAATGGTAATTAGGAATATTTAGCAATAAATACTAATAATTAGGAATAATAACATTATTATATTATTAGTATATTTTATTATTAATATTAAAATAATATAATTTTTTATATATATACAATTCTCTTTTCATCTGTGTGTTTGTTGTCTCCACATGTATTATTTGTATGTGGAGATAGAAAACACACAGATGAAAGGAGAATTGTATATAAATTAAAAAATTATATTATTTTAATATTAATAATAAAATATACTGATAATGTTATTATTCGTAATTATTGGTAATTATTCTTAATTATTGGTAATTATTCATTTAATTACTACTAATTAGGAACACTTAACAATAATTACCAATAATTAGGAATAATTACCAATAATTAGTAATAATTACCCATAATTAATAATAATTATCAATAATTAGTAATAATTACCAAGAATTAGTAATAAATACCAATAATTAGTAATAATTACCAATAATTAGTAATAATTACCAATAATTAGTAATACTTACCAATAATTAGTAATAATTACCAATAATTAGTAATAATTACCAATAATAAGTAATAATTATTAATAATTATCAATAATTACTAATAATTACTAATAATTACTAATAATTACTAATAATTACCAATAATTAGTAATAATTAGGAATAATTACCAATAATTTTCAATAATTACCAATAATTACCAATAATTAGTAATAATTACCAATACTTAGTAATAATTACCAATACTTAGTAATAATTACTAATAAATATCGATAATTATTAATAATTATCAATAATTGGTATTAATTACCAATAATTACCAATAATTGGTAATAATTCGTAATAATTACCAATAATTGGTAATAATTCGTAATAATTAGTAATAATTACCACTAATTGGTAATAATTACCAATAATTAGTAATAATTAGTAATAATTAGTAATAATTATTAATAATTACTAATAATTAGTAATAATTATCAATAATTAGTAATAATTACCAATAATTACCAATAATTAGTATTAATTAGTAATAATTACCAATAATTACCAATAATTACAAATAATGACCAATAATTACCAATAATTACCAATAATTAGTAATAATTACCAATAATTAGTAATAATTAGTAATAATTAGTAATAATTAGTACTAATTACCAATAATTAGTAATAATTAACAATAATTAGGAATAATTAGTAATAATTAATAATAATTACGAATAATTAGTAATAATTTCGAATAATTAGTAATAATTACCAATAATTAGTAATAATTAACAATAATTAGTATTAATTACCAATAATTACCAATAATTGGTAATAATTAGTAATAATTGGTAATAATTAGTAATAATTAGTAATAATTATTAATAATTACCAATAATTTGTAATAATTAGTAATAATTATTAATAATTACCAATAATTAGTAATAATTAGTAATAATTAGTAATAATTACCAAAAATTAGTAATAATTAGTAATAATTAGTAATAATTAGTAATAATTACCAATAATTAGTAATAATTATCAATAATTAACAATAATTAGTATTAATTAGTAATAATTACCAATAATTACCAATAATTACCAATAATTAGTAATAATTACCAATAATTAGTAATAATTACCAATAATTAGTAATAATTACCAATAATTAGTAATAATTAGTAATAATTACCAATAATTACCAATAATTACCAATAATTAGTAATAATTACCAATAAATAGTAATAATTACCAATAATTAGTAATAATTACCAATAATTCGTATTAATTACCAATAATTACCAATAATTGGTAATAATTAGTAATAATTACCAATAATTAATAATAATTAGTAATAATTAGTAATAATAACCAATAATTAGTAATAATTATCAATAATTAGTAATAATTAGTAATAATTACCAATAATTAGTAATAATTACCAATAATTAGTAATAATTAGCAATAATTAGTAATAATTATCAATAATTACCAATAATTAGTAATAATTATCAATAATTACCATTAATTACCAATAATTACCAATAATTACCAATAATTACCAATAATTACCAATAATTACCAATAATTAGTAATAATTAAAATTAATTAGTACTAATTACCAATAATTAGTAATAATTAACAATAATTAAGAATAATTAGTAATAATTAATAATAATTACGAATAATTAGTAATAATTACCAATAATTAGTAATAATTAGTAATAATTACCAATAATTACCAATAATTCGTAATAATTAACAATAATTAGTAATAATTAACAATAATTAGTAATAATTACCAATAATTAGTAATAATTAACAATAATTAGTAATAATTACCAATACTTACCAATAATTACCAATAATTACCAATAATTACCAATAATTACCAATAATTTCCAATAATTACCAATAATTAGTATTAATTATTAATGATTACCAATAATTAGTAATAATTACCAATAATTACCAATAATTACCAATAATTACCAATAATTACCAATAATTAGTAATAATTACCAATAATTAGTATTAATTACCAATAATATTAATGCAATGAAAATAATAAAAAATTTATATAATATTAAAATTATCAATATTTGTAACATGTTTTGCTTTATTCTCAACATATTTAATTCTTAAAGGGTCAATTTTTAGGTGTATCTCAATAAAAAGTTTGCGTCAGTTTTGTATGAGCTAAACTCTATAATTATCCTAGATTGAATGTTTTTTCTAACAAATTATTCAAAACCAGTAATGATTTTATATTTTATAGAGAAATATGGAACAACGGGGTTGTCAACAATCATTATTAGGTGACCGCATATGGATAAATCAACGTAGAAATCCAAATGGTTCTGGTTTAAGTCCAGTAGATGTAGAGGGTGTGGATACTTTTTTATCATTTGCGGCATCAAATCCAAAATTTGTTTCAGAAGGAAAAATAAAATGCCCTTGCAGAAAATGTGCATTGAGAACGTTTGACACATTTGACAAAGTGGGAGAACATCTCTTGCGTTTTGGTTTTCAACCAGATTATGTTTTTTGGTATCAACACGGTGAACGCAGTTCCAGAGCAGGTGATACCAACTTGATTCCGGATCCATCCCGGTTTCAAGATTTAGTACATGATGTTGCAGGTTCATCTGTTCAACATACAGAAACTCTGGCTGATATAACTTCAAATCCTGAGTTGGCACCGTCTGAATTTTATGAGTTGTTGAAGTCTGCTGAGGATGCATTATATCCTGGCTGCAAGATGAGCAAATTAGAAGCAGTTGCAAAATTTATGGCTATCAAATCAGATAACAGAATGTCAAACACCTATTTTGACAAGATATTTTCTTTTCTTAAAACACTGTTACCCGAAGGAAATGTTTTACCTACAAATTACTATGAGAGTAAGAGACTGGTTCCAAATTTGGGACTTAGTTGTCATAAGATTCATTCATGTTCAAATGACTGCATTTTATATTTTGGGGAAAATGAGTCGTTGGATAGTTGTCCCACATGTGGGCAACTGAGATATAAAGAAGGACAACACGGGAAGTCTGGTTTGATTCCTGTAAAACAGTTGAGATATTTTCCGCTTACATCCAGACTTCAGCGTTTATTCATGTCTAAGAATATAGCAACAATGATGTCATGGAATAAAGAAAATATTTCAACCGATAAAAGATTGAATCATCCAACCGATGGTGTTTCATGGAAACATTTTGATAGAGTGCATCCATCCTTTGCTATAGAAGCTAGAAATGTTCGACTAGGCCTTTCCAATGATGGTTTCTATCCGTTTGGATCTTATGGTAGTCAATATTCATGTTGGCCTGTTTTTTTAACTCCGTACAATTTACCTCCATGGATGTTGATGAAGGAGCCATATATCTTTTTGACTTTACTAATTCCAGGACATCCGAAGAAAAATATTGATGTTTATTTGAAGCCATTGATTGATGAATTAAATTTATTGTGGAGTACTGGTGTTAGTACATATGATGTTGCAACGAAACAGAATTTCATACTGAGAGCAGCATTGATGTGGACAATAAGTGACTTCCCGGCTTATGGGATGTTATCTGGCTGGAGTACAAATGGTCAGAAATCATGTCCTTACTATATGGGAGAGAACAAAGCATTTATGATCATTCATGGAAAGAAACCTTGTTATTTTGACTGTCATCGCAGATTTCTTCCAGCTGATCATCCTTTTCGCAGAAACAGATCTCATTTCAGAAAAGGAACAGTTGAAAGAGATGGACCTCCAAAAATGCTATCAGGTTCGGAGTTAAAATCAGTTGTATTTTCATTAACTCCCATCACTTTTGGTCCCACAATAAACCAACAGAAAATTTCTGGTTTTGGGAAAGAACATAATTGGATTAAACGTAGCATATTTTGGGATTTTCCATATTGGTCTGATTTGTTGGTCCGACACATGTTAGATGTCATGCATATTGAGAAGAACTGTTTTGATAATTTGTTTCATACAGTTTTGGATACGCCAGGAAAGAGCAAAGACAATGTAAATGCACGTTTAGATCTTGCCCAAATTTGCAGGCGTCCAGAATTGGAACTATTTGAGAATGTCATAATAGAAAGGTTACTGAAACCAAAAGTAGCTTATACACTGTCTAAGGAAAACCGTTTATTATTTTGTCAGTGGATTGCAGATTTGAGACTTCCAGATGGCTGTGCTTCCAATTTGGGTAGATGTGTAAAGAATGGTCATATTACTGGATTAAAAAGTCATGATTGTCATGTTATAATGGAGAGACTTCTACCCATTGGATTAAGAGGTCTGTTGAATTCTGTGATTTGGGATTCCATAACAGACATGTCTCATTTTTTTCAGGAAATTTGTGCGGCTACGATAGATTATGATGCTCTAGGCAAACTTGAAAAAGATGTTGTTGTAATTATATGTAAACTGGAAAAAATATTTCCGCCGTATTTCTTCGACTCAATGGAACATTTGATGTTACATTTTCCATATGAAGCCAAATGTGGAGGTCCGGTACAGTTTCGATGGATGTACCCATTTGAAAGATGCATGCAAAAATTGAAAAGAAAAGTACGCAACAAAGCATCTGTTGAAGGATGTATTGCAAAAGCTTATTTGCAAGAGGAAATATCTTTTTTCTGCTCCCATTATTTTGAATCTGAGTATCCTTCAAAGCACAACCGAATGGGATGGAACGAGAGGAATATTGATTAAATCGAAAATCAATTATCTGTTTTCAACCAATCAGAGCTTGGTTTTGGTGGAGTTTATGAATGCTGGCTTTCAGATGATGAACATCATAGAGCTCATACGTATGTTCTACTCAACTGTGAAGAGATGACATCAGTTGTACTGTAAGTGTTTATATCACTTATTCTATCATTTATGTTACAATAAATAACTTTGGTTTTTATAGGTTGTATGATAATCATATCAAGAAACAAATTCCACAAATTACAGCAGCTGCTCTCGAAGAACGTCGACTGAAAAATTTCTCTCAGTGGTTTCAAAAACTGGTAACTTAAATTCTTTATCTTTTAGCAACTCATTCAATGTATAGTTTACTATATTGATAATTATTTCACAAATTTTCAGGTGTCTCGACATACTGATAAAATTGACAAACGGCTGTGTGTATTGAGTAACCCACCTTCCAAATTTGTTAAAACTTATAATGCATATGTGGTGAATGGATTTTGATTCCACACACATGCATATGGGGAATCGAAAAAAACAATGAACAGTGGAGTTAGCTTGAGAGGATCTCATCATCGAAAAAATGAATTTGACTTTTATGGCATACTTGATGAAATCATTGAACTCTGTTATCTTGGACAACATTACATAACCATGTTCAAATGTCGGTGGTTGGATACAGAGTGAGGCGTGCGTGTTCATCCGACTCCTGGAATCATCGATATTAAATGTAAAAGTGTTCTCGCAGTAAATGAACCATTCTTATTAGCTCAACAGGCATATCAAGTTTATTACGCAAAGTACTGTGCTACATCAAGAGACTTGACTGATTGGTGGAGTGTAATACCAATCAAAATTCGAGACAATCAGTTTAGTCAAACTGAATGTGCTTTCACTGATTTGCAAAGAATTGAAGTTTTTCAAGAGAGTACTCAAAATCAATCTTTTTTACAAAGAGACATGAGTATCGATGACGACACCCCACATTCAAGAGTCGGTGATGACGATGATGTTAATGATGTCACACGTGAATTTGAAATGGTAAGAGATGAAGCAATTGTAACTCAAATGGATATCGATGATGTTGAGGAGGAATATGAAGATGACATTGACATATATGAAGATGATGATGAAGATGAACACTTATAGAATTCCATGGTATTTATATACAATCATAATATGTATATATGTATATATAATAGTAATTATCAATTATTTTCTAACATTAACATTTTCTGTTTCAGATGGACGACGCCACATTTCGTGAGTTGACGGATGCTGACCTGCCTTTCGATGCGGATGAGTTGCTGGCAGATGACCCTCAGCTTACAGGCGCTCCAGGGAGTATGCGGAGGGGGCGCAGTCTTGCACGATTGATGATTCCTGACCCCGTCCACGAGCGACGTCCATGTCTTGGGTTAGATCCGCGCACACGGAGGTGTGATAACCTGTGTGATAACCTGTGGATTTGACTAAGATTTCATAAATCTATTCACATAATAAATGTTTATTATTTTTACAGTTTTTCGCATATAGCAGTTGGACAGGGCATCGCTATTTTGCGCAACTATTTCTCTCAGCAGTGGACCACATGGGAGCAGATTCCCATTGATGTGCAGCAGGCCATGTTCGGCCATTGGTTGGTACGTACGTAAATAAATAATTTTTATTTTGAAAATTATTTCATTTCTAACTTGATATTTTGATTTATTTGTAGGGTTTATGGTATCCGATCGAGGATACCATGCGCGACGCCATCCACGAGGCATGGGAGGTGGCCATGCGTGATCGCCTTCGTCAGTTTTTTCACAATTTAAGAAAAGCTGCCATGAAGAAAGCAGGAGTGTCAGATTTTGACGAGTCATGTAGAGCACACCGACCAGAGTACATTTCATCCCATGTATGGGATGGATTATTTGCGCACTGGTTGAGTGGTGCCTTTCAGAGGAGATCGTCGGTGGGGAGGCAGAATCGGGGGAGACAGGAGGTGACTCATCGAGCTGGGAGTCGTTCTTTCAGTACTCATAGACAGCATCTGGTACGTACATTATTTATAAATATTTTATATAACTATAAATATTAACAGTTTATTTTTTATTCTTATAGGCTGTCGAGAACCCTGATATTACGGAGTACGACGTATATCAGAGGATGTATAGTGATCTTGCTACTGGGGAGCTCATAGGTGATCGTCAGCATCACATCGTGGTCATTATTATTTGTTTTCAAGTTTAAAAATTAACTGCATATAATATATTCACAATTTTAATTTTAAATTGCAACTACAGGAGTCATATGAGGCCGCAGCGTCACAGGCCCGGCCTGAGAGTCAGGCCGAGTCATCAGATCAGACCACTGGCCGTCAGTTTGATGAGGCGTCATGGATGCAGGCCACCCAGTATGCCTTCGAGAAGGGCCGGGTAGTTGGTATCGGCTCTCGAATGACTACCGGAGATTATTATGGCAGTGCTGCGATGTCAGCGTCCAGCTCGAGAGGAGCTCGTGCATCTTCTTCTACTACACAGTATGAGGATCCATTGCAATCTCATACTGCACTGATAGAGAGTCTCCGACATGAGCTTGAGAAGATGCGTCAGCAGCATGAGGATGACCGTCGACGCCAGCAGCAGCTGTACGAGGAGCAGACGAGTCGGTGGCAGCAGCAGCATCAGGAGCAGATGGAGTACATGTGCCGACTCACTCATGCTTTAGGGATGGAGTTTCATTCACCACCATCTGCAGATCCCCCACCTCCCCCCTCCTTCAGATTAGTGTTTGTATTTATGTTATAAAATTTGTGAAATCAAAATATGATTTTTTTCTATTCGTAGTTTATGTCTCATTATAAAATATTAATAATATTATATTTTTAAATAACAATAATATGAATAATAATATTATTTATATTTTATAATATTAAATTATATATATATATTAAAATTTTATAATATTATAATTGAATTATATTTTTTTGTAATACTTGAATTATTTTAATATTTGAATGTAAAATAATTCTATTATTTTTATATTAATTAAAATAACTTATTAATAATTTTTTTATTTATGAATTATAATTCTAATATTATTATATTAATTAAATCATTTATTAATATTCTATTATTTTTTATTTTTTAATTATAATTCTATTATTATTATATGAATTAAAATAATTTATTATTTTTATTTGTGAATTATAATTCTATTATTATATTAATTATAATCATTTATTAATATTTTATTATTTTTTATTTTTGAATTATAATTGGATTATTATTATATTAATTAAAATAATTTATTAATAATTTATTATTTTTATTTTTTTATAGTATTTGCAACGGGATACTATGCCCGTCGCAAATAGTATTATTATTATATTTATTAATAGTTTTTTATTTTTTTTATAAAATAGTATTTGCGACGGGTCCCGTCGCAAATAGTATTTATTAATAGTTTTTTATTTTTTTAAAAAAATAGGTTTTTGCGATGGGCCCGTCGCAACAGGTATTTGCGAAGGGACCCGTCGCAAAAAGTATTTTGAAAGTTTTTTACAAATATACGGCGACTATTTGCGACGGGTATTATTCTCGTCGCAGAAAAATGTTTTATCGACGGGCCCGTCGCAAATAAGGGTTGTTGCGATGCCGTTTTCAGCAACGGGCCATTTGCGACGGGCTACCGTCACAAAAGGCCATTTGCGACGGGATCCCGTCCCAAATGACCCGTCGCAAATACCTGTTTTTCTAGTAGTGATACCCCTATATGTATTTCAATATTCAACTTGGAATCTCTCTTTTTCAACATTATATACCAATCCATAATCAAAATTACCATAAAAATACCTCATTATTTGTTTAATCTATATAATATATTCATCCTAAAGAATAATTTCAAACCTTGAAACCAAATATATTGTATAATCAATATCTATCCACACTTTTCAAATATAAAAACATCTAATCATTCTAATGAATAACATACCATTAATAGATTTTCAATTTTCATACTTCCAAAGTTTATTTTCATTTGTTATTAGGGTTGAAACCATATTATAGTATTTAATAATATACATTTTCAAAAATAAATAGATCATATTTAGATGGGTATAAAAAACTATACTCAAATTTTTGGTTTACCATCATTATGATTGAATAAATGAGTTCCCAAATAACGGGCATTTCAAACTCTAATTACATAATTTTTTAAAAATATTGTACCAATTACTTATTTCTTATACCAAATGTGATATTATAAATATAAATGAGTACTAGGAGAAATTATTTATTTTTTCCATACAATTTTTAAATTATCACCACCACTTTTAAAAACCAAATTATATAAATATGTGTCCAAAAAAGTATGTAAATACCATGGAGCTATTTTTAGTCAATATAAATATATATATAAATGATATACCACAATTATATCATAAAAAATATGGAAAATTTCTTGTTATTCATTACAAAATTTATACTAAATCTCTATATTTTATAATAATATCAACCACTAATAATAGGTGAATCAATTCAAGTATTGCCACTCGTGAAAATTTTATCTCAACATTCATACTCTCAATTTGATCAATGATTTTAAATTTCAACCATTCATTATTAGATATCAAATTTCAATGATCATCATTTATTATTTTGAAACACCCAATTTCAATATTTAGAAGATTTAGAGAGATATTTATCAATGGTTTGATTCATCTATTACGTATAATCCTTGGTAGATGATGAATTTTCACCACTATGTAGTATGTTGAAACTTATATTTATTTTAGTCACATGGGTTATAAATTGTTTGGGATGGTATTTATAGAGAATTTTACATCTTTAATTTACCAATGATTTTTCCAATAGAAACAAATTATTTTGTAAGTAGTAAAATATTTATTTAGTGTTCTGTTGATGATCAGGTCTTGGGATACAATTTTTTTCACCACATCCAAAAATATATAGTTTCGATTTAGGGTATGACTGATGTATATTCTTAGGATGTCAAGGATGAGGAGTATTACCTTGAACATGAGGAAATAATAAAAATTAGGTTTTCTAGAGTTTCAACCTATTTACATTATTGTTTTCTTTTACACATATGGTTAGTATTTATTTTATATTTATCATGAATGAATAAGGGTTTTGTTAAAATGTAAACCCAAGAAATATTATTTCACATGACCCAAATGAATCCTATTGATGAGGAATTGATTAATTAAATGAGTACTATTAGATAAAATAAAACAATGCAAAGGAATATATGGATATTGAAAAAAATACATTGATTTATGATTGTCGTAACAGGGCATGAAACTAATAAAAATTAGTTTACACCTTTTGTATAAGTGTAGAAAAATATACCTTATACACACCTATAGTTTGTGATATCATTAATGTATTAAATTATTATACATTTTTTAGTAATTTTAGTTATTATTTCATGATCTAAAGAGGGAAATTTATCAACTAGATCATCACTAGCCATATCATTAATCTTTTGGAAATAGATATAAATAAATATATCATCAATGTTTTAAATTAGAAATTTGTCACTTATTTAGCGTTGATGGAAACTGGCACATAGTATTCTAAATATATCTTAGTATTTATTAAGAGCCTCTCTTTATGACTGGCTAATTATATATATTATTTTTTTAATTTTTTTATTGAGAGTTTCATGAAGAAAAAGATACAGAAAGAGCCAATTAAGGTAAATAAAACCCCTAATAGTGGTTTACATATAATATAATTGGTCTTTGGTTACACCATCATGTGAGGAAGGTAAGTAAAAATATTCAATGAGATTATCGGTGGAATACTGGGATTTTATTGTGGATTACACAATATGAAACACCTTATAGTGTTTATGTGGATAATCATTGGAAACATCGTGAAATTTAGTGGGAAGGTGACTAAAAAAATTTAAACATAAATTAGCCTATATAAGGTACTATATGCACAAAAGTGAAAACTTTTGATCAAGTGTAGAAAATTCATTTAATATACTATTATTTTTGTTCATTATTTCAATATCCAGTTTAGGCTTAGTCAATGTTTGGTTAATAACAATTAGTTATATTATAATTTATTATATAATGGGGTTTGACCTCTCTATTATGAACTATAGTTTTTATTGAAAATAGTTTTTTCAAGTTTAGTGTCTATTTTTAGAACATTACCTTTATATATCCTAATCATCATGTAATTTTAACGACATATAAATGAATATTATAATTTTACAACTAACCACTTAAAAATAATTAAAAAATTAAAAATATATAATAAAATATCAAATAAATAATAAATAAACAAGTAGAGGGTACTTGGGAAAATGTAAGATAAATGCCACAAAATATCACCAAAATCATGGATTTTGACTAAAATTGGGTTGTGATCATTTAATGAGTATTATTTGAAATGTATGTAAAACCTTTTAGACTAAACATTAGTTCAATTTTAAAATTGAAATTATGTGGGTACACCAGATTGTGGTTGAATACTTATAGTAGTCTAATAAAAAAAACAAAGAAAAATAAAATATTATATGTAAGATGATGAATATTTTATAGTTCTTCATAAATAAAATAAAATGATCTCGGATTCCATGGGAATGGGGCGAAAAGTTTGATTACTTAATTAGTCATGTCAAAAATAAAGTTTATTCACTAGTTTTGTAATAGAGCTTAACCTAATCAATTTTCCATTAAAGTGATAGATTAATAAATTAGGGTTTTTTGTAATTATATAAAAATATATTTAATAATATCACGGTTTTTAATTTTAAAACTATTATTAAAAAAATGGTAATTTAATAAATTTTATAACTCAAAAAATAATAATCAACTATGGTAAGTGTCCCTTGACTCTTAAACTTCATTTCTTTTAAGAGATATAGTGTAAACACTTATTCCTTGATTTATGCTTATTTAAATCTATATAGTATAAATGTTCGTGCAATTTTTTTAGATTTTATTTGAATAATAAAATTAATTTTTTATTATTAAAAATCACTAATAACTATTTAAATCATGTTATTTATAAGATATAAACTTGTCATTTTATAACATCAAGAATGTTTTGTGAAGAAAATAAGTTTTTTTTATATTTATAATGCCATCATTATATTAACTTGATTTTCCATGTGTTTAAGATTTTGTATTTTATGTAAAAATATAATCCATAAAAAAATAGAAATGGAATAGGTTATAGAAGAGTAAAATGAGGTGAAATCATCACATGATATGGGATTACACATTAAAGCATGGTAATTTATATTCCTTTTATTATTTTGTGATTTTAAAAGTTTAGAAATAAAAAATAAAATATTTAAAAGAATAAAAATATAGCAAAAACCATGAAATATAGTAACTATAGAAGGATTTAAAATATATTTCTATAGATTACATCAAGTTCTACTCACTTGAGTAAACCACTAAATGTTTAAAAATATTTTGGGAGAAGTAGATAAAAGGGAAAATGAAATTCCTAAATAATAAAAAAAACCTTACACCAAGATTTTTCAAACAATAAAATAGGTTATCATGTGTTTTAAT
Source organism: Viscum album (assembly GCA_963277665.1). NCBI lineage: Eukaryota > Viridiplantae > Streptophyta > Magnoliopsida > Santalales > Viscaceae > Viscum > Viscum album. The sequence goes on from OY728147.1 coordinate 762,295,957, forward strand.
AATAAATATTTCAATTTTCCATAAAGATAACTCTCAGACATGATGGGGAAGACATGTTATCCTTTATAAAATTTCCCCCATTTCATTATCTTTTTGAATGAAAAAAATAGTAGTTCTATATATACCTAATACATTATAAGATTATGGGTATTTTAAATAACTATCAAATTTCAATAGAATTAACACATTTAAATCATCACAGCCCATTTTATAGCCTATTTATATATGGTTGATCAATTCTATCAGCCTAAATTTATATCTCTTTCATGGTCTTTTTAATCCTAATATGTTGGATCCTTAAATCACATTGAATATAGAATCCTAAAAATGGAGTTTTCTAATTTTGATTAGTGTAATGAATATTATAATAGAAATACCATATTTCCATCAAAATGGGTCACTTAGTAAACTGTTCCAATTTTATAATTAAATTCTAAAACATTATAAAAATTAAAATTAATTAATTCAATGATAAAAATTGGATAGATAAATTTATTAAAATGTATTAACCAAATACGTACATAAATTTTATAGGATATTTATAAGTATTTTCTCTTTTCATTGATGTAATAATATATTTTAATATCCCACCTTGAGGAAATATTACTTTTTCTTACTATTTAATTGATATAGATTTTTATTTGTACATGTTACTTGAATCAACACATCAATTTCATTTATGTTTATCACATATAATTTGTGATGGATTGTAACTTTAAATATTGGGTTATAATTTGAATCACAATCAAGATATTGTTTCTAATCCCATCTAGAAAAATTGAATCTCTATTTTCCAATTCTAAGACATGTTTCTTTATTTGATCAATTATTTTAATCTTTATGTCTTTATAATTTTTGAAAAAAACACCCATCCACATGAAAAAATATGTTTTTTAAAAAACATTTCATATAATTTAGGATATACACCAACTATTGGTTATCAATATGATATTATTCTTACTCTTCTTAAGTATGTTTTTGGATATGATAAACTTATAATTATTTCTTCTTTACATCTAATATATTTTGGATTGATTTCAGACATAAGTGGGTCTTCCCTCTTTATTGTTAGTTTGTGCAGTAATATAGTTGTATTCTTCATCTAATAATGATTATTTATTTTAAATTGGATTTTTTTTTTCAAGGATTTATTTCTTTTCTAATAATATAAATATTTATGGATAATGTTAGAGGAGTGGAAACAGTATATATAAAAATAATATCTATTTTTTAATAGTTTATGTACACATTGTTAATTTTTTTTGGGTTCCTCTCCCTATAGATTGCTTCTTGAGTCTTCACAATTTTTTATGTTATGACAAAAGTAACTAATGGATTACCACTTTAATAATAATATTATCTTATCTCCATAACTCCATAATATTATATCTATAACCACCCACACCCATATAGTTCAATTATTTTGAAGGGAATTTAGATTTTGATTCTCAAATAAGTGAACATTTTTAGAATTAATATTATGATTGGAATTTAAAGAACTAATACATACATAAGAAATTTATTTTTATATATTCAATATTTATAATGGATAATGATATTTCTTTAGAGTTAGAAACAATTTTAATTTTTTTATTCTTTATAAGTCTCAAATTTTTATATGAGGTGTTATGTCATGGAGTGTGGAAATACACCATAGAGGAGTTCTCCACAAAATGGTCAAGTATTTTAGGGAGGAGTTTTTGGGTATTGTTAGTTAAGAACATCATATTGAGCGTGTCATGGTATAGAAAATTTGTATACTAAGATTAAATTTATATCCATAGAAGAACATGTTGTGTCCCATATATTTGTTTCATGAGGGATACCTTGGGGTAATGTATCACAACACAACCAAAGGGGTTAACCATTATTGGTGTTTTTGGGGAGGAGTGTCGAGGTGCACCTAAGTTATTGGTTGTTTTATAAGAACTAATTATTTATAAAAGGATAGTGTCTAGTTTTTGGTGTGGTATTGGGACATAGTGTTTCACCATGACCATTTCAGATATGATATAACCTTGCCCTTGGTTGTTTAATTTCACTCTGACACCTAATTTCATGATAAAACATTCAAATTTTTATGTTTTTGTTAGGTAATAGAATGCCTATCTTTTTTAGTCCATCCCCCAAATTAGCCTGTATTTAGTGATATCTCAATAGAGGTAATTGGTAGGTCTTTGACCCACTATTCATCTCATTTTGATCTCCCATAGTTTCACCTTATTTTTTGGTCAATAGAGAGTTGTCTTTCCATGACAGAGTTAGGTAATTTCCCCATTCTTATTATTTTGTTATTTCCATTTGATTTAACCTTATTTAATATTTTTTGGAATATAATTTTTATTATATTTCATTAAATTATCGTCTAATATTACTGATGGGTTAGAGATTCATGTTGGAGTGCCTTGAGTATTATGAGAGGAGAGTAAATCCCCTCATTTATCATTTATTTAATGATGGTAATTTTCTTCATACAAATTAATTTGGAATATTTAAAATTCATTTAAAATTTAAAATTTATTTGATGAATATTAATGTTTTTTAGAATTATTTAAGGAATTCATAAGGTCAATAAGTTTCTATTTATTAAGGTTTAAGTAATATAATAAAACTTGGTGAGTTTTTGGATGTTATGCCTTATTTAATTAAAATATATAATTAATTATAAAGGATTTTGTTAATTATTTGATCCATTTGGAATATGGTTGGGGATTGAGTCTGTGTTTGGATTTTTGTTCACTTGTAAGAGTCCTTCTCAATCTTGGATTAATGATGGTAGCTCTATTTTATAGGTTAGTAGTCCCTTGAATACATAACCATGTCTGTGTGTATATAGGTGAATTGAATGTGCGTACCTTGGTAATTGGTTTCCTGGAGTGGAAACTCTATAAATAGGGCCATTCAAGTTTTGATATGATGCTTAGGATAGGTTTAGGCCTTTATTCATGAATTAATTTTTTGTTTCTTGATTTAATGATTAGATATATGATTGATGGTTATACTACCCAGGTTAAATTGGTATATAATTACCTAAAGGATCTCAATGTTGTTTTGGATCAAGCACTAAAGTTGGAAGGTAATAGGATGATACCTAATGAGTGAATTAAGGGTATTCCATGTTCTCATATCTTGAGTAATGGATTTTTTTGTTTAGCATTGGGGATTGTGTGATAAAGACTATGAGAACATCCTTGGAACCCAAAAAACTCATCATGTAGGAGGAGTAAGATGTTGGTAATAGGCTTACTAATCCATTGTGAGTTGTTCAACATGGTATATGCATGTGATTTTGTTTTGAGAGAGAGTATTTACTATTTTTTAGTGTTCAAAGTGGCTCTTGAAAAGTTATTATCTGTAAACATGGGCTAAAAATTGTATGTATATCCTTCAAGAGTGATATAGGAATGTGGGAAGATCATACACATCACGAGGGAAATCATTTGAGGCTTAAATAGTATATGGAGACTGATGTAAATGGGTATAGTTGGGTATGTTTTTTATTAATTAATAGATGGAATTAATATATTAGTTAGAATTGGTGGGTATTTTCTTTAAACCTTGTTGCATAGTGCATAACCTAAGAGGGGTATTGTGAGTTTGGTTTCCCAGTATGACATTAGAGTTGGCACATGATTTTGGTGTGTCATAAGGGCCATGATCACCATGAGTAATACATAGGTATAAATTATTTTGGTGGATATGGATGATAGGACTAATCTGGAAGGATATATTGAGTTCATCATGTTACCCTCTAGCTGGGTTCTAGGAGGAATTCAAGGCTAGCTAAGAGATAAAGTATGGCCTATGAGCTCCACAATTTTTTATATCTTTACCATGTTGTACAAATAAGAATTATGAGGTTGTTACCAATATATCTAATTATTGTGGTGTAGTTTTACTCCACACACCATCACATTTCCTAAATTACAGATAAATGATCTGCCATGGGACCACACCTCTGAGTGGGGCTCTAATTGTTTTTTCATGAGAGGATGGATATTGAGATAGACCACATATATTTAATTTTTAGGATTCTTGATGCATATCTAATCATACATGGGACCATGAATCTAAGTAGGGGTATATTTTAATATGAAAGGGAGTTTAACGATTGATATTCTCTCTTCATACAACTTTTAATGACACCTTTTGAGTATGTAATTAACCAATGAACCTTACATTTTATGATAGTGTTGTTTTTTCAAAAATAACAGTTTTAATATTAATAATACCTCATAAGGAAACTTATTATATTGAAACGTTTATACAATTAATGGTAGTGTGACCATACTTCAATGAGATATTTACTCATATGAAAGAGTTTGGATAATGTGATTCCATCCTCATATAATTTATATGATGTTAGTTTTTTATTTCCGATATTATACGAATATGGAATTATGATGAATCATGGAAGTTATCCTTGATGTATCATGATTTTTGGGTATAGGTAACTTACATACATAGAATATTCATGGGACTCTAATACTTGAGGTAAATTTATACAATAATTGGATGAAGTAGGTGGGTTCAGATTCCATGGTTGTCTAGTGGCCAGTTTATCTCATGGTGTTTTGACATGGTTTCATTCATGTTGTATGTTTTTTATTTCTACTTTTACCAAACATGAATAAATTATATATAATTTAATATATATTTGATTTTTTTGGCTCCTTACTTATTTGTTTCTCATACTCTTCATGGGTACATTAGTGCATGTGTGGACTCTTATATCTCACTTTCTAGTGATACGTTTTATGGAATATCTGGATAGAGTGTCTAGATAGAGTTTGGAGAAAAGATAAAAGAAGAACATGAGTTTTATAAATATGCCATTTTAATTTTTAATTTTTTTATTCATTATTTCATTTTCATAGTGGCTGATCCTTGTGAATATACTTATATCATGGGTCATATAATTATTAAGGAATGCTTTTATCATTATTTTTACAGCTTAGGATTTAATTTTAAATCATTTTACTTATTCTAATGTTTTATATTGATTCTTATATTAATTTTTTTATTTAATGTTAGCATACTGATAGTATTTCATCCCCTTATTGATCATAGAATCCCACTATAAGTCAGCAGCATCTGGCATTTAGGGAGGCACACTAGTGGATCTATAGCCCTATTGGCTTCGATACCATTTGGGTGATTTTACTTAAGGTGTTATAATTGAAACCATATATATCTCATGTTATTTAAAAACACATAATGAAGGATTTTGATAATTTTTAATGTTTATTTTCATTTCTATAATCATTATATTTTTTGAGACATAGATAATTCCCACTCCTCTCAAAGTCTAAACTTAAATAGAGAATTGGGTCTTTGATCATTAATGCAATTCGTAATGATTCTCATTCTTTTTAAAACAACACATTGAATTATTAATTTAAAAATATTTCAAACTACAACTTCGTTTTGGATTTTATATATTATTATTCATATTTCAAACTATTCATTAAGATAATAACCTTTTAATTAATCTATTTAATCCTTTTTCATCACACTTAAATACAATCATTATTTAGAAACCAAGAATTTTTTATAAGTTAAACATAATTTATTTATTTTTCTTCATAAATAAGGGATATTAAAAAGAGTAAATTAGTAAATTAACCCTAGTTTCTGACCTCACAAAAATTTCATGATTACTATGTTGAACTTTTAATTTTGTTTTTACCCTTGAAATGAATTTCAGTAAACATCCAAGAAAGTTAGAATTCATGGGGATATTTAATGTTTAATAAATAAATAAATATTAATCCAATGAGTTTGAACATATCATATCTCTTTAAAGAGGTCTGAAATTGAAATTTTTTATATCTCTATTATGTTTAGAGTAACAGTTTTCTAATAAGAGATGAATAATTTTCATGGCATGTATTTAAACCCCATGACTGATATTTTTCATTCAATAAACTAAATAAAAATAAATTATTATTTTTATTTATTTTTTGAATTTATATTAGGATTAAATGTAGTGGTTTCCTGGTAACTAAATTCCATGGGGATGATGATGTGACATGAATAATTATAGAACCCAATTTTTTCTTTCATGTCGATGATTTTATGAGTATATTTTTTCATTGTGAGGAGTTCTTAAGATAGGGAATTTTATATGAGATTTATATATAAGGAGGTTTTTCCTTAGAAATATTTTCTTTCCATTAAATAAAATTTCATTTCCTTGTTCCTAATTTCTAACTACCTCTCCCATTTGTCATCAGTGGAACATATTGGATAATTTATCTTTCTATCCCTCTTTTCACACAATGGAGTGTGTTCTATATGTTCTTCATGTTATTTATGGTTGTAGACAATGAAAAATGAGTGACATTAATTAACCATTAATATATGTCTATTAACCATTAAGGTAGGACTTGTTATTGTTTTATTCTTTTTTTGGGTGATTTGATCACCTTCTTGACGTGATTGAATCATTTAAAATCTCTATGGTGAAAAAATGAATAAAATTAATGAAGGGTTATCAATATGATTAAATTCAATTTTGGTGGTAAAATTTTTATGGATTAATTGTATTGGGAAAAACTCAATGTTTTTCTTAATGGGTGAAAACATTATATATTTTTCTTCCATAATCTATGGTTTTTGTGGTGTTTAAAGGAAAAATTATTCTTTTTTCAATTATTGATTTCCAAAAAAAAAAAATTTATAATGAATGTGATTATATAGGGTAAATAATTATAATACTAAATAGGGAAATATAATAAAAATAAACAAATTATTAATTTATTCTTTAATCTAAATATAATAAAAATATTTATCTTTCCTAAAATATTTTTTGCATAAATCTTATTACATAGGGATTTTTATAATATGAAAATAATCCGGTTTTTAAATAAATTAGATTAAATATTTAAATTGGATAATTTTCTAAATGGATGAATAGAATAATATTATAAATCAATTTTATTATTTTCTTCTCTAATCATGGAAACATAGTTATTTATTAATTTAATTCCTCATATGGGATGAGTTTGGTGATAATGAATCCATGTTTTTCATAAATTTGTTTGATATCTTATTTTTTATTACCCTAATGTTGATTGTTCATGGTATTGAATTTAATTAATTACATTTATTATAAATTAAGTAATATATTTTACGTCTTAGAGGTCATAATAAATGAAAACACACACACCCCCTATGACAATAAGGATATATCACACCCCCTTTATGGGTTGACCCACTGTATATAAAATCCATTAAAATTTTAAATCACAAAGTCTCTTCATTTTTTGGCCTTAAAGATGCATAATCTTAGTCCAAAGTAACCCATAAATATTCTAATCTATGATAGGGTTTTCCTAGATATGAAACATTTCCAACATAATTTCCTTCTCCCTCATCGATAAAAAGAAAGAAAATCCACCCTATGTGAGGTTTCTAAGATACGAACCCATGTCATCTATAGAAATATTTGGTTGATTTACCTCTCAAGAAATCCTCAAATTATATTCATTGATTGAATATAATCTATGATAAAATATTCATTTTCCATTGATAGATTTTCAACTATGTACATTTTTTGTATTCTAATATCATGTTCATATCCTTTTTTGAACTTGAATGAGATCATATCCTTGGGTGGTCATGTGTTCCTCCATCCACCATCATCCCTAATATTGTTATCCTAATCTTAATTATTGAGATAGATTGTGATTCCATTACACTATAATAAGGTAAAATGGAAGATCATGGGTTATAGGAATGGTTAAACATAATAATAAATGAAAATGAGTGGAAGAATAATGATATCGAAAAATCAACCTGACTAGATGCGATGATAAGTTCGAAGGCGACGAGTTTATAAGAATGTAGAGACTCTACCAAAGGTGAATGTGAAAATGGTGTTCATCGAAAGAATATAAGGTTTTATTATTCTATTTATACCTGACTATAGGTAATTTACTATAACACCTCAGGATTTTATTAAATAGGTTTTTTTCGAATAAATTTATTTCTCTAATAGCTTGTGTCACATGAAACAACAAGTCTAAACAAACCACAATATCTAATTAGAATATTATTTTCATATTTTATCACCTGGATACTAGATTTTTGGATATGAATAGGAATAAATATATGAATATTTTTTTTTCAAATTAATGAAATTAATTCGTTGTTTTTCAATTAATTATAAATGAAAATAAAAAACATTTGAAAATAAATGAGATGATTTTCTGAAAAATTGTTTCATTTGCTCAATGTATTTGTATCCGAATAAATTAAATTCATCACTATTGATGAATGATTTTAATTAAATTCATATATCATATATTCAATAAATTATTTTATAAATTCATCTAATATTTTTCTAGGCGTGGGCTAAAAATAAATCTTGTATTATATTTAAAAATTATATATTTCTCAAAAATAGTATTTTGTCACATTTTTCACACATAAATTAAAATTATTTTTCTCTACATGTAGTTATTGAATATGATAATGTTAATTATATAATTATAATCTAGAGATTCAAATATGGAGAATAGTTCCATTTTATTTTATGTCAATATGAATAGTAACTATGAAAAATTTATCACCTCGGTAAAGGGTAAATAAGCTTAATATCGGTTAAAACTATGTAATTAAGATAAAAATTTTAATCATAATTATAATTTTATGAATGGGATTATAATATTATTTCATTATTATTAAAATTTATTTTATCAATGGATGCTTTCCCATGAAAATGAAATTTGTAATATTAAAAACAATGGTAGTTATAAATTGTCCCTCCCTTAGTTTTACATATATTTTATGTATTCAAATAGGGATGAAACTAGCTACGAATGGATCATAATATTAATTTTTAGCTTAATTAAATAATTTTCATCATATTAAATAATTTCTAATTTTTAATATTATATAATGTCCTTAAATTCTCATAGAACACTGATACAATATTTCTCCAATTAATAAAAAATATAATAAATGAATTTAAAAATAATAAAAGTAACACAATTAGAGAGATTTAATGTGTTCCAATAATTTTATAGGTTAATTTTACTTATTATTGTTATTTTAAAGAATTATATTCTACATTCAAATTATTATTCATATATTTTAGGTAAAATTAAATGAATAATGCCAAAATTGACATTAATGATATTTTATCAAAATAATATATTTTTAAATTATCTAAAAAACATTAACAAAATTAAAATAATACAAAGGGGGATAATATACGGTCTTCAAGTTCATCCTCTATTCATTTTGATTCTATTTGGAACCATTTGGACTAATTCTTTAGAATGAATTTATTATAATTTAATCATCAAATAAATTCCAAGTATGTCTTATCCCTCTCTAATAAAAGTAAAACACCTGATATTTATTCTTCACACCACTTTCATCCATCTAGATCATCAAAACTATATAAAATTTTCTTTTAAAAATCCATATACACGTTTTTATGGTTTTGATCTCCCCAAAATACCAACCCAATATCCTATAGGGATTATCTAATGGATGTCCTCTAAAAGTGAAGTGGTTATCTTACACAAACTATATAATTTTATTTCTTCTTATAATTAATATAAATATATTTTATTTCTTATAAAATAATAAGTATATTATAATTAATATATTTATACTTTATTATGATTATGAAACAACAATTATCCACCAAATTTCCTTTAAATGGGAAGTGAATAAATCACTCGAGAATACATACAACTTATCATCCCCTTGTAGTGGTAAAATTTATTTTATATAGCCATAATTCATTGATGGTATTATAATGGGTTTAACAATTATATATTTTATTTATGAAATAATTATTCATCTCAAATAATAATTTTATATCTACCTTCTTACCTTCCAAACACAGAAAAGTCGATATTGTCGTTCATCTTTACATGTGGACTACCACCTCCACTTTGGAATGTGATTCATTTTTCATTTATATTTTACTTGGATGGTATAAGGATGGATATATGGAATATATATGATTTATATGCTATAATACTTATTTTAATAAGTTTTAATTATTATTTACCTTCTTATTGTTCCATCACTCAGAAATTGACCAAATTGTTCACTATTATGTACGACCAACCATCTATATGAATGCGGTAATTCATTTAATATCACTACTATTTTTATGAATATAAATATATGTATATAATATGAATGTATTATAGAATATTTATTTATGTAATTTTGTTATATATGTGTAATAAATTTAAATATATTATATAGGAACTTAGAATGCCTTTAAAGAAATTATAACTCAAACTAATATATTTTGGTCTCACTATTATTAATTTAAAACACATGAATCATAAGACACTTATTTCTATTTTGTGGTTTATATATTGAATATGAATTTTTTAATTATTCTTATTATAAAAATTATAGGGATTTAAATTACCATATATCGATATATATTTCCTGGTAGTTATGATTCAAAAGTTACCATAGTGGTAAAGTGTTTTTGGTAAAATCTCATTGTTTATTGGGATTGTTTTTATTAACTTTTTTATGATGAAATAAAATGATCTACCTAAAAAGAACTAATTTTTTTTGTCTCTAATGATCTTTTTTTTTTAATTTTAATAATTTATTTAATTTTATTCTCCTTATGTTATGATGAATCTAGAAATTTTTTGTTAATGAAATTCAACATTATTTCTCTCTTCATTGAAAAAAACTATTTCTTCTATATCTATGTTTTTTAAAATTGTTTGAAAGAAGTTTTTTAATATTATCTTCTGATTTTTAAAGAACGTTTTAACTTTTTTGGATTTTAAAAAAATTGTTCAAAATGATTTTTATTTGCATTTTATGAATGAGATACTTTATGATTTTCTTAAAAAGTGTAGAAAGAATTTTTTTCATTTAACATAAATAAAATGAATGTAATTTTCCACCATCATGATCTCTAAATTATTTTATGCTTCCTGTAAAATTATCATGGATATTTTAAAATAAAACATTTTCCATAATATTTTGTAAATTTTAATATTTTAGTGAATTTATTTCAAAATGGAAATGTTACTTTCCACCATAAAAATTTCAAGTGATATTTCAAAATCATTTTCCATATAAGATGGAATCCATTGATGTTACTTAAGACTTAATGGGGTTATGATCCAATGATAGAATATTTATTCTTTCTTTGGATGGTTTATAATTATGATAACAAGATGTATAAGAAACATGTTTTATTTTTCTATGGGTTATAAATTGATGAAAAATGAAATTTTTATGAGACCTATCTATTTTACAAGAGTTATGAGATAATGAAATGTTTATGAAATACTTTTATTTTCATGGGTTCTAATATGACAAAAGTTTTATGATATTGTGGAACACATATGTATGAATATAATTATGTGAAAAGTAGGATCTAAATCTCCCACCAATGAATTGGGTAGTGATTATTATTTTTAGATATCAAAGGGTGCACGTGAGGTTTTCCCCATCCTTGAAAAGAGAACACAAGAGGTTATCCCAAGCCCAAATTAGGCCAATGGGTAGTTAGAGCAATTTTAACATGTGATAAATTATTTTGTAAGTAACCATCACATAAGGTTTTCTATTATTATTTGTATTCTAAAATTTAATGTCTTATGCCAATGTCATTCATTCATGGATCATGTTATTTGATTTCATTATGATTTATGCCTTATGAATTTCCAATCATTATTACATCACTCTATATTAAGATCTATGATATGAAAGTCATAGATTTCAAATGTCAAAATCATTTTCTCATACCCTTATGCTCATCTTATACTTATTTAATAATATATATCTATCATTTTTAATGTTACTAAGAATTATATGTCACCCTTACATATTTTTACCTTTCCCGTGTTATGAAGAAAGGTATTATGTCAGATATGTCTAAGAAGGCTTCTATTTATGAAGAACTAAATGGTAGTTTTTGTAGTTCACTTATGAAATAGTTTTTTATGTATCCCAATTTCCATATACATTATACCTATATGATTATGGTATAGATTTTTTTATTACATAATTAATATTCATCTAATAAGATGTGATATTTATTTATGAATAGTATAGGTCATAATAGTTTGTATCAGAACAAGGTTTAATTAACCTGTAGATAATAGAATGAGAAAACATTAGTGATAAACCTAGGTATAAGTATAAGTAGAAGATAAAATATTAATTTTTTTGATTATTATAAATGGACAAGGTTAAACATAAGGTGTAATAGATTGAAAAGATAGTATCATGAATAAGATATCCTTTAAAGTTTTTTTCATGATTATATGGATTTTTAAATGATTAATATTATTCACACAATTATTTTTTATTCCAGTATATGGATGAAACCTGAAGAAATCATGATAATATTAACGAAATGGATATGGAATGATTTTCCTCCTCAAAAACCAAATGTTATGGAAGATTTAATGGAAAGCCTCATTGTTATACTCATAAAAATTTCTTTATTTATAACTCACGCTGAGCTTCAAAATGACCAAAGGAGGGAAAAATTTTTTTGAGTCTTTTAGGAAGAAATATCTATGTTTTTAAGTGGTTCCTATAATCCAATAATTATTGATCAATGGATCAACACCAATGAAAATATATTTTCTATTATCCAGTTTTTGGATCATGAAAATGTAATTTTGGTTGTTTATCATTTAGAAGGAAAAGTATAAAAATGATGTAATATTATTAATAAAATTAATTAAAAAAATCGAGAAGCAATTCCTTGAGATAATTATAAATATGATATTGACTCCATAAAAAGTGATGATTTTATGAGATAATTTGTAAATAATTACTTTTCTTTTATTCTTTAAAAAAATTGAGAAGGAATTCCTTGATATGAATAGAATAAGGATGAATTTGTTGGTAGATATGAGGAAAATATAATAAGACTTTTGAAGTATTCTTTTTTAGTTATCATCCAACATAAATGTAAGGTTGAATGATTATTCAGTGTCTTAAATCCAAGTCTTTTAAGAGTGTTATCCATAAGGGACTTCAGTAGAAATGAAGAAATCATTCTATGTACTATCAGGGTGGATATATATATTTGAGTTTCTCTTCAATATAATGGTTTTGGAATGAAAATAATGATTAAATTTAGAGGAAAAAGTAAAAAATAGAGATTATAATATGAGACTTCCATTATGATCAAATATTGGAAATAAATATGGAGGAAATTTTCATTATGGGGACTAATAAATTTTCCACGTATGAAAAATAAGATCATTGAGAGACTGATTTCCAAAGTTATGGGAATAAGTTATCTAATAATCTAAATATAGAGAAATATCTACAAAATAGATCACCCAAATTATAGAGTTTCAAATTATAGTGCTATAATAAAGATTCTAACTGGTTCCTAAATCCAAAGGTTAATGGAATTTATCATCGTCAATAACCTCTTAATCCCATGGACAATGAGAAATCACATACTATCATGATTTAAAATGAATATTGTAATGATTATATGGTTAAAGGTAAAATTATTATCCACTATAGAACTATTAATTTATTATTTTATTTTGAATTGACCCACTTTTTATTTCCATAGAATTTTATAGGGGTATTACAGTATAATCTCAATGATTATATATTGAATTGTTAGTTCCAACCACAGATTTTACAATGATCACATATCATATCTATGATTCTTCCCTATTTAAAGTTCATGGAAATGTGATTCATGAAGATATTATTATCCTCCATCTGGTTGAGTTCAATGTTACTTTGGTAAGGGATTAGACTTTTTTACATATATCCCACATCAATTTCCAAGGGTGGTAAGTCACATTTTATATTCCGAACCAACATATGATCATCTATCATCATGATGATAAATGTAAAATTATAATGGAATTAAAATACATTATATATTTCTTGATTCCTATTAAAAATGGGCATTTATCTCAGATGGTTCAGGGGAAACATAAAAACAAATATATTCCTATTGTGTAAGAATTTGTCTATGTCTTTCCGGAATAGTGTCATGGCCATCCACCAAATCATGATTTTGATTTATTTTAATAGGCATTATTCCTTGTTATATTAATATTTTAAAGACTCCATATATAATGGCCTTGTTTTTTTTTGGGAATTAAAAAAGATACTCTAGGAGAATCTCAAAAAGGTATTCGTTTTTTTAGGTGTGCACCTTAGTGTTAAATATTTATTTTTTAGAGGAAGGATGTATCAATGAACCTCTATAATGATTATCGATAACATATAAATATCACTATCAAGAATAAGTATCATCTACCACATATTGATGACTTGTATGATAAACAATTTGCAGATTAATACTTATTCAAGACAGACCTTCATTTTTGATATCATCAATTGAGGGTCAAGATGAAGGATATACCCCGGACAACATTTTGAACAATGTATAGACACTATAAATATATGGGGATTCCTTTTGGTCTTACTAATTCCCCTTTAAACTTAATATATTTAGGGAATATGTCCTTTAGTGAATAACTTTATCAGTTTTTGGTAGTTATTATAGACAATATTCTTATATATTCAAAGATCAAGGAAGATCATCAATATCAAGTGAGGATTTTAAAGAAGATCCTCAGGAAGTAGAATCTGTATGCATAATTTAAAACGTGTTAACTTTGGAAATAGAACGATTCATTTTTGGGTCATATAGTATCAAATGAGGTTATATATATAGATATATAAAAGAAGGAATATATTGATATTAATCCCAAACCAACCATATTTAATACTATCTGTAGTTTTTATGGTGTGGATGGATATTATTGGAAGTTTGTGGAGAATTTTTAATGGATTTACAATTCACTCACTAAGTTAATTGTGACACCATAATTTATTACATACATTTTTTTATAATATATTAAATTTATTTTATTTCTTGTGTTATACTCTATAACAAGATAATCTCTCACTATACACAACACTAGCTTAGCTTTCTTTACACACAACACTGAGTTTCTATTAAACATAATTTTGTTATTATACATATTTAAAAGACATAATTATAACCTCATTGTTAGAATAGAATTTATGAGCATGATTAAATGAATTATGAAATTATGGTTACACATATTTATTTAACCAACTAATTATAAATAAAAGTAAAACATTTTAAAAAAAGAAAATATTTTTCAAAAAAATTACATAAATGTATATAAGTTTATTTTATTCAAATAAAATAATAACTCCTGATTGATTATATTAATGAAATATTAATATATATAGTATATTAAATACAATTTTTAGCATTCATCTTATAAAATTTCTATACATTATATAATAATGAATCCAATTTTTCGCATAAAAGAAATATTTTACTAAAAGGTAATTTTTATGCATTTTGATGTCCCAGTTGTTTAAAATCTAGTTTATGATATTTCTAAAAGATTTATTTGAAAAAATAAAAATATTATTTGTAATTGGGATATAAAACTTTAAATTAGGTGAAATTTTGGTATTTTTCTAAGAAGTTTCATTTTTGATGGATATTGAAAAATATGGAATTTTAGTTCAAAACTACTTTTTTATAACTTATTTACATAGTTAAATTACTTTTTGAATTTATTTAAAAGTAAAATTATATAAATTTTTTTATCATTTAACACAATTTTGTTCATCGGAATCAATTTCACATTGAATTTGGAAATAAAAATTTACATTCTTTTGAACGTTTTCACTTTAAAAAAGATTTTTTCTCGCTCCATCAATGGGATTAATTTTAAATTAATTTCTATCAATTATATGTCTAGAATTGTGAGAAATGTATTTTATATTATTAATTATAATTTAAATTTTAGTTAATAGGTCCCTTTCATTTTTTTCCAATATGAATAGTGGATTTAGTAATTTATATTGCAATGGTAAATGGAAAATTGGGTAATTTAAGATAAAAATAAAGTGATAGGGACTATAACATGGCCCTAAAACTTGATAAAACGTTATTTTATGAAGATAATTATAATTTTAACATATAATTTTTAAAATGTAATAATTTATATGACACTACTCCCTAAAAATGACTTGGATATTATTAAAATTAAAGAGAGTGACAAAATGTCACACTCATATTTTTAAAAAAGTATAATGTTTTTAATATAGTGTAAAATTTAATATATGATCGACTATATATATTATAATAAAATAGAAAATGTTTATATACATCATATAAATTAATTTCTAATTTTTTGTAATGAAATAAGTATAATAAATTATCACACAATGATGATGTGGTAATTATTCAATTGATGAAACAATCAATTAAATTAAATTATAAATATTAAAATAAATATAATTTGACTAAATTATGGAGATATAGTAATTTTTAGGTTCATATGACATTTTATGGGTGTATTAAATTAACTGGTTCGAATGGATTGTGTTGAATAAATTTTTTTTAAAGTCAATGTTGTGAATCGTGTCAAAAGTTACACCCATGATATTTTATGAAAATAATATTTTATCAAATTTTTTAAAAATCATAAAAATATTAAATAAGTGAAATGGTATGATATTTGGTCGTAAATATTTTATATTGTACATTTATTATTTAATAGACACTTTATATGTAAAAATTTCATCCTCATAATATTAAAAACATTGTTATCATAGTTAAAATTAAAATGGCCTAACATAGGGTTAATCAACATAATAAGGTATAAAATAACATCAAAACTTATCTAAAATATATTTTATGAAAATATAAAGACATTATAATATATATTTTGGAATAAATTTAAATTTTTATGTATTTTTATTGAGATTCAGTTTGTTATAAATTAGTCTTTTGTGAAATTCCAAAAGTAGCCCTCTCCCCTTTTATAAAAGGGTGCCTCTCTTTATCTTCACTTCACACTTCATAACCGATTTGTTCCAAAAATATCTTTCTAAAACTCATTCAAACATATATCTATTCATTATAAAAACCTTAATTCGTGATGAAATCCATTCATAGATGTCGTTTTGTGCAAATCAAATGAAGATACCCAAAGAAGAAGTAACGTTAATCAATAAATATTTTCATTTTATTTCTTCTTGGAACCCCATAAATTGTTCTTATTATATTATTATATAATATCTTCATTGTCATAAACATACTATTATGTTGTTTTTATAAGTATTATACCTACAATTACAAACACTTCCATCTAATGGGTAACAAACTTAACGTTCTTGTGTACGGAGAACTACCACCACACGAAACTATGTTGTTCGATTTTCCTTTACCACCTCCCATTGTTGGGAATTATGATGTAAAATCTATTTTTATATGATATATATGGTATTTATTATTTATTTATTATCTTTTAATTGTTATTTAAAACATACATTCTTGCTTTCCATTTTGTGTAAATATGATAACTTCATTAGTAGACGTCTAGTATACCTTCTCCTCAATGAAATGCAATCCATCCAGAATTTACATGGAATGTATTAAGTATGTGTTTTGTGAACTTATATGATATATATGAAATAATAATTCTAACAGAATTATATTATATATATATATATACATATATCTAATTTAGTTTCTTTCATTCAATATGATAAGAAAATGTAAACATCATTCATATGTATGTACAGGTTACCGTCACCATAAACAATGTATTTCATTTTCAATTTATACCATTTTTTGATTCTAATAAACACTTATATTATGAATATAGAAGATATTTATTTCATTTTTATCATTTTATAAATGGTAATATAATGATATAATTATGAATACAAAAAATATAACAAATCAAAAGACATGCGAAAAACAAAGTGATTATTATTGGGAACATAACTTTAACATTTAATTGTTGATAAACAGGTTATATAAGGCCTTAAGTAAATCATATGAGATATGATATAATTTAATATGAGTTTTTAATAGACTTATAATAACATTATATTTAATACACATGAGTTTTTCATGAATACAATTTCTGTCAAGACATAATGTAATGTACTTTATTCTCATTTTTATTTATGTGGGACACATGCCTTATACACTACTTATTTATTCTAAGTGGTGTATATAATAAACATTAATAAATTTTATGAGTCCTATCAAGAAAATTATGATAAATAAATACACACATATTTTTCTTTATTTCATGGGATATATTATTATACTCATTATAAGGTGATGAGTATTTATTTCACAAACTCATCAATATTTGGGATTGTTTCATTTTAAGTCTCTGATAGGGAATATTTATTTTTCATTTCCATGTTCTGTAAAAATGTTTTCTATTTTTTTAATATTATCCAGTAGATATTAAAACTAACTTTAACCATTTTCACTATTTATGAAATGGTTTGAAAGGAACCTTTTTTCATTTTTCAAATGAGGTAGTTTGTGAATTTTCTAAAAAATGTACGAAAGGAGTTATTTTTTTAACTTATACAGAATAAATGGAATTTTCCACCATCATGAATCCTTAATTCATTGAATATTCCCCTATAATATTGTAATTTTATTTTTAAATAAATCTTTTTCTTTTAGTAATGAGAAAAATTATAATAAAAAAAATTAAAGGAGAAATGATATTTTCCTAAAGAATTGATTTCAATTGATATCGAAAAACTATTTTACTTCTAAGATAATATTATTTGATCATAATTATGTCTTAATGGGGAAATTATTCAATTATAAAATTAATATTATTTCAAATAATGGTTTATGTTTATAATGGAATGATATTTATTAAACTGGTTTCCTTTCGATGGGTTATGTCACGATTGAATGATATTTATGAAACCAATTTTATTCCATGAGTTTTGATAAGAGGAATGATTTATGTTCTTATGGAACACATATTTATGGTTTTAATTATGTGATTTTAGGTACCTATATCTCCCTCCAATTAATTGGGTAATGATTTATATCTCATGAGATTGACATGGATAGAACATGGAGAGAACTTGGTTAGTAATGGACTTTGTCCACTAAGACGGTCTTAGCAGTGAAATCTGAATACTGAGATGGTCATGTGATTGAACCATGAATTACAATATTGTATAGGGAGTGAACTCATACAACTAAGATATCCTTAGAATTTATTACTTGACAACAATTTAAATCCTTTTATATGATTATGTGTACGCCACAATTACAAGTCTTAGGTTATGCTCTCATAGAATATTTTCTTTGTTTCTTTATAAACTTCTATGATTTATTTCATGGTATGATATCATGATCTTTGGTATAAAAGATATGATTATCAAATTTTCTTTTTATGTACACCTTCCTTATTATTATTATATTGTTTATCTCTCCCTTTAATACCTTACTGAGAATCTGATCTCACCCTTATATTTTTTTCCCAAGATACAAAGAAATCTATTATATCTGATATGTCAAAAAGGGTCATAGTTATGATGAAATATGTATTAGAAGATGTATATGTGTTATAAAAAATTTGTCTATGTTTATATGTTTCCAATGGTACTAAAATAATATGGTATTTGGGTGTCTATTTGTACGGAATATTTCAAAAAAATGATGTACTATCTATGTACATAAAGCTTGGGTCATTATAGTTAGTATAATTGAAATGGTTTAGTCAAACCATGAAAAATCGGATGAGAAAATTTTAGTGATATCCCTAGGGATATTTCTAACGATATTTCTAGGGATGTCTCTGAGGATAATCCTAAGATGGTTTACATTTAAAATTAGGTATCATGATTTATGAATCCTATGAGTAATGTTTCATGATTATGTGGTTTTTTGTTATCATAATTGTTGTTGGGACTATACTTTCTAGTCTTAATCAATAGCGGGAACTAAAATAAACTGGGTTGACATTGAATGTTTTAGATATGAAAAAATGGGCATTATACAAATCAATGCACTAAATGGAAATCTCTATAAGAGAATTAGGAATGATTTTTGCTTATTGGTTATACTAGTGGGGATAAAGAGACCGCAAACAACATATGAAAGGTATGGGGTGTTATAAGAGCATTTTTTTACATTAATCATAAGATTATTTATTATATTTAAGTTAATAAACCTTAAGACTTTATTATTATTTTATATTCCAGGAATGAATAAGATGATGAAGCCTGAGTAACGGTATAAGAATAATGTTGGATGATTGAAGTATATTTTTTTGAGTTAAAATATTATGTTATACAAGTCAGGAAATATAAAAGTATTTTTAGAATAATTTTTTCATTATGGATTAAAATGGACACATTTAATAGTGTTATATATATGGAAAAGTGATTTAATGGAAATATTATTTTCATAGTAAACAAAATATTTAATGGAAATATAAACCTTAATATATTCCTCATGTTGAGACAATGATGTTTGGATAAATATATGCTAGATATGAATAAGTAAATTTGATAGTACATTTTACCTTGGAACTAATTAATGATTTCTTTAACAAGTGGCTTTTGTTATCGAGGATGGAGTTTACAAAATTCTTGGAGTTAATTAATATATCAAATAATATTTGGAATAAAAAGCAATGCATATTTACAATATACGTTTGAGGTAATTACTATTTTCCATAGAATACATGATAAAGGTATTCATGTGTTTGGAATGTGACAAATAAGAGAAAAACTAAGGATATTTGGGGGATAAATGATAAGCTTTTGTTTAGAAATTTAGTGAAATTATTTATAATGTTTTTTTTAATCTTTCGAAAGGGTTATAAGTTTCACCATTTATTGAACGGTTTATGTTAAACATTGGATGATTTTTTAAGGAATAATGCATTATCATTCTATATGAGTATTTATGAATATTAGATAATTTTTTATAATTTTTTGTTGTGATAAAGGAAGATGGAATGACCTATCATTCTATTTATGGAACTCATGATCTTCTAATTCTTTAAGAATTACAAATTCAACTTTATTTCATATAATAAGAGAAGAAGTAGAAATTGATCAAGGAACAATAAAGGGTGTCGTTGTCCTAGAATATTGTAAGAATATATTCTCAATAAAATTCTTCATTATTAGTAAAAAAAATATTTAAATAAAATTTTGTTATTTTATCATCATTATTGATGATATTAATGACCCTTTTCAGTCTTCTTTGGGTTGTTGATTTGTGATCATTTAATTTATCTGAACCTTTTTCCCTGTCACTTTCCATTAGAACATGATTATTAGTTTTCTCTTATATGTCTATGTTTTCACTTTCCACCTATGTTATCCTATGTGGAAACATAGTTATGGGTAACTTTAGGTAAACATTATGTTTTAAAATTTCTTTTTTAAAATGGAGTTTTAGTATTCATTATTACTATATAGGTTTTACACAATTGTTTTTAAATAATACACCTTTAATTATCCAAATGAAAAATAAAATTTTAAGGATGAAATTTACTTTTTATATTCTTGATCATATCAGAATTTTATATTATAAATTGGAGCTTATAATAGATTTCCCTCATGTTTATGATGTTTTACACGTATCTCTTCAGAGAAAGTAAACAGTGAATCCTTCACATGCACTAAACTCATCGGTTGTACCACTGGAACAACATCCTTCTTTTGAAGAGAAATTAGTAGAAATTTTTGATTGAATGGATAAAGTTATAGAAAAAATAATACCACACACCTGGTTAATTTTTTTTGGTGAAAATAAATAGTTTAATTAAGAATCATTGTAACTTGATGATACATTTATATAGAAGAAACCTCTGTTGTTTGTATTAGAATAAAGAATATTTAGGGAGAAATTAAATTTAAGGAAGGTAGAATATACCTCCCTGATTTTTTATGAATCTTTTTATTTTTCCAAATAAATTAATTTTTTTTGATGTCTCGTGTTATATGATATAGTATGTTAATCTTGTGTTACACACAACATGGACTTAACTTGCTTTATACCACACACTATGTTTCCAAAAACATATTTTTATTATTATAATTATTTAAAAGAGGTGATTATAACCTATCCATTATAATGGTTGGTAGTAACATGATTAAATGAATCATGGAATTATGTTTTACACAAAATATTTTGACAAATTAGTTAAAATTGAAGGAAAATTTTATTTATTAAAATAAAAGTTAATATTTTTTAAAAAAATAAATGCACACAATTGTGTTTTATAACAATATATAAACAAATAAATCTTCTTATATTATGTTAATTACATATATATATATATCCTAGTACTCCACCCATGAAAATTCACAAGACTGTCATTTTTTTTCAAATCATTTGGTTCTACATCATTCAAAAAAATAGTCAATATAACGCTTAAAATAAAATGATGATGATGAAGTGAGTGGAATTAATGTGACAAATGGAAATGGAGTGAAGACTAATGATGGAAGAGATGGAAAATGATGGAATGGGAGAGGCGGGTATCAAAGACAAAGATAAAACGAAAGATGAAGGTGGAGTTGAGGCCATATGATCCTCAAATGAAATAAAAAACGAATAACCTATAAAATTAATGATTCCAACACAGAATGTAATATAGTATTGTAAACAGATAATACATCACTAAAAGAAAATATTGAGAAAAGAGAAAAGGGAAATACTAACCCAAAAAAATAAATTCATGTAAACTCACATTTAATGAAATAAAAAATAAATAATAGATCAAATAAAAATAAAATATATACTGCTCCAAAATACACCAAATGATCCCCTCTTCCATGATGTTGTATTTACCCAAATTGTAGTGTGACTCCACCCAATCATCATATAGAATTGATACCCCAACACTAGAATTGTTCACTGATTTTCTGCCATTAACATCAACTATAATATAATTATGTGTAACAGTTGGATGTCAAATGCATGATGACCAAAATAAAAAAACTAAATATTGCTGATTTTGTACCTATGTTTAGATCCTATAATTAGGAATATAAAAACAGTAAATAAAGAAAAAACATGGAATATATTCACATCCATACAAATCATGTCACCCAAGACGTTGATGTATATTCTACATACCATATAGGAACATCCACGAAATATAACCAGATGGTTCAGAACATCCAAGAACAATATGTAAAATCAATCATATCCCAATTAATATGATAGAGCCATATAATCTACGTGTAATTCCACAAAGGTCTAGATGCATGGTTTAGTAGACAAAATCAGCCACTTCGGGTCCAAGATTCATCTGGATGGAAACTCAGTAAGGCTTGATATATTATCCAATGAGCATGTCTAATGACCATGTCCAATGCGAGCACAATCAAAATTAGATCCATGGGGTAGAAAGGCCCATGAAATACCAGGGAATTAGGACCCATGGATAAATATCTATTCAAGTAATCTACTCCCACTTTCAAGTCCTAGAGGAAAAAAATCTATGGTGTCTAATAAAATCATGATAAAAGGATTTCAAACAAAGGCATCCTCTATCTTATAATTCATCACATTTAATAATTCAATTCATAAGAATTTATTTCTACTATTATACCAACTAATATATTATATCACATTTAAAACACGAAAAAGTTGAAAATTATGTATAACATGGAAAAAGAGGTAGTATATATCCTAATATATCAATTGATTTTTTTATTAAAATGTATTTTCTAACTATGAATCATTTAAAACACACCCCATGGGAGATTTAAAAAATAATGAAAGTAAAGGGAGAACACCATGGGTGGCCTAGGTTGGTCAATAGCCTCCACATTGCTCAAGGAAACTGATGGGAATAAAAAAACACTACATTACATTTAATTACATTAATCAATTCAAATTCAAGGCTTCACTGGATCATTTGGTTGGAAGAATAGTGTCATCTAGATTAATAAATCACCAAAGCTTAGTGTAATGGTTCAAACCACATATTATAGCTAAAAAGTGTAATGATCATCGAGTATCAACTTATGATTTTAATTAGATCAGAAGAAAATTGAAGAATAGATGAAAAATAAAAAATTAATGAATATTAATTTACACCTAAATAGGCTTCAATGGATCATTTGCATTGACAACAGAAAAGGGGAAAAAGATCCAGTAAGTGTAGGATTCTCACTAGATTCTCCTAAAAACTTGAAATCAAAGTATTAAAGGGTTTCCAAGTACTAACTTCAACTGAACCATCACTTTACCATCCAAAAACTTATTCTTCAATGCGAACTCATTTCCTGAAATCAATCAAATTAACACATCAAAAACCCAAAAAAGGAAAAATATCCAGTAAGTCTACATCATACCATAAAAGAATCAAAACCTATAATATGCATTTACACAAAATTTCATATTTATTTGGTAATCAGTCACTTTCCATTAGGAACAAAAAATATAGGTCAACCTCTACCTGTGATGGATTGAAGGGTTGAAGGCTGATTGAATTTACATTTCTCATCTATTCCACTAATTTGATCAACATCATTACTCATTGACAATTGAAAAAACAGTAGTGTATAATGAGAATAAGATTAATGTAAATAAATCAAATGAATAAGATACATAAAATGAATGAAAGAAAAATTATAAATCGGTTCACTATCTTATATAATAGTTTCATGTCATATATGCCACTTTTTTCCCTCTAATGATAGAATTTGTGAGTCTTGAAATGCATTTAGAAGAAAAGATGGTACCTTTATAACCATGAGATGAGTAGATCTCATGAAGTTGAACCATTTCTTTCCCAACCGAAAACATGTTCTTCAATGTGAACTCATTTCCTAAAATCAAAAGAATTAACATAGGAAAACCCAAAAAAGGAAAAATATCTAGCAAGTCTACATCATATAACAAACGAATCATGAATTATAGTATGCATTTACACATAATTTAAAATTTCTCTGGTAATCAGTCACTTGCCTTTAGGAACAAAAAATATAGGTCATCGTGTATCTAGGATGGATGGTAGGATTAAGGCTGATTGAATTTACATTGAACATCTATTTCACTGATATGATCAATATCATTTCTCATTGACATTAGAAAAAACAATAGTGAATAATGAGAATAAGATTAAGTGAAACATTATGTTATCTTCAATAAACAATGAAAAGAATACATTAAAAGATAACAGTCCATGTCATGAATTCCAACAACAAAGTAAACATCCATCCTAGTTTCCAAAACATGAACAATATTATATCCATCACATTTAGAGATTAAAATATCTAACATAAAATTAGTTTGGGAAATTTAATAGGCTTACATATGAAGTAGTGAAGGGATTCCAGGTACAAAATCCAACTGAACCATCACATTACCATCTAAAAACTTGTTCTTTAATGCGAACACATTTCTTAATATAAATCAATTTAACACATAAAAAACCCAGAAATGGAAAAATATCCAGCAAGTCTACATCATAAAACAAATGAATCAAAAATTATATTATTTATTTTCTCATAATTTAAATTTTTTTTGGTAATCAGTCACTTGCATTTAGGAACAAAAAATATAGGACAACCTCTACCTGTGATGGAATGTAGGATTGAAGGCTTGTTGAATTTACATTTCCCATCTATTATACTAATATGATAAATATCATTACTCATTAACAACAGAAAAAACAGTATTGGATAATGAGAATGATATTAATGTTAATAATCCAAAAGAAGAATATAAATAAAATTAGTGAAAGGAAAATTATAAATCTGTTTTATATCTTAAAGAATAGTTTCATTTCATATATGACACTTTTTTTCCTCTAATGAAAGTATTTTTGAGTCTTGAAATACATTTATAAGAAATGATAGTACCATTATAACCATGAGATGAGTAGATCTCCAGAATTTGAACCATAACATTCCTATCTGAAAAAATGTTCTTCGATGTGAACTCATTTCCTAAAATTAATAGAATTAACAAATCAAAAACCCCAAAAAAGGAAAAAAATCCAGTAAGTCTACATCATATAACAAATGAATTAGGATTTATAGTATGCATTTACACATAATTTAAAATTTCTCTGGTAATCAGTCACTTTCCTTTAGGAACAACAAATATATGTCATCTTGTACATTTTATGGATGGTAGGATTGAAGGCTGATTGAATATACATTGCACGTCTATTCCACTATTATTATCAGCAACATTGCTCCTTGACAATAGAAAATAAAGTAGTGCATAATGATAATAAAATTAATGTAAATAAATTAAAAGAAGAATATAAATTAAATGATTAAAAGGAAAATTATAAATATTTTTCCTATCTTATATAACAGTTTCATTTCATATAACCTTGAGATTAGTGTATCTCAAGAGGTGCATGTAGTTTAAAAATGGATCTTGTATTGAAGAGGAATTCAAAAAATTTTAATCACGTCAATTATAATTTGGTAATCAAGATGCAATATCATATACTAGGAGATTCAAAACCTATTCCATAAACAGATTGGGAACCATTACAATTATCATGAAACATACAAACAATGTAAAAATCATGGATAATATTGAATTTGGTTGAACATGCATTAAAATAAAATGACCCACTACTCCGAACTATAATATTCAATTAAGCACATACCTTTCTCAAGATCCATGGTTTGGAAAATCCCTTCAATAAAAATGCTATATCTATAAAAATTTGGGGGGTATTCCATAACTTTTCTTTCCTTTGAAAACAATAAAATCATCAGGAAATTCACCTATGCGACACATACCATAAATAACTGCTTCAAAATATAGTTTTTGTTCAATGGTATAATGAATTACAGGATATAGATAGAAAATAGTGGAGACATATGTAAAAAATTCATAAAATTTGAAGTATAGACAAGTATGGAAGAATAATTTACTATATGTGGAACAACCCATCACAATTTCATCTAAGGAATAGTGGGGGGAGATGTGAAAAAGTCCTAAAATCAATAGAATTAACACATCAAAACTCTAAAAAAGGCTAATATCCACTATGTCTACAACATATTACAAACTAATTGTGAATTATAGTATTCATTTACACATAATTTAAAATTTCTCTGGTAATCAGTCACTTACCTTCAAGAACAACAAATATAGGTCATCCTATATCTATGATGGATGGTAGGATTGAAGGATGATTGAATTTACATTGTGCATCTATTCCACTTATATGATCAACATCATTGCTCGTTGACAAAAGAAAAAAATTTGTGCAAAGTGAGAATAAGATTAATGTAAATAAATCAAAAGATAAATATAATTTTATTTTTTGAAAAAAAGATTATAAATATGTTTTATATCATATATAAATGTTTTATTTCATATATTCCACTTTTTTCGCTCTAAAAAAATAATTTGAGAGTCTTTAAATGCATTTATAAGAAACAATGGTACCTTTATAACCTTGAGATGAGTAGATCTCAAGAAGTTGCATGTATTGAAATGGAATTGGAAATTTATCTATCACGTCAGTTATACTTTCATCGGTAATCAGGCTGTAATATCATCTACCTGGAGATTCAAAACCTCTTCCATAAGCACATTGGGAACCATTACAATTATCTTGAAACATACAAAAAATGTACAAATCATGGATAACATCAAATTAGGTAGAACATGAATCAAAATAAAATGACCCACTGCTACAAACTATTATCTGTAATTAAGCACATACCTTTCTCAAGATCGTGAATTTGTAAAATCACTTCAATAAAAATTCTTTTGCTTTAAACATTTGGGGGGTATTCCATAACTTTTTTATTCTTCAAAATCAATAAAGGCATCTGAAAATTCACGTATGAGACATAGACAATAAATAACTGTTTTAAATCACGATTAAATTGAATATAAGAATGAATTAATGGAGATAGATAAAACATTGTTGGGAAAAACTTAAAAAAGTAATAAAATTTAAAATATAGACAAGTATGGAAGAACAATTTACTGTATGGGGAATAACCCTTCACAATTTATTCTAAGAAATAGAATCATATTAAGTTGACGGACATTGGATGTGCCAGAGAATGTGAAGATAATCTGGTAATAGTTTCTGGGAGAGCAGCACGTCATGTGAAAGTATTCAGTAGGAAGAGACAGATACTGCAGACACGTGAGTAGGTCGTCTGTGAAAAAATTTATGACTGGGTTGCAGGGTGTGGAGGATACAATAGAAAAAATTTAGTGGGTACCATAGGAAGTCTTGATGGAAATCACGAGTCATAGGGGGTTCGATGCATTGGAATGATATTAATTTGAAATGGATGAAGTATTTTCTCAAAGGACATAGTTGGAGCACAATGCTGGAATTTATATACAAGAACTGTTGGATGAGATTAGAGGAATTTCTAGGAGGAACTGAAGTTGAAGAGGATAGAAATCTGGAGGAGGACGAAGTAGGTGATATGTGGAAATTGTAGGAATAATGGATGGGTATCGCGACCAGGAACACTAGAAACCAAAGTGGAGTAGGTATATGAATAGTAGGCTAAGGTGAGTGAGGATGAACCGGCGGAGGAGTAGTAGGGGGAGAAGGAGCTGGCGGAGGAAGAGCAGGCATAGCTGGAGAAGGCTTTGGAATTCTTCTGGAACCCTAATCCGTGCGGAGGAAAATTACGAGCATTGGACGAGATTGCGGGTCGGAACAAAGTAAAAGAAAGGGCGAGGGGCTACATGGAGGGATTTGGTGGGGACACGTATGTTGAAAAAACCCATTCTTTGTATGTATATAGATATTAAATTATTCTAATTTTTAACATTCATCTTATGTGTTTTATATACATAAAATCCAAAAAAAATTAAATTTTACATATAATAGAAGTATTTTTCTAAAAAGGAAATCTTTCCACCTTTGGATGGACAACTAGTTTAAAATATATATTTTTGACACTTTTATAAATTATATTTGAAAATATATACTTATAATATATATTTTGGATATGATACATTATTTTTGGTAACCTTTTTCTATTTTTATGAGAAGTTTCATGTTTTGATGAATTATGAAAAAATAATTTTAATTCAAAACAAATTTTTTATTATAATTTATTTATATAGTTAAATTAATTTTTCAATTCATTTAATATAATAATTAAATCAATTTTCTATCATTTAATCCAATATAGGCAATTTAAATTAATTTCACATAGAATTTAGATATAAAAACATTTTCAATATTTTGAATATTTTAACTTTAAAATCTCATTTTCTCGCTCCGTCAACTAGATTAATTTGAAATTAATTTCAGTACATTATGATTTTAGAATTGTGAAAAATTGATTTAATATTTTTAATCATAAGGTCCAAAATTATTACATATTTCTATTTTATTTTTTTCTAATTTAAATAGTTTCTTTGGTAACTTTTATTACAACGGTAAATGGAAAATTGTGTATTTTAAGTTTAAAATAAAACAATAAGGGCTATAAAATTATCCTAACACTTTATAAAACATAATTTGGGGAATATAATTTGACACATTACATATAAGGATCTAAATGGAATAATTTAATGGTCACTTTCGCATGAAAATGAATTGGAAATTATTAAAATCAAAGATAGTGACAAAATTTCACAATTTTACTTTTAATAACTATAATATGGTTAATATTGGGATAAATAGAATACATTATAATATATATATATATTATTATGATAGATAAAATATTTATCTATATTATAGAAATTTATTATTAATTTTTATTAATGAAATTATAATCATAAATAATTAGGCAATGACAATGTAATAATTATTCAATTAATTAAAAAATAAATTAAATGATATGAGAAATATTAAAATAAAAATAATTTTACTTCATTAAGATTATCCACAAATTTATATATGAATATAACCATTTAGGGGTGTATTAAATTAATTTTTTCAAATTTAATTTACTATACATATTTTCATGAAGTCAATGTTATGAATAACGTCGTAATTGATAGCTATGATATTTTATGAATGGAATATTTTATCTAATATTTTGAAAAAAATATTAAATATGAAAAATGGTATGATATTTTTTCCTAAATGTATTAAATTTCCCATTTTTGGTCTAATTTTCACTTTATTTGAAAAAATTACATCATCATAATATTGAAAACATTATTACTATAGTTTGAATTAAAATGGATTAACTAAGGATTAATTAAAATTATAAGGTTTAAAATAATATCAACACTAATATAAAATATTTTGGATTCTGATATTATGACCATATAATATATTTTATTTGAAACATTTTTCTTTTTAATTTATTTTTATTGAGATTGATTTTATTATAAACTAATCTTTTGAGAAATTCTGATGGTTCCCCTCCTCTATCTTATAAAAGGGAACCTATCCTTCTATTATCTTCACTATTTAGAACCTATTTGTTTATTCCTAACACTATCTAAATATCCTCCGAAAATCCCGTAATTCATCCTAAAGTCCTTAGGGAATAATTCCATCCAAGTAAGTCATTTTGTGAATATCAAAAGGAAATACGAAAAGAAGAGTTCATGTTCATTAATAGACATTTTCATTTTATTTCTACTTAAACCCTATTTAATTATTAAAATTACACTATTATATAGAAAAATCAATATCTAAAATGTACTGATATTCTGTTATTGTCATTTTTCTACCTACAGTTACACACACTCTCATCTAATCGGTAACTAAGTTGAAGTTGTTGTGTATAGAAAACTATCGCATCACAAAAAATGATGTTTGTTTTTTTTTCATTAAAACCAATCATGGTTGGGAGTTATGAAGGAAACTATGTTTTTATTTGATATATAGGGAATTTATTGTTTCATAATTATTCTGTACATATTATATAAATCCTACCTTCATGCGTTCCATTTTTTTAAATATGATAACTTCATCTGTTGATGTGTGGAATACCACCTCATCAAATCAATGTGATTCATCCACAATTTACATAGAATGTATTGAAGATGGGTATAGTGAAGTTATATGATATATATGAAATAATAATTCTATAATAATTATATTATATAAAAATATACATATATTTCATTTACTTTCTTTCATTCAATACAATAATAAATTGGAAACAACATTCTTGTATACATATGACCTACCATCTCCCTGAATAGTCTATTTAATTTTATATTTATATTTATATATTTTATATTATAAATATATATAATATTTATTTTAATTTTTAGAATTCTATAAATGGTGAAATCAGGATAAAATTATGAGGAAAAAAATATAACAAATCAAAAAACATGTGAAAAACAAAGAGGTTATTATTCACAACGTAACATTATTGTGGAATTTTTGATAAATGGGTAATAGATATCCAAAAGTATATAATATATTGTATGATATAATAGAATATCATTCTGTAATAGATTTACTATAAATTTATATTTAATATACATGAGGTTGTCATGAGTACAATGAGAGTAGTAATGGGTTTTTTTCTCAATTTTATTTATGTGTGACACAGGCCTTATACACTACTTGTTTCTTCTACATGGTGTATATACTTCCCATGAATGTATTTTATGAGTCTAATATATATGCTTATGGTATTTCTATATCCATATTTTTTTCTTTCATGGGTCATATTATTCTACAAATTTTAATGTGGTGAGTATTTATTTCACAATCTCATAAATATTTGGGATTGTGTCATTTTAAGTCTCTATTGGGAAATATTTATCCTTCATTTACAAGATTTATTGAAAAAATTTTAAAAATGTTTTTACTATTCTCCTACTGATTTCAAACAGAATTTTTACCAATTTTTTACTTTTTACTTCATGGTTTGAAGGGAATATTTTTTTCATTTTCTAAAAGTGGTACTTTGTGACTTTTCTAGCAAAAGTACGAAATGATTGTTTTTTTAAACTTATATTTCATGAACATAATTTTCCTTCATCAAGAATCCTTAATGAATTGAATATTACCATAAAATCGTAAAAATTTATATTCAAATAAAAAATTTTATTTTATAATAACTAGTAAATTTTATAAGTGGAATAGTTTTCCAAATACACAGGATATTTTACTCAAGAATTTTATTCAAGTGATCTATCAAGGTTACTTTCCATCTATGATAAGGTTATTTGACTTACATATGTTTTAAAAGGGATATCATTCAATTATATCATAATTATTCTTTTAAATAATGGTTTATTTTTATGTTGGAATTATATTTGAGAAACCCATTTATTTTTCATCATTTATGTTAGTATTAAATTATGTTTATAAAACCCATTTCATTACATGGTTTATGATATAAAGAATGTATTATGTTCTTGTGGAATATATTTTTGTGGTTTTAATTATGTTGTTTTTGGGACCAATATCTCTCTATAATTAATTGGGTAATGTTTTATATATCATGAGATAGAAACCAATAGAACGGGGAGTGAACTCAGTTCAGTAAAGGACTTTTTTCCACTAAAATAGTAATGGGAGTGAACCTTGTTTAATAATATTGTCATGGGAGTGAACCATGACTACTAAGATGGTATAGGGTGTGAAATCATACTACTATGATAACCATGTAATTGATTCATTGATTATTATGGAAAACATTTTTTATACTTATTTTACTCCAAAATTTTATGCCTTATGTTATGCTCTCATATAATATTTTTTTTAAGAAAGTGGTGACATGAATTGGTTTCCCAATTCATTCAACCTAAAAAATTTATTAAAATAAAAAAGTAACAATACATGCATGACGTGTACATAGAATACACCTGCGGGGAGTTAAGGGGGGTACAAGAAAGATGTTCAAACATATCAAATCAAAAAGATAAAACCAGCCAACATGTGCTCGAGGTAGCGGGTCCTTCTTCAAATCTTCCATTCTAGCCATAAATAAAAACACAAAAGGTTGTATCTCAATGGAGTGTCACACCAAGATCCTTGGAAAAATATAGGAACCATCAAAAACTCAGAAAAAGAAGCCAGTAAACTAGAAAAAAGTAGAACAGAGCAGCAAATAGAAAAACATGGCACTGATCTGGCAAAGCAATAGTCCGACTGAAATCTGTATAGCAGGCTAGACAGAAACCAAACAAAGAGAAGGAGAAAATTTAGACTTCCCCAATAAGAAATCAAGAAAACCATCTTAGGTGAATATCCAAAGGCATGAAGTGTCCTCAGAAAAAAATTAAAATAGAAAATCAAACTGTCCAACAACAAAAAATAGAGAACATTCCCATACTACTCATCCTCAATTAGTCTAAAAGAATCAATCAACAAATCAGGTGGTAAAAAAGTTATTTTAATCATCCATAGGAAGCAAATAGAGGATAATGACAAAATCACTGGAAATCTGATTGAATGATAACGCTCATGCAACAATAATCAGGGAGTTTTCATTGACATCTTCATTTTTTGATTGAATATATATCTCTTGACCCTGAGATATTGTTCTACAGTGATTTCACCCAGTTATAGTTACTGGTATGCAATTTCCTTCTACAATTCCATATAAGTGTTCCCGTCTTGAGTTTCCTCTTGTGAATCTTGCTGTGAAGACTCCTCATTTGAGTTATCTACCAGAGGTTTTTCTTTGGAAGGTGCAACAACTTCTTTCCCAGAATCATCAACCGATCTTGACACAATAGTTCTTTCAAGGTGTGAGTAATCCTTGTGCTTTCTGGTTTTCCTAGAATTTGGAGTAATGAAACCATCTGCATTCACAATTGATTTTTTTGCCTTTCTTGGCCATTTCTTTCATATAGGTGTCTTCAATATTTCTAGGTTGGTCAGCCTACTCAACTTAGGGGTCACTAAAGTGTGAATCATCTACATGCTCTTTAGAACCTTCCTCTTCTAGTTATGTATAATTTTTTTGTTCCTCATCAAGGATATTTGTGTCAGGGTAGTCCTTTCTTCCCATGTCTTGAGTGTATTTATTCTGGATGGAGGTATCTACCTTGGAGGTAGAGATAATGGCAGTGGCATCAAAGACAGCGTTAAAAAAATCAGATATTTTATTGTGGGTGCTATAATTTTCTAAATATATATATTGGATGTTCAACAAGGGTGGAGAGTATGTCATGGTGATTTCAATGAAGACTAAGTTCTCTTGACTTGAAACTTATATATGACCTTCTGAAAGAACTTTAGGATTTGGTGGACCAGTCTCAGTAGGGTTATTGTCATTCATCTTAAACTCTTTTTTTTTTCAACTGTAGTCATTTTCCTAGAAGCATAAGATGTAGCTTTGAGGCTATAATCCTTCAATTTATGTCCAAGATTAAGACAAGTAGTGCAATAATCAGGTAGTTGTTCATAAAAAACCTCTTGAATAAAACAATAATTTTCATTCTGAATCCAAACCTGATTGGGGAGATCATGTGAAACATCTACCTCTACAAAGATTCTAGCAACTGAAGTCCTAGAGAGATTCTCAGTTTTCAAATCAAGTTTCAAAGGTTTTCCAATAAGTATAGTAATCGGTAATAGAGCTGGCTGCTTAACAGATTAAGCGGCAGACCGTGAAATCCAATCCAGACAGGTACAGCGGGTGATTTAGGGAATGGTTAAAAATATGTTGTCCATTTAAGAACTTTCATAATACAACCCCCAAAAAACCACGATCACTTTGCCCAGAGTCTATAATAATCATATAGAGAATAAAAATTAAATAGCACGTTCGAAGCATTAAGAAGGCCAATGTGAAAATTTGAAAAACCATTGATTTTGAGCGAGCTTCTCAAGAACTTTAGTGAAGGAATATGCTTAAAAAATTTCCCAACAAGAACAAAACTCAAATTCGAGGCTAGAATTATAACCTCTTCCATTGAGAAAGAAATCACCAGCTATCCAAAGTGACAAAAGATGGTTGGTTTAATATCAAGATCCGCGGCAGAAACTCCTTCACAGGCTCTGTTATTCTCAATGGTTCTGCCTGCAATGGCATCGGTGAAGGATCGAGAATTAGGGTTTTCACAAACTCAGTAGGGTTTCTCTCGCTCTCCTAGCAGTTTGAGATCTTCGGCACAACCATCTTCCCAATATAATATGTTCTTTGATTACTTATTAAATTATATCATTTTTTCAATGAAATTATATGAGGATCTATATTATAACTGATATGATTTTCTAATTTATTTTTTATGTACATATTATTTATGATTATTTAATGTTTGATCTCTCCCTTGATTACCCTTTCTAAGCATCTGAGATTACCCTTTCTTATGTTTCTTTTCTCTAGGATATGAAGAAAGGTATTGAGTCTGATGTGAAAAAAAGAGTTATATTTTTGAATAAATGGGTAGGAGAAGATGTAGCTGTGTTATGAATTAGTTGTTTGTTTTTTCACGTTTACAAAGACACCAAAATAATACTATATTTGGGTGTGTATTTGTATGAAATTTTTCAGAAATATTATGTAATTTATATGTATGTAATGCTTAGGTCATTATATTAACTTGGAATTGATCCTAGTTCCTTTAGATACATAAATGAGATGAATATATCAAGGAATTACATATAAGGATAGTTATCACACCTATTCTTAAATTACCGTCTAGTATATAAGTGTTTTTAATCTATAGTGATGTGTCAAATAAGGGACTAGGATGGTTCCTCATAAAAACTGAAATGTTTATAGCTTATTCCTCATGACCATTGAAGGTTCATGAAAAAATACACAAATCCTGATTTAGGGTTAGATGCAATAATATCTTCATTAACTATATGTATGAATTATCTAAATGGGTAACTGTATGATATATATATATATAGTAACCAAAAAAATTTAATTTATATATTACCTAAAAAATATATGAATATGTTCAAGAGAAGAAAGTTAGAGATGATTAAATATTTTTATTACCGAATAAATTACCACCATGGGAATGAAAACAAAGTTTTTGATTATTTGAGTTAAAATTAGCATGCTAGATTATCTACAATGAGGATAAAAAAGATTCAAAAATATTAGATTTGAAAAGGATGGAGATAGAAATTTTAAAGGGGAAAAATATTTTCCAGCACAAATGAGTTTTCAACCATCTATCCATATAAGGATTAAAGAAGAACAAATAGAAGATGTAGATCTAGAGATAAAGCGGAAAAATATTCCTGAATTCAACCTTGAATTTGATGGGGTGACATGGTTTAGGAACCTAGTTATTGTCTCATACATAAAATATTTGAAGGAGTTTTTTGGATGAGGCTCATAGTTCTTAATTCTTTATTAATTCTATAAGTGAAAAGATATAATGAGATTTCAAAGAGTATTTCTATTGGGATGGTATGAATAGAAATATTTCATAGTTTGTATCTCAGTGCTTGTAATGTCATCATGTTAGGAAAATGAGAAAAACTTATAAGAGGATGTTATAACCATTACCCATACCAGAGTGGAAATTGAAAAAAAACACCCTGGATTTTTTCATTGGACTCCCCAAAGTGACTGAAGAGAATAATTCCAGAAGGGTTTAAGTTGATCACCTTAAAATTTCATAACACTTCATTTCAATTTGAGATTATTTATATCTAGATCGTATTTCTATGTTATATATTAAGTAGATGAAAGGATTCATGGAGTAAAACATTTTCTTTTATTTGAGTAGGATCTGAGGTTTACCTTGATGTTATATGGAAGCCTCCAACAAGCTCTAGATACATAATTGTGTTTTATTAAAATGAATTATTCTTAGAAATATTTTCAGTCTGAGATAAATAATTAAACTATAGAATACATTTTTATAGTCTTCTCTATAGAATTAAATGTTTCTTTTTATCAACACCTTACTTTGGTTTAATTCTAATACACTAATATCGTTCACTCCAACATTCATATGGATCCTTATAAATCTTTCTATATTAGAAATTGTAGAAGACTAGTATTCTAGAATGAATATGGAGAAAAAAAGATATTGGAACCCACCTATATTAGTAAATGGAAGATAATATTAGAGTCATTTAGAAATATAAAAACTCATATCAGAGTTAGTAAAAGAGTTATGCTGATAATCACTAGAAATATTTTCACATTGATGTTTGTGAAATGTCATCCTACAAATATCTATTTGGAGAAGGGTAATGATTTTTTTAATTAAGTGAAATATGGTCCCTAGGGATATTTATCCCTTTAAATTTCTTATTCATTGTGGGATGCTATCTTATCAATTAGCACATCCACTAAATCTCTCTCAAGTACATAATGTGTTCCATGTATCTTTACCAAGGAATTAAATAACTTATTCTTTAAATTTTCTAATCTCAGAGGTAATATAACTAGAGAAATATATCTCTTATAATGAATAACCAGTGTAGATTTTGTATTGTATATAGAGAGTGTTAAATGAAACAAGACCACTTACCCGGTTTATGTTTTGTGGTGAAACCACCACTTTGTATAAGATATGTGGGAACCTAAATATATAATGAAATAGATATATATTTATATTTATGTATCAAAGTGTTAAATTTAAAAGTTGAAATTCATTTTAAGGAGGGTAGACAACAACACCCTAAGATTTTATGAAATATATTTTTGAATAAATATATTTCTCCGGTAGCTTGTATGAAACACAACAATGAATCTAAATGAATCATGATATGCTATTAGAATACTATTATTATTTGTTATCAAATAGAAATTAGATTATAAGGTATGAAATGGACTATCTGAATAATGAAAATTTATTTTCTACAAATTAAAATAATTAATTCATTGTTTATCAAATAATTAGAAATAAAATTATAAATCACTTGAAAAAAGGATTTGTTTTTCTCAAAAGACTATTTTCATGAATGAAATATATATTTATCCTAATAAAATAAATTTACCACTATTGGTGAATTATATAAATGAAATTTATATATTGTATATTCAATAAAATGTTTTAAAAATTCAAATATTTCATTTTATATGCATGGTATAAAAATAAACAGGGGTTTAAGTTTGAAACTTTATTTTTTCTAAAAAGTGGATTATGTCACGTGTTTCAAAACTAAATTAAAATTAATTTAATCACATTATAGGTATTTAATTTGATTAAATTATTTATATCATTATAATTATGATTTTTATATATGATAAATATTTTGCTTTTATTTTTTTTTCAATATGAATACTAACTGTGGTAAAAATTATAACCTCAGTAAAGTGAAAACTATGATAAAATGGAATATAACTAACTGATAAGACAATAATTTTTCATCATAATTATTATATAATTAAAATAGTTCTATAATTATCACATTATTCTTACAATTTCTATTTTTATGGACACTTTTCCATGAAAAGGACATTTACAATATTTAAAATAAATAATTTTCCAATGATTTACTCTCTTAGTTTTAAATATCTCTTATGTATTCATGTTGTGAAACAAACATGTTATGAATGAATAATTATAGTAATTTTCAGCTTAAATATTTTTTATGATAGAAATTTATTCATAATTTTTAGTAATTATATAGTGACTTTAAATATTATTAAACACTAATTCGGTATTTCTAGATTTAATAAAAAATATGATAAATGATTTTAAAAATATTAAAAGTTATATAATTTGAGGGATTAATTTTTTATATGAATTTTATTTGATCAATTTTATATATTATTGATATTTTTTAGACTAATATTGTAATTAAAACTTATTTTTATGTCTTTTAATTCAAAATAAATAAATAGTGTTAAAATGTACATTAATGATATTTTTCAGAATAATATTTTATTAAATTTCATAAAATTAAAAGTAAATATTAAAAGTGTAAAATGGGAGAGAATATAGTCTAAAATATAACCTAATATCCATTTATAATCCCCTTGAATCCATTTTTATTGATAATGACTAATATAATTTAATATCTTAGGAAATTCCAACTGTGTCCTCTCCCACCATTATAAAAGGACAACCCTTATTTCTATTATTCACACAAATTTGAGCCATCTAGATTGACCAACCTCAAATTTATTATCTGAAAAACATCACTAAAATTTATTTTGAGGTTATTATCTCCCCAAATTAACAACCCTTTATTTATTAATAAAGTATCTAAAAGAGGTATCCTTAAAGGGAGGTAGTTGTCCTACCCAACCTATTTAAATTTATTTCTTCTTATAATTCCACTAAATTTATTATATTTAACATAAAATAAATTCTTAATCATCCTAAATATAATGAAATGTTATTATGAATATTGAACTACCATTATCAAAAATCATTTCACAAATTTGTTTTTTGTGAAATTATCGCTCATGTTTATGTATAGCTTACTATCTCCACGAAGCGATA
The DNA here is from genome assembly GCA_963277665.1 of Viscum album. Lineage (NCBI taxonomy): Eukaryota > Viridiplantae > Streptophyta > Magnoliopsida > Santalales > Viscaceae > Viscum > Viscum album. Next base: position 762,335,033 of record OY728147.1, read on the forward strand.
CAATTTCTTTTCAATACCTATATTTCATGTATTGTTATCATTATAGATTTAATTTATATATATTATTATTATGAAATTATTATTATTCAAAAAATTTAATATCATATCTACCTTATTACCTTCCAAACGGAGGTAAAACGATAATGTCGCTCATGCGTATTGAAAACTACCTCCATGAAGCGATGTGGTTCATTTTTCATTTATATTTTTACTGGATGTTAATAAGGAAGGATATGGTGAATATATATGATTTATATGAAATAATATTTTTTCTTTAAAAGTGAATTATTATGTAATTTTCATTTATTTCATCCACTTAAAATTGAAAATAGCATTCATGTGTACGTATGGCCTACTATCTCCATGAATGGTGTAATTAATTTTCTATCTCTACCATTATTGATGACTCTAAATATAGATATATAATGAAATTATATGATATAAAATTCATGTATGAGATCATGATATAGAATTATATTACATTTATATTTAATATATAGGAGGATAGAATGATTTTGATGCAAGTGGAACTCAAGTTAAGGGATTTTCCTGTCACTTTTATTTCTATGGGATACAAGCCTTATACATGGCTTATGTGGTTTGTGTGGTGTATATATTAAAAATGAATGTATTATATGGTACATCATATTAAAATTAATAGGATTTATATATCCAACTAAATATATTTATTTCATTGGACTTATTATTCAAAATTTTCCGAAGTGGCATGGGTTTTTGTTACAATATCATTATTTATCAGGTTGTTTATGATTAAGATTCAAATGATGACATATTATGATCTACTTCATGAGAATCTTATTAATTTTTTTTCTCCTCTCTTTTTTTAATACTTCTTTTTCATTTCATTTTCTTTACCTTTTTATATCAAGAGACCTAAAATATGTTTTTAATCAAAATTGAATTTATTTCTCTCATCAGTCAAAAAACCTTTTTATTACATATCCTTGTTTTCTAAAAGAAATTTAATGAAGTTGATTACTATTCTCTTATGGTTTTTAATGTAATTTTTACCCATGTTTTTTTTACAAAATTGTTCTAAATAAATCCTCTTGTAATTTTTTAATGATGTTAATTATGATTTTTCTTCAAAAGTGTGAAAGTAATATTTTCTTTTAAATTATACGACATGAATGGGTTTTCTTATCATCATGATCAGTCAATACTTTGAAGATTCCAATAAAAGTTTCCATAGTAATTTTAAATGAGAATTTTTCTATATTTTTTTTAAATTATAGATTATAAAAGCTGTTTTAGAAATGGAAAGGCTATATTCCTCAATAAATGTTCGAAGTGTTCTTTCACAACCATTTTCCATCTAAGATAACATTCTTTGATATTAAATTGGACTTACATTGGTTATTATCTAATTATACCAACATTATTCTTTAATAGGTTGGTTTATATTTATGATGAAAATATATTTAAGAAAATAATTCCATTTTTTCATAGGTTAGAATATGATTAAATGATTAATTGTTTATGAAACACATTTCATTTCCATGGGTTATGCTATGATTAAATATTTATGAAAATCATTTCTTATCAAGGGTTCTTGTATGATAAAATTTTTATAATATTATGGAACACATATTTATGATTTTAATTATGTTACATGTGTTACCTATATCTCCCTCTAATGCATAGAGTAATGATTAATTTTATATGTGCTGAAAGGGTACACGAGAGATTATCCCCATACAAAAAATGTGTATATGAGAGTTTATCTTAAGCCCAAAGTAGGTACATGAGTGCTTATCCCAATCCTAACATGTTATGAATGTATTTTTGGGTATCCTTTAAATATAATTGTTTATGCTTATTCATTTGACATAATTCCTTGTCTTATGCCAATTCTATTCTCTCATGGATCAAGTTTTATGACCCATTTAGGATTCATGTCTTACGAACTTCAATGTTTTCTTCGATGAATCAAGTTTGTGATTTATGATTAGCAGGGCATGGATTTTAAATGATAAACTCATGTTTTCATACCCTCATACTGATTTTATCCTTATTTTATCATATATATCTCCCTTTTTAACCTTATTAAGGATATGAGATCACCTATTAATATGGTTCCCTTCATCAAGTTATAATGAAAGGTATTGTGTATGAGTTGTCAAAGAAGGGTGATAGTTATAAAGATCTAAGAGGGAGATGATGTAGTTCACCTATGAACTATTTTTTATGTATCCATGTTTCTAAAGGCACTAGGACTATATGATTCTTGGAGGGAACATCATGTTATGTAATGAATATTCATCTTATAATATGTGATATTTTCGTATGAAAAGTATGGTTTTCTATATGTAGTTCCATATTCCATGTCTTCTATGTATCTATACGTCAATTAACATTTGACATGAATATAATGCAACAAATTTATTCTAGATACAAGTACTTTGACTCAATGTTTAACATGGAATTAGAAGATATTATATTTTTAAAATAAAATATTTTTTGTTGGGAACAAGCTTTCCCAGTGCCCCATTTGAGTAAAACTTAATATATCATTAGATCAAGTGTCTCAGCATGTTCCCCATATACATGTTTAATTTCTATTACAAGATGAACATTTCATGTGAAAAACTTATGAATTCAATGTATCCCAGAATTCTTATGATTCTTTAAAGTTAAATTTTAATGTATAATATTGAATTCTATGCAAGATTAATCATCTGAAAAAATAACATGTATCTCACAGGAATTTTTGTACAACTATTGAGGCCACCTATCATATACTAAGAGTACATAAAAAAACTAATGGGATTTACATGAAATGTACCTCAATTACATACTGTTAACCTTAATACCCAACACTTTTTGGGTGTTATTAGTGCATGACCACCATGCCCATGTAATATATACATCACGTGACCAACAAAAAACATTGTGTACCTTTTCTTAACATGATTTGTGTTGCAAAATTTTATGAATATCATTTATTAGGATCCATTCAAACTATGTACCTTATTGACCAAATGATATACTAGGCTATTTCTAGTATTATTCAGTATTTTCCATTCAGGTCTAATGTTGAATACACGATTAGTCCATTCAGAGTGTCTTCCCACATAGAGAATAATAGTATGATTCCCCTGATCATTGGAGATTATTAACATTTAGTTTTTTATAGTTCATGGATATTTTCTCTATTAGAGATATATCATTCTAAAGACAATATATTTGGAGAAAATATGGATTTTAGAACTCCCTAGGTTTCGAGCCATGTTCATCCATGTATAGGATTTAGGTACACCCCCAGTAACATACAAATGATAGTTTATGGTCCCCAATATTATATATAGAGTTCAAGTCTCCCCCATATTTCTTGGTGTAGTCTCCCATCAGATGATTTTATAATACCCTATATATTGATGTGTGATCCTCTATATGTGGAGTCAGTATACCATAATAATTTCGGACTTAATCCTCTATAAGGTTCAAGTACTCACTCTGTCAACATATAGATAACACAATTAGTTGTGGTACACAATATAGTTATAGATAGTTTTAATGGATCATATAAAATTCTAGAAGATCATGGGTCATGGTACTTATGATGTATCTTCATGTAGATGCACTTGGAATATAAGAAACCCTTTTATCATTTGTGGTAGAAATCCATTTGCAGTTCTTATTTAGATTATCTACTTTTGGTATTGTGGGACTTACTCTACCAAACTCATCATTGATTATTTGTGTGATATAACCATTTATAGTGTTAATTTATGAATATTAGATTCATCCCTTTATCATGGGTTTCATAACATTATGGAAAGTATATATTCTTTGGGATACCAAATGTTATTCTTTAGTATTTGGTTTGAGCTGACTTATTGGATTATGTTTACATTTTGTTTTAAGGTAATCCAACTAGGTATGTTTATACTCACAAATTCAAAAATATTCTTTCCCTAACATGTTGTGTTTATGTATATGTTTCATAGTATATAGATGATACTAGAGAATCTGGATCTAGGGGAGTTAGAGGATATATTACAGAACAGATGATGGTGGTTTTTGGGGAATAAGGTTATAGATAAATACTATTTTAGGAGACCTTGTATAGAGTACATGACATCCAATACATGGATTTAGTTGTATCTAGTCATTATTTTATTTCACAAATTTATTTCCCATTTTTTTATATTTACTTTTAGATATTATAATTTCCATTTATGTACTGTGATCAAATTTTATATAGTTCAGTTTTATGTATATAATTTTATTGTACATTCTAATATATTAGTGATTCACTATTTTTATAGGTTCTTATTGAATAAGGATTTACATATATGGTTATTCCTTCTTCCTATAAGTTTCCATCCCTTTGAAAATTTGAGGTACTATTGAGGTTCCATAACCAACTTACCATTATCTCAAGTGGGGTCACTATGGGTTAGATCTTTCCATAATGGTATAAAACTTGTTCAAATGTAAGGTATTGGGTTTGGATATAGTTGGATTGCGATAATTGGTTTAGTAATTAGGTAATGTATTCTAAAGAGGATCATTATTTTCGTTATCATAATAAGGAGACCATCATAGGTGTAGTGGATGAGGAATCATTTTCCAAGATACTGAGATATTTATAGTCAACCTATAACTCTAAGAATTCATTTGTGACGAATAATTAATTTAGTGAATGAATCATTCATTAATCAATCATAATGTATCATTTCCTTCCTTTTTAACCTCATGTAAATGTACTCTTTGTATATTACGGGTCCCTCTTTTAAAGTAGCGGATGAAACCCGCAGTTTCTCTTATCTAGAGACAAAATTCTGACATGAACATGCCATTTCTTCCGACTCTCAGTATTAAGTTAGGAGGCATTAATTTAGAGACTGATTTATAGTTATTTTCACTACAAGAAAAAAGTAGGATCTTCCTCTAATGATACTTAGAACAGATCTTCTTTATACTATGGATTTTAGTTCCCATTAGGATACATGGAACTACCAATAGTTAAAAAGTAATATATGTGCTCCAATGATTATTGCCTCCTGAGATTTCAAAGTGATCTTTAATCATAAAATGATATAGGATTTTTTAGATTCAATAATCTACACTAATTTTATATTTTGGACATCGATCATTTAGATATAAATTATTTTTTTAGATTTACTTTTCATGATGAAGTAGATTACTAGAATATTTCTATCTAAGCCAATATCTTACTATCCTATCATGATTTTGCTTTGATATTTTGATCATTTTAGTGGACAGGTCCTTTAGTGATCTCAATTTTAAATTAATTCTCAGGAGATCATGATTTAAAAAATTTCATATAATATGAGATTCAAGAATGAGGTTTTACCTATATTACACCCCTTAGTAATACCACAGACCTAAGAAAATATTTTTATGGTTGATATTTCATCAGTGTAATGAAAATAATGTTTAAGAACATGAATGTTCTTACCTATAGACATACAGAGAAGTGTCATGGATATATATTTTTTGTTTTGTAAGCATTGTGATTATTTGATAACATTTATAAGGATTTAAAATCATTCTATATGGTACTGCATGTATGGAGTTGGTGACATATAAAACGTAGATGACTCTTTATTCCGTCTCCATATACCACCTTAGGGTAATCCGTATCAGACCAAGAGTGTTAATGATCTAAATTTGGAATTTTTTACATGATGGAAAAAAACCATGCAATAGTCGACATGGTTGGTTATTTGATTTATATATCTATCACATACACGCATGCTCATCAATGTCATATTTAGCCATTATTACCTTTTAGTGTTGTTGTTTAAGGATTTTAGGATTCCAATGGAGCTACTATATAGACCATGTTGATTAGAAACTCTTATGGATGGTGGTCATCTATTGTATATGGCCACTTAATTTATAAAAACACATCCTTAAAAAATTACATAATCTTACATTTATAAACAATAATTCACATTATTTCATTCTCAATGACCTTTAATGTTAAAAAATTTATATAATTAGGTCTTAATTATTACATAAAAATCCCATACATTATATAGTTTACACATCATATCTATATTTGTTTTTATTATAATTTAATTCTTTTATAATGAAACATGTTTTCTATTCATGAAAGAACATCTTGACATTCAAGTTGACCTCTTATTTGTTCCAAAAAATAGTTAAAAAATGTCGAAGAAATTCAAAAATGTGAGATATGTAAAAAAATTAAACAAGGGATATAAAATAAACAAATCCATTATTCCAGTGAAAACCTAAAAATCCATGAAATTTTTTCCTTTTTCACATTGTTCTTTGAGTGTATAAAATAAATCAAGTTCATATGGGGAACACAGTTTTTCAACAACAAAAAAATTTAAACCCCAAAAAAGGAAAATAATAACACTTATAGGAATGATATGGAATTATATTCTTAAACCTTGTTCAATTTTGTTATAAATAAAAATATCATAGTTACATCTACAGGATAAACCTCCCCATTATCCCCTCATTATTTCCATTGAAGATAAAGAATATTACCCAATCCATTTAGAGAGCTATATCTGGTTCACATGTTGCATAAGATGCAATAGAATCAAACAATGGATAAGTTGTATTGGGATCATCCATAATTATCTATAATGATCATTTACCATATCATGAAAAAACATTTTTAATATAGTACGATTCCATCATTAATCCCTTGAAAAAAATTGAACTGAAATTAAAAATAATTCTATATATTGAAATGAAATTTCCTTTTAAAACAATATTTTTTTTAAAAAATAAAAATAAAAAATGGGAAAAGTGTTTTATATTAAAAATCATGGAATATTTTAAATTATTCCAAATAACAAATAATGATCATTATGATTGGAAAATCTGTTCTAGTTGTATATTTTAAGATAGAACATTCCTTTTATATTTAGTAAATAAAGTCAAAATGTTACATATAAAATATGTAAAAAATTATTTTGATACTTTTTTAAGAAAGTTAAAAGAGATATAAAATTCCCCTTTAAATTCAATCATAACAATTTTTATGATTTTTGTCATGAATAAGAAGTATTTGGAAATTAATTTTCAAATCCTTGAAAATAAGGACTTATCTTAAAGTATATCTTACATTGTGTCTCAATTGTATTGTACATTATTTATCTTATTGAATAATAGGTAGATAATAATTATTTAGTTTATTAGTAACATTTTTTATGTTTATTATTCCTTAAATTTCACTTTTCCCAATGTCATATTCAATTAATTAACAAATTTAGTTCATGTAAAATATTTTAATTCTATTCCAATCATATGTCCAAAATGACTTTGGTAGGTTTATTAAGGTTAAATTTATCCGGATTATATCATATAAAAAATATAAAAAATTTCATAATAATCATATTTATACATTATATACACTATTATAACCAATATTTTAAGGTGTTTATAAAAAATTAACCATGTTGTTTCATAGTAAAATTAGTTCATATGTACACATGAATGATGTTTTCATTTATATAATGTCTTTAATATAAATAAAGAAGGTAATAATTTAAATTTAAATAATCATAAATAAAAACTGATTATCGTATTTTTTAATTATATTCATCTTCATGTCCATAAGTTGACAATTAAAAATTAATCACGTCGCTTTATGGAGGTGGTATTCCACACATTACAAGGACATTCACGTTTTTTAATAGATAGAAATATTAGAAAATAGAAGATATATTATATTTTGATAATTATAATTATTTAGTTATTATCATATATATATTTTTTACATTATTTAAACCCTCTATATGATCTACTGATGAGAAACAAAACACATCACTTTAAAGAGGTGGTAGTCCACACTTACGCACGAGAGATGTTTCCATTTTCCATAAGATGAAAAACAGTTATACCATAAAAATAAAACAATTTATGTAGATGGTATATAGTTATTTCATTATATCAAAATGGTTAATATATTTTTGAAGGTGTTAAAATAATAAATTTAAAAGAAAACACTCAATTAAGAAATATACCTCTACTTTAAACAACCTCGTTATACTTATACCTCAAATCTTTTTAGGATGGTATTATGATTATGAATGGCCATGTAGAATGTTTTTATGGATGTTATAAATTATTTTGGTAGGTATTTGAGATATAAAATATTCTTTAAGTGGTAGAAATTAATTTAAAAACAAACCTAAAAAATAGGGTAAAAAGGATTCTCTAAAAAATACCTTTTTATGTATAAAAATGTTTTCATAAAAAATAAAGTTGAATTCTTATTGAAATACATTTAAAGGATTGTATTTAAAAAAAATATAACTCAATAAATTTAAAAAACAATCAAAAATATAATGTTGCATGGTAAATACATAAAGATAATGGATAATTTTCTTAAATATCAGTCTACTATTCCCTAAAAAATCATCCTTTTTTAGAAAATTAAAAAAATAAATATAAGATAATTTTTACATTATAATTTCATAAATTATATAATTTTTATCCAATTTAAATTCAGAAATTTTTAAATCCAGATTTCAAATAAAATTATATAATGCATGAAACCCAATTTTTAATGAATAAAACTATTTTTATGGAAAAATTACATAATATATTTATAGTGAATATGAATCTATAAAATCTAATTCAGGACTATTAATATGGTGTTAAATTTATTTGCTATAAAATTTACATGATTTTTCATTCTTCCACATTTTGAAAAATACATCCTCACAATATTTTTCATTACTTAAAAAAGTGGGGATAATTTTCCTTTGTATCCTTTTTTTGTTCCCATATTTCTTCTTCAACCGTATAGATATTCCACAAAAATGTTAACTAATGAATCCCTTTAATAAATAAAATATTATATCTATGATCAATTATATGAAGTGGTCATGCCTTATAAATAAATATTCTCTTTCAACTATACTACTTCAGGGATAAATACATGAGACCCATGTGGAACATATTTTCTTAATAAGGAAATTGTAACATATCATGTACATATAATAAACTCATAGTCTGGACCAATAAGTAAGAAACTAATACAACATTATTTATAATTTCTTATAGTCAAATGAACCTTAGACTTAACTTTCTATTTTTTCCAATACATATTACACTTTCCATATAGATAGTTTAAGCAAAACATAATCACCTATCTCAAATGAAATATCTTTCCTACAACCGTGTGCATAACTCTTATTCATAATCTGATATGGTATCCTATAATGATGAATAATTATTACCTTCATAGAAATTTCCATTATCATCTATATTCATAAAAAATACCTTTCCTCTAATTAATCCAAATAAGATTGAGTCTAACACTAATTTCTATATAATGCCTCAAATTATTATATATGTACACTAGAATAAAAAATATTATTATAATAAATATAAACTAATTAAATATGTTTGTCTTAGCTTCCCTTGTAATCTATTGAACAATTTTTAATCATGTCTCTCAAATTATGAGTTTTTCACTTTCACTGTCCATCAGATTGAGGATGAAAAGCCATACTAATATTTAATTCTACTCCCAATGACCTTTGAAGGCCATTCCAAAAAATATAAGTAGACATGGGATCACATTTAGATACAATGAAGATAAGAACTCCATGTAAACTGGCTATATCCTTAAGATAGAGTCGAAAAATATGAGTTAAATACATAGTATCTTGAATTGGAAGATAATGTATAGATTTATACAATTGATCAACAATAACCCAAATTTCATTATTACCTAGAGATGTATTTGGAAATCCCATAATGAAATCAAAAGAAATATTTTTTTCCTTTTCCACCCTTGAATAGAAAAAGGATGAAGCATCCCCATTGGTATTAATAATTTATATTTGACATATTTATAAGTCAATAATGTCTTTTTAAACTTACCAATATCATGATTTATACCATCACAACAATAATACTCCCAAAGTACTATGTACATCTTAATACTGTCGGGATGAACTAAAAATGGAGAGATGTGATCTTCAATCAATAATTAATTTTTGAATTGGTAAATATTTGGAACACATAACCTTTTTACAAGTTACAAAACACATTATTTTTCAATATTAAATTTAACCAATTTACCTTCCTTTATTAGTTCAAACTTTTCTTGTAATTAATATTCCTCCTTATGATAATTCATATTTATTTCCAATAATGATGACTACACTGGAACTAGAAAAAAAATAGAGGATGTTTTTACTTGCATAACATCTAGGTAAAAATTCATTAACTAATTAACAAAAGGATTGTGTTCTACACAAATCATGAGTAATGATCTATTAAATTTTTGGATCAAATTATCAGCTACTCCATTTTATTTTCCTTGATGATAGTATATCATGCAATCATAATTCTTTATCTTTTACAAATATCCTCTCTACCTCATGTTCAAATCTTTTGGAGTGAATATATTCTTCAAAATTTTATGATCAATATATATTTCAAATTTTACTTCATAAAAATTATTCCACTATATTTTTAAATAGAAACCATAGAATCCAATTATAGATCATGTGTATGTTAATTTATATTAGGAGGTTTCAATTATCATGATGCATAAAATATTATCTGATCTTGATTCATCAAAACACAATCAAGACCCTTCAAAGATGCATCTATATAGACGAAAAATCACTATTTATAAAGGGAATTGAAAAGACTAGAACATTCACTGATCTTATTTTCACATATTTCAAATATTAATCACACTATTTCATCCAGAAGAATTTATATTTTTTTTATGTCAACTTAGTTAGTGGGGCAGATAACCAAGAAAATATTTCATCAAATCCCAAATTGTAACCTGCTAATGAAAGTATTCTATGAATATATAATACATTGTTTGTTCCTTTTCATTTATTAATCATCTTATTTTTTATAGAGCCAATAGTTATTCCACCTTTAGAAACAATTTACCCATGGAATGAAATATTTTGCAACCAAAATTCACATTTACTAAATTTTCCATATAACCTATTTTCTTTCCGGGATTGAAACAAAATCCTTATATGTCATTCTATATCCCTGTGAATTTTTAAATATACCAAAATATAATTAATAAGAACAACCAAAAACTTATTTAAATATGCATCTACATCTATATTCGTAATATCCTTGAATATAATTAGTTAATTTGATAATACAGAGAACATAACTACAAACTCATTATTCCTTATCTAGTCTAAAACAACATCTTTATTATATATTCATCCATCACATTCATATGATGGTATATTGACCAAATATCAACCTTCGAAACCCCCTGGAGGTTATCAAACAAATCATCTATAAGAGAAAAATAATACATGTTCTTAAGAGTGAACTTATTCAGGGCTATATAATCAATGAAAATACTCACTAAACCATCCTTATTTTTATTAAATAAAATAAATGATCATGATGATCTAGGATGAATGAAAAATTTATCAATAAATTTTTACAGCTATTCTTTCATTTCCAATAGTTTTACTTGATCCATTCGTTAATGGGGATACAAAATTGGATTAGCATTAGGCACTTTTTTAATAGAAAATTAATCCTTTTGATTAGGAAAAATGTCAGGAAAGTCATTAAAAAATAAATCTATATATTCATTTACTACTAGCACATCAATTGTTGTAAAAAAAAATTTTCAATAACATAATATATGAAACTTTTGTTTACTTATTTAATCAATTTCATAGACACCAAATATGTTATCAAAGGTATAAAATCCTTCCACATAACTTCCATGTCTCTAAAATATATAATAGCATGGTAAACTAAAAAAAAATTCAAACCTAGAATAATATCATAATACAATATGGGCAGTTCAATATGAATTTTATGAAAAACTATCCCTCTTAAAATAATATGAAAATTCCTCTAAATATTGGGCTCCTTAATAACTAAACCTATAATTGTCACAAAATTTCCATGTTCTTATCATGAGGTGATATTATCATTTTTCAAGAAAATTTATTTGAAATTAAGGAATAAGAAGATCAAAATCATGATAAAGATTTTAAATTATTAAAATAAAATAGTGATGTACTTGTCACAACTTCATCAAATGACCCAAAATTAACTATAGTAGAATAAAATAATTTTCCCACATCTTTTTTAATTAAATATTTCTGATTTCCACCTTGGGTAACTAACAAAAAACACATGTTAGCTTAATACTCCTAACTCATTGAAATTAAAGTAAATCTCGATTTATTAGCTATTTGGTAATCCATTAATTAATTTAGCAAGACATTTTTCCTTGATGTCACGGGCCATATGACCAATTTTACCACACCGATATCACTTAAATGATCTTATAGAACATTTTCTACTATTTTTTACCAAACATAGTGAATTTCAGGTCTATACCTTAGATTTATCAGTTGAATGATTCTCTATTTATTTCTTCCATGACAAATTCTTACACGTTTCTTCAAGAGATACATAAGTATTGGAAAAATCTATATCAACATTCTCAACAAAACTAAAAATTTTATCATAACATTTAAAATTTTATGAGGACAATTCCCTTCCTAAAAATTGTCTATATCATTAGTAAAATATATAAATTATACTATCAAGGTCACAAATACAATTTTGTTAATACCTATAATATACTGTAATGATTTATTCAAAGGAATCTACTGAATATTTATCCTCTAGCATCAATTTCAAAAATCTTTTCCCTATTTTATATTAAAAGTTCCTATGCAAATATTTATATAGTAAAATAATCTTAAATGTATTCCATTCTAGGGATTAAATCTCTTTTTGATGGTAATATTATTAACAAAATACCACTATAAATTAGCTTTAAGTTTAAAATGGTAAATAGTGAGAGTTGCATTTTGATTTACTAAACATCCCATGAATTAGAATATATTAACTAGATCATTGAACCATACTTTAAAGAACAGTGTATTTGTGGTGCCACTAATGATATAAGGGTGGTGTGCAATGAAATGATATACAATATACTTGTTCCTATGTGGTAAATTTGGTTTCTCTCTAACATGAATGCCAAAACCATATATAGTGTATGTCAACTGATCCATCAATTAAATACATGAATCAGTTCAAATTCCTACCATTTTATCTTTTTATCAGGAAGGATATTTCCCTCTTGATACCTTCTTACATAAACATCATTGTATCCTCTATGGAGAACCATTGTGAATAGATATATATTATATGAAGCAACATGGTAATATTTGAAATATATATATTAAAAATAACCATAATGTAGAATCTATCAAGGGGATTTGATAATAATTTTCATAACCACTAAAGATATATAAAACTTTACTCAAATACCAAATATAATGAAGTATCATTAAAATAATACATAATATTTATTTTCTATAGCAGAATTCATTTTCTTATATTCCCAAATATTTTTTAGTTGTAGTGTTATAGATAAATAGGTCAAGAAATTTATATAAAAAACCTCTAAAATATAAATTTTCAGTTCCACTTGGCATCCATTCTTTCCAAAATATTAAACTTTTATATTGAAAAACGTTTTCTTTTCATGACAAGTTTTTATGAATTTGAACTTGACTTATTCTTTGTTCCAATTCATCCTTGAACCCCAGGAAAAATATTTAAAATTGTAGGATAAGAAGATATATCAAATTAAGGTGTATAAAATAGGGAAATCTTTTAATCTTGTGAAAACATGAAAACCCATAAAATACTTACCTATTTTACATCATATTTTAATCACATATTATAAATCATATACACATGAGTAAAACACATTCTCATAAATAAAACCCATTATAACCAATATAAAAAATGGCAACCCATGTTAGAATCACATAACAATGTATTCATAACCCTTTTCACTCATGTCAAAAATAACTAGAGCCCAACTAAATCTATTTGAGAAACCTCAACGGTTATCACCCCCTTCTTTCCTTTGAAAATAAAAAATATTCAAAATTAAATGGAGAGATATATTAGGATAACCCATTGTATAAAATTTATTAGGATCACACATAATTATATATAATTATAAAGTACCAAATTATTAAAAAACCAACATTTTTATCATAAATCCTTCTAAATACTATTTCGAACCCATATGAAAAATAATTTCTAGTATCCAATTACCATTTCATTTTAAAACATAGTTTTTGAAAAAAAAAGATATGCAATAATATATAAAATGGAAAAATGTTTTCATTGAGAACCCATGGAATATTATAAATAAATCCACATAAATAATAACTATCACGATGGAGAGAAAGTATGGTTATCCCATATTCAATAAAATAGTACATTCTTTTTCAATTTTGTAAATAATGTCACAATATTTTGTGTAAAATACCAAAAAATATTCCTTTTGAATAAACTTGTAATAATTTAAAATGAGATAAAATTACCATTATTTTTCATTTATATATGGATTTTTATATCCATTATAAATTTTAATATTTTGGCCATAAATAATAATTATTTGAATATAAATATTTTAAACATTTAAAATAAGGTTTTAAGTTAAATTATCCCTTACCTTAATTATAACATGTCACATATGCACTTTATCTTCTGAAATATCAAACATTTGTTACTTTTTAACATGGATAATAAATTTTTTAAATTTAATATTCTTATAATTTAAATTTTACCCATGAAATTTTCAATTAATTAATCAATTAAGTTCATGTCCAATGTTTTGAGGATATTTCTCTCATATATACAGAATAATATTGATATGTTGACTATGGCCAAATGGATCCTGATTATATCATTTATTAAATCTTAATCAAGATATAATTAATATTTTTATACTATATATACACTTGTAAAACCAACCATGTAAGGCAGTCATGAAAAATGAACCACATCATTTCTTGTAGATAGTAATCAGTACATATGCATGAATGATGTTTACATTTTCCTAATAGGTGGAAAGAAAATAGAGTAGATAATATTTTAATCTTAAAAAATCATAAATATGTTATGAATGTAGTATTTATTCTTTACTTCCATCCTTATAAGAAAATTTATAAGGTGAAAATAAAAAATAAATCACATTACTTCATGGAGGAGGTATTACATACATAGTTATGAATAATGTTATCATTTTTCAATGGATGGAATGGTAAGAATATAAAGGATATATTAATCTTATATATTGATAATTATGTCAAAATTATAATATATAATCATTTTACCTATCATTTTAACCCTCCACATGATCTAATGATGAAAAAAGAAACTATAATGATCTAGACATTAGAAATGATACTTGTTTCCTGAATAAATGTGTGTTATATTTTATTATACATTATTATACACAAACAACACAAAGATAAACTAAAAAAACATTATTTCATTAATAGATACTTTCATATTAGATAGAAACTAAACCCAAGATAATTTTAAACATTACAATGGGATTACAAATATAAAATAAGAAAAATATAAATGAAATATTTGGACCTTTTAAACCTACTAGAATAATAAACCTCACAAGATATTCTATAAAAAAGAAACATAATATTTGTAAACCAATTGAAAATATAGAAAATGAAAATATAGAACCATTTTTTTAATTTTAGTGAATTTTAAATGAAATAATGTAGAGGTATTTATATGAGGTAATGCGGTCATTAGAATAGTATTTTGATTATTCAAATAGTAATCTCATTATAAGAATAATAACATGGCCATTGGGAATATTGAACAGATCATTAGAATTGATACTTCCCAAAAGAATAATGAAATTTAATGTAATTAAAATTTATCATGATTAAATTAAGAATATATAAATACTATAATTATTTAAAATAAATATTTATATTTAAAACTCAAAGAAAATATAAACACATTTTTAGTAAACTATATTTTAATTTATTTAATTAATTTAACAATTGTTATATTAAAACTTCAAATTACCTATGTTATAAAATTATTTTTAATAAAATGCATTTAATTTTTATAATTAGAATATAGATATTTTACAAGGTTGATTGGTTTTTAATTTTTTAAAATAATTCTTTTTTTACATGTATAATAATAATGTTGTATTTCAGATACAACATGATAATTAATGAAATAATGAATTAATAAACTATAATTTTTTTATTTTATCTCAAAAACAATTTTTCAAAATAAATGGGTTATTTAAAAACAATAAACTTAATTTCCAAGCCTAAAATTTATTTTCTAAAGTATAATGTCAAATGTATTCTATTGAAATAAAAGAAAATTCATTTTTCCATCTAATTATTAATAGACTATTTAATTAGGTTTATAAAGGGGTATAAATCACTAAATTTAGTTTATTTTATTTATATATTATTCATAATGTAAAAAAATATAACTATTTAAACATTTCCCATCGATATAATAATTTATTCAATATTTTATCCTAAAAACACCCCTCTCCTGATGTATTAATAACTCCTCACCAGATATTTGTAAATCCTCTTATAATCCACTTGGAACGTAGAATCCTCTACTAAAATTTATTCCCTTAATCCCCTTATAATCTTTAGTTATTTTATAGATTAATTAAATTCCAATTATTCATGGATTTCAGTGTTGTAGAGAGGAAGTAAAACTGAGTGTAGGGTAATTTTTTGACAACTCTTATGTTCATTTTCTCCTTCAATTCATCTATGTTTTTATCAATTTCAAACCAAAATCTTATAGGACTAATAAGTTTTTATTTTATCATTACTTTAAAATTGTTAAACTATATTAATAAATATATTTAGGATATTTTTACATGTTAATATTCTATTTTATCAACTTTTGATAATGTTCTATCAATATTCGGTTAACCACCTATGAATACATTTATAAATCTTTGAACACCATGACCTTCATGGTTGGATGGTATAAATTATATTTAAAATAAAAATACGCAATTACAATTATTCTATTCTACTGAAGGTAATTTTATTTTTTCATAAATACCCTTCATCTAAAATGATGAAATTAAAACTAGCTTTGATAATTTAATGAAAACATTATATAAAAAATTTATGATTAAGAAATAATATAATAAAATAGAATAAAATTATTATAATGGACCAATAGTGAAATAAATTATAATAAAATATTTCTGGTGCCATGTTTTAAAGAACCTAGGTTTATTGTTCAAGAGATGAAAAATTGATGAAATAAAGAGTGATTTAATGTAATTGGATTCACAACCCCAACTCTTAATTTTTTTGGGTTACCTCCTTATATACAGATATTTTCCAAATGTCATTAAAATTTTAAATTAAGGAATATTTTTTTGAAAATTCTTTAATTTAAGAAACATCTCATTTATTCCTCTTTATTTGTTTCTTATTGACTCAAAAATGATGATATCTTATTCCAAATATATTCTCACTTATTTATTTTGGACCCGAAAGGATTTTTAAATGATGTATGATATATGAAATCCTTTATGAAAAATATTTCTTTCCATGGGTTTATCCCTTGTCTATGACTTTTTCTGTTCTATGTGTAAGGCATGATTTTGAATATTTTATTATGTGAAATGATAGACTATTAAGGGTCTCATCATGTTTTTTGTTTTTATACTACCGTTGTGAGTAATTTTCTTTACTAATACTATATTTGGCACAATAATCATATATCCCTATAATGCTTAGGGGAATGTGATATACCTCATTATATTATGTTTATTATTCCTGACTATGATGTAATATATTTTTACAATTATGATGTTATGATTTATCCACATATTTCATGTGTAGAAAAGATGCAAGATTTTGTAAAAACTTTGTGAAGTATTTGATTACTATGTTATGATATTTCATTATTATGAAAATTCAATATTATATTCCCCAATCTAATTATTACCTCATGATTATGATTATGATCCTATGATTATTATATGATGTTTTTTATTATACTCAACCATATATTTTTGGTTCATGTCATATATTCATCCCCTTACTGGGGTCTCATCTCACCCCTTTATTTAATGTATATCCTCAAGTGACTACATGTATTATGATGAACATGTTATATTTTAGGAGGATAAATAAGATTTATTTAAATAACGTTTGATTTTTATTATTTAAAAGTGATGTTTGAGCACAATTTTACCATGATACTAATCCTTTAAATCCAAGATTATATAAATGTTATTTGTTTCATCTTAAAATAGATTTAATAGTAATGTAAGGAGAGGTTTTGTTATAGAGTTGGTATGAGAAAAAGGATTAATTAATTTGGGAATTAGGATCTGAAAATGTTAGTGAAAAGACTAAGTATAGATTTATGTATT
Source organism: Viscum album (assembly GCA_963277665.1). Lineage (NCBI taxonomy): Eukaryota > Viridiplantae > Streptophyta > Magnoliopsida > Santalales > Viscaceae > Viscum > Viscum album. The sequence continues at coordinate 762,353,274 of OY728147.1, forward strand.
ATTAAAAATCCTATGTTTTGGTAATGTATAAGGGAATGTGTATTCCATGAAATGAAATTCATGTCTAGATACTAAAACAGATGTGGCTCTAGAACCATTTTATATAGCGTTAATAACTCTGAAAAGGGTGGACTGAGAATTGAATCGATTGTTATCTGGTTTATGACAAATAAAACTTTTTGCACACTTAGTTTTACAACATATGAGCATATAAATTTTTTATTCCCAAGATCTATAGAAACTATTATAATAGATATAAATATAAAGTAATTATTCCCCTTAAAGTTTGAAAAATATTAAGAGTATATGATCCTAGAAGCATCATTTTGAGGAAAATGATAAACATAGGGATCCAGTAAGATATGAATTTAGGATTAATTTCTTCATAATAATACAATATTTATTCATTATTTATTTAATTTTGTATGTTGAAAACGTTTTTATTTTAGAAAATGGTGTGAAATAGGAGAAACCAGACCAGCAAACCTTGTGTGTGAAAATGTAATTATTTTTTTAATAACATCCCTAATTCCATGGGAGGTGGAATTGTAAACTTCATGATAATTCTTACCTAGTTGTATCAGGATATGAATAATAACATGAACCATGTGGGATGTATTCCTTCACCCAATATGGATCAATTAGACATCACCACTTTTATATAGAAATTACCACCGATATTCACTAGATCTTTAGAATAAATTTTTTTATAATAATGGATAAAAATAATAGAAAAGATCATTAATATCATCCACTATTCTTAGAGGTATAAGGCTTATCTTTACTTATATAATTTTGATGGAGAGGCTGATCAATAGTAGGGATCTATAAATAATACCAATCCAAAGGATGAAATGGAGTGGGAAGACTTTATGAAGTTATTTATTAACAAGTATTTCCCTTAAACTCGTTCAAACAATATGAAGAGAGAATTACTAGAGCTTAAGAAAAAAGTGGATGAATATTTCCTCAATTAATAGTATAATATACCAAGTCTTGAAAGATATGCATCATTTTTTGTTATCAATAATGATAGAAAACTATATAGGTTCTTTAGTGGTTTAAATCCACACCTCGAAAATGATATATCCATCCAATATTTTGGGAGTTATGAGTAAGTAGTTCAATATACTATCATAATATAGATCGTATATGGGGCATGGTACCATGGTTATGTATATAAGAAAGTATAAATTAATTTTAAATCTATTGATTCATATGAAAAAGTAGGAAAGAATATCTATCCACCCACATGTCAAAAATGTACAAAGAAATATCATGTCACTTGCCTTAAAGGCATAAGGAAATGCTTTATGTATGGGATAGAATCCCACCGATCTCATGAATTTAAAATAAACATGAAGAATCTATCCAACATGATGGAAGAAATAAAGTCACCTCCCAATGCATAACCCATGGTTAAATGCATAAAATATTGAGAGAAATAGAACTATACATGCTAGTGAACTAAACCATGGGTCTTTAAGGGTAATTAGTGTCAATAACCCAAAAATCAAAAGGATAAATGGAAAGGTTATTCCATTACTACCACAAAGGTGGAACATGAAAATGAATCTATACATTGTATACTTTCGATTCACTCAATAATGGAAAAGTATTATTTGTTTCCAGTTCTAGGAATTCCATTATATCCTACAAGTTTTTTAGGACTTTTGAATCACGACCCTAATATGTTGAAGTATATATATCCCTAAAATAGGTAGTTTTAAAATAAATTCAAACCATGTTTTGGAAACTCTACTTCTATCATATATGTGAAGATTTATCAATAAAATCTCAAAATACTTCCCTTGGTCGAATTTGATGTTATACTATATTGATCTCACATAAACTGTCAGGAAAATGAAATCACTTTATATATTGTGTACCATTCCATACTCCTATAAAAATTTAAGGAAGATCATGAATCTCATTTGTAAAATCCATTAACGATTTTGTTTTTTGATATTAGTAAATAAGAATACCTTACCAAAATGATGGAGTCAAAGTAAATTGTCAACCTTGAAGACATACCTATTGTGAAGAAATACACTAATGTATTTCCAAGAGAGATCCATGGCCTTCTACTATATCATGAGGTAAATTTCTAAATATATATTATGTCTAGGTCCACCACAATCTTTAAATTTTCCTATTGTATGGCCTTGATCGAACTAGAGGAGTTAAATAAGTTGTTGCATGAACATTTAAAAAAAGGTTATATATGTCCTAGTGTATTGTCTTGGGGTGTGATAATTCTTTTCTAAAATAAAATGGATATATAAATGAGGTTGTGTAGAAATAATAAAGTTCTTAATAATCTCACAATAAATAACATGTATCCCCTACCAATGATTGATGAATTTTTCAACCAACATCAAGGAGCACAGTAATTATCAAAGGTGGATCTTTATTTTGTGTAATAAACAATAAATGTGACGAAGGATGTTATTTAGAAGATAGATTTTTATATGATATATGGACACTATAATTTCATATTGATTCCCATAAAACTTACTATTTCAATTTAAATATTCATATATTTGAGGAATAGAGTCTTTAAAAACTACCTTGAAAAAGTATTGGAGGTATTTATTGATAAAATTCTCATTTACACCATGATAAAGGAGGAACATGAAGAGCATATAAGGATTATGTTGGTGAAATTAAAAAAGGTGTAAATGTACACTATGTTCTGTAAGTGTGACTGTTGGATTTAGTAAGTCACATCTTTAGGTTACATGATCACAAGTGACATAGTTTATATGGACCCATTAATGTCAAAGGAAATTAAGGAATATAAGAGACCCACTAATGTCATATAAATTCATAATTTTATTATCTTAGCTAAGTGCTACTGGTGTTTCATAATACATTTCCCTTGATTATATATCCCTAAAACTATGTTATGATGAAAAGTGGAGATGTATTTCAAGATGGAATATTGTGTGGAAAAATTTATGGATCTCATGAAGAGGGTAATCATTGTGCCTATACTCGTATTACCATAAGTGGAGATGGTTTGTGATATAAAGTAATTTTTAGAAGATATATTGGTTTTGTACTCATGAATAATGATAAATTGATATTCTATGCCTCCTAATAGTTAAATATCCATTAGTAGAACAACCTAATGCATGATCTGGAGTTATTAGCTGTGATATTCATCTTGAATTTTAAGGAGCAGTAACCCTATGGTGAGAAGTGTGACAAATATATATTACAAGATTCTATAGTATATATTCACACTAAAAATAGTATAACATGCATCAAGGAAGATGTTTATAGATGAATAATTACTATTATTTCTCAATTTACTACCATCCAAGAAATGTAAACAAGGAAACTGATGATCTTAGTACAAAATAAACTATTACTCTATCAATGATGTTGATTGATAAAGACCCAATATTCATGTATATACAAATGATGAATCTAGATATTATAATAATATGTGATACATCATACCTTGAGGAAATTATTTCCCAACCATTTATAAAATAGAATAGCAAGGAGGCACAAATGGATGATCTAGTGCTTTAAAATACGATGGATGTAGTAACTGAAGGGAAACTCTATAAATTTATACTAATTAAAATGGTGGAATTCAGTTTGGAAATAGAAACGTTTTTCCTTTATTTCCTAAGATAAATAAAGAGTTTTAAGATTATGTACATAGATCATCGTTCTCCATCAATCCTATAAGTAACATGATGTTCCATGATATTTAAGAAAACTTTTGTGGGACATCATAAAGAAGGATATCACTGAGTAAACCTCAAAGATCCTAATATGTCAGCAAGATAATAAATTTTAATATAATTAAATTGTTACGATGAAACTATTTCCCATAATCAAATTTAAATATGATCACATCACTATGGAAATTGTCACTGGTCTCTTAAATACAATAAAAGGAAGAAACAAAATATGGGTTGTTGTATATCGACTCACCAAGACTGATCACCTCGTCACTATTTGAGAATATTTCTCATTTGAACAACATACAAATATATATTTAATGTAAGTAGTGGGGATACATGGGGAACCACTTTATATAATCTCTGATCATGATCCAAGGTTTACTTCATAATTCTTTAGAAGTCTTTAACATGATCTAAATACTGAATTTAGTTTAATATGGCCTATCACCCCCAAACTGATGGTCAATCTAAAATTACCATTCAAAAACCCAAAGATATATTGATCTACCTGTCAATGTAATATAGAGTTAGTTGAGATCAAAATCTCTCATTAGTTGAGTTATCGTACAAAAAAAACTTCCACTTAAGTATTAAAATGGATCCATAAGATTTTATATATGGGAAGTGATGTAGAAATATTACCTATTGGGATGGAGTTGATAAAACAAGATACTTGGACACAATCATCTGAAAGATATGAGAGATGAGGATAAATCCATCTAGAAAAAAAATGGATGCTTTGATTTGGTAGAATATCTATGTTGATAATAATTAGTGGGACATGGATTTTGAATTTGTAGAAATTTTTTCCATTGAATATCATCATATAATAGAGTTGTGTGGTTTGGAAACAATGTAATGATTATCACTAGGTTCATTGTCCCATTTAAAATAATTGATCTTATAATAGAAGTGTCCTATCTTCTAGAACTTCCACTAAACATGTATGATGTTCATGATGTATTCCATGTATCTCACCTTGAGAAGTACATTCTCGATTCCTCAAATGTACTAAATTTGAAGGTTAAACAATTGGAGTATGAACACTCTTAAAATGATAATATGGTGAAGATATTAGACAATAGAGAAAGATTTATATATGATAAGAAAACTGTCCTTATAAAAATTTTGTGACAAACCCAAAAACAAGAATGTGATACATGGGAATCGGTAAAAATGATGAAACGAAAGTACCCTCATCTTCTCACAACTGAGAATATGATTTGAAATTTCCAAGAAAAATTTATAAACAGGAGAAGATTGTATAAAATGGTAATTTTTAAATGATATTTGTCTCCTGAATAAATGTGTATTATATTATATCATATATTATTACACTAAAATAAAAAAAAATAAGAAACCTGCAACACATTATTTCACTAATGGAGACCATTACATTAGTTCAAAAATAAACCCCCAACAGTATCAAACATTACAATAGGACAAATAATACTAAATAAGAAAAATATAATTGGAAAATATGGATCTTTCAAATCTACTAGAATCATCACCCTCATGAACAACACCATAAAAATGAACAAAAATTTTAGAAAACAAATCAACATCATAAAAAAGAAAAATATAAATCATTTTTGTAAATTTAGTTAATATTGAATAAAATAATAAATAGGTATTTATAGGATGCATTTAGACCATTTTAATATTAATGTTACTATTGGAATAGTAATGTGACTATTGTAATAGTAACTAGATTGTTGGGAATAGTAACCTAGATATTAGACTTTCCCTTTCACATAAATAGAATAAAATGTTACATATATAATATGTCTCATGATTAAATTGAAAAAATAAAAATATTATAATTCCATATGATAAATATAAATACAAAAAAATTACCCAAAATATAAGAATTTTTTAAAAAAAGAGTATTTTAATTTATTTTTTAAAAATCATATTTTTATTTTAAAATTGAAAATTACCCATGTAAGAAAATTATTTTGATTAAATGAATTTCATAATTGGAATTAACATGTCAGAATTTACTAGGGGTTATTTTTTTTTAATTTTCTAAAATACATGAATTTTTACATGAATAGTAAAATACTATTTTTCAAATACCGCAAGTTTTATGACATAATGATGAAGAAATAATGAATTAATAAATAATTTATTTTTTATTTCGGCACAAAATCAATTTAATAAGATAATTGGGTAATTTAAAAACAATAAACTTAATTTCTAAAACTACAAAGTATTTTCCAATGACTGATGTCCAAAGTATACCATTTAAATACAAATTTCTCATTTGGTTACACTTTCCATTTTAATGAAACTTTTAATATAGTTTCTAAAGGTTTTAATGTCCTAAATCCATTTTATTTTAATTATATATGATTCATAATTTGAAACAAATTATTATTGAAAGGTTTACATTGAATATAATATTTAATTCAACATTTTATTCTAAAAAGACTACACTCCTCAAGTATAAATAACCCATCACCCTCACTTAGAAATCCAATTACCTTGCACATTCCAAATACAAATCTCTACAAAATTCCTTCATGTAATCACACTATAAAACATATTGAATTTATAGGGCCATTCAAATCCATGTAGTCAATAATTTTAGTGATGTGGAGAATAAATAACACTAAGAAGACAGTGCGTTGTCCTCAACACTTCTTCAAATTTTCACCATCTCTTCATAATTTTTTTTATATTTAGTTCAAGCCCAAATATATTAATATTAATTGGGTATTATGTTACAATTTTATTTACAATGTAGAATAATTAAATTATTATATTTAAAACATATTTACATGTAAATCTTTTCTTTTCTCCACTTTTGACAATGTCCCGTCAATGGTCAGTTAACCGCTAGCGAAGACATTGCCAACTCTCTAAAAACATCACATTCATGGATAGATGATTTCAATTTTATATTATAAAACATATCTAATTAAATTTATTCTAATATTATGTAATTAATTTTACTTATCTATAAATAACCATTAGTGAAAATAATGAAATTGATATATGATGGGATTATTTAATGAAAACCAGATATAAAAACAATACTCATTAAACAAATAATATTATAAACTAGAATCAAAAAATTATATTTAATCAATAGTGACATAAATTATCAGAATATTCATATGGTGGCATGTTTTAATAAAACAACTTTAATTATACAAGTGGAATAAATTTGACGAAATAATGTGGGATTTAATTAAAGGGGAATCTCAAACAAAATTCCTTCTTTTTGGGTTACATCCTATTTAAATTATTTTATTTATTTATACTCCAAATTATACTTTAGGTTTCCTTATACAATTATTTCCCTTTTATTTTTGGTTATATACATATTTATACCCTTTCAAAAAAAATCTAATAAATTTATAAATATTTTTTTAAATACATGAATTTTAAAAACATCACATTAAATCCTCTGGAGTTGTTTCTTCTCCACTCAATAATTATAAATTTTTATGAAAAATAATATCTCCCATATTCATTTAGTAACCCCAATATTTATTACATGATGGACGATATGTGAAATACTTTATAAATCCCATTCATTTCCTTTAGTTTATCTCATGACTAAGATTGTTTTAATATTATACATGGCGTGAGTGACTGTGATTATTTTATGATGTTACCGGTTGGAAAAATATTATACATCCCTCAAATGAATGTGGTAATTTTTTATATCTAATGAGATTATATAAATTATGAATTAACATGATTCTATATTTTTTTTATAATTATGATGTTACTATTTATGCATATATGTTATGTCTAAACCTGATATAAGATTTTTTCCCAAATATGTGTGGTATTCCACCATTATGTTATTATGTTTCATTATTATACACATTCTACATTCCATTCCTCTATCTAGCATTCCCCCTGATTATGTTTATGGTCCTATTCTTATGATATAATTATGTTGATTATACTCTCCCATGAACTATTGATTCATTTCCCATATTCTTTCCCTTGTTGGGATTTTAGACCATCACTTTCATTTATGTATATCCCCAGGTGACAACATTTACTAAGGATAATGTGTGATATTTTATGATGATAAATAATAAGGATTTAAATAATGTTTATTTTTTATTATTTACAAGTGATGTATTAGCCTAATTTTCCTAATATACTAAAACTATTAATTCTAGATTTAATCATTATTTTTTTTTCTTAAAAATTATGTAATGGTCATGTAAAAAATATTGGGTCTCTATACAAACACATCACTTCATGGAGGTAGTAGTACATATGTATGAAGGAGTACTATTTAATTTTTCCATATGATGTCAAAGGAGTTGAAAATGGTATATACCATAAACATTAAAACATTCTATTTGGAATGAGAAAAATATTTTATGATATCACAGTTATAAGGAGAGGTTTTAATGAGGAAAATCAATAAATAATAATGAAAACACTCAGTTAAGAACTATACCTCTTGTTTTGACAAACTCCTTCTGTTTATACCTATAACCATATTAGGATGGTATTATAATCCAACCATATATTCTAGTATATAGGGTGTGATGTTTTTAAGGTATTTTTGATGGTATTACATGATAGAAAAGGCTCATTATGTAAGGAGAATAGATTAGTTCATGTTTCCTTTTATAAGTGTGAGAGATGACACAATTGAATTTTTTTCAAAGATTTTAATTTTTTAATTTTTTACATAATAAAAATGGATCCAAAATTACTCATATATGAATAAAAGATAACATATCATTTAAAAATTATCATATAATGGGATTTAGACAAGTTTTAAGGTCATTTTAACCCTTATATCTTTAGTTCTAACCCTTTTAAATCATTATTACTCTTATCGTCATAACTGAATACTTTCCAAAGGACACTATTTGAAATGAATAAAAATGAATGTGGACTAATTAAAAAAAATTTGGAAATTATGATTAAAAATATGAATCCCATTTATCAAATATAGTTTCTATAAGTGGTATAAATTAATTTATAAACAACCCCTTGAAATGAAATAAAAGTCAATTTTCAAGAAAAAATACATTTTTATGTCAAAAATATTATTAGACAAAACAAAGTGTAATGTTGATTCCAATGAAATTTAAAAAAATATTTTTAATAGAAATAATATAATTAAATTATCAAACCATTATAAAATATGTATATATGTATTTTTTAAATACATGAAAATAAATAACATTTTTACTAAAAATATATATTTTCTATTATTTTTCAAAAAATAATGTTTTACATAATATTGTGAAAAAATAACTCTAGATTAATTTGTAATTTTTTATTTAAAAAATTATATCATTTTTATAAATTAAAATCCTAACATTTTTAAATTTATTTTCCAAATAAAACCATATAATTCATGAATCCCAATTTAGCAAGGAAAAATCACTTTTCTTTTTGATTGAAAAATTGCATAATATTCATGTAGTGAATATGCCTATATAAAATATAATTCATGAATATTTATAATGAATGAAATTATTTTTACAATTAAAATTACCTGGTTTTTTATAAAAAATGAAAAAATTTCTTTTATTTATTAAGATATTTTTCTGGAATATTTATTATCATCCTCCTATTTGAGAGATTCGTATGTCATGTTATATAATTTTTTATTCATTTTAAGAATAAATTTTATTGGGATCTATGTGACCCTCCCAAATAGTGGTTTCTAGATATTGAGCATAGATTTGGTTTTTGACATCTCAAGTTTCATGATAATAGTGCTTCGAAAGAAGTGTTTAGATCATCATTAGGATATCTATAAATAAAAATCAATTATGTTGTTGGAAGTAATGAATACATTGTATTTATTTTGATGACCCATAGAATATTTGTAGTTGTATTTATTGAAAATTATTTGTTTTCTCTAAAATATTAGGCAGGTATATTTGGATCTTATAGGATGCTTTTGAACTTCTTTGAGAACACCAAAAATATAACAAACCCCTCTGGGGAAAATTTTTATGTTTGAGAAATCTATCCTTCCAGCAATGATATTCAAGATGATGATGTAGTGATTATTTATGTAAAAATTATGTTTATTATAGCTCAGGTGGAAAAGTGTAATAACAATTTTATAGTAGCTGAAACCCCTAAAAAGGGACGTTTTTCTTGGTAGATGTTTGTGAGATCTATGTAGATAGCCTATATATTATTTGATTATGTGGAATTGGTGATATTTTTTCACATGTTTCAATGATACCAAAATATCCATGAATGTAATAGGTAATGTATATGAAGTGCACTGTGTTGCATTTGTTGTCAATGAGGCATGAAGTTGTCTTGGAATGAATGGTTGTCAAGGAGTCAAGATGTGAATATCAAAGGATGTGATGGTGATGGTGATGAAGGAGAATGGCCATGGTACTAAGATGCATGTCACTTAGGAGATTCACTAAGTGGTATTGGAAAGTGTGGTTGAAACATTCTCCATGAACATCTGACGATTGTTGAGCTGTTCTTAAAGTTCCAAGAACTTGTATCCTGATGATACAATGTCACAACATTGATTGAAGACCATGCATTGTCTTCACAATGCATGAGGAGTTGAAAGGAGTTCCATCCACAACTACTAAGTGGATGATGTGCATTAATGAAGTCCATGCACTATCACTTAGTGCATGTGAACATGAAGAAGATCCAATTGATCTCTAATTGGATCAATGAAGCACATTGAAGAAATCTGTAATTCAGGAGTTTGATTGATGAAGATGAACCTTTTGAATTCCATATCCTAAGTGAAGATCATGTGAGGAGAAGAAATGGAGGAATTCTTAAGAAGAAGAAGAAGAATAGAGATGGGAAGAAGAATGGCTTGGTTGGCATTTTACATATGGGATACTTTGTTTTTTAACAAAGTGTTTATTCTGTCCTTAGCCAAAATAATTGGCCAGCCCGTGGACACCTTGAGGGTTCAACCCCAAGGCACATGTGGGCCTAAGGCGCCACGCCCAAGGGGGAACCCGTGGGGCGAGCCCAGGGCGGCAGGACGCACCCAAGACACCGCAGAGGTGCTGGGGCACGCCCGGAGGAGCGCATGGTGGGCGCATAGCGCGCCCGTGTGTGCATAGTGGGCGCTAGGGGCGCGCCTGCAGGGAGCAGAGTGGGCGCAGAGCGCGCCCGCAGGGAGAACACGGTGCGGGGCGGCACCGTGGAGGGAGAAGTTCAATTGCGGGGTTGAGGGAGCGGCATATTGATAAACCGCGGCAAAACCGCAAGCCGATTCGATGTGGGACGCGGAAATTTCACCCGGGACAGATCTGAGCCGTCCGTCTCATCGTGCGCTTGATCTGCGCCGCACGATTCATCTGTCGCGCGCCGCGATCTGATCCAGCCGTCCGATGTATTTCAATCGCCTGATCCGACGGCCGTGGCTCGTCTTCCACCTCGAGCTCGAGCCGAAGCCACCCGCGAGCCGCCGCATGAACCAGAGCCTCCCGACGACTACATTCGAGATTCCGGCCACCTCCGACGAAGATGAAGACACCATTGAGCTCATCTGGACACACTGAACATATACATGCAATAAAATATGCATGCAAACGTTGGATGGAGAATTTCGAGTATCGGCCGAGGCAAACAACGTTGCCGAGGCCTCGGTGTATTTGTGCTTTGCGTGGATTGTTTTTAAACGAAGGTATACATGCATTTGCATGCACATGCACGTGGAGGAAAACAAAGAAAAGGAACCCGCGTTGAAACAGAGGAAAGAAATCAAGATTTGGAAAATCTTGATAACCCGAAACTTTCGGGGATTTGAGATTTATCCCACGCGGAAGTTTTGAGGCCTCTCTGCCTATAAAAGGAGAGCCCATGCTCTCGTTTAGGCTTGCTGATGTGCTGAAACTCTGTTGAAAATCCGAGTCCCGTGAGCTCTCTGCCTCACGAAGAAAGAAGCCCCGCGCATCCCATTTGCGCGGCAGTTTGTCCCGGTGCCACCCGAGGCCCGAAGGAGTTCCTTTCGCGCACCCCTTGCGCGAAAGAGGTGAAGGGAATGAGTTCCCTGCGCGCATCACTTGTGCGACAGGAAGAGCTCTCCCTGCCCGCATACTTGCGCGGAAGGAGAAGCTTGTGTGGCCGAGGTGCTTGACACCCTGCGCGCCCGATGTGTTGCACCCTGCACACCCGAGGTCTTGCGCGCCCCTGTGCCGTGCTCCTTGCGCGCCCGAAGGCTAGGTGAAGACCGAGACAGTGCCTTGTGTGTGAACATTAAGAAGGTCGAGGCCTTAGTGCCTTGTGTGCTAAAGTGGGGAAGAAGAACCGAGGCTTTGCCTCTTGTGTGTGCATAGTAAAGAAGGAAGGCCACCACATCTCTTGTGTGTGTGCAACAAGTGAAGAGGCCGTATCCAATTAGGTGTGCAAGAAGAAGAGGAGGCCGAGACCACACCTTGTGTGTGTGCCAAGTGAGGAAGACCCTACGGGTTGGTTGTGCACACTTTGAAGAACAAAGAATAGTTTGTGTGTGTGCAAGAAGAAGTGAAAGGCCATAGGCATTTGTGTGTGAAAAAGAACTAAAAGGCCGAACCTATGTGTGTGCTCTAAGTGGATTGGACACACTAAGAAGAATAAGAAGATTCACACAAAGTATAACACACATTTAAGTGTGTAAACACATTGAACAAAGTGTGAAGTTCAAGTGAGAAGGTGTGTGCTTAAAGTGACAACACCCTTTGAGGGTTTATTGCACCAAGAGGAGAAAGAGGAGAGTGCATGCATGCATGCATGCAAGTGCACACGTGAACAGTGATAAATCAGTTGTGTGCATTTGAGTTGTCCAAGACTTGAAGTTCTTGAAGAAATTGAGAAGGCCATGCAGTCAGTGCATGAGGAAGAAGAGTTGCCATGCATTCAGTGCATGAAGATGTTTTGAACTGAGACTGGACCAGACTGAAGTTAAAGACATCATTTGTCTGAGTATTCAGTAGTTGGAGAGAAGCCAGGTCATCCTTAGAAGAAGGAGATAAATCCTGAGCAAGACGAGAAGACCTGATCATCACAAGTGATCAGAGGTACAGAGCAAGGCCAGCAGTCTTTATCCCAGACTGCTGAAGATACTTGAAGAAGCTTAAAGTGAAGAAGAGCTATTCGTGTGACTCGAGGAGCCAGGAGAAGACCCTGTGGGACTCAGGGAGAAGAAGTCTTCAGTGGGATTCTGGAGCAGGCCAGTGGGACTCTGGTAACACTGTGGGACGCAGTATAAAGACCCTCCTGTGGGACTCAGGAGAGATACGGTGCGAAGCTGTATCGACCATTGTAATTCTAACAAGTTATAATGGGAGAATCCATGCTGAGAGAGCATGGAAAGGATGTAGGCCTTTGGTGCCGAACCTTGTAAATCCTTGTGTCCTGTTCCTTTTCATTACTGCATTATCCGGGAAAGGTTGAGAGACATAAGAAGAGTGGATCGAGGCCTTAACAAGCCATAGAGGTTTAATTGATAAGAATCAATTAGTAAAAAGTTTTAAGGGATCACTGATTCACCCCCTCCCCCTCTCAGTGATTCACACTGATCTGGGCACTTCAATTGGTATCAGAGGGAGGTTACCTCTAAAAGATTCAAGGGAGTTTTTATGAAGTGCAGATTTGAGGAAACGAGCGACCATCCTCAAATGGAGATATCTTCCAAGACTCAGAAAAAATAGAAAGAAGAAACAGGCCAAGAAGATGAAGAAAGCTTGTCCTAGCTGTGATGATGTTGAAAAAATGAATGATCTTCAGAGTGTACTCAAATATCTTCAGAAGACAGTTCCCATGGAAGTGGCAAAGTGTATAACTACAGGCATCCATGATCTTCATGAAGAAAAATCACAGTTAGAAGAAGAATCCAATGCAATGGAAGATCAATTGGCTAAAAGGGTTGGCATAACCAACACTCTCAGAAAGCTGGTGAAGGCCAAAGATGAAACTGTTTCCCTTTGCAATGAAATATATGAAGATACCTGTGAAGAATTGCAAAGGAGCCTTTCTGAGAAATAATTCTTTAAAGTAATAATAAAAGATGTTTACCATGCACTGGAAAAGAGGCACAAAGTTTCAATGAATGTCAGAAATGCTCAACTCGAAGACAAAGTCAAAATGGTGAAGGAGCTGGACAATTCATTGCAAGAATTAAAGAAGGTGCATGAAGACCAGATGAAACAACTGGTGGAGAATTGGGAAGGAAAGCTAAAATTGGTTGAGGATGAGAAGAACTCCCTCAACATGAAATGCTTTGAACTGGAGGTGATATTGAAAAATCTGCAATCACCCAAAGCTGAAGCCTCCCAGTCAACTGAAAGGAGAAATGTTGCTACTCAAGTATGCTTTGAAAAGGATGATTCTAGAAGAAATACATCCTCTAATGAAAGGGAAACATCTTCTAAAAAGAAGGTACCATCCATACCATCTTGTACTCATGCTTCTAAAAGTGTTTCTACTAAAAGTGCAGGATGGAAGAATGAATCCAAACAAGTATGGATGAAGACAGTGAAGAAAGAATTCTCTCCTAAAACAACACAGCAAGTCAAGAAAAGTACCCAACAATCAGAAGGACTGAAGAGGTCAAGATTTGTGGGTCAGTGTTGGTGTTGTAATAAGTATGGGCACTGTGCAAAGGATTGTTGGTACAATCCACTGAATGTCAAAGCACAAAGGAAGCCCATGCCAAGGGGGAGCAAGCCAGAAGAAAAGAAGCAGCATCCACAGGTCCAGAGACATCTGTTTACTGCAAATAGATTTGGATTACTTGACAACATCTGGGATGATTGCAAAAGTGGTCAAAAAGATACATGTCAGTCTCCAACTGTATCCAGAGCTCAAAAGAAGAAAAGATCACAGAACCTGGCTCAAAAAGATTCCTTGGGAACCAAGAAGAAAGTAGAAAATGCTCCCAAGAAGTGTTTGAGAAATGAAGAGAAGTCCTTGGAGTCTGAGTCCAAGAAGGGTGATGCATCCAGAAGGACCACCAAGAAATGCTCCTACTGTGGGAAGAAAGGACATATCATGGATCTTTGTAAAGAAGCCATGAAATTAAATAGAAGCAGACTGGACTCAAAAAGAAAATCAATCCAGAAGAAGAAGAAGGGATTGATTGAAAACAAGTTGCCTAAGAAAGGTAGCTTGACAGCATCTAAGGAACCATGTGGAACTTCTAGAACTGGGGCCACTCTTCCAAATGATTTACTTGTCATATGGCCAAATCAGTTGCAACTTGCCAAAGATCTGCAAAAAGCTGAAGATAAAGTTCTGGCATTTGCTAAAGCAAAAGGGAAGAAAAAGATTTCACATGAAGATGTTTTGAGAACCACACCAGCACAATCATCAATGAAGATCAAATGTGCAAGTGTGAAGACTGGTGAAAATGGGACATCTCGGTTGAGAGAATCTTCTCAACCTTGTTGTTCACATTGATGAACCAAGGAGGTTCCATCTTATTCCCTTATACTTCTGGTATTTACATGTGCTAACATTTCAGGGAATTGAAGATGATGATCATTCTCATCTGGAGAGTGGTTTGGACAAAATGGAATGCACCCCTTGAGGGGGAGAAAATCTGAAGAAGATGATGTTCTGAGATTAATATCATCTTGAGAAAAGTGAAGGTATTCCAATCATACATTCATCCCTTGTTTCTTAATTGAGTTTATCTTGTCAATTAAGGGGGAGTATGGATTGAAGAAAAATGGATGAAAGGGGGAGCTTTATCATTGCACTGAACTTTCTAATGAGTTTTGTGGAGTATGTGCAGGATTTAGCAATTCATTGTTATATCTGAAAAATTTCATGCCCCTTGAAGCATGATCTCACATGTGTAGAGAATTGTGGACAGCATTGAGTTCCTTGGTTACATCACTCTTGTTTTCTACACCGGGTTAGCCCAAGTAGACTTAGAGTTGATTTACTAAAGGTTCTTTGCTAAGAAGAACATGTGGCATCATCCCTCTCTTAGTAATTTTCAAGAAGATTCTATTCAAAGGGAGGAAGATTTTTTTTTGAAAGTGAACCACACCACACCTTTTCATTTTATTGCCAATAAGGGGGAGAAAATATTGGCACACATATTGACCCATTCATATGTGCTGAAGTGGTGTATTGACAACAAATACAAAGGGGGAGATTGAAGTGCACTGTGTTGCATTTGTTGTCAATGAGGCATGAAGTTGTCTTGGAATGAATGGTTGTCAAGGAGTCAAGATGTGAATGTCAAAGGATGTGATGGTGATGGTGATGAAGGAGAATGGCCATGGTACTAAGATGCATGTCACTTAGGAGATTCACTAAGTGGTATTGGAAAGTGTGGTTGAAACATTCTCCATGAACATCTGACGATTGTTGAGCTGTTCTTAAAGTTCCAAGAACTTGTATCGTGATGATACAATGTCACAACATTGATTGAAGACCATGCATTGTCTTCACAATGCATGAGGAGTTGAAAGGAGTTCCATCCACAACTACTAAGTGGATGATGTGCATTAATGAAGTCCATGCAATATCACTTAGTGCATGTGAACATGAAGAAGATCCAATTGATCTCTAATTGGATCAATGAAGCACATTGAAGAAATCTGTAATTCAGGAGTTCGATTGATGAAGATGAACCTTTTGAATTCCATATCCTAAGTGAAGATCATGTGAGGAGAAGAAATGGAGGAATTCTTAAGAAGAAGAAGAAGAATAGAGATGGGAAGAAGAATGGCTTGGTTGGCATTTTACATATGGGATACTTTGTTTTTTAACAAAGTGTTTATTCTGTCCTTAGCCAAAATAATTGGCCAGCCCGTGGACACCTTGAGGGTTCAACCCCAAGGCACATGTGGGCCTAAGGAGCCACGCCCAAGGGGGAACCCGTGGGGCGAGCCCAGGGCGGCAGGACGCACCCAAGACACCGCAGAGGTGCTGGGGCACGCCCGGAAGAGCGCATGGTGGGCGCATAGCGCGCCCGTGTGTGCATAGTGGGCGCTAGGAGCGCGCCCGCAGGGAGCAGAGTGGGCGCAGAGCGCGCCCGCAGGGAGAACACAGTGCGGGGTGGCACCGTGGAGGGAGAAGTTCAATTGCGGGGTTGAGGGAGCGGCATATTGATAAACCGCGGAAAAACCGCGAGCCGATTCGATGTGGGACGCGGAAATTTCACCCGGGACAGATCTGAGCCGTCCATCTCATCGCGCGCTTGATCTGCGCCGCACGATTCATCTGCCGCGCGCCGCGATCTGATCCAGCCGTCCGATGTATTTCAATCGCCTGATCCGACGGCCGTGGCTCGTCTTCCACCTCGAGCTCGAGCCGAAGCCACCCGCGAGCCGCCGCATGAACCGGAGCCTCCAGACGACTGCATTCGAGATTCCGGCCACCTCCGACAAAGATGAAGACACCATTGAGCTCGTCTGGACACACTGAACATATACATGCAATAAAATATGCATGCAAACGTTGGATGGAGAATTTCGAGTATCGGCCGAGGCAAACAACGTTGCCGAGGCCTCGGTGTATTCGTGCTTTGCGTGGATTGTTTTTAAACGAAGGTATACATGCATTTGCATGCACATGCACGTGGAGGAAAACAAAGAAAAGGAACCCGCGTTGAAACAGAGGAAAGAAATCAAGATTTGGAAAATCTTGATAACCCGAAACTTTCGGGGATTTGTGATTTATCCCACGCGGAAGTTTTGAGGCCTCTCTGCCTATAAAAGGAGAGCCCATGCTCTCGTTTAGGCTTGCTGATGTGCTGAAACTCTGTTGAAAATCTGAGTCCCGTGAGCTCTCTGCCTCACGAAGAAAGAAGCCCCGCGCATCCCATTTGCGCGGCAGTTTGTCCCGGTGCCACCCGAGGCCCGAAGGAGTTCCTTTCGCGCACCCCTTGCGCGAAAGAGGTGAAGGGAAGGAGTTCCCTGCGCGCATCACTTGTGCGACAGGAAGAGCTCTCCCTGCCCGCATACTTGCGCGGCAGGAGAAGCTTGTGTGGCCGAGGTGCTTGACACCCTGCGCGCCCGAGGTGTTGCACCCTGCACACCCGAGGTCTTGCGCGCCCCTGTGTCGTGCTCCTTGCGCGCCCGAATGCTAAGTGAAGACCGAGACAGTGCCTCGTGTGTGAACATTAAGAAGGCCGAGGCCTTAGTGCCTTGTGTGCTAAAGTGGGGAAGAAGAACCGAGGCTTTGCCTCTTGTGTGTGCATAGTAAAGAAGGAAGGCCACCACATCTCTTGTGTGTGTGCAAAAAGTGAAGAGGCCGTATCCAATTAGGTGTGCAAGAAGAAGAGGAGGCCGAGACCACACCTTGTGTGTGTGCCAAGTGAGGAAGACCCTACGGGTTGGTTGTGCACACTTTGAAGAACAAAGAATAGTTTGTGTGTGTGCAAGAAGAAGTGAAAGGCCATAGGCATTTGTGTGTGCAAAAGAACTAAAAGGCCGAACCTATGTGTGTGCTCTAAGTGGAGTGGACACACTAAGAAGAATAAGAAGATTCACACAAAGTATAACACACATTTAAGTGTGTAAACACATTGAACAAAGTGTGAAGTTCAAGTGAGAAGGTGTGTGCTTAAAGTGACTACACCCTTTGAGGGTTTATTGCACCAAGAGGAGAAAGAGGAGAGTGCATGCATGCATGCAAGAAAGTGCACACGTGAACAGTGCTAAATCAGTTGTGTGCATTTGAGTTGTCCAAGACTTGAAGTTCTTGAAGAAATTTAGAAGGCCATGCAGTCAGTGCATGAGGAAGAAGAGTTGCCATGCATTCAGTACATGAAGATGTTTTGAACTGAGACTGGACCAGACTGAAGTTAAAGACATCATTTGTCTGAGTATTCAGTAGTTGGAGAGAAGCCAGGCCATCCTTAGAAGAAGGAGATAAATCCTGAGCAAGACGAGAAGACCTGATCATCACAAGTGATCAGAGGTACAGAGCAAGGCCATCAGTCTTTATCCCAGACTGCTGAAGATACTTGAAGAAGCATAAAGTGAAGAAGAGCTACTCGTGTGACTCGAGGAGCCAGGAGAAGACCCTGTGGGACTCAGGGAGAAGAAGTCTTCAGTGTGATTCTAGAGCAGGCCAGTGGGACTCTGGTAACACTGTGGGACGCAGTATAAATACCCTCCTGTGGGACTCAGGAGAGATACGGTGGGAAGCTGTATCGACCATTGTAATTCTAACAAGTTATAATGGGAGAATCCATGCTAAGAGAGCATGGCAAGGATGTAGGCCTTTGGTGCCGAACCTTGTAAATCCTTGTGTCCTGTGCCTTTTCATTACTGCATTATCCGGGAAAGGTTGAGAGACATAAGAAGAGTGGATCGAGGCCTTAACAAGCCATAGAGGTTTAATTGATAAGAATCAATTAGTAAAAAGTTTTAAGGGATCACTGATTCACCCCCTCCCCCTCTCAGTGATTCACACTGATCTGGGCACTTCAGTATAGAAGCCATGAATTTGGGACAATGTGGAATCCAATACTCAGTGCTAGTTATCAAGATTCATTAAATTAATGTAGGGGACTATTCTAATATTAATTTGGATTAAATAGAGGTATTTTTTCCAAAACGCATCGTTGTTGAAGCAATAAGTAGTTGTAAAATAAATTCACCAATGAGTATAGAACCCCAGTGATGTAATTAAATTGGAGAATTAGTGATCATTATGTGGTAATTTTAGATATGTAAAAAAATGATTAATCTCTATAATTTGTTGTTATAGTTGCTTGTTTTTTTCAACAGTTATCCTAGTGTTAAGAGAATGAAATGTTCGGTTAGTTGGAAGGGTTGGCCCATCTGCTTTGGATTGTAGAAGAATGGGTCATCTAAAATATTTAAAATTTTTGTATGGTTGATTGGGGTTTTTATTTCATATATTGGCATGATCATCAATCAATTTTTAATAGATAACCCACATACCATTTAGGATACCCACAACAGTGGATGTGGTCTTTTTTTGTATTGGTCATTAAAAGTAGAGATCATGAAACTCTCTCTAATGGAACACTTAATTTTAATCCTTTATAAGGACTAAATTTGTGTTTTGTGGTCATCTTTATTCTATGTGTATTGATTAACTATTTCTAGAAATTTCATTGATGAAAATTCGTTTTAGAATTTACATAATATTTTCATACATCATTTACTAAGTCCATGTTTAGATAGGCTTGATTTGAACAATTACTATTTGGATGTAATGGATGTTTTACTAAATAGTTGTGTTATAATTATAATTAGGTCTTCGAACTATATGGGTGTATTTCTATATTTGTGATGATAGGTTAATTTTTTTGTGATGCTATTTAATTACCATCTATTTAATTTCTCAGGGTTCTTCTAAGTGTCTCAAAATGTACATTTCAAACACATACATTATACATGATAGGACCCACACACCATGTAAATTACCAATACATGTTGTATATACCATTATTTGTAAGAATAGATTGAAATTACTTTTGATTATAAGATATTAAAACATAAGTAATATTATTCATGTGGGTTACACACCATTTATTTTATGAGATGGATTATAAAAGTGGTGATGCCACATAGTGTGTACCCAAATTCCACACAAACCATCTCGAGTAGTTCAACATGTCATATTAATTAGGTTTATGATGTGTACCAAAATACATAAAATGTATTGGTAAATTAAATTTAATGAAAAATATATCTAATTACTCTTTATTCCATATACCCTACTACACATGCTATGTACACATTGTTCACACAAGTTGAGTTATGGCGGTACATGATCAACCTTTCCTAAGATCCCTTTACACTATGTACCCTACTAGACATGATTTCTATTATGATATTTCTATTATTTTTTATTTCTCACATAAGATATATTTTTGGACATATGAGTACTCCATTTTGAGTATCCTCTCAAATTGAGAACAACAATACATTTTCATCAGTCATTAGAGGGTTTTTACATTGTGATTTGAGTGGTTTGGATATCCTAGATATGTTAGATAGATGATATGTTATGGGTGAGAAATTTGGATCAAAGATGGATTTTGGAACACCACTGGGAACATACATCTATGTGTGATCTTTATTTAATCCTATAGAGACTAAAACATGACGAGGTATAGTCCATTATATGAAATATGGAGTTAAAGTACTCCATTGTGTGTTGGAGAATTGTTCTTTTTCAATGGATTTAATACTCCCACACATGTGGGTTCATTATAATCCATCACTAGAGTTTATACTCCTACAAATGATGGGTTTTAGTCCTCTATTAGGGTTAGGTACTATACCTTTCAATAAAAATATCACTAAAAGGGGAATAGTCGCACACTATAGTTCTGTAGATGTAGCATAGAGGTTATGGTAGTTTAGTATATCTTGAGTCATAAGACATAAAATTTATATCTATTTAGATTCCTTTGTTATACTATTGGATTTCTTAGCCTTTTTTATTTCACTTTTTTTGTGTGTACAGACTAATAACATTGGGTATTTTATGACTAATTCTACCCTATATATAATTAGTTTCTTTTTTGATGGGATCCTTCAAGGATCTAAGCAATAAATACTGTTTTATTCACTCTTTCATGGTTTCTTGAAATTATAGAAAATATGGTTCCTTTGATATTCCCCAAGTTATTCCCCAATATTGAGTTTTATATGGATTTTTGGATTTTCATTTCCATATGTTTTTATAGAATCCTACTATGTATGTTTATACTCACCCCATCATGAACTGCATGCTCACATGTGTTGTTTATTTTTATACGTTTCATATTTCAAAGATGATATTGGTAGGTATGGATCTAATAGACCAGAAGGACCTCTTGCACATTAGTAGGCGATAACTTATTGGGGAGATATTTGTAGATGGAGTATTTTCTAAGAAACCCCATAGAGAGGAGGTGTCTTCCTAAACATGGCCTCATTTGTCGCTTATTATTATCTTCTACAAAATTATTTCCCCTTATAGATTTTACCTCTATGGAATTGTACTTGTTATTGTTTTCTCGGTTCGTTATATATCGTTCAGTTTTTATATATCTATATTTTAGTGTTATTGGATTTTAATACATATTAGCTATGCATTATTTTTATAGTTTTTTATATTCTAAGGCCTCATATGTATGGTTATGCCTTATTAGTTCTAGTTTCTATCCCTTATCCAATTAGCGGTAGGATTGGGCAAGTATGTATATCTTAATGTTGTCTTGGGTGGTGTCTCTATGGGTTGGTTCATGTCACATTAAGGTCACTAATTACCCTATCTTATTCCTTACTTTTTTACTTGAATATAACTATAACATAATTTATTAATTATATAATATACTGATATTGAACAACTATATCTAACTAAGTGATTTGGTATTTTATTTGATTAAATTAATTAGATAATTCTTTAAATATACCATTAATAAATCTATTTTTATTATCAACATGTCAGAATACTCTTATACTCATTTAATTTCTACATTAAAATCGTCTACTCAACCTAGTCAATCATCTTTTTTATTTTTAGATGGATTGTTTCCTATATTTCCCATCATAGCTTTATCAAATCAAATTTAAATTTATTTTCCCCTTATTAACATAAATTTTTTAATTTTATTCATACATACTGTCAATTATATTTGATTGGAACTTATTTCAAGATTTATTCCTCTATTTATTGTTCTTTTTAGTGTATAAAATTATTAATCATGTTTTTGAGAAATATGTCACATCATTATCCTTATATAGCCTCATTGGAAATAATAATACTATGTGTCTAACTTTACCACCATTAAAACATTACAATGGTAGTTTTATATCAAATCTATCCATTCCTTGATATAAATTACCAGACACTAATGGAAAAAAATACACCACTGAAATCTCACTCACCTTTTCTATGGTCAATTTTTTGATTCTCCATTTCTGAAAAAACCATATCCTTGGATGAATAACTTTTTTATCATTATTGGATCACCCTATTCTAGTATTCTACTAAACTACATTGAATATCATTAATAGATACATTTTCAAAATATCATTTTTTATTTGTCAAGATATTAAGATTGTAAAAAAGGATAGATTCATCTTAGTGAATTATATAAAATTTTCACAACCTTAATTCCATTTCTATAACCTATAATGGATGAAACAACCTTAATTATATGGTTAAACAAATATCATTGTTATTATTAGGGTAAAAATATCTTGACCCCACCGCCTAGGATTTTTTTTAATCTAGTAATTTGGTTGAGTGTATCACCCCCATGTTTTTATCCAATAGGCGAAGTATAATGACCCATAACATAAATAACCAATAATTTTAGGTTCTGTAAAAAGGATTTCATATTATTATATTCAATGGAACATTTTGGATAATTTTTTTAGGTAATTAAATAAAAAATCTTACATAACAGACCCTTATAATTAAAACTGTTCACATTAACAAAATATAAATTTATTCTAAAATCAGAGGATTCATAAACTTAAATTCATTTTTCATTCAAAACATATTCAATTATTTTAAGGAGAATCCTCATAATATAATGATAGATATTTATATAGTTATGAATCATCCTTAAGCCCCATGAAAACATTTAAATACATGAGATTATCATGAAAATATCTATAGTGGATATGAAAAGAAAGAAACTCATTATTCCACTATGAAAATAATGAAATCCCATAAACAATTTCCCTTTTATATAAATATTTTGGATTCTAAATAATAATTTCCTAACTCAAGAAATCAACTTCACATATCAAATATCTTTAAAAAAAATTAATCAAGAACTAAATAAAAATCAATATTTTGAGGGTTTTTTTGTAAAATTAGAGAACTCATGAAAACATTTTCTTAAAAAAAATCTTTTCAACCTTAAAAGATGTAAAAAATTTCCTTTAAAAACAAGTTCATTAGCATACCCTATAAAATACAAATAATTTCTTGAAAATTTATTTTAATGAAAAGAAAATTAATATGGGTACCCTAGGACAGAATTATTCATATCACTCATATAATCACATTTATAATCACTATTATAAATATAATAACCTACTTAGTTAATTCCAACATATATTTCCCAGATATCATAATCCTTACCCAATATATTAGAGAGATATATCAGCCTCAATAATTTAAATTAATAATTTTCATGGACCATAACATACATAAGTCACTTAGAATATTTCTTTAACATTATAAAATATAAAATAAAATTTATCAATACATATATAGAAACACTTTCATACTTCTCATAAAATAAGGATAAAAATTAGTTTTCTTAGAAAACAATAAAAACCAAAATTCATAGAAGAATGAGAAATGAGATATTATTTTAAAACCCATGAAAACCTATAGTGTAATATTTTAAAATATAATGTGCATAAATATTGGATATTCAAACCATGGTGTATTTTTTAAAACATTCATCCTTCAATATTTTTGAAAATTTTTAATAAATAACCTGTTTAGAAAATATTAATAACACGTCTTTTAAAAATATATTAAAAAAATTAAAATGTATTTTAAATTAAATTTTATCATACATTTAATTAAATTAATATCATAATTGAGTCATTTTAAAGAACAGAAATATAGAGGAAAAATTAAAAACAACTTAAAAACATTTACAATATGTATTTAAACAAAAATCCCCTAGCAGGAGTCTAACTCACCACATGTGTACATTAAATTTTTTTAGGTTTATTCACTTATTATTATCCATATTATTTCATTTATTATCATTCTCTATATGTCTATTAAATTAATTAATTTCACGTTGGATGTTTTTAAGGTGTTCAAATCCTAATAATAAAAACAAGTTTGATGGGTACACACCATGACCAAAGGGTTCATTGTTCAATAATCTAATGAATATTAATCAGGAAGTAATTATCATTTTTATAAAAATTCAACACAATTTTATAACCATTTATAAATTGTGGACATGAAAAATGAAACATATTACTTTATAGAGGTGATAGTCCACATGTATGTAATAAGAATCTTATCGTTTTAAAATGAGCATAAGAATATAATTAATATTATATATATATATATAATCTGAATTATGTAATTAATATCATAGATATTTATTAAATTAATCACAATAACCATACATTTGTGGTGGTAATGACAAAAAAACACATCACTTCATGGAAGTGGTAGTCCACACATATTCATGAGTGATGTTCTCATTTCCCATAGCATAGAAAAGAGGGTGAAAATAGTTTTACAATAATCATAATAACATTGTATTATATGAAAGACCCTGATTTTATTATTTCATCATAGAAAAATAATATTTTCAAGAGGTAGAACAAGAAATAAACATGAAACACTTGGTTAAAAATTATACCTCTTCTATAGAGATCATAACTTTTCTTACATTAACAATACATAACATTTACGGAATACTTAGAACATTATACATACAGATTCCCAAAGTCCGAACTTGTCTTGTGCCATTTGAAACAAGGAAACATAAACACTGATACATAAGTGAGCTTAATTACCTCCCACTCGATTCTTATTTACTATCACCCTTCTTATACCCATAAAATGTAATAAAGATATTAATATCCTATGGAAAGAAACCTAAAAATAGGTGAGCTCAAATACTCATTAAGGATATATAAGGGAGATATGTAACAAAATAATGACCATAAGGGTTTGGGAACATAATTGTGAAAATAGAAGATCATTCACTTCAAAACAAAGATCATAGACATAAATCATAGAATAAAACTTGGTATTTCACAAGAAATAAATCATAAGAAAATAAATAAAATAATCCATAAAACCATACCATGGGAATAAAACATGGAATTATGTAAGACACATATGAAGATAAAATGATTTCCATATAATTAAAATAATTTATTCATAGATAATATTAGTGGACAAAGTCCTTTACTTAACTAGGTTTACACCCCATTCCAACCCTGTATTACTAAAAATAGTTCAACACTGATTCTAGCCTTTTATTACTAAACCAATTTCATTTTCTCTTCCATCCTTATAATACTGAACTGATTTCATTTCTCATTCCATAAATTTATATCAAATGAGATATAAATCATTAAAAAACTCATTAAAGGGAGGTATAGGTCTCACCCAGCTCATACTGAAAACGTGCATTCATGTTTCACAAGATCATAAATATTCATATCATAACCCATGAATTGATGTGGGTATTATAACCATGTAATTATTTCATAACATATTAATATGGATCAGTTATATAATCATTTCATCATGAACATAACTCATAAAAAGAATCTTCTTTCAAAAACATATAACCCATTAAATAGAAATGAGTTTCAAAATCATATAACCTGTGAAAAATATACAGGCATCAAAGTGTATAACCTGTTGAAGATAAATGAGTTTCACAAACAACATACCATCAAAACATAATATATTTTGAGAAATAATATGAATGTAAACAAGGAAAATTTTTCTAATAAATTCATTATTTACACCAATGGATGTTGTCTTTGATGGATAATAATTTTTGAAGAACTTTTAGAATCATTTCTTTAGGAAAATATACTTTCTACATTTAAAATGCATCAAAAACATAAAACCTTTTTAAAAATATTTTTATTTGAAAATAACTTTTAAAACATATAATGGAAGAATTTTAAACTATTAAATATTTTCAAAATAATTTTTCCTTTAAATTGTGCTTCAAATATCTTATGAAAACATTTTTGAAAACATTTTTGAAAACATTTTTTTGAAAACATGGTTTTTGAATACAATAGATTTCCGACCGAAGAAAAAGATATACTGATTTCACTTAAAAATGATATATTAATTAAAAAGAGTGGAAATGGGAATAATACATGGATATATCCTGAATAAATAGAGTATAATGAAACTCATGATTTTTCTTGAGAGATGGATCATAATATTTCATCATAGGAATCATAAGCCTAAACAATCTCGAAAAGCGATGAGATTGTTTGAATAAACTCAAATAACATGGTAACTTGGGATAATATTCTTCATTTAAGAAATGGAAATTAATTGAAGATTAAAATATCCTTATAATAAAATAATTCATGATATAACATGTAAAATGGAAGTATATACACCTTGTAAAAGAGTTTATATGCATAAAACATATCAGTCTCAAAGAAGGAAAATTGAGACAAAACTATTTTACCGGTTTGGTAAATTTTCAAAATTACACCCCATAAAAGAAAAATAATAAAATATATTTGTGAATAATAATATTTTTAATTATAATATACATATAATTAAATCATGTTAAGTACATATGCTACACAAATGGAAGGAGTAGCGAACACAGTGTATATCTCACAGAAATAGAAAGTGAGATGAAATCTCGTTACCTTGTGTCTTGACTCTCATCATACTAATTAAAAAAATTATAATAAATATAAATTTATTGTAATATTTTAATTAACCATATTCTTAAATATAGTACAATATAATGTTTTATTACAACCTAATATAACCCACTAGTTAAAAATCTTATGTTAAGTTTTCACATTGGGTAATATTTTCTCTATCTTCGTATGTGTCTTAATTTGTTTTATCATTTCACATTATACTTATATCATGATTTAAGAATATAAAAAATGATATAAATATAATTTATATTTAGTATATATATATATTATAATAATATATATAATATCCAAGTACGAAATGGAATACACCGTTCTTAGAGACGGTAGGCCGTACGTATGCATGAACGTTGTTTCCGTTTAAATGTCTTGTTGAAGGAAAGAAAGTAAAATACACGTGTTTATATATAAATATCATTATTATAGTAGATTTATGGTATCATATATGTCTTATATTTTACCTAAAACTATACTTAATACAATCCATGTATTGTACGAATGATTCATATCGCTTTGAGGGGGCAATAATCCAAACCTCCTCAACTAAAATTATCATATTAAAAAAATGAAAAGTAAAAAATATATGAGTTTTGAAATGAATAAATAATCATAAATAAATCGTAATTGTAATATATAACTTATTTAAACATAATATCCATCATATTGTCTACCAGGATAGGCGGAAAGAAAAATTGAATAATCATTGTTTAGTGAGGCGGTAGTTCTCTGTACGCATAAACAATATGTTCATTATCCATTAGATGGAGGTGTGTGTAAGTTTTGGTATAAACATTAGCATAAAAATCCTATTATATATAGGATACTCGTTTATTTATAAAACCATGGAAAAAATAATGTGCAGTGGGTTGTGAAAGAAAATAAAAGAAAGGACTTGAGAAAAGATGTTACCTCTTAATCGGGTAACTCCTTTTAGTTTATGACAATAAGATTACATGGATTTCATTCTACAAAAGGGAAGGATTAAAAGAGTAAGGTAGGATTATTGTTAAGTGTATTAGGTATATCTTCATATAACATAATATGTTTGAGATGTGTCATTAAGTGGGATAGGTGGTGGCCTTTTATAGGGAATGAAAAGGACTCACTTGGAATTCCTGAAAACATGTTAGTTGTACACATGTTATTACCTAAGAAAATTCATGCAAAAAAAATAAATAATGGAAGTTTTATGGCCGAATAATGGATATAAAATGTGTTTTTGAAAGTTTTTATGTCATTTTGGCCCCTAAGATTACAGTTTAGTCCCTAATTAAGTTTAATTTTACCTTAATCACTGTGATAAATTTTAATCCCTTTTACTAATAATTTTGGTTAAAAATAAACATTTTATAATTAGAATAAAAATATTATACTGATTATAGTGGTTTAGGTCAATTTTTCAAAATTCAGTTCAAAAAATATTCAAAATTAAGATTAATGCAAATCCCGCAAATGGGAAAAAATTACGGGTCTTTAAAGTAGAAAGAAGATTGAATGTTTATTAAGTTTCAATATTCAATCTCAAACTGAAATTGATTATAATGACCTTAAATATCTTAATATATGTATAATTGGTCTAATTTTACCCTAAAAAATTTAAAATATAATATAACCTTAATAATATTATAAATGAAATGGATGTTTGTAACCTAAAAGTAATATTTTTCAATATTTATAAAAAAATAATGTTTCTATGAAAAATTCAAAAAATTCACCCTAAGATAATTTCAGCCTTATAAATTCGAAAATAAATTTATTTCATCAAATTCAACTAGTAAATGTGTCTAAAATTAATTTTATTACTTTTCACATAAGGATAATAAAAGTAGATCATTCGAGAAAACAATATTCTTAAACATAAAATGACTTTACGAAAAATCTTATCTTTCATCATTAATAAGTTTTATTTATTTAAAAAATTATGAAAATTATTTTAAAATTATTTATTATAATTCATATATCTATTTTTAATGGCTAGGTTATATTAATTTAATTAAAATATTTATAACTATAAAAATATTCTTCATAGAAACATTGTTACACTACTAGAAATTGGGGCTATAGCCACGGACCTATAGCCACGGTTTTATAGGTCCGTGGCTATAGCCCTTATTAGGCCACGGTTAAATTTTTGTCCGTGGCTAAATGTGTTTCATCCTTTTATTCTCCCGATCTTTTATCGGGCTCCTCCTCCTCCCCGATCCACAGCCCTCCTCCCCGACGGCATCTCCTCCTCGCCGCGCCCTCCTCGCCGCACCCTCCTCGCCGCGCCCTCCTCGCCGCACCCTCCTCGCCGCGCCCTCCTCGTGGCCGCGCCCTCCTCGTCGTCGCGCCCTCCTCGCCCCTCCTCCCCGACGCCTCCTCGCTGCGCTTCCCCCCTCCCCGGACTCACTCCTACGGAACCCTCCCCGACTCACTCCCCTCCCCCGATGCACTCCCCTCCCCGGACGACCGCGCCTCCCCCCTCCCCGGAAGACAGCGCCTCCCCCGACGCCGACGGACTCCCCTCCAAGTCTAAATCGTGATGGGGGTTTGAGTGAGGTATTATTCTCCAAATTCCTTCCTCTGAGTTGTTTCTTGACTGGTAGATGTTCAACTCTCTTTGAATCTATTGATTTGGCTTAAAAATACCAGTTCATCATCGATTTAAATATCTCTATTTAACAGTTGCTATTCAATGTTCATATTTAATTGAATTCTACCAGATTGTCTTTGTGTTGAATGCTGGTTTTAAGTCAAATATGATTTTTTTCAAACATCTGGTTCGGCGTTGCATCATTTTAATTTCTTTTCCACTGTTTTGTTTTATTAATTCAACATCAACCAAATTTTTCATCCTGTTTTAATGAAAAATATAAATTCAATTATGTATGTATTTAATTACCTTCTGAATTATGTTTTATACTTGCAGGTATTGAATTCTGAATTCAATTCTAAATTTTGTATGTATTTACTTGAAGATATGACTTATGTGTTGTAATTGTAGGTATGTATTCAATTCTGAATTTTAAATTCAATTCTGAAATCTATATGTATTTACTTGCAGATATGTATTATTTGTTATAATACTTCCAGGCATGTATTCAATTCTGAATTCCGAATTCAATTCTGAATTTTGTATGTATTTACTTACAGGTATGAATTATGTGTTATAATACTTTCATGTATGAATTTAATTCTGAATTCTGTATGTATTTACTTGTAGGTATGTATTCAATTCTGTATGTATTCTGAATTCATGTATCTATTTAATTCTGTATGTATTTTTAATTGAGGGAGGAATGGAGTCTCTAATTGCAGGTATGTATTCTATATGTATAGAGTCTCTAGTTGCAAGTATGTATGTATTCTTTATGTATGGAGTCTCTAGTTGTAGTTATGCATTCTGTATGTATTCTGTATGTATTTTGTATGTATTCTGTATGTATTCAATTCTATATGTATGGAGTCTCTAGTTGTAGGTATGTATGGATTCTCTAGTTGCAGGTATGTATTCGGTATGTATTTTGTATGTATTTAATTCTGTATTTAATTTTGTATGTATTTACTTGCGGGTATGTATTTAATTTTGTATGTATTCATCAAAAAAACCACTCGTTGGACAATAATAAGCAACTAGATGTGGTTTTTTCTTTCTAGACTGTAGTTTCTCCTATAGGGACCCTTATTCCCTCTACTGGAATGTGCTTTTTCGGTTGTAGGGGTGCTAAAATCTTTATCATTGGCTTCTTTATTTACCTGTACACACTAGTTGGCCTGAATTTGAAAGCATGGTAGTCTTCGCGACGTGCACGCGCAGACGGCACGTCAATCGGAGATAATTAAAATGAGGTGTCAATGAAATTCAGAATGCCAAATTGACTTTCAAAAAGTGTATTCACATCTAAATATTTCTTACCAACTATCATGCTGGATCATTTGAGTTATTTGTGAAAATCAATAATTAATCACTATGAGATTAATGGTTGTGCTGTTTGAATCCAGGTGAAGCTCTCAATAGGGTGTCTACTTAGCGTACAATTTTATTGGACCATCCGATGATCCTCCATTGCATATTGTATTCTCACAGCGCATATTCTTTCCTCTGATTACAGTGTACTCCATCCGATGATCAATCCGATATTCTCACTCTGCCCATTCGTGTCATTGCACGACCCCTTCCACCTTCATTTCAGCCCGCTGCCACCAGCATTCTAGCCCGCAACAGCCCCCCCCCCACCTTCGAATCAGCCCGCACCATCCCCCCAACACCTGCAACCATCCCCCTTTCACCCACATTCCAGTCTCCTCCCGCTCCCTTCGCTCCTGGTCGGAAGATGATGCCCCGCGGATGTCGCTGGATCGGGCCAACACGCCGCGGTCACGCCGCGGTCACGCCGCGGTCACGCCGCGGTCACGCCGCGGTCACGCCGCGGTCACGCCGCGGTCACGCCGCGGTCACGCCGCGGTCACGCCGCGGTCACGCCGCGGTCACGCCGCGGTCACGCCGCGGTCACGCCGCGGTCACGCCGCGGTCACGCCGCGGTCACGCCGCGGTCACGCCGTGATGTGGCCCTGCTCCAGCCACATCCAGCAGGGGGGAGGTTCAGCCCCACTTGCTCACAGGCGTTTCAGACGACCCATTTTTCAGCAAAGTCATCAGCCCGCTGCCACCAGCATTCCAGCCCGCAACAGCCCCCCCACCTTCGAATCGGCCCGCACCATCCCCCCAACACCTGCAACCAGCCCCCTTTCACCCACATTCCAGCCTCCTCCCGCTCCCTTCGCTCCTGGTCGGAAGATGCTGCCCCGCGGATGTCGCTGGATCGGGCCAACACGCTGCGGTCACGCCGCGGTCACGCCGCGGTCACGCCGCGGTCACGCCGCGGTCACGCCGTGATGTGGCCCTGCTCCAGCCACATCCAGCAGGGGGGAGGTTCAGCCCCACTTGCTCACAGGCGTTTCAGACGACCCATTTTTCAGCAAAGTCATCAGCCCGCTGCCACCAGCATTCCAGCCCGCAACAGCCCCCCCACCTTCGAATCAGCCCGCACCATCCCCCCAACACCTGCAACCAGCCCCCTTTCACCCACATTCCAGCCTCCTCCCGCTCCCTTCGCTCCTGGTCGGAAGATGCTGCCCCGCGGATGTCGCTGGATCGGGCCAACACGCTGCGGTCATGCCGCGGTCACGCCGCGGTCACGCCGCGGTCACGCCGTGATGTGGCCCTGCTCCAGCCACATCCAACAGGGGGGAGGTTCAGCCCCACTTGCTCACAGGCGTTTCAGACGACCCATTTTTCAGCTAAGTCATCAGCCCGCTGCCACCAGCATTCCAGCCCGCAACAGCCCCCCCACCTTCGAATCAGCCCGCACCATCCCCCCAACACCTGCAACCAGCCCCCTTTCACCCACATTCCAGCCTCCTCCCGCTCCCTTCGCTCCTGGTCGGAAGATGCTGCCCCGCGGATGTCGCTGGATCGGGCCAACACGCCGCGGTCACGCCGCGGTCACGCCGCGGTCACGCCGCGGTCACGCCGCGGTCACGCCGCGGTCACGCCGCGGTCACGCCGCGGTCACGCCGCGGTCACGCCGCGGTCACGCCGCGGTCACGCCGCGGTCACGCCGCGGTCACGCCGCGGTCACGCCGCGGTCACGCCGCGGTCACGCCGCGGTCACGCCGCGGTCACGCCGCGGTCACGCCGTGATGTGGCCCTGCTCCAGCCACATCCAGCAGGGGGGAGGTTCAGCCCCACTTGCTCACAGGCGTTTCAGACGACCCATTTTTCAGCAAAGTCATCAGCCCGCTGCCACCAGCATTCCAGCCCGCAACAGCCCCCCCACCTTCGAATCAGCCCGCACCATCCCCCCAACACCTGCAACCAGCCCCCTTTCACCCACATTCCAGCCTCCTCCCGCTCCCTTCGCTCCTGGTCGGAAGATGCTGCCCCGCGGATGTCGCTGGATCGGGCCAACACGCTGCGGTCACGCCGCGGTCACGCCGCGGTCACGCCGCGGTCACGCCGCGGTCACGCCGTGATGTGGCCCTGCTCCAGCCACATCCAGCAGGGGGGAGGTTCAGCCCCACTTGCTCACAGGCGTTTCAGACGACCCATTTTTCAGCAAAGTCATCAGCCCGCTGCCACCAGCATTCCAGCCCGCAACAGCCCCCCCACCTTCGAATCAGCCCGCACCATCCCCCCAACACCTGCAACCAGCCCCCTTTCACCCACATTCCAGCCTCCTCCCGCTCCCTTCGCTCCTGGTCGGAAGATGCTGCCCCGCGGATGTCGCTGGATCGGGCCAACACGCTGCGGTCACGCCGCGGTCACGCCGCGGTCACGCCGCGGTCACGCCGCGGTCACGCCGCGGTCACGCCGTGATGTGGCCCTGCTCCAGCCACATCCAACAGGGGGGAGGTTCAGCCCCACTTGCTCACAGGCGTTTCAGACGACCCATTTTTCAGCTAAGTCATCAGTCCGCTGCCACCAGCATTCCAGCCCGCAACAGCCCCCCCACCTTCGAATCAGCCCGCACCATCCCCCCAACACCTGCAACCAGCCCCCTTTCACCCACATTCCAGCCTCCTCCCGCTCCCTTCGCTCCTGGTCGGAAGATGCTGCCCCGCGGATGTCGCTGGATCGGGCCAACACGCTGCGGTCACGCCGCGGTCACGCCGCGGTCACGCCGCGGTCACGCCGCGGTCACGCCGTGATGTGGCCCTGCTCCAGCCACATCCAGCAGGGGGGAGGTTCAGCCCCACTTGCTCACAGGCGTTTCAGACGACCCATTTTTCAGCAAAGTCATCAGCCCGCTGCCACCAGCATTCCAGCCCGCAACAGCCCCCCCACCTTCGAATCAGCCCGCACCATCCCCCCAACACCTGCAACCAGCCCCCTTTCACCCACATTCCAGCCTCCTCCCGCTCCCTTCGCTCCTGGTCGGAAGATGCTGCCCCGCGGATGTCGCTGGATCGGGCCAACACGCTGCGGTCACGCCGCGGTCACGCCGCGGTCACGCCGCGGTCACGCCGTGATGTGGCCCTGCTCCAGCCACATCCAGCAGGGGGGAGGTTCAGCCCCACTTGCTCACAGGCGTTTCAGACGACCCATTTTTCAGCTAAGTCATCATCACTCTGCAAGCAGATGCTCCTTCCTTTCCTACTTACTCTTTTCTGCAAGGTGTCCTCTGTTATAAGGGCCGGTTGGTGTTGTCTAGTTCGTCCCCATGGGTGCCCATATTGCTGGCTGAGTTCCATTTGTCTCTGTAGTGGGGTCATTCTGGTTTTTGCCGCACGTATAGAAAATTGCCTGCCAATTTATATTGGGTCGGGATGAAAATACCGGTTCAACAGTTTGCCAATGGGCCAAATGCCAACGAAATAAATATTCCACACTATATCCGGCTGGCCTGTTGCAGCCGTTGGAAATTCCCCAGCTGGTGTGGTCGGGCCTCTCTATGGATTTTATCACCGGACTACCCTAATCCCGTGGTTGCACTGTGATTCTGGTCATCATTGATCATCTCTCTAAATATGGCCATTTTTTACCCCTAAAACACCCTTACACAGCAAAGAGTGTGGGAGTGTGGGCGAGGTTTTCGTGTGGGAGATTGTCAGTTTGCATAGCATTCCAGCGACCGCAATCCCATTTTTGTAAGCCATTTTTGGATTGAACTGCTCAAACTCCAAGGCACTGACTTAAAACTCAGCTTGACCTACCACCCGCAAACGGATGTCCAAACAGAGGTGGTAAATCGCTGCCACGAGACCTACGCTGTTCCATCAGAAATCTAGTTGCCCGCTGTTGCCCATGCACTGCTTGATCGTGGACTCAAATATTATTTGAGTCGGTCCCAAGACATCATGAAGCAGAAAACTAATACACTGCCGTCACCTTGCCCTCCATGTGGGAGATCCTGTTTCCGTACGCTTTCGGCCTCACAAACAACACTCTTTAACCTGCCAGATTTCTCAGAAACCTGCCCCTCATTTCTATGGGCCATTTACAGTTCAGCGGAAGATCGGCCTGGTGGCTTGTTAGCTTGATCTTCCTCCCTCAGCCTGGGGGCCTCCTGAGGATTTCTTCTGTTGTTTTCCCTATTTCTTCTATTTTTCTGCTGTAATTTTCGTTCCCATCCTTTAATACAGAATTGCAGCCCTCATTGAGGGCTGGAAGTTTGAGAGGCTTAACAGAATTAGAGTATGACAGTGTGTCAAGTTTGAGAGGCTTAACAGAATTAGAGTATGACAGAAAGAAGCTTCGAGCCGAAAGGCTCTAAAGCCATTTTATTAAAAACAAAAGATGACATAAGAGAGGAGATGGGGCTAGACATTGATAAAACTGCCTTCATAATAAAGCATTTCGTTTTCATAACCCCCTCCCCGACGTCATCATCCCATTCCAAGTTGTAGGTAGATGAGCTATGAGACCTAGTCACCATCGGACGTGCGGTCTGCGCAGGAGGGCTCATTATGCGTTCTTTAAGCGTTGCGCGCGCTTGAGAAACGCGCGTGGGGGGGTCCAAACGGGCCGAACGAATTGCGAATGGCCTGAAATCGGACGACATCAAAGGGTGAGTGAATTGTGATGTGGTCGAGCAGACGGCACGTCAATCGGACGTGCCGTGTGCCCGCGGTGACCGGGAACGCCGTTCTGGTGTCATAAACGGCCAAAACGGGCGTCTAACGGTCAAACTCATAGCGGACGACATCAGATTGACCTGAAATCACAGGACAACATTCAAATTATTATTCGCGACGTGCACGCGCAGACGGCACGTCAATCGGACGTGCGGTCTGCGCAGGAGGGCTCATTATGCATTCTTTAAGCGTTGCGCGCGCTTGAGAAACGCGCGTGGGGGGTCCAAACGGGCCGAACGAATTGCGAATGGCCTGAAATCGGACGACATCAAAGGGTGAGTGAATTGTGATGTGGTCGAGCAGACGGCACGTCAATCGGACGTGCCGTGTGCCCGCGGTGACCGGGAACGCCGTTCTGGTGTCATAAACGGCCAAAACGGGCGTCTAACGGTCAAACTCATAGCGAACGACATCGGATTGACCTGAAATCACAGGACAACATTCAAACTATTATTCGCGACGTGCACGCGCAGACGGCACGTCAATCGGACGTGCGGTCTGCGCAGGAGGGCTCATTATGCGTTCTTTAAGCGTTGCGCGCGCTTGATAAACGCGCGTGGGGGGGTCCAAACGGGCCGAACGAATTCCGAATGGCCTGAAATCGGACGACATCAAAGGGTGAGTGAATTGTGATGTGTTCGAGCAGACGGCACGTCAATCGGACGTGCCGTGTGCCCGCGGTGACCGGGAACGCCGTTCTGGTGTCATAAACGGCCAAAACGGGCGTCTAACGGTCAAACTCATAGCGAACGACATCGGATTGACCTGAAATCACAGGACAACATTCAAATTATTATTCGCGACGTGCACGCGCAGACGGCACGTCAATCGGACGTGCGGTCTGCGCAGGAGGGCTCATTATGCGTTCTTTAAGCGTTGCGCGCGCTTGAGAAACGCGCGTGGGGGGGTCCAAACGGGCCGAACGAATTGCGAATGGCCTGAAATCGGACGACATCAAAGGGTGAGTGAATTGTGATGTGGTCGAGCAGACGGCACGTCAATCGGACGTGCCGTGTGCCCGCGGTGACCGGGAACGCCGTTCCGGTGTCATAAACGGCCAAAACAGGCGTCTAACGGTCAAACTCATAGCGGACGACATCGGATTGCCCTGAAATCACAGGACAACAATCCCATTATTATTCGCGACGTGCACGCGCAGACGGCGCGTCAATCGGACGTGCGGTCTGCGCGGTAGGGCTCATTATGCGTTCTTTAAGCGTTGCGCGCGCTTGATAAACGCGCGTGGGGGGTCCAAACGGGCCGAACGATGTCCGAATGGCCTGAAATCGGACGAAATCAAAGGGTAAGTGAATTGTGATGTGGTCGAGCAGACGGCACGTCAATCGGACGTGCCGTGTGCCCGTGGTGACCGGGAACGCCGTTCCGGTGTCATAAACGGCCAAAACGGGCGTCTAACGGTCAAACTCATAGCGGACGACATCGGATTGCCCTGAAATCACAGGACAACAATCCCATTATTATTCGCGACGTGCACGCGCAGACGGCGCGTCAATCGGACGTGTGGTCTGCGCGGTAGGGCTCATTATGCGTTCTTTAAGCGTTGCGCGCGCTTGATAAACGCCCGGGGTTCTGTGCAGGGGGGTAGGGGGCTGTATGGGGTTTGTCCGGGGGTGCACATGGGGGCTGTCCGGGGTTGCACATGGGGGCTGTCCGGGGGTGCACGGGGGGCTGTCCGGGGGGAATGGGGCTGCATGGGGTCTGTCCGGGGGTGCACATGGGGGCTGTCCGGGGGTGCACGGGGGGCTGTCCGGGGCTGGTCGGGGGGCTGTCCGGGGGTGCACAGGGGGTTGTCCGGGGCTGGCCGGGGGGCTGTCCAGGGGTGCACGGGGGGCTGTTTGGGGGTGCATATGGGGGCTGTCCGGGGGTGCATATGGGGGCTGTCCGGGGGTGCACGGGGGGGCTGTCTGGGGGTGCACGGGGGGGCTGTCCGGGGGTGCACGGGGGGCTGTCCGGGGGTGCACATGGGGGCTGTCCGGGGGTGCACGGGGGGCTGTCCGGGGCTGGTCGTGGGGCTGTCCGGGGGTGCACGGGGGGCTGGCCGGGGCTGGCCGGGGGGGCTGTCCGGGGGTGCACGGGGGGCTGTCCGGGGGTGCACGGGGGGCTGTCTGGGGGTGCACGGGGGGCTGTCCGGGGGTGCACGGACAGGGGGGGTGTCCAGCAGGGGGGGTTGGCAGGGGGACAAGCAGGGGCTGGGGGGGCTGGCAGGGGGAAGGGGGGGGGGGGGGTGGCAGGGGGCAAGCAGGGGGAATGGGGCTGCATGGGGTCTGTCCGGGGGTGCACATGGGGGCTGTCCGGGGGTGCACGGGGGGCTGTCCGGGGCTGGTCGGGGGGCTGTCCGGGGGTGCACAGGGGGTTGTCCGGGGCTGGCCGGGGGGCTGTCCAGGGGTGCACGGGGGGCTGTTTGGGGGTGCATATGGGGGCTGTCCGGGGGTGCATATGGGGGCTGTCCGGGGGTGCACGGGGGGGCTGTCTGGGGGTGCACGGGGGGGCTGTCCGGGGGTGCACGGGGGGCTGTCCGGGGGTGCACATGGGGGCTGTCCGGGGGTGCACGGGGGGCTGTCCGGGGCTGGTCGTGGGGCTGTCCGGGGGTGCACGGGGGGCTGGCCGGGGCTGGCCGGGGGGGCTGTCCGGGGGTGCACGGGGGGCTGTCCGGGGGTGCACGGGGGGCTGTCCGGGGGTGCACGGACAGGGGGGGTGTCCAGCAGGGGGGGTTGGCAGGGGGACAAGCAGGGGCTGGGGGGGCTGGCAGGGGGAAGGTGGGGGGGTGGCAGGGGGCAAGCAGGGGGCAGGGGGGGCTGGCAGGGGGACAAGCAGGGGGCAGGGGGGGCTGGCAGGGGGACAAGCAGGGGGAAGGGGGGGCTGGCAGGGGGGCAGGGGGGGGGGGGCTGGCAGGGGGACAAGCAGGGGGCAGGGGGGGGCTGGCAGGGGGACAAGCAGGGGGAAGGGGGGGGGGGCTGGCAGGGGGGGCTGGCAGGGGCAGGGGGGGCTGGCAGGGGAAGGGGGGGCTGGCAGGGGGACAAGCAGGGGGGTGGCCGGGGGGGCTGGCAGGGTGACAAGCAGGGGGAAGGGGGGGGGCTGGCAGGGGGGCAGGGGGGGGGGGCTGGCAGGAGCAGGGGGGGCTGGCAGGGGGACAAGCAGGGGGGGCTGGCAGGGGGCGGCAGGGGGGCTGGCAAGGGGACAAGCAGGGGGGTGGCGGGGGGGGGGGGGTGGACTAACAGGGGGCAGTGGGGGACTAGCAGGGGGCAGGGGGACTAGCAGGGAGGGTGTCAGGGGGCAGTGGGGACTGGCAGGGGGGGCTGGCAAGGGGACAAGCAGGGGGGGTGGCGGGGGGGGGGACTAGCAGGGGGCAGTGGGGGACTAGCAGGGGGCAGGGGGGGAGCTGGCAGGGGGACAAGCAGGGGGCAGGGGGGGCTGGCAGGGGGACAAGCAGGGGGCAGGGGGTTTCCGGGGTTCTGTGCAGGGGGGATGGGGGCTGCATGGGGTCTGTCCGGGGGTGCACATGGGGGCTGTCCGGGGCTGTCCGGGGGTGCACGGGGGGCTGGCCGGGGCTGGCCGGGGGGGCTGTCCAGGGGTGCACGGGGGGCTGTCCGGGGGTGCATGGGGGGCTGTCCGGGGGTGCACGGGGGGCTGTCCGGGGGTGCACGGACAGGGGGGGTGTCCAGCAGGGGGGGTTGGCAGGGGGACAAGCAGGGCGGGGGGGCTGGCAGGGGGAAGGGGGGGGGGGGGTGGCGGCAGGGGGCAAGCAGGGGGCAGGGGGGTGGCCGGGGGGGGCTGGAAGGGGGACAAGCAGGGGGAAGGGGGGGGGGGGGCTGGCAGGGGGGCAAGCAGGGGGCATGGGGGGGGCTGGCAGGAGCAGGGGTGGGGTTGGCAGGGGGACAAGCAGGGGGGGCTTGCAGGGGGACAAGCAGGGGGTGGCTGGGGGGGCTGGCAAGGGGTGCACGGGGGGCTGTCCGAGGGTGCATGGGGGGCTGTCCTGGGGTGCATGGGGGGTTGTCCGGGGGTGCACGGACAGGGGGGGTGTCCAGCAGGGGGGGTTGGCAGGGGGACAAGCAGGGGCGGGGGGGCTGGCAGGGGGAAGGGGGGGGGGGGGTGGCGGCAGGGGGCAGGGGGGTGGCCGGGGGGGCTGGAAGGGGGACAAGCAGGGGGAGGGGGGGGGCTGGCAGGGGGGCAAGCAGGGGGCAGGGGGGGCTGGCAGGAGCAGGGGTGGGGCTGGCAGGGGGACAAGCAGGGGGGGCTTGCAGGGGGACAAGCAGGGGGTGGCTGGGGGGGCTGGCAAGGGGACAAGCGGGGGGGTGGCGGGGGGGGGGGACTAACAGGGGACAGTGGGGGACTAGCAGGGGGCAGGGGGACTAGCAGGGGGGGTGTCAGGGGGCAGGGGGGACTGGCAGGGGGGTGGCAGGGGGGGCTGGCAAGGGGACAAGAAGGGGGGGGGTGGCGGGGGGGGGGGTACTAGCAGGGGGCAGTGGGGGACTAGCAGGGGGCAGGGGGGGACTAGCAGGGGGGGAGCTGGCAGGGGGACAAGCAGGGGGCAGGGGGACAAGCAGGGGGCAGGGGGGGCTGGGGGCTGGGGGCTGTCCGGGGGTGCACGGGGGGCTGTCCGGGGCTGGTCGGGGGGCTGCTCGGGGGTGCACGGGGGGCTGGCTGGGGCTGGCCGGGGGGGCTGTCCAGGGGTGCACGGGGGGCTGTCCGGGGCTGGTCGGGGGGCTGCTCGGGGGTGCATGGGGGGCTGGCTGGGGCTGGCCGGGGGGGCTGTCCAGTGGTGCACGGGGGGCTGTCCGGGGGTGCACGGGGGGCTGTCCGGGGGTGCACGGGGGGCTGTCCGGGGGTGCACGGGGGGCTGTCCGGGGGTACTGGCAGGGGGGACTGGCCGGGGGTGGCATGGGGGTGTCCAGGGTGTGTCCAGGGGGTATTTTTTTTATGAATTTGGAAACCCTATAGCCACGGTTCAAAACCGTGGCTATTGATATATTGCCGCGGTTTTAAACCGTGGCTATAGACATAATGCCACGGTTTTAAACCGTGGCTATAGATTTTGTCCGGCCTTTAGTATAGCCACGGTTGAAACCGTGGCATTAGGTATACAGCCACGGTTTTAACCGTGGCTATAAACCTATAGCCACGGTTTGAACCGTAGCTATAGAGTTAAAGCCACGGTTTGGAACCGTGGCTATAGGTCTAGGCCTATAGCCACGCCAAACTTGGCCACGGTTCCTCAAACCGTGGCTATTACCTATAGCCACGGTTTGAGGGCCTATAGCCACGGTTTAGAACCGTGGATATAGCTCGAATTTCCAGTAGTGTTATTGTGTGTAATGTACTCCATTTCAGTATTGCATGTAACACATACTGAGATGATAACATATAACGTTCAGTATTTCATTGTTGGATCAATTTTAAGATCGATATGATACTGATTGTAGTATCAAACAATAGTGTAGATACTCAATATACAAGAGGGGGCGGGGGTGAATTGTATACTTTAAAAAATTATTTAAGGAAATTTTGTATAAACAAAATTCACAACACCTCTATGTTCTAAAAACTTTCTTGATTCTGAAAAAGTGATTCCAAAAAGGAGATTCAAGAAATGAAACATAAAAAATGTTTACAACAATAAAGATTCTACCTTAAAGAATATATAATTCTATTTAATCAGAGTACAAATCTAAGGAAGTATAAGATAGTTATACTTTCCTCAACAACCCAAATTACAGTGGAAAAAAAGATTGAAACCCTATAAGTAACAAGTAGTAAATATTTTAACCCAAAGAGAAGGGTATCCTAAAACCTTGGATAAAGGTTCCTTGCTTTATTCTTTCATGAAATTCTGTCTTACCCAAACCCAGGTAAGACCTCAATCCAAAGATCGGTATCTGTCTTGCTATCCTCGCAAGCCCTCGATTTTTAAGGAAATTGGAACCTCTGACTTCACAATCCAATGTCTCTGATTTTGAGAAAATCACACCTCTGCACAAATCAATTATGCATGAAGCAATGTTTGATCAAGCCATTCAAACTTTCTACATGAATCCTGAGAGTTTGTAAGAGCCTATCTCTCTAGAAATCACTTCAACAGCATGAAAGTAAGTTATACCAAAAGTTGTTCTGCAAAAGTGTACTGATCTCATTCAATGGAGCTCCTATTTATAGGCACAACATCAATAGTCAGATCTCTCCTCAAACATTCATATTTTTCCTTGAATTTTGGAGGGACATATACATTTTTCACTCAAAAAACGGTTAGTTAGTAACTGAATTCACGACATCATTTTATAACCAAAACATGAGTAAACAGAAATATGGTTACTTAAGGAAATTCATTTTTCGAAGTGTAAGAAAAAAATGAAAGTTCGGAGTGTAACCAAAAAATATTTGAAGTCTCTAATACATGTATATTTGGATTCTGTATATCAGAAGAATTCGGGGCTTGAATTCTATAGAATTTAGAGTCAGAATATCAAGGAAATTAAGAGTCTCAATTTATATGAATTCAGATTCAGAACATACAATGTTCAGAGTCTGAATTAATAAGAATTCGGAGTCCGAACTCATAAGAGTTCAGAGTCTGAATTCGGAGAACTCTAAGTCAGAACTCATAAGATTTTGGAGTCTGAATTCAGAGAACTCACAGTCAGAACTCATAAGAGTTCAGATTCTAAATTCAGATAACTCGAAGTCAGAACTCATAAGAGTTCGAAATCCGAATTTAGACAACTCGGAGCCAGAACTCATAAGAGTTCGGAGTCTTAATTCAGAGAACTCAGAACCTGAATTTGTACCCTGAAAACATAATTCTTTATATATAACTATTATATGATTCTGAGGTTTTGGATACGAAACAGAATTTTATACTTAGACAAAATGAATAATGAAACACATGGTAAGGATAAATTTCCTTAGAGAGGGAAAATTCACCTTATGAAAGTAAAACATAGGGTATAATGAAATTTTCTTTAAGATAAGGTGATTGGGATTTTCAAAACATGAAGAAATAGTAAACTTATAGGGAATTTTTATTGACTCAACAATCTCCTCAAACATGAAGGAATGGAAAAGTTATAAGGAAACCTTATTGACTCAACAATCTCCCCCTTTTTGGAAAGCACAAACATCCTTAGGAAAAAGAATATAAATACTTAGAAAATATTTTTCTAGACTTTTAAAATAAAACATATCTCCCTTAACACATGGGCAAGGACGAATACAACTAACTCCCCCTTAGGCTTTGTAACACTGAGGATCGTATTCTAGATTTCCATAATGATATTTTTCATTATCTTGAATATGGAAATCTTTGTAATGAAAACTCCCCCTTATATGAACTCCCCCTTACTTAGGTACAT
The DNA here is from genome assembly GCA_963277665.1 of Viscum album. NCBI lineage: Eukaryota > Viridiplantae > Streptophyta > Magnoliopsida > Santalales > Viscaceae > Viscum > Viscum album. Next base: position 762,396,252 of record OY728147.1, read on the forward strand.
TTCTTCTTTACTCAGTATTATTTTTCCTTTATCCCCCATTTTGATTTCCAAAAAGGAATTTGTGGGAATGGAAAAGAAATTATGGTACCTGAAATATTAGTACTGAACATCGAAACAAAAACAAGCAACCAAAATTTCATTAAGATTTTAAAAATTTATACAACAAGGAAAATAAAACAAAAGATCCGATTTAAAGAAATATCATCCTTCCTTTTCCTTCAGCATCAAATTCTTGACTATTGTTTTGAGCTTCTTAAGATTCTTGTGGTCTTTCTCTTATCTATTAAGAAACTGATCTTGATCCTCAGCATTCTTCTCTAAAGCTTTGATTCTATCATCCTGAGCCTTAATAATTTCAGCCTAATCCTTCAAAACTTCTTCCTTCTTGACAAGATTTTCTTCAATATCAATCTAAAGATCTCTTTATCCCTCCCATATTTGAGACACTGAATACTGTTTCCCCTTCAAATCCTTTACGTCTTGAATTTGAGAATAATGTTCCAGAGTTAGCTTTTCTTCAAACCTTCTTGTGAGAATCTTGATATTACCATATTCAATGTCAAATGCCACCTTGACAATATCTTTGAACTCATCAAGATCTCTCAAATATTCAACTGTATTCTTTGACCAGCTAACCATTTTCTTACAAGACCTTTTGTGGGTATCATAGTTAATGAGGAAATTACTGAAATCAGCCTCAAGCTTTACACACTTATCCATCACCATGAATACTGAATCTGATTTCTGGTTCAAGGTGTGTTAAAGCATCTGACATCTCGATTCAATTATTGGAGAAATCAGAATGGTCCCAAAAAGCTTCTTTAACGATTGAACAATTAAATCATGTCCAAGGGATGATGATTCCAAATATGAAACTTTTCTAGGTGAGGGATCTTTCTCTTTCTCAGAAAGTTTCCTATTTGAAGATCCACCAAAATTCTTCTTCTTCACAACAGCATTACTAGGAGTATCAACAACCACCTATTCTCCCTTATCAGTTTTCGTAATGGCTTCCTCATTCGGAGATTTATGTTCACTGTCAGACAGATGAACAATTCTATCTTCATCAATATCTTCTTTCTCAACTCTTTCCTGAGAATCCCAAGGGTGAATGAATTCGTGATTAGAACTTTCTTCCTTAGAGATCTTATTCACTTATTCCTCAGCCTTGTCAACTTCTCCTTTCTCATCATCCCGAGGTCTAGCCATCTTTGAAGATTTTGCTTCTAAATTTTGGATTGAGATCTTCTCATATGGGATTTATTTCTCATAGAAATATTCCACTTGATTAATGAAATCTTTGGTGTCTCCACTGCCTTCTTCTTCAACTTATTGTACTACTACTTCTTCTTCTTTTTCTTTGAATTTTTCCAGAGTGACAAACTTCTTCCCTAGAGTTTCAGGTAAGACTTCTACCAGGAAGGATTCTTGTACTAGGATATTCTCTGATTCTTTCTCAGTATCCTTTAAAAGATATTGTACAATCTCTACTTCATTGATATTTTTCCTTTTTTATCTTTACTTTTTATTCCTTTTCAAGCTCATCAGTAGTATTTTCTTTTAATTCTTTGGCTTCAGTAGGATCCAAACAAAAATGTGGCTCCCCTTCTTTCTTATTTTTCTTATCTTCCCTCCACTTTGATACAACCTCATTAGGGTATGATTTTTTTATCTTAGTTTTTGGAGGAGTGGATTGAGCTTCCTTAGATTTTGGGGTTTTTTCTTCTTCTATTACTTTCTTCAACTTCCTTTTCTTTCCAACCCTTTTCGATGGTTCAACCACTTCATTTTTTTCAGAACAACTTCATATGTTTCTTCAGGTAGGTCATAAAATTCTCCAGAGTCTGTATAAAAACCAATGTTCATCTTCTTCAGGGTATCATCACTGACTAACATGACTTTTCAATTCCTTGGCTTCGAGTTGAAAGGAATTTTAAAAGATTCTAAGCATCAAACAATTAACTTGGAAATAATGGCTGGATACATGATTATCTAAGCCTTCAAGTTTCCATTCTTAATATTATCATTAGTAATGAGAATATGCTTAAACAAATTGATCTTCCCTAGATTTACCTAGAAATCCAAGATATACATGTCACTCTTATTCAATGTATACTTGTCCCCTTTTATCGTAATGATGAATCCATGAACCCATAATTCGAGAATTCGATAATTTGTAGAAAAGTGGGAGATCATTGGAGTCCTTACATCAGAGAGTACAAGACATTCCATAGCCTTCTACTTAACAAAACATCCATTCACATATAGAAACTTATGAGAACAGAACTTAGCTTCCCCATCGTATGGAATACTAATCAAACTAGCTCCCTTAGTATATGAAAGAGAATAAGTCTTTCTATAGATTTTGAACAAAAATTTCTGTCTACCTTATTCCTTAAAAAACTGACTGATTTAAAAAACTCAACAAGAAAATCCAGATACATGAAATCCAGAGCCCTTGGCATCAATATAGAAACTCTCTCCCTTCCATTCATCTTAATGTTTTATTAGATAATCAAATCATAATTGTTGAAGAAATTCGGATGCACCAACCATTCTCTATAGACCTGCCACTCTAAGATTGTCCTGAAAGTAGACATATATTTCTAAGAGGATTCTTCTACAGACATTTGGAATTGAAAACCCATGATAATCTCGAATGATCTTATTTATAAGGGAAGAACTTCATCACACGATAGCTTGATATTTGATGTGGGAAAACCATCAGGGGGATATAGGCGTTTGCTGCGACGGTTCATCTTCCAAACTCAATCCAATGGCTGAAAATACTTCTGATCAGATCTGACGGTTGATATGATAGCCATAAGGAAATCTTGGATTAGATATTTTGAGGTTTTTTTAATAAAAATATTCAGGTTTAAAAAAAAGAGAATCCAAAAAAAAGGGAAACTACCAGCAAGTAAAGGATGATTACGAAAACTCAGGAAAGGAAACATACCTTTCAGATTACTAGGAAGATTATTTGTATTGAGGGAAAAAAACTTCTTGATGAACTTTAGATTTCAAAAAATCAATTACGAAAAATAAATTTGAAAATGAAAAACTCAATTACGATAATTTTGAGTGCGAAAATCTTATTACGAAAATTTTCATTACAAAACATTTGAAAAATATGACTACGAAAATCCCCATTACGAAAGATTTTGATCTAAATAACAAGAAAATATACTCCCCCTATGAAAATTAGTTTATTACTGTAAAGATATTGGTTTTAATAGAAAGTTAACAAGGAATATTACCTTATGGTTATCATTCCTATCTTCTGTTTAATGTATTCAAATCTATATGAGGGTAGAGATTTTGTAAAAATATCTACAAGTTGATCTTGTGTTACTATAAATTAAAGAATTATATCCCCTTTTTATGTGTGATCCCTAGGAAAAGGTTTCATAATATCTATGTGTTTTGCACAAGAGTGATGTGTGGGGTTTTTAATAATGGGAATGGCACTAGTATTATCACACAAAATTTTTGTTTTGGTAAAACTCATACCATAGTCTGTGAGTGTGTGTTGCATCCACAACAATTGACCACAACAACTTCTAGCTGCTACATATTCTGATTCAGTAGTGGAAAGTGCTACTGAGTGTTGATTCATGCATGACCAAGAAACTAATGAATCTCTTAAGAAATGACAAGTTCCGTATGTACTTTTTCTAACCATTCTACATCGACCAAATTCAGCATCCAAAAAAATCATTAATATAAAATCATTTACAGAAGTATAAAAGAGTCCTAAATCCATGGTTTACTTTAAGTAGTGAAAAATTATTTTCACTTCCTTTAAATGAGATTCCATAGGATTGGATTGATATATTTCACATAAGAATACTGAAAAACTTAAATTTGGATGACTATCTGTCAAGTAAAGTAAAATTCCTATCATACCTCTAAAAGATGTTTGATCTACTAGTTTCCCAACTTCATCAAGATCAAGAGTGTTTGAGGTACCAATGAGATTACTAATACTCTTAGTTTTGTCATATCCATACTTTTTAAGAAGCTCTTTAATATACTTCTATTGGGATATATAGATTCCTTCTGGTTTTTTAGAAATTTGAAAACCAAGGAAAAATGTTAATTCACCCATCATACTCATTTAAAACTCATATTTCATTAGATCCGCAAAGGAATCCGTTAAATATTACTGAGTTGAACCAAATATAATGTCATCAAAATAAATTTTAACAAGAAAATCATTTTTCTTATCTTTCATTATAAAAAGGTTTGGATCTGCATTTCCCTTAACAGAATTATTTTAAAGAAAAAATTTTGTAAGCCTATTATACCAAGCTCGAAGGGATTTCTTAAATTCATATAAGGATTTGGTATGTTTATAAACATGTTCAAGATGTTTTGTATCTTCAAAACCAGGAGGTTGTTCAAAAAAACTTCCTCTTGTGAAAAAACATTAAGGAAAGCACATTTAACATCCATTTGAAAAAGTTTGAAATTGAAGATTGTTGCAAAGTCAAGTAGAATACGAATAGATTCAAGTCTAGGTACTAGATCATAGGTTTCTTCATAGTCTATTCCTTCTTGTTGATTATAGCCTTTAGTAACCAATCTAGAATTATTTCTCACTATGATTACATTTTCATCACATTTATTTCTGAACACCCATTTTACTCCAATTACAGATGTTTCCTTAGGTCTTTCAACCAGGGTCCAGACTTTATTTATTTCGAATTCAATTAGTTTATATTGCATAGATTTTATCCAATTATCATAACCTAAATCATCATCATTGCTTTTTTGTTATAATTGGGAAAGGAATACTAGATGTTTTATTTTAATTCTTAAGGAACTTCTAGTCCTTACTGGTTGATTTATATCACCAATGATACCATCATTAGGATGATTTTTTAGAAAAAACTGCTTTGAGTTTTGTAAAACCTGTTCATCAACATAGGGTAGGAAATATTCTGGGGTAAATGCTTTAGAAACATCTTGTTGGACATTTTCTTTATCTGAAGGATCTTCTAAAAAAGGTTGATAATCAGTTTTTAGAAACACATCTGAAGATGTAGGTTGAGGTTGTTTAAAAAACAATGCGATCAGTTTCATAAAATTTAACATGTACTATTTCTTCAACAACACAAGTTTTTTAATTGAAAACCCTATAGGCCTTAGAAGTTATGGAGTAGCCTAAGAAAATTCCTTCATCAGATTTTGGTAAGAATTTGTGTAAGTTTTCTTTAGTATTGAAAATGAATACCTTGCAACCAAAAACCTTTAAGTAGGAATGTCTAGGTTTTCTACCATTCCATAACTCATAAAGTGTTTTATTAAGAGAATGTATAATCCAAACATGATTTATAGTATAACAAGCAGTACTTATAGCATCAACCCAAAAATATTTGGCTATAGAATATTTACTCAACATGGTTCTTGTTATATCTTGAAGAATTCTATTTATTCTTTCAAAAACACCATTTTGTTGAGGTGTTCTTGGTGCTGAGAAGTTATGAGTAATTCCTTTTCTACTACAAAAAGTTTTAAAATCATAATTTTGAAATTCTACTCCAAGATCACTATGAATAGTTATCAAAGGAAGGGTTTTCTCATTTTTAACTTGGGCTCTAAAACTTTTGAAATAAGAAAAAGATTCAGATTTTTTTCCTAGAAAATAGAACCACGTAAATCTAGTGTAATCATCAACTAAGAAAAATACATAATATTTTCCTCCAATGATTCTAGTTTATGTTGGTACAAAAAGATACATATGCACTAACTGTAATGCATCAGTGGTTGAGACTTCACCGACTGATTTAAAACATGATTTATGTTTCTTGGAAAATTGGAACGAATTACAAACTTTTGAAGAATAAAATCTAAGCTCCGGTAGATCCTTAACTAGTCTTTTATTAGAGAGTTCGCGTATGTTTCTAAGGTTACAGTGACCTAAAATTATATTCCATATCCAAAATGATCTTCCATTGCACTAAGGCAGGGTAGATCTTGGCTCATAATGTCTTCTATGTTTAGTGTGTAAACATTCTATTGCCTATTGGCAGAAAGAATAAACTCTTCCTTGGAATTGTGTACTAAGAACTTTTCATACCTAAAATTCACAAGGTAACCATCATCACATAATTTACTTATGCTAATGAGGTTGTGCTTAAGACCCTTAACAAATAAAACATTTGAAATCAATGTTTTTTCAAGAACAACGATGTTACCTATGCCAATAATTTCTCCCTTAGCATTATCTCCGAAAGTTACTTTTCCTCCTTTTGTCTTGATACTATTTTCAATGAAGTTTTTGTTACCAGAAATATGTCGGGAATATCTATTATTCATGTACCAAGTATTGCTATTGGTACTCTCTTTATTCTCCTGAAAATAAGAATGTTTGACTTTCAGAATCCAACCTTTCCTAGATCCAGAATTGTGAGAAAATAAAATTTTGGGTATCCACATTTGTTTAGAAAAATAAGCTTTATGAAACCCATGAGATTTAACATTATTCAAAGAAAAAAATTTCCTCCAATGCCCATCACTTTGACATTTAGTACAAAAAGGGGCTCTGGATGGAATGAAATAGTTGTTTTTGAAAATAGGTTTTCTGTGAATATAACCTACTCTAGTAGTATTTCCTTGAGTTTTTATTTGAGAATAAATCTTGTCAAAATTTTCTTTACCAGAAGTAAAGTATGTAAGATGTTTCTCAAGAGAATATATTTCAAATTTTAGTCTTATGACTAAATTCCTTTCCTCATGAATTATTTCCTTAGAGTTACATTTTTCCTCAAAAACATTTATTTTTAAAATAGCATTATTAAGATATTTAAAAAGTAATTCATTTTCAGAATTTACGTCATTAAGGTCTTTAGAATGTTTTTCTAGAAGCTCATACTTATCTTCAAGATCTCTAGAGAGGTCTAAAATCTATTTTGTAAGAATTTCTTACCTAGTATTTTCCTTGTCTGGTTTCTTAGAAATTTTACAATTTTTTACTTCTAACAACTTGACAAATATAGATACTTATTCATATAAAGGTATTTCTTAATTATTCGATGATAAAGTATCTTCATTAGAAGTGATGTCTTCAGAATACTAATTATTATCAAGAGATAAATTTTTTAATGCCTTGGTAGAGTGTACCATGGCCACAAGACATGTATTTGGGAAAGAATTAGTAGCAATGAATCCAATATTTTTCTGTGCTAATGATTCATATTCAAAAGAATAACATCACGAAGAGTCTCCACAGCTAGAACTCCAAGTGTAGTTCGCTTTAAGACTTTTCTTTTGCTTCGAATGGTAGAAATTCTTCTTGTTTCTCTCTAAATTACATTCCTTCTTCTCCTCCTTTTCCAATAGAGGAAAATTAGGTCTGATATGACCTTTTTTTCTACATTCATAACAAGTAACTTCTCCATATTTTTTATCATTCTAGTCTCTATTATTGAACTTATTTTGATAGTTATTCTGAGCTATTATCTTGTTCATTCCCCGAGCAAGATTAGCTAATTCATCTTCAGACTTTTCTGTATCACTAGATTCTGACTGAATAGTTACTTTCTTTCACATTGATCTAGTTACTCTTTCTGGAGTCTTGGATTTCATATGTTTTGAAGTAGTTCTAAAAGAAAATCTTCCATTCCCATTCTTTTTTTTAACATTATCAGGATCTCTCTTAATTATAGTCTCATGCTGAAGAAGAGTTCCAAACAGCTCATCTAAGGAAATCTGGGTGACTTTCATGTTCTCATCAATTGTTGTCCTCTTGGACTCCCACTAATTTGGCATGATGTCTATGATCTTGTCTACAAGGGACTCATCATCCAAAACCTTTTCTCCCATAGATAGTAATCTATTCACAATAGTAATGAACCTTTTCTAAACTTTTCTTATTGGTTCTGCATAAGGAAATTAAAGCCATGGTATTCAGCTCTCAACATAGCTCTTCTTATCTATATAACTTTAGAAGTACCAAAATGTGTAACTTCAAGTTTCTTCCAAATACTGTTTGCATCTTCACATGAATATATTTGACTATATATGTTTCTAGTCATAGAACATAGAAATGTATTTTTGAATCTAAAATTTGCTTGATATTCTGATTTCTCCTGATTAGTAAAAGCTCTCAATTCCTTATTAGTAATCTTATAGTCTCGTTTCAGCATCAGGTATTTATAAACTCTAGTGTTAATAACGAAAGTCTTCATCCTATCTCTCAAGTACTCATAATCATTTCCATCAAAAATAGGAGGTCTGGTAGGATTAAGATTATCGATAGAACCAACATTTAAACCTTCCATCTTAAGGAAAATCTTTCCACACAAACTTGTTAATAATAGGTGTTTGTAAATATCATAAGCAAGGAAAATAGAACTAGAGTATCTCTATGAAAAATATGAATCTGAACTTTATGAGTCCGAAAATCTGATTTCGGAAAAATGAAGAAGAAGATTTATTTTATGAATCTAATCATGAGATTAATTCAGACTTAACCAACCTCCTCCGATACCAATTGTTGGATTGGTTTAGGGTAAAAGGTCACCAACCTCTGATACTAATTGTTGGATCTATTATAATATAGATATGATACTGATTTTAGTATCAAACTATGGTGTAGATACTCAATATACAAAAGGGGGGTGAATTGTATACTTTAAAAATTTCCTGATGAAAATTTTGTATAAACAAAATTCACAACACCTCTAAGTTCTAAAAACTTCCTTGATTCCAAAAAAGTGATTCAAAAAAGAAGATTACAGAAATGAAACTTAACAAAAGTTTACAACAAAAAAGATTCTACCTTAAAGTGTATATAATCCTATTTAATTAGAGTACAAGTATAAGGAAGTATAAGATAGTTATACTTTCCTCAACAACCAAAATTACAACGGAAAACAAAGATTGAAACACTACAATTAACAAGTAGTAAATCTGTTAACCCAAAGAGAAGGGTATCCAATAACCTTGGATAAAGGTCCCTTGATTTATACTTTCAATAAAGTCTATCTTACCCAAACCCAGGTAAGCCCTCAATCTGAAGATTAGTATCTATCTTTCTATCCTCGCAAGCCCTCGGTTTGTAAAGAAATCGACACCTCTGACTTCACATTCTGAAGTCTCTAATTTTAATGAAATTTCACCTCTACACAAAGCAATTGTGCTTGAATAAAATTTTAAACAAGTCATTCAAAATTTCTTCACGAAGCCTAAGAGTTTATAAAATCATATCTCTCTTGAAGTCACTTCAATAGCATGTAATTATGTTCTGCCAAAAGATGGTCTGAAAAAGTTTACTGAGATTTTTCAAATGAGATCCTATTTTTAAGAACAACTTCAGTGGTCGGATCACTCCTCCAACAGTCATATTTTTCCTTGAATTTCGGAGGGACCTATACATGTTTCACTCAAATAACGGTTAGTTAGTAACTAAATGCACGCCATTGTTTTATAACCAAAACATGAGTAAACAAAAATATTCTTACTTAAGAAAATTTATTTTTCAGAGTGTAAGAAAAAACAAAAGTTCAGAGTCTAACCTAAAACTATTCAGATTCTATAATCCATGCATATTCGGATTCTGATTATCAGAAGAATTAGGATTTAGAATTCTATAGAATTCAGACTCGAAATTTCTATGAAATTCAGAGTCTGAATTTATAAGAATTCGGAGTCTGAACTTATAAAGTTAGGAGTCTGAATTCAAAAGAATTCGGAGTTAGAACTCATAAGAGTTCGAAGTATGAATTCATAAGAATTCGGGGTCAGATCTCAGAAGAGTTCAGAGTATGAATTCAGAGAACTCAATGTCCGAACTCATAAGAGTTCAGAGACTGAATTCAGAGAACTTGGAGTCAAAACTCATAACAGTTTGGAGTTTGAATTCAGAGAACTCAGAGTCAGAACTCATAAGAGTTCGGAGTCTGAATTCAAGGAACTCAGAGTCAGAACTCATAAGAGTTCAGAGTCTAAATTCAAAGAACACAGAACCTGAATTCAGATCGTAAAAATATAATGCTCTATATCTATGTATTATATGATTCTAAGGTTTTTGATAAGAAACCGAATTTAATACTAAACAAAATGAATAATGAAAACCATGGTAAGGATAAATTTCCTTGGGGACGAAAAATTTTCCTTATGAAAGTAAAACATATAGTAGAATAAAATTTTCCTTAAGATAAGGTGTTTGTGATTTTCGAAACATGAATAAATGGTAAAGTCATAAGAAAACCTTATTGACTCAAAAATATCCTAAAAAATGAAGGAATAGAAAATTCATAAGGAAACCTTATTGACTCAACATTCATTTCCATGTGAAAGTATTGTTTGAGTTAATTCATTGAATTACTTAAATGGAAATTTAATTTATTTGGAAAAAAAAGTTCTATAATAACTTCGTGTGTTGCATTCTACCCCCATTAAATTAATTTCTCCCTTGAAATTCATCACTCAGTTAAAAAAAATGAGGATACTTAGGATTCATAATATCCTAAAGTTCCAATGTGGTTTCCTCTAACTAGTGATTTCTCCATAAAACATTGACCATGTGAGTGGTCTTGTTTCATAAAACTGTCTATGTATAATAGAAACATTCAATAGGTTTCTCCTCATAAGAAAGATCATGCTCTAATAGTATGACCTTTATGTTTATTACACGTGAAGGGCCTGGTATGAACTTCCTCAGGGGAGATACATGAAACACATCATGGACTTGAGAGATATTTATAGGAAGTTCCAAGAGATAGGAAACCATCCTGATACAATCAATAATCTCAAAGGGGACGATATACCAGGGCTATGTTTCCTTTTCTTCCTGAATCTCATAAATTTATTCAAGGGTGAGATTCTAAGAAACACTTTCTCACCAACTTCAATTTATAGATCACATCGATGGTTATTAGCATTACATTATTCCAACATTAACCTTCTTGGCGGTGCTACTAAATGGATCTAACCTTCTCGACCTTTTACTCAGCAATATTAGGTCCCAATAGCTTTTTTTTCTCCAACCTCACCCCAATACATTAGAGCTCTAAATTTATTACTGTATAGGGCTTCATATAGTTCCATTTGAAAGCAAGGATGAAGTCTATTTTTGTAAGAATACTCAACTAGATTAAGGTGTTGATCTCAATTACCTTTCAAATATAGAGAACAAGATCTAAAAATATCTTATAGGAATTGAATTATTCTTTTGGACTGACCATCTATCTGAGGATGATAAGTAGTGATGAAACTCAATTCTGTATGAAGTGATTGGGGAAAGATATTCTAGAACATTTATGTGAACCTCAAATCCTAATCTGATATAATAGAATTTGGTACTCCATGAAACCTTACCACTAATTTAATGTATATCCTAGAAAGAAGATCTAGAGATAAGTCTTATCTAATATCGATGAAGTATGCTAACTTAGCAAGGGGATCGACTACCACCTGTATAGCCTTAAAACCTTTATTGGTTTTGGGTAGTCCCATGACAAAATCCATAGTGATTTTCTCCAACATCCATTTTGTTATGGGTAAGGGATCTAACATCCCCTTTGATTTTTTTCTTTCAACCTTAACTTGTTTTCATACCAAACACTGAGATAAAGACTCTGTGATATCTCTCTTCATGCCATACCAGCAGAAGTATTCTTTAAAGTCCCTGTACATCTATGTAATTCCAAGATGAATAGATAATGAAGAACAATGAGCTTAATCTGACATCTCATTCAAATTTTGTATGAAAGTAACACATATATGGTTCTTGAAACTCATCATTCCATCTTAATCAAGTTTAAACTCAGGAACTTTTCTAACTTTCATTTACATCTCTACATATTTCTTCTGTGCCTCCTTGATCTTCACATGGATGGAGGGTTGAATATTATTTTGAGAAAGATAATAGTTTTTCCCTTCCTTAAGGATTTCTATATCCATACTTTTCAAATATAAAAGTATTAGATCTTTTTTATCCTTATTGTGGACATGATAGCAAGATCCTTTTGATTCAAAGCATCGACCACCTTGTTCGCTTTCCCAGGATGGTAATGTATGGAGAAGTCACAACCCTTTATCAACTCTAACCATCTTCTATGAAGCATGTTCAACTCCTTCTATGTGAATATATATTTAAATTTTTTTTAGCAGTATGTATATCACACATTTCTTTTTAAAGATAATGCCTCCATATAATTAATTCAAAAATTACTATTGCCAACTATAAATCATGAGTTGGGTAATTTTTTTTAGAAAATCTTCAACTGTCATGAGGGATAAGAAATTATCATGTCATTCTACATAATTACACTTCCCAATACCTCCTTGGATGCATCACTATATATTAAAAACCCTTCTCTATTATAGGGTAATGTAAGCATTGGTTCACTGACTAACCTTCTCTTTCATTCTTTGAAAATTTCCTCACATTCATTTTTCCATAAGAACATGACAACATTTTGAGTTAACATGGTCAAAGGATTATATAGTTGCGATAAATTATCCACCAATCTTCTATAATATCTAGATAAACTAGGAAATCAACGGATCTCAATCACCATGGTAAGTTTAGGCCAACATTCAATAGCCTTGTCTTTGTTGGATTTGCTTCTATACTATCTCTTGAGATTATCTGACCCAAAAATGATAAATTTTGTAGCCAAAATTCACATATTGAAAATTTTAAATATAGCTTCTACATTCTTAGGGACTTCAGTAAAATTCTCAATTGATCTTTATGATCTTCCATTCTCTTTGAATATATAAGAATATCATCTATAAAAAACTATCATAAACTGATCGAGTTAATCTCTAATGACTTTATTCTTTAGATACATAAATATAAAAGATGAATTGGTAAGACCAAAAGTCATCACTATATATTCATAGTGTACATACCTTGTATAGAATGTCATCTTGGGTTTATCCTCTTTCTTGACCTCCAATGTATGATTTCCAGAATGAAGGTCAATCTTGGAAAAGTATTAAGCCCTATGAAGTTGATCAAAAAAGTCATCTATATAGAGAATAAAAGGTTTTTTCTTGATTTTGAACTTGTTTAATGCCTGATAATCAATACAGAGTCTCATTGACCCATATTTATTCTTCATAAAAAGAAGGGGTCAACCCCAAGATGACGCACATGGACAAATGAATCCTTTATCAAGGTTTTCTTAGAGTTACATATTCAATTCCTAGAACTCAATTGGGGCCATAATTTAAAGAGTCTTTGAAATTGGTGTGGAACTAGGCAGAAGTTCTATTGAGAAGTAAACATCACATTATTGTGTAAGAAAAGGCTACTCTTCTAGAAATAAATCCATGAAATCTTGAAAAATAGGCATATCATCGATGCCAATTTTATCCCCAACCATTTTATATAATAAACCCTTGTGAATGGGAATTAATACTCATACACTAGATTAAATTTCTATTGGATGTTTATAATTATGATCACATTGATGGATGATTAGAGCATGGATTGTGATATCAAACATAACTTCTCTTTTATGAAAATTGTTGTGATCTTTATACAGAGAAAGCTTATCCATGCCTATGATTACATCAAATTCAACCAAATGATTAATCACAAGATTTGTAGGAAGCACATTCACACAGATTTAAACCATAAATGAATTGTATACTTCAGATTCAATCATCGTACAACTAGGGGTTTGCACTACTAATTCAACATATAGTTTTTTGGTGGAATTTTTAAATAAGTATGAAACTCTTGAGATATGAAATAGTGGGTAGATCTCAAATAAAATATAACCTTAGTAGTTTTATAGAGGATATTAAGTGTACCTGTCATCACATCATTATTTTACCTTTCAATAGAAATGGTAATTACATGAGATTTACCCTTTTCCCTTAGCTTAAGAGGCCGGTGACATTGATCATCGTTACCATCCCTTGGGTTTAGGTAGTGGTTAGCATCATTCCCATTCTTCTTACACTTTTATCACTGAATCATGGAAGGTTCATTCTCTATATATTTTTTCTCCATTATATTTTTGATTCACCATATTCTGCTCATTTTGATAATAAATTCCATAGTGACCTTCCTTTCCACACTTAAAATATTTACTAGACCCCTTAAGACAAATTCCTCCATGTTTCATCCCACATTTAGAGCATGAAGAAAAAATCATCTTCTTTTCTCTATGGTTATTAGAGTTTCCTTTGACCTCAATCTTCCTCTTATTGTCAAAACCATGAGATCGATATGTTCTTGCAACCTCTATTTAAACTATGATTTCACAACTAACAATCTCTTTGTTGCTACAAAAGTCCATTATGAAAAAAACCCTTATGAACCTTAGCTTTAAGCCACTAAATAACCTATCATCTTTAAATTTGTGTGAGATGATAATTAATGATGTGTACCTTGCAAGCCTCATGAAATTATCCTCATAAGTACCAATATATTCAATGTCCATTTTCTTCAACACAATGAAAATTTTCTCCAACTTGGTATGAAGAATTTGAGGAATGTACATATTGAAAAAAAGTCCTAAACTCTTCCCAATCCATGGATTCAATCTCATCTTGCTTCCTCATATTCTTGATTATAGTCTGCCATCGGTCTGCTTCACCTTCTAACATATAGATAACCAAAATTAATTTCTCATGTGCTAAACACTAGAAAATGTGTAATATGTTCTCAATATTATGGATCCATTTTTTTGAAAATAAATGGATCTGAAGACCCTTTAAAATCAGATGACCATTTCCTCATAAAAGACTCAACAGAATGTTGTTCCCTTCTTTGCACATTTGGTAGTCCACCATGATTCATAGCATGAGAAAGATTTGTGAGCATAACAACAAGGTTTTTCATTCCATATCCCATAAAATTCGGTTTCACAGGAGGATGATCAATGCATTTTCCATCATAATCACCATTAATGAAATTCCTTTAGATTCCATCCATTGAAAAAAACCAAAAATCATAGAGCTAGATGTAATTATCATAGCGAGGAACCACAAAATCATGAAAATTTACTTATAGGATGTCTCAATTATGATACCTTAATTAATATATAAAACCTTAGGTTTATCCTAGGTTATTCATATACAACTTGTATTCAAATACATTATAATGTTTTGTGAAGAGTCTGTAAATTCCCAAATAATATCCCTTAGGAGTGTCAAACAAGGTGTGTGGCAAGGCCCATTCTCTTATACCAGATTACCTTGATTCAGGACCAGGACATCTTATAACAGTTTTTACCCATAGTTACATATGTTCTAGACTTATACTATACAGATTAATATGTATTGCAAGGAACCCATTCACTCTATTCTTCACCAAATAATTAGAACACTTTCCTATAATCTTCTTTACTCTTAAAATTATACTTAGACATGTTCTTAGGTTTCTCATTAAAGTTTTTTAATGAACTAGGTATTTATAGAATAATAAATTTTCATATATATTAATATTTATGATTAATATATTCATTTTATGTCAATGAGGAAACTTTTTCTGATAGTGTACTCGACACAAAATAACGGGTTTCATTGAAATCTTATGTCACACCCAACTTTGAGTTATACCAAAAAAATAATATATTATTATTATTATTTTAAAGGGTAGCTAATGCCTAGCTGTTGGAACAGAGGGAATAAAAAGTATCAACTAAATTTTGAAATATTGTTAATACATATTTAAATAATGTTTCATTGGTTACCAAATTTAATAGAATTAGAAATAAAAACAAATTGAATATAAAGAACGTGTTTTTATGAAAACTTTTTTAAAAGAGAATAATTGAATTTATAAAATCTGATAACTTTTTATGGATTTTAATTTAATGAAAAATATATTTTATATAGTCAATGTGATTTTTGAAATTAATCTAATATGTTTTCTAGATATGATATAAGAGCAAATTCAAATTTTCAGATAAAATGAGTATTTTTCTAAAAATAGAGTTTTACAGCCTTTTGATGGTGATCCCTTTTTAAATATAGTTTTATTAAATTTTATATTTTCTATTTGAAAAAAAATATTATTTAGATTACAAAAATTAAATTTAACTTTTGATGAAAATTTGGTACTTTTTTGATAATGTTCATTTTTTAGTAAATAGTGAAAATTCTGCATTTTAATTCAAAACAGTATTTCCATATAATTTATTTATATAGTTATATTGTATTTTTAATTGGTTTTAAAGTATAATTGGATTATATTTTTATCATTTAATACAATTATAGGAATTTTAAGTAATTTCACATTTTAATCTGACATAAACACAAGTCAATCGTTTGATAGATATTACTTCTTAAAAACCAGCTTTTTGGTTTTGACAACGAAAATTAGTTTTAAATTAACACATCAACATATTTGTTTTGAATTTAGAAAAAATGATTCCATATTTGGAATCAGGAGTTCAAAATTGTGTAAATAGGTACCTTTTATTTTTATACATTATGAATTGTAACTTTCGTAATTATTTTTATTTACCATGGTTAAAGGGTAAATCTTGTAAATAAGGGTAAAAATAATATTTTAATTATATAAAACTACCCTAACACATGTCATAATCCTATTGGATTATATATTTCTGACCATGGGAATCCTTGGGTCGATTTTGGGACCCCATGGATCCACATGAGAGTTATAATGACATGTTATATTAATTAATTTAAAGTAAAGAGAAAATTAAAATAAACATGTATCATTTACTAAAAAAATGATATAGGGTTATACAATTGATATCTTAAACTATTAATATTCATTAGAAATATAAAAAAAATTCTTATGTCATGTTTGTTTATTTATAATTTTTAGACATCAAATAAATAATTATATTTATGACATAATGATGATGCAATGATTTCCTTATTAATGAATGATTTAAATAAATGAGATTATAAATAATAAAATAAATTTATTTTGAAACTTTTTATTCCATACATGAATTTTAGGGATGATTAAGACTTTTTAAATTTGAATTAATGATGTTTATTTGAAATAATAAATTTGTTATGAATTTTCAAAAAGTCATGATATGAATAGTATAAAAATTGACATAAATGATTTTTTAAAACAAATATTATTTTATTAAATGATATAATATTCCTAAAAATATAATATTCTTTAAAATGTCTTAAATAATGTTGAAAATTTCATTAATTAACCACTTTAGGTTCTATTGGAATTTTATGGTAACTATATTAAACATATCATATAAATATAAAAAGAAGACGTGGTAGGAGTCAAATTAGTTAACTAAGGGTTAAATCTAAAATATAAGGTTAAATTTCTGACCTAGACTTGTAAAAAACCTATTAGATGAGTGTTTTTAGACCCAATATAATATTATCTTTTAGATAAATGAGTTTGGTACCATTTAAAATAGAAAATCATTTTATAATAAAATAATTTATTCAATACCTTCCGAAAGTGCCCCTCTTCCCTCTTATAAAAGAGAATCGTCTATAACCATTTAGTCACACCTATAAAGACCCTTTTCTCATCAAAAATAAGCTAAAGTAATATCCAAACATCCCTATATTTCTCCTATAATACTTACATTTGGTAGAAGTCATTTCAATAAATCCTTTTGACTAAAATCAAAGGGAGTTACACGTTTTAAGAGGATTCATTTTCTCTAAAGTTCCTTACATTATTTACCTTATCCACTCCCTATGATCTTTTAATTCCTAGATTACAAAATAGAACCAGTATCCTCAATATACTAGTATGTTGTTATGAGAAGGATTCTAACTACACTTACACACACCTCCATCTAATGGATATGAACATACTGTTTCTGTGTACGGTGAACTACAGCCTCACGAAATGATGATTATTCAATTTTTCCAACCACCTCTCATGGTGGCCATTATGATGGCACTATATTTATATATGGTATATATTTTATTTATATTTTCTCTATGATACTATTTTTTTTATTTAAAAATATTCCTTTATTTTATTTATGATGTGCAAATATGATAATTTCATTTGAGGAAGTGCGGACTACCGCCACCTAAAAGTGATATGACTCGTTCATGTCATACATAGAATTTATAAAGGTTGGAGTTAATGAAATTATGTAAAATATATATCATATTTTATAATAATATAATTAAAATATACATATGTATCATTTATTTTTCATTTCATTAATATGAAAAATAAATAAAAGTAGCGTTCATACATTCATAGGACTTACTATCTTCATGAACGGTGCATTTAATTTCTTATCTCAAATTGTAATGGAATATTATAAGTACATATATACTGGATATATATGATATATGAATCATTAACACTATTCTAGAGATTATTTACTTTTGACCACATGGACAATTTTTAATTAAAACAAGATCATTTTTTACTCAAGTAACAAATATTGAAAAAATTTCCATTATTAACTTAAATAATTATGTAATTTTCATAACATGGTAATAATTTATATAAAAGGAATAATAATCTTGGAATTCTTTCTTAAGAAAGTATAAATTAACTTATTTTTATTATATATAAATAACAAGGAATATACGTGATGAATAAGACTCAATGTAAGGGAATTCATCTCAATATCCTTTCATTTAGGCATATTTTGATAATATACAAATGCTTCTTTTACTTAATGTGTAATAGAACCCTTTTACTATTACTTTCATTCAAAGGGAATTTTTTTTCTATGAATCATTTTACTAAATGAAAAATGTAATGTTTCTAACGTATGCAGAGACACTGCCCTCTCTGTCACTATAATCGTTATTTGGATTCCTCTATAAGCCTTAATGTTTTTAAAAGGAAAAGAAATCTCTTATTCATTTTTTTGATATATTCTTATTTAAAATGGTTTTTGAAATGGATTGAGTATTTAAATATCTTCAAATGATTTATTTTGATTTAAAATTAAATGTTATTAGTGAAATTTTGATAATTGAAATATTTTATGTGTTATGATTTTGTAATAGTACTTGCACATTTGACGAGTGGTTACGTGATAAAACAATGATGGGTGGTTACATGAAAAATCAAATGATGGGTTGTTATATGATAAACCAAGGATAAGTGGTTATGTTATAACATCCAATGTGTTGGGTATGGAAGTTGGATGTATGGCAATTTCATTTAGGGATATGTGTGGAAGTCGACCGTATGGTTATTAAATTTAAGTATGTTTATGTCCCAAGATACATTTATATGTTGTGTATTGTTTTCTATGGGTTTTATGGTAATATTTTGGTTACAAAAAGGGTAGTCGATGAGCTTATATTCCGTGAAGTTTTTTTCTACTTATTAAAGGTGAAAATTATTACTTTATGATAAGATTTTCATGGTTTATAAGTTTTTTCAAGACTAACAGTTTTCATTCATTATATATCTCTTAAAAAGCTTTTTATGCACATCCCAAGTCTCTGAAATGATTTTCAAATGAAATAATTAATAATAGAGTCAAGGATGGGATCAAGGGAAATTCATGATGTTAAAAAATGAAATGATGTCATATTTCATTTTAAATATTTTTTTATGAAAAAAAGGATGGTGAGTAGAAGTGTCTACTTGTCATATTAAAGATGTTATGTATAAGTTATGTCCTAATTATCTAAAGCCATAAACATAAAAATAGCCTCAATGAGAATTAAAGTCAAATTATTGAATTATCTCTAAATTAATTAATGTTTAGGGATGGGGCCTTATAGTTGGTATCAGAGGTCGGTTTAAATAACTTTAGAGGTTAGGGTGATATTTAAGAATAAGTGACATGTTTTATGTAACCCCAATTGTTATCATATTACAAAGAGTCATATTTATTTTAAATAAATTGAATGATTTTTATATAACTTGAATAAGTATATCTTAGTGTTTACCCTCCCCATAAGATAGTATATTATGATATTACTGATATACTCACACTAAACTTTTTGTTTTTAGTGCAAATGAATGGATCTAGCAGGCACCACTACTACAAATATGCCTTATAATAGTGATAAAAACCTCCTTTAATAGCACCTAAAAAGCGCTGTTAATCTCGATGAAGATAAAGGTGGGGGGTCCCCTTTTTCAGCACTAAAACTAGCACTGATAAAGGGTCACCTTTATCAGCACTAAAAAAAGAACTGATAAAAGTGATCCTTTATCAGCATGAAGCAAGCGTTGATAAATGTAGTATTTTTCTGTGCTATTTTCAGTGCTGATAAATGTATAATATATCAGCATTCAAAATAGCAATGATAAACACTACCTTTATCAGCGCTATTTTGAGCAATGATAAAAACTACCTTTATCAGTGCTCAAAATAGCGCTGATATATTATCCATTTATCAGCACTTAACTAGCACTGATAAAGTCCAATGATCCTGTTCAAAACCAAAACCTGCATAGAACTTGCACAAAACCTGGACAAATTACAACACCTGCACACAGCACAAACAACACCTACACACAACACAAACAACACCCACACACAAAGCACAGAAGAACAAAAATTCTACATACATTTACTTGAAATCACGAATACAAAACAACACATTGATATATACATTTCAAGAAATGTTTAATTTGGTTACAATTACAATTATCCAACATAGTTAAAAAACAATGATGTTCCATCCTTTTTGCATCCATCCGCTCTAAAAAATTGTCGTCCATGACGGCGGTTTCCGAAAAAAGCATTCGAACTGAGGAAAAAGATTTCACCCACATAAGAAAACAATAATTATCTTAGTAATACAATAACGAAACAAATAATTCGGTTTCTAAATGGAATTATACTAGTGAGGCTCAAAACATAAAATAACTAATTAACCAAGAGACACAATTAGGTCAATTCCCTTACCTCAACTAGAAGTCCAATAAAGTATCTTCAGTTCATACCAACCACAAATGAGTCCATGATCACATGTATTAATGTCCAACAACATTAAATTACATAATTAGTTAATTTTAACCAAAAATATAGCATGGTATAATAGGCTCCAAACTCATCCTATAATCCAACAAAGCCAGAATGCTAAGAAACTAGGTGTGATAAACTCCTAACGCACCCCTAAGCCTAGAAAACACTAAATCCCCAATCTATATTACTAAATTTATGACAAATTAAGTCTAAATGTTTGAAAACCCATAAATAAATCTTCCACAAAATATAATCTGCATCAAATAATGATTGATTACTAGTTTATGAAATTTTGAGACATGCTCTAAGAGTCATATATAAAAGTCCCATGAAGAACAATGATTTATCCATACTATGATATAATAATTACACCTAGAACTCTAAAAACTAAATACAAATCTTTGAGCAAGAAGTTAGAGAAGCAAGGAAGATGTAGGAGAAGATACCACACTGATTCTAAATGACGAACAACCGATAATCCACTCAGGTCTAAGGGGAAGGAAGGAGGGGAATGGGGTTTGGCCACCCCCTAAGAACTTGGTTCCCAAACAAAGAATCCTGAGGAGGTTTATACTTTATAAACCCATCATCCACATAAAAATTAGTTCTAAGTCATGTTAAATGAAATGAACCAAGTGGTGACATCACTATATTTTGGGTCCAAACCCTTACTTGACCCCATTTCTCCATTAACGACCATTATCACCCTATTAAATGCATTCATGTTGTGAATTACCCTTTCACACTATGAGTAGCCTAATTCTACTACATTTCAATAAAATGACTACCCAAATCATCATTGATATCCTCCCAACACCCAATGACATCCCTCTAACCCCAATACATGTCTGAAACACCTATTAGAACTGGTATATTGTACCTTTTTCGATGATTTTTTTTATTAGGGAATTCCATAATTCCCCATCAGAAGTGTACAAATGTACTAATCGGATGTTATATGATATACCATGAAAATTATTGTATCCATGTATTAGATGAGATATCAATGAAAATTTATCTCATTATTATACATACCAACACATCAAATCCGAGCATTAGAGACCTTCAAGTTTTCTTCAACTACTTCCATTTCTAACATGGAAGTGGGACAATATTTCTATGGGATATTAGGTTAGGTTTTTGTGTACCCCTCGATGGAAGAATTAAATATGGGTTTTGATCAATTGGATGACCAAATAATCTCAATTTTTATAAATTTTATATGAAAAAAATTATAAGAAAATAAAATTTCCATTTTTAATTGAGATTATATTTTTATATGGATTTAATTCTACTATAGTCTTTTATAGGGAACCTCATTTTACATCCTATTTTTGGAGAGGTCCCTATGATAAAATGGGATGCCATGTATGATTGATCATGACATATTCTTCTGGCACTTTCTGCAGGGGCACGTTTTCTGGAGCATGTTGACGTTCGATGGCGGTGCATTGTAGCACACATTTATTCGTTACAAATGTGAGGGACATTGATCACTTATAAAGAGATGTATTCTCCTTGATTGAAACAGGGTGATGGGATGTCATTCATTCTATCCATGGATTCCTCCTCAGAATTCATTACCTAGTATGAGTCTCCCATATAGAATACGACGTTGTTCGTGAAACTTGTTCTTGGTTCCATCTCTTTATGGATGATGGTTAATTACAATGATTATATCAGGACATTCCAAAGGGTCATTCCGGGGCATAATACTTCGGTTAGGAAAGTATTCACATTAGGAATCAGTGGAATTTATGTACACTAGAACATTGGACTCATGTATTCATCGTTGTCAAAGGGATTCTCAACGAAATGGAAACCCATGTTTAACTTGAGGTATTCCGTCGAATGATTTCAGCGAAGATCGGTACTTATGTCATCGGGGTAGAAATATGCAATGTCCTAGAAACACAGTTTTCGATGAATAATTCAACCTAATTGACTGTGTACCTTGTTCGCAAATGGGACACCCTTGAGTTACTTTAATTCTATATCCTGACAAATTTCTATAAGCAGGAAAGTCATTTATCATCCTGTACAACATGGATTTTAAAGAGAAATGTTCATTTATGTAAGAATCATACAACATAACACCTGAATCCCACAATATATTCAAATCCTCGATCAATGGGGCCAAATAAACATCAATATCATTACCCTGTTGTTTTTGTCCTGATATAAGCATAGATAACGTGACGTATTTTCGTTTCATGCATAACCATGGTAGTAAGTTATAGTTTACCAACATAACCGGCCATGTATTGTGACTGCTACTTTGAAAACCAAAAGGATTCACCCCATCTGTAGATAATGCCAGAAAAAGGTTTCTCGGCTTGTTCATAAATTTAGGATACTCATGATCAATTCTCTTCCACTGAGGAGAGTCTGCCGGGTGACGTAGTTTTCCATCTTTAATTCTTGTATCTGCATGCCATGTCAATTTTCCTGTAGTCTCCTCACTTCCATATAGGAGTCTAAACCAAGGAATGATTGGAAAGTACCATATAAATTTCGTAGGACTAGAATCATCTTTCTTGTATCATGAAGCACCACACTTTTGGCATTCTTTAAGTGATTTTTGGTTCTTGAGAAACGATATACAGTCCATCGGGCAAGCATGTATTCTTTCAGAGATCACCCCTATCGATCATAGCATTTTTTTGGCATCGTATGTTCGGCTTGGGAGTTCATTATCTTCTATGAGCATGTCATTCAAGAGATCAAGTAGTTTCGTAAAACCTGCGTCACTCCACCCGTTGCCTTCTTTCAAATTATACAGCTTCAATATGGCTGAAAATGCTATATATTTATTGCAACCGGCATATAATGGTGTTTTGCACAACTCTTTCACTTCTCAAACAATTTTGGGCAATCACGAAGCTCATCTTCAACTGTCCTCGTCATTTCCTCAATACGATCTTTATCATCATTCACATCTATAATAACACCCTCCATACAATCGTCTTCAATGTTCACACTTCTAATCATATCAGATGATCTATAAAATGTCATGTTCTCTGAGTCACTACCTACATTTGTTTTTTCCCCGTGTTTATTCCAACATGTATAACTTCGATCTATTCCGTGACAGATTAGGTGTTCTTCCAACTCCTCTAGACTAATTTGTCTTGAATAACAATAGCGTAAACACGAACAACAGATTTGAGAAGGGTCACATGCATGAACTTCTGCAAACTTTATAAACTATTTCATGCCATATTCATACTCTTTTGTCAATCGATTGGCATTCATGAATTCTTTATTGATATTCATCGTATTTATGGGTTCGATCTTGAACTTTTCTATTATTATGTTTTAATTAATCAGGTATCATTTTTTGGGTTTTATAAAAACAAATCATAGTACAAATGCCTTTAAACCCATGTGAAATCCATATACATGGTGTGTCCAGTAGGGTGAACATCATGTATGTATAAGATAACTGATTTAATCTGACATATATCAGATTTATTCCAAGTTAGTCTTACAAAGACTGAATGATGCCTTTGAAAATAAATGACATTTAGAACAACTTGAGCTAAAGGAGTGTACTTTAGATACATATTGAGTCACCTCACTAGCTATGCATCACATTTTTGTAGAATACACGGTGTGTAGTTCTTACATGACCACTAGGGGTGTATAGTCTATACACATCAAGTCTCTATGGTATCTATACATGGTGTGAGTGAAGTAAAACACATGTCATATGGTTCTACCATTATTTCATGGGATGTACATGGTTTCATGCTGAAGTATATGTCTTGTAAATACATTGTGTGTGACCTAAGTTCACATGACATGTAACATTTAAAATGAAACTTATTCCAAGTTGGAGTCAGAAGATTAGTCATGTGGTGTAAATTTTGGAGATAAATGTTGTGTGGCATTAAAATCTATATGAAATCCATGTATGTTGAAGCATGTTCCATGTATTTTAAAGTGTCTCATAGAGTCCTCTAAAAGTGGTTTTCTAGGATTCAGTGGAATTGCACTAGTAAAAAAGTGGTGGTTCCATTCCAATGGGTAAAGTTTGGATTGATATTTAATGGTGGAATAACTAAAACTTGAAAAAAATGGCATATCAATCATGCCAACAACCACAAAACCATACAAAAACACAATCGTGATCACAATCGCAACACCATACAAACCAAACAATCAAAATTTTAGATTTTACAAAGCATCCCTTATTCAATTTTGTTTGTTAATTCAGGGGTTATCACATAAGTTTTATCATATTGGGGTATTCATTCATAAGTCAAGTATACATAAATTACAAATTTATATATTCCAATTTTCAACAAGAACCAACCAACATTCAATTCATTTAGTACGCAAAGAAGGACCACCAACGGCCACAATTTTCAGCGGGGCGTTTAGACCGTACATTTCACATTATAACCATTAATATCAAACTGTAATTACATGTGAACAAGAGGAAACCAATGAGTAACAGGAGAAAACTCACTATGAAGGTGTCATTTGGCACACGACAGACGAGCGTTCGTGGTAGAGGAGAGGCGCACAGCAGAGGAGATTTCCATCTAAAAAGAAAACATAAAATAGGGGAAACCCATGAGAATAAAATAATCTAAATTAGAGTACACCATTTACCACATCCCACAAACCCCAAAATACAATGCATGCAAATAAATTTAAATTTATTGATAGAAATCACTATATGATCACAAAATTTTTATCCAAACCATAGGTGCATACAAATCAAAATTGGAATCAGAAGGATCACATACCTTGAGAAAATAAATCCAACCATAATAGTGATCAAGCATAGAACAATGTGAACTAGATGGGAGGGAGTGACCCAAAATATCATCGGGATAAAGATCTATCCAATCGGATAATTTTGAAAAAAAATTTTGAAGCCTCAAGAACTCTATGGATCCCAAAAAACCTTTTCTATGACATTGACACTACATGTAATACATTTACACATCCTGTAATCCTCTTGAATAAAAAATAAGTCACTTTTTATTTAAAACGTTATTTTTTTTAAATGATTTGTAACCATTAGAAAGTTTTTAAAATTGTCACATTGTTCTTCCAATTAATGTGTCATTTTTGGAGGTCATTACATGTCATGCACTCCATTTACACGTCATGTAATTTCTCAGAATATAGTAAAAAATGTAGTTTTGTTTCTTAAAATTCCTTAAAGATCACTAAATTTACCAATACATGTGTCCTCCAAATCCTTTCTCAGCATTCCTTAACCAAAAGAAATCCAAAAAATGGTAAAACATACCTCACATAAAATGTAATGAGACAAACCAAGAAGTCTTAAAACCACATAGGAATAGAATTTCAAATTTCCCTTGATTTTCTCAACCAATAACATTGTTGTTCAGCACAACCTCCCCCATAATGATTATCTTACTTGAAAAGCCTTGGAGGTTAAACAATATCCATGATTTAACCTTAGATACCATCATATCAAATGCCACCTTTAATATCAAACAACAAGTCTCAAAGTTCCCCCAACACTACCAACATGACGTTCATTCATCCAGGACTGTTTTTATTCTTCCCATCATGGGAATATCATTATCATCACCCCATAGAAGAAATAATAAACCCCCACAACCCGTGATCTATATAAAATGGAATGAAATGATTAGAAATTATTGAATTAGTATGAAAATAGTTTCCAATCCCAATTCTCAGATCACCATGAATGACATCCCACATGTTCAACAATCCACTTATATTGAGGATTATAGTCTACAATGACCAATGCTGCACTCCTCCCTATATAGATTCCTAGACATTTATCCTCAACCACTCACCACCACTATCCTTTTCAATAAAGATTGAATCCCCATGAACCTATCATTTTTCCTCATGAAACCTGAATGAAAAACTGGGATCAGACTCACATGAGTCAGACAATAAAAAAATAGGCTAAAACACACAATCAACTGACTATTCCCCTATAGCATGTTAGTCCCAACCCGATGGAGCACTTTCATTTCTCATCTTCAGAATTAAATCATATTCCTCATACCAAGATAAAGACACGCGACTACACACCACCAAGGTATTGATCTAGAATCATGCATTAAAAACCATACTGTGATCATGTTTCCTGAAGTGAAACCAAAAATAGAAGAACCAACATATAATAGCATCTAACCACACCCACCATGTTGGTGGAAGGAGAGGCGGAGGCGGTGGCGGCGGTTGCAGCAGTGGGTGTGGAGGGGGCAGAGGGAACGATGGTCACGGCAGTGGGAGCGGGGGCGGAGGCGGCGGCGGCAGCGGAGGAGGAGGAGAATGAGGAGGAGGAAGGACGAGGATGAGGAAGGACAAGGAGGAGGAGGATGAGGAGGACGAGGAGGAGGAGGACGAGGTTGTGGCAGCGAGGGTCTGGTTCAGCTTCCTTGAAATCTTGACCATGTGTGAGTGAGGATGGCCTGCTAGGGTTATTAAATAAAAACTGATGGAACCTTTATCAGTGCTCATTAAAAGTGTTGATAAGGGTATGTTTTATCAGCGCTAAAATAAAATCACTGATAAAAAATTCATTTATCATCACTTTTTTAGCGCTGATCAAGGGGCACCCTTTATCATTGGTTATTTTAGCATAGATAAATGTAACATTTATCAGTGATTTTTGATAGAGCTGATAATGGAATACTCCTTTATCAGCGCTTCCTGTTTAGTGTTGATAAAGGGAAACACTTCCCTTTCCCTATTTTGTGGTAGTGCACCAAATTAATAATGGATGTGAAGGAAAATGTGATGGTTTTCTGAATGAGAAACCAAATAAAATGGAATATTCAATTAGAACTCATATGGTTATTCTTATCAAACTATTTATAGTCATGATTGACCACTTGATCCTTGGTGATTTCTCTAAGTAATCATATATTCATAAAATGAATCCATATGGAAGTTCATCTAATAATTATAAAGGTAAGTATATTCAAAAACCTTTATGTTAAGGATGTGGAAAGAAACACCTATTAAAATGCTTTAAAGGGAAGATAAGATGTTATATACGTGGTAATGAAGGTGATAAATAAATAACCGGCCATGAAAAAATGACTTGTTCAGTTTACTCCATGAAAGGGAAATAAGTTCTTTCCAAGGAATCCATTCAATCTCTTAAATGTGGTGTGCTAGTACATTACTCTAATAGATGTCCGGCGAAGATGCTTGGGGAATGGGATTAGCAAGACCATACAAATATATGTTTACCGATACCTGATTCCATTCTAATTAAAGATTAGGAAACTTAAAATGACCTATGAAATTTATAGATTTTTTCTTAGCTCATGTTTTGACATTATTGAAATCTTAGTACATTATTAAGGATTTTTTGTAGGAAAGAAGTATAAAAGGATAAGATATAAAAACATGGATAAAATATCATGAATATTTTCTAATGTTTAAGATTTATAAATTTTTGGAATTTATGAGTTATATTCGATCTATAGATAATGATATGTATAACTATATTAATGATCGGATTACTTCGGGAGACTTCTAGTATTTGTAACCATTATGTTTTTTATATAAAAATATTAATTGAGGAAGAATTATCTTTTCTTTTTTATATGTAGTTATAAATAACCATTAGGGTTTATATGGTCACAGAATTTGAGATAATTATGGACTATTAGTTTTTAGGATGAAAAATATGAGGTATGGAATATCCTTTGAGATTAAAAGATGTTATGGATATTTTTAAGGATTTTATCTCATTTATTTAATGTTATTATAATTGTAAGGTTTCTAAAAAAGTACAACATTCAGACCGTGTGACAACCCATTTCGGTGGACAAAGCTACGGGAATCGGACCCACAACCAAAGTGAGATTGGGATTTATCACCTAATACTAAACTATATGAAGTCCCTTGTTATATGACATATTATCTTTAGTTAAATTATTTTATGGATCAATAATAAGTTGATTTTGTAACTTATGTTTTATAAAAGGAATATCCTTAGTATAGGAAAATTATTTTCTGATTAAGTGATAAATGTTATTTTAGAAGATGATCTCTCTTTTGGGGACACTATATTCCTAAGGAAAATAGAATACTATAGGATTTTCTTAATATTAATGGTTAAATTTTATTTTGGAAGAATCTATATTTTTTATTGTGCACATATGGATATTTTGGGTTATATATAGAAATTATTAACTTACCATGGATAACATGTGATTATGTTCATTATATTTAAGTATGAAACATTAAGAGTAGTCGATGTTATTTGGAGATAAATGTTAAGATTTATCGTGGAAGACTATGTGGTCAAATTCTTCTGAGTTTTGGGATTCAATCTTAATTTTGATTACATTAAATAATTTTGAGGAAAATTGTTTATTGAATAGTCTTTATTGAACTTTGGGTATTTTTTGTTTAATTTTGGATATTAAGATTTATATTTCTTTTTATAAAGGATTATCGTTTTTGGGATTATCTGATCTTGTACTAACAATTTTGGTTTTTTTTAATGTCGAATGATAGGGGAAATATATATTTCATCTTTTATGCATTATGGGATTCTCTAGAAGTTGATTCTAGTGCTTTTGATGTGACCAAGTCATCTTGAATACTCATTGTTTGGAGAAAAGATGAGTTTTTATAAGAATTTTAGTAAAGGATGAAAGTCTATAGGAAAAGTAAGAATGTTTTCTTATGTTCATAGTCAATCTATCAAATAAATTTCTCAAATTTTTGAAAATAAACTTAAAACGAAAATTTCTTCCGTTTAGTTTTCCTATTTCGAAATCAAATACCATTTAACCCATCACATGTTTGTGGTTTTCTCATTGTTAACTTTCTCCTGATCATGTTTTATATCACTCTCCATCAGAACATGATGGTTAGTTTTTCGTCCAAATCCATGTTTTCATACATAGAACTCTTGTTTATGTTATATTAGTTGAACTTTGTACTTTTATTTCTTTCTTTATAAGTGATTTTTTTATTGACTCTTCTTCTGATGTGGAATTTTCAATGATGTTTCCAAGCCTAATTTTAAACTTGTGAGGGCGTAATTTCCAAAAGGGGGGAAGGATGTAACGATCTATGTATTTATAGAATAATACATTTTCATATCTATTAATATTTATGAATAAGATATTAATATTATTTTGAATAAGACACTTTGTTTGATAGCGTACTCGATACACAACAACAGGTTTTATTGAAATTCTATGTCCCACAAAACATTGGGTTATACCAAAAAAATAATATCATATTATTATTATCTTAAATGGTAGTTAATACCTAGCCATTGGAATGGTAGGAATGAATAGTATCAACTGAATTTTGACATATGGTTTATAAATGTTTAAATAATGATTCATTGGTTACCAAATTTATTATAAATGGAAACAAAAACCAATTTAATATAAAGAATGTGTTTTTAAGAAAGCCTTTTTAAAAGAGAATAATTATGTTTATAAATTCTTATCACTATTTATGTATTTTTATTTAATGAAAAATATATTTTATATACTCAATTTAATGTTTTAAATTCACCTTATATTTTTTCATATATGATCTACGAAAAAATTCAATTTTTCGGATAAAAGAAGTATTTTTCTAAAAATGCAGTTTTACCACCATTTGATGGTAAAACCCTTTTAAAAATAGTTTCTATTAATTTTATATGTTATATTTTACAAAATAAGATTATTATTTAGAATATAGACATCAGAATTTATTTTGGACTAAATTTTGGTATTTTTTGATAATGTTTGTTTTTTAGTGAATAGTGAAAAATATTACATTTTTATTCAAAACTACCTTTTAATCTAATTTATTTATATAGATAGATTGAAATTTTAATTGGTTTTAAAGTATAATTGGATTATATTTTAATAATTTAATCCAATTATGGTTATTGTAAGTAATTTAAAAATTTAATTGGACATAGACACATGTCAATCTTTTGATAGTTATTACATCTTAAAAACATGTTTTTTGGTTTTGAAAACATGAATTGATTTTAAATTAACTATTGAAACTAATTTGTGTTGAATTTTAAAAAATGGACTCCATAATTGGAATAATGGGGGTCCAAATTTTGTATTTAGGTACCTTTTAGTTTTAAACATTATGAATAGTAACATCGGTACTGTTTTTTATTTACCATGGTAAAAAGGTAAATCTGGTAAATAATGGTAAATAATTATATTATAATAATATAAAACTACCCTAAAACATATAAAAATTCTTTTTTATGATATATTTATAACCATGGGCATACTTGGGTCGATTTTGGGACCCCATGGATCCACTTGGTAGTGATAATGACATGTTATATTAATTAATTTAAATTAATGAGAAAAATAACATAAACATGTGTCTTTTACTAAAAAAAATTCTATATGAGGTTATATAATTCATCTATTTGACTATAAATAGTCATTATAAATATGCAAAAATTTCCTACATCATTTTAGTCTGTTTATTATTTTTATACATCAACTAAATAAATATATTTATGACACAATGATGATGTAGTGATTACCTTATTAATGAATGATTTAAATAAATGAGACTATAAATGTTAAAATAAAATTATTTTAAAACTTTTTATGCCATCAAAATATTTTAGGGATGATTATGACTGATTAAATTGAAATTAATAATGTTTCTTTAGAATAAATCAAGTTTTTATGGATTTTTAAAAAGACATGATATGGATATTATAAAATAGACATAAATTGGTTTTAAAAAAAACTATTTTAATAAATGATATTATAGTCCTAAAAATATGATATTCAGCCAAATGACTTAGATAATGTTTTGAATGATATTAATTAACCACTATATGTTAGATTAGCATTTTATAGTAAATATATTAACCATATATTTTGAATATACAAGAAGACATGTTAATAGTAAAATTAATTAACTAAGGGTTAATACTAACAGATAAGGTTAAATTTTTGACCTAGACTTGTATATATAATATGTGGTTAGTGTTGTTAGACACCATATAATCTTCTATTTTTAATAAATTACATTGGAACTGTTTGAAACAAAAAATTATTTTATTATAAAATAATTTTTCAATACCTTGTTAAAGTACCCCTCCTCCCTCTTATAAAAAGTGATCACCTATACCCATTTAATCACACCTCTAAATCCCCTTAGATTTTAATAAATACACCAAAATAAGATCCCAAAATCCATACCTTCTCTCTAGAAGCCTTACATTTGGAATAAAAATTTCAAGAAAGTCTTTTTACTCAAATCAAAGAGAGTTTCATGTTTTAAGAGGTTTCACCTCCTCTAAAGTTCCTTCCATTATTTTCCTTCTCCACTATCTATGTTATTATTATTCTTTGATTACATAAATAAACAAGTATACATAATATAGTATGTTTTTTATGACAATTATTCTAACTAAACTTACACACACCTCCATCGAATGGATATGAACATACTATTTCTGTGTACAATGAACTAATGCCTCACGAAATGATGGTTGTTCAATTTTCCCTACCAACTCTCATGGTGGCCATTATGATGGAACTGTATTTTTATATGATATATATTATATTTATATTTTCTCTATGATACTTTAAATTTTATTTACAAACATACCTTTATGCATTTCATGATTTGTAAATGCGATAATTTTATTTGAGGAACTGTGGACAACCCCCCCCCCCCCCTCAATGTGATATGACTCATTCATTACATAAATGGAAAGTATAAAGAATGGAATTAATGAAATTATGTTACATATATATCATTTTTTATTATAATGGGATTATAATATACCTATGTATCATTTATTTTTCATTTCATTAATATCAGAAATAAATGAATGTAGCGTTCATTCATATGTATAGCTTACGGTCTCCATGAACAGTGTATTTCATTTCTTATCTCCAAATGTTATGGACTATTATAAATACATATATAACAAATATATATGATATTTAAATCATTAATAATATTGTAGAGATGATTTACTTTTTAACACATTGACTATTTTTAATTATAACAAGATCATTTTCGACTCATATACCCAAAATCAACAAAACGACCGATATTACCTTAAATAATTATGTAATTGTTATAACAAGGTAATAAGTGATATAAAAGGAATAATAAACATCAACTTTTTTGATAAGAAATTATAAATTAACTTAATTTTATTATTTAGGAAGAACAAGGAACATACGTGACGTATGGGAATTAAAGTAATAGACTTTGTCTCAATCTTCTTTCATTGAGGCATATTTTGATAATATACACCTCTGTCTTTTACAAGGTGTATAGTAAACCCCTTTGGATTTTACTTCTACTCAAAGGGAATCTTTCTTTGATGAAGTGTTTTACTAAACGAATAAAGGAATGTTTCTAACGTATGTGGTGACACTAGCCTCTCCGCCACCATAATTGTAATTTGTCTTCACTTATAAGCCTTAATGTTTTTAAAAGTAAAAGAAATATATTTTTCCCTTTTTGGGTGTTTTAATATTGAAAATGGTTTTTTAAATGGATTAAGTATTTCATTATCTTGAAATGATTTCTTTTGGTTTCAAATGAAATGTTATTATTGAAATGTTGATATTTTCAATAGTTTATGTGTTATGATTTTGTAATGGTACTTGGAAATTTGAAGGGTGGTTAAATGATAAACAAATAACAGGTGGTTATGTGATAAACCAAATTATGGGTGGTTCTATGATAAACCAAAAATGTTTGGTTACGTTATAACCTCTAATGCATTGGGTATGGAAGTCAGTCGTATGGATATTCTATTTAGTGATATGTGTGGAAGTCGGCTATACGGTTTTTCCATTTAAGTATGTTTATGTCCTAAGTTTCCATTATATGTTGTATATTTATTTCAATGGAATTTATGGTAATCATTTGGTTAAAAAATGGGTATGCGATGAGCTTATATTCATTGAAGTGATTTTTATACTTCTAAAGGTGAAAATTATTACTTTGTGATAATGTTTTGATGGTTTACATGTATTTGCAAGACTAACAGTTTTCTTTCGTTATGTATCCCTTACTGATCTTTTTATTCTCATTCCATGTTTTTAAAATATTTTTCACATTACATAATGAATAATAGAGTCAAGAATGGGATCAAGTAAAAGGTATGATGACAAAACATGAAACAATGTAATGTTTCTTTATAAATATTTTTTGTTTTATGAAAAAAAGGATGGTGAGTAGAAGTGGCTACTTTTAATATTCAAGATTTTTTGTATAAGTTATGAACTAATTCTATAAATCTCTAAACCTGAAAAGATCCTCGATGTCAATTAAATTAAAATTATTGACTTATGTCTAGATTAAGTAATCTTTCAGGATGGGTCCTTATAGTTATCTCATCTTAGATTCCAAAAGATAACTAAATAGTTTTTGTGATACCAATTATAGTGACCCTCACATTTATTACATTAAAATTGCATAACATTTGTAGAATACATAAAAAATTATAAAAACATACACACAAAGACCATACTAGTGTAGTGACTTTGGAAATAGGGAAACATAAATACTGATACATAAATCATAAACATTATCTCTCACTTAGTTATTTGTGACTAGAACCCTTCTTAAAGACATCAAACATGATACATATCTTCATAATTTGAGGAATGAAACATAAAAAAATGTGAGCTCAAATACTCAATAAGGGTAAACAAGGGAGATATATAAGCATAATCATGGGCATAAGGCAATGAGAAGACGATCCAAAATATAGAAGACCATACACTGCATATCAAAGATCATATACATAAATCTTGGCATAAATCTTGGCAGTTTATAAGATATTGATCATAAGGAAATAAAGAACATAATCCATGAAATCATAACATAAGAATAAAATATAGAATTATAGCAGACACGTAAGCATATATAATGATTTCCACTATAGTCAAGTAAAAGCTAACAAGACCATATTAGTGGACAAATTCCTCTACTAAATTGGGTTCATGCCACATTACATCCCTGTATTACTGAACTGGGTTCAACCCTCATTCCAGCCCTGTATTACTGAACTGAGTTCATTTATTATTCACGTACTATAATACTAAAACTGATATCATTTCTCATTCTATCAGTGTATATATAATAATATTTAAATCTCGATCCAATGCATTGGATGGAGATATAGGTCCCACATATCTCATAATGAAATCATGCATACATGTTCCACAAGATCGTAAATAATCATATGTTAACCCATGAAATGAAATGGGTATTATAAACATGTAATCAAATCCTAACCTGTGGGAATAAACATGTTTCATAATAATTTCATCATAAACATAAAATATTTAAAGAATTCTATTTCAAAATCATATAACTGGTTAAATAGGAATGGGTTTCAAAATCATATATCCTGTGAAATAGAAACTAGTTTCAAAAGCATATAACCTATGAAATAGATACAAGTTTCATAAAAATCATTCCATCAAAACATAATCCATTTAAAGAAACAATATGAATGTAAACACTGAAAATTTACTCATAAAGGCATGAGTAACACCAATGGATTTTATCTTGGATGATAAATAATTTTAAAAGACCTTTTAAAAACATTTCTTGAGTAAAATAACATTTCTTCATTGGAAACAGTTTTCAAAACATAAAACTTTTTTGAAAACATTAATATTTGAAAGTTGCATTAAAAAATTATAAATAAATTATTGAAAATTATAAAAAATATGTAATATAATTATTCTTTGAAAATTGGCTTCAAATATCTTTTAAAAATAATTTTGTAACTTTTTTTTGAAAACATGGTTTTTTTAGTACAATAGATTTCCAACCGGAGAGAGAGACTGTCATATTTCACTTAGAAACTTTATATTATGAACCAAAGTGTTGAAAAATGGTACTAATAATTTGATATATCTTGAATAAATATATTATAAGGAAAATATTGAGTGTTATTGATATATGGAACATAATATTTCATCACATGAATCATAAATATTAATAATCTCAAAAAGAAGTGAGATTATTTCAGTAAAATCTTATAACTTCGTAACATATGATCTTATTCTACAGGTAATAAAAAAATTACATGAATCTTAAAATATCATGAATTTAATTAAATTCTATATATAACATGTAAAAAGGATGTATATACAATATTAAAAAGAGTTTAGGTGCTTGATAAAACATGAGTCTCAAAGAAGCCAAATTGAGACAAAACTATTTTACTGGTTTGGAAACATTTGAAACATAGACACTATGAATGAAAGATAAAACTGATTTAGGAATACCCATAAATTTAATTATAATATACATATAATAAAATCTTGGTAATTGCATACACCATATCAAAGTAAAGTGTAGCAATCATAGGATGTATCTCATGGAAATAGAAACCGAAATGAAATCACCTTACCTTATGTCCTAACACTCATAGTAAACATTAAAAACACTTATATAATAAATATAAATTTATTATAAATGTTATAAATAACAATATTCTTATGTATATTACAAAATAAATATTTATTATTACCTTATATTACCCACTTTATTACAATCTAATGTTAAGGTTTCACTTTGGGTAATATTCACTTTATTCTTCGCATGTGTCTTAATTTGTTATATATTTTCTACTTATACTGATATCATGATTCCATAATATAAAATGTGATATAAATAAAATTTATATTCATTATATTTTTATTATAATAATATATACAATATATAAGTATTAAGTGGAATAAACCGTTCAGGGAGACGGTAGGCCATACGTTTGCATGAACATTATTTCTGTTTAATTGTCATGTTGAGAGAATTAAATTAAAAGATGTGTATTTATATTTATATAATTATTATATAAGATTTATGATATCATATATTTATTATAAAAATACTAAAATCATATTTAATACAATCCATTTATTGTATAAACAAATCACATCGCTTTGAGGGGGCGATATTCCACACTTCCTCAAACAAAATTAACATATTAACACCAAATAGAAAGTAAAAAAAAGATATGTTTTGTAAAAGGAACACATAAGATTAAATAAACAATAAATATAATATATAACATATATAAATATAGTTTCCATCATAATTTATTCCATGATAGGTTGTAATTAAAATTGAACAATTAACATTTAGTGAGGCGGTAGCTTGTCGTACACATAAACAGTATGGTCATCATCAATTAAAGGGAGGTGCATCGAAGAGTAGGTTAAAACCACAGGTTAAAAATATTATATTATATTGAGGATAGTGGTGTTTTTATACAATCAGGGAAAAAATAATGTGGTGGGGGAAGCGAAAGAAAATAAAATAAATGACCTGAGAGGAGACATTACCTATTAATCGGGTAACTCTTTTTGGATTATGGAAAAAGGCATCCTTGGATTACCTTATACATAAGGTAATGTTTATAACAATAAGGAAGGATTGTTGGGTAGTTTATTGTGATGAAATTGTAATATATTAAGTTGTTTCATAGGTGTGAGGAAGTGGGGGAGGTGGTGGCCTTCTATAGGGAAGGAAAAGGACTCACTTGGAATTCTTGAAAACAAGTTAGGTGTACACATGTTCTTACCTAAATAAAGTCATAAAACAAAACTAAATAAATAATTTATGTTTTATGGACGAATAATGTATATAAAATGGGTTTTTTACAAGTGTATAGTTCATTTGATCCCCTAATATTAAGGTTTAGTTTCTAATTATGCTTTATATGACCTTAGCCGGTGTGATTAATTTTAATCACTTGTACAAATCATTTTGATAAAGAATTAACATGATAACATTCGGATATATATATTATACTAAATAAAATGTTTTATATCATCTTTCAAAAATTCAGTTCATAGAATATGAGAAATTAATATAAATTCTAATCTCGTAGACGAAACAAAATTACGGGTCTTTAAAGTATAAAGAAGTTCAACATTTTATTAAGTTTTAATTTTGAATTTAAAATTTAAATTGATTATAATGTAATATATTGTATTAATAAATTTATAATTGATCTAGTTTTAACTTAAAAAAATTAAAATAAAATTACACTTAATTATTATTTAAAAAAACTGAAGTTTTTAACCTAAAAATAGTATTTTTCACTATTCATCAAAATATGATGTTTCTTAGAAAAATACCAAAAATTCACAGTAAGATAATTTAAATATATTAAATTAAAAAAATAAGTTTATTTTATCAATTTAAATATAAAAAAGTTTCTAAACTTAATTTTATTATTTCTTACAAAAGGATATTAAGAACAGTTCATTCGAGAAAACAATATTTTTAAACATAAATGGACTTTACCAAATATCATTTTATTCATTATAAATATGTTTTATTTGTATAAAAAATTATAAAAAAATTTTAAAATTAGTTATTACTATTCATATGATAATTTTTAATGGCTATGTTATAATTTTCTTATTTAAAAAATTGTAAATATAAAATGATGTTTTATAGAAACATAATTTTTGTGTGTAACATATTCCTAGTCAGTGATGTGTATAACCGATGATGGGTTGTTTTCATGTATCGTACTCCTAGTTGGTTGCATGTGAAAGGATTTTTCGACTTGGATAATTTCAAGAGATAAATGAAAACTTAATTTATTTGGAAAAAAAGGTCCATAAAAACACGGGGTGTTAGATCTTCTCTAAAAATCCTATATTCGATCACACTATAATCCTTATTAGGATTATTTTTGGTGATACTAAAACCAATAAAAATGGGGATGGTTTTTGGAGAGGTTTTTATTCAGTTATTGGTTGAGATAAGTGAATCAATATATATGAATATGATAGGATAGTGGGTTCACTTTTACGAGTTAGGGGAGTGGTCCTCTTGTAATTTTACAATGTTTTAAAATAATATAAAGTATTATTAATAGGAAATTACCCTTAAATATATTCCACAAACAAGATAACAAGATAAATTTATAAAAAATGTCATCCAATAATATTTAATATGAGATTTTGTGACTTTAACACTTAGTTTTAACCTTAATTAACTTGTTTTACCCTTTACCATGGTGATAAATTTTAATCATGGACACTATTCATTATAAACAAAAATAAAATTTGAATAGTTAATAAATTTAAAATTATTTATTAATAGAATGAAATCCATTTTTTTTATGATTCAATTTTTATAATTGGTATACATTAATTTTAATATAAGTGCAAACAACAAAAAAAAATGTTTTTTCAAAAAATTCCTTTTTAAGACTAAAAATGAATTTATACAAAAATAAAGACTGATATTGATTCAGATGAAATAAATTCAATTATCTAATTAAAAATTGGAAAAAATTTACTTTAAACTAAATCCAAATTTTAATGGATCTTTTAAATTAACCAAAAATAAATTTTAGTTTTTATAAAAATTAATATTTTCCACTATTAACCCAAAAATCACTCTTTTCATAAAAATCTAAAATATTAACCCCAATATATATTTTATATTAATATAAAAAATAATGTTTAATTTATAAAATAAATTTTTTAAAATTTAGATATTTATATTTTATATAAAACAATATAATACATGGAAAAACATGAGTAAAAATAATACTATTTATTTTTCTATTTGAAAAATAATCTAAAATTATTATAATGAATGTGAATCTAAAAAATATAATACCTAATATTAATTACACATGAAATTAATTTATTATTTACATTTCATGGATTTTCAATCTATGGATATATGATTAGAACCAATAAATTATATCACAAATCTGGGAGGATTTAGAAAAATGAACCTATACAATATCACATATACCTTGATAAAAATGCATAAAGAATATAATATGGTATGTTTCTCCCCTGTCCTTAGTAGACCATAGCTAGTGTCAGCATTATTTCGTTGGAATAATATAAAAATCATCTCATCCCAAAAGATATAATAGTTTGGTAGTCATGGTAAACTATATTCATACTTGAGTCTTCCATTACATTTGAAAGTAAAAAATTAAAAAAATGAGAATATCATAATTCTCTCTAACATATCCTTGAATATCATTCATTTTATACTTTATTTATTCTCAATAATGTAAAAAAATAAGGGTGATATGAAATGATCAGTTAGGGTTAAGTAAAGTGGATGTTATCATTAATCAAAAAGCATAAATGACATATAAAGGTAATTAATAAAACATGCATTACATTGAAATAATTTGACTATAATAGTGAATATGGAATGCTAAATACCTAAAAGATGATTCTATTTAATAAATAATATGACTTTTGTAGTTTTTGTGGTGACTATGTGGAAAACTATATAATCCATTATCCAAAATTGTAGGGTTTGAATCCTAAAAATCCACTTGGCATTTATGATTCAAGTGCTAACATTGTAGGTAGTGATGTTGGCATGATGCGGGTAGGTAGTGACATAGACATAATGAAGATATGTGGTTAAGTAAATATGATGCATGAAACTTTTCCTTACTCATACTAGCTATGTAATGGGTCTCCCCTTACTCATATAAAAAGTGTCAATTTATTTAATAATAAAAATATCCTTCATCACTAAATTTTAAAATCAATTAAATAATTATCATAACCAGATAGGGAGTAATCAATATGGAAAAGAAAAAATACACAAAACAAATTTCATTTAATCAGTAAACATGGAATGAAATCCATATAGAGATAATATCATTTCAATAATATCATGTATAGTAATAAATGAATTATTAATGAAATAAATTCTTCACAATTGGATTTCATGTTCTCAGGATCATAATACCTCAAATCTTAATACCTATCACAAGATAGATTAATACTATATGTATAAACTCTTTTAATTATTTCTTGCTTATTCACCTCATGAGACCACTTATTTATCTCTGGGATATATAATTATGGACCCACCTATCACTATATATCCAAATAAATCCTCACATATCAAATAACTTATTTTATTCATGAACAATATCCCATAAATTAAATATATGTATTGAAGAAATGATGTAGATTATCAATATTTACACATTAAATGAAATAAAATTGATATTGAAATACCGTATATATAAATGAGTTGTGGTTTATAAAATAATCATATCTCTGATAAATAATGTAAATATTGAGTGTAAATTTAATATTCAAAGATTACTTGAAGGTGAATAATTCAAGGAAAATATAATCACTACAAAAATAAATCAAGGAAGTGAATACAAATTCAATTCTTGGTCAAAATAATCATAAATAATCTATTGAAAGAATAAAGATGGTATAAATACAATATATCTCAAGTAAAGTATATGTAAAATAATTTTCTGTTGTAATTAAATAATAGAAACATAATAAAAATATCTTTTAAAACATTCATGAGTACAACATCCATTTCATTTTGAAAACAAACTTTTAAACTAAAATATCTCAAAAAAATTGAAAATAATTTTATTTTAAAATAAAATTTCAAACATATAAAGTATTATTCAAAACATTTTTTGTTCCTAATGGAAATAAATTGTATATATGTCGTAAATTTTTTAATAATGTTTCCATTCACTAAATGAAAAATGTGCATTGTTTGAAAAATTCCAAGAATATTACTTTTAAAAGAACTTTTTAAAAAGTAAAAAATTGGTAAAATTTTATTTAATAATTAATTTTAAAGATTTATAAAATGGTTTTTTAAACCATTTTTATAAAACATGTTTTTCAATACAAATTATTTTTGACTAAAGAGAGAAATATGTTCATATTTTAATAAAAACATTTTCTATATCATTTTAAGTATTAAAGAATGGAAAACATGTAATATTACTTGAACTTGTTCATAAATAACCAATGAATAATAAAATTAAATGAGTTTATTATCCAATTATCAAATAATTTCTTTCAATGTAAATTCAGGTATAAACAATCCAGATTAAAATGTGATTGTGAAATAAACTCTCACAAAGATCATAACTTTGAATTGAGAAGTAATAAATGAATAAATATGTGTTCCAAATATAAAACCACATAAAACAATTATAAAACCAAAATATTATTTTCAAAATTTATTTTACACGTAATGTTATAATATAAAATACAATGAATAAGTAATATAACCCCATGAAAAATAATTGAGTTATTAAATTCTTTACCACTTTGAAATTTTAATGTCAAATCCTTTTACATGAAATAATTCAAATTGAAAATTAAAATTTAATAAAGTATGAATTATTCTTTATATAAAATGTAAAATAGGTTGTATCTACACTATATAAATAAAATTAGGATCGTATTGATAAACAAATGCCTCAATAAAGGGAAATTCAGATGAAATCCCTTACCTCATGCTTTCTTTTGGTTGAAAGTGGTTTAACCTTTTGTATAGTGGTTTTAATCATATTATTAACATATAAAATATCCATATTAATATTTAAAATATCATTTATGATCCTTTTATAATATTTTATCACTTTTTTTAATAATATTTCATCATTTTTATTGTTTCAAGTGTTAATTTCCTTTTTTTCTCACTTATTCATCATCTTCAAGGTTTTAGTTATTGTGAATAAAATATTTTTAAATCATATCTATAATAAAAATAACATAACTATAATATTTATATATCTTTTAAACTTTTAATATCTATAATGAAATATTATTTTGAGAAATGATGTATGTTATGATCATGAAGATGGTATGTCGTATGTATGCAAGAGTAACATTTCCATTTTTCAATGATCACTATGGAAATTAGGTATCTGATATTTTATATTTACATATTTACAATAATATAATAAATAAAATATTAATTAACTAAATATACTTATGTATATTATCTATGTGGTGTGCTGATGAAAGGAGAGTCTCATCACTATGTGAAGGCGGTAGTCCACATATAAACGAATGACATTATCATCATTTAGTGAGTAAAAAAGAATGAAATAATAAGATAAATTATATATTTATGATGATGAATATTTAATTAATACCATAGATATTTCATCTATATCACATATATTCATTACCTTTATCCTTATTACATTTCTTGTAAAGTGTTAGTGGAGAATGAACCATGTCGCTTCATATAGTGGTTGTTTGTCGTACACACGAGCGACGTATTCATATCCCCTATAGAATGGAAATTGAAAAAAGGTATATATGAAATAATTAATATATAGGTATAATTATTTTATAAATATCATATATATATATATACTTTATATCCATCATCATGCCCGACCTTGAGACGTTTTTTTGGAAAATGTGCCTCATCAGTTCGTGAGGTGGTAGTCTGTCGTACAGACAAGTGACATTATCATTCCCCATTTTAGGGAAGAGGAGATGAATATAGGTAATTAACATAACATAATAAAATATCAATATGTTGTATATATTATTGTAATTATATAATCGTAAATTGATAATATTTTAAGGTTGTGGAAGAAGAAATAAGGAAAGAACACATAGTTTGGAATTTTACCTCTTCTCTGAACACCTCATTAGGATTACACCAAAAAATTATCAAGAATAGATTTTGGGAAAAAAAGGATCATATGATGAGGTTATGTAAGTTTTTAAGTGATTTTTCTAGTTTTATTCTGAACCAAAATGATTTTTAATTTTGAATAGGGGTGGTGAGGGAGTGACCTTTTATAAGTGGGGGAGGGGATACACATGCGATTTTATAAAAGATTCAATTACCCATACGATTCTATCATGCCACAAGAATCAAAAGTAAAAACCTCTATAATATTATATTTTAAAAGGTCAAAATATGTGTATAAAATATATTTAATATAATTTTGGAGGATATTTTAACACTAACCCTACTTATTTAATCCCACGATAAACCCATTTTACCTCAACCATAGTAATTAATTTTTAATATTTTCACGATTAATTTTGGTTAAAAGTTAAGCTTAATTTATCAGATATTACAAATTAAACTGATCATAATTTTTCAATCCATTTTTACAAATTAAATTCAAATAACTGGTAGAATCCAATTTAACATTATACATGCAGATGCGATAAAAAGGCACATTTTCAAAGAGACAATTATCTTTTGTATGAAAGGTTTTAATATCATAATTCAAAATGAAATTGATTAAAATGACCTAAATTAGTTAAATATTAATATAATTGAATTAATTTTACTTCAAAAAAAATTTAAACTTTAAATTATCTTTTTGAAATATTAAAATAAGAACAATATTTTCATTAAAAATCAGTATTTTTCACTATTCCTTGCAAAATAAACATTTCAAAAATATCCCAAAAATTCCCCCAAAGATAATTTTTATATACTAACATAAAAAATAATCTTTATTTTTATAAAAATAAAATTTCTTAAAAGTGTTAAAAATTAATTCGAAACTATGTGGGCAAATCACGACTAACCTATCATTCATAAAAATTATATTTTTTCAAAAAAACATTCCTTTTCTTTTAACTGATTCTTATTTTCTTTCTAATAAATATATAACCATAATTTTTTAAATTTCATTTTTCATATACATAACCTAAAATTTAACATCTAGGTTATTATATTATGCTATATTATAGTTCATTTAGGCTCAGGGTTTCATGTTTGATAAGCTATTAAATAGATTAAATTTAAATAAATATATTTCATGGGTTGTTTAGGATTTGTTTTGTGTGTCACATATGATATCGAATACATTGTTTTTCATTTAGAATTTTTGGGTGATACATTTTAAATAAAAACCCATTGTAGAATATCATACATGAAACACATGCTAAAAAACCATAATAGAATGAAAAATGGAACTCAATAAATAAAGGGAAAAATGATCCCAACATCCCTAGTAGAGTTAGACTATAATAATAGGAATGGGGAAACTCCCTATCTCAAAAACATCTAAAATGAACACTTGAAAAAAAGTCACCATTAAGATCCAC
The DNA here is from genome assembly GCA_963277665.1 of Viscum album. NCBI lineage: Eukaryota > Viridiplantae > Streptophyta > Magnoliopsida > Santalales > Viscaceae > Viscum > Viscum album. The sequence goes on from OY728147.1 coordinate 762,440,944, forward strand.
TAAACTCTTACTTTATAGACTTGGAATCCTTTATTATCTGCTCTAAAATATGTATCATCACCATCAAGCATAATATATAAGGAATGATATCCCATTTAAGAGTGATTATAAATAACCCCGGTAAGACCCCTTGAAAATAAAAATAGAGAATAGGATAATAAGTTAGATGAACTGAATTTATATACCCAATGAAGCCAAAATATATATTATTTAATATAAAACTAGAGATACAGGAGCCACCCAATCATCATTTTCTATATACACAAATATTTAGAACTGAAATGATCCAAAAGTCTTCAAACCACCCCTACTTTATAGAAAACTCATATCTTCCTATATTTTGTAGTTGGGGACATATTCCTCACTAAGTAATATATATTGATAAAAATATTTTTCTCTCAAAGGATAAACTGTTCCATGTTGAGAAATCACATCGATAAATTGAGTGCCAACTCTTTTAATGGATGACATATTCCATACAAGTGGGATATTTACGAACTCCTTTTAGTATTTAGGAGATTCATGCTTTTTTTGGACCATTGGAGTCTTGTCACCATTCTCAAATTATATATCTTATTCCCGGGATCTATATTAGAGTACCAAACTCTATAGTTTGTAAAGGGTAACCATTCTCTTATATCAATATGTCTCAAAGGGAGTACCAAACCCAATGAGTGTTTTGGTTATCTCACTAAAACCCAAGTGCATGGATTATAGAGATAAATAAATCCAATAACCAAAATATATCATAAATTACCATTAATATAAATAATTATTCATCCTACATGTTTTATGTAGAATAATTCATATATTATATTAATCATTTTTATAAATTTTAAAATCGATATATGAGGTGAGAAAGTACCAAAAAATGAGTATTGGGCCATGTGCAAGACCATGGGGGAACTCCACATGGTGATGTGATGTGGGGAACATTTCTCCCCTGGGTGTGTGTCCTACACATGAACATGTAAGGTAAATGAAGTCATGTTCATCCACATCTAACCCACTAAAGTATTAGGTCAAGTTGATTAAACCCCATCCTGGATCCCTATTGTCTTGCCCAAAGTGGGTAAGTAATATTGTGGGGGTCGGAGAGTGCACCCTTATGGATGATAGGGAGTGTCCAAATGATCAGTTAGTCTGTACATAATGGGGTTAGGTTGAGCCAACACACATGATCCACTCAATATCACATCCCCACAACCATGTCAAGTTTCTTTATAGGATTATCCTAGCTATCTGAACTATGGAACCCAAGATCAATATATAGTAAAACTACTATATAACATCAACCCACATTGTATGTCCTATAAAGGTATAATTTGACCTATTTATCTAGTGAATAATAATCTACTGAATCCACCCACCACTTGTTGGTTGATTAATTAATTTATATCCCATATATATAAATCCTAGGAGTAATATATATATAATTACCTATATTGATAAAAATGTGTGATGCATTATTTCCAGAGTCACTAGACTCACTAATGTTAAATGTCATTTGAGAACCCCCATCATAAATACTAGGCCACCACCCAACACCCCCATCTTGACATGCCTAAGTCGCCACCCACCCAAGTCTATGTTGCAACTACCTCTACAATATTTTCTTGATGAAATTCACCCAGAGACCCTCATTCCATCATGCCCCTTTTGAAGTATCTTCCATCATGTTTTTCTATTTAAATCTCACTACGCCTCTCTCCATCACAAACCAAGAGCTAAAATGGGGACTTTCTATGGTTTTATAAATATATGGAATAAGGGAAAGAGAGAAGATGGAGTGGTGGATTTGGATTTATCTTCTGAGTCTTTAATCTATGAATTAAAATACCAACCTTTCATTGCAAAAAAATGAAATATTTAAACTAATAATGTAAAAAATTATAGAAAAAACATGAGATTAAAAAAATAAATGGGGTTTAATTCAAGAATGTTTAATTAAATTTATGTTTTAGGGAGATGGACAATGAAAAAATAAAAAAAAATCTACCTCATGATTTTATAATTATTATATCATTATTTTTTATTCATATGGTATCAAGTTTAGATTTCATGAATAAAAGACTCAGTTATTATAATCTTCTACCACCTAGGGATTATTTCAATTTGTTTGTTTAACCCTACTTTATTATGTTAATGATAAATTTATAGGGTAGAATTATTTTACCAATTATTTTCAATTAAAATCATGAGAGGGGCCAGATTTGGGGCCCAAAAAATAAACCTCAATTACATATCTACATGTTAAAACTCCCCTCATGAGTGGTATAATATTGATGACTTTTTTATCTAGGTAACCATTAAAAAGATATTGATTATTTATGAAAATGACCTTATGAAAAACATAATATTTTTAGATTATTAGAAAACCCATGATACTCATTGAAAATTAATTCGACTACACTTCCATTAAATATAATATTATTAGAAATATTTTTCAAAGGGATTCCATAAAAAATATGAGTTTTTAAAACCTCCCCATTATCTTGGACTCTTCCCTCTAAAATCACAACTCAGTCAAAAAATGTTAAGGTTCAAGGATTTCATATTATTTTTATGTTATCATACTCTTTATTAAAGATTACCATGCTGTTATAAGACGTGATCAGAGAGTATTACCTAACACCAATGGGTCTCCTCTTTATGGTCCTTAATAGACACCAGTTAATCTACAATGGTAGTTTTATCATTGAATTCCAATATTTATTAGTTGATAATTTATGACGGATCATGTTTATATGTCCTCAATTATTATGAAAACTCTATTTTTTATTAATGATTTATTGATGATTTATTACATAATATGAAACATAATACAACAAATAAGTTCTATAAGTATAGTATCTTTAGGTAATTAGTTACATTACATAAAAACATAAAATAGAGTGTAGGTGATCATTATTGTAAACTTCCTTAATGTGCTCTTAATTTACCATAATTGTTAAAAACTCATAGGATAACCTGGGGACATACATAAAAAAATGGTGAGATATAAATCATAGTTAAGGAATAAAAAAATAATTAAATGAAGAAATTATTATATGTTAGTAAATAAGAATTTAAAAGAAACATAAATGGGGTGAGAATCATGTACATGAGTAAATATTTCTGATATAGAATGATAACATAAAGACAACATGGGAATGTAACAATAACTTTAAACGTGACATCATAATCATAAGTCATGGTTATCCATAAATACATAGTAATGTGATTTTCCTAGAATAACCTCTTGCACACCATAAATGGAATCTCATGAGTCTAAAACATTAACTAATTAATTATAGTACTATCGAGGTGAACCCATAAAAATCATATCATGTAGATTCATATGTGTTAAAAATAAATCATATAATATAAGAACATAATTCATCAAATTTAATCCCAGGATTAAGGATTTTGGGTATGATTCATGTAATTACCTATAAAATAAAGTATAGTTACAACTAGGAGAATTCCCTTTTGTGTAAATGGGTATGGTTATACACCTCACAAATGTTCGGCATGATTAATCTCTGTCACATTTTGGTAGCATAATAGTAGTATATAAGGATTCAAAAAATGATTTAATAAGAGAGAAATGGGTCTCTAATAACTTGGATGTCAAAATTAAATTATTATGTTTATGTAACAATATAATCAAAAATTATAATTTGGTAATTAATAGTCATAATACAAGGAGGATTCTTGAATAAAAACATGGCATGGAAAATTCAAACGATAATTTAAGCACCATAATGGGTATGTAATATATATTATATAAGAACATAATGAGTGTGAAATTGATCAAAAATAAGTTTTAAATCATAAGGGAATAAACAGTTATATGTAAAATAATATCCCATCAATAGTGATTGGAGGAAAAAAACAATATATAAATAACATTCTTGAATACATATGAGAATGAGAGGACCTCTTACTAAATTCTAGCATAGTAACATCTTTGGTAAATTATATAATTAGAGGGGATAAATAATATATCACTATTACAGAATAAATTTTATAGTATAGGGGTCAATATAAAGTAATTAAAACCTAACCCACTAAGATTCAAATGGATAAATATAATGAAGGTGTTTGAATTGAAAAGAAGAGAAGGAGGTCCCATAGCTTGGGAGGGTGATTCCCAAATATTAGAAAGATATTATTCTAGGAATGGATAAAATTAGGAGTAATATATATAGGTTAGGGTATAGTAAGGATGTTTTCCAATGTTTTTGATTTTATATTAATGGGTTCTTTGGTGGGTTTATATAGAAAAATTTATTCCCATTATTTACTATTACTCAAACATAGTTTTTAGAATTTTAAAAAAATAATAAAAAAACACAGACCTTACCAATGTTTTTTCCAATTTTTTCATCCAAAGAATATTTTTTAATTATTTTATTTTTCCAAGGTCTTAATATTTTAAAACATTTCCCTTGTTGATGTGGAGGTGAGTCATGTTCCTAAAGAAATGATTTTAAAATCATAAAATATTATATAGGTTTTGGAGGATTCATAAAGGATTTAAAAAATTAATCAAATAACAAAAAAAATAAAATTATTTTAAAGAGGAAGCATATATTTTATTATGTATACACTTTTTATCCTTTTATAAATAAATTTTGTGTCATTATGATGTAATGATACACACCGTATATTTGTACCATAATTTATTTTTACACGAAAGTTCCACTATCTTATAAAATTATAAAAATAAAAACAATTGGTTAATTTTTATGTCCTAATTCTAGAAGAAATATTTATTTTACCAAAATAAATTTCTAAACATATCAACTTTCACTTTTAAAATAAGTATTGACATTTATTGAGAAATGATATATTTTTTGTCAATAATAATTTCTGAACCCTTATAAAAATTACACTTGAAATTATTATTATTATATTGTCTTTAGTATTTAATAAATTTTTTTATATTATTATTTTTTTAAAATATCAGTTTTTTAATTAATGAATTAAACAAAAAGGAATGTCTTAATTGAAATTTTTCATTACATAAAAATACAATTCGTGTTTTATCATATCAAAAATATTTTTTAATTCATTTATTAATTCCTGATAACAAAACAGAAAATATAATAAATATTATTTTTAAATAAAAATATAAATATAAATTCTGTTAGATTTAATTTGTGTCTAGTCCATTTTGAATTATTTTTACCCTTAATTAACCTATTTTTTATTAAACGTGGTAAGCAATATTTACTACAAGTATTGTTAGAATTGTGAAAAATAATAATTTAAAAATATTAATGAATAATAATTATTATTCCATAAAATATAGAATGAATTTATCCAAAATAAATTAACATATTGGGAAGAATCTAATTTAAAATAAAACCAACAAGCATTATGGAGAGTAATTTCCCCGAAAACATTATTTTCCAAAGAAAAGATTATTTTACTTTACCTCTATAACTATTAATCTTCACAATATGAATTTAAATTCATGATGATATAAATATGAACCAAAAATTTAATTTAAATCATTTCTCACTATGGGTTATTTTCAATTAATCAAAAAAGAGAAACATTATGCATTTTAAAACAGTTTTTGAAAAATGTGTTTTTGAGCCTAAAAATAAACTTAAACTAACATATGGTATAAAGATGATTTAAATGTAATTAATTTTATTAAATATAAATAAGTAATAATTATTTTAATTTAAAATAAAATAAAAATAGAAATAATACTTTTAAATTTATTAATTTATCAAAATAAATGACAATTTTACAAAAACAATATGTATTTTCACTTTTTATTGAATAATATATATTTTCTGAAAAACAGAAAAATTCAACCAAATTTAAATTTGAGAAAATATTTTCAAAAAATATTTTAATTTATTCAGGTATATTTTCTAAATGTTCTATAAATTAATTATAATATTTTTTTCTCAAAAAGGAGTAAAAATCATTTTTTTACGAAAACCTATTTTTTAAGAATAAAATGTCATTACTAAAAATTTAGTTATTATTTACTGATAATTTATAAATATATTTATGTTCAGTAAGAAATTTAGATATATATATATATCATAATGTATTCAATCATGTTAATATATACAAATTTAATGTCTATGTTAAAATGGCCATTTTTAAATAATCATTATTTTTTTGGGATTGGTGTTGGGTATCACCTATGCTATCAAACATAATTTTCTATTTTAGAATCTCTGGGTGTTACATTCTTTCCCCATTTAATAAGTTCCCTTGATAAAATTTTAACTTGATCTTAGTAATCAAAATTTTCAAACTTGAATAAATTTTTATTGAAAATTCATACTGTATAAAGGGTTAATACAACATCCACTTAAAAATAAAGGGATGCGTGATGGTCACCAAATAACAAGGTTTCCATGTATGGGAATATTATTGGTATGCGAAAATATATAAATGGAATAAAAGGAAACAATTCCGTAGAAATAATAGATTGTGATAGAGAACATGATTAAGAGAAAGTTAACGACCAAAAAACCTTGAATTTATAAAGGGTGATAAAACCATCAATTAACAATATGATAACATATTTTTTCGCAATTATTTTTATAGAATTAATTAATTACATTAAAATATATACTTAGAAAAAATTAAATATAATTTCATTAATATTTTAATTTCATCAATTAATCAATTTCCACTATAATATCATATTTTCTCCCAATTATGTGGAGTCAAGATGGAGTTTTTTATGCCTAAAGCACTAGAACAATCTTATAGTGGATCACATAGTCCACTAAATAATAACAATTTATTCATCATGTATTTACTAAATCAAAAATGGGTAGCATAAAGTAATATGATAATGATAATGATTACACATTAATTCATTAATCTCTAAAACTTAGAAAATAATCCCAAAGGTTTAACATATATCATTCTCTAAATAAACACCCCTATATCACAAATAACAACAATAACCTCAACATTAAATAATTTTTTAACCTAAAAGGTCATCTCATGCTATGCATATTAAACCTCCAAAAACATAATAATATTCTATTAAATTAATCCTTTATATGAAACCAAATTTTTATATATACCTAAACCCAATAAAACATTAATAGAAATATCATTAATCATCTTGAAATCAAAAAATATTTGATCACATAATTTGTTTCCCAAAATAAATTTAATCATTATTAAATCCCATCACATATCCAAAAGTGATATATATTATTTTTAACATAAGATTATAAAGAAAAAAATCGTATTTGTACCCTCTAGGTTTATCCCAAAATCAAGCACATATTTCGGGTTATTAATCCCTCAATCATGTGTTCTCCAAAATATCACCTTATCACTAGATCACTTTTATAGGTTATTGGTACAATTACATAAAGAAAAACTACTTTGTAAGAACCCTTATATGATTCATTATTTTTATATCTATATTTTAATTAATATAATACTTCTACAACATAATTTCAAAATACTAATACATAAACACAACAATACATACAATTAATGATTTATATAGCATATGTTCTTCCTTAGTCTGAGATTTAACCCATGGATTATAGAATTGACTAAGATAATTCCAATATTATCCATATATGAGACCTTGAACAACAAAGGGTGATGTAGGATGAAAGTTACTCTCTTACATTTTAAGCTTCATTTTTTATGGAAAGTGGCTACTTTGTTCCCTTTTCCAGACATAAAACACCATAAAGTTGCTTTGTCAAATTTCCCTTAGTGTCACTTTAAAAAAAATTTACACACATGGAATTTAATATTCTTTCCAATGTCACCTTTTTTAGATTAACATAATTGATATTTCATCCACATATTCTTAAATATTTTTCGAAATTCAATAATGTTCTAGCTATTAATTGTAATTTTTATAGCTCAATTATAATAATAATAAGAATTATTACATGAGCTACCATCATGTTGGAATCTCTTTTGGTAATTAACCACATTTCCAATAACATTGGTCTTAAACTTGGTTCCTCCTATTTCTAGAAATTGTATAGAAAAAGGATAACATTAGAGATGAGTACTTTTAGACTATTAACCAAAAAATATTAATCCAATAACATTAAGGGAATAACTTATTTGTGACATTTTTTTCCATAACATATGAATTTATGGTCTTTAATCTATGTAAGATCGTATCTATTTTTTAACATAGACTCTATTAATAATTTTTTGTTCCCTTAATAATGTTTCATACTGAGCTTGTAAATTTACCAAACCATGCCCCAATTCATTTCAAACTAGGTGTGCAACAAGGTCTATTGTCATCCACAAGTTTCTAATTGATTCTAGATAAATACTGTGTTTTCAGTGTTTTCAACCATATATACATGTATTCCATAGCCATATATACTTATAGTATCAAAAAGTGATGAATTATCATGATAACCACTTACAACATTCTATACCAAAACATAGGGATATTTTCATATACTTAGTGTTATCCTCAAATCTTTCACAAGAGTTTTGTAATCAAAATCCCAAAAATAACTAGACTTTTCTTTGATACCAAATATGACAACCCTAGTATATATTACACATTAATTCATCATTTATAACATAGTAATACACATAATTAAAACCGGAAGATTGATAATACTAGTGTATTTGGGTAATTAGGTACATTACATAAAAACGTAAAATAAGGGGTACATCGGCATTATTGGAAACTTACTTAACATACTCATAATTTTCCATCATTTTTAAAACATCATGGGATAACCTAGGGAAATACATAATAAAGTGTTGAGACCAAAATTCCATTTATAGAATAAAAATTCATAAAAACAAGAATGTATTACATGGTATACAATATGTATTTAAAAGGAACATAACATAGGTGAGAATCATAAACATTAGAAAAGGGGCATGATATAACATCATAGCATAAAGATGGAATGGGAAAGTTGCAAAACATTTAAACACGACAACAAAACCATAAGTCAATGTTAATAAAAATACATAATAACATAATGTGGTTAGGATAACCCACCAAAAACCATATATGGAATATCATGAGACTAAAATTTTACCCAATACATTGGAGCGCTTTCTCAGCACTCCCATCATAATTGTATCATCAACATGCATATGTGTGCCACATAAATCATATAACATAAGAAAATAATTAATCACATTAAATACCATGATTAAGGATTGTGCTTTAGATACATTTATTTCCCCAATAAATTAATTATATTTACAACTAGGTGAATACCATTAATTGGAAATTGGTATGGGTATAAAAATCAAAAATGTTTGTCATGGAAAATTGTGGTGATATTTTGGCAGTGTAAAGGCAGTACATGAAGATTCATTAAATGGTTAAATGATAGATAAATGGGTATATCATGACATTTTAAAAAAAATTATTATATGAGAGGTATTTAATAAAATAATACAACATTAAAATTTGGTAATTATTATGAATAGGACAAGGAGGGTGTTTGAATAAATACGTGTCATGGAAAATTGTAAGATGATTTCGACAACATAATGGGGGTACATTATTAATCATGGTAGGGATTGATGAGAGTGAAAGGGATTACTCTTCAATATGAAGTAAAAAATGTAATAAATAGGGATATATAACATCATATCTCATCAATAAGATTTGGAAGAATATTATACTACATAAATAAGGTGCTTAAATAAAGAGTATAAAGATAGGATCTCTTACTAAATTTTGTCATATTAAAGGCTTAGATAAATGCTACAATGATAGAGGATAAATTTGTTACTACTATTACTATATAAATTTTTTATTATAGTTGTATTTATAATTTAATAAAAAAAATCAAATTTATATCAAAAAGGATAAATAAAATAAAGGTTCTTGAATTGAAAAGAAGAGGGGATCCCTTGCCTTGGGAATGCGATTCCAAAAGGTTAGGAAGAGATTATTGAGAGATTTTGGTCACCTTATGAGGACAATAGAGTGGGTAGGGATGATTAAGGATATTATAATATGTGTTTTATACAATATTAATGGTATAAAGGGTGTTTTATATAAGAAAAGAGAGGGGGGTTCTTTATTATTTCCCAATCAATGGTTTTGGACTCTGTACAATTAACTAGACCAAACCACAAACCTCCCCATGTTTTTCCCAATATTTATACCAAAGAGGAGTTGCCTTAATTATTTTACAATTAAAAGGGTTTAACTAATTAATATATTACCCTTGGTGATTTGGAGGTGAGTCATATTCATAAATATATAATTTTAATGCCTTAAAATTTAAAATAGGTTTTGGAGGATTCATAAATTATTTATAAAATTAATTAAATAACCCAAAAATAATATTATTTTATAGTTTAAAAATGTATTTTGTTATAAATCCCTTTTATATAATTCATTTAATCTCTTTTGGGTCATTATGATGTAATAATACTCATTGTATATTTATACTGTATTTAATTTTTACCTAAAAATTCTGATTGTCTCGGAAAATTATGAAAAATTAAGTGTTTGATAAATTTATATGTGATTATTAAAAAAATATTTATCTTATCAAAATTATTTTCTAAATATTTTAATTTTCACTTTTAAGACAATAATCGAAAATTATTGAGAAATGGTAGTTTTTTTGGAAGTATTAGTTTCTGAACACGTATAACAATTATATTTCACTTCATAAAAATTATATTATCAGTTAAATTTATTAAAAAATATTTAATATAATTATTTTATTAAAATATAATTTTTTGAAATTTCATGAATTTATCAAAAAGGAATCCCTTAATTGAAATTTCTTACTATACAAAAATACAATTTGTGTTTTATCATATCAAAATCTAGTTTTTATCAAAATAATTTAATAATTATTTATAAATAAACATAAAAAATTTAATTATTATTATATTTAAATTTAAATATATAAATTCATACTATTAGGGTTATTTTGTTTCATGTCTTTGTTAAATTTGTTTTACCCTTAATTAATCTATTTTACTATTATTATGCTAAAAAATATTTACTATAGTTATTGTTCATAATGTCAAAACATTAGGTTGAAATTATTACCTAATATTAATAATTAATATTCATAATATTTAATATACATTATCAAAATCATTTAAATATTTGGAATAATTTATTTTAAAATAAAACCCTCAACTGCGATGGAAAGCAGTTTTTCTGATTACTGAATTTGTGAAGGAAAATAGATTTTTACATTAACTTTATAAATTGAAATATTCACTATAATAATATTAATTATTAATTATATAAATATAAAAAACAAAATTAATTTAATTAATTACCCACTAGTGTTTTTTTAATTAATTTCAATTTAGAGACATTAAGAATTTTAAAACACTTTTCAGGAAAAAAAAGGTGTCTTCAATCCAAAAAACAATAATACACTAAATCTGGTATAAAGATGATTTAAATGATATTAATTAGAATAAATATGAATAAATAATACTTATGATAATTTTAAATAAAATTAAAGTAATAATGGTTCTTTTTAAATTTCATAATTTATCAATAGAAGTGATGGTTTTATGAAAACAAATTGGTATTTTTATCTTTTCAATAAAAAGTAATTATTTTCTGAACAGCCCAAAATATCACTATAAATTAATTTTTATATGTTGATATAAAAAATGATTTTATTTTTATCAAATAACGTTTATATATGTTCTATAAATTAATTATAATATTTTTGAAAAAATAAATAGAATTCATTTTTGAAGAAAAAATGTTTTTGGAGAAAAAAATTTCAATACTAAAAATTAAGTTATTATTTACTAGTAATTTATAAAAAAATTGATGAGTATGAAATATATATATATATATATATATATATATCATAATGAAGTTAATCCTATTCACATCTAATAATTTAATGACCTGGATAAAAAGGCCATTTCGAAATAATCATTGTTTGTTTGGGTTCAATGTTGCATATCACATGCACTTTCAAACATAATTTTCTCTTTTAAAAATATGGGGAATTACAATTATAATATATAGATTTTATGGAACACCCAATACAACTAATGTGTTGATAGTATGTGATAAGAAACCTCACCTACCCTATGTATGACCTAGAATAGCCTAATAAGCCTCATGGACATCTTTCTTTCCTGACCCAATCTCAAAAAACTACCTTGTAGAGATCCATTATAGAAAAAATTTAATCTATCCTAAAAATATATATTACTATATTATATTTATTTATATTAATTTTAATTTCTCAAAATAATACTCACACTCACCTAGATAACCAAAACTTTCTCTTTCTTTGACATTACTTACTCTAGAACCAAAAGTTAAGTATCTCCAACCTTTATCTATCAAGGTCTTTCATATAAGACCTTGAGATATTCCATTATAATGGAATAGTGGTAGATTATACTATAAAAAAATACACTAGGGGTCAGTGATTATTCCAACTACTATCGAAATAAATCATGCAAGAATATTCCCTCTTATTTGGCCATCTTTATGAGCGTGGGACATTATACTTGATCATAAATAAATCTTGGAATCCCCATACAAGATTATATACATAAAATATGTGAATTTATAATATTATTCAATAATTTTCATTGCGGAAACTCCACTCAATCATATAATATCATCTATATATAGGTTTCCCAAAAATAATTTTAAACTCTACTCCCATATTGAATGTAAGTGGTCTAACTTGGTCATCTGTTCAATAATCACAAAGATAAAATCATGAAAAATTTTCAATTGTGGGATTCCTATAATAAATTCCACTGATATATAATATATCATACATGATGGAACCGTAACAGTTTATATTACACCTATTGAAAAAAATTCCATGAATTTTTTTATTTATAGGTGGGGTGTTGATACACGAATTATGAAACACATTTTTTACACATGGACGTCAAACATTTTGCCTAATATTGGGGAATATCAATATCACACCAAGATTTAATTATAAAAGAGAAGAGTGTAACTCCCTTAGAACCCCCATATAAATCCAAACCAAAACCACTATCCTCATTTATATGTGGTTGAAATTCACCCAATATTCAAAAAATATATAGCTTCATCGCCTAATAATACATGACCTTATTCAGTCCTGAACTAAATAAATCTAGTCTAGAAATTACATAATATTGATGAATTATTGGGGACACCACCATTGATATAAGTTAAGATAAATCCTCTACTTCAAATAAAAAAATTGAATTAAGTCTTTTTATGTAGATTCCTCATGTTCTATCGCACCACATGATTTTCTACTACAGGTAAAAACCACCCTTTTTTTCTTTTTATGAGTATATATAATCATTAATTAAAATATTTTATTTAAATATATCCTTTATCTCTACCTCAGGTAGAAATCTTGTTGGTTGAAAATATACATGAGACTGTTGTGGTCATTTAAAACCATGAATCATTCACTCTAAAGACATTGTCTCCAGGTCTTAATGGTGATCACCATCACTATATGTTCTAATACATGGATTTCATGGTTTATCCTATGAAGTCTCACATACCCCAACCAATAATAAATCTCCATCAATATTTCAATCATCACACAACATATTCCCATCATAATGATATTATAAAATTCCATGTACTCATTTGTATACTATTGTAGTTGCATCACAGGAGCAATAGTAAACCTCTTCTTCAAATTCTTGAAAAAAATATCTAATATAAATTGTATAATATAATGGTATTCCTTTTTTTGGAAACTAATTTTATCAGAGGTATAATCTAAGATAAGTATTAGATAAAAATTCAATAATATCCTTACAAACCAAGGAAACTATTTTCCCCCAAACACATTCTAGGGTGGATCTCAAGAAATCCCTAACTTGTCTTCATGTGTTCAAAAGTTACTCTACCCAGAATATGGAATTCCCACAAAACTAGACTTATTATAAAAATAATTTACCCATAGATAGTTTCCTATAATTCTAATAATCCCAAATAACTTTTATGAAATTCCCCATATGTTCAGTTTATTTATCCAAAAATAATGAATAGATTAGGATGTCCTCTTTAAAGATCACCATGAACTAGTCCAATAATAGGTATATGTTGTAATAAATTATTACCATAAACATGATTTTGGAATTCAAAATTCCAAATGAAATTAATTCATTATCCCCATAACCACCAAGATATCGACTCTATGATATCCCTATCACAAACTAAAATCTTGGGATATATACACTGTAATATAGTCATAGAAAATAACTTCTCATAATTTTTATTTTGAAAGATGACATAAATTCTTGGTAGAGGGTATTTGTTCCTAACATCAACTAGTTCATCTAGAAATGTGAAATAAAAAAACCAAGATCACATCAGCCTTCATAGTGAATATAAATTGAGCCACCAAGGGGGAACACATATTGAAGTGAGGCCTCGATAAAACATACATAGATATAGGAATCAGCATTCTGTGATATCAATAAATTACATCATGACATTATTAAACCTTTATTTTTACTCTTCCATAGTAATTCTACCCATATGAGGTTCAATAAACTAATTATCTCGCACCAAAAATAGTGTTATTTTAAAATATTCCTCTTATAAAACGCTCTTAAACATAAAATAAGGTATACTAGACTATTTTTGGTCTTGGTAGTTAAGTACAACTAGTGACTTGATAAATCATAAAAAAACATTACACATTCATTCCACTATCTAATTAGTGGGTGATTGAACCATGAAAAAAGATGTAACTTCCTATAGACAATCCTATATGACCTAAGTGTGGGCCTCACCTCATAACCTATATGGTATCTACCACTGAAACTCATAAAATACTCTCAATCTATGGGTTTCCTCGAAAAACTCTATTAGAATCACCCTCTTCTTGGAAGGTGTTATATCATTTTCATATAAAATGGGTGTAAATTATTCTCTCTTATCAATAGATAGCGGATCCACTCCACACTTGATCCATGGGAATATATCTTGATTTAGTCTCTAAATGGTGGTCTTGCCAGTTTTCTTATTAGAAAAAATAGGATCTAACAGTTCCATGGGAACATTATGGCCCTACCTAATGATCCTAGTCAGTTGTTGGCCGGGTAAAATACTATATTTGATGCAATGAACCCACAGTTACTAAAATATATAAGGTAGAGATAACTAAATAAGTACATGAGAATAAAAACCCCATTAAATTATTTATGTACAATCATCTTTTACCCTTTAAATGTTCAATTTTGTTCGAAGTAGAATAATTAATTTTCAAAGTATTGGTGAATGAATACATTAACTACAATTATAATCACTAGGTTCTATGGCCTAAAAATCCAAACTCAATACCCCTTAGCACCTTCACCATAAATTTCTCAAACTAACCTCATAATACTTTAATCTCCAATCTTTTTCCCAAGGAAATAACTCACTCAGACACCATATAATCATAAAATAGCTTGCTGGTACTTCTCTTTGACTAACAGTTAGGAAGTGTGTGCCTCTCTAAACCCACATAAAATAAAATATGGGTTAGTGAATATCTCTACATATTCATATCACACACATGGTAGTCTTTCACCTAATAAACCCATTTAATACTTCATAACTCTAAAAAAATACATAAATAACGAAATAATAAACACAATAACCCAATATATAATAACATGCCATAAATATAAGATATATATATATATATATCAAAATTTGTAAATTAAAACAAAACTCTAGAAATATTGGAAAAATGGTATCCCAACATCGCATGTAAATTCAAAACAAGAATAATTGGAAAGGGAAACCTCATCACCACACAACCTCTTGATGAAGACACTAAAAATTTATATCATCTTTGAGAAACACTAGGATTATAATCTAATACCATTTTCCCTTCATTATAACCTCTAAGATACTCATCATTTAAATCAATTACAACATGTGTAAATGAATCAACCATGTGTGGGTGATTACAAATATACCTTGTAGAACACCCTAAAAACATAAATAGACTAAAAAATAATAAGTTGACTAAAACTAAAGCAATATTAAAAAAGAGACCAATATATGAATTAAATAATAGAGAAACATGGATGGAATATAATTAATATAGTCAAATATTATCCACACAAATATTGATCATGAAGAGTATACAAAATTATATAAAAACCCAATCCATTATGAAAAAACTATGTAACTTATTTGAATTTCTAATTGGGTAATCATTATTTTCCAATTTATATATGTTGGTTGAAGGTGTAATGACCTTAATGGAGGAATGAAGTCATACTGAGGAAGTATATTGATTGAAGGATTTCCAAATTTATAGATATAAGATCAAAACCTAATTTGTGGGTGACTTTCAATCTCCATCAATCGTACGAGGGACTCATGCCTTTCTAGAAGATAGGGAGTAGTAACTCCATTCCTAAATTAGATGACCCCACCCTTAATCTATGGGGGATTACCAAACACTATAAATAGAATATAAGACATGTGGATTACACCAATACATCACCAGGTTTATACCAGTTTCCATGTATACTCTGATCACTATTATTGAACCCAATCATCAACAAATTAAATTAGACAAACCAATATCCCAATTGTATTATGAACTCTCTATGATAGAAAAATAATTATAGATTCATGATTTATTTATATAAAAAACACAAAATGGAATAATAACTTATCAAATTTTGATCTTCAGTTAAAAAAGTGTGAAAACATCTAAAAAGATACCAAATGACGAGGTTGTTCTCAAGGTGTGCTTATTAGCATTGTGATATTGGGGAAGTGAGCCTCTAAGGTAAATATTATACCCATATTTGTGTATAGTAGACTCACGCTTCAGGATATATACACAAAACATCAAAAGAATAAGTCAATTCAGTGTGAAATCAGATTGGGGCCCCAACACTATGCTTGGAGGGGAGTGTTTGGCCTATTGGGGAATATCCCACATACCCTTTTGGATGCTAGGGGAAGTCATCTGATCATCTAGTTATCATACCCTTTCATTGGTCTAATTTTACGCACCTCACCTTATAGATAATCAACCTTGAAACTAGATCATGTTACTCTATATTCCAATCATATTCTTCAAACCTTCAAGTTGGGGTGTGGATTCCTCCTATGGTCAGTGTGTATGATGAAACCATTCACTCAGAAAACATGATATTGTGCCAATTTTTCCTCTCAGTGGGACTTAACCCACTATCTCTTCCCGCCTTTTGGAGGGTGGTTCCTCCATCTATCACCCATCAAATATAACATCTATAAGGTAACTCTATCTTCTTCTCTACTTTGACAATACCTTATCCACCATTGTCACCGGATCCACCCTCCTTCTCATTTCCACTCATCACCTATATTCCTCGATCACAAATATCAAGCATATTCCCAAATCTAACACATATCCATGCCTGATCCACCAAAACTTCTATAGAATCTACCTACATCCATCCACCATGGATTCCCTAGACTATCATGTTACTACTCGGGCCATTATCTAAGCCTCTTCCATCATACTTTATAATACTGACAATCCTATACTATTCAACATCTCGTACATCCAACCACCATGATGTATAAAGATGCTTCACTAAAATTTGTAGAAGAAGTATAAGATATGGGAGGGTGAAGAAATGGTTATATATTTATGATTCTACATTTTTCAAGAATTAATGTGGACCTCTGTCATTCATCATGAAAATTAGAGATTGAAAATAATGATGAAAATCAATTAAAGATGAAAATCATTTCATTCAACACAATATGGGGAAAAATCAAGAAAAAGGAATTCAATTTAATGTTAATGAATAATAAATCATTAAAAATTAAATTAAAACTTCCTTGGATTTTATTATCACTATATGATGATCCATTATTTCTCCATGATTTTGTGATAACTCATCAAATAATGATTTTTGATCCATTATTTTCATCTCTCAAAGTGATTTTGAAAATTTTTGTAGATAAATTTTTTTTATAGGATTAAGAAAGAATATATTGAGAATAACTAGATTATAAAGTATTTTTAACTAAAATCCATATATAATATCGGTTTAAGGACCAAAGCCCAAATTTGTATTACACAACCCCTAGGTAAATCCCCCATCTAGAGTTAAATGGCGGTGAATGGATTTATATAAAAATCTTCGTTAATGAGATATTAATTTTTTTATGTTCAGGTGTGTAGGAAAAAATATTATATTCTTATACAATAAATATGTATTGAACCTATGATACTAAAAATTAATCAAACCATAAAAACATTAAATAAGATATGAAAAGATTTTTTAAAAAAATTATTATATAAAAAATCATGTTTCTGGAAAAAAATCATATAAAAAAATTTATAAATCAATAATTGGAAATTTTCCTACATGACCTTTCTATCTTAATCATAAATACTATAAAATTTAGATTATATTTTTCCATATATTTTTAGTGATATAATAGTGTATTATGATCCATTGGATGAATTTGGTCTATATACTATTAGCCTATATTGAAAACTAGTCTACCAAATATTATAGTTAAAAATCCATAGTGAGGTCATTAGGGATTCCATGGGAAATGGTTCCTCGGTTGGGGTTCCAAGGGTCGAAGGCCCATGACCTAAATTTTATGGCACTATTAAATAGATTACCAAATAAAGAATTGATGATTGGTGAAACAAAAAACATCCCTATAATATTATAGAATAAAATTACATAGCTATTGTAGTAATGTAGAATTTATAGTCAAGGTCATGGTAGAACCATGAAATACAATGAGGATATGGGAACTATAACAATATAGGTTACTGTAGGACTATGTTAGTTTATGAGATCATCTTTAAGATTTTTTTATGATAATATGTGGCCTTATAATTCCCTATAAAAATAATAACACCATTCTTCTTCCTTTTGGACATAGGTATTCTTAATGAATAATGTAAATCCTTGTGTTCTTATTATTCTACTTCTTTCTTACTTTTTTCCAATTTACTCTATTCTGGAATCGATATTTGTTAATACTCCTACTATTATTTTCATCACATTAATATCATAACCATAAAAAATATTTAATTTTAGTGTTCTCTAAAATAGTCATTTATTCCTTTATATCTGCATTAAGAATCTTATTTTAAATTTTAATTCAAAAACATCATTATGAGATCACAAACATGGAATATATTTATAGTTATGGAGAATATTTCTAATTTGATATACCAAAGATAGTATATTATGTGATTTTTCTATACCTGAAAATTTTATATGCATAATAGTGTAACTCCATTCATTTTATGAATTTTCTTTTTAAAATATTCTGTAAATAAAAATCTTCTATCTTGGATTCAACTTATTATAAACTCTAAGGTCTTAATCACATTAAAAGGGGTTAATTGATATGATATAATTTTTTACTTCATATCTAATGATTAAATTTTGTGAAAAGTACTTCTAAACATAGATGGATCCACCAAAACCATTTTTTTATGGATCAAATAATATTGCAGGCCGGATCATCCCATTCATAGCTTCCCACCTCACTCCCACTCTCTAATTTGGTTTCACTAAGTATTCCTTTATTTATTATTCTAAAAATAATTCTTAGGGGTTCAACATACATCTATATTAAAATCACTTATTCTTGATTATTTCTTAACATATAAGAAAACTTGAAATCATTAATAATTTAAATAATATTTCCAACAGTAAACAATCCTTCCATTGAATTTTTTAATTTTATGATTCCCCACTAATTCTCGTTGGTTGTGAAGTTTTGTAAGTTAAATACCTTAGTTGTTTCCATAAACTAAAACATGAAATCTAAGTGTGTCTTAAATAATTGAGAAACTATAAGTCTTTTGGTTTCTCTTTGATTCTTGATCCGATAGTAAGTGAGGTGGATCTAACTTCTTTGTCCTGGTATCCACAATATTTTTATTATTTCATTTTTTTACTATATCAGTGGAACCTGGATGTTCACTCTAAGAAAGACTTGATGTTTTCATCCCTTGTAATGACCCATAATTTCCATGTATTTTTTTTAAATATTTGGGAATTTTAAGAGTCTGTGAAAATTGAATTCACGTGATTCTGAGGCCCAGTGTGCCTAGAAAGAATTTCTGAACTTTTTTCTGGTACGTTCAGTAAACGTATGAGCGGGTTTTTGTAACTTTTGAATTGGTGCTCGGAATTGAAATCTGAGGGCACCGTTGAACTCATAGCACCTGTATTCGCTAAAAGAGACCTTCACCTTGACCACAGTAGGTCGATAGTGAAATATGGTTTTTGTGTTTTTCAGGATAGAATGAAATAAATAAAAATGTTAACATTTTTATAATTTTTTTTAATCTCCTCAACATGGGTTATGGTGGTGGGGACCACCCGAGCCCTAGGAAAACTACCAATTTTGAATTTAGGGGTGGGGACCACCCGGCCACTCTTAATGGGGGAGAAACCTCTCAACTCCCCATTAATCCTTTCCTTCGATTAATTGGAGCCAATTAATGATACAACATGGTAAAATTAATTGGGCCAACAATTAATTATGCCAACATTTTAATTTTATAAACATAAATTAAGAAGGGGGCTATTTTCACAATTTGGTGGAATTGGGAGAGAATAACCTTTTGGAGGATTACTCTCTCCAAAGAAGAATGTGTTCTCCAATGAAGAGCGTGCCCCCAATGCAGAACGCACATACCGAAGAGGAACATCTTCAACAACAAAAAACCGATGATCAAGGAAACGCTGATGTCACCAACGTCCGTCTATCCCCAACGAATTTGTCTCTTTCCACATGAACTCTGTCGACAAATCTCCAAGGTAGGGTTTTTATTATGTGTGATTATGGATTCCAATGTTCTTCCCTTTTAAACAAAGAACGCAGATCAACTATCTAACTAGTTGATTCACGAATGATTTCTTTTGCGGGTTTGGGAATAATCCTTGTGGGAGATTGTAGGTTTTGATATTCTTTATTCAAGTTATTGTTGATCCACTTGATACTGCTCAAACGCGGAGTGTGCGAGACAAAAAAATATGGCTCGACCCCTCTGTTGTTCTTCATGAATGGTGTGTTCTTTGTGATGGAAGAAGGTGTCTTTGTGCCACAACGACGAAGGAAGAGAGACAAACTGAACCGACAGTCGGTGAAGACGCGACGCACGACCGCACCGAGTGGAGAGGATGGCTGGCCATCTGGCCAGCCGTGGCGGACTGCTGCCCCATGTCCCTCCATGCTACCTCGTGGACCTCCACCCAATCTCACGGCACTCCGCACCGCCGCACGGCTTCACCACCTTGCGGCGCTCCGTGCTGCCACGCGACCCCGCCTCCCCGCAGTCCTCTATGAAACCCTGCAGCCCTCCCCCCCCCCTGTGGCCTCACGCCCCCCCCCCCCCACGACCTCACGGACCCCCGTGGCCCTCGCGGCCTCGCCCCGCCCTCATGGCCTCTGTGCCTCCCAGTGCGGGTAGGGCCGCCCAGCATGGTCAGGCCGGACCAGACCCAGCGGGCCGGGTCGACCAGAATCGGGTTGTGTCAGCCCAGGCCAACTTTGAACTTTTCACTCTACCGACCATAACTTTGGCATCGGGCATCTGATTGATGAACTATCTATGGAACTGGAAACCTTGAAGTGAGATTGTCCCTTTGATTATACCCCATTGAAGATTTGGATAATGTTGAGTATGGACGGGTTAGATCGAGCACGAATCCAATTGGACCCTCGGGACAAAAAGGCTAATAACTCATAGAATGGGAGTCTGATTGACTCGCCGTCTATTATATTAAGACCCCTATGACATGACGGTCCGTTGAGATACATCTTCATGAGACTTTTTGGTAGTTATAGTATCGAACATAGGCTTGTGGAGCGGACCCTCCTAGAGACAAGCGAGCGTAGTGTGGGAACCATGTAGATGGTTGTGACGTGAAGAAGGAATAGTGATCCTATGTAGGTTAGCATGTAGCGAATTCGTGTGGGTCAGCACTGAGCGATCCTGTGTGGTTCATCACCAAGTGATCATGTGTGGGTCAGCACCGAGTGGTTCTGTTTGGGTCAGCACCAAGCGATCCTATGTGGTTCTGCACTGAGATATCCTGTGTGGGTCAGCAGTAGAGCCTCTTGATAGAATAAGTTAATATAACTTTACGACTAATCATTTGTAATTTTGTACTTAATTTATACTTGGTGTGATATTAGTTCATACCTGATCGGTACTTTACTTTGTGGTAATACCTTGGTGGTATTCTTCTATGTGGTTTACCTGAGTGGTACTTACCATCCAGGTACTCCTTCCTTTATGGAACAGTTGAGCTTGGAATTTTGAGTTGGACTCTATGATTCCTCATGATTGAGATTGGCATACCTGATAACTTAGGTATATGTATGGTCATATATCTATGTAGGGTTTTTAGTTGATTTCATGTTATCTGGTTTATCCTTTGTGGGTTTTGTGAGACCTTGAGGGTCTCGGGGTCCCTACTGAGCATTGTTATACTCACCGTTGCACGAGCATTACCCGCACCTTTTTGTGTTTTGTGTAGATGACAGACAGCGCTGATCAAGGCTGAGGGTACCAAAAATAGATGCGGCCCAGAGGTGGACCATACGGCGTGTCGTTACGTAGAGGAGATGGGTAGATGTGGAGTGCTGAGGAGGCGATCTATACCAACCCTTTAGGTAGAAACCTCGGAGGAAAACCCAGTATCTATCTTTATCTTTCATTAGTTGTTTTGTATTTAAGTTGTACTTGTACCTTTACTGTTGGGATTTTATTCCGGCTCCTCTTACATTCAGCACTCTTTTTGCTATATATTTTACATGAGTTTGTATCTTGTTGGGTACTTGTTTGTGTGTGTTTACAGGTTATGAAGGAAATGCCTTCCCAGTTTTAGGTAATATGCCTTTCGATACAAGTCTCCAGCCCCTGGCCTATGGATGGTGGGTTTGGGGTAGTCACAACACGGGCCCCGAGAGATGGGTCATGACAAATTGGTATCATAGGGGTCGGTTCTACCATAGAACATAGGACTATAATATTTATTTTTAACAGCAATAGTGTTAAGTGTAGTAAGTGTGGTTATCACTTTAGGGAATCCAGTGTTGGTGCAGCGGACGACGTATCCATACACCAGGACCCTGACTTCTGATTTCTAACTCAGTGTAAGAAAACACTGATTTAATCTCTGTTTTGAACTTTTTTTTTGTGATCTCATTGAGTCGGCTCACTAGGTAGAAATTTTTGACCGTGGTACACTTGTTTCTTTTCAGGATGCCTCCACACAGACATCCATCTAGGGTTCAGAATATAGTATGCACTGATATCCCACCGAGTGATGAGGCCTTGGTGTAAGGACCTCTTCTAGTAGAAGCACCAGTAGTACCATTACCCATTGGTCCATCGATGCCACCAACCCCAGCAGCAGAGGGTTCATGCGGCTTAAGCGCGTTGCACGAGTTCCAGTGCCAGAGGCCACCCAGGTTCAGGGGAGAGATAGACCCACAGGCGGCTGAGGATTGGCTGGAGGCCGTAGTGAGAGTCTTCTGACTAGTAGGGACACTAGCTGATCTCATAGTGATTCTTTCCGCCAGCCTTATATAGGCAGCAGTAGGAAGATGGTGGATCTTGATGCTCCAGGTTCACGACGAGGTGAGGCTTCTCTGGGAAGACTTCAAGAGCCTGTTTTGGGGATAGTTTGTTTGAGTGACTCTTCATGTAGTGCGCATACATGAGCTTCTTCATCTGTAGCAGGGCAACATCACTGCGGCTTAGTACTCAGCGAGGTTCACAGACCTCTCATGCTACTCCATGGATATGGTGTTGGACCCATTCTTCAGGGCCCATACATTTGAGCAGGGACTCAGGAAAGATATCAAGGCTTCAATTATTTTTATTAGCATCTTAATATTGGAGGCGATGTGAGAGAGAGGCCTCTTAGTGAAGAGTTTCCTTGATGAACAGTCACCAACAGCGAGACCCACCACCAGTCATCACGTAGCAGACTCTTCTGCAGCTAGAAGAAGACAGATGTCGTAGAGGTCCAAGAGGACCAGACCTACAAGTGGATGACCATAGGATTCATGGTCTGTTGTGCGGGGGACCCGAGGCAGAGCCAGTCATGTCAGGAGTGGGCGGTGTTACGCATGCATCGGGTAGGGTCACATAGCTTGTGAATGTCCGACCTTCCATACAGATGATAATTAGATGGTCAAAGCACCGCCCAGGCAGAGATAGAGGGCCAACTAAGGAGGTCCGTAGGGAACAAACGGACGTGGAAGAGGAGTTGGCCGTGTAGCTAGCGGTGAGCAACGATTCTAAATGTTACCTCCACCACCACTAGGTGGTCCACCACGACCACAGGGAGCCGGAGGATAGGGGCGAGCTTAACTTCAGGAAGCAGAGGCCTATGATCACGGTGCTCCAGAGATGATACGAGGTACGATCTATGTCTACTCCACCTTAGCTATAGTACTTATAGACACATGTGTCATTCATTATTTTATTGACACTGCCCCCGTTCGGAGCTCGGAGATTCCAACAGAGTCTTTGGATTGATCGTTACAATTAATGACTCTTACGGGAGAATATTCGGTGATTACGCACTGGTTCCGGCAGTGCAAGCTTACTCTAGGATGCGAGAGTATCAGTTGGGATCTCCTAGTAGTGGCGTCAAGTCCTTACAATTTCAACTAGAGTATGGACTATTTATCTATAGTCCATGCTCATATTGACTTTATTAGGCACAAAGTGAGGTGTGTCTGCATGGATGGGACCAAGTTTACCTTCAGTGGTGAGAAGGGAGGATTTGTAGTAGAGGATGGACTTACCCAAAGTATAGTACAGCCGATCACTCATCAGTTGGCTAGCCTTACCTTCAGAGAAGTTAATGTAGAGAGTGTGAGTTATCTTGTAGTGGTGGACCAGTACACGGATGTCTTCCCGGATGATGTTCTAGGTCTACCACCTCACAGAGAGGTGAAATTTTATATTAACATGTACCCCGATACGACACTGATATTTACACTAGCATATCGGATGGCTCTCATGGAGCTTCGTGAGCTGCGGGTATAGTTGGAGGACTTATAGGGGAAAGGGTACATTCATCCCAGTATTTCTCCTTGGGCAGCCCCAATTTTGTTCTCAAAGAAGGTGGATGGGAGCTTGAGACATTGTGTCGACTATCGACGCCTGAACCAAGTGACCATGAAGAACAAGTACCCACATCTTAGGATTGAAGATCTCTTTGATCAACTGACGGGAGCACGGTGGTTCTCGAAGATAGACCTCAGATCAAGCTATCACCAACTCAGAGTACAAGATGAGGATGTGTAGAAGATGACATTCAGATATCGGTATGGCCACTACAAGTTCATGGTACTTCCATTCGGTGTAACCAATGCTCTAGCAGTGTTCATGGAACTCATGAACAAGATCTTTCATCCATACCTTGATCGCTTTCTAGTAGTCATCATCGACAACATTCTGATCTACTCGGCTACTAAGGAGGAGCTTTCCTATCATTTTCAGGTAGTACTAGACACACTTTGAGAGCACCAGCTATAATGTAAGCTCTTGAAGTTCCAGTTTTGGATTTGTGAGGTCCAATTTAGGAGAAATTTCCTGTCATAGACTGGAGTTGTAGTAGATCCAGTGAAGATTGATGTGGTACTTTCTTAGGATCCACCCAGGAGTGTGACAGAGGTACTGAGTTTCCTGGGTTTGGATGGATACTACCAGAGGTTTGTCCTAGATTTCTCTAGAGTTATAGCACCTTTATCAACGTTGACAAAGAAGTTACAACCCTTCGTGTGGTCATAGAGATGCCAGTAGAGTTTCTTAAAAGATGAGGTAGAGGTTGACTAGTGCCCCCATCTCGAGGCTTCTAGAGGAGGGCATAGGGTACATAGTCTACTGCGACGCATCAAGGACCAAACTCGGATGTGTCTTGATGAAGGATCAAGAAGTTATCGCATATGGTTATCAGTAGTTGAGACAACATGAGAAGAACTATGCTACCCATGAACTAGAGTTAGCGGTAGTGGTCTTCGCCTTGAAGATGTGGTGACACTAACTGATGAGCAGACGTTTTACAGTCTACTCTGATCACAAGAGTCTTAGGTATATCTTCTTTCATAAGGACCTGAACCTGGGACAATGATGTTGGATTGAGTTCCACTATGACTATGAATTTGATATAGTCTATACTCTTGGGAAGGGGAACGTTGTAGCAGATGCACTCAGTAGGAGGTCTGGTATACAACTGTTAGGCAAGGTGACAGCGCAAATGGAAACTTTCCAGATATCCTTTGTGGATTAGGATAGAGCAGATTTCCTTCAATATCATACAGTAAATCCCCCACTTCTTTAGCGAGTCAAGGAGGCACAGTGTGGGGAAACTGACTACAAGGATCTACGTGCTCTTATATCCACATGACAGGCACCTGATGGTTTTTTTAAAGGTGGGGAGCATGTCGTCCTCTTTTGAGGATGTACCATGGTGCCAGTTTCACTTAAGGAGGAAGTATTGAGGGAGTTCCACACATCCCCTCTAGTGGTACATCCAAGAGTGTAAAAGATGTACCAGGACCTATAATGACTGAACTGGTGGCCAGGAATAAAGAAAGTAGTAGTGGAGATTGTCTCTCAGTGCCTCACTTTCCATCAAGTGAAGGTCGAGCATCAGGTACCACCAGGATTAGTTCAGCCTTTAGAGGTCCCATAGTAGAAGTGGGATGGTATATCAATAGACTTTGTGACAGAACTTCCACGTACATATAGAGGTTATGAATATATCTATGTGATCATCGACTAACTCACCAAGTCATCCCACTTTCTACTGATTATAGAGAAGGGTTCAGTAGAGAGATTGGGATGCCTCTATGTACATAAGATTGTGCAGATACATAGAGTACCCTAGATGATTGTCTTCGATCATGATACACATTTTACTTCCCAACTATAGAAGGTGTTGTAACAGGCTTTTGGGATGCAACTTTGTTTAAGAACCACCTTCCATCTACAGACAAATGGCCATTGTCACGACCCGTCCTCGGGGCCCATGCCGTGACTACCCCAAGCCCACCTTCTATAGGCTAGGGTATGGGGACTAACACCAAAGGCATAAATTCATATAACTGGGAAGTCATTTCCTTTATAAAACATAAACACATTCAACCATAGTACAAGCATAAGGAAACACTAAATAAAACTGAAAACAAAAGTAGAGCTGAAAGTAAAGGGGCCGGAAATACAAGTTCAACTATAAAGTACATGGTAAAAGACAAAATAGCTGGATGGTGACAAGAAACTCCTAGATCATACACCATGGATCCTACATGAAGGGTAGGTATAGATAGCACAGATCCTAGATCATCCACCACGGATCGTACCTGAAGGGTTGGTACAGACAGCCTCCTCAGCACCCTCGTCCGTCCACCTCCTCCGGGTACCAACTCATCACGAGGCACACCTCCGGGTATCGACTCATCATGAGGTCCACCTCCAGGTACCATCTAGTCATCGTACACTCGGCCTCCGTCAGCACTGTTCGTCGTCTGCATCCAACACAACGAGGTGCAGGTGTATCCCGTGCAGGGGTGAGTATAACAATACTTAGTAGGGACCCCAAGACCCTCAAGGTCTCACTAAATCCAATAAGGATAAACCACAATGAAAGATCTCAACATATAACCCTTACTTAGTTATATTCCAATACTTATACCTAAATTATCAAGTAACCCATCTCAATCATGAGGAAAAACAAAAAGGTCATTGACTCAGCTCAAATCAGGATTTTTATTCACGATGATGAAAACACGGCTGCTGGAGAACTCCTCCTTTGTTGAGCGCAGTAGTCCTGTCACGACTCCGAGGTGATACTCACTAACCTTAGACTTTTGAGTTACTCCTCCACTTTCGAGTACCGCGGGTCTGCCACCCCAACACAGTAGTTCTCCCCGCCCGGTCTGTGAGTTATTAGCATTTCTGTTCCAGGGGCCCAGTTGGATTTCGGGTACAATCCAACCCGACCATACTCTAACTGCGTCCAAACCTCAGGTGAAGTATTCCAAAAGAACCGTCATATCAAAAAGAATCCAACATAGTCGATGACACTTCAATCAGACGTCCGTCCATTATGTTATAAGTGTTTCCGCTCTGAGGGCCCGGTTGGAATTACACTCGTTCCAACCCGGCCATTTTCAAAAGTCGTCCAAAACTCACATAGAGTATCAAAAAAGGACCTCCTAATCGTGAGGGTCCTAGTTCCGCAGAAG
Organism: Viscum album; assembly: GCA_963277665.1. NCBI lineage: Eukaryota > Viridiplantae > Streptophyta > Magnoliopsida > Santalales > Viscaceae > Viscum > Viscum album. The sequence goes on from OY728147.1 coordinate 762,469,142, forward strand.
GTGCATCGATCAGACGCACAATCTTCATGTCATTCACGTTTAAGTGAAAACGGGCCCAGTCCATTAGACCCGATGGGCTGACGGGTCGGGTCGATTCGGTTTTGGCAGGTCCGACCTGTAAAAGGTTTGGACCAGCATAGTGAGTTGTGTGGCCTAGCTTGAGGGGCGCAGATCGACCTGGCGGAGGGTGGCCCGATGCGGACCAGCTCGGTTGGGTGCGGCCCGGCAGGGCAAGCGGCCTGGCTTGCTCGGCCAGCCGACCTAGTGGTCCGAGGGGCGCGGCCCCTCAGCTGTCCAAACTGGTGGTGCCAAGCGGCATTTCCCTTCCCAAACCGGTCGGCTTGGCTAGCCGGCCTTCTGGTGCAAGCGGCCCGCACGGCGGGCCACGGCTCTTCCGACACGACACCCCCCTGGCGCCGCAGATCTGCTCCACCAGGCCGGCCGACGGGCCGGCCGATCCTTGTACCGAAACGGCCCGCAAAGCAGGCCGCAGTTCCCACTACACTTCCGGCGCGATGGCACTGGCTTCCTTCGCTATGGCCTACGTTGTCCACGGTTCCACACACCCAGCACGGCGTGACGGCACCATGCTTCCTCCTCCGCAGCTCGCTTGGTCGCGACTTTTCCTAGCTTATGTGACGGCGGCCCATGCATCGCCAGTCTCCTCCGTGTTCCGCTTATGATCACCAATTCCATCAATATATAGGATCAAACGGAGGGTCGTCGAGCCGTGTTTGTTCAGCCCGCGCCCTCCATGTTAAGAGATAGCAATTGGTTGGACAAACAAGATTATACAACAACGAACCGAGGCACAATTTTAATCCATTAAAATTAAAATTAACCCCTACCTCGATAGTAGATTTCGTACGTTGGGCATCGCGGAAGATGACATCATGGGGAAAGAATTATTAGGAAATGTCGGAGTGAGTCCAAGGAGAAAGTAGTGTTTCCTCACTTGTCGTGGAGAAAAGAATGGTTGGCGCATCGTCATTCTTTGTTAAACTAGTGTTCTTCGTGGATGAGACGTCGTTCTTCTTCGAGAGAGGAGTTCTCTTCTTCTTCACAACAGTTCTCTCCCAATCATCCTTATCACAACAAAAACCCTACCAAAATAAAATAATAGTCTTCTCCTATTATTTTATTATCACATGCAATTTAAAATTCAAATTCAAACCACTTCATCAATTAATTGATGTGGTTGAATTCATTAAATTAATGTGTTGGCAAGAGTTAAAGAGGGAGAGAGGAGGAGGTGAGAGGTCTCATATTTAAGAGGAGTTTACAAATTAAAGATGGGGGGTTAAGGAGTTTGGGGAAAGATGAAAGGTTGGGGCTCGTGTGGGCCCCACCAACAACTTCCCATGGGAGGAGTTTACCTCCTTAGATAAAAAATAAAATTGTTCCAAAAATTTTATTTACTTCTTAATTAAACCCCAATAATTAACTTCTCCTCTCGCATAAATGCAACTACGGTAATGGTTCCCTTAAGCAATTACTGGCGTTGCAAGTTCATTGGTGCCCTTGGATTTCAATTCCGAGCACCGGTTCAAAAGATAGAAAAACCCGCTCATTCGTTTACTGAACGTACCCGAGCTAAACTTCAGAAATTGATTCCGGGAACACTGGGCTTCGGAATCAAGTGCTATCAGAAGCCACAGGCTCGTAAAATTCCAAAGTATTTCAGAAAAAAAATCCTTGAAGTTTCTGGGTCTTTACATTACTCCCACCTGAGATATTTACATCCCCATAAAGCTACAAAATAAACTAGGGAAACAAAAGAGTGTACTGAGCACGCATCTGAGCCTCCCGCTCCCACGTTCTCTCTTGTAGTATTTCTGTGCTGGCCGTGAACATGCACAAGAGGAATCGACCATCCCCATAGGACCTGCTCTTGTCGATCCTCAACCTCTACTAAAACCCCATGAATGTCACACCGTCATCGATGTCCATCTCCCCATGGTCGATGAAATGTGAAGGGCCGTGAACATATCTCCTCAGCTGAGATACGTGTATGACGTCGTGCACCTGGTGCAATTGAGGTGGAAGGGCCAGGCGGTAAGCCACCTTGCCTACTTTACTAAGGACCTAGAAAGGTCTGAAGAATCTTGGAGTTAACTTGCTGCCTCGACCAAATCTATGTAGACCTCGTGGAGGTGATACACGTAAGAAGACATGGTCGCCACCCTTGATCTCCAGTGGTCTCCGTCTCCTATCAGCATAGGACTCCTGTCTTCTCTATACAGTTTTCATCTGCTCCTGGTTGATTTTCACCTTCTCTTGTAGCCTCAGGATGGGAGCACTGGTCAACCTATGCCTCAGCTTTTGTAAATCTCTAATGGAATTTCTCTTACCACAAAGATTTTCCCCTTATTCTTCAATGCTAAAAGCAATCCAGCAACTCTGGAGAAGTCTAGCACAAATCAAGGTATGGCCGACTCATGTGTGATCGACTGCACCCACTTATGCATGATTCCATCCGGTGCTGTCTGGGGTTTCCTTTTCACCGACCAAGGAAAAACCCATCCCAACATTGTAGGTAAACCACAACCTTTTTGACTAATACATGCAATCTGTGTATGAACTGTGGTTGCCCAGCCCATACCCAAACTAACATCGTAAGGCTTCGACGCTGCCACCAAGAGGTTCCAACCGAAACTCTCACCTCAAGGGTCAGATCACACTGTCTGTGTAAGCGTGATTATCGAGTCTCCTCCCAAAGGTATTTTCGGATGTGAGGGTCATGTCAATGGATTAACTGGAAACTCTAGGTATGTTACAAGATTCGTGGAAGGAAGGAATGATTCATATCAATGTCTATTGTTATGACAGCTATTAGTAGACACAGACCGTACCTCGAACCATTCCTAGAGCCCTTGGGACACACTCCTTGACCGAATGCAGCAACTCTCTTCCCCTGCCCTCGTGCTCCCTGAGCCTATTGGGGAATACAAAGTAGGGTGGTTGTAACATGTCTAAATGTACAACACCACATGCTGCCCTCCTAGCTCTGCTTCTACGTCTGCTGCTTTGCAGATTCATCTATCCATAACACTTCCTCTTATTAAAACATTCTACATGCCCAAGTCTCTGAGACTGGCACCAGTTTCCTGCATTCCCACTGCTAACCTTCACTAGTTGTATCCACTCAGCCAATGAATTCTCAAACACAAAGGTTCTCTCTAGCACCCTAACATAAGTAGGAATTCAAAGATGAAAGGTGTTGGATCAGATGTCCTTAAACACACCTCGCTCGGAAGTCTGAGCAATGGAGCACTGATCATATCGTAGTCATCAAGTACCAGGAATGACAGGTACGCCTAGATGATTACTCAGCTACCGCATGTTGTCTTGCAGAAGCTGTATAAGCTCTAGAAAACTCTCTGCCACTTATTCAAGCTAGTCCTCATCCGCCTGTGAGTCAGGCTCTCCTCGAAACCTGAGGGGTATCTGATGCTAAAACACGTGTAAGGCACTGAACCAATATGTGTCATCTACCGGTACCACCAGTTGAAACTTCTGACCAACAGGTAGTGATATAGCTGGCACACTACCCGAAGGTACTATCTTAGACATCGGTCCACATACCGAAGTACCATCACTATGCTGACCATCCTCATGGTCACTCACTGGGAAACACCAATAGCTAAGATCACTATCTGCTCTACTAGTTTCTAAACTAGGTTTAGAACTATAGCAATCGCCTCCAGCCAGTCCACTACTGCCTAAGAATCTGTCTCGCCTCGGAACCTTAGAGGCCCCTGCTGCTGGAACTCGTGCAACACGCTCTGTCAGCATGCACCATCCGCTAGTATAGCTGGTGGCATCTGCTTCCCAACGGGTGGTGGTGCTGCTGGTACACCACTTGAAGGTGCCAACATAGCAAAATGGCTCTACACCGGACCTCGTTGCTCGGTGGACCATCATCGGGTACTCTCTTGGAACTCCAACTGACTGTATGTGTAGAGGCATCCTGAACAGATGCGACACAGTTAAATGATTTAAACCTGGTGAGCTGAATTGGTTTTAGCTGACTTAAATAAAACTATTCGAAACACACATGCAATCAGTGTTTTTGTGCACTGAGTCACAAATCAGAAGTCAAGTTCCTAGTGAATGGATACGTCAGCCGCCAAACCAACACTTGACTCCCTGAACTGAAGACCACACTCGGTACGCTTAACACTATTGCTTCACAGTAAATAATGATCAGAGTCTTGAGTTCTGTGGTAGAACCGACTCCTCTAAAAAAAATTTGTCATGACCCGTCCTCAGGGCCCGTGTCGTGACTACCCCAAGCCCACCTTCCATAGGCCAGGGGCTGGCGACTAGCACCAAAGGTGTAAATCCCTATAACTGGGAAGGAATTTCCCTTATAAAAAGTAAACACATTCAACTAGAGTACAAGAAGAATAAAACACTAAGTAAAACTAAAAACAAAAGTATAGCTGAAAGTAAAGGGGCCGGAAATACAAGCCCAACTGTAAAGTACATGGTAAAATACAAAACAACTGGACGGTGAAAAGCAGCTCTTGGATCATCCACCCCAGATCCTACCTGAAGGGTAGGTATAGATAGCACAGCTCTTGGATCATCCACCAGGGATCCTACCTGAAGGGTAGGTACAGATAGCCTCCTCAGCGCCCTCATCCGTCAACCTCCTCTGGGTACCGAATCGTCGTGAGGTCCACCTACAGGTACCGACTTGTCATGAGGTCCACCTCCAGGCACCGTCCAGTCCTCATACACTCGGCCTCCTTCAGCGTTTTCCGACATCTTCATCTAACACAACGAGGTGCGGGCGTAGCCCGTGCAGGGGTGAGTATAACAATACTTCGTAGGGCCCCCAAGCCCCTCAAGGTCTAACTAAATCCAACAAGGATAAACCACCAAGAAAGATCTCAATAGATAACCCTTACTTAGGTATATGCCCATACATATACCTATGTTATCAATTAACCTATCTCAATCATGAGGAAAAACAAAAAGTTCATTGACTCAGCTCCGATAATGATTTTTATTCACGATGAAGAAAACACAGCTGCTGGAGAACTCTTCCTCTATCGAGTGCAGTAGTCCTGTCATGACTTCGAGGTACTACTCACTGACCTTAGACTGCTGAGGTACTCCTACACTATCGAGTATCACGGGTCTGCCACCCCAACACAGTAGTGCTCCCCGCCATGGGTCTGCCGCCCCAACACAGTAGCGCTCCCCCTACTAGCCTACAGAGGTACTCCTCCTGTCGAGTACCACAGGTCTGCCACCCCAACATAGTAGCACTCATCTGCCATGGGTCTGCCACCCCAACACAGTAGTTCTCCCAACTGGGCTAGTCAAGTCACTCCGATACAAATCCGACAATCAGTCATCAGGTCTTAGCTAGCTACAAGGTCATTGTACTCTGTATGCTCATCTTTGGGAGGATCCACTCCATGAGCTACTAGTTGAAACTCCAAGTTTCAGGAAGTTCCATGAAGAAGTAACTCAAAGGACTGCCTCGTCATAGGGGTCTCAACGTAACAGACGGCGTGTCAATCAAACGCTCGGTCTGTGAGTTATTAGTATTTTTGTTCCAGGGGCCCGGTTGGATTTCAGGTACAATCTAACTCGGCCATACTCCAAATGTGTCCAAACCTCAGGTGAATTATTCCAAAATAATCATCTCATCAAGAGGAATCCAGCATAGTCGATCGCACGTTAATCAGACGTCTGGTCCTTTATAAGTGTTTCCGCTCCGAGGGCCCGTTTGGAATTATACTCATTTCAACCCGACCATTTTCTAATGTCGTCCAAAACTCACTTAGAGTATCGCGAAAGGACCACCTAATCTCCAGGGTCCCAGTGCCACAGATGGTGCATCGATCAGACAGACGGTCTTCATGTCATTCACGTTTAAGTGAAAAGGAGCCTGGTCTGTTAGACCCAATGGGCTGACAGGTCAGGTCGACTCGGTTTTGGCAGGTCCGACCTGGAAAAGGGGTCAGACCGGCCCGGTGAGTCGTGCGGCCAGGCTCGAGGGGCGCAACCAGGCACGAAGTGGCACAGCCCAGCCCGTAGGGGTGCCGCCCGGCCCGGCGAGGCGCTGCCCGGCCTGGCCCGGCTTGGCTAGGCACGGCCCGGGCGGTCACGCGGCCTGGCTGGCTCGGCCAGTCGGCCAAGCAGCTCCGCCCGAGGGCAGAGCGGTCTGAGGGGCGCGACCCCTCAGTTTTTCGAACCGGCGGCGCCATGAGGCCCCACCCTTCCTTAACCGACCGGCCGACCTTCTTGTGCAAGCGGCCCGCAGGGCGGGCCGCGACTCTTCCAGCGCGGCGCCCTCTTGGCGCTGCGGATCTTCTCCGCCCGGCTGGCCGACGGGCCTTCCAGTTTTCCAGCACAATTCTCTCCTAGCGCCGCAGCTCCGCTTCGCCCGGCCGGTCGACGGGCCGACCGGTCCTTCTACCGAAGCGGGCCGCGGTTCCCGCTGCACAACTGGCGCGAGGGCACCATCTTCCTCAACCGTGGCCTATGCTGCCCACGGTTCCGCACCCCTGGCATAGTGCGATGGCATATTTCTTCCTCCGCAGTGGCCCGCTTGGTCGTGTCTTTTCCTAGCTTATGCGATGGCGGCCCTTGCGCCGCCGGTCTCCTCCGTGTTCCGTCTCCAATCACCAATTCCATCAATAAACAGGATCAAACGGAGGGACGTCGGGATATTTTTTATCGTCCTGTGCCCTCCGTGTTAAGTGATATCAATTGGTCGAACAAACAAGATTATACAACAACGAACTGAGGCACAATTTGAATCCATTAAAATTGAACTTAACCCCTACCTTGATAGTTGATGCCGCACGTCGGGCATCGCGGAAGATGGCGTCATGGGGAATGAATTCGTAGGTGATGTTGGATTGAGTCCGAGGAGGAAGCGGAATTTCCTCACTTGTCGTGGAGAAGAGAGTGGTTTGCGCGTCATCGTTCTTCGTTGAACCGGCATTCTTCGTGGATGAGAGGTCGTTCTTCATTGAGAGAGGAGTTCTCTTCTTCTTCACAAGAGTTCTCTCCCAATCTTCCTTAGCACAACGAAAACCCTCTGAATATAAAATAATAGGCTTCTCCAATTATTTTATTATCTCATTTAATTTAAAATTCAAATTCAAACCACTTCATTAATTAATTCATGCGGTTGAATTCATTAAATTAATCTGTTTGGAAGAGTTACAAGGGAAAGAGGAGGAGGTGATAGGTCTCACATTTAAGAGGAGTTTACAAATTAAAGATGGGGGGTTAAGGAGTTTGGGGAAATATGAAAGGATGGGGCTCGTGTGGGCCCCACCTCTCATATATCCTGACATGGGAAGTTGGGTGGGTGTGGGCCCCACCAACAACTTCCCATGGGATGAGTTAACCTCCTTAGATATAAAATAAAATTGTTCCAACAATTTTATTTACTTCTTAATTACACCCCAATAATTAAATTCTCCTCCCGCACAAACGCAACTACGGTAAAGGTCCCCTTAAGCAATTATCAGCATTGCGAGTTCATCGGTGCCCTCATATTTCAATTCTGAGCACCGGTTCAAAAGATAGAAAAACCTGCTCGTTCGTTTACTGAACGTGCCTAAGATAAACTTCAGAAATTTATTCCGGGCACACTGGGCCTCGAAATCATGTTCCGTCAGAAGACACAGACCCGTAAAATTCCAAAGTATTTAAGAAAAAAAATTCCTTGAAATTTCTGGGTCTTTACAGCCAGACTAAGCGGACTATTCAGACCCTCGAGGACATATTGTGTGCTTGTTTCCTCGACTTTGGTTATAGCTGGGAGGATCACTTGCCTTTGGTGGAGTTTTCATACAACAACATATTTCACTCCACCATTGGGATGGAACCTTTTGAGGTGTTGTACGGAAGACCATGCAGATCACCTTTATGCTAGACTGACCCAGAGGAGTCAGCACTCGAGGGTACAGAGATGGTACAGGCTACCACAGAGGGAGTGCAGATCATCTAGGAGTGGATGAAGACTGCACAGAGTAGGGAGAAGTCTTATGCTGACAAAAGATAGAGACCTATATATTTAAAGGATGGCGACCACGTCTTTCTATGGGTCTCACCCCGATGAGGCTTACAGAGATTTGGCCAAGGCGGAAAGTTATCTCTAAGGTTCATCGGACCCATTCAAGTCCTCATCAGAGTTGGCAAGGTAGATTACCACTTAGCACTTCCCCCTCAGTTGCACCGAGTTCATGATGTCTTCCACATATCCCAGCTGAGGAGATACATGCATGACCCTTCTCACATCATCGACCACGGCGAGCTGGACATCGACGATGGGGTGATGCTTTTAGAGGTTTCAGTGGAGATTGAGGATCGACAGGACCATATCCTTCGTGGGCGGTCGATGCCACTAGTGTGCATTTGATAGAGTGCTTTCGTGGGTGCACTCAAATGATTAGTGTGATTTTGGGGTACTTAGGTGCAGCAGAGTGGCTGACCAAGGTCGTCTCTCAAAGGAGGAAGTGAATTTAACAGCTTATTAAAGGTATTCTAAAAATAAAATAAAAGAGAATAAAATAAAAACACTATTTTAAGGGATTGGGGTTTTTTTATTGTTTACGAATCTAGAAGAAGTTTGGTGGAAGAAGATTGTATATTTTTTTTTGTTTTTATTTTTGAAATGAATTTCGATTAAAATGACACAACAAGAAGATGTTTTTTTAGAAATCTATTTTAAAAGGCGTAATCGATCTAACTCTACATCTTCATTCACTTATTAATAATTATCATTTAAATAAATTTCCACTTAATTATGATCCCCTAATTTGTTATCCCTTGAACCCTACGAGAGTTAACTTAACCACAAAGATGAAATTACTTAAACCCTAGGCTTGCTTCGGAACACGCAATCGCAGCACCCTGCTTTGATTGTTGTTCTAAGGATAGCTTATGGTCAGTGGTTAATTAGAGAAAATATCCATTCTGGAAATGAGGATGAATTGTGTTTAGGGATTATATTTGAACTCTACAAATTCATCCAGTGTGGTCTTGTATTACGGATTAAGATTACGCTCTCACAATTTACAAAAAATCCCGACCTCGTGTGTTTTTGTGTTAATTGTTCAATTGCTTGCTTAGTTTCTTGTAATTTAAAAACACAATTCATGGATCATATTACATTAATTAAAGTAGCTCATTGATTCAAAATAATTAAATGAAGAGGGTAGAAGATAGATCCATTACTAAAAGACTACTCTTCCATGGGTGGCGTAATCATCGTAGAATCGTTTTGCATGTGCAAAGGTTTATAATGGGTATAACCCAATAACGCTTCTACTAAAAAATTCCAGCCCAAAGAGGAAGAATAAGATAAGAATAAATTTAAACAAAAAAGAAGAAAAGAGAAGAAATAAATGAAGAACAAATAATTTTATTACATAAATGAAAACATTACAAAATGAAGAAGAGAAGGAGGCTTCGATGAGGGGATCCTTGCTTCAAGAGCTACCCCTCTTACAATGGTTGGAGAATTTGGGTGAAACAAATTCCCCTCTGCCTCCAATCTCCTAATTCACGTCTCAATCCCTCCAAATGAGAAAAACTTCAATTTATAGAGGGGAGGGGAGGAGAGGTTACAAGTGGTTTCAAGTGTGAATGTGGAAATTCGGCCAAATATTTTAATGAAAATTGCACCGCCCATTTGACTACCAAACGCGTGAATTGGCTGGCCTTCCAGAAGGATAATATGTGAGGATATGGGTCTTCTATCTCCTCTAAAAATTCGGTCTTAATCCAGGCCTAGATGAAGGCTTTATGGCCGAAATACAGAAGCTCTTCCATTCTGGCGAGTCCAGCCCAACTTTGACTTCATGGCCCATTTTCAACAACCTAATGCACTCTTTAGCTTTAGTGTTGTGAATAAAAGTTTTAGATAATTATGTTAGGAACACTTTTAAGAAATGTAAAATTCAAATAATAAATATAAAAATATTTAGCTTCGAAATACTACAGTGAACTATAAAGGGTCAAACTGGAATTTTCATTAAATATTCAAATGAATGATCTAATTCCAAATACATTCTAATTAAACATATTTAACACAATGTGAGGAAATTATATCATTTATTATAAATAAAATATTCAATAAAATAGTGTTTTATCAACTCCCCCACACTTACCCTTTTTCACTCCTGGGCAAAACCTCATGTCAAGTAAACATCAATATCAAATCAAAACCAATTTTAAAACACATATCCTTGAGATCAGTCAATTTCCCACCAAGAATCAAAAGATATCATGCCTCATAAAAAACATTATTTCAAGTTCTCTATTTATATCATTCAATATATTTCCACTTCATTTATCCTCCCATGCACAAAACACTTACCTCGCTTGAATTTTCTCTCATCACTCAAATATCAATTTATTTTGCAATGTCTTTCTCATCCAAACTCATACAAGGGTCACCATAGGCTTGATAGATTCCTACATCACTACCCGATGTGAGTCAAGGACATATGTTTATCATGAAGACATTTTAGGGTTGTTTTGTGGCTTTCGGTTGGTAGGATTAAGATCTGAAAAACTCTGAGGCTGAATGAGGAGGGCTTGACTCTTTTGAAACAAAATTTCATTAATCTAATTTTCACTTCAATATGGTCTTCTCCTAAATCCCCATAGTATCAATTTAGCTCCATAATCAAGAAAAGTCATTAATGTTTTACACCATTCATCATTTCATCATAAAAAATGTCAATCTTCTCAAACATGATTTTCTTGAAAGCTCCAGATGGGCACAGCTTTCCACCTCAATTAGAAGCTCCAGAAAAGGCACATCTTTCAATATAATGACTTTCTTTAGCAGAAAACAAATCTCTTCAGAATTTAATTTTCCACCCAAAGTATCACAGAATGTGGTGTCAAAACACAAGACAACTTCCCCAACACTTAAGCTCAACTAGATTATACAATTTCACTTCAAGAGTTGGTTGGATTGGGATAATTGGCTTGTAATGTGGCTAACCTAACAGGCTTTCCATGGATTATAAGGGTTAAAAGGATTAAATATTCAAGGTATGCCATTATAAAAAAGGATTCTTTGAAATAGGGGCTTTAATACCAAACAAATTCCTCAATCATTTAAACATAATTACCTCAAACCCTCATGTTTTGACAGGAATAGATCAAATTCTGGTTAAATCAAGTATGGTTTGGTTCTCTCAAGAAGTGAGTGGAATGTAAAGAGAAAATAATGGTTTAGAAGCCTCACAGGAAAGTGATTTCAAATATAAAGATAGTGAGATTGGCATGGGATTCAAAATTCAGCGTACTTTTCATGGAATTACTAAATATTTGAACTTGAAACAAAGTCATTTCAGCATTCATTTAAGATTAGTTTGAAGGGGTAAATTGTTTCACTTATTGATATGGATTTAAAAATGGTGATGAGAATCATTTTAGCTCAAAAGTTTCAAAAATACACAGAAAATTGTAAAATAAACACACAAAATTTGAAAAACACACAATTTTTTTTGGTTTTTTTTTTGAACAGGAAAGCAATTGAAATTACTGAACTAAAATGTTCCCTCCCCCACACTTAAAATATTGCATTGTCCTCAATGTGAACCTATGAGATGATATATGCACATGAAATGAAGAATTTTTAAATAGGAAAAATAATATAAAAGTGAAAGGGTTAGGAACAGCCTGATTTGCTCAAGTGATGACGGGGTCATGCAGTGTGATAAAATCCACTGCATCAGTAGGAAGTCCCTCAATGTATCTCTTCAAACGTTGCCCATTGAATGTAAAGCTCCTTCCAGTGTCCTCTTGTGTGATCTCCACTGCACCATAAGGAAAAACATTAGTCACAACATAAGGACCTAACCATCTGGAACGCAACTTACCAGGCATCAGCTTCAGTTGTGAACTGTAGAGAAGGACTTTATCTCCAACATGAAACTCCCTTTGTTGGATCATTTTGTCATGAGATGATTTTGATCTTTCCTTGTAGAGCCTTGAGTTCTCATATGATGATAATCTAATCTCCTCAATCTCTTGAATTTGCAGCTTCCTTTGGATTCCAGCTTGGGCCAAATCCATGTTGCATTTCTTTATAGTCCAATAAGCCTGATGCTCGACTTCCACTGGGAGATGACATGCTTTCCCAAAAACAATCCGAAATGGGGACATACCCATGGGGGTCTTGTATGTTGTTCTATAAGCCCACAATGCATCATCCAAGCACTTACTCCAATCCTTCCTATTTGGTTGCACGGTTTTCTCCAAGATTTGTTTCAACTCACGATTTGAAACCTCAGCCTGGCCATTTGTTTGGGGGTGGTATGGTGTTGATGTTTTGTGTGTCACCCCATACTTTCGAAGGAGGGAAGAAAAATTCCTATTGCAAAAGTGTGTCCCTTGGTCACTGATGATGGCCTTTGGTACTCCAAACCTGCAAAAAATTTGTGCTTTGACAAAGTCCACAACAACATGAGAATCGTCTGTCCTGGTGGCCTTGGCCTCCACCCATTTACTCATATAATCAACAGCAACCAAAATATACAAGAAACCATATGAACTTGGAAAAATACCCATAAAATCAATGCCCCACACATCAAAAATCTCATAGAATAGTATGGGTTGTTGGGGCATCTCATGTCTCTTAGAAATGTTCCCAGTGTGTTGGCAATGAGAGCATGACTCACAAAACACATGGGCATCATGGAATAATCTAGGCCAATATAATCCAGAGTCCAAAACCTTCCTAGCTGTCCGTTGGGGTCCAAAGTGTCCACCACAAGCAAGTGTATGACAGAAATGCAAAACAGACTCAAACTCATGATCGGGAACACACCTCCTAATGACTTGGTCACTACACATGCGCCAGAGGTAAGGATCATCCCACACATAATACCTAGACTCACTTTTTAATTTTTGGACTTGATATTTCATTAATTTTTCAAGTATTTCAGTGGCAACAATGTAGTTCACTAAATCAGCATACCAAGGATGCGTACCTGAGATGGAATAAAGATGCTCATCGGGAAAAGTGTCCCAAAGTGGTACCTGGTCCAAGGTGTCATCCTCTAGTGTGTGAGTAAGCCTACTCATGTGGTCCACCACCAAATTCTCTGACCCCTTCTTGTCCTTTATCTCAAGGTCAAACTCTTGAAGAAGGAGCATCCAACGGATAAGTCATGGCTTTGCATCTGGCTTCTTCAGGAGGTACCTCAAAGCTGTATGGTTAGAAAAAACAACTACTTTAGAGCCAAATAAATATGAACGGAATTTATCTAATGCAAATATGATAGCAAGAAACTCCTTTTCGGTGGTTGTGTAGTTTTATTGGGCTGAATCCAATGTCCTTGATGCATAGGCAATCACATGTGAACGTCCTTCCACCCTCTGAGATAAGACAGCTCCAACCGCGAAGTTGGAGGCGTCACACATAAGCTCAAATGGAAGGTCCCACCGTGGGGGCTGTATAATAGGTGGAGTGGTTAGACACTTCTTTAGCTCATCAAATGAAGTCCAACAAGAATCATCAAGCACAAAATTAGATTCTTTTTGAAGTAATCGTGACATAAGAAGAGCGATCATACTAAAATCTTTGATGAAGCGCCGATAAAATCCTGCATGCCCTAGGAAAGATCTAACATCACGCACACATGAAAGATAGGGTAAGGATGAAATAATGTCTACCTTAGATCTATCAACCTCTATCCCATGTTTTGACACTACATGCCCTAAGACAATGCCATGCTCTACCATAAAATGACACTTTTAAAAGTTCAGGACTAGATTATTCTCAATACAACGATTCAACACCTTTCCCAAACTACGTAGACATTCATCAAATGAAGACCCATACACTGTAAAATCATCCATAAATACCTCCATGCAGGTCTCAATAAAATCAGAAAAAATACTCACCATACATCTCTGGAAGGTACCTGGGGCATTGAAAAGTCCAAATGGCATCCTCCAGTAGGCAAATGTGCCAAAGGGACAGGTGAATGTAGTCTTCTCCTGATCCTCTAGAGCTATAGGAACCTGAAAATATCCAGAAAATCTATCCATGAAAAAATAGTGTGTTTTCCCAGCTAGTCTCTCGAGCATTTGATCAATAAATGGGAGGGGGAAATGGTCCTTGTGAGTGGTCTGATTTAGTTTCCTATAATCAATACACACACGCCAACTATTTTTCACCCTCATTGTAACTAGATCATATTTCTCATTTTTTACAACAGTAAAACCAGTTTTCTTAGGCAAAACCTGAATTGGACTTACCCACTGAGAATCTGAAATGGGAAATATTATACATGCCTCGAGCAATTTCTCAACTTATTTTTTAACAACTTCCAGGAGGGTGGGATTGAGTCTCCTTTGTGGCTGTCTCATCCGTTTAGCCCCATCCTCCAAGAGAATCCTATGCATGAAAATGGAGGGGATAATACCTGATATGTCAGCCAAGGTCCACCGAATCGCCCTGATGTTCTCCCTCAAAATATTCAAAAGCATTTCTTCATGTTCAAAAGGGATATTGTTATCAAATCCATCAGTATACTCTATAGCCATGTCATAATCAGAGTTCACATGAACAAGATCAGAATATGAATCCATTTCAAAATCAAATCTTAGAGAGTCTTGTTCATTAAAAACAAGTGTAGAAGTTCTCTTAGACATTAAACCAGAACCAATACTCATAGTCTCCCTAAGCATAGGACAATCAAAATCCATGGATTTTTTACTCTGTTGTTCAAAATGGGATATAAAAAAAGCAGAATGGTCCTCAGATGGGTACTTCATGGAATCCATAACATTAAATATCACAACTTCATCCCCAAATTCCATGTAAAGTGTACCCTCATTGACATTTATGATAGTTTTTGCAGTTTTGAGGAAGGGCCTACCTAAGATAATGGGGGCATGAGAACTTAACTGATCATCCTCCATGTTAAGAACATTTAAATCTGCTGGAAAGATCATGTCTCTTACCCGGACAAGTATATCCTCAAGGACTCCCATTGGATATGTTATAGCTCTATTCGCCATTTGCACCACTACTCTTGTTGGCTTCAACTCACCGACCTGCAAGGAAGAGAATATAGAGTGAGGCATCACATTTAATGAAGCTCCTAAATCACAAAGAGCATCAGAGAAGTGCAACTCCCCTATGGTGCATGGGATGGTGAATGTCCCGAGATCCTTGCACTTTGTTGGAATTGCTAGAGTTGGTGTAATGAGTGCAGAGACATTTCTTCCAAGGTTGATCCTCTCATTTCCCTTGAGCCATCTTCGATTGGTGTAGAGTTCTTTTAAGAATTTGGTATACCTTGGGATTTTCTTAATGGCTTCAAGTAGAGGAATGTTGATCTCCACACGCTTGAATGTGTCCAAAACCTCCTTTTGCATTGCTTCTTCAGCCATCTTCTTGGTTTGAACAACCCTATTTGGAAAAGGAAGGGGTTTAGGAGGAACATCATCAATATTTTTCTTACCTTTATCTTTCTCCTTGGATTGCTCATCAGTTGGTTTGGAATGCGGCTTCTCCAGAGTTGAGGTGAATCCCGGTGGAATGGTAGGTACAAATGTATTGTTCATTTGCTTCCCACTTCTCATTGTGATGGAACTAACATTCCCCTTTGGATTTGGAGTGGGTTGGGAAGGTATATTTCCGGAATTCTTACTTACAAGTTCATGGAGGGCGGTGGCAATCTGGCTCATTTGAGTCTTCAACTCCCTCAGCTCCGAACTTTGACTCTTCAGCTTATTTTGTTGATTAAGAACAATTTTCTTCAAAAGATCATCAGTATTAGAATCTACCTTTGGTGGAGGATTCCCTTGTTGCTGACTTGTTGATGGATGAGCATCAAATCTCCTTTGGGGTTGTTGGAAACCCTATTGGTAAGGTGGAGGCTACTGGAATTTTGGTTGAAAAGGGGGCCTTTGTTGTTGTCCAGATCCATACCTCATGTCTGGTTGATCTTTCCACCCTTGGTTGTATGTTGGTGCAAATGAATCAAACTTATTTTGGGGATATGGTTGTTGTTGCTGTTGAAATTGTCTCCCTGGGAATACTGCTGCACAATCCTCTGTCTCTTGTAGTTGTGGGCAACAGTCAGTTGGGTGGCTTGTCTCAGTGAAAATGCCACAAGGCCTTGAAGGAGGGGGTAGAGATTTCTTTTGTGCCAAAGCAATTTGCCTCACCATAGTTGTCAACTCTTCTAACTTGGTATCAATGAAATGACTCTCAAGAGAAGAAGGACTTACCTGATGTACTCCCCTGACATGTGGTGTAACTCTATCACCAAATTGTTGGGAGTTTTGGGCCATTTTGTCGATTAATGCTCGTGCAGCTACTGGTGTCTTGTCCACCAATGCTCCTCCAGCTGTAGCATCCACCATGCTCCTCTCCATGGGTTTGAGTCCTTCGTAGAAGTATTGGATGAGGAGTTGCTCACTGATTTGGTGATGCGGACAGCTTGCACACAACTTCTTGAATCGCTCCCAGTACTCATACATTGACTCCCCTTGTTCTTGCTTGATCCCCAATATCTCATTTCAAATAGAAGTGGTCCTTGATGCTGGAAAAAATCTTTGCAAGAAAAGACGTTTCAAATCGTTCCAACAAGTTACATCTTCGGGTTGTAAATAATACATCCAGTCTTTTGTAGCTCCATCAAGTGAGAATGTGAATGCTCTTAATTTGATTTGATCTTCAGAAACATTTCTTAGTTTAAGGGTTGAGAAAACCACATTAAATTATTTCAAATGTTTATTGGGATCATCACCAGAGAGGCCATGAAACTTTGGAAGTAAGTGAATTAACCTAGATTTCAGTTCAAAGTCCGATTCGAGATTTGGGTATGCAATACAATTTGGTTGATAGTTAACATCAGGTGTAGCCAATTCTCGAATGGTTCTATGAAGTTCATTTACATTGTTTCCAGTCATTGGTTCCTCTTTTATTTTTGAATTTGAATTGCTTCCAATTTCAATGTTTCCAAAATAGAGGAATTCACCAACTGGTTGAATATTGAAACATCCCGTAGACTGAGAATTTCTGATTCCATCCCTAAGGCTACGTTCAATCTCCGGGTCAAGATCTAAGAGATCTTCGGGATTAGTTCATGTCATAGATAAAATAAAAATGAAAATAAAGAAATCGGACCATAGTAAAATAAAAATGAGAAGTTTGAGTTGATGGTCCAAAAATAAGTAGAAGAAAATAAATAAAGAAGATGAAAAATCAGATTGGGTAAAGAAGGAAGAAAAAAGAGGGGAAGAGAATAAAATGTAAAATAAAATAAATACCTCTAATTTGTGGAAATTATTACTTGCCTCCCTGGAAATGGCACCAATTTGATAGAGCGCTGTCGTGGGAGCACTCAAATGATTAGTGTGATTTTGGGGTACTTAGGTGCAGCAGAGTGGCTGACCAAGGTCGTCTCTCAAAGGAGGAAGTGAATTTAACAACTTATTAAAGGTATTCTAAAAATAAAATAAAAGAGAATAAAATAAAAACCCTAATTTAAAGGATTTGGGTTTTTTTATAGTTTATGAATCTAGAAGAAGTTTTCTGGAAGAAGATTGTATATTTTTTTTGTTTTTAGTTTTGAAATGAATTTTGATTAAAATGACACAACAATAAGATGTTTTTTTAGAAATCTATTTTAAAAGTCGTAATCAATCTAACTATACCTATTCATTCACATATTAATCATTATCATTTAAATCAATTTCTACTTAATTATGATCCCCTAATTTGTTATCCCTCGAACCCTACGAGAGTTAACTTAACCACAAAGATGAAATTACTTAAACCCTAGGCTAGCTTCGGAACACGCAATCGCAGCACCCTGCATTGATTGTTGTTCTAAGGATAGCTTATGATAAGTGGTTAATTAGAGCACATATCAATTCTGGAAATGAGGATGAATTGTGTTTATGGATTATATTTTAACTCTGCAAATTTATCCCGTGTGGTCTTGTATTACCGATTAAGATTACACTCTCACAATTTACACAAAATCCCGACCTCGCGTGTTTTTGGGTTAATTGTTAAATTTCTTACTTAGTTTCTTTTAATTTAAAAACACAATTCATGGATCATATTAGGTGAATTACAGTATCTCATTGATTCAAAATAATTAAATTAATAGGGTAGAAGATAGATCGATTACTAAAAGACTACTCTTCCATGGGTGGCGTAATCATCGTAGAAGCGTTTTGCATGTGCAAAGGTTTATAATGGGTATAACCCAATAACGCTTCTACTCAATAATTCCAGAAAAAAGAGGAAGATTAAGATAATAATAAATTTAAACCAAACAGAAGAAAAGAGAAGAAATAAAAGAAGAACAAAGAATTTTATGACACAAATGAAAACATTACAAAATGAAGAAGAGAAGGGGGCTTCGATGAGGGGATCCTTGCTTCAAGAGCTACCCCTCTTACAATGGTTGGATAATTTGGGTGAAACAAATTCTACTCTTCCTCCAATCTCCAAATTCACTTCCCAACCCCTCCAAATGAGAAAAACTCTAATTTATAGAGGGGGGGAGGAGAGGTTACAAGTGGTTTCAAGTGTGAATGTGGAAATTCGGCCAAATATTTTAATGAAACGTTCACCGCCCATTTGACCACAAAAACCTATGAATGGGCCGGCATTATAGAAGGATAATATGTGAGGATATGGGTTCTCTATCTCCTCTAATAATTTGGTCTTAATCCAGGCCCATATGAAGGATTTATGGCCGAAATATAGAAGCTCTTCCATTCTGGCAAGTCCATCCCAACTTTGACTTCATGGCCCATTTTTAACAACCTAATGAACTCTTTAGCTTTAGTTTCCTACATACAAGTTGTAGATAATTATGTTAGTAACACTGTTACAAAATTTCGAATTCCAATAATAACTATAAAAATATTTAGCTTCGAAATACTACAGTGAACTATAAAGGGTAAAACTGGAATTTTGAACAAATATTCAAATGAATGATCTAATTCCAAATACTTTCTAATTAAAAATATTTAACACAATGTGAGGAAATTATATCATTTATTATCATTAAAATATTCAATAAAATAGTGTTTTATCAGCATTCGATGGAAGCATGAGAACCTCTAGGAGAGAACATGGGATGGGAGGCTCAGATGTGTGCTTAGTACCCACACGTGTTCCCTTAGTTTGAGTTGTGGCTTACGAGGATGAACAGCCCTGAGGTGGGGAGAATGTAAAGACCTGATATTTCCATGTAATGTTTTTGTAAATATTTTGGAATTTTATGACTCTGTGAAAATTAATGACGTGTGATTCTGAGGCCCGATGTGCCCGGAATGAATTTCTGAACTTTTTTTCAGGTACGTTCAGTAAACGTACAAGCGTGTTTTTTTAACATTTGAACCGGTGCTCGGAATTGAAATCTGAGGGCACCGTTGAACTCGTAGTGCTAGTATTCGTTTAAAAAAACCTTCACCACGCCCGTAGTGAGTCGAGAGTGAAAGATAGTTTTTTTTGTTTTTTTTTTGAAAGAATGAAATAAATAAAAATGTTAACATTTTTATTTTATTTTTGAAACTCCTCAACATAGATTATGGTGGTGGGGACCACCTGAGCCCTCAAAACCTCCCAATTTTGAATTTAGGGGTGAGGACCACCCGACCCCTCTTAATGGGGGTGAAACCTCTAAACTCCCCATTAATCATTTCCTCCTATTAATTGGATCCAATTAATTTTGCCAATGTGGTACAATAAATTGTGCCAACCTTTTAATTTGATAAACTTAAAATAAAAAGGGGGATATTTTCAAATTTTGGTGGAATTGGGAGAGGATAACCTTTTGTAGGATTACTCTCTCCATTGAAGAATGCATTCTCCAATGGAGAACGTGCTCCACAAAGAATAATGCTCACGCTGACGAAGAACGTCTTCAATGACAACGAACCAACGATCGACGATACGCTAACGTCACCGATGTCCGTCTATCCCCAACGACTTTGTCTCTTTCCTCACGACCCCCATCGATAAATCTACGAGGTAGGGTTTTTATTATATGTGATTATTGATTCCCATGATCCTCCCTTCTAAAAAAATAATGTATATCGAATCTTTAATTTTTGATCCACGGATGATTTCTTTTTCGAGTTTGGGAATAATACTTGCAGGAGGTTGTAGGGTTTGAAGTTCTTTATTCAAGTTTTTGTTGAGCCTCTTGATACCCCTATAATGTGGAGGGTTCGGGCCAAACAAACATGGCCCGACCCCTCCACCATTCTACTTGAATGGTGTGTTCCTCATGATGGAAGGGGCAGCTTTGTGCCACGACGACGAATGAAGAGCGGCCGACCGAACCAGCCGCCGGTGAAGGTGCAGAGCACTACTGCACCGCGCGGAGTGGATGGCTGGCCATCCGGCCATCCACGAAGGACCACCTCCCTATGGATTCCGCCATGGAGTGGCCCTCTGTGCTGCACCGTGGCCCTCCGTGCCACCCCACGGCCTCGCCGCCTCGCGGCCCTCCGCGCTGCCCCACGACCTCACTGCCTAACCACCCCATGGCCCTCCGCACCACCTCGCAGACTCACCACCCCACGGCTCTCCGTACGGCCCCACGGCCTCGTTTCCCGCAGTATCGCCGCCTCCCTGCCATCTGCGACACCGCACGGCCTCGCAGCCCCGTGGCCCTCCACGCCGCCACGCGGTCCTCCTCCCCCCCCCCTGCCCTACGGCCTCGATTCCCCATGGCCTCGCCGCCCCTGCATCCCTTGTGGCCCCCCTCATGGTGTTTGTGGACATATGCCGCCCTCACGGCCTATGCGCTGCCCTGCGCGGTCCGGGTCGGTCCGACCGGGTCAGACCAAACTCGGGCCAACTTCGAACTTTTCGCTCTACCAACCATAACTTTGGCACCGTGCATGCGATTGACAAACCGTTAGTAGTGCTAGAATACTTGGAGTGAGATGGTCTATTTTAGTATACCTGACTAGATATTTGGATAAAGTAGGAGTACAATCAGGTTGGATCGAGTACGAATCCATCCAAGCCCTCTGGACTAAAAGGCTAATAACTCAAAGATCGGGCATCCGATTGACACACCGTCTGTTTCGTTGAGACCCCTATGACGTGTTAGTACTTTTAGATACTTTTTTGTGAGGCTTCATGGAAGTTGTAGTATCAAAAAGAGCCATGTTGAGCAAACCCTCTTAGAAATAAAAAACGTAGTGCGGGAACCCTATAGATGGAAGTGACGTGAAGAATGAATAGGTATCCTGTGTTGGTCAGCACCTAGTGATCCTGTGGGGGTCATCACCAAGCGATCCTGTGTGGGCTAGCATCGAGTGATCATGTGTGCTTCAGCATCGAGTGATCATGTGTTGGTCAGCACCGAGCGATCCTGTGTGGGTCAGCACCGAGCGATCCTATGTCGGTCAGCAGCAGAGCATCTTGACAGAATAAGATGATCTAACATTGCGACTAATAATTTGTAATTTTGTACTTATATTATACCTGGTGTGAGCTGAGTTCGTACTTGATTGGTACTTTCCTTTGTGGAAATACCTTGGTGGTATTCTTCTGTGTGGCATACATGAGTGGTACTTACCATCGTGGTACTCCTTCCTTTGGGGAATATTTGAGCTTGGGCTTTTGAGTTGGACTCTCTGTTTCCACATGATTGATATGGGAATACTTGATAACTTAGGTATATGTATGGGCATATACCTAAGTAGGGTTTTCAGTTGATTTCATACTTTGTGGTGTATCCTTTATGGATTTTGGGAGACCTTGGGGGTTTTGGGGTCCCTACTGGGTATTGTTATACTCACCCCTACATGGGCTTTGCCCGCACCTTGTTGTGTTTGGTGAAGATGACAGATAGAATTGATCGAGGATGAGGTTACCAGGACTAGACAAGGACCAGAGGTGGACCATACGGCATGTCGGTACCTAGAGGAGTCAGGAAGACATGGAGTGCTGAGGAGGAAATCTGTACCTACCCTTCAGACAGGAACCACGAAAGATGACCCAGTAGCTATCTTTCAATTTCTTCTGTTTAATTGTATTTTAGTTGTAATTGTACCTTTACTGTTGGTCTTGAATTATGGACCCTCTTACTTTCAGTACTCTTTTTACAATATAGTTTACTTGTGTTCATATCTTGTTGGGTGTTTGGTTGTGTTTTTTACAGGTTATAAAGTCAATGCCTTCCCAGTTTTAGAGAATATGCCATTCGGTGCAAGTCGCCATCCCCTGGCCTATGGAAGGCGGCCTTGGGGTAGTCACGGCACGGGCCCTAGGGGACGGGTCGTGACATCCCTCTCGACTTGGTTTCCTATTTTACACCTTTCATTCCAAAATACATTAGTTCATAATATTTATAAATACATTATTATAAAAAATCATGTCAATCCATAGATTCTTATAGGAAAACATATTATTGATGATTGTTTTTGTGTATGTGTTGACTTATCAAAAAATATTCTAAATTTTATTTTGTTCTCTATCAATATTGATTTCATATTTTAGAAAATTATTTTTTATGAAAATAAATTGGAGTATTGGTCTTCATATAATTTTATGTTTATTACTTACTACATGGTTGGAGGGAATCACATTCTAAGGGTGAAAACCATTTTTGGCTAGTACACAAAAAGATGATGAGAACATAGAATATATTTTCCCATTATTAAATTCGTGGGAGATCAATCAGGATTATGAATAAGTTATTTCTAGGTCACTTTATAGAATTAAAATATGGTAAAACATAGAGATGGTTCATAAAATCAAATAGTTAGTACCAAGGAAACCATGGGAGAAGAAACTCATGATCGTATTAGACAAACATTTCTAAAATTTGGTCATGCATGGTAGTCCTAAAGATTATATAACTCACCTCAAATATAAACATTACCTCAATGGAAGTCCCCATACTATTTTCCTATAACTAATTTGGAATAATATATTCTAGTTAAATAGTTCTAAAATGATGTTGATTTTGGTAATAACATATTCTGTAAACTCAAGGGGGTGGGAGAAAGGCATGGAGTGAGAAATAATAATTCTCCACTAGATTCCAAGAAGCGTTTCTCTATGATTGAAGAAGTAGTGGTCACTATGAATGAAAGGTAAAAATAGAAATAACTAGAGTCTAATGATTTAAAGGAAATTATTTGATATGAGGCTCCACCTATTAGAAATGGGGGACTTCAACACACATTATGTTACCTTAAACATTATGTTTGAAATTTCACATGGGATTTTAATAATAAACTAATTAAAAAAACTTTTTGTTCATTCTGATTTTATTTCTGATTTAGTGCTCATGGTTGGACTTATGTGGTGGATTTTTTTTCATTTCATCAATATTCTACATGTTTTGAGTTATTCATTGGAGTTTCTAAGGATTTCCATTTCACCCATTAAAGTGGATTTATTATATAATTTAAAAAAAATGAATTTATTATCACAAAATTTCTTTATAGAGTATATAATTTTCCCATTTTAAAAATAACACCCCAATATATTAAACTAATAAAACTATTCATAACAGCATAATAATGATATAAGAAATAAATACGTGAATATTTTATGTAGTACACTAGAAAATGAAACATCTCATAAACATACACTAATGATGTATCAATATACCACAAATAATACTAAAACATTGATAAGTAAATATATGATTTAGGAATGGATCACTATTGAAAGAAATATTCATTATGTTCTCCTATCTCTTCACTTATGTCATCAAGATAAGGTCATGAATATTTGAATCACAAGTACATAGATTATACTAAACAAATTAGTAAATTAATCTAGTATATGTGTTTCTCTTTAGCTCCATGTTCAATAATAAATAAATATTTTGAATTATATACATTTATTTATCCTAACATGGAAAGAACATATAAATTATAGATCAATAGATGTTATTATTTCATTCTTATTCATTATCAATTAAATACTTTGGTCTCTTATTAATATTCAAAAGAATACAATTTTCAATCTATTATCCAAGAAAATATTTTATATCATTCCATATCCCACCATCTGATTATCCATAAAACCCCATATATATTTTTCAGAAATAATCTCCACTTAATCAATCAATTATTTCAAAATTTCAAAATTATTTTAATTTTTAATGTATTAAAATATATTAGAAATCACTTCCTGATATACCTTTTTATCAAATGATGTATTCAAATTATAAAATCTTTCTAAAAATAAAGACATTACAGTTGAATCCATATCCTAGAAATACCATCATTAAAATTATTAAAAATTCACTTGATAAAATATTAATATAATAGAGCATAACATTATGGTGTAAGGTATTATCTCATGAAATCTTATGGATTCTGATTATGGCCTAATACCATAAAACATAACACTCATCCCTGTTAACATATTATTAAAAAATTATTCTTTATAAATCATATTATAATTAATCTATATTCTAAAAAATATAACAAACATCATATATACCATCCATATTATAGCTCTTAATTACACCTTAAATAAAAAACCTATAACGTATAGTGTTATGCCACTTCTTTATGTTTCAATACTTCCTGAAAAAATTAATGTGCATTATTATCCCACTTTAATTTAATAATAAAATATATTAATAAACAAAATTTTTCAAAGACTTCCTAAAATAATCTAGTCGTAAAAATAAATTTTATATAATGAATTTTAGTTTCATCCAAAAAATAGAATCAAAACACCTTAAATCTTTTCCGAACATCAAAAAATTCATGTTTTATCTAATAATACAAATTAAAAAACAACATATTCTGAATTTTTTATATAAATTTACACATTTTACTAAACTTGGTTCAATAAAATTATAAATATACTCAAAAAATTATCATTGAATATAATTGAAAAAAAATAAAGATGTTCAGTTTTTGGATGAAATTATCTTTCTAAAATTAATAACATATAAACACATTTAATTTATTGGATCTAATGTTATTTTAATAATTGAAACTGATAAATAAATTGAGTTCAATGATGAATAATTAAAAGAAATTGATAATAGTGATGATAATATATGATGTTATAGGTGTTTATTAACATCTATATAAATCAATCAATGTGGGAATACGGAGATGGTTATTATTAATATTTCACTATAATATTGTACTGAATAAAAGGTAATTTTATTCTTGAAAAATAAAAAAAATCAACAAAATAAATCTAATATTTTATGTTCTAGGCTCATTTCTAGAGAATTTTGGGTTGAGAATAATAGAGATAAATATTTCTCTAATGAGGAGGTTGTCGAGATGGTGCCAATGAATGGTGTGATATTGATGGAGAGAAATTGAATCATGGGTGTGAGGCTCAAGGAGGCTTCTTGGGTGATACCAATATGAAAAGATGCAGGTGAAGGAATTGAGGAGGAAAAAAGAGAACATTGGACAGAGGCATTTCTTAGCATTCCTAGAATTTAATCTTAGGGTATTGAATTTGGAAAATTAAAATGGTTGTTAAAGTTTTTATAATTTGAAATTTAATTTTTTTTAATTTGGTGGGTTTTCATTTGGTTAATTGGTTTAATGGGTTCCTCCATAACCCTTTAAAAGGGGTTATTTTGAAAAACAAAAAATAGTATTAGAGGTAAATTAGAATCAAGGATTGTTAGATATAATTTTCAAATTAGAATAAATATTATAATTATAGGAAATTTTCAATGTTGTGGTGCCTTTGGATGCATAGTCAATAAGTTCATATAGAATGGATTATTAGATAAAAGGTAAATAATATAAGATATTAGGTGAGTTTTTATAAAGTGAAAAGGTTGAATCCAAAATCCCCAAGTAGTGTTAAAGTTAATAAATCAAATTTACATATCAAAAATTGTTTTAATTCCCATTTGGGTGTTTGTGGGAGGTGTGACCAACCTGGTTACTATGATGAAATTTTTTTAACCAATCTATCAGGTAATTTAATTCAATTTAATAGTTTTAGACATGTTCCTGGAAGAAAATTTAAGAGATATAGTGTATTTTATTTAACATTGAAAAACATCAGGGTATATAATTCATAGATTCAACATGGTGGCTGTTCTTCACATGAAATTGGAGATTCCATAATTTTAAATAATGTTATGAAATATAATAGAGGGGTGGTGACCTTTAGAAACATTAGCCTTTAAAAAATTATTGGAGTAAGTAGTATTGATCTGGATTCTTCAATATTAAATTCATAAGATGAATTATATTTATAATGGATAAAATATTACCTTTTAAGTGAGAGTGAACTTATTCATATTGGAAATAAAGATATTTTTAGAAGAAATGGATTTGACATAAAATTTTTGAAAATATAATTTTTTCCCCAATTGGGAGATAAATAAAGAGAATATGTTTCAAATTTAGGACATTAAAAAACTTTTTATTTCATAGGAAAACAAGAGATTTAAATGTATAATTGAATACTTAGACACTATATGGATTAGACTCAGGGGAGATACCCTAACATGGGTGAATCAAATTAAGTCCAAATAGAAAATCACAAAATAAAATCATATCTATGTATATAGTTTGGAAATTCTCAGTTCTGCTTCATGAGAAAAGTCAAATGAATATTAGTGACACGTGATTTTACTTCATTTAGCTAATCTGATCATTTCTTAAAGAGTATACCCTGAATGATTTTTTTGTGTATAAAAATTAATTATATCACTACTTTGAATATTTTGAGTACAATAAATATACCTAATGACTCATAAACCTATCAATTAAATCTCATTTAAATATCTCATGATAGATTAGAATACTACAAATAGTATATTATGAAATGATTCCACTTATCAATGAAGTAATGAATAGAACATTATTTGAGTATGTGTTGGATTTGGTACCCTGTAACTAACATTGTCATGTAATTTAGATTACCACATCATGTATACAATTTTAAATATAAATATTTTGCTATTATCTCATATAAATTTTTATCTGTTATATTTGGTAATATTTTTGGAATATTGTTCACTTAAATAAGTTTTTGTAGTCCCTACGATAATGAGAATATAAGAATACAATAATACTATTATTATCTATAAGTCCATTTTTTATTTTAAAACATGAAACATTCATGTGTTAGAGTGGGAACCCAAACAATGGAAATATTCAATACTAGATAATCAAAAATATTTATCCACTAAATAAAGAATAAAAATTTATAAATTTATAAAAATATCCTAATGTCAATAATCAGAAAACTTGAGTGGGAAGAAGTACTGGGTATAGTACATCTCAATCTATACACTATAAAGGGAACTTGTGACCCATCATAATGAAAAAGAGCCACCGATCCATTTCACTATCCAATCTATCATTGAATACCACCAAAAAATAGAGTAAACTAACATTCTCACCACATGAAAAATAGCTATAGAGGATATTCACAAAAAGGGATCTTATGATATTAAAAGCATTATATCTTTTACTAATGAAGAAACTAAACCCCTGTAATATAGCCACACCTTAGAGTGATGAATTATGAAACTAAGATCAATGATTCTATCATGTATAATCTTCACCAACAGAGCTCCATATCATATAAATATAAAATTATCAATGTGCCTCCATCTTGAAGCTTCCATGAAAATGAATCAACTCTACTAGATGGTGTTACCTCAACACTACATTTCCTCTATCAAATAGAACAGCTTGGTAATAAGAAACCTCATAGCCTTAAAATATATTGTATCTTGACTAATTTAATGAAACAATATCATAAATCTAGGTTAGTTAGAAAGGTGATAAAATTGATTAATTATGGATACACCATCAAATATATGATGGAGCCATGAAAATTATGAATAGTTAAGATAAATGTCAACTACAAAACTAGGTAACCATGTGAATAGGAGAAAAATGTACCCCTAGAAACCCAAAAAGACACCTCAGTCTGAAAAAAATCATAGAATGAGACTCATTCATAATCCATATCTCTATTTTATAAGTTCAATTAAGAATTGGGAAATTGTCTGGAAAAATAGATAGTCCAATACCATTCTAGGCCATAAAGAATACCATTTATTCTGGAGGAGAACACAAAAAACAACACCTAAAGCATCCCAGTATGATTACCACTGTTACAGTCTTTCCAAAACCTAGGAATAATAAAGGGAGGTCGAGAGTGGATGATATATGAAACCCAAAGCCATGAAAGAATAAATTATAAAAACCTATTAATGATAAAAAAAAGATTGATAAGTAGAAGAAAAAAGTAAAAATTAATAAATACAAAGGTGATGAAAAAAAATATTAAAGTGAGATTCCATGAACTGAGAAAGACCCTACAAACATCATAGGGTAGGAAATTTATCTGGTATAAGACCAGGAAAGTGTAGCCAGAGGGGAAACCCCTGACCATTTATTAAAATAAAATAAAAGACAGTAAACATGCATTACAAACCCATCAGAGTCACATACAGTCCTCAAAATCATACCCCTGAGCACCACCATGGTACACAGACTCATCCTCCGTCGCCGTTTCCCACATCGAACGCTCATCTTGCTTCAGTACTTTGGCATACTTCCTCCTCAGATTCAACTTCTCCAACTCAAGAAACCCATTCGAAGATTGCATGCTTCTGGCAGCAGATCTGGTCAGCATCGGTTTTGACAGATGAGTGATGTCCTTTTTCATCCTTCCACGAGAAGAGGTAGTCCCCTTGTCCGAGACCATCGGTATTAACTTATTCCCAACTTGAGCAATCTCACTGTATGAAGGCCGCGTCATATCCCCATGATTCTCCTTGTCGCTATCAGTGAGGTCCCCCCATTTCCCATGATACTCTTGGATTTTCTTAAACTGATTGTTCGTATCAATTAATGCCAAGCATTGAGGCTGCTCCACCCTTGTGTTTTCAATAGCCTCCCTTGCCACAACTTGCAGACTTCCACTACCACCTTCCTACATACCCTGTCCCTCGATAGCAGGTTCATCAGAGTCCAAAACAACCATATCAACATTATTCTGTGATGCAGGCCTCAGGACAACATTCCCTCTGCCCGACGACTTGCTCATCACTTGCGGAATCACCACAACATCCTGCACAGCACCCCCTTCCTGCTCACCTGCAACTGTCTCCTCCTGCGCCCCATCCAAATTCACATTTCCTAAAACATCAAACCGATTACCCAAAGAAACAGATACCAAAACTCCATTACTAGCCTCACCCTGACCACTGCCCTTATCATCAATGGCCTTCGGCTCTACCACTGCAGCAGAAGCAGCCCCCTTCCCTGCCATAGATCTCCTATGCACCTTGCCTACATCCACCGCATCACCCATCCCTCCTGCATTCATGCGTCCACTGCCAGTCTCTTTGTTCTGACCAGCAGCTCCATCACCATCCCGAGAACCTCCACTAGAGGAAAAGCCAGCCCTCACTTGCACAGCAGGGACCTCCAGCTCCAGTAGGGGATCCGAGTTTATTATCCCCACAAGGGGGCGTGCCACACCAACACCAGCAGCACCCTCGGAGGACCTCCCTTTTGAGAAGCTTCCAAAATTCAGATCCTTCCTCAGCCTATCAAACACCCCAGACACTGAAGGGTTAGAAGCAGAATTCACAGTATGCAATTGTTCCCGCTGCCCCACATTGGCACTTCTGTTTATGACATCCATGTCTTGCCTCTCCTGCATCATCTCATCAGTCGAGCCTGAGGATTTCCCGCGCCTGGTTCCACTGTGACATCTCAAAGATGAGTGACCCAGTCGCTTGCATGTGGAACAATATCCCAACCAGGATTCATAGACGACTTCTTGCTTCCATCTAAACTCATCTCCGACAGAAATCCATACCCAGTCAAGCGGAGGCCGAGAGATATCCACCTCAATACAGCACCGTGGGTTGATCGGATGACAGAGCGCAGACGTGCGTGCATCAGGACACAAAAAATGACCGACCAAATTACCAATCATCCTAAGAATCGACGGATTTTGAAAGGGAAGTGGGAGATGAGGAAAGCTTACCCATACAGGAAGAGATGTGGGGTCACGATTCATACACAATTCAAACGTCCATCGGAACAAGAAGAAGCTACACCCATTGCAGTGCCGGGGAGCACTGGACCAAGCGCAAATCAGATCTTCTTCAGAGGCAAACCGGATCATGAACTTTCGCTTGTCAAGAAGTCCTACCACTGCGCGGTCTCTCAGATCCCATTTAGCGAAGACGAAACGGTCAAACTCATCCACGGACGGCCTTCGGGAGTTGAATCGAGCCACCAAGGTCAGACCCAGATGCCTCGATGCTTCAGAGAATTCCGACACTGAGATTTGGAGGTGAGGGTTTCCAAGATGAATATTAGGTACCTTGGGGGTGAGCGCAATCGCCGGGAACTCCGGAAGAAAATTAGGGTTCTTGAAGGGAGAAAAAGAGGCCCGTGGCTTCAAAGTTGGGTGCTCCACAGCATCCTCCCCCCTCCCTCCGCCGCAAGGAAGGGGGGGAAAATCCCCATCCTGCATTCGCTAGGGTTCCGCCATCGCGAGGAAGGAGAAGTGGTCCGATCTCCTCCTCTCTCTTTATCTGGTATAAAAAATATATAAAACCAATGAAAGGATATTTCTGAAAGATCTCCACACCTAGGGAGAATGAATGCATGTTTTTATAACATTGTGAATATATTATTAAATTTATGTCTTATGATCAATATATATATCTAAAATATAAAAGAAATCACAACTATCAAGCATATTGGAATCTTATGATTTTATACTTTATCTAAGGAATTTCATAGTTTATAGTCCCAAGGAAAACGATATCATGAGGATATAACTACTAATAAAAATTCCAAATAATATGTATGTAATTAAAATTTCTTATATTCAATCATGTGTATTAGTTCATAGAATTCATATAATTATTAATGTATATCATGAATAACATACTTATATTTATGATAAGAACATTAATATATATGAGCATAGAGAAGTATCTTATTCCAGGTGAGTTATGAATGTTTTGACATTAATTAAATGATTAAGATATGTTTTTTCTTGCTTGAGTGTTGGAAGAAGATATTTATAGCTGTTTGATTGAGATTAAAGTACCTAAAAATATATGACCAGGGTGTTTGTAAATAATTTTTTCATAGTATGTCATAAAAATTTAGATTTATTATAAATGTGTAATGACACTGTTATGAGTTTTACTAGATGTGATAGTGGTTAATAAATGTATTATATTACACATTTTTCATTGTATTATGATTTTTATCCATCTTTATAGGTATTATGTGTTACTTGATAAGCATAATAGTTGATGGTTTGGACTAACTAGTGCTTTGAAATGGAATTAAAGGGCCATCCACTACTATATCCTTAATATTAATAGAACTTACTAAATTTGATTTGTTAAAATAGAATCCATGTTAGTATAAAATTAATTTATATTCAACTAATGTTGGTCAAAGTCTAATCCCAACCTATTTTTAATCAAGAATGAGGAAGTTGGATATTTATTCCTTAAAATGTTCACAATATTTTCTAAAAAAGTAAAGTGTATTTTTAGTTATTGAGAAAGAACTCAGACTGAATAAATAGCCCAAGTCTATGTAATTATTTAGTTTATTTAATTATTACACGAGATTTATTAAAAATTTATACTTAAATAATTATTTATTTATGAAGTTATAAATTAAATAAATA
Organism: Viscum album; assembly: GCA_963277665.1. NCBI lineage: Eukaryota > Viridiplantae > Streptophyta > Magnoliopsida > Santalales > Viscaceae > Viscum > Viscum album. The sequence goes on from OY728147.1 coordinate 762,500,802, forward strand.
TCAATTAAAACCATACCAATTTAATTTTGTTTTCAATAAAATTTAATATTTTATAATGAAAACATAAATGGTTTTTAATGAAATATGTTATATTTGTAAAATAATAAAAAGGTAACATACCATTTTATTATTCCAAATTCTAAACCCTTAATATATTATTTCAGTAAACAATGTTATATTAGTGTTTTCTATCAAAACTCCCATGACATGGAGGATATAGAGGGTAATTGTTTTTGAGATCAACACTAGGATATTGGAGTAATCTTATTTCTTCATGATAACACCTGTTGGATTGAGAAAAAAATATCAAGATTTTTGGAGCATGTGTAGGCACCTCTTGGGGGATTAAAATTTAAATACTTGAATCAATGATGATACTATCAATGATTTGGGATCATTAATTCTGTTTCGATGAATCTAGGACAAGTTTTGCAAAATCTTATCACATATTTCAATATTTTGATATAAAAATTTAAATTGGTTATTTCCACACTATTGACACTATACCCATATCCTTCAATTTGTGTAGAAATATATTGACAAAAATTCTTAAATTAGTATTTTTAAATAATAATTATGTTGGTTATATCATCTTTTTTCTAATGGTAAAGAATATATCAAACTTTATACTCATAGAGAGACTCCCTCTCTGGTATGTTATATCTTTATATTCTTCACCTATATCTTGGATATTGAATAAAAAAATTATTAAGAAAAATACTAAACATATTTCATAATATATATATATATATTCAAAAACTATTTTAGGTATTTCAATAACATTTAAAACCATTATTAAAATCCAATATAAGAGTTTCTTTTAGATATCTATTATATCGTTTATTAGAAGATATATAAATTTTTATTTTTCATTTGAAATCACAAAACCACAATGCATTTTCCTATCCCAATGGTTTAATACCTTTATTAAATAGTTTATATATGTGAATAATGGATAAAAATATCCATCCCCTGATTTTTCACCCATTTCTACAACATGATATTTTTATATCATTTATACCATGGTGAGGTCATTTCAATTTTATAGAATTATTTCTTGAATTCAAATATCAATTAATCTTATCGAATTAATTTACATCAAACACAATTATTTTTACATAGTCTCTTCTATTTACATATACCCAACAACATACTATTTGTCATATTAAAAGAAAAAAGGCTGAAAATCCCTATACAGAGACGGTTAAGGGGTCTAAAAATAGTGAAACCCAAGAGCGTTAGCCCGAAAAAAATGTAAACCCTCAGAGGGAAAGGAACCAAGACTAGAAATAAATACAAGCCTATTATCCAAAGACACTTTAGAACAAAGAAAGTAAGAAACAACATTACCCTCACACCAGGTATGAAAAATGGATATCTGACTGTTCATAAGCCGCTTGCACCTTCGAATGGAGTACTCGATAGAACATGGAATGGGACCTTGATCTGAAAGAGCATTATAAATTTTCAACGAATCAGTATCAACCTCCCTGATTGAAAAATTCCTCTGATTGGAAAGAGACAATCTAGTGAGCATAGTGAGGGCCTCTGCTTGAAGAGAATCACTGTTGTCGAAGGAAGCTGAAAAAGCCACCACAACATAGCCTTTATGATCCCTGATAACTCCACCCCTGTGCATTGAACCAATGTTGTAAATTAGTTCATCATGAAATGGAATCCCCCATGGGTGTGAATCTTTAAATTTTTCCATTTTTGTATAATAAGCGTGTAAATAAAATTCTCCACTATGTCATATTAAATTATTTTTTTCTATTTATACTCTTTTAAATAGGAATTATATATAATCCTTTCTTTAAAATAGAAACATCTAAGATGTAGTTTCTAGTTTCCCCATTTTATATAGGGAATCTATAGAAATTTCACCTTAAAATGTAATTAACCATGGGGGTCATACTTTGGTGTGATAGATATTCATTGAAAAAAATATATAGTAAACCGTGATAGTTTTTCCTCTTATATTCATTTCATCTATAAAAACACATTAATTTATGGAAGAATGTTGTATGAACCACCAGATAATTGGTTTTTTATTCACAAACAAACTCCTAAATTTTATTTTATACTACATGAAACTCTACTGATAATTCGTAAATGTTTATATATGTTGTTTCCCATCTTTTTTTCAGTTTTCTATCATAAAAACCAAAAATTCAAAACTTATTTTTCTCTTGTAAATCTCTCCCTTTTATTTTTTTAGAAAAACCATACCAATACTTAAAATATTAAAAACAAATTTAGAACCTCCTATAACTTCTACAACATTGAAAAAATTTATAATAAAATACATTTAGATAAATTTAGATTAAATGTCATTCTTTCACTATAAACCAATTTAATTCAATATCATTCTGAGAAACTAGAGTAAGAATGATTTTATTTATTTAAATCTATAAAATCTCATACATTGAATCTTTGAACTCATTTTAAATGTTATTATACCTCTAATTTGTAAGTTATCTTTCCAAACATCTAATATTTTTTTATTTCCTACACTCATTTCCCCCTCATAAATATCTCCCACCATTTAGCTATCACATATTTCTTAGGAGATTTTTTCATTTTCATTATTTCTTCTCCAATATAACATTCATAAATATCGATATAAATAGAAAATTTCCTTGAATTTATCCCCCTTGGAAAAACCCAAAGATGTATGAATCTAAAGGAAATTTAAATAAATACTAAATGATCTTTATTCAAATGAACGATGTCAAGAAAACATATACCTCTAACAAACATTTATAAAAATTTATAAATTTGTGAGTATGTAGTTTTTCTATAAATTATAAAGTGTAATAATATAGATAAATTCAATGATATATCAAATTATTTTTAAAATATTCTAATAGAAGTGGTATTTCATCAAATTTTATTTTTAATCATATGTATACGTACAATTTGTCTTTAAAACTACTTATATTACTTATCCATTAGAAATTGATACTTAATATAGATATTTTTTTCCATAAATGAAACATTTTTTTAATTTTATTTAATGCACATCAATTATTACACACGAAAAATATATAAGAAATCATATTTTCATCGATTTCATCAAGGGATTGCTTCATCTGCATGAGTTAAGTAGAAAATTTGGTAGTAAATAAATATTCAACCTCTACAGTTCTTAATGAAATGTAACACTACTTATTTATATAATAATAAATTCTTAATCCACTAATACCTAATGCACAACTAAATTTTATTTTTTAGTTACCTATAGAACTATCCAAATTTCAACTATAAATCAATAAAAACATATATATTTTTTATTATATAAAACTAGTTAAATCCCTTTGCGCATTTGATATATTGAAATATTTGTCTGATTATTAACACGTATATATTTTTAGTATCTCTTTGATAACATTATGTGTCACATGTTGATAAAAATATATTATTGCATTTCGTTATCAAATAAACATAGATTCTAATGTTTTGAATATACCCCATGATTTTGAAAAATATACCATACACATCACTTGAAAGTTCATTTTTACATTTATTCAGTGGTCTCTTGGATTTAGTATCATACTTGTGAAATATCATCATAAATTAATTAATATACATGGGTTGGTGAATATATTTCATAAAAATTATTTACATAACCTATAATTCTAGGAAATTCATCAAAATAAAAATCAAAAGAAGTTCAAAATCACCCATCATCAATAGAATCAATTCCTTGAATTTTACATCACTTGACCCTACAAATATCATCTACGTAGATAAGTTACATCAGTATGTCCTCCCACAAATATTTCACATAAATACTATTACTAAATCCATATATAGTAAATCTAATATTCCTTAATAATTGAAAAATATTTTAATACCAATAACTACAGTCTTGTTTCAATCCATAATTAATATAGAATATTTATTTCATATTTATTAATGATAAAACAAAAGGCTTGTTTTATATAGAATTCCACATCAAGTAATTTTATAATAATTATTGATTTGATATCTATTTTCAATAACATGAACATCCTTTGGATTGTTTTATTAAAAAAATATAATGTCTCTAAAATTACCATTAGAGTGAATGTATCATCTGTATAAGTACCAAAAATTTTACAATATACTTTCAAAAAAAGTAATGAATACTTATAAATAAATTTCCATATTTATGTAAGTTATCATAAAATCTACATTTGGTTATAATAAAATTTTTATTAATCATCCTTGTAAAATACTACCATACTTAGTATTTTAATTTAGTTAATATCTTCATTAATAATACTAATATAACATTCATCTTCAAGGGATTTTTAAAAATTTATTTTCTCAATATGAGGTAAAAGTTTTGTACAACATTGAGTCTTTATCCTCTGGTTCATAATATTAGTTTATTTATCTCCAATTGTATTGATTTCATCAAATGAAACTCTTGTTTTTAATTTTACATGATTTCATGAATCTAAATAATAATAATTATCAATAATTAACACTAATTTTTTCCTTTTCTCTATATATATTATTCAATTTTATAGTACATAATTATTTTTTATATTATTTCATTACTAAATTGATGTGTACATTTTTTATTTTCTTTAATAGTTATTTAATGGAATTATACATTCATTATATTTTTTGTTTAGATAATTTGTAGGCTTTGTTTTTTGGATAAGTATCCAAAAAATGCCTATATCACCCTAAAAATCAAATATATTATGAACCATCACCTTATTCAGCATAAATAATATACTTTTATAAATTAAAAATTATTTCAATGTGGGATTATCATTATCGAACAACTCATATAGGGTATTTTATTATCTGATAGAAAAATAAGTAATTTTATTGATGCAATTTTTTTCATTTTTTTCCTTATAAAAAATTTCTATTAAGTATTTCACAATAAATATTGATTAATTATTATTGGTATGAACCCAAATTATAGTCATATAAACATTGAATATTTTTAATAATTTTTATTGATGGGTGTCACTTGGCTGGAATATTTTTTAACTCATTCACGAGCCTTTAGAAAATAGTTAATATTTCAAACATATAATTTTTATTGTTTTCATGAATAAATGTTTTTAAACCACCTATATCCCCAAAAATGGATTTATATAGAAAATATATAACCATAGTTCGACCCATTATAGAGGGGTTTTACAAAGGAGAAGTATAATTCTCTTTCAGGTTGAAGGGACCTGGCTATGCTTCTATTGGGAAATGAAACATTTACCGATTGACATAATTTAATGATATAAATATCATAAATAATTCACTCATTAATGTTGGATTCATTCACTATATACCCTAAGTGAGATATATTATAGGGAAATTTGGGGCTTGGAATTCTTTATTGATATGATCAACTCCTATATCGATGATAAACCATTGACGGTTGGGGATTCACCATTGAGGGATTAAAGTTTCCCTAATATTGTCCATATTATTCATGTAATTGGTTCAATATCCTTACTATTAAATTTTTTATCATCTCATTTATTATTGAAAAAATGTATTGAAACAAAAACATTTTTAATATTTTTATTTTTATTTGATAATCATTGTATATGGATTTTATAAAAGAATAATGGGTTATTAGATGAATCATTGGTCATACTTACTCTCTTTACCGCTTTTGGAACATATCATGGAATGGATAAGATCCATTAGTTGTGTCTAATAGTGGAATATGAGAGATGGATAGACTCTTGACCATTAGAAATGGCCATTGGTGTGGGTGTGATGGTGACCCTGGAAGAGAATCGAGGTGAGGCTTTGGTTTTGGATATGGTGATACACCCCAATGAAATATAGAGTAGTGATGCACTATGATTGAGAAGTTTTGTGAATTTATGTGAATATAGGTGAGGTCCTAATAAAAAAATAGTTAGTGGAAAGTAGTGAAAAAAATTTATAGAATTGTTGGGCATTTCTAATGATGAGATCAGAAGTGGAATATTAACCAAACTATAACTAGGGTTTCATATAATTAAAAAGCATTGTATGTAATTTTTAGAGCACTCATCGCATCCATTTTAATTATTATATTCGGTTTATAGGATTTTATTAAACATCACATGGTTTGTAGCTTTCCATAACATGTCATATTTGTCTAAAAATAAATGACTCGGGCTTTACATCATTACATTCTTGGTTATACCTTCAAACACACACATCATGTGGCTAATAATAACATGTTGTTTTAGGATAACCCAGATGAATTTGGGTATAGTGAAGAACACATTGTCTACCACATCTGATACACATGTCATGTAGTTGGAATCACATGCCAAGTACAATATATAACAAGTTTTGGATAGGGATACATGAACAGATGACCTGTGAGTCATATAAGTAGTGTTAAATGGAGGGATATTCCACTAATACTAGAACAATTACCCAGTTAACCCATCATGAAAAAACACACTATTTCAAGTAAAGTACATTTTTTTACATCATAATATTTTCTATATTTTACATATTCTCACCATGGAGTCATAAACAGATAAAATAATTTTCCATTTTGACGGTTTTTCATATAGATCATGACTCTAGGTAATTTTTTTCTGTTAGAGTAAATTTTGGAGTTGTTTTAATAAATTAGAGTATCTTATCTTTATATAGGTGATGATAGGGTTTTAAATAAATATTCATCTAAAACGTGAGGTTGGCACTCAATAAGATGAATTTTAATGATAGATTGAATTCCCCTTATAATAATATTTTAGTTAGTAATCCCTTGAAAGTATGAGGCATGGGTTTTATATTTTTATCATGGGGTCAGTTCACCCTTTATTCTAACAAGGTGTTAATCCTATATACTATAAAAAAAGTTGTTACTCCCCAAAAATACAGGTTATGGGTCCTCTATCCATAGGCTTTAGTACTATACTATAAGATAGTGTGTGGGTAATCTATATATAGAGTCAATACTCTTTTAATCAGTACACATTTTCTTCTATGATGTGTAGGTGTGCTATGGAATTTTTACTCCCTTAATTGACATCTATACCTTAGTGAGGTGTGCCCCCTATTATAATTATAGAGAAGTGAAACTCGAGATATGAAACCTAGTTAGATTGGAATTTATATGTATTATGATTTATTATAACTTTTTTTTTCTTAATGATATGACTTGAATATGAGTTGTAACCCTATGATCTTAGTTAAGGTGTTGTTTGTATATTTTTTATATTCTATTTAGGATTAAATTCATAACCTTACAATTGAGCTAACTTTATTGTTTTATTAATTTCCTATTTAAGGAGTCATACTAATATCTTTTATACTCACCCATACATGGGCCTTATTTCCTAAACCTATTGTTTCTATAATGTAGATTTATAATTTGGAGGAAAACACAATGGATCTAGAGTTGGTGAATCTAGAGCTAATTAGTTGTTAATGTTGATGATTTATTTTAGAGACCATATCAAGATTAATTGTAGTGAGGGTGTTTTTTACCTTAATATAGGTCCATCACACATTTGGTACATAAATTATTTTGTATTTTATTTACCATGTAGCATATCTATATGATGTTTTTATAGATATTTGTTGTCTTATTCTTTCATAATATACTACATTTGGTTATTATTTTGTTATAGTATATTGTTGGTTACACACAATTACATTAAAGATATGTGAGTTATAACATGTTATCATTAGGATAAGTCCCATAAAGTATGATATACCATATTAGTTCTAGTCCAAATCCCCTATATTATTAGATGTGGTATCCATAGGGGGTATTCTAGACCAATATAATAATAAATATGGTTCCCTAGTGTAAGAAATCGGCCTCAAATATCAAAAAGTATAGTTTCTTTATAATACAATTCATTTTTTCCATTTCCAAATATTATTTAGGTTTACAGTTTTAGAGAATTATTTTATAAGTCTTTCAAAAAAGCATATTTTACAAAGTGGATACGTCTAATTAGTAACTATTTTTTACAATATAAAAATTTTAAAATAATTTTTTTTCTTTTTAGCATGAATATTTATAAAAGTAATCATGAATTATTGTTTTCCCATATCCATCATTAAACCCTATATAAATCATTTTAAAATATTGTATGAGGATAAAAACTCTCATTAAAGGACATAAAAAATATATTAGTCGAGTGAAAACATGGATACCTATAAATACTCACCTTTATCATATTATTATATAATACGAGGAAATAAATAATTTCCATATGAAAAATATGCACTTTTTTTTAAAAGGAAACTTGTATAACCCATAGAAAGAATAGATAAAACATATAGGATACTCCATGTATCATTTTTATATCACTCATACATAGGATCAACCCTCATTTTTATTCATGGAATAACCATATTAGAATATTTAGATAAAATCTTAGGGGAAGCCTTACAGGTTAACTCCATCCTATATTGGGATTAACCATCAAAGTATATTCTAATAAAATCATAGGAGAAATGTAGTTGGTTAACTCAATACATTAAACCAATGAATTAGAGAGATATAACAAGATTACCCTCCATCAGTATAAAATTGAACCGACCATCATCATATTAATACCCAAGAACCATAACATGAATAAAGTATATGATCTTTCATTTCATCATAAAACTCATAAAAACAACAATTATTCCTTTACAAAAATTATTAAACCATTGAAAAGAAGCTAGTTTCATGAAATTATATTTGAAATAATATTAATCCATCCAAATATTTAATGATTATAGTATCAATACAAAAAATCCCTAGTGGAGTATAATTAACATCTAGGGTTGTTGATGATGATGAATGGAAATACCATTACAATATCAATAAAATCACTCTTGAGGAAAGTAACCTCTTCACATTGAAAATAAAATTTAATTAAATCAAATTTTTTATAAAATTCAATTTCATTTGAAATAAACTATTAAAATTTTAAAGGAATATTTAATGAAAATAATGGCGATGGTGGTGAATTTCATGTGGTAAATGCTAAAATTAAATATTCCTTTCAAACATTTTTAATGGGGTTCAATAGTGACATGTTTTGAAAGCATTAAGAAATTTTCTTTAAAAAACCTTTTAAAAGAAGGTAAAATATGAGGTAAAATAGCTTTGTTAAATAATTTATTTTTATAAAAGAACATTTTTAACAACTTTTAGAACACATTGATATATAAGAGAAATGTTTCTAATCCAAAAGAAGATACATGATCATTATCACTTATATAAAACTTCCATGATGTTTCTAAAATTAATAAAGGAGTGAATATAATTTAAAGAATTGAAGCACATTTATAAAAAATGAGAATAAAATATATTTTTTCCATAAAATAGGATTATATTATTTACCCAAAAGGAATCTTGAATATAAATAATTCCGAAAAAAAAAGAAAATTGTAACATAAATCCTTTTCCACATTATAACCCTTTAAATTATAATACTCATGAAAGAATAAATTTATATGAACCATTAAATATCATTAGAATAAGGGGGTTCATGATATAACATTTCAAATTGTATATACACCTAATAAAATAATATAGGTTCATATCATAAATATATGTCCCAAGGAAATATAATTTGAGATGAATAACCCTTAAAAATATCATATCAATGAATCGAGAATTAATAAATTTTTATAATACAAATAAAAAATTTGAATCCATAAAAAATTAGTGTAAATAAATAATAAAAAATTTTAGATATTAATTCACACAAAATCATGGAATAAAAATTTTAATGAATAAGATTTATTTCACAATGTAATTAAATTTCATTAAGAAACCATGTACCACTTGTTAACTTCCTTTTCAAATCCACTTTGATAAAATAATTAAAATTAAAACTCAAAATAACATGGATTATTAATTATTCATGATATAACATGTAAAGGGTTATTATATGCATCATATAAAAGTAATTAGGTGCATAAAAATTAAACATGCCTCAATGAATTGAAATTGAGATGAAATCACTTTCTTAGAGTCTAACATGTAATGTATGTTCTCAATCATCCTAAATTATAAACATAGGTTAATTATCATTATTTTTAAAAATCATGTTTATTTTTCCATTTATTTTATCTATTACCATTCTATATTTAATTATTCAGTTAATTAAATTCACATCATGCATTTTGATGATATTTGTTTCATAAGTCCAAAATGTCTTAGGTAAGTTGACTATGGTGAAATTGGTCATTATTCAATAATAAATACAATAATAATAATAAGATAAATATCATTTTTATACCTAAATTATAGATTTAAAACCAATCATGAAATATGTTTATGAATAATGAACATCAATACAATCATGTAGAAGGTAGGTCATACATACGTATGAGTAATGTTTCCATTTGTAAATGGTCGTTATGGAAACAAGTTCAGTATCATATTATATTTAAATAAAGATAATAATATCATATTTATCATATTTACTCTTTCAATATAATGATATACATCATCCATGTGATTTGTTGATGAAAAATGAATCACATCTCTTCGTGGAGGTGGTAGCCATACGTCTGAATGATGTTATCATTTTTAAGTGAATAGAAATGTAATAAGGTAAGTGATATATTATTTGGAATTATAAACATGTAATTAATATCATATATAAACATTAATTTCTTCATTATAATTTATCTAAGAGAGACTTTTAGGAAAATAAATTACATTGGTTTGTGAGGCGGTAGTCCTCTGTGCACACGAATGAGGGTTTCATTTTCCATTTTATTGAATAAAATATAGATATAGGTTATTACATTAACATGATAACATATAAATAAATTTATGATGATTTTTTTATTTTATAATTGTTGAATAATATTTCAAGTATGGGGAAGAGTAAATAAAATAAAAACATTCGGTTAAGAACGACACATCTTCTTTAGAAAACATTTAATGGATTACACCACAAGCCTTATTATGGTGGTTTCATGATAATTTAAAATATTATAGGATATGAGAAGGAATGTAAGGAAGGTATTTGTTCAGGTATTTCTGAACTAAATGTTTTTTTAGTTGTCAGTAAATGAGAAGAAGATGTTCCCTTTTATAAGAGAGGGGAGGGGCACACTTGGAATTTATTAAAATATTAATTTAATATAAATTAATTCAGAACTCAAAATGGATAAAAAATGATAATATTTTAATATATTATTATAATGAATCTAAATTCTCTCATTAAATAAAATTTGGATATGATTGGATCACAATTTTACCCGTATTTTTAATTTTTATTTTTTGTTAACCCTTTTGATAATTATCATAATGTTAAATTTTTCTACCATTTTAGGTTTAATAATGTTACTATAAAATAGATAACAACCAATAAATGGACTCTGGAAGATTTAATTAACCATATACCATTCATTTTTTATATAAATTTATTTCAAATTTTAAATCATTTAATAAAATATTATTTATTATTAAATATCAATAATGCCAATTTCAGAACTATTACATTACTTTCAAATTAATAACATCCAAAAATAAAGGAATTATAATTTTTTTAATCAAATAGTATGTCATGTTTATCCTTAAAATTTTTGGTTCTCATTAATTATTTCAAATTACAATATTATTACTATTTTTCATTTAATTTATTTTATTTTCTCATTGATTGAATAGTTACAATGTTAGCAAAGTGTAATCATTTAGGGAAATTATATTATTATTAAAAATTAAAAATAAATTCCCTTAATGAAGGTAAATAATGTATATTTAAAAGTAATATTCATAATGAAGTATATCCACCTAAATCCCAATTTTAAAAATATTATAGTTATTAAAAATAAGATTGTGACATTTTTTACTATTCGCTATATAAAATATTGTAAAGGTTATAATTACATAAAAATAGTAAGAAGGACATTTATTAAAAATATTAATGAATAGGAATGATATATAATCGAATAATAAAATTTAGGATAGTGTTAGGGTAATTTTCTTATCCTTACTATTTTATTTTGAACTTTAATTACCAGATTTACCATTAACTATAGTGAACAAAACAACAAAGGTTACTATTTATATTGACCCAAATTAAAACAGACATATTTACCAAATTTTTACACATTTATATAAAATATTTAATCCATTTTTTAAAATTCAAAACTCATAAGTTTTATAATTTAGTTTTAAATTAAAATGAAAAAACGTGATGAAAATGGTTTTTTATAGAAATGTATTTTTAAATATAGAATTTTCTTATGCTAAATTAAATTATGATTTTAATTTTAAAAAATGATAATTGTTTTATTTTAAATTGAATGAAAATAATGAAATTTTAAAACAAATCAAAAATAAAATTTTACTTTGAAAATAATGAAAAACAAAATACAACTTTTCTTAAAATTAGAGATTTTTTTTATTTAATTTGAAATCAATTTTTTAATAAAATTATCAAAAATATATCCTACGATAATTTTGAAATTATGAAAAAAAAATATTTTGATTTTATAAAATTTATTTTCAAAATATTTCAAATTTTAATTATAATATTTACACAAAAAATTTATAAAAATAATTTTTGAAGAGAATGTATTTGTGAAGCATAAAGTTACATTTCTAAAAATTGATTGATTATTTCTGAAGATATAATCAAAACAATTGAATTAATGAGAAAATTTAAATATATTCTATAATTCAATTAATTTTATTCATTGCCTCCAATTCAATGGCTAGTTTATAATGGTAATTTGTAAATAATAATATTTTTTGGTTTGTTTACACTCGGTGTCCTGCGTTTATTATGCTATTCAAAATATTTGTTCTTTTAAAATATTTGGATATTACACCCAGTGTGTCATGTCATGAAAAATTTATATCATAGAGGGTTTTACTTTGGGATAGAGTTTGACTTTAGGATACTTATTATTTTTTATTTTTAAAATTTAATGTAACTATGTAAACGGATCTTGAGATCTATTTTTTGAATGTAGAACCTAAAGATTGGGTCTGGTTGGATGATATTTCCTTTAAAAAAGACTAATGTAATATTTTAATGTTTTAAAAACTCAAATCTATCAATTGTGATGTATTTATAGGATGATAAATGCATTATAAAATGGTAAGTTATAATATGTTTTATATTTTCTATTCCAAGTAAACTTGATATTATTTTATAACTATGGGTTCATCTTATAGACTATAGGTTTTCAACCCATAGGAATCCATCTCAAATAAAAATGTAGGGTCATGATGAATTTGTTTCAGTGATATCCCCCCCCCCCCCACACAGTTTTTGATTAGATAAAAAATGCGGCATCGATTTTAGGACATAATATGGAGGTATTATTCTCTCATAAGTAGAGGAAAGATCCTTAACTTTATTTGTGGAGATAAAACCTTATACTAATGAATTTGATTTTAGTCTCTAACATGTAAATGAAACTATCCATAAACTATGAATTATTTATGAGTTTTAGTGACAATAACATCTAAATATTCAAGGTGTTCCAAATACTTATGTGGTATAGGATTTTGTTGACTCGAAGACATTTATATTTCATCTAATTTTGACACATTGCTACCATAAAACACTTCTTTAATTTAGGTCCATCATGGAATAGTGAGTTATTGGATTGATTTATTTATATGGAATGATTATTGTTTTACATTATTGTAATCATAGTTCGAGAAAATTTTCATTGAGGAGTAATATCTTGTGATGTTCAGGGTGTGCGATTGTTAGAGATTCTATATATTAATCAGATTAGAATTACCATGACCAAGTATGCATGGGGGATTATAGACTACATGCTGTGCTCCCTAGACATGAAATGTTATATATTTTTCTATCTAAAACTAATAAGTGGGGAATATTTAGGGAGAATCTATCTTGTGTTTTAGCATTAAAAATCCCCACTTATTACTAATATAGAAAATGGTGGTTAAGAGATTCCTAGGAAATATGCAACATGGTAAAAGAGAAAATATGGGTTTCCTCAGGGAATACTTATTGGTAGTCAAGAGAGTTATGGTCCATATAATCCAGTAATTATAGTTTTATATGTTCAGAATAGCATTATAAAAGATTAATTACAAAGGGATCTTACAAATGGACTATCCATTATAGAGAACAGACTTTATTTATTTGTAGAGGGAGATGCTCTATGTCTTGGGACATTCCAAATAAAGGTTTTCCGGGGGAATTCCTAGAAAGTATATTGATGGAACACCATGTCAGAGATAACCTCTAGATTGTAGTATCCTTAAGACATATTGATTTTCCCTCTAGGTGTTAGTTTTGATAGATTTGAAAGTGGAATAACATAAGGAGAAATAAGTGGATGATGACATTTTAAAGCACCACCACCTCTTGGTTGTCCATGTCAAGATTTTGGTATTATCAGTCAAGGTTATAGAACAATACATGATATGAAAATAATTAATTATATACAGGTAAGAATCTTCTTAGGTGTGATATATATCATTTATATAATGTAATTTTTGTTTATTGGTGCTACTATAAGATATTTTTTTCTTAATATGCCCTTATTTTATGAGTTAAGAATACCATTGGAGCCCTTATACTAACCTATCCAGTTCAACACTCTTATTAGATTCTATCACCCTCTCAATCATATCAATAATTAGAATGATACTTATCGAGGAAGGTAGAGTTTTTCTTGAGATCTAAACATGGTAGATATTAGACTCTATGATGTCATCCTTGGTTTGGACTGCTTAATTTTAATCCAAAAAAGGGGAGTATCATCACTATAGTATGGTACGATGTTGAGTAAATTCATCAAGGTTTAAGTTCATTAGTGGGTAATATTTTCTGGTGGAACAAGTAGGGATAAGTATCATGAATTTTGAGTTGAATACACACTGGTTAGAGAGAATGGTCTTATACTCTATAGATGCTCAAAAGTATCAACTTGTCATAGTTAGGGGAGAATACATGGAAAATTTTCTAGATAATATCAAGGGTTACCCTTTTTAAAGAGATCTATTTATTCATCTAATTGTTTCCTTAAACCACAATAATCTATTATGTATCTTATCAAATAGTCCCAAGTGGGATCGTGGAGTTGAAAGTGTTGAGGGAGTGCTTATTGGAAGATTGATTTATCAATCCCAATGTGTTAACTTGGGAAATCAAATTTTTTCATGAAGAAGGAATATGAGAGTACGAGTATTTTTATTAATTATTTTCTCTAAAACTAGATGATATTCAAAAAGTGCCTCTTTTGGTATCAATGACCTAGTTGACCAACTTAAGGGAAAACATTAATTCTTAACAATCAACCTTATCCCTGGATATCATTGAATTTTCTTTGTGATGGAAACATCCTAAACAATATGTTTGGATTTAACATTTGACACTATGTGTTCTTGGGGATATTTTTTAGATTAATTAATTCCCTTAAATAATTCAAGGGAATTATGAAATAAATATTTCATTTATCTAAGATAGATTCATGGTGGTATTCAATAATATCATCCACATTAAGTGAAGAATAATCCTCATTTATATTTATTACTCGGGGCTAACCCCTTTTTTGTAATTTGAAATTTTATCGATTAATCTAAATTAATGATTTAAATACTCTTGGTAATCCTCTCATTCGGGTTAGTTTCACTCAACATAAACACTATTTAAATTCTATTAGTGAGAAATTTGTATCTTAATGTTCTTTATGAATACTATAAACCCATGTATTGGGAAAAAATATTTCATACATTGTTAATTCTCCATTGAGGTAGTAAATGTTTATCTGTCTTGGCCTTTTACTTCATGTAATTGGTTTAAAATCCTAATTATTGAATTTTACGTCATCCCATTGAGTGTGCTTTCTTTTTTTCACCATTTTTTTAAAATATGGACATTTTATTAAAATAATCATTAAATATTGATTATGAGAATAAATAATGGTTGACTTGATGAATTACTAGACAACTTATCTATATTTCTCCATTGATTTGTAAAACCAAGAATTTCTTGAATCTAAAAAATGAAATATGAGGTGTATATATACTTCTATATAGCACATACCTTATTCTCTAATCATTATTAATAATAATAATAAACCATACTTTATTTTATTGGTTGGTGGTTCAAATATAGTGCGGGCATAAGATGACCTAAGGATAGTAGTGAGGCAAGCTTCTAGTGATGGTGATGGTAGTGATGCACATTGATAGAGGGAGTAATTACATGTAATACTTTGGGGGTGGCATATATTTGTGTGAATATATAGGATTATATGGTTGTAAAGGTATTGGGAGTGGGAACAACAGTGTTGGGTGAGGTCGGCATTGATATTGGTGGTCTCGAACCAAATTCCTTATGGATATGGTTTCCATGAAATGAAAATGAAATCACATATCATTTATCCATTAATAAAATTGACATGTATCTATTGAGTTTTTTGGAATGTTTTTTAGTTTCATCAGATAGAGTTTTTTTAATGGAGATCATTGGACAAAGACCTACAGACATTTGTTTCCTATATGACAGTTTTAAAGTGGTTGGGTAGAAGGGTTACACAAAATAGACATCCATAAAATTGAGATCATCAGAAAGATATTATAGAAAAAAAGATTCATGTGATGAGTTTTCGATAACACTGGATAATGGTAATATGATAGAGTCATCTGACGGAGTTCTCAGATGTGGTGTTCACTAAGGATGTTGACTCAATGCATGGGTTGTGTTCATGGTGACCAGATGTTGGTGGTTTCATCAGATGTCACAATAGTGAATCAGTGGTTTACTGAGTCAATGAAAGGCTGTACATGAATATCTTAGTCCACTAAAAATTATTCACTTAATAAATTCCACTATAAAGACAGGTGTTGTCCCATCTATAACATATGTATATATAGTTTATGATTCCTATTATGAATAGTGGGAGCTTCAAACATAATTATATGAGACATTATATATGGAGAGGAAGTGATTGATGAATTTTTTATTTTCTTTTATCTACATAATTAATTTTGTTTCAATGTTTTCCCATAGATATAAGAATTTTTTCAAAACCAAGTAAAAAAATTTTCCTTGTTTTTTTGATATTTTATATGTAAATTATGTTTGAAAAGTTCATGTACTTATTAGGTGGGATATCTTCTAAGTTATAGTTTCTAACATTAGTATTGGTGGTTGTCATAAAAAACTATCTTGTGTTATTGTGAAGCTTTCCACTATGCAATATGAATATGATCAGATGAATATCTAACTAGCATACATTGTGCTTACCAAATCCATCCAATGGAATGGAAGTAGTTGTTCATCTATGCCTCTCTCAAAATAAGTGGTATTAAAGGATATAGTTATTTCTAATTCACTCATAGAATTCATGTCTCACTACTACATGAATTGATGTAATTTTATTTTAGTTGGTTAGACTATTATCGGGACTAATCACTTTAGTGTAAGGTAAGGTTTGTATTCATAAGTTCATTGTTTTGGACTTTGAATTATTTATGATGAAACTGCAATATCATTTGATACAAAAAGTTATTAATACTCAATTTTTCAGTAAATTTCCTAAAAAAATTTAAAATATGGAATGGAAATGGGTTATATAGGTAGGATTTAGACTTGATCAGGATGTCACTTGCTTGAAATATTTTTTTCAAAATTAAATAGAACAAAGTTATTGGGTGGGTTATAGAATCCTAGGATGAAATGAATGAGAAGACAAAATGTTTTAAAATATTTTCATGATATGATTATTTGTCACCAAGACGAATGGAAGACATGTAGTAGATCATGTGAATTAATTAAATATGATATGAGGAAGGATAAAATAATTAAAGGTATTTACATAGTCAATTTTTGTGATTTTTTTATTCTTTCCTAACTTCCAAATAGTAGGGATTCCATTGTGATAGTATTGATAAAATCTAGTGGAAATACATATCATGTTTATGGTGACATTTGAAACATGATATTAATTGAGTTGTTGAGGTGGAAGGAAGTTAAAACTCAATCCATAAGTACTATAAATTATTCTAATTGAGGATTGAGACCTTAATGGAAGTACCATAAAAAAGAACAAATATTTAGAAGATAAGTCAATGAGAAAATATTTAGGGAAATTGATTCTTCTAGGTTATACATATTGGATTTCTGGTAAAAAGGCACATATAAATGATGATTTTAATAATTAGATAGATACTTCAACTTCTTCATAGTTGAACAAAGTTAGTATAGAGGATGAAGGTTCTAGTTTGATAATATGTAAGACCATTACAGAATATTCATGGGTTATTGACTCAGGGGAATCATTCCATTATAATGGTGAATATGGATGTATGGTTGATTATGTTCCAGGAAGCATGGATAGAAAAAATATAGTAGATGATGAATGTTTGGATATAGATGGGAAATTTGATGTCAACATTAAAATGGAAAATGGAAGTGTATTGAGATTAAAAGTTCTTAGACATATTTCAAGTCTCTAGAAGAAACTCATATCATTTGAATTACTTAATGATGCATGTTTTGGAATGAATATTTTTCATGGAGTATGGAAGACCAATAGAGGTTCTTGGTTGATTGATCTCAAGGTAAATAATATAACTAGGTACTTGACTAGATGACATGATGAATTTGAATTGATCGGAAGAACTTAATTGAGAAGGAAAGAAAATTCTCATTATAGACTTTGTCACCATAGTGAAAAAAAATTGAAATTTTTTGTAGTGAAAGGAATAATTAAACTCTATTATGGAAGACATGGAATATGTGAGAGTTATATGTTAGGAAAATAAAAAAAATATTTTTCTACAACATGGATGGTAAAATACAGGTAATAGAAATCTAGAAATTGTTCATTCAAATGGTTAGGGTCCAACCCGAGTTTACTAGAATAGATGGTCAATTTATTTTTGAACATCATTGATTATGGTACTCCCAATTATTTGTTTACATAATGAATAATAATTCTGATCTATTTTATGTGTTTATTCAGAGGTAAATTTTTAGCTGAAATACAGTGTGAAAGAAAGTTGAAATATCATTAGATGGACAATGGTAGGGAATACTCCAGACAAAAATTTCCTAATTTTTTCAAAATAAGGACATCATGAATCAAAATACAGTTATAAGAACTCTATAAAAAAAATTGGTTACCTAAAAGAATGAATTGGATTATGCAAGAGAAACATCAGAGTATGATGCTTCACTCAATAATACCTTATGGAATTTTGGTAGATGAGATTAATACAATGTTTTATTAAGTGAATGAAAGCCTTACTTCAGCTATGGGATAGAATATTTTGAATTATTTTTGGTCTTGTCAGATATTAGATTTTAAATATATCAAAATCTCTAGAAGTGTAATATACATTCATTTTTATGCTAAATATAGAGATAAGTTGGTGGAAAAATCCTTGGTGTTTTTTCTTATCAGATATAGTGATGAGAATTTTGGATAATTCATGTGTCATCCTAAAAAGAAACAATTCCTCTTGAGAAAATATATTATTTTCAATAAATATCATCTCTGGAATGGTTAACAATGATAGTGAGGATAAATCAATTGTCGAATTTCTCATAGTCAGGATACAAGATAAAGGATAATTATATAGATTATTTATAGAACGTTTAATTTCAGACAAACAATTATCAAGAGGAGAATGATCATTCAAACCTCTATTTTATAGATAATGTTTGGATGAATGACTATTAGATAGAGATATTTGAATGAATAGACATGAGGTTGTTATGAGAAGACCAACATGTATAAAAAATATTACTTTCTAGTTTTAATACTTTTATGAACATTTTAATTCTAATAGATTTAGAAGAACTAGAGTTTCATGAAGAGGTAGTGACTCTCAGAGACTCAAAATAGTGGGAGTAAATCATGGAAGAAGAAATTAATTCCTTATATTTCAACAATACATGGGAGTTGAATAAACTACTCAGAGGTAAAATACATCTATAAAACAAATTGGTTTTTAATTTGAAAGTTGAATCTGATGAAGTAATAGGTATAAATAATATTTTGTAGTCAAGGGATTTCTGTAAAATGAAGGGATCAAATTTTTTGAAATAGTCCCTCCGATGGTGAAGAATGCAACTATTTGGATAGTACTCAACATTTATTTGATTGATTATCTACATTTAATGCAGAGGGATGTAAAAAATCATGGGTATTTGGAGGAAGATATTTATATGATGAAACAATAGGGTATGATCATCATGAGGAGGATATTTTTTATAATTTGAAATAAATTCTTTATGGAATGAATCATGATCCAAGACAATGGAATCAGAAGTTAGATACTTTTATGCCTAAGAAACGTGTCAGTAAATGTTATTTGGATCATCATACTTATATTACATAAAGTGATAATGTAACATATATCATACTATTATTGTATGTTCATGATATGTTGATTGTTGGTCTGAAGTTCCATAAGATTTTGGAACAAAATTGGATGTTTTTATGAAGTTTTTGGATGAATAACCTTGGTCAATTTATGAATATATCGATATAAGAATATAAAGGGATAGGAAGGATAACTCTGAAGTCTTATCCTAGAAGAAATACATAAGTAAGATCATCAAAATATTCAGAATGAAAATATGTAAACCTGTCTCATCCTTCCTAACTAAACAATCAAAACATTATAAATCATAGACACCATAAATAAATTGAAAATTTTTTGACATGGGAAATGTGGCATTACATTAGTTTTAGGACATGTTATGGATGAAATGGTTTGTAATCGACCATATATTTATTTTTCTTGGGTAATTATTAGCCATTTCATCTAAAATACAATAAGGAAACACTGTGATGATATGGAATGGTTCATTTGATACTTGAAGGAAGTGGAGGATGCATCTTTATGTTATAATGATGATAATTAGTTAAATGAATTTGTGGCCGAATTTTTTTGGAGAAACATGGATTGAAGGAAAATTACTCTAGGATTTTTATTTAACATTATTGGAATATATATTAGTTGGATGACACGATTGCAACCAATTTTTAATCTATCTATAATTTATTTAGTGTATGTTGATACTAATTAATAAGTGAAATAGTTGATATGGTTGATGTTATTACTGACAGAACTCAGAAATGGATCAGGGAGAGAAATGTTATTCTATGATAGTTAGAGTTACATTCATCTTTCCTATAATCTAGTTATTCATGGAATAATGAGACACGCCGATCTATGTTTTATGTAAGATAAAGTGTTGGATGAGATAACTATTTCTGGGAATCAAAATCCTTGGTATATATTTATAAAGGTTACTATCTAAGAAATTATGAGGTGATATTTTTCTTAGTTAAATTTGACTATTTGAAAAGAGAGGTCAATACTACTTGCATCAGATATAGTATGTGATCAGGTGGATGTTTTAAGGAGGCTAAAATACTTAATAAATTTCATTGTGGGGGACTGTTGGGTTTTATAGAAAGTTATTTAGTTTCACTGGATACTATTTTATAGATGAATATCATAAGATAGAGACCAGAAGATTGATGTTTACTAATGGAAACTTTCAGATATTTTTGGATGAAGGGTTCTCCTAGAATGTATTCCATCAAACTAAGATCATTAGATAGAAATTATAGAACACAGAAATATTATGGTGATTTAAATTCACTATCATGGGTGATCTCAAATGAATTGTTTGTTTTTTGGAACATAGGTTCTACTGATTGGATGTCAAAGGTCATTATCTAAAGAGGATGTACTAAAAACAACATATTAAAGGTGTTTTGAAAATAAAATAAAATAAAATCATTACTAAAAATTATGGGTGTTTAGATCAGGGTTTATAATAGAATAAGATGTATCTTGGAAGAAGAGTTTATTTTCTCTTTTCTATTTTTTTTTTATTTTATTGATAAAAGATATGGAGAATATTTTTTTAAAAGTATTTTTTGATGGGGTAATTATTAAAACTCTACCACTTCACTTACATAGTAATAATTTTTCCTTCAAATTATAATCCATATAATTGTGATCCCTTAATTTATTACCATCAAACCCTATGAGAATTAATATAACCACACTGATGAAATGAATGAAACCCTCAGATAGATTTTGAATTTTTAATCATAAAAACATACTTTGATTTATGTTATAAAGATATATTATGGTTATTGGTAAATTAGAGAACGTATCCATTTTAAAATGAGGATTAATTGAGTTTGGGGATAATATTTTTACTCTACAAACTGACCATGTTTTGTTTTGTTTTCCTGATTAAGATATTTCTCTGACAATTCACACATTACTCAACCTCATGTGTTTTGGGTTAACTGATAAATTTTATAATTGGTTTCTTTTAGTAAATAAAATTAATAGATCATATTAAGTAAGTTAAATTACCTTATTTATTCAAAATAAATAATTGAATAATTTTATAAATAGATTCATTACTATCAAAAAGTACTCTTTTATGGGAGGTGTAGTCATCAAAGAAACGTTTTTCATGTGAAACATTATAGAAAAAGTATAACCCAATATTGTTTATACTTCTAATTTCCATATTAAATAATATTACAATCTGATAAAAAATTATATAAAAAATATGAAATAGAATATAAATATATAGTTTATTGAAAGAACAATAATGTTTTAAGAAATAAAAGGAAAAGAAGATCATATTGGAGGAGACCTTAGATTGAGATATTACATCCCCAAATGATGTTTAAACATGTAAATTCTCCACATCTACACTACTATAAATCATTTAATTTAAAAAAAACCCAAAAAATAATAAAAACACATTAATAAAGTGGACGGGATTCTAGGGTTCTAGAATGTTACATGTGTGAGTGGGAAATACATCTAAATAATTTAATCCAAATTATACCAAACTTTTCGACCTAAAAAATTCATGAAACATATATCATTATAGAAGGGTTATTTTTTGAATTTATTCCTCTATCTTTTCTCCAAATTTGAGCCCATTTAAATCATTTATATATAAGATATGGCACAAATGGTGAAGTGGTGTCCTACCTGATGAGTCCAGTCTAGCTTTATATTCATGTAACATCTACTGAAATAAAATTCAAGCTCCATCATGTATCATATAAATTAAATTGTTATACTATTGATTGAGGATTTTTTTCACAAAATTTTGAGTTCAAATAAGACTCAAAAAATATTTATTACTAAAATATATTCGTTTACTTGGAAGGGTAAAAGTGTAATTTTCCTCAAATTTTATAATGATATATAAAATAAAAAATATTAAAAAAATAAACATATTTAACATAATATGAGGAAATTATACCATTTATTATAAATAAAATATTCAATAAAATTTGTTTTTTCAACTGCCTCACACTTACCCAATGGAACTCTTGGGCGAAGTCACATGTCATTCATTCTAGATAATTGTGACAACATATGCATGCTAAAATTTTACAATCCATGGTTTAATTATAGGAAAGTAAAAATATCATCAAGAAATTAGTATTAATAAATTTTAAATTCATTAAATAATAAATTTCATAAATAAAAATGCAATGATATTAATGAAAATAATCATAGTGTAGCATGTTATGGGTTTACAATTCAATTAATTCACCCATGTGTGTGTCTATGACAACCATTTCAATATCATATCTCAACCATTAAATAAGTATATTAAAATAAAATATACCATTTATTCTTACCTATTTTAATTCTAAAAAACTATTATATATTCATTTGTAATCTAATTTTAAGACCCGCCCACATAAGCATTCTTGAAAGTCAAACCTTAAGTTCCCGACCTAGAATTTCACACATGTTTCCCATCTTATCACTCGAATGTTTATTAGGATAAAATTTTATTTTATTTCATTTTTTTGAGGGTTTATAATAGTTTTATATCATGTACACATTAATAGTTCAATTCAGAACAGTAATGAAATTTATCAAAAGTGAAAACAATGAATAGATCAATCACTGATGAAAGCTGGAAAAAACTACCAAACATGATGATACAATCAATTGAGTATGAAAATTTCAAAAGTCATGGTTGCATAAAAAGTTATGTGTATAAATAAATGACATAATTTACCATGAACATATATCATAAATAATGTTCTCAAAATCCAAAGGTTTCTATAATGAAAAAACAAATAATTTCATCAATGGATTCCATTTTTATAAAAATCAATATTTAATGATGAAATATTTAAAATTATTATCATGATAAAATGGATTTTGTAAATTTATAAATTAATTTTACATATGTTCCACATTCAAATGATCATGTTAAATTAATTATTTTCTTTTTTTATTTTTATTTTTTTTTAATAACCCAAAACACACACACACAAAAACAAATGAAAATTCAAAAGAAGCTTCCCTAAAATGTTTCCCACACCCAAAACATAATATATTTCATTTTCCTCATGTTGAACCTAATTATATCATTCAAAGACATGAAATTTTGAATTTTAAATAGTATAAATAAAATAAAATTTAAACAGTTAGGGAAAGCCTTATTTTTTCAAGTGATGATGGGGTTATGAAGTGTAATGAAATAAACTTCATGTGTGGGATATCACACAATGTATTTCTTTAACCTCTTCACATTGAATGTGATTTTCCTTATTTTTTCCTCTTTTTCTTCTCCACTACACCATAAAGAAAAACATTAGATTCATCATAAGTACCTAACCATCTGAAAAGTAACTTATTGGCCATCATATTAAGTTGCAAACTTTAAAGAAGAACTTTATCTCCCAAATGAAATTCCCTCTTTTAAATCATATTATAATGGGTTTATTTTTCTAAAACATCATAGATCCTTGAGTTATCTTATGGTTATAGTAATATTTATTAGGTTTTTGATGTTTTATCTTCTTTTTACATCCTTCATGGGAAAAATCCAAGTTTCACTTCTTTATCTCCCAAAACACTCGATTATAAAATTACTGGGGGAGATGAAAATATTTACTAAAAACATTATGGAATGGGTACATACCAATGGGAATTGACCCGTTTCTATAGTGGGGTGTGACAAAAACAAATATTACCTAAGTTAAAATATTGTACGGTGGGTATCCTAGGTTTTCTATAAAGAGGAATTCACAATAATTATGTTTGTCACTTTAATTAAAGAAAGAAGAAGAGGTTGTTTTTGAAATTTTTTTAGTGGAAAAATAATAAAAACATTTAAAAAATAAGATTAAACACTAATGGATGAAGATATTAATGGGATCATGGTAGTATTTCCTTTTTAAATTTCATCATATTCATAGATATTATTCCCCCTCTCTTTCTGTTGAATGATAAATGAAGGACTCCACGATCGAGTTATCAATAACCCTTAGTTGAAGAAATAAATGGAACTTAATCCTAGGTGTATGTAAGGTCATAAAAAATCCTAAAAAATGAATAAATGTACTAATAAGGAATTTTTTTCCTTATAACTCTATAAAAAATCACTACTTCCACACATGTGCCAAATATCACTGAACACTCACCACCTAACAGAATCTGCTCGATCAAGACAAATTGCACTAGGCGAAGAGAGATTAAAATTCTTCAACAAAGTCTATTAAAAATGAATAAATCAAACCCAAAACACAATAAAATTAATATAATTATAAAAAACTATGAATATAAATCAATCCAAAGAGAAATAGGGTTTTATATTTATGCACAAAACTCCAACATTACAAAAGTGAAACATCCACTTCCCAGATCACTCAAAGGTTTTACCCCTCCATCTGAAGGATAATAGAGTTGAAAGGGGAATAATAGATCATGATGAAACAAATAAAAAGAGAAAAAATAAAATATAAATAAATTCAAGGAATAAATCCTCCAGAACATCCTCTCTTTCACCTTATTCAACCCCCTCGAATAGAAGGGAACATTCTTATTTATAGGTTTCTAGGGTAGAAAAATTCCCTCCAAAATTACTCCGCTGAAAGACTGAGTACGATTAGAATATTAAATGGCCAAATATAAAGAATCTTCCTTCATTAATGTTGTTCATATATATTTAGTGTGCATTATTCCTCAAAATTCCAGTGAATTTGAACAAGTTTACCAAAATTTAAAATCAAATTACTAATGACAACATATTCTACCAGAGGCGACTCTTAAACTTCTTATTTTTGGAAACATTGAATGGAATCCATAATGACCTAATTTCTTCATGAAATTAAATGTAGAAATGAGACGTGGATTAATATATCTATTCCAGATAGAATCACGGATTTTTGAGTTATGTAGGTCGAGATATGCTTCAATCACTTAGGTGGGGTTCATTCTGTTTTTCAACAAACTTTTTCCACTTTATTAATTTTTTGGGACATTGTGTTTCGAATTAGGTCTAATTATAAAAGAAAAATTTGAATCCTGTGATCATGTAAATCCTAAAAAATTAATCCCTATATTTGGATCAAACTTATAAAAGATATTCCCAAAATAAAGAAGTTCTAAAAAACTGCTAAATTTCTACAATTAAACAATTTTCACAATTAAACATAAAATTCAAAAAAATATATTAAATTGTTGTAAATCATCCAAAATTGACAAATTTGAAGGGGTTAAATAATTAAAAAAATATGAAAAATAATTAAAATATTATCTCTATCAATTCCCCCACACTTAGCACTTGGACTCTCGGACAATTAAACATCCAAATCAAATGAAAGCTAATTCAAAACACATGCCAATGAGATCCACCAATTATATAATAAGAGATAAAAGATATCATGCCTCATACTTAACCATTATTTCATGTTCTCAAATCATATCGTTAAATATTTTTCCTCTTCATTTTTCCCCCCATGAACACAAGACACCTACCTCACATGAATTTTCTCTCATCTCACAAATATCAATTTTTACATATTTTTTCTCATCCAAACCAATGAAAGGTCAACCATAGGTTTGAAAAACTCATACTTATCCACCCAATATGAGTCAAGGAAATTCATTTATCATGATAAATTTTCTGGGTATTTTTTTTTATTTTGGTTGTAATAATTTTTATGTAAAAAAACTTCAGGCCGAATGATGAGGGATTGGCTCCTTTTGAAGAAAAACTGCAAAATTCTAATTTTAACTCAAGAATGGTATCCTACTCACTCCCCTTAGTAGAAATTCATATCCATCAAAATGAAAACTGTATTAATGTTCAAATAGCTCAAAAATTTAGTTGAAAAAAATTCAATCTTCTTAAACATGATTTTTCTTGAAAGCCATGGAAAATGCATAACTTTTCCCCCTATTAGAAGATCTAGAAAGGAACAACTTATTTTATTGTGAAAGCTCAAAAAAGGAATAGATTTCAACATAATTATTATTTTATCAGAACATACATCTCTTAAAAATATTATTTTTTTCCAAAAGTTTCACCAAATGAGGTAGCACAATACAATAAAACATCCCCCACACTTAAGTTCAACTAGATCATACAATTTCACCTCAAGAGAAGGTTGGATAGGAAACATTGGCTTGTAATATGGCTAACCTGATAAGTTGTTCATGGATTATATGGGATAAAAAGACTAAATGTACAATGTAGGCCAGACTAAAAAGGATTCCCTTGATAAGCGGTCTTTAAAACCAAATAAATTCCTCAATCATTTAAAACACAAGTAACCCAACCCCTCATATTTTGAAAGAAATAAATCAAATTTTGATTAAAACAAGCATGGTATGGTTCTCTCATGAAGTTAAATGAATGGGAATAATATGAAAAAGGGTTTAAAATCCTCACAAGATGGTGATTTCAAATAGAAAAATAGTAATATGTGGCATGTGATTCATAAATCAGAGTACTTTTCATGAAATTCCAAAATAATTGATATTGAAACAAATTCATTTTCACCATTCATTTAAGCTTAGTTTCATATAATAAATATTTTCAATCAATAAAATGGTTTATAAAATGTAAATGATAATCATTTAAGCTCAAAAGTTTCAAAAAAAACACACCAAAACTAAAAAATAATCACACACAAATTTTAAAACACACATTTTTTCTAAAAAACAAACACAACATAAAAATCATAAACTACAAAGGTTATGTCCCCCACACTTAAATTATGTTGTGTACTCAATGAATTAAAATGGAATTGACATATATAATATTTTAAAATGAATCATAGCAGTAAGACAACATAAAGGAGAGGCAAAACTTTATGGATCTTATTGATTGACAGGTTAGAGGAGTGGGATCTCCTCCACCAGATCTAATGGAATGGTCCCATGGAATTTCTTCCTCATGTTTCCATTAATAGAGAAGGGATCCTACTCTCCATCCTTTACAATATTAATAGAACCAAAAGGATATATATGACTAACTATAAATGGAACCTCCCATCTAGAACGAAGTTTACCTAGAATCAACTTGAGTCTTGAGTAGAATAGCATCACTTTATCTCTAGGATGGAAGTATTTTGGTTGGATTGGATTTTCATGAGCCACTCTTGTTATATCTTTGTAAATATTTTAATTTTCAAATGCTTCTCTTTTAATTTCTTCCCTCTCCTATAACTAAACCCTTCTCTCTTTCCCAGTTATTTCAAGATCCAAATTCATCCTCCTAATAACATAATATGCCTTATGCTCTTTTTCTATAGGTAGGTGAAAAAATTTCCCATAAATCAGCCTATATGGTCTCATTCCAATTGGGGTATTGTAGGTTATCATATAATCCCATAATGTGTCTTCTAACATTTGGTTATAATACTTCTTGTTTAGTTTAATATTCTTCTCCAAAATTCCATTTATTTCGTTGTTGGACACTTCATGTTGACCATTTTTTTGTGGGTGATAAGGAGCTGATTTTTTATGATGCAACCCATACTTCCTCAGTAAATATTCCATTATACTATTGAAAAAGTGAGTCCCTTGATCACTAATGATTTATCTAGGAACTCCAAACCAACAAAATACATTATCTCTAACAAAATCAGAAAACAATTTTAGCATCATCAGTACTGGTGGATTTGGCTTCCACCCATTTGGAAACATAATCCACCACAAAAAAGATAAAAGAATTTCCAAATGAAATTGGTAAAGTTCCCATAAAATCTATCCCCCAGACTTCTAAAATTTCAAAAATATTAAGTGGTTATTAGGGAATTTCTTATCTCTTTTAAATCATTCCAGAAAACTAATAGTTTTGACACCTTTTTCAAAATTCATGAGAATCTTTAAAAAGGGTGGGCCAATAAAGTCTAGATTCTAAAACCTTCTGTGTTTTACTTTCGGGTTTAAAGTGGCCCCCACAAGCTAATGTGTGACAAAACTCAAAAATATAACCAATTTCACTCTTGGGAAAACATCTTCATATCACTTGGTCATTGAAAATCTTCCAAATAAATGGATCATCCCAAATATAATATCTATATTCAACTTTCAGTTTGTGAATTTGGTGATAATTTAAATGAGATGGGACCTGATATGTTACCAAATAATTGACCATGTAATCATACCAAGGCACTTATCCTTTAACCAATTACAACTTCTCTCCTAGAACGTGATCATTCATTAGTAATTTTATATAA
The DNA here is from genome assembly GCA_963277665.1 of Viscum album. Classification (NCBI taxonomy): domain Eukaryota; kingdom Viridiplantae; phylum Streptophyta; class Magnoliopsida; order Santalales; family Viscaceae; genus Viscum; species Viscum album. The sequence continues at coordinate 762,530,235 of OY728147.1, forward strand.
TTTCATGTTCAACAGTGTTGGCATGTCTACTTAAATGATCATCAAATTGGTTCTCACATCCATTCTTGTCCTTGATTTCTATGTTAAACTCCTGAAATAGTAACAACCATATAACTAGACATGGTTTAGCTTCATCCTTCATCATCAAGTACCTAAGAGTTTCATGGTAAGAAAACACAATGGCTTTAGTTCCAAGAAGATATGATCTAAGTCTTTTTAAATAAAAAACAACTACCAAATACTCCTTTTATGTGGTTGTGTAATTGAATTGAGCTACATCCAAGGTTCTTGAGGCATATGAAATGACTTTTTTACTGCCCTCAATTCTTTGAGAAAGTACTGATCCAACTTCTTAGTTTTAATTATCACAAAGTATCTCAAATGGTTCTTTCCAATTTTGTGGATGTATCACAGGTGGTTCAATAAATCTCCTCTTCATATCATAAAAGGATTCCATAAATGCACCATTTAAATAAAAATCATCATCTTTCAGAATCAATCTAGACAGAGGGAGATAAATCTTACTGAAATATTTGATAAACCTCCTTTAGAATCCTGCATTTTCTAAAAAAATCTAACATGCTTCACACATGTTGGTTAAGGAAACAAATTTATCACATCAATTTTTGATTTATCACATTCGATGAACGTTTTAGAAATGAAATTCCCAAGGTAAGTCCCTCTCTCAACCATGAAATGGCACTTTTCAAAATTAAAAAAATAGATTATTTTCAATGATGGTTTTCAATAATTTTTCCACAATTTTCAAACAATGGTCAAAAGAGTTTCCAAAAACTGTGAAATCATCCCAGAAAACCTCCAAGAAATCTTCAATGTCATCAGAAAATATACTTACCATGAACCTATGAAATGTACCTGGAGCATTACATAATCCAAATGGAATCCTTTTATTTGAAAAAGGGTTAAAGGGACATATAATGGTTGTCTTATCTTGATCCTTAGGAGAAATGGGTACCTGGAAATAACATGAAAATCCATACAAAACGAAATAATGAGTTCTCCCTTCCAATATCTATAACATCTGATAAATAAAAGGAATGGAGAAATTATCTTTTTGAGTGACCTGATTCAACTTCCTAAAATCATTGCACACTCTCCAGCTATTTTGAATTCTCATATGGATTAATTAATTATTTTTCTTCCTTATAGTGGTTAGGCCATTTTTCTAATTACATTAATTGGGATAACCTAATATGAGTCTAATATGGGATAGATGATACTAGCTTCCAAAAGCTTCTCACTATCCTTCTTCAAAACCTCCATTAATGTTGGATTCAACAACTTTTAGGGATGTCTGATAGGTTTGGAATCTCCCTCAAGAAAAATTATATGTGAGTATATATTTGGGTTGATTCCTAGAATATCACTTAAAATCTACCCTATAGCTTGGAAATTATCTCTAAAAAGATCAATCAATGATTTCTCTTTGGATTCAGAGAGATTATTAGCAATTCTCACTGGCAATTTCTCTCCCTCCCTAAGGTACACATATTTCAAATCAGTGGAGAGTGGTTTTAGTTCTAGATCAGGGGTATGCTCAAGGGATGAAACTAAATTGATGTTTACTACATTCATATTTTGGACCTCCTGCACACAAGAAACCATATCATCTTCCCTATCATTTAAAAAATCTTCAAATAAATCTATTTTTACCTCTTCCTCCCACATGAAATCAGAATATCCAGATTTATTGGCATCCACAAGTTCAATGAAATTCTCAATGTTAGATGTCTCTCCTATATTTAATAATATATAGAACATACCGGATTCTTCAATGGGTTCTATACCAACATCATGGGAATGTGAAAAGAGGGAGTGATCATCTGATGGGTGCCTCATGGGTTCAAAAATAATGAAGTGGAAAATGCTCTCTCCAAAGTCCATGGTGAGTGTCCCATCATGGACATTGATAATGGTTTTGGATATCATCAATAAAGGTCTTCCAAAAATGATGGGTGAGTGTGAATGGATCCTATATTCTTCCATATTTATCATATTGAAGTTATCTGGGAATAAGATATCTTTTTCTTTCAAAATGACATCCTCCAAAACTTCTGCAGGGAAAATTGTGGATCTATTTGCAAGATGGACCACCACTCTAGTGGGTTTCAAGTCTCCTATCTACAATGAAGTGTATAATGAGTAGGGAAATACACTAATTGCAGAACCTATGTCACACAAATCAATTGAAAAATTTAAATAACTAATTGTCCATATAATGGGAAGCTTCCCTGTATCGTGACATTTGGTTGGAAATTGTGGTGTTATAAGGTCTAAGAAACTTATTTCCAAGTTTTTCCTTTAATTACCTTGAAATCTCCTATTCTTGGTGAAAATATCCTAAAAAATTTGGCATACTTTGGAATTTTTTTAACTACTTCATGTATGGGAATATTGATTTTTACTTTTTTGGAAAGTGTCCATAATTTTTTTTTTAAGTGATTCCTCCAATAATTTTTCTAATTCAATAATATTTGATGGAAATCGTGGGTGTAAGTCTTTATTCTACATTTTTTTTCTTTTCAATGGTTTTTTTATCTCTTCTTCCTTTTCATATCCTTATCTTACTCCTATTTATTATCTTCTTCACAATGCATTTTCACAGAATTTTTAGAGTTTAAAACTTAATTCTACCACAACTCAGGTGGTTGTGTTTCAGGTTCATGGGATGATGGTGGTGAGATTTATTTTCCAATTTTTTTTGTTATTATAATTACATTTCCATTTGGGTTTGGGATTGTTTGGGAATGAAGTTTTCAAGAATTTTTTGTCATGATTTCAACAAAACATCATATTGTGTTTTCCATCTATTCAACATTATCTACTAGGTCATTAAACATGGATTGTATTTGTTTCACAAAAGTTTTTTGATGGTGGATGGTTGATAATAGGGTCTTGGGAAAGTGGGTGGTTGTTAGGGTGGATTCTAGTTATAATATTGATTTAGTTAAAATGGTGGTGGATTTATGAACTAGTTTTGGTTTGGGGATCCAGCTAGATTTTGATGATTTCCAAAACCATACTAAACACGGTTTGTCTCTCTCCATACTTGATTTTATTGGTACTACCTCAGTTGAAATGTTTTCATACATGTAGAGACCCGAAGCTTAACGTACATGAACATTACATTACTTTTGCGGAATACTTAGTACAAAAAAACACACACACAAGGATCGTAATAGTTTAGTGTCTTTGGAAACTCGGAACGTAATCTTCTAATCCTGGTGAAAGATCTTCAATATCTCCCATAAAGATCTTCCCCTTTTTTTCTTACCTAAAACCTTTCTTTATATCCTGGGGAAAAGAAAACATAAAAGGGTGACCTCAAATGCTCAGTAAGGGTAAACAAAAGAAATATCAATCACATCATATACATAAGCACATAACTATAGCAAATCTTAACCTGCAAAAGAGATCATAATTTCATAACATGGGGTAAATCATGGCAGTGAAATGTAATCACAATAATCATAACATAAAACATGGAACTTTGTGGCATTCACACATAATCATAGATAATCATTTCTTGTTAGTCAAGACTCATTGCCAAGACTATCTTAGTGGACAAAGTCCCTTTCTGAATCGAGTAACCCTCGTTTCAGTCCTGTTTCACTGAACCGGTATAACCTACCATTCCATCCATGTCTATCTCATGAGATATAAAATCTTTACCCAATGCATTGGAGGGAGATATAGGTCCCACCCATCTTATAATGAATCCTTTCTTATGTGTGCCACATAATCATAAACCATACATCATAGCGTAATCCATATAATAAAAATGGAATTCTTAAACAACATGACATCATAAAACAATTCATATAAGATAAAGGAATTCATAAAAATATTTCCATCACAACATAATCAAATCCATGTAATAATAGGGATAAAAACAGAACCCTTTATCATCTTAGATGGAAAATAATTTTGATAAAACACTTGAACTTCATTCTTGAGGAAAATATCCTTTCTACTTCAAAAAAACTTTTCCTTTCTTAACATGTCATACAATTTTAAACTTAAAGAAGTTGATTAAAAATAAACATGAAAACTTGTAAAGTAAGCTTCTTGGAAATAATGTTTTAAAAATCCATTCATGTCGTATAAGTTAAAAAAACATTCTTCGTACTTTTGTCGAAAAAGTCAAAAAGTACCTCGTACGAAAAACGACAAAAGATTCCTTTCATATCCTTTACTAAAAACTCACCGAAGGGTAAAATTGGATTTAAACTATTGTAAGTGGATGGAAACAATATTACATATTGAGGGAACATGGATGTGGATGATAAAATACACCCCAGTAAATACTTGCGAATAAACAATCTCGGATAAAAATGAGATTGTGATATTTCCCTTACCTTAGGTCCGATTTGCTTTGTACGTGTCTGAAGCTCCTGTATAATGGTTTAAATAATGTCATTGACTTATTACAGAATCATATTCATTGTTATGATATCATATATGGTTCACTTATGACATTATATTACCCGTTCTTTTGTAAATTCCATGTTAAAGAAGCGTTTTGGGTAAAATCGTTTCATTTATCGTAGGTGTTTTGACTTGTTGTTCTTGACATTATTATTACTTATATCATGATTTACTTACTTCCAGAATATAAAATATGATTTATATATAATATATATTCAGTATATATATATATAATAGATAGATAAATGATATGAAAAACACCGTTCATGGAGACGGTAGTCCGTACGTACGCATGAACGCTGTTTTCCTTTCCTTATTGTCTTGAATGGAAGTAAGTAGATGACATACACATATATATATATACATAAATCTATTAGCTTTATAATGTCATATATTTCATTATTATTTCTTATATATACTTTATAATCATTCTTAAATGGTTAACATGGAGAATGAATCTCATCGCGTCGTGGAGACGGTAGTCCGTACGTACGCACGAGCGATGATATCATTTCCATAAATATTGAATTGAATTGGAGTGGATTATACAATATATCAGAATCAATATGATGTTGTAATAACTATGTATAGTGATTCTTTACACCATTATACCCATCCATGTAAGGTGGTGGTGGAAAATAGATTACACCACGGCGTGGAGACGGTATTCCGTACGTACGCACGAGTGATGATATCGTTCCTATGATCATGAAATTGTATTGGAGTGTATGTATATTATTTCAGTATAAATATTACTATATAATAATCATAAATAGTTACTCATTACACCATTATACCCATCCTTGTAAGGTGATGGTGGAAAATAGATTACACCACGGCGTGGAGACGGTATTCCGTACGTACGCACGCGCGGTGATTTCATTTTTCCGTAGGATGGATAGAAGGTGAATTAGGGTTGATTCATATTTATAATAACATATCAGTATGTAAGTAATACTTATGTTATTACTTTATCATGAAACAACTAAAGAAGAAGATGTTGAAGAAGAAAGAAATTGAAAAGATCGGTAATGGATATTACCTCTTCTTTGGAACGCTTCTTTGAATCCTCCACTTAGGGAACTAAGATTGGTATTTGAAGAAGACCAGGACCTCTAGTATTATTATAGGGAAGTGGAGAGGAGAAAATTTTAGGGGTTTTCCGAGCTTGAGTGCTCAATTTGGTGTGAGGAGGAGGGGGAGGAGGTGCCCTTTTATAAGGGAGGAGAGGGGCACCTTAGGAATATCTCAAAATATTATTTTATATTAAAGTCAAAATCGGTTTATAATGGTTCAAAAGGGTCTTATTTCGAAACTAAAGTGGGGATGGGTCGAAATCCTATCAACCAATAGGATTTAGACAAGTTTATGTTATTATTTTAACTTTATCAACTAAATTTAACTCTAAGTTAAATAATTTAACTTTTACCGTGTCTTTTTGTTTTCTTACTCTATATGGTTAATACACTTACTATAACATGCCAAACTAACCCCAAATTGTTTATTATTAATATATATATCCTTATCTAAGTCATTTGGCCGAACCTTAGATTTTTAGGAATAAAATAACAATTAATAATATAATATTTGATTTAAAAACTATTTTGTGTCAATTTTGACACTATTTGATATATGATTTTTGTGAAAGTCATAACAGAATTATATGTTCGAACCAAGTTGATTAAATCAATACTAATATATCATAGTAACCTATAAAATTAGTGGAATTCATAAAAAGTCTCAAATTACATTCATTTGAGCATTTATAACATCAATTGTGTTAATATTTCCTTAAAAGGGTAATTACTGCATCATCGTTGTGTCATAAATAAATTAATTTATTTAAAGTCTAAAAATTATAAATAAAATATCATTATGTAGGAAATCTTTTTATCTTTCTAATGAATATTTATAGTCGAATTTATCTTATGTATAACCCCATATTAAAAATGATTTATTTATTAAACTTTGATTTTAACTATTTTAACCCTTCTTTAAATAAATTAATAATAAATGTCCTAATCTAACCCAAGTGGGCCTAAATGGTCATATTTTATTCCTAAGTTTGTTTTTGGTCAAATTAAACTTATCCAATAGAATTAGGACATGTTTTAGGGTAATAGTAATATCATTTTTACCCTTAGTTACCCTATTTACTATTAACTGCGGTAAAAAAAGTAAAAAGTTACTATTCACCAAAAAATTATTTTTATCTCATTGAACCACATTTTACTTACTGATATCAACCGTGTCTGTCGGATTTTCGAAATTCCATTCACAAAAGCGGTAAAATTAAGTTTTATGCAAAATTCAGTTTTTAACCTACCACTTAGTGGTTTCACTATTCATCAAAAATTGAAAGTTTTCAGAAAAATACCCAAATTTCACCCTAGGATAATTTCGGTATTCCGAATCCAAAAATGAAGTCCATTTTAAAAAATAAAATTTATAAAATTTTAAAAAATGGTTATTATTATTCATAACGGCTAGTTTTAATAATATTTTAATAGCATATCGTTGTTTAGTGAAACTCGGTATTGCGTACGACGCAAGCTATCGAGGAAGGTCGCGATTGCGTGTAATGCAAGGCAAGTCAAGGATGTGTGTTGTGCAAGCTCGTTTTGGTGTAGCGTACAACAAAAGACATTAGTGAAAAAGAATATTTTTCATAAAATCTCGGGCTGTTACATTCTACCCCCCTTAAAATGAATTTCGCCCTCGAAATTCGTCGGGGTTATAAATGGTTTACTATTCGAAAGTTTCTTTAATAGAAACCCACATCGTAAAAAGGAATACCAAAACTTGGCTTTAAAAACTAAAGTATGAAATGTAACAATTACTCAAATAAACTAATCACTGGGTTTCCACATAGGTGAAAATATGGATATGGAAGAGAAATCTAACCATCATGTTCTGATGGAGAGTGGTAGAGAACATGGCTATGGAAAATCCAGTAATCACAAATCCATAAATTTGTGACGATCTAAGGTACCATCTGATTCATCAGGTATAAGATCACTAGGACAACATTTTTGGTTTTCAAGATCATTTCCCTAAAGTTGAAAATTTGAATTAGAATAAATACTTTCTTTATTTTGGTACAATCTCACTGTTGTTCATGCCTTGAACAATTTCCACATCATCTCTTAAATAAATGAAGTTGAATTTGTTATTCGTGAAGTGTTAGTATGACAGGTCATTCCATCTGTCTGAAACAAAAGGTTAGCAAAAATTATATACATAAGTCGATCTATAGTGAGATTAATCACATATGGTTCCTAAAATGGACTTATACTTCATATATCATATTGCTTAATATAATAAAACTAGTTTCTACTAAACAGGGACTTCCTGTAGGCCAATGGTTGGTGATAAAGGCCAGTCGCACTTCGGTTGTGGGTTCGATTCCCACAGCCTTGTCTGAAGCGATGGGCTGTCGCCCGTCCTGCAGGTTCTCCTTTTTCTAAAACTATATTACTATAACATCCCATCAATAATATCGAAAAAACTTTTATCCTTAAACAATACTAACTTATGTCCAACATAATCCATTCCAATCTTTAGGCTTATCCATAATACTGCAGTCCACTCTCATAACATAGTGAAAACGATTACCATAGATTTAATACCATCGTTGATCCCCATATATCATAAGATATATCTTGTTGGTCACATTCCAAACATTCAAAGGCCTTAATCTTGTACTCTCTTGAATACCCATTGAACCTTATTGAAAACATGAATTCTATTAAAAGTTAACTCTTTCCACATACCAAAATCCTCAAAATTCTATATACTCAAACCATGATATCACTTAGTCCTTATATCAATCATGAGCGCATGAATACTATTAAACATTTCATTTTCTCGTTTTCCCTTCATTATGCGCATATCATCTTATTTCCAAAAAAATATCTCAATCACTTTGAATACCACATCAATAAATATTGAAATACTCAATGATACAACATTATTTTGGAATCCCATTACATAAACACTTAATCATTCTACCACATCGTTGTCATATTCAACATTGCCAATAGTGATCGCATGTGACTTCCCTTTGTCCTTTTCCTTCAGTGGTTGCTCATGTTGATCATCACTAACCCTTGGATTAGGGCATTTATTAGCATAATGCCCCATTTCCTTGCACTTGAAGCATTGAAGTGTTGGTGGTGCGTTTTCTACAGTGTTTGCTTTATTCACATCATTAGAAACCCTTTTTCCATTACTTCGACACTCAGCTGCTCGATGACCTTCTTTTCCACACTTAAAACATTTTCTAGTCCCTTTAAGACAATCTCCACCATGCTTCTTTCCACACTTTGTGCATAAGGAAACATTCATATTCTTTTCACCATTATTCTGAGATTTCTCCTTGAACTCCATCTTTCGTTTCTTGTCAAAACCATGAGATGGATATGTAACACCAACTTCCATTTCTACCTTGATAGCACAATGCACAATTTCTTCATAGCTACTGAAGTCTCTTATAGCTAATGCCCTTCGAAGACTTGGTTTTAAGCCACTGAAAAATCGATCAACTTTACTTTCAGGTTGGATGATAATGCCAGATGCATACCTTGCAAGTCTTGTAAAATTCGCTTCGTATATACCAACAGATTCATCATCCTTTTGCTTTAGTTCAAGAAACTCCTTCTCCATATTTGTTCGAAGAATACGGGGGAAGTACTTACTGAAAAATAAGTTCTTGAACTCGTCCCATTCCATGGACTCAATTTCATCCCTTTACCTCGTATTCTTAATAAGATTCCACCATTGATCAGCATCACCTTCCAAACGATACACTGCTAAGATGACTTTATCATGTTCAGAACATTGAAGAACTGAAAATATCTTTTCAGTGGTACTGATCCATTGTTCAGCAACAAGTGGATCAGAAGACCCACTGAAAGAAGGTGGACGTTGCCTCATGAAGGACTCAATAGAATATTGTTCCCTTCTCTGCTCATTTGGAAGTCCAGAATGATTCATAGCTTTTTTAATTATAGCAATAAGATTTTGCACTCCATCTCCCATAACATTTGTTTGTTCAGGAGGACAATCATTGCATTGTCCATTGCATTGATCAACACGGTTCCTTCGGGTTCCATCCATCGTCTAAAACCCAAAAAAAATAGTGTGAGAGGCAAAAATCATGCTAGGGAAAACAACATAATAAAGGGGAAGTACCTTCAATATCTAACATCTTAGGTTTAATTCTATGATCGTTAGCGTAATTCTAGTACTATAACCTATACGTATACTTAACCTTAGGGACATCCCTAGACATACCTTAGTAATATCTCTAGGGATCTCACTAAAGTTCTCGCATCCTAGTTTCCAAAGGTTGACTAAACCTTTCCTCTGATACCAACTGTAGAGACCCGAAGCTTAACGTACATGAACATTACATTACTTTTGCGGAATACTTAGTACAAAAAAACACACACACAAGGATCGTAATAGTTTAGTGTCTTTGGAAACTCGGAACGTAATCTTCTAATCGTGGTGAAAGATCTTCAATATCTCCCATAAAGATCTTCCCCTTTTTTTTCTTACCTAAAACCTTTATTTATATCCTGGGGAAAAGAAAACATAAAAGGGTGAGCTCAAATGCTCAGTAAGGGTAAACAAAAGAAATATCAATCACATCATATACATAAGCACATAACTATTGGAAATCTTAACCTGCGAAAGAGATCATAATTTCATAACATGGGGTAAATCATGGCAGTGAAATGTAATCACAATAATCATAACATAAAACATGGAACTTTGTGGCATTCACACATAATCATAGATAATCATTTCTTGTTAGTCAAGACTCATTTCCAAGACTATCTTAGTGGACAAAGTCCCTTTCTGAATCGAGTAACCCCCGTTTCAGTCCTGTTTCACTGAACCGGTATAACCTACCATTCCAGCCATGTCTATCTCATGAGATATAAAATCTTTACCCAATGCATTGGAGGGAGATATAGGTCTCACCCATCTTATAATGAATCCTTTCTTATGTGTGCCACATAATCATAAACCATACATCATAGCGTAATCCATATAATAAAAATGGAATTCTTAAACAACATGACATCATAAAACAATTCATATAAGATAAAGGAATTCATAAAAATATTTCCATCACAACATAATAAAATCCATGTAATAATAGGGATAAAAACAGAACCCTTTATCATCTTAGATGGAAAATAATTTTGATAAAACACTTGAACTTCATTCTTGAGGAAAATATCCTTTCTACTTCAAAAACACTTTTCCTTTCTTAACATGTCATACAATTTTAAACTTAAAGAAGTTGATTAAAAATAAACATGAAATCTTGTAATGGAATCTTCTTGGAAATAATGTTTTAAAAATACATTCATGCCGTATAAGTTAAAAAAACATTCTTCGTACTTTTGTCGAAAAAGTCAAAAAGTACCACGTACGAAAAACGACAAAAGATTCCTTTCATATCCTTTACTAAAAACTCACCGAAGGGTAAAATTGGATTTAAACTATTGTAAGTTGATGGAAACAATATTACATATTGAGGGAACATGGATGTGGATGATAAAATACACCCCAGTAAATACTTACGAATAAACAATCTCGGATAAAAATGAGATTGTGATATTTCCCTTACCTTAGGTCCGATTTGCTTTGTACATGTCCTAAGATCCTGTATAATGGTTTAAATAATGTCATTGACTTATTAAAGAATCATATTCATTGTTAGGATATCATATATGGTTCACTTATGACATTATATTACCCGTTCTTTTGTAAATTCCATGTTAAAGAAGCGTTTTGGGTAAAATCGTTTCATTTATCGTAGGTGTTTTGACTTGTTGTTCTTGACATTATTATTACTTATATCATGATTTACTTACTTCCAGAATATAAAATATGACTTATATATCATATATATTCAGTATATATATATATATATATAATAGATAGATAAATGAAATGAAAAACACCGTTCATGGAGACGGTAGTCCGTACGTACGCATGAACGCTGTTTTCCTTTCCTTATTGTCTTGAATGGAAGTAAGTAGATGACATACATATATATATATACATAAATCCAGTAGCTTTATAATTTCATATATTTCATTATTATTTCTTATATATACTCTATAATCATTCTTAAATGGTTAACATGGAGAATGAATCTCATCGCGTCGTGGAGACGGTAGTCCGTACGTACGCACGAGCGATGATATCATTTCCATAAATAATGAATTGAACTGGAGTGGATTATACAATATATCAGAATCAATATGATGTTTTAATAACTATGTATAGTTATTCTTTACACCATTATACCCATCCATGTAAGGTGGTGGTGGAAAATAGATTACACCACGGCGTGGAGACGGTATTCCGTACGTACGTACGAGTGATGATATCGTTCCTATGATCATGGAATTGTATTGGAGTGTATGTATATTATTTCAGTATCAATATTACTTTATAATAATAATAAATAGTTACTCATTACACCATTATACCCATCCTTGTAAGGTGGTGGTGGAAAATAGATTACACCACGGCGTGGAGACGGTATTCCGTACGTACGCACGTGCGGTGATTTCATTTTTCCGTAGGATGGATAGAAGGTGAATTAGGGTTGTTTCATATTTATAATAACATATCAGTATGTAAGTAATACTGATGTTATTACTTTATCATTAAACAACTAAATAAGAAGAAGTTTAAGAAGAATGAAATTGAAAAGATCGGTAATGGATATTACCTCTTCTTTGGAACGCTTCTTTGAATCCTCCACTTAGGGAACTAAGATTGGTCTTTGAATAAGACCAGGACCTCTAGGATTATTCTAGGGAAGTGGAGAGGAGAAAATGGTAGGGGTTGGCCTAGCTTGATTGCTCAATTTGGTGTGAGGAGGAGGGGGAGGAGGTGCCCTTTTATAAGGGAGGAGAGGGGCACCTTAGGAATATCTCAAAATACTATTTTATATTAAAGTCAAAATCGGTTTATAATGGTTCCAAAGGGTCTTATTTAGAAGCTAAAGTGGGGATGGGTCGAAATCCTATCAACCAATAGGATTTAGACAAGTTTATGTTATTATTTTAACCTTATCAACTAAATTTAACTCTAAGTTAAATAATTTAACTTTTACCGTGTCTTTTTGTTTTCTTACACTATATGGTTAATACACTTACTATAACATGCGAAACGAACCCAAAATTGTTTATTATTAATATATATATCCTTATCTAAGTCATTTGGCCGAACCTTAGATTTTTAGGAATAAAATAACAATTAATAATATAATATTGGATTTAAAAACTATTTTGTGTCAATTTTGACACTATTTGATATATGATTTTTGTGAAAGTCATAACAGAATTACATGTTCGAACCAAGTTGATTAAATCAACACTAATATATCATAGTAACCTAGAAAATTAGTGGAATTCATAAAAAGTCTCAAATTACATTCATTTGAGCATTTATAACATCAATTATGTTAATATTTCCTTAAAAGGGTAATTACTGCATCATCGTTGTGTCATAAATAAATTAATTTATTTAAAGCCTAAAAATTATAAATAAACTATCATTATGTAGGAAATCCTTTTATCTTTCTAATGAATATTTATAGTCGAATTTATCTTATGTATAACCCCATATTAAAAATCATTTACTTATTAAACTTTGATTTTAACTATTTTAACCCTTCTTTAAATAAATTAATAATAAATGTCCTAATCTAACCCAAGTGGGCCTAAATGGTCATATTTTATTCCTAAGTTTGTTTTTTGTCAAATTAAACTTATCCAATAGAATTAGGACATGTTTTAGGGTAATAGTAATATCATTTTTACCCTTAGTTACCCTATTTACTATTAACCGCGGTAAAAAAAGTAAAAAGTTACTATTCACCAAAAAATTATTTTTATCTCATTGAACCACATTTTACTTACTGATATCAACCGTGTCTGTCGGATTTTCGAAATTCCATTCACAGAAGCGGTAAAATTAAGTTTTATGCAAAATTCAGTTTTTAACCTACCACTTAGTGGTTTCACTATTCATCAAAAATTGAAAGTTTTCAGAAAAATACCAAAATTTGACCTTAGGCTCATTACGGTATTCCGAATACAAAAATGAAGTCCATTTTGAAAAATAAAATTTATAAAATTTCAAAAAGTGGTTATTATTATTCATAACTGTTAGTTTTAATAATATTTTAATAGCATATCGTTGTTTAGTGAAACTCGGTATTGCGTACGATGAAAGCTATCGAGGAAGGTCGCGATTGCGTGTAATGCAAGGCAAGTCAAGGATGCGTGTTGTGCAAGCTCGTTTTGGTGTAGCGTACAACACAAGACATTAGTGAAAAAGAATATTTTTCATAAAATCTCGGGCTGTTACAATACAAGTTTCCATTCCATGTATTTCAGCACATTGGTTATTGAAATGATCAGGTGATGAGCGTAAACCACATACCATCGCTAGATATTGTTGGTCACCCACTTTTTTCAAGGGTATATGTATCAAAAAACTATTTTGCTCTTCAATCTTAGTTTCTAGTAAGGGTGATATGTGAGAAGATCTTACATAATGAATACCTATTTTTTCAATACCTCTTATACGGAAATATTTTGAGTTATGAGAAATCTTATGAATCAAACCCTTGGCTTCTACTGTTGAGTTGTCAATCAATTCACTTCCAGATGATGCATCCAGAGGGTTTCTATCATTTTACCGTAAGTCTTAATAGAATAAGACAAGAAATTTATCCTCCTTAATTTCTTGATGTGGGATACTAGCACATAGCCTTTTAAATCTTTCAAAGAAATCATAAAGGGTTTCTATATATGATTGTTTGATGGCATATATCCCCTTTATAATGGTTGTGCATCTGGAGTTTGGGAAGATTATTGGCATGAAGCATCTCACCAAGTCATTAAAATCATCCACGTCTCCATGTTGTAGACCATATAACCATTATTTAGTGCCTCCTTCCAATTAAAATGGGAATACCTTCCACTTTACTTGTTCCTCAGCTACTCCACATGGTATAAAAGGTAAGAAGACATGTGTAAACTCTTTAATATGTTTGTTGGGATCTTCACTTACAAAACAATGAAACACTGGGAGAAATGAAATCATATTAGGATTCATTTCAAAATATTTTTTTAATATTGTAATGAAAATTTGATTATTATTATTATTAGTAAGGAGTTTTTGGGGGAAAAAGCTCTCTAAGTGATTGGTTTTGATTTCCTATCATGATGACAGGCTCAGAGGGAACACTTGAAGTTTCACTGGAGTATGTAAGAGAGATGTCCTAAAATTATGATTGTAAATTGAGGTTTCTTAGCCTATTAAACAAGGTTATTTCAATTTCAGGATCAAGGGGACAAGGTTCAGTACTTGAGTTTCTAGTAATGAAACTTTGAAAATAAAATAATAAAAGAGAAAATAAATAGACAACAATGAAAAAAAAAAGTTTGCACTACCTCCCTGATAAGGGCACCAAGTTTTGACATGTGTCTATCATGGGGTGTTACAAAAAAAATATTACCTATGTTAAAATGTACTAGATTGGGTAACGTAGGTTGTATTTAAAGAGGAATGCACAACAATTACGTTTTTCACTTTAATTAAATAAAGAATAAGAGTTTGTTTTTGAAATTGTTTGAGTTGAAAAATAAAAGAAAGAAATTAAAAATATATATTGAACGCTAATGGATGAACAGAGTGACAGGGTCAGGGTAGGATCACCTTTTTCAATTTCATCAAATTCATAAATATTATTCCCCCTATTTTTCTATTGAATTATAAATAAAATACTCCTCGATCGAGTTATCAATTACCATTGGTTGAAGAAAGAAATGGAACTCACTCCTAGGTGCATGAAAGGTCATTAAAAAATACTATACAACTAAGGTATATCTTGATCAGGAATTTTTGCTTCTTATAACTCTAGAAGAAGTTTACTAGTCCTACACACATGCCAAATGATCACTGGATACTCACCACCTAACACAATCTCCTCAATCGAGACAAATTTCACTAGGTGAAGGGAGATTAAAAGTCCTCAATCAAAGCTATTAAAAATGAATACACCAAACCCAAAAAATTATTGCATTAATAGAATTGGGAAAAAATGAGAATATAAATCATTAATAAGAAATACAGGGTTTTACATTTATGCACAAAACTTTGACGTTACAAAAGTGAAACTTCCCCTTCCCTGATCACTCAAAGGTTTTACCCATCCATGTGAATGTTAATAGATTTGAAAGGGGAAAAAGAGAGCATGATGAATCAAAGAAAAAGAGAAAGGGTAAAATAAAAATAACTTCAATAAATCAATCCTCTAGCATGGCCCCTCTTTCACCTTCTTCAACCCCCTTTAATGGAAGTGAACACTCTTATTTATAGTCTTGTGGAGTAGAAACTTTCCTCCAAAATTAATCCACCAAAATTTTTTGTCCGGTTAGCTTATAAAATAAAAGAATATTGGGAAGTTGTCTTCATAAATGATGTTCCTATATCTGTTTTTCATTATTCTTAAAACGCTCAATGACTTTGGATAAGTGTACCAAAATTTATACTTGAATTACTAATTAAAACATTTTCTAATTGAGGTCACTCTTTGACATCTTATTTTTTCATGCATTGAATCAAATCCTTAATAACCTAATTTCATCATGAAATATAATTTGTAAATGACAAGTGGATTCCTATTTCTATTACAGCTGAAATCACTTCATTTGGAGTTATGTAGGCCGATATATGCTTCAATAACTGAGGTGGGTCCATTCTGTTAGCCAGCAAACGTTTTCAACTTGATTAATTTTTCTCGGCTATTGTGTTTCAAATTAGGTCTACGTCCAGAAGAAAGATTTTAATACCAGGAGCATGGGAACTAAAAAAAGTAATCAATTTATTTGGATCAAAATTTTAAAATATATTCCTGAAATATAGAAGCTCTAAAAACTGCTAAATTTCCATAATTATACAATTTTCGTAATTAAACAAAAAATTCACCAAAGACACTAAAATGATATAAATCAGCCCAAATTGATTAATTGGAAAGGGTTAAATCCTTAAGACACATCTGAAAAATAAGGAAAATAGTATCTCTATCATGAATCTTGTACACTATCATAAAATCCCACATAGCATTACCCAAGTTCTTTATCCAATCATTTCTGTTTTGTTATATGGTTTAATAAAGAATTTATTTCTACTCCCGATTTGAAACTTCAACCTAAACATTTTTTAGGGGAAGTATGGAGTAGAATATTTTTTCACAAAATTATTCTGAATAATGGAAGCCAAATTTTGATTCAAAAAAGGTGACCCTTTATCACTAATGATATCCTTCGGTATACTAAGACTACAAAAAATCAATGACCCAACAAAATAAACTATAGCATGAGAATCATCATTCATAGTTGCACTAACATCTACCCAATTTCTAAAATTATCAATAGAAAAATGAATATAAAATAAAATAAATTATATAGGTAATGGACCCAAAAAAAAAATACCCCACGCATCCAAAATATCACCAAATAATTTGAGTTTTTGAGGCATCACATTTCACCCATAAATTTTTCTAGTGTGTTGGAAACATGAGCATGACTTAAAAAATACATGAGAATTATAAAACAAGATAGTAAAATATAGTCAATATTGTAAGACATTCTTAGCTATCATTTGGGGTCCAAATAGTTCAACACATTAAATTTGATGAAAAAAATATAGAATAGAATTAAATTCATTATCAGGGACACACGTCTTAATAAAATGGTCACAACACATGTTCTAGATGTAGGGATCACCTCAAACATAATAACTATACTTGCTTTTAAATTTTTTAGACATAGTTTCTATTGATATTTTAAAATATTTAATAGGGGAAAATATACCTCCCTAAATCAACACACCAAGGAAATGAACCTATGAGTTTATAAATATTCTCTTCGTGAAACGTTCCATGATATGGTACCTAGTCAATAGTGTAACCCACTAGTGTTTGAGTAATCCTACTCATGTGGTATTCCAACAAGTTCTATGAAACCTTATTGTCATTTATCTCAATATAACAATCTTGAAGAAGTTACATCCAGTGGATATTTATGGGCATTGAATATTTCTTATTCAATTGGTACCTCATGGTTACAAAAGAAAACTACTTTTGAGCCTAATAAATAAGAATGGAATTTATCTAAAGAAAATATGATATAAAGAAACTTTCTTTTGGTATTTTTATAGTTCTATTGGGTAGAATCTAGTGTCCTTGAAGAATTTTTGTCACATGAAAACATCCCTCCACCCGATGTGATAAGACTTATCCAACTATGAAGTTAGAGGCTTCACACATAAGCTTGAATGGAAACATCCATTATTGGGGTGGTATGATTGTTGGAGTGGATAGAAACTTGTTTATCACATCAAATTATACCATTTTTGAGTCATAAAAACGAATTCAATATATATTTTAAGAAATTGAGATAAGTATAAATAAATATTACTAAAATATGTTATGAAGCATCGATAAAAACTGACATGTCCATAGAATGATTGATCAACACAAAAATTTAGGATATAGAAAGGATTAAATAATTTCAATCATAGATATATAAACCTGAATTTTATGTTGTGATGCTAGTTAATAGAGAACAATTCCCTTCTCTACCATGAAATGAAATTTCACAATGTTCAAAACTATACTTTTTCCAATGAAACTATACAACACGTTACCCAAACTCGAGGGACACTAATCAATTTAAGAACCACACATAGTAAAATAATATATAAATACCTCCTTGAAAGTATCAAGTAAATCATAAAAGATACACACTATATATATTTAGAAGGAACCAAGGGAGTTAAAAAATATAAATTGAATCCTTTGATAAAAAAATGTAATGAGTAGTAAGGTGAATGTCATTTTCTCCCAATCCTTTGCTATTTTGGAAACATAAAAATACCTAAAGAAACCATATATGAATAAATAGTGTACCAAACATTATGTTTATCAAGAATCTATTCATTGAATGCAATGTGGAAATTTGCTTTATGAGTTTATTGATTTAGTTTCCTATAATCTATGCACACTCGCTAACTATATTTTTCTCTCATACTGACTAACTAATTATTTCAATTTTTTAAAATAATGAACCCAATTTTTTTGGTACAACATGGATAAGGATGACCCAATGAGAATAAAAAATTGGGTAAACATTACCTTCCTTAAGAAGTATTTCACCTCTTTATTTAAAACTTCTAATAATTTGGGATTAATTATCTTTGTATATGTCTAACCGAATTAGCAACATCCACTACATGATTATTTTTCATGAAAATAAAGCGAATAATATATGGCATGTTTTCTAAGTATGACCAAATTTCCCAAATATTATCCATTAAATGATTTAAAAGTTGTGTTTTATTTTTATATGATAGATTATTATAAATTATTACAAAAAAATCTTCATTAAATTAGTATGATCATTTTACTTTTTGTAGTAATGGTTAGATTTACAATTTGGGTGGTTTTTGTATTGATGGAAATGATGTGAGAACTAAAATATGTGCACAATAAATTTCAAGTTCTTAATATAGATCATTAACATCAGTGGATAAGGAATAAAATCCCTCTGAAAAAGAAATACCCTTTCATAATTATAAATTAAATTCTATTAATTAGAAAAATAACCTATAAAGTAATCAGAAATGAGTTTATTTTCATCATGAAAATTAGGTGTGAAAGAATTTTTGTACCATAAAACTCTAACCATACCGCATTATCTCTCAAAGAATAGAATAACACCCATTTTTTAATGACTAAATATCAAAATTTGGAGATCCATTGAAAATGGGGTAGAATTAGAGATGAATAAAGAAGAATGGCCCTTTAAGGGGTACTTCATTTAGTCTATAATATTAAATCATATGATCTCATATCAAAAATACATAAAAAGTTTACCTTCATGGACATTAATGATTCTATTTCTAATTTTTAAGAAGTTCCTACCATGAATTAAGGTAGAATGGTAATGTACCTGATCATCCTCCATATTCATCACATATAAATCCACTGGAAAGATCATATCTCTCACTTGAACAAGGATATAATTGAGTAATCCCACTATTTATGTTGTGGCCCTAATTTCAAATTACACCACCATCCTCATCAGATTCAGCTCTCCAACATGTGAGGAAGAAACAACAAAGTGGTCATTTCATTAATGTAGGCTCCCAAATCACAAAAAGAATTAGAAAATTGGAACTTCCCAGTGGTGCATGGTATAGTTAATGTTATGGGATCCTACAACATTATAGGTATTGGTAATATAGGTCTGATGAGTGTAGAGACATTCTTCCCAAGGTTGGTCTACCCATTTCCCTTTATTCCTCTTTTATTTTTACACAATCCTTTCGAAAACATAGAATACCATAAAATTTTCTTGATTGATTTGTGTAAATTAATTTTGACATAATCACACTTAAATGCATTTAAAACATCATTTAACATCACTTCTATATCTATCTTCTTGGTTTGTACAACTCTATTTCAAAATGTAATTTGTTTAGTGGAACGTCACAAATATGTTTCTTAAATTTCTTTATATCCATTGATTTCTTGTAGGTTGTTATTGAATGGGGGTTATTTGGGGTTGTGGTGATTCCCGATGGAATGATATGAGAAGATATCTCAACTATTTTATTCTCACTTCTCAGTGTGATGGATCTAACAATCCGCTTGGTATTTAGAGTAGTTTGAGAAGGAATATTTTCAGAGTTATTTCATAGAAATTCATGTAGGGCTGTGACAATCTAGATCATTTTCATCTTTAGCTCCCTCAACTTCAAATGATAACACTTCAACTCATACGGTGGATTAAAATTAGTTTTATTAAAAAAAATATTAGTATTATAAGTAACCTTTTGTTGATAATTCCATTATTTTTACTGGCTTGTTGATATTTGGTCATCAAATATTCTTTGGTTTTGTTCAAAACCTTGTTGGTAAGGTAGAGGATGAAAGAAATTTTATTAAAAAGGGTTCTTTATCATCTTCTAGATCCATACCTCATTTTTAAGTGTTCCTTCCACCCTTCATTATATTTTTTTGTAAAGGAATCATACTTATTCGAGGGACTAAATTTTTTTATGGTGATATATATTCCCATGTAATATTGAAGAAAAATTTTATATCTCTTGTATTTGTGGGAAATGGTTGTTAGGGTGTTCTATTTTAGTGAAAACTCCATAGGGCCTCATTAAGGTGGATTCTGATATATTTTGATCCAAATAAATTTGTCTCACCATAGTGGTAAATTTTTCAAAAATTAGAATCCTTTAAATGATTTTCAATAGATGGAATTACCTAATATAATACTCTAACATGTAGGGTAACTCAATCGCTAAATTTTTTCGAGTTTTGTTCCATATTCTCTATCAGTGAAAATGAAGTCGTTGGTGATTTATCAACAAATTATCATCTTATTTTTACATCAAAGTTTATCTTTTTAATTGGTGTAATTCCATTAAAAAAGTTTGGGGTGATGATTTTCTCACTGGTTTGGTGATGCGGTAATCCTTCACACAACTTCTTGAATCACTCTTAGTACTCATACATTATCTTTCCATGTTATTTCTTGATCTTTATGATCTATTTTCAAATGTAAGTGGTCCTTAAAGCTGGAAAAATATATCTATAATAAAATAAATTTCCAATAATTATAATATGCTAATTCTTGAGGTTTCAAATAATACATCCATTTTTTTATTTCTATCATGTGAGAATGGGATTTATCTTATTTTAATTTGATATTTAAATATATTAATTGGTTTTAGGCTTGAGAAAAACATATCTAATTCATTGAGACACTTTTTGGGATCCTTGATATAGAGCCATGAAAATTTTGAAGAAGGTGCATCTATCCATATTTTAATCCAAAGTCAGATTATAAGCTTGGGTGTATAATAAAACTATGTTCATAATTAATGATTCTTGTTTCCAGATATTAAATAGTTTTATCAAGTTCTTTATTATTATTTGTATCCATTGGTTTTGGTTATATGATTTATTCAAAATTGATTCCAATTTTTATGTTCCCTAATTAGAGAAATTCCCCAACTGGTTCAAAGATAAAACTTCCCACAGAATGAGACTGTATGATCAATCCATAAGAATGAATTCGATCACAAGTCTATGATCCAAGATATCGTCAGGATTATTTTATATCATAAATCAAACAAAAATGAAATTAAGAAAAATGTACCATAATAAAAAGATATGAAGTTTGAATTGAAGGTCCCAAAAAAAGAAAAATTGTGAAATGTGAAATATGAAAGAATAAGATAATAATAGAAAGAAATGAGATCTAAAATTAATACCACTGATTCATTGAATAAATTAATTTACACCCCTAACAACTACACTAATTTTAATGGTGTTTTCATGGGTGATATCATATGGAATTTTTTTTTGGTTCTTAAGTGAAAAAATGTAGGTGACCAGAGTGGTTCTTTAATGAGGAAGTACATAAAACAAAATATTAAAGGTATTTTTTAAAAATAAAATAAACTCAGTACTAAAAAAGAGGGTTTTTCAAGGTATATAACACAATAATATGGATGTTTGAATAAGATTGATTTTTTTTAAAATTTTATTTATAGAACAAAATGAGAATATTTTTTAGAAAATGTTTTTTAACATGGATAATCAATCCAACTCTATATCTTCAATTACTTATTAATAATTCTCTTTCAAATTAAAATCTCCATAAGTATGACCCCCTAATATTTTGACACCTAAAACCCATGAGAATTAACATAACCACAAAGATGAAATTAATAAATACCTAGGCTAGATTCAGAATGTGAAATCATAGTACCAAACATTGATTTATTTTATAAGGCTAGATCATAGTTAGTGGTAAATTAGGGAACATTTCATTTTATAAAATTAGGATAAATTGAGATTTAAGATTTTTTTTGAACTCTAAAAATGATCATGTGTTTTTTCCCCAATTAAGATTCCTCTTTAACAATTCACACAACACTCAATCACACATATTTTGTGTTAATTGTTCAATTTATTTCTCGATTTATTTTAAGTTGAAAACATGATTCATAGATCATATTAACTGAATTAAATTATCTCATTATTTTAAAATAGATAATTTAATTACGTTATAATTAAATCAACTAATAATAGAAACTACTCTTTCATGGGTGGTGTAGATATCAAAGAAATTCTTTTTTTCAAAGGGCTAGAAATGGTATAACCCAATATGATTTCTACTCCTAATCTCCTTGATTGAAAGTTTACCTCCACCAATGGTGTATATAAATGGAAATGTGGAACTTCTCATCTAAACCCAACTCTCTAATGTGTGTACAAGCCCCCCTAATTGAAAAAAAAGCATTTATAGAGCGGAGGGGAGGGTAGTGTTTAAGACATTACATGTGTGAATCGGAAATTCAGCCGTATATTTTAATGCAACATTAACCAAATTTTTGACCTCTAAAACTTTTGAAATGTATTTCCTTCTTGAAGGTTTATTTATATGGAATTTATTCCTATATATATTAAAATGTTTAACCTAATATACTAATGGATGTAGAACATATGGACCAAATGGTGAATTGGTGTCTAATCTGATGATTGGTGTCCAGATTTGACTACATGGACCATTAATAAAATGCAATATTCAAATCAGATGGTCTAAATGAAAGTTATATCCCAATGAGTTAGTAATTATATTATTAAATTTTATGTTCAAATATTCTAGAAAAAAATTATTTATAACTAAAATACTATAGAGTTCTCCAAAGGGTAATAGCTATAATTTTCATCAAAATTTTAAATTAATGATCAAATCCCAAATATTCTATAAATAAGAATATTTAACATAGTATGAGGAAATTATTCCTTTTTTATCAATGAATTATTAATTAATAATGTGTTTTATTGGGGAGGTTTTAGTTTCATTGTAAAATAGAGATCGGGCGAGGTCATCTAATGGAGTTCTCACAAATTGTGTCCACCAAGGGTGGAAACTAAATTATTGGGTTGTGTAGTTATTAGTATGATTTTTGAAGTTACATCAGATAGTCAAATAATGTATCAGTGGTTTCCCAAGTCAATGATAGGACGAACATGAATATAAGAGTTCAGTGAAACATGTTCATCATATGAATACTTTTATAAGTAGAGGTGGTGGGCCAGTTCTGACATATATATCAATAGTGTATGATTCCTATAGTAAATGGAGGGACTTCCTAAATTAATTTTCTGAGAATTTTTAAGTGGAGAGTAAGTGAGATATGAATTTTTTTCCTTCAATCTTCTTAATAAAAATGTTTGCAGTGTTCTCCCATGGATGTAATATATTTTTCCAAAAAATGTAAATATTGTTTTTCTGAAGGTTTTTTGTTTTATTTGGGAAGTGTTTTGAAATTTTTTTGTTCTAATTCAGTAATATATCATTCTAGTTCTAGTAAATCAATTCAGTTAATAAAGTTATCAGACAAATATATTATCATTATCAAGGTGAACCCTTATTTTAAGTATGCTAAATATGAGGGGATGAATATTTTTTGGCATACGTCATACTTTTTAGGTCTATATAATGATTAAAAGAGTGATACCTAGTTTCCTCTCTACTAATAGTATAATTTCAATCAATGGGGATAATTTATAATATATAGTTAAATATACTAATGTGTGTATCTTTATATCACATGCACTATTTTTCTAAAATGAATTAATCAATATTGTTTTAAAGTACACACTTGAATATTAATTTGAAAACACTTAATGTGTGGGTAATAATCACACACATTTTTTTGGTAAGTGATATTACATATGGTATGGTGAAGTACACATAAACTACCCTATATCATATATATGAAGTGTAGCTGGAATCATTGACAATGTCTAATGCAATGCATGACTTGCATATGGGTATATATCTGAATTACCTAAGAGTCTTTAGCAGTATGTTAGATTAAGGTTCATGACATGAATAATGAAACCATACCACAAGGCGATAATGGTATAGGATTAATTGACCACTTTTGATGCCCAACCCATGTTAAGTAAATTACATGTTGTGTAAATAAACTTTTTAGATATCATTCACATATTCTCATCTAGGTGTCACATTAGGATGATAAAATAGTCCAATCTAAGAATTTTGTTTACATTTAGCTCATGCTGGTGTGGTACATTTCACTATTATTTTCTATTTGTGAGAAATTTTGGATAGTTAGTTTCTTATCATTGTAGAAGTGATGAAATGGTCCACGCAATATTTTCAGAGTAGGAGTGGGTGAGACACCCCGAACCCTAACTGCAGGATCTAATGTTTAATGCATATTACTTATATACTAGTATTGTTTCCAAATAAACAACCCAATACCAATTCATCCATAGTTATAATATTGATAACCAATATTGAGTCACTTACATACCCAAGAACTTTTAGGTTTTTAATTTTAAAGACATGGGAAAAATCATTAACTAAAAAACATGTGTCATTATCATAAAATTAGTGATTTTCCCTAAACCAAGGATTAATTAAATTACCTAAGGATTTAAACATATAGTACAAATTTATATACAAGCGATACCCATATATAAATATAATATGTGGTACTCTTCTTCATACACTGGGTAAATTAAAACATAATAAAGGTGAGATCAAAGGCTCAATAATGGTAAACATAAGTAACAAAATCCAAAGATACTAAGTGAGAATAAGATAAAAATTTGGGTATGAGAATATAATCATGGATTTTGAACATAACATAAGATAAAAAAATGTAATAGAATATATATCAAAAAAGACTCACGAAATCAGGTTTTTGGCACAAAGTAAGATAATAGAAAAATTAGGGTAGAAACATGACTAAAAAATCATGAAACAGAAAAAGATAACCTAGAAATAAGAATACAAAATAATAATGTGGAATATATATAATCATAGAAAATAATTTCCCTTTTCTAGACTAACTTCCACGATTGTCACCACATAGTGGAAAGCCTCCCATAGTGAATTCGATTTACTCTCTAATCCCACACATTTCATAACATGTGACACAGAGATTTAACAATTATATTAGAGACATATAAAATTTTGGTCTCAACCATCACATAATTAATAACAAGATATATTTTTCCCACATGAAAACATTCAGAATTTCATTAAATCATAATTAACCCATGAGAAATAATTGGTTTTCATAATGATTTCTATAAAACATGATCAAAATCCATCCAAAGAAAAATATTGATGGTTTCAATAAAATATGGGATTATAAGAGAGATATTAAAATCTCATGAAACAAAATAAGAAATAAAATATAGTATAATAATAAGTTACAATTCACCCAATATAGAATAATATAGTTTGACAATGAGCATTATAACTCAATGAAAATAATTTGAGTTAAAAAACCCTTCCAACTTTTATAAGGAATAATAAAAATAAAAATGGGAGAGTAAAATTGAAATGGAAATTTAAATTCAATGAATATAAATAGAAACATTATAAAATATTTCAAATAGGATTTATATACATCATATAAATAAAAAAGTTCATAATATATAGCATGTCTCATATAAGGGAGTTTGAGATGAATAACACATATAATTTTTGGAATTATATGAATCAAAAGATAACAAAATAAGTGATTATGAGATGGAAATTAAAATATGATAAAGTAAATAGTTTAATTATTAATTTTGAAAATACATTTTTAGTTGTTTCATATAAAATAAAATATGGTTCATAGAAAAAAACATGTGCCAAGGAACTGAAATTAATGAAAACAAACCATTATCCTAAGTCTCATTACATTTCATTTAGTTTATACGTCTTGTATAATAATTTTTTATTTATTAAAACATTAATCATAAAGTTAATTATATTAATTTTTTCATCCTTTATTAGATATAATAATTTTAATTTATTTATTACTATTTCATTTGATGAGATAAATTCTTGAAGACGTGTTTTCTTTTAAATTGTACTATTCTTTTTATATTTCTTAATTTTGATTATTTTAAATTTATAATTTTGTAAAATTATTTATATCATTTTAAATACAATAAAATTAATATACATAACATAATATGCATTAACCATCCATGTACGTTGTTATAATTCAGGCGTTGACAACATCCTCATAAACTGATGAAACCATCCATTATTAAGATGTGTCAAAAGCAAGGGAGAAAAGTTCTATACTATAAATATATTATAATTGTTATTATGGTATCATAATAACTTATATATGATATATAATTATATATTAAATATTTTATAAAGTTATATAAGTGGAAATTTATGAGGACAGTATAAATATGAAGAGATAAAAATAATGAAAATAAAATCAGGGATACCACTTTGTTAAAGATTTAATCATTTGTTGTAGCCTTTAATGCTTAAGGTTTTGAAACTCAATAGAATATAAAAAGGTAATAAGAGACTTATGATAGTTTAAATTGGAAAATCATATCCTTTGATAAGTGGATGAGAATTTATTTTTCAAATAATGGTGGATGGGGTATTTTAACTTGAAGAGTGAGATATTTGGATAAACAATATTGATTATTTTGTCATTTAGGACAAATAATTTTGAAAAGTGGTGATTAAAAAAATTATTGGTTTATAATTAAATTAATAATGGTTATTTTACTTCTATACCAAGCTAAAATATAATGGGATATTCAATTCACTTAATTAAAGGTAATGAATCAAAATAAATATTTTTTTTATTAGAATAAAATATAAATTAGGTTCCAAAAAATCAAACATAGCTTTATAAGGTAAATATATTTTATTTAAATGAATTATTTTACTCACTAAACAATGAATAGGAAAAAAAGGTTTCATAAATTTTAATACATGCTTACTATATCTCCCTAATATTTTATAAATGAAATTCTGCATTTTTTAAGGAATAAATGCATTATCAAGTAATGAATTTATATAAAATGCAAGAACTAATTTGGTTATTTGGGAAATTTATATCTTAATTGATTTAAAATTACATTAATAATTATTACCATTGATAATATATAAATTTAATATTAATCATATGACTAGTATATATAAAGAGTAGTGAGTAAGTCTAATTGATGTAGATGGAATAAGAGATGGCCTTGACTAGTAGGATCTTACCCTATACAGCCCATTTCGCGGGCCTTACAAGGGATATTTGACCACTTGCTTCTCCCTTGATTTATAAAAATATGATATTCAAAAACTAAATCCTAATCTAAACCATTTAAAATATAATTTGATGCTCTTCGATATCACAACACAAAACATGTACGTCGAACCACCCCCAAACAAATTCCACCAACACACACATTACCATTAATGAATTCACTAGTTTAATAAAGGAATACTTATCTAGATTATAACATAATGAATTTATGTTTAATATTTTAGTTAATAAATTATTATATTTATCCCTTTATATTATTATTTCTTAAATGATTAATTAATGACATTGATAAAAATTGTATTCAGATATGATGAAACAGAAAGTTTTTTTAGAAATATATAGTTTCAAACAAGACACACTTTCTTATGAATTTTATAATTTTTGAAATAAATTATATTTTAATAAAGTTCTATTATTTAATTTTATTTATTAAATATATATGATAATATGATTTTATAAAGTCAAATGTAATTACTATATGGGTCAAAAAATTGTTATTATAAAAAAACCAGTAATTTTTATTAAATGGGTATTTTTATTTAAAAGGGTACATTCTCATATTAAATGAATTATTTATATAAAATAATATTATTTTTTAAATTATCATGTTGATATTATTCTTTTGGAATTTTTAAACGTATCAATATATTTCACTGAATTCTACCAAAAATGATCACTAAGTGTAACTCATTTTAATTGCTTAAATTTGATTGGTCGGGGAGCCTGAATGGAGTAAGAGATCAAAATTTATGGCCAGTCAAAGTCATACTAATGAAGATGGCCATACAGGACAATTTTTATGCAAATTATGGTTTTGAAAACAAGAATGGAAATTTTTCATGCAAGAATCGATGTTTTGTGCCCAAAAAGGGAATCTAGCACAAAAAAACAAAATCTTGTGCACAACCTGTCATGAAAACATTTTAGCCACCCAATGTGATGTCATCACCTGTCCTGAACACCAAAAAAATATATGTAATGTGCGTGCATGTTTGGAGATGCACGTGTAAGATCAACATCTGTGTGTAAGATTATCATGCTCCCCATTAGACATTTTTTGGGAATGTTCCGTGAAGTCTAGAGAAAATGGCTAAGGAAGGTACATGAAAGTTTTGAGACGTGTGCAAAAAATTATTATATGTGCTCAAGACTCTTACATGCCCAACACGATTTCAAATACCCTTTTATGCATGGACCTGTTGTAGGGTACGTGGAAGATCTCTTCTGTGCCTGGAATCTTACCTTCCACCACTTAAGGTTTCACCTATAAATACAAGTTCACCCCCTACCCTCAGGGTAACTCTCTAGAGGTCAGCCTCTTATCGGTTGTGTGTAACACCACCTCTTCCATCCCTGTGCAGAAAAATGGAACCTCTATATGAGAAATTTCACGATATGTCCCATATGGGTCTACCTTCATGCGGGCCCATAGTGGTTTTCCTCACCCGATCTCTTTTTGTCCTAAGTCATGTGCATGCAAGATCTTCTCTTGCACACAAGAACCCTTTTCGGCATGCAAGATTCTAATCCTACATGCAATACATCCAATCTTCTGCGCCAAAACATCAATCTTATGTGCAACTTTTCGATGTTATAAATCATGAGTCAAAATGTTTTACATTTCACCCTTATGAGCACCCACTTTCAACCTATAGAATACCATTATTCGAGATACCCCTCTACACTCCAGGAAACACCTCGAGTCAACATATTCCTCTTGGTCCATTTCTTATTCCATGAGTTGATATTCTCATCATCAATTCCCCACGTACCATGAATCAACCTTTTCTTGAAGAGACTCATCCAATCCCCAATCACCTGACTCCTATGTCAGGTTTAACTACAAAGGTCCACTCTTGGGTAATCCCCACACCGACCATTACTAGGCACCTTATGCCTAATATTCCTCTCTACATGACCATAAACTATAATGTACCCTATATGAAAAAATATAAGATGCCACTTTCTCCAAATAAGAGAAGCCTTATACGCTAATCATATGATGTCAATAGTCTTATCTATATGACTTTAAACTATAACATTCCCTATCATTCATCAATATGATTCCTTATGCATCAAGAATAATATTCACTCATGGACTAACAAGAGGAAGATAGAATTAGAAGTGTTGGTTGGAGTGGATACTCAAGAGGGGGGTGAATTGAGTTCCAATTAAAATTTCTGTTAAAAACTTTTAGGATTAAAATCCCCCAAATTAAAATGGCCCAGTTAATTAAGGCAGTAGAGATATAAGTGACTTATTGTTCAATAGGTTTCTCAAAGGTTGATTACTCCTCAGTAGAATCAGTATGAGAACTAATTCCACTTTTGAAACAAGTTTACTAAACGAATCACATATACTCACTAACCAAAACTAACTATCAAATTGAATGTAAAAATAGATTTCTTTCTTTTCTAATATAAACACAGCGGATAAATGTAAAATAGAGTAATGGAAAGATGAACACAACAAATTAAACAAGAGGTTCAGTCTTAAGTCAAGACCAAGTCCTCTCCACTTGGTGATCACCTACCACCAAGAAATTATATTAAAAAGTGATACACATCTTGTATTAGTCTTTACAACAGTTTTCACAAACTTTCCAGGTTTTGTAACCTCTACCAAAGTTATACGTGGGAAAAATACACTACCAAGACACACTAGGCTTCTTCTACAGTTATCCATGGGAAAAAATGTAAAGAGAGTTTGGTATGGGGATTTTCAGTATCACTCAGTTCAAGCACAAGAGGCAGTGTGTGTAACACAGACACATTTGTCACAAATGAAAAATACTTAAACACAATAGAGCTAAAGATTGTAGTGATAAGTTTATAATGCTCTATTTTGTTGGAAGATCAACTCTGGACTCGTTTGTATGAATGAAAAGAAGTTTTGGTCCTTCTCTGCATGTTGCCTACAAAACAGAGTGTCGCAACTTCCAGGTTCTGACTTCCATATGTAGATATGATCAGCTTCTTGGGTTTGAAGCTCTTTGCAGCACACCACTACAGCTTGAAAAGGTTCTTTCAATAGATCTTTGTGAAGCTCTCTGTTATTCAGAATGAGTTCTTGAGTGTTCTTCTTCAGATTGTTTATGTTTCTCTCTTATGAGTGTTTTGTGTATATTCAATATGTCCATGCTTGTTTTTGTTGTCTGCCTCTAGACATATATATATGTACACTTTTCCAGCTGAGCTTTTTCTCATTTGGTTCAGCAGAGGCCGATAGGAAAAAAATTTCAACCACGCGTGGTCTTCCTCATACATCATACTATCTCTTGATATTCCTTCAAATAACATTAAATAATGTCGGGTTCATTAATTTGTCTAGACATGACTGTTATAATAATAATAAAATTGGTAAAGAAAATAATAAAATATCATTATACTGGTAGTAGATACATGTCACATGGTAGACTTCAACGGTAGCCTCTACAACTGTGGACTTCATCGGTAGGCTCTTTTTATGTAGGCTTGTAATGGTAGACTTTGTGTTAGTGGATGTCTTGTAATGGTAGTTGTTACTCTATGTAACAGTAGATCCTCATCAGTGGACTTCATCGGTAGGCTATTCAGCTGTGGGCTTCATCACTAGGCTTGATCAGCGGTAGACTCCAACCGTATGATTCTAATGGAAGTTTTGTAACATCAGACTACTTCAACAGTGACCTTTCCAATGGTAGACTTATCTCAACATGTAATTTCATTAACCGTGGAATATGTCCATTAGTAGACTTTGAACAATAGTCAACTATCTCGAAAGTAGGAGTTGTCTAGCGGTATCCTTCTACTAATGGTAGACATGTCCAACTGTAGACTTGAATAGTGATGCTATCAACAGAAGACTTGAGAAAGAGTCTGACAGTGAACTTCTAACAGAAGCCTTGCCATAGTAGTGACCTTGTGATAGTGACTCTTTGACTGTGAGCTTTGTTAAGAAGATCATTGGTAGACTTGTGATAGAAACCTTGTACTGGTAGCCTATATTAGTGATAGTAGATCTTCAACAGTAACCTTCTAGGATCAGTGACCTAGAGTAACAGTGAGCTATAATGGTGACTTTGAATAGAAGTCTCTTACCAGTAGCCTTTAATTGTGAATTTATATTTAGATAAATGTAAACTGTAAGATGATACAGCAAAGTCATGAGACTAAGAGTATACATTGTTCAGGATAAACAATATAAATACAGATTAAAAGGGTTCTCAAATGGCTTAATATATCATGGTAAATTATTTAAACATGATTTGAGATTATCAAAACAGGTGAGTCCAACAATCTCCCCCTTTTTGATAATCACAAATTATTCCAGTATGTAGTAAAGATAGATATCATATATAATACAGTTAATAAACATAGATAAAAAATGTCTTAAGTAATCAGAGATTAATAAGAGTGTAAAACCAAAAAATATTTGTTCATGGTATCAGAGAGAAAGGCAGAAAAGATTCAACATAGGATCATATTAGTATATTAGCATATTTCTCCCCAATCACATGATTAGTCTAGAATTAGCGCAATATTTCTCCCCCTTTTTGATTAGCAAAAAAGAAACACAAATAGATAGAACCAAGAAATCTTGTATTAAAGAAAGTACATTACATGACCCAAAAAGAATATAGAGTCCCTATCAGATGACATAAACAAAATCAATCCACATAATCCATAGGTAAGGGATCTTTCTCTTTGGAAGAAGAAGATGGTGGATGAGACGGTGGATCAACAGGTTTAGGAAGTGCTGCAGGAATGACTGGAGGGGAAGCAACAGAAGCTCTTGTGGATCTGTAGTGGGTAGCTCGATGAGGTATCAGTTGAGTAAGGCTTCTGATAGCTTCAGCAGGAGACATCGTGGAAGAACTACTGGGTTGAGATGCAGGTAAGGTAGGAGGTATGATGACAGGGGTACAATCCACATGGATAAAGGGTAGGAGAAAGTTTCTAATTTCCATAATAATGCTTTTTTCTATTTCCATAGTAGATAAAAAATCATCTTTATTCCCCAAAAATTTATCCAAAGCAGTGGTCAATTCTCTCAGTTTGATGACCTGCTCCCTGAATGCCTGATTCACTGGAGGCATCTTCATATTCTCTATCAAAATATTGAAGTGGTTGGTCATTTGGTGCTTGGTATAGATCTTATCAAAGTAAGAATCTACCTTGTTCTTAATGGCTTCCTGAGTAGCAGTGGATACTTGCAAGTGTTCACGAACATAACTGTTGACTTCCCTAGTGGTAGCAAGTACTTGAGAATCAAAGGTGCCACTGGTACTGGCCTTAGCAAGCTCTTCCTGGATCACATTTCTGATCTGGTCAATGTTCACATAGGAGCTAGATGAGGGAATGGTTTTGACCGAGAAAGCTACTTTCTCTTTGAGTGTCAAATTACCAATCACCTTCTAAACAAGTGAATCCTAACTGTTCATGTGTTCTTTGACTGATGTCTTAAAAGCCTCAAAAACTTCCACAAACTACTTGACTATCTCTTTGATATATCTAATATCATAATTCACTTGGTTTTGAGAACTGGTCATGGCAGTCAATGAAGCAACTGATTATCTCATAGCAACCACAGCTCCGGTCCAGCATTCAATTTGAGTATGGCACACTTTAACCTCCTTCATAATTTATTTCACTAGACTAGACACATACCATCCTAGAGATATCTCCAAGGATTGCTCCACATTCCTCAGTTCTTAAACAAGGCTATTCTTCAAATCTTCCACTGATTCTCTCACTTAATTTTTCATCTCAACTTTCAAAGACTCAAGGTACTCCTTGGTTGCCAAATTTTCAGCCACAACTACTGGAATACTTTTAGGTAGGATAACAGAATCCCTTTAGGGCAGGTCTTCCTCATCAGAATATCCATAATTGAGTCTAAGTACCATGTACCTTGGATCTGATGACCAACCTTCTATGTCATACAGCATAGAAACTGAACCAAGATGATACCCCTCACTTAGAGCACTCTCCTGAGTATTCTCCTCCACTTGTTCTGCTCTAGGTAACTCCATAGCCTCCTCTGCAACTCTAGCAGATTCAATAATAGTTTGCATTGTTGGTTCACCAGCGGGGTGAGTCACAGCCTCCACTAAGTCATCAATGACCTCCATATCAATGGAAGTAGATGCCACTCCTTCTTCCTGATCAGACACTGTCTTGTCTGTATTATCTATCAGAGGGCTCAAACTGAGCTCTTCTACTTCGATTTCCTCCTCATAAGCTTCAGCAACAAACTCTTTTCCTTCATCCTTATCATAAGATTCCTCTGCCTCATCCTCTTCAGAGGTGTCCTTGACAATATTCTGAGATGCCTCTTCTTCTTCAGTGGTCTCAATATCATTGTCCTTCAGAACAGTCTCTCTTCTTGGTAGTTCTTTTGGAGGGCTAACTACTTCGAAAGCTACTGTCCTTATAGGACTGTTAAGAAAATCCAGATCACTCCCATCATCAATGGGGGTGTTCTCTCTTTCAGGGTCCACAGCACCTTCAACTTTCTCCTCCTTATCTAAATAAGCCAGTTCTGGCTCATCAGGCTTCAGACCTAGATCTCTCTTGTCTTTTGTTCTAGATGGGTGTGTAGTAGGGTTAAACTTTTCATATACCTTTCCTTCATCATTAACCCATTCCTTCTTCCAGGGATTCCAGCTAATTTTCATGAATTTTCAAATCACCTTGGAGATACAAACACTATTCTTGGCCACTATCATCTCTTCTTGATTTCCAGCCACACCCTTTACCTTTAGCATTACTGAAATAAGCTTGGCATGGAATAGGGAATTGGATTTTGAGCTTGTCTTATTCATATCCTCCAATTGTTCGATCAGTAACCTACATTGGTTAATCTTATTACCATGCTTCAGTAAGTACATCAGGAATATGTCCTAGTACTTTAGAACTACTAAATATCTTCTCCTGGGACTAATTACATGCTGAATGAATTTCAATAAAATCTTGTCTTCTCCATTCATCTCAGCTACAATGATCTTCCTTGATTTTCCATTTCCGGTCAGTTCATCCAGATATTTTTTATATTCAAAAACATCACTGTCTAGAGGATCCACTCCAGAGTAGTAATCATATACTCTTTCATGAGGAACTCTCAAACAGGCATCCCACTCAGCAGACGAGAAGCTGACTTCATTTCCATTGACTCTGGATATTAGCTTATGCACATCATGTTCCTCTTCAAACTTCAGATATTCATATAATTCTTTCACAAGATTCGGGTAGTACATTCCATTGTTATTGGCAAAACATTCGGTACATCCTTGGGAATCTAGTGCTTTAAACACTAATGACTTGCTCGACATCATCCATTCTTCACTTAACTCCTTCTCATCAAATATTTCTCTCTTGGTCAGATACGGGTTGATAGGTCCCATCGGGGTATTACTGGTCCCACTGGATTCGGATCATGTTCTCTTTGTCCTTGGCGCATCCTCATTGACATTTGTGGGTCTCTTGGTTCTAGCCATAAATATTGAAAGAGGTTCGAGGGTTCGAATGAAAAGTTAGGGTTTAGGAATTTCAAGAACAAGGTTCGAGATTGAGAGAGGAAGGTGGATTGATATATGTTTTTCGCCTTTGGTTTTATCATTTAGGGGTTAAAACAAAATAAAATAGAAATAATAAATAGGAATAAAAATGGTTCGAATTCCCGCAAAAAAAAATAAAGACAAACAGCGAGGTATCCAACAGTGAGATATACCAGTGAGGTACACCGGTGAGGTGCAACGGTGAGGTATAACAATGAGGTCCAATAGTGAGTTCTAATAGTGAGGTCCAACTGTGTGGTCTAACTATTAGGTCCGACTCTGTGGTCTAACTGTGAGGTCCGATTGTGTGGTCTAACTGTGAGGTCCGACTGTGAGGTCTAACAATGAGTTCTCCTATGCTAAAGTTAATCATACCTAACTCATGTTTGATGTAATTTAACCTCTCAGAATTCAAAGGCTTCATGAATATATCAGCCAATTGATGTTAAGTGCCAATGAATTCAAGAGTGATATCACCCTTTTGATAATGATCCCTCAAAAAGTGATGTCTCACATCAATATGCTTTGTGCAAGCATGAGATACTAGATTTTTGGAAATTTTAAAAGCACTTGTATTGTAACACTTTATAGAGACATGTTTGAATTGATATCCATAGT